>CM059045.1:9649063-12347390 GCA_030279155.1 Forsythia viridissima | reverse complement strand
GAACTAAATTTATTATGTTTATCCTTCATATTATTTGATCGCCAAAAGAAGCAAGCACTCTAAAGAATTTAAACCTTGATGCGTTTTCATGTAAGACAAGTGTGGCACCAAAATCAAATTGTAATTACCTGCCATGAATCATAGGCGGCATTGAGAATAAACATTGGGGTTTCGATGTTGGCAATTAAATTCTGAGGGAAGAAGCACTGAGAAGGAAAAAGCAGCAAAGAGTAAATGATAAATGGAAAAACACGATAAAATTCTATATGATCAATCAGTGTGAGAAATGAAAAATATAAAAAGAAGAAGAGGAAGAGCTTACCGAAGTTGGATCAAGGTGGTCGGTACAAGTACTTGGCAGGTTTGTTTGAACACCTTGCAAGCTAACTACACCACCAAAAAAATCTCTAAGTGTATGTCCACCTGATATGTCAACACTGCAAATCCATAATGTCTATTATAAGAACAGATATAAAAAATCTTTTTGGAGTCACAAGAATGTCAAAGTCGAATGGGAGACGACTAAGGAATTAAAGATTTGAAAATTACGCGTCCATAAATAATCCAGCATCACTCAGGCACTTCACTTTGGTGCTTCCAGGAAAGAAACTTCGGAACTCATCGCAATGTAATATTGAGGCTAGACCACCAGCAGAGCAACCGGAAAGAAGGGCCTGAAACCCAACTTGTTATCAAAAGGGAAATAGCAGAGGTGGGAAAAAGGAAAAAAAAACAGCACCAAATGAATAGTGAAAAATTACTTGGTCTGAATTGTGCATTCCTTTTGACATCAAGTCTTCAATTGCAGCTAGCCATATACGTTGTCCTCTGAACTGCAAACCAGTAACCTACATAAAAATACATAAAAAATCACTGATTGATTCTATCTAAACAAAACTCGATAAAACAAACAAAATAGAAAGAGAATAGAAAAAATAACAAAATGACGCAGCACGCTATAAACCTTATCTTCACTGTCCCCAGCAAAGGAGGCCCCATCACAATACCGTATCTTTACTCTATTCCAGTTAAAAAAATCTGCATATGGAAACTAAAATGAGAAAAAAAATGCTGCAAATGGAAACTTGAAACAGAAGAAACAAGAAATCAATGTTATTAAATAAAATATGCTAAACTATCTGATAATGAACCTGGATTTTCTTCAGCCTTGTTGCTCAGAATTCCTGTGAATGGAATCTTCTTTTCAAAAAGTGTGGATGACCCACGATGCGTCCCTTTTCGGTAAACACAAGATCTGATGTTGTTACACCAGCCTCCACCCTGACACGAGTTTCACAAAATAAGTTCCTTGTTTGAATGAAGCATTACAATATCTTAAAATATATGTGCCTGAAGTCAGCTATGGGCAAACATTGGCAATATGCATATATCTAAAAGTTTGAAAACAATTTTATTATTGATCAATGACCCATGAAAAGAACCATTTTATTACCTATATATACATGAACATTTCCTACATATAAAACTATATTTCTAAATCATCAATCATTAGGTCCTCTTGCAATATGATTAATCTAAGTACTTTTAGTTGCTCAGTCTCTAGGAATCCCCAAGCCTTAGCGAAGAAAGAAGCCTACTTGAGGGCTTCCAAGAGGAGCAAGCTTACATCGAGCAAGTTGACTCACTTTATGTTGTGGAAAGTATTCATTATTAAGGCCCCACGAGCGATAGACTATTTAAGAGCTTGAGCTTCTAAATGAAGTACATAATTTTTATTTCAACAAGTTGCTTTCATGTAACCTAAAAAGGTACTTAATTTTCTCCTGTGTACTACATCGCATTAAGATTCATTAAAAGAGAACTCATCATACACAAGTTGTTGCACAAAATTAGCAGCATAGTAATTTTTGCCATGATTTGAGCATTTTTTAAAGATTATATGACCTCTTAAGGCACTTTGACAACAAAGTTACGATAAATAATGGAGTACGCAAAATATGAACAGAAGTTGAGTTAAATCTTCAATCACACTGGAGAAAATTTCGAGTGAAGTCAGATATAAAAGAAGGCCAGAAATAAAATACTGAAAGTCTGAAACTGACAAGGCATGTAAGAGAACGGAATAGGAAGACACTTTATATTATTTAGTAAATGTATGAATAAGCATCGTAACATATCATTAGGGAAGAATATTCCTCTTTCTGACACTGCTATTTCTATTCCATTAACACGAACACAAAAAATAGTATCAATACAAACTCAAATTTCCATATACTAAAATGTACATAATCTCTCAAGCGCTACTAAATCATGAGAAAAGCCTTAAAATATAGAGGGTGCTTAACAATATTATATTTTATGTTTCAAATTATATCAGGTTAAAACTATTGAAAGATCAATCCGTGAGAATTCAAAATTCACCAGCATTCAATTCCTAGACCTAACAATATTCAGCAGACAAATGCCCAAGTTTTGAAAGTCCTGTGAATTCGCACCCAAATGATTCTCGCCTGAATGTCGGTAAAACCAACAAACTAAAAGAATAACAAATTTTTTACGAAATGCAAACCTAAGTATGAACACATTCATTCAAAGAGTTGCCACACAAACCTCCAATTGAATGAGCCAACTGTTTACTCCTTCCCCATACCCATGATGCAAGTGATAGCCAGGTAATGTTCCGTCCAAACACACTGCAAAAGTTAAGCACAACGAGAGATATCAGGCTAAGAGTTACTTAAGTTCAAAGTTAATTTTCCCATCAATCTCTATAGGACTCCTCCTGTAACATTTACCATATGAGTTTTACACAGAAAATTAACAGAGCATTTTACCATGAAGCATAGAGTTTACCCCAGCTTATAATATGATAGCCCACTGGAAATAATAGTTGGCTAACTTTAATACGAGTATAGCTGTCCTGATGTATTCATGACAGATGTAAAGTAACATAAATGCCATACAAAAAATCAAGATATTGCGTAGTTGAATTATTTTTTCGAATTCATTACTACCCCAAAAATACTAAACATAATAATTTTCAACATGAAAATGTAGCATCAACAAGTAGATAAGTATCCAATGCAAGATATAAAGTATAAACATCCCAGAAGCACAACCATGATAAGTATATACAAAAAAATATACATATAATTTCAAAGAAATTAATTTAAAAAGACATAAATGCAATGCCAGGAATAAATCAAGCAAAAATGTACTAAAAAGCAAGCTGACTAAGAGAAAAAGAACCTACACACACAGGTGGGGTGATTTGTGGGGTGGGGGGGGGGGGAGTGGGGAAGAGAGAGGAGATTACCAGCGCCTTTGGCAGCAGCTCCTTCAACAAGAGTGAGACCCACCATAAGAGCATTTGGAGGAACAGCTGCAGCAGAAGCTCCATAGATGGACTCCAAAAATGACATAGACTCCAAGAATGATACCTTACTTTTATTGCTAAAAAAATCATCAAATTCATAGCTGTTGACACCTCCCCATATGCTCAGCACAAACCCAATCACAATTACACCCCACAATTCTTTAAGCTTCTCCATGGCCTTTCACTTCCAACAAATCTTGAAAATATTAATATAGTATATTTATATAGAATTTATAAGTTTCTTCTGAAAAATGCAGAATAGAAATTCTTGTCCTTGGGCAATTATTATGGATTTGATTGGTTAAGAATTAAGATTGTCTTAAACACAGAAACTACTATAAACTAATATGTTGTAAGATTTTGGGAATCTGATTTTACTGGGATGTGGACAGAATTTCTTTTGGTTTTAGAAATTTTATTTTATTTTCCTATCAGTTGCGGCGTGGAGGAGAGCAGCAGGGGGTGGACGACAGTGGGTGTATGTTTTGCCGGGGATTTTAAATATCAATATATCATTGTGTGTGTCCGTTTGTGTGGGGATAACTTTGTCTACAAAGGGAAAATTGCAGGATTAGTCATCAATCTATTGACTTAGTACCAAATGGGTCTTCAGTAAATGTTTTTGGCATTTAAGTCCACTACCTATCATTCATGTAGCAACATTGTCCCCAATTGACGGATTCGTCCAAAAATCTGTAACGACAGTCAACCCTTTTTATTGAAAATACCATTATACCATTTGTTTGTTCAAATCTTTCATTCTACCGTCCAATTTCCTTCTTTTCCATCTATAATCAACGATCACTCACATAATTTTTCAACTCATCTTTTGCAACTAACTACTATCGCCAACATGGTTGAGAAACTGTTGATATTGCAGCGATAGTTCAAATTCAAACATCAAGCAAAATATAGCATTCACTTAATTGTTGTTGCCTACTAATTATCCATCTCAGTGAAATCATAGAAGCTATTTCATATCAAAAGTGAAAATCTTCGTGCTTTAACTTTGAAAGATAAGGGATGGAATTGGGTGAAATGCCTACCGATAAGTGTAGAATTGGGAAGCAACGGCCAAAGATGGCATGGGACAGATGGGGTGTGGAGGATTTGTCGAATATCTTTTTTTTTTTTTTTTTTGAACGCTTAGTATCTCCATTGTACCCTAAAAATGGAGACATGCAAGACTCAAATGCATATTTAACCACGATTTGGACATAATCCATCTATTAGGTTGAAGATAGGTAAAGAACTCAAATGTCAAGAAAAATAGATTGAAGATAGGTAAGGAATTCAAATGTCAAGAAAAATAGATTGAAGATCGGTTTGCTTAGAGTCAATAGTTAGTGATTAACCCTGCAAATTTCCCTTTACAGAAAAGCAGATACCAGGAGTGGCTAGGGTCCGCAAGTTTAGAATCTTAAAAGTGTGGCAAAAGCTAAAATGACCGGGAATGCATATTATAGAAGTTACATGCGTTTGGGGGGCTGAATTATGACACCGTTTGAACCTATGCCAAAAATGACGAAAGGTCAAATTTATTGTATTCCCCATAATAATTGATATTAGTGCATAAACTCATGTAAAAAAAGAAAGAAAAAGAAATGAGTTAATTTCAACGATAATCACACGATAGTTTATTAAAAATTTTAAAATAGTCATTAATTTTAATTTTTTTTTTTTTTTTATAGAATTAGTCATTCAAGTTTCTAATAGTTATACTAACATCCATTCGAATATAGACGTTAGCCTCAAATCATATGTGGTATTATTAAATTTCAATGTAAACACAAATGAATTTAAGTAGTATGTCGTTTCAGACAAAATTGTTTTAATTTAAGCTAGATGAGTAATTGTCAAACACGTTTTTTCATATTCGTTTGATTTTAATAAGCAGTCGATTAGTGAAACTTCGTATTTATGTTGTCGAATTTTGAATGTGGGACATTTTTGTCTCACATGATGTACTAGTTAATTTTATTTGTGTCCCTATTTGAATTTAACAGTGACACGTAAAATTTTAATTTCACTTTTCTAGCTGAGTAATCAATAATTATTAGTGTAATTGTTAAAAGCTTGAGTGACTATTACTGTAAGAAAATTATTTGAATAATCATTTTGAAAATACCCAAAAAGAAATTGAAAATAAAATTGAAAAATTAAAAAAGAGCCCTTTTTCTATCAAGATAAAAAAAAAAAAAAAAATGCCCAAAAGAATTTAGTTCTCAACCTTGTGAGTTGTGACAGCTTTCAAAGAAATGGAAGCACCATCCTATCCAACGAGTGAAAATTCTTATAGAAAACAGAGCTTTCTTTTTTCTTTTTTTAATTGCGGAATTACATCTGTTATTAAAGTCTGCTCATCATTTTTTAATTGTGTTTAATCAATAATAAAATAAGTATGCGATAGTACAAAATTAAAATTGGCACAATTTGAGAATTGGACTCATTATATAAAAATTCTACTCGTACTAAAACATATGAACTTTAAATGGTGTCAAAATAGATCGGGCACCACATGCGTGGAATGACCCACCCCTTCTTTGGCATGCATTGAAATGTCGCGATCAATTGTGTGATTCTATGGGGCTAATGGGTACGCCAAATTTGTAAACTTGTTATGTAGATAGTTCACTTCTACGAGTAAATAGTCATTTGCAAATTTGTTAGATAGACTAAGGGCTTGTTCAGTAGAGTTTTTTTTGGAAAAAAATGGATTTTTTTAGTTACTTTTTGACTTTTCAAAGTTTTTGGTAGTGTAAAAAGGGTTGAAAAGTCAAAAATTGTAGACAAAAAAATGAATTTTTTTGGATAAAATGGCAACCGAACAAGCTCTAAATTACAGTTTAGTCTCTATAAAATAATAATATTGATACTATGTGAAAATCTCTTAATTAAAAGAGTTACTAATTTGTTGATAAATTATTAATTTATATAGTGTATTTACAATTCAATACACATTCATTCAATCAACTAAATATCAACTGCATATTCAACTAATCTAAACAATTAAATAAGCATTAATCAACTAAAAATACATTAAATTAACAAGAAAATTAAATTCATTCTACCAACTTATTTATTAAACGTATCATATTAAAAATAAATTTTATTTAAATAATCACAAACTCTTTTTGTACTTCCAAACATCTTACTAATACATTACTTGAAAATCTACAATCAGGGGCGGATCCAGTAATTTTTGGAGACTAGACTGTTAGTGATTTTTTTTTTGGTACTTCAAGACCAAAATGTTAATAAAAAAAAAATTATAAAAAACAGTTTTTCCCAATGTGGAGCCGGACTATAGTCCGGTCCCGCCCCTATCTATAATGACTTCTCATTTGAAAGGTATTTAAAAATCAACCATAACATATGAAATATATAAAAATTATGTGAATATGTTAATTAAATTATGTGAATATGTTAATTATTTTTCTCACAAATAATTATTACTTTATGGTACGAATTAGACCATAAATTTATATAAACGTTTCAAAAAACAAAATTTATCTTATCAATTTATTAAAATTATTAATTTTTCCTATTTACTAAAGTCGATACCAATATTTTAAGTACTAGTTATATAGTGTATAGGTGAGTGAGTGAGTGTGCGAGCGGAATTGCATCACAATCAACGCCTGATTGATTGCGGGCTCGTTTTTTCAATTGCTTTTGTTGAAACAGGGTGGGATACAGCTGTATAGCTGTACAACTTTATGAGCCAATATAAAGTGAAATCACCTTTCAACGCAGTTTATCCAAGTACATTTTTATAAATTCCGAGTTATTCCGTCACATGGTCTAGCTACTTTTTGTTTGCAGAGGTCTACTGCTATTAGGTAAGAGTGAACACGGTTTGATTCAGACATTTTTTTATCTTATTTTTAAATTTATTTAGAACAGTTTAACAAATTACAAATCAAACCATATTTTACGGTTTAGTTCGATTTTAAACCATATTTTACCTATTGACAGTGCATTTAAAACAAGTTAAAACATAAATAAATTAGTGTAAAATTCTCAATACAAGCTTAACTGGATTTTTAAACATAAGTGTTATATTACATTATATTAATATTTATCTTAATTGTTACATTACATTAATATTTATTGTAGAAGAAAATGAAAATGAAAGAAAATTGACATAAATTAATAGGCAACTTGGGCATAACAACTTGTGGATTATGGGTCAGCGGTCTAATAGTTTGACAAAGATTAAAGGGTAAATTCAGGATCGGTCACTGTTTTGGCACTTATGGACTCTAAAGTCATATGCTCAAAATTTAATTCAATTAAAGTCACATTTTAGAGCTAAAAGACCAACAAACCCTTAATTGTAAAAAAACGCTAATTGTGATAATGTTTTGTGGTGATACTGTTTTATCGTGATACTATTTTGTTGTAATACTGTTTTGTCATGGATTAAAACAGTATCATGGATTAAAACTAAGACATGAAAACAATATCATGGATTAAAACTAAGACATTCAAACAGTATTACAGGATTAAAACGGTATCATAGATTAAAACGGTATCAAAATATACTAATGCAAATTACCTAAACAAAACAGTATCATGGATTAAAACAGTATCATAGATTAAAACTAAGACATTCAAACAGTATCACAGATTCAAACCTTGCCATAATTAAACAGTATTAAAGATCACATAAATTCAAACAGTATCACAGGATTAAAACGGTATCAAAATATATTAATGCAAATTACCTAAACAAAACAGTATTATTGATTAAAATAGTATCATGGATTAAAACTAAGACATTCAAACAGTATCACATATTTAAATCTTGCCATAATTAAACAGTATCATGGATTAAAACAGTATCATATGATTAAAACAGTATCATGAATTAAAACACGTTTCAAATGATAGTGAAATATTATGACAAAGTTTTAACCTATGATACTGTTTCAATTTCTTAGTTTTATTTTTGATACTGTTTAATTATGAAAATGTTTCAATCTCTTAGTTTTGTCCATGATACTGATTTAATTCATGATACTGTTTTATTTAAGTAATGTGCATTAGTATACTTTGATACTGTTTAATCCATGATACTGTTTTTATTTAGATAATGTACATTGATAAACTTTAATCCATCAACATATGATACTGTTTGCTTAAAATAATGTTTCAACTATGATACTAATATATCAAACTTTATATCTGGTTGGATTCATGGAATTTTTATTGGGTCTTTGTAAATTTTTGCACTTCAGTGTGCTCTAAGTGACATTTATAATTTCTGCATTTTGTTTCATTTCAATTCATTTCTGAGTATGTTTGGTTAAGCTTAAAAGCAGCTTATTTGTGTGTATTTGATCTAATTTAACCATCAGGACCGTGTTAATTCATTTCTGGTTCAATTCATTTCTTCGAGCAACGATTATAATGCACCAACTCCGCTTGTTATCTGTGATACTGTTTTAAAGAATTTGTGATATTATTTTGACAAGAAAAATTAAAAATTATCATTTTAAACTAAAGAAACGACTTCAAACGGGTAAAATCCATCGTACGCAGACTAGTCTTGACCGTCTCGTCGAGACCATTCCGAAAACATAATATAATAAAAATTCTGAGCACGTATGCGAATTCTATGTCCATTTATATTGTGATACTGTTTTGTATAATAAAGTATCAAACAACACGCATGACTAATTAACAACACAAATAAATAATCTAATGGCCAACTTAATACAGTATCAAACTGATATTCTATAATACAGTATCATCAAACTGCAAATCATGACCACAACCAATATAATCATATTATATTCTATGATACTGTTTACTATAATACAGTATTATTCCCTATAAAAATTCATCATACAAATCATCCATATAGACGATCCAGCACTGAGACAACTCCAGTTCAACATTTGATCTACAGATTATTGCACTTAACAATAAATGATGGATTCAATCCATCACCAAGATATGATGGATTCAAATCATTCAACACCAAGACGATGAATTTGAGCTTGGTTCTAAGCCTGGTGCAGAACCAGATATGGTATAGATCTTTCAGCAGTACAATCCCATTATCTTATTCTTTAGCCATCTCTTTTCTTGTTTGTCACGTGACCAGAGAGGAAAGCTTCCATATTTTGCCGCTTCTGTTGAAATTAAGAAACAGCTTGGATCTTAACGAGCTAAATTCTGATGTGATGAATTCAGATCATTCAGATCTGAATAAGATCTCGGAATGTTCTATTGACTCCGCGGCGACGGCATCGACGCCGGTGGTGGTGGTGGTGGTGGTGGTGGTGGTGGTGGTGGTGGGAGCGGGAGCGGGAGCGAGAGTGGTGGTAGCTGTAGCGGTGTGTGGAAAATATAGATCACAGGGATAATTTTGGGATGAATATGAAAATTTGATGAAAAGTATGACTTATTGACAATTTTGAAATTTGTTTTGACCTAATTTGAAACAAGTCACTTGTAGATAACTTTTAGACAATTTTTCCAAGATTAAATAAGTCAGCTCAATAAATTTAGTATAATATTGTACTTTGTTCACTTTGTAAATGTGTAAGTAAGTAGAATTAATTTATTTTTAATTATAAAAAATTAAAAATAGTTCGTTTCGGTTTAAATAATTTTTTAAACATTGAAACCTAAACTAAACCATTTTCAAATGATTCGTTTTGAAATCAAAATGTTGACGGCTCGGTGTGGACCGTACAAACAATTTCAAATCAATGGATTCAATTCAATTTGCGGTTTGATGATTTTTTGGTTCATTCCTACTAATCGATATAAAAGTAGAAGTGTAATGAGGATTTATTGAACATGGCTCAATAGAGCTAAAATGTTAGGTCATTTGAGCTACAGTAAATTGAAATATTAGAAAAAGAACAGCATGATGTGACACCTATCGAATTATATTAAGAATTCATGAACACCTTTTGCTAGTTGATTTATCTACTAGTTTTTGTACTTGTGCTTTATCATCCTCTTTCTGTTTTTCAATCTTCTTATTGACGTATCCATTGGATCCACGATGTTAGCTTTCTCAAATTTGATCATCTCAGCCCTACCACAAAGCTTATCTAGTTCTAACCTAAGGCTCCAACTTTGAAGAAACACGGTCAATTTATCTCATTGTGGTGGGATCGAATGCTGCCAAGAAGAAACGTAACCTATGGAACCTACAATTAACAAGATGTCATGACGAATAAATATCAAAAAGAGAATGAGATAAATCATTTAGATGATTTCCTTGAATTTCTATGCGAGAGAGAAACCGAAAATGTTTCCTCAAGTCAGCTGCCTTAGCCCATCGCTATCAAGCATGGGCAAAACACTCTCATCACAATGCCCAAAACGGATGCACAAATTTTATTTTATTTTTAAAATCAAACTACCACAAAGATGAGTATTTAGTCATAATAAAATCGAATATAATATAAACTTAGGAGGAAACCTGACCTCCACTCAGTGAATATAATGAAAGAACTTAACAAGTTTGGACAACTTGGAAGGCTCTACTAGCTTAAGAGCTTGTTCTAGGTCTATATTCACAACCTATTTGATTGGGACATATGGACCTCATTGACTAATCGATAGATCGTTTGGAAAGATGGAGAATGAAGACAAGACTTGAACCAAGTGAAAAATAAGAGCACGGAAAAACACAGGGCTCTCGTGTTGATAAACGTTGTCTTAAAACGATATTTGCTCCCTCTTGATTTAGAGATTGCTTGTGGAAAATATTGACAAATAATTTAGAGGACCAATCAAGTCTTAAAAGAGTTTATATCAAGAAAAAATAAAAACTCTATAAATAACCAAGGTTCCAAAATGCGTAATGCGTGACGATGCAACGATGTGAAACATCAAGAACTATACGTCTAAGCGCGCATATGCGAAACTTAGGCGTCAAAATGGGTTTTTGAATTATAATTTTTTTTAATGCTCTTAAATT
Organism: Forsythia viridissima; assembly: GCA_030279155.1. Classification (NCBI taxonomy): domain Eukaryota; kingdom Viridiplantae; phylum Streptophyta; class Magnoliopsida; order Lamiales; family Oleaceae; genus Forsythia; species Forsythia viridissima. The sequence continues at coordinate 12,336,102 of CM059045.1, read as the reverse complement.
TTAACAACATAGTCTAGAATATATGATTTAGATTACAAAATTACAGGTCTAGTTTTTAAAAAACAAATAAAAAATACACGAGTTTTCAAAATTAGATACATACTGTACAGTGAAGAAAACTTAGATTTATATTAAGGCACATATCATGGTTGAACATATCACATTCAACGTGATTCAAAATCAAAATTGCAGGACTAATTTTAATATCATAGCATACAATTAGATTACAAATTAACAACCCAACATAATACTTTTCAAAAGTTAGTAAATTACAACTACCACAAACATAAATACAAATTACTCAATAATTTTCTACAATTTGATTACATACGAACATAGCTTAACTTTTGTCTAACTCTTTATCAAATTTTAAGTCAAGTTCTTCTTCTTCATCTAACCCATCTTCCGTGTCATCCAATACAAAATTATTTTTGTCAGGCTCTTTTATTTCATCTTGAGCATTTATAGCACTTCTTGTAGATTTAAAATAAGTTTATTTTGGTTCAATCTGAAAATAAATTTTAAAAGAGACTTGCTTGCTCTAATGCGTGTTATACGCGATTATTCGCGCATATTCTGGCATAATCGCGTTTATTCTTGTATATTTTCGTCTATTCGTGCCTAGGCGGTCAACAAAAAGAATTGACTTCATTTTTACGCGCATACTCTCAATGCAATGCGTTTGTAAAACGCATCTCTTTTAGAACACTGCAAATAACTAGAACACTTTAATTATTTTTTAAAATGGAAAGTTTGGAGGAGAATTTTGAGAATTATATCTTGTTGTTTTATAAAAAATTCTATTTGCCATAATTATTTATAATTATCCATATTGTTGTGTACCTTGCCGCCGTTTCTATCCACATTATGCAGCAACTTTAATATTTTTGTAGGTGGTACTAATTGACTTATTTTCAATTTAGCACCAAATTCCTAAAATTTTCCATTTTTTCTTCTAAAAAATCACCCAAATATTCTTAAAAATCGTAAAACAATATGGGATGTTCCAATCTTCTTGCCTTTTCTTACACTCAACCCTTACTCTGTCTGTGTTTGTCTCGACTGGTTTTGAAATTGGAGACAAGTTTGGATTAAGCACGTAGAAAATCTTTAAAAACGTCAATAAGAATATCAACTTGTTTTACTACTAAGTGAAGTTTGTACTATAAAACCTATCGAACCTTACCAATTTTTGATTCATCAACTTATTTTCTAATGTAGTTTCCATCTTCATTGCAGTACGAAAATATACTTTTAAAATGTTGGAAAAATTGAAAAATGACGACAAAAGTTGAACCAAGTAATGAAGAAGAACACGGAAAAAACAAGGCTCGAACACATTGATAAATATTGTCCAAAAACGATATTTGCTTCCTCTCAATTTAGAGTTCACTTGTAGGAAAAACTGACAAATAGTTTAGATGATTAATCAAGTCTTAAAAGAGCTTATATTAGCAAAAAAATAGAAACTCTACAAAGAACAAGAATATTTTTATTATTTATGAAAACGCGACCGATTATACACAAAAAGATGCAACTTTTCGAACTAAAAATTCAAAATTCTGGTTTCTGCTCTTTTGAGCATCAAAACTTCTTTTGAACTTCATATTGAGCCATTAGACTATTAAACTACAATATATATGTTTATTATTTGAAGAAAGAATTAATTTTTATATCATCTTCGCAGTTTGAGCACTACAAAAATTAAAACATAACGAGTATATCATACACATGCTCAATCTCTATAGTCTTTCTAGGTCTCTATCAATAGAAATAGTTAATTTCTAATCTTCTATATCATCTGTGCATTTTCAGCACTACACAAACTAAACAAAATGAGTATATATATTGTTTTCGATTTTTATTCTGCAAGTAGATGGATCGTTAACAAGTAATATAATAATAAGTAGAATGTCGAACCCCACGATGACTGAATTTTCTATGTATTTTACTTTAATTAGTATTATGCCCCGTTTGTGATTGATTTTGGAGCCCAACTTCTGATTCTCAGACAATCAGAAGTTGATTTAGGCGTTTGACAATATTTTTAAAAGTGATTATAAAATAATCTGACTCACTTAGCAGCAGATTTTGAGAAGCAGCAAAAGGGCAACTTTTTAGATTCTGTTTTTATCTTTTTTATTTATATATTATTAAAATATCCTTTTTACCACTAATTAATTAAACTAATTCCTTTAATAACCATTTGAGAAACTGAATTGATGCAAGATGGATAATAAAAAATAATATAAATTTAATTAACTTTTGCACTATATGACTATATTTTTATTTTATAATTTTTATAAAATTTGAAATTTATTAGGTTTTTATTATTTTTATTTTAAAAGAATAATAATGAATACATTGTCTTGTTAGAAAATATTTGTCTAGGAAACAAAATGAATTTTATCACTCGTGATAATAATAATAATATAAAGTAACATTATTATAATCAATATCATTTTTAGTAATTTAATACCGTTACAGCAATAAATCACTTTTGTTTTCCAAACGCTCAAATGCTGCTTTTGAAACATACAACAATTTTGAAACAAGAGTTTACCAAACACTTATCTGATTCTTTCCACAGCTGATTCTTTCTGCAGCACAGCAGAAGCTGATTCTCTTAAAAGCACATCAATACCAAACCAAACCTTAGCTCAAAATCGAGAATAACACAAACCAATTATTTATATTTGATTTTAACTAGTTCTAATTATCTACTAAATTAAGTAATTAGAACTATAAAAATACTAGAGTTAATCAAATTATGAAATGCACTAGGACGCACCGTTGTTAGCTTACTTTAATTAATCTTCAATTGCTTGGTTACAATCAATTCTTATTTTATGTTGAGAATCTATATTCCTAATATGCTGATTTGCTCTCTCGATACAAATTAAATCAATTATCATCTATGACCCAACTATATCTCTATGATGGATGCGAATAGATAAAGAATGCAATAAAAAGTTTGAATACCACCAAAAATTGCACATAGAAGTACAATTCTATCTCCTTTCGAACATAATATCGTTTGTTATTTGAGCTAGACACATGTAGCACATCTCGACATCAACACAAATCCTAAGGAACTATCTTAAAATTGGCCGAATTTTAAGATGACAATTAAATTAATAACAAACAATCAACAAAAACAAGAACTAAACAAAATCGGGTCATATTGTCTATGTGGTCCAAAAATTGGAGTAGAAGGTTTTGATCTTCTCTTTCCGATTCTTATACCATACACATCTATCCTCATCTAGAGCACTTAGATGTCTAAGTAAAAAATCAATATTCCAATTTTAATCAATAGTCTCTCTCGATAGTCAATCGATTATATACTTATATGTGAATCTAATTGTCTCTAATTAAATTGTGAACATATAAATATGCATTAATTCAAAAAGATAATCATATAATGATTTCATAGAGCATAATGACATAGACCATCAATTATAAAACTCTATGTTATTTATTATTGTGTGTTAATTTATATCAAATCTCTTGAAAGCAATATAAATCACTAACATGTTCCAATAGTAACTAATCATCAAAATGGAATAAGAGAATAATAAACAATTAACCCAAAAGTAAAAATAAAAACTAGCAATTTATTGGATTAAAGAGTCAACAAGGTTTCATCAAAATCCTAGCCCAAAGGATTTAGCTTATCATATTGGAGTTACAAAAGTACTTAATTAATTGAAAAAACATCACCCAGATTCTATGAAAATTGAAAAAAATAGAAGATAAATCTTGACCCCTTGAATGTCTTGAACAACCCTCTTCTTCTTCTTAGTTGAAACCCCATAAAATCAAGGTTGATGTTAATTCGCAAGAGAAATCTTGTGTTTTGTCTTATTTTCTCTCTCAAAATTCGTTCTCTTGAATTGTTATTAATTTGTTCTTTTCTTTATTGCCTCCAAATTATAGTTGAAAAAGTGTTCCAAAAAATCTCCAAAAACATGTCTAAAATAGAGTTTTAAACACGCTAAAGTATTCGCCAGATGACCGTCAGCTCAAGCGGGAGCCCAGTCTACTCGAGCGGATTGAATGAGATTTTGATTGAAGGCCAACTCGAACGAACAGAGACGTGTTCACCGGTAATTGATATTCAAATGTCTATAACTTCTCGTAGGAAACTTCGAATTACGATCCATCAAGAGTGTTGGACTCGTAATTCAATTATCTTTCGAATGGTATATTATTTTCCTTGTGGATATTTTTGTACTTTAATTTCTCCACATACTCTGAGTCATAGGTTTCTCAATTCGCTTTTTCAACTTTCGGGTGTTTGATGATTCACTTCAACTCTTTACTATTACTCAAACATACCTTAAACTTCTTGATTTTATCTTCTTTCTCAACCTTTATTGTTGGCCCTTGATCTTTACTTTGAAACATCATTTTCTCTCATTTATTTGCCGATTTCACCAATGTGACTCGAGTTCGAGGATTTCATCCTACAATCACGAAAATGATTAAAATTCAATAATTATAGACTCTAAAATACTTAGAATTATACGAAAACTCTTCATTAAACTGTCGAGATAAGTGTAATATTACACTTATCATATATCATACACTGACCAATATCTACAATTTGTATAGAACTCAACCATGAAGCCCTACATACATAGGCGGAGTCACATGGGGGGTGCAATTGCCCCCCCCCCCCCCCCCCAACAACATTTTTAAATTTTTCTCTAATTATACTGGATAAATAAATAAAAAAATTTAATCTATACATAATACATATATATTTAACTCCTCCAATATTTTTTCACACTTCCTCCGTAAAAATTCTAGCTCCACCACAAACTCCATAACTATAATTCTTTAAAGAATCATTTCTTTTTATGCATGCCCTTCGTTTCCATTATATATAAATTAAGGCACTTTTTGTACAATAGTAGCACTTTCAAGAAAGAAAAATGAAAAAAAAAAACCCACAAAAAAATGCATAATTACCACTAACGAAAAAACTCATTTACCCAAAAGCTTTGCAACCATATTACAAGTGATGAACAATAAGTATGAAATTCACTGATCCACACTGTCAAAATGCACACAAAAAAAATATATAAAGTGAGAGAAACACGCAATTTTATATATCTTGACCCATGCTAGTTGTTAATCTTTCTTTTTCTTGGTTTCACATGGCTTGATCAGATTCAAAAACTTGGTTGTTTTTCCAACTGATTTCCTGTGTGTGGTCTACGATGGACCCTCCATTTGTAGTCTTAGATACCTCAATCTCAGCTGTTTTGATCAATGGTACACTACTGATGGATGGTGATTTGTCCATGCTGATACCAATATTTGTTGTATCTTCCGTTTTGTACTTGTACCATGTTGCCCAATAGAGATAATTAACAAAGTTGAGGCAACTTAGGATGGCCAAAAACCAATAGAAAAGATTCAAATTGTTCTTGTTCAAGTCTTGTCCATATAACCATCCCTTTTTGCTTGGTGATATTCTTTTGGTGACAGAATTAATTATATCCACAAAGATACTGCTCATGAAATAGCCAAATGACTGTGAAATCCATGTAAATGAAGTAGAGAGTGATCGCATTCCGGTCGGTGCTTCCTTGTAGAAAAATTCGAGCAATCCAACGAGTGTGAACATATCTGCTATCCCAAAAATGGCATATTGAAATGATAGCCAAAAGAGACTAACAGGATTTGTGGGACTTTTCAAGAATTGCTTCTTTCTTTTTACTTCTACAAGGGCTGCCACCATCATTGAAATGGCTGAGAGAACTAGGCCGACCCCAACACGCTGAAGCTGCGTGATCCCGGATGGATTCTTGGTGATTTTTCGCGCAAAAGGCACGAAAATGATCTCGTAAATAGGGATTAGGATGATCATGAAGGCTAGGGGAATGACAGGAACTGAAGGTGCAGGAACTTGGAAGGATCCGAGTTTTCGGTCCATTAAGGAGCCTTGTTGTACTGAAAATGTTTGGAGCTGTGCCATACATGTGTTCAATAGGATTGTGCTGGCTATGATTGGCAACATTCTTGTTAGAACCTTAACTTCTTCAACTTGTGTCACTGTACATACTGTCCATGGGATTGGCTTTGCATTGTCCCCAAGAATTGCAGCTTTGTCTAGGCACCTGCTTCAAGCCATAAGATCCATTTACAAATTAATTAAAGATAATTGAATTAAGAAATTAATCCTTATCATGACTGTATATATTGTTAGCAATGTACGAACAAAGTCCTATATCGGTTAGATATGGGGTAAATGATGGGCTTATAAATGATTGAACTACTACACTTAATGGGTTAACCTTTTGGATATATACTCAATTCTCTATAAGTGGTATCAGAGTTAGATCCCAAACTTAGCCATGTAAACACACAAGTCAGATCTTAGTTGTAGTTGAACGAAGGTGGTAGGCTCTAAGTTGGATCCTGATGGACGGAAAAATCCATAGTTGGCTCTTAAGGCGGTTATGCCCACGTAAGGTGGTGGCCCTGACGCAATGGAAGAGTTGGCCTTGATAAAGCATGTAATCTTTCCAGATTTGAGGAAGAGATGGATAGATATTGCTTGAGGTGGGGTCCGAGAAGACATGATACTTCGTTTGAAGTGGGGATTGTTGGAAACGTGCGAACAAAGTCCCACATAAGTTAGACATAGGATAAATGATGAGCTTATAAGAAATTTGGCTACTCTACTTAATAGGTTAAACTTTTGGCTTATATAAGAAAGAAATTAAGTTCACCTGAATTGTTCCGTATGAGCAATCTTGGCTTCTGCTGAAACTGATTCTTTCTCATTAATCTCATACAGTTCATTGGGGTTCTCTGGAAGTGACAACCCTCGATTTTTTATTGCCACAACTACAACCTGTGAATATAATTTAAGTATTCTTAAAACGTGGAACGTGTTATTTGAAAACGTCATATATGTATACTTGTGAAATGCATGAAGAAAATATAGTTATACGTTTTTGTAGATTGATCAAAAGAGACCTTCGAAATCTAAGTATGTAACATTTTATTGCAATTCCATCTTTGTGCAAATTTTCTACGTATGAGATTATGCCTACTACACTAGTCACTATCTATAAATTATTGAAAAACCTTATCTACAAGTTTAGGACCATTTTAGTGGGGTCAAACATAATTACTATGACATGTGCATAATTTTTATATATAAGTGATGACGAACTTAAATTCAAATTAAGTTTTTATATGAAGTATATAGTTGAGAGAAACCTGTGCAATTCTTATAATAGGGCTGTCTCCGGGTGCTTCAAGGCGGTAAAAGGGCTTTCCGAGGACAAGAAAAAAATAACCAATGAACGTCGTGATGGTAATTATGAGAAAACCTTTCCACCATCCATTATTGTTGCTGGAGGTGCTAACCCATACTATGACAGTGACTCCAATTGATGATCCAATTGTTGAGCTAAGCAAAAGCCAGTTGAAATAGCTAGCAAGAGCCTTGGATTCTTTAGGATCTTTTGAGTCAAATTGGTCAGCACCAAGTGGAGGAAGAGAACCCTTAACCCCACCAGTGCCTAATGCTAACAAACATAGTGAAGCATAGAACATGACTGCTATACCACCTTTTACACAACTTGACATGCCACAAGCCTCTGGTTGTAAACTTCCATTATGAGCTTGAATTGTCATCATCACTAGGGCCTAATTGGAAAAAATAAGGATATTAGTTGTTATGTCACATCATGTGAAAAAACATTCTATGACCAACAATAATTCATATTTATTAGGGACATGTTTTGGTAGCTAGTCAGCAACATCTACCTTTCAAATAAGTCATGACAGATTCATTTTATTCACTGAACTTTAGCGAAATTTCACATGTCGTTCATTTTGTTTGAGTCTAGTCACTGAACTTAATATTTGCTTCAAGTTGGTCCGTGTTACAATTTGCTTAATCTATCAATATCTCTTAGTTTGACTAACAAAAAAAGTATCTTCAACGAACCAGAATGAAATTTCAGTGACGACCGGTGTATTAACCCATTTCTTAAGTGAATATTGTAGGGGAAAAATGAAAATATTTTAAATCAAAGAGCTGGATAAGGAGATTCAATCGTTGGAGACTAAGAGCAAACTGAAGAATGAGGTATAATAATACTATCGAGTATAACTTACCAATACTTCAAGTATCCCAAAAGTTATACTTGTATTGAATCTATTAAGATAAGTGTCCGAAATGAAGCCACCAACAACAGAGAGCAAATAGGTTGATCCCATTAAGTTTGTGAGAGTGTTTGCTGAACCAGAGAGATCAAAGTGCATCTTCAGAAAGAAGTACATCACCATGCTCACCATGTTCGCAACAAAACCCATGTTCTCTAATGCCACCAAGGCTACAGAACAAATGATAATGCAGAATTAGCACAACAATCAACATTATAAAGAAGAGGCTACATTAGTCGAGAGATGGTAATCGGTTCAAGAATGTAAGATGTCCGTGTTTAAAGCACGTCATATTTCTCGAAAAAGCTCGACCGACCTTTAAACAAAACAATATTTCTTACCATAAATGAAAGAGGTAGCTTTGAATCCCCCCTTCTCTTTGATGTTCCACGGGTTTATAGCGTTGTACCTTGTCTTGATGTCGTTCGCCTGTTCAAATGACACTACACATTAGTCGAGATTAATCTGATAGCCGCTGGAGGAAACGAAAGCAAGAGACTCACCATAGGATGATTAGCAGAAAGAAAGTCAAAAGTGTGTTGTTATGACAAAATGTTAATGATACATATAGCCTAAGAAAGCATAGTGTATAATATACTATCTGATTGACTGGTTTCTTGTTCTCCCTCTGTTTCAAGATTACGACATGGGTGGCAGCTCAGTTTGTTCTTTCACTTTCACAAGGCATTAGTGGAGAGATGATATATGGGCAGTGGGCTCAAGGGTTATGCCCCATCCAAGATACTTTTCACTATCAAATATTGATATAATATTTGACGTTTTAGGTTTGTGACATCTTTCAAATTATTTTTTAAGCATTTATAAATCATTTCGTTTGAACTCGTCCAAACAATATATGGGCGGTAATTATTGGTGATAATATTTGAAAGCTCAGTTTCATGTTTATAGTATTAATTGCTTGATTTGATATCATACAAATGATGACCATGTTATCTTGCTTCATATAATCATCTCTCTCTATCTCACTCACACACACATGTGTGTGTATTTGTTTATATGTACTAATATACTGCTCGATTACGGTAGAATCTGACCGTTGAAGCTTATTTGTTGAAGAATACTGAAGATGAAGAAGATTGTAAAGGAAATTTGAAGAATGGTGAAAAAAAAAATTGAGAATGAGAGTGAGGAGATTGTGATTTTTTTTTAACTGTCGGTGATAATTAAATCGTATGTGTAAGTAGACACGTCACATTTAGTACCTGTTTGGTGAAGTTTTAAAATAATTTTTTAGGAGATTTTGAAAAACAATTGATAAAATATATAGTTGATAAAAGTTATTGGTCCCATAAAATATATGGTTGAAAATAAATTTAAAAAAAATAATACCAAACATGCTCTTAAAATCTATATATAAAGGAAACAAGTCCAACAACTTACAGGGGGCAGGGTGTATAGATTGTTCGTGAATGTTCATGCGATGTAAAAAGTAATGACGCTAGTTAGTGTTCGAGTATTCTAACATGTTTATCAAACAGAATGATAAATAATTCTGATGACCAATATCGAAATTTTAGTTCTTAGAACTTTGGGTAAATTCTATATCAGGGTTCTCAACAATTCCTAAGCGTTGACACCCATGTTCCAACCTACAATTTGTTTGCACTCATGTCTACAACTTTTTAAAATTGGAGCATTCATGTCCCCGATCAATACAGAATATTCATTCGAACATAAATTAATAGTCATGTGACATTCATGTATGTTTTATGAACACTGAAGATTTTTTTCCTATTCAAATTTCTAAATAAAAGTTAAAATCATTATTTGGATTGTTTTGGAATAAAGAAATTGTTTTTAGATAATTTTACACTTTCAGTCTGATATCACGTATCCATGGCCTATTTTGGGGACCTAGGTGCCAAATTTTAAAAGATAAGAGATATGAGTGCAATAAATAATCGGTTAGAAATAGTGGATGCCATACTTTCAAAAAATAGGGGGCCCATGGTAGAATTTACCCCAAAAAAATTTAGTTTCTGTTTTTCAATTTTGTTTAAAGTCCACGCGGCCAATTTTGGGGATCTGAGTGTCATAGTTTTAAAAAGTACAACAAATAGTAAGTTAAAAATAATGGATGCCACACTTATAAAAAATTACTTTTTTAAAAAGTTTGCATAAGTGGCACATAGGCTTCACTTAGGCATGAGACACGACTTCTATGTTTAGCCACGCCTCACGTCTCGACTTCGCATCATTTTTGTTTTGCTCTCGCCTACGTCCAAAAATTTTGAAACTCAGCCTCCACGTCTAATCACACTTTACGTTTTTTATAACATTATAAAAAACTGGAAACTCGTGGTGGATTTACCCTAAAACTTTTTAGTTTCTATTTTTCAGTTTTGTTTAAAGTCAATTTCATGCAGGAGCGAGACTGGACTATACCTCAGAAAAATCTTTTTTTATAGTGTAAGAAAAAAAATTTAGTGTAAATTTTTTTTTTAGTAACAACTCGATCTTAAAGTGAACAGTCCGATATTTCATGCAATAAATATGTTCATTTAGTACCATCTAGATTTTTATTCTTTTGATAAACAACTTTTAAAAATGAAAATAAAACACAAGAACACAATATTTAATGTGATAAAATTAAGTAGGGAAAATCCACAATCCTCTAGACTTGAAAGATCTACTAAGAATACACCCAATTTTATGTATATCTCAACCACAATATGAATGGAATTAAGCATGTGTCACATATGCCCCCAGGGGCATAGGCAAGTTGGTAAAGTCTGAGGTGATGTGGGGAGAAATCTTTCGACAACGCAGATTCGATTCTCGTGTGGGGCAGATTTTCACTGAAATATTGTAGGGGTCTGTCCTGGGGGTTGGCCTGTTGGCTCTCTCCCTCAAGTCTCTACTGTTGGGATATTTTATCAAAACTTGGCAAAATCACAAGATGCACCAATTGTTGAAAGGGAATATATCTAGGTCGACTAGAATTGAACAAATTTCCAAATATTGGACACATTGGTAGTCGATACTTTGAAGACATCTAGGTCGGCTAAAATTAAATAAGTTTCCAAATCTTGGACTCCATGTCAATTTATAGTTAACCAATGTCTTAATTTTCTTACAAATTTAAACTGACAAGGAGTCCAAGATTTGAAAACTTATTCAATTTTCGTCGACCTAGATGTCTTCCAAGTATCGACTACCAAGGTGTCCAATATTTGAAAACTTGTTCAATTCTAGTCGACCTAGATATCTTCCCTTTCAACAATTGGTGCATCTTCTGATTTTGGCAAGTTTTGAGAAAATATCTCAACAATCTCCACCTTGACGAAAAACGAGTCAAAAATCAATTATCTCTTCTGCAGCTCTTCATCTCGATACTTAAAAAAAACGATACAATTTGACAATCCCAATTCTCAAAACAGAGAATTAACATACTCCACCATATAAGTATAATCACTTAGAATTAACGAATTCTAAGAATTTCATCGGCTCATGTCGAATAAATTTGTTGAAATATTATGGTGCAACTCCCTTACTTGACTTACTTGAAAATTCATCAGCCATCGACATAAATTCTACCACACACCTTGCATCAATATCAAGACAATGCTCATGTGCAAACATGTGGACCCGCTAGTAGTAACAAATCCTCTATCATGGCAACCAGCGCATGCTACGAGGATGTAAATATTTACTCAAGCGATATCATCGTCTCCCATAAAGAGAGACATATTTTTCGTATCTAATGTCGAGCAGTTAGCCGAGTCTGCTCCACCTTTTGGACACTTTTTCTTCACGTGACCAGGTTGTCCACAATTCTAAAAAAATACTTTCCTTTTAGTATCTTTGTCAAAAACAAGAGTATCAGAGAATCGGGTCGTTTAGAGTGTTGGCGCACAGAGAAGAGAAGATATGTCTATTAAATATGACGTGGAGAAATTTGACGGAAGAATCAATTTTGACTTGTGGCAAATACAAGTCAATGATGTTTTGATTCAATCTGGACTGCACAAGGCTTGGAAGACATCTAGGTCGACTAAAATTGAATAAGTTTTCAAATCTTGGACTCCTTGTCAGTTTAAACTTGTAAGAAAATTAGGTCATTGGTTAACTATAAATTGACATAGTTTATTCTCTTTTGTAGTGGTGACCTGAGGGTTTTCTGAGAGAAAAATTGTAAGCCTAGCATCTTAGTTATTTTTCTTGTTCTTTTTGTGGGTTGTACAAATAGTAGAAATTGGTGGGTGCGGTAAAGCTTAGAATATTATTTTTTTTGAGATACTTGGGGATTTGGGTAGATGAAATCTATATGATTGTAACAATTTTTCATATAGTGAAAGTTTTGACAGTCCGTAAATTTTCTCTATCTTTTATATTTTTCTGTTTCGTTATTTTTTCTCTAAACAAAGATCTTGTGGGTAATAAAGGAATTGGTCTCAATTCTCAACACCTGCCACTCGTGCACATCCCTCGATTTACAACCCGCCTGGTCAATGGGTCTCTGACACAAGTGGGGGGCTTCGCCTTCGAGACTTTCTCCTTATCAGAAGTATGTGTCACAGATGTCGTTGAAAATTTTAGCCACGACCTATGATGACTCCGAGGGATCTTATAGTTCGAGATTTTAATTAGATTATTTTGATCACAAATTAGGTAAAGATTCAAACTCAATTTTAGACAACTATTGGATCAATTTAGACCATGATTGACCCTAACTCTCCGAATTGTGTATAATTTACTCCATAAACTAATTTTATAGTTTTAGACAGTGTTGTAAAAGACGTAAAGTGTGGCTAAGTGTAAAGATCGAGCTTTAAATTTTTTGAGCCTAGACGAAACTTTGGTGAAGGTGAGGCAAAGGTAAATTGAGACATGAGACGTAGCAAGACATGAAGGTCGCACCTCACGCTCAGGCAAACTTTTATAACAGTGGTTTTAAACAATATCCATCATATTTAATTTTCAGACTTAAAGAATGGAGGAAACAAGAACACTAAAAATCAAATCTTCTTTTGGTGTAGTTGCATGGAAGTTGTTCTACAATGGTTATCTCAATTTAGTATTTCTACATGTTATTATTTAATTATTGATAAAAATATCTTATTATAATAGTAATTGTATTTATTATTAATTAATTGTAAATTTTTATAAAAGAAATAAGTATCTATATATCTGAGTGAATATATAAAGTCTCGGATTAAAGAGTAGATTTATCTTAGACCTAATTTAAATCCTTTAATAGAATCGGGAACGGGACAATAATTCCTAAAAAGAGTTTCTCTTCGATTATGAACTACCTAGAAAGATGAAAACTGCGACGAAGTTTTGTGAAAATCCCCCAAATATTGTTTCTCAAAATATGGAGGAGAAGGATAGACACCAAATCTAAATATTTATATTTTTGTTAGACATTCACAATGCTATATTATAACAGTCAAGCTAATTATTTTATGACAAAATTAAATAATTGTTTATTATTAAAATAGCGCGTTGATAGTTTCTTTAACATTTTTTGCTATTTTTGAAGTCCCAATTTACAGGTTTTCTATTGACCACGTAATATCAATTTGTTTTAATCTAATCGTTCAACTTATATTTATTTTGATTTGATCAATCTGTTCGTAACTATAAAGATAATTGATGAAATTCATAATCTGGCCAATGAAATTTGTGACTCCGCTACATAACTTTTGTGGACTCTAAAAAACCGTGTATCCAAATCTTATGTTTGTTGTTTTAAAAGGGAGTCGTTTTTGGTAGTAAATAGTATCTACATTGAATCTTTTTTATCAGTCAAGTTACAAATTCAATTGTTCAAATTACTAATGTTGTTTGTTTTCCTAATAATTATAGATATAATGGTTAAATTGAAACAAAAATATAAGATGAGTAATCAAGTTGAAATAAATAAAAATTAACTGTTCAATATAAAACAAAACGTGCAAATCAGGTTACGATCATTGAAATTTTCCCTAGCAATTTATATTTTTTGATGTATGTATATGAATCGATGTTATAACATTTAAGGGTAACAAAATTTTCACATAAAATTAATGATTGATATTTTTTTTATATAATTAAATTACCAATGCAAGGTGTTTTGCAATTGATTGCCTTATCCACCATTTGTAAGGGTGTATTTCTTGCTAGGGACATTGGGCCAGTGGATGTGACATATTATGTCCCACTCTACATGGCATGTCTATTGTCACAAGCCATCCAGGTAAAGTCATTATTTGGGACCAGTTAATCAACCTAAAGTAGTTCCAATGCCCAATGGTCATCCCTCGTGTGGATGTCGTCTCTTTATCTGGGCTGTATTCATCATTTCTTAATAAATATTTATGAGTTAAATCACATAAACTTCAATAATTAATTAAAAATAAAATTGTTTAAGAATATTTTACAAGAGAGTAGACTAGATGTAATACCTAGAAACACACAATTGTCACGCTAAATAAGATATGATAAAATACATTCAAGAAGAGAGTTTATGGCAAAATTTATTAATCATTATATTTAGTCGTGTCAAGTTCATCGTTTCAAGTATTTTTAAGAAGAATACAGTAAGAAATGCTATTTTTGTGTTACCAAATTAAAGATGGTCCAGGCTTTATTAATTAATACATATTTTATAAAATTCATAATTCTTATCAAATTTTTAATTACACATTTCATCAACTTTTATTAAAATTTACAAAAAATTTGATTTTTAACAAAATCAAACGTGCACTTTAGGTCACATGTGCAACTCAAAAAAGATTTTTGATGTATCGAGAACATTGTTTGGAATAATAAAAGTAAAGGGATTTGCTTATTGTGCAACTCCACTGAGCTCATAAAGCACACTGCTGTCCCCCTATCACTGTTCAATTGTGATAAAAGTTTATTTCATTACAAAATTGTGAATTTTATCTATAATATAAATTACAATATAATACATCAATTTAGTCGATATGGGTAAGTCCCGAAAAAAAAAAAAAAAAAAACCTCATTTTGTTTACTACCAATTTTTATGCTTGTTTAGTATATGTAATTGCTTATGAGTATAGTCGATAGGCATTCTTGAGAATAAGCCTATCGACTCTTGTTCGACTAGAGTACAAAACCATCCATTTTTATTTTGATACTAGGATGTTTAGAATCTACTTACAAAAATTCACAAAAGAGTACTTTTAAATCTGAAATCCTGAACAAACAGAGCTTGTAAATTTCCAGCAGCTTTAAGAACTGGACATTTGAACTTCAACTGATAAATTTGGCACTGAAATTCTTCATAAAAGTATTGAATGGACCCCATCAATCCACAAAACTTTGTGCTGAAAAATTCTAACATGGTCCATCAAATATTACCACTTTCAACAAAGTACAAACTTTTTCAAGTGCTACTAACATGCACATATCCCTACCTCTATAACATATTTTATAGACTTTCTTAACTGGATTTCACTGAAATTATTAAAAGGAAAAATTTCACTATTGGTCCCCAACTTATGACCCTAATTGACAATTTGGTCTTTGTCCTTTTTTGGTCTGCACTTATCTTAACCTTTCGATTTTGTAGCATCATTGGTCCCTACTGAACAGTTTATATTAAGAGGTTTAATATATTATTGCTTTTAGTTAACGGATAGAGAAAAACATAAATAGAAAAAGAGGAGAAACAAGAAATAAAGAAACATAAAAAAGACTATAAATCTAAAAGTTTCATATAAAGAATTCATTTATTCGAAATGAACACTAAATAATTGACGATGATTTAGATAACTCTCAAAATTTCATATAAAAAAATAAATAAATAAACCCGCATAAAATGAACCATAGTCTTCGTTAAATCAAAAAATAAAAACCCGCACAACCTTAACCTCAGCGTTTAATGAAATTGCAAAGTAATTCACAAACTATCAATTATAAACGACTTATTTAATAAAATAAAAGGGAAACAAAAATTAAACAAAAGCCATGGTCATACGCTGCAGTCAAATTGCATTGGTCATCGTTATTTTCTTCGAGTTGACAAATATTTCCCTTCGTAATGTTGTGCGTGTGCCGTAGTGTCAGCCAAAATGTGTAATGGCGGCCATCCAATTGTAAGTTCTCAACAACAACAACAATAAAAAACACTGGCAAACTTATCTCTATAAACTCAATTGTGGCTTGTTTCCTTATTGATAATTTGAGGCCTAAATTTCAAATATTCAAATCTTTCTATATCTATGAAGTTTAAGTGCTCATTTTTTGTCACATAGACTTCGTTTGCAACATTTTTAAAAAAGTAATCTAAATTCTTATATATTGATTATTATATCGATATTAGATCAATGTAAAATTTTATCCTTAATAGGAACGATGTGCAGTTGGGGTGGACTCTGTCGTATTGGCAGGACGATGAAAACCTCATTTTTTATATTTATCTTTCCCATCCCATTTCTTTTTTATGTTTCCTTTTTCTTTCAAACTATTCTAATAAAAAAAGTAAGGTTATAATTTGGGATGGTTATATTTACACCAAAATTCTTTTTAATCGATTGCATTAAAAATCTTTGATCTTTACTTATTATTCCACTTATGTGCCCATTCCCAACTTTTTTTTTTTTTTTTGTTGAATTCTTATCCTCAATTTTCTTTTAAATAGTACATCCAGCACATCTTGTTATGATAATGTTTTCTGTCTAAATATAATGTTAGTATGGTTTATAATGAGGAGCAAATATTATGTCGCACTTTTGTACGTTTTTTTTTCTAATTTAAAAATTCGAGGTACAATTAAGTCCTTTTATTTTATACCCTCCTAACAGACTCTTTAGATGGAAATCGTTATTAGAAACAAGGTGTGCATATTAATAGAATGTTGAGAATGATAACGCAGTGAATAAAAATTTGAGAACAAAGATTAGAGACCTTTAGTGCAATTAAAAACTGGTGTAACTTTAAAAAAAAAAAAAAATTGTAGTGGCAATATAATTATCTTTGATCTTTTAACTTTTCGAGATATTGCTGTCAAATAAAATAAGATGGGGATTAACTTGCAACAATGCTAATAAATGAAGGATCAAGTGCAAGTTGCCCTATCATAAGCCCAAAAGTTTCTTCCTTTCCATACCTTATGCCCTTTATGCAATTATGCTTAAAAGTCTCAAGGCAACTAGTTACAATGCCGTGTTTAAAAAGAAATATATTTATCGACAAATACACGATATCTATAACTTTATAAATGAATAATAGTGAAACGTAAACTTATATATTTGCCGACTTCAATTTCATGTTGAACTATTTAATCTAATTAAACTTATTTAAATTTCCCTTTTCCCCATTTGTTTTTGTGGTTAAGAGCAAGTTAAAAGAATAAAACAAGGCATTTGATGGCTTTCCATGCTCACTCAAACCTAATTCTAATAATCATTGTCAAGTCGATAGAAATGGTGGGAAAATGACAAGTAAATTAGGCAGCATGTCAATTCCAGTTAAGAAACATGATCATGTCTATCAACTTCAAATCAATAGAATGATAAAGTCACATGAACGATAGATCCCATCATGCATTTCGAAGAAAAACCATACTTTTCATTAATCATTTCATTTAATTTCAATCTTATTTTCAACTCATTTACTCAAATGCAGATTCAATACAATTTTTTGATTCAAAATCTGACACGTGCATAATATATGATAAGCGACAGGAGGCTTGAACCCAAATCTTTAACGTGGCTCTAATTTTATGTTAACTATTTTATCTAAAAGTTTAAACTATAAAAGAGCCGCATGTCCTATTTATAATTTACCGTGAAAATGAAATTTGAACATTAAGTACTAAGATTCTTGAAGGAAAAGTATGCAGTGTATAAAGATTTGAAGGCCACCCATAAAATTATTGGTCAATGATATTGACACTACAACTAGCATGCATACACACTTGAACTACTAGATGTTTACAGATACATACCCGAGTGGCCATTGCAAGTGTAGTGAGATCTTGAAAATGAAATAAGTCGTAACACATAAATTTTTTGATCGAGTTTATATTAGTTTCATGATTAAAGTGAATCGAACATGTAGAAATATAAAAAAAATGGAATTCCTTATGTTTAAGGAAATGAGAATTTTGTAGTCAAGAAGCATACGTAGGTGAATATGTATTGTATAGAAACGAGGGCTAATTCGACTAATCTTAAGTTTAATTCTTAGTCCAAACAAAATTGGTTTAATGTATAAGTTCACCAGTCTAAGCTAAAGTTCCAATCAACTCGTATCAATATAATTACGTCATAAGTTGTCACATGTCTTGTAGTTAGCAAAAAAAAAAAAATTCGAAGAGTGGCAAATAGATAACAACTACGAAGAATAGACAGTGGAACAATCAAATAGAAAATCTTAGAGATTTCCATGAGAATAATTGTGTGGCTCTTAAGAGATATTTGCAAACATCAAGCTGTGGCAGGGTAACACTTAAAACAGTATGAAGGATATGAAGCAAAATATTGCATAAATGCAAAGTTATGAAGCATTTGAGCTCATGATGTCAGCATCAGTCATTTTGGCAATACAAGATAGATTGGCCCACACAAGACCAAACAAAAGAAAAGGTCAATTTGTGGATATCAAATATTTGGCAATCAAAACCTACATAAAATGTTTTTATATATTATTTAAATATTATTTAATATAATATTTAAATGATATAAATGTTATTTTATCTAATAATTTAACGTTTTAGATTAAATAATTCATCATAATAAATATCAGAGTAAGCAAAAGTCTTAAACTCAATTGTCACCACATCTTATTTAATAAAATTATACGTGTGTCAGATTTTCATAGAAAGAAATATTATAACTAATTGAATATAATATTTAAAAAGTTATACCATTTAAAGGTAATGTCATCAGTCACATGCACATCATGTGAGACGTGTGATCTATTGGTCAGGAGAAGTCATGAAGCCATGTAAAATTGCCAACTGTGTTTCCACATAAGGAAATTGAATTCGCAAAATAAGATCATATTTTTAAGGAGAATTTAGAAAAATTGTCAAAAAAAAAAAAAAAAGTTACTATTAATAATATTTACGAAAATAGTAATTTTTAAATACAAAAAGTTATATATATCATTTTTAAAAAATAAAATTTTCTTTTCTACCTTGCAAGATAAGTTATCTACTGTTTTTCTAAAACGTAGTTGAACTGTCGAAATGAAAGTTTCATTTCGACAGTTCAACTTTCGTTTTTTTTTTTCACTTGAGCTCTCCGGAAAAATATTCAACTGTTAATTTTTTCAGATAATTCAACTGTCGATCGTTTAGACGGTTCTACTGTCATTGCCATAGTCATCTTCAACTCCATTTCTTCTTCCTTCAACCACACATCAATCCAGCTTCCTTGAACAAGTTTTTTGCAACCATATTCAAAAAAATGTCAGTAGAAGTTTCATCTAAAACAAGCTCAAACTATTCTACCACAAATATTTAAATTTTTTGTTCTTTTATAACCCAAAATAATCTATTAAAAACTAACGTACTTGTGTTGAGTGGTGGCTAGCAGTGGCGCGAGACGTTAGTTGAAATTTTTTTGGTGGAATCTTATTGTACATCTGATTTTTATAGATTTAGTCTTTGATTGAGTTTTAATATGATATGTTGAGATTTTAAATAATTCAGAGCATGTTCGGTGCTCTTTTTGGGAGAAAAATAGTTTTTTCATTTAATGATGTGGGCCATGTTTGGTTGGTTTGCATTGACTATTATTTGTACATAGAATCATGTTGGACATTTGTACCCTTATATTGTGAGTAATCAATATTGAAAAAATCAAAATCAAGGGTAGAAAGGTAAAATCTTATGTTTGTGCATATCACTCTTTCACGGATGATGTGTACTTTCTTTCACAAGTGCAGGCTTTTTGGTTGACTAGGCACACATACATTTATTGTTAAATGGGTTTTTGATTGAAAAAAACCCCTCCGAACATGCTCTGATTAAGAATATTTTTGTCTAAAATGGTTATTTTTCAAATGATTTTTAAAGAGTAATTATATTCACACTACAATTTTTATTATCTGTACTACATTTTAATTACAATGAAGGTCATCCCAATCTTTAACATTTTGACACTTATATTCCCAATTTTTTTGTCGTACTTTTATCATTAACATTCAATTAATTTTCACATCTTATCTCTGATGACAATTTTTGTCCACATATTTTGCTAATGTGCATTGAAATGAAGGATAAATATTTATTATTTATTTTGCTTATTTAAAAATACTAGATGCAACAGAAAGGTTTTACGCCCTCTCACTAATATTTTGGACATAAATCATCATCAATGACAAAAATAAGATGTTAAAATTAATAGGTTGATGATAAGAATGTAATAAAAAAACAGTTTGAGGACATAAATGCAAAAATGAGAAATAGTTAAAAAAAATTATTATAATTAAATGTGGTGTGATTAATAAAAATTGTAGTGTGAATATAATTATTTATTTTTAATTTTTTTTTATAAATTTTAAAACAACCACTTACAAAAAGACGTTTCTATAATTTCCTTAAATAGTACCACCGTACTCCATGATCCTTCACACAATTATCTTCTGGATCACAATTTTAATCTTCTTTTATACGAATATCCTTACTTTAAACATTAAAACATTAAGACAAATATCCGGAGCATGTCTGAAAATAAGGATACAATAGTGGGGAAAAAATGCATTAATCATTAATTTAACAAGAAGAAATTAGCACTTTACCTTTAAGGGTGATTTGGGGATTAAACTATTTATTTTGATAAAAGTTATTTAAATAATAATTATTCAAATAACAGATTATTATTATCATGTTTGATTCAACTAGATATAAAAATAAAAAAAGTCAGTTTTTTTTTTTATAAAAAAAAATTCTATATTTATTCTTAATTAAATGAAAAATTAATTAATTAAAAGAAAAAAATTGGTGGAGAGGCAGGGATGGTGGCGATTATCCTAACATATGGATGTTCAAAAATTGATTTGTTGAATATTATAAAAGTTACGTTCGTCTTATAAAAAAATTGAGAGAACTTTTATCCGTCTTCTTCCTTTCGAGGATAAAATTTATCCTCATTTTGTTGCGTAAATTGCTATCCGGATAAAAATTTATCCAGAATTCAGTTCCACCCAAATAGGATAAGACAAATTTTATATGTTATCTTTATTCATTGCCCCATATACCAAACGGACCCTAAGTGTTTCAAAAGTACTGCTAATTAATTTTTATTTCAAAAATACTGTTTTTTTCCTTATTATCTCTAGTGAACCACATATTTTGTATAAAAGATTAAATTTTGATGACATTTTTTTAGCAGAAAACAATGTTCTCGTGCACCTCCAACGCCACCATCCCACCGCTGTTTTTGAAGAAGAAAAAGAAAAAGGGGGTCTCTTAGACTTGTGTAATACTCTTCTCGAATACGCCACACACAAATCAACATACAGAAGTTTGTATAAGTTTCTTCTATATGTTGGTGGAGAGATGGGGGTGTAGATCTGATGGTGAAAAGTTTGTGGCGGCTGCAACAAGTGGATTTGCATATACGTTTGTATGAAGTTGGTGAAGTGAACGTTTTTTCATTAAGCTATGTGGAAACTCACCACTTGTCACCAACGACCACATGCTTTTGCGGCGCATTTTCTCTTGTGATACACCTAGTTGTTCATATTCGAACTAGAACCCACTACAACAAAATCTCTATTTCGCGACAATATTTTTTGCGACATACATAAATTTGTTGTGATAAGTAATTTAGCGCGACATGTTTTTATAGTTTGTCGCAAAAATTATGGTGAAAAAATAAATACCAAAAAAATATAAAGCAACATAAAAAGTTGTCGTGAAATATCAAAAGGCGCAACAAGTAATTAAGATTGTCGCCAAAAACATATTGAGAAGCATGGCGCCAAAATATTTTTTGGTAGAAAACTTAAGGCGACAAACTTTTATTTCTTGCAACAATGTTTTTGTGATGCAATAAAGCCTACTTTTCGCGACAATAAATATTTGTTGCTAAATAATCTATGATAGAGGAAAAAATTTACGATACTTGTATGGATGGTGAAAAACAAATCGTGACATCCACATTCGTCGCCTATTAGTCATTGTAATAAACAACATTTGTCAGAGGTTTGTTCATCATTGTTTAGAGAAAAAAATTTGCGACTCCTATATTTATCATCCCTCTAACTTGTATGGATAATTTTGAAATTTTGAATAATCGAATATGAAGCATGTATAAAGATGAACTAAATTTAATAACCTTAAAATTGGATTAAATCTCAATATTGACCAGTTTAGCACCACAATTCTCCATAGACAACTCTAAATAATGCACATTTGTTTGTTTGTTTTTTTTAATACAAACTCGACACCTTGACTTTCCGGCCATATATTCTTCCTAATCTAAGTTTTCTCCTATTGACATTTTATTTTTAAAGCACTACTAAAATATTACCTTTGTGGGTGTGATTATTATCTGAAAAATGTTTAATACTTGAACTGGACTAAGAAGTAGACTAAAAAAAACATGACAAAATAGAAATACAACGGTTCGAATGAAATAACTCTGTGGTGCAATACATAGCAAAAACATAATAATAGCCATTTACTGCAATACACTTATATATACACAGCAAGAAATTCTCCATCATGCACACAGCCACCGAATGCAAAATTTTCCCATTTCTGCTTACATAAAAAATCACTGAACAGAAATTGCTTGTCAACAAATTGCAACCTAAGGTCAATTGGCTCATCCTAAAAAGATTTGGTTACAATCTTATATTAGTAACTATTCTTCAAACACAGTCCAAAACTTAGAAAATACACAATTAAAGTATATCTTAGAATATGAGGCTGCTATTATCCAAAACATGCATTTCAGATATTGGTGTTCATAATGTTTCCGGTTGAACTCCAACAAGCTGCCATATATTATTCAAATCTTGTCTCAACACTTCTACAAACGAACACTATGTTGGTTCTTTTGATATTTCTTCTTTTTCTCATCTGTAAGTAATCTCATTGATAAGGCAACATGGAGGTACACCCATGTAAAAAAGTTCACGACCTAAGAGATGGGAAAAGAACGCAATAAATTAATAATTAGTACTTAACTTTTATGTCTCTTCTTTGCACCACATGATGCATATATACAGGGCAAATATACTTCACCCATAAAAGTAGATTTCATTTTTATACAATTTGTTCGCTACAAAAGCTTAAGCAACCCTCAAAACTACATCACCAACCACATAACAATCTGGAAGCTGAAACGTCCTCAATTTTCTACCAAAAAGACTGAAAATATCATTTTTCATACTTTCTACTTCCACTCCATGGCAAACAAAATGTTCTTACACCCCACCCCACCCATTAATTTATAAAAACAAAAAAGAGACAATTAAATTTTAAATGCAATGTATTCAGAATTTTAAGAGGATAATACTAGTTTTATCGTGATAAATTCAATGGTTTTTGTGCAAAGAGAAAACAAAAGTAATTTTTTGTTGGTCTTAATTTTTCATAGAGCATAACACAATTAAATTTCAGTGGCATATTAACGGCTCAAACTTCAACAAGATGAAGGTTTTGAAATGTATTTAGTGTAAGTAGAAGAAATAAGAACCCAAAACTATCAGAAAATGTTTGAGAGGGTAAGTATAATTTACCTCCATCTGAACACGCATCATCTCCAATAGACCAACCAAACCAGGAGAATTATGGGATTGTGTCACATGTTCACTCTTACTTCGCTCTAGCTTCCTCGTCAATCTAGACTTCTTTTCTTTCTTTTTTACCTTAGATGGAACAATAAGGCCCCTGTTTGTGCACCCAAACATATGAAATGGAAAATCATCTATTATTCAGATGGCAGCAATTATGCAAGCCAAGATGCAAAAAGATAAATACCCTGAAGCTCCAGCAGCAGCAAGGAGGATCTCATATGCAGTTTCACGGAGGTCGTCGTCTATAAGACCTGCGGTGAAGCAAACCAATGAGAATCAAAGTTTGAATTTATCATAGCAAGTTCAAAAATGAAACCTCTGTTACTCATGTAACAGTGATCAATTGGAAAATCTCACAAACTTGTTACAGTGATGTAACAACTCATATGAGTTTGGCAAACTTGCATGATTGAGAAAGGAAACAAAAGGTGGTCCAGGAATGAGGTTTTACCACTAGTCAGCAGGGATTTTATTATTTTATTTATTTGTAACAACCATATTTTACATCAGTTTTTGCTATGCATGGATGTTACTGGATGTAGCCTTGGTAAATAGAAAAGGCATTGCCACGTTAGTACTAAAAGCAAATATTTTTCGCACAATGTGAGACCTTCACTGTTCAAAATGAACTAAAAGCGAGAAAATTGACTCTGATTATGATGCCAATTACCAGAAGCACATCCTTGAAAGTCTGTATCCCGAATTGCTCAATCTAGTATTTACCTTTATGAGATCCTAGAACCTGAACATAATATACTTGGCAGAAGGTATTGTTTTTAGATCTATGTCAAAACAAGGCCACATAAATGAGATTATATGCCTGATTGCTGTTAAAAGTCTACTAATGTTTCTAAGTCCTAACAGATTTTTGCTCTGCTAACAATTGTTCTTGACTTAGAAATTGAAAGAACTAAACAAGGAAAGTATACATGGGGAGCTTCCATTAACATCCTCTCCATCTTTTTAGTTAATTAGGTTAAAATAAGCTAAAAGAAGAACATGAATTGCACTTCTCTGGTGAAGCTATGCGACATCTAGACTGCAAGAACGATACTTGAAATAAGAAGGAGACGTTAAGATTCCATGCAGACCGTCATTAACCAAATTTACCAGTAGCAAAGGAAGGCAATCCCAGGACCACATCAGAGGCGTCATTGAGAACTCTTCTAGAGTACCTCTGAGTGTCAACCTCGTCTGGATCATCATCCTCAAATTCATCAATGTCATCCACCAGTAATTCTTGAACTTGTGAGGAGTTAAGTGACTGGGATTTTGACAAGCTCGATACTTCTTCAACTTCTTCAGTGTCAAGAGGCTCTGAAATTGAAAATTGAAAGGGTAGGCAAAATAGGTGATGCAACCGCTATTGGGACATGCGGGGGTGCTCTTCTCGGAGGAGAACCTAAAGATTCAGGATTGTAACCAGATAGAATTCAGTGGCTGAACTTGCATTATTCTTTTCGAAAGCAATAACAAATAGTAATGAGGACAAAAATATTCAATAATCGCAGTAATAAACTACTAATCATATGGTATCTATGTGAGATTGCTTCAAATTTTATCAAGACCGAAGAAACCAACAACGTAGATTGATTTTTGGGACAAACAGAGAAGCTACTGCCACTGGTATATTGAGATTGAAAAATTAAAATTAAAATTAAATGGGCACACGAAAAATGCAGCGTTTCATGAATTCCATTATCTGGGTACTGGTAAATGCTTCATTTTCTATCTAACAGTAGAAAACAATGCCTAATTGGATGAAGAATGCATAATGACATGAAAAAAGAAATTTAGAAGTTAAGAAAGGTACATACTCGTCCATCGTGACTTGAATGTGGCTTGAAAAAGTCAGTAACTATACTTGCTTCAGCACCTAAATAAGATTTCACAAAACAAAAATGAATCTTCATAATGAATGACCCACTTATCAGTAAATTCGAAGGATTAACTTCAAGATTTGTTGGTTTCTTGGGTTTATGAGTAAAAAAGAATACGCTTCAACAAGTCAAAACATGAGGACGGAATGGCGAATTGGGGTGGTGAAAAAGATGGGATCTTGAAGAGAATGCCAATGGAAGTGAAAATGGATTGAACGGAACTTAAGAGGTGAACTGTTATCTCAATTTATATGGGCAGGGAGAGAGATTTGGACTTGGAAATGTCGAAAATCAGATAAAATCGCATTTCAAGAGTACGAAACTGGGGACGATGAATTGATGCGTGTAAGATTTGAGAATGTGAAGTATCCAAGTGGGTGAGATCTGTACTGCCCGCATTCTGTCTTTCAATATTAATTATTGAATTCTTTCAAATGAAGAGGGTGAAGAAACACATATATTGGGTTTTTTGGCGGAAAACTCCTTAGGTCGTGATAAAGAATAAACAGTGATAAAAATTGAAAAGAAAAGAAAAATTAACATATCTGGATCGTCATTTGTATATTAAACAATTTTTGATAAACAAAAAAAAAAAAAAAATAGAAAGAATCAACATGAATTAAGAAATCAAAAATCAAAAATCAAAAGTAAAAAAAAAAATGTCATTAGGTTGGAGTTTGAATGTAATGAACATATCTAGGATTCTAGAATGTAGAGAAATAAAAAATGAAGAGGTATGAAAAAAAAGGGGGAAACACATTTCGTCCTATAAAAAGACCAAGGAAGGAAATAAAAAAGATAGAGGGAAATGAAAAATTTTCCACCAAATATATGAGCCGAAAATAAAAATAAAAAATTTGTATGATAAGTAAATGAGAAAAAAGAGGGAACCAACAATTTTCCCTCCAAAAATATGAGATAAATAAAAATATATACAAAAGCTTACATGATAATAAAATTTCACCAATATTTTAACGTTTATCAATAAATTTATGAAAATAAACTAGAGTTTTTGAAATATTATTAAAACTTTCTGAAAAAAATTAAATTATTTTAAAAAGTAATCATAAATAATAAAATGGAGAAATGGAGAAAATAATAAAAAATTTGAATTGAATAAAGGATGAAATGAATTCAATCAACCCACTAATTTATTTGATTTTATTATTGTCAAATGTTATAGATAATGTAAGTGTATTGAAACCATTTTATCACTAAATTTTGAAGCGCTTGCCCATTTAGAGGTTCGGTTACCAACGTCAAGGTAAAAGGCGAACTTCACAACGTGACACTCCACTATAGCAAGCACGACATTAATGAAATTCCCACCTACATGAAATTTTCCATTGAAGATAAATTTACCAACCCTAAATAACATTTTCTTCTTTCATTTAAGCTCCAAACTTCAACCCCCAATTCAAATCCAACAACATGTGGAAAGTATCAGGTTTGTTGGGTGAATATCGAGTTCGCCAAGCAATTATCGAATTTACTTGCCAAATTTTGAGATAAATGTTGAATCTGTTGATCTAAAGACTTACCTTAGTCAACGGTTAAGGTAGAATTTACGAACTTGGATTGATGTGCAATCAAATTAAGTGAAATGATCGGCTTTTTCCACTAATTCGAGTTGGTAAATCGTGTATAACTAAGATGTTATGCATGCTATGAAGAACATTGACCAACTTTTAGATAAACATGCAAGTTTTACTAAGATTTATAGGGATGTTGATTGATGACTTATATTGAATGGA
The DNA here is from genome assembly GCA_030279155.1 of Forsythia viridissima. Lineage (NCBI taxonomy): Eukaryota > Viridiplantae > Streptophyta > Magnoliopsida > Lamiales > Oleaceae > Forsythia > Forsythia viridissima. Next base: position 12,308,540 of record CM059045.1, on the reverse strand, counting down.
GTTAGTTGAACCGTGCCTAATACACACATTAATTGATTGGACGAAAATAACACCATAAATAGTTTACATTATGAATTAAAGTTGTACGACTGTTAATAACTTAAGAAAATAATATACACACACACACTGAATCTAATCATAATTGTGTAGTCTATAATTATCTATACTACAAAAATAATAACTTAAAATAATTTAATAAATATAATTTATTTTTTCAATTAATTAAATATATTTATCACGACCATATGGAATTTTCTCCTCTACGTGAAGAAAAATGTACTTAAATGTCTATGTGTCATTACATATTCAATTTCTCCCATCACAAAATGTCCTCCTCCAAAATTTGTGAATGCTTCAATCCATTTCTCCAATTCGATCATCTTCTTCAATCGATGATCTCCAGAATCTGCTTACATCAATCCATCTCCCTCAATCAATCATTTCCCTCCACCGATCATCTCCAAAATCCATTCACTGCCTCAATCCATCATTATAATAGAGCATACGGTCGACTTCTACTGCAAGCCGTATACTAGTCAATAAACACAACCGTATGGAGTTTTCTCTACTACAGGAAGAAAAAAATATTTAAATGTCCGTGTGTCATTACGTCTTCAATTTCTCCACTCACAAGATCATCTTTTTCAAAATTTGCTAATCGATTCAATCCATCTCACTAATTCGATCATCACCCTCAACCGATCATCTCCAAAATCTACTCAACTCCTCAATCCATCTTCCCCAATCGACCATTTCCTTTTACCGATCATCTCCAAAATCTATTCACTCCCTCAATCCATCATCATAATAGAGCCTACGATCGGATATCACCGCAAGAAAGCAGTATACTAGTTTAAATTACATCAATGTTCCAATCTTATTAACGTGCTTACAAATATAAAATCTTAAATATAGTGTTTGAACATTAGACCATCTCTCTAAAACCACACACGAGCGCTGAGATTAAAACCATGTGGCAATAGTGCTAAATGGCCAGGTGACCCGATCATTTTTTCTAGATGGCCATTGACCCATTTTAGCCTGTAAATTATCAAATATAACATCGTCTTCTCTTCAGTCTTCTCTTTCCCGCTTATTACATTTCAAATAATTTCAAACTCAATCCATTTTATCTACTAAAAAAGAGATTTTCAAGTTAGAATCTAACATATTTCAAGGTTAGATTCCAATCTATGTAAGAAATTTTATTTCAATGTAGAAATTTATTTGTCTCTATCTCTTTTTTTAATTCACGTTAAAAATAGTGGATTTTATGTTATAAATCATAAAAATATCTATACATCTGAATATAAATTGTGATTTTTGTTTTAAATTTCTACAAATATGAGTTTATTTGAAGTGTGTTAATTGAATAATTAATTAAAAATGTGTAAATTCGCATTAACAGACTTTCCGTGAAGGCCAAAATCAGAGGTCGGTATGGTCTGTTAACAGATGACCTGGTCTGTCAATATTATTTATTAAACGAGGGTATTTAAGTTTTTTTTTTGTTTTTTTTGTTTTTTGTTTTTATGTAAAAGAAGCATTTTCAACTTATTTAATATATAACATATGTGCTTTTGTGATTCGGGTGGTCTGAGATGAACTTTTAGCCAACGCGGCCTTAAAACCCTAGGTTCACTGTCGATTTGACATATACAGAAATAATATTCCCAAAATTGAAACTTGGAGGATAAAAATGATTCTCAGAACACCACTGGCGAGGAAGCGGAGGGGCGGAATTCCGGCCGTCGGAAGACAATAATACCAGCAGCCCAAGCTCCAATCGGCAGCATCTGGTGATTTACGAGGACCATTAGGAGCTGGAATCTTCACACGACCATTCAATCCCAATTACCACCGACCAAATGCTCTGCACTTATCAATGCCGTCAAATGGTATGACAGACTTGCTTTTGGAAATTCAATTTTTCATGTTGGACACTTGAGTTTAATTTCGTTGATTTATTATGTTTATGTTGTGTTTAAATTGTAATTTGTAACTGTATAATGGGTAATTATTGAGGTACGTCAAATTGCAAGATAAATATTTTAGGTCATTGAATTGTAAGATGAAGATGTTAGGGCTCATTAAATTATAAGCTTGGCTGGGGAAGTATAAGAGTTATGGTTGATTAGTTTGGATCCAAAGCTGAATATAGGAATTGAGACACGAAGCACAATGGGGATTCTGGACTTTGGAGATACTTTGAATGCCCTCTCCAAGGAAAATATATTCTAATAAGTCGTAAATGCAAAAATTGTTTGGGACCCAATCATTTTGTATTAGAAACATAGAAGACATCCTCTGGATCTTGTCAATTATGTTCATATGAAAACCTTTATTGCTTTAGTGAATTTCATTTGGCACACAGTAAGGGGCATATGTAACTGGATTTTTTGCGGCACTATGACTTCTTGAGGAGATGTTACACTTATCCGATGGCATGCTAGAAAATTTATAATTTGATGACATTATGGCAGTTGCTTTAACCCTGTAAGTATAATTTGACCACTCATCTTATCTTTTGTACATCATTTTTTTAGAATTATCCTCTCAATGAGGGCACTTATGTAACAGTTATTGTTGTTATTCTATGAAACTTAGTTTCATTTTAACTTAATGAGAGGTTTAGTAGTCATCCAGAAAAGTTAATAAGAATAACAAAAGAAGTGACAGAGAAGAACAAAATGGGATGAAGGGAGTAAGAGTTTCCATTCAATTCGAAACTACTGGTAGCTTTGTAATCTACTCTACTTGGACCAGAGACAACAAGTACGTGTTCAAATGTTCAACAGGATGTATTTGTCTAACCCCTGCTAGATACGTGGACTGGAAAAATAATAACTAGTTGCAGTGTCTTTTTTTTTCGAATTTTATGGTAAAATGATTCCGAACAGTATATTGAACTGTCCAAAATGGGAATTCAACTTTGCCTCGCATTCTAAGTATAATACAACTTGTAGACTTTGAAACCACTATTAAGCTTACTAGTTGGATAATTGTTTGAGCATGGCTATTTTTGCAGTATGTCTAATGTCTTACAAATGGTTCCCACAATTTCCTGTAATCACCCTTGTGGGTTCCCTTGATACTTGTGCTCTTGGGACTTAAGTTGAAATTTTTATGGTTGTGTATTTGTGACAGAAGGTGATCTTATAGTGGTTTAAATATTCTAATCATCTGCAGTTTACTTTGAACATTTACAACTTTCAGCCAATGAAGGTCTGGATGTTCTCCTAGCTGTAACTCTACTACATGTTTTTTCTATATTTTCATTTAAGTTCAAACGTTAGTTGCGATGTAACTTTTTTATTTTTCTTTTGTAGAAGAGAAAGCATACACCTAAAAGTGAACCCGAACAGAATGGTAAGACATGATATTTTATTTACTTTTTGAGTGTTTGTATAACTAATTTGCTATAATTCATGTAGTTCTGAAGTGCAATCGTCTCCAATGGTTTACTTCTTCAAGTTTGCAAATAAGGTAAGGTGGCATGTATTTGGAAATTTTAGCCTTATTTTGTTTGCATTGATACCTTTATCCATCAAACTCATTGCGTAGTAGCGTCAACATGATTGAATGGAAAGAAACAAATTGTCTCTTAGGCATTCAGTTTTGGGAAGAGTGGTATTCATATCACCCATTAATGCATCTTGTATTTGGAATTTGGAAAGTTCTAATGGTAATTTTAATATGCAAGGTTTTATTTTTGCGGTACTTGCGTCTACTTCAAGTATTATTTATCTATCAGTTCTTCTTATTTCTTAACATACTGATTTTGCATGCCTTGAAATTGCTGCCTTTGCATAGTGCTGTAATAAGCTACCCATTGCTATTATGTTGCAATATTATCACTTGTAATATCATGGCCTATTTAATATTATGTCCTTGATTAGATGACATTGTTTAATTATTTGGTAATAGATGTTTGGTACATCGTAAGCACATGTCACATGACCAAAATTTGTTTCATTATTGGAAGGTGTGGATGGCCTTTTATCACAAATCTGTGGATAAACACAAACATTCTGATTAATTCGTCCATAAACATGAATCTATATGTTATGGACACGTAATTTCATATATAATTTGATAGTGACATTGGTAAGTAAAATGTATTTTATATGTAATTTGTTTGTTAATATTTTTTATTAAGTAATGTCTTTTTATTTTATTTCTTAATGATCATTTACATTTTTTCCTTTTCTTATGTAGGAAATTTCAGTACAAATGATGCATCCATTGAGAGTTTATAAGAGATGAGGATTACTGTGACACATCTTTTTATTATATCATGAGTTATTTTTAATGAAATAAGGTTGTACTGTAGTAACAATTCTATTACGAAAATTTATAATTGTTGAAAATATTATGTAACGAATATTCATATTGTTACAAAATAATATTTATAACAATTTTACATGTTGTAACAATTTTATATATTGTAAAATATAATACGCGTCAAAATCAATTATACTAACAAATATACTTCGTTGCACAAATGATGATGTGACAAATTCTGTGTCGCAGAATAAATTTAATTGCAAACACAATTTGTCACGTAAACGAATATTGATTGTCACAAAATAATATTTGTAATAATTTTATATGTTGTAAAATAGAATATGCGATATATAAAAATAATCACAAAATAAATAACCCAACAACTATACATCGTTGCAAAAATGTTGATGCGACAAACTTTGTGTTGCTGAATAAATTTAACTATAAAAACAATCTGTGACAACGAATCTCCATTGTTACAAAATAATATTTGTAACAATTTTATATGTTGTAAAATACAATATGCGACATATATAAATAGTCACACGCAACAACTATATATCGTTGCACAAATGATTATGCGACGAACTCTCTATGCTGTTGAATGAATTTAACTACACACAAAACTTGTTACATAATAAATTATACTACAAATATTGAATATCTTATAATATATTCTGTAACGAAACAATCTCATTGTAATATAAATTACGCGACAAACATGACTTATTATAAAATGTATATTACTACAAGCATGTTTTGTTGCAAAATAAAATAGGTAACAAGCGTTATACTTTTAAAATAGTTTTCGCAACAAACATTTCTCCTCGCAAATTGTATTTCGGAATAAACGTTGCGACAAATTGACTTGTTACCCTCTTAATTTTTTGCGACATCTATGTATTGCAACGACATTATGGCGACAAATATGTTGTTGCTATTTCATACTTTTTGTGGCAAACAAAAAATGTTGCAAGTTTGCTTATGCGACGAGTGACTGATAGTTGTCGCAGAATACATTCCGTGGCGCTCATAGCGCGACAATGCCCGCAACAAACAGCTTGTTGTCGCTAAATTAATTTTGCGACAAAATCTCTATTTAAGCAACAATATTTTTTTGTCGCAAAATGGGTATATTTTTGTAGTGACCGGAAGTTGTATTGGGAGATCTAAAATGGAGTTGCGCCTGATTTGTATCCAACCCTCCGTGTTTGAACAACTTCTTTGGGTAGTTTCTGTTTAGATGGATCATGCTCCCACCCTTTTGCCACTAGAAAATCTCTTTGCAGTGTTTATACATTGCTTTGTACTCTGGCTGTCCGTATGCTATTGTACCAGTTGTCACTAAATTGAAATGTTTCAATACATAGCATTTTGTTTTTTTAGCTCGTCGTTTAGTGTTTGAACTCATTATTGTATTAGTGTGTGTTTCAAAATCTTCCTGGATATCTTCCTAATCAATTGGATCCGTGCTCTCATAATCATCACAAAAAAGACATGAATTGCATATCATTGAGACTACTTGAACTATATCTATTTGGTGACCAATTCCTCGAGTGTAATCCATTTGAAATAAAAAGAGGTAGTAGATATATAAAATAAAGACAATGTTGTATACTAGAATTGGGGGAAAAATACTTAAATAAGTAAATTTCAAGACAATAAGCTATAGATTGCACAATAAAGAGCTAATATGGAGAATATAATACTTTGAGATTGGGAGTTACGAGAATAATTGGTGTGGATGGGGGCTTTATATAAGAGTAAAACTTTGAACTTATTTTAAAAATAAAATAAATAAAAATTTGGGGGGACCAAAACGTTCACATTTTCAAAAATGTGACCGTTAGCCCCCTTTGGCCCAAGAGCCACAAGTCGACTCGTTGGTCAGGGCGACAAGCTTGCTCGTCTCATTTCTTTTTCAAGTGGGCCTGGCTCGAACTCGTCCTTAAACGAGTCCAAGCTCATGGATCGTTCGACTCATTTGACACCCCTAAATAACAATTTTTTTCCTTGACATCATATTTATGATTATAATTCTTATATATTTCCAATATAACGTTGTATCAATTATAACTCGAAATAAAGGGAAAAATAAAATAAAATAGGCATAGATACAAGGGAAATTTAGACTACTAAGCCAATAAGTGTCAATATTTATTAAAAAACTGTTACATCTTTTTTATTGTGAAAATACTGCCCCCATTTTATTTATTAAAAAATTGTAACATCTCATTAAATACAATTCTATATTTAACTAACTAATCAAAATTAGATTAATCTCATATTCTCTCTATTGCCATCGATAACAACATTCCCTGGATTTAGCTACCCAAAAAATAATAATAATGAAGTTTTGATGGAAAAGGACCGTGAAGAACGTGTATATTTCGGAATGATGTATTTTTATTCAATATTATTTCAATTGATAATAAATTTTGATTTTGATTGATTATGGTGATTTGAAAGACTTTTGATGGTTTCTCATTTATGTTTCAATCTTCTACCGATTTTGTTTTTAAAGAATGTGGGAGCTGAAATATTTTAAATGTATATAAGAAATCGACTTTGTAACATATGCTTGACAAATGAACACTAGAATCTGTTACAGATTATAATTATATTATGCTTCTTGTTACAACCGTTACCGGTAAATTGATATTCGTATTGAGCACTATGCAATGTGTTACATCTACGAATTATGCAATCTGTTACGGGTGATATATCTTCCGTGTTACATAAATTTGATACACGATTTGTGAGCATCGTATGGACTATTATAATTATGTTATGCTAGTTGTTACAAAGCTGTTCATAGTTGCGTACTTAATAAGATTAATGCAATCCACTACCGATAAGAAATTAATTTTGTAAGATTGTACTCTAGTTTATGTATCATTAAAATTTGCGTATGTTGCATCGAATGTTATAATTATGTTACGTTTGTTGTTACCAAAGATTTTCATAGCTTGTCATCCCTACGTATAATTCTTCATTGTGTTACATAAAACACATTGTCTATGTTAATGTTAATATTTATTTAAAAAAATACTAATATATTATACAATAATTTAGGAGACTCAGGGTCGTTCGAAATTGATTTTAGAGCCCAACTTCTGATTGTCAAACAATCAGAAGTTGTTTTAGACATTTGGTAAATTTTTAAAAATTGATTATAAAAGAATCTATATGATCTAGTAATAGATTTTGAGAAGCAGCAAAATGGTAGCTTTTCAGATTCTGCGTTTAGCTTTTCTATCTATCTATTATTAAAATATCAATTTTGACCTTAATTAATTAAAGTAATTTCGTTTATATTACAGATTTATTAGTATTCTAATTATAATGCATCTCAACAAATAATTTAAATTTAAATTTAATTAATTTTTGTACAATATTATTATGCTTTTATTTTTTTATTTTTTTAATAAATGTTTTGATTTAATAGATGTATATTATTTTTATTTTAATATAATTATGGTAAATACATTGTCTTGAAAAAATATTTGATAATATTACATATTATTATAGAAGTAAAATAAATTTTACAATATTACTTATGATAATAATTATACAAAATAATATTATTATAATCAATGTTCATTTTAATAATTTTATACCGTTATAACAATAAATCATTTTTGTTTACAAAACACTTAATTACTGATTTTGAAATATACAATAATTATAAAACAAATGTTTATCAAATATTTATTTGATTCTTTTCACAATTAATTTTTTTTGCAGTATAGCAAAAGCTGTCTCTTAAAAGCACATCAATACCAAACAATACCTCAAATTTGGGTCACTATATTGATCCGACAATTTTGAGATATTTTGATTTTATTGTGCCAAATTTTTGGGATGAATTGATTTTGTTTTGTTTTATTATATTAATAATATATTAAAATAATGATGTATTATCCAATAATTTTAAAATAAATACAAATCAAAAATAGTTTTAAAAATATATTTGAAATGTGCAATAGTGGATGCAATTTCTACTACATACAATTCCATTCTATCATATGTGAGAGTTCATTGTCCACCAAAACCCTAAATTGATCAAAATCATCGACACCGCAGCAAATGTGGGTGGAATCCTAACAATAAACCTGAATAATTATTTAATCCGGATATGGTGACAATACGAAGTGTTGATCGATCTTCGATTCTGAAGGCTAATGCGTTCGGTTAAGTAAGAGAAAATGTGATGTTGTCGACAAGAGGAAAAATATCATTGATGATTCATTTGTAGACGACTCGTTTTTGTATGCGAGGTATCACTTTTTTCAATTAGAATTTTGTGTGACATTTAGTTTAGAGGAAATTATAGAAAAAATTATCGATCGTAGTGATAGTAAACCGCAGGAAGCTAATATTCCTCTCTAGAGAAACAAAAAAGAAAGTTAAAGTTGATCGGGTTTTCATTGATTTTTGATTTTATAAAAGAAACTAAAAATAAATGAAAATCAGATTGGACCTATAGCATTTTGGAAACATGTAAGTGGATTTCAGAAGATCACTCTCTTAACTAAACAAAATGATGTATTTGCCAAACATGTACATCCCCAATTTTTATCTCCAACACAATAACATTTAACGTATTAAGAACATTTTTGAAATTGAGAAGGACTTGGATATTATAATACTTTCTATAGGCAGTAGTGAAATGAAAGAAAATCTTTGAATAATAATTTGATTTTAAACTATTTATTTATGTGGCTGCAACGATTGAGAATAATGTTAAGGCAAAAAATTCAGAATAAAAAGTTAGCAATTGATCTATTCAACAAAAGTGCACTTCTAATGAAAATCCAATTCATCCTCGTGAACGGTAAGCATGTTTTAGAAAGCACCACCCCAAGTACAGACCAGAAACAAGCAAAGCAGCTACTTGTAAATTATTCACTTCACTAAGAAACTTGACAGAGCATTTACATTAAACAAACTATTGGGAAGTTTTAAATTTAGAAAATAAGTTTAGTTTTGAAATTGACCCAATGTTTACTACTTCCATGGACACCAAAAAGAACCCATCGTGACAATAAAATCATGGAAGCTATCGGGAAAAAAAAAAAAAAGATGAAGGTTCTCTTCATTAAACGAACTCGTCAATTAGAAGAATGGAAAATGAGCATGATGTAACTTTTTAAGAGACATGCGGAAGGAATTACATATTCCACCCCTAATCCTGTGCACATGAAAATATGTGGATTAAATTCTAGTAGTATAGTGTTTTTCTCAAAAAGAGTAAAAAAAAAACAAATGTCAATATTATGATAAAATCCAAAAATTTACAAAAAGTTCAAAAAATGGCCAGTATTGAGTATCAAAGCTAAATTTACAATGTCTAGAATATATAATTATGATTGCATAGGTAGCACTGAAATCGCTAGCAAACAATACACAAGTTAGAAAAATATCAAAAATTCCAATATTTGTTTCAAAACTAAGCCTAAAATTAAGACCGTTACTATCGTCAAAAAGCTCAGAAAAAGAAAAGAATTATAAAGACTTTGATCAAAGCTGAATCAAACATGGAGCAAAACACAAGAAATCATCTTTCACACTGCAGCAAAGCACAAGAAATCATCTTTGTCACATAATCAGTACTCCTTGAATCTAGAGATGGCAAAAATATCCGATTTGCCCCGAACCCGATGGATACCCGATCCGAATGGAGCGAAAAATACCTGATCCGCGGATCGGGGCAGATATCCGTGATCCGCCACGGATCTCAAGGCAGATCGGATCGGGGCCGATCCGCCCCGCCTCGTATTTAAAAAAAAGATTAAATTATAACAAGATAAAAAATTTGGGGTAAGGGCTGCAATTGCAATTTCAAATTTCTTAATTCCTAAAGCCTACAATATTCAGTGTAATTTTTGGTAGTTAGTTTGAGAGCTTTCCATAGTGGGTCTAAGATCTCAAATGTATTTTATAATGTTGTTTAGACTCTATAGTATAGTAGTAAAGATTGTTTCAATATATTTTAAATTTTTTGAATGCCCAAAAAAAAAAAGAAAAACGGATCAGTTTACAGATCAGGGCTCTAATTCGCCCCAAAAAATGGCGGATCGTGAGGCAGATTTGGATCTCCTACAATTATTGCGGGACAGATTTGGATCAGGCCGATCCGCCCCGTTGCCATCACTACTTGAATCACTGCAGTCAAAAGATGAATGAAACCCTAAGCAATTCGAAGAAAAAAAAATGCTGAACTAAGAGGAAAAGTGGAAATCAAAACATACCTCAAACATCGGATTCACTTCAATCGAGACCTATATTAGCACGATAACAGAGAATAATAGTAGTTCTTAGCCTAACCGGTTTTAGGGTTCCAATAAAAGGATTGAATATAAAAAACATAACATAGAACAAGGGAAAGAATTTACCAAACTAAAGATGGATTCCCACATCCAAACCCAGAGATATTTTAATCTGAAAACAAAGGTAGGTGCTAATGTTTATGTTCAAGATTCTATTGTTAAATCAATTTATGGCATCCAGAGCAATCTATTCGTGGTGCACTTAAATATCAACTTTACTCAACTAATTTAGAATATTTTTCAATCAAAAATATATATATAAAAAAAAAACTCACCCTTTTTGACAAAAAGATTCTTCCTGTCCATCTCTGAGTGCAGTACTGGCTTTTAATCAGGCGGGCGTTTTTTAGAATGTAGTAGAATAAATTACCTGTAGGACATCCTTGGCAGCAAGTGCATGTTGAGCAGTAGCAAAAAGGGTGAAACCCATTGGATGCTCACCTTTAAAATTGACCTACGACCCCTTGTATCCCGGCAACCATCTCAGCAAATTCTACAACTCTCTATCTCTTTCACATCCTCCAGTAACCCAGACATGAAAATCGTTCAAACCTTCAAAAATCACAAAAACTTAAGCGTTATCGTCATAATAATTGCTTGGATTGAAGAAGTGAACAATAAGTGGTTGAAATTGTTGTAGTGCCTCGTCTGAGGGGGATTGGATGGTGTTTCGCATCAAAATCGGGGCATAGCCGACGAGAGAAAAAAAGAGATGCAGTTCTAGGACTTTCTCTTCGTGACAGAGAAACTTCGGGACAAAATGCTATTTAACATTAAAGGGGAGGAAAAAGATGGACCAAAATGACGTCGTTTTGGGCGAAGATATGAAGAGTAAATTCCCAAACCAGCTTTTATAAGTTTGTAAGGAAAGACTTATAAAATGTTTTAATGGAATACCCTTTGAATTTTATAAACTTTTTTAAAGTTTCTGTTGCATAAATTAATACTTTTAGAGGGTCTTTAAAAATCTATATTGAATACCTCTAAATTTTTAAATTTTTAAAAGTTTTTAAAAGTTTCAATTTGAATACACTCTCTAATTTAATTGTGTTTCAGTTGAAATTGTTGATTTTGTACTGTATTTCGATGATAATTTGTTTTGATTTATGTGAATACTATCCCTTGATAAATTATGCGAACCACAATTTTAGGACTATGTTTAATGTGCAAGGAATTTGTAGATATCAATGTGGACCAAGCTCGAACCCATTCATGATTGGGATTTGCTGTTCGAAGTTGTAGTTATTGTAGTAATTTGACATAAATTGTCACGAGCTATCATCAAAATGTGTAAAACTTCAACATGTCGAAACATAGTTTTGGTCACATTTGCAAATAATGTAGTTTCTACTTTCATGCTTGCATATGCCTTTTTTTTCCCCCTTTGTATTTTAATATTTTTACTCTAAAGATAGTACTTTATGTTGCATTGAATGTGACTCTTGAGGGGAATGAAGGTCACAATGATGAACAAAAGTTTGCGTGCCAACATTGTTCTACCGAATTAAAATGCCCCCTTTTAAAGGTTGCAATAAAAAGATTTCACGCTAAAAAATATGAATTAAAAGACATGTATTAAAGATTAATCTGAAATATTCAAGACTGTATTCCCAACCATGGGTTGAATGAATTGAATCCGAAAATGAATGGTCGAACTACAATGCAAACTTTATTCACAATGAAACAATATTATAAACAACTATAAATCTTTTGTGTTTGTGACTGATAGCAATAGGGGTGGCAAACGGGCCGAGAAGTCTGTGGGCTTGTCGACTCAAGCTCATTTGAGGACGAGTCTTAAAAAAAATTTACAAACTGAGCTTGCTTGGCTAATAAAAAACACGAGCCTATCTCGATTTTTTTTTTTTTTTCAAAATTTTGAAATGTTTATAAATTTTTCTTTCAAAAAAAAAGGGAAGGGGGGGGGGGGGGGGGGGGGGGGGGGGGGATTGCCTATAAGTCACCTGTACATGACTTGTTTCAAATTAGATCAAAATATTTTTGATTGAGTCAATACTTTAAGCAATATTTTAAATTAATTCTAAAATACCACTGTGATCCATATTTTTCATCGGTGTCTTTTTTTATCTCCACAAACCTCCTCTGCAGAGCTTGTAGTTGAAAATTATAACTTCAATTCCGACAACTGTGTGTAATAGTACCACGAGAATGGAGATGGAGCAATGGTACCACGAGAATGGGTAACTTCAATTCCGACGGATGCGGAGGCGGAGGCGGAAGCGGAGGTGGAGTAGTGGTAACTTCAATTCTAGCGGAGGCAGAGTTAGAGGTGGAGCAGTTGTACCACGAGAATGGGTCTACCTGTGAGCAGGTTATGAATTCAGGGAAGATTTTAGAAAGGTTCATCCACTGCTAGCTATTCCAACAGTTAATTCTTTAAATACTAGTAGTCTTTCATCCTCGTCGGATAGTATAATTAATTCTCTTTCTCTGAAAGATGCTTTGTCTCTCTTAAAAAAGTGCTACTGACGTTGCCAATTGAACAAAATGTGAGGACAACAAAAAACAGGATGAGCGTATAAGCGAATGTTTAGAAAGTATATTGATTGTGGCCATGATTTGTTACTGTAAATAGCAGCTTGAATTTCTGTATGGATGAATGCTGGTAGCCCTTAAATTATTTCTTTGTGTTGTTAGTCATGTGTGTTGTTTGAGACTGTACTATAATAAAACAGTATCATAAAAGTATCATAACAGAAATTACATAGAATTTGCATACGTGCTCAGAATTTCTATTATAATATGTTATCGGAATCGTCTCGACGAGCCAGTCAAGACTAGTGGCTATGCCACTGCTAATGATAGATTTTAGCCGTTTGAAATCATCTATTTATTTTAAAACGACAATCTTTAGTTTGTCATACTAAAACAGTATCACAGACAAAACAGTATCATATTTACTAAAAAGTATCACAGATAAATATATCTTAATATATTAGTATTATACATAAAAATATCTTAATAAAACAGTATCACATACACAAACTACAACCCAATAAAATAACAGTATCATAGGTTGAAATATTATCATAATAAAACAGTATCAAAGATAAAAATATGGTATACGTATACTATATCACTTTATCTAAATAAAACAATATCATATATCTGTTTTACTAGTTGAAGTAATTATATTGTTCTTAAAATATTCCATTAATAGTACAAGACCATTGATACTGTTTGTATTCAATAACATTATCATAAATTAAAACAGTATAATAGATGTTTTACTAGTTGAAGTAATTATATTGTTCTTAAAATGCTCCATTAGTTGTACAAGACCATTGATACTCAATAACATTATCATATATTAAAACAATATCATATGTTGAAATATTATCATAATAAAACAGTATCAAAAATAAAAATATGGTGTAAGTGTATCATAGCACATTATCTATATAAAACATTATCATACACAAAACAGTATCATATATAAAACTAAGTACAAAATATTTTAATAGTTGAAGTAATGATACTGTTCTTAAAATACTCCATTAGTTGTACAAGATCATATATTTAAACATTGTCATAATAAAACTGAATCAAAGACACACGTATGGTATAAATATATCAATGTACATTTTCTAAATAAAAAATATCATACAAAACAGTATCACAACAAAATATTATCATACAAAATAGTATCACAACAAAACAATATCATTAAATTAGCGTTTTTTTTTTTTGCAATTATAAGGGTATGTTGGTCATTTAGTGCTAAAATGTGACTTTAATTGAATTAAGTTTTGACCATATGACTTTAGAGTCCATAAGTACAAAAACAGTGACCGGCCTTGAATTTCTCCAAAAAATACTCGTCTCGGCCCATGATCCATTGGCCGAACCGAGCTTCCTAGTGGATCACGACGAGCCAAGCTTAGGCTCGATTCGACCAATTGTCATTCCTATACAGCAGGAGACACAAATGACGAGATACAAATTAAGGAAAAATAATTTAAACAACATAGAAGAGGATGTCATGAAATCATCAATTACTTTTTTCCAAACGGTTGGACCTGAACGAAATATTAGAATCACAATTCAATCTCAGATGGTTGGAAATAAATATTTGTAACTTTGAAGTCGAGATGCTTGAAATTTATCAGGTTGAAGACACCATTTGTTTGATAAGTCTTCGAGTAACGAATTCATAATGCCTTGCATTTTTTTAGGAATGCTAATAAAAGAGAGAAAAATGATATTTATGTTTGAGATAATTTTTTATGTAGCTTCTTTTCATGCTATCACCATATCAGTCATTGGAGGGAGAAACTTAGGGTTTTTTAAATTTTACTTAAAATTTTGTTAAAAAATTGAAGTCAAAGTTAATAATTAATTTTAATTTCACATTTTGTGGGACCCATTACTTTTCAACCATACATTTCATTTTTTTTTATCAAGATCTAGTAAAAAACTGATTTTTAGTAAAATCAAACGAACACTTAATTGATTTCATTCCAAAATCAGAGTATTGTGATGAAAATACCCAATTTTTCCAAATAATTGAAACGTATAGGATTTTTCAAGAAGTGACATATAATATTGATTGATACTATTTTTTCCCATTTTCGAAAGTGAAAATTATACTAACTATCTACTTTTGTTAAAAAAAACTGAAATATACATCATTTTTATTCTTAAGGTTTATTTGATTTGTGGATAAAATTGTTTATATAGATAAAAGTATTTGGATAATACTTATTCAAATATCAAGTTTATTATTATCGTGTTTGGTTCATCTAAGCATAAGAATGAAAAAAGTCACTAAAAAAATACAAATCTATTTTTATTTATAATTAAGCGGAAAAAATTAAATAAAAATGGTTGGAGCGGCAGTGGACGGGTGGTGATTATCCCAAGGTATGAAACTATGAATATTCAAAAATAGATTTACCTTGTATTTTAAGAAGGATGTTCGTTTTAAAAAAAAAAATAGTGAATCTTTATCCGGATAAAAAAAATCTGTCCTCCTTGTTCTGATGACAAAATTTATCCTTATTTTTTGTTTAAATTGTTATCCAGACAAAAATATATTCGGACATCAATTCCATTCAAACAAAATAAAACATTTCATCAATTAACTTTAACCATTAATCATACACCTAACGGACCCTTAATGATAATTACTTATTTTAAGTCAAACTTTTACAATAAAATTTACCCTATTTTAGTTAAACCCACTTTTAAATTTGTTATTTCTCCCCCACCATTTCAAACACTATCCAAACACCACTAAACTCTAAATATTTCCTTCTACCAAACAGGGTGAACAGGGGTAATGGGGGAGACCTGGACTCCCCAACTTTCTGAATTTTTTTTTTAAAATTTATTAACAGCCCAAAAAGAAGAAAATGCTCAAAATTTATGAGGCCCAAACCAAAAAATAATTAGGCCCAAAAATAAACCAAACAACTGAGGCCCACAAAAAAATTGAAAACATCTATTCCCTCATTCCTTGTTTGCTGTTCATTTTCATCACATTCACGTCTTCTGTTGAAGTGTCGAGTTGCCGACTCCATCACTCCAATACTCCATTGTTGTGACTTGTGTGATCTTCATTCCGTGATTTCTATCTTCTTTATTTTTGGGGTTTTCGAACAACAATTCAACCGGCTCTGTGAGTTGTCTTATTATTTGATTTATTTCATAATATGTATTAAGTTAATGTGCCATAAGTTCAAGATTCTATTGATTTTCACGTACAAAAAATAATGGAAAATGCTGATTATAAGTTTATGACAACCAGTATCAAAACTCTGAAATCATCCCTAAAAGAAATCCTATTTCCTGATGAATGATCCCTTCGGTCTGATAAAAGACAACATTATTGATTGATTGATTTATTATATTATGTATAATTGTATATGATATATGATATGTTAATTGAAATAATTTTATAAATATAATAAACCGAAAATGTGTTTTATCATAGAAAAATTGAACTATATTTGTTTGTCTAGAATAATATGAATTTTTGAAGAAAATTTTGTATAAACTAGAAATATATATTGAATCTTATTTCAGCCAACTCCATTTGTTGGTCTAGAAAAAATCTTTAATTAACTATTTGAACAACATTTTGTATAATAAATTAATAATGTAGTTAATATGATTTTTTATATTCAGAAAGTGCTTGGATATGTCCTTCATTGAAGAAAATAATAAGTACCGTGCATCTTTTGATTCACTTCTGACTCTCTACCTATAGTCTGGTTTGTTCAAGTCCACATCCAGGTAAGCAATGGCTTACTCTTGCTCATTTATTAAATTATTAGAAATAATTGCGGCTTTGTCGGCTAGTATGAATGTGACCTTGTCGGCTTGTATGATTGTGGCCTTGCCGGTCTTTTTTTTTTTTTTTTTGTATGTTGACTGCTGAATTAAATGTTTAAAAGTAATGGAGAAGTATTTCAAAAGATTATGTAAATCTCATCATTCTTCGAGTCAGCAAACTATTGATGAAAAGAATGTCCAGAATGATGATCGGGATGTTGGAGATGAAATTGATATAGGGGATGATAATGATAAAATGAATGAGATTGATATTTTGAATGAAAGTGATGAAATAGAAGAAATTGATGCCGGGGATGATTGTGATGAAATGAATAACATTGATGTTGGAGGAGATATGGGTGAAATTAAAGTTGAACAATTGCCTTCAGATCTTGGATTAAGAACACCAATCAATAAATATGATGTTATAGTTCGAGATGTAATTCAAAGAGAGTACGTGCAAAAGGGTCATTGTCAACCACGCAGTCATTAGTTTTTGTAGACAAAAAAAGGAAACAAGGACAGACGATTTAGTACTAAGTGGTATGATGAGTATCCGGGTTGATTAGAATATAGTATAAAAAAATATCGTATTTTTCTTGTATTACTATCATTTTAGTTCAAGTCGTGATTCTTTTGTTTTCTGCGAGTTCTCAAATTGGAAGAAGAAATATAGTCTCAAAAAACATATTGAAAAATTTAGTAGTGTACACAACCTAACTCGGATTAAGTTTGAATGATTCAATAACCAAGAAGAAAGTATTGAGACTAGTCTTTTCAATCAATCCAAACAAACACGAAGTGAGTATCGAATACGTCTAACTGCTTCAATTGATTGTGTTCGATATCTTCTATGACAATGGCTTGCTTTTGTGGAAGTGATAAGTCTGAAGATTCAAGCAATTAAGAAAATTTTCTTCAACTACTAAAATGGTTGTGTGATCATAATCCTGATATTAAGGTTGTGTGTTTTAAACGGCTAGGGTTATTATCAGTGAGATTGGTGATGTGTTGTTTTCTATTCTAATTGATGAATCTCGTGATATTTCAACTAATGAGCAAATGTCAATTGTTTTGCAATATGTGAAGAATGGGTATGTAATGGAACGTTTTATTAGCATCCAACATGTTTCAAGTAGTACGGCTCTCTTACTTAAGGTTGCTATTGAAGACTTGTTCTCTAGAATAGCTTAAGTATGTCTAGTTTGAGACGGCAAGGTTATGATGGAGCTAGTAATACGTAGGGTGAGTACAAATGTCTCAAAACACTCATCTTGAAAGATAACCCGAGTGCCTACTACATTCATTGTTTTGCTCATCAACTTCAACTAGCTATTCTAACTATGGCAAAAAAGCATGCAGAGATCTAATCTTTTAATTATTTGGTTGATAGTGTAGTGAATGTTGTTGGAGCATCGACAAAACGGTGTGATCTTATTCGTGAGAAACAAAGATTCAAAATTCTTGAAGCGCTGAATGCTGGCGAAATATCAAGTAGACGAGGTCTTAATCAAGAAACTCCTATCAAGCGTTCTAGTAATATACTATAGTTGTTTATGTAACATGATACTCATGTTTTTAAGTACAATTGATGTTATTGATACAATTGTTAATGATAGTACAAATTGCAGAAAAAAGGTAAAGCGTGTGTTTTGATGTTAACAATTCTTACATTTGAGTTTGCATTTGTTCTATATCTCATGAAAAATGTGTTAGGAATTTCAAATGAATTGTCAAAGGCATTACAAAAGAAAAACAAGGATATTGCTAATGCCATGAGATTGGTAAAAATATGTAAACAACGGCTCCAAGAGTTCATGGATGATGAATGAGATTCTTTTTTAGTAATGGTTAATGTTTTCTGTGAAGAGCACAATATTAGTGTCTCTAACATAAACAATATGTATACACTTCTAGGTCGTTCACGACGTATCACTGTGACAAATTTTCATCACTTCCGTGTTGATTTATTTTATGCAGTAATTGATATACAACTTCAAGAGTTGAATGATCAATTTTCTGAGGTGAACAGTGACTTCCTTCTTTGTATAGCATGTTTGTGTCCGGATAATTTATTTTTTGCTTTTAACAAGAGCATATTAATTTAAATGTGTAAGTTTTATAAAAAAAAAAAAATCAAATATTTTACAGCTTGATGGTCAAATTGACACATACATCATTGATATGTGCATTGATAAAAATTTTAGAGGATTAGAGAGTTTTGGTGATATTGCACAAAAGTTGGTTGAGACAAAAAAACATGAAATATATTCGTTAGTATACATGCTTTTGACATTGACATTAATTTTTCTAGTTGTTACTACTACGGTAGAGAGTGTATTTTCTACAATGATTTATGTTAATAATCAATTACGCAATCGAATGGGTGATAAATAGTTGAATGATATTTTGATTATGTATATTGAGAAGGATGTATTTGACAAGATTGACGATAATGTAATTATACTATGTTATCAGAGTATGAGAACTCGTAAAAAATGTTTGTAATAAGGTATCAAAAAAATTTCATCACTATTATGTTGTTTCAATTTTTTTTGCATGTCATTTGAGGACCCCCTGTTGGGATATTTTTTCAAAATTTGAAAGACATCTAGATCGACTAAAATTGAACAAGTTTTCAAATCTTGGACACCTTGGTAGTCGAAACTTGGAAGACATATAGGTCCACTAAAATTGAACAAGTTTTCAAATCTTGGACTCCTTGGCAGTCGAAACTTGGAAGAAAATTAGGTCATACGTTAACTATAAGTTAACGTGGTTTATTCTCTTTTGTAGACGTAACTTGAGGGTTTTTGAGAAAAAAAATTGTAAGTCTAGCATACTAGTTGTTTTTCTTGTTTTATTTGTGACTTGTACAGAGATCAGAAATTAGTGGGTGTGGTAAAGTTTAGGATATTATTTTTCTTAAGATACTTGGAGAATTTGATTAGTGAAATCTATATGATTGTAATGATTTTTCATATAGTGGAAGCTTTGACAGTCCATAAATATTTTTCTATATTTTATATATTTTCTGTTCCGTTATTTTTCTATAAACAAAGATCTTAACAAAGATCTTGTGGGTAATAAAGAAATTTGTCTCAATTTCCAACAGTGGTATCAGAGCATTAGGTCATTTAGAGTGTTGGCGCACGGAGAAGATATATCTATCAAATATGACGTGGAGAAATTTGACTGAAGAATCAATTTTAGCTTGTGGCAAGTACAAGTCAATGATATTTTGATTCAATCTAGACTACACAAGGTTTTAAAAAGAAAACCAACTCCTATTTCTAACAATGATATTGAAAAATCCAGTATGAGCGATGAGGTTTGGGAAGATTTGAATTTAAAATATGCAAGTACGATACGTCTATATTTAGCCAAAAATGTTCTTGCAAATATTCATAGAATATCTGCTGCAAATGAACTTTGGGAAAAATTTGAACAGTTGTGTCAAACAAAAAGTCTTTCAAATTGATTGTACTTGAAAGAACAGTTTCATTCTTTGCGAATGAATGCAAGTAAAAAAAATTCAGATCACATGAGTGTTCTCAATAGGATCATTTCTGAACTGGAGGCTATTGTAGTTAAACTTGATGATAAAAATAAAACTTTAATACTCATCTGGTCTCTTCCATCCTCTTATGAACACATCAAACCAATTTCGATGTATGGGAAAGAAATTGTGAGTTTTGAAGAAATTACAAGTAAATTAATTTATGAAGAAAGAAGGTTGAGTGGTAGAAGTAATATTTCATCTAAAAACTCATTATTTGTTGCTGAAGAATAGAAGAAGAATAATTCTATGAAAAGAAAAGTATCTTGTTGAAATTGTGGACAACCTGGTCACGTGAGAAAAAATTGTCCAAAAGGTGACTACTCGATATCATATACGGACAATATGTATCTCTTTATGGGAGGTGATGATATCGCTTAAGTAAATATTTACTACTAGCGTGTCCACATGTTTGTCTATGAGTATTGACTTGATATTAATGCAAGGTGTGTGGTGGAATTGATTTCGATGGCTGATGAACTTCCAAGTAAATCAAGCAAATGAGTTGCACCATAATATTTCAGTAAATTCATTCGACATGAGCCAATACAATTATTAAAATTCGTTAATTCTAAGTGATTATACTTATATGGTGGAATATGTTAATTCTTTTTTTTTTTTAGAATTGAGATTGTCAAAGTTTATCGATTTTTTTTAAGTATCGAGATGAAGAGCTACAGAAGAGATGATTGAGTTTTAACTCGTTTTTCGTCAAGGCGGAAATTGTTGGAATATTTTCTTAGAACTTGGTAGTCAAAAGTTGGAAGACATGTATGTCGACTAAAATTGAACAAGTTTCCAAATCTTGGATTCTTTGGTAGTCGAAATTTGAAAGAAAATTAGGTCATACGTTAACTATAAATTGACGTGGTTTATTCTCTTTTGTAAACGTGACTTGGGGGTTTTTTAGAGAAAAATTGTAAGTCTAGCATCTTAATTGTTTTTCTTGTTCTCTTTGTGGGTTGTACAAATAGTAGAAATTAGTGAGTGTGGTAAAACTTAGAATATTATTTTTTTAAGATACTTGAAAAAATGAGTGAATAGAATCTATATGATTGTAACGATTTTTCATATAGTGAAAGCTTTGACAGTCCATAAATATTTCTCTATTTTTTATATATTTTCTCTTTTATTATTTTTCTCTGAATAAAAATCTTGTGGCCAATAAAAAAGTTGGCCTCAATTTTCAAAACCCTCAACTCAAAATATCTTACTCCGCCATTGTTTACAAATGCCAACTCGCCACCATTGGTGACACCGCGATCGATGAAGCGACAATCGTCACAAGCATCTCCACCTTCGTTGAGAATCGGATCTGAAATGTCTAAATCAATCTACCTGAAACCACCTCACCACTATGGCACTATCCACCGCCAAAAAATGCACGCAGATCTATTTCCCACTACATGTACCATCATCGATTTCAAATCGCAACACTAAAAAGGTTTAAAAAATCACAGCCGCCAATAGTTGTATATGTAAAAGATTTTGTTGTTTCCATGCCTATAAGAGTACTTTTTTCCCTCTAATTTAAGTGATAATTTTGTCATATACTATTATTTTTATTCTTATTTTACAATTTTATTATTTTTTAATTTTTATTTTGAAAATATTAGATTGATCTTAAAATTCAAAATCCTTCGAAACAATCCACCCGTACCCACCTAGTTGGGAACAAAAAAAATTGTAATTTCTGACAATGAAGAAATCTGATCTCTAATAGTTCTTTCGTATTTGACGTCAATTTAAATTTCAATTTCAGTATGGGCAATTTCTGTAGAGATCTATTCAAAAATTTAAATATTTTCCTCTTTTTGTAGAATCAGTTAACCTAATTGACGTTGGAAATGGGTTACACTTGTTTTGAAAATTTAACCCAAATAGTAGGGATGGCAAAAAAACCCGTCCCCGACCCGCCCCGCTATGCCCCGACCCTAATGGGGCGGGGAATCCCCGCCCCGATTACTAAACGAGGCGGGGGCGGGGATCATGATCCCCTCCCCGCCTTACCCGAACCCGCCCCGAATAGTTTATTTTATTTTATTTTTATATTTTAAAATTTAAATTGTATGTAAAAAAATAAAAAATAATATAATTAATTAATTAATTAATTAAACGGGGCGATAAATGGGGATTTTCTTATACCCGCCCCGACCCGCCCCCGCCCCCGCCCCCGCCCCCGCCCCCGATCCCCGCCCCGCTTTCCAAAAATCCACGACGGGGCGGGTATGGGAATGGCCGACCCGCCCCGAACCCGCCCCGTTGCCATCCCTACCAAATAGATAGTAATTCGGGAATAAAATTTTGGGATCAGTATTTTCCAATGTTCTAAAAAGCTCGCCTAGGCGTGAAGCGTGACCTCTATGCCTCGCCTAGGCCTTAGGCGGACGCTTTTTTGAACAACTAATTTTTTAATTAAAAAGCTTGCGCCTAGGCGTGCCTAGGCTCGCATATGTACGCCTAATCACTCCTAGGCGCGCTTAATCACGCCTAGGCGCGCCTAATCTCGCTTAGGCGTGCGTTTTTTAGTTAAAAAATTTATTTTTCTCTTTTTTAAAAAAAATATTTAAAATGATATTAAAAATAAGAAAACGCTTTTTCACGCTTCGCTCTCGCCTCACCCTCGCCTAAGCCTCGCTTAGGCCCAAAAAGCTTGAAACTTGGCCTCCACATTTAGCCACGCTTTACGCTTTTTAGAACCTTGGTATTTTTAAAATTTATTGGGATCTACTTTCACGTGCAGCAAAAGTTGTATGTGACAAAACTGAACATTTAATTGGAGATTGAGGCCTTGTTATTTTACATTGGATGAGTCATAACATTGTACAAATTGATTTCGTAAATATTAAGTTCAGATGTGAAACGGTTTCCGGCAATCGAATGGTCTGATTGTTAACTTTCAGGTTTTGTTGCTTCTACCTCCTATCGATGTAGTTTAATAGCGGAAGTTAATGGTGGTGGCAGAAGGCAACGGCAATAGCAGTGACAGTGGCAGTGGCAGAAAGTAACACTAGACAAAATGGTTAATGGTACAAGACTCAATGGCGGATATAAGATTTTATTCAAGAGGGGCATTATGTAATGCTCAGAAAGTTGGAAAATTGCTTCTCGAAAAACTGCTTGAACCGTGATTTTGTCACTGACTTCACAAACTCAAATATAGGTGGTTCAGTTTACACGTTGAAATCAACTAGTTGGATTTTCATTGAAAAATGCATTTCTGGTTATCAAAATGAGAAAAAACTATTCTTTTGGAATTATCTCGAACTTTCAGTTTCCAAAATTCATTTTTGACACTAATCTTCTATCAAAGACTAGAATTCTAATTAAAAAAAAAACAAAATAGTGCCATACCGATCAAACAAAAAATATGATGATTTTATATTTTCAATTTAACACAAAAATCAAGAATTTGGCTAAAAAAACTAACCGATCTTCGAAATTTGAGAGGTTTAATAAAAAAATGGATACTTTTATCTCATGGATTATCTTGATGATTATAATAATTTCTTGTTTGAAAATATTTGCAAGACAAAGTATGGTATAACTTTTAAAATATGCAGCTAAAATTGAAATTTTTTGCTTTTGCTTATGGTTTACAAATACGGATAAAATACAGAATAAACCTTTGCTTTTGCAGATGAATTTAAGACTTTAATTTTATTTTATTTTTTAAATTAAGAGAGGCCTAGGAATAGGCCTTTTGGGCGTAAAAAAATTAGAATTGAGAGGGGGGCCAAGCCCCCTCTAGTCCTTGCATAAGTCCGCCTATGGTACAAGTAACATGATATTTTACTTGAAAATAATGTATTATGTTACTGCTAAGTGCTAACACACCGTGTTACTCGAATGTAACATAATTTCTTACTAGGTGAATCTAAATGTAACATAATATGTTATTGCAATAGCAAACAATGTGATATGTTATTTGAAAATAAGTACTATATTACTGGTAATACACTGTGTTAATTCAATGTAACACAATAAGTTACTAGGTGAATTTAAATTGTGAATGAAAATAGCATGTTGTTGAGTTGAAAAGATATGCTGGTTAGGAAAAAGAAGTGAGGGATAATTGAGATTGGAAACAGTGCCAATTGAGATGGAGTTAGAATTTGAAATGGATTAATTGTAACAAATAATACAGATTATAAAACAAGTAACATAGCAACATGTATGTTACTCTATCTATAAATAAAAAAGTAAGTAATACACTAACACTATTATTTTACAAATAACAAAGCGATGATTTTATTTTATTTTTTTAAATATTTTAATGTTACTCTACAATTAATATAGTAATATATATTTTATTCTAACATGTAACCCGTAAAAGTTGTTATTTAATGAAATTTTAAAATATTGATTCTAAATGGAAATGAGATATTTTTTAAAAAGTTACAAAATGAGTTAATTTGTAAAATATTAATTTTTCTTAATGAAAATAAGGTATATTTTAAAAAATTGTAAAATGAGGTTATTTTCAATTGTTTGGGCAGAAGTGGGGGTGTTTGTAAAGTGTTTTTTTGGGAACCATTATATGCTTGTTTGATTTTGATTAAAATTAAAAATTTTGTAAGAGTTGATAAAATGTATAGTTAAAAAGTTGTAAAAATTTTGGTTCTTTGAAATAAGCGATTAAAATTAATTGTTAACTTTAACTTCAACTTTTTAGCAAAATTTTAATTGATATCAAGCAATTACTTAATCGATTTACAGTATGATTTGGCAATCAATATTGTACCCTCAATTGGCTTCAAATAAATAACCCAAACTTTAAATAGAGAGATGAAACAAAGGATTAATTACATTATTAATAGAAATATGGGGAAATTGCCTATAAATTACTCGTAGGTAACTTGTTTTAAATTAGGTTAAAATACTTTTTAAAATTGTCATTAAGTCATACTATTCAGCTATATTTCAATTAATTCTGCAATTACATATGTGGTCTATATTAATTAGAATTAAATTCGATTTAAATTTTAACGCAGCAAAGCACGTGGCCACCATCTTATCCCGCGTCTTCCGCCGGCTATTGCACCTCACCGCTGCTTGTTTTACAACTCACCGCTAGCCACCCAAACCTTTCCAACTGTTTTCGTGAGTGATAATAATGAATTCACAATTTTTTACTATCCTTGTTATTCTCAATCATGTAAAAGATAAAATTTTAAATTTTAACAGTCTTATATTGTTATCAGACAATGACTGTGATTTTGAGAAGTATTGGACAGTCCACAAATTACAAAATTTTAGAAACAATTGCTTCTTGAATGTTATTATGTAGGTAGATTCAGTTTTTATTAGAGATGGCAAAAGGAGCAGACTGATCGTGGGCCCGTCAGCCCGACCTTTCAAAGTTCGGCCCGTGAGTGGCCCAGACCAAGGTCGGATCAAGAAATGAAACATGGCCTGGCCCGTGGATCTAGCGCGTGAGTCGGCCCACGACCGACCCGTGGATTGGTTCGTGGTCCCAATGGGACCAAATTAAAGTTGGGGACCAAAAGTTGCAATTAGCAATTATATTTTCATATTTCTTATTTTCTTTTTTTAACTTTACAAAAAAAAATTATTGAATTTCACGTGCATCCGCAGACCACGGGCCGGTCCGAACCTGCTTTTTTGAGATGGTCGAGCTTGACAAGGACCGAACCGGCCTGACTCGACTCATTGCCATATCTAGTTTTTATGAATGTTTTCTTTTATTTTTGTTGAATTAGGTTGTTTATTTTTTTAAGATATTATTTTTTAAATATATATATATATATATATATATGGGTTAATGATCTCCTCTCTATGGTGTGGAGAAATTATAAAGGTGAGATCATTACCCTATGTGTGTATGTGTGTGTGTGTGTTTTGTAATCATTTTCTGTAGAATAAAAGAAAACAATATTTGTTTCACATGCATCAACATTTTTATGTATTTCGAATGTTACTGGCACACATTCATGTGTGTTGTTTGATATTGTATCATAAAAAATAATATCTTAATAACATAGTATCACAAATAGGGGTGGGCAAAACCCGACCCAAACCGGTCGGACCGACCAACCCGACCCAACCCGTTTGGGTCGATTTTTTAGATTTTGTGGGTTGGGTTCGGTTTAAAATTTTCACAATTTAATAGGGTTGGGTCGGGTTTCGGGTTGGGTCGTGGAACCCGACCCAACCCAACCCAACCCATTTACAATTAAAAAAAAAAAAACCAATATATGATAATATAACAACTAAAATGAAATGAAAACCCTAACTCACTCTCTGCCTCTCACGCCTCTCACTCTCTCAGACCTCAGTCGCGCGCACACACATGGTCCCGGTGAAGACACGCCTCTCAGTCACCGGTGAAGACACACCTCTCAGTCGTGCACACACCCCTTACTCACGCCACTCTGTCGCGCGCACACACATAAGTCACGCCTCTCAGTCGCTGCCGCCTCTCTACCGCCGGCGAAGAGCTGATTTTTTCACGCCTCTCAGTCGCTGTCGCCTCTCTACCACCGGTTAAGAGATGATTTTTTACTGGCTTCAACTTTCAAAGGTTTCTACTTTTTCAACCCTTTAACATAGTCGGTTAATCTGTAGTCTTGTATACCGAATCTTGTTGATTCCATTTGCTGGTTTAATTGTTAGTTTAGTTGCTGGTCCATGCCGAATTATTTTCTTGTTTGTTGAATTTCTTAATCTGCATTTTTGTGTGCTGAATTTTTTGGAAAAAAAAAAATATTGAATTGGGCAAACCGGCAACCCGACCCAACCCGTCCGACGCTTGTATGGGTCGGTTTGGGTCGGGTTCAAAGCACTATGCGAGTTGGGTTGGGTTGAAATTTCTCTAAACCGACTCTTTTGGGTTGGGTTCGGGTTGGGCCCAAAACCGACCCGACCCAACCCACGCCCAGCCCTAATCACAAACGATACTTTATTAAGAATAGTATTTCAACATCTTAATATAACAGTATTACAGATAAAAGTATCATAATATTTCAATATCAAAAGTACATTATTATGTTAATATAACAAACATATAAGTATCAGCATCTTTGTAAACAATGACAATCTTACATAATACTCAAAATAGAAAATTCCAACCTAACAAAAGTACAATATCATAATAAATTTATCTTAATAAAACAGTGTCATAGAAAACAGTATCAGAATTACATTTGTATCAATTTCATAATAACAGTATTATAGATAACAGTATCGTATAATTAAAGATAACAAATAAGTTAAATAAATGAAATAGTATCAGAAGCACATGCTTAGATGAACACAAATATTGTGTTTTAACACAAAACTATAGTACAATATCAAGTTTTGTGCATAAGTTTTAATTTTTGTGTTTAATAAATAAAAAAAAAGAGTATTTTCTCTAATTAAGTTTAACAATCTTTAGTATTCTCGGTTGCATTTGGTTCTTTTTAGACCTGTGGACCTATAGTATTTTAATAAACAATATC
The DNA here is from genome assembly GCA_030279155.1 of Forsythia viridissima. NCBI lineage: Eukaryota > Viridiplantae > Streptophyta > Magnoliopsida > Lamiales > Oleaceae > Forsythia > Forsythia viridissima. Next base: position 12,280,602 of record CM059045.1, on the reverse strand, counting down.
ATATAAAATAGTATCTTTATAAAACAATATCATTATAAAACAATTTCGTATTTGAAGTAGCATTTTTTACAATTGTAGGAGCACATTAGTCTTTTAGTCCTAAAATATGACTTTAATTAAATTAAGTTTGCGTTATATGACTTCAGAGCTCATGAGCACATGATCAATTACCAGTCCTAAATTTTCGAGATAATTGTGCCATGTGCTAATATTTTTCTTTAATTTTTAATTTTACTACTCTTTAATTTTTATTCTAAAAATACTTAATTGTCAATTAAATTTAAAATCATTGAATACAATCCACCCACTTCACTCCATTCCAATCCCACTATTCCTGTCGCAGACCCACAACATACTCCAAATTCAACCCACTCCCAATTTTCTCTCTCTCTAAAATTTCTCACTATTTTTAAAATTATTTTATTTGTTACGGTTATTTGTAAAACCATCCCTAGAATTTTCCCTAGAATTTTTATGGACAATGCACCAAACTTCACGTAGAGGACTTTCGTCGCTTATTATTTAATTACCTTAATTTACGGAATTTTAAGGAGCTTGACCGTTGAAAACCCTTAGCCAATGAATTCCAAGACAGCCAGTCACATGGGTGTTGTGTCGGAGATTGTATTCAAGCATAATTCGAAATTTAATAGATTTATTTTATATTCTTACACAAATTAAAAAAAAAAAATTGTAATTATTATAGTTTTTTAACTTACGTGTTTTTAAGGAATTTTGGCACAAATGGTCCCTAATATTTATTTTTTGACAAATAAGTCAATAACCTATGTATTTTGATGCATAATTGGTTCTTATGGGATAAAAAAGACAAATATGCATTTATTTTTAATTAGAAAAAATTATATGTGAATTCCTAATCATTACAAAATGTACAAATAGGTCCAATACTTTTATTTTTTATAAAAAATTAAACAAAACAAATGATTTTTTTTTTAATTAACACTTTAGTAATAAATATATCAAATAACATTATTATTTTTATTATTAAGTAATTATATTATTTGAGAGATGCATTCTTGGATATTTTGCATTTCATTGGAGTCTAGTTCCTCTTATGATATCTCAGGTAAGTTAGTTTTTAATTATCGGCTTCCACCATAATAATATAGTAGTCGTCGTCTAACCAATTGGCTCGAACACTAGACTGCCAGTGCTAGCTCATTATGTCACGACTCGAATTCTCACGTCTATCGAGAAAATTAATAAAGAAAATTGTATGCCATTAAGTTTAAGAAAAAATAAAAATTATTTTGCAGGTATTAAGTGTGAATTCTGACCAGAAAAAACTCAAGGACTTAGTAATGGCAGCTACAAGGTGAGTCCTCCTACAACTTTAAAAAACGAATTGTAATATTTACTATTATATATGATAAATTCAACAACTTTTCAAATTTTTAATTTATACATGTTGAGGAATTTAAATAAATTATGTTTTCAAAAAAATGAAACATCAATGCACGAGAACTATTTGCAATAATGCAATAGTTTTCCAAAAATAGATTTATTTTTCCTACAAATTTTTTACGCTTCCCATAGTGGGTTTAAATATGTTGCATTTCCAAAAAAAAAAAATCAATACACGGAAAATATATAATTGTGTTATATTATCAAATGATATGATTTATTGATTAAAAATAATAAGTCGATTAAACTAATAAACTAGATATGATAATTTCAAAATTAAATTCATACGGTTCAAAGCTCATCTCAGTTCGACCATAAATGTGATTTTCAAATAGGTGTTTCAAAATCTGAATTAGCTATATTATTATTTTTTCAATATCAATGCGTAATCAAATATTATTTATATGATTTTTTGTATTTGAATGTAATAAATAAACAATATATTCTTAGAATATTTTAAAATCACTATCATAAAAAACAAGTGCCGTACATCGCACGAGTGATATATTAGTTTATGATAAAAATGTGCGAGTTCTTTTCATGCCAACTACTACATAATTAATTTACAAGGAGAAAAGCATGGGTATATTATAATATATGTGGACCATGCAAAATCCGTGGTCGTGTGTGTTTTTTGTAATGACTATGGACTTTCTCCTACAGATCTTTTGTCCAGAGGATATTTTTTGCATTGTTAACATACGTACTGTCCACTGGAGGTTGGGCTCTAAACTGATTTTATTTCGTACCCCCAGCGATTCGAACTCTTTAACATACCCTATAAGAAGAATTTATGATAAATGCTAGTACCAATTGGGCAACTCACCTGACAGCAGATTTTGAGAAGCAGCAAAAGAGCAGCTTTTCAGATTTTATTTTTAGCTTTTTCATTTATATATTATTAAAATACCCATTTTACCCCTAATTAATTAAATTAATTCCTTTAATACTTATTTGAGAAACCAAATTAATACAAGTTGAATGCATAAAAAATAATATAAATTTAATTAATTTTTACATTATATGACTATACTTTTATTTTATAAATTTGTAAATTTGAAATTTATTAGGTGTTTATTGTTTTTATTTTAAAATAATAACAGTAAATGCAATGTCCTGTTAAAAAATATTGGACTAGAAAAAAATAAATAAATTTTACCACTTGTGAATAATAATAATACAAAATAACATTATTATAATCAATATTTTTTTTTTTTGTAATTTAATACCGTTACAGTAATAATCATTTTTGTTTACCAAATGTTCAAATGCTGCATACAACAATTTTAAAACAAGAGTTTACCAAACACTTATCCAATTCTTCCCACAGCACAACAAAAACTAATTTTCTTAAAAGCACAGTAATACCAAACCAAACCTAAACTCTTGAAGATCAAATTCGAGTAATATACCCAGCCTATCGGGCCAATCTGGTCTTAATTTTATTTTATTTATTTATTTATTTAAATTTTTTTTATACAATCTAATACATTGCATCAAATACAATCTTAGATAAACTTAGACAATATATATTTTGAGATTTTTAAAGAGATTAGTTTATAAAATTGAGACTCTCATGTATTTATCAATAAATAAACATCAATTTTCTTTCAAAATAATAATGTTTTTTTGATTAATTGTAAACTATTTCTTGACACATTTTAAAAAATATATAAATAATAAAAACATGCTAATCTTATTGCGTTGAGATATAAGCATGTTTGACTTAAATTAAAAAGTTTACTTATAAGTAAATTTAAAATAAATAATTTAATTGTCACACCAAACATAATTTAGATTAAAATTTGAATTAAACTAAATTTTAATTAAATCTAAATAATTTTATGTTGGAGTTTGAGATTCTTGGATTAATGTTTTAAAAAAAACAATTTAAGTTGAAAACTTGAACTTATGTCATTTTATATTGATGTTATTTGAATTATATTATGATTATTCACAAAATTTATAAGCGATTAGTATTAGGGAGCCAATATTTTTTTATTTTTTTATTTTTTTTGTTTTGCGGGGTAGACTGCCACCTCATAGTTCCTGGCTGCCTCGAAAGTCACGTGAAAAAGGAAGGAACATGAGCACCAAAAACATCACAAATGACGTCCTTAAACACGTCTAGGACGAACTGAAATCCACCTGGGTTTCCTCTCAAATCAAAAACCCACTTCCGATCTCGATCCTTTTCTTCTCTACACTGTGTGTATATGTAATTGCAACAAAAAGAAAAAAATTAAATAAATGTAGCAATAAGGTTCCCAATTGTGCAATATTATTTTAGATTTTTTTTTTTTTTTTTGTAAGAATTATGAGGTTTTTAATGGGGATGGGTGATAGGGTGACTCTTGGCAGGGATGTGGTCGTTGGTTGTGGAAGATGTAGTTTTTTTAAAAATTATTTTTATCATTCGTTTGTTATTTTTTTTAATTATTTTCTATTGGGATCCATTTGCACTTTTTAAAAAAATTTAGGACTCATGCTGCAATTTTTTCTTTATTTTTTTTCTTTTTGTTTATTAAAAAGGATGAGAAATTTATCATATAATAACGCTAAAAAGGATGAACTACTCCAAATTTCTAAATATTGGGGATGGTTTGTGCTAAAAAATATAAAAATAAAAATATTTTCATTACTTCTTTAGAAGGTTGAGGATAAATAAATTTTAGGCAAGACCTTTCCAGAAGTAAAGGGGTAGTTGATTAGAAGGAAGAAAAGATAAATTCTAGGGAAACAATATAGTCAAAGAATGGTGGGACCCTCTCTCAATTCCTCTACTCATCCTCATCCCTTCACTTTGGGTCTAAGAAGTCATGTTTCGTGCTTTTGCAAATACACTCCATGCCATCTCACACACACACAGATATTAATTGAAATCTCACCTAAAGGACTTATAAATAAGATCGCACCAACCTTTGTTTCTACCTTGTCCGAACCCAACTTTTCTAATTATTACTTCCTTTTCAGCCTACATATATTCTTCTCTCCTGCACCACCATGGCTGCTTTTGGTAGAGCTCTAATAGTAATGATGGCTATGCTAGTCTTAATCAGTGTCTCTGCTGATCCCGACATGCTTCAAGATCTCTGTGTTGCTGATCTCACTTCTCGTATGTTGCTTAAATTTTCTTATTTCACTTTTTAACTATCAAAGTTAGCTAGATATATCTTGAAGGTCATGTCGATTTTGGATTATTTTTCTTGCTCTACAGGATTTTTGGCGTTGACTTTTCTTGTTTAGCTCATTTTTTAGCTTATTTGATTAATGGGGTTCTCTTAATTACAAACCAACTATCAACTATGTGATATTTGGGATTGAATATTTGCCTCATGCAACAAACAACTTGTGGGATGACCAAACGTGTAGTCAAAACTTGGACCAAACTTTAGATCACACAAACACGATATATATGAGCATGTTTCATTTTTATCTTCACATTTTGTAGGATCCATAATTTTTATCTACTTTCATCTGTACATTTCTTAGGAGTCACTGCTTCTTATCTACAAAAATCTTTACCAAACATATTCTAAATAGCTGTGAAGGTGAATGGATTTGCTTGCAAGTCGAACGTGACAGCCGAGGATTTTTTCTTCGCGGGAATTGCCAAGGCAGGAGCCACCAACAATTCAATGGGGTCATTGGTGACTGGAGCCAATGTCCAAAAAATCCCTGGCCTTAATACCTTAGGTGTGTCCCTCTCTCGCATCGACTATGCCCCCGGTGGCCTAAATCCGCCTCACACCCACCCGCGTGCCACCGAAATAGTCTTTGTACTAAAAGGAGAATTGAATGTTGGTTTCTTAACCACAGCCAATGTCCTTTATTCCAAGTCCATTAAGAAAGGTGAAATATTTGTATTCCCAAAAGGTCTAGTCCACTTCCAGAAGAACAACGGCAAGGTTCCTGCCGCAGTAATTGCGGCGTTCAACAGCCAGTTGCCTGGAACTCAGTCGATAGCAGCCACATTGTTTGCTGCATCACCACCTGTGCCAGACAATGTTTTGACAAAGGCATTCCAAGTTGGTACCAAGGAAATTGAGAAAATCAAATCCAGGTTAGCACCAAAGAATTAGTACAATCTTCCACTACTTGAAATTGAAGCATATATTTGATTTCTTTTATTTGGGAATTGGAAAATGTTGTAATAACAAAAATAAATTTTGAATTGTTTAACTAATAATCTCTCTATGATACAAAGTTATATGTAATTCCTAATATATTTGAAGTGTACACATACATAAATAATCTTTTATATTCGTAGATACCGCATCTATACATGTATCAAGCCAAAGAATGTTCGATTGCAACAAATTATGTTTGTCCCGGTTAGTTAGGGATTGTTGTTTGTACAACAAAGGTAAAGAATCCTATGATTGATATGACCTCACCCCCTCCTCCTCCGCTAAAAAAAAAAAAAAAAAAAAAAATCATGTTAAATTGGATGGTATACCACGAAAAGTATACAATGAATAAGACTTTTCATTTTTTTCATTAATTATGTACAAAAAACGAAGCCACAAAAGAGTCCTCGCGTACCACTAGCATTTGCTCCGGTGGCCTAAAATGAAACAATTAGGAATAGGAAGCGAACTATCGAAGAGGAAACAAATAATTGAATTGCAGCGAAAAATTAAATTCCAAGAAAAAATGTTGGTGAATAAATGATCTACTCTAAGAATATTACAACAAAGTTCGAATATATATTATTTTTTTGCTTCAGCCATCTATAATATCATGAATAATTATCATTGTGAATTTGCATCAACACTACATAGAAAAAAATTAAGTTAAAATTAATAGAAATAAAATTACATTTAACCATTTATTGCTTGGGTTGTAGTGACAAACTTTACAATACATAATTGAAAGAGAACAATTAGAACAAGCATAAAGAAATTAAAAATTCTCCAATTAATTAGATGTAATAAGGAAAAATTGAATAAATATTTAATTACCCGTCTCAAATTTTTCTTAATGCAAACTCTATCTTGAGCTACTCTCAACCAGTTTTGCTTACAAATTAAGCCTCAATTATTTTAGGAGTTAAAGAATTCCTAAATGAATTAAGAATTCGTCCTTGAGTGCGAAATGCTGACTCAAAGACAAATGTAGATACACGAATGTCAAGTACATCCCTCGTAAGTTTGGATTACAAGTTTTAAATATTGAACAATTTATCTTCCACAAATACAAAAGGTCAAAATTCTCATTTCAGAGTTTTCAATACTTTCCACCATATATCTTCAGATTTTATCTTTTCCAGCTCAATCCATGTTACTAGTTTTTTATTTCTTGCACCCAAAAATAAACTTTATTAAAGTCATGCATATCATCATCATCAGAACCCTCAATCAAAGTCACAACGTCGCTTGAATTACTATTACCACCAATTTCACCGTTGGTGTCGTGTCATCCCATGTACATACATAAAACTTACAATGATTTCATAACTTCATTATCGACCATAATGGCATTATACAAGATACTTGTGCAACATACAACATAGTCCAATTTGTACCTAAGATCAATCACAATTGCTAAAAGCAAAATCTTGTTCATTTTATCTACCGTACGCTAATACTTGTCAACTTTTACCTTCATATTGTGTGCCATATTACTCAACAAACGATCATCTTTATCACTTAATAATTTCAGTGCAAGTTTAATGTTGCAAACTTATTGGAAGTAAAGATTGGAAATATCGTTTAGTGAAGAACTAAAGTTTAAAGTAACTTTCATAAAAAGTTCTCAAAATTTGGCAAATTTCCAGCTTTTCCCCCATCATCATTAGTAGGTGGCCATTCTCTTTCTTGTCCATTTTGACCCAATTCAAAATATGTGCTATAAAATCCATCTTCTTGCATCAGCATGTCTTTTTGCAACCAATCTTCTCATTTACAACAAAAGATTTAAGTTTCATTAACATAGTAGAACATCATCGAAAATATTTGAACACGTTGTCATATTGACCGACTGTTTTGTCATAAGATCACCAACTTTCTTGACCTTCAGATACTAGGCAGACATCAGTCCCCCATACACGGTCTTACAACTTCACGGAAACCTATAGGTTTCCGGTAAACAGTCGCCCTCAACAATTATTAAGTATGGAACAAAAGGTATTTCTTTTATCAAGCATGGTCCTACGACTTTGTAGAGACCCAAAACTCCTATAACATGCCAATTCAGATATCATTACAGTAAATGTTTGACTGCGTGTCGCGGTAATGCAGTAAAATCCGACTGTTATTGTGAAGCACAGCTCGTCTTTACGGTCAGAACCAAATAAAAGAAGGAAGATTTCCATTTTATTGTTCCAGAAAAGTCTGCCAAAAACAGAGTTGTGCATATTTACAATGCAAAACTAACAAGACTGTCACATAAGTCAGAAAAGAAAGGGCACAGTAAGAAGTAAGAACATTGCATGGCATGGCATAGAAACTCTCCCAATTCTCACCTATTTCACCGAGAATTTTATCATACCCACAAGATTACATTCATGCACGAGGTTTATTAGCGATTGCAAATTCTACAGATATGATAAAGGTTGACTTTCCTGCCTCCCTTAGATACTGGACATCTCCGTTCATAAGCTTCACTAATTTTCTGCTGATAAGCAGGCTGATGCCATCCTCGGATGCTTCATCACTCCCAAACATTTGTCTCAGCAATTGTTCTGGAACCCCACCCCCCGTATGTGTTATCCTGCATCCACGTAGAGCCAAACGATTTTAATCACAATCCAGCCAAAAGCAAACAATATATTAGTCTATTTACCAGATGTGGATATACTGATATAGTTTATCTTATTATTCAATATCCATTGATCCATATCAAAATTTGTATGTTATTAATGCATATACCTAATGACAAAAGTACAGTGTCCTTTGCCATCCATTTAACCATATAAGACTTCATTTGAACTATAAAGGTTTAATTTGATAGCTGGCTATACCGTTGCACAGAAAAACTTGAGTTTTCTTACCAGTCTTGTAAGTAGCTGCAAGATTATGAAGCATTGAAGCGTGGAAAATCCACTAGGTGCTATTGATCCAAAAAAAAATCTGAAAATGCTAGACTGATGCAGCTATTATAACGCTAACAGACGAGGAGGGCATTTTAACCAAGGAAAGGGAACAAAAGCCCCCACTTACACACTTTAAGTATGTACTGCATGCTTTGTATGTTACAAACTCCATAAGAGGAATGAAAAATTAAGGATTACGGGAAACCTCTATGATCTAGAAAAACCTGCAAAAATCTTGTAAGTTCACATTCTGCTCATACCTGAATATCAAATGAGCAAGCTGAACAGATTCACCTAATGAATCTTTGGTGAAGTTGGCTGCAACACCAAGCTGGCCTCCACTCGGTGTAAAATTAACTGATACTAACAAGAAATTGGCCAGGACTTGTTGAAGCCTCAGACTGTCTCCATAAAGCGTTACGACTGATAGATTTTTGTCCAAATTGTCAACTATCATAATACCCTTTCCATTGCTCTTCATCATGATTTGGCTAATGGAAGCTATCAATACATCATGTAACTTAAATTCCACCATTTCCAGATCCATATACCTGACAAGAGCAGGCGAAAAATTGCTTATGTTCACAAAGTACTATGATGATAAAAAACATAAAAAGAATCCAGGGATGGCATCAAACAAAAATATAGAGGGCCTTTGACCCAATGAATCAGAGAAACAATGGAGAATCAAACCAGTAAATCTTCCTTACAGATGACACCAGCCTAAGACACTGAATGAACACACCAATCTCATTTTCTGTATAATTTTACGGGAAAATCTCAGCTAAAAAGTTAAAGGAAAGACCACTGAAACAAACTTTTGATTGCTTCTAAGTATTAGGTGTGTCTACCTAAAATGTCGATATTCTGCAGGATTTTATCCAATAAATCAGATTGCAGACAAGAGCATAGAGCAGATAAAGCATGAAAACAAATCGGCTTAATGCCTTAAAAGCAAAAAACTGGAACTAATTGGAGCTTGATATTTAACTTTACCCATCAATGATGCCATCAAGATCTGTGTCGTCAAGAATTTTGTTGAGCTGATGCTGACAATGAGAACTAGTACTCAGGAGTTTTTTCTGCTCTTCATCCAGGTCAGTTCCTTCCATCATCTTCCGCGAAAATATAATCCCAGAAAGAGGATTCTTAACTTGCTGTCTTATGTAAGCTAAGACTTTCGATCTCTTAACTGCAATTTGCTCTGACAAGCGTTGAACATGAAGTGCTTGTTGTAGCTCTTGACTTGCAAGTTGCAGGAAACAAAAGACACCGGTTACTGCATCTTCCACATCCGACTTCTTGCTCACACATAGCAGGCACTCCACGTACTTACCATTCCGTGCAAAAAAACCAAATGGAACCTTTTCAGATTCTTGACTTGTTATAACCTTGTTGAGAGCAATTCCAAGATTTACAAAAGCTTCTTGATTCTTAAGACGGCAGAAAGCTGTATGTGTCCCAAAAACCTCCCCCAAAAGCATTTTATTAATAACATCCTCTCTACTCCAGCCTGACAATTTTGTCATTGCAGAATTCCACTCCGAACACCAGCCAAATTCATCAGTGCCAAATATCGGAGGGATCAACGGGTTAGGATTTTGTATAATAGCTCTGTAATCACCTTGAATTCGGGTGAACTTGTCCATAATACTCTTCTGGATAGTTATATCCTGGGCGATAAAACATAACCCCACAACATTCTCCCTAACATCCCTGCTTGCACAAGCATTCACAACTAAGCTGATTGGACCAGAATCCCTCCTTGACCCATGTGTTTTGATCTCAAATTGCACATTTTGTTCTTCTTTCCCTGATTAATGAAGAGAAAGGTTTTGTCATTCATTTATAGGGTTCATGCTTAAAACAAATGAAAAGAACAAATGGAAGAAAACAAATGAAATAATGCGTTATGCTTTATGCACACACACACACACACAAATTGCCAGCATTCTAGTAAATGGAATACCCCGCAAAGCCAATTCCAACATCTTTTTCACTGCATCGGCTGAAGAATCTTCCACCAGTGTTAGCAATTGCCTACCGATTGCTTCATCGACGGGTAAACCGGTTAACTCAGCAATCTTTGTGTTCCACCCGTTGACCTTCCCATCTACATCAACAGCCAAGATTGGTACAGTGGCAGTTTCAATCAGGCGGACCATCTCAGTGGTCACTGCTTCTAGTTCCTCCATTCCCTCAATTCTGAGGTCATTCAGTTTCGTATGGATAGCCTTGGTATCCGAATCCCCAGTCTCCACGTCCTTAAATGCATTTCTAAGTATAAGCTGCAAAGAGTGGATTGCGTCCATCTCATAATCTTTCCAAGTTAAACTCCGTGTCTTCACAACTTCCAGGAACGCTTTGAATGATGACCTAGGGTGCATTTTGCGACCATCATCTTTCTCACCTGCTTCATGCTTTGCACCACCCCATCGGATTTCTGCAGCAGTGTGTGACCTGAACCAGAAAAGCCAGTCCTTGTCAGTTATTCTCACAGCTGCCATCCCACAGATTGCATCACCTAGAGCAAGAGCCCCAGGGAAGCCAGCATCATATAAGCTATCAGTACTGAGACCTGTCGAATCCATGTGGTATTCAATAAGCCATGACACTATGTCGTGAAGCTGGAAGTCAGTTGGAGCTAATCCCAACCTGTGTATCTTATTTTTGTACAATAGAACCGCCCCATCACATTTCACAAGATCCATTATGTTGGGACTCTGAGAGACAATCCCTAAAGGCACATCTCGCATCAGCATGTCACACAAGAGTGTCTGAGTTCGCAGAATATTCTTCTCAAGAATCTGATTTTCCAATTCCAACTCTTTGTTGACATGGATGGCAAACACTTGTGCAAGAAATTCACATGCATATCGGAGAGGGAATGGAACAAACCTCGGAGTTGTGTTATGGCATACTACTAAACCGTAAAGCCTTTTTCTATTCTGCGTTTGTGCAGAATCAGACACTTCTTCATCCCCATCATTGACTACAACTGCCATTACCAAAGATGCAATTGAATTCATGTTTTCCATATACTGTAAATGGCAACTGTGTGGAGCTCTAAGTGTTGAGCCACACAATGTCAGATCAAATGGAAGCTTCTCGTCTTGAATCACGTTCACATGTTTTGCTCTGCAGTCACAAATCATTCGGACCTTATTCTTCATGAACAAAAAGCGAGCAGCCTGTGGAATATCTGTTGCTGGATAATGCAATCCTTGGTAAGGCTCAAGACCAGGCTTTGTAATTTCAGACACCACCTCTCCATGATCGTCATCGTGATATTTATATATCATCACCCTATCATAACCAGTGAGTTCAAACACCTCTTGAACCATTGTGTCCCATAGCCTTTCCATGCTTCCACTGGGCAAGGACTGCAAGCGAGTAATGGCCTTAGCAGCAAGCTTATAAGACTGTAATGCCCCAGCAGCAGTCATGGGGACCTCATAAGGCTTTACAGGCTCAAAATCAATTATTAAGCTACCTGTTACCCGGTGGATTATGGCATAGAATGGTTTTCCAGAGGTTTTGCAGTGAACCAAGATGGGGTTCAACAACGAAACCTCACCAAATCCTAAGGCCTTCTGCAATGCTGCCGCACTTGGAGCAGTGAAAATAGTTCTGATGTCAGTACCGATTCCGAGAACCGGATGATCTCCCACGCTTGGAACTGCATGACTGACCATTGTCAGCATTTCGGAAGCATTCTCGCTGTAGGCAATGACTCTGAATGTTTTCTCGTCCAGGGCCAACAAACACCCAAATGGCTGGATGAACTTCCCTTTTTGTATTTGATGGAGGTACGCTGTAGTTACTTTGTCGGACTTCGGTCTCTGCTCTCCATCAGCTACATTTGTTACACGCACCGAGCTTGAGTAGTCAAACGAGCTTCCTGATTCCTCAAAGTCTGCATGAAGCTTTGCATCCACGGAAGTTTGTGCAATGATCCTAGCACTATGTTTTGATCTTGCCGAATTGGTTGAGGACTGACTAGGCCGTGAAGACGACATTTTTCCTCAAATCTGAAAAAGCTAGCAAATATAATATGGGAAAAGACAAATACATAATCTAGAGCCCAACAATTTCAGTTTAAGCAAAATAAAGAAACAGCAGGAATAGTCTAATAGAATAGTGGTTGTGGTTCCACACCATCTTGATGTCCACAATAGAGCTGTGAACTCATGAAAGAAGATGCAATCCATGATTATAATTACATCAATTCTTCGTAAAAGACAGCATCTATCAACATAAGAATCTCATATATACAACTGAAAGCAAGATGCCTGACCACAACTGATTATGAAGTTATTGACATATTGTAACATATGAAAGAAACTACTAAATCACTCCCAAGCAAGGGGTTTGAATTATAAATGCATTTTCAAAATCATGGTTCAAATCGGGAAATCCAATGTAGAATTTTCATGCTAATCCCTTTTTCGATAATACATTATTAACATTTAAAATAGATTGCAAATACAATGACGCCAATACCGATTGTTGTACTTGCAAAATCAGACTAGTACTTACCCAACACAGAACAACAAAGACAAGTCAATAAAAATTAGCCTTATGAATCTACAAATAAGCCTGTTTCCAGAGGTAAAGAAGCTGAGAAACAGATATACTGACCTTCTGTTTAGCTTGCAGAGGCTGAGAAACAGAGGATGTGAAGCTTTAAGATGAAATCTTGGAATAGTGAAACAGAAACAAGTTTATAAGCTCAAAATTGGAAATCCCAAGTGAGCCCACTGAAAACCCAAATAAACCATAGTATAAAGTTCAGCTCCAAATGCTCTTTTCCTCCTTTCAAAGTGTTGATCACCGCCTTCGAAGCCAAAAATAGGGACCACATCTCAGAAACCCCACCTTGCCCGGTTCAAGAATCTCAATTAATTAAACAATTTAACAATTTAAACAATTCTATAAGTAGATATATTTCCAAAAATAGTTAATGGTTTGAAACTGTAATCACCCCTAAAAGTAGCACAACCCAGTAATTTGATTTGTTGTGACTTGTGCAAGTTGGCAAAAATAGATAATTATAAAGGGGAAGATGCCAAATACATATTGGATAAATGTCGGAGGAGCATTTACATTTAAATATTAAACATCAATCAAAAATTATATTTTAATCGAATAATTGTTTTATTATAATTTTATTTGAATTTATGCAACTGTATTCAAGAAAAGCATATGGCAATGGGAAATTGAATTGAGGCGGTATATTGTGTGGGGAGGCCCATGCTTCCAATATAAAATTACCAACATGCCAAAATGTTATGGATGTCACGTGGGGTGCCTCATCCTACAATATGTCAGAATTTAAGATTGAGGAAGATGAACAAACTTTCCAGTTTGCCCATTCATTCTTCTTTGGCTTTTTTTGCTTTGATTAAAGTTGGAATTTTGGACACCATACCTATGTGTTTGTCGAGTCATTTTGGGTATAATATATTGACAATTCGAAATGCAGTAAAGTCGCATGTTTGGTGGTACTAAAATTATTTTTTAAATTTTTATAAATTGTAAATTATATAAAATATGTAGATAAAAAATATATAATAGTAAATTGTGGTTCTTACAAAATATGTAGATAAAAAGTATATTTAACTAGTTTGACTAATTGAAATTATAATTTAAATAATGACAAATAAACAAGACATGGAGGACTAAAGTGAAAATTTCAAATTGTTGGAATATGTGGAATTATTTATTTTGTGATGAGAATATTATTTTGGACTTCAAATAATTTCATAAGATTTAATTGAACTAGAAAGTCCCTTTAAAATCAATATTAGACGCGTCGGTCCTAAACCCTTTTAACTTTGGACAATCTTGGTTGTCCAAAGTGAATACGGTTTAGACTGTATTTGGATTTAATTTCGGGAAAAACCAGCAAAAGGAGTCATTGGAAAGGAGTTCTAATGTGCGGGTATCAAATCCAAAACCCGCAATCATAAAAATAATAATCTTAGCGCATGTATGCTATTGTTTAAATTATAATTTTAGATGGTCAAATTGGTCAAACATATTTTTTATTTATATATTTAATAGAAACCACAACTTACAACTTACTTTTTATCCACACATTAATCCACAATTTATAATATAAGCATTTAAAAAATAATTTCAGCACTAAAAAAAGTGGAAACGGCAAGATCGGAATTGTTTCTACATTTTTTTCTATTTGGATCAAACTACTAGACAATCTAGAACATTAACCAGTTCGAACCACCTCGATCTATATATAGACCTATAAGTTTATTTTGTTTTAGTTCCATTCACTGTTCTAAAAAACCCGCTTAAACCTCCGCTTAGGCTTGAAGCTCGATTTTCACGCCCAGCCACACATCACTCATCACCATTGCCTTGCACTTATCTCACTCTTGCCTAGGACTCGTATAGGCTCGAAAAACTTGAAGATTAGCTTCCACACCTAGTCACGTTTTGTGCTTTTTAGAACATTGGTTCTAGTGCAATTAAAATATCTTAGTAGTTTAGCACAATCAATTTTGAGTTCCAATTAACTTGAAACTCAATTTAGTTCTATGGTCAAACAAATTTTGACTTGGTCAAATACAAATTTGACTTGGCCAATCATTTGACCTGCAACCCTTGAATTTCAATTACATGCGTAATTAAATTCTTGTCTTTTTCTTGAGTTGCCAAATATCCGATCAGACGTATATAATTCGAAGCCCCCTCTAGTAAAGGTACAAAACTACACTTTCAAATTATATAAACTCACGAAAGCAATATTATATTTTCTGCAACTTTCCATATTTATGGATATCGAATAAATAGAACTAGACTAAAATGACTATTTTTTCATTCTAATTATTTTCTCACTTAAACTCATATTTTCTCTAATAATTTCTTTGTGAACAAATCACAAATGTAATTTGGCCGTCACCAAATACTAAGTTTGAATTTAAATTATTTAGTAAAAAAAATTTAAGTGATTTATCCTTCCACTGAGTGATAAGTTTCGAACATGAATACATGTTCACTACATGTCAATGACTCAAACTTTTATGCTGATTCTGGTGCCACTTCACATATGATAAATAATGCCAGTGAGCTAGCTTCTGCGCATACTTACAAGTTACAATGGACAAGTTGGTCTATTTATGTCGATAATAAGTCGACAATTGAGATGTCGTCTCAAAATGCTTTTTATAGTGAGCAACTATCGTAATGAGTCTATGAGGCAATCTTGAAACATTAATTGAGATGATATTTAAATGTAGAGTTTTAGATCCCATTCAAAATGACATATCAATTACATAGATGGATTAGGACTATTGTAGTCGCTCATTTTAAATAGCATTACTCTAATTTTTTTATAATAATCTACCTTTTCATGATCAAGACGAGTTAATGCAAAACGACCAATCTCGAAGCCTGTCACGACCTACTCGAGCTCTGCATCCACCAGCCTACTTGAATGACTATGCACTTGCAGTCACTCAAGATTACTCCATTCAAGACCCAAAGCGTTTAAAGACAGCACTCGATATCCACAATGGAACGCGGCCATGGAAAAAAAAGAAGAATTGAGAGCACTTCACGGAAACTTGTACACACCACGTCAACAACATGCCAACGTTGTAGTTTTAAATGGGTCTATCAAATCATTTACAAAGAAGATGGTTCCATGATTGCTCACATGGATTTGCTTAAGTCTGGGCGTTGAGTAGGTCGGTTTGAGTATTTCAATATTCGGAACCATCAATTACACCTCGAGTATTTTGTAAATGGAACTATTTGGCATATCCGGTTCTAATTCGATTCTACAAATAACATTTAAAAAAAAAAAAAAATGAGCATGACAATACAAATTATATTTCCTATATCTAGCAGAAATAGAAGAAATAATATATCATCAAATATATATTTCAACACTTTCTTAATCCACTGTAAATATGTCACCAAATAGCATCCAATATCTAGCAGAGCATAAACACCAAATTAAATATCCAAAGAACAAACTAAAAACTAAAAACCAACGATAGGGAGAGATGAGCAAGTGTAAGAGAGGTGTGTTTGTATTGTATATCTAAGCAAATATTGATTGAATATTTGATATTTGGGTATTTGAAATTGGGTCAATTGAGTTTGGGTCTAGATGTGGTAGATTTTAGGCTTTTTGAATCTTGAATAATTAGACTATTGTTTAGTCATCTTTGCAACTGCGATGTTAGGCCTAGTCATTGGACCAGGGTGAATAGATTATAAAAAATTACAAAAAATGACAAATTCAGTTCTAAAATTAAATATCCACACTTCATGTTTAAGAACTAAGAACTAACTCAGACCTGATCAATTCTTAATTCCTATTCTTAATTTTTTTTTTTTGAAACTAGACCAAAACTTCCGGTTCCAATTCGATTCCGATTAAGATGCCCACCCCTAGATTTACTACTTACTTCGTCACATTGGATTTATTTTGTTGCAAGCTCCTCAACTATTTAGTGACAACACGAGTTCTTTACATATGACCGTCAACCCTATTTTCCATGCACGAGCCAAATATGTTGAATATGACAAAGTTGCTATTGGTGCTCTTGTCACAAAAATTCATACCATCCAAACGTCAAATTACAGAAATACTTACTAAACCGTTGCCTAATTAAGCAATCATTCAAAGCTTTTCGAACCAAGCTGAGAGTTCATATACTCACCAGCTTGAGGGGGATGATAAAGTCAATAAACAAATAAATCTAAAAAATGACAGTGAATCAAGGGAGCAAGTATCCATTGGAGTTACACATGACAGTGGATTGCAAGAAATAAGGGGGAATCAATAAGCAAAAGGGGATTTACTGTTGGAGCAAAAGGAATTATTTATTGTGTACCTTAACAATGGGAATTACAACTAATTCCTAGAGCAACATATTGCTTTGTACAGTTGGGAACTCTGTACATATATAATATTGTCTAAATGACTTGCTTAGACAAGCAAGAGTGAATAAAATAATTTAGTTCATTGCTTCCTACATCGTCAATTATTCATTTCTTGCAGAATAAGTTTTAAGTTCATGTCTCCTTGTTACTCATAAGTTTGATGGAAAAAAATAAATCTTGCATACACGTGAAGGAGCGTGTTGAAGACAATATTTAAATGATATATATGTGGTCCTATATAATAGCTTAAGCTTTTAGATCAAATGGTTCAACACCACATACATTGTTCTCATATATTCTTCATTATTCTCGTCCCTTAAAACAATGCTAATTTTTGGGCAAGCATGTTACAAACTAAATATTGTCAAAGAGGTACAAGTTGTGGAAGGAATACATGGAACTCTAGCAGACTCGTATCCCCAACTAACTCACATCCTGAGTGTAAAGAGGTACACGTTGTGGAATCTTGAGCCTAGATTACCTAAATCATATATATATCAAGGGACCTGACCTTCAATGAATTCTCTTTTCCACTGGATAAAGGTCATAAAATGGATCTCAACCAACTCCTATACAGGATGATGATGCTAGGATCAAGGTGGAGACAAGTGGCATTGATCCCAGCTGCAGTACAATCTGGAATACTGAGGCTGAAACCCAGCCTGAATTCAGCTCAGAAGATGATGAATCAGCAGTAGAGGACTTGGGGAACTACAGTCTTACTAGGGACAGAGAGGAGACTTATTAGATCCCCAGTGAGATATGGATATTCAGAATTAGTCTTATATGGACTGATTATGGCAGCAATGTAAGGAGAAAGGGAACCTAATACTTACTCTCATGAAACACTCAACTCACCTGATTCCTTAAAATGGCTAGAAGCTATGCAAGAGGACATGACATCTCTCTATTAGAATTAAACTGGGGAGCTTGTATTCAAGCCAGCAAATCAAAGAGTATAAGTTGTAGATGGCTATTTAAAGTCAAAGAAAACCCCTCAAAATGTGGAGTTCTTAGAGTTAAAGCTAGGCTTGTAGTAAAACGGTATTCACAAAGGCAAAGTTTGGACTTCACTGAAGTTTCTTCCCCAGTTGTCAGACATACCTTCATTAGGATACTACTTGCTCTAGCTGCACATCAAGACTTGGAATTGGAGTAAAAAAATGGCATTCTTACATGGGGATTTGGAAGAAACAATCTACAAAGCATCCACTAGGCTTTGTAGTTGTTGGAAAGGAAAACCATTTGTGCCAACTTAAGAAATCTTTATACAGGCTGAGGCAGTCGCCTAAACAGTGGCATAAGAAGTTTGACCAGTTTATGTTGGCTTCAAAAGAAGTTCCTATGATTGTTGTGTGTATCTGAAATGAAGGAAGGATGGAGTGAGAAAATATCTTCTAGTTTATTTAAATCACATGCTACAGATAAGCAGTAATAGAGAAGAGATCAGTAAGCTCAAGTCACAACTGAGAAAGCAACTTGAGATGAAGGATCTTGGTCCAGCCAAGAAGATCATCGGTATAGAAACATGCAGGGACAGAAAGGATAGGTTCTTAACCTTCTCACAAAAAGGTTTCTTCAAGAAGATCCTAGATAATTTCAATATGTAGAATGCCAAGTCAATTAGTTGCTCAATATCAATGTTGTAAGTAGAACGATCTTCTAAAACTCTTGAAGAAAGAGCTTGAAAGGACCAGAACCTCTACACTAATGCAGTGGACCGTGTGATGTATGGAATGGTTTGCTCAAGGCCCGGCGTAGCATGTCATAAGTGTGTTGAGCAAGTTTATGGGTTCTCCTGGGAAAGCTCACTGGATTGCCTTGAAATGGATTTTAAAATACATTAAAGGAACCTACAAACATAACCTGGTGTGGAAGGACAACCAAGAGCAGTAGAAGAGCTGAATAAAGATAAAGAAGTGGTTGCTTGTTGCAAAGAAGAGGACCTAAGCGCTAGCTCTATCCCTCCCACTGGACTGCCCAGAGATCAATGCTCTCTCGTCCCTTGTCCTAGAGCGCGCCTTATCAAACCTAATTCTCACTAGGAGTTCTTCTCCTTTCCCTTCGGATTCGATAAACAGAATGTGAGTGTGAGTTTGCAGGAGATCAATAGACACAGAAAGAGAAGACCAAAAGGAGCAGAAGGCACTCAGTTGTTTATGTGAAATCAAGGAGCAGCAGGTTACACTTTTACACTTTCCAAGAGCAGCCAACTATCACAGGGCATACCGATGTTGATTATGCTACACGAGGAGGTCACTTTTTGTTTATATTTTCAAACTTTGGGAAAGCACCATTAGTTGGAAGTCTAAGTTTCAAAATGTTGTGGCTCTGTCATCGACCAAAGCAGAATACATTGCCCTTGCTGAGGTTATGAATGAGGGAATATGGTTGAAAGGAATGATAGGAGAGCTACTCAAACTGAACCTCATACAGCGATGAATGTGTGATAGCCAAAGTGCCATCCACCTTTCCAAAAATAGGCTCATCATGAAAGAACTAATTACATCTACATGAGGCTATACGTGACAACATAAGAGAAATTATCGATAAAGGGCAGGAGGAAATAAGGAAAGTGGCAGGAGATCATAACACAGAAGATATATTTACCAAAACAGTGCCTCTGTCCAAGTTTTTGCACTGCAAGAGCCTGCCGTATTTCGATTTTGGTTAGTTCCATGTTTACATCAGGGTCTATTGTGTTTCACTACTCTGTATCACTCGTAAGTCGTATCCCAGAATAATATACCAGCTCTGGCACCACATTTTCTCGTGAAACAATCTCTTCAGTCCAATATCCACGCGTGGCTAAAGATGTGTGTGTTGATGATATGGTATTTTTTTCCCTGTACTCCTCTATTTTACTTTGTTTTCCACACTTTTTTTTTTTTTTTTTTTCATTATTCAACTGTACAATGATCACCTTGGTAGATGTTCCAAGTATTCATAGATCCGAACTTCCAAAACACCGAAGTATTTATCATATCATCATCTCTCATTGGTGCGTCGTGAACAAAGGTCCATTATCCACTCAGAATTAAGATAGAATCTAATAGTTGATTTCACGATATGTAATCAATTTAACGGTTCGTATACTAAATTAAATTTCATGTAGTCATTTCCTGCATTCCAATTCCACTAGTATCACTAATTAGAAGTCATCAATTCTATGAATAAGATAATCCTTTCACCTAATTGTAGAGTAGATGATAGTACGAGCTTACTCAATAAAGTACCAACCTTTACTCATGGGGTATGGACAACCATTTAGGTTAAATATTATGGGTTATATCTTACGCAAATAATCTACATAACTTTCTGGTCATCTATATTTTCTCAATGAAATTAACAATGTTGAACGATTATTCCCAACAATACTGTTATTGGCCTCAGAAAAACAAGGGTACACCATCTTTTAAAGATTTTTTTTTACTTTTAACGGTCAAAGGGATGGAATATATCCTTAGGGACCAATGGTGCTACAAAATCAATAGATTGGGGACTGCAACCAAGTTGCAACAAAGGCCATAGGTTGGGGACCAAAAAGGTACAATTTCACCTCTCCATCGTCTTTAATATTCAAACAGTGAATGCTGCAATTTGAAACTTCAGGCAATAATTGATTATCCATTCATTCTTGATTTGTAAAAATTTAAAGTATGCACAATTCCACAACAAAGAATAATTTCCTCTATCATTGATTACAAAATCAAGGCATTTGTTTAGACATTCGCAGATAAACAATTTGGGGCAAATTTCTCAACAATCAATATATATACACAACAAATTCAAAATTTAATCACTTTGTTCCAGTCAATTTTTCCTTTTTTCAATTGCTATCTGTATCCAAATGGGGATTGCATTCTTTAGAGTAAAAATCATTCTTCTCAATCAGAGCTCTCAACATATCAACAGTAAACTCTGAACTGTTAGGGTCACTTGTCGGTGACTCACCTGCGGAATCCAGTGTCTCCGGTTTCTTCAAGCACAAGAAACACCCACCACCCCCGCCTCTAAATACCCTTTTGGCCCAACACCCTGAATTTACAGAATTGATTCTCTTCTTCCTCTTTTGGTGCAATTTCTTCTTGCCTTTCCTGAACCCAAAGAAAGCCACCCTTTTAGCCTTTCTGCATTCTCTTTCTTTTGGATCGCCAATTTCTGTGGGCCCAACTCTGCCGTCTTCATCTTCGTCTCCTCCGCCTCCTCCGGCATCTCCTCTACCATTAGTTTGTCGGTCTTTATCAGCCATTAAAATATAATAAATATATAATGTATTAAAATTTCACAATAAATACTGCCACAATATTATAATAGAGAGGACCACACTAGTGGCAGAGTATTAAAAGGAATTTGAATACAATTAGGGCAGTGAGATTTTTGAATGGGATTGAACACTATCTGAGAGAGAGAGAGTCTTCTTGTCGTTAACGCCAGAGTTGTCGGGTTCCGAATCACAGATTGCTTGAGAGGTGCGAAATTATTGCAGTTTTTCACGTTTGTAATATTATTTTAAATTTCTTTCTAATCATAAATAAATATTTCTATGAATTTAAACTAAACTTCGTTTGATTGCACTATTTTTTATGAAAATTTTTTATGAAAAATGTCACATTCGAAAAAAATAATATCACATCAGAGAAAAATATTTTCCTACTTTGTCTTTTTGATACAAGTTGGAAAAGAAAAATGAATTATAGGTACAATCACTTGAAACATGAATTTGGCCATTTTGATGGAAAATATTTTCTCACCATTTTGATAGTTTTTATTTTCTTTTTTACATGAATTTTTTTTTTCCCTTTTCTACCATTTTCAATCAAACACACCCTAACATCAATTCAAAAAATAAGCATTTAGACATATCTTGAGGAAATTGAGAATGAACGACAACCCTTCGCCTTGAACAAAAAACACGTGGACAAGCAAGATACATCACTCAATTAATGGCCAGTTAATGTTAATATCACGTCTGAATTTTCGTCAAATAATGAACAGCTAATTAACGAAGTGGTTTAACTCAAAATAATTTTTAGATTTAGTTGTATAAATGAAACGAATTAAAGTTTGGTGATATAAATAAAATGGAGTATAAAGTTCGATAATATATGATATAATTAACCATTTTTTATTCTTTATATGCAAGACAAAAAGATTAATTCGTTGGAAGGGCGTTGATTTAATGTTTTTGGTGGACATTGTTATAATGTCGACCGGGACAAGTGTCATACACTCTTTGAATGAGTGTAAAGGCGAATGTGGGACACTTGTCCCAGGGGCATTAAATCAAAACTGTTCATTGGAACCCTAGCATTGTTTCTCCATTTTCTCTATTGTCTCTGTTGCCTGAATCTGGAGTATTACACACTGATGTTCAATATTATTCTAGTTATTTGCCTTAATTTTGGATTAGAGTACAGTATATTTGAGATATTCATATATGCGTGAAAAGTACTTGTTTCATTTTAAAATTTAATCTCTGTTTGGATATTATTGTGTTGGTTTTATTTGTTGATTATTGGTTGTTTGTTGAGTTTTTATGATGATTGGTTGGTGTAAAAGATGTGCTCTAGAACTTGTCCGAAATCGATTTTGTGAATTTTTTGACAACGATTGTTTGGGTATTTTAATATTGCAAATGTCACTTTATTTAGGCAATTCAAAAAGATACTGATTGTTGACCAAAAATGCATCCACAATTACCAAATTGTCCCTATTTAGGTTGACATATTATTGTTGGTGAAATGTACACGCAAATGCATTTCGCTTTTTGTGGGGATAAGAGGGTACTACGGTCATTTTATGTAATATTTGAAGGGTACTTTTGGAATATTGGAATCTTTGAGTAATGACGGTGGACTTCAGTAAATGCAATTGCAGTGGTGGGATCCAACGTTGATTTTTTGGTTGAAATTTAAAATTTTCATGTCCAATTCTATCAGAGAAGCTGAAAATTTAATCGAAATCAAACAATCACTTAGTCCGATGATAGTTGATTTTTCTCCTCCTTCGAGCACGATGACGACAGTAGTGGAGACTTGCAAAAGGTGGCGAAGCTTTTTTCTTCCGTTGTCACTCCAGTTTAATAATCAGTATATGATTATAATATTTGTGTTGAATAGCAATATAGAGTGTATAAGAGTTGTGTCTTGTTTTTACCTGAAGGGTTGGCCTCTATTTATAGGGATGGCCTGCAGTTATTGATGATGGGTGTCCTTTCATCTCCCTCAATTGATAAAGGTATCCTTTCATCTTCCTCGTTTGACAACGGGTGTCCTTTCATCTCTCTCATTATTATGAGTTAATGAGAGGTGTTTCGTATTCCCGATAACTTGTGGTAACTATTATTCCATGGGTCGCCTGCCTAGCTAACCTGACGACAGTTGGGTTGTTGCAGTCTATCTGTCAGAAGCGTACTCATGAGACCAACAAGGCGGGCAAACTGGTGAGGCAGGTGAATCGTTGAGGCGGGCGTGCCACCATAACCAAATAACATACATTAATTTTCATTATTTATGTCATCATAAGCCCCTCTACTTCCCATAGACCAATTTTCAAAAACTGTTGTCAATGGGAAGTAGAAATAATCTACTGCACCTGCTATTCTTTAACTTTTTCAGACAGAAGTTTATGGCCTCGTTTTTCTGACAGAAGCTCATCGCCTTGTTTTTTAAACATAGGCTCATTGTCTTGATTTTTAAACATAGGCTCATCGCCTTGTTTTTCTGACAGAGGCTCATCGCCTTGATTTTCAGACAGAGGCTCATCGCCTTAATTTTTAAATATAGGCTCATCGCCTTGATTTTTAAACATAGGCTCATCACCTTTATTTTTCAATGGTGGCTCTCACCTTGATTTTTAAATAATGGCTATTGCCTTGATTTTTAAATATAGGCTCATCACCTTGATTTTTAAACATAGGCTCATCGCCTTTATTTTTCAATGGTGGCTCTCACCTTGATTTTTAAATAGTGGCTATTGCCTTTATTTTTCAATGGTGGCTATCATCTTGATTTTTAAATAGTGACTACTGTCTTGATTTTTAAATATAGGCTCATCGCCTTGATTTTATTGATCTTGTTTTTCAGACAGTGGCAACTGGTCTTGTTACAGTAGCAGCTGTCATTATTTTTGGACAGCTGGTCTTGTTTTTCAGACAGTAGCAGCTGTCATTGGTTTTCAGACAATAGCAGCTGACCTTGTTCCTGGCCTTATAAGCTCCTCTACTTTTCATAGACTATCGTTAAAGAAAAGTATAAGTAATCTAACGCACCTGCTCATCTCAAATTTTTTTTTTTTGCCGAGGTCACCTCGCTTGGAGTGAGGTCACCCGCCTGGAGTGAGGTCGCTTGGGCGAGGTCGCCCGCTTGGAGTGACCTCGCCTAAATTTTTTATTTTTTTTGCCGAGGTCATCTCGTTTGGAGTGAGGTCGCCCGCCTGGAGTGACCTCGCCTAAATTTTATTTTTTTTATTTTTTGTGAGGTCGCCAGCCTAGAGGTGAGCTCGCCTCACCTCGCCTCGCCTGGTCGCCCGCCTCAAATGACCTCGTCTAATTTTTTTTTTTTTGCTAGCTTAGCTCTCTGAGTGAGCTCGCCTTAGCTTGGGTGAGCATCCCTCTATTATTTCATCGGGCTCGTCCTGAATCTTTTTTTTGTTAGACTTAGGTTCATTTCGATCTTTCATACTTTTGGTAATGAGATACGCTTCTTCAGCGTCAACATACTTATCTCCTATGTTAAGTAACTCATGCATCGTATTCGACGGGTTTTTGGAGAGTGACATCTTGAAAGGTCGGCTTCTAGTTCCACTCATCATGGCAGTGACTACAGCTAACATCTGCAGATCTTTGATTTCAAGCGTTGCTCTATTGAACCGGGCAATAAAATCTTTTAGCAGTTCGTCCTTGTCCTGTGTCAATTGCATCAGACTGATGGCAGTTTTCTTAACACGTCTGCTGCTGGCAAAGTGGGCAGCAAATCTCTTGGAAAACTCATCAAATGTATTGATCGATTTTGGAGGAAGGGTAGCTACCCAGTCCCTGGCCTCCTGCCTAAGCGTTGGCGGGAAAGTCCTGCACATAATTGCATCAGGGGTGGCTTGTAACCTCATCAAGTCAACAAAAGACCTGAGGTGATCGACAGGATCAGAAAATCCGTCGTACTTCTCCATCTTTAGCTGTTTGAAGTCTCGTGGCAAGGGGACTGCCATTATTTCTAGAGAAAAGGGGTCTTCTTCTAACACCATGGATTGTTGCCTACTACTTTTATTGGACATAGCCTCAGCTATTTTGCTACTCATCATTTCTTCTAATCTCTGTTTTAGGCTTAATACTGGTGTCTCAACCAGCGTAGGCGTGGGCATTCATGATGGTTGTCCCCTGTATGGATTTAGGCCAGATGTCAATGAATAGAAATGGGGTGCGGAAGGTAGAGCTAAAGAAACTGGAGCCTGCAGTGGAGCTGCCGTTGGCGGTGTTTCTATTGCTGGAAAGTTAGGAGTTTGGAGAGGAGCCCTTAGCGGTGATGGCCCTATCGGTGGAGGGCTTGGACCCTGGGGCAGAGCCCCTGGTAGTGAAGATCCTATCGGCGAAGGGTTAAGACCTTGTGGTAGCTGAGAAACCGCAGCGTTCTGATCTTGGAGTAGAGCCGTTAAGGCCACCACCTGAGCTTGCAATGCTGCAAGTTGAGCGGCAGAGGCAATTTCTGGTTGTGGGTGATTAGTGGCGGCGTTGGATTCGGTGCCTACATCTCCGACAGGGGCTGGTGGGGCGGTTACATTCCTAGCTCTTCTGGTTCGAGCCATAACTTCTTGTGCGGTTTCCCACAGACGGCGCCAAATGATGATAGTTGATTTTTCTCCTCCTCCAAGCACGGCGGCGACAGTGGTGGAGACCTGCAAAAGGTGGCGGAGTTTTTTTCCTCCGTGGCCACTCCGGTGTGATAATCAGTATATGATTATAATTTTTGTGCTGAATAGCAATATGGAGTGTATAAGAGTTGTGTCTTGTTTTTACCTGAGGGGTTGGCCTCTATTTATAAGGATGGCCTGCAATTATTGATGATGGGTGTCTCTTCATCTCCCTCAATTGATAAGGGTATCCTTTCATCTTCCTCATTTGATAACGCGTGTCCTTTCATCTCCCTCATTATTATGAGTTAATGAGGGGTGTTTCGTATTCCCGATAACTGGTGGTAACTGTTATTCTATGGGTCGTCTGCCTAGCTAACCTGACGACAGTTGGGTTGTTGCAGTCTATCTGTCAGAAGCGTACTCATGAGACCAACAAAGCGGGCAAGCTGGTGAGACAGGTGAATCGTTGAGGCGGGTGTGCCACCATAACCAAATAACATACAGTAATTTTCATTATTTATGTCATCTTAGTCTATTAATGTGAGATTAGATAGGATTTTTTTTTTTTTGGGGGGGGGGGGGTTTTGAAGAATTGTTTGAAGGGTAAACCAATGTGAAATTATATAAATGGTATTGAGACCAATCTTGAGCTTAATAAAGATGAAGACAAACAAAATTGTAAAAATGCTTCTTGCATGAATAATGTCAAAATTATGACTTGGATATACAACTCTATTGAACACTTTATTGGCACACAATTTGCAAAATGTGAAATAGCTAAGGAAATTTAGAATCATTTGGCACGAGTATTACACAGTCTAATTTTGCAAAAAATAAAAAATTAATAAAACCAATTGGAAGCTGAGTCTCATTAGTGAGAAATGATTGTCTATTTTGACAAAGAAGGAGCTTATCACTGCCACGAAAGAAGCTGTGCTAGATCCTTGCAATCACTGTTTATTTGGTAAGCAACATAGAGTCTCTTTCAGTTCCTCTTCAACAAGAAGATCAGAGTTGCTCAGTCTGGTGCATTCTGATGTTTGTGGTCCCTTGGAGGTTGAATCACTAGGAGGTAACAAGTATTTCTTGACATTTATTGATGATGCTTCTCGAAAGGTGTGGGTGTATTTCTTAAAAACAAAGGACCAAGTATTGTATTATTTCAAATTGTTTCATGCCATGATAGAGCGTGAAACAGAAAAGAAGCTGAAGTGTCTCCGTTCAGATAATGGAGGTGAGTACACATCTAAGTAGTTCGATGCCTATTGTAGAAGAAATGGTATTCGACATGAGAAGACAGTCCCACGAACCCCACAACATAATGGAGTAGCCGAGAGAGTGAATCGTACAATTATGGAAAAGGTCAGAAGCATGCTCACTAATTTTATTATGCAATCAGGGGCAGAGGTGGAGTGCCCCATGACCCCCAACTTTCTTTAAAAAAAAAAAACTATTAATTTTTTAATTTAATAATCAACTAAAAATAAAAAATGCTAAAGTCCAAACCCAACAATGAATAAACTAAATAAATAAAGTCTAACAAAAGTCCAACAAAATTGATTCATCTAAGATCACTTCTTCTTAGTACACGTTCACGTCTTCAGCCTTTGACACAAAAGAATTGATTGTGATTTCATTTTCAGCTTTTTTCACTTAAACTGGAGATTTTTTTCTTCTTGTTATAGTTAAACATTAATTCCACGAAACAAATTTTAACTCAAATTCAAGTCATGATTCTTTTGTTGTCGGCATGTCCTCAAATTGGAAGAATAAACATAGACTTAGAAAACATATTGAAAAATTTAGTAGTGCACATAACCTAGCTCGGATTAAATTAGAATCATTCAATAACCAAGAAAAAAATATTGAGGCTAGTCTTTTCAAGCAATCAAAATAAACACGAAGTGAGTATCAAATACGTCTAACTACATCAATCGATTGTATTCAATATTTTCTTGTAAGTTTTTTAAAGATTATGACTTATAAAAAATATTAGAATTTCATAAAAATTGGCTTAGTAATTGTGATTTGAGGGGGGAAAAATAGGCAGCGCTACCCCCGACCCCCCAAAGGGCTTTCCCCCTCTCGGCCCACCACTGTTTGAGGACCCCCCAACTTAAAATGTTGAGCCACTGTATGCAATGGCTAATCTTCAGGATTAGTTCGCTCTTAAAGAGGATGATGAGTCCCAGGCTTGTCAACATATATGAAGTGAAGAGAGAAAGAGAGAGTGACAACATCTTGTTCATTTTTTATGGCTCTGCGTGATGATTGAAAATGCTAGAATTACGATGCCCACGGCATGTGGTTTTATCATTTTTCAATAAGGATGACAAAAAAATCCGCCACTCCGAACCTGCCTCGCTTATTCGGGTAATAGGGACGAGTCTGAGGCAGCCCTACCCCGCTCCATCAATTTTTACTTTTTATTTTTGGTAAAATCTTAAAATAGAATACAAATTAAAATTTTGCTAGAAATTGACTAAAAAAGAATCAAACCCGGATTAAAGTTATTAACTATAAATCTCAACCACTACACCACAACCCAAATCTTGTATTTTTTTATTTTTTGTTTGCTACAAATATTTAAAAAAATTCTATTTCTTTTTTTTTTAATTATTTTTTTTTCATTGTTACAAAAAAAAAAAAATCGTGGGACATTTGGTGAGTCAAAGGGTTGCCCCGCCCCGCCCCACACCGCAAATTCGCGGGTCGCGGGTCCTGGGGCGGGACGGGCTAAAAATTTTGTGCCTTCCCTACTTTTCAATGTTTACTACATTCCTCCTCTTACTACAAATCTTGTTACTTTTAGTCAATTATGTGACTCCGAATACTTATTTCAATTTTTTTTACTGCTTGTCATGTACATGATCCTCAATCTCAGGAGTTGATTAAGATAGGTGGTAGACCAAGGGGATTAAATGTTTTAAACAATTCGAGAGGACCAAATGTTGCACCCACCAATGTTGAATTGTCGTCTCTTTTTCTTCTTGTTTTTATTTGTGATATTTTTGTCTTTGTTGTGCTTATGTTAGCCGTTTGAGATATTTAGTTTCCAAAGAAGCATTGGAAATTTGTAAATTCATGATATTCTAATTGTAGTGATTACACGTTAGTCCTTCTTCTAGTTTTTACACGTTAAATGTTGTGTTTCCCTGTTTTGCACATAGAAGTCTATAAACAAGAAACTAATGACCCTTCTTATCGCTAACTGCACTCAATTTATCATTTTTTTTATTTTTATTTTTTTTTTTTTGGGGGGGGGGGGGGGGGGGGGGGGGGGGCCTAGAAGCATAATTTTTATTATTTGCACTTAAGTCCCTTCCTGAAGTTCTCAAACTTTACGGATGAAGCCACTTGCAATTATTATAAAAATAAAAAATTGGGTTTTCTAATATGTTTTTCATTCTTCAAACTTGAACGAGAAGAGAGATATACAGGAAACACTTAGAAATGTCTTCTTCTCTCTTCTTATGCAAGACATTTATGTTTGCTTCTGTACGTGTGTAATCGCGAGATAGAGATGAGAGAAGGGCCTGGATTAGGGATTTACATAAAATTAGGGTTTTATTTTTAAACAAAAATTAGATCTAATTAGAGATGTTAAATAGCTCAGTCGGCGTGTTCAGAATGGGGCGGGCCACACATGAAATTGAATTGGACTAGACCTAACCTGGTTTTATACTAGTCATTAATTTGCTGGGCAGCACAGTCCAATTTTAGACCACGGGACAATCTGATCTTAATTTTTTAATTTATTTTTTCAAAATAATTGAAAAAATAATAATAATAAAAAGATTTATCTTTTTCCTTTTCTTTTATATATATTTTCAAAATAATTAAAAGAAGAGGAACATAAAAATAAAAGAGGGTTCATCTTCCACCCACCACCCCCCACATTAACCAAATCGAAGGGGAGGGGGTGATTGTTAAGGCGACAAGGGGAGAGATACTCGATTGGTCGAGAGATTCCGATGGAATTAGAAAGTTTGGGACATATTTTTACATAGTCCATTATCGGGCCAACCCAAGCTGGCCCGATTGGCCCGACAGGCTATTCGTGCCTGGTCAAATAGGCTCGAATTTTTGTTGGGCCAGATTTTGATTTGTCTAATTCGACCTAATCTGAAATTCAGGTTATTTGAACTAGCCAGTCGAACAGATCGATTTTGCCACCTCTAGTTCCAATCATATACCTGCAATTGAATTGTGTCGATTTATAAGGTTTTATTTCTTCTCACTTTGTTTAAATATTGTATAAACAATGTGGTTAATTTAGTTGGAAATAACATTGTTTGAATATTTGGTTCTTTCAGGTTTGGTAACCACAAATACCTAATACTGGATTTTAGTATGAATTTAGATTAGTGTAATGGAACATTATACGTATCTATAATGAGCTAAAGTATTATTTCAAATTTGGACATTTTAAAAAAAAATTTGGGATTTGATTGATTCTAATTATGCATGCAATTATAATTTTAAAAGTCTCCCGTGATACACTATTTTATCATTTTTTTAATTAAATATGCATATCACATAATTTCATTCATTAAAAAAAACAACAACAACAACATATGTTGATTTTGACAACACAATGTGGACCATGTCTTCATGACACACTAATGTTTTTCTTGGGCACACATGGAAGCACATGTTCTTTACAATTACAATTACAAGAAATTTTATTTTTAACGTTAAAAAGTTTATTGATGTTTCTTGTTTAATAAAACTATCAAATAATAACTTTTTACGACAACAATTTTCGTTATTAAAAGTGAAATTTCTTGTATTCAAGAACCGATAAACTTAATGCCCGTATCCAAGTGCAGTAATCTAGTGAATTTTTCATTCCTAAATGAACTTGCACGCACACGTTTCGTGCTTATACTAGATTGTAGTGGACGAAATCATTAATCAAAAAGTTCATAAAAGTAAAGAAACATGTACCTACTAAGTAAATTATACACTTATAATTTTATTTAGGTGTAGTATTTTGTATAGAAAATAAAGAGTTGGTGGAAACATAGATGATAAACCTTTGTTTATGGGCAAATGCTAAAACAAAGGATTGTAATGATCAAGACAAGTTGTAAAGAGAAAAAGCATAAACTTTTCAACTTCTTTAATAATTTCCTCCTACTAATATATATATATATATAGAAGGTGATCAAGCTTCTTTTGAACAAGGGATGCTATTGACATGACAAAATGAGGAAGGGCAATTTTTTCTTTTTTCATTGAAGGCTTCGAAATCAAGGTCAACTTAATTTGCGAAATAAAATGAGGAAGGGATCGCGAAGAATATGGTGGATGGTATCCTGCAGAAGCAAAAAAAGTTTGAGAAAAGAATCAAGAATGGATATTGAAGAAATACTAAAGATGAAACTCGAGACCATCAAAGAAGAACCCGAGATAAACGAAGAAAATGGAGTTGTAACGAGGCATAAGAGCATATCAAAGAAGGTGAAGATGAGACATGTTTTTACATCTCAAATGAGCCTTAAGGAATCATATCTGCTATTCATGACAGGAATGGCATCCAAAGGTGGGTTGAGCACTTGAGTGGGGCTTCCTCGATACTAATCCCATTACCAATAATTTGTGAAGTGTGAACGTTGATGGGACAAAGCTTTAACTTTTACCTGCCATTAACATATTTTCTGTTGGCTTCTCTTTGGCTCTTTCCAAATTCTTTTAGAAAATCAGAAGATCAATGTAAATCTTACACAAGAGACAAATGCTAATTATTCTTTGTACTTTTCGCATTTTATAGAATTTATTATTTATAATCTACAAAAAAAAAAAAAAAAAAAAATTATCAAAAAAGTACTAGACCGGTGTATTGGTTGGATGCCTGAGTATCTCTTTAATGCCTTTTGGTTTAAAATGGTTAATTTTAGCAACGATCATTGAAGTTTTTTAAAAATTTCAAAAGTCATCTAAGTATTTTTTTTTTTTTTTTACAGTAATAATTACTCAAGTTTCTAATAATTACACTATTGATCAGTTAACTAGAAACATTAACCTAAATCCTATATATCATTGTCAAATTTCAACATAGACACAAATAGCGTTAACTGATATGCCACGCCAGATAAAATATGTATTAATTGCAGTAAAAAGAGTAATTGCTAAACACAATTTTCTCATATTTTTTCGATTTTAATAAGCAATTAGTTGGTGAAATTTTACTTTTGTGTTGGCGAACTTTTGAAGGAAAGGCGTTTTTGTCTCACATGTCATACTACTTTGTGTCCAAGTTTGAATTTAATAGTGACATGTAAGATTTTAGGTTAATATTTCTAACCGAGTGATGACTAATATAACTATTAGAAACTTGCATGACAACTATTGTAAAAAAATTACTTCAATAACTATTTTAAATTTTTTTAAAAACTTCAATGACCATTGT
The DNA here is from genome assembly GCA_030279155.1 of Forsythia viridissima. Lineage (NCBI taxonomy): Eukaryota > Viridiplantae > Streptophyta > Magnoliopsida > Lamiales > Oleaceae > Forsythia > Forsythia viridissima. The sequence continues at coordinate 12,247,957 of CM059045.1, read as the reverse complement.
TGAAATTATCCCGTTTAAAAACTAGATTCTTTTTTATTTAGTGCTTTTGAACTTATCTCAATTTTTAGTTTGTAAAACATTCAAAACTTATATGATTTGAATTTTTCGATAAAGTTTTTTTGAAAACAGTGTTAAACTTATAACATAAAACTAAAAATATATTTTTGATGTTTTCAGTGAAAATACCAAAAAATTTCAAAACACTAGAAATAAGTGTTTAAGTAAGAAATTGAAAAAATTAAATTAAATAAAAAAAAGTCATTAATTTTTATTTTTTTTAAAATAAGTGTTTTCAGTCCTTATTTGATATTTAAATTAAAAAAAATTAAAAATTATTTAAATGAAAATTATTTTTAAAAAGTCATTAATTTTTATTTTTTGCTAAATCAATTTATTATTTGTTCGTATTTTATTTTCGTAGCGGGGAAAAATATTGTAAGATTTACCAAGTTTAAAACGTATATATTACTTCATAATATATTAGCATAAAATAATTGTATTTTATTGAATAAAATTCATAAATCAGTTTTTTAAAATTCCAAATCAAACATATTTTCTAATTTTCTATTTTGAGAAACAGTTTTTTAGAATAACAAACAAAATACATTTTCAACAATTTTAAAATAGATCTTTAAAACAAAATTTTAAAAAAAAACTCAAAATTGAAAAGTAAATTTGCAAGCCAAACGAGGCCTAACTTTTTGGCAAAATAATCCAAATTTTATTTATGAAGTGTGATGAATGATTTTAGCCAATAAATTAAATAGTAGTGTTCTTTTTCATTTTTTGTCCTTCAATACTATTTTGTGCAATGATGCAATTATTTCTTTTCCACGTGATTTGTTCACGAGTCCACCCTTTTTAACTTGCAAGTGTGCATCAACTTGAACATTCAAGATAATAATAGTATATATATTATTATTAAAATGTCACACTTAACTTTGATGGTGTATCTAGCATCTAGATGAATTTTATTATCGGCACACATTACGTTTTTAGTTTCTAGCATTACTCGGGATGAGTCATATTAATAATAATCAACATATCATTAGTAATTGATTATAAATTATTATTTAACTTAACATTCACAATATCGTAAATTTAACAACTTTTGTGACTAGCAAACTATAATAATTAAATATTGACTTGCATATACAAAATATTTGGGCAAATAATGTATTAAAATCTTAGAATAATCATTATTAATTCATGTATGCATGTTTATTAATCAAATTAAACAACTTAATTAATTTACATTTATATGTTATTTCAAACATTGTTGAGTGCATCTATTGAGAGAGTTGGGGTGGGGTGGGGTGGGGTGGGGTGGGGTTTAAATATGCCTAAATATAAAGACGACTCACAAATTCATTCGGTATATATTGAGTGCCTGTTTGGTAGAATTAAAAAGTAGTTTTTTTTAGGAGATTTTGAAAAAATTAGATAAAATGCGTAGTTGAAAAGTTAGATAAAAGTTGTGAATCCCATTAAATACGTGATTGAAGATGAGTTTGAAATAAATAAAAAAAAAAAAAAAAAACAAATACAACATGCTCGAACTTCATATGCATTGTCAATTAGGTATTTATAACTAAAGTGGTAACAAATCCATAAGGTAAAAGAGTGGCAACATTACAAATACAATAATTTGATGGATATAAATTTTTAAAACCCAAAAGAATAATAATTAACTTAAATTTAAATTCATAAGTTCTTAAACCGTGTGTTCTGATATCACAGGTTAAGAATTATTCACTACATAAACACACGACCCAAATAATTGCTTATCAAAGAAATGCAAAATATATCCCCCGACAATTTGCCGTGCGAAACATTCTATGACTGCATTTTTTGCTTTATCGTCCTAAATTATTGTAATTTCGAACGAAATAAACAGATAAATTTAACAAAGAATAAGAATAGACATATTTATTTATAACAAAACTAAAAATTTTAAATGTAACTTGACACAAATTAAAGCCATGTATGTCATGTCATGTCAAAGACCTGGAATTGTTTGGACAGTGAAGAGATGAATGAGAAAGGACAGGAAGTCCCCATTGACATGAGAAAATAATTGAAGGGCAAACTTCATCAAACTTGATTCTTTCAACAATATCAAAATACATCCTACCAATCCTTCTTGGTATTAGAATTACTGAAAATGCCTTCCAATTCAACTTTTTAGACTTCGATAATCTCAAACCTTTAACTCTTCCATTAATTTTCTTCATGATCCAGTGTCTTTTAGGCTTTGCTGCCTTGTCATCAGCACTCGTAAGCCTCTCGTATCTTGCTGCCCGTCGACCCGCAAACAGTTCTTGAAAGTCCATCTACGTGCAATGATTCTATAACAAATATGTATATACTGCACTGAGTTTATATAGAGAGCAATGTAAGCACATTGAGAATCTCTTTCGAGATATTATTTCAAACATATACTAGTTCATGGAAAGAGATAAAATTTGCCAGTGTTTGGATTCCTCCAACACATGGCTAACATCATATTTTAACCAAATGCATAGTATAATTGAGAGTGAGACTATATATATATACATGTACTTGATTTTTCACTTAAATTTATCCTTTTCAACCACTAATTCACTTAAAAAGGATCTCGATTATAATTTTCCATGAAATGGCCCGACACTTGTGGAAGCATTTTATTCGGCTTACCATAAGTAGCATGTTACATGATGTTAACGTCAATAAATAAGATGTTTCGGCTTAGAGCGATCAATCCAAGCTCAATTTGCTCCAAATTTCCGTAGTGCCTTCCTTGGAAAAGGTGACCCGTATCTTCAGATTGCTCCAGGCTCTACCGGAACCGAACGTACTTTGGGACAAGCGTGAGCGACTACGATCGTTGCGATTGGTGAACTCACAAAACGAGGGTTTCGCTTGTTTTAGGACTTGACCAAATATCTCACGACACAAGTTGACGATAAGTATAACACCTGTATGAAAGTCAGTACCATCCCATTAATGATATGTTTTGTTGTTCATATGTCAAGTGCTGGTAAGATTTTACATGTCATATCGAATTAAACCATAAGCTCCAACGTTTGTGCATGCCCCGTCAATTCTTTTGAGTTCCGGTCTTGCGACCTCACTCCCTAGGCGGAGTATTTCACGCGTTAGCTCGGCCTGATCCGGGTAGACCAAGGGCAAACACTCATTGTTTACCTCACAAGTAAAATTCATTCTAAAATTCATTCTATTGAACGGTGTCGAGATTGGCAACCTATTCAATCTTTCACATACTTGAAAGGGCAACAAAATGTCCAAAATGAAGAGTAGTTTGGACGTGTTTTATTTAGCAGTAACGTGACATTACATTAGGGTAAAGTTTAACGGTCTAATTAATCTTTCACTTACTTGATTAAAACATATAGGATGAAGGAATATTGATAGCATGTGCAATCATTGATGTTCATATTAAAAATTCAAAGGCAATGATTTAGTGAAGACTGAAGAGAAACATATTAAAGTGTTAGTGATTAATAACAAGACAGAGATCTACTTGTTTCATTGTATTCATTTGACAGAGATTAGATTAGTCCAATTTGTCAATTATTAGCGAAGCTAATTACGAATATTTGGTCCATATTGTCCTCTTTGAAGAAAACACACCTTTTGTTTAATTTAATTAAGGATATGCATCATTAAGATCTACCAAATGTTAATTAATATTGTATTGTTGTTACCTTTTTTAAATAATAATGGATGCAGGCAAGAAGGGCTGTGCATAAGGACAAATAGGGGGATATTTGTGGTGGTGCTCACATGATGAACAAAAACAATTAATTATTGAAGATAATTGACCAATTTCCTTCTGACACTGGTCAAGAGAGTTGTAACCAAATAAGAAAATAAGAAATGAAGAATGGAGTAGAAGACCACAATTGTGTGTTAAAATCTGAGAAAAATTTGGAAATATAAAGATTTACTAGTTTCTTTTCATAAAAACTAGTTAGACACGTGATTTTGCAATCATATTGTCAAATTTTTTTAATTATTAATAATTAAAATATTAAAGTAGTAACTACAATAAAAATAAAAATACGATTAAAGAAAAGTCAATGCTTACCTATGTTGTGACAATATTGTTAAAAGACATAAGTAAGATGAGAACAACATTCTATATATATATATATATATTAATTAAATTAAATTAAATTAAATTAAAAATGGAAAAAGTTTCATAGGTTAGTTCTAAACTATACTATATGTTTGGTTGGGTTTAAAGATTTTGAAAAAAAAAAAGTAGTAAAATATGTAGTTGAAAAATTAATAAAAGGTGTATGTCCTACAAAATATGTTGTTGTAAATGAGTTTGAGAAAAAAGAATTTAAAAAAAAAAAAACTGAACCAAACATGCTCATAATCACTGTAATCTAATGTATTAAAAATAATCTTTTTATTTCCATTACAGTTTTGATAACTATGATTTGAATTTTAATGCGGTAATAAACAAAGTTACAAATTTTCTCATTTATTTTTTTTTTTTTTGTTGAAACTCATTTCTCATTTCTTTTATCTACATAATACAAAAATAAAATAAAATTTGAAATCATCTTTTTACCTTCATATTCAATTTAATAGATTAAATGTTTAAAAAAATTAATTGTTGAAAATTTAATTAACAATAATGATGAACAATAAAAGAGTAATAAATAAAATACTAAAAAATAATTATACATTAATTAATGAATACTAAGAGTGAATATGAAACTTTAAAATTTTTGTAAGGATAAAATAATCTTAAAAAATTTCTCCCTTTTGGAACCTTTTAGATGTAGTATAGATTAGATATGAGAGGGTAAAATAGTCCAAAAATATAATAAATGAGGGTAAAGTAGTCATATTTTTATGATCGTAAATACATATTTAAGAATTACACAAGGGTGGTTATATGCACACCACATCTTTTATTAACCACACTATATTTTAATTGCAATAAAGGTCCCAAATTATTACTATTTTTGTATTTATGTTCTCAATTATTTTTTATCACATTCTTATCATCCACTTATTAATTTTCACATCTTATCATTGTCTTTTATGACGATTTCTATCCAAAAAATTAATTAGGAGGGCTAGTACTTTTAAAATAAGCAAAATAAATAATAAATTCAAAATTTTGACAAAATATTTTTCTATCATTTCAATGCACATTAATAGAATATTTGGACAAAAATCGTTATCAAAGACAAGATGAAAAAATTATTAAAAGTTAATGATAAAAATATGACAAAAAAAGTTGAATATATAAGTGTCAAAATGTCAAAGGTTGGGGGACATTTATTACAATTAAAATTTGGTGTAGATAATAAAAATTGTAGTGTGAATATAATTACCAATTACATAATTATCATACGACCATTTGTATTCTGCAGTTAAAAAAACTAAAGATAAGTTGTCCAAATGATCCAAACAACCTCTTATTTTGTTCAATAATGTTGGAAAATGAAAAGTTTTTGAAATCATCATATGATCCTTTATATTTGACAGTGAAAAAAAAAACTGAAGATAAATTGTTCAAATGTCCCAAACAACTTATTTTGTTCAATAATGGTGGAAGATAAAATGATTTTGGATTTTTTAATTTAATATAGGAGGTTAAAATAGTCCAAAGTTGTAATATATGAGAGTAAAATAGTTCAAAATTGTTTCTCCTTTTTAAGACCTTTTAGAATTAGTATAGATTAATTCTCGTCTATATGTTAGTTGCTTGATCGTGTGGTTACACTAATACTTACATTCGTTCAAAGCAGGTAATGGTCATTTCAATCTCAAAACATAAGTCAATGTTCCAAAATTATAACACTACATAACTTTTCGGGTCCATTTCAATCTCAAAATTTAGAGTCCTTAGACTCATGCTCAATTTCAAAATTTAGGGTTATTAGCTCATATTACTCAATACTATAACATTAAAACACAAAATCAACAGCTTGAGCTTATAAACGTGTCTTGTCTTAACTTTTTGTTACCTGACTTGCAAGAACGTTGAAATATGAAGAATCAATTTCCACATTGAAACATATGCTTGATTTCAAAAAATATGAATCTAAAAGTACATTGAACTTGGAGAAAATGGATTCTTGTTGTAAATACAATGTTTTCTTCTACTACAATATAGCTTTCTTGATATAGGATTTAGATGACTTTTACAACTTTGTAAAATAAAACAAGGAAGTGATTTGTGTGTGTGTAAAAGGAATTATATAGGTTGAAATAAGTTAATTTTATATCCTTACAATACTATAAGAGCTTTAATTTTTTTACTGTAGCTTTTTTCGTCCAACACGACACCGTTTTGACAATGAAATAGCCTTAATTTTTGACCTTTGTAATTTATACATATGCATGCATAAACACAGAAGCTGAGAATAGAACTCACGAGAGAACTTGGAAAAACGATTCAAATTTGAGGTCTGAATAACTGATAAATTAAATTAGATCCCATATCTGAAACTCAAAGCTGTGAATTTTCTTAGGACAAGTAATTCTTCTACCCTCCAAAATAGCCCAAATTTCAGCAAATCAAGTCAACTTATTTCTCCTCGAAATGCAAAGAATTAGTGCAGAATTCAAGCCAAAACACGAATATAAACTCTTGCTTTCAAAAAATCACTTAACCGGTTTCTCATTAAAATTTTCCTTCTGAAAAATGATGAAGTGAGAATTCTAGAAGAAATAATTACTTCTTCCAAAATCACTTTTCAAAATCTTTGAAATCTGAGTTTTTCTCAAAGGCAAACGAAAATTTTGGACATACAAAATAGAAGAGAGAGAGGGAGGGAAATTAACCGTGGAGGTATATGAAAGGGTAATATACCTCCACTAAGTATCTCGGCAACCAAAAATGGTTGCCGAGGTTGGTTGACGAGTATCTCGGCAACCAAAAATGGTTGCCGAGCAATTTGGCAACATCATTGGTCGTTAACATGGTTGTCTTTTTAAGAGTTAATTGCTAGAATTTGGTAATGCACATAGTATATAAAAAATAACCCAAAAAATTGAAAGAAAGTTGAGATGTTTATTGTTAAAAAAAAATGCCCAAAAGAGGATTCAAGAATTTGAGGTAATGTATAAATCCATGAAATCTTGGTGGCAAATTGAATGTTTTTATTTTTTTTACACCTTTTCATTCAGATTTTTTAAAAAATTTGATAAAAGTTGATGAAATGTGTGGTTAAAAAGTTATTGTGGTGATTAAAATTAATTCTTGAATTTGAGTTATAACTTTTTAGCAAAATTTTAATTAAAAACAAATGAGCAAAATATATTACTGTAATCTGCGTAAATATGCAAGAATCCAGACCATTATTCTAAAGAGACGCCACTGAAAATTCTAACCCCAAAAAGGAAAAATGGTCTAAGCAGTAATTGCTGTCTGTATTAACTCACATACACGTGCACCCTCTTTCTACATTGCTATTGCAGAAGGGGGGGAAATGGTCAGGAAAAAGAATTATACAGAGCTGGTGGGTTTGGTTGCCGAGCAAATCCCTTTTGTGAACTCTAATTGAATGAATCCCCATGAGAGCTTCATAAAACCGCCCATGCCTCCTTCCCCAAACCGCCACTGAGAGTCTGAGACAAAGAGATCTTCAATTTGTGAAAGCTTAATCAAATATTCCAACGGTATGTTCTCTGTCATTGTAGAGTTGATCACTTATTTGGATTATAAATTCATTATTAACCCTCTAAATTCGTTTTTATTTTTATAGTTACAGGTTCTATCATATATGAATGTCTCTTATTTCTCCAATTGACTCATGAGAAGTTTTAGAGCGTGTTTAGCTTAGCTTAAAAGACAAAAAAAGCAAAAATGTAATAAAATATTTGCAGCTATTAGTTAGACTGCTTTTTAATGTTCTGGATACCAACTTAATATAATAACAATCAAGCAAATAATGATGCATGTACTGGTTTAAATATCAATTATAGATTAATAATTTGTCAATGCCTTCAAACTGGTGGGTATTGAAAGAATTAATATGATTTCTGTACCCACCATGATTTGTGTAATATGATGCATTTTGCTTGGAAGATCTGCCTCCTTTTTATGTCTATTAGGCTGTTAATGAGGACTCTTTCACTAATTAAACTGGTCAACTTCATTTATTCTGCGAACCAGTTGTGCACTTGGTCTGTTTGCTTGCGTAAGTCCTCTCCATCAGTGCTTTGCTTTTTTCCTTTGAATTCTTGAGAGTATGTTATATGTGTGAAAGATGTTTTTGATAATATTGTTCATTACTGAGATGAACACTGTTCAAAAAAAATTTTGTTTTTTTTTTATTAATATGGGTTTTTTCATTAAAATTTTTTTTTTCTTTCAACATTCATTGCCGAGACATCTCGGCAATGAACTGTTCACAATTGAAATTTTTTTTTTTTTTTTAATTAAGGTTGCCACATTAGACAAAATAAATAAATAATAATAATAATAATTCAATTGTGAACAGTTCACTGCCGAGATGTCTCGACAATGAAATTTTTTTTTTTTAAGGTTGTCACATTTAAAAAAAAAAAAAAAAATTCAATTGTGAACAGTTCACTGCTGAGATGTCTCGGCAATGTTAACTATTCATGAACAGTATTTTACTGTTCAATTTTTTTTTAAAATAATTGCATGAAAGGTCCCTATTGTTTTAAAATTGTTCGAATATGCCCACAACCTAAAAAAAAATTCTTTAATTTTTTTTTTTTACACTTAATTTTCATTCAATTTTTTACTAATCTTATTTTTTTATTTTACCTTTTACAAATTATTCTAAATAAATGCTATTATTTTTCTCCTTTTACTTTTCATTCAATTTTTCACCAAATTTTTTTTTGGTTTGATAATATAAACAAATTGTTCACAATTCTTTAATATTTAGCTTTTGAGTCATTAGTAAAAAAACTGAAAAAGTTGTAGCTGAAAGTTTGGTCCAATTCAAATTCTTGGTGCAATTCAATAAAAATATAAAAATAGTCACTCTACCACATCGTTTACGAATCTTACTTATTTAATTTAGCATATAAAAAATAACCCAAAAAATTGAAAGAAAGTTGGGATGTTTATTGTTAAAAAATGTCCAAAAAGGATTCGTACGCACTGTGAAATCTTGGTGGCAAATTGAATGTTTTTATATTTTTTACACTTTTTCATTCAATTTTTTTATTAATCTTTTTTATTTTATCTTAAGCAAATTGAATGTTTTTATTTTTTATAATGTTGCCACATTAAAAAAGAAAAAAAAAACCTTCAACAATACAATTCTCGGTAATGAAATTTATTTTAGTGTTCACCAATTTTTTTTTTTTTAAACTCATTTTCTTTAAAAAAAAAAAAAAAAAAAGAAAGCACAATTGTGAACAGTAAAATACTGTTCACTGCCGAGATGTCTCGGCAATGAAATTAATTGCCGAGGCATCTTGGCAATGAATTTCATTAACAGTATTTTACTGTTCCTTTTTTTTTTTTAAGGAATAATTGCATGAAAGGTCCTTATTGTTTTAAAATCGTTCGAATATGCCCACAAAATTTTTTTTCTTTAATTTTTTTTTAACAATGAACATTGAACTATTTTTAATTTTTATTTTATTTTTGGAATAATTGTATAAAAGGTTTGTATCGTTTCAACCTAAAACTTTTCACTACATTTTTCACAAACGTGCAACGCACGTGGCCAAAACTAGTATCATAATAAATAGCCAATATGAGAAGTTGTAACCTCTAATTTTCATTATGCCAACATTTAATATAACTAGTTAAGAATACGTGCGTTGCACGTGATTTTGTAATAATATTATGATTTTTTTATTTTAAAATTATCGATGAATATAACACTTAAATGAAACTCATTTTCAATCATAAATTCATCAATGATTATGACCAACTAAGGAATTATATTCAAACTTCTTGGTAAAACATGTGGTTCATTAAAAAATACATGGTATACGTGAATATTAAGTTTGAAAGATTATTGACTCTTTTAATTATATTTTAAAGTATATATCTAATAGCATATCAGAAAAGGCAACTTTCTTTTATGAAAATTAGTATCAAATTCTAAAATACATGAAAGTAGTAGATATAAGTATAACACAATTTTTTATTGATTTTCTGTATTTATATCATTATAAAAAGCACACGAAAACAGAATATTTAGCTTTTTTAGATAATTATTTCTCAGAAAAAAGAATCTCAAAATTCTTTGACATAAGATAAAGAAGAATTTTCTATTGCAATATTCATTCAGTTTTAATGCACCCCTAAATTAAGGGACTTTTTTTTTTTTATTCTCTTCATACATTCTTTCCCGTAATTCTATCTGAAATATTATTAAATTTCAAGAAAATTTAAAACAACCAAATATTTGGGCAATGATTTTAACTCAGCACATAAAACAACTTATTATGCGAGATTTACCTTCACCTTATACATAACATGACTCACTTTATCCAAGTTATGTCTTCCTCAACCGTGTGCTTGAAAGAGTTAGAGTAACACCAATTCTCCTTGTTCTAACTCGTTCTTCCACAATAAATATACGTTTAATTGCTTACAAAATGACATAAAACATCATTCGAGTTTAAATCCCTTTATCATCAAGATTACCACAATAATTAACATTTTTACATTGAACAAATATTCTAAATCAAGAAAAAAAGATATAGAAATCAAAATTTAAAATCAATATTACCATCATATATATTCTTAAAATTAGTGAATCATTCATGAAAAATTAACACATCAATTATTACCACATTACTATCAAACTAATTATCAAAGATTAAAAATCGTCATTGCGAGAAAAAAATATTCTTGGCATAATAAAAAACAAAGACGAATAACAAATGAAAAAAGTATGAATCAATAATAAAAAAGTCGAAATGCAAAGCCAAATTCATCTTGTTTTGTTATGTTGGCGAAGGAATTTGCTTAAATTCTTGTGCATAATAAAATTGACTCTTTGATTGTTTACAATTAAAGATAATAATTTCAATATATTAAAAATTTTATTAGTATATTTTTATTTATTTTCATTAATTACAATATATATAATGGAATTTAAAGAGACAAATCACTTTCAATGATCAAAATGCAATATTTATATAGTATTAAATAGTTTAAATTAAAGTCAAAATAAATTATATTAATTGAAAGATGATTTTAGGAATTATAAGTTATTTGAGGGACAATATCGTCCATAAACGTTTCTCCCATATTTGGAACATAGGAAGAAAATATAAATCAATAATAAGAAAGTCGAAATGGAAAGTCAAATTCATCTTGTTTTGTTATGTTGATGAAGGAATTTGCTTAAATTCTCGTGCATAATAAGATTGATTTTTTTATTGTTTACAATTAAAGATAATAATTTTAATATATTAAAAAATTTGTTAGTATATTTTTATTTATTTTCATTAATTACAATATATAATGGAATTTAAAGAGACAAATCACTTTTAATGATCAAAATACAATATTTATATAGTATTAAATAGTTTAAATTAAAACCAAAATAAATTATATTAACTGAAAGATGATTTTAGGAATTATAAGTTATTTGAGGGGCAATATCGTCCAAAAATGTTTCTCCCTTTAAGGGACTTTTAGAATTAGTATAGATTAAATTCTCGTGCATAATAAGATTGATTTTTTTATTGTTTACAATTAAAGATAATAATTTTAATATATTAAAAAATTTGTTAGTATATTTTTATTTATTTTCATTAATTACAATATATAATGGAATTTAAAGAGACAAATCACTTTTAATGATCAAAATACAATATTTATATAGTATTAAATAGTTTAAATTAAAACCAAAATAAATTATATTAACTGAAAGATGATTTTAGGAATTATAAGTTATTTGAGGGGCAATATCGTCCAAAAATGTTTCTCCCTTTAAGGGACTTTTAGAATTAGTATAGATAATAACTATTGCTCTAAAAAGTCTGTCTAGACTCTGCCTCACACCTCACGCTTCACGCCTCACATTTTTTCAAAAAATTACACTTTATGTTTTTTAAAACATTGATAATAACATAAAAAATCATTTAATTTTCTCTAGAAATAATTGAGTATACTACTCATTAATCCCTTATACTGTTCGGGAAAATGTATAGTTGGATTGCGTGGAATAAATGCTAAAATGACTATTTGACTCTTTTCCCGTGATTTCACAAAATTGGTGCGTTGGATTCCTTATATTTTCCCCATCAATAATTCATAACTCAATGTTTAAAAACTTCACTTGACTTGGACTGTCCTCGTCCTCGACAAGGTCTAACACATTCCTAATGATCTGCGAAAATTCCCAAACCAAATATGTTCTTTGACTGAGTTTCAATCTCAAAAATATTATTTAACTAGAAAATCCTAAATTCATATTATTTTCTTAAAATTTCACTTTAGTCCCTAAAGTTTATAAAATTTCAAATTAGTTCTCAAACTTATCAACATTGTATCAATGCCTCTAAACCTAATATGTTATGAGCATCCTCAAATCATACCTCAAAGTCTGAAAAACATAAACATGCAAAATTTTCTCAATTGTAGTTTGGTCCCTGCCTTTTTCAAATATTACATTAAGTCCCAAATTGCTTTTCCATTCACAAGTGACGCCTATTGTCACCAATAAAACTCAAATTCATCATTCCTTCAATTAAATCTTATTTTTAAAAATTTCCACTTGGTCCCTCAAGAATTGAATGAATTCTAATTTGATTCTCAAGTTCTCAAAGTTTGCATTTGAGCCACCCAAAAGATTCGCGACGTTACAAGCTTAGTTTCTTATACTTCATTTCAAGATTGGAGTCTCCGATGGGGTCCACCATCTTGTAGAGACATATTAAAGATAAAACCAACACAGTGTTTTAAGATAATTTATTTGTAAATATCTTTACTTATTTCTCCACTAGAAACATTAGACTAAAGTAATTTACTAGTCGAATTTTAACTTATATAAATATATCATCAAATGATCAACATCGTCCTCCTTTTTAATTTTTTAATTTTTATATCAATATACTTGGGTTAAGGGGTATTGTCAAAGTCTACATTCAACTGAATGTCTTTTCTAAAAATAGGGACTTTGGCGCAAATGGTCCCTAACCTTTTCTCTTAGTATAGAATTGGTCCCTAACGTTTATTTTTTGGCAAATAAATCCCTAACCTATGTATTTTAGTGAGAAATTGGTCCTTATGGGATGAAAAAGATAAATATGCCCTTAGTTTTAATTAGAAAAATTTGTATGTGGATTCCTAATCATTACAAAATGTGCAAATAGGTCCAATACTTTTATTTTTTATAAAAAAATAAAAAAACTAATGAGTTTTTTTTTATTTTTATAATTAACACTTTAGTAATAAATATGTCAAATAAAATTATTATTTTTATTATAAAGTAATTATATTATTTAAAATTTAAAATTTTATTTTATTGTTGTATAAAAAAAAAACTTTGTCACAAATTTGATGTTCAAATACTTTTATTTAATTGAGTTATATGTTTATTAACTACAAATATTAGAGATCCAATTATATTATTCATATTTTAATTTATCGTTTTATTTTCGTTCAAAAATAAAACACATAATGTGTAAATTAATTTTTATTAGTATTTTTATGTTAAATAAAAATGTAATAAGATTAGTTCAATGTTATATAATTATATACGTAATTTTGTTATTTATTTAACTTAATTTTTAAAGTAAAGAGGGAGAAAAAATTTTATAAGGAAAGAGGGAAAAAAATAATTTCTCACAATGATTTATCTGTATTTAAATAATATAATTACTTAATAATAAAAATAATAATTTTATTTGACATGTCTATTACTAAAGTGTTAATTTAAAAAAAAAAACTCATTAGTTTTCTTTAATTTTTTATAAAAAATAAAAATATTAGACCTATTTGTATATTTTGTAATGATTAGGAATCCACGTACAATTTCTTCTAATTAAAACTAAGGACATATTTGTCATAAGGACCAATTTCGCACCAAAACGTATAGGTTAGGGACTTGTTTGCCAAAAAATAAACGTTATGGACCAATTCTACACTAAGGACAAAGGTTAGGGACCATTTGCGCCAAAATCCCTTAAAAATAAGATGATACAAGGTAAATATGCAAAAACTTAGGTTAATGCAGTTTATATTCGTAATATTTAAATTGATTAATTAACTTTTAGATTACTATGTTTCTGATAAGTTATTTTATTTTATTTTAAAAAAATTATAATATTATTATATTTAGGGTGTGTTTGATTTTGATTAAAATCAGATTTTTTGTAAAAGTTGATGAAATGTGTTGTTAAAATTAATTGTTGACTTTAACTTCAACTTTTTAGTACAAATTTTAATTAAAAACAAATAAGTCCTTAGTATATTGACTTAACAGTTTGTTAATTTAATCTTTATTAGATTCAAAAAAATAATTATTCTTTATCATTTATGTTCAACAGAAAATTCGATATTTGAACTTTTTATTTATGAATATCTTCGCATTGAGCTTGATTTTACCAAAGATAATGAGAAAATGAACTCTCAGCCATTTATGCATTGGGGATCGAGGTCATTTCTCATTTTGCGCCGAAACAATTTATAAAGCATAGTCTCAAACACGTAAAATTAAAGAGTAATAAAAAAAAAATCCTTCTCAATTTCAATTGTAACAAAATAACTCATTTTCCAATACTTAAATAATATAGGCTGTTTTGCATTTTATTAATTTGAAATCATTATCATTATCTGAGTTATGACTTTTCCAAAAAAAAATGGGGTAATTTGGAGCCTCCGTCCCCAACCTTTGAACTTTTAGCACTTTTATCTCTATTCTTTATTTTTGGCACTCATATTCTCAACTTTTTTTAATTTGGTGGCTGAAGTTTCCAACCTTTGAACTTTTGGCACTTTTATCTTCATTCTTTATTTTTTTACACTCATATCCTCAATCTTTCTTAATTTGGTGGCTGAAGTCCTCAACCTTTGGACTTTTGTATCATATTTTTAAATTTTTTAATTGAAACTTATGAAAAATCTATTTAAAGCGAAATTTTGTGAGTACTTTTATCTATAAATGTTGATTTATTTTAAAAAGCTTATTTTTACAAATTTTATAAGATTTTCTTCATTTTTTTGCACCCATATTTTCATTCTTCATGTTTTTGCACTCATATCCTCAAATTGTGCATTAATCAAAATATAGTTTTCTAAATAAAACTATTTATCTGAATAATACAATATTCAGAAAACAGGACTAGTCATTGACCCAAAAAAGATAACGGGTCAAATATCAAAAGGTCGAACTAGGTCGAACCAAAGTCGACTCGGTTTCAATTAAAATTCAATTTTTTGCACCCATATCCTCATTCTTTATTTTTTTTTTGCACCCATATTTCCAAATGGAGCATTAATCAAAATATAGTATTCTAAATAAAACTATTTATCTAAATAATACAATATTCAGAAAACAGGACTGGTCATCGATCCGAAAAAAGTAACGAGTCAATGGTCAAAATGTCGAACCAAGGTCGACCTGATTTCAATTAAAAAATTAAAAATTAATCTAAAAATTTCATAAAATTTTTAAAAATAAACCAATATTTATAGACAACATTAATTGCAAATCTTGGCTTTAAATAGACTTTTCATAAGTTTCAATTAAAAAATTAAAAAATATGATACAAAAGTCCAAATGTTGGAGACTTCAGCCACCAAATTAAGAAATGTTAAGAATATAGGTGCAAAAAAATTAAGAATGAGGATAAAAGTGCCAAACGTTCAAAGGTTGTGGACTTCAGCCACCAAATTAAGAAAGGTTGGGAATATAGGTGCCAAAAAATAAAGAATGAGGATAAAAGTGTCAAACATTCAAAGGTTGGGGACTTCAGCCACCAAAATAGGAAAGATTGAGGATATGAGTGCCAAAAGTTCAAAAGTTGGGGACGAAGGCTGCAAATTACCCAAAAAATTAATACTTTATTTTGGTTTTTAATTAATTCTTTTTTCAATATTATAATATATGATAATATGAATTAGTAAAAAGTATTTCAATTGTTTTAATGGCCAGGTTATGACAGTCGTCTCATTCTTACGGATGTATTTAATCTAAATTTTTAAAAACTTTAATTAATATTTTTTAATTGATTGACTTTTATGGATTTTATTAATTTTTATTTACTTTCATTTTGAAAGATTTTTTCTAGACTTTCAGATACTTTTATTTTTTTTAATTAAATCATGAATATAAAATATAAAGTCTCACAGTTGAAAAAAAGCTAATAATAATTTATTTAATTATATTAATATTATAAAATTCATAAAAAAAATACTTTGAATTTATAATGTTCGATTTTGTTGCGACAAGTAAACTACCTTAAAAGTCAATAACATTTATAATTATTTATTATTTGCAACTTAAAATTTATTTCTTAAATAATTGAGATTATTAAGTTTATATCATTTTGCAATTTAAAAGTTTCCAAGAATTCATACGTAATTTATTTTTTTCTATTTTGGATGCTCTCTTTCTAAATCTTCGTGTAAGTTTCATAAAATAGGCGACTAATATAAATATTGTTGATAAAATTATATAATTTTGTGAAAAAATGATTAAAAAGATCGTGTCAATAATGTAGTTGATACTTGACGAAAGTAAAATTGGAAAAGATAGATGTAAGAGAGAGAACAAAATAACTTTTGAGCGAAAAAAGTAATAGTAAGAACATTTTCAATATAACCATGGATTGCAAAAAAAATAAAATAAAATTTGCCACATAAACAAAATAAACAATATATAAAAAATTCATCTTCAATGCAAATTGTCAGGTACTCTATCAAATTAATGTGACAGGAAAAAAATAGATAATATATATAGGGTGTGATTTATTATTTGAAAATTAATAATATTTTTGGTCTGTTTAAATACTTCTAATAACAATTTTGTAAATTAAAAAAATTATTTCTTGTTACTAATAATTAAAAATAGATTTAAAATGTAAATTTGAAAAATATGGAATGCAAAGTGTGAATACACTTGATTTTGTGCATTTTCCTTTATGGAAACGGCACCTTATTAGTGATCATTTTCATCTTAAAAGGATGGATTAGTCATTCACAATTCAACTTTAGATACATAGAATTTGAAATCGTCTTCAGTTATATATATTATTTAATTTTCAAATTCAAATTGTAAATTTATGGTAGATAATCGATTTTTTTTTTAATTCAAATCATGAATTTATTGTTAGTAAAAATTTTGGTATAACATTTCTACGTCTTGTTGTCTCTACATTAATCTGTTGGGATATTTTCTCAAAACTTGCTAAAATCAGAAGATGTACCAATTGTTGAAAGGAAATACTTCTAAGTCAACTAAAATTACAAGTTTCCTAATCTTGGACACTTTGGTAGTCGAAACTTGGAAGGCATCTAGGTCAACTAAAATTGAACAAGTTTTCAAATCTTGGACTCTTTAGCAGTTTAAATTTGTATGAAAATTAGGTCATTCATTAAATATAAATTAAAGTAGTTTATTCTCTTTTGTAGGTGTGACTTGAAGATTTTCTGAGAGAAAAATTGTAAGTCTAGCATCCTAGTTGTTTTTCTTGTTCTCTTTGTGGGTTGTACAAATAGTAGAAATTGGTAGGTGCGGTAAAGCTTAAGATATTATTTTTCTTGAGATACTTGGGAATTTGGGTGGATGAAATCTATATGATTGTAACAATTTTTCATATAGTGAAAACTTTGACAGTCCGTAAATCTTTCTCTATCTTTATATTTTTCTGTTTCGTTATATTTCTCTAAACAATGATCTTGTGGGCAATAAAAGAATTGGTCTCAATTCCCAACATAATCTTGATTCTCGATAGACTGTTGTAAAGTTATTTCTTTTATTTTTATGTCGAAGTCACATTGAATTGAAAAAATTCAAATAGACCATAAACAAATGATGAAATTGATCATCCCCTTCTTTTGTTACTAAAGTCTCAACTCGTGAAAAATGTAAAAAAAAAAAAAAAGTCGTTTCTAATCAAGAAGGTGATTAGAAAACATCAGTGGAACTACTAGGATTCTTGTAGTTGCGTAGGTGATTAAAAAACTTTCTTATCTTCGTGAAAAACAAGTTGTTTCTGAGTTTAAAACAATGCATATTTTTCAACTTTCTTGTGGATCTAAGCTTGGTACATATAACTTTTTTCACTTTAAAAAAAGATTTATTGAACCTCTCTGTCGCACTTTGCTTTCTGCTGAACTTGTAGCTTCTGAAGAACAATTGCCTCTTCTCCATCTTACTTCTGAACATGTATAGTGAAATCGTAATCGTATTGCTAAGTGTCATGCCTATGCATAATTGCGTAAGTTTGTGATTCTTGTGTATATATGTATGTATGGTTTTGAGGAGAGGAAGAGAGGGTTTGTGTGCGTGTGCGTGTGTGTGTGTGTGTATATAAGGTATGTGGAGTGAGGGTGAGGGTATGTATATATATACTGGTTTTTGTTACGTGCGTTGCACGTTCGAGAAAAATGTAGGAATAAATTTTATGTTTAGGCTGCACGTAGGTATTGCTTGAATATATACGTATAAAAAATATTAAATATATAATACGTAAGTAATAAATATGAAAAACATATTTTTGAACATACTATTTAATAATTTTAATTAAGTAAAATATTGAAATTATAATAAGAAAAGCAGAACTAAATAAGCACATAATTTGTATAAAAAAAATTAAATAACTCGTAAAAAAATTAAATAACTAAGATTCGTAAACGGCTTTGGTAAAGTGATGTGGTAAAGTGGCCATTTTTATATTTTTATTGAATTGTACCACTTCGAAAATTTGAATTGGACCAAACTCTCATTGGCTACAACTTTTTCAGCTTTTTACTAATGACTCAAAAGTCAAATATTAAAGAATTGTATACAATTTGTTTATATTATCAAACAAACAAAAAATTGAATGAAAATCTGGAATACTAAAAGTAAAAAAAAAAAATAAGGAAAAAATAATAGCATTTAATGGAAAAAACTGATAGAAAGTGTGAAAAGAGACTTACGATACTTATTTTTTCATACGTTGGGGATGTATGGTGCTTTTTTTTAGATTATGAGTATATTCCTAACGATTTTGAAACGATAGGTACCTTTCATGCAATTATTTCTAAAATAAAATAAAAAATGAAAATGGGCCAATGCCCAACATGTATAAAAGAAAAAAAATCCAAATTACAATGTTGTCGAGTTACTCGACAACATTGTAAAAAAAAAAAAAAATCAAATCCAATGTTGTTGTCGAGTTACTCGACAATACTTAAAAAAAAAAAAAAATTCAAATTCAATGTTGTCGAGTTACTCGACATAACTCGACAACATTATAAAAAATAAATAAAAAGATAAAAAAAAGTATTAATGAAAAAATTGAATGAAAAAGTATAAAATAAAAAACAAACAATGAAAAATAAACTAAAGAAAAAAAATTGTGAAAAAAATTAGAAAAAGACAAAGAAAATAGGCTAAAAGCCTACAAAAAAAAATTGAGTGAACAGTAAAAGTTACTGTTCATTTGGCGAGTAACTCGACAATAAACAGTACTCGAAATTTTTATTTTTATTTTTTTTGTGTATGTGGGCTTTTTCATTTCTTTTGTCTTTTTCTAATTTTTTTCACTTGACAATATTTTTTTCTTGTCGAGTGTGAATTTCAGAAAAAATGTTAGCTTCCAAGTATTTCACATAGTTTCTGCATTTCGGCCGCCTAATGATCATCTGTTCAATCTCCCAAATACAGCCGTAACGATTATGCATTATTTTGTAGTTCCCAAAATCAAAACATAAATATACCGAAGATGCAACAATTACGTGAAGTTCATAAATTAACTTAATGTCGATGCTTATAATGCATATTTGCTGATTTCAAGAAGAACAGGGCAAAAAGCACATGAATTTAGTTTCTTTCCAAACAATAACATGTGTTGAGAACTGGAACTGTCACTAAAATAATGGTACTGGAAACATTTTGTACTGATCAAATACATGCATAACACTGCAAGTATTACATAGATCCCTCACATTAATCTTGACAACAAAAACTTACTGAAGCTCAACAATTTATGAATGTTTTTATTTGATTTGAAATTTCCTAAAACTGTGGATATTTGTTGTATAAATAAGAATGAAGTTGTCCTTACAAATATCAAACATAAAATTCATCCCTAAATTTTTCACAAAATTGATCCCACAATTTTCATCACGTAGCAAAAACTAAATCAACTGGATACAATAAGGTGGTCGTGGTCGAGTTAGCTAACTCAACGACCAATATGTTCGAAATGGTTGTCCAACTCGACTATGGCTCGACAACCAAAACGGTTGCCGAGCGAGTTAGCTTTGTTGCTAGCTTGGTTGAGACAAACTAATGGCTCTACAATCTTGTCCAAATATCAAGCAAAGCAATCCAATACGAATATAACATAGCACTACCGAATGTATTAAAGAATTCGGGAGAAATGTAACCTTTAGACAAAGTAAACATAAATATTTGATTTGAAATTTCCCAAAAGTATGAAAAAATTAACAGATTTGTTGTTAAACAAGAATAAAGTTCGGCTTCAAAATTTTGTCATTGTCATACAAATATTATACTCTTATAGAACTTGCTTGACGATTTGAATTACAAGTTCCAATGGATGGAAGAACGACGAATAACATGGAATGAAAATGTTGTTAAACAAGAATGAAGTTCTGCTTTAAAAATCTGTCATTGTCATACAAGTAACATACACTTACAGAACTTGACAAGAACAGTGGAATTCTAAGCTCCAATGGAATGGAAACAATGGCTTCTGAAAAGGTAGAAAGTGGGTGAATGAAGTAGGTAATAAAATAAAATGATAGTTGTAAAACAACTGCGTATTGGACGAAAAATTGAATAGTAACAAATTTAAGGCTCTTATATTATTGTAAGGATATATAGGTGAATAGAAATACCCCCTCTCCCCGCCCCACCCCGCGATCTATGCACTGAACTTTCACATGAATTTGAAATTCTTTCTAATATGTAATTGAACTTTCAAATTTGGTTCCCATCCTTTGAATTAATGTTCAACAAATTTCTATGCTGACGTGGTAGAAAATATAATAATTATTTTTTATGGTAAAAAAATTATAGTAAATTTTCATAATTTTTGTAGTGACCACGACATGCTAACGGATCTAATTGCCACATCGACCCTATGTTTTCCACTTTAGCATATGGGTTAATGAGACGATAAGTGAAATGGATGGAGGGATGAATGAAAATCAGGTTTGAAAGCTTAATGGTAGATTAGAAACAATTTAAAGTTCAGGGACATAGTAGAAACATGTGTAGAAGTTCAGGACAGATGGAGTATTTAACCTTTAAGAATTCTTCTCTAGGTCAAATTTAAAGACCTTGTGAATCTTTATTTGTGATTTGATCATTGAACCAGTGAAGTACCGGATTAGTGGGTCGATCGTTCAACTGGTGGATATGGATATGGATTGAACCAATAGATCATTGTCGAAATGGTGACAACTAGTTATTAAAATAATAATGTTTGATTTTAAAATAATTACAATAACTTCCCTAGTTAGAGTAATTATTGACTAAATATCGTTACAAATTTGTATTCACTATTTTACTCCTCGGATTCAGATTCTTTTGGAGTTCGGACTACTCACTTCAAGATTGGACTGTTACTATTTTTTTTTTCACTATAACAAAAGATTTTTTCTTCCGCCCCTGCCCCTCACAAAACCGCTTCTAAACTAAATTCAATATCAAAACGACCTCGTATGAAACTAATATATTGCCATTTTTTGACGGGCCACATTTATAATTATCACACTACTCTCTCGATTTTAATTTTATGTTTATTTTGGATTACTTTGAAGTTACATTTTATTCAGTTTGAATTTGTCTTGAAAAATTTTCAATATAAAAATTGCTAGTTAATGGTTTGAGGTTAAGCGAATTGTTTAAGGTAATAATATTGACAATCTTATAATGAAATACATGTAAGAATTTTTTTTTTTTTTTTTTTTGTTTGGTTATTCCTCCGCTACTGAGGGTAATCCGCAACTAATCTCGAGAGGACTATATTTTTTTTGCTATTGGAGAATCTCGAATGAATTATGTTCGTTATTTTGTTAATGTATTAGAAATTTTTTAAACGAGATGCTACTAATGTATATTTTGGATGTAATTAATATATTTTTGTTGGACTTATTTCATTTTCTTCTTGGAAAACCTAAACAACTGTTCCTAATTTGTTTATTATCATCCCCTGCTGGCAAATTTCGTATTTATTGAGGCCAGTTGGGGTCGCTAAGCATTTAGTTCATAACCTTTTAAAAATGAGTACTTGACTTCTCAACTTATATAACATTGTTACTTTAAGTCTTCTCTAATTCACGAAAATCATTAGTTATAGAATCAAATTTAATTGAAAATACGATCATACCTCTATGTTAGAAAGAAAAGAAAAGAAAAGAAAAAAAAGGAACAAGGAAAATAAGAGAATAAATAGAAAACTACCACCAATCATGACAGCCACAATAATCATTCACTAACACCACGACCATCAATCAAGTGAACATTGAGAGATTAACTTCTATTTGAACAACCAACAATTTGCCAAGATTCAATCACAAATTTGTGAAATTTGTTTCGAAAATTTCTCCATAAGTTTGTAAAAGCTGTTATAAAATTAAAAGTGAAAGTAGAGACTATTAACAAATATTCACTTACCATATTTGATATTTACCTTGTTGGTATAATTGTATTTATAGTAAGATATCATATATGTAATATTTCTATATTTAGGTAGATTCCCTTCTTGCTAGTATATATATATATTGTACTCTTGTAATATTCATTATTCATATTGAATCAATATAGAGAATTATTTCTCCACATATATTTTCTTTCATATTTCTACATGGTATCAGAGAGACGATTCTGAGCAACGATGTCTGATACAAAAACCATAGAAGCAACGATTATCCAATCAGATCCCATGGCTCTACAGCAATCCGATCATCTTGGCCTAATCCTTGTTTCTAAACCACTTGATGGAAACAATTATAGGCAATGGAATAGGGTTATGAGAATTGCCCTCATTGCCAAGAATAAAATTGGCTTCGTTGATGGAAAGATCAAAGTGCCAGAAACAGAAGATGATAAGTATTCTACTTGGGAACAGAGTAATCACATGGTACTATCATGGATACTTAACTCAGTACATTCAGATATTGCTGAAAGTATTATATACTCCGAATCTGCCACAGAAGTATGGAACGACCTACGAGATCGATTTTCTCAAGTTAATGACGCGCGAATATATCAGATTCGCCAAGAAATTGCTGAGCATCGACAAGGAAATCAATCGGTGGCAGCTTATTACACCAAGTTAAAAGGACTATGGGATGAATTGGGTTCTTAACACAACCCAATTGGATGCACTTGTGGGAATCTTAAGGCACTAGCTGCAAGGGATGAGAAGGAGAAGACCATACAATTCCTGATGGGGTTGAATGATTCTTATTCCACAATTCGTGGAAACATACTTATGATGAGCCCCTTCCTAGATACCAGGAAAGTACACGCTATTCTAATGCAACATGAAAGACAAGTTGAAGTTGCAACAGGTCGTAAATGGAAACTTTCAATCAATTGGAAAAAATCAAACCGAAAAAGTGACAATCGGCCCAACCGGTCGACCGTTTCGACGGAAACTGGACAGAAAAGGTGCGCCCACTGTGGGATGACTGGCCATGTTGTTGATACTTGTTATTTTATCCATGGCTTCCCTCCAAGGCACATGGTTTCATGGGAAGGACGTGAAGCCACAAAATAAACGCTTCACAAACACTATCGCCGCTTCTACACCTGACTCAAAGGAAGTAAAAACCCTCACAACCAATGAATACGAGCTAATCATGACACTTCTAAAAGGCAAGACGGGTAATGATAAGTCTCATATTAATACATCAGGTATCAATTTCTCTACTACCTCTTTGAGTAATTCATAGATTATTGATAGAGGGGCCACTGACCATGTGACGAAGAATGGAATCGTTGATAATAAATCCATGCCAAAGCATAAAACTGTTCAATTACCGGATGGGGGTCATGCCCTTATTAAATCTATTGGTGTTGTGAACTTAGGGAATAATATGACTGTTGATGATGTACTTTATGTTCCTAACTTCAAAGTTAATCTGTTATCTATCAGTAAACTTACTAGAAAGTTAGGTTGCTCTATGACATTTTTCTCTGATTTTTGTGTCATGCAGGATTTGACTACGAAGAAGACGATTGGCTTGGGAAGGCAGAGTAACGGCCTATATTACCTTTCACAAAGACTGCAAATACATCATACTGCCACTCGTTCTACCAATCTGTAGCATAGACGTCTTGGACACCCTTCAGCCTCACCTCTTCAATTTCTAGCACAAAAAAAGAAACCAGGAAAATAAGAAAATAAATAGAAAACTACCACCAATCATAACAGCCACAATGATCATTCACTAACACCACGACCATCAATCAAGTGAACATTGAGAGACTAACTTCCATTTGAACAACCAACAATTTGCCAAGATTCAATCACAAATTTGTGAAATTTGTCTCGAAATTTTTTCTGTAAGTTCGTAAAAGCTGTTATAAATTTAAAAGTGAAAGTGAAGACAATGGAAGTGCCATTTTGGTGTTCGCAAAATCTTTTTTTTTGTCAATTTTAAACAAATTTCTTGCAAAAGATGTAAAGGCTAGTTGGGACTATATTTGTGGCGAGTTCTCATATTCTCTTAAGAACATAGGAATGGTGGGGAAAAAGACTTTTTTTTTTTTTAATTAATTCAAAGTAAGTGTACAATAGAAATTTTTCATGAAAGATTGACTATGTAACTATCAAACTAACAATTTCCCTCAAGGGACTTAAAAGTCACAAATCACAATGCTATATATAGGTTGGTGACTTAATTTATTGTCTTCCAAGGTTAGAGACGTGGATGCTCATTCATGTAAAGATTGAGGACTTGGAGTCTAATTTTCTCTAATTTGATTAATCACTGACTATAAAGAAGGTTTTCACCTTACTCACATGAAAAAATGATATACATCTGTCTTCTATTTTGAAAATTCTCCGTCTCCTCAAATCAGGGGCGGATCTGCCGCATGGCGAGATCACGCGTCCGCCCGTGCTGGAATTTCAAGAAAAAATGGTGTTGGTTTAGGGGCGAACCCACTGAATTTCATCAATTTTTTTTTTCTTCATGTGGCAATGGCTGCCTGCGTGTATGTATATATGTATATAAAGGTTGTTGGATTGAAAGAATGAAGCAATGAAGGTGGCAGGTGAGTCACGTGGGGGGGGGGGGGGGGGGGGGTTGTGTGAGAGAGAGAGAGAGAGAGAGGGAGAGAGGAGTATTTTAAATTCAAAATTACATTTATGGTCCTCAATTTTGAGAAATTAAAAAATAAAGTAATTGCATGAATAAATCTTCAAGTAAGAATTTATTATTTCCTTTTAATATGATAATTGCATAATTTGAAAAGTGAGTCAAAATTGAAGAATATAAAAAGTATTTATCAGTTCTTCTGCTCTTTTTTTTTTTTTTATTTGCAATAGATTTAGTTTTATTTTAAACTTTTCAACATATGAAAAATCGTAAAGAACAATTATAAAAAATTTACTACATTTTGAATTATCGTTATTGTCTTATTTTAAATTTTTTTTTACGTAAATCTTTATCGCCCCCACTGAACTTTTGCTCTTTTTTTTTTTTTGGGCCATAAATTTGACTTTATTTTAAATTTTTTCTTATGCTAGTGTTGGAAGCGAATCAAATGTGTGGCTGATACTTATATTTCTAACAAGCATCGGCCGTTGACTGGTCAACGGTCAATATTTGACCGTTGACCAGTCAACGTCCGCCCTAGCTGAACTTCAACCCTAGATCCGCCCGTGCCTCAAATCTCTCTTTCTCATTTCTTTTCACCATTCTTCAAATTTCTCACCCCAACCTATTCCTCCTCATCATTATTGTTCAACACGAGCAAACTTTTACAATTGAATTCTACCGATAAGCGATATACTAGTAATCACCGACCACAAGAAAAGTGTTTACTACACTCACACAAAAAAGTGATATACGTGTACATTTACTCTTTTAAAAAAAAAAATTCGCATTCACAATTATTTTTCTCTTTATCATTGTTCGTCAATTTTTTTCTTCTTAACCTTATTATGTTTCGTTCTTTATACAAACTTCTATCAGTCTCTATTTAAAATAAATAAACGGTATCCTAGTAGGCACCGCGAGATTATTGCTTAACGATCACAACATATACTATAACTAGCCATTATTTCCTGTATGTCCCACTCCAGCATTAACACGCTTTCCCACTCCCCAATTTTATCAAAAATCATCCTAATTCTTCTTCAATACCAGCAACAGATCTAATCTTAATCGATTTTCTACATTCCTCAAAAGTGCTTGTTACCATATTACAGAGGACTGTTTCCCCAATATTTTCCTCTTTGATTTCATATTAAGGTTAGTCATACTGCTTCAGTAATTCATTTCTGATTTTTAGAGTCATAATATGTAGTATAGTTGTTATTTGATATACCCATTTCTCATTTTCTTGTTTTTTGAAGAATAATCTATTTTTCCAACATTTTTGGTTTATTTTCTGCTTCTTTGTGTTAGTTCATCAAATAGTTTATGATTAAAAAAAAAATTTATTTACTGCATTTTTTCTCAGTTTTTGAAGTAATTTTTCTTTTGTCGGTTAGGGATTTTGCGAGTTTCTGGGCAATTCGAGGGGAGTTGTTCGTTCTATATGTAGCAGTAAAAGTTGCTGCAATCAAGTGAAAAAGCCAAGTACCAGACTATAGCACTTGAGGTTTGCGTTGAATTTCCCATTGTTCATGCTTCTTGGTTTTCCTATTACATAATTTTGACATTTGATGGTGGGTTTAATGTTTTATTAGGCTTTTGGAGAAGGCTTTTTTGGTGAAAGATTTATAGTCTAGTGTAGCAAATGGGGCCGATATTCTACATACTGATAGCTCTGCCTTGTACAACTGGGGCAATCACATTAGCGCTTCTTCACATTTACAGGCATCTTGTGAATTATACCGAACCCACATATCAGAGATACATAGTCCGAATTATCTTTATGGTACCTGTAAGTATTCAACTGCCCCAGGGATTGATTCTCATTTCATCTCATCGATCTCATTCTTCTTGGCGCATTTAACTTTATTGTTAACCTTTGCACTCACTAAACTATTACTTGGAGTCCTCAATATTCTTATTACTTGGGAGAGAAAGAGGAAGGGGTGGGTTCAAATTGTGCACAGAATTGTACAAGAGTGTTCTATTAAAAAGCATCAGTTGCTTTCCTGTAACAAGAAAATTACTAGGAGGAACATACAAATGCATTCTGTGTAACAATGATTGGTAGGCTAATTCTTACTGAGTTTACTCATATCTGCACGTCAATTTAGTGCTCAAAGTATTTACTAGATAGGGAAGTAAAATTTCAATTTCTTGCTGCATTTATGAATTATTACATTACTCCTTTGACCTATCCTAGTCCAAGTGAGAGTGGAAGTTTCAAGGTAAGTGACGATACAAAGGTGGCATTGCATGCACACATAAGTGGACTTATGAATGGAATAGTTGTTCATAGGTGTGATTCTCGTGACAATGACATTTATAAATTTGTCTTATATTTGTGATATCCATTTCAAGCTGTTTTTCTTTTCTTTTTCTGACGATTGACTAGTCCTCTGAAGTTGAAAGGTTTTGAAAATAGCCCAATAGGACTTGAAAGGATTCTGTCAGGTTTCAATTATTCACAGAATGGTTTCAACATCAGCTATATATTCAAATCTCGCCCTGACACACCACGTTATGGTGTCAGGAAACACAGAGTTTTTAAGATGAGATAACAATGTGAAAATCTTGGCTGAGATAACTGGTACACTGGCAAAGCTTGTGACAGATTAAGCATATGTTTGGAGGTGCTGAAATTATAATTTAAGTGCTTATATTATAAGCAGTTGGTAAATGTGTGGATAAAAAGTGGTTGTAAGTTGTGGGTCCTGTGAAATGTGTGGATGAGAATTATGTTTGACCAGTTTGACCAGCTGAAATTATAATTTAAGTGGTGCCAAACATATGCTAACAACTTTTTGCAAAAGGGAAAGGCTGCTTATCTCTGATCTCACTGAGTGGCAGTCAAATCTGATAGTATTTCAAAATGTTCTGACCTTAAAATAAGGTCTAGTGAGATTTTAGGGACCTATATGTTAGTATGTTTTCTATTTGACATGATTTTCACCACAAAAAGGTTTCAGCAGAAAGAAAAAAGAATGAATTATGATTTGTAAACTTGTGTCGAGATCCTCCATGCATGTAGATTTTGATTTGTGAGCTCTGTTGTGACAGAAATTATGGATGTTTCCAACAACGATGAAATATTTCATGAAGGCTTTTTAGAGTGTCATTTGGTACATAAAGTTAAGGAAAGGTTGGAAGAAATTGAGGTAGAACTTTTGAGGGTGATACATAGTGTTTTTGCATGTAATTTAGGTTGCCTCTCTTTCTCTTTGAGTGAGGGTTTGGGGTAAGTTAATCTTATTTGTCACTTGTCAGTTTTATTAATGTTATGTTAGAATCTGTTTTCACCATTTCATTTGTGGTATTTTACTGGTAATAACAGGATTTCCTTCATGCAATGAGCCGTTTCTTCTTCTTTTCTTCCTGCCCTCTCCCATGCTGGTGTAATAACCTGCTTCTTCTTCCTCCTACTTCTCTGTATTGTACCTTTTCTCTTTAACTTAAGAACTAGGAATGTTTTTACCTCTTTTAAATGGATTTTTCAACCCCCTCCATGATATATCATCACTTTCTTTACATGCATATTACTAGTTAGTTACTCTCTCCGTTCCCATGTTATTCACTTATTTGATGCTGGTTGTCTTGTAAGCTAAAATAGCAGAGTTGACCATTTGTAAAGTAAAATTATCTTAATTCACTACATTTTAGGAAATTACCCTTGAAATTTAGTATGCAGTTTACTAATTTCGAAGTGTCATTTTTCGAAAAATTAATTATATTTTTATCTAAAACATAGCCATTTTGATCAGGAGTATATCAACATCACATATTGTTGAACAGAGAGAGTATATTTATTTAGTGAAAGTAGTGCAAAATGTTCAAGCCCTTATTAATTTAATCTGTTTACAAATGTGTTTTGACCTTTATGATATTGGCTTCTCAACAGGTTTATGCATTAATGTCATTCTTGTCCCTCGTCCTAAATAAGGGTGCAATCTACTTCAATTCTATCAGAGAAGTGTAAGTATGGCTGAAATATTAAGTTTTCTTTGAACTGTCCAAAAGTATGATTAATAAATTATTAGTGCTGTTCCTTTTCCTGTATATGTGACTGTATTTCTTCATTGTTAATGTCATTTTGTCCTATTTTTTTGACTGCTTCTTGCATGCCCTAGGACTCCTCTTGGACGCCCTTATCCTCCCCTCTTGCTGCCTTTGTCTTTTTAACTTGCAAAAATCAAATGATAGCTCTAAATGTGCATGAAAGGTTCTCACACAGTTTGTGTAGAGATTGCGGTAGAATTGGATGGAAGAGCCAAGGTTTTGACTATCGTTTTATATTTTTTTTTTATACACAAATATTAGAAAAAGTTATGCTCTTCCTTTCATTTTCTGATAATTACACGAAAACAATGTAAATTTCGCTTGTGCATGTGTGCATAGATTCCAACACATCCTATGTGTCGTGGATTGCCAAGTAGGGTGACAATGCACCTAACTGTTTCCCATGTATGATGTCCCGAACGTCTCTTTGACAAAGAATAAACTTTTCATTAATGTATTAATTTAACCTATTTGTGTGTATGTTGATGCCCTGTGCTTTCCCGTTCCTGAAAAATATGTACATGTGCTAAAGTGTTTGGCTATAATCGATATTTCTTTTACTGCATAATATGATTTACTCTTATAAGAGATTAATAAAGATTAAAGAAAAGTCGTGACAATCATCAATGGTTTGCCTCCTTTTGTTCCTAGAATATTTCGGTGGAGTATGGTATGGGATAATTCATAGAATCATTTTACATCAAAAAATTGTGGCGAAGTACTCCAATGAAGCATAATCATCTACCCCGTAGAACTAGCTTTCAATAGTCTTTCTTCTTAGATAGCATGTACTAGATCTGCCTTTGATTCTTCTCTTTAAGTCTGCTATAGTTGATTTCTTGCATTCACTTTGCACTCTTAACTTGATGAGTTTTTGCTTTTAGCTTATGAACTCAATGGTTATAATTTTTTTCCTTGCTTTTGCCAGATATGAAGCTTGGGTCATTTATAATTTTCTGTCATTGTGCTTAGCGTGGGTAGGTGGCCCAGGTGCTGTGGTGTTAAGTCTGAGTGGCAAAGTTCTAAAGCCTAATTGGTGGTCAATGACCTGTTGCTTACCTCCAGTTCCATTAGACGGGTGAGTCGCCTACACATGAAATTATTTGATCGATGCAATTCATGGCGACAAATTTTTCCCTCTTCCCCAGGTTTAATTGAAAAATCAAATACGCTAGGTATTGTGAATGATATCTTCTTGCAGTACGTCTTGTTGATTGGGATTAGCGCTGGAAGCAGATATATTTGTAGAAATTGGATTCGCTAAAGCTCTGAAAATTTTGCGAATATGTGGACATGATAAAATATTGATACTTTTTTGCCTTCTTATTGTGTTCAAGGTGTTCAGATAGGCACTCAAATAATTCAACATGGTTATGCATGGAAATTGTTGTATTAGTTATGTCTCCTACGCATGTGTGCAATGCAAAAGTATGGGACGTGCATCCTGTTCTCTTGTCCATCACTCAAGTGTCCAACATGGGTAACTACATGAATTGAGAAGAGTCCGTGAAAGAGTGAGATGAATAGTGTTTCTACAACTTAATTTGGGGATATTGTTACTCAGACGATTCTTGATCTTTATTAAAAAATCGAGGAGTTTTAAGAGCATTGATATGTCCCAAAGATTTTATGTTAGCACAGTTTAGAACAGTTTAACAGCTCGCCTCACTTATTTGCTGGAAACATAATCAGTTATGCCCTAAACCCTAAAGCCCTTTTTGGGCACAGCATGTTTGTACCGCTTGAATTGAGGCTATTATACTCACAAAGTTCTTTTTCTCTATGGGTAATTGAGATCAACGAGTTTTATGGCATGATCTGTCCCACAACTTTTGTGAAATTCAGCATCTGTAATTGTTTAGCAGGTCAATAACTCTAAAAATTGCTTGATTTATGCTTTGTAATGGGTTTGGTTCCGATGTTTGAAACTGTTTTTGGGATTTGGTATTATGTAAGTCTGTGTAGTGTATAACCACTGCATATCTGAAGATTGCATTTCCTTTGTTAGTTTTGGTGAACAACATTTCTCATACAGTTGTTGAAGCTATGCAGTCGCTTTATACGAAGGTGCAAGCAAGGAGGCTTGCAGTTTGTGATCCTCAAGCCTATGCTAGTAGCAGTTACATTTATTCTTTATGCAAAAGGGAAATATGAAGATGGAAATTTCAGTCCAAGGCAATCCTACCTCTATCTCACCATTATTTATACAATCTCATACTCAGTGGCACTTTATGCCTTGGCCTTGTTTTATGTGGCCTGTAGAGATTTGCTTCAGCCATTCAATCCAGTTCCAAAGTTCATCATTATCAAATCAGTTGTATTTCTTACTTACTGGCAGGTAGGATACTGTTCGATATAGATATATAGAAATAGGATTCAATTTTGAAACCATGCTTATTTTATTGATATATAATTTTGTGTTGCTGGTGAATTCCTTATTACTTGCTGGCATTATCTTACCAGTACAAAAGATCACATGTTCTCTTTTTTGAGGCTTCCAAGAGTTTCATTTGCCATTTCTTGGGTTCAAAACTGAGTTGGATGCTGTCTGCATTTTCAATTGATTGAGCTTTACAATTAAATTAGCTTTTCACCATTAACCTTTTGTTCTCGAGTGATGTGTGGCCACTACTTGACTTGACTACTTGCTTGGAAAAAGACCATTCTTTTTGTTTTTGGCGCGATGTTGCCGGATTCAAGCTTGTCAACCTGTCGGAAATATAAATATAGCGGTTGTTCTTCCTTTTTTTCTTGCCCGTGGGAGATTCTTTTCAAGTCCATATGAATGGGATACATAAGAACTACATGCATCTGTGCTTTTATGGTTGGAACTCTAGCTGGAAAGGCCTCCTGTATTAATAATGTGATATCATGGTTTCTAGTTTTAATTTGTACAGTATTATCTGACCTTGTTGCTTTTTGAGATGCTTCAAGATTGCATCATCTTTATCCCGGTCAACTGTGATAACCTGCAGACACTTGGCAAACCATTGGTCACCAAAAGCAATCTGCATTGCCATTGTTGTGGATTATTCCGACTTCCGGTTGTTAGATTGAGAGCCACCCATGACAAACTCCAATGGGTGTTGTATAAGATAAACCACCATAAATTCGAAATCTTCTTGCAATCTGCTGTTTCTCTTAGCTACTTCTTACACTGATCTGAGTCAATATGTTTCCCAGACCCTTGGTAAAACAAATTTCCTTGGCCACACACCATACACTAATTTTCATGCAGTGTCACCGTGTCTTTTATCTGACATATAGCTTTAGCTACATGATGAAGTGTTCCAATTGTCTTCAATGAAATTTTATGTTCTCTTTAGTAGAGCCATAGTAATTACATGGCCGGCAACTTTTCCCTTTCTCGAAATAACAAGGTTAAATTGTTGCTAATATTGTTTCTTGTCATCACTTAGTGGGTCTTGACTGAGATTTTACATTTTTGCTCAGTAGTTTTCCACTGTTTGACACTTTTGCTTGTTGGTGATTCATCCTCTGAGACTTTTTAATTGTTATTGCTGTTTTGGATTATTGTCATGATACCAATACAAACAGAGAAGTGTGGTTTATGATTTAAATTGCACTAACAGGATCTGCCTCCTGCTTGATAACTAAATTTATTTACTTTCTGAGAATTGTTACGTACTGTTCAAGAACTCTTCTCATGAACTTCCTTTATTTACAGGGTGTTTTGGTTTTTCTTGCTGCAAAGTCTGGACTAATAAAAGATACAGTGGAAGCTGCAAACTTTCAAAGTTTTATAATTTGTGTCGAGATGCTCATCGCAGCAGTTGGTCATCTTTATGCATTTCCGTACAAGGAGTATGCTGGTGCAAATATTGGTGCTTCTCGTGGCTTCACAGCAAGCCTTGCACATGCTCTGAAATTAAATGACCTTTACCATGATACCGTCCACCAGGTGGAAATTTCTATTCAAGCATATATTTCTTTTATTGACAGGCTACCCTGATTTAGAAGCCAAAAACCCATTTTACATGATGCCTATTTTTCTGATATTCTCCTTTATTTGTATAGTTTGCACCAACCTATCACGATTATGTCCTCTACAACCATAATGATGGTGACGAGGGAACAAGGAAATATAGGGCTCGAACTTTTGTCCCAACTGGCCCAGAAATGGATAAAGTTAGACGGAACAAACATATGTTTGTTAACAAATCAGAAGACATACAGTTGTCCAATTTATCATCTTCAGCCAGTAGTACTCCTCAGAATCCAGGCATGGGACACAATTTCGTGAAATCAGAGGCCACTAACACGTCATTACTCATGGACGCATCCAATACTCTCTCTGTGCCTTATGACCTTTCCCTCATTGACGTAGACATACCTAATCAATCTGCAAAAGTGCCCGCAGCAAATGAAGCTGGGAGAAGGTGACAAAAAAGGGGTGGTAGAGAATTTGAAATCCTGTGTGATCTTTAAACATTAGGCTTCTGATGTTTCACTATTTTTGACTTGGTATAGGAAAAGTGAATTTGTTTTCTTTTTTCTTTTACAAGAGTTGTAGGACACTACAATTGTGCATATAGGCAAGCACTTGTCTCGGAGTCTTGTAGATGTGAAGTAAAAACTCTCTGTTTTCGTATTAAACTTGAGGTCGAAAGACTGTATATGAAATTCCGGGTTTTAATTCTTTTATCTTTGGCTCCGAGGCTGATTGCCAGGGGGGACTAGTCTATCGTATAGAAGAGAGAGAGAGTTTATCTTTAATTGATTGAGTATGATACTCTTATAATTAGCAAGCAATCATCTTGTACCATATGTACTGGGCTTTTCTCGGGAGACATGGTAAAGAAGATTAGATGCTGCATATGCACAACCTATTAGTAGTCGAAAGACTATATATGTAATTCCGGGTTTTAATTCTTTTATCTTTGGTTCTGAGGCTGATTGCCAGGGGACTAACCTATTGTATAGAGAGAGAGAGAGAGTCTATCTTTAATTGATTGAGTATGATACTCTCATAATTAGCAAGCAATCGTCTCATGCCATATGTGTACTGGGTTTTTCCCGAGAGACGTAGTAAAGAAGATAGATGTTGCATATGTGTTTTTTCTAGTACATATTAGTAGTCGAAAGACTATATATGAAATTCCGGGTTTTAATTCTCTTATCTTTAGCTCCGAGGCTGATTGCCAGGTGATACACTTGCACATATCGTGGGATTAGTCACTTTGAGATATCAACGGGTGTGATATTATTGATGGTCAATATCATTAATCTCTCTTCTTTAAATGATTGTGATAATGAAATTCACGTTCACAATAATTTTAATTAGAAGTAAATTCTTATAATGAATAATCTAGATTATGGTAAAATGAATATATGATTAATATAAAAAGGTTTTTAAATTAAAAAAATAGAGAAAATTGCATAATCCCGAACTTATGGAGGTAGTAGTTATAGGTAGGTACTCAACTTAAAAAATGGAGCAAACTCGTCAAGTCGGCCCCACTCCATAGAAATATTGTACAAGTTGACATGTACAAGTCACGTGAGTCTAATGTAAGGTAAAAATAATAAGACGAAAGGGCAGTGCAATAATACGTTTTTTCCAGCAATTGTTCGTTGCTTGGCCACATACTTTTCCTTCACTACAAAATATTCTTTGCCTTAACTTCTCCATGCTATGCCAGTCATGTTTAACAATCCCCTTAAACATTCTATAATAATGTCTGCTTACCTTCCAAATTTAGGGCCAATGTTTTTAATACATCATAGTATTATAACCATACAAAACCTTTTGTCCCAAAAATGGTGGAGGGTGGCGGCCTCTCGTTCGAGTATACGCCGACATGGGTGGTTGCTCTTGTCTGTTTTACCATTGTTTTCATTTCATTTTGCGCTGAGCGAGGTCTTCATCATCTTGGAAAGGTATTCTACTTCTCTTTGAATCTTCTAAATGTGTCTCGTCTCTAACAGTTTAAGTTTTTAGAAGAGATGATTCGACTTGATTTATAATATCCCGTTATTTTCAGTGTTTCCTGCGTAAGAACCAAGATGCACTATATGAGGCTTTACAAAAGCTAAAAGAAGGTTTGTTGGATTTCTCAGCTGTACTATAATAATTACTTGTTTAATTATAAGTTGATTAATATCTCTTCTTTGAACTTTTTCTTTTTCTTTTGCAGAATTGATGCTTTTGGGATTTATTTCATTACTACTAACTGTGTTTCAAGGTCTAATAAGTGATATTTGTGCCCCTTCTAATCTTGTAACTATTATGCTTCCATGCAAGCCGGAAACCGTCTCCTCGGCCGGTTCCCATCTGCTTGAAAACAACGGAAGGAGGCTTTTGGCCGAAGCTGCTGGTGCACAACGCTGCAAAGGGGTATGTATTGAACCACTTTTTATTTCCGTAGGAAGATGTGTGTATATATATAGATATAACTTACCTTGTCATTTTAATTGTGACAGGGGAAGGTCCCATTGTTGTCTTTAGAAGCCTTACACCAGCTGCACATATTCATATTTGTTTTGGCTGTTGTTTATGTGATATTCTGTGCCACCACAATGTTCCTAGGAGGGGCTAAGGTACACTCTAAGCCTGAAACTTGTACTTCAGTCAAGAATGGTTTTCAATGCAAAAAAATTGTTGAACTTAATTATTTTCTTGCATATTAATATAGATCCTAACCTTACTGTTCTAACAATCTTGGCTGCACAAGAGCCTTACATTTTCACTTAACACCAAGACTGACTTACTTACTTTGTCATCAATCAACATGGACTCTATCTCAATTTGCAAACATAATTCTTATAAACTTTTATTTCAAACCCCTCTAACTGCTCCATATATATCTCTTCATCTAAGTCACCGTGAAGACCATTTTCACATTCATTGATTTAACCTCTAAGTCAATACTAGCTACTAAACCAAGAACTTCATAAATAGACGACATTTCCACAATTGGAGAAAATATCTCATCAAAATTTCTTTTTTGTGTGATGTGAACTATGTTCATTTTCTTTCACTTTGTACACCCATCTATTTTTCAAAGCTCCATTTTCTTTATGCAAATTCACTAGCTCAAAAGTGTGATTCTCGTACAATGAAACATGAGATGCAACCATTGCACTTAGCCACTCCTCCTTATGTCTTCAAAGCTTTGTGGTTCTTCCTCGTCGGTCAACAATACATATTCATCAGGAGAATAGCAAGTGTAAGGTTACTTGTCTCCAGTAGACCTCATTGGAAGAACAACTGGTAAAGCCTCTAGTATTGGTGCCTGCTCATAAGCATCATCATTTGCCTCACAATGATTAGGAATATCTGACCCATCAATACCTGTTCGTCCTCTTGAATTCCTTCAGTTTGTGTATGTATCAGTGTCGGTGTCAAAGGAGATTGCTTCATTCCAGATACGAGATTCTTCTTAGCTAACAATTTAATTCCCTTCTCACTCATACGACCGAGTCTCCTATGCCACAACTCGGCAGTACCATAATTCTTCACTGCATTAATAATGTTTTTGGAGAGTTTTTCCTCGAACAAGTATAATGATGACTAATTTTACTTCTTGCCACAACTATAGAACTTTTCGTGAGTTTCCACGTACCACCACAGAAAATATTGTAATAACCTTGTCATCAAGTCTACCAGTAGATATCAGATTAAATCGCATGTTATGGACATGTTTTACACATTTGAGAATCAATCTCATGCCATTGTGTGTCTCCAAATACACATCTTATATACCTACAAATTTTACCAAAACATCATTTCTCATCTTTACAACTCCATAATCACCAAGTGTATAAGATGCGAAGAAATCTCTTCGAGATGTAACATGATAAAAGCACCCTATCAATCACCCAATAAGTTGCATGACAAACTAAATTGACCACATTATTATCATAGACAATATATAAATCACCTACAAAAGTTGCTGCTTGATCACCATCAGCGTCGTCCTCTTTCTTTTTTTCTTTATCCTTGTCATTGTTGTTGTCTTTTTTTAAAGTGTCGACATTACTTCTTGAAATGTTGTCATTGTTGTTGTCTTTTTTTAGAGTGTCGACATTACTTCTTGATATGTCCTTTTTTGCCACAATTATAACATTCAATATTGGCAAATTTGTTGGACTTGTTTCAACACATTATTGTTCACCCAATTGTCTAATGTAACCACACATTTGCAAATAAAACAAGCTCTATTAATCATCGGTCTTATTAGTAGGTTTCTCCTCTAAAAACTCTGGTTGATAATAGTTCTTCACATAAAAAGATCTTCTATTCTCCCTCTCCAAATAAGATATTCTGAATCATTCAAAATAACATTTTACTTGTATTAATTTCTATCATTTAACACAAGAATCCTAAAGCAATGATTTCCGATGCTCTGATACCATTTTGATGGGAGAAAACAACAATCTAAACAAATATCATAAAGTGGAATAAAATAATTATCCTCTCTCTTACGAATCTAACAGGAGATAATGAAATAGAGCAATAACCAAATAAAGAAATTGACGATAAAATATTTAATGTAGTTCGGCAATGTGCATATATCCACTACTCCAACTCTAAATAATCTTCAACTATAATCAACAATAATAGTACAACATGATTCTCTAGTTAACACTAGAGACACATTAAATTATAAAAAATTCAACAATTCTCAGCACACTAAAAATCATCATCTATCAAAGACAAAATCACCTCAAAACAACAATGAGAATTTACCCAATCACAAAATAAAAGTACACAGCAACTACCCAATCTCAAGAAAAATTTATTGGCAATACTACTCAAAAACAGGAAATAAAAGATCTTCACCAAAATTTACCACTATGGATAGCGATTCTTCCCGAATGAATCGTTAGATTTGAATAACATGTGAAGTTGCTGTCCAAATTTCAAGACGATCCCATAGAGGACTGAGATATCAACGTTTAATCAAAACTAAATAGTCTGTTAAGATTGCTTGATTTTTGGAATTGTTACTCTCTAGGTTTTCTCTTGTTTTTGGAATTGAATTGGTTTCTCTTTTATGCACTCACACGTTGAGTTTACTCCTCAATGCCCTAATATATCCTAAAACAAATAAAAGAGGCTTAGGAGGAGTATACTATTCATGTGGTCATTGAAAACGACACCGTTTTGCCTACATCAGCCATTTTTCTGGGTCATGAAATCAGATTCAATACACACATTATGCACACAGTAGAGGTTTAAGCCTGGGTTTTCTTTCTCTCTCCGTCTTCTCTATACACACGGTGGCTGTTTTTTTCTCTCCGACCGTGTTCTCCTAAACACACAGTGGCCATGTAAGTGTCTTATCCCTAGGTTTTGGTCTCTTCGTCTTCTCCGATTCTTCTTTCGTGTTATTTCCTCTTTTGTTTTCTTAACATCATATTTAATACATAAGCTAGCGGTGAATACTCAATGCCCTAATATATAATGTTAAATTAAGGAAATCAAATTAAAGTCCTAACATGACTTTCTTTTTTCAATTACCACCCCATGCAGGACTCCTTCTCAATCATAATTATCGTTGGACCCCTTTCAACTATATTAATTTGTTGGGCTTGAGTCATTGATCTAACATAAAATTATTACCCACTCAATATCATGATTTAGTGCATAATTAATCACTGACTGTAAGGGAGGTTTTAACCCCTACTCACAAAAAAAAAATGATATACGTCACTCTTCTATTTTAAAAAATATCCGTCTCCTCAAATTTCTCATTCTCATTTTTTCTTCACCATTCTTCAAATCTCTCCTCCCAACTTGTTCCTCTTTATTATTGTTCAACGCGAACAAACTTCTATAGTCGGATTCTATCGGTAAGTAGTATACTAGTTTACAGATTCTTTCGCTAAATAAATTTCACTCAATCATGTCTAATATATTTCAAATGCACTATTTTCTATGGTTGATTATAAAATAGAAAATAGTTACAAAATTAAGTTATATCATTGCACATAAACCAATATCTTAGTGATCCATTATGCATTATAGGTAAGGGAGTGGAGGCACTGGGAGCATTCAATTATAAACGAAACACCAAGACCACACCATGGTAATTAATTTCATTATTATTTTTAATTTTTTCAACTACATGTTTATATATTCTTTAAATTCTTTATTAATACTAATATAAAATTTCCTATTTTTAGGGCATGCTGTTCCTGGTCACCATTTAAAAGAATTCAAGGAACGTGCAGGCAGATATTGGAGAAAATTTCATGTTGTGAGTTGGATGGTAAGTTTTCTAACAATATTAAAATTTTGTACTGTACTCCAACCTCGTCTCGTTCCGTCCGATATTATAGGAGGATCTCTCACAACCTGCTCTCACTTCGATACTTAAGTCAGCTACACGGAAATAGAATTATTTTATACTAGTATACCGTTTTTTTGCGGTGGAATCCGACCGTAGGCTCTATTATAATGATGGATTGAGGTGTTGAACCGATTTTGGAGATAATCGATTGAGGGAGATGGATTGAAGAGGAGAGCAGATTTTGGAGATGATCAGTTGAAGGAGATGGATTGAAGCGGCCAACAAACTTTGGAGGAGATGATGTCGTGATGGAAGAAATTGAAGACGTAGTGACATACGGACGTTTAAGTACTTTTTTCTTCTCATAGTGGCGAAAACTCTCTACGGTTGTGATAACTAGTATACCGCATTCTTACGGTGGGATTCAACCGTAAATTCTATTATGATGATGAATTGAGGCGGTGAACAGATTTTGAAGATGATCGGTGGAGGGAGATGATCGTTTGAGGGAAATGGATTGATGAGATTAATAGATGTTGGAGATGATCGGTTGACGGAGATGATTGAATCAAAGAGATGGATTCAAGCACTTAGCTAATTTTGGATGAGATGATTTTGTGAAGAGGAAATTAAAGACGTAGTGACATACGAACACACTTTTTTCTTCATGTGGTGGAGAAAACTCCATACGGTCGTGATTAATATTTACCAATAATACAAATTTGGATTCTTTGATGCAGGTAGCATTTTGCAAACAGTTTTACGGCTCAGTTACTAAGTCAGACTATATTGCATTGAGATCTGGATTCATACGGGTAAAGTCTAATTAATATATAATATTTTCTTTTATACTAATTAATTATATTTAACTCTATAATATGACATTTTTCTTTGTTATAGGAACACTGCCCTGGTAATCCTAATTATAATTTTCACAAGTACATGTTGCGGACACTTGAAGACGATTTCAGGAAAATCGTCGGTATAAGGTGAAACATCGAGACTTAATCGAACTCTAATATAGAATTATACTTAATCGTCCATGCTAAATATGCCCGTAATTGATCTTGAACAGCTGGTATTTGTGGCTCTTTGTTGTTGTGTTTCTACTTATGAACATTGCAGGTACATTTAAAATTTTTGCGCCCTTTACTTCTAACGCTACACTCGCGTTAATATTTTCTAACTTTTTCGGCTCGAAATTGTGGGTTAAAATTTCAGGATGGCACACATATTTTTGGCTATCATTTTTACCTCTAATAGTAAGTGAAGTGATTTATTGCTAAATGTGAAATTAATGGTGACAATATAAATTAAATTAAATGTATTAATTTATTGGGATGAATTTCAGCTTCTACTTATTGTGGGTGCTAAATTGGAGCACATAATTTCCCAATTAGCTAAGGAAGCAGTAGAGAGAAATTCAGGGGACCCTGAAGGCACAGTGGTTAAGCCTTCTGATGAATTGTTTTGGTTTAATCGACCCATCATTGTTCTTTACTTGATTCACTTCATTTTGTTTCAAAATTCATTTGAGATCGCATTCTTCTTTTGGATTGTGGTAAGTACACATTATTAAATTTCGAAGCTTCTTTGTGTCGAAAAATTTTCACTTTTCGCGCAGGACTATTCCGTACAATGTTAGCTTACGTACTATCCACTGAAAGTTGCACATCAAATTAAATTTCTTTCGCGTCCCTAGACATCCTTCTTAAAAAGAATTTATAGTGAATGTTGGTACCAATTGGACAATGGTTCGAATCACTGAAGACGCGAAAGAAATTCAATTTGGAGCGCAATTTCCAAAAGATAGTATGTAATAACCTCTGAGCGAAAGACTTATAAGAGAAAATCTATGATCATTACATTTAAAATATTGGGTTTTGTACTCTGTGCAGTGCACATACGGATTCAAATCATGCATCATGGAAGAATTGGGTTTCATCATCCCAAGACTTGTTATTGGGTAATCACTTGGAGCAAAAGTGATTTGATCAATTTTTCTAAGTTTTGCCATTTATTAGTCACTAAATTAAAAGTGTGTTGCAGGATAATTGTTCAAATCCTTTGTAGTTACAGCACGTTACCTCTGTATGCGTTAGTCTCGCAGGTAAACTTAGCTACATATATAAGATATTATTCAAATTAGCCACTCAACTTTCAACAAAGTTTTGTTTTACTCACTAATAATGATTTTTGCTTCGAGTCGAATTTGCTATGTATAAACTTAATTTCCAATTATTTTTGGTTCGTGAAATGCAGATGGGCAACATGTTTAAGAAGACACTTTTTGAGGAGTTTACACAAGAACTTATATCTGATTGGTTTCAAGGAAGAAAAAGAAGTGGTCTAGCAAAACCCCGGAGTGGTGTGAATAAACTAGCCATAGAATTGGCTCAAGGCTCTACTTCTCTTGTTGAACGAGAAATCACTGAATCAATTGTGGAATTTCCCTCTCTAAACAAATCTCACATGCCATCTTCTTCACTTTAAATTATTTTCTTTTATTGAGATTCAATTGTACGTTTCACGTTTCCTCGATGTTACGAAGTTACGTTAAATATTTGCTTGTAAAGAGATTGTAATAACATCACATTTTTTACTAATAAAATTGACTCAAAAAATGATTTAGTCCATCACCAAAAGCAAAATGTAGTCTTCAACTCTAAAATTTAGTTTTTAGTGTTACTCTTCACTTATTGTTGTAAAATCATGTCTCTCAAACCCATTTTTTAAAGGTTAAAAATGCGTCTTTTTCCTTCAGCTTATAGTCAGTGTCGTGGCAGCTATCGATTGGCCCATCAGATGAGTAAAGGATTGTGCTTTCTTCATATCAACATCAACCATTGGATTTAATCCAATGGATGTAATTGATTCGTGACTGGATACACTCCACCTCTCTGCCTTGGGACTCTCATTCGGTTAGTTTGGCTGAGTCTTGATTTCTCTCTGAAAAAACCTTCTGTCCAGCTTCATCTCCTTCTTCTGGTTCATCTCCCTTTCTTTTTTTTTTCTTTGGGAATAAAGAGTAAGGTTGTTTGCTTAACAGTCGGAGAGTTGAGTGAACAGCAAACGTTGGTTCATCTAGGTCTGTTTTGTGAAACGGAAGGTGAACAGTAAATTTTTGGTTAGGAGGTTAGACTTTCTGAAGGTGGGTGTGGTTTTGGGGTAGATCGTTAAGGGTATTTTTATGATCTGGAGAAATCGGTACCTATTCTTGGAAGGTAGAATGCGATATTCTATAGTGGCTTGTTAAACTTGAGCCTAAACTTCATCTGTTGGCTGAAGTGACTGCATGAAGATATGTTAGATCTATTCTATATTGTATAGGAATATTTTTATATTTTATAGTTTAGAAGTTGTAATCTCAACAAAATTGGTATCAGAGCCATTCTCTGAAGTTTCTGGACTGTGTTTTAGGGTTTGTGATGACATACCTATCAAGATGATGATAGATTCGTAAGATTGCGTATAAACTTTACATTGAGGAACTTGATTCTTGGTTTCTTCTACATTGTATTCTCCTACGGTAACTTTATTTCTAGTATTCTGAAAAATTATATCAAGTACTGA
The DNA here is from genome assembly GCA_030279155.1 of Forsythia viridissima. NCBI lineage: Eukaryota > Viridiplantae > Streptophyta > Magnoliopsida > Lamiales > Oleaceae > Forsythia > Forsythia viridissima. The sequence goes on along the minus strand of CM059045.1, from coordinate 12,204,628 downwards.
AGAACTCTGTATACTGTTTTGACAACAGTATCTGGTAAGGTTTTCTGACCATTAATATCCTGATTTGTGTCTAAACTGGAAACCCCTAATAATTGACCAGCATGTTAACTTGAGCATTCTTGAATGTATAACATGAACTATGTGAAGTACTTGAGTTTTATTGATTAAATTCTTGAAATATCTGTTTCAGTGTGTACTTGGGCATGTTAGAATATATAGAATTTCTTTGAAAAGTCCCTATGTGTGAGTTTTTTTTGTTGTTTGATAAAACCATCTTTTGCTTATTGCTTTGCACTGATCTTGAAAAGATTAGTCAATGCAATCGAGAGAAATCACTTATTTTTAGAATCTGGTATGGGTTCGAGGGTCGAATTGTCAATGTTCGATGGAAATGGTAATTACTCTATTTGGAAACAAAAGATGAGAACAATTCTGGTTCAACAAAGAGTAGCTAAAGCTCTTGATGGCCTAGAAAATTATCCTAATGAATTAAAGAAAAAACATACTGAAATTGCTAATATGAATGAGATAGCATATAGTTTTATTAAACTGCACCTCTCTGATAACATTGTGAGACAAGTTGATGATTCAAAAACTGCAAGAGAACTGTGGTTTGCTTTAGATGCTCTATTTTTAACAAAAACTTTGCCTAATAAAATATACCTCCTTGAAAAATTGTTTAGTTTTAAAATGGACAACAGTAAGGATCTGGAATTAAATCTATGTGATTTTAGTATAATTGTAAAAAGCTTGTCCCATAATGGGAAAACTTTTATTGATGAAGACCTTGTTGTGATTTTGCTGAATTCTCTATCTGACTCTTATAAAGATGTGAAAAATACTATTAAGTATTATAGGGATACCTTGACTCAAACAATTGTGATAGAGGCTCTTAGGTCTAGAGATCTTGAGGTCAAGAAAGAGTTCAGATGAGGGACTAGGGAAGAAAGTCATTTTGTAAGGGGAAGGTCTGAGAAAAGTGAGGGTAGCAACAATTCTAAGAAGGGTAAGAGCAAGTCTAGAGGTAGATCAAAATCCAGAGATAAGAGTAACAAGAAATGTTACTACTGTGGTAAACTAGGCCATTTTAAGAGATATTGTTATGATTTTAAGAGGAAACAGAAAGACCAATATGTAGAACATCAAAACATTGCTGCTATTGAAAATAAATTAGATAGCCTGCATGTTAAGAATGTCTGAGGACAATCATAGTCAAGAGTAAGAGTGGATTATTGACTCTGGTTGTACTTTCCATATGAGTCCTATGAAATCTTTGTTCAATAACTATAAGGATATTGAACCAACAAAGGTGTATATGGGGGATAACAACTCTCAAGTGGTTGGGGGAGTTGGGGATATTGCCATTAGAATGCATGATGGCATAATTAGAACCATCCATAATGTGAGATATGTTCCTAACCTTAAGAGAAATCTTATAGCCTTAGGGGTCTTAGAAGATGCAGGTTATTGGTTTAAGTCTGGGGACACTGTCTTGAAAATTGTGAAAGGAGCCATGGTAGTAATGAAAGGACCAAAGAAAAATGGTATATACTACCTTCAGGGTGAAGCTCTTATGGTAAATGGATCAGATTCTCTTTCAGTTAATGAAGACAGAACAGAGCTTTGGCATAAATGGCTGGGGCATATGGGAAATAAAGACTTGAAGTTTCTGAGTGATCAGCAACTTTTAAGAAAATATCAGATATCTACCCTGTCATTTTGTGAAATATGTGTCTTAGGAAAGTCCCATAGGTTTAGCTTTGATAAGGGGTCTCACAATTTTCTCAAGCCCTTAGCTTACATCCATGCTGATTTGTGGGGGCCTGAAAGACACCCCACCCATGGAGGTAATATGTGTTTCCTCTCATTGGTAGATGATTACAGTAGAAATGTTTGGATCTTTTTGCTGAAAACTAAAGATAAAGCTTTTAAAAATTTTAGAAGTTGGCCAACTTTAGTTGAAAATAAAAAAGAAACCAAAGTTAAGACCTTAAGGACAGACAATGACCTTGAATTCTGTAATCAAGAATTTGACCTTTTCTGTAGAGAAAAAGGAATTCAAAGCCATAGAACTGTTAGGCACACCCCTTAGCAAAATGGGGTTGTTGAGAGGTTCAATAGAACTATAATGAATAAGGTAAGGTGTATGTTAATCAATTCTGGCCTTTCTAAAGGCTTTTGGGGTGAAGCAGCTTGTACTGCTGTTTACCTGATTAACATATCCCCCTTCTAGTGTTGTTAATTTTAAAACTCCTGAGGAAATATGGGGAGGTAAACCTCCTGACCTCTCACATTTGAGAGTGTTTGGGTGTACTGCTTATGCACACCAGAGTCAAGGAAAATTGGATGCAAGAGCATCCAAGTATGTAATGTTAGGATACCCTATGGGAGTTAAGGGATATAGGTTGTGGGTGAGTAATATAGGTTGTGGGTGAGTGAAGAAAGGGGGATTAAGATCATCAATAGTAGGGATGTTATCTTTAATGAGCCAGAAATGCCTAAGTATAAGAAAGTTGATGAATCTGAGTCTGATCAAACCATTAAGGTTGTTACTGAAATTAGTATGGAAAGGTTAGGACAGGAAATACCTAAAAAAATTCAACCCAATGACCATCTGACTAAGAGTGGTAGTATTGATACCTCTAACCCCATAGAACCTCCTAGTAATCCCACCATAGAAACCCAACCTAAAACAACTCAACAAACTGATATCCAAAACTATCAGCTAGTTAGGGACAGAGAGAGAAGACAGATAAGACCTAATCCTAAATATAACTTTCTGAATATGGTTGAGTATGCTTTAGTTTCAGGTGAAGCCTTTGACAGTTTAGAACCCCTAACTTATGATAAAGCTGTGAATTGTCATAAATCTAAACAATAGGTAGAAGCTATGAAGGATGAAATGCATGCTTTAAATAGAAATGAGACCTGGAAAAAGGTTGTCTCTAAGTTTGGTATGAAAGATGCTAAATCTGTTAATATGTCCCTAGCAGGTCACATGGTTCTTTCCTCTAATTAGTCTCCTACTAATAATGATGAAAGAAAAGAAATGAAGCACATTCCCTATGCTAATGCTATAGGATCAGTGATGTACTCTATATTAACTACCAGGCCTGATTTAGCTTTTGCCATAAGTCTGCTTAGCAGATTTATGGCTAACCCTGGTAAGCTCCATTGGGCTGGTCTAAAGTGGCTTTTAAGATATATTGTTGGTACTTTAAATAAAGGCCTTGTGTATGTCAAGTCTGATAATGCATTTATTTTAACTGGTTATGTGGATGCTGATTTTGCTGGTGATAGAGATCAAAGAAAATCTACAACTCCATTCTTTTTTACACTTGGTAAAAATTGTTTATCTTGGAAATCACAACTTCAGTCTTTAGTAGCTCTTTCAAGCACTGAAGTTGAGTATGTTGCTATCACTGAGGCTGTAAAGAAAAGCTTATGGTTAAAAGGTTTACTTTCTGAAATAGATATACTGAAAAATGATGTTATCCTTTATACTGATAGCCAAAGTGCCTTAATGCTTTGTAAAAATCATGTTTATCATGAAAGATCAAAGCATATAGAAGTGAAGTACTATTTCGTAAGAGAACAATTATCTTCTGGTGAATTGACATTGTTAAAAATTGGTACTTCTGAAAATCCAGCTGACATGGGTACCAAAGTGCTCCCTGTAAGTAAATTCAATTCATGTTTATCTAAACTATTGATTGATACATGTTGAATTTCTTTTTTTTTCTCAGGGGTCTTAAAGGAGGAGCACAGGGCAATGATGAAACAACAACCACGATAAAAAATGGATAGCATTCTGCAACCAAGAATAAGGGTATATGTTAGTGATCCAAGGTGAAGAATGTTGTAAAATCGTGTCTCTCAAACCTATTTTTTAAAGGTTAAAAACGCGCCTTTTTCCTTCAGCTTATAGTAAGTGTCGTTGTAGTTGCTGATTAACCCATCAGATGAGTAAATGATTGTGCTTTCTTCAGATCAACATCAACCATTGGATTTAATCCACTGGATGTAATTGATTCGTGACTGGATACACTCCACATCTCTGCCTTGGGACTCTCATTCGATTAGTTTGGCTGAGTCTTGATTTCTTTCTGAAAAAACCCTCCGTCCGGCTTCATCTCATTCTTCTCTGGTTCTTCTCCATTTTCTTTTCTTTTTCTTTGGGAATAAAGAGTAAGGTTGTTTTCTTAACAACCAGAGAGTTGAGTAAATAGTAAACGTTGGTTCATCTAGGTCTGTTTTTTGAAACAGGGGGTGAACAGTAACTTTTTGGTTAGGAGGTTAGACTTTTTGAAGATGAGTGTGGTTTTGGGGCAGATCGTTAAGGGTATTCTTATGATCTAGGAAAATTGGTGCCTATTCTTGGAAGGTAGAATGCGATGTCCCATAGTGGCTTGTTAAACCTGAGCCTAAACTTCATCTGTTGGCTGAAGTGACTGCATAAAGATATGTTAGATCTATTCTATATTGTATATGAATGGTTTCATATTTTGTAGGTTAGAAGTTGTAATCTCTACACTTATATATATATATAAACTAGTTGAGGCACGTGTATTGCACGTTTTGTAGCTTTAATTGAATATTTAATAAGATTATAAAATTTACGAAACAAATTATTGAATAATGAAAGTTCTGGACAGATTACCGGCGCCATCTCCCATGCGCTTTGCCAGTGCCTTCTGCTACACGTCCACTACTGCTGCCCCTCCAAACAAGTGATCGGCATGTTGTATTGATGAGTAACGAGTTGGCCACTTGTTGTGTCAACACTTTAATTTGTTGACGAAGATGTGATATCTCGTTTTCCCGATCTCATCATTTCCTAGAGCATCATGACCATTAACCTGACCTTCACGAACCATCGTTAAGAGCGTAGACTAGCTTTGATACCGTCTGGTGTAGGCAGCGAAGGGAACAAGAATAACACATATCAAATGATTCAATGAAATCTCACACAATGAATTGAAGATCGGAGATGAAGAATCAATCTTGGTTTTACAATTTAATTAAAGTTCAACAACCAAAACAAAACTCATAAAGATGTTTAAATACCTAGAATCTGCAAAATAAACCTCTGCGGTTTTTAAAAGACCATAAATCAAGAGCAGGATCGGACCGGACAACAGTCTAGTCCCACTCCCCCCCACCCCACCCCCACCCCCACCCCCACCCATCCAGGCTCAAGTCATAGGCTTTTCCAATAGAGCCAATTGTTAAGATGTGGAGCCTAGGGATGGCAACGGAGCGGGTTCGGGGCGGGTCGGCCCCCCCCCGTCCCCGCCCCGTCGGGGAATTTTAACCCCCATACCCGCCCCGTTCCCCGTTTAAATCGGGGCGGGTCGGGGTCGGGGTCGGGGCGGGGCGGGGCGGCTTACCGCCCCGTTTTCTGCCCCGTTTATATTTTTTTTTTAATTTTTTTTTTTTTTGTAACCATTATTTTCAATATTAAAAATATTTAAAAAAAAAAAAATTTTCGGGGCGGGTTCGGGGCGGAGTAGCCCCGCCCCGAACCCGCTCCGGGTAATTTTCCCCGCCCCGTACCCGACCTGAATACCCGATTATCCGGGGCGGGGAAATGTTAAACGGGGCGGGGGACGGGGCGGGGGGCGGGGGTTGGGTTAAATTGCCATCCCTAGTGGAGCCTAATCTATTGATCTATGCGGAGCTGAGCACGGATAGTGAATTACTGCAGCGGCTGAAAATATGACTTAATCTCACATTGAGGCAAACATGTATAAATCTTTGTGTTCTTTATTTTTGCCATTTATTTATTGTTCTAATTCTAACATCGTAAAATACCATTTGTTCTTGTCAATTCCACGGTCGAGCTTCATGCCAGCATTCCACCTTAGTTTTCTAAATCCAACACAATCCAACATTGGAACATAAGTTCCATTCAGCTGTGAAACAAAGCAGAAGAAACGATCTAGCCAGAAAAGTCATCCAAGCCTCAACACTCTATATATATCATACAGAGTGAGCTTAAGCATGGCATTTGGTATCCAGTTGCTCAAAACATGCGTTGAGTGAACAATATCTAGAGTGTTCTCGAAAAATAGAAGCCTCTGTGAAATGCTAACATGAATCGGTATCAAGCCCCGTGATGCAATGAAGCTACTAAATGGATCGTCTAAATTCATTGAGGTTGTGATGGTGGTCACATTCCTCTCCTTCATCCTTGCAGCAAATGTACATGTCCCTCCTCCAATGTCAAGTCCAATCCGAATCGTACCATGATGTTTCGTACCAAGAACTTGATCAATCCCAAAATCAAGGCCTCCATTGTTAAAGAGCCATATTGTTTTCCCACTTCTTTCTAAATAAAAGCAATCATTTCAATCGTAATATCCTTGAGCCAAGCATCAGTAGTTTTTGCACGTATAGGAATCCCAAACAATGCTTGTGTCTGCTAGGGTAGACCACAAACTGTCTGGCAATGGAGTTGGCTCTGTATAATTTGCAGGTGACTTATGGTGGCACCGCCTCATTGGGAGCGGCTCACATGTCTTAAGCATGAGTCTTTGAGCAAATACATCATCTACTACACTCTGTTCCTATATCATATGAGATGTACTATGCCAGCTCTTCTTTATACCTTAAGCGACCGCCTCCAACTGGTGGGTAACCCATTCTTGGCAAATATCCAAATGGAAGCTTGTGAGGGCTTAAAGCAAGCTTGGCCTCATCAGACATATCAACAAAAAGATCATTGTATCCAATCTTGGTGGGCTTTATATTACAATTAATAGCTTGTGTGAGGCGTGACAATTGAGTTAAGAGCGTTTTTATAAGTAAGTCGGTTGATTTGAGCTTCTGCTGCAAGTCTCTAATCTGTAATCGACTGGCTGCAAGTTCATCATGTAAATCACTAGGCTTATGCAACATGGTATTGTCACAGAGTGGGAGATAAATATGTTGGAAGACATACTTGTGTTTAGAGATTGCGTGCAAGTTGACAAACAAATTGGTGAAAATGTAAATTGTTAGAATATTTGTTAGTATAATGAGAACTAGCATTTTGAGCTTGAACTTAGTCTGATTGTGTTGATGTGGTTGCTTCCTAGGATGGTACTCTTCAGCTTCACCCCCATTTCTCTGTGTCTCAAGAAATTAGAATGTTGAGATGGGGTTTTGGTTAAGGAGCAAGGATTAGAACACAAAAGTGACCCATATCTTTTATCAACTTTTCACTGCACATTTTTTTACCAATTTTGTTTAAAATCTACCAAATGAATATTTTTAAACTCTACCAAACATACACTTAGTGCCTGTTTGGTGGTATGTTTGGTGGAGTATAAAAGTAGTTTTTTTTTTTATGAGATTTTGATAAAAGTTGATGAAATATGTGGTTGAAAAGTTGATAAAAGTCGTGGGTTCCATAAAATGTGGTTGAAAATGAATTTGAAAAAAAAAAAATTAAAATAAACTCTACTAAACATGCTCTTAATTGTGCACTGATTTAGACGTTGGAGGGTGATTGACTAATGCACAAAAAAGAAAACAAGGTTAAAAATCTTGAGATTGGAATAGCCTTATTTTTTATAATCTTTGTTGTTTAAGTATGAGAACTCATCTTCATCAATCCTTAGATGGGTAATAACTCCCTCATTACAATATTTGTTTTAACACTAACTGGTCGAAATTAAAAATTTCAAAAATTTTCATTACTTATATATTTATATTATTAAATACAATTTAATTTTAAAAAATAAAATAAAATAAATAATAAAAGTTGGGACTCGAGATGCATACCATGTTCCTTGCCCCACACCGATTCCTCGACCTCGACTTGACACGACGTTTTGCTCTTTGTCAACAAAAACTAAATATATATTTTTTATTTTACTCCTTTATACTCTTTTAAAATATTTCATTAAATTATATTTTTTCCAGATAAAATCATTTTAGTTAAAAAAAAATCGTTATATATGATTGACAAATAATTTAAAAAACAACATAAATACATATTTTAGAATAATATAATAAATCTAATTAAAAATTCATTAAATAATTCTATATTGTAAATGAGAAATCAATAATCACAAGAATATGATTAAGATGAAATCGTTTTGTATAAGAAGATAAAAAAAAAAAAAAAAACTAAAACAATTAATTTAAAAAAAGATAAACAAGAAAATAAATATAATTTTAGATAACAAAAAAACTTAAAACTTAAACAATTTAGGGCTTATTTGATATAGATTATAAACTAGTTTTTCAACAAAAAATAGTTTATTTGACGAAGAATGATTAACAATGTCATGCTGTTAAGACAAATTTTTTAGTCAAATAAACTATTTTTGGTGAAATAAACCAGTTTATAAACTATACCATACAGGTACTTAGTTAAATTAAAATTTTAAAATATATATATAAAAAAGTAAATAAATATAATTTTAGATATAGCATAAGAGAGGAGGACAAAATACAAAAAATGAAAAAATTTCCATAATTTTATATAATTATCATATAATTAACGATCTTAAAGAGGTTTTCACTCCTACTTACAAAAATGGAGAATATACAAAATTTATTTGTTAAAAATAAAAAATTTAGGGTGCGTTCTCTTTAGTGTTTTGGGGCCATTTTCCATTTTTAGTTTTTGAAAATAATGAAAACACGTTCTCTTTCTCATTTTTTAAAATGTATTTTACACCAAACAAAATTGCAAAGAAAACGGAAAACGGTATTTTATCATTTTGGGCGTTTTGTGTACAAAACACGGAGTGATTCTTGGGCACGGAATTTTTTTTTTTTTCATTTTACGCGGGTGATTAATGATTTAGTAATTGTCTGCGTTCTTTTAACAATTGCGGTTCCCAGTCCAAGTGGCTAGGTACACCATTTTCAAAGCAAATGTTAGGGGTTCAATTCCCCTTTCCCTTTCCAATGTTTTTAATTCTATAAATGTTTTTAATTTTTATTAAATGTTTGTAATTAATAAATGTTTTTAATTCTTTTTAATGGTTTTTAAATATTTTTAATTCCATAATTAAATGGTTTAATTGTTTTTAAATGTTTTTAATTTTGTTTAAATGTTTTTAATTCCAAGTTTAAATTGTTTTAAATCGTTTTTACATGTTTTTAATTGTTTTTAAATATTTTGAATTCCATAATTAAATATTTTTAATTGTTTGCAAATGTTTTTAATTGTTTTTAAATATTTTGAATTCCATAATTAAATGTTTTTAATTGTTTGTAAATGTTTTTAATTCCATAGTTAATTATTTTTAATTATGTTTAAATTGTTTTTAATTCCAAATCCAAATTTCTAAAAAAATTCAAGTAAACGCGTTTTCGAGTTTTCTGTTTTCAGAAATAATTTTCAAAAATTTCAAACAGAACGCATTTTCAAAATCTCAAAACAAACACTCAAAACGCAAAACACAAAACGAATTCAAAACTCAAAACTCAAAACTCAAACACAAAGAGAACGCACCCTTATCTTTTGTGAATCATCGCTCTACTTTGCGATTGGATCCTAACAAGGGTAAATTGTTTTATCTTTTTACATTTACTCCAAAAATGAAAGTTTGTTTATTGGACTGACAAGCCCTAGCAAACCACGTCACTTGTTTTTGTCTATTTCTCTCTCTCTCTCTCTCTCTCTCACACACACACACACTCTCTCTCTCTCTCTCTCTCTCTCTCTCTGTCATCCATAGTTACTCTGTGCATTCCTTTCTCAGATTCCAATTTCTCTCTCGCACTCAAAATGTTTTTATCAATTTTACATTTATTATTTGTTAAAATTAACTGGGAGTCATGAGGGAGAAACCCTAGCCCATCAACAAAACCCTAATTTTACTATTTTGTTCTCAATTTCGCCAGAATAGCGTTTAAATTTTTGGGGGGTTTTGTGTGGTTCTGTCAAATAGCAGAACAAGGACTGGAAATTTGTTAGAAGGATTAGTAGGAAATGGAAGGAATTCCGCATCCGATACCGAGAACTGTAGAGGAAGTCTTCAACGATTTCAAAGGCCGTCGAGCTGGCCTCATTAAAGCCCTCACCACTGGTCTTTCCTTTTCTTTTCATTTTCTTGTAAATGCTATATTTTTTATTTTTTGTGCATTTATTATATGTGTGTGTGTGTTATGTGTACGGAATTATGACATATATTTGTGTGTTCAAAAATTTACTTGCATATAATATGGTTGTTTATTGGATTATTCTGACGTATATCTTTTTTTGGAGATGATGCAGATGTTGAGAAATTTTATCAGCAGAGCGATCCTGGTGAGATTTTCTGATAAGTGGTCCCCTCTATTATGGACTTTGATTATTGGTGCCTGTGAGGGTGTTTCTATATGTTTTTTTTTTTGTTGGTAGTCTATATTTATTGAGAACGTAGAATATTAATTTCTGTTCTTAATAACTATGACATTGATTTTTAACATTATCTACTCATACAATATATTAGTTGTAAGTGTTTTGGTCATATTTGCTGTTTAGTTATACTGTTCACGAGACTGGAAGCTTAAGCCATTTGTTGCTGGAGGTGAATGAGAACCCTCCTTGTGTTTCATTTGATCTGTTCTGGAAATCTGTTCATGTCTTTATTTTTGTAGAATGTTCTGTGATGTATTATGTTTCTAGTCATTAATTATATGGGCATTAGCCGGTATATTTTGTCGAGGACAGGAAGATAGCTAAGTATGCCTTGGAAAACTGGGAGCATATAACTGATGCATCTATGAAAGGTATAACCAATTGATTTATTGCTGTCCCTGGCAATGGAAATTCAGGTTTTTTTCTAGTGGAAGTAGATTCTCAACTGGTACACTTTTTCGTTATTGAGGAATAATTGTCATTATTGAGGGGCAGAAACAGTTTTGTTTGCAAATGTTTCCTTGATTGGGTCAACATGTGTTCTTTTTCTTGTCAGTAAATGCCTAGAGGTTGTGTTGTCAGTTTTAATGTTGTTTACATCCTTACTGGTGAATTCGCATTCATTTGATTTGTAAAAGAAAAAAATAATGCTGACCATATAATTTTACGAATGAAATGTATCATCAGTGATTATGGGCTTTGGAGTTTACTCTTTTTTCTTATTTTCACAGTTGAACGGTTTTAAAATATGTTACTAATGAACCAAGTTCAGATTATATGGAGTTGGTTGCTATTTTGACTGCCTTGATATTTACAGAAAAGGAGAACCTCTGTCTCTACGGGCTTCCAAATGAGACATGGGAAGTCAACTTGCCTGCTGAGGAGGTGCCTCCTGAACTTCCTGAACCAGCACTGGGAATAAACTTTGCTAGGGATGGGATGCAAGAAAAGGACTGGTTATCACTTGTTGCAGTTCACAGTGACTCGTGGCTGCTTTCTGTTGCATTTTACTTTGGTGCGCGCTTTGGGTTTGGCAAGAGTGAAAGGTAATTATATATATTGAAAAACCTGGTCTATTTTTGAAATTATATTTATTACATGGTGCAGTGATGTATTTTTAAGAAATATACTTTTTAAGATAATGGATTCTAGCCTACTGTCTGCTAGACATTTTACAAGCTAATTGAACAATGCCATTATGACTATGATTTGAATCATGTTATACTTAGTGATATCTGCGACTTTGGTCCTTTACTTATTTCATGTCAGATAGTGTATCTCTCTCTTTTCTCTTCTCTCATTTCAGCTGGAGTTTATGTTTGAATCCCTTCTCTTTTACCTGCTGGTTTTATTTCTATTTTTGGCATCTTTGTAAGAAGTTGTTTTGAGTTATAGCTACTTGTCTCCCATTTAGATTGTTGGTTTAATTCAATAACCTGATGAGTGAATTTTATTTCTATTTGCATACTTATGCTTCTTCTGGTTGACTTTGTAGTTGTGCATATGTGCAGCCGGTGTTCTCCATGCCAATTGGATCCTTGCTCCACTCAGTATTCACCTAGCTTGCAATAAAACATTTCTTGTCGAATGGTCAAATAAAGCATCTGGATTGCATTATTGTGCATGTTTCCTCACTAAGATAACTAGTAATTATGAGAAACCCATCAGACTACAATTTCTTCAGTTTTGCCTCCCTTCCCATTGTACATCTGCAAATTGCAACTTTGAAGTGTTTGTCCTTGCTCCATGATTAGTCAATGATGAAACTGTTTTCTCTTGGTGCATGTTTCATGCTCATTCATATCCCTCTTTGAACTCGAGCTTTCCATATGCGCACCAACATATCTGAAAAGCATGGAAACATGCTGTCATTTGCATTTTATTGTTCTTTTTGATTAGTGACCTAAAGTAACGAGATTTTATTTTCGACGGTAGGTTTGTTTGTAAGATCTGTTTGAGTTATCCAGGAACAGGTGGTTGAATACACAATTAAGCAAACCTTAATATTTTTAATTGAATTTATTGTTATTATTTTTTATAGAAGTGCATTGACAAATAAAATTCAAAAGTTCACTAGTTTGGTTAGTATTGAAAGAAATGTGTACTGGTACAAGTGCTTCTCATAGAATGGCACAATCAAGCACAACTAAGAAGCTGCAAGAAGAAATGAACTCTGTTTACAGTAGTTTGGTTCAATAACCTACATCCAGTATCAAAGGGCGGTCCCCCTTATGGATTCCAGCAAGAATAACCTTATCTGTTCTTTGGAGGATCCATTCAATGGAAACACTTCTCTTTTCTCTGGGAGTTAGTCTAACAACAAAAGCAACAAATTATGAGAAGAGCTTCAATAGATACCACACTGGTATAACCATAAACCAACATGAAACGCATCTGACGTAGCTTGGCTCATTGATTGCCTCTAAGTTGGTGATACTATAAATATTTGGACTTGAGATCAATTAGAGCATGATTAAAAATGAAAGGTTGGTGTATGCAATCTCTTGAAAAAGGTATTACAATGTAAGACTCAAAGCTTTTTTATTGAATTTCACAATATACATACATGCAATAATACATACAAACTCACATACACATTATGAATTCTTTAGATCATAACACTTGAACACGGAAGTTTTTACACAGGAGGGTCATTACAAAGAACTAGCCAGATTCTAAGATCCAATCTGTTATGTGAGGATGGCAAGCTAATATTAAGAAATTCAATCTGAAAAGTTAAATCGGTCTTTGTCACTTCTTTGAAATCATGAAGATGATTTCCAGACTGGACTGATAGTAGCTTAGGTAAAATTTAAGTGTCGTTTATTGTGTGAAATATATAACTAGGGATTATGTTTCATATTTATGAGGTTTTGTTTCATATGTCTGCAACCATATTTAGAGTTAGTAACTTTCAAGTATGTATGCGATCTTAAAGTCAGATGTCTGAGTGTTGTGCTTTAGACTTCTGAAATGTAAATTGAGTTGATGCAAATGAAAAGCTCATACCAAATGACTCTGGAAAGGTGGAGGGAGGATTTTGGATGTGGAAAACTTAATGTAAAGCATTTAAATGAATCATTCACTTAAAAATTGTCCTATCAATACATGTGATCTCTGACTCTGTCTGTTCACCTTCATCTTCGGTCTTCAATACGTCAGCTTTGTTTTGGACGTCTGGTTGTTATTCTGACTTTGTTTTGAATGTCAGTTCCAATTCTATTTCTCCCGTCTTGAAACTATTACTCTAGCACTTTGCTCTTCATTGCATATTTGAACGCCTATCTCAGTTCAGGAGTCTAACCGTTAAGAACGTCTGAAATTCGGGTTGTTTTATAAATTTTTGTCATGCCATAACCACACTCATTGAACTTGTCATATACAAGTCTTGTTCTATTATATTATATAAACTCAAGAAATTGGATGGTTTTAAACCCTAGAATACAGTGCTTGGTACAATCACTTCTTTTTTATCTTAAATCATTTTATATTTTCCATGTTGCTTGACTATCTTCTATTATTTATTAAGCTGGGTGTTTTCCTTTTTTATAGTAAGGTTACTTTTAGCACGAATAAAGTTCTTTCAGCTACAAGGATTGATTAAACAGACGCAGGTTTTCTTCCCCAATTCTTTCCTTTTCCCATTGTGAACTTATTCTAAGTGTTAAGAGTACGTAAAAGGTCGTTTTAAAGAACAAATAAAATTCTTTCAACCACAAAGACAGGTAAAACAGATGCAAGTTTGCTTCCCCATTTTTTTTCTTCTTTTATAGTAACCTTATTTTTAGTGTTAAGAGTACTTAAAGGTAGTTTTTATGCACAAATAAAGTTCTTTCAGCCTCAAGACTGATAAAAAGGATGCAAGTTTGCTTCCCCAAATTCGTTGGCTTAGGTTATTAGTCTGGTGTTGCACATTGTCTTTGGCGAAGTGTGTAGTGTATGTACTGGCAAACATATGGAAGGTTATCGTCCGCTAAATATTATACATATGAGTCTAGGTTTCCTGTAATGCCACTTTGCAAACATTCTTGCTGACCTTTTAAGTATGAAGTTATATAGCAGTGACTGATTTAGCTAAATGCCTATGTTATATCTGATGGGGATTTTGAATTCCAATGGTTTTACGAATTCAACATTATGAATGTTACTTCTATAGATCAACAACCTGATGTATGTTATTCAGTGAATTCACCCATAATGCAGGCTGTAAACTGGGTGCTTCCATTTTTTAGGTCTTCTTTATCCTGCAGACAGGTTCTTGATGCTTTTATCCTATTGATTATTACTTCTGAAATGCAAAAGATAAATTTTATATCTTAAATGGTTGATCTGCTTTGAATTCCACTTGACAAAGCCACGATAACATCATATAAGAAATGGAAGATTTGGTTACAATTAGAATTCTACTCACAATTGTCTACTCTGCAAAATTGCATACAATATGGTTGATCTGCTTTGCGATCAAGTACAATGCTACCTGGTCTAGGATATGGTGCCAACATTAAAGTGGAGCATTTCATCTCATCTTACCAGAACTTCTATTCATGGATGATTTTACTTTTAACTGTGAGAACTTGACAACTGTCTATTGTCAGTGTTTTTATCATCTGCTGGTAGGACATATCTCATTTTATCTTATGAAGAATTGGTTCTTGTTCAGAATTTTGATTGACCTTTTATGATACTGCCTCTTGCTTTTTTCGAGAAAATTTCAAAATCACTTGTATCCTAAGTTTGCTTTGCCAGTTTTCCAAGGCTAATATGTCTTCAATTAGTACATTAGTGTCTACATTTGTTGCGGGGATGACCTTTCAAACTATATTTGATTCCTGACTTTTGCCGGAAATTGGTTTTGCAGGAAAAGACTTTTCCAGATGATTAATGATCTCCCAACTGTATTCGAAGTTGTGACAGGAGCTGTTAAGCAGGCGAAGGACCAAGCTACTGCTCCCAATAACAATGGCAAGAACAAATCTAGTGGGAGAATGGTAAGTCCTGTTCTGTAAAACCTTGTCTTCAACTTTTAGTCATATGGTTGGCTTATGCATGTATTTTTTTTAATATCTTTTAGCAATCTCGGCAATCTGAACCCCAACACAAGGGAGTGAAGATGCCTGCACCAAAAGAAGAGGATGACAGTGGGGGGGAGGAGGAAGAAGAAGAGGATGAACAGGGTGCAACGCTATGTGGAGCATGTGGGGATAACTATGGTAATGATGAATTCTGGATTTGTTGTGATATCTGTGAGAGATGGTTCCATGGAAAGTGCGTGAAGATTACACCTGCAAAAGCCGAGCATATCAAGCAGTACAAGTGCCCGAGTTGCAGTAGCAAGAGGGCTAAAGTTTAATCTGTCATTTTGAAATTGAATGCCAACATCAGTCAAGTGGGGGATTAGAAGTTTGGAACTTTTAGTTTAGCATATCAAAGTTAAAAAATGTCAAGTCAGGGGCACGTGTTAAGTTTATCAAGTAGAGTGCCTTCTGATGGGATATGGGTTTTATGAACAACTTCGACATTTCTCTTTTTATTTTATTTTATTTTATTTTTCTTAATATGCTTCTGAATTGTATTTTACGCATCTTTGTGGAAAAGAACTGTCTTTTCTTCGGGTTTGATTTTGGTAAGACGTTTTTCAACTTCAATTTTTTGTAATTTTAATATGTTCCAGCATGTCAAAGCTTGCGTATGCTGTTGAAAGTAGTCTGCATTGCAATTCCTGCACTCAATGTCTTTGGACTTTGATAGATGTGGCCTGGGGATTTGAATTTTTCATACATTTTCACCATCCATCTTCATTCAATAATGTTTCTGTCTCATAATTCAGCTAATTTAGTTTACGAATCTTGGTGCAATCAAATGAGTCTCGTCTTTCAAATATTAAAGCTCGTTTCCATCTCATCACAGAAAAACCAGTGCTTGGAGTCCAGACCAAACACTTCTTTTTGGGTAACTTTAATAATCTGCTTAAAATCCGGCCTAAGTTCTGTGGTATCAACATTTGATCCAACCAGCGATGAAGAAAATGGAATGAATGAATGCACATGTTACCAGTAGTCTTTGCAAGAACACAAGTTGTTCTTGAAACAATGAAATCTGTTGTTATCCCTCACAATAATCTCCCTTCCCTCCAATTTAGATATCATCTTCATTGCTGTATGGCAATCTCCACATATCCTTAGGTTCTTCACTACCCTTATGATAGCTCCAGGTTCGGTAACAAGCAGAGCAAAAGCAACTGCCAACTTTTCGCTATGAGTGCCGACCATCTCTTCTTTCTCTTCCTCTTCAACGTCTCTCAAAACACTGCCCTTATCAGCCTCGTATCCAGCAGTCCTCATTTTCTTCTTCATTGCTGCTAATACCCGATAGATTTCAACTGATCGTTCATGGGATTGGTCCCCCACTATAAACTTGTGTATCTTACCACCATGTTCCGTCCAGCTCCATCCCGTTGTTTTTGTTACCCCTTCTTTTTTCATCAATGCTCTAATTCTCTCAACATCTTCCCACCTACCTGCCGATGCATAAATGTTAGAAAGCAAAACATAATTCCCTGAATTATCTGGTTCAAGCTCAAAGAGTTTATTTGCAGCAAACTCTCCTAGGTCGATTCTTTTGTGAATGCGGCTAGCATTCAGAAGGGAGCCATATATTCCGGCATGAGGATCCATTGGCATTCTTTCAATAACTCTTTTTGCTTCATTTAGTTTACCAACTCGACCTAACAAATCAACCATACATGCATAGTGATCTATATCAGGAGATTTGATTGATTTGAACACCTCTTGGCCTTCTTCTAATAGTCCCGTGTGACTACATGCTGTTAATACACCAATATACGTGATCCGATCAGGATCATTGCCTTCTTCTTCCATCTTCTGCAGTAGTTCGATAGTCTCAATTCCATATCCATGAGCTGCAAAACCTGTGATCAATGTATTGTAGGAGATCACGTCTCTGGTCTCCATTTCATGGAAAAATTTCTTCGCATCATTCATGCTTCCACATTTGGAGTACATAAAAATAAGAGAATTGTATACTGAAGTATTCAACTTTATTTGGTTTTCAGTTATAAATTTGACAACCCAATTACCCAGTTCCAGTGCCCCTAGATGGCCACAAGCTGAAATTACACCGACCACTGTAACCTCATCTGGCATTATGCCTTTGTTTATCATTTCTTTGAAGAGCTCAATAGCTAAATCTGATTGTCCATTTTGTGAATAACCAGAAATCATCGAGTTCCAGGAGACAACATTCTTTACTGGCATCTGATCAAAGAGCTCTCTGGCTGAAGCCAACTCACCGACCCTTGTGTATGCAGAAATCATAGTGTTCCAAGTAACTACATTCCTGTACCCATTTAATTGATCAAAAATCTTTCTTGCCATCACAATGCTCCCACACTTTGCATACATGTCAATGATAGCTGTGTTGACAAAAAAATTCCTGTGAATGCCTTTTTCGTTCATCATCTTCACCAACGATTCCACCAGGCTAGGATCACCACATGATGAACAAGAAGAAATAACAACAACCCACGTCGTGTCATCTGGGCTAACCCCAACACACAGCATCTCATCAAACAAACTTAAGGCCTCTTTGGCATACCCGTTCTGAGCATATCCTGAAAGAATTGCATTCCACGAAACGATGTTTTTTTCAGGCATTTGATCAAAGTACCTCCTAGCATTCACCATATCCTTCATCCTTGAGTACCCAGTTACCATAGTAGTCCAAGTGATCACATTCTTTTCCGGCATTTGATCAAAGTACCTCCTAGCACTCATCATATCCTTCATCCTTGAGTACTCAGTAACCATAGCGGTCCAAGTGGTCACATTCTTCTCCGGCATCAAATCAAACAACCATTTTGCGTCAACTTCATCCCCCCAATTCCAATAAGCCGAGATCATTGCATTGCAATCCGCTACACTTCTTTCACTCATTTCATCAAACAACTCACGCGCAATGCCAATAGGGCCATACTTTCCATACACATTTACAAACGCATTCCGTATAAATTTTTCAGAATCAAGACCCATTTTAAGCAAATGTGCATGAAATGCTATTCCATTTTTACCAGCCATTTTAATCAGCGCTGGATATATACAAGTATTAGGCTTTATATTGCACTTCTGCATGTCATCAAACAGATTGAAAATGTCACTGTGGGCACCCAACTTAGAATAGAACTTGAGCATGTTGGTGAAAACAAAGTCGTTGGGTTGGTGAACCGAGTTGAAAACGCAGCGGGCATAGTGCGAAGGCGCGTGAAGGCGCGTACAGAAATCAATAAGTTGTGCCACCCAGTAGTATTGGTGGTGAAGGGAGCTTTGAATGAGTTTTGCATGGAATTGTTTGAGATGATTAAGTGTTGTTATTTTCACTGAGATGCTACTTAAGGGTGGGTTTGACATGAGAATCTGCTTGCAAAGGCTTGTATTTTTACTTTTTTCTTGCATTAATCCTAACTTAAAATACAATAATAAGAAGGGTAAATTGAATTTTTTTTTTTTTTTATCCCTAGCCCTTTAATTCTTTTGCATCTTTGTCCCCAACCTTTTTTTCCGGGCATTTTTTCCATCAAACTTTAACTAATTAGTGCCGCTTGTCCTCACTTATGGTTTTCATCAAAATATACCATTAAATTATCAAGTACGGTTCGCATGAAGTTAAGACGAAGGGTAAATCTATCAAAACATTTCGTGAGAGATTTCTTTGACACATTGAAAGTTTTTTTATAAGGGTTGTTATATTGCTATAATTGTTTTTTTTTTTTTTTATTTTATATTCTTTTACTTTATAATTACACTAAATGTCATGAATATTTGTTTATTGTCACACTTACATATGCATCTTTTTTTGTAGCATTCTCATTTTCAATCTTCTATTAATTAGTACATTTAGTCTTTAATGATAATCTATGTCTACATATTCTATTAGTGTGCTTTGAAATGAGGGACAAATATTATATTTCATTTCTATATTAGATGTTTTATTTTTTTTTAACAATTTTACAAATATAAGGAGCGAACACGTCTTTATATGTCCTCCTAACGGAGTTTTTGGACAAAACTATCATTAAGGACAAGATGTTATAATTAGTAGAATGTTGAGGTAAGAATTCTACGGAAAAAAGTTAAGTACTAAGTACGATATTGAGAAAAGGTTGAGGTCCTTAAGTGTAATTAAAATGTGGAAGAAGTGCTTGTTTGGTAAATTTTTTTGTAAATTATAAGCGGTTGACCCTATAAAATGTGTGAATAAAAGACGTTGGTCCTATAAAATTTGTTGATGAAAATAATGTTTGATCAACTTATAAGATCAAAAAAAGTACTCCCAAACATGATGCAAAGAAAATTGTGGTGGTTATATTGCCACTCTAATGCAACCATGAATTGCTAAATTATTTTTGCAACATAAGTAAAATCGACAATGCTTAAAAAAAAATTCTCTAATGTAAGTTGTCAAGAAGTTTGTCAAACTTACGTGGCAAAAATAAAAAGATAATATTTAGAGTTTCGTCAAAATTCAGAAACTCCATTGGATACACTGATTCAGCAAAATTTAAATTTTTTATGTAGATTTAAAATTTTTATATATATTTAAATATAATTTTGTTTTTATTTTAATAAAATAGAATAGATATATAGATAGTAATTCATAGAATGTATTGGAGACTAAATTTAAACTTGAATGTCTATTAATTAAACATGAATACAACGTAGATAAAAAATCTTCCAACATTCGTAACACCCAGATAACAATTCATATAATACATTAGACATGCTCTTTGTTGAATGAGGCATTGCTTTTATTGTTGCATATCCACATGCAAGTCTAGGGCAAAGCATCTACACCAAATTCGACAGTCCATACCCCTGGTCCGGCTCATGCTTTTTCCATCTTTGTCGCCCATGACCACCACCGGGTCCACCTCCGAGCGGCCTGAGTGATGGTGAGTGCTAGTTATAAGATAGACATTTGTTGGTGACAACTTGTAAGTTTGAAAAATGTTGAGGGTATTTTGGTCTTTTACTTGGTTAACTTTTGAAATAAACAGTCTTACTTTCAAACCGTGAATGGGAATTTCTTCGCTAAGAAGATACTTTATTTATAGCTAAAATATGGTAAATAAACTTCGACAGTAAGTAGATGACATGGCCTCCTCTGATTGGATAGCTGACTAGTTTTCTTGTGTGTTCCAGAAACTTGTAGTACGTACCACTTTGCTCCAATCCATCTTTCAAGAAACCCAAATCACATGACGAGAATCATCCAGAAACACCTCCCCACACACTATAAATTCCACTCCAATTTTCCATTCTGTAAAATCAGTACCATAGAAAGATTGCTTCTTTTTCTTCTACCCATAGTATACTGTATACACAAGATGGATCAAGGAAGGTACATTGTATTGACCCTTTTTTTACTCGCATTACAAGCAAATGCATTAGTCCCCTATGGCCGCTCCTTCTGGGAGGACATGATGTTACCACAAGAAGACCCTTTCAAGATCCTCGAACACACTCCACTCACCATTCCAAAAGGCATTGATCACTCGCTCGCATTGGCACGCACAGACTGGAAAGAAACACCAGCAGCCCACATAATCTCCCTCGACATTCCGGGGATCAAAAAGGAGGATGTCAAGATTGAGATTGAAGAGAATAGGCTGCTCAGAGTCACCGGGGAGCGGAAGACGGAGGAGGAAGTAAAGGATGAAAAATGGCACAGGGCGGAGAGGACAACGGGGAAGTTCTGGAGGCAATTCAGGCTGCCGGTGAATGCTGATTTGGAGAAAGTGAAAGCACATTTGGAGAATGGGGTGTTGAGGATTACAGTGCCCAAATTGGCTGAGGAAAAGAAAAGGGGGTCTAAACTGATTAACATTGCGGAGGGGGCTGCCGGTTCTGGGGAGGACATCAAGGCTACTAAGGCTGAAATCAATAGTTGATTGATAGTTTTAACCCTTTTCTTGTTTCATTGTGTTTAAAAGTGATTGTTTTTTAAAGTCGTGTGTGCTTGATAAGTCACTTTTAAGTTCGGTTTATTATCCTTCGTGTTCGATGATGTATAAATTGTGTGACAGGCTTGTAACGAAGCTTTAATAACATGAGATTTTGAATGTTCCATTGAATAAAAGTAAATGAGTAATCATTTTAAATATAAGGCTATGTTTGATTGTAAGTGGAAAATTTGGGTGGAAAGAAAATATTTTCCATGGAAATGAATTACCAAGAAATTATGGGTTGGAAAAGGTTAACGTATTTTCCATAGAAAATAAATGGGTTGGAAAAAGTTAACAAATTTTCTATGGAAAATAAATTTTCCTATTCTACAAAGAAAAAATTTTCCTTGAAAACAAGAAAAATGTGGTCAAAAGTAGAAAAATGAGAAAAAAAATTTCATGGAAAATTAAAGGTAGCAATCAAACACAACAAGAAAAATATGTGAGAAAATTTCTTTTCCATGACAAATTTTTTGCAGTCAAATAAACAAGTTGGAAAATAGTTGGAAAAAATCTATTTTCTATGGAAAATTTAAGCCAATCAAACACAACCTAAGTGCATTCTCTCTTTTGTTTTTTAGACGTGCTACGTAAAAATAGATAGACAAAATTATAAAAAAAAATTACAATACATGTTGAGGAAGATTTCATCTAGCTGATGTGGTACTTCAAAACATAGATTTCGTTTAGAAATCTGTCAAAATTTAGATGGATTTTTAGATTGAGTGATTCAGCAAATTTAAATTCAACAAAACATTTTATTTTTAAAAAAAAGTTGGATGAGCGAAATAAAAATTATAGACCTGCCAATTAAAAAAATTTGATGATGGATAAGCTTTTATTTGGACCGTCTATTTTATTTGTTACTTAGACTTCAATAAATTGAGTGTATTAAAGATATTCTAATTTATTTTCTATTTTGTGCAAAGTCAATCTTTACAATTATTCAAATTGTTTTTAAAAATATTTAATAATTAATAAATAATGATATTTATTAGTGTGACCACCAATTTTTAGTAAGACCTCTACGTCAGTCCAGTAAATGTCCCATATAAGCTCAAGTTAAACTTCGCTAAGGTCTCACATGCCCAGTGAGGGCCTTCCAGATTCGTAAAAGCTTCATATACCTAGCGAATGTCTCGTGAATGCATTTAAGGCCCGGTAATATATTAGCACCCTCGAATCAAGTATGGCGAAGCTCGTGAAGAGTTTCGATATTTATGGCCGACCCCGGCCGCTTCGCCAACAACCGAATCTGTCAGAGCTACAGGCATTGTGATATTTTAGAATAACCAGAGACATATTCAAGAAAATATTGTGTTTGATTGACATATGAAATCAAATATCAATCTCCTAAAGATCAAACAACGTAATAATGAGAATCAACTCAAATAAGGAATAGAATTTGAGAGATTGCATTGACAACCAATTATTCTTATCTCATAAGGAATGATGATCCAATCAAATATCTAATTGATTATTTCTTAAATCAATTAGGACTCTGAGGCTATAAATACAACATCTCCGGTTGTTATAAGGTACGCATTATTCTCACCCTAAAACTCTGCTCAAATTTCTGTCTGTTTGTCCCTCCCACACCCAATTGTTATTATTCTCCGTATATTGTTATCCCTTACATATACCGACAGTTGATTTAATTGTCGGAGTACTAACGATCGTCGAACCTTTTTTTTCCCGGTGATCTTGGTGCCTAACAGTCGTCCTAGTGTGCAAGTAACATACAAGTTGGCAGATGATTGACTGGAGATCTGTTGACACGTGGATAATGCAGATTTCGATGTCAATAATTACCACTGGTGATTATTATCAGTGTATGTGATAATTCTACTGGTATTAAATGATAGGTCTAATAAAATGTGGAGATATGAAATTCATTTTATTGAACTTATTAGTTAAATGCCAAATAAATTGGTGGTTATCACCAGTGATGATAAATAGCATTATTTAAAATTAATACTTCAAAGAATTTTAATTTTCAATAATTATATGTTGATTAAATAAAATAGTATATAGAAAATAAAATAAAGAAAAATTACATAATAATTAGGAGGGAAGCATGTCAAATTAAAATATAGAAAAAAATAATAAATATTTAAGAAAAGTAAAATAAAGTGTTAAAAATAAAGAGGTCAAAATACTTTTTAAAATTTTATTATCTAAATTTATATATAATCCCTAAAATATAAAAAACGATTTTTATAAATAGAGAATCTCTTATAAATATTATATATATTGCACTTTATAATTTTTCAAATCTCTTCCCTCTGTTGCAATTCTTTTTTAATTTTAGAGATAATTGCATTAAAGGTTTCAAACATTTTAAAATCATTAGAAATATGCTCCTAACCTAAAATAATAACATCAAACGTCTCCAACGTATGAACAAATAGGAATCGTAGGTCCCTATTGACAGTTTTCAACCATTTTCGTTGTTAAATCCAAAATTTGGAATGTACGCGTTTTCTCTCTCCAAAAAACGCAATTGGAGGCATCATTGTTAACCTCTCTACTTTTTCTTCCTCCAATTTCTCTTGTTTTTTCAATCTTTCAACTATAAATCAAATCATGGCGGCATCACTGTTAACCCCAGTACTCTCTTCACTGCCGCTCATTTCCAATCTCATTTCCACCTCTCTCAAAAATTCCATCACTTTCCCAATTCCCACCTCCTTCCCCAAAGTACTCAACATCATAAACCTAGAAAATTTTGGTTTACTTTCCCAAATCTCACCTCACTGCAGTACATTCATGGGGTTGGGCGCACTCGATCCAAGCAAATACATAGTGGATTACACCACGGCGGATATATAACACACAACGTTGTCTCGTACACGAAATCTGAGCTTGTACAGCTCCGTAAACACTTGGCTTCCGAGCTTGAACAGATCCAAAACCCGCGGGATCAAATTGACTCCGGTCAATTCAATGTCAACAGTAGCAGTAACAATCATAGGTCTCAAGGTAAAGCAAAGAAATTATTTGGTAACAAACGGCCTGGAGCTCCAGTTGGATCAAATAACGATCCAAAGAAACTTTGCAATGGATTTGTTGATAATGGAAACTTAGGGGTGGAGAGCGCAATTGATTGTGAGGGTATGTTGAAAGAATGCAGGCAGATTTTGACGAAGTTGACGAAGCACAAGAATGGGTGGATATTCAACAAACCTGTTGATGTGGCTGATTTGGGGCTTCACGATTATCATCAAATTGTGAAGCGGCCAATGGATCTGGGAACAGTTAAATTGAATCTGGCTAAGAATTTGTATTCTCATCCTACTGAATTTGCGGCTGATGTGAGACTGACTTTTAATAATGCCTTACTGTATATTTCAAAAACTGACAAGGTTCATAGGATGGCGGAACATCTATTAGCCTATTAGCTAGGTTCGAAGAATTGTTTAAGCCAATTCAGGTAAATATTGATAGTAGAAATACTGCGTCGCCAGTGGAGCAAGAGAACAGAAAAAAGGTGCTCAGGGAGTTGAATTCTTTAATTTTTGGTACGCAATTCTCCTCTGATGATGCTGTTGGTTCTTTCTCATCTCCATGTACAGGAAAAAATTTTCAATCACGTTTTTTGGAGAGAGAGCGCATGTATTCCAAATTTTGGATTTAACGGCGAAAATGGATGAAACTGTCAATAGGGACCTACGATGTCTATTTATTCATACGTTGAGAACGTTTGGTGCTATTATTTTAGGTTATGGGCATATCCCTAACGATTTTAAAATGTTGGGGGACCTTTGATGCAATTATCCCTTAATTTTAATAGTATGTATTATCTCTAATTTTTTTAATAATTAAAGTAAATAGCTCTATTAACAAAATTTGTAAAAAATTATGTCAAACTGGTGTAAGAAAACTTTCTTATCCTCAACTTTAAATATACAAAAAATACATTTTTGGCACTTTAAATATACAAAAAAGAAAAAAGAAAAAAGAAAAAAATAACTCATAAAAGAAGAAGAGTAGTGATATAGCATTCACAGTGGACATTAATTATGGTGCCCACTGTTCACGTAGCATTGCCACATTGGTTACTTTTTAAAAAATTACTGACAACTTTTTGAGCTTTTTAAAAAGTAACTAATGTGGCGATAACACGTGGACAGTGGACACTATAATTAGTGTCCACTGTAGGTGATATATCACAACTCTATAAAAGAAAGGGTAAGAATGTCTTTTTACACAACTTTAATATAATTTTTTGATATATTTTGTTAGAAGAGAATATTTGTGTTCATTATCGCAAGATTGTGAACGATGTTTACTCTTCAGTCTTCGACAAGAGGAGAAACGTGCTATTAAAATTAAATAAAAATAAATTTAAGACAAAGTAGAAATGTTGAAAACCTAATTTACCTTATTTAAAATTTGATACTACTGTTCAAGGAAAAAAGAATGTAATTTTGTCTTCCCACCTCTATTGCACAAAAACAGTTCTCCAATTAATTATCTAAGATGATTTGATACATGTTCGAATGTTCAATATATGTCCATATTATTAGGTTGATGGGTGGTCGAAGAAATAAATATATAATATAATTAAACTTTAAACAATACTTAAAAATTAATTATAAACATAACTATATATAATGTACAAAATATGTCTTAGCGAATGTCACAAGATCGGCCCAAGGATCTTCAGAGATAACGTCAGACTTGAGAAATAGTTCAAGGTTGAGGATGTCTTTTTTAAGGAGGCTAAACTTTTTTAAGATAGTTTGTTTTAACTGTCAATTTATTTCTTGTAATATGATAAACTTGTCTAGTAGCTTGTCTTGTCTTATTAGGTAAGGTCGAATGTCGAATTCAATAAGTCAAAGTTATGATTAAATTAAACTTACACTTATATTTTATAACATTGAGAACTTCAAAACGTCATTGACCTCAAGAACTCCTAGTTTGTCATTTGAATCAAATTTTACCTCTTTCAGTTCATTTTCGATGTAGTTCATTTAATTGAGATGAAGCTCTTGAACATGTTAATATTGTGTATCCAATTTGTTTTCACATGGTCCCTCCCAATCATACATGCACCAATTTCAATCATTTTCATTACAACAAAAGTTTGATTAACCAAAGAAAGTGGGATCATTCAATGAAGTTCTTAAGCATTCAAATAAAAAGTTTAGCTTGCAAAATTTACACTATTTGAGAAACCATCTTAGGAAAATTCTTGAAGAAACTTTGTATATCTTTAGTCTCTTTTCCCTCAACCAAATACATAACACCTCGAAACCGCAATCTATGCAGGGGAAAAAAAAAAAAAAACTATTTCTTATAATAATTCTTGGCATAATCGCACTTGTTCACAGATTAGATCACTCTAAGTTGGTAGTTATTATCAAAATAGAAAAGTTTAAGGGATCAAATTCATCACTTATATGAATATAACTTGTCTTTATTGTATTGATGGCTTTTCTGTATATCAAGAATATGGTGAACTTCAGAGACTTAGATAGTTACATCTAGGAGTGACGTAGAATGTAAGTTATAGAGCGTCATCCTCATAAAGTATCATCCACCCGCCCCCAACCCACAAAAAAAATTGAAAATTACTTAAACCGGTTGAAGATATATACTTGATGATTTATTGTTGTTCACCTGTACAATGTGCATATAATTCCGTCTAGCCAAAGCCGGTCCTGTCTTCTGAGGATAGTGGAATAGAATCGCCCAAGTTTAATGAGTCGAAAACTTTGCATCCCACCTTTTGTTATGCATAGTTCTGCGGTTGAGATAAATGTGTTGGCCTAAATGTGCAATATTCTTGTAATAATGTTTCTAGATTTTAGACCTACAAGAGTATACAAATGTTTTTTGTAGCCATTTCTGTCATATTGTTTTCTTCCATAATTTATAGCTGATTCGTACCTTTAGAATAACTCCATGGGATGTACAAGCACCCCTTCATCGTCCCAGTCTACATCTTTTGTACTTTCTTCTTTTCCTATCAATTGAAGAGGAACATCTAATGGTGGTGGGCTCTGCATGCAAAACACAGACAAGGTTCAAGTCTTCAAGATAAACAACTTCTGTTCTGAAATAAGTTCCAGTAAAGTGATAACCTGGACTAGAAAAGTGTTGTCCTTTAAAAATATTTAAGGTGAGATGTTTCTTAAATAAGAAATTGAAAGTTAGTACCATGCAACGAATGAGAGGCCAATTAATTCCACGAAAGAAAGGGTGCTGCTTGATCTCGTTCGCACCACCATTAGATCCTAAACGACTAGCAGGATCTCGACTTAGCAATGCATTAATCAACTGCCTTGCTGCAAGCGTTGCCTGTAATCTCATTATATCAAAATCTTTGATGACAACACAAATAATTTTATGATTTCTTGGATGAAGAATTTGAAATGAACTGTCCCTATGCTTAGCCTCATTATACCCATAATGTTAAGCTCACACAAGCTTGGAATTTTCTTGGCTTGTATATCTCACCAGCCAGTTTGATTTTGTTACTCTTTATCACTATCATTCACAAAATCACGGCACACCTATGCAAAGAACATAATATTCCAATCCCTCTTTATCAATCTCAATTTACCAAGCAGGAAAAGTAAAAACAACAAAAAGGGAAAGAAAGTACTGATAAAATTCTTCAATAAAATGTATCTAGCATCATAATTAAGTTTTTGCTTAATTTTGTTTTTCTTGAAGCATAAAATTTTTTAGTGGAAATGTTATCTTCCCATTCTATGATTTCTAAAATTTTCTGCTTATACTCAATTGGCCAGGTAATAGGCTACTCAATCCTTTATGATTGGGAAACCCTTCCAACTAGGCCATTTGCCTTTAAATTCACTTGCTGCTTTTTAAATTTCCTTATATAAAGGGTGGATTGGACACCAATAAGCTAAATTTCTAAACTACTTCGAGGTTATTAACTTACTATACCATTAAAATTGACAATTTTCTTCGATGCCAATAAGTGGATTTGACGTCAACGATAAGTATCTTGATTAGGGTTACTGGTATACTTAAAAACCACTGGGTGATAATGAAAAAGTTCAGGAAACCAAATGGAGGTGAGCAACTCAACATTATTTTAACAACTATACTTGTCAGAGTACATGATTTTACCGGAATGCTGCTTGGGAAGGTGAGGTCTTTGTGCAAGATGTTGGCAAATGTCTTCTGCCTATTCTTTCCCCTGAACGGTGTACGGCCGTAAAGCATTTCATACAACAAAATGCCTGAATTCCAAATACAAGTGATTGTGAAATCAGAAAAGTAAGAAATTATGGCTACATCGTACAACATCCTGGATGTTTAAGTATAAAGGAAACACATAGCCATGCAGAATAGGTAATCTTGTGAGCTCTAGATATTTTTTCTTCTGCGGGAGAAAGAATAAAAAACCTCTTCGAGCACTAGTTTGAATATGAAAACTGTACCACATTGCAGTGATTCTGAAATTTATACCTCATTGCTATGCTAAAATTTCCACTGGTGCAATGCAATTTCTGTTATCATTTTAACATCTATACTGATTCTGAGCTTGAACTGAACCATTGTTTTCATTACACGATTATATTATAATACTGGTGTCACAATATTAGTTTTGAAATGACAACAGCAACCATGAAGACCTTTTGCCAGATGGTGTATGAGTGAATATGGGAACTGTAAGGATTCTTCAAGGAGAAAATCTGTGCAACGTTTGGTTGTTTCAAAGTAATGTAATATTCATCAGATAAAAAGTTCACATAAATTACATAGTTGATATATAAGATTGGCAGAAAATCAAATCATTGATTACACATCTTCACGTGACATAAGGTCAAAAAGGGAGAGGCATGCTTTGTGAAAAGGGAAAATTTCCCACTATTTGGTCACTAGATAATAAAAAGCCTAATAAATATTTGACTGGTAGAAAATGAAACAATGATGATGGATCTCTATATGACATAAGGTCAAAAAATTAAGAAGCGTGTCTTGTAAGCATTGTGACTAACATAAAATGAATCCAAGTATGCAGTTGCTATATAATAAAGTGTGTATTACATATTTGATGGAGAAGGGATAACTAAATTAAGGAGATATCCATTTCCATATGCTTACCAAGAGCCCACCAATCAATAGCACTACTGTGGCCCTCGCCAGTTATGATTTCCTGAAAGGAAGCCACCATTAGGTAATAGGTACTTCAAGAGCTATGTGTACACAGACAACAGTGTAATGGTATTGATAATAAAAAAAATTTGCATTAAATGAACAGAGATAACTCTGGCAAAAAAAACAATAGTTGTTCTTAAGGCACATCACTCATTTCTCAGAATATCCCTCAGAACACAAAAGGTGAGAAAAATAAGAAAATGAACAGCATACTGTACTCAACTCACTCCCAAATCTGGAAAATATAGATTCATGTACCTAACATCAAGTTTATTGCGACTAGCTCTTTTCTCTGATTCAACTAAATAGTGTTGGTATCCCAGTTAAATGAGCTCACTAGGTGGTGTCAGGCTTTGATCTCCATTCTGATCTATTTATCCCGTGAAGGTACATCAAAATCCCCAGTTAAGGATAGTGTATAAAAATCATCTATACGAGCATGATTATAAGACCAATTCATTATAGTTTTGTCCCAAAGACTGCTCTTATGTTGTATAACTTGTTCTTATTGACTGACATCTTCAATCTTTTGAAGACAATGCCCCTGATGCTACCATTGAAAGTCTAAACAGTTATTTTGTTTGTTAATAAGTAATTAGGAGGAGAAACAATATCACTATAGAAACTAAAATACACCATACCGGTGCAATGTATTCTTCAGTTCCAACAAATGAATTTGACTGAGTATTTGGTTCTGCAACGAATACTGGAGGTGGTTGACTCCTTGATCTTCTATTCTTTGGCGGAGGATGCCTTAAAACCTAGGGAAATGTGGTTAAATTTAGTAGAAGAAAACAACTGAGAATTGATCGATTCTAGAATCTAATAAGCACGGAGTTGAAAAATTACACAGTTTACCACACCAGACATTCCATTATTTTCATTTTGCGCATTAGGAGAGCAAGCATGTCTGTATAACATTAAAAATAGTTTTGAAAATTTGTAAGAGAAATTTTGAATAAAAACGGCTAGCAACAAAACCTATAATAACTGTGTTGGTTTACAGAATGAGAACATTGGCAAATAATTCCACTCCTCCATTGGAATTAAAATAGTTCAGTACTATAAGGATTGTTCTAAATTTAAAATAAAAGCATCTTCTTTGCCTTTCAGGAATCCATTGATTGTATCGAATTTTTACAAACTTACGGCCATAAACTTGTCATCTGTTTACATTGCCATAAGTGATTTCAGAAAGAGTGTGAAAATATAAACCCAAAGTTGTCGGTCCCAAATCTAAAGAAGTATGAATAAATTTGTCACACAGCAGATGTGAACCATTTATGTTCTAAACGAATAAAATAAAATTCTTGAGAGATATGGCTAATTTCAATTATATCAATATAGATCGAGGAAACAAACAAAGGGCTTATTTCAATTATATCAATATCGATAGAGGAAACAAACAAATAGAATTCTCTAAATGTAATAGAGCAAAAATATGCTAGCAAGAAGACTGTGGCATACTTGGGGTTCACAAGCTGTCTTAAATGATAGATCGAAGTCAGCTAATACAATGTGCCCGTCCTTCTGAAGTAGAATATTCTCTGGTTTCAGGTCCCGATAAATTATTCCTGTGATGTGAGAATAGAGAACCAAAAAAGAATGTTAATGTTTGCATGTGAGAGAATGAAACTCCCTGCTTCGAAACAATAGTTTATTTTACAATTTTACATGGGAGTAACTTAAATAAGTAACAGCTTCCTAAGTGCTTCATTCCAAATAGCATTGGGTGAAACAATACTGTGAATAGAGAAATTTCTATTGACATGCTTAAACAATAACAAAAAGATATGATGCAGTGACTCTTTGTTAATAGGATTTTTTCTTCTTAATAACTTCATTTTATTTCTTTATTTTGAACAATAACCAGAAGCTAGAATTCACCACCAAACAAGAACTTGAACTTGAACAATTAGTTTTAGCTTCCAAAATTGTTCAAAGGAAAAAGGTATAAAAATTACGCTTGTGCAAACAGTCGTAGTGCGGCAAGAGCAAATTTATCTACCAAGTTATCAGCTATATGAGATACCTAAACAATGAAGATATTCCAAGCCAATGACAACCTCTGCTGCATAAAACCTGGAAAGTAATGACACAAAGAATTGAAAAGTTATCGGTAACCAAACTTGAAAGTGAATACCCAACAAGCACTTTGATTACAGTGGATCAAATGAGCTATTGACTTAAGCCCACAACATATAACTTAAATGTCAAGGAATTTTTATAATTACTCATTCTTCTTTCTATCTTGAAAGGTTCAAAGACGCCTACATAAGAGTTATATATTATTCTTGACAGATATTGTAACTCAGTTTGGAACTAAGCACTTTATTCTCTTTTCTTTTAAGATAAAGTAATCCATAGCTTGGTGATTATTCATCAAACGAAACATAGACTAGATAAGATATCAAACTAAGAATAAGATATAATTGAATTAAGCATAGACTTGTTCTTTTTTTTTACTTTTTAGATATTTCTATTTGTAATAGTAATTAAACCATGAAGTTTTGGGCATGTGGGATAATAGCAGGAGTCCGAATTCAATTACAATAGCATGAAGGAAACCGGAGGCATAATTTACTGGTTTCTTGGATACAATTGTGATTGATTGGTGAACATCAAACATATAAAGGTGATAACTGAAATTGTTTACATTGATTAATAGAGATTTGCAATAGAATACCTTGCTGATTCCTCTTTAAATATCTTCATGGGCTGTTTGTCAAGCACTGCGAATAACTCTCCCCCAGGACAAAAATCTGTTATCAAGCAAACATGTGTAGGCGTCTGGGAAGACAAAGAGACGTCAGATGAGAAATTGAACAATATATGGAGAGTTTCTGACAAAAATAATAATGATATGCAACCACCGAAAATCAGATACCATATTTAAAGGCAAGACTCTTCAACTAGGATGGAATATTGAGTAAATCATAACATGCACTAGTCAAGATTTGAATTTAATTAAGAAAATGCATGTAATATGTTTTCCTCAAAAATATTACCGAAGTAAATAACTGCAACATGGCCAACTAAATATTTTCATCAGTTTTTCTAACTTATTTTCTATCATAGACACACTTACATGCACATCCCTTAACAACTCTCATCTTTTTTCAAGAGGAATCCCAGCATAACAGTTACTTTTTTCCCAACCAAATGTCACAAGCATTAAGTTACACACACACTTTTTTGAAGCATCACAGTCGAAAGTGATGCGGCAGACTACATTCATCCAAAGAAAACAAAAACATTAAGGGACCAAAATGAAACTAGAATAAGTACAACCAAAACTATGTTTCTGAAGATGTTTAACATGGACATCTAATGTTTACACAATTACATTGAGTAGTTAATTGATATATGTACATGTAATGGCTTTCCAATGTATTGTATCACATCAATCAGCTACATGTTATAACATAACTCTGCATGATGAAACTTCGAATGTAGCCTATTTTCAGTTCTGTTGTGGATTTCAAATTTCTGAATGCTTTCAAGGTTAACATCATTTAAAATGAATAACAAGCTTTGAAGACTTGAAAAAATGCAAAAGAATCTTTGTTCTACATTACACATTCCGTCATTCTAAAATTATGAATATTTTTAATGACTATGCATATCCATACCTCTGGAGTATACCAATAACGTAGTTTTAGGACTGAGACCCCAAAACATAGTTTTAGCTATTAAGACTGTTGTATACCAATAAAGAGTCCATATAAATAATTTGATTTAATTTATGACCAAAGGACCAACATTTCAACCTCTAGGCTATAGTATATCTAGAACTTCGAAGAATCAGTCAACTCAAGTCATGGATAGAATAAAAGGAATACCATGCTCCATATCCCCCAGAATATGGCCAAGTCTGAGTAGAATGAATTGCCAAGTGATGTAATTAGTTTATGTGCAAATAATTTCTGACATCTTCGCAACAACAGATTCAATATAAATATTCAATAGAAGATGAGATTGAACCACGAGAAACGAGAACCTGAAACGAAGTGTAGAGTGTGGGAAGAAACGGATGGTCTAGAAGCGAGATAATTTCTCTTTCAATGCATGCTCGATGAACCTGCAAATTGCTTAATGATGTTAATGTTATATTTCCTGCCCAATTAATGAGGAATTGACTTTGTGCAGACTCAGATTGCCAAAGTAGAAGCGAGTCAGGAACGACTAAGTGTTGAAATGCACAAGTTTTTCAATACAAGTGATTAAGGAGATAACATTTGCCAGCCTACTCTTCCTCAGGAAAGTAGTAGTTCTTAACAGCTTCATTAGATGCAAACCAGTTGAATGGTTTGAACCAAAAATATTTACAATTGCATGTGAAGTACAAATATATCTTTGTCTAATCCTTATCACTTGTCACTTTATTTTCAAACAAAAT
The DNA here is from genome assembly GCA_030279155.1 of Forsythia viridissima. Lineage (NCBI taxonomy): Eukaryota > Viridiplantae > Streptophyta > Magnoliopsida > Lamiales > Oleaceae > Forsythia > Forsythia viridissima. The sequence goes on along the minus strand of CM059045.1, from coordinate 12,170,722 downwards.
TACCTTTATTACTAATTTTATCCCTGTTAGCAAAACTAGTAAATATTGATTTCGATCTTACCTAGTTATTATCATTTTTCCATGCGTGTATTGCAATAATTTTATTGTTCATCTAGCCGATAGGCTATAGTATCTTGGAGAGAGAAAAAAAGGAATTATGGCCACCATAATATTTATAGGATCCTTTACACACCAGTCTAATTTTTCCTTGTGTTACTAACAAATACCCTATTGTGTAGAAGAAACTTTTCAGTTGACACATAATAATCACATAATTCAATGTTAAAAGACATTGGTGAGAAAAAAGTGAGAAAAGGTAAGTAAATCAAGCGACAGAAAATGGTCATTCAATTTCTGTCAAGCATTCGCTGTTGTGAGGCTATAAGAAATAGAGCATACCATAAGATATGCTTCAGATGACAGAAAAATAGGATAGCTTTCACTAAACACAAGATTTGAGTCATGACATTGGTACCTTGTTACGATTGAGCATAATAGATTTATCCATTGCCTTCATAGCGAACAGCAGACCAGTACCTTTTAATTCCACCAAATGAACACTGCAGCAAATATTGGCTGAATTAAGAAAAATGTTTTCTGCAGAAGCCGTTTATCTGAGAAAACCAACATGGTTCTGAGGTAGATAGCATAGAATAACTTAATACTGCTAGTTACATGTCCTAAGGCTGATCGTATGGTGTGATATCAAGACATATTTGTACCTTCATTAAATCTGATTAATGGGCAAGACATAATCATTTGTATTTCATGATGTCGTGTTTTAGGAATAATTCCATAAAAACTAAGTTAAGAAAAAACATTTTTAAGGATGTTAAGAATGTAAATTATGCATACATTGTTACAAGATTCTTAAAAGTTCTTAGCCATAAGATTATTCGTTGAGCTCTAATAATCGGGAACTAGCCTTTCATATCATAGATACAAAATGTTAGAATTATGCGGGGACTGGATAGAGAACAAGTTCGTTAAGATGACCCAAAATAGGACAAGTCACTTGGTATATCAATTGTTGTCAATGACATGTCCTTTGTGATTCTTATACCTGACACCATGGTTGACTTGTGTATAGATTGGTATGCATCATGGCTTGACCAACAAGGAAGTGAAAAGGATAAATTATTAACTTGAATTTCAGAAAATAAACATTATCAAGAACTAATCGAAAACTTTGAAGTACAACTCCAATGGAAAGTATGAGCATCCCTATCATTGTATGTCATTTAGTAGAACATTGATTGATTGATCACCAATATTCTCTGCAGTCTAATTTACCCATTTTGTTTAATCTTTTTATTATTTCAACGGTTTTATACATAACTTCAAGCTAAGTCTTCATCAATATAGAAAAATATCACGAAGTTTCTTGCTATTTGTAAATGGCTAAATACTAACACGGCAAAGATGATAAATTACATAAGTTATTATAGTGGTAATAACCTCAACCTGACAATGACATGTAGGAAGTCCTGAGTGTATAACAAAGGACCACCTAGTTTATAAAATCAGCGAATAACATTAAATTACTATACCTGCCAGTATCTCCACATCCCAAAGGTCGTACCGGTTTAAAGTGACGGAGTCCAATTTTTTCACCAGCTACAGTGATCTACATTGGATTAAAAAAAGTTCTTGTAAAGAACAAAGCTGTGAGATGCATGATAAAATGTAACAGAATGTATGATGAACAAATCTTGCTCCGTTAGAAGTTATTCTCCATGTGGTCCTTCAAATTACAATCTTCAAATGAATTAGTGGGCGCGTGCAATAATATGAAATAGGAATATAATCTGTGTAGTTGTTTAAACCACATATTCAATTATGTAGCTCTTTCCAAATCATGGGATGGAATGGAACTTTAGATTTCCTAAATGCATGAAGAGGCCAAACTATTAAGCTTAGTTTAAACAAATACTATCCAACAACTTTGAGTACTTAAAAAGAAGAAACTGAATATTTCCGGACTACTGCATCTGCACCAAAAATTTAAAAAATAAAATACAATGAATTTTTTCATGACACTGCCATTTGTCAACATAAAGCAACAGTGAGATTTAATTCATGGAAATTGAAAAAACAGATTGGCTGCCAAACCAGGAACAGAACCATGATTTTTCAGTAACAAACAGAAGATTCATGGGACAGAAGCATGACATAACAAATATAACTATATTTTTCTTTTAGTACATAATATCAAAAGAAACACAATCATTACTTAAAATAGACAAGTATTCTGCAATGCAAGACACATCTAAAGCTGCTTTGAAGCACCAAGTACTGCACTTGCCGAATCTTTTCTAACCCGAAGAGAATGATGGAGTCCGAAATACAATAGGAAGCAGATTTTCATTAATTTATGTCATTGTTTTCCTATTTTACTTTATTCCTTCATTCCTTGCACTTTAAGATAAGTAAGGGTGTTTACGTCCTTACGCAGGTTTTAGGGTTTTTCTTTGCCTGTGTTTTCTGCATAAACACTTTGTCGCTTGTCGTTTTTGGTGGGTTGTTTATTGGTTGACAATATAAAACTTGGACTATTTCCGACCCTTTCGATCCAATCTCAGTATTCAATTTTGAATCAACAAGTTTGTAGATCAAAATCAATTATCGGCATTCTTTTATGAATCAATGAGTCATGACTGTCAATTCCCGGCATTCTTAGGAATTAACAGGTTCTGACGACGTCTTTCCATCATTTCTTGCTTCGCGCTGGACAAGAAACAGAATTTTCATTTCTAGTATCACCATATTTATATTTACAATTGCACAAAATTACGGTAATATTTTCTAGTGATTTGTCGCTATTAAGTAACATACTCTAGTTTGGTAAGAATATAAAAGAATCCATGGCTGATTTGCAACATTTACCATGGCTGATACAATCTCTTTTGGTAAGAGAATATTCGGATAAGCTTCAAAATGATGGAATGCAGACCATTTAAATTTACAAGGGGAAAGATAATATCTCTTATTTGATTGTCTCTCACGCTTCAGCCTACTTACACTACTATTTCAAACAAAACAGAACGTTGCAATGGATATGCTTCCCTATAAATAAAAACAATCGTGAAGTCAAAAAATAAAAGGCTTCAGAAGCAAGTACAAGTCATATTATCTTTGCAAAAGGATCCGGTTATCAGATTCCCTACTGCTCATAATAGATGCAACATTCCTCAATAAGATAAAAATGCAAAATTCTATTTCCATGCTAGAAAAAGTCTCATGATTTATGCAGAAATGACCATGAACTTCAATCTTCAAATGACCTAAAAGAAACTGAACAATTGAATACTTGCAACTGTGACATAAGACTCTCTATCACCCTTGGTGCCAAAACTAACGAAACGCAACATATATAGCACAAATCAAAGTAATGTAGTTTGACTTACTTATTTAGATATGTAACAATTACATCCTGAAAATGTGCTTTGATTAAACTATTAATGATATGCAAACTTCACTAGTTTATACCTTTCTTATTGCTGCCCAAGAAGTACTATCTCGTTTGTGAGGCCTTGGGAATACAGGTTGAGAGTGCAAAGCCCACAAGTCTTCTGGTGTCTGAAGTGGTACAGCATAAAGTTGCTTTAGTGACAACTCAAATAAGAACTCACACTTTTACTGTATTATTGCAATGGTCTCAGGAGATCGCATCCTTCTGTAATCTAAGCCTTGCTTTTCTTCTATGCACTCCACAGTTGATTCAATTAATTTCATTTTAGTAAAAAGATCAGTTTAATAGTCTTATCTGTATTTATAGATAGAGAGAAAGGAATACCTTACCAGGTTGGCATCAGGAAGTTCTCGAATAGCCCCATCTACATTTTCTGCTGTAGCTTTGACCTGGCAATAAGAAAATTCAACTGATAATTGGACATCTTGAACTTATGGTGATTTAGGTGGAACCATAGTGACTAACATGGGAGGACTGTGAAATGAGAATTGCTAATTCCAGAAACTACTATAGTTATCTTTTCTATTGTAATTTTAAGTATAATGGTATAATCTACTATAGTTATCTTTTCTATTGTAATTTTAAGTATAATGGTATAATCCTGGTAAAGTCATCTTTGATGTCAAATTGGAAGTGTATTTGACCCACAGGAACCGAAAATGGGTTAGAATATCCCCAAAGCTTAGCATCCTAAGTGCCTAATTAAAACTCAAACTGCCCTAGCTTTATGTCTTAAACTGTTATGACGTACACTAGAATACCAGCATCAATATATTAGCTCGGCATTCCCAAATGGAGAAAAAATGGCTAGAGACGAACCGTGGACCTAGAAACCTAAGTACCCAATAGACACTCAGACTACCTATTTGCGTCTTAAACTTCTATGATCTACAACAAAATATAAGCATGAAACTAGTAGCTCCCTGTTCCAATTAGATAAATATTTTGGAATCTTGGTAATGAGAAAAAAGTGGTGATACAAGATCCTCGAAAACCATTACATCCATTTCTGGCTTGTATTTGAATTTAAAATTCCATGTAACATGGGAATCACAGAAGCAGATAATAGGCACAGGAAATTCACTCAATTTCTGTGCAAAAGAATGACCAAACTGACCAATTGAAATGATCAAGCTTGGATCAGCAATTTTTATTGTGCTACCGGCAATGGTGAAACATGTCAATGCAAGATACTTAACACTTATTTTCATATGAGATATATTGGTGAAGATATCTTTATAAATTCAGTTGGATATCTTAACATCCATGCACGACCTACATGCCATTTTTCTCCTTTAAGAGAAATGGTTAGGGAACTCACTGCTTTTGCTCAATTTTCTTTCAGTCAGTTTTAGAAGGCACTACCAACGCAGGCAACATAAATAGCTTAGACAGATTTCTTTCAACTAGATGAGCTTGAATCAAAATGTGTTTGGAGAAAGAACTCAGCTGTTCCTTAAGATGAGTTGGTTCGTGATCATTATAGGGCTGTTTCCCTTTTGGGATTCTGGGTATCTTGAGAGATGAGGCTAAAGCATAAGCATTGTTAACAGGTCATCAACTCTGTCTTAATATTTGGTTGGTGATAATAGGTTCTAATTCTAAGATACTAATTGATGCAAAAAAGAATAATGTTTCAGTCCCTTTGGTATCTTGAAATATTGTTAGAATGAGAAGGTTTTGGTTGGTCTAGTAACCTCGTGTTCAGCCATGATTCAAGAGAGAGGCAATCAAGCAGCAAATGGTTTACCCACCTGTCTGGTTTATGATCAAGTGCAAGATCTCTCCTTGACCTCCATATATCCTCGTTAAATATATTTTGGGAGTTGAGCATTTTACACCCTGCCTGGCTACTATCTTAGGATTTAGTAGTACTGATAAACCATCTCATCTAAAACTTTAAACTATTAGAAAGATGACAAACAAATTTATTTAACTTAGGTCTTCAACAAGTACTTATCTTTTTAGACTTTTTTAACAATGCAAGGTGAGGGCCAAAGTCTTCCGCCTTTCTTGTACTTGATTTCAATTGTGTGATCAAGAAATAGATAAGATCCCAGCAAACTCCCTCCAAATTCTTCGCAAAGAAAAAAAGAAAAAGATGACAGAAGATATACCAGCTTAGCACTCTGTTGCTCTGCATTCTCAGAGAGGCGGTTTCTCAGTGGTTCCACATGATCACTTCCATCTAGTTGGACGCCAATAAAGTATTGGAGTTCCCCCTGAGAACGTTCCAATAGATGTCGAACAAATTTAAGTATCAATTGACTAAAAATTCTGTTGCGTCAATAACCAAGAAACTACATTTGATATTGGGTAGGCACCTTCTGATCACGCATAGGTTGCAAATGAAATAAGTTCCAGAATTTCTTGCCTGCAATTTTTTATTTCCATAAAGAAGTGTAAGTCCAAGTCCATAATAAACGTTGACTTGTATCTTTAGAATATTGAATGCTGTACCGTACCACTCTTAGTGTAATTAATTAACTGAACAGTAATTTCTCTTTGCTGTCTGATGGCATCTCTTATCTTTGAAACAGTTGCTTGATCAGTTTCGGGTCCCTGAAGAAACCTGGAAATATCTCAACTATATTAGGCAATAACATGTTTCTGTGACAAGCTGAAAACAGGAAAAACTCTGCAAAAAGGACATCTTGCATGAGGGATAGGGAAGAACAGCATTTAAGATAAAAGCTTCAAAGCAGTAACATTCATACCGGCAGTTCCTTCCCAAAATTTCTTCACGTGTATACTCCGTCAATTCAAGAAAGCTATCAGATGCAAATATCTGCAAGTTGAAAACCATATTCTTATATATCTGGAGCAAGATATCTCCAAAAAAGTGATACAAGAAAGAAAAAGGAATAGAAAACTTTTCTTAGACACGTGGGTAAACCTTACCAAACATAAAATATAAAGCTGAAATTTGTAAAGGTCAATATGACTATTTTTGCATGGAAAAAAAATCAATGATTTTGTGAAAAACAATGTGAAACTGAACAAAAAGATTTACTGAAACTTGGCTATGTAGACATGATCTTACAATTGGGTTATCAGGAAGTCTAGGGTCTGATATCACAAAATTTTTTTCAATGCGTTCCAGAGTTGTTGCCAGGTCAATGCCTTGCCGTATATCCCTTTCTCTTACAGCACGGTCCCAACTGTCTGTTCGTTCTACGTCCTTTGTCATCAAAATTTCTGGCTCTATTCTTGGTTCATTTTCTCGCATACTTGCAGACCTCCCTTTGAACCTGTAGAAAATTACACTATTGTTTCAACAAGACTGAATGCTATGCAATAAACAGTTGCTGTCATGGGCAACCAAGTTTGCGTTCCCTTTGAATTGCATGGAGTTTCTTGTACAACCCTTCACCTTTCCATTGAAAGATAGTTACCAGCTATTTAGAACAGTAATATATAACTGGGAGAAGAAGTGGAAAATGAAAAGCAAAAAGGACTGACCCCATCAAGGAAACGCGTCCAGATTTGCTAGACCTGCTGCCAGTATCATGACCAGTACCCTTACTAGGTAAGTCATTTCTTGAATCCAGTTGAGAGTTTTTTCGTCCAGGTGTCCCTGTATTTTCCTTTTCAGCTGGTCCAGGGAGCATATAATCTAGATTTAACTTGTCATTTTCATTCTTGGCAGTGGTATCATGACTCAGGGACTTCATGTGAGATCCTGGATGCTTAACGGTTTGTACAACCTCTTTCATGGATCCTAAAGCCTTTTCCTTCTGACGAGCTAAGACAATATATTGAATAAGATTTCAAAAAGAAGTTAGTTTTGAGAAGAGCTAACTTGACCTACTTACCGTCATAACGAATTAATGACTTGGGTAATCCATTTGGCCGTAGTGCTTTCTCATTTACCCCTTCTGTGTATTTGCTGACCTCAACCTGCATTCTGCCAGAAAGTGTTGAATTTGTCATACCAAGAGAAATTGTTATACTGAAGTCAGAAAGCAGCAATGAAGAAAAAATTTACCCAATAAATTTTATAGTTCGTCCATTACTATCTTTGACCGGAGTGACTGTCAGCAAATTCCAGAAAGGCGTACCATCCTTCTTGTAGTTGAGAAGCCTCCCACAATAGCTTTGCCCAGTTTTTGTTGCATTCCGTATCTTATCCACCTCATTCTGGTCTGTATCAGGGCCCTGCAAGAACCGGCTGAACAAAGGAAAGGATGACCACCTTCAACCTCTTCTCCGACTTCCGCTTTTATTTAACCAATACAAAATTTCGAAATGACTCTACTAGTAAGCCACCTTTCAAGCTAGTTGGGTCAAGAAAACACAAGATTTCCCACCTACTCTGTTATTCAAGTGTCATATAACATGCTGTTTGGAGTTGAAAGAGCTCTCAAGTCCTACAACAATATAGTGGGCGCGACTAAAGCATTTGTGATTCACTTTTCATGGAGAACTTCTCCGTTTTGAATCCAATAGTTAGTTATTTTATCCCCATGTTCATCAAGAATCATATGCTCTGATTACAAATATTAGAAGAGAAAAAGAACTTAAAATTTTGAGCTCAAAGGAGGAATGAGCTAAACGTTTTTTACCAATTTTATCTCGGTAAAATATGTTTAAACTTTGTACATGGATTGAGATTTGTGGAAATCCAGGAACATATCATTCTTGAAATGTTGAACAACGCAAAGTCCTAAAATAGGAAGCAGGATGCTTAGCTTCATAGCGTAACAATAATTAACTAAATACCTCTCTCTGTGTAAACAAAGAGATAATAATTCAATTTACACATACATGCATTTTTAGACACACAAGATTTTTTCCTAACATTTTACCGATACAGATTTCATGACAATAGTTTTTAAAACATCATGGCCGCTTAAGTTTCCCTAAAAGCAAATAGATTAGAAAATTGATCAATAAGTGTTAAATTTCACTAGAACCTCTATCAAATTTCATGAAAATATTTGGAAGTGCTAAAAACTTAGAGATGAGGTATTGTATTATCAGGATGAGTAGAAGTTCCACTCCGACATTAGAATTCCCGGGAGTTCATTAACGACATGTTTGGTGTGAGGTATTGGACTAGACTGTGCAGTAAATAAGATTTCATCTTCTTTTCTTTAATGCAACCGTCCACCTTATCGAACAAGTAATAAATGCTTCAATATAAACACATACGAATGGAAAAAAAAATTTAACTTACCAGTTCCTTCCAATAACTTCTTTTGTAGAATAACCGGTCATTGTAAAAAAACCACTGCTGGCATACACGATGGGGCAGTCAGGTTTGGTAGCATCAGAGACAACAAAAGTCTGTTGCAATGTCGCCAGTGCATCCTTTAGCTCCTGAGATACCCTCGGGAGTTCAGTTCCAATATTCGAGTCCTCCGATGTCCTCGTAGATCCGGCCCCAAATCTCTCTGAGGAGTTCTTGCTTCTTTCTCCTTCTCCAAGTGAATACTTTGAGTTCATACGAAAGACACCATCTCCAACATCTGCCCCAATCTGAAGTCCCCATTCTGCAGTCCTTCGAGCAATGCTAGACTCATCACTTGCAGCAGTGATCTTAGTTTCGCTGGGCTCGGCCTCAAACGCCATCCATTTATTTACAGCCTCCCTGTTGCCAGTAGAAGTTGTAGACGGTCCCCCTTGACTTTCAAGTACTTTCACATCATTATTGTCATTCCTACTAACAGAAGACATCCCAACATCTCCACTTCCTGCCGGTTCAAACACTTCTATCGGTAGCCTTTTGTCTCTATTAGCAGCAATTGATGACTCCATTTCCAAGTCTCTTTTCAGTGAACGAATTATAAGAATTTCAGCACACCCATCGTGAAATCAACATTTTTTCTAAATCAATGTAACTTCTATCCATTAGAGACCAACAAAAGAAGCACTAAGAAAAGCAAAAAAACAATCATACAGAATGATCCACGCATTATAAAGCCTTATTTTTTTCTTCTTTTCCCATGAAGTAGCAATCAATTTTAACAAAAATGACACAAGTCTGATAGTACACAAAATTAGCAAATTAAACATAGATTACTACTCCTTTTAGCTATCTTTAAGAAATGGCAAACTCCAACATAAACAGATGAAGAAAGATTATGATGAAACACAAATACTAGTAGAACCCATTAAAGAATTTACTGCAAGGGGGGATTGGAAGACAACCTTGAAGCCAACAAATTATTCCAGCTCCATTGCTTGTAACGTTCCAAGAAAGACTTAACTGTAGAGAGCAGTCTGAAATAGAAGAAGAGATAATGGAAAGATTATGTTCACAGAAACACTGCCATGTATCCAATATACGTGGCCATCATTTGCAACACCTGATGGACAAGAAAAGAACCCTTCATTTCCCATTTCTAACCGTTTCTCGCGCTAAAGTCTTCCTCAGTTAAAATATTATTTTCAAACAAGAAATGGACCCCTCAACATTTTTCATTTTCTATATTCGGAAGAAATGGTGAAAAAGTGAAAACCTTCCTTGCTAGAATAGGAATTCAAGTAAAACAACTTGGAACATATTTGCAAGGGAGGGGTGGAATTTTCAAGAATTCAACTCTACATTCCGTGTAGGAGAAATTATTTGCTTCTTTAATCTAAAATATGCATGTTCTACTTATTTCAATACTACGAACTATGAAATAGTTAAAAATGATCGTCAAAAGACACACAAAAACCGCTTCTTTGGTAGACATAGGCAAAGCCTCATACAATGTATCTTTCAACTATTTTTTTAAATCATGGAAAAGTAAAGATTATACTTGGACAGACTCAGATGGAGACTAAAATAATTTTAGACCGAACTAATATATGAAAAAAAACAAAAATTTCATATCATAAAATTTGTTTTTCCGAAAAAAAAAAAAAAAAAAAAATTGGTCCAAGAGGTACTCCAGCAAAAGAGAATTCCCTATATCCGTCCGTGCTTCTAAATTACTCATATAATTTATCGTTATAAGAAAAAATTATTATTATTTTTGAAACAATAAAAATTATGTTGACTTGCTTAATATACAAGATATTTTACTTTTACTACAGTAATGAGTTACGTATTTATGTAGCTTAGTTTAACACCGTAAAATCGATAGTTGTACGACAAATATAACTTCAGAGTTCGAATATACTTACATTTATGTCTACACTCTGAAGAAATTCATTTTTAGTTAGATTTCATCTTTAATTTCTCGCAACTCTTTTAAATTTTTTAAGTTCTCTTATCGCAATACGAAATTATGTAGTGACTTGCTTTCTTCAAATTGTGATATCATCTAAGATATTCCATAATATTAATGATTTGTTCTAAATATAAATCTTAAATTATCCCAATTTGCATGTGTTAAAAGTTGTGAGGCTGAAATTTGGATGTAGTACAGTTGGTTGATAAGAGAGTCTCCATCAACATTAATAGGTTGTCCGACTATTCCAATTGGAGGTCCACTAGAAGTGACATATCTCTATCTACAAACCTACCCTTCTAACCTACGCATTCAACACTATAACCAAATTGGGAGAAGCCAGGAGTTTTGAGTTCAACGCGACCTCAATTTGATTACAAAATAGGGGAAATACAAATACGAGAATGATATTTATTCCGCTCTATCCATGAATTTTTACGTATGTAGAATCGATGATTGTTGTATTAAGAATTAAATGTTCTATGATGTTCGAGAACATAGTATCCTGAACTTGACTAGAAACATAAGTTTAAGTATAGTTTAAAGATCTGTTAGGGTTTGAATTATTAAGCGATATCAAAACTCGATAAAACACAATTTGAATAAACGAGAAAGAATATATCTAGTTCTCTATAAAAATTCATGTTTTATGAGGTTGCGGAGATCCTCAAAGAAATACAAACTACAATTGTTTTTGAATTGTGCTCATAAATGATTAAATTTTGTTACTTTACACTCGGTTATTAAATGAAGACGTTCTAATGAAACTTATTTAGCGAGTGATCCTACTATAAATTTTCGTAAATTTCACAAAAGAATAGGTCCTCCTAAATGAGGTCGATCACAAGTTACTGGTCTCACATATAATTTTTCTATTTAATGCAAGGATTTAAAAATTTCAAACCAAACTATATATAAGTCTGTTTTCACCGATTTTTATGTATTGACAAAGATCTTTTAGAAACTAACCAAAGCCAAATCGATCCGAAATTTTAAAGTAGGTTCAAATATATAACTCTTATGGGCATCATCAACTTAGATTTTAATGGATTTTTGAAAAGAAAATTTGCAAAAGTATCCTAAAGTAAAATGTAGATTGAAAATATGAAAACTTTTGATAACATTTGCAAAATAGCCATATTTAAATACAAAATGTCAAATATACTATTTTACAAAAATGACTATTTTTTTGTGTGATTAAGATTTCATGGTACGTGAAATTCATACAATAGCTTCAAAGAAAAGCTATCAAATTAAAGTAAATCTGAAAATTACACATAATATTATATAATTTACACACAAAATAATGTGAATTATCTCATAGTCAAAAGGTATATCTTATTTTTATAATAATTTTTCATGATTAAACTAAAACAAAAGACAAAAATCAAATTATTATAAGACAAAATAAATCGACAATTCACTCAATTTTTTTTAGAATTGTCAATTTTTCAACTGAACTGTTGATTTCACCAAGGTAACTATTGATTCCAATTTATTTATTTTTTTGAACTTTCAAAAAAATCGTCAATTCAAAATAAAACTGTCAATTTTGACAGTTCAATTAAAAAATCAACTGTTAAAAACAAAAATTAACTGTCAAAAAAATCGACAATTCAAAACAAAAATAACTATCAATTTTTTAACTGAACTGTCGAAATATTTGTTATTTCGACAATTCACTTGAAAAATCAACAGTTAAAATTAATTATTTTTAACTTACGCCAATTGAATAATGTTATTTATAATCAGCAATTATGAATAATTACTCAAGATGAGTAATGTCATGTAGTTCACTATCGGCAGTGAGCGACTATAAATAGTATTACTCTAATAAAATATCATACTCAATGTGTCATAACAAATGAATGAAATCTAGCATTAAATTAAGTGAACATATAAAATGGACAAAATAAATGCACCCAAAAAAATTATAGTAAAATCAAAAATTTATTTGGTCAGAATGATAGTGAGGAAAAATATCTGATTGAGTGCTTTAGTGGGACGGCGGCGCAACAACAGTTAAAACAATTTGTTTGATTCAAGTGGTAACAATGGTATAATATGGCAAATAGAAAGAGAATAAGGGTATGTGGTGTGAAATTGTAAACTTGTTATTTGGGAAAAACTTTGGGAAAATTTTATTTTTTTGATTGTTTGTTAAGGACATTTTTGTCACTTTTTTTTTATATAAATTTGACAATTTGGGAAAACTTTTCGAAACTCACGTTGAAAAGTAGATATTTTGTCCAATTTTCTCTTATAAAAATTTATATAATTATAAGTGTCTCTGACTCGAATTTTAATTTCATTAAATTATAGGTGTCCCACTACTCGTGAATTTCTAAGAATTTTATTCGTCGGAAGGATTTTAATAGATTTCTAACTCATAAGTACAAATACCAAGCTTTTTAGGAATTTCAATCTGACCCTCAACTTTTCATAGATTTTAGAGGATTTCGAGGTCATAACTTTTTTAGTTTAAAAAAAAAAATTAATATTCAATTTATGCACAATAAGTGATCAAAATAAAAATACCACAAATACAAGTTATAAGCTCCATTAATATTAAATAATTAAATTTATATTTATGATATAACAATATTTTCTAAAATAGAATTTATTTCAAGATACATATTATTTCCTCATTTTAATCCAAACAATGTTTTCTTGTTTTCTCCTTAACTAATTAAGTATCTCTTTTATTCAAATTCTACAAAGATTGCTAAAATAATAATTAAGAAATTAAATATTTTCTTTTTATATATTAGAACAGAATTCACATTAAATAATTAGTTTAATTTCAGATAAAAACACATTATTTACATATAATAAAGTAAGATGTATAAAAAAATAGTTAAAATGTATAAAAAAAATTAGTTTTAATATTTCAAAATCTATGAGAATTCATATAAATCTATAATTTAAGAATTGATAAATCTTAATATATCTATTAAAATTTTAGCAGAATACCCCACCCCCAGTCCACCCCACCCCACCCCACCCCACCCCACCCCACCCAACCCAACCCAACCCAAAAATCGTATGAAGCCTAAAAATTGCCAATAGAGATGACAAAAATATCCGATCTGCCCGGAACCCGATGGATACCCGATCCGAATAGAGCGAAAAATACCTGATCTGCGGATCAGCGAGGCGGATCGGGACAAATATCTGTGATCCGCCGCAGATCTCAGAGCGGATCGGATCAGGGCTGCCCCGATCCGCCCAGCCCCAAATTTAAAAAAAAAAGAATTAAAATATTGAATTTATATTTTGTTTTATATGTGATTTGATAATTTTTTAAATAAAAAATTTATCACCTTCGACATATTGTGGACCTTGCACAAGGTTTAGTGAGGAGGATGATGTTGTTTAAACTCTTATAGTATAGTAATAAAGATTGTTTCAATATATTTTAAATTTTTTGAATGCCGAAAAAAAAAATGGATCAGTATACGGATCAGTACTCTGATCCACCTCGATCCGTATCCGATCCGCCCCGAAAAATGGCGAATCGCAGGACGGATTTTGATCTCCTACAATTATTGCGGGGTGGATTTGGATCAGGCCGATCCACCCCGATCCACCCCGTTGCCATCACTAATTGCCAAATGTCAAAAAAATGCATATTTTTTGAACTTCTAATATTGCAACCTAGTCCCAAATTTCTCCAAAGTTTAAAATAAAGCCCATATTGGTTTCTTAGCAATTAATAACCCTGTTTTTGACTAATTCCATAAAACTTATCATTTTTCTTCGTCAAGAACATTTTTTCAATAATTGCACTTTAGTCCATAAAAATTAAAAAATTGCAAATGATACCAAACTTCCCAAGCATTACAAATGAACCACATATAACAATGTATGGAGTGTATAGATATTACATGTTCGATTGCCTCAACGTATGAAATGGTGATTGGAAGGTGGAAATTCAAAAATATTCTAAATTACATATTTATGGGCAAGTCGAGTAGAAGGGAAATGTGTGACAGTTTATTGGTTTATATAGAAATTTGGTTTAATAACAACGTAGACAACGCTTGGATTTGATCAGATGATTCTCGATGGTTCCCAGTTGCCCATTTTATTTATATGTGATTTCAATAACATACTCTTGATTTCTGAAAAGGAGGTGGATAAATTTGGTCTAAACATCAATGAATCAGTTCGAGCAAACACTTAGAGATCGCGACCTAGCAAACTTGGGCTTTAATGGACCGAAACTCACGTGATTCATTTGGTATGTTACGAGATGAATAGTCATTTTCTGAGTATGTGACTAGATAACTAGATTCACATTTATAATATTTATAATTAATCACATTGTGGAGTAGCGGAATTACCCTCGTCACATGGTTAATTATGTTTATTTTCTAACCAAACCACTACAGCTGTCAATCCTCATTCTTGAACCTTCTTATTTCAAACTCCAAAATTTCTTTGATATTTTCTAAAGCACTCCAAAATTTCTTTGATATTTTCTAAAGCACTGGCGGTATGGGTGAGTAGGCATCAAAAGACCAAAAACTAAAATTAGAATTTAACTTAGGAGACTCGAAAATTGGACTAGAGGAACAAGAAAATGTTTCGCTTTCTCTATCTCTATGTGGGCGTCGACCTAGGGCTATAGAATGCCCTGGTCGACTGCCCCTAGGTATTTTATAGACCTAGGATTTTTTTTCTCTTGTCCTGATCTGATTAGGAAACCTATTTTGACTTGTTTAGATGTGCAATCCTCAACTTTCATCACTAGTGCAATTAAGTTCAGGACTTTTTAAAATAGCTACCAAATGGACAATCAAACCTATATAATTTGAGCTCCATAATTAAACTACATCCAAGCCAATGTAGGACTATTCAATATAATTAGTAGTCTATTCTCACTCCACTAAAATTGCGACTATACTCTCAAATTATATAAAATCACATAATCAATATAATTTTAATTTCCTACAATTTAATCCTCTTGACTTGACATCTTAATGTCTTACTAAAGTTGCAAAACTAATTACATAAAATCACATAATCAATATAATTTTAATTTCCTATAATTTAATCGTCTTGACTTGACATCTTAATGTCTTACTCTGTCATATTTATTTATAAATAAATATATGCTAAATTGATTGTTTCGTCCTTTTAATTATTTTCTCACTTAAGCTTGCATTTTTTCAACAGTTTCTTTGTAATCAAGTCATATAATTGATTTTTAGTCGTCATTAAATACTGATCTCAGAGCTCAGAAGAAAATACTTAAGCAGATTTATTTACCCATCGAACCAAGTGACGATTTTTGAATGCAAATACATGCTCACAACTTTGCTAAGTTCCCAACGTACCGAGGTATTTGACCATATTTATTGATCTCACTCATTGGTACATGACCCCCGAGTTTACAAATAGCAACCACTATCCTGTTATGAATTTAGATAATTCATAAGACAGTCATGTTGAATTTTTAAACTAGAGGCATTGGTCATGTATACACTTTCAAGTGTACTAGTGTTATTAATTTCGAGATCCATTTGTCACGGTCAAGACAATCCGCGTATCCCAATTGGTGGAGTTAAAACAAAGTGCCAACCTCTATTCACCAGTCTAGGATAAATGAATTTTTAATTGAAACATGATTATCTACATTTTTCTACGCAAACACGCAACTCATAGTATTACAAAGTGATCGAATGTACTTAATAGTATGCTCAAGCAATATAAATGCAATAAACATTTAAAAGATACGATATTTTCTGAAATATTTAGAATCTCGTATGACCCGGGTTAAAGTTGACTTTTTTCTAGATTAAACTTCGCGAGTCTTCAAATTGAGAGCTAACAATTAAGCTGATTTGGTTGAGATGAGCAATTTATTGTTTATTTGACCCATGGGTTGGTATTTTTTGATAGGTGATGGAATTAATAGAAAATGAAGGAGTTAAATATTTTCAATGTCATTATACTTTGTTAAATATTTTTGCAATGTCACTGTACTTTAAAATGTTATTGAAATATCATTGAACTTTTAAAAGTAAATCTCATATGTCATTTTGTTATATTTCGTTTTTAAAACGGAGTGGCATATAAAATTTATTTTTGAAAGTTCAATGACATTCTAAGAACGTTTTAAAGTAAAGTGACATTCCAATAACATTTGACAAAGTATAATAGCATTAGTGGTATTTAACTCGAATATAGGAGGACACGTATTTGTAAGTCAAGTCACCTCTTGGTTTCTTCTTTCTAATGGTTTTGCCACTCTTTTTCTCTTTCATCGTGGTTGTTGTTCCGTTTTCTCATTTTCTCTTTCCTTCGTATGTAGTTTTCTATTCCTAAAATTGAAAAACGTATTATTAAAGAGTCAATTCTTAAATTATGCTTCAAGTGAATTCTTAAATTATGCTTCAAGTGAATCTCTAAATTAATTTTTTAAAGTAGAGATTGTGTTTGATTCTCTAAGAGCATCTCCAATGCAACCATGGATTGCTATTTTATTCTATTTTTGCCACATAAACATAAGCAAAATAGATAATGTGTAAATAAATTATTCTCTAATAAAAGTTGTTAAGAACATTCTCAAGCTGACATAATAGAGAAAAAAAAATATCTAGAGCTTTGTTCAAATTTAAAAACTCCGTTAGACATGCTAACTCAACAAAATTTAGATTTACCATGTAGATTTATATTTTTATGTATATTTAAATATAATTTTGTTTTTATTTTAATAAAATAAAGTATACATTGCAATCCATATAATACGTTGGAGATCAAATTTGAAATTGCATGTTTATTCATTAGAAATTAATGCCACGTAGATCGGAAGTCTTGTAACGTTCGTGATATCTAGATAGCAATTCATAAAATGCATTGGAGATGTTCTAAAATTGGAGAGCTAAACTCATTCTTTATAATTAAATGTATTCAAAATATTACAGTTTTCAATACTCCATATATTGACTATATTAAATAGTATATACAAAATAAATAGAGAAAAATGAAGAGAAATCATATAATAATTAGGAGGAAAGCGTGTCAAAATTAAAGATAAAGAAAATAATAAATACTTTTTTGGATAAGTAAAACGAAGTGTTAAAGATAAAGAAAATGTTAGAGTACTTTAAAAAATTTACTCTCTAAATTTATAGATATTCTATAAATGTAAAAAATACTTTTTATAAATAGAGTTTTTGAAGATGAGAAGATGTTCTAACAATTTTATTTTGATTTTTTTTTTTTATTAAGATTGGAACGGGCCGCCCGCTGCGTGGGTGCCCCCACAACACTATGGATTAGGCTTGAGCCTATAATTAGGCTTAAGCATCGAGTGGGTCGGCTTGAATATTTCAATACTCGGAACTACCAATTCCACTTCGAATATTTCATAAAATGGAACCTTTCGGGTCCAAGTAATTATGGATTTTTTTTTCACAAATAACCACAATAAATAAAATATTTCTTAAAATACTATCATACTTTTTTTTATTCTAAAAATATTGTTTTTTATTTTTATAACATTTTTTGTTACATTTGTTATTAACAAACATAACAAATGTAATTACAAAAATAAAGAAACAGTATTTTTAGAATAAAAAAAGTTGGATAGTATTTTTTGAATTATTTTATATTTTGTAGTATATGGTGAAATTATCTCAAGTAATTATTAGAACCAAACCCAAACCGGAACATTCGGTTTGTGTTCGGTTCTGCCCACAGTATTTTTTTTTAAAATCGTGAATTGACAATATATTTTGAAAAAAATTAAAAGTTATAAATCCGATAACATTAAAAATACGTTAAATTTTGAAACATATAAACATTAATTGGAAGAATGGACACCAATATTATAATTTCATAAATTAGGGTTAGAAAAAGAGAATTTTCTATTAAAATTGAGGATTCGTTTCGATTACAGTGGTTCTTCTCTTTCGTCGTCTCACTATGTGTTGAGCGAGAGAAAGATGAAAAATAGAGAGATGAACGAGAGTGTAAGATAAACGACAGCATTTGTATTGTATGTCTAGCGATTGAAATTTTGGGATTTGAGTATTTGAAATATGAGTCAATTGAGTTTTGGTTTAGGAGTGGTCGATTTTGGATTGATAGTTTGAGTTTTGGAGAATTGAACTCTTGTCTTTGATACTATAGCGTTGGGTTTGGACATTAGTCCACAATGAATAAATTGAAAAATATAAAAAATAACAAATTTGATTTTTACATTTTCAATTCAACAACTAAGAATCGACTAGACCCGATGGGTTGTTGGTTTTGAGTTCCTAATTTTATTTATTTTTGGAACGGAACATAACCTGTTGGCGCTAAAATGCCTACCGGCCCCACCCCTGTCTTCGCACCCGTGCGTATCACGCCGTAGAAGCACAGAGCGTCCATTTCACGACCACTGTACAGTCTCACAGTGCATGCAATCAACAATGGAATCCCTAATCCTACAGCTCCATGATATAGCCGCCGTGAAATTCGGAAACTTCAAGCTCAAATCCGGCATCTCCTCCCCTATTTACATCGACCTCCGCCTAATCGTCTCCTACCCTTCTCTTCTCCGCCAAATCTCTCAAACCCTCATCGCCACCGTCCCGTCATCCACTCGCTACGACATCGTCTGTGGAGTTCCCTACACCGCCCTCCCCATCGCCACTAGCATATCCGTGTCCTCGAATATTCCAATGGTCATGCGCCGGAAGGAGGTTAAGGATTATGGCACCTCCAAGGCCATTGAGGGCGCATTTACACCCAATCAAAATTGCCTTATTGTTGAAGACCTTGTTACTAGCGGCGCTTCCGTACTCGAGACGGCGGCGCCTCTCCGTGCCGCTGGACTTAAAGTCACCGATGCCGTCGTCATGATTGATAGGTTAAAATTATATATGTAAATGTGTGTGCACACACTAGCTCACACCTACAAATATTACAAGCTTAAAACTGTTCAATTAAGAATGATGCTGGAACTCTTCTATTCTCATTTTGTGTAGTATTTTATACACTTCATCTGTACGTATTTAGGGGTCAATGAGTGTATTTAACTATTTATGTTATAAATTTGGATGTGCGTGCTCTGCTTGGTTAGTTGGGAGGGGTGAGAGATTATGCATGGGTGGTTTAATTCAATTGGGGACAATGTATATGGTGTAATGTACGAAAGAGTAAAGACAATGCGCCACACTGCCACAGTTGTTGTAGTGTTGACATTAACACACATGCATGTATGTATATAAGCAGCAGTGCATGTGAAAATTGGTTAAAATGAACATCAATTATCTTTGTAAAATTTCTTTTTGTAGTAAATGTTTGTTTGAGCATATTTGCCTGTTCTATGTTTTAATATCTCCTTTTCAAATTCATTTTCATTTCAACAACAATATTGGGACAGGGAACAAGGAGGGAGGGAGAATTTGGCGGAAAATGGGATAACACTGCACCCGATGGTGAAGCTGACTGCACTGGTGAAGATATTGAAGGAGAAGGGGAGAGTCTCAGAGGAGACGGAGAAGATGGTTATGAAATTCTTGGGGGAGAATCGGAAGGTTTTGATGCCGATACCAGCTGCAGTCACTGAGAAGAAGCTTAGAGAAAGAATTCCATATGGGAAGAGGGCAAAGATGGCAAAGAATCCGACAGGCAAGAGGTTGTTTGAGATAATGGTGCAGAAGGAGACTAACTTGTGTTTAGCTGCCGATGTTGCCACCGCTGCTGAATTGCTTGACATTGCTGACAAGGTAAGAAAAGAAAAGTATAATTAATTTACTGATTTTTATGCTTATTTTTGCTGGCTAAATGAGTAGTTAATTTACACGCAACCTCGTGTTCCTGCAAATATCATGCTAATTTTCTCTGGAATTTTCTGCAGGTTGGACCTGAAATCTGCATGTTAAAAACCCATGTGGATATATTGCCTGATTTTACTCCTGATTTTGGATCTAAACTTCGATCGGTATATTTCCATCTTGTGAACTTCAATAAACCACTTGAATTACAATTTACAGTTTTTATTTCTTCTCTGTTATATAGATCCATGCATGAAATAGATTTGAATCAATAATCATTTTATATTCATATTATTAGGAGCCATGGTTCTAAGCATAGTTGTCATCACTCCCCTGCACATCTGGTTGGCTTGGTAAATTTTTAGTTTTATCCAGTCTCCTACTATCCCAAAATGAATATGATTTATCTTTGAACTTTTGTCGGTGAATACATAGATTTCTATAAACCTAATATTTATGCTATATTGAAATTTTCCTCGTGTTTTTAGCAATATTGCTCGTAGTCCTATTACGACTACATGTACAGGAACTTTATTGTACGCGTCAGCTGTTGTATGGAACCTACACAATATGAACAATGGGAGAAATGGAAGAAATATGGAAATGAGAGCTTAGTGGGAAATATTCTATTTTTTTTTCCTCTATATAAACAATCAATTCTATGTGTTTCGAAGATACCCAGTTAAAAAGAGTTCTGGAGAAAGATTATTGGACTAGTTATACTTTATGGTTCTGAATATTGGGCCGACAAAAGAAAAAATGCCCTCCCTTACAAGAATGTAGGATGTTAAGAAAAATATGTGGTCGTATTAGAATGGATAAAGTAAAAGTGAAGATATACATTGACAAATGGATTGGATTTGAAAATAAATTGAAGAAATGATGACTTGCATGATTGTGTCGTGTCTTGTTTCGACCTAAAGTAGTTGTCAATCACAAAAGTGATATAAAACAAGTTAGAATTAGGATAACTGGATTAAAATTATCATAGCAGGATGTGATTGTACGTAGATGTAGTGCTCGATCAGATGCAATGAGATAAAAGGACATACATAGTCGACCCAAATTTATTGGAATATGACATGGCTTGTTGCTGTCACTCTTCCTTTTTTTTTTTTTTTTGAATATTGTTGCGTAGGCAATAGATGGGCTATCTCCCGGGATTGCTAGGCATTTGGAGAATAGAATTATCTGGTCCATGTCATCTTGATTCAACTTTAAGGGTGATTTGGTAACATAATTGAAGCAGATTGGGATGGCTATGGTTTCTTCAGATGGATTTCGAGGAGGTGACTCATGATCCATTAAAGCACGCGACAGGTGAAAGTAGATTTTGTAAGAGAAATTTGAGTTACTAAGACGTGTAATGGATAACACACTTGTGCATATGAATTTTGGCAGTTATAGTACTTAACATGTTGACGAGCAAAAGTTGTGGAGCAGATCCCATGCAGATACGATCAGGTTTGATAATATAGTTTTACCACAGCATACGATGTCGTTTCGGTAGGGATTGAATCTGAAAAGGATGAAGGAATTCTAAACATATTGAAAAACGGGATTTCTATAGGATAAAGTAAGCCCAACGGGGTGATACAATTCAAGATAAAGAAGGCTCAATGTCAATGGCCTGGGTAAATTTCTGGTGGAAAATTTCTTAAGAAAGATGGCTTATGGTTTTCGGAAGAAAAATCAGCATGGGCCCAGATAGTCAAAGAAAGTTGTGGGTTTAGTGGAAAAAAATTTGGATCTAAAGAACGACATAGGTGTCCATGTAGATGAACCAAACATGGAGCCAAACAGTGACCAGGACTATAACTTTTCCAAACTTTTTCATGTCTCTACTGTCCCGCATTTTCCAAACGCTCTCAATAATTCTGTCTTTCTGTCACTGCGCCATGATTCGTCGAATGGATTCTTATAACAAGCCATCGCATAGAGCCATTGCAATCTTGTTATGGCAAATATTTGTGTACGTTGGTCATAACAAAATAATTATCAGTTGAAATGTAATGCTTGGTTTCCTAATTTTGCTTGTCTTTTATGTAGATTGCAGACAAACATAATTTTTTAATCTTCGAAGATCGTAAATTCGCTGACATTGGTAACACGGTCACAATGCAATATGAAGGGTCAGATTGGTCTTACTCTGCATTTTGTGTCAAATTCTTCAGTTTCTTTTTCTCGATAAATTTCATTTTTATTTATTTATTTATTTTTTTACTTTTTTTTTGCAGAGGTATCTTCTGTATATTGGACTGGGCAGATATAGTAAATGCTCATATTATTTCAGGTCCAGGAATTGTGGATGGCCTGAAATTAAAGGTTTGCATTTTCTGTTGCCACGGTTTGGACACAGGAAGCTTAAAATTACTCCAAATCTGATATGAAGTTATATGCTGCGCTAGGGTTTGTCTCGTGGTAGGGGCCTGCTGCTGCTTGCTGAAATGAGTTCATCTGGTAACCTCGCCACAGGTGATTACACAGCTGCAGCAGTGAAAATTGCCGAAGATCATTCAGATTTTGTTATTGGCTTCATCTCTGTCAATCCTGCATCATGGCCTGGTGGACCTGGAAATCCATCTCTTATACATGCAACCCCTGGTGTTCAAATGGTAAAAGGTGGAGATGCTCTCGGCCAACAATATAACACCCCATATTCTGTAAGTAAAATGCGACCCATTTTTTTTAAATTTTTACCAGCCTTCTAATAACACAAATATTTGTTTTAGGTCATTTCTGACCGAGGCAGTGACATCATAATTGTTGGGCGCGGAATTATAAAGGCAGAAAATCCTGCAGAGGCAGCTCGGGAATACCGGCTTCATGGCTGGGATGCATATTTGGTCAATTGCAAATGAATAATGTGCAATTTTGGTTGCCTGCAATGCTCGACTTTTTGAACATTTTATTTGCCCAGAATCAAAGGTTAGAGATTTGTGTGAGCTAACTGCATTATATGGGAGTAGGCTTGATGCAAGATTACCTAAAATTTTCAAGCATTGAGTACAAAATGTGCCATATGTATATATGGAATTTTATTTTGAGATCGAAGGGTGCGCAACATTTTTTTGGCACACGATGCATTCCATCACAACTGTGTGTATCTGGGTTTATCTCATTTTGCAAAGCATCACACTATGTTACCCTTTCCTCCAGCATTCTTATTTTATCCTGGGGCAGCAGAAGACGCGGCGATGCAATTTCCTGATTTCAATCTGGATGTAATACAACAGAAAATGAAGAACCCTCCAGTTATAGGAAACTCTTGTATTTATCTGATTTTATGCAAATATTAGCTCTTGAGGACATATTTGGTACACATTATTAGAAATACTCGACTGTACAATTTTAGCTTTATTTTTTGTTTTTACAATGATGTCTGGTACGATGCAATCCACTTACCGAAAAGGTTTGGAGTTATTTTTGAGAATCTGTTTAACTTGTATGACATGTTCTTGGAAGAATAATGAAAGCTTAATTTTCTATTCTTAATTGGTTTAAAAGGTGCTATGGGACAGAGATACTGTCGGTAGATTGAATTAATTTTATTTACATTTTCCGTCTTGCATTGTCATTTATCTTTCTAAGCTTATATTTGGAAGAATACGAGAAACATGCTTGGTAAACTTTATGCCAACCACAAACGATTAGTGCGCACGTCTTGCATAATCAATTGAAAGATGTGGGGTCCACTGTGTTAAGCACCAGTGTGCTAACATAGCATTACTCTCTCTCTCTCTCTATATATATATAAGTAGATATGCGATCTCCCATAAGTTAATATTTGAGAATGGCTTGTATCGTAGATGAGAAGGGCACTAGTTGAAGAGTGCAACCTCTCCTTGTAGGCATTAGGAGCTGCGAAAGTTACTAACAAGACTCTTCAGATATGTATATATACAACTCTCATCCGTTTTTCAATAATGGTGTTTGGGCTTTAGATATGTGAAAACTTTGACATATAGACTAGTATACCGTTTCTTTGCAGTGGGATTCGACTATAGGCTTTGTTATGATGATGGATTGATGCGGTGAACAGATTTTGAAAATGATTGGTATAGAAAGATGATCAATTGAGGAAATGAGTAATGAGTAGATTTTGGAGATGATTAAGTGAGATGATCGAATCAGAGAAATAGATTGAAGCGGTAAATAAATTTTAGAGAAGATGAAGACGTAGTGCCATACATACGTCGAAGTAATTTTTTCTTTTCCATAGCAGAGAAAACTTCCTACGATAACAAGCTAAATCAAACCGGCTGGTTTCAATTGGTGAATGGACCTTTGAACCAATTCAAGACATTGGTCCGGGAAACCAATTTGTTCATAATTGGGAGACCAAAATGACCTTTTACCTATAGAATTGGTTAAATTTATATATTTTTTTTTTATCTATATTATATTGTTAAATTGAAGAGTCCATTGAAGCACAATTAGGAGATGACTCTTTAAATTAAAAAACATTATATATTTAAAAAGTTTGTTGAAGATACTCTTAGACTGGAGCAAATGTCTTTGAATAATGTGGTTCTTAAATTTAAATAGAGACAGACCTAGAGAAAACCAAGAGAACGTACTAATTTGTTTATAAACAAAGTAATTAAATTTAAATCTAATCAATTTCATAATAGGTAAAGGGACAGCAGAAATTTCATTGAACTAAGTGCAGGAGTTTTTGCCCCTAGGGAATAGGGAGGTCGTAATCCATGCACAGAGATACAAGCCGGCCTATAGGGCATCATATCAATCAATTATATAGCACTAATATGGCCTCCTTCCTCGTGTATTTTATGCATAGACAAGCAAAGAGTGTTTGCTTCCTAAAAATACATGAAGAGAAGATTCCATTTGCTAAACTAACAGATCTGTGCCTAACATCAAAATATCAACACAAATCCATCACTGCTCTTTCCAAATCCTACCAGTAATTCTCAGCTTCAATTCTTTTCGGTCACCGCCAGAGAAAAAAAGTGCCATGTTACGTTGGATTATGAGGCCATCGAAACTATCACGAACCTTTCTGTGGCTATCCCTTATGCTTCTAGGCACTCCTTGCCATATCAACTTCCGCCCATTCCCTCCGACCTCAAGACTATAGCTATAATTTTTTGCCTCATTATCATCACCCATGAATCGCAGAAATGCTATGTACACTGGAGCCATCCCAAGCTGAAATGCTTCAAAATGCAGACAGAAATATTGTCCAAAGCAACTGAACACCTAAAAGACAACCAAGCAACAGGCAACAAGCAACTGAATACCTCAAAGACGAGCAAACAAGAAGCAACTGAATACTTAAAAGACAAGCAAATGAGCTACTTCCTGAAGCAAGATGCATTGCTTAAGCTATGTACCCACCACTACTACACAGAACTCATATAGGTCATAAAGAACTTTCAACATTAGACAAGAGGATATAAGTTCAAGAATGTTAATAAAAATCATCAAATCAGAAAACCAAAACCAACTTCCACTTACAGTTATTATATGTGCAAAGCACAGAAAACTGCAAAGTTCACTAGGGCTTAAGTGCAAATGAAGGTGCACAGTTCATCAAAGCCGAGTACACATTGTTTTGGAAAATCCTCAGGCAAATCTAATCAACAAGAGAACATATGCTAATTTTGATCAGTAAGGGGCATCCTACCATTCTGTAGGATTATGAAGTGTCCCTACCCTTTGAATACAATAACAGCCCACCTTAAATGCAACCTGTCTCTCATATTGCTTAAAGAACTAAGAGGTCATAATCCTTTAACACAAGTTTCTCATATATCCAAAATAAAGGATGTTCTACTCTCTCAACTTTGATACTTTATTCTGCCTATCAAGGCAGATGACATAACAGCATCTCCAAACATTAATTAAGTGCTTGACAGAGTGGCACCATGAAATTATCTACCAAATAATAGGAGCTGCAACAAGAAGGAAAAATTCATTACCGTTAGCATCCACGTGGCATTCTCCACCTCATGTGGATTTGATTTGACATAGCGGTGGTTGAAAGTACTGCCACTGTGCATATCAACCTTGTGATCATCTTTCAAGTGGTCCACAAGATAAGGAATATCACCAATTACCAAGCACTCCGAACCAGCATAGGGACAACTATAAGGTCTAAAAACACACTGGGATTCATGTTTAAGCTTGCTGTAGTAAGGATAGATGCCCATACACCCAAAACTTTGATATTTACAGGGGAGTTCAAGGGATGCAGCTACCTTCTCCAGTGCAAGGCATCTGATATTACCAAGTTCATGCCGGCAAGTTGGGCATCGGTTATGCACCTTAGGTTTGCAACCAGAACACAATGTGTGTCCATTCAAACACTGCAGCAGCCAGAAGAGGAGGGAACTATGTCAAGAAGAAAGCAAAAGGAAACAAAAGCAACAATAGAGATAGTCGCCACTAAATGCACACACTAACCTTATTTCAAAATTATGCATGAAAGATAACCAGCAAATGTTATTTGGAAAAAAAACTATCCAGAAAATGTTATTTGGAAAAAAAACTAACCAGATAATGTTATTTGAAAAAAAAAACAGTACAAACATATGCATTCTTTAACTAGGTAATGTATGATAAAGATTAGTTTAGTGGTTACAGATATTGAGACTGATGAATATCCAGATATCTATTCTGAAAGGTTCAGAATAGGAGACTTACGGACTATGTCCCAACAAACTATGTTCGCTGGAGAAAGACTAGGTAAAGGACAAAAAATATGATGACAAGTGTCAATGTTCGCCCAAAAAAAAAAGGTGTGTATGTTCACAACCCATGCTCCGATATTCACTAGGGAGCTACCTTATCAACCTTGAAGGCATGGACATATGTACGGACGTTAAAATGAGAATAAGCAGAGTAGGCACATGACCAAAAATAAATACTGAATAGATGGTCAACCATACAGTAAAAATGACAAAAGGATGATCAAACTCAAATTATCTACTTCACAAAGATGCATTTAGTATAATCATAAGCAAGACAAATATCCATGTTCCTCAGCTGGTTCAAGGGAAAAGAAAACAACATAAATAAAAACCATCAATACACGTACTAGACAACTTATTCATAAGGCAGTATTAAACCATAAAAGTCAAAGAAATGGAATCACAATACCAAATTCCTAAAGCAAGAGTCTCCATAAAAATTGAAGCAACAAGATAACAAGATGCCTGTAAAATTGGAAGTCATTGACTCATCACTAAAGGAACTACTTTAAATGCAAATGACATAAAAATGTTACAACTTGCCAATTAATTCTGTTTAGATTTTGTATCTAAGGAACAAGATTGAAATAAAAAAAGGTATTAATATGAAGTAATTTTGAACATAAACCAGGAACAGCAAGAGAGAGGCAGACAGAGACAGAGAACCTACTCAATATCAGCAGAAAAAATTTAGTAGGGCATCTCTCACGTTTCAGGCGTGAGAACACCTGGAACACATTCTACTCCATAATGTTCATCTTGCTCTACATATTGCTACAGTAAACCTTTTTATAGGAAATCAGAAATTTATTTAAATGAACTTAGGATCATTACAAGCAAAACAGAGGATACGGCATCCTCTAACAATAGAAACAGAAAAAAGCATACAAACTAACAGTCACCCGTACATGTACACTAGAGAATTTGATGGATAATCAATAACAAAGAATAGCACCAGATAGCTTGTACTGTTAATGGTCAATCTTAAAAAACAAGCTTACTGAGCAAAAGAATATTTTTCCTTGAGCTAACTCAGAGAAAAGAGCACTTTGTTAACAATTTATTGTTTGCTAAAATAATTCTAAATGACTATTTCTAAGAAGTGAGAGCTTTGACTTGATCCCAAAATTCATGAGAGTACAAGGTCAGTGAAGATGAAGCTATGGTGGTCAAAGTCATGGTAGTCAGACAAAGTAAAATCAAGAAAAATAGGGGGTAGTTAACTTTATAGGGACACGTTGACAGAACACCATATAGATAAAGGGCATTTAACAAACCAACCCCCCCCCCCTCCCCCCTCCCCCTTTTTCCAATAAAAGTAATAACATGAAATGAAAATATAAATTACTCAACAAACTTTCATATATATATATATAGTGTGCATAATTTTGAAGTCTAGACAGTTGGTTGTACCTGATGAATAGGAGGGTACATAGCGCTCAAGCACACAGGACATTCCAGTAGCTCACGGACACTACTTGTGACGGTTACATTAGGTTTCAGCACACTTTGAGCAGTGTCACAAATGTGTTCACCAACATCCACCATGTTTTCATTTTGAGGTGGATCAATGACCTCAGGTTTACTTCGCAAATCATCGTAATAGGAATTTGCAGTTGCCATTGATAGTATGAACAGCCAGTACCTTGACATGCCAATGTATAGCTTTAAGTGAACCAACGTCTAGAGCATAAACAGTATAGTGACGATTGAACTAGCACGCAAGAATCTTAGCAAGAAAAGAATAGAAGAAGCACACAAAGTTCACATCTTATATTGATAACAAACAGAATCCTTTTGGAACTGGTGGTTATGATTTTTCACCAGTTATGCTACTGGGTCCAATAGATTTGTCATTAGTCATCTCCTCCACCCCATCTCTATCCCTATCCCTTAATAGATTGAGAGACTGAGTAGCAATAATCTAAGTAGAACTTCATTTTCTGGGGTGTCCTTATGAACACAAGCAACCGGCCAAGTGTGAACATCCCAAACATAGGTTTATAGCTAGTATACCGCTTATCGGTGGAATTCGATCATAGAATAATAAATGGAGATTGATAGGAGAAACAAGGTTGAGGTTGAGGTTGAGGTTGAGGTTGAGAAGGAAAGATTTGGAGAAAAGAGAGAGAATTGGGAATGAGAGAATTGGGGAAATTGAAAAAAAAAATGGAGAGTGGTAAAGACAAATGTATAGTGGATTTTTGGGCCAGCTGAAAAACACCCTACTACGGTCGTGATTAAGAACATAGCATAAAAAAATATTTTCTATAACAAGAACTCCCATTTATAAGAATTAATAAGATTCTCTAATGCAACCTAACCAAATAATGTTACGATTCTTCCAAACCTGTGACTGCTAACCCCCTCCCCAGAAAAAAAAAAAATCCAAACCAACATTAAAATCTTTGTCCTTCGAAGAATACTAAGTCGATTCATCAAGATAAAGGAGGTCTAAAAACCCTTTTCCAACAATTGGATCATAACATTTACTACTATTTAGTTCCAAAAGAGATTCTATATCACCAAAGAGATGATAACAAAGAAGCCCAGCATCAAGTTAAATGCTCAAACCTTCTAAAATCATCCTAAGTATCCCCGTAAAGTATTTGGATATTCAACACTTAACTTTGGGTGTCACCACGCTCGTAATCCTTTTTTCTTTCTTTCTTTTGCACGGATTTGGAAGTGGCAAAGAGATAATCGGTTGATCATGATCAAAAGAAAATATTAAAATGGGTAAATAAATATCAGAAATCCGTGCACCACAGATCTAGAATATTCCATCAAAAAAATTCGAAATCACCTCCCGCAGTTCCAAGACAGTAATAAAACAAAATACACAAAAAAAAAAAAAAACGACCACCCTAAATCACCAAGTACGAAAATCAAACAAAATGACAAATTGCAATGTCTACCTGGAATTAATCGTGGACAACCAGAAATCAACAAGAAAGAAGAAAACCCTAAAAGGGGTCTAGTTAGTTTCGCTGTAACAATAATCCACTAAAGTCGATCAGTGTTTGCTTAAACGAATTAGAATATATGAAGAGCGAAATACTAGGAAGTCTTTGCTTTATTTTTTTCTTCAAGAAATGGAAAATCGGCAAGTTGTAAGCAATTTGGAAGAAAGAGAATGAGAGTTCAATTCAAATTAAAGGAAGAAAGAGGGGGAGCGCGTTGGTAGGTTCTCTGAATACAAACAAAAAGAGAGGTTGTAAAGGTGGGTCCATTATATGTGTGTGTCAAGAAATTGATTGGATATAGAAGAGAACTGTGGTTGCCATTATTGAAGAAGAGAGAGGAATTACATGTAGGCGCCAAATGGGATTTGGTTAGGAAGAATAGAATAGCATTGATTCAGTCCAAGACTACCGATGGCCGGATCGGTAGGATCAGTCTGATTCGTATATGTCCTGTAATAATTGTAGAAGAACTAAATTCACGGATTGATTTGCCATTTTTTGGGACTAGTTGAATACGGATCGGGAGGATCAGAGCACTGATCCGTTTTTTTTTTTGAATAATTTTTTTTTAGCTAAGTTCACTCACCTCTAAATTATAATTTAAGTCCCAAATCTTTCATCTATTTATTATTTAATCCTATTTATTTTTCAAACGGGGTAGATCGGATCGAATCACACATGATTCGATCCGACCCGTGATATGCCCCGATCCGCCCCATTGATCTGCGGATCGAAAATTTTTCGCTCCATTCAAATCGAGTATCCATCGAATTCGTGACGAATCAGATATTTTTGTCATCCATATCCAAAACCCTGCTTGAGATCTACTCCAACGCCTACCCCAGCTTCTGTATTCTATATGCTTAGCTTGATTTTTATTTCTAAAATATTGTTTTCATTATGCTTAAATCAAAATTTAATCACATTAGACTAAAATTTCAAATGTTGATATAGTCTTGGTGCATGATTGGTAGTATTGAAATTATTTTTTAAGTGTTGAAATTATAAATTGTTAGTGAATATGTGAATAAAAAGTGAGTTGTAAGTTGTTGGTCTTACGAAATGTGTAAATAAAAATATGTTTGACCAGTTAAAATTATAATTTAAGCAACTCCAAACATATGCAGCAGTACGTTTAACTACTTAAATAATAACAAGTAGTTTTTATGTCCTATTTAATTTTTACTATATTTATTTATTTATTTTTACTCACTCAAATGAGGACATGTGTCATTTAGGTAGATCTACCTTTTTCAAATTTAATATGTAATTATTTTCTTAGTCTTATTTTTTATCTAAATTGATTTGAGCATCAAGTTTTCCTAAAGATTTCCAATTGAATACATAAATTACATTTGAAAGATTTAAATTTAATATTCAACAAATTAATAATTTAAAATATTAATAACATTTTTCAATGTCAAATTTTATAATTCGCTACACATTACTTTTTTTATTTTTTATTTTTTATTTTTAAGCTAAAAATAAATCAATTAGTATTAATACAAAACAATAAATACTTATTATTATTACTATCAATCTCAGATTGAAATTCTGCATAACTTCACCACCTTTCACTACATCCATTCATCACTTAACTCGTGGATTCAAGATGGTGACATTAGACTGAATTTCAATTTAGAAACTAATAGCATTATGAGTACCGTTCTTCTGCTTCTAAGAGACTGGATGTGATTTATCCCTACCACTTCAGAGGAGGGAGGGGGGAATTTTCAAAATTCATTTGGGCAGCCCATATTTGGGCCAAAATTAGTGAAGTCTGAATCCTTCTTTCTCCCCGATTTCCCTTCTCGTGCGCCGCCCTGGTGACCCAGCTCCGGTGACCTATTTTTACTGTAAAATCATCAAGCATAGCTGATTTTCATACATTTACTGCGCCCCCTGACTCCAGCTTGCTAAAATTTCATGCAAATCTGTCGAAAGTTTATACGAACATCAAATAAGAGGCTCAAATATGAATGCAACGGGCGAAGAAACTTACGTCACCACTGTGGCTGCAATTTACCAGTTGCATTTTGGATTAGAGTTTCGAGACTCCTAATCTCATACCATCCGGATTGCTAAGCCAAGATACGGTTTTCATAGTCTCCTACTTGAAAATTATTTGCTCATTTTTGCAAGAATTTCAGAACATCATCACAGCCTCAACAGAGCAACATTCTCATTGTCCTCAACACATGCTCAACGTATTATCAACCAAAACAAAAAATCAAAAATGTATGAGTACCGTTCTCACTATCTCATGAAGTTAGAAACAACAAATTCATGATTTCATAAGCTATCATCCAGAAATCAATTAAGCTATAGCCGAAGGGTTGTTATTGATTTACAAATCATTGGGTACGAGAAGGGGTAACAACCCTTCAAAAAATTCCCAATCCTCCTCTCCCTCATCAAAGCCCACAAAAAAATATGGAGAAACATGCATTTTCAAAAAAAAATTCAGTAATTTTGCAGTCGAAATTTCAGCAACCCAAGGGCGATAAAATCAGCAAACTTGCGGCCGATTCGCAATAAATTTCAACAAGTTGGAATCGGAAAATCAGCTACACTATCTCATTTTGCAGTAAAAATTGTAGCACTTTGCGGCCAAATTAGAAAAACCCTCGGGCGAGATTTTTTGAAAACTTTGTGGCCGATTTGCAGAAATTAGAGAAACCCTCGATCGATTTGCACGAAATTTCAACAAGCTGGAGTCGGGAGGCGCGATAAATGTGCAGTAAAAATGGGTCACCGGAGCTGCGTCACCAGGGTGACACACGAAAAGGAAAGTCGGGGAGAAAGAAGGGTTTAGACTTTCACTGATTTTGGCCCAAATATGGGCTGCCCAAATGAATTCTGAAAATCCCCCAGCCCACCCCAGCTGAAGTAGCAGCTCCGCTGACGTGGAGTTGCCACATTAGCTGGGAGAAAATCACATCCTACCCATTGGGGACAGGAGAACGGTACTAAAGTATTATTAGTAATAATAAGTATTTATTGGTTTGTATTAATACTAATAAATTTTCTTTGTATTTAAAAAAAAAGTAAAGGATATTGAAAATGTGATTTTGAAGATTTTTATTAATATTTAAAATTATTAATTTATTGAATATTAATGATTTGTATGATTTCAATTAAAATTTTGTTAAAAAGTTGAAGTCGAAGTCAACAATTAATTTTAACTACAAATTTCATAAGACTCACAATTTTTTAACCACACATTTCATTAACTTTCATCATTTTTTACAAAAAAATATGATTTTAATAAAAATCAAACACAGTTTAAAGTTTTCAAACGTAATTTCTGTGTTGAATTAAGAATCTTTAGTGGGAACTTGATGATTAAATAACTTTCGAATAAAGACTAATAATAGATAATGATTAAAATTAAATTAAGAAAAAAAAAAAAGTAAACAAAACTTTACACAGAACATTAAATAGAACACAAAAGGCACATATTATTATTTAAGTGGTTAAGAGTACTACGTAAATCTATATAAACGTCTTACTAAAGTTTATTTTACATAAAATCCATATTATTGCCACTACAGACGATCTCATTGTGATCACCATCGTGGTGAGATCTTCCACCATCTCTTGCTTATGCCATTGCACCACCACCCTTGTGAAATCTTTCACCATCTCTAATGAGGTGGAACCGTGGAAGTAATAAGTCAATGACTCAAAGAGGCCTCGTTTGTAACTAAGCATGAGAAAGCTGTAAAGTTTGGAGAGGTTTAAAACAACCGA
The DNA here is from genome assembly GCA_030279155.1 of Forsythia viridissima. Classification (NCBI taxonomy): domain Eukaryota; kingdom Viridiplantae; phylum Streptophyta; class Magnoliopsida; order Lamiales; family Oleaceae; genus Forsythia; species Forsythia viridissima. Next base: position 12,136,876 of record CM059045.1, on the reverse strand, counting down.
GTGAGTTTGAGAGATGTGTATTATTCCTAGAGAGTTTTAGAGCTTGTTTGAAATATTTACCAAAAAACAAAAAAAATTAATGAAATGTGTGGTTTAAAAGTAAATAAAAATTGTAGGTCGTATAAAATGTGTAATTAAGATTAATTATTGACTTTTGATTCCAACTTTTTAACAAATTTTAATCTAGATCAAATAAGAACTTAATAGAAAATTTGAACTTAACATTCTCTTTCTTAACACCCGTGTTCGCAAAGTTGTTTTTGACTCGAGTGTGACCACAAATTTTGAATACTATACTAAGGTCATATTTGAATACCTACTCACAGGGGTGGAACTAGGATATTTTTTAATCCGGACTGTTATTGGAAAAAAAAAAAATTCACATTCCAAGACCGGACGATCACTGGAGAAAAAAAAAAAAAAAAAAACTATCCCTCTAAATCTGCCCATGCCTACTCATGATGTACTTAGACATGAATGCACTACTCGCAAAAAGGGAGCAACTTCGTACAGACAACTCGTGTGCTTATAACTGTTATTTTGTTTTTTAAGTTCTATCATATTAGTTTTACTTTATTCGTAGGAGCATATCCATGCGAAAACTAAAAATAATTTTGGGTTGAACTAATATATATAAAAAAATCTAAATAAAAAAATTATTATACTTAAAATAGAAGATGTTTTCTGGGTCAATGTGGGCTCTAGCACATGGGAACTCCCGGATTTCTGGTTGCAGATTAGAATCCATGTGCTATGTACTTTTCAATTGACGTGTTTTTCTATATTCTAGTTTCTTGTTGAAAAGTCTTTCATTTGAATTTGGATAGCACATATTTGTTACTCTTTAAATTATAATTTTAGTTAATTAAATTTGTCAAATATACTTTTTATTTATATATTTTGTAGGATTTACAACTTACAACACATATTTTATCCACACATTCACTTACAACTTATAATATAAACACTTAAAAAATAATTTCAACACTACCAAACATATGTGGTTGCCAGTGACTAGGGATGGCAATGGGGCGGGTCGGCCCCGCCCCGCGAAATTTTTGGCCCGCCCCGCCCCGCCCCGCCCCGCGACCCGCGAATTCGCGGGGCGGGGCGGGTCGCGGGGCGGGGCGGGTCGGCCGTTGGACCCGCCAACCGCCCCGCGAACTTTTTTTTTTTTTTTTTTTTTAAACTGAAAAATAATTAAAAAAATATATATACAATTTTTTTTAAATATTTATACCAAGCAAAACAAAAAAATTATAAGATTTGGGTTGTGGTATAGTGGTTAATGTTAATAGTTTATAAGTTTTAACTCGGGTTTGATTCTTCTTTAGTTTATTTTTAGTGAAAATCATAATTTCTACTATATTTTATGATTTTTCAAAAAAAAAAAAAAAAAAATTTTTTTTTTTTAGGGGCGGGTCGCGGGGCGGCGGGGCGGGGCGGGGCGGGGTCGCCCCGGACCCGGCTCGGGGCAGATTTTTCTGCCCCAAACCCGCCCCTATTGCTTCGTGGGGCGGGGCGGGGCGGGGCGGCTCTTGGCGGGGCGGGGCGGGGCGGGGCGGGGCGCGGGGTGGGTTCGGGTCGGCGGGTTTTTTTGGCATCCCTACCAGTGACACACATTATAAGATGACATTCAGGTTCAGCTGTCCTTAACATTATAAGGTGAATTCAGGTTCAATAATCTGCCATGTTTTTCCTAATTTATGACTTCTTTAGGTAATGGATTAAAGTCAATATTTAGGGTTTGTTTGATAGAACTTCTGATTAAAAAAAATTGGTAGATTTTGATCAGAATATCAAAGTTGATGTAATGTATGACAAGAGTTTGCCTTGTAATTTTTTAGACTTGAAGCGAATTTTATAAATTAGGCTTTTATGAGCTTCAAATCGTAGTGCATTCAAAATTCATAAGAGTTTTACGAAACTAATTGTTAACTTAAAATTCAATAATAAAGTACAAAATATTTATATTATAATCAAATAACAAGATCACAAACATTCCAAAAGGTGAAAAAATAGTAAGAATTTAAAGTGCTAAAAAATAGTATGACTCAAACGTTCTTATATGTGACTGTTGTTCAATGATTAAGCTAAAAAAATAGTAATAAAATATTTCAATCATCCTACAATTAGACTCAATATAAGAATTCAAAGTGTTATGAATTTTGTATTTTTAAGAATTTGTAGGTATCTATTCTATATATTAGATTATGGAAGAATTTAAAAAAAATACCAAAAACTCAAACTATCAAATTACAAATGGAAAAAAAGAAAAGGAAAGGAAAAGAAGCACTTCTTTAACAAACTTTTAAGTGTTTTTGTCGTTTCAATTACAAGGAATAAGATTCTAAATCTAAGTCGTGCTTAACTTATAATTTAAGTTGGTTAAATTGGTTAAACATACTTTTTATCCACATGTTTTGTAGGAACCACAACTTACTACTCACTTATTATCCATACATTCTAGAAGACCCACAACTTATAAGTACTTAAAAAATAATTTTAGCACCACAAATCTTGACAACTGGTACAAAACAAAACCAATTCTATAACTAATATGAATCAATTATCTAACATAATATCGAAAATTTTCAAATTTTAAAGAACTAATTATTTACACAGGAAAAAAATACGCTCATAAAAAAAGCAGAAATTAAATTCTAAACTTTTCAAACTACACAACAAGAATGATATTCAAAACACTGAATTCCGATACTACAACAATAAACAGATAAATCTACTTAGACTTTCAGAATATAAACAAAATAAAATTCAAAACTTGAAACAATAATCAAATGGGTTTAGAATATATATTAAAAGTACCTCAATGCTCAAAATTAGCTAAATACTTAGTTTTGAGAACAAAAGTAGAAAACAGTGTGCATTCTTCTTCTTCTTCTTCTTCTTCTTCTTTTTCTTTTTTTTCAGCAATTGGTGGTAAGATTCTAGAATTTAGAGTTTTGCAAATTGTGAAATGAATGGAAAGACGGAAGAGGAAATGAATGGAGAGACGGAAGAGTTACAAGAGCTGAGAATGAAAATTGGGAATATTGAGAAATTGGGATGTGAATCAAAAGTTAGAGGCATAGTTCTGGGCCGGGTTATTAGTTGGCCCAACGAAAAAATTGAAGTTTTTTTTTTGTTTTTTGAATTGGACTTAGTCTGACTATTAACAAATCCAGAATTTTGTACCCTCTTTATTTTGGGCCTAAGGCAATGGCCTCACCTGCAGCACTCCAAAATTTTATAGGTTTTATTTGATGACTTAATTGATGAATTAGATTGTTTTGAGTCTTTGTGGGATATTTTAGTTTTTTACGGACTAAAGTGAGAATAGGAATTTATTTTTCATTTTTTTTTATTTGGACCAAATAATTAAACTTAGATGGTACGAGAATTTCTATATGGATATTGGCCTCGTTTTGTAAATCGCAATTAATTATGTGTAACAAAAAAGTTATTTTGAATAAACCAAACTCAAAATAGAGTCAATTATAGAAGTTGAAGTTTAATGAATAATTATATAAATTAATTACCATTTTCTTCTTGAGTAATAATATTCATAGTTAACCGTAGTCAATTTATGTGACATTACTTAATTGGAATAGTTATTCATAGTTGCTAACTATAAATAATTTTATTCAATTAAAATAAATAATTATTCTCAATTATTAAGAATAGTATTACTTTTTTTTTCTTTTTTTCTTTTTTTTTGGGTGTGCATGTATTTAAAAAGGTACCATGCAAGGCAACAAATAAAAAGAAAAACAATCCACCTCACTCAGCCAAATTGTTATTTCAGCAAGTAGTAGCCACGCAGTCAGTGTTTTCTTTTCCCACTCACAATTCCAAAAATATTCGAATTTCAAGATATCACGTGTAGCGGAACAATCTTTTGACGTTGTGTTGACATATGAAATAACAAGGGTCTGAAAAGAGACTTAAGAAAAATTGTACATGTAGGCCCATAATAAATACCCAAGCATATAGGCTTAGAAAATATGTCGGCCAGGCCCAACGGATGCCCAAATAAATTTGTATATAGGCCCAATAGAAATTGTCCAAGCCAGGAAGGGCCCAAAATGGACATCGCCCAGATCAAAAACGCTCAGGGCGTTGGGCGATTAGAATGGTCAATCGCGGCATAAGAGTAACTGTTCATAAGTAGTTTTTCTCATTTTCTTATCATTGTTCCCACGTTGTCAGGAGTTACAAACTTGAATTATCATGAAGGAGTTACAAGAAGTTGGATCATCATGGGGAAGTTACAAACAATTGGGATCATCATAGGAGAAATGGGCAGTTATTGGGCGACGAGGTGATTGCTTCATGAAGGAGTTACAAGAAGTTAAATCATCATGGGAAAGTTACAAACAGTTGAAATCATTATGGAAGAAATGGGCAGTTGCTGGGCGATAAGGAAGAAACTGGGCGATGAGAAGTTTTTATGCAAGATTGAAGGAAAACGTGTGATAAAACCGTTTGACAAGGTATAAAAGAAAGGAGATTGATTGAAGAAAAAAAAGAAGAGGAACTCTAAAAAAACAGAGAAATGTAATTTCATTCCATTTAATCTTAAATATTTCTTTACAGTGAATTCTAGTGTGCTTGTGCCCCTTGGAGGCATTTCGTTTTGCTTTTTTCATCCTTGGTCATTATTGTAGTCTTCATAAATCAAACACCCCTTGTTGGGACTTTGTCTCAAAAGGTTTGGCGTCCCTTACACATCGTCTGAATCCTTTAATTGTTAGCGAAAAATACACATTCCGCGCGAAACAATTTGGCACGCCCGGTGGGACACTTTTGGTGTTAGAAGATACAAGATGGTGGAACAATATGCCTCACAAGAACTCAGATAAGGAACCAGCAAGCCAGCGAATTCAATCCGTGATCGAGCGATATGAAGAACAGCAAAATACACCAGCAACGGAGGGACAAAATCAAAGCCGTTATGAACCAATGACGGAATTGAGTCCACGAACCATGCGCGCATTACTTGGCGAACTCACGCAAGATGTCGTGGGACAGGTAAGCTTGCAAAATGTTCATGATATGGAAAAATTTGTTCAAACTGGAAATGTGTATTACGACAACATGGCCAAACAATTAAGTACTTTGAATGAACTTATAACTAGGTTAGTAGGCCAGACATGTCAACCAAATTTGCCAAATATAGGGAATCATTTCCAAGCTAGGACGGTTGTGGGGCACAATTCACCGACGATGAACCCTATAAATCCTAGTCAAGGAATAGAAATGCCTTTTATACCATCGACGTCAAATGTGGGTGGAGGCAACATGGCCAATTTGAATGGTCATAATGTGGGATCGTCCAACTTGGGGGTAGCCCGAATGCAAGAGAAAATATGCCAAATATAGGACAAAACGCAACACGTGTTAACGAAGGGGCAAATGTCCAAGTAAATGGCAATAATACCATGAGTAATGGTAATTTGGCCACAAACCCAGGTTTAAACAATAGACCTCAAATGATTCCACCTGTGAATCAACCTATAGGAGTCCTGTACGATCCAAACATTAGACCTCAAATGATTCCACCTGTGAATCAACCTATAGGAGTCCCGTACGATCCAAACATGGCCTTAAGAAACCAAATCACCGAGATAATGCAAGATCAGATGGCTTTTGGAATGCGTCCTTTCATTAGGCCAACCTATAGGAAGCCATATCCCGATTGGATAGACCAAGCCTATCAGTGGCCTAGGGGATATAAAGTGCCGGAATTTTCACTATTCACAGGTTTAGGAGAGGTCTCAACATTGGAACATGTAGGACGATTTACACTGCAATGCGGTGAAGTAAATGATTATCATAAAATAAGGTTGTTTCCTAGTTCGCTAACAGGGGTAGCTTTTTCATGGTTCATTAATTTACCAGCAAACTCTGTTCAGACATGGCAACAATTAGAACAGTTGTTCCACGCCCAATTCTATAAAACTGAATCTGAAGTCACCTTGGCCGATTTGGCGAATTTACGTCAAATGCCAACTGAATGGGCAGAAGTTTTCCTTCAAAGGTTTAAGACTGCTAGGAGTAAATGCTTAAGATCGCTCAAAGTTGTTTAAGTTTCGACTTGAAAAAGAAATTTCAGGATAGGGAGTTTCCTGATCTCTTCCAATTAACGGCCAATGTAATTAGGTATGAGCGTTTGATAAGGGAAGAAGAACAAATGAAAAATTCCAGCAAAGGGACTTACTATAGAGACCCAAACTTCGACGTTCACGTTGTAGATGAGTATTATGATCAAACTGAAATATGTTTGGCCGAATTGATTAAAGGAGATGCTTATGAATGTCTGTTAATAATTAATTCAGGGATGACGGCGAAAAACGAGCCTCTAAGAGATACAAGCAAGAAAGTTAGAACGTTTTCGTTCGATATAACCAAAGCAGATACTATATTTGATAGATTGTATAAAGACAAGCAAATAAAACTGAGCGATAAGCACAAATTGCCAAATCCTGAGCAAGTTAAGGATAAAAAATATTGTAAGTGGCATAATGCATGGTCTCATACAACTAATAATTGTTTGGTTTTTCGTCATGTATTACAGGATGCCATCGAATCAGGGCGAATTACTTTTGAAGCTAAAAAGAAGATGGCAGTGGATGAGAATCCTTTTCCGCGGCCACTAGGAGTCAATATGTTGTCAGCAGGTTTCAAAAGTGGTTTACCTAAATTCAAATTGGTAGTCGATAATGGAGACGAAGATCTTGAACAGCATCCCAGCGTGTTCGAACGTCTCAAAGGTAAAGAAGTTGAAAGGAACAAAAAAGTGTTGTGTGCTAGATGTAGCAGAGAAATAGATGAAGATGAGGAGAAAATAGAAGTATGGGGGCGTCACAATCATCCAAACGCGACCTAAAATTTCCAACCTATTCAAGGACGAAAGGTATCACGGCCTCCTTTTGAAAGACAGGTCAGGCCAATGTATGATGGCATGCCGATGTACAACGGCAGGCCGATGCTCAACAATAGAACGTTCAGGCCACAGCCCCATCGATCGAATGTATGGCACTCATTCCAATACAGTGCGGGAAGGGTGATACCCTTTGATCAAATGACTAGGACACAGCAAAGACGTCATCAGAGAAATTATGGACGAATGATGAGGCAGCAACAAGAAGTGATACGTCCCAAATTGCCCAATTTCTCCAACACTGTTGCTAAAGAAAATCTCGAAAATGAGAAGGAACATAATGTGAACGATTCAACAGAAGAATTGCCAGAAGATTCTTCTGGTAGGTCGAAGTTTGAAAGACACAGCAAAGACGAAGATGAAGATGATCCTGGACAATCCATCACCATTCAGTTTGGTTCTTTACCCCCAATATTGGCTAATAATTATCTGCTTGCCAATGAATTTAAAAGCAAAAGGGATGAGGGGCCACAAGACGATGAGAGGGAGGAAGCATGCACATTGGAATGTGAGGGAGAAATCGGGCAAACCTCTGGAGATATCTATGGAGGAGAAGAAGAAGATGATGGCTTGACAGATGTGGAAGAAGAGATTGACTTAGAATCAGAAAGAAGAAAAAGAGGAGTTTCATATAACAATTTGCTAAAACAACTGTATCAAGAAGGTGTCCGAGAAGTAGATTTGTTGGGCGAACCATCTGGGCGATCTTTTGATTATTATGTGTTATACGGGACGCCCAAGAAGAAAATGAGAGTACCACGCTCTAAAAAGTATGGATCACCTCCAACGATATTGCCACCCCCTACAGGTTGGGAGGAAGTGGGCGACATAGAAGCTCAAGAGCCCGGCACAGAAGATCAGTGCGAAATGTTGCACGTAAACCTGACACAGCATTTCGATCCAAAGGATGACGGGGGACAAGAAGTGGAGATAGAGGCGACTGAAAAGGTCATCTTTAAGAAGCCAACGACCAATCTAACCAAACATTTGAGGCCATTATATGTAAAGGCCCTAGTCAATGGCATCCCTGTAGCCAAAGTTCTCATAGATAATGGGGCCGCTATTAATACCATTCCATCCAGAATGATAAAGAAATTTGCAAAGACAGAGAGCGACTTGATCCCTACTGAAGTTATTCTTACGAGCTTCAATGGCGGGGTGACTTCGGCCAAAGGAGTAATGCCTTTGGACGTGACGGTAGGAACTATCACCAAAACCACAGTATTCTTTGTAATAGACGGGCCGACTAGCTATAATGTGTTGTTAGGAAGAGATTGGATTCATGGAAATCGTTGTATACCTTCGTCACTCCATCAGTGTCTAGTTTTTTGGAATGATAAATGTGAGGCCGAAGTGGTGCAAGCAGATCATAGACCTTTTGTTACAGAAGCAAACTCGATCGAGAAATTCATGTATGAAGGAAATTATGGGCCTGTAAGAGTAGTCCAAGATGGTGAAGAAACTCGGATCATCGCGCAGAGCGAGGAGCCATTATCAGTAGATGCATTTACTGAAATGTTCGATCAAATGAGGCCAAACATAGTGGCCCTTGAAGAGCCAATGATTGGCAAAAAAGATATTCGATAAATGTTGAAGAAGGTATCTAGCCTTCAGGATGTCGAAGCCAAGTCAATGGCTTTCGAGAAAAGGTGCGAAGAAGAAATAAGAAAGAAAACGGCTTTAAAAATTTTAAGGGATAAATTAGCAGTGTTCGAGTTAGAACAGAATATTGGCCGAGAAGTTAATAAGGTGGATTGTTTGGATGCAGAAGACATCACTACAAGGAGCTTGGACGACGATGTGATAGGAGTCATGAAGACGGGGCACGCCCAAGCACAAGACCCTTTGGTGAAAGTAAATATTGGAGATGAACAAGAAGATCGCCCAACGTTTGTCAGTCAGATGCTTAGCAAAGAGGTAAGTGAACAGTTAATTGCTTTGTTAAAAGAGTATAGAGATTGTTTTGCTTGGGAATATGAACACATGCCTGGTTTAGATAAAAATTTGGTAGAACATAGGCTACCAACTAAGCCACACTTTAAACCACATAAGCAACCCCCCAGACATTTTGCTCCTAATGTATTGTCCGAAGTAAAGAAAGAAATAGAACGATTGTTGAAGGCAGGTTTTATAAGGACGGCCAGATACGTTGAATGGTTGTCTAATATTGTGCCTGTATCAAAGAAAAATGGTAGTATTAGGGTTTGCATAGATTTCAGAAATTTGAACTTAGCAACGCCCAAAGATGAATATCCAATGCCAACGGTAGATTCCTTAGTAGATTCAACTGCTGGACATGTGATGTACTCTTTTATGGATGGATATTCAGGATACAACCAAATTTATATAGCTGAAGAAGATATACATAAAACTGCATTCAGATGCCCAGGTACTCTAAGATGTTTTGAATGGGTGGTCATGCCTTTTGGTTTAAAAAATGCAGGAGCCACTTATCAAAGGGCAATGAATCTAATTTTTCATGACATGATAGGAGAATTCGTTGAAGTTTATGTTGATGATATAGTGGTTAAATCATTGAAAGAAGAAAACCATATCCAACAATTGAAACGTTCATTCGAACAGATGAGACAATATAAATTAAAATTGAATCCGTTGAAGTGTGCATTTGGGGTTAATGCAGGAAATTTCCTAGGATTCCTAGTGCATGAAAGAGGAATTGAACTTGATAAAAATAAAGCAAAAGCAATTTTAGAGGCTAAACCACCTAAGAACAAAAAGGAATTACAAAGATTCCTTGGGCAAGTGAACTTCTTACGACGTTTCATCTCTAATTGTGCAGGGCGAACGAAAGCTTTCTCGCCTCTTCTAAAGTTGAAAAATCAGGACGACTTCGTCTGGAAGGAGGAGCATCAAGAGGCTTTCCATAGCCTGAAGACATATCTGTCAAATCCACCAGTATTGGTTTCACCTATCCAAGGTCGGCCAATGAAAGTTTATATATCGGCCGAACAGGAGTCAATAGCTAGACTAGTCGTCCAGGACGACCAGTTTGGAGAAGAAAGGGCGATATATTATCTTAGTAGACGACTTACTGTGTGTGAATGTAATTATTCTGCTATTGAAAAATTATGTCTTGCTTTGTATTTTACATGTACTAAATTAAGGGCTTACTTACGGCCTGTAACTATTTACTTAATTTCTAAAGTAAATTTGGTTAAGTACATGTTCTCTCGTCCTGTTTTGCATCAAAGGATTGGTCTTTGGACTTTAGCACTATCAGAATTTGAAATACAGTTCATACCACAAAAGGCGGTAAAAAATCAAGCATTGGCTAACTTTTTGGCCGATCATCCATGCTTGGACGTACCTAAGAAAATTGAATTAGAAGTCAATTTGCTCGAGATAAAACTCTAGATTTTATACTTTGACGGTTCAAAAACCGCTAGAGGTGCAGGAGTAGGGGTAGTGCTAATAAACCCACTAGGGGTTTGTTACAAGTTTGCTTTCGCCCTGACTGAAATGTGTACAAATAATCAAGCCGAATACGAAGCGTTGATTGTCGGTTTAGAATTATTATTGGATTTGGGGACGAAAAACGTGCTTATCCGAGGTGATTCTCAACTAATAATTTATCAATTGAATGGCGATTTTAAATGCCAAAGTGACTCTGTCATAAGTCAATATGGCATCGCTCAAGAGCTCCTGGACGAGTTCGACCAAGTAGAGCTTCAATACGTTAATAGAATGTATAACGATTTGGCAAATGAGTTGGCCCAAATGGCATCAGGTTATTCAAAAATGTTAAATAACGATTCTGCGTGCGAGTACGGAACGATATTGCCTGTACTTCAACGAAGGGCGAAGGGGTTTAATGTGCATTGTATACAAAATGGAGACACATTGGATTGGAGAGAAGAAATACAAAAATTTCTGGAAGAACCCAATAAGAAGAACGACAGGTAGTTAAAATTACGTTCACTGAACTATTTGCTGGTTGAAGGAGAATTATATAAGAAACGCTCAGATGGTATACTTTTGAAGTGTATAAATTTGCGAGAAGCTAAAGTGGTTATGGCCGAAGCACATGAAGGAGTGTGCGGAGCACATCAAGCTGGCCAAAAGATGAGGTGGTTGATCATCAGGAATGGGTATTATTGGCCTAAAATGGGCGAGATATGCGTTCAGTATGCCAAAAGTTGCTTGGAGTGTCAAAAACATGGCCCAATCCAAAGAGTGCCAGCCAGGGAAATGGTACCTATTATTAAACCATGGCCTTTCAAGTGTTGGGCGATAGACCTGATAGGAAAGATTTACCCACCATCGTCCAAGCAACACACCTTTATAATAGTCGCTACCGATTTTTTCACTAAATGGTAGAAGCGATACCCTTAAAAGAAATTTCCCAAAGAAATGTCATAGAGTTCATTCGTGATCATATCGTATATAGATTTGGGATACCTCAAACTGTAGTGATGGACCATGGAACTTCTTTGAACGGGAATCAAGTGAAAGAATTTCTGAGCGAGTTTGGAATCAAGTTGGCGAACTCTACGCCTTATTACGCCCAATCCAACGGCCAAGCAGAATCGTCAAATAAGGTTTTAAAGAGTATCATAAGGAAAATGATAGGCGAAAATGCTAGAAAATGGCATGAATGCTTGAATAGGGCGTTATGGGCCTATAGAACTTCGCCGCGATCTAGTACTAAAGTAACTCCTTTCCAGTTGACATATGGGCAAGAAGCAATGCTGCATATGGAAATTAATGTGCAATCGATCAGAGTACGTTTGCAAAATAATATAGATGAAAATGAGCATACTGAACTACTTGTTCAGAATTTATTAGAATTGGACGAACTAAAGTTGAGCGTTTTGGATAGGTTGCAAATTCAGAAAAGACAAGTGGCTTCCTATTATAATAAAAGGGTTATAGCCAAATGTTTTAGCACGAAAGATTTGGTATGGAAAACAATACTCCCATTGGATAGTAGTAATCCAAAGTTTGGGAAATGGTCACCAAATTGGGAAGGACCATACATTGTTAAAGAAGTGTTGCCAAATGGGGCATATCATTTAGAAAATTTGGATGGTATGAGGCACATGAGGTCTATTAATGGCAAATATTTAAAGAAGTACGTTCCGTCAGTTTGGGATTTTGAACGATTAGAGGTTTAAACATTAAGGGATGCAATTCTATAAACGAATAGAGCCTTTCATTTCATCAGATAATTTGGTTGCCATAAGTGGCTGCCATTACAAAAAGGAAACTAGATAAAAAACTTTAAAATCCTAACTACATCCTTCCCCAAATAGAGCGCATTTGCTCTCTAAGTTTTTCCCACTCATCGCGCTGTTGAACAGAAGCGGCGGATAGTTCATCCATAAACCCATCGTCCACTTCTAAAGTTGAATAACGCTCAAGTAAAGATTTAGCCCGTTCAACTTCCTGTGAAGCGTTGCGCTTCTTGGCTGCCAGCCTGGCCTTACATCCATCTTTTCTTGGATTTCTTTCATCTGAGCAGCCAAACTCATCATCAAGGAGTCTTCAACCATGACCTCGGAAGAAATCTCGTTCAAATTGTTTTTGGCTTGATCGATTTCCTGGTGAAGGGATTCCTTTTCGGTCATGGCTTCGACATATTGAGTCTTCTTGACTTTGAGCTCCACATTCTTGGCCAGTAATGCACTTATCTCCTGATGAATGACTTTCAAAGATAACTTGAGATCTGTGGAGAGTTTGAGCGAAGGAAGCTCAAGTGCTTGGGCCATTTGGTGGCTTAAATGCTCAAATTTGTCCCGATGGTTGGCAGCACTAGCATGTGAGATATCCATGTCCATGAAGGAAGTATATTCAAGTACTGCCTGCTTTAGGATGTTCATGTTTTCCATGGAAAAAGCACCAGAGGCAGAAGAAGGACGACTGGCCGAAGACGAACGAGCGGCCTGACTAGCCTTCACTTGTTCCCATGACGTGAACAAGTCCTGAATAGAGCGCAAGATGGTATCAGCATCCTGTAAAGATAAAACAATTACTTAGTGTTTCTTTGGAAATAAACAAAGTAAGGGAAATCGAAAGAAAAATTACCTCATCAGTGGTCTTAGAGGAAGAAGGGGGAAGTGTTCCACTGTGCGATTTTACCGCCTGTGAAGAGTCACCCCTATCCGAACGTGATGGCTCAGGTACAACCGGACGTATTGGTTCAGGTACAACCGGCAAGTCAATTGGTCTTTCTGCAAAAGGACGAATGATGATAAGTGCTTCATGAGTAAAGCCATGTCAAATGCCATGTCAACTGGTAGAATTAGAAAAATGATTACAACTATAAGCACATATTACCATCCGGTTCTACACCTGGAGAGGAAACGCCCTGAAATGATGAAGATTCATCAACTGCCTGGGCGATTGAAGCAGCCGAGTCTCCAAATCCCTTTTCAGGCAAATCCACTTCTATGGTCGGCTCGGACGATCGAAGAATTGAAGGGTCGGGCGATGTGAATTCTTTCAAAGAAGAAGTGACTCCCCTCTGGTTTAGAATACAAAGAGAATGTCAATATTCATGCTAAAGAATTCTTTAAATGAGGGAAAATCAGGTTACCTTTCTTCTGATCGGAGGAGGAGTACCACCATCATCATTACTTTCATCATCAGCCTGATCTGACGGGTCTGATGCAGGCCGTTTACGACTGGATGTACCTCTCGCATCTCCATTTTGGGCGGGAGGAGAACTGGATTGAATGGTGAGTGCAGTAGAACGTCTAGTACGCATTGTCGAAGGCTTTGCAGGAGAAGACGAAGGAGCAGGTTGTTTAACGGATATGGGCACAGCAGGGATAGGAATCGGAGTAGGAGAAATGGAAGTTCTCGAAGACCCTGACCCCTCAAGTATGTGGAATGCTTGGTTGACATTAGTAGTGAAGAGCCTACGTTTCACCGAAGGCCAAAACTGTGCAAAAAGAGAGTGAACGGCCAAAGTGGGATTGAAAGGAGCCAAAGAAAACCCGTTCATTAAGGAAGCATTACGCTCATTTATAGCTTGGGCTTCCACTTTGGTGATGGTATGGAAACGTTCTTGAAAACTCTTTGAGTAACAAGGAGGAAGGGCCCAAGTTTGGCCAAAACCAAGCTGTCGGGCAAAGAACTGGGGAGCATAGACCTCGACCCCAGCCTTGGCATTGGTGCCCGTAAGAATGTCATGAAACAATTCTCGCCCAGTCAAGTATTGGACCCAAACGGGCAAGACATTACTCACCTCGTTCAAACTAAGAGGAGGTTGAACGTAGGCTGGGACTTGATGAATGGAGAAAGGAAAGAAAGAGGGAATTGAATTTAAATTATAAAAGAATGTAAAGACGTCCCGATTAGACATATTAACGGGAGCTAATTGGTTAATAATTAGCCCGTAACAACTCACGGACCTGGGGGGAATTGAAGGAACACCAAGTTGTGGAAAGTATGCTCTCAACCACAATTGAGCGAGCCAAAGAGGCCCACTCCCAGTAGGAGAAGCATTGGTCCTAAGCTGATGTTGAAGGTAAACCATACCTCTATAGAAGGCAGCCAGAAACAGAGAATAGAGGTTTAAAGACCTACCAAGAGCTAACTCATGGGCGATAGGCAAATAGGCCATGGAAGGTTTTAGACTAGGAACACAAAGAATGTACCTACACAGCCAAACTTGGAGGAAAGCTACACGCTCTGCATGTGTGGGATCTTTGCCCGTGTTTTCATAAAGCTCTTGCATGCCTGAATAGGAGTCCGTGAACTTCTTATCAAACTTTGGAGCGAGGGAGGATATCAATATAGCAGGAGAAATGGTATCGCCCAGAGGAGGAAGATTGACCAAAGCACCAACATCCCTTAGAGTAACTGACATTGGGCCAAGGGGGAAAATGAAGGTATTGTACTCATAAGACCAGAAGCTTAGGGCAATTGGGAAAAGAACTGGGTCATATAGCGGGGGACGTGTGGTAATTTCCAAAAGATCAGAAATCCTAGCACGATCAAAAAGCGCCTTCGTAGGGGCATGCTTCATCATACGCGCATGCCAAAGGCGGAAGGTGGTATCAGATTTGGGCCATGTGCGAATGCTTTTCTCGCGGATTGGCTTCAATGAGAATGGGTCCAAGAAAGGAGGTCCTTGGGTACAAGGAAAAAATTGGGCTGTGGCTAGTCGCCCAATAGAGTCTGCATCCCTGAACGACGGGCCCAAATAGAACTCGTTCATATCCGGCCTAGAAGGTAGAAGATTTGATGGGTTTACGTAAGGTTTGGTCAGGAGGTCTTGGAAATCTTCGAAAGTAATGTTGTTGTTGGAGGAAGCTCTGGACGTCGACATGGTTTCAGAAAATGGACAAGAAGATTGCAAGTGAAACGATCAGTTTGGAAGGATGAGTGAGAGTTAAAGAAAAGATGAATGAATAGTGTCCTTTTTATAGAGGGAGAAAAGGGACAATGATGTGATGAGGGCTGGACGTGGTTATTGGTAATGGCGCCTTTTTGGGGTTTATATAAATCGTGCTCTTAGGATTTCGGAATTAAGGCGCTTTTCAGAAGATGAAACGCCACCAAGTGAATATGGCTAATTAAATAAGCAATTATATTAATTAAGCCATATTGGGAGGTAACTGTTGACATATGAAATAACAAGGGCCTGAAAAGAGACTTAAGAAAAATTGTACATGTAGGCCCATAATAAATACTCAAGCATATAGGCTTAGAAAATATGTCGGCCAGGCCCAACGGATGCCCAAATAAATTTGTATATAGGCCCAATAGAAATTGTCCAAGCCAGGAAGGGCCCAAAATGGACATAGCCCAGATCAAAAACGCTCAGGGCGTTGGGCGATTAGAATGGTCAATTGCGGCATAAGAGTAACTGTTCATAAGTAGTTTTTCTCATTTTCTTATCATTGTTCCCACGTTGTCAGGAGTTACAAACTTGAATTATCATGAAGGAGTTACAAGAAGTTGGATCATCATGGGGAAGTTACAAACAGTTGGGATCATCATGGGAGAAATAGGCACTTATTGGGCGACGAGGTGAT
Source organism: Forsythia viridissima (assembly GCA_030279155.1). Lineage (NCBI taxonomy): Eukaryota > Viridiplantae > Streptophyta > Magnoliopsida > Lamiales > Oleaceae > Forsythia > Forsythia viridissima. Next base: position 12,120,928 of record CM059045.1, on the reverse strand, counting down.
TGCTTCATGAAGGAGTTAAAAGAAGTTAAATCATCATGGGAAAGTTACAAACAGTTGAAATCATTATGGAAGAAATGGGCAGTTGCTGGGCGATAAGGAAGAAACTGGGCGATGAGAAGTTTTTATGCAAGATTGAAGGAAAACGTGTGATAAAACCGTTTGGCAAGGTATAAAAGAAAGGAGATTGATTGAAGAAAAAAAAGAAGAGGAACTCTCAAAAAACAGAGAAATGTAATTTCATTCCATTTAGTCTTAAATATTTCTTTACAGTGAATTCTAGTGTGCTTGTGCCCCTTGGAGGCATTTCGTTTTGCTTTTTTCATCCTTGGTCATTATTGTAGTCTTCATAAATCAAACACCCCTTGTTGGGACTTTGTCTCAAAAGGTTTGGCGTCCCTTACACATCGTCTGAATCCTTTAATTGTTAGCGAAAAATACACATTCCGCGCGAAACACGTTGATTTTACATGTTTTTCTATCTAATTTGATTACTATTATTTACGACTCTTTTAAAAGAAAATCACGATCTATGTTAATTAAACATTCGAATTTCATGTTGACTTTTGGCGCCATGTTATTTAGTCTTGGGTTGTTGTAGCGCTGCACATTCTTCATGGCTTAGTAACTCTCGTGTCATGTTTGATAAGAGAATTTTGATATAATTACTGTTTAGACGGCTGTGAATTGGAATTGTAGGAGTCTCACTAAATATAATTTATACTCACTCCATTATTTAACATGTTCCAGGTTAACTTGGATTGTAGCAAGGTGCTTGGTGGGTTGATGGAACTTTAGCATGCGAAGGAATTTGTCAAGTAATTTAAGAATATTTATAGAAATTTTTGTTTAATAAATCGAAGTTTAATTAATATTTCAAACGTTAGTCTCTACAAATTTAAAGTTTTTTTTTTTTTAGATTTCAATGAAGTTTTTAGTCTTTATTTGATAAAAAAGACAAAAATACTTTTAATTTTAGTTTAAAAAAATTGTAATTGGATTTCTAACATTTGCAAAATGTGCAAATAAGTCTGATACATTTATTAAACAATATTTAATTTAGCATATTAAATATATCATTATAGTCGTGTCAATTAAATTTTTCATAAGAGAAAAATATAAAATTATTGCACAGTAAATATAATTGTTATGTAATGTGAAAAACTTGAATAAAAATTAAGTTAAAGAAATAAAAAAATGGCGTATATAATTTTATGACATTAAACAAATCTTATTATTTTTTTAATATAAAAATACTAACAAAAATTAATTTACGCATTTTGTAATCTTTATTTTTGAACAATAATACAACGATAAATTAAAATATGAATAATACAATTTGAGCTCTAATATTTGTAGTTGATAAGCGAATAATTCAATTAAATAATAATATTTGAGCATCAAGTTTGTGACAAAATTATTTTTCTTTTTATATTGTAATGATAAAATTAAGGGTTAATTACAATAATGGTCCCAATTTTTTTAGGTTTGTAACGATTTCATCCTCATTTTAAAATTAAAATTAAAATTTAAAATTTTAATGATTACTTAATAATAATAAAATAATTTTAATTAACACGTTTGTTAATAATTATGAGCTTAAATTTTAGTTATTTTATAATAGTTCGTAAAATATACAAAATAATTTAGTATATTATCAATTTGATAGTTTCTTTTAATTTTTTATAAAAAAAATAAAAATATCAGACCCATTTATACTTTTTGCAAATATTAGGAATCCAATTGAAAATTTTTCTAAATAAAAATAAAGGCATATTTGTCCTTTTTATCAAATAAGAACCAATTGCGCACAAAAGTACATAAGTTAGGGATTGTTGCGCCAAAAAACAAATATTATGAACCATTTACACAATAAGGGCAAAGGTTAAGAACTATTTGTGCCAATTTTCCTCTCTTTTATTAAGCACCGTGTGGATATTAATTCTTTTTAAATGTTTATGAAATAAGTAGATGTTTACATCTTTTTTTCTAAGAAAAATAAGAACTTGTAATTAACGAGTCTAAACAAATATAGACCTCGCTCTAATACAAATTTATAGCGTCCCAATTTTTATTAATTAAAACACGAGAGTTACTAAAATTTTAATGCATAAATATAGCGGAATAATTAGTAATAGAAAAAAAAAAAAAAGGAAAAAGAAGATGTAAACATCTAAGTTGTTTCAAAAACATGTAAAAAGAATTGATATCCACATGATGCTTAATAAAAGAGACTAAAACTTCAATGAAATCTTAAAAAAATAAGCCTAAACTTGTAGAGACTAACGCTTAAAAAATTTAATTAAACTTCGATTTATTAAACATAAATTTCTACAATTATTCTTAAATTACTTGACAAATCTCTTGGTATGGCAGTAGCTCTATCAACTCGCTATAATCCAAGTTAACCTGAGACGTGTTAAATGATGAGGTAAGTATAAAATTATACCCAGTGGGACTCCGCAACCAATCCACAATCGTCCAAACATGCAATTATATCAAAATTCTCTTACCAAACATGACGGGAAAATTACCACACAATGAAGATGGTAATTCACAGCACCACAACAACCCAAGACTAAATAACATGGCGCCAAAGGTCAACAAGAAACTCGAAAGTTTAATTAACGGATAATTAGCATGTTTCGTCCTTATCCTTTGGGTCTATTGTGCAAATCGTCCCAATCGTTTGAATTTTAGCATTTGGGTCCTTAACTCACCCATTGTTTGCGCAAAACGTCCATACAGTCCAAATCTGTCAATTTTTGCTATTAAATTAGCGCTTACAGTGCACTCCCTCAATTTCAGAAGAGCAATTTTGTCAAATTATAAATTCTACTATTCTCCACTACTACCATCAAGAAATCCACACTTTCAACACTCTAGCCAGCCACCACCATCACCACCATCGCTTTCACCACCAATTTTTGCAAGTATACAAAAAGGAATTCTGAAACCAAAATGAAGTTCAGAATCATTACAAAGAGAAATCTCCCATGTCCCAAGTTCGAAAAACTCTTTTTCCCATGGAAACTGCCCATAAAATATAAAGACCAACACTTACTTTCCAGGGATGTTAAGTTCGAATGTGATGAAGGAGAAGGGCCCTTGAATTCCAGAACTATAATGGCGAATCAAATGCACAAATAGAGTTAAAAAGTGAAACAATTTTGCTCTGAAATGTAGCCATAGTTGCAGAGAAGGCAAGTACCTGAAACTTGAACGGTCCCCGGCATTGGAAATAGAAAAAAGTGGAAAAAGAACCGAACCCAATTTGATATTGTTGGGGGCTCTGAGAATGTGGGTCACTAAATCCACTTGGTCCAATTCTATTAGGCAATATGGTGTATCTTGTGTGGACCGTTAGATGTAATTGATGGTTGAGATCTTTTTTAGGGTTTTATATAAGTACCATCATTGTCTTTCACCTAGGTCAGAACATAGAGAGAAGAAAAGTGAGGAGCCGTCTTTTCATTCTGTTCTCAAAAGTGAGATTGGACTGAGTGTTTAAAATTCTTAGTCATCTCCGGTGGGTTTGGTTGGTGAACATCCGATTGCCGTTCCCTTGGTTGCATTGCAATGTTCCTTGTGGCAAGAATCTGAGCCCACAAGTTTAACCAAGAACGAAGGAGCAACAAATACTTATTTTTCTTGTATTTTTTCATGTTAAATCGAGATTGTAATACTTGTAATTGTTTTTCAATCTCAACAAATGGTATCAGAGCCTAGAACATTGATCTAGGGGTGTGAAAAATCAAGAAAAGTTGGTGGGTCGAAAAGTGGAACCGGATTCGCGAAGATTCAAAATTACCCGAGACTTCAAATCAAGATTCCGGCCAAACCACTCATCGTCCGGAAATTCTGAGACCATATCTGGGTTCACGGAGACGAGGCGAACAAAGCCCACCGGCGCGTGCGGCGCGTGGAGACTCCGGTGATGGCGCGTGAGGAGCGGAAAAATCCGGCTGGCAGCTTCTTCTTCCGACGCGTGAGGGCGCGTGCAGGCTCCTTTTTCGAGCGTGGTTTGCGGCAGACGACTCCCCTGGTTGAGACGCACAACTTGGTGGTCCAGTGGTTGCGCGTGGACTCTGTCGGCAGTGCGTACAGTAACTTCAGGCAACGCGTGCGAGCGCGACCAACATTTTCCGACGGAAGTTTCTGGAGCAGATTGTTTACTAGCTATTTCTGACCTTCTGGTGGTATTACTTTGTTGGTGGAGCAACAGTGCAGCTTATTGGTTGTTCTAGCAGTGCCTTGGAACTCAAAGAAATTCATTTCGTCTCTCCTATAAATACGGACAACAGATTTGTCCGCTGAGTTTGAATTTCTTGAACCCCCTCTTTTAATTTTATACTTTGTTAATTTTAATTGAGGTTAAAACAATCTAGGTGGCTAGAGCCTATAACTCCTTAGTATAATTTGTTGTTTTATTGTCTTGTGTGTTGATAATCTGTGTTTGCATGTCATCTTAGTTAGCAATTTGGAAAAAGGGTTGTGTTCTGTGTTTGCATCTGTGTGAGTAAGTTTTTTATAAAACTTTTTCAAAAATTCTCATTCATGGATGATTTTCCATCCATAGGTTCTAGGGTTGAATTATCACAATTCAATGGAAAGGGTGATTATTCAATTTGGAAACAAAAAATGAGAGCTATTCTGGTTCAACAAAGGGTTTCTAAAGCCCTTGATGATCCAGAAAATTTTTCTGATGCATTAAAAGCTAAACCTGATCAAATTGAGGAGATGAATGAAATTGCATACAGTTCTATAATATTACACTTATCTGATAATATTGTTAGACAAGTTGATGATGCTAAGACTGCTAGAGAATTGTGGGAAGCTCTTGACAAGTTATTTTTGACAAAAACTTTGTCAAATAGGATTTATTTGCTAGAAAAACTTTAAAATGGACTCGGGGAAGGATCTTGAATCCAATCTGAGTGATTTTAGCAAAATTGTCAAAAGTTTGGCCCACAATGATAAGAAATTTGACGATGAGGATCTAGCTGTTATACTTTTGAATTCTCTTCCTGATTCTTATAGAGAAGTTAGGAATGTGATTAAGTATGCTAGAGATGTTTTGACTCAAGCTATTGTGGTAGATGCTTTGAGATCAAAGGATTTAGAAGTCAAAAAGGAGTCTAGGAGAAGCATTAGGGAGGAGAATTTGTTTATTAGAGGGAGAAATGAAATGAGAGGAGAGAACAACTACCAGGGTAAGAAGGGAAGCAGAGGAAAATCTAAGGGTAGGTCTAAGTCTAGGGATAAAGGCAATAAGAAATGTTACCATTGTGGAAAGTTAGGACATTTCAAGAAAGATTGCTATGAGCTTAAGAGAAAATCGAAGCAACAGCAGAATGAAGATCAAAATGTTGCTGCTGTTGGGGATGCCCTAGATGGTTTACATGTTATGACCGTGTCTGAGGTGAGATTGACCATGAGTGGATATTAGACTCAGGTGCCACCTTTCATTTGTGTCCTGTGAGGTCTTGGTTTTATAACTATAGAGAAATTGAACCTAGGAAAGTATACATGGGGGACAACAATTCTCAAACAGTTGAAGGAATAGGTGACATTGCTATTAGGATGCATGATGGCATTGTCCGACCACTTCTTGGTGTTAGGTATGTCCCAAACCTTAAGAGAAATCTAGTTTCCTTAGGTGTTCTTGAAGATGAGGGCTGTATGTTCAAATCTGATTTTGGTACTTTAAAGATTCTTAAAGGTTCTCTAGTAGTTATGAAAGGTCCCAAGAGGAATGGGTTGTATTACCTTCAAGGTGAAGCTTTACATGCCAAAGATTCAGGATTGGTTTCAATCAATGATGATAGATCAGATCTATGGCATATGAGGATGGGACACATTGGGAATAAGGGGCTAAAATATCTTAGTGACCAGAATTTACTAGGTAAAGACACTGTTGCACCTTTAAGCTTTTGTGAGACGTGTGTTCTAGGAAAGTCACACAGAGTCAGCTTTGAGATAGGTCAACACAGCACTAAGATACCATTAGATTACATTCATGCAGATTTGTGGGGTCCAGAAAAACACCCTACTCATGGTGGGAACAGGTTTTTCCTATCCATTGTTGATGACTACTCTAGAAAAGTTTGGGTTTTCCCACTTAAGTCAAAATCTGAAACTTTTAGCAAGTTTAAGTCCTGGCATACCTTAGTCAAAAATCAAGTGGGAAAAGGTGTAAAAACTCTTAGGACAGACAATGGTTTAGAGTTTTGCAACTTTGAATTTGATGAGTTTTGCAAAGAGAGAGGTATCACGAGGCATAGGACTGTGAGAAATACCCTCCAACAAAATGGGGTGGCTGAGAGGATGAATCGGACTTTAATGAATAAAGTCAGATGTATGTTGATTAGTTCAGGGTTGGCCAAAGGTTTTTGGACTGAAGCCTTATGTACTGCGACTTATTTGATAAATAGGTCACCTTCTAGTTCTGTTAACTTCAAAACGCCCCAGGAGTTGTGGTCTGGAAAATCTCCAGATTTGTCACACATTAGAGTGTTTGGGTGTGCTGCTTATGCTCATCAGGTTGAGGGTAAGTTAGACCCTAGGGCTACTAAGTGTGTCATGTTAGGATACCCATAGGGTGTCAAGGGGTATAGATTGTGGGTTTTAGGTGTTAAGGGTATTAAGATAATTAACAGTAGAGATGTGAAGTTTAATGAGCTTGATATGCCTTAACTAAAAACTCCAGACAATCAGGTTAAACAAAGTGGAGAAGGAGAATCTTCTATTGGGAAGAAGATTCAGACTGAGATGAAGAGATTAGATGTTAATCTAGAGGTTAGAGAACCTGAACAAATTGATCCTCAAGTTGAGACTGAACAAGAAGAAGTCTTAGAACAACCTGAACTAGAAATTCCTGAAACTGTGATCCCTAACCAAGAACAACTTGAAGATACTAATTTGAGAGATTATCAATTAGTGAGAGATAGGGAGAGAAGACAGGTAAGACCAAATTTGAAGTACACTTCTTCAAATTTGATGGAGTTTGTCCTAGTTTCAGGTGAAGCCTTAGAGTCAGTTGAACCTGTTTCTTATGAAGAAGCGGTTAACTGTAAAAATTCTGAAAATTAGAAGAAGGCTATGAGAGAGGAGATTCATTCCTTAGGCAAGAATGATACTTGGAAGTTGGTTGAAAGACCAAAGAATCAAAAGGTAGTCCATTGTAAATGGATCTACAAGTTGAAGGAAGGAGTAGAACCAAATGACCCTCTAAGATACAAAGCTAGGTTAGTAGCTAAGGGATTTACTCAGAGAGAGGGGATTGATTATAATGAGGTGTTTTCCCTAGTGATTAAGTATAAGACTATCAGGTTAGTATTGGCCTTAGTTGTCCAATTCAATTGGGAATTAGAGCAACTAGATGTTAAGACTGCTTTTCTTCATGGAGAGTTAGATGAGGTCATTTACATGTCTCAACCTCAAGGCTTTGAGGTGAAAGGGAAGTTTGAGCTTGTGTGCTTACTTAACAAGTCCTTATATGGTCTTAAGCAGAGTCCTAGGCAATGGTATAAACGTTTTGATGCTTATGTGCTTAAAATTGATTTCAAAAGGAGTGAATTTGATGCATGCTTATATTATAATAACACTAAGATAGGCTGTGAGGTTTATTTGTTGTTATATGTTGATGACATGTTGCTTGCTAGTAGTAGTAAAGCTGATATCATAAAAATGAAAAACCTTTTGAAATCTGAATTTGACATGAAAGACTTAGGATGTGCAAGAAAAATTCTTGGTATGGTTATTAAAAGGAATAGGACTGAAAATAGGTTGACTATTAATCAAGAGTCTTATTTAGAAAAGGTAATAACCAAATTTGGTATGAAATTTGCTAAGTCTGTCAATATACCATTAGCTGCACACATGATTTTATCATCTGCTCAATGCCCTAAAACTGAAGAAGAAAAACAGGAAATGAGTAGTGTCCCCTATGCTAATGCCATTGGTTCTGTAATGTATTCGATGATTACCACTAGACCTGACCTAGCTTATGCAGTTAGTCTCTTGAGTAGGTTTATGTCTAACCCAGGTAAACATCATTGGATTGCTCTTAAATGGCTGTTGAGATACCTAGCTGGGACAGTTAAAAGGGGGTTAGTGTTCGAAAGGAGGAGTGATAAGCTTGAGCTTAAGGGTTATGTAGATTCTGACTTTGCAGGGGATAAAGATCAGATGAAATCTACCACTTCTTACTTCTTCACGTTAGGTGATAATTGTATCACTTGGAAATCACAGTTGCAACCTTTAGTTACACTCTCCAGCACTGAAGCTGAATATGTTGCATTAACTGAAGCCTTTAAAGAATGCATGTAGCTGAAAGGCCTTTTATGTGAATTGAATTTCTTGAATGAAAATGCCATGATCTTTACTGATAGTCAAAGTGCTTTAATGCTATGTAAAAATCCTGTGTATCATGAAAGATCTAAGCATATTGAGGTGAAATACCATTTCATTAGGGAGAAGTTAGCTTCTGGTGAATTTAAACTGCTTAAAATTGCAACTGATGATAACCCTGCAGATGTTGGAACCAAAGTACTTGCTGCTGGTAAGTTTAATAAGTGTATATCAATGTTGAATATCGATACGGGTTAACTTATGTGACAGGTACTTGCTGCAGTGGAGGATTGGTGAAGCAGGTACCATGCTGGAGTGGGCGATGATGATGAAATAAGATCACAAAAGGGATAGCACTTGTAGCCAGGGAACTTGGTAGTGGATTTGTGAACCAAGGTGAAGTTTGTGAGAATGTGGGTCACTAAATCCACTTGGCCCAATTCTATTAGGCAATATGGTGTGTCTTGTGTGGACCGTTAGATGTAATGGATGGTTGAGATCTTTTTTAGGGTTTTATATAAGTACCATCATTGTCTTTCACCTAGGTCAGAACATAGAGAGAAGAAAAGTGAGGAGCCGTCTTTTCATTCTGTTTTCAAAAGTGAGATTGGACTGAGTGTTTAAAATTCTTAGTCATCTTCGGTGGGTTTGGTTGGTGAACATCCGATTGCCGTTCCCTTGGTTGCATTGCAATGTTCCTTGTGGCAAGAATCTGAGCCCACAAGTTTAACCAAAAACGAAGGAGCAACAAAGACTTATTTTTCTTGTATTTTTTCATGTTAAATCAAGATTGTAATACTTGTAATTGTTTTTCAATCTCAACAGGGGCAAATCAGCAAAAATCTGCCATTTTTGTATAATAAGGGAATGCCGAATTGTTTTTATTAAAATAGGATTTTTGGTGTGCGGATATGGTTGGGTGGACAGTGGACTAGAGAAGACTTTGACGGCAGAGGTGGCAGGCATTTGGTGGCGATGGCGGTGGCTAGTTAGGGTGTGTGGGTTTCTTGGTGGTAGCGGTGGAGATTAGTAGAATTTATAATTTGACGAAATTGTCATTCTGAAATTGAGGGAGTGCACTGTACTCACTAATTTAACGGCAAAAATTAACAGATTTAGATAGTAAGGATGTTTTGTGCAAAGAATTGGTGATTTAAGGACCCAAATATTAAAATTCAAACGATATGGACGATTTGCACAATATACCCAAAGAATAAGGACGAAACGTGCTAATTACCTTTTAATTAACACAGTTAATGATTTCTCCCAAATAACCGTGAATAATAGTAACCAAATCAGATAGAAAAACATGTAAGAATAACGTGAAAAAATTGTACCATGATCCACCTTAAATCTTGAAATCCAAATATCTTTGGAATTGTGCATGGGAAAAGAAAACACCGACTGCGTGACTACTACCTGGTAAAATAACAATTTGGCTGAGTGAGGTGGATTGTTTTTCTTTTTATGCCTCGCGCGTAGCACAACCGATTATTTACGTAGTTGAAAAGTTGATAAAAATTGTGAGACCCTATAGAACGTTCTCTTAAAATTGAAGTTTACCCAGTTGAAATTATCAGAAAGCTGATTTTTACCTTCCTCAAACACGCACTAAACATTATGTGTCACTATTAAATTTCAACATAGACACATTTTTCTCACATTTATTCGACTCTAATAAATAATCAGTTGGTGAAAACTTCATAATTTTTTGACAATTTTTTGAAGGTAGAGCATATTTGTTTCATGTAGCATCCTAGTTAATGACATTTGTATCCACGTTAGAATTTAACAGCGACACATAAAATTTTATGTCAATTTTTCTAGCCGAGTGACCATTAGTCTAATCATTAGAAATTTGAGTGACTATTACTGTAAAAAAAATTACTTCAATGACTATTTGAAATTTTTTAACAAACTTCAGTGACTATTGCTGAAATTAACCCGAAAAAAAAATCAGAATTCTTGGGCTGGTATGCATTCCATGATGGCATAAAATCAGCTCATTTTGAGGGAAAAAGTAATTATTTAGACAAGCAAAATGCAAAAAAGCCACTTAAGAACTTGTAACGCATAATATCACACTTTCCATGCAACTAAAAATGCAAAAGTGTGAATCTCACTCACTCCTTGCTTGAAAATCCCTATATAAAGAACCTTTTACTATATATTTATGAATACCTAAAGAATGAGAAAAATGGGTGTTTCTAAAGCTGCTGTTGTGATGTTGTACCTTATAATTTTGTGTGCTGAAATTATTATTTTGAGCAATAGAATTGTATTTGCACAGTGTGAAGGGAATTTCCAGGGTCTTGTACAAGAGTGCTCAAAATATGTTCAAAAGGGTGGCCCAAAACAAAAACCTTCTCAAGGATGTTGCAATGTTGTCAAAGCAGTAGACTTGCCTTGTGTGTGCCAACACATTACTAAAGATGTTGAGCAAATCATTAGCATGGAGAAAGCTGCCTATATTGCCACTGTATGTGGAAAACCGTTACCTCGTGGAACCAAATGTGGCAGTAAGAACAATATAAATTTGTTTAAGTAATGTTATTTATCACCAGTCTATGTGTCAATGGAGTCTATTACAATTGATTAGTTTGAAGAGACAATAGCATCAATTAATGGTAGTAGATTCTGCAGCCAGGGGCAGATTTTGGGAAAAAAAAAAAATTTACAGTGTAAAAGAAAAAAAAAATTCTTAGTAACAGCTCGTGCGAATTTTTTTTTTCCAGTAGTAGCCCGGACTCAAAAAATGCCTGAATCCGCCACTGTCTGCAGCTACATAGACCGGTGATCCCAGTATTATTTGATTTGTTTATTATGTCAATTTTGTCTTCCGAAGATGCTTTTGTAATCATGTTATTTATTTCCATTTGTTGCAGGTTACACAGTTCCATGAAGCTGAATAAGTGATGCAAAGATTGAGATAATTTTGGTGATGAATAAATGCAAATGGTTTGAATCTCATCTTTGTATTGAAAGAAAAAAAAAGTTGCTTAAACTTTATCCTTTTTAACAAGAATTTGGATGATGTATGTATTATTGTACGTTGGACTTTGTTTATATGTCTACTACAATTACCTAATGTTATGTTTGACGCAGCCTCAAGAAACCATAAAATTGAAGAAAAAAAATCAGAATAAAATTATCAAGCCCAAACCATGTTCCATCTTTATTACTCTCTTCGAGTTGGTGAACATTTGTCCTCGAATCTTACAATGTATCTTTGTATAATATCTCGTCAGAATACCTTCTTAATTGTAAGGATGATTGGACCGTATTCGATAGCAAACTTTGATAGTGGGGTTCTATTTTGTTTAAAGACGAGAGTTAAACGTTGTTTAATATTTGAATAATACTTTTTCCGACCCAATTGAAAGACTCCAAGAAACAAGAAATAGTTCTTTCAGGCAGGGACGGGCCTAGAACTAGATTGTAGGGTGAGCTCAAATTTAAGGAAGGGCGAAAGATGAGCTTGTGGGGGGTGGGTTAAATATTTTTGTTTGCCAAATTAATGAAGGAAAAAAGAAATTGGGGCAATTTTGTAAAATAAGAAAAGAAAAAAAAAATTCCAAGACTTGACCCTTGGCTACAGCCCAATTTGGGAACACAAGGGTCTAGGAATGATAAAATACCTCGTTGCCAACCTGCCTCGTTAGATAATCGGGGCGAGGGAAGGAGACGGAGACCATGGTCCCCATCTTGAATATTTTTATTTTATTTTTATATTTTAAAATTTAATTGTATTTAAAAAAGAACAATAAAATTAAAATATAATTAATAAAACGAGACGATTGTGTGTGTGTGTATGTGTCTATATATATATATTAATTCATGTCCTACTCTGTTGCCATATCTAAGTATATTCTTACTTTTAGGCCTAAACTCAATTAACAATGCCAGTGATTGAAAAATAAAAGCAATCAATCAAAAAGACTCATTATGATCTCCTATAATCATATACGTCAAATTCAAATTTGCCTTTCCCATCATTCTCGATCACCATAGTATTAGCCGCATCAACAAACTATTCGAGCACAATCCCTTACCTTGTTGGCTAGGGGATCCATATCAACGTAACCAAACTCCATAACCCTCTTTTATCTTTCCGTCACTTCAATAAGATAATTATTGGGTCTATTTATCGATATTATTAATAAACTCATAATTTAACTTAAATTACTTGGACCAATCATAGTGGATATTAGTATTAGGTTCGCCATTGAAAATTGAGGCATCCTTCTAATTGTCTTCACCGAAATTCAAGAACTCGGTAGTTTCAAGCTCTTCTCGAAAATTGGCGCACTATCATAATTGTCACAATCCAACTCCAAGTGTGTTATCGTACTCTCAATTGAATCAATCATCATATCGAATACTAATGTTGCTCCATTTGCTACTCGAATAAAGAGGGGCAACAAGACTATTGTTACCATCGGAGTCCTTCCCTAAGTGACCGTCAACCCATTGTAGCAGATTATTGCGTACCCATTGCATCAATACCTCCATTTGTCAATGCAGTTATTCCATCACTACCAATTGTACAGTGCTACCACTTGTTGCCACAGTTGTGTAACCTCATCGTGTTGCAAGAATTCCTTACTATGTGTTTCATGGAAAACATACAATATGTTTTCTCGTCAGTGACATTACGACAATAAACATAGCTTTGATACAAAATTGATGTAGTAGAAAAAAGTGGATATGTTAACACTCCAAAAGCCAATTGATTCAATACGTGATAATGTGAATGTCGACATTTAGGCAAAATAGAAAGACAGTCTTCTTAATATGATAAACAAAATTATTAAAACCAAATCCGATTTCCTCCTTTTCAATTGCTTTTAAACTTTTCTCCACTCATACAGAAAGCTGGGATTATGTGTGGGCATAGGTAGGGTTGGGCAGGTTTTGAATTCAACCCAAAATCGAAACCTATTTGGTTAGTTTGGGTGAAGTCCAACCCAAACCGACCAAGTCTGTTCATTGAAATCAAGCCAAATCGATTTGGATCGGTTCGGTGGACTTTAGCCCAAATTACAGTATATAGTATATATTTTGTGTTTTGTCCTCCCTGCTCCAGCTTATCCCCCTCAAAATCTGCCATTAATGGAAGATTTTGAGGACTTCTCCTTTGGAATTTGCCATTAATGGTAAAAATTGGGGCTGGAGTCTCTCCAGCTGCGGTTCAACGATGGCTTACGCCTTACGGTGGTGGTAGCGGTCTATGTTGATGAGTGTGGATAGTATGACAATCTTTTTTTGTTTTGTTTATTATATTGTGTTTTATTATATATTTATAATTGACAAATTTGTCCATGTTATTAAAAGAGACATAAACTACATACAAAATTAACACACATTTTGGATATATTCAGTCCAAAAATACAATTTTCAACCTAAAGGCATAGATTTATAGTGTGTTTGGAAGGGATTTTTTGAAGTATAAAAGCACTTTTTAAATAGTAAAAATACTTTTGATTATTTTTATTGTTGTATAGTTAAAGTCAACAAGTACTTTTTGACTAAAAAAATAGTTTAAAAAAACTATTTTAGATAAACCCAAATTTTAAGTTTCTCTAAAAAACTCTAATTGAATTTTTTATGGGAAATTGTAATTAACAATTAATGAACTTAAAAATTAATAAAATTATAATTAATATATAAAAAAAGATATTAATTTATTACTACATTAATTACTTATATTAAATTGTCACTTCATATACTTGTATAAAGTGAAAAAAAAATATTAGCGTGTTAAATAATATAATACATATTATACATAATATGTTTGATTTAAATAATTAATTACTGTTTAATCAAATATACTTAAATAATCATGTTATTATAATTAAATTAATATACTAATTTTAATAGTTGTTTTAGGATATAAAAATATATAATTTCTTTTAAAAAAATATGAGTTATACAATAATTAAATATTGTTTAGTCAAATATAATAAAATAATCGTGTTATTATAATTAAATTAATATATTAATTTTAATAGTTATTATAGAATATAAAAAAAATTATTTATTTTAAAACAAATAATATGAGATATATAATAATTAATTACTGTTTAATCAAATGAATATAAAATTTATATAAAAGTACTTTTATAGTTATACAACAAAACACTCAATTTAATATTCACAGCACTTTTTGGATTCATATCTAAACAGTCAACAGTTTTTTATCAAAAACTCTACTACTAAAAACTTTACTACTGTTAAAAGTTCTATTTACAGTAGTGGTACCAAACGGACCTTAGTCTCTTTTATAAAAATAAAAGATTAAGAAGTTTCATTGCAAACATTTATGTCATTTTATCTTCCTTCAGAAATTTCCTCTTTTTTTTTTCATGTTTCGGGGATAAAAAATTAAAAATATAGTTTGGACATAGATCAGGGTTTACAAGTGAGTTTACGCTTCTCCTCTGTACCCCTTTGCTCAATTTACTTACCGTTCTGTGGGCATTGAACATAGTCTCTGATCATCCTCGACCATTTCGAATCAAAAAAAATGCAGCAGGTGAGTCAAAATCAAACCTACTTATCAATAAAATTGCACTACTTTACGAATATATGCGTGCTTATTTGTGTTTGTGGGTGGGTGTATACATAATTGGATATGATTGAATGTCAAAGTCTGGGGCATCCGGTTCGGAAATGGAAGTCACATGGGAGGACCAGCAGAATATTAACAAGTTTGGCAGATTAAATAACAGACTTCACGAACTCGAAGATGAAATCAAGATCGCTAAGGTACCTTTTGGGCCTTCTCAATTTTTTTATTGGAAATTTTTTTACGAATTTTCAAGGTGTGTTCTTGAATGGGGTTTTGCGATCTTCTCTCTCTTTGTTTGTAAATATGTGGTTTGTTTGACTTGATTGTGAGGAATATACAAGAAATTTGTAACATTAGTAAGGACCAATTTATGAATAAAAAACAAAATTAGGTTCCAAATAGTTAGAATGAATTATGATATAATATTTAAGAAAGGGCTTTTCAACTTAATTACCATAGAAATTAAGATTTCAAAGTGAGAATAGAGAACAGAATGACACCAATATATGTACATATTAGAGCATCTCCAATGCAACAATGTCTACTGTGTATATGTGGCAAAAGTCATTGACATTATATAAAAAACCTTCTCCAATGCAACAATGTTCATTGTGCAAATGTGGCAAATTATCATTAGCTTTTTAAAAAAAAGAAAGAGAGAGAAATGTATTGATTGAATAGAGATTATTAAATTAATGATGGAAATTGTCGAGAACAATGTGTAGAATTAGACATTGTTCTAGACACCTTCTACATTAATTGTGCCACATAAGCACTTTTTGGCCATTTGTCAAGAAAAGTACTAGACATTGTGTCTTGACTTTATAGCATTGGAGATGCTCTTAGTAACTTTGTGGGATCAAATTGCTAGTAGCCAATCAGTGTATTGATTTGGCTCAGTGGTTAGTACTAGATTTGGAGGGCAACTCTCGGTTCAAGCAAATGATGCAATAATATCTCTGTGATGTTGAGGTTAGTGACAGAGAGCTTTTTCGTTTTTGTTTTGCTTGTTTTGAAGTTGTTTAATCAATAAAAGTTAATATTGAGGCAAGCAAGCTTATTTCAATGGGACGCGAAAACATTGACCTCTTTGGCATCGAAGTTGGGTTTCTAAAATTGGAACATTGGTCTCTTCTTTCATTAGATAGTGATTTTAGATTGAAGGAGAGGCTTGAATGGTAACAAAAAGGATGTATGGAGGCCATTGAGTTGAAAATGCAATGACTTTTGGAAGGTGGGATCATTTCAATTGAACACAATGCTGCATAGTATACAGACCTAACTATCTTCCTTCTAAATTAAACGATTTCAATGCTAAAAGGGCTGGAATTTTTCAAGGGTTTTTTCCTTTGGAATGCAAAAAATATACTTGGTCTAGGTGATTGTTTTTTGTATTGGACAGGGTGTGAGATTAGCTGATGTCGAAAGGGTTATGCTGGATTCACTAGAGGAAGATGGTGGTATTGAGCTGGTTTTATATGTATTAGCAGTGGGGGTGAGAGTGAGAGTTAATTGTCCAGTAGTTTGGAAATGTTGGATTCTCCTTATTAAATTTCTCCTGACCAAGGAATTGTGCTAAAAGAAGTTTAAAACTTCTTTAAAATGGGTTAAACCATGATAATATTAATGCATGTCATGTCACAAAAGCGAATGAAGATTTGTGACTATAAAGACAAAATGTTACTCACAAGCTGGGTTCCAGTGATACAGTGAGAAAAGATGTCATATAATAAAGTGCATTAATTTGATTAATCTGGCTTTTTGCTTGCATGAATAAGGGAGTAAAATCATGTCGTGAGTGCCACAAACAGCACACACAAGATTGCAGACAAGTTGATACATCATGGAATAGATTATGAGCTAACGATTCCCTTTGCAGAGGGAAAGAAGCCTCCTCTTTCCCTTGACTCTCACACTCCATCTAATATACAATTTCCCCCCCAAAAGGAGAGAGAACAAGAGGACTGGGATTCCGAATCTTTTTAAGATGCTATATCTGGCTTATTCTCTTGGATTAATTCAACATTTGAAATCAAGTGGATGAGGATATTTGTGGAAAGCAAAGGGGCACTATGTATATTTCAAATCCTTCTGTAGTGATATTTTCTTTTGACGTATTGAATGATGAGATCTGGATATCTATGAATTGGTTTTTGATCCTTAGCCACACTTTTTAGAGCTAATATTGTAAAAATTCAATTTTGAAATTTGGGAAATGTAGATTGAGCACTAGTGGTGGATTTGACTGAGATAATATAGTTGGGTACATATGGAACACTACTGTGTGTTCAAGTAACAGGGGATGAATTGGTTTGGTATATACAATTTTGTAAATTAATACTTCAGATATAGAAGTGTAAATGCAAATTTTGAATATGACAAGCTTAATGCAGCTAAAAATACAATTATTGTAAATAATAAAGAGGGATTGAGCTCATTTCCCTTACCACCACTGTCTATTTACTATCCCGAGCAAGAACTACAATTGCCTTTTTCAATTCAAGCACGACCTTTAGAACTATGTGCTGAAGCTTAGAGTATAACCCTCCACACTCTTTGTAGATGGGATTTGAAAACTTGTGATATGATAATTGGGTATCTACTGTTGGCCATTCACGAGACAATGTTGTTTTTTACAAAACCAAGTGCAACCAATTTTATCTTTTGCAACAAAGTTAAGTAAAGATGAAACAAATTTTATAGTTCAACTAATCCTCCTCAATTCAAATTTCAACAGTTCCGATGAAACAGAGTTTACAGAATACGAAAACTTTGATCATTTTTGACTATGCAATTGTCATTATGCAGTATGGGGGAAACCAAAAGCTCTGATTATCATTATATTCTTCCTACCAGTTCATTTTTCTTGATAATAGCTATTTGTGGAATGTGAAGACTCCTTCAGTATCCTTGCATGTACATGTGAAGATGCCCATCACTATGTTGTTTATGGTGGTTGTACTTACATTGCTATTTCATGCTCTTCATACCTCGTTTGAACTGGTTTGCTATAAAGGTGCATCTGACCGGTGAATAGCACAATATATTTACGCTCCTTCCACTCTCCCCAGTCGTGCCTTACTTGACAAATATCACGAAGCCCAAATTTTATTCCATTACCTTCTTCTGTGAAATTTAGATTCGAATCATGTCACTCCATGTATATCTAATCATAATGGGACTTTATCGCCTTGTTGTATCATTGTAAAACGTTGGCCCATTTTTACCCTAAATAAATTTTGTTCAGGAAATGAATGAGAATTTCGAGGATGCAAGCAATGAGTTGATTCTCACTGATGAGGAGATAGTGCGTTTCCAGATAGGCGAGGTATTTGCTCACGTCCCTAAAGATGAAGTTGAGAACAGGATTGAGCAGATGAAAGAGGTCACGGAAAAGAACTTGGAGAAATTGACTGAAGAGAAGGAATCAATACTTAGTCAGATGGCTGAACTGAAGAAGATTTTGTATGGCAAGTTTAAGGATTCCATCAATCTTGAGGAGGATTAGTGATATCATATTGGTCTATTTCGCTCTTCGGAAACAAGTATTTTTTGCTGTATTTTGAACTATAATTGGCTTGCTTGGATATTGAATTTTATGGGATTAGTTTGATTATGATATTGATCTTTCATAACCTGTTTTTCTAGTGTCACAAGGTTGTGTTTGATTTTGAACCACTGTCCGTGGCAATTGAAATATTTGTCCATTTTTTCCAGGGATATACCAGTCTTTGTAAGAGATATTATATAGTTAACTATTTATTATCTGAATAATGAATTTCTTAAATATTAAATTGCTAAATCAAATTTAATTATTTTATGTTAAATTTTTTTTCTAGTACATTAGAATATAGTTTATGAAGAAAATGATTTTCCATGGATTTATCATCTAAAATTTTAACTCTACATATAAAATTATAAATAACAAGTAAAATAATAAAACTACTTCTCAACGTTTATATTTAAAAAAAAAAAAAACTTTAAATTATAATTGAACTATAAAAGAAATATTTTTAAGCTAAGCCAAACAAGCCCTTACGATTTAGGTCACATCTTAATATTGTAACTTGACCC
Source organism: Forsythia viridissima (assembly GCA_030279155.1). Taxonomy (NCBI): domain Eukaryota; kingdom Viridiplantae; phylum Streptophyta; class Magnoliopsida; order Lamiales; family Oleaceae; genus Forsythia; species Forsythia viridissima. The sequence continues at coordinate 12,101,934 of CM059045.1, read as the reverse complement.
GAACTTAATCTGGTCTTCACCCGCTTTATTAAAGATAATAAACGTGGAAATTATGGTTAATATAATATGTCGTTTAGGCTTAAAAAATCAATAAACAACTCCTCACCACCTACCTCCAAAACCTTTATTTTTATGAGAAAATTGAGATAGAGATTCCTAATCTTTTTAAAAAGTATAAATACATCTTCAACTATCAAATTTTATCAATATTTGGACATGTATAGATATATGCCGCTCTTTTTACGCGCTTAGCTATTGTAAGCAGATTATAGGTGACTGTTACAAGAATGACAAAGAAGTTAACAGTATCCGACTCCATTCAACGATTGAGGTAGACTTATCAAGCAGGAATAATCATTCTCGTTCACTGTATTTTTCAACTTTTTATATATGAAGTAATGAAAAATCTTTTGGATTGAATCTATTCGAGAATGTGTTAAAATGACATGTACAATAAATAAGATAATTAAAAGAAAGGGAGAACGAAAAATGCAACACCTAGATTAAGAACTTATTTATAGTTTTCGTAAAAGTTAAGGGTCTCTACAGCAAATTTTCCTCGTTTAATCTTCCATCACTAATAATAGATATGGTCAACTTCATTTTCCCAAATAAAACACACAATACACGAGCAAAAAGAAAAGCAAGGCCAAATATTGTATTTTTTCCTTCAAAAATCTGAAAATGGCGACCATCCAATCTGCCGCACTCAATCTTACACAATCTACAAGATTTACACCAGTTATGGGTACTTCTCTTCTGGGTTCTTCCAGTTCTGTATTCTTCAACAACAATATCAATGGCCGTGCCAATCTGGGCCTGGTTCTTGGTGGGTCGAGAAGAATTAACAGGAATCAGAAAAAGGGGATGTCGTGTAACTGCTTGTTCGGCCTTGGGGTTCCGGAGCTGGTGGTCATTGCTGGGGTGGCTGCCCTTGTTTTCGGGCCCAAGAAGCTGCCGGAAGTAGGCCGGGGTATTGGCAAGACTGTCAAGAGCTTCCAACAGGTCCTCTCTTTTTTTTATCTTTTTCTTTTTACCCTCAGAAGTTTTTTTCTTTTTCTTTTGAGAATGTTATTGTGAACATTTTTCATTTTCTGAAGCCATGAATTTATTAAATTTTGGTGAAAAGTGACTGACTTGACATTGAAAAAGATGAATAATTTGGTCTTAACTTTTGAACATGGAAGAAATTGTAATTTTTTATTGTACATCGATCACGAAAAACATGTCCAAAATTATAGGACAGGGAAATTTTGTCAATGAATGTAATCTTCTCATGGAAATATATTTCCGAATTGTTGAATTCTTGGAAAATTCCATATAGACAGACATGTAGTTTCAAGTTATTCACTATTTAAACTATATTTAGTTTATATCCAAGTAGCTTGTGTTTATAGTAAGAAGTACTTCCAATACAGATTTGGGATTTTAAGGGGGTGCAAACATCTTGATGCTTTCCACCCAAACTCCGAAGTCACCTTCTCGACCAAGTTTAGACATTTGAAGTCCTTTCAACAATGCTTATGTTGATTCCAAAACCTTTTTGGGCATTCAAAAACCTTTTCGACACCGTAAAGCCCTTTAGACAGAATAACTTGCTAGCTTGATCCTTTCTTCATCTCCTTGTTCAATTTACGCTGATAGATCCTATGTTTGTACATGTACATGCCGCTATGTATAAATGTGCTATGACTAGTATGGACTTAGTATAATCATTAATTAGAGTAAGAACATTATGCCGCAATCTATCAGATTAATCCATATGCAGAACCACAATGGTGCCTTAGGTTGTCAAGTACACAACTTTATCATAAGGAAATTCATTGATAATACTTGAACTTTCATATGGCATGTCCTGTCTGAAGTTGTTCTCTAAGCAGCACGCTCATGGTTACTTTAGCATTTAAGTTAATGATATGATACTCATAATCCCATTTAAAGAAGTCGTGTGCTGGTCTTTCATCATTGTTAGAGCCTAACTTCTATCCAATGACTAGGAATCTTTAAGAATCGAGCACTGAGGAATGCATCTTTTATATTCTTGAAATCCTAAAAATATGCTTCCATTTTCTTAGACATCAACCTGTTCATATAACAAAAGTATAAATCAAATGTTTTGCTACTAATATTTGATGGTAGTATAAAATATGTTTTAAGTCAACGTCACTTGATTAGTCTTAGGGCATACAATTAACAATCTTCCAGTTAAATTATGGCCCATCACAATAGTATACTATCCTCATTTTCCAATAAATGGCAATCTAACTGCCATTGGGACAATATCTTAATCTGGGGATGCATCATATTTGCATAGACTACTTTCAGTATAGATATATTCTCTCTTTCAACGAACTCTCTTTCGATGTTCTTGTTTTTTTTTAAGGCCTTAATTTTTTCTCTTTTGCAAGAGTCTCATTGTTGTCACAGTAGCGATAGTGGCAATTGAATGTTAGGAACTATTGCAAGAGTATCCTGGTCCATAGGTAGAAATAGCTGCTATAGAGGAAGTACGAGGAACGTTACTTCTTTGCTATCTTATCTCTCTCTCTCTCCCCCTCTCCCCCTCCCCCTCCCTCTCCCTCTCCCTCTCCCTCTCCCTCCCCCTCCCTCCCTCTTTTTTTTTTGGCCATTTCGGGACACTAATAATCGTCCGTCCCACTAGCGACCATCCTGTCTTAGATTTTTCTAGTTGAACCTCTTTACCACTTTTTCTAATGTATAAATTTTGAGACCCTACAACCTTTTCGATCTATCTCCATGAAACATTATTCTCAGATTGTTAGGTTGCCTCTCTGAAATGTTGATGATACCATTCTTGTGTTATTGCTCAACAATAATATATTATCTTCATACGAGACTAAAGATAGTGACAATGCTCCTACTAACATTATTATACACGTGATTTATCTATTGTCACGACAAAAACCTAGTGCTTTGTTCGCGTTGTTGTCATGATGTGCTGCAATGGCTAATAAAATCCTAATGTATTTAAACATCGATACCACCCAAAAGATCTCTTCCCAGTTAACTCATTGTCCTAATGTATTTAAACATCGATACCACCCAAAAGATCTCTTCCCAGTTAACTCATTGTCCTTGTTGATCACCTTTTGCCATTTTGTCTCAATTTTTCCATCTTCGCTTCTCTTTCATTTGATTACTCATTTACACCCAACAGTTACCATATCGTCCAGTGGATCAATGAGCTTACAAACTTGATTGGAATGCAAAAATTCATTTTAGACATTATAGTATCCAGTCTCTTGCCCAAGTCGATATTGGACTTGTAAGACCATCTCTACGGTTGTTATTCAGTAGGAACCTTTCATCAACATCATTGTAAAGAAATCCTTCTCTCTGGTAGATGTGAAACTATATAAGTTATCCTGAGAGCTTGTGTATTGTCTATAGTGCTCTCAGACATTGGTATTGTAGTTATGTGGCTGAATGCATAATTATTAATGACTTCTATTTTGTTCCTAGCCCCTCATTATCAAGCACACTTCTCCAAGAAACTGGCATTCTTGCTAACAACTCTTTGTTCTTCAAAAGATAGAAATAATATCCTAATGACTCTTTAGGATATTGTACAATCTACACCTTTCTGACCTCACCTTTAACTTGTTTGCCTTTCAGTTACTACAATAAGTTAGACATCCTCAAATCTTAACATTCTTAAAACTTGTTTGTTTTTCATACCTTATAGAGCATGAGGATCAAACTTAGCTAGAACTTTATTCAAAATATACATTGTGGCAAGCAGAGCATGTATAGAATGGGTAAACCAATATAACTCATTATAGAACTCTCCATATCCAACCAAGTACTATTCCTCCTTTTTGATAACCTATTATTTCAGGTGTCACTTGGGGAGTCCACTGTGTGTAATTTACATTCTCCTTAGAGACAAGTAAGGAGTTAATGTTTGGCAATCATATTGAGGTGAATATGAGGTAGAAAAATACAAGGGAAAAACATGAAGATTTGTCAATCATAATGAGGTGAATATGTTAACAATGATCTTTAGTTTTTGTCTTTCATTGAGCAATATGATTGGATCTTTAAAATCAAGTAGTACCTACCACTATTTCAAATCTCATATTCCCTTTATTGAGATTAAAAATTCCTCGTTGACAATATTTATGATGGGGATTGTGGCCCCATCTTTAAATCATCTCACATAATACATTGTTGACTTGTTAGAAAATAATGAGTAGATAAAACTCATCCAATGAATACGATGCATGGTCCGAGCATCCTTCCACCCCTAGTATATAAGAGCTTCACATAATAGAATTCTACGCTCCCGTGAATTAGTTAGCGTTGCACACCAAGACTTTCTCACATACAGATTCCTAGGTCCAAACTATGGTTAGGCCCTTGCATCTGTAACCCAATATTTCTTTGTTATAGCATAATTTTAAATTGAAAGGAAGACTCTGGGCTGTCGTTTAAGATTTCACTTGTTTAGCATGCAAAATTAATTTACTTGTTTCTCACAAATATATCTATCCTTGGGTCAACATGGGCTATGCACGATTCAACTTGAGCCATAAAGTTGAATATTATGTAACTAGCAATGCAGTTGTATTTGTCTTCATATCCTCCTATGCTGCCTCTTGAAATTATCCGTTGGGTCTATCTACTATCATCCTGTTCTATTACAATCTTTTCAAGCAAAAAATGATCATTGACCAAGGGATACATTATAGTAGATGTGAGATTAGGAGGGAGGGAAAAGGTAAGAGAGACAGATAGACCACTACTTAAAATTACAAACACGAAATGTGAATAAATCACATTCATTCATCCCAAAACCAAAACAATGTGATGGTGTGATGGAGCAACTGGCCAGACTTCCACCCAAGGCACCAACAAGTACCTGTGAATTCTTACTTGTTTTCAGCAACATGATCTATTCCAAGAGGTAATGGACGATATAACATGGCTTGAGACAGCTTATGTTATGTACGCTTCTGTTTGTTGCATAAAATTTGTAACCCTATGCACATCACGGTTAATTGATTGGTGCATGTCTCACACATTATACAGTTTACATGTGTGCTCAAGTGCTTCCTAAAACACTACTACTCATAAAACTTTAGCAATTTGTACCATAAACATCTCCACAAGTTTGTCAAACTTCTCGCCTCTTCTCTATATGTTCCATTTTAGAGAGAATATAGGTAAATATATACTATTTGGGCTTCTCCTTTCCTTTATTCATTTATTTATTTATATATACGTTTATCCAACAATACATATTAAGCACTTGTAGTATTGACATTTTCCAATTGCAGGCGGCAAAAGAATTTGAATCAGAACTGAGAAAGGATACCGATTCTCCTGTGGAGTCATCACCTGCTGAAAAGATTACAACAGTGAGTGAAGAGGAGGAGCAAGAGGCCAAAGTCTCGAGCATGGAGAGTTCTTAAATTTGTAGGCGTACTTAAGCCGTCTTGCTATAGCTGCTTGTATGGAACACTTGTTCTAGTTACATAATAAGTTGTAGGCTAATAGAATCATGGATTGGATCCTTTTGATCCTATTGCATCAGACTATGATAAGAATCGAGAGCTTTCATCTTGCAATCAACGGCTGATCCAAGAGTTTGCACACTATTATCATAGCATAGAGATGAATCATTACAGTGCCAAGAAAAATGTTTGTGGCGAGCATTTCTGTTTTGTCATGTTACTTGAAAACCAGGAATGAATAATAAAGAGTCCAATTGAAATATCAAATTATTTATACAGTCTAGAACGTGTACAGATAATAATTGGAGAAAACAAAAATAGTAGTCTACTTCGTTACTATATGAAAACGAGCTTCTCTCGAGTCTCTTCAACAAGGATCGGAACCAGATTACTTGCCAGTTTGAGTAGTGCAAAATTATAAAATGAAACAAATTTTATACAATGGACGGATAACTGTACAAAGGGGAAACCACAACATGACTCTAAATCTGGGTTAGCCACCAGCACAAATACACCAAACACACTATGTATACCTCCTAGCCACTTCTTCAGTCAGCGTTTGTCAATTCTAAAATTTTCTCCCTTCTTAATTCTTAAGTAAGCAGCGCGATGTAATTGTTGATTCAAGAGAAAACAAGCTGGCTGCTTTGGTTGAGACAGTAATGCATCATCTCCATGGGTTGACACAGTAATACTAAGCAGCAATGTCTTGTCATTTTTCCTTCAGTCACGATGTCATCCCAATGCCATCTCTTAGCCCTTGAAGGCATACGTGCAGTGTTCTTTGTACACTATCAGCAACAACCCTCAACCTTCCTTGATTAGCATCCCCACCAGAAGATCCATTCACTTCAACAGTTCGGGTTACCCTCTGTTTACATTTCTCCCAGTCACCAATTCGCGTCCAGCATGCACGGCCACCATGGCTCCCCTCCATTCCAACGAAAGATACGTTAGGATTTTCACCAAAGGAGTATCTCAATCTCACCGAGACACAGTATGGCAACCAAGCAGCACCACCAGCAGCATTTATGTGTGGTATGTGTGCAGGATCAAGAACAACCGTTAATGCAAAATCGACTGAGTTATGTGCCCGAATATACTGAATATTGCTTTTGGATGCAGATGAATTTTCAGAGTTCCCATCCACATTAAATCCAACATGATTCTCAAGACACAGTTCAATGCGGGATTTCTGTGCAGGAACTATATCACCACCCTGCGTTTGAGCCAATCCTTTCTTCCATGCAATAAGTTTCAAAAATTCTCTTAAAACTGAAATTGGTAGAGTCAAAAGTGTAATAAAAGAAGCAACACGAGAAGCATCATAAGGCTCTGATGCAACCCGACGACTAAAATAGTCACATATCTCGCCTATTTCAGACTGAGTTAATTCCTCTTGGGCAGCAGCTGAATTTTGTTGCTGTTGTTGAGAATGATGAAACCTTTTTACACTAAGGACTTGGAGAAGAAGTTGAACTCTGTGAACACTAACAGCAAAGACGTAGCCTCTGAAAAAAAAAATCTTTCATATTAGAAGGTACAAACACATGATCATAAATTCGAAGATGCATGTGCAAAAAACTTCTTTTACAAATAATTATATGATGCAACGGATCTATAAAAATCAATATTTTCAACCCAGCCCAGGTATTGACTGGAAAAGGTCGTATTGACTGGAAAAGGTCAAAGGTCTAAGGGTCCAACCGCAATAGAACCCGAGATTAAATAAATAAATTATATACACAGTACACACAAACATAATTTATGAACATAAATTAATTTTCATCAATTTAAAATAAAAATTGTATCAATAACTAAACAATAAAGTTCTATGAAGTAAAAGATCTTCGTAACAACAATACATTGCAAAACTTTCACATCGTTTTCTAATTAAATACTATTTCCCATTTTTCACTCCACAACTATTCACCACACTTTTATTGCTTTCTTTATCCCTCTCTCTATTCACATGCCTTCTCTTCAAAATCTCTCTCCAATAAAAGCACCCACACACAACTCCCTCCCTCCCTCCCTCCCTCTTAAACTTTCTAATGAAGAATAAGAACTAAAGCTCATATTTTTTTTTTTGGGGGGGGGGCGGGCGGATTTGGACCTTGCCAAAAGGTGTTGGCACATCAGTTAGCAGACCCACCCCCACGAAACCTATTATCATCAGATTGATCAAACCACAGCCAAAATGGGTAAAATTAAATAATGATGGGTGCTCTATGGGACATCCAGGGTTGGCATCAAAAGGGGGAATCATTCGTGATCATTTAGGACAGTTTATTAGTGCATTCTATGACTTCTATCGATGATGACCTTGAAACGGAAGTGGAAAATTCAATATTGAAATGAAAAGACCGAATTTTGGTCTCCGTGGTTCATTTGGGGGATGATGGGGCTAAGACACTAGTTCTTGATAGTCAAGAAATTTGGATGGAGCGAGTGAGTAGAAAGACCTTATGAAGAAAGACCTTGCAATCCAATTTAAACTTGTAATAACCAATAAATTGTTTCCCAAAGGACTGAACTGGAACTAGATTTTTTTTCTGAAAGTTCAATATTTCTTTGCTATATAAACAGAGAGAGATTTAGCATATGCAATGTAGCTTATAGCCTTACCCGACAAAGAAGCGCAAGGCCGGCTGCTCCTGATCCAAGTTCAATAGTGCACCTTCATTATCTTTCAGAATTGACCCCAGGATCTCTCTCAAAAGGTCTGGTAACTGTGCGAACAGCCAAAGTACTCCAAGATACTTAAGAATACCTCTAAGGACTTTTTTAAGTGCCACAACAGGGACCCATCCGCCCCCATAACCTCCATCATCCCCAAGTCCAATTATAGCAGTATTTAACTCCCCTCTAACATGAGCAGGGACACCTGAGCCAGGTGATCTACGTAATGGGTTCACCGCAGCTAGATTCGTAGGTCCTGGAAGAGCATTTGCTATGCGGTTGAGTCCAGATATTGCATTTCCTGGACGAGAGATTGCAGCAGCAGAATTTGAGAGGTTGGTTCTATTTCCATTGGCAGCTGACAGCTGTGGACCAGAACTTGGATTGGGATTACTTAAATTTGTGAGTCCAAGTGCTTGTTGAGCTCCTGGAAAATTAGAATCTATACCATTCAGTTCCTGAGCAACATGCTCCATAATAAAAGGTCGAAACTGTGGACATGGCAGTGATCCTCCAACTGAAGGACCCCCTCTCGGCGGGGTTGCTGGTTGCAACCAGACTTGATCTCCGGCATAGCACCTCATGTCTACAGCAAAATTTTTGCGGTATATGATCCGAATCCAGTATGGGCCGCGAAGAACTACAGAAACGTCAATAGGCAACAGAGAACTCGGAACAATGCCAGGACCACCTCTCCCAGCAGCTGCTGCAGCTGCTGCTGCCAACATTGAAGCCGTATGATGGTTGTGACTCCCAACAGGACCAGAAGGGGGAGGTGCACTAGGATTACCTGCAGAACCAGAGGAAGCTTGACTCGTGTTTGTGTTAGAATTGTTTGGCAAATGACCCTGAGATGGCATGTACCCATTCTGCTTCAAAGCAGAAGAAAAAGATGCTGCAACACCCGGAACCCCAGAAACAGGAGCAGCTCGTGCAGGCCGTGTAGCAGCAGCAAGAGCATGCAAGGGTCCAGCAGTGAGTCGAATGCAATCCAAAAGAGATGCAACCTCAGCTCCATTGATAAAATCTTCCAGAAACTGTAGAACAAAGTAAAACCATAAACGCATGAATTTTTTAAGAGAAACTAGGAACAAGGGGAAAACCAATCTGATCAGTACATCGACAGAGGCAGCTTTAAACGAGAAGCAAGCACCAGGTAAATTTTGCAATAAATAGAACGATACAAAGTTAAAAGATTATCCTTCGCAACTCCCAGCGTGCTTGGTTTAAAGACATGTTCTTCATGGTAGACACTATGAGCACGTTTGGCGCGCCATATTAGACCGGATAAGGAAATAATCCTATCTGGTGTTTGGTGTAAATATACCCTGAATTAAATTAGCCCGGGAGCTTATCCTCCTGTAGTCAACTAGATTAAAATAATACACTTCATAGATGGGTTTAGACTGGAGTATTAATTCACCGTGTCATGATAACATTAAGGAAAAAACTAGTTGAATTGAAATACTTAAATTTACTTACAAGTGAAGAAATTCACTTATAAGTAAAGAAATTATTTACTTGTAAGTAAATAAGTCTTAGCATAAATTAATTTTTTTATTAATTATAAGTTAGTTATTTGATAGTGATGTAAGAGTAATTTGAAAAAAAAAAAAAGTATCGTTCTTTAATTAAAAGTTAAAGGAAAATAAGTTATCCAAATATTTTGTAGACAAAATGTAAATTTACTTAGAAGTAAATCTACTCATAAGTAAATAAGCAAGTTTTAAAAAAAATAAAATTTTCTATTAATATAAGTTAAAAATAAGTTATTTATTTTGACACAATCGTACGAATTACTTTATTAAAAAAAGTAATTTTCTTACCTAAATGTAAGTGAAAAGTAAGTTATCCAAAACATATGTGGTTAAAAAATTACTTTTAAGTAACTTCCCGTTATTTTAATCTTAGACAAAAATACTTAAATATTTTTTTAATACGGTGTAGCACCAAAGCCGTATATATACAATACACCCTAATCCACCTCAATACAATCTCCCCTAATTTTATCCTCCTAATCCTATTAACCCTATCCCCTTAATCCAATAGGTGTACCAAACGTACCCTATATATTTTAAGTATACATTCTTCACTTCTATAACTGATATACACAGACCTAACAAAAGGGAAATATTCGGGATAAATGCCTACCCTTCATCGTGGAAATTAAATATAGACATTCTTCAATTCTACAACCAACACCCTCCTCCCCTGGCGAAAAACAAAAAAGATGAGAAACCCAAGTAAGCACAAGGAACATTGATCTGGTGCGTATTACACTGGATAACTTAAACAACAAGAATGCAATAGGCAAATTTTGGTCGAGTAAAAGAGAAATGAGTTAAAAAAAGAAGAAAGAAAAAAAGTATCCTCAATTAAGCAACGTCCATCATGCTTGGAAAATCACTTGAGTTGGGTCTCACACCCCGTTGGATACTAATACTGATACAGAAGTAGGGGTGGCAATGGGTCGATCGTGATCCACTAGGGGGCTCAGCTAGGCTCATGGCTTGTGGGCTGAGTCAATCCGCCCACGAGCCGGCTTTTTTATTTTTAATTTTTTTAAAGCAAAATTTTAAACTTCAAAATTTCAAAAATAAATTCCAAAACACGAGCCAACTCATGTTTTTTACGAGACGAGCAAGCTCGGCTAGTTAAAAAATAGGAACGAGCCCGAGCCGGCCATGGGACTAGCCGGCGAGCCCACGGAGCAAGCTGTCCGTTTGCCACCCCTAAATAGAGCCCACCCACCCCCACCATAAAAAGGAATGCTCGGTAACTAAAGGAAATGCTCAAGATGTTTCATAGATCCATTTTCCAGCAAGAGAAAAATGAGAGAAGCACGTGCTTTCTTTCTCCAACAAGGGGGTTATGGAAGATGAAAAATCCAAAACGCTAAAGTGGAAACCTCTTCACCAATTTCCCAGTAAAAGGAAACTCACACAAGGAAATATGTTTCAATCCAAACGCTAAATTGGAAACCTCTTCACCCAATTTCCCAGTAAAAGGAAACTCACAGAAGGAATGCCTCAACCATATTGATTAATCACTTATTAGGTCAACCTTGAGATGCTGAGTAGGTTTAACCTTGTTCTCATCGGGTTTCAAATTTAATCACATTGCTGCATTATCATTGTAAAGTGAATTCTGGCAACCTGGTAAGGAAAAACCAACGCACCTCAATAAACCAAGCTGCTGAATACAACACAATCTAGACAGATTTTAGCTGATTCTTTTTCTTTTTTTAGATAGTGAGATTCCTTAATTAGGAGTCAAGGGGGCAGTATGCAATTATAAGAAAACTCCAGAATCACAGACACTAATTCACCAAATCTAAGTCCCAAGAATATTTCCCCAAACTGATTCCTATACAGCATGCTCAAAAAAAATAAAACCCTACAAAATAACTGCTATCCCATAACTTATCAGCACAATCCGCATGCTGCTTTCAAAATTAGCTTATCTGTATGGTACTCCGTCAACAACCTTTTCAAAATTAACTTTACAGTCACTTCATTTTTTTCATTTGAGCTAATTACCCTCTATTATGTACGGAAAAATTAGTGCAGGAGAATAGAAGTTGAAATCTATTTTCTGTCTAGCACTAATCATAGTGTCTTTGGGAGTGGACAAAATATCTTTTTGTCATATATCAGGACATACAGTTGATGCTCTATACATTGCACAAGAACAGAAAAAAAAAAAATGGGACACCAAAAAGTAAGGAACATGGGGAGGGGGAAGTTCTATATTTTAGGAGCACAAACAAAAAACAAACCTTTGTATGGGGCCAAAGCTGATCCGGAGAAACATGCATTGTACAACCCTCTTTGCCAGCTTCCCATTCGATAACAAAGCGAGCAAGGACACCTGAACCAAAGCTAAACCACAAACTCATCAATCCAACTGCTTCAATTCTAAATACCCTTCTCATCTGGTCTGAAAACTTTTCAGGCGTCTCATTAACAGATTTGGCTCCAGCAGAAGTCTTGCTGTCTGGGTTTACAGTGCTCTCTTCCAATTTCTCATCAGTCCTTGCACCAAGTAGTTTTCTCATTCCAAGGGCAAACATTCTAGCATTTGAAAGCCTTTGGATATCTGCCACTAACTTCTTAATACTATCAGCCTCCACATGATTGTAACTCAACACAACACCTTCTGAATCATAACGAATATGGGAATCCACATCAGATGTATTAGCAATCCGAACACCAGAACCCCAAGCAGTACGATTGCTCCCCTTTTGAAGCTCCCACAAGTCTTTAAAATATGGATCAATGATTTTGACATCCCAATATATGCTTCCAGGTCTCCCCAACCGCAAGCATATGTATTGCCATGTATCACCACTGGCAAAAGGAAGACGGAACCATAAGTTTGAGGACGCACTTCTCATACCCACCTCTTCAACATATGGAATGTCGAGTGCATCCATCTGACTAGTGAGTCGAGCATGCTTGATACACAGTAAGCAATGCCTCACTACATGAAGCAGAACAGAAACATATATACTAGAGGGTGCATTGCCTTTGTTTGCTTCAGCTATCAGATTTCCATAACTATATCTTTCAGTTTTACCAGAAATTTCAGATGAAATGATCATCTGTGATGGAGGCAACTGAGCATGAGCAGGTTCCATGATTTTCCTTCTCTTGTTAGCACCTTCATTGACTTCCAGATGATTGATTGAGGGAAGAGATTTTAACATATCTGACAATGTACGTTTCCATGGCGTCCTATCATGTCTAGGAATGGCATCTTGCTTCGAGTTCATAAGATTTGCAGAATCAAGTGCTTGAGCTGAAAAACAATAGGCAATAACAAGATAAGCATTATTTCCAAAAAATTGTAGACAACAACTGAAAAATAAGAACCACTTTTCGAATGGTCAAGTATATATGAGCATTTTACATTTGATTTAAAAAACACAGGCAAGCGCGCATAATAAAGATGGTATCTTACATACGGGAGTAGAAACCAGCGAGCTAGATTCTGAAACTCTAAAACTGCCAGATACAGCCCCAGTAGGCAAGCTTACCAAAGAAGCTCGAGCAACAGTTTGATGGGGTGGAGTCAAAAGTTGAGCAGAGCTAATTCCAGACACATTCAGCTGTTCGTCATCCATTACGCCATAAGCACCTAAGCCACCAGAATGCAGAGATCTGAGAGAAGTCAAATCCTGATCAGACTTAGAAGTTGCCAAGTTCTTCATAGATTGGCTTCTCCCTGAGGCAGTGGTTAAGGAATTGGTGGAACCAGACTGTACTAAGTCCTTAGATTTGCTTCCAGTGTCTTGCAGTATCTGTGCACCTTCCCAACTAGGGGAAGATATTCCAGCTTTTACATTATGAAGGTTTGTAGGACCCAAGCCAAAATGAGATGTGAAAGATGCGCCAAAATTTGAAGAGGAACCATGGCCAGAAAACAAATGGGCTTTTGATCCTTTCTCAAGCTCAAATACCTCATCAACAATGGAGGAAAAATTTAACGGCAGATTAGATCGAAGTGTGAAACTTTCGATGCTGGAGTCAGAGGGACCATCCTCAGGAATTTGGCTACCGTCAACATTACTAAGAATAGTGAGGATCTTTCTACAGTCAAGAAGACTCAAATTGAGTTCGTCTTCACACATGTGCATCTGACTAATATCGACATTACTTACTCGAATGATATTATTCAAGCTGTCAAAAGGTTGACCTTTCCCTGTGGAATCTTCCTGAGCTTCTATTAACTTGAGAAGAGGTTTGAATTCCTTGTCGAGTTGCATCAGCAAAAAGTAAGAGCTCCCACATTCTGGGAATCCCAAGATTAATGAATTTGAACCATCTGATATGTTCTTTGGCACATTCACTGGAGTAAAACCATGTTCAAATACCTGCAAAACAATTGAAGATGCCTAATTAGTTAATTAACAAAATTTAAATACTCTGTCCCAACACCGTCTTTAGGGAGTTTCTATTATCTCTGATAGTAAAGGGAGTATTTATGCTCCTTCCTGGTCCTTCACAATTTAAAAAATGGAGCACCAGATAAGCATAAAAATGGCAAGACCATTCATGTGTTCAGTTGAAGTCAACATAGTTGTCTTTTGTTGCATTCATATTTATCTCTATAGATTAGCACCATATCCATGCAGGAATAGTAAGCAAATATATTAGGCACCCAGCAGAGACTGTCAACTGAAATCAAAGACAAGAATTTTAAATGACAACAGAAGTACAAAACTTCAACATTTTCAGTAAGTCACTGAAGTTCCAGACTGCAATTCTAACTCAAAAAATAAAAGAAACGCGGAGAGCAGAACATACCTCAAGGCCTAAGAACCTGCCAATGCAAGCAAACAAGTGCAAAATAGAACTGCTCCTCAAGTTAATGAAAGTTTTTGTTGCAGTCCTACTTCCCTGGTTCAAAGCTTCTTCACACTCTAGCAGCACTGACGATGATATAATATTTTTGGATGAGTGAAGAAGGAAGCAACCATTCCTGCAAGATAGAGGAAGAAACTGAGGCTTTAGTTCAGGAAACAGAAACCCGTCCCCGACCAAGCAAATTTACAAAGGAAACAGCTGTTATTTGGCTAGTCACACTACCAGTGGCTTAATATATATTTTGTACCGTAATTGAACCTAAGCACTATGGTTTTCTTGTGTATAGATCTGTGTGGTTTATTATGGCATAACAGCTTTGCTCTAACCAAGGTCTTGACTAAGACCATAGCAGTTCATTGCATATTCATTCGTGGAGACATGTTAGTGTCAAACATTAGAATTTATCAACTCGGTTCGATAAGGAGAATGACCTATGAAATATAAGAATGATTATGGCTAAGAAATTCTTGACCAAGCCAGGAGGAAATTACAAAGAGTTCTAATTTCATCAAAACACGTCATTTGGATGGGTAATATGATTGGATTGCTAGACTTTATGCATAAATATGATCTTCATCCGTCTGGATATTATAAGAAAATATCAAAAAACACGGTACCCTATAGCATCATGGATCGTGAAAATTTTGATTCATCACTATTTGGTGGTCATAGTCTACATTTTAGGTGTAACAAGAGATTCGACATATATCAATAGGTTTCATCCAATGGGGTAATTTATAATGAAGAGGATCAGATTACAGGGTTTCCTATAGCACAATGGTTCATGAAAATTTCAGTTCATCACTATTTATGAGGCCATAGCACACATTCTAGGTGTCACTTGTGACGTTTAGCAACCCAAAGGAATAATTGGAAATTATTCTCAGCAAAGGGCATGAGAAAAGATTTCTTCATGGTGCCAACTAGAATAATCAATTACATCAAAGAGCCAGCAAATAAATGTCTGCCAAACAGCAAGAAGATCGAAGTAATATCTCCTTGAGAGCTAGAAGATTATAACAGTGTCTCCCAATACCTACAAGATCAAATCTATCTTCTCTTTCTACTAAATAGGAAACAATCTTCTCTATATCAGTTTTCCCAATTGCTTACCTCAATTATTTCCATGAACAATCTACGAACGTCCACAGATCAATGGAATCTTCAAGGCTCCTTTATAATATTTCTGATCTTTCTTTCTCAATTTCTTTAGTTTCATCTGAAACAGTTTTGGAATGTCCAGAAAAGGTATTGAAATTGAACTAAGGAATGCTGGATGGACCTCAGACACCCAAAGAGGATTTTAGATGTCTAGGGTGCATTTTAACATCTCAAGAGGATTTCATGTCTAACCTCGGACCCCGAAGCTTCATAAAGATGAAGTAGACTTTGAAAGTCTAAACTTCGGAATTCTTTCCATAAAAGTTCACAAAGTAGGATTCCTTATTAATTTTAGGATTTTCCAAACTTGAAGGCATCCAAGGCTAGGTGACGAAAGAAGAATTTTAGTTAAACAGTGAACAAATTAGATTTGGTAGTTATTTCTTGGAGTTGGTCTGGGATAACATGTGTTTGAGCATGTTGCATTAGCAAGATATGATTAGAAGCAGCAACAAAACAAAGGATGCAATAGGAACTGTCTGCCCACAAAACCTCTCGGCCAAATAAATTGGTGTGACTAGAGCAAACCTATTCACAGCTCCAAGGAGAACGAAGGAGAAAGAAAATTTCAGACTCCTACAGCTTTCTCATGTGGATACACTATAATGGATGTTTTCCTTCTCATAAGACACAGATATAAGCAAATATTTCTCATAACAAAGTACTCAAACATGCAGCACATGATCAAAATTAGTCTTTGAGATTATAAGCAGGTCTTTATATGATCGAACCTAACCAGATAGTAGGTTATCATGTTCATTAATTTACAAATAAAGCCAATTTTTTCTTGAACTCCTCAGTGGAAATTGGAAATATAACACTTCAAAGAGAAAAAAAGTAATACAATTTCATCCGTATCACTATCAACCTCTATATTGCATTCACACATAAGAAAACGGAAAATGCATAAAATTACTCTATTCAACGCCTTCAAGAAAACAATTTACAAAGGGATGGGACGAAATTGTTATAGCAAAAATACAAATCAGACAGTACATGGTACACGCCTTATGGTTTTAAACTGAAACATTTATGAAGAGTCCAGCCGTTGTTACAAATTTTCGAAAGACAATTACCATTTCGGATTTTGACCCACAACCTAATGATTCTTGGCTTCGCAGCCACTAAGCAGTCCTCTCCAGGACATGGAGAATGACACCAGCAGACTGCAAATATGTTGCCCACAAATCCTAAAAGTGCGCTATCCATAAATTTTGGAAATAAAGAAGAGATTAAGAATAAAGAGAGAGCTATCAAATACAACTCTAACACTCTTCCAGTGAGTCAAATCAAAATACTTGGAAAGCTATAAACAAGGCCCAAACTATATTTCAATACTCACACCTCTTTCTCTCACTCAAAACGCTATGGCAAGCAACTTTTCCACTGGTCTCTCTCTCTCTCTCTCTCTATCTTTCTCGCCCTCCCACCCTCTCTGTGTACACACACACCCCAGATATTGTAACTTCAGCAACTTACTTCTCCCACATATCTGGCCTAAGGTATTTATTGACTCTTCACCCCGCTCAGAGGAAGCATAGTCAAACATTCAAACCTAGTACTGAAAAGCAAACCAAGCGATTGGAATTTCAACTAGAGATCGCTCGATAAAACGTTCATTTAAGATAGTTTAAAACTAAGAAGCCAAGCCTTAACACATATTAAAGCTCATTAATTTATCAAGCTAGGGCTCGTAGCCTAATTTGGGGGTGGGGGTGGGGGTGGACCCAACCCAACCCAACCCAACCCAACCCAACCCAACATATTCGGTTTGACAAAAAATAAAACCAAACCAACTCAACCAAGAGTTGCAACCCAAATCGACCAAGCTTGGGTCGGTTTGGGCTTGAGCCTGATTCACGCTTGGACAATTTTTTTGGGAGCCAAAATTCACACTTGAACAATTTTTTTTTTGGAGCCCAAATACACTTTGGAACCTTTATTGTTAATTTTGTTGAGAATTTTTTTAAAAATCTAATGTCAATTACATTAAAATTATAAATTTGAAAGACTTTTACCCAATTTAATTAAATTTTAATTTTTTTAAATATTTTTTAATAAGCAAGTTGCGTTGAGTTGGGTTGGGTCGGTTTTTATAAGGTAACCCGCAACCCAACCCGACCCGACCCGACCAAAAATAGATTTTCAAAATCCAACCCAACCCAATTTAGGATAAAAGCTGACCCAAACCGATCAGGTTAGGTCGGACGGGTTGTCCGATTTGGGTTGGTTTTTGTCCAGCCCTAGCCTATTTAACAAGAAAATGCATGGAAAGATGCCAAATCTACTCTAGCTTGACTCAGGGTCAACTTGATTAAAACTCAATTGAGATTCACTCCCCTAAAACATCAATCCAAGCTTGAACTCAATTTCAAAACTCATCAATCAATCAAGTCCCGACTCATCAGCTCGGCTCGAGAGGCTTCACACTCCCATTTAGACCTACATGTCTACATTGGAATGTGACAAATTATTTGTACACCAACACCTGTTGACCATAATCATACATCCGAACATTAATCTATGTTCTACAAACAAATAGCAGTTATGGCAGTTCACAGATACATATGATGAAAAGATTCCCCACCCCGGTAGATAATAATTTATAAGGGGCTACAGAGCATAAACACCACACATGGCACAACACTTTACCATTCTGACCTGTAATCTACGTGAGCAACTATACTTCCAAGCACCATATAACAAATAGCAATAGAAGTTTACATGTTATTATGGAAAAATGTTGCAAGTGGAGAGAGAGAAAAGACAAAAAAGAAAATGTAAAAACCTTATGTTTATTCCAAGGGTGAAAAATGATGAACCATAGGCACGCACACACAGAACTTCCTGGCCTTCATGCTTCTGGGAACTGAATGTATTATCCTTCTGTTAAAAGAAAATTAAAATCACATTCCAGAAACTGAAACAATAAAAATATGTACTCACACACAAAAATAAATTAGCTTGAAAAGATAGAAAACAAGATGTCATCATAGTAGTTAAATTTAGTATTCATTCACAAATCGTATTCAAAATCGACTAATCATTTCAGTCAAAAAAGAGCATTATAAAGGAAGCTCCCATTATTATTATAATTAGAAGCTATGAAATATAGTATCAGAAACAATTACATGTCATTTTGGTTAGCCTCTTTGCTAAATGAACAATCTAATATACTCGTAAAGCCATAGATAATCAGAGCAAGAATAATAAATAACCCATATTACTAAAGTCATCAAACAGCGGTGTCCCATAACAGCTTCAAAAAAATTAAAGGAATGTGGGTTAGCCTTTCTTTTTCTATTAGAAAAAATATTATAATATGACTACAGCATGACATCTTAGGAAAAGGAAGACGGGAAGAAGAAGGGCGTCGTATCCCATGGGTTCGACTAATAAATTGTAAAGCAGGTCCAGGTTTTGGGTTATACAAAAGAAAATGTTAAGGGAAACCACTAACTTAACATTCGCAGCAGAAAACAGACTCTTAAAGAGGTTTTTGCTATATTCCCCTTCCAGGAGAGTGAAGCTATTAGAGCTACACCATCATGAATTACACGTTAGATACTAATAAGATATCTAGAGGTCCTTAAAAAACTTTTGGGTTCTCCAATACCAGCATTCTATTATTACCATTACTTTCAAAACAGCCGTATAATATAGTACTTGAGTCCCCTTTTCTTGTTAGAAACCCCCTTTACAAAACAATATGCAGATGATTCCCCAAAAATGGCATGCCCAATATCATACAAAAAGAAACTGTTAGGAAGAGAGAACACGAGATCTACGTTCTTATAATTCTTGAACACTTTTACTTAAAACGCAAGTCTAGCATCTTTTTTATCTACTCTGCTAATGACAGTGACCCCCAGCCCTAGAAAAGAAAATTTGTATTCTCTCTTTCTGACAAAAAACCTGACATAAAGAAAAGGAGAAGTACAAAACCATCTCAAAAATAAGATTGCTTTGTGAATTCCACAATGTAGACTCCTTAATCCATAGCATTTCTATGATTTTCCCTGTAGAACCTCCATAGCTGTCCAGGGGATGGCATGATGATAAACCTAGAATCAAAACCATTGATCCCACCTCAGTACAAGATTTTGGCCCAAAGATACAAATCCATGATGGTTTACCATGTTCTGTGAATTCTTGATTTGATTTGATATTGTATTTTGATTAGTTTTTAAGTGACGGTTTTAGAAATTTCTGTACTTGCTATAGTGGATTACAGTTGTGACCTTGGTCTCATGTGAGCCAATTGAGGTTAAGGTTATCTATTGAGAGATAGGATCTAATGGAGTCTATTCAAATCATGTATTGAAACTTGGCCTCCAATTTTTACAGGTTTGTAAGGTTCAGTCTATCCCACCAAGTCTTATCCTTTTATATATTTGTACCAAGTAGAAAGTCAATTGAAATATATTTATTGTGTTTTATACCAACTTGAGGCTAGTTGAATTTCTGCTAGTCTTCTACTTGTGCTTCATCCTATTTAGTATTACTTCTTCATATCTTTGCAACCCAATAACTTCTCCTTTCCATTTTCCAAATTCTTGCTGAACCCTCACTGGTGAACTCCTAATATTCCAGTTCTTCCACAGTTATGCTAGACAAATTCTTTTCTATGGCTTCTTGGAAGTTTTGACAATTCCATTTGAACATGTCTAGTAACAATAATGAACTCAAAAAATAGCTAGTCATATGATCTACAAATCAAGGGTAACATATATATTTATTTAACGTGCCACATCCACTTAAATGCATCATTTATATAACATTGTATTTATCAGAAATACAGAAATGAAAATTGCATTCATAATACAAATCTAACCTTTTCGTTGTCAACATCACATTCATCTATGCAGAATTGAAGTTGGACATCTCCAGGAGCTCGACATATCTGGTCATTCTTCTCCAGTTCCTTACAAATCTCAAGCAGACGAGTATATTTATTACAGCAAATAGCTCTAAGCAACAACATTTCCACATCAATGCAACTTTGGTGAAGGGAAAATTCAGCCTCTGTGCCAGTCAGGGGATCAATCACAAATGTGCTATGAAGGCACTTTATCTGCAAATCTGGACCAGGTTCAATTTTCATGAATGGGCATGTTCCTGTGCCAGATGCACCTGAGTTTTTATCAAAATCCAACCAGTATATAACTTTTAATCCAGGAGTTCGTAAACCAGCTGAATCAGTTTCTCCATCCTGAGTGATCTGGGTCGAGTTAGCATTCCCTCCCTGTCCAATACTCCCATCAGATATCAACTCAAACCGAATTGCATCTTTCCATCTGCCTTGCCTAAGTGTCTGCACTTGTCTTATAACAGTGTCCATGACGAGGGCAACACAAAGTTCATGAAGAATGGAATATAATGTCATGAATGGGTTTTCTGAGGCAGCCATTCTGCGTTCCAAATCATCTCCAAGAGCACGCCGTCGCAACTCTTCTAGCTTCACAAGCCCACTTTTCTCACCAACAAGCAGCTCCAAATGCAATATCCTCCACATTGACAAATGCCCTCGGTAACCAAGGGTAACAAGAACCTTAAATTCCCCATCAACACGAAGCAAGGCGACACCATCAGAAACCTTGACTTCAGTAATTTCTTTCGGAAGTGAAACTTCAAGTAACTTAGACCTGACAAGTGCATCTAGTTTCCTCAAAGCTGGACTTTGCTGATCTGCGTTCAACGTGCCCTGTGTACCTACATCCTCTATACATTTAGGCAAACGCTGGTAAGTTCCCGTAAGAAGAACCTCAATTGCAGATGGAACATCATAGATGGGAGCACGAGCTTGTTGTAGCCCCTCATGCATGAAAAACATTGAATCTGCAGCTTGGGAGAAGCATGTATCATGACTTGATAGAGTTGACGAAAGTTGCTGACAGTATCGTATCAAAGGAACCTGCAAGTCAAGAAGCAGGGATTTGCAAAGAAAATGTAGATGAGATTGCCATGGAACCTATAGAAGGAACAGAAGATATGTTTCTTCATCTATAGAAATATATGACATATATGCATAACCTGAATGACTTTGACAAGGAAATAACAACAATAATGCATTTTTAAATATATAGAATACGAAAAATCACAAGAAGCATATTTATGACCAGATGTGTAGCTATTTGAATTGACAGTAAAATTGAGGAAATATAAATATAATTTACAATCGAAACTTTTTCTTGTTAGGGATGGCTTAAAAGAATGTTATCTACTAAATGTCCTTAGTATATGACACAGGAGGGTCATTTACTAGCCTCAAAGAAAGCGAAGTCACACTTCACTCATTAGCGTGTTATTCTAGACATGAGAAATGATGCTTGAAAAGAAAGAATACAGTGAACATTGGTATTCCACAATAATTAACTACCAATGAACTTTGAATAAGGATGATGAATCTAATGTATTAGTAGGATTCGAGTGCAAATACTATAGGATACATGTATACATAATAAATGCATAAGTAAAATACATGCACGCTCATACTATTAGTGTAAAATGGAATCTTTAATTGTTTTTGAACCCAACGATTGACATTGAATTTAATCTACTTCATTTTAGAGGTGCTATCCTTATCCCTTTGGTGGGTTCCACTGAGTAGTGAGTTCCCTACCTTGTATCCATGTTACATCCCTTTGGGTGATGATAACTATATCCCTTAAGTGTTCTTATATTGGCGGTGAGCTATTTCATTTTTCCTTTAGATTATTTTCATTCATTCTTATCCAAACTGGTATCAAATTAGTATCAAACCCATGCTATCGTAGTTGGTCATCATCGTCACACTAGTGAAAGAGATCTTTGCAGTGTCTTACGATTGAAGAGTTTAGGAGATGAGTGCAAGAACTCAATAACGTTGGGAACTATTCAAACCATTTCAACTCATTAAGTCCAGCAATAAATGGAAGATCGAACATGTAAGCCAACATCCCATACAAAACTATTAGATGTAATACTTGAAAAGATTTCACGAGGGCCATGAGGCCTTCCACCAACAACTCATATTCAGCATTTGATTTGTTTTATATTAGAAAATCTTTTCCAAACAAGTCATCTTGTGTGATAAGCTCGAAGCATAAGGAGATTCAACGACAATTTTTAATGACATTTTTGTTAAATGAGCAAAACGACACCAGGTCGAGTTTTCTCCAACCAAAGAAGAATGACACTCTCTTCTTATGTATTATATGATGATAGAATATTTCCTAAAAGGATGATGATTTAGTTTTGATTCTTGTTCGAGAGGAATGGTTTCTTCAGTATACAAAGCTTCTTCCTAAAGCTGATGGCCTTTTAAAGTTATTCAACCAATTGGCAAAAATACATGCAAACTTGACCTACCTCCTAATTATGGTGTCTCAAACACTATCAAAACATGCACAACCACCTCAGCATCACTCTTATGAACAAAAGTCACTTTAGGTCTACACAAAACATATTCCAACCAACAAGGCCACCCTTCCTTTAATTTTCTTCCATCGGTGCCTCCACTTTTTGTCGTGTATTCTCATTTATCATATCCATTTTAGTATAACCATACATACATCTTAGAATCCTCATATCAGCTACATTCATCTTATAAACATTATGTCCTTAACAACCCAGCAATAAAACATAGCTACTGTTATGTAGAACTGACATTTCACCCACCCACCCTAATCATATGCATTACACAACTGTAACAATCACTTTTAAGGATAAAGAGATCATATATGGTAACTTTACTGTTATCCCAATTCGTAATATAACTAATGTGACATTAAATACATTCTGTCCTAATTATATTTAGCCTAACACCTTTAGATTCCAAATCTCCAAAGCGCTCCCGTCTCCCCCAACTACACAAAGGGGCACTACCTCTCACATTCGTAACTACGTATCTTTAAAAATATTGATATAACACCTTTAGATTCCAAATCTCCAAAGCGCTCCCGTCTCCCCCAACTACACAATGGGGCACTACCACTCACATTCGTAACCACATATCTTTAATAATATTGATATAACTAATGGAAAATCTTTTTTTCTCACTGGCAACCTCCATAGCACCTCTCTAAGTGCCCCATCACTGATTTTCGTAGCTCAATAAAAACCATATGCAAAATTTGTTTCTTTCCTCACTAGCAAAACAACAAACAAAGTATACTGTAGTAAAAAACGTAACAAAAATAATCACTGGAAATATGTACCATCAAATTCCTATTAATACAACCAAGCTCCAAGAAAACTTCCAGATTTGATACAGATTAAAATAGAGTATTCAAGGAAAAAAAGAGACCTGTTGGCACCATTTCGAAAGGACATTGAGACGGAGCATTCGCTGCTGGGTTTTAACAATATATTTAAGGATCATAATCTTCTTCTCCGAGTCGGAGAGGTCAGCAGATTTAGATTTATCCACCAATTCCTTCAGCAATACGTACGAATCTTCAGCGGCGCGGCCCACCAGCGCCTTGAAATCCACAGTCTCTTGCCCTAGCTCCCCCATTATTCTTTTACAATTCAATTCAATTACTGTGTGTTAAGAATTGGTACAGACTAAGAATCAATCATCGAAGATGGGGGTACAGTACTATTAGGGTTAGGGTTTCTCTCTCTTACTTCGTCTCTTCGTTTTTCAGTTGCCGAGTTTGAAGAGAGAGAATTCGAGCTCGCTCTCTCTCTCTCTCTCTCTCTCTCTACGAGAAAATTTTATATGAGGAATTAGAAAAGATGCGATATTTAACATTGTTATTTTTTTTTTTCCTCCCTTAAATTGGGTTGAATTTGTTAAAGAGGAACAGGGGTGCGCCCAGGACCAGGAGGGTTTCTTCAACGTGAAGTCGTGAACTCAGGTTCGTGCTTTATATTATATTTTGAATTGCCAACGTGCCTTTAGATTGTGCGGAAAATTACAACCACGGTCCCCAGTCTTTAGGGGTTTTTTTTCTTTTGCTCTCAAATTATTTTTCATGAAACATGCATTCCCAACGTTTTATTTATTAACATCCGTCATCCTTGTTGACGAATTCTATCTAAAAAAAGCGTTATGTTGACATGTATGCCTTGTGTGACTAATTTAAAAAATACTTAATGTAGTCCACATATCATTTAAGCTTATATAAGTTGACAATATAATTATGTAAAAAAAAGATAAATGAGTTAATTTCACAAATGGTCGAAGAAATTAAGTATCGCTTTGATCCATTTAGCCACTAATGTTTGATATCGATGAGTTAATTTCACAAATGGTCGATGTATTCCTTTGACATCGCATTTGATTTTTGTTGGTGTGATCATTGCAAATATACGATATTGTGGCACGTAATAAAGTATATGTGAGTCGAGTATCATTCTCACATGGATTGCTTAAATTGTTGAGTGTTGAAATTGGTTTAACTCTAACGTTATTCGATCATTCAACCAATGGAATTTGTTCGCTAAAATTAACAAAACAAAAGCGGAAATTGATTCCGAGACAACTTAGGAAATTTGAATAATTTAAGATACTTGGACTTTGATTTCTAGTATATTCGTTCAACCGATCATGTAAGTGACTATACCCAATCTTGTTGACAATCACCATCCCTAATATATTTACAATCTCTCGAGTAGAACTAAATCTATTGTTATGTATGAAATCACGTCTCTATAAAAATTGCGAATACATAGCAATACACTAAAATCAACAATTGTTTATTCACCATTGCACAATCCACAAGTAGGATGGTAATTTGACCCTCTCCCGCCCCGTGCCCAGTCCCCCGCACCGTTTAAAATTTTCCACCATGGACAATCGGGTATTCATGATGGGTAAGGGGCAGTGTAGGAAATACTTTTTTTAAAAATTTTAAAAATTTTAAAAAATATTTTGATGAAATGGGTGTTGAAGAAGTTGAACTCGGAGTGTAAACATTTATCCACAATGCCTAACTACTACACCAAGACCTATTGATTTGCATTTATTCATTTTGTTTAGTAAACATATTATACACAATTTATTTTTTAAATTCTAATCATACCATTTAGAATTAACTTTAATTCCCCATTTCATAATTCATAATTTCATATGCTGCCCTCAATGAAAGTCACAGTTACAAAATAAAAATAAACGGGGCAGTAAGCTGCCCCCCCCCCCCTCCCGGCCTTGATGGAGGTTTATTTATATCTCCTATCAAAATCTATGGCATTCGTAATATAATCAACAACACATATATTACCTCTCGATGTCGATATGGTTTCAAATAATAAATTTTATTGGCCAAATACATGAAAGTAAGATCCATAACAAGCACTCAAACACGAATTCATACTTAAGTAAAAAACGTGAAAATTGAATTAAAGCTTCAAAATATAAATTACATCGTTGATGTACAAGTTAAAATTTAGCTACTCATGCTTGAATTACCAAAACACAAAGTACAACTTGAATACATTGCTGGGATTGAGAAAACAGAAGGTAAATGAAGACGGATTGATGAATCTCGCAGTCTGAACTTCAAAATACGACAACTTTCTCTTTCTTCTTCTTCTAGTTCTTCAAACGTCGTTACGTGCATGTTTGTGTTTTTGCAAGAGTTACGTTTAGCACGTTTAGTATAGGAAAATTGGTGCAAATGGTCCCTAATATTTATTTTTTGGCACAGCAGTCCCTAACTTATGTGTTTGGTGCGCGATTAATCCTTATTTGATAAAAAGATAAAAATACCCTTAGTTTTAATTAAAGAAAATTACAATTGGATTTCTAACATTTGCAAAATATGCAAATATGTTCCATACATTTATTAAATAATATTTAATTTAGCATATTAAACATATCACTATAGTCGTGTCAATTAAATTTTTTATAAGACAAGAATGTAAAATTATTGTGCTTTAGGTACATGTAATTGCTATATGATGTGAACAAATTGAATAAAATTAAGTTAAATAAATAATAAAATGATGTATATAATTTTATGGCATTGAGTCAATCTTATTATGTTGTTTAAACATAAAAATACTAAACAAAAATTAATTTACACATTATGTGTTATTTGTTTTTGAAGGATAATAAATGATAAATTAAAATATGAATAATACAATTTGAGCTTTAATATTTGTAATTAATAAATGAATAGCTCAATTAAATAAAAATATTTGAGTATCAAGTTTGTGACAAATTATTTTTCTTTTTACATTGTAACGATAAAATTAAAGTTCAAATTTTAAATAATATGATTACTTATTAATAACAAAATAATTTTAATTAACACGTTTGTTAATAATTATGTGCTTAAATTTTAGTTATTTTATAATAGTTCGTAACATATACAAAATAATTTAGTATATTATCAATTTGTTAGTTTCTTTTAATTTTTTATAAAAAATAAAATTATCGGACCCATTTGCACTTTTTACAAAGGTTAGAAATCCAGTTAAAAATAAGGGCATATTTATCTTTTTATCAAATAAAGACCAATTGCACACCAAAATACATAAGTTAGAGATTTATGTGCAAAAAAAAAACAATTAGGGACTATTTTCATACTGATGACAAAGATTAGGGACCGTTTGCACCAATTCTCTTTAGTATGTATAGGTAAGGATTTGAGGACCTGATTTTCATACAAAAGATGCAAAAATAATCCCTAAAAACGTGCAACGTTCAACACATGTTGTTGCCATATTTAACACTTTCACTCAAGCGAAAAGATTCTCGCTTGAGCGAAATATTGACACAACTTGTCTTTATTTTTAGTATCTACTCGTTTGAGTGAGTCTTATTTATCACATTTTCCTGCAATTTTTCTTCTTTCTCTTATGGTGCCGCTTGATTGGTTAACTCTTTTCTTTCCAATGCATTCTAAGTGCTCGTATTTCTCTTATTTTCCATCACTTTTTATCAACAAATGTGTCAAAGCTTGGAGTTTTATCCTAAACATAAAAATAATGCACAAATCAAATCAAGGTATAATCAACTCAAACGTACTAGCAATTGCATGAAATATAGGAACGAGATGAGGATGAAGTTCACACTTATCAAACACGCTCAAACTTAAAATTTTGCTAGTCTTTGAACAAAAACAAAGAAAAGAAAATAACAAAAACAAGAAAAGAAATAAACACTCCTAGTTAGGTCGTGTTGGCTAAAAGGCCATGTCATACATAATGAATGGGAAAAGAGCTTAACTTATAAAATTTAAGTTGCAAATGCCTTTTTTATAAAGAAAATACTTAAATATTTTCGTCGATAAGGTCTATTAAAAGATGGTAGGTTAACAGACCATTAACGGATGTTCTGTTAACCGATCTTAACCGAACGTAACCGATCACAAGTTTGTCAAGGCCAGTTTGTAC
Source organism: Forsythia viridissima (assembly GCA_030279155.1). Lineage (NCBI taxonomy): Eukaryota > Viridiplantae > Streptophyta > Magnoliopsida > Lamiales > Oleaceae > Forsythia > Forsythia viridissima. The sequence goes on along the minus strand of CM059045.1, from coordinate 12,073,919 downwards.
TTATTAAACTGGTTTTTCAAATAACCCACTTCAAATTGATTCAAGTTTACACAAATTTGAAGCAAAAATCACAATTCATACTCAAGTGTATCATATTTTCATGCCCTATACCATAAAATTCACAAATTCTACTATAATTTTTTTTTTTTAAAAAAAGAAGAAGAAATAACCACACATTTTGCAAGAATTTAGACGAGTCAAATTCTAACATTGAAATGGGATTTTCTACAATTGTTTGAGCTTATTTTAAGATTAATGAGATGTTAATTTCTTTGCAAAATAAATTTGAATTCTTCTCTTTCTTGCGGTAGCGTATAAGTAACAAAGTGAATTTGAAATCGTTTGAAATTGAATAACATGGAGAAAAAAAAACTGGAATATATTTGATAATTTGCTTGCAAAAATTGGTCAAATGCCATTTAAACAAAAATGCGGGATCACCTAGCTATTTAGCACTATTTTCACCTCACGAATAAGCATGATGTACCCAATCGGATGTCCAGCTACATTTGCCTCAACTGTGCCATGGAGCCTATAATTCAAAGAAACATCCAAACATCACAACATCCAAGTGCCACGCTCACTCACGTATAATCCTAACTGTGTGTGAATAGCATTTTCACTTATCACCCTGTAGCTCTAATTGGGTTGTGAAATAAGTGGTCTTTGAAACTTCTAGCATGTTCAACCACAAACCCCACTGGTCTATTTTCTCATTTCTTTAGTCGCGTAGAGTGCACACTATTACAGATCAAACAATACAATATTACTGAAGGTGTCTTACAATAACTGAAAGTTAACTTCTCAAACACTTTATCATATCTATCACATAGGTAGGAAATACTGAACTTATGAGCGTGAGCACTTAGATGATCGACGAGATCATTTATCACATCCTAATCTCCTTTGACTTCTAAAGTTTCTTAAATCAAGCATAAATCGAGCAAGTCAAATTAAGCAATAATCTAGATTTCCTAATTAATGTCCAAGACTTAGTCAAGCACTGCAATACTTATTTTGTTTCTTGCTTTTACGTAGTGTTTTTTTATTTATCTTTCTTTCATTTTTTCTTCACCGTGGTCGGTAGTTTTCGTTCCATCACCATGTTTACCATTTTCTTTAGTAGGTTAGCTCCCACATATTTGTAACATATATGATAAAAAAATAAAAATACTCAATGCTAGCTTTTCACACATTAGTGTAGGTAATTTTTTCTACCGAATTGGCCTAACGAATGCAAGATCATTTTTGATACATGTAGTTGAGAACAAAATTTTGGCGCATGGTATATGCTCAGCTCTATTTTTTAACTACTAAGTGTCTGTTTGGTGTGGATTATAAACTAGTTTATATGACCAAAATGGTTTATTTGACCAAAAATAATTTATTTGACCAAATTGTTTGCCTTTGTAGCACAATATTTTTGACCATTCTTAATCAAATAAACTAGTTTATAATATACACCAAACGGGTACTAAACACTTTAGCCTTATATTTCAAGACAGGATTAAGATCTTTTGATTCTATAGAATGCTCGAAAATTGCACAAAGTGCCAAACTTTGATTTCTCACAAACAATAATCTCTACTTATTATTTTATGATTCATCTATGATTAGTTTCCCGACTAAATGCATAATTTTACTTTTTACACATTAGTCTTTGGAAATAATAATTTGCACAAGATCAAAATTGACTCGCATGTCGTTTGCCTACACAACTATGCACAGTGTTAATAGAGAATCCATATAAAGTGCACAAAGTACCAAACTTTGATTTCTAACAAACATTATTCTCTAATCGCTATTATTTGCTTCATCAACTATTATTTTTTCCGACTAAATGCATATATTTATTATTTACACATTAGTCCTAGGAAAATTGTGAAATTTCAATTTCATAACAAATGTTTCAAGTTTATCTATTAAGTCCTAAGATATACTTTAGAAAGTTTTATTATTCGATAGGTATGGTTTTTCTAATTGATTATAAACAAATATCTTCCCTGACCGAGCTCGTGATAACTGAATCTCATTTGGTGAACTCATTGAGAACCTTATCGCCTTTGAGACAAATATAAAATGAAGAAAAAGAATATCCATTTCGCTGTCACTACAAATCTTGCAAACAAGCCATACTAAGTACACCCTTCTTCTCACGACATCATTGCTTTCGATCACCAAGTTTGGAAGAAATTGAAACTGAAAATCATACAAGGAATTTTCTAAGTAATGAGGTAGAGATGTCAAAAATATCAGATCCGCCATGAACCGGATGGATACCCGATTCGAATGGAGCGTAAAATACCTGATCCGCAGGTCGACGGGACGGATCGGGACAAATATTAGTGATCCGCCACGGATCGGATCGGGGTTGCCCCGATCCGACCCGCCCCGTATTAAAAAAAAAAGATTCAATTGTAAAAAGATAAAAGATTTGAGACTGGGACTGGGACTGAAAATGCAATTTCAAATTTCCTAAACCTAATGTTATTCTGCTATTCTCTCCCCAGAATCCTAGTTCCCCTTCCCGTTTTCACTTTATAAACCAAATTGAAGATTTGAAATTTCCAAATCGTGCTTCGCCGCTCCGCCTCACCGCTTGCTTCGCGGCTTTTGTTATCGGTAGAGGATGCGATAAACTTCATTTTCTTTCTTGTCTTGGTTTCTCTGATTTTTTTGTCAATACAAGTTTAACAAGTTCTTTTTTATTTTTTTTTGGTACAAGGATGAATAATTTAGAGAACTGATAAATTATAAAAATGTAATGAGCTTTGAGCTTTCTAGATGCTCACTGTTATTCCCTATTGCATATTTTTCAAAAGTGGATATCGGTCAACAAGTTTGTTAAGTGAAATTTCTGAACTTTGGAGAAAGTTTTCACATCCAAGTCATGAAATATCACTGTAGTTAAAAACTGCTTCGAGGAGTTGAAATAATATTGTTTGTCAAGGCTTTGATGTTGCGAATCTAATTCTCTTCTTCTCTGGGGTTTGAATGACAATTGGAAGAAGAAGAAAAAACGGATCAGTATACGGATCAGGGATCTAATCTGCCCCAAAAAATGGCGGATCAATTCGCAAATTTGGATCTCCTACAATTCTTGCGGGGCAGTTATGGATCAAGCCGATCCGCTCCATTGCCATCTTTATAATAAGGTGCACAACCAAGTGGTGCACAAATTTTCACCACATGCCATTGACGAATAAGTCTTAATTTTGCCCCAACAATGGACATATTTCGATTCAACGTTACACTCCACGAGCTAAACCCAGTGATTCTAACATATCAATCCAATGTTTCATGGGTTTTTGATCTTGGCGCATCTATCTTGTGATTATAGAATAATAATCTATCAATCCACAATGTCTATGTAATACCTGTAATATTTATATTACAAGAAAACAACTAAGGCAAGTTGAAGATATATATATATTTGTCTCTTTCATGCTCATGCATTTCATGGGTAAAATTAGGGCACTACAACACAAGTTGAAGACGAATTTTGAATATGGAGGGATTCGATTGGTGACGGTTGTCTGTTATAAATGGCACCAAAAAAGGCATAAAATTTCATAGTCACACTTGCAACATTTTTGGAAGCTTTTTTAATTTTTTAAACGCTGTGGAATCCCATCAATCCCCACCTTATTTATTTTATCCATAACACTATCCATATTTTGTAAACAAATGAGTTCACATAGAGATGGATAGGGCGTTTTCAGTGGATGAACTAGCGGATCACTTCTGGTCACCTCAGCCGCCTCCGATACGCCTGGACGGGGCGACGGAGGATCATGAAGAATCCTCCTCCTCCGCCAATACTCCGGCGGGGTCCTCGTCGTCCAATAAGAAGACGATGATGAATCGGAGCTCTTCCGAATGGGCTTTCCAGCGCTTTCTCCAAGCGGCCTCCGAACTTGATAATTCCTCGAAACAACCTCCGCCGGATAACGGATCACATCCTCCTCTGTCGTCTTCTGCCACCACATCAAATGACGTCGTCGAGACTACTAATTACAGTGACTTTAATATCCATACTAATAGCAATAATCTAAAGACGGCGGCGGATTCGGGGGGCCCACCACCCGCGAATATCCCGATAGATTCCGAGGAGTACCAGGTCTTCCTTAAAAGCCGTCTGGAGTTGGCGTGCGCCGCCGTCGCGTTGACCCGGGTATTCGTTTGTTATTACGTCATTTTTTTTCTAGCTTTACTATTCTACCTCAAAATGAAAACTTTTAGGAGTTTCCCGTGTTTTGCTTTTTGTCCATGAAAATCTGTAGTCTTTGAGCGGTCGATTTGTTGAGCCCGTGTCACCATTCGTACCTTTCTTTCTCAACCTCAGCATTATGAATTCCCAATTTCCTTCCTCGATATTGCTCAGATTTTTTATTTTTTAAAATCTTTTTACTTTGTTGAGATTAACGCATTAGTAGTGGGATTTAAAACTTCAAGAAACAAACTCAAGTCTGCATTGCCATGTTATATAGGCAACTAATTTGAAGCTTCATTCAGCATCGGCAGCGCCTGGCAATGGATCACAGGCCTCTATTTCTATTACATCGCAGCAGCCTGGTTCTCAAGTTCCTTTTAAAGGTTATCATTTTACTTCTATTATGCTTATAATTTTTCTTGTATTCATTAATATGTCTATAAAGGCATGACATTTGCAAATGGATACACAAACTCATTGAATTGCCAATGGCAGTAACCTTGGATTACTGGGATTAGTGATATTATCACACGTAATACTGTCAAGTGGTAGTGGACAGGTCTAAATATGTTTTTGGCAAGTCAAATTTCATACCCCTGATAATAAGAAAGAAAGAAAAGACGGCAGAGTTCATCTTATTGCTGGACTTTCTATCGGTGAATGCTGGACCTTAGGTGAGTTGTGCCAAGCATTGACATTTGTAGTTTGTGATTATTGTTTATTTTTATGCAGTGGAGAATAAAATAACCAAGTCCTCTGTACATGTTTGTTTTTGCAATTGCTAAGTTCACTGTGCAATATATTGGTTGCAGCTGAAATCGATTCAGCGAATAGTTGCAGTATTTTAGAATAAGTAATTTACTCAAAGCATGCATATTCTTAGACCTATTGAATCAATTCAAAACTAAGAACAACAGTCTCTCCCACCCTTATTATCCCTTTGAATAAAAATTTAGCTTCCACATTAAATACTATAGCTACAATAGATTAGTGTAAAAGATGTTTTTTTTTTTATGAGAAAACAAAAATGCACGTTCCTGTATAGTTTGCCAACAAATTACGAAACTTTCAATTATGAATATATTTCAATATGTAAAAGATACAGTGCCATAAGAAAAAGAAAGTAAAGGATGGTACTCTATTTTCTTTTGTTCGTTTCCTTTTCTTTTCTTGTGTGCCAAAAGTACAAAGAGGACTTACTTAAGATTCTCCACAATTGATTTTCAATCCCTCCCCTGAACTACAAGCCTGCCCATCTTCCCCGTCTTTTCTTTGCACCCAATTCAAAGTTTGAAAGCTCCAACAATATCTAAATTATTTTATATTGTGGTTTGACAACTTTCAATGATGACCGACAAACATATTCATGTATGCATGTAGCTGTGTCTGTATGTACACTTGATTGGTTGCGTTGGTTGTGTATGTGAAATTAAAGTGGTTTTGTTGCTGTTAGATGACGGTAGGTGGCTTAGATTGGTAGTCTACTGTCTAGAGAATGGTGTCTTTGAAGTTCTTGGCTGAAGTGGTGGGTTTGTTGGTGGGCGAGGACCAAATGAGGAGGTGGTGTGGAGGCAGATAGAGGAGCAGTCCTAGACAGCAGAGATAGTGCACTGTGGGTGGTGAAGGTGGTACAACTTGGGAGGGGAAAGGGGTTGAGGACTGATGTTTACTTGGGGTTGGTTTTTAATTATTTGAGCCAAAGGTTACATTGTAGTACATGAGTTTACGTGATTTCCCATTTGGGTCCTAGACTTTTAGCAAGTTTAACTCGGTGTATTAAACTTTAAATATAATTGGGTGCCCCCAAACTCAATTACAATTGATGAGTTTAGTTTAGTCCACCCATAGGTAGTTGCAACAACTAGTGATAGTGGTAGCAGAGATAAAAACAAAACCAGAATTACCTCCAATAAAGGACACTCGAAATACATGAGAGATAGAAATGGAGAGGTGTCAGTGGTGGCAACCTGAGCAAATTTCTTTTTCTTTTTAGCTTGCTTAAGTTTGAACCACTCTGGATAACTATGTATCTTTAAGCAAACATCAAGTGTGTGCCTGGTGTTGTGGCAATGAGTGCAAGATCCGGCAGAGGTGGTTGAAGTAGCTGGCCGAGAATTTTTCTTTTGGACAACTAGAGCTGAGACCTGAGAGTGAACTTCTATCCCCATAGAAATTTGTCTGTGTACTTTACGATGGACTAGTGAATATGCCTCGTCCAGACTTGGGAGAGGTGAGGTATCCAAATAAAAAAATGACTACTAACATGATCCAAAGTGTGGTCAAGACTCAAGAAACACATAAACTCAATTCTTAGCAATACGCTTCCCTTGTTTCTCAACATTAGTTGCATATGTCATATTATTATGCATCCGATAATAGAGTTCCATGAATATTGAGTTAGTTTCTTGTAGTATTTAGTAAGAGGTCGACTATCTTGATGCAATTGGAACGACTTCATCATCAGTTATTTATACGTGTGAAGTATTAGAAACATCAAGATAACAACATTTTACTGCATTCCAAACTTCCATAGCAGTTCTACCAAAATTGTTTCAAAACACTTCTGACGATGTGAACAATGCATTTGTGCTAAGAGTCATCGTGTACTTTTTAAAATTAGTTTTAATAAAAGTTCATTTTCTTTTACTTGTGATTATACCAATGTTTGATGCCTTTTTTCTATTCCTTCTCCATTAGGTTATGAATAATTTTGTATTTTTTATTGATGACAGTAGTAGGGTGAATTAGGTATATTTGTTGAAATCTAAAAGTGATGTTATATATGTTATCTCTTAATTTTCAAAAATAGTTGTCACACAATTTAATACACAGATTCGGGTGTTCCATTCTGACAACGATCGTGAATTTGTGAATCAATCTCTAACTAACTTCTTTTCAAAACATAACACCCTTCACTAGACAACGTGTGCCTATACACCACAACAGAATGATAGTCGAAATATCCTAGAGGTGGCAAGGGACTTATGTTTTACTATGCAAGTTCCAAAGCGTTTCTAAGTTGAAACTGTTATGATTCTTGTTTTTCTTATAAATTGGATGCATGCTCATATCATTGACTATCAAACCCCTTTTGAGGATATTGTTACGATTTTACCCTATTTTCTCTATCTTAAATATTTGTTTTAAAGTATTTGGATATATGTGTTATGTCAATGTGAACTCTCATTAAAGGGATTAACTTGATCCTCGTATCCTAAAATGTATTTTTCTTGGATATTCTAATTCTCAAAAGGGCCATGAATGTTTTCATCCCCTTTTAGGAAAATTTTGTATCTATGGATGTCCAGTTGAGTCGTATTATGTGGGCTGTTCTGTTGGTTCGCCTTCAGGTAGAGATTAATAGTAAGGAAGAATTTATTTCTTATCACTATTTATCAAAGACTCGCCTAACCTTTGGCCTTCAATTATCTTTTGTGTCTATTTCTAGTCATTTTCAAGAAGCTATTGAAGATCCAAAGTAGAAGTATGATATGGTATAGGAGATGAAGGCTCTCTAGAAGACCTCTAATTGGGATATGATCAAATTACCTCAGGAGAATAAGACGGTGGGGCGTAAGTGGGTATTTTCAGTGTAGTAAAAAAAGTCAGGTGTGATAATAGATAGGTATAAGGCTAGACTGAATAGTAGATAAGTATAAGATGAACATCATTAGAGTTATATCTCTAGCAGTTAATCCAGATTGGCCATTAAGGCAATTTGTGTCAAGAATGTCTTCTTTCCTGGTGATCTGATAGAAGAAGTGTATATGGACCCACATCTAGAATTTACACCCCTAAGAGGTAACGTGTATAAGCTCAAAAAGCCCATGTAGGAATTGAAATAGTCTCCAAGGACTTGGTTTGGTAGGCTAAGCTGTACCACGAATGAGTACGGTTTTAAGCAGGCTTTGGCACCTCACTCTATTTTATAAAAGAGATGATAATGATATCCCGCTGGTTTATTGTGTATGTAAATGACTTGATTGCTACAAGTAGTAAGTCTAGTGAGATAAAGAAGGTTTAAAAGTATGTGGCGAAATAGTTTGAAATGAAAGATTTAGGGGTTCTAAAATACTTCTTGGACATTGAAGTATCTCGGTCCAAATAAGAGCTTTTTCTCTCCCAGCAAAACACTAGGTCTCTTGGCAAAAACTGATAACTCAACCTGTAAGCTAGTGGACTCGCCTATTAAGATGAACCATGGCCTATATATATATACCTTGATCAAACTAGAGATATCAAAAATTAATAGTGAAGTTGATTTATTTGACTCACACGAGATTCGACTTATCATATGTAGTCAGTGTTCTGAGTCATTCATGCATAATCCGAGTGACCGACACATGAATGCAATAAATTATATATTCGTGTACTTAATATCCTCTCCAGGTAAGGGTATTATGTTCAATCTAGATATTGGAAGTTACACAAATTCTAACATTGTTGGATCCAAATTAGATAGGATTTAAGAAGTCTATGTTACGGTTATGTATCATTTGTTGGAGGCAATTTGGTAACTTGGAGGAGTAAGAAACAAAGTGTGGTATCTATCTAGTGCAAAGGCGGTGCTCTTCACTATGCAACTACAGAACTTACGCGGTTGAAAGTTCTTCTTAATGAACTTAGGTTTGGTCCAGTGAAACTCATGGTGCTTTTCTGTCATAACACAACAACGATTGAGATTGCTAATAACTAAGTACAACATGATCAAATCAAGCACGTTGAATTTGACAAGAATTACATTAAGGATAATCTTAACTCTAATAGTGTAACAATTTTATACATCACAAGTGCAGATCATTTGGCTAATATAATGACTCACGTTGTTGCTAGTGGACCATTTTATATATCATTATCCAAGTTGGGCATATGTGATATCTATGCACCAACTTGAGAGAGAAAGTCAGAATGTGTAGATTGTATTACTTACTTAGCTAGGAGTTAATATGGCAATATGATTATATAGCTTTCCTAATCTAAATAGGATTATACTTGTATAAATATGAGAATTGTATAGAATAAAATTAATTCAGCAAATTATCAATTATCAATTCTTACCTTACAAATCACGAAGAGCCTCAGATCTGCTTCATATGATCTATCCTTTAGCTTCTCCTACACATATTGATGAATGATGGTGTATTTGGCGTATTAAGTTGTCGACGATGTCATAATTTACCTATTTTCCTTACAGCTCCCGAAATTGTGTATGTAAACAAAGTCTTTCACTTATATGAATGCAATCATTCCTCTCCAGGTCCTCTTGTTTTCAGCATTTTTCTGAATTATGTCATATTTCTTTGTGATGAACACCTTGACTTTTGACAAGTAAAATAACAGAATACCCCAAATCATGCTCTACGAGCCTCATTGTATGTATGCTTACTGTCAAGGAGATCATCTATTAGTAGGAATCAATGATAAGCCAGGTGTATAATGTACTCTGAAGGTCGAGAGCCATTACTGACATTATTTTCTGTTTGGTTTTATATTCATTTGATAGGAGCTGGGAACGATTCATCGAAGGGACAAGATAAGGATGCCAGTGGACCACTTGGGTTATCTTCCCTTCCCGCCATGCCCAGGAAATCTGAGACTCAGGTGAAGTCAATAACAAGTGGCTCATCGGGAGAACAATCAGATGATGATGAAGGTGAGGGAGAAACTGAAACAACTCAGAATAAGGACCCTGCAGATGCAAAGCGCGTAAGGAGGTATTAACAGATTAACCTTTTACTAGCTAATTGCTCGAAAGGTCGCAATCTCACAAGATTGAGTACATGTCTACATGATATATGTCTTGCTAGGGGGATGACTGCATCTTGATCTGTAATTTGTAGAAAACACTTTTTTGGAACTGCAAAATAGTACAGCTACTGTCAATTAAAATGCACATGCATCTAAAGTTTAAACTTTTAGGAGAAGACAGATTTACCTAAGCGTTGTGGTGTTGTTGAACTCACCGAATATACTCTGGAAACATTGTTTGATTCAGCCTTTTCTTTTTCTTTTTTTGATTTCTTTTAATATCCACTATTTGACTTTATTTTGTTTTTAACGAACATAACCTCTTTAGCTTTGAACGATTTCAAGACTTTTTTTGTACGAATTGACCAAATTAACAAGATTTTTTCTTTAAATGACAATTGGCAACTTTTTTTCTCAAAGTGAAAATTTCACCATTAATCGCCAACATATGGACCTTGTTGCAATTTGGTCCAACTTATTTATCTTGCTAACACTGGCCCCAATCCTTTGGTTTTGTAGCATCATTGATCTTCATGGACAGAAGTGGTTGGAGGGGACAGGGCTAGGGATCGGGGATGCTAGAGGTGGGGGAAGTTGCAGGGGATGGTTGCTGGCAACAGTGGCTGGAAGGAGGTGAGGTTGGGGTCTGGTGGTGGGTGTAGGTATTGTTGGTGGTGGTCAGATGGGGCCATCGGGGGTTGCGGAAGAGGATGTATTTTAACCTTTTTTTTCTTCTTCTCATTTTTTCTTTTTCTAATTTAAATTAAGAGAAGGGTGTAAAGGTCTTGTTAGTTTAAAACATGACTTATGAACGGATTTTTGAAGGCTTTAGGGAACTTGTCCAACAAGTTCGTTTTAAAGGTTGAGGACCAACGCTGCAATTTTCCCATTCAATAATCTATATAATTTAAAAACTCAATTCCTGTTTAAGCTTAAAATCTCTTTTTAAATTTTTTTTTTTTATCTAACTAATGAAATTAGAAAATCGCCTTTCTTTAAACCTAAAAGCTTAAAAAGAAAATAAATCAGAATGTAGGAAATCACAATCTCTCTTCCTAAAATAAATGTGTAATCATTGGTAAGTCTTGAATTTGGTATCCATCAAAAGCATATATTGGGCAGCAAGTTTTTGGTGAGCTGGAGGTTAACCTATAATAAGGAATGATGCTGGTGGAGTAATATTAGATGTAACTCACTTTCAACATTAACAAGTTTCTTGATTTTTGTATGTTGTATGTTTGTTTTCTCAATGTCAATGCACCCACCACATGCCTTCAACGATTTCAAATTAAATATGAATATATGGATCTAGTTTATATTCAAGTTACTGTGTGAATCTTGATGTACAATATTTTAATAGTAGAATCAGTTCGGTTATAAATTTGTTTTCTTTTCTTTTTCAGAATGCTTTCAAACAGAGAATCTGCTAGACGCTCGAGAAGAAGAAAGCAGGCCCATTTGACTGAGCTCGAGACACAGGTATATTTCTCAACTCTCGTCATCTTCGTCTACCTTTGTATTCATAACATTGTGTATTGAGATGTTGATCATGCTTCAGGTTTCTCAATTAAGAGTTGAAAACTCTTCTTTGTTAAAGAAACTCTCTGATATAAGCCAAAAGTACAATGAAGCGGCTGTTGACAATAGAGTTCTGAAAGCTGATGTTGAGACATTGAGAGCAAAGGTAAGGTTAACCTATACTTCATGAACTTCGGCACAAGAGTCAAAGACGGGTGTCGTTCCTGTGTTGGTGGATAGCTGTATATACATGTACTGCTTCTGATTAAGAAAAGTTGTCATTCTATGGGTATCAGAGCTGGAATTTTCTTTTTGTACTATTGGATCAGTCTAAAGTTTACTGATTTATGCATCTAATGAAGAATCCATATGCAGTACCCTTGTCTTCTAAGTAGTCAAGTGTTGGATTCAGATTACTTTCACCTTGATAGAAGTATTTATTTGATGTTGATTTTACGGAAAATAACTGATATCTCGCGTTTTCTTGAAACAGGTAAAAATGGCAGAAGAGACTGTTAAAAGAGTAACCGGTTTAAACCCACTGTTCCAATCTATGTCCGAGATATCCACAATGGGCATGCCATCTTTTACCGGCAGTCCATCTGACACATCAGCAGATGCTGCTGTACCAGTACAAGTGCAAGTTCAAGACGACACTAAACAGTGCTATTATCAAAGTGCTACGTCGACTCATGATCCTAGGTTCCAACATGGTTTGGTAGATATTCCTCCAGCGGATAATTTACAACAGAATGATGCAGCAGGTAGGGGGAACAAGATGGGAAGAACAGTTTCTATGCAGAGAATTGCTAGCTTGGAACATCTGCAGAAGCGCATACGTGGGGGGGCGGGTTCTTCTGGAGAGCAGCAATGAGTATAATGCATCTATTATTGAACAGCCTATTCTTCAACTTGTTACGTGCATTAGCTGGATCAAACAGCATATTTAACAATTTTAACTTATTAACTGTTTTATCTTTTACTTCACTAGTAGATTTTCGTTTTATTTAGACAGATTTCGTCACGCCCGCACGCGTCCCCTTTCCCTCACTCGAACCCACCGTGAGCCTCCCCACGGTCTACTCTCCCTCTCCGGCCCCCAGTATTCAGTCCCTTCCTGAACCCACCGTGAGCCTCCCCACAGTCTACTCCCCCTCTCCGGCCACCAGTATTCAGTCCCTTGCCCAACTGTTTGGTAGTTTCATTATACTCGGGATTTCAGCCTTTCATCGTTTTTCAAATAAATACACGACATATCTTGACCATAATTCAAATTTGAAATACGCTGATAACAAGAAACAACAAATAAATAAATAAAAATTGTACAACGAATATTCAAATATTTTATGATCACCACCATCCTTAATTCCTTTTCATGCAACTGCATTCTGGTCTAGTCTTTATAGCAATTAAAAATAAATAAAAACTTGTACTGTAATCTTTCCAGTTTTGCTCACAAAAGTAATCTTCGACACTGCCAAGTGAAATAAGGTGATAACAAAATTAAAATTAAGTCCATAAACACTAAGAGCACATTCAATGCAACAATGTGGATTGTTATACATGTGGCAAACAAAATAGAGACAGATAGAAGAACACTCCAATAAGGATGTGGATTGAAAAAATTGTTTTTCATATGTACAAGAGAGAGTGGTAGATAAATTATAAAAAATTAAATAAATGATGATTAACACATTTCGATAGAAATAGATTATAAAAAATTAAATAAAATAAGATTAACACACATTTCGATGAAATCCTCTACTTTTTTTCTTTGCCATGTACACAATTTAAAGTGATGACACTTTTTAGCACAATCCACGGTTGCATTGGAAATGCTCTAATAATATTATTTTGCCTCTTGATTCTTGAATCTCTTGCAACATACTTTTCCATTCAATTGCATAATCTGTTTGGACAACTAACTATTAATATAACCATATTGTAGTAATTTTCACTAGAACCTAGGCAGTTGATCGTACCAGATAGCCGAACAACCAACCAAACCCGGCACATTGAATTCCATTCCGATCAACAACTGAAAGGTATGGCCAAATGACTCAAGGGATTGGACATGTTTGTACGCAATACTAAACATAATGGAATTGAAAAATACATTAAACACTATTTCAGCTTCTTTTTCTTTTATAATATTATCTAAGAACATCTACAACAGCTTATGTATATTTAAAGAGTATCTTTAGTGTTTTAAAGAACATCATTAAATTTAAAGAGCATTTTTTTAAATATTCCAATGACCTCTTTATTTCCATACTCTTTATTTTATATTTTTCAAGAAGCATATAATATATTTCTCTCATTTCTTTATATCATATATTTCTCTCCCAATTTGTATATATTATCACCAACCGTATGGAGGTTTACTCCGCTACAAGCACAAAAAATTACTTCTTTATCCGTCACTACGTCTTCATTATCTCAAACCAAAACTCATATATCCCTCTCAATTCCTCAATTTCTCCATATTCTTATCAATATTCATCAAAATCAAACTCCCCCCAAATAAAATTTTCTCCCCCCCTCTCTCTCTCTCTCTCTCTCTCTCTCTCAACTCTTCAATCCATTAAAATCCTCTACGGTCGAATTCCACCGTATTGAAAAGCGATATACTAGTTTAATTAAAACCAACATATCAAGTATTGAAAATTAAAATCTAAATTAAAATGTTAAATTAGAGAATCCATTAGAGCAAAAAATTTGAACGTTGACTCTTTAAATTAAAGAGTAATATATGTTTAAAGAATTTGTTGAAAATGCACTAATACCTTCCAACCTATCCGATATACCTTATCAAAGGTGCCACAAAAAGGCTAAAACCAAAAACAGCTATTACTAACTTGTCATTCCAATAAAATAAAACCAAAAACCAACATAGCAAGTATATTTGAAAAGGGGCACAAATGCCACAAACCCCATGTGTTAAGCGAGAATTAAGTATATCACTAGAATTTTCTTTTAACAACAAAATATCTCATTGCATTTGTTTTAATGAGAGTAAGAGATACTAAAAATGCTTCCAAACGAAATAAAAACTTCTCCCCTCTTGCTAGTCCCAGATTCAATGATCCTCAATCTTCTTCAAACCTTTCATATCCGTAGTTTCCACCCTGCAGAGGAAGCACAACATAACAATAATCACATAACAAGAGTAAAACCATAAAAATACCTAATTACTAAACACAAATAGGCATTTAAGCAGATGGAGCTCACACACAGCATAACTACAATGTCGGCGAAAATCCTCAAATTTTATGCACTATGTGATCTCAAGACAAATTTTTTTTTTTTTTCAAGAACTCCTTAAAGAAGATACATATACCTTTCTGTGCAAGTTCATTCAACAGAAGCTTGAGCATGCTTTATCAAGAAAGAAGGGTTATTGGGAATGGAAATAGCAAATTGAAGTTTTAAATTGGCAGATAGCAGCCAGCTCATCATGACTAAATTCAGTAATGTTTCAATCCAAAAACAACTAGTTTCGATGTTATAACGACCTTGTATCAAAATGGGCTATCCAGAAGCTATTGGAAACAGGATAATCGAATGTGTGGTAAATCATTACGTGTTATCTTTCAATCGTATTTGATCCACAGGTTTATGGCCGGAACCAGGTAAAAATATGCATCTACCAAAATCTACAAGTCAATTTGGCTTAGATACTCAAGCAATTATTTTACTCATTTTGGCATTATCACCCCTTTCTTGTCAACATAAATAATTTTCCTTTATTTATGACTTCAGTAAATATGTCAAATCACTTGTAAGATTGAATGACTTCTAAACTTATACAAACATGCTCTAAATTTGCTTTAGGACACGTGAGGCTATTTGCGTGCAGGCACATTTCTATGCTTGTAAACATCGAATACACACGTGAACCACTACAACTTTCTCCCAAGTGTGAAAAGGAAAGAGAAAAAGGCTGGAAATGCATGCAATAACTGCTTGTGCTATTGGGACCTTAGACTCAAGGTGAGTTGACTCATATAAACTCTGTAATCAAAACCCATTGCATAAATCATTGCTGTCCTCTATCCCTGTAGTTGCATAAATGTTTCTGTGCATATGTTATTCCTCTATATTTGATAAAATGTATAGTTGTATGGAAATGTTCATTATATATTTTTTTTTAGTACAGATTCTTGCTGAAATTTTAATAGTTCAGCAACATGTCAAATCCATTCATAGGATATTTCACGAAACATATTATTCAGAATTCAATCATAGAACGGAAACATGATTAAGCTAAGAGTAGAAAAATAAAAATAAAACAAATGGAGAAGAAAAAGGAAAATGAGACACTTACGTTGTTCCACAGAGAACAATCTTTTGAACTTTTGTAATGTCAGAACCAGATTGATTATCCTCGATGAAAATTGTCAAACTGATTCAGAATAATAGTTAGAAATTCCATTCAGCCTGAAACAATTACGTTAGGATGATAATGGCAATTAGACAATGAACATACCTGCGAACATTTTGAAACTTAACATACTTCAAGATAACCGGTTTTCCCTACAGCGATGCAGTAAATTTAGTGATATTCCAGTGAGAATTTTGATTATAACAACTACCGCACCCAGGCCAAAATCCTGTCTTATGCAGGAGAGTAACACTGTGATAAACTATATGAAGCACTGAGATTTACCTTAAGATTATCCTCAGACAAAACAGCAGTGTCACTTGGAGGGTAGTCACCGACATTGCTGCATATATTAACAAAACTCTTAAAATACCAGTGGTAAACAAGCAGTTAATGGAGACCCGTCCAATCGAAACATCACCCAAATAAATAACTAAACTTCGATCATTACCTGAATCCCATATGTTCCTTGTTAGCAAAAAGCTTCACAGTTTTAGGGCCTGGAAATTAACCAGCGCTCAGGATTTGAATCAAAACTTTAATTAATTAACTGATTAAAGATCCAGAAATTGCTGTCAGATAACGCGAAAAAGAAACATCAACCATTTGCAGTGGAGATTGACCCAAAGGAGATGCAAGCAAATCAAGGATGGGATGGTTGTCATTATTTCTCTTCTATGTATAACTAGAAGAAAAAGAAGGATTGGAAACAATACACATTAATTTTCACTTTTGCATCCAATTAATCAGTCACAGAATAAGACAGCTTAGAAATAAAATGATAATTTTGGCCTAAAAAGTATCACGTGTTTAAACACTATTAGGCCTATCCTATTCCTCCCATCCTTGCTATTCTCTCCCCATCAGTTAAACAAGAGAACCAAACTTGACTCCTTCCCTTCTATTTCATCCATTCCCCTCAATCCATACATAACGTAAGATGTGAGGTGTCCTAGGCAACCTGAAACTTAGTCTGTGAACTAATATTTTAATAGTGATATTATGCTGTAATCTGGCAACCAATTCTCATACAATCTTACTTGGTTAGTTTACTCTTTCACCCAAAGCTTGGGCACCTTAACATATCAGACCAATGTTTTGTATGAAACCTATATGTTATTTTGTTCAATCTCAGTCCGAGATGCCAGAGATTGTACAGCTGCTAAGCTAGATTGAGCAGGTAACTAGAGAACAGCTAAATAAGCCTGTTGACTCACTCAAGGGTACATAAATAGCAGAACTTCCATTATGAGATAACTTGGGTGTCGTAACAGTTCTAACCTGCTTATTAGAAATAACATCTTTAAAACACATTATTGTGAGATGCTATAAATTCGCTATAACCTATGCCTCAGCTAGAATAAAGCCACCAAAATACCACTCGTCTTGATTAACTAATTCAGCCATACATCATGACATTTCTATAAATAACATGATAATATTCACATGAGGCAGAAAACAAATCCAATGATACATTTCGTGATTCACATCTAATACATTAGTTTGCATGTATGTGAGTTCTAGGAGACGTCTTCATGATGAAGATACCAAAGATGCTTTCGTTTAAGTTTCAAAGTATGTGGACCGCCTAAAAATTTCAATCAACAGTTATTTTATATTCTTTGTCGCCTAATTGAAGAAAATTGCAGGTATCTCTCTTATGCAGTCCCTGCCTTCCTGGTATTTACATGAGATCATTTCTGATGCTGCTTCACATTCAGCTTCCGTCAAAATGAATGCTGAAATTGCTCTCCATTCTCATTATCAGGTCGAGCCCACAAATCCTTCAAACTAACAACTAAGCCTTATCAGCATTTGACGAACCCATAGTAGGTATCATATCTCTATATCTCAAAGTGTTTTCTCGGTAATCAGGCAAGTGGAAACTCCAATGTTTTATAATACCAGTTGTATATGCAGTCAAGATAAGGTACAGCGTCTTTTTTTCTTGTGAATCAAAGGATGAGGCGGGCAATTAATCTACTATTAAATTAAGTACCAAATTGTCCTTGGAAGTGCTTAGGAACTTCCTTCACCATGAAGGCAATGAGGTCACAAGTTATCATTCATTTGAGTCCTGAACATGCTAATCCTTTTCCTTCTGACATTCATCCATCCATTGAAGTCATTTTGATAATCAATATGAAATTAAAAGCTTCCAAACCATAAGTTCAACTTGGCAAGGATTTCCCAGAGAGATCTAACAGAGTATGTGGTTGTTTCAGTGACCTATACTTTTCACTTTTCTGATGATAGAATCTGTCAAACTCATGCCACTGTTGATCCATTGATCTAATGTAAATACAAGTTTGGTTGTATCATGGGGCTTCAACCATCTCTCTTCATGAGTATGCCTCCATTATCGGGTATAGTAGTCCTTGGTTTTGTTGTCTTTCCCTGGGCCAGACTTATTCGTCCAGTGGATCACCTTGTGCCTGGTTGATCTCACCCCTGGTTGGTCATTCACTGGTCGATCAGTCATGCCATGCTTGGGATTGTTGGAATGTTTACTATATGAATTCACTTCTGCTATTACATTCATGAAATAAAAAAGAAGAAATACAAGATATTTGGGCATTCGAGAGGCCCAATTCTCTCCTCACTGATGTTTTCATTCCCTGATGCCTCTGCTCTGTTTTTCTGCCTATATATATAGCATTTGGTCCTGCCTGGTGCCTTGTAACTGCCTCCATTATGTGCACATGCTGCATGATGAATCATCCCATGTCTTTTCCTTTTTCAGCCCCTGTTCTTTGCCTGCACCTCACATATGTCATTTGAATAGGTGGTTTATCATTACTCCCCCACCCCCCCGCGGAAACTCACCTTGTCCTCAAGGTGTAAGTCTGGAAATTGTTGCTTCAATAGATTGAACAGCTCCCAGGTTGCCTCCACCCTTTCCATTGGATCAAGACATCAATATCGCGTATGTTATTCCCCGAGCCTGGCCGGACTCCTAACACAGCTTCTGGTTCGACCATCATTTCAATTTCCCTGTTTAGTTGGCTAGGAATATGAGTATCAGCTTCACACACTCCCTTGGCTTCGCGTAATTGAGACACAATGTATATTGCAAGAAGGGGGCAATGCCAATTTGTAAGCAATTGGACCTATCCTTTTCTCAATGGCAAAAGGACCATAGAATCTAGGTGCTAATTTCTCGTTTGGGCGTGAGGCCAAAGACTTGCGGCGATATGGCCTTATTTTAAGGTAGACCAAATCCCCACTAGCAAACTGAACATCCCTTCTTTTTGCATTAGTCACACTAATCATCTTAGCTTGAGATCGTAATAATTGCGCCTTCAATTCATCTAAAATATGGTCTCTTTCCAACAATTGTTGCTCAACCACGGATATTGGGGTCGCCCCTTTTTCGAATCTCAATAACATAGGTGGTTCTCGTCCATATAAAAACTGAAATGGAGTCACCTTTGACACTGTATGATATGATGTATTATATCACAACTCTGCCCATGGTAACCAACTAAACCAAGCTTTAGGCTTTGACAAGGCAAAACAACGTAAATAACCTTCGAGTGTGCGGTAAAGCACTTCCAACTGTCCATCGGACTGAGGGTGATAGGCGGTGCTACGGTTGAGTTGAGTGCCCTGTGAGAGGAACAATTACTCCCAAAACTTGCTCATAAATATTTTATCTCGGTAAGAAACTATGGACCGTTGAATTCCATGAAGGCGAACCACCTCTTTTACAAATACCCCCGCTACATTCCAGGCATTGACCGAGTGTTTCAAACCTACAAAATGTACATACTAAGTCCATCCACCACAACTAAAATCATGTCTATTGCCCCAGATTTCGACAGCCCCTCAATAAAGTCTATGGCGACGTCATCCCACACTTGATTTGGTATGGGTAGGGGCTGCAAAAGACCACTTGGAGACACAAAGTCAGGTATTTATTTTGCTGGCAAACAAGGCACTGATTTACATACCGGTAGATGTCTCCTTTCATTCCCGACCAATACACATTAGCTGCAATTCTTTTGCAAATTATTAAGAACTCGAAATGACCCCCCTAATGCACCCACTATGTTCCTCATGTAGCATCAAAGGAATTAAAGCAGATTCTTTATGATGAAGCAACCTACCTTAAATAATAAGTGTCCATCCGCTACTCTATAATCTGCCAGCTTGAAAGGTCTAATGACAGTCCTTGGATAGTTTTCTGTAGCTTCTTATCTTCCTCGACTTCTTTGGCGAGTAACTCTAATTGTATGACCTTTGGAACGGACAGCCATAATCTTAGTCGAGCGATTGATCTGGGAAAGGGCATCCGCTACTTTGTTCTCCAATTCCGGACGGTATTGAATCTCGAAGTGATAGCCCATTAATTTAATCAGTCACTTTTGATATTCTAGATTCACAAACCTTCATAAAAAATTTTAGACTTTTCTGATTTGTTAAGACTATGAATTTTTTATCCCAAAAGGTAAGGCAGCCATTTCTAAATTGCAAAGACGATCGCCATCAATTCCCTTTCATAAACTGATTTTTTTACTACTAGGGTCAAATGCATGGCTGAAAAAGGCGAGGGGACGCTGCTCTTGCATTAAAGCTGCTCCATGACAGTGACCCGAACCTTCAATCTCGACTAAAAAGATCTTGTCAAAATTTGGAAAGACAAAGGACTGTGAGGAAACTATGACTTCTTTCAAGCTTTGAAAAGCTTGCTTCGCTATCTTGTCCCAATAAAAATTGTTCTTTCGTACCTATTCTGTCAAGGGCGACGCTAATTTCCCGTAATCCCGCACAAATCTCTGATAATAGCCAATAAGTCACAGAGGTCTTGTAGGGAACGTGGACTTGGCCACTCTACCATAGCTCTAATTTTTTCACTATAAGCTAACACCCCATGATGTTCCACAAGTACTCTATTTCTCTGTTCGAAATGGCACTTCTTGTCATTTGCATAGAGCCTGTTGTTGTATAATATTTTCAAGACACCTCAAATGCTCCCCGTGCTCTCTATACTCTTGGTAAAAGCCAAAATATCATCGAAGAATACAAAGACAGCGCCTCAATTGCTCTCTAAAAATATCATTCATCACTGAAAGGTGGCGGGAGCATTGGTTAGCCCGAATGGCATTACCAAGAATTCATAGTGACGCTCGTGTGTTCAAATAGCCATTTTGGAAATGTCACCTGGAGAAACACGAATTTGGTGGTACCCTAATTTTAAATCCAACATCGAAAAGACGGTGGCCCCAAATTCATCTAACAACTCCTCCATCACCGGAATAAGAAACTTATCCAGCACAATTGCTTTATTCAAGGCTCGATAGTCTACACAACAATGCCATCATCGATCTTTTTTTTTACCAGAAGTACTGGACTAGAAAAAGAACTAGTGCTTAAGTAGATGAGTTCGGTTGCCAACATCTCTCGAACCAGTTGTTCAATTCATTCTTTTGGACACATGGATAATAGTAAGGTCTCACACTTACGGGGCTGTTCTAGGATGCAACACAATAGCGTAATTTTTCTCTCGCCATGGGGGCAATACACATGGTTCCTAAAACACCCTTTCAAATTCCGTCAACACTTCATCCAATTCGCTAGGTACTTCCAACTTTAATTCTCCTAGCTCTATCGTAGTGCTACCCAATTCTAACAACACTCCCCTTCCATGTTCTCGAAAAGCCTTTATCATAGATTTCAAAGTTACCAATGTTTTGCTAAGGTTGGGATCGCCCTATCGTCTCAGTCCTCCATAATCCCAATTTCTGCACTAATTCAGTTGCAATGAAGCTGTGAGTAGCCCCACACTCAAATAGTACCACCACTTCTTATTGTACAGTCAACCCCTTTTATGGTTTGAGGTGGGGTTAGGATCCACCACTGAATTCAAAGACAATTCCACCATCTCTCTCCATAGCATTTGGTTCATATCCCTTCCTTCTACCTCCATCATTTCTTCCCATTCTATTATCTCAAGACTTTCATCATCATATATAACCATTACATGTACGTCTTTATTCTTGCACTTATGTCCAATGGAGTACTTTTCATCACAGTGGAAACACAATCTTTTTTCCCTTTTAGCTTGCAATTCAGCTTTACTAAGCCGCTTGAACGGAGGGCTTGCCCCCTTGCTGGTGGTCGGAGGTTTAACACCAGCATTGGACGTGAATTTGGGGAGGGAGTTTGCTAAGTTTACTGAAAATGGATGAAAACGTTGTGGGAATTGAGTTTGATTAAACGTTGTTTTATTTTTAATTGGGCCAGTACCACTCTAGAGGCGTTGCTCAATTCTTTGGCCAGATCCATCATTTGATCCAACCCATTGGGCCTCAATACTCTAACCTCAGCCCTAAATTCTTGTTTGAGTCCATTAGTGAAATGTCCCTCCAAGATGGCATCGGAGATGTCAGTCAACAGTGCTGCCAATGTCTCGAATAGTTGGCAATACTCTCGGACCGTTGTTTCCTACCGAAGAGCTAAGAATCTCTCTTCTATGGACCTTTCTTAGCTCAACCTGAATCGATCTAATAGCATCAATTTTAGATTCTCCTAATTCCTCAATTTGTTCCGTCTCAGCTCCCATTGGTACCAAGCTAGAGCTCCACCTTTGAACCACAAAGCTGCTATCTTTATCTTCTTGGCCACATTTAGTTAGTTCAAGGCAAAATATTGTTATGCTCTCAACACCCATCCCTTCGGATTTTCTCCATCAAATATGGGCATTTCCAACCTCCGATTTCTAAATTTCGATCGCCACTGCCCTTCACTTCATTCTCCCAATCTGTGACTCTTTTCCTTGATTTCCGGTGAAACCTATGAATTCATGGTAAATTCCAACAGTTTGGGCTCCCCGGTTTCTTTGCCTTTTCTTTGCCTTTCTTGATCATCCTATTTCGTCATCATAAATTTAAATTGTTCCATAATTGTTGACATGTTTTTTTATATGTTTTGCACTATAAATTTCTAATTTCATTGATTCAAGCCCACTGTGTAATCCCTCAATCCACCCCTCTAATTGCTCTACTCGGTTTGTGAGAGTCATCTTCCAAGAATTGCTCTAATGCCAAAATGATAGAATTATGATGTGTTTTGTTTTTATGCATGTGCATGTATTTAAGGAAATCTGCAGCAAGAATAAACAAGTATTAGATATATAGGAACTTTTGTATTGATTTAATATAAGGACAAAGTGGTTTATTGAATAGAAAGTAGCTCAAAATGTATGGATTGTTGGAATGTTTACTATATGAACTAACTTCTCATAATCCTACTACATTCATGAAATAAACAAGGAGAAATACAAGATGTTTGGACATTCGAGAGCCCAATTCTCATCCCATAATGCCTCTACTTTGTTTTTCTACCTATATATATAGCATGTGGTCCTACCTGGTGCCTTATAACTCCTCCATTATGTGCACATGTTGCATGATGAATCATCCCATGTCTTTTTCCTTTTTAGCCCATGTTCTTTGCCTGCGCCTCACATGTCATTTGAATAGGTGGTTTATCAATAACCTTGACCCCACTAGACTTGCCCATGTCAATGATTGAACGACAAGTCCATGTCAGATTTGACATCCAAAATTTTTTATATGCATGCACAAACACACGCATATTTGCCAAACCATAGTTGTCCACTTGAATTTACTAGCTGTTGGCGTCAATTTACGATCTATCCCATCATTTTTTACTTTGGTAGGAAGAGGGAGTAGCACTATGATGCTGCTCTTTTCATCCAAAGAGAACAAAAAGAGGCAATGATACAATCATCTATTCTCATCCAAGTGTTCCTTCTATGTTGTCCAAAAAGTAACATGTAAAAATATTACAAATGCCTATCAATAACCATATCCTAGGTTCTCGAAAATTTTCTAGGAAAAAGCCATGTTGCTAGATATGGACTTTAGTAGGGCTTATTACTTAGAGAGACTCTTCACAAAATATAAAAGGATTTGATATCACTTGCTAAATTGCATAAACTTAAGGAAGCTCTTCCTAGCAAGACCCTATTGTCCTACATAAATATGTGGACACTATTTCGGTACTATGTAGAAGTGATCGTGTCACCTATTGGTATGCGCATACAAGCACTCCACTCCAAGTAGAAAACCTAATTATTAGGCGACTTTGGAGTGTACTAACACATACTTCGGCGCATGATCTGTGATGAAAACAATGTATTAGAGCAATGCCAAATGAGTGGGATTTAAGTGCTAGGTTGATTCGAGGACACCTCTATAATCCTTCATCACTTGGTTTGGTTTGGGATATGGAGATTTGAAAGGCAAGGTTTCCGCACCTCATTCTCCTACATCTACAATTTTAGTTTGCGTCAATGATTGAAGTTGAGATTGGGGTAAAACTGTGGGCATCCACAAGGGACAAGAGGTGACAGGGGGTTTCAAAGTGTGGGTGTGGTAATGTTTTCTGAGCTACCAATATGCCATGGAAACTATGTCTCACATGTGAGACACATGATGAATTAACAAATTTCTTGGATGAAAATCCATCAATAGGGACTCAAATGCTACAAAAGTTGAAGGTTGGGACCTAAATGCCAAGAAAATTTTGAATGGAGACTCAAGTGCTCTTTTGAACATAGAATGGCAAACATAGGTGCAAGCTTCCCTAAATATTACTCCCTCCGTCCCACAAAGATAGACTCGTTTTTCTTATTTATCTATCCCAAATTATAGACTACTTACTTTATACAGAATTTATTAAATTTTTATTTTTCCTAATATACCCTTATTTAAATTACATTGTTATCAACCAAAATATCTCTCTCTAAACTTTCATTTATTTTTTTCTTTTTCCCAATGTAATTCTCTCTCTATCTATATATAACTTTTTTTTTTCTAAACCTTCATTTATGTTTTTTTTTTCCATGTAACTCTAACTCTCTCTCTCTCTTTATATATATATACATATCTATCTTTTTGATTTCTATTTAACTTAAATAGGGGTATAATAGGAAAATTGTGTAAAATTTTTATAATTTCAATTACATTAAATAAGTTTTCTTAATCTGTGTGAAAAAAAAAGTGGGTCTATCTTTGTGGGACGGAGGGAGTATTAACTAACTGTTGATGTTATATGATAGACCTGTCGGCTTAATGGATAATATTTCTAAAATATTCTTCAAACAGAAATTCAAGAAATAAATACCACAACAGAAGTCCAGCAGGTGATTGAACTGTGGATATCATAATACGTGCTCTGGTATATAAATAACCGTACAAAAAGCAGGACTCCAGAAATAAAGTAGTTACCTTCCTCCTCGGGACCTTTAATGACAATAGAGTGCAGTTTAATAACTTGAGTAAAAGGAATATAAATCAACAGCTGCTCATCTGCGTCGCTTTCCAAATTCAAACCCTCGTCTTCTCTGTAACCCTAATTCAAAACCAAAGGAATGAATTAGAAGCAAATAATGATGCAACTAGATCCATACCCCACCTACTACCCAAAAGGAAATGGACAATTAAAAATGAAACAAAATGAGTATTATAGCAAATCTGGCATTTAAATGCGGATACAATTAGCATAAAAGAAAATAACTACCTAAATATGAAGAACAATTCAGAGCTTACACGGAGATCATGCCACACAGCATGCGATGTTTGTAAATGTCCTGACCTATCAACAGTTCACTAGTCTAATCTTCCCCCCCACCCGCCACAAAAAAAAAATAGAAGGTATTCAGGAATCAGAAAACATGGTTGTCGTAGTATAATTATGGCCTATTTAACCGACAACTGGTTAGGCAACGGCAAATGTCTAATTGAAATTTATAATTAGTCCAACTTTGAGGCACAACTAGTTCCAATTTTGGGCACCTATCTCCCACAGGCTATATTCAGTTCTGCTATTTTGACACTAGAATCAAGGATTAGAAGAATTTACATGGACGTTATGAATTAAACTAAACTTTGAACTGCTGAGTCCAAATATGATATAAAGGTATGTCCAATTTATTCTAAATCAATTTAGTTATGAACATTCATCAAGGTTTCCAAACCTGTACCAGTTCCAAAGGTCCATGACCTGTTTGCCTGCATTTTCACTACCTACTTTGGTCATCGAATATTTTTTTTCCTTATTTTTGGTGTTCCATTTTGGGAAGAACAAACAAGCAACTGTTTCAATAGACTCTCTTATTCCCTTTCCATATCACATCTGTTTTGAACTTATAGTTTCCTTGGATTATTGAGGATGGATATGCTCCTGAGTGGCTTATATCTCATCAATTCTCTTTTCTCTTTCCCAACCAACAAGCCAATGATCCCAAGACTGCTCCAGATCACCATGACATTTTCTTGGTGGAGCAACCTCTACTAAAAAAAACTGCAATATAGTACCTTAAACCCAATTTCCTTCAATTGAACTTACATGGTTCCATCCCTATGAAATTTGAGAGAAACAAATATAAGAAAACGTATGGTAGGGATCTTGATCAGTGCTTATTCTAAGATTAGCTTTTTCATTATTTTCTAATTTGCAAAAGCAACAGCTGTGTTATATATCGCAAATTTGAAGGTTATATCGATAATGCACCAAAACAAGAATGATAGTCCTATCAAAGTTGAGATTTACTCAAATCAAGTAATGCTCGGAACTTAGTAAAGAGTACTTCATCAAAGTCCTGAAAAAAAAAAAAAAAAATCTCCGTTCGTCCATAAGTATATATTTTCCACGGATACCAAAACAGAGAACACATGAATTCTCATGAAAACTCGTTGTTAAGTAGATGCTCAAACAGAAAGAAGGTGCACTAGATATACGGCAATAACCCATAATTTTGGGATATTCCAAGCCCCGATTTTGTCAATAAGCTCGAAACCCTTAATTACGGAAACAATATAGAAACATAAGATAAGCATCCTATTTATAAATAAATGAGCCAATGAAAAAACCCTAATTGTGACAAGATAATTCAAGAATTTCAATTATTAAAAAATACCTGTTTGAGAGCATTCGAAAGAGAGTGACTGCTGCTTTGATTTAAACATTCCACACCCGACCAGTGCACAAAGTCCAGTAGATCAACCTACCCACACATTTCAAATTTACAGGTATAAAAGTCAAAACTGCAAAAACGAGGGAAAATGTAAGAACTTAATTTTATGGGAGCAGTAACGAATCAATGTTACCTGATTTCTTTGAATGGCAGAGGCTGATTCGGCCGACATGGCTGATGAGAGAGAGAGAGAGAGAGTTAAACACAGGAGGAAAGGACTATATTTAAGGGGGGATATATTTGAGCAATTTGTATACGAAAAATTGCAGGGAATCCCCTGGAGTGCGATGTAGGTTGAATTTGCTTTCAAATGTTCTAGAGCCCCTTCTCTGGAGTGAAAAACAATTTTGGTCCTCAAACTTTTGGCCAAGTTTTTATTTGGTTATCACTGACCGTAGAAAAATTTTCACCCGCTCATACAAAATCAACATGTACGTCAATCTTTTCAAAAAAAATCACCCTCTCTTCAAATCTATCTTTCTCAATTCTTCTCTTTACTATTCTTTAAATTTTCTTCACAATTTTCTTCTTTTTTAGTTTTTTTCAACAAACAAATTTTAACAATCAGATTTCACCGCGTGTAAGCAGTATACTAGTCTAACTTAATTTATTTTAATTTTGTAATTTATTTTAATTTTGTTGTTGAACTTCTCATTCTACTCGACACATTTTAGCACGATAAGCATGTTGCGCCATTGACAACCCCATTCCTTTGCTTTCATTTTGTAGAGGAAGGGTAAAAATGATTAACAAAATTACATTTTATATAAATAAAGTTGTTTATCACTTCACATCTCTAAATATGATCCTTTTAAATAAGAAGAAATGATAGAAAATGTTCATCAACACTACTCATTTTAAAATATGGTAACTTTTTGAAAATATTTGATTAAATAGTTATTTAATTTTTAATGTAGAATACCCTCTAATAATTAAGTAAAGTTCAATCTTATATTTTAAACTCATTTTCAAACTTTTTTAAATTTACAAATCAACCCTGCAAAATCCATATTCTCCGTCCTCCTCTTCCACCGTTGTTAGGGTTGTAGAGAGAATTTGTAGCAACGAGGAATAAACAAATCAATTACATTTTATTCCAGGCTGAGTCCACCACTACCAATAATCATCCAAAAATGAGTTGTCAAATACCTCAAAATTAACAAGTGCTATCTTTTTTAATTCTTTAATATGTACTCCACATCTAAATAATACTTTTTAAAAATATTTTTTCGGAACTACCCACTAGAATTATTGAATTTTCGATATACTTTTTTTTTAATTGTTGAATTTCGACTTGGAATTGTCAAAAATCTACGACAATTCCTCTTAGAATTTTATTTTAAAGTGTCATTTTATTTTGTATCACAATATTTAAATTTTTACCTTCCATTCAAGTTTAACCACGAAAAATATTATAAAATATTTTAAGTATGAACTAATTCAATTGTAAAATCTATTTTGATTGCTTCTCTTAGAAATTATTGTGTGAATCTCAATTTATCGTGAAATCTTAACTAAACAAAAAAACACAATTTTTTGTAAAAAAATATATAGAGAGAGAACATTTTGCATCTACAATCAACTATTTTTACAAAATATTATCAAGAGTTTTTATATTTTCAACTTATCCTTAATTTTTTTGGGTTAATTACACTAATGGTCCTTATTCTTTCAGGTTTGTAACGATTTCCTCTCCATTCTTTTTTTTAACAGATATTTATTCTCACAAATGGTCTCCGAATTACTATTTTTCATTATTATGAAAATTTTATGACAATTTTACCCATTGACAAAATAAATTAAAATGATAAAAAAAATACAATAAAAGCATTGTAAATTTATAATTGGGCCATTAACCTTTTTAAAAGTACAAATAAATTCTAAACAATTTTATTTTATTCAAATAAGTGTTCTTCCCCAACTCACCACCACCCTTCTCCTTCTTTGCCGGCACCGGTGGCGGAAGCCCAATAGCTACCACCGACAACGGCCCACCACCAGTTTTAGCTTGAACTCCACTACCCACATCCTCAAAATAGATTTTCTTGTCGAAGTTCAAGCCATTGAGTGAGTCTTGCACACCAGAAGCTGAACCCTTTTCCATTATTGGTGTCTAAAATCCATTCATCACTCCCATGTAAGTCAAAATCACAACCACAAACGCAATACTTTAGAGACAAATCAAATAAAAAAAGTGTATATATATTTATATGTATTGTAAAAAATATGCGATTTTTTTTTTTATATCTTGATTTGGGTGTGTGTGTGTGTGTGTTTTTTTTTTTTTTTAGTTTCAGAGATTAGTGGTGAAAGTGTACTAATCATATCAACCAGAGATCTCAATGGACCTAACCTCAGGCTTCTTCACTTCTTCCTTAGGCACAGTCACAGTGAGCACACCATTTTCTATGCTAGCCTTAACCTGATCCGTCCTGGCATTTTCCGGTAGCTGGAACCAGCGAAGGAACTTGCCACACTGCTCCTTGATGCCACTTATCGTTCTTCTCCTCTTGCTCTTAGCTCCGCTCTCCACTTATCTGAAACACTCCGCCTTCTTCAACTTCCACCTTAACTTCTTTTTTCTTCGGCCCAGGAAGATCAGCCTTGAAAACGTGGGCCTCTGGAGTTTCTTTCCAGCCTATGCGAGCATTGGTGAATGCAGAAGTTTCGCGGGTGGAGCTTGGGATATTGGCTACCAGACTTCTGCCACCGGTGCCAGCAAATAAGGAGATGGGTGGTGGTGATAGTGGGGTGAGTTGGGGAAGAACACTTATTTGTATAAAATAAAATTGTTTAAAATTTATTTGTACTTTTAAAAAGGTTAAGGGGCCCAATTACAATGCTTTTATTGTATTTTTGTTTATTATTTTAATTTATTTGAGTCAATGGGTAAAATTGTCATAGAATTTTCAGAATAGTGAAAAATAGTGATTTGTAGATCATCTGTGAGAATAAATGGAAAAATAGAGATGATATCCGTTAGAAAAAAGAATGAGGATGAAATTCTGAAAGAATTGGGACCATTAGTTAATTAAACCAATTTTTTTACCACTTTCCAAAATCCCTTTAAACAATTCCTCGAAGTAAAATTGAACAATCACGTCGCAACTTGCCACCAACCCCCTTCGTGAAACGAAGGTTAAAACTTAAAAAATGGTGAATCCATTTTTGCAAAGCTTTTTTCACTACAAGAACCAGACAAATCAAAAGCGAATCCCAACGGCAGCCACGTGCCTTATCGATCCAACAAACTCCCACCCCAGTGAGAGATCAGGCAAGAGAGGAGCAGAGCGCAAATTCCACTTCAACCTCCCATTTTTGCTTCCCCCATGGCCACCTTATCCCTCCCCTCTCCCACCTCTCTCTCCTCCCTTAACCACCGCAATGCCACCGCCACCCGCCTTGTCCTGCCTTCTTCATCTCTTAACCTGCGGAATCCTTCTAAATTCGTCATCAAAGCCCTCTCTACTCCTTCCCCAGCTTTGACCCAAGACGATCTCAAGAAACTGGCTGCTGACAAGGCCGTGGAATATGTTAAGAGTGGTATGGTTCTTGGGTTGGGTACCGGCTCCACCGCCGCCTTCGTGGTGTCCAAGATCGGCGATTTGATGAAGTCTGGCTCTCTTACTGATATTGTGGGTGTGCCCACCTCGAAGCGGACTCAGGAGCAAGCTGCCAGTCTTAATATTCCGTTGTCCACCCTCGATGCCCACCCTCATCTGGACTTGGCCATTGACGGAGCAGATGAGGTTGACCCGAATCTTGATCTTGTCAAGGGTCGCGGTGGGGCCCTTTTGCGCGAGAAGATGGTCGAGGCTGCCTCGGATAAGTTTGTGGTTGTGGTGGATGACTCGAAGCTGGTGGACGGTCTTGGCGGGTCGGGCTTGGCGATGCCTGTGGAAGTAGTGCAATTCTGTTGGAAGTACAATTTGGTGAGGCTGCAGGAGTTGTTCGAGGAAGAAGGATGCGAAGCTAAGCTGAGATTGGATGGTGACGGGAAGCCTTACGTGACTGATAATATGAATTACATTGTGGACTTGTATTTCAAGACGCCCATAAAGGATTCGTCTGCGGCCGGGAAGGAAATTGCGTCTTTCGAAGGGGTGGTTGAGCACGGGTTGTTCTTGGATATGACTACTGCCGTCATTATTGCCGGCGGAAAAGGAGTGAGCATCAAGTCCAAGTGATGACAAAAAAGGCGACGAAGTGGCTTATTTGGAAATGGTTAGAATTCATAATTTTTTTACTGTGCTTTGGATAAGATTGTTGTGCATCAATTTTGTCGTAACTTCCTAGCACGAGAAAATGTAAACTAATTGAAAAGTACTTGGGGTATGATTGCTTTTAATTGTTTAGTTATACTTCAGTCTTAAATCGAGGGAGTGATGCTTATATAAAAACTTGATTTTTGTTGATTTGTCTTGGTATTCAGTTTTGTTAAATTGTTGATTAGGCTAGCTTAATTAGCTACTTTTCAACTATAAAGAGTTGGAATTCTCTTCTTTCGAAATTGCCCAGCAACCTCCCATCATGCGTGATGGATGCTACAAGTCTGGTGTATTGGGTTGCTGGGCAACTCCCCAACTTGCCTGATGGATGCTGACAATTTTATTGAGCCATAAAAAATGCTGCCAATTAGTCTACTCAACCGTCAGAGGTGAGTGGGGGCGGCCGATTTGACTCCGACAGTCAAGTCAAATTTTTGTTTTGAGTTTGACTTGAATGAAGAGGAATCAATGGATTGCTTGTATTACTTGTTACCTTGTAGGAATGGTTTGGGTGCTTTTATAAAAGCCAAAAGAGGACATATTTCACGGATAGGTGTAGTGGAAAGGACAAGTGTTTGTTACTGGTCAACTAATTGGTGAAGTCGCCTTTGAACTTGAAACTAGGGGTCTTGTATTCCTCAGGACTTGATCCTTATATGTTAATCTGAGTTGACGAGTACAGGGTTGCAAAGTTCAACACCTTTGGGGTTGGGGGCAACATTCTCTTCTCTTATTCTTTGACCCACGAGCTAAACTTACCTTCATCATCATTTTTCTCAGAAGCATACCTTCTAGCTTCCAAAAGTTACAAGCTTCGGCTTCTAGTATTGTGCTCGCTTCTTCTCCTTTTGCTTATAGGGGTACGCTATGGCAGCACGCACCATCAGTGGTGTGCTTTTGACTTCCAAGCATTGACGTCTTCTTTGAGTTTGAAATCTTTCAGGCCTTTTGCTGCGGAAGAAAGACTATCTACCCTTTCTAACCTTTTCCCTTGTTCTGATCGGCATTGTGTTGAACGTCTGAACCCACTACCATTTTGCTTAAGTTCTTTGGATCATCCGTCTTTGTCCGGCATCTGTGAGCGTCACTGCCCATATCCTATTTGACTTCTTTGAAGCAAAGTCTGAGTGTTTGTGCTTCCTCTTTGCAGTGCCAATTGGGAGGTAAAGCCCAATTGTAATGAACTGATATATAGACTCCTCACCTAGGAGTTCAGTATTAAAGTGATGCCCGGGTTCCAGTCATCATCACACTCTTCCACCTGAAGCTCACTCTTTTCTTGCCTCATTTGCAGGTTACTTCTTTGTTCTGCAATTTTCTCAGTAGCTCGGAACACTTCCTATTCCTTTAGAGATTTCTCTAACAAGACTTTATACGTCTCTTTGGATATGAAGGTTCTTACTTGTGACTTGGCTCCATTCATGAGCTTTCTTATATAGTCATAGGAATTGTCTTTAGTAACCGCGTTGTGATGTCTTGGTTTTTTACTGACAGGTGTTATCATCGTTGTTCTGCCATCTCTTGATGAATGATGGGCTTAATGAATTTTAAAAAGGTTTTATGCTGTTGTGTTGCTTTCAAGTTTCAAAGACAACCTCAAAATTTTATGATTGAAATTGTTGGACAACTCCCCCTAAATATCATGCATGTTGGATGCTGTTAAATTTGCATATCGGGTTGGTGTTTCTGTTTAACCATAAAATATCCCAAAAAACAGATGTGAGTTAGTCTACTCGGCCACCGGAAATGGGTGGGGTGTTGATCGACTTTGATGGCCAAGTCAAATTCCTATTTTGGGTTTGAAATGGGAACGAAGAGCAATACAATAGATTGCTTTGATTACTTGTTACCTTGGAGGATTGGCTTGAGAGTAGTATAGAAGGGAATATTGAAGTGATGTCTTGGATAGATAGGTGTCATGAAAGGACAAGTGTCTTTTATTGGTCAAGGTACCTCGGAACTTGAAACCAGGTGTCTCCTTATCATCGGGACATCCTCATGTTAATATGAGTTGAATAGTACATCGGCGTCGAGTTCAAAACCTTCTGAACGGCTGGTTTTCTGCTAAACTTGCTGCCTTGGTGTCTCACCTGCTTACCACAACCATTTTATGATCAACCCTAGCTATTTGAGTTTAGTGGATTGTTGATCCTTGAGTCAGCATTTAGCTTCATATACCGTGAGCTTAGTCGGCATTATCGCGTCGACTTGATGGGCTCAATGTGTCACATCATTTTCTTGGGTATAATAGTAGTGTTTGTTTTTTGTGCTTCAAATGGCTTTTTGCCAAGTACATTTTTTGTAGGCCTATTCAACTACATGTAGGGTTATTGAGTGTTTTTCTTCTTTGAACATCTAGTACCTGGGCAACATCATTTACTTCAAAAACTAACTTAACTTTGTTTGCTTTATATGTGTTCGGCCTTGCGCAGCAAACAATTTGTGGAGTAAAAAATTGATTTTGATGGAGTGCATTGGGGAACGTTTGAGTTATCAGGATGTGGCTGTAGACTTGTTAACACAGATCATTTGATGAATTTGGACCTTGGTTTTCCTCTCAAACTAGTTTGGCTATAGAACTGGTGATAGAAGGATATGGTGTATTGAGAACGAGAGGACGTACTTTTGATAATACGCAATGGGTTGTATTTCCGTCCTTAGTGTCCCGCGACTTTTAGCGTACTAATGTTTTAAATAAACTTTCCCGGTATAATTTCCAGATAGCATAACATTATTCAATTAGACAAGTAAAATGGTCATTTTTCAACTTCTTCAATGGCAGTACTATGAGTCTATGACTTGAACCATTTTATTGTATTATTAATCTGTTTGGTTTAAAAGGTCCAGAAGTTAGGACTGCTCTTTCTATATGTTTTTGTTCAAAACCAGGGACAGACAATCTAGAAACCCTGCTTGATTCTCTCTGACATCTCTGCTTGCTATACATAGTAGTCTTTGATTCATATCTATAAATTTAGGTTCACCCAAGTTATGATGAGAGTACATGGAGCACAGTTTCAGACTCTGACTCGAGTCTAACCGGGATAAAGAGGTGGGTTATTGGTCGAACTGGCGGATAATTCCTATCGAATATAACGATAATTATTTTTATTGTATGATAAAATTGTGATAGTCATTGTCATTCTTCAAATTATATCTTATATTATTTCTCACTCTTTATTCTAAAATTTAACAAATGCCACTTCATATACTGCAGTGCAGACCATGTATTTGAGAGTCGTAAAATAATCTCAAGTTCCTAAGGAATTAAGAACTCATGGTCATGGGAAGGAAAATGAGAATCACGAATTTCAATCATATGGCTTGAAGAAGATTTGCACTGTGTTAACGGGAATAGGGTTGAAAATAATGGGAAAGATTGGTCCAATAATGGTGATATGAGGAAGATGGATTTAATTAGTGTTTTATTATTTTATTATTTTTTGTTTTTAGTTAATTATTGTAGGGCCAGTTTGGACTTTATTTCGTCGTAGGTATTTTTCATGTCTTGGTAATATTTAAACTCTCATAAAATTTTAGTTATCTTTTGATTGAATTATATAAAAATCAAAAGTTCTTCCAATCTTCGACCTTCTTTCAGTATTTTGTGGAATCAACAAAATTAGGTTAATGTGTTATTCTTTATTTTGATGCTTGCGCTATATGAGTTCGTACCAAAGACATTGTTACACTCCTCGCGATGCATTTGAGACCAAGATTGGTTGCTTATGGAGCTCTCGTGGAAAAGATTCAGCGATGGAAAGAGATGACCAGGAAATGAATGTGAAATCAAACCAATGTCTGGACTGAGTAACTTTTCATATTGTATTTTTATTAATTGGAGGTCAAGTTGTACGGTCCCTCCTCAATTTATATTTTGTTTCTATTCTGGCATAAAAGGGTTAAATATCCCAGTTTCAGTTGAATTTTTTCAAATGCATCTCAATTGCCATTGAATTTTGAAAGTTTTTCAAGTTGCCAAATATTTGTCGGTTGCCATTGAACTTACCAAAAGGTTATTTTATATGTCATATCACTCACTGTTTTAAAAGTTAACAAAAGTGATGACACGGCAAATACAATTTTCATGTGGCTTGCTTTTGATATAAGTGTATGTCACGTCACAAAATTGCAAGTGATGTTTTTAAAACGGTAAGTGACGAATGAAATAATATTTTTATAAGTTCAATAACAACGTAAAAACATTTTAAAGTTCAAAAATTATGTAAAAAAAGTATAATAACAATTAATATATTTAACGAGTATATATATAATGCCTAATTCAGGCATGTGCCCGACTCTCACATGGAGGTGGGCTGGTCCATGTGAGAGTCGGGCACATGCTCGAATCAGACAACACATAAGTGCGCTATATTTAACTCTCGCATCAATAAATATTCTATCATTGTGCATTATTCAATTGATATTTGACAAAATATGAATACGTAGCCGCCTTACATCAATCCCTACCTACTATGGTTTGACTAATTAAAAGTCGGGCTCAAAATAAAAGAAATTAATAAAACAAACATATTTTGAGGAGAAAGTAAACAATGTAATTGGAACAAAATTGCAATCGACGGAAATTTTAATTAATTGTTTGACTATCTTTAAATTATATAATTTAATTAAACAAATGGTCTATTTATACATTTCGTAAGATTTGTAACTTATTACTTACATATTATCTACACATTCTATAAAACTTACAACTTATAAGCTTTTAAAAAATAATTTAAACACCTAATCAAATAATAATTTAAATTTTATTTAAGCATTTAGTTGAAAATGCATATATTTACTGTGTATTCATTGAAAGTAAATCAAGTTGTTTTCCTTGCACATATCTTGAATTAAAATCATTTCTTGAAATTTTAACATTTGAAAATTTTGATACAGCTTTGAAACAAGATCCTTTCGACCCAAATATTGACACCAAAGGCAACGTTGTTATTAGAATTGTATATAGATTAGAATACCATATAGTAGGATAAGTATGATATCATATATGTAATATTCCTATTCTAGGTAGGACTCTTTTCTTTTTATTTCTTTCCTTATTAGGTTTCTATTAACCTATATATATATCTTGTAACCCCATTCATTAATTACATTACATCAATATATAGAGAGAACTATTTCTCCACACGTATTCTCCATTATATTTCTTCATCTCTTTTATATTTCTACATGGTATCAGAGCGACGATTCTGAGCAACGATGTCTGGTACAAACACCATAGAAGCGACGATTGCCCAATCGGATCCCATGGCTCTACAGCAATCCGATCATCCCGGCTTAATCCTCGTTTCTAAACCACTTGATGGAAACAATTATGGACAATGGAGTAGATCTATGAGAATTGCTCTAATTGCCAAGAATAAGATTGGCTTCATTGATGGAAAAATCGAAACACCAGAAGCAGAAGATGAGAAGTATTCCATATGGGATCGAAGTAACCATATGGTACTGTCTTGGATACTTAATTCAGTACATCCAGATATTGCTGAAAGTATCATATACTCCGAATCTGCCACAGAAGTATGGAACGACCTACGAGATCGATTTTCTCAAGGCAACGATGCGCGAATATATCAGATTCGCCAAGAGATTGCTGAGCATCGACAAGGAAATCAATCGGTGTCAACCTATTATACCAAATTAAAGGGACTATGGGATGAATTGGGTTCTTATCACAACCCAATTGGATGCACTTGTGGAAATCTTAAAGCACTGGCTGAAAGGGATGAGAAGGAGAAAGTCATGCAATTCCTGATGGGGTTGAATGATTCTTATTCTACAGTTCGTGGAAACATACTAATGATGAGCCCCTTTCCAGACACCAGAAAAGTCCACGCTATTTTAATGCAACATGAAAGGCAAGTTGAGGTTACAACAGATCGTGAAGGACAACATTCAATCAATTGGGAGAAGTCGAGCAATTGGGGGACGAATAGGAAAGATAACAATCGGTCTAACCGGTCGTCCGTTTCATCCGACCGGTCGACCGGTTCAACGGAACCTGGCCAGAAACGATGCACCCACTGTGGGATGATTGGCCACATCATTGATACCTGTTATTTCATCCATGGCTTCCCTCCAGGGCACAAGTTTCATGGGAAGGACGTGAAGCCACGAAACAAACGCTTCACAAACACTACTACCACTTCTACACCTGATCCAAAGGAAGGCAAAACGCTCACAACCAAGGAATATGAACAGATCATGACACTTCTAAACAACAAGTCGGGTAATGACAAGCCTTATGTTAACACCTCAGGTATCAATCTCTCTACTACCCCTTTGAGTAATTCGTGGATTATTGATAGCGGGGCCACTGACCATGTGACGAAGGATGGTATTCTTGAGAATAAATTCATGCCAAAACACAAAATTGTGCAACTACCGAATGGGGGCCATGCTCCTATTAAATCCATTGGTGCAGTTAAATTTGAAAATAATATGACTGTTGATGATGTGCTTTATGTTCCCAATTTCAAAGTTAATCTATTATCTATCAGTAAACTTACTCAAGGGTTAGGTTGCTATGTGACATTTTTTCCTGATTTTTGTGTCATGAAGGATTTGACGACGAAGAAGACGATTGGCTTAGGAAGGCAGAGTAACGGCCTATATTATCTTTTGCAAAAACCACAAATACATCATACTACTAGTGGATCAACCAACTTATGGCATAGACGTCTTGGACACCCTTCAGCTTCACCTCTTCAATTCTTAGCACAAAATACCTTGGATATTAGTTTTGATTCTCAAGATATTTGTGATGTTTGTCATTTGGCAAAACAATCTAGACTCCCTTTTAAAGTTAGTCAAATTTCTAGCAATAAACCTTTTGATTTGATTCATTGTGATATTTGGGGACCTCACAGGATTTATTCTTATTCTGGTGCTAGATATTTTCTTACAATTGTTGATGATTTTTCTCGTTATACTTGGGTACACCTCATGCGTCACAAATCTGAAACTCAAAGCATAATTAAAAATTTCTTTGCTTGGGTTAAAACTCAACACAACTTGACTATAAAAATCCTGAGGTCTGACAATGGCCAAGAGTTCTTATCTTTGCAAACATTCTTAGATGAAAATGGTACAATTTTCCATAGATCATGCCCTTATACCCCTCAACAAAATGGAGTGGTCGAGAGAAAACACCGACACCTCCTAAATGTAGCTCGTGCCATTAGATTTCAAGCCAATCTTCCATTAAAATTTTGGGGAGAACATATCAAAACAGCTTGTTATCTCATCAACCGGATACCTTCGCCATTGCTCTCACACAAAACACCATACGAAAGATTACACAAAAAACCACCGCCTTATTCCCATTTACGTGTCTATGGTTGCCTATGTTTTGCCACCAACCTCAAACCCAGCCATAAATTTGATACACGAGCCAAACGGTGTGTGTTTCTTGGTTATTCCTCAGGACAAAAAGCATACACCTTATATGACCTAACCGATAAAAAGCTAGTAGTATCCCGAGACGTCGTATTCCATGAAAATATATTTCCATACACTTCCCAACAACATGATGAAACCAACTCCATCCCATTGCCACAATCTATGCCTCTAGATGTTGAAACACCATATTTCACAAACCCAGAGGACCAACACACAGCAGAAACGGATAACTTGCCAGAAGATCCCGAACCATCATCCGGACTAACCGGTCGACCGGTTCACTCGTCAACTTCAGCAGAGAGTCCAACCGGTCGATCCAATGGTCGACCGGTTACCTCATCCGGTTCAACAGAGAACCTAAACGGTCGACCGTCTTCACCTACCGGTCGACCGGTTGAGCAATGTCCAACCACAATTGATCTACCTACCTCTTCTCACCCTCCAGATGACCAACTTAGGCGATCCACAAGATCAATTCAAACCCCATTTCACCTGAAAGATTACTACATCAATCATACTCTGCCTACTCAAGCCGGGTCTCTTCTAGTCAAATCCAGCACCCGACACCCTATATCAAGGTATGTATCATATAGTAACCTTTCTTCTATACATCGTGCTTTTACATATAATATTTCTCATATCATAGAGCCAGCTACATATGAGATAGCATGTCAGGATCCCAAATGGGTCGCTGCCATGAATGATGAAATTCGTGCCTTGGAAGAAAACAATACTTGGTCACTTGTACCGCTTCCTCCAAATTCTCATCCTATTGGTTGTAAGTGGGTGTTCAAAATTAAATTTCATTCTGACGGTACTGTTGAACGATACAAAGCACGGTTAGTGGCGAAGGGGTTTACACAACGAGAAGGGATTGATTATAATGAAACTTTCGCTCCAGTTGCAAAGTTAACTACAGTCAGATGCTTACTTGCTATCGCCTCTATTCGTAACTGGACGCTTCATCAGATGGATGTACACAATGCCTTTCTTCATGGTGATCTTGATGAAGAAGTCTATATGACTCCCCCTCCTGGATTTCGTCGACAGGGGGAGACACCAGTTGTATGTCGACTTCATAAATCTTTATATGGATTGAAACAGGCATCTCGTTCTTGGTTTCAAAAATTTGTATCTGCTATTATTCAGTTTGGGTTCAAACAGTCACATGCAGATTACTCACTCTTTACAAAGGTCAATGGTAATTCATTTACGGCAATTCTATTATATGTGGATGATATGATTGTCACAGGAAATAATAGAGAAGCAATCTCTACTACAAAAATATTCATTGCATCTCAATTCAAGTTGAAGGATCTTGGCACATTAAAATACTTTCTTGGAATAGAAATTGCTCGCTCAAGATCAGGGATTTCAATAAATCAAAGGAAGTATACTCTTGACATTCTTCAAGAAGCCGGATTACTTGGATCAAAACCTGCAGCATTTCCTATGGAGCAGTCATTAAAATTTAATCTGACTGATGGAAAGTTATTAAAAGATCCCACATATTATCGACGGTTGGTAGGAAAGCTCATTTATCTCACCATTACCAGACCAGAGATCTCATATTCAGTCAATACACTCAGTCAGTTTATGCAGACACCTAGACAACCCCATCTTGATGCAGTTCACCGATTGCTCCGATACTTGAAAGGGGCACCAGGACGAGGATTATATTTCCCATCTGGTGGGAAATTGCAGCTAGCAGGATTTTGTGATGCAGATTGGGCCGGAGATATTACTACACGACGTTCAGTTACAGGATATTGTGTATTTTTGGGAAAAGCACTTATATCATGGAAAAGCAAGAAACAAACGACTGTGTCCAAATCTTCAGCAGAAGCTGAGTATAGGGCAATGGCTTCCATTACATGTGAGCTTATATGGTTGAGACAATTGCTGACAGACTTATGTGTAGATCATCCACAAACAGCAATATTATATTGTGATAATCAAGCAGCAATGCATATTGCCGCTAATCCAGTGTATCATGAAAGAACAAAACACATTGAAATAGATTGTCATATTGTTCGTGAACGAATTGATAAGGGAGAGATCAAGACTGCCTATGTTCCAAGCAACAATCAGATTGCAGATTTATTTACTAAAGCATTGGGGAAGGAGGTATTTCACAATTTCACTCACAAGTTGGGCACTCTTGACATACATGCTCCAACTTGAGGGGGAGTATTAGAATTGTATATAGATTAGAATACCATATAGTAGGATAAGTATGATATCATATATGTAATATTCCTATTCTAGGTAGGACTCTTTTCTTTTTATTTCTTTCCTTATTAGGTTTCTATTAACCTATATATATATCTTGTAACCCCATTCATTAATTACATTACATCAATATATAGAGAGAACTATTTCTCCACACGTATTCTCCATTATATTTCTTCATCTCTTTTATATTTCTACAGTTGTTACCACTTAGAATATGTGGTAAATATTTTTGTAGATTATAAGTAGTGGGTTATACGAATTGTATAAATAAAAAGTAAATAAAAATTGTGAGTCCTACGAAAATGTGGATAAAAATAAAGTTTAACCAACTTATAAGCACCAACAAACATACTCTTATTTCAAATTCCGAGCTGCACTCCTACTTGAGAAGCAAAATCTAATTTTTAAAAGTTGTGCATGTGATAGTTAGTGAAAATTAATTGAGATTCAGAAATAATCATTTATGATGGATTATGCAATTATTAACAAAAAGATTGAGAGATCTATTTACTTATTTTAAAGTGTGGTGACTGACTTATTATTTTCGAACAATACTATAAAACTTTAATAAATGAATGTTCAATAAATTACTAAATTCGCTTGAGTAATAAAATTTTTGAACTACAACTGAAGCCATGTATTAAACTAAGAGCATCTCCGATGAAAATGTTTCATTGGAGTGCTAACAGAATATCGTCACATGATTTTTAATTTTTTTTCTCTCTTAAATGCAATTTGTTAAGGACCTTGATAAGTTGATGTGAGAACAAAAAAATAGGCATTTCTAAAGCTCCATCTAGATTTATTAGCTCTGTTAATATACTGATTCAGTAAAATTTTTATTTTCTATACAGATTTATATTTACTAAGCATATTTAGATTTTATTTTATTTTGATTTTAAGAAAATAAAAGATACCTAGATAACATTAGAGGGAAATTTGCACAAATGGTCATTAACATTTGTTCTCGGTGAGGAAATGACCCAAACCTTTATTTTTTGGCATAACAGTCTCTAATCTATGTGTTTTGGTGCGCAATTGGTCATTGTTTGATGAAAAAAGACAAAATTACTTTTAGTTTTAATTAAAAAATTACAATTGGATTTATAGCATTTGCAAAATGTGCACATAGATCCAATATATTTATTAAATAATATTTAATTGAGTATATTAAATATATCACTACAGTCGTGTCAATTAATATGTGATGTGAAAAAAGTTGAATAAAAATTAATTTAAATAAATAATAAAATTGCGTATATATTTTATGACATTAAACTAATCTTATATGTTTTTTTTAACATAAATGATAAAACTACTAATAAAAATCAATTTATACATTATGTGTTCTTTATGTTTGAACGATAATAAAATTATAAATCAAAATATGAATAATACAATTTGAATTCTAATATTTGTATGTAATAAACGAATAGTTCAATTAAATAAAAATACTTGAGTATCAAGTTTGTGACAATATTATTTTTCTTTTTATGTTGTAACGATTGAATTAAAGTTTAAATTTTAAATAACATGATTACTTAATAATAATAAAATAATTTTAATTAACATGTTTGTTAATAATTATGAGCTTACATTTTAGTTATTTTATAATAGTTCGTAAAATATATAAAATAATTTAGTATATTATTAATTTGTTAGTTTTTTTTTTTTTTTTTTTTTTTTTTTTTTGCAAATGTTAAAAATCTAATTGACAATTTCTCTAATTAAAAATAATGTCACATTTGGTTTTTTTTATCAAATAAGTACCAATTGCCCACCAAAACACATAGGTTAAGGATTTTTGTGCCAAAAAATAAAGGTTAATGACTATTTG
Organism: Forsythia viridissima; assembly: GCA_030279155.1. Lineage (NCBI taxonomy): Eukaryota > Viridiplantae > Streptophyta > Magnoliopsida > Lamiales > Oleaceae > Forsythia > Forsythia viridissima. The sequence goes on along the minus strand of CM059045.1, from coordinate 12,031,289 downwards.
CGCACTAAGGGCAAAGATTATGTACTATTTGCACCAATTTCCCTGAATTGTAAATTATAACTTATTTGAAACTAATTTAGACATGCGTGTCTATTCATTCAATATTACATAGAATGAAAGTGTATCAACTTGCATGTAACTTAAATAACAATTCATAGAATGTATTGGAGATGATGCTCTAACAACCTCACTAAACATATAAAATAATAATTTTATGTAAAATTCTTTAGGGTTTAACTAATATATAAAATATTATTCGATTAAATACATAAAATTCCATACTAGATATTAGGAAATTTTGATTAAATACATAAAATTCCATAATATATATTAAGGAAATTTTTATTTGACTAATTTTTTCAATTCAACTCTTTTTTAAAAAATATATATGCTTCTATAATTATTTGCTTTTTCTTTGTATTCAAATTGAACTTAAATTTATCCCTAATTTTTTGCAATGTATGTCATCGCGTTTGTTATACATTTTTTTTTGATCTTATAGAATGTAAATTATTTAAGATTACGACTACTTAAAAGTCACTTTTGAATAAATAATTATTAACGTAGCTATCTTATAGAACGTGATGAACATATGGGTGCATTCAATACTTTTTGAATAATTACTTCATAATACTACTTTTTATTAAGATAATTCAAAAGGTATTCGACATTCATTACATTTCCATATCGCATACAATAAATGATTTCACATAATCTATAACTATCTCTGTTTTCACCACTCACCAACTCGTAGTTCAAAAACAATATTTTTGTGTGACCAAATCTTCCAACACCGAAAATAATTTGCAATGATTATTGTCTTCACATCAATGTTCTAAGTCACATTTATAAAATTAATAGCATCTAATATGTTGATTTTTTTTTTTTTATTTTTTTGTGAATTGTTGCTCATTTTCGTAATTTTCAAATTCGCGCTAGAATGAAAATAAAGTCAATAATAAATGTTTAGTGTTCGAATATGTTGATTTATTTTTTTATTTTTTTGTGAATTGTTGCTCATTTTCATAATTTCCAAGTTCGCGCTAGAATGAAAATAAAGTCAATAATAAATGTTTAGTGTTCGAACAATTTCGGAATCAATTGGTTGACTCTTTAATTTTTCATTAAATAATGTTATTTATAGTCGCTCGCTATCTGTGTAAGCCTACGTGATATTTCTCCATTGAAGTAATTATTTACTCTAATTGAATAATGTATTTATAGTCAACAACAAATATGAATAATTACTAGAATAATACATAGACTCACCAATGATGGATTATGAATAATGCTACCATTTTTCATTAGGATGCCGGAAATATAGATCAAGATTTCAATCACTTTTGGGAAACCAATAATCCATTAATTAATAAATGTTATCACTAAAGAAGGTTTTCACCACCACTCACGATAAAATAAAAAAACATGTATGTCAGTCTTCATTCTGTCAAAAAAAATTCTCTCATCAATCTCTCATTCCCAGTTCACTTTCTTTTCACCATTATTCTCCAAATATTTCATTGTTCCTCTTCACTAACTTCTATCAATCTCTATTTAATTTTTTACAGTCGGATTATACTGATAAGCGGTATACTAATATATTGTTAAATTAATTACGACCATAGAGAGTTTTCTTCGCTACAAAAAATAATAATTTAAATGTCTGTATGTGATTACATCTTCAATTTATCACTTCACAAAATCATCTATTTCAAAATTTGCTGACCACTTCAATCCATCTCCCTGATTCGATTATCTCCCTCAACCGATCATATTCAAATTTTGCTCAACTCTTCAATATCATCTCTCTCCACCGATCATCTCAAAATCTATTCACCGCTTTAATCTAACCCATATTCATCATCATAATAGAACCTACAATTGAATCCATCGCAAAAAAAAGTATACTAATATTATCACGATCGTAGAGAATTTATTCACTAAGAAAAATCACTACGTCATCAATTTTTCACTTCACAAAACCATTTCTTCCAAATTTTGCTTACTATTTCAATACATCTCCATGATTCGATTATCTCTCTCGATCAATAATATCCAAAATTTGCTAACCTCCTCAGCCTCTCTCTAATCCATATCATTTTTTAACGATTATTTTTAAAATCTATTCAACACATCATGGTCTGATGTAACGCAAAGAAGAATCGCATCCAAAATCTATTCACCGCACGCAGCACAAAGAAGCGTCGTATCCAAAGACTGTTAACTGCATCATGGTCGGATGTAGCAAAGAAGCATTGTACTCCAATAATTTCTTCAATCACGCCCGCATCATGGTCGGATGTAGCAAAGAAGCGTTGTACAATAATTTCTTCAATCACGCCTCAACGCAACTCTCATAAGCATACGTTCGAAGCTCCGTGGACGCAGCAAATCCCGACACTTCCAGCGGAAGTTTTCCACTTTTCAGTCGGAACAATTCTTCTACTTTTAGCAGAAAATTGTCGCCTGATGAAATGAATTTTTATGAAAAATCGTACTAAATTATAGAAAGGGGAAAACATAGTAGAAAATGGGAGATTCACAGCCCAGTTCAAAACTTTTCAGTGTTCGAATTGTTTCAATAGACTATTACATGGCCCCTCCAATTCTTGGTCTCGACATTTCTTACAGCACCGTCCAAGGTACTTGCTTCTTTTTACCCTAAGATTCAACATTAAAAGTTGCATAGTTTCTGATAATTTGAAAAACTTTTCAACTGTCAATTTTCTTCTTCTTCATATTTTTCGTTTTTCTCTTTAATACAATTGTGTCTCGCTATATACACATATGAGTTTCAAATTTTTTCTGTAATAGTTGCGTGGTTGTGTGAAATAATTTCGTACAGGTGGGAAGGTGAATGAGGTTCCGGTGATAAGAATATACGGTTCGACTCCGGCGGGTCAGAAGACTTGCTTGCACGTTCATCGTGTAAGAACTTTTTACTGCTTAATGTTCGTCGGCCCATGTATACATATGTGTATATACATACATGGACATACATTTTGGATTTGTGCTTGCTCGTGTGTAATGTAAGATCATATTTAATAGTTGGGGCCATGGGTTAAAGGTAATTCCTTTCTTCAAATGTGTGCAATTTGTTCACATGAGCAAATTGATGGGTGACTCCATGTGAATGTGCTGTTGATTGTTGCCCCATGTCTTTGTGGTTAACTGTCTCATAAGCTTAAGTTGCTATCTTTTTAAGGTGACCGCCTTGTGACTGAATTTTTCTAGGAGCTAAGGTAGCACTGACCTCTACTCCTTCAATCTCCTAGCTTTTAGGATTGTGAGCTCAGCTCAAGAGATGCCTTTGTTGCGGAGAGAAAATCTTTTAGTTTCAAAGCTTTGAAAGATTGGACTCTTTGGTCGGTCTTTCTTTTATTTTTTTGATGCAAATGGTACATTAGGAAGCGCTCTTACTTCATACATTAGGAAGCACACTTCTAACATTATGAGCTAGCTTTGAGGATCATGAGCTTGGCTCACTTCTAACATTCTCTATTGGAAGAGGCCATCTAGCTTCGAAGAATCACGAGTTATGACCCCCTGGTCAACTGCTTCTCCTTTTTCTGCGGAGATGCGCACTTATAACACATTACCAATCAAAGACAATTCTTCAACTTCCTAGCTTCAAGAGCTTGTATTGGCCGAGTTCCTCTCCAGCTCTTGAGTGCACTATGAATCCATCATTGCTTTTAGGTTTATATGAACTTAGGTCACATGCCATTTACATAAGATGGGCGGTCAAGGTAACACTTACCTTTGGCATAGCTTCTAGTTGTTAGACTTATGCCGATGTGCCTGAGCTTGGGTTAGTAGGTATGACTTGATATTATAGAACAGGTCTCAGTTAGGAGCTTAGACAACTTCTCCTAGCTTTCTCCTTAGCTTGCCGGCCCGAAACTTTTTTTTGCTCACAAAGATAGACAAAAGTATGTATTATGATTTGGATTAGAAATGAATTTGTTTCTCAATTCACATCAATTGATATACACAGAAGAGAATTGTACATATTAATCATGTGCTAGGAACTAGATTTGAACTGGTGACACAAGGATTTTTTGTCCTTTGTTCTACCAACTGAGCTTCCTGAGAATTTCCTATGTAGCATCCCCTCCTCATTTTATTATGACGGGTGATATGTCAATTAAAAGGATAGAATTGATCCTATCAATTTACTTCGAAATTCGACTAGTGAAATGCCCCATTAGAGTGACTCTATTAGGGGAATTCTGAGAGTCCTTAGCTTAGGAGAATCCAGTTGGATCGAACGAAAAGCATAAGTAAAAATCATCTCTTTGGTAAATTCTCACCTCTTTCCATGGATTTATGTAGCTGGTTGTTGGGCGGCTAGCCAAGACTAGATGCCAATATAGCTTGCTTGTTCTTATGCTTCCCTCTCAAATTGGGTTTGAGCAGAATTCCTTGATCCCCATATTTGGCCAAGGGTGAGCTAATTAACCCCACACGTGAGGAAAAAGCTCGGCTATCCCACACTAGTCCTTCCCCTGCTCAATGTCTTCCTGCCGAGGGCAAGCTTGGCATCTTTTCACTCTTACTGTCAAAACCTTCTGATCGTCGATATAAGCTCGGCCATGCTTGAGCTCCTTTATTCTCTTCCTAGATCCCTTAGGTGAGGCGAACTTTTTGTTCAGCAGTTCTAACCTGCTCTACCACCAACCTGCTCTACTTGGCATGCTTGTAGATTGGTGCTGTACATCATCAAGACAGTAAGGCTTCCCAACCAATCTAGCTCTAGATAAAAGCTTGCTGGGTTCAGGCGGAGTAGCTAGAGTCGAGAGTTTTTCTTAACCATAATGGAAAATGCAGCATAATTATCTGCCTAGGGTTCCTATAACATTCCGTTTAAACAGTTAATATCTCTTTCCATACTTACCACATCAATAGTTCCTTGATAATTCGTCTTCATTTGTTTGTTACTGCTTGATTTACATTATTTTGTGAATGTAGTTTCAGTTTATAACTGGATGTATTATTCATGTTTTGTTTGATTTGTGTAATTCAGTATCTTGGATTTAGATAATTGAAGTTGCTGGAATTTTTCATTTCTCAAGACTCCAACTTAAGTTACCTTGTTTATATGCAGGCTTTACCTTATCTTTACATTGCATGCTCGGATTTAGGCCTAACACCAGACAATGAAGGTATCATATGTGTCTGGAATTAGTTAAAGAATATCATCCTTGTGTTGATAATCTGTATTATGAGCAATCTCTCTATGGAATTATACGACGGCTAAATTGGTAACATTAGACAACTTTGGCGACAATTTGACTTGAGCCTTTTGTCATCACGAACATGTGCACCTATGAATGCTTAGGGTTCTTGTGTTTTGCATTTTTAAATATTCGATGCCGATGTAAGCTAGGTTTAATCTATTCCTGTAGAGCAAGAATCTTATGGTGATTCAAGATCCTGATCGCCATAAATCGGCAATCTTGCAGTTTCACTATTAGATTGTTTGAGCTCATAAATGTAGAATTTTTCAAAGAGGATGCAGCTAATTCAGTTTTGCACATATATTGAACCTAATTTTTCTTTGTTCCTTGTTTGAAAATTGAGCAGTTGATTCAAGCAGACATGCTATAGCTCTCTCTCTTGAGAAAGCGCTAAAGGTATCTCAGATTTAAGTAGGTTTTGCTGTGTAGCTGGCTTGCAGTAGTGAGACTTCTCTGGTATATAGCTGTTGACACTAGTGTGTCTTGAGTGTACTTTGGTTTTTGAACTTTCACAGCTTAAGGGTCATGCTGGCTCAAAACGCCAGCATGTGCATGGTTGCAGTCTTGTTCGAGCAAAGAAGTTTTATGGATATCATTCTTCAGAGGAGCTGTTTGTGAAGATTTATCTGTATCCTGAGATTTCCTTATTTTTTTATTTCTTATGACAATTGTGATTACATGAAAAAAAAACAGAAATAATTGATAATAAAGCTGACATGACATTAGTAAAAAGGTGAAATGGTCCTTTTTCTCTTGAAGTTTGAAAGTTTTCAAAATTTAGTCCCTTAATTTTCAAAGTTGGTGACTTTGTCCCTGGATATTAGGGAATCCTTAAAAGGTAAGCGCCCCTCAAATTTTTATTTGCAGTTTAGTGGTCCTTTTGGTAGAAGTAAGGAATTTTAATTTGTGAAATTAGATATATCAGAAATTGATTGAGACATATTTATGTTCCCATCCATGAGGAGGTAATATCAACTTATCTTTTGTTTCTATTTTTTTATCATGTTGTTTGCAACAATTGTTGGGATTCGAGGAAGACTCCTTATCCAATTTGTTGTGCGTTGACAAGGAAACATAAGGAAAAGAATCATGTGTCTATGCCACCTAAACTTTAGATACTTCTATGTAACTGAACCACGTGGATTTAGAGTTCTTCAGTTCTAAATTTTAAAGGGTGAATGTGCTATTTGGACAAGGTATAGTTGGGGAGTAGTTATTGGAGGGTGAGGGTGGAGTGATATCTGCCACAACAATGACAAAGACACCATCTTTTATTACTATTGACAACTGTTATTATTACTATATTCATTATATTTCTTCTGTTACGATATTTATATGTTGTCGTCGGTATAGTATTCTTCTCATTGACATCGTTATTTATTTTTGATGCACTTTTTCCCTATATTCTTGATGCGATTCTGAGTTTTGCCATAGGCACCTTGACATAAATCTAAGCTATTACCCACAGGATGTCTCCCGGGCTGCAAATCTTCTTCTGGTAACATTGTTGGGCTTCTTAACTTTGGCAGTTGATTTTTGTTGCATAGTTTTTACCTTTTAAAAGAAGTTTATGATCATTGCATAAGTTTTAAAATATTGGATTTTGTTTTTCTTTTCCTCTTTCAACTTCAATTCTCATTCGATGGAACTCCATAAAATTTATGTTGTAGTTGTATTTTCTAACACAAATTTGACACTTCACAGCGGTAACATGATAAGATTCTAGAAAATCATCCCAAGCATTTTCCAATGATATTTTATAGAAAATGGGTACCCCTTGGGATTCTTGTCCTCTCTAACCACTACAAATAGAAAACCAACAGCATGGAGTGGGGGATTGACTTCCTGTACTAAAGCACAGGCTAATATGATAAATTTTGATATTAACCAATTTGAGAACCATAAGAATGGAAATCTTTGATAGGGTTGTGTGCTTAGTGCTACTACATATGGGTAAGGGCTGTTAAAGTGTAGAATTTTTCATTCAAAAAATTTGTGTTTAATAGTTGGGCTAACTTAGTTTTGGATAATATGCCTTGTGCTTTTCTTTTCAATTTAGGAGGGAAGGGATAATTGGGGTTTCCCTCCCCTCCTAAATTTTAGGGGACATGCTTGTAGTCCTCACTTCAATTTCTTTCAGACATTTTATAGTTTGGCACATGCTTAATGTAAGTTATTTCACTGAGTTGTGAAAAACATCACGGTCTGCTTCCATTGGATTTCAGAAGAAGAATCTCTCGAAGCTGTAAAAATCTGCAAAATTGGACATAACCTTTTTTTATCTTTTATGCAGGGAGGTGCAGTTGTGGACAAGATTTTACAACCCTATGAATCACACATACCTTTTCTTCTCCAGTTCCTGGTTTGTATTTGTTGTACAAACTCATACAATCCATCATAAACACAGCTTGTTGTCATGATATAACTCTTTATGGCACTAGATGCTCCTCACCTTTTGTCTTGTCGAATCGTTCTCTTTGTTTGATTCCTTTCCTCTTCATCTTTCATGGGTTATTTATGTGGACCTTTGAACTTGTCTGAAAGTTGACACTTGCTATTGTAGCTATTACTTGGATGCAGTGGCTGCTATTTTTCCTCTTTGTTATATTGCTTCGCATGGTGACTCTTTTCTTATTACTTGGTTTGTCCTTGTATCACTTTTTAGTTTGAGAATTGAATAGGTCAATATTCCAGGTTATTCTTGTCGAACGATTTTAAGTAGAATTCTTCATTTATGCGAATTAATTGTCAATGTTGAAATTTTTCTTTATTGTTTACTTATCTTAGGAATTTTCAATCTCAATGATTTGTATTAATCTATAATCTTTTTAACATGTATTCTACCCCTAATAGTAGTGAAACGTAACTGTGTAGGTTGTCATCCTCCCTAGAATTCCGCCTAGATAATAGGTTAGAGGCTATCATCACCTAGAGTTACACGAAAATAGGTAGTTTCTTAGAATATACTAATGCATGTTTGGGTGAGCTTATGAGTAGCTTATAATATGGTATGTGTCTACCAACTTTTCTAGCATGTTGAAGATAAAAAAACGCAGGCATAGAATATTTTGACAATCAATTGATTTTATTCAACAATCTAAATCTATTGACACTCCTTAACAAAAACGGGTTGTAAAGAAGAAAAATAAACATTTGCTAAAAGTTGTTGGAATTTCACTTTTTCAAAATGAGAGTACCAAAAACTTGTTGGGGAAAGTTATTTGATAGCCACTTGTTTAAATAATCGTCTGCCCTCTAGAGTTCTAGGTTTCAGAACACTTGGGGTCATATTTTTCATTTAAACACCTTGTAAATCTTCCTCCTCAAGTGTTTGGTGCATCTCTTTCGTTCATATTCACAGCTAAAACGAATCACAACTTGATCCTAGAGAGTGTTCCTTGGTTGCTCACCAACACGAAAAGGGTACAAATGTTTTCAGCCTCTTCTCTCTCCCTACTTCTCCAGCCCCTTCGTCCTCCCCTTCCCCTACCATCCAGCGCCCCTCCTTCGCCTTTCAAATATTATCGCCTGTCAATATAGAAACTTTCCAACACAAAATAACTTTCTGCTTCATTCTTACATAGGGAAATCAACATCCCCTAATATTGTTTAACTTTCTTCGTAGCTCCATGCTTGGGCACAAGAGAAATGTAATTTACTATGTCCAATTTCCAAAAAAAAGGCAAGATCTTCACTTCACATCACAAATGCATTTCAAATATATTTAAATTAGCCAGGATATAAATAATAGCAACCGAACATAATTTATCGGGTAGTTGTGCTATTGGAATTCATATGCCTGCATAACACAAACAAGACTTTCCAATTTTTATATTAATGTCCATGTGATTCCATAGCTTCATCGAGCAAAGACAATAAGTAGATATACATCTTCAACCATGTGCGAGGGAGGGGAAGGGGGCTGGATGGTGGGGGGTTTGTGCAGTTGGAGGAAAAGGTGTTTTTTCAATTTTTTCAATCTTCCTCATTTTTACATTAATTCTTTTTAGCATATTTGAAAATGAGGGCGGAATTGTCCTTTTGCCACAGTTAATGACTGTTGTGGATGGAAACTGTCTAAAAGGACCTATTTGCCATGAAAATTGAAGTTTGGACCCAAATGCCAAAAAGAGGTTGGGGAATATGACTTAGCACGTTCTTAACTAAACCAAAAATGTAAAAGACTGTAAATAATGGCTCTAATAATTAACGTGTATTAGTCTACCATGACCATTAGTTGTTAAAGAGTTGACTGTAATTTGTGATGTGAATGTTGGAAAAAAACTGAATTCCTGTCATAATTGACATTCACAAACAAACACATCCTCATGCAAAATTATTACCATGAATCGGTTTAGTGCTGATATAATATCCATTCATTACCTCTATAGTGGTAAAGGACTGAAATTAAACTTTATTAGTTATAGGGTTGGTATGTGCTTAGAGCATCTCCAAGAGGCTCTTTAAACATAAGATGTTCCCTATTTTAGATAGTCAATTCTTAAAATTATGTTCCAACACATTCTCTAAATTAACTTTTTAAAATAGAGTGAGCCAAACTCATTTTCTATAATTAAATACATTTAAAGTATTCTAATTTTCAATACTTCATATATTGATTGAATTGAATAGTATATACAAAATAAAATAGAGAAAAATGGAAGAAAATTATATAATAATTAGGAGGGAAGCATGTCAGAATAAAATATAAGAAAAAATAATAAATACCTGTTGAGAGAAGTAAAATGAAGTGTTAAAAATAAAGAGGATGTTGGAATTTATATATGTTGTTCTTTAAAATGCAAAAGATGCTCTTATAAATAGAGAGTCTCTTGAAGATGCTCTTATGAGTGTAATAACTCTAGTTTTCTTCTTAACATCCTTTATACTCGATAAAATGCGCCATAAAATGCTGATACTATGCTGTTGGTCAGCTTTCAATGCTGTTGATAGTGTCCTTGGTTAATTATGATGTCATGCATATCAATATTCTGCTTTCTTCTCTGTTAACTTTTCTAGATTGACTACAATCTATATGGGATGGGTCAACTACATGTATCGAAGATTAAGTTTCGCTATCCCGTTCCAGATGTTTTCTCTCCGCGAAAAGCTGAGTATAATAGTCAACAGAAGAAGTTTACAGATGACTCCACTTGTGTGACAGCAGATTTTCAGGTTGACCCTTTCCCATTACATTATCACAGGTTCTAAAGGTTATGGATTTGTAATGATGCTTAAGATATATAATATTCACATTACTCTCAAAAATTTCTTATAGGCAGATGTAGATAGTGATGTATGTTTGGGTTCCCAAGTTTGGATATCTTCTACAATTCCCGATGGTTGGATCTGGCAGTACTCAAACCAGCTTGATCCTTCAATAGATGTAGAAGTTCCACTCATTAAGCGTCAGAGCAACTCTGAGCTCGAGGGAGATGCTGTTGTAGAAGGTTGGTTGGTTTTTGTAGTCATGTGAAAAGTCATGCCACCCTCATGTTTTTGTAGCTAATCATTATTGTACATCGTTTTGCAGAGATCCTCAATCAACAGTTTATACCATACACATCTCTCTCGCAAAGCTGTTCTGAAGTGAAAATGGTTCAGTCACTAATACCAATTTGGGAGGTTTGCTTTCATGTCATATATGTTCGATTCAGTGCATATGTTAACTGCGTGGTCATACAAATGACAATCTGCACCTTACTTATTTTAGGAGTTTGAGAGGACTGGGATGCATGAGTCAGTCATACCTCCCGATCCTGGGAAGCCACTTCCTCAAGATGTTTTAAGGACTCTATCAGATGGTGTTGAATTGGGAGACCTACTTAGAAAAGTGAGTAATGATGCTGCAAATTCTTCATCTTTAACTCCAGAGCCAATACAATATTCTACCGATTGTCAGAATTTGGTTGGACTTGGACATGTTAACTTTGAGGATAGCAGCAACGAGTATTCCAAATATTTAAAAGCAAGCGACAATATCGGAACTTTGTTATTGCTAGATTCATCATCTCCGAATTTTGATGGTGCAACACCTGGTGAGAATAGAGATGCAGGTGCCAAGCAATTGCCAGCTGATAGAATGCAAATATCTGACGTTGAAGGACCATCAGATATGAAGGTAATTTTCATGCTTCACGAGGAAAAAGAAGAAGGAAAAGCTCCACTTCCCAATTGTCAATGCATTAATGCTTGAAAATTATCCCTTCCATTGATTTTGTGCATTCAGTTGGGTGCTTGGCATTGTAACTTTTTTATCAGAACTTCTGCACTGTGTGTCACTGTGATTCTGTATGATTCACAAGCTTAATTGAGTCACAGAGTTATATGCTGAAAGTTCACTTCAAGGAGCAAAGCAAATGGGGTGGGGTCCTTGAGATTCAGACACTTATATACACCATTCATTGGTGATTTTCCCTTAGTAAATGATTTATCATAATAGCAGATGAGTCTGAGCCCCTCCTCGCCTCACACCCCAAAGTTTCTAAGTGTCCATTTTTCTCTTACAAAAATTGGCGATTTTCAAAATGGATCTCCTATAAGAAAAGGTTTTGCTACCCAAAAGATTTTGCCAAAATTTTGCATGGCCCTTTAAAAATGTATCCATTTGTCTCCCCCACTTGGTTGCATTTGGTAGATGGTTACTGATTAGTGGGTTAGTGTTGAGGAATTTATCACATTGGCATAATATGAGGTTAAGTATGAAGTTGAAACACGGCTGGCAAATGAAAATTTTGGGATCTCATTGAGGAGGACCATATTAGCTGATTGTTAGACGTAGATACCATCCTCGTTGAGATGCGCAGAGAGAATGAATGCTGGATCATGTTTGCAGCTATGGTTCGTATGTTTATTCTTGGCCATATCTTCATTATCTGCTTTTAAGTTTTGATTACAATATTTATGTGCTCAATTGGGTGAGTTAGTGAAATTGGAACACATGATTACATTTATTCTTTTATTTACTAATTTTATTTCTGGGAAACACCGAGGATCTATACAGCTAAAAATCACTAATTATTAAGCTCCTTTAATCTTCTTCAAGTTGTAAGATGAAAAGGAAAAATGTGTTTGGCATACCACGTCCTGAAGTTTGTTTGCTTACTACATGGTTTAAAGGACCTCAGAATTTGGTATAATGCATGTTCCTGAATGGTGGGCATGTAATAGGGATTGTTTTACGATTTCCATTATTTGTTGCCTAGAGCTAGAGTGATCCTGTTTGATACAAAATCTTTATATTTTCCAATGGTTTCATTTTCTGGTTTTTATGTGTTCTTCTTTGGGTACATCTGCCTCATATCACTGTTTTTGTAAATATTTGTTAGGCCTCAGACGAGGATGCCTTGGGGCTTTTAAAGTGGCTTGCATCTTCTCAAGCTGCTGAAGATATAAACTCTGATGATGAACTTGCTCGTGATACCATTTTGAGTCCCTTGTTGCCTTCAACAACCATTGGTAAGGTGTTGGAGAAAGCTAGTGCAGATTACAAGAATAATTCTCAGCAAGAGTGTCAGGACATTCTTGATTCTGTCGAGGATATGGCTTACTTTGAAGGATTAAATGGCAGAGCTTCTAATGCCACCGATTATAATCATTCCACCAATACTCCGTCAAATGTAGTTATCCCTCAAGTGGATGGTTCCAGTGATGATCCACACTTGAGTCCCTGCACTGGCAAATCAACCAAAATGGAGACCGATAGTGAATTTAAGTCATCTATGAAAGCCTGTTCCTGGCCAGAATTTGATTCAAGTGTAATCAGTCAGCATAAAAGGAAAAGACCTCGGTGGGGTTCTTTACCTCTTTCTTGTGAAAAAGTGAATGATTTTTCGTATGCTAAAAATTTCAATATGACCGATGGATGCAACAATGAGAAAAAACACTGGGTAGGGACTTCCTGCTTAGGAAATGAAGCAGAAAGCTGTTCTAATGTTGTAAAGGTTGATGCAAATGAGGATGCCAGCTATGGAGAGCAAGCTAGTGTAATAGCAGAATGCTCTGCACGCGACTTGATGAGAAGAAAGCGATGCCACCGAATTGATCCATCTGATAGGACTCCTGAGGTCAAAGATTGGCATGGAGATTCATCTCTTGACACAAAATTGAGGAAAGGAGATTCGTCTCTTGACCAGGAATGGAGGAATCATATGCATGGCAGAGAATCTCCTCTTTTCCCTATACATGGACCCCCAGTTACAAATGAGGAAACAAAACGTCATGAAAGAAACACATGTACAGTTGACATGTTTGACGAGGCTTGTCATGCTAAACCTATTAATTCATATTTTTCCACTATGGGTGAGTTGTCTCTTTCCTCCAGCAGTGGTAACAGAGCGGAGACAGATACACCAAATGTTGGACCATCTCATTCTTATCAAGGACTTCATGATGCGGTAGACACTAAGATAGCATCTACTTCTGAAAATCTTGGGAACAAAGAATCCACAGATATAATGGGCCAGGGTGAGAGCCCTCGTTGTGAAAGTCTGGACAGCTGTGTGAAGGAGGTTAAGTCTGGCAATTCAACATCCATACTTGTAAATATGGTAGTAGAAGGTATGACACTCTTCAAGAAACCTCCAATGATGGAGTTGTCAGAAGAACCGGGGAGTGAAGCTCCGTCACTGCCTGGCTATGAAAACACTAATGAAGGGACATTTCAGGGTAGAGTTACTGAAGAATGCCTACCTTTTTTCATTGGCAATGGCATAGATGAAAAAGAACTTGATGTTAGTTCTAGAAAGAATGACCATGTTAATTGCCCAGAGTCTATAATGGGGGTCCCCATCCATTATCAGAATGATGGGTCCTACTTATACATACTGACCCCCGCACTCTCACCCCCATTGGCGGAGTGTATTCATGGATGGATGTCACTTGAGGGATCAGATATTCCGAGGCAAAAGGTAGCAGCATTGTCACCATTGCCTCCATGCTCAAAGAGCTCTTTAGTTGATTTGGTAGATTCACAGGGTTCTCAGGCTGATGCTTGTAATAGTCCTTTTCTGGAATCTGCTTCTTTATCAGATGCGATGCATAATTTAGATCAACTACGTCAGCATAATCAAGAAAGCAGTAACATGGAAATGAAGTCTCTTAATGCTACTGGTGATATAAAGCAAAGTGAAGGAAATGTTTTAAAAAGTAAGCCATCAGTTGATTGCTCACAGTATACTTCTCAGATATCTGGGCCTGATAGAAATTCAAAGCCAACTCCACTGAGTCAAATTGGCTTCCGGGATCCAGCAAGCGTTGGTGGGGGGCAGCAGCTAACATTATTGAGTATAGAAGTCCAGGCAGAATCTAGAGGAGATTTAAGACCTGACCCTCGATTTGATCCCATCAGTTTCATAGTTCTTGTTTTTCAGGAAGATGATTGTTCTACACTTAATACTCACGTACTTTTGCATTGTAAATGTGATGGTTCTCAGAGAAACCTTGATGCAGTGTTGGATTGCAAGGTATTAGTTTTTTCTGAAGAATTACATTTGTTCAGCCATTTTATGAAGATTATCATTTTTTCAGATCCAGATATTTTAATGGGTTGGGATGTTCAAAGTGGTTCCCTTGGTTTCCTGGCCGAAAGGGCTGCTCATCTTGGCATTGGTTTGCTACATACCATATCGCGGTCACCATCTAAAACCAATATAGTTTCTGGAAATCTTAATGCTTCTGGAAAAGAAACGGTGAATGAAATGTTTTCTGAATCTGTAGCTGCTGAAGCTGTCAATCTTGAAAATGCAATTGTCGAGGATGAGTGGGGCAGAACTCATGCCAGTGGTGTTCATGTTGGTGGTAGAATTGTTCTTAATATTTGGAGACTGATGAGGAGTGAAGTTAAGCTTAACATGTACACATTCGAAGCTGTAGCTGAAGCAGTTCTGAGGCGAAAAGTTCCGTCCATCCATTTCAACGTACTGACGAAATGGTTTTCCAGTGGTCCTGGACGTGCAAGGTTTCGATGTATTGAATACATTTTAGAGAGAGCAAAGTTGAATTTACAGATTATGAGTCAGCTTGATTTGATAAATCGGACATCAGAACTTGCTCGAGTTTTTGGTATCGACTTCTTTTCTGTTCTTTCTCGAGGTTCACAGTACCGCGTCGAATCCATGTTTCTCCGACTAGCACATACACAAAACTATCTTTCTATTTCCCCTGGAAATCTACAGGTTGCCAATCAACCTGCAATGGAATGCCTACCACTTGTTATGGAACCAGAATCTAGTTTTTATTCAGACCCAGTTGTTGTGTTAGACTTTCAGTCTCTTTATCCATCGATGATGATTGCATATAACCTTTGCTTTTGTACATGCCTCGGAAAGATTACACCTTCGAAGGCTAATATCCTTGGTGTGAGCCCGTATTCAGCCGATATAAATATTCTTCGCAATTTGAAACATGAATTATGTATTACTCCAAATGGTGTTATGTACGTGCCTTCAAAAGTTCGGAAAGGCATACTACCACGGTTGATGGAAGAGATATTGTCAACTAGAATCATGGTAAAACAAGCTATGAAGAAGTTGGCTCCATCACAGCAAGTTCTTCACCGTATATTTAATGCACGACAGCTTGCTTTGAAGCTAATAGCAAATGTTACCTATGGATATACAGCTGCAGGATTTAGCGGGCGCATGCCCTGTGCTGAGCTTGCTGACAGTATTGTTCAATGTGGCCGTAGAACACTGGAAAATGCTATCTCATTCATAAACAAATGTGATAAATGGAATGCTAGAGTTATCTATGGTGATACAGATAGGTATGTTGCGCTAAACATGTTCTCTTGAGCTGCACGAGGCATATCATTGTGCATGACTCTGATGAAATTTAGGTGTGAAACTTTGGCGGCTTAGTGTTCATCTGTGTCAGCTGTTCTACGGTAGTGAAATATCATTATTTTCAAGTGTCTTTAAATTGTATTACTTGATCAGTTGGTTCTTATTAGGTTTGTTTATATAGTGGTAAATCTTTTTCCTACCAAATGTTTAGTGTTCCATATTTGGTGTCTCATCAAGCATGTCAGGTTAATATGATAATGGAAAATTTATTAATTGCAGTTTTTAAGTTCAGGACCTTTTCTTTCTTTCCTTTTTTTTTTAGAGAAGGTACCATACCTTCGCTTCTTAGTTAGTTCATTGACTACCTTTCCAAGTTCTGATTAAAATGAAATTCCTTTTGTTGCAAAATCAAACTTTTCTCTTTATTCATTGGTGCAGCATCTTTGTACTCCTTAAAGGACGTTCTGTCAAAGAAGCTCTCACAATTGGACAAGAAATGGCATCAGCAATAACTGAAATGAATCCATATCCGGTCACATTAAAATTGGAAAAGGTCTATTACCCTTGCTTCCTCCTTACTAAGAAGCGATATGTTGGTTACAGTTACGAAAGGCCAGACCAAAGCAATCCAACATTTGATGCTAAAGGTATTGAGACGGTACGGAGGGACACATGTAGGGCTGTGTCTAAAACTATGGAGCAGTCATTAAGGATCTTTTTTGAGCATCAGAATATTGATAAGGTAAGAATTGTGTTTTATATTCTCCTTTTCAACTTCATGGTTGAGTTCATTCAACGGATCTATCTATATTGAGTTAAAGTATAAGATAAGTTGGATATGTGATACGTCTAGTGTTAAGAATACAAGGATGTATGGAGTTGGTCCTTCAAATCAAATAGATTTAGCAATTGATTATGACGAATCTTGTTAAGTCAAGATGCAACCTGGTTCTTAGTCCTTGCTTTATATATATATTTCAATTGTTTTGAATTCTCTGGAGCTATCCCTGCCGTAGTGGCACCGGCATTTCTCTAATATCCAATGGTGGAAAGTTCACTGGTTTCTTTTAGCCAAATAATCAGAGAGGGGAACAGGGTGGAGGAGAAAGAAGTGATGAATACTAACTAACTGTAGTTTGTTCACAAAAGAAGATCTGCTGTTATAATGGGAATTCTGACATGTGGTTGTTAGGTTGCAGGTTATAACATGTTAATATCGAAAAGCTATAAAAATCTGAAAATTTGAGGTCTGAAGACGAGTCAATTCTGTCAAGTAGTTATACTCTGAGTGTTCGGGGGTTTTTTTTTCTTCTTCTTTCCTTTTAAACGAATTGCCACACCTGAACATTTTTGTTGGGTGCAGAGTTATCTTCATAGTGTACATATTGAAAGTCTTTGAAAGTGGCTTGCATTGGTCACTTGGTTTCTGATGTTCATGAATTTATGATGCTGCCAACTTTTTAGGATGTTCTCCTCTGTATTGGGCTGAAACCATAGTCATCTGGGATTATTTTCTTTTAATCTTCTGTGGCATACTGCTTATGTCAGTTGTAAGCTGATAGGTTTATAACTGTCTTACCAAGTGTGTAGTTAACTCTAAAATATGTAGACTGAAACTGGAGTTGTGAGAGGTGAAGTCTTACCAAGTGTAGGATGGATCTTTAGCTATAAGTTTGAATATTCTTAAATCCTTTTTGAGTGGGGCAAGTTATGTCAGTTGTAAGCTGATAGGTTTATAACAGTCTTACCAAGTGTGTAGTTAACTCTAAAATATGTGGACTGAAACTGGAATTGTGAGAGGTGAAGTCTTACCAAGTGTAGGATGGATCTTTAGCTATAAGTTTGTATATTCTTAAATCCTTTTTGAGTGGGGAGTCACTTGTGTGTTTACCACCTCCCAATATTCCAATAACCCATTACATATATTGTTGTGTGATATACATAGATCTGGATGATTTCTTGACTCTGTAATTTCTGTTGGTTTGTTGTGAGCAGGTAAAGACATATTTGCAACGCCAATGGGCACGGATTTTATCTGGAAGGGTCTCTCTCGAGGATTTTGTTTTTGCGAAGGAGGTTCGTTTAGGTACTTATAGTGCACGAGGGGCTTCTGCACTCCCTCCTGCAGCAATTGTAGCTACTAAGGCAATGAAAGCTGACCCAAGGGCAGAACCACGGTATGCTGAGCGAGTACCTTATGTAGTAGTTCATGGTGAGCCTGGGGCCCGCTTGGTTGATATGGTAGTGGATCCACTGGACCTTCTTGCTATTGATTCCCCTTTCAGATTAAACGATGTTTATTACATCAGGAAGCAGATAATCCCAGCTTCACAGCGAGTATTTGGGCTTGTTGGAGCAGACTTGAACCAGTGGTTTTCAGACATGCCTCGGCCAGCACGTGAAGCTGTTGGAAAGCGTCATTTTCGTGCTCCTGCTAATGCACATCGAACAAGGATTGATTACTACTATCTATCAAAACACTGTATCCTGTGTGGTGATTTAGTGCAGACATCACAAAATCTCTGTCATAATTGTTCTAAGAATGAAGCCACTGTTGCTACTGCTTTGACAGGGAGAACTTCAAAATTGGAAAAAGATATCCAACACCTTGCCGCAGTAAGTATTACTACGGGAATCAAAATATTACATAAGTGCATATTTTCCTTGTTTATTAATTCTTTACCAGTTCATGTTTCTTGTTTAATTCTGTGATTATTTGTTTATATGAATTTTGGGGTAGTGTTTTATTTTTGTTCAAGAGGACTGTGTTTTGCAAAATGCACAGATTTCTTGGCTGAATCTCTAGATTTATCTGTCATAAAGAAGAATGATATTTTACCATATGTGCTGGATTTCTATAGGCGAAGCAGTCAATTGCTTAATGAGATTAAGGAATAATAAAACTTCGAGTACCTCTTTATTTTTGCCACAACACGTCCTCTTTTACTACTATTGTATTTTTTCTTGGCGGTCATACTACATATCTATGGTTCATTTGCAGATATGTCGTCATTGTGGTGGTGGAGACTGGCTTATCGAAAATGGTGTGAAATGCATTTCACTGGCCTGCTCAGTTTTCTACGAGAGGAGAAAAGTTCAGAAAGAACTGAAGTCGCTGTCTGCTGTTGCTACAGAAGCTGGTTTCTACCCAAGGTGCATGGTCGAGTGGTTTTGAATTTTATGCTTCTACCTCTCGATATGGAACATTATGTATAGAAGTGCTTTCCAAGGCGCTGCCTGTGACTCTGCATCGGATGAGGGGGCAGAATGGATTTGTAGCTATAGTTATATATAACTACAAAACACCTGTGTGTGTGTATATATATATATAGCAGTTGGCCAATGCCGTCTACATTTATGCAACTTGTGTCTCGTCTGTTGTAAGTTAAATTTGTGAAGAAATAAATGTATCTTATGATACCATATATAGGCTTTGTTGTACATATTTATAATTTAGCCCACCATTGGTAGAACAAGGAATGACAATCTCAATGTGTGATCTTTATTCATAATAACTCGTATATCAAAGTGTAAGAGCATCCCCAATGCAACCGTGGATTACACTAAAAAGTGTGCCACATTATCCTAAATTGTTTACATGGCAAAGAAAAAAGTGGAAGATTTCTAGCACACTGTCTACATTTGGACGATGTGCTAGACATCTTCTATTTATTTAATGTCTATCGAAATATGTGTTAGGCCTCTTTTATTTTAATTTATCTCTATCGAAATGTGTGTTAATAATTCTTTAATTAATTTTTTTTTTTTTAATTTATCTCATAATATCTCTTGTACATGTAGATCACAATTTTTTTAATCTAGATCTTCATTGGAGATGCTATATTTTTCAGTCTCTATTGTATTTGTTACATATGTAACAATCCATATTGTTGCATTGGAAATACTTTAAAGTTAAGAAGATTTGTTTTCTTTTTTTGTGAAGTTTGAATACCTATGGTACTTGATAATTGACGTCGAAGTTCAAACGTTGTGAGGTTAGCATGCTTAATAAAGTTGTATAGCAATATCTCTTTCTTTTTCTTTTAGGGGACTGTCGAAGAGTATTTAGAGCATATTTAAATGATATATATATCTTGTCATATTTAGCTGCAAAACACTCCTTCACGTGTAAGTGTGATTTATTTATTTATTTTATCAAAATTTAACACGTGCATAATTTATTTAATGGATAGCGGTGAGACTTGAACTTAGGACATTTGTCTGTTCTGATACCAATTTAAGAGTGGGGTGTGGATTGGGGTTGGATTCGATTTTACAAAAAATCAAACTGAACTAACCCGCCTACGGGTTGAAACTCGACCCAACCCATACTAACCTGGGTTGGGTTGGGTTGGTTTGGGGTTGTGCCCAATTTATGCTGACGCAATTTTTTTGGAGGGTCAAATTTACACTTAGACAAATATTTTTTTTGTCCAAATACACTTTGAAGCACTTGATTTAAAAGTTTAAGCTGCTAGATATTGTCACATGTATATCATTTAAATATTGTTACATTGTTGTTGCAAGGGGGAGAAAATGCTAGAGTGAATAGTCTATAAATTTCATGTGGATCTGCAAAATATAAATATTTTCAATTATTACAGTAATTTAAATAGTTTCGATTATCATATTAATTTACAAAGTTAAAGAGGCAAGTAAAAGAAAATGTCCTAAATTAAAGGATCAATATGTAATTCATCATATTAGTCGAACCATTATCATGCTCCGCCAAATCGTCACCAGCAAATCACCGCCATCACCACCTGCATCCCCCCTCCTATTTGTATTATTGTCTTCTTGAAGCTTTATTCAACTTTTCTTCATTTCCCAAACTCCAATTTCCATTTTCTCTTCTTTCGTTTGAATTAAATCATCCCAAATAATAAATTCCTAAACGTTCAATAACGAGTGTATCAAATCTCGTTGCCGTCTCAAGAATAATACAACCACTACTATGCAAATATCCTAACAAGGCCATTATGGCATTTCATGCTAAAGAACTGGGAAAATATATTAAGAGCTTGTTCGGTACTCATTTTTTGTGCAAAAAATAGGTTTTTTTCAACCATTTTGGTTGACTTTTCAAACTAAATGTAGCTGAAATGACCAAATTACTTTTTATCAAAATTGTTACATTTTTCAAATGAAGGATAATTTGATCATTTCAGCTACACTTGGTTTGAAAAGTTTAAAAAAAAAATGGCTGCAAAAAAAATCCATTTTTTGTAAAAAAAAATAGGTATCGAACAGGTATGTACATTTTCGGCTCGACTCTTGAGGGTCACAAGGGCTAGGGAGGTGTTGATTTTTTTTTTTCTTTCCCTTTTCCTGTCTCTTTATCTTTTATCTTTTATTTATTTTTAATTGAATTCCGAGTCCAGACACATTGGTGTTCAAGTACACTGCTTTCCTTGGCGTTCAACTGATTGTACATTAGAGTCCAAATATGCACCTTCTAAATTCTAACGAATCTTAGTGACACGTTACTCCAAATAGTAATGTAATGTCATTCTCGAGTTGGGGTAATTTTTTTCCAGCAAGATTTACACACGAATATGCGAATCCAATGCGGCTCAATTATTGGTGAGGACTTGTGCAGAAGCGCTTTGGAAGCATCCCAGGTAAACTCGTGACTAATGTACGTTTACATGAAATGACACATTTATTTGGACCAGTAAACCCGTGACTTGTTTCAAATATCATACCCTTTCTTTCCTTCAAAGTAACTTTTAAGTAATACATCTCAAAAATCATTTCGAAAGTCGAGAGAGGTCGAAGATTAAAAGTTAAATTGTTGAATCCTTGCAAAAAAGAATTGAACAAGTAGTCAAAAATTTAGTGTGAATAAGCCGGTTAACCATTTGATTCTCATATGTTTTTAATGGGTTCTAAATTTTTTTATTTTTAGCCAGCTATAATTGGATCGATTTCTTGTTTTATGATTGAATCAGTCAGTCTAGTCCGATTACGATAGTATTGCTTTTTTAAGCAACTTTTTAGTCAATATGATTTGTTTCTTACTTCAAGTGAACAAAAGTTAAATTTATTGCTACAAAATGTAACTTGTTAAAGATATGAAAGTATTTCAATTTTTTCGTGATGTCGTGATATTTTTCAAATGTAAGAGTATAAGATTTTTCTTTTTCATATTTTTTCATAATTCTATAAATACCAGTGTTTCAAATAGAAGCGTAATTAGACGTGGAGGTCGAGTTTCAAATTTTTTAGACCCAAGCAAGACCTAGGCAAATACAAGACCCGTGATTAAACGTTCAGGCGGCACTTCAAACTTAAGGTGTTTAGACGGACTTTTTAGAACGATGATAAATACGATCATTCTATTTATAATTCCGAGAGAGTGGTGTTTCTCAATCACATTTAGTTCATAATACATTTACAAATAAAATAAAAACTATTTATTTTAAAATTACCTTTTTCAGTCATAAGTAAATTCAACTTAAAAAAGTACCATTCGATTTCAAATGTCAGCATCAATACCAATGATAAATCTCATTAAAAAAAATACAAGTAAAATACATTAAGAAACAAAAATCCAAATGAAACTAGATTGAGCAATTAATCAGGTACAAGTTTCACGTGCCACACCAAGCTTGGAATTTGGTACGTCAATTAGGATTCTGTGGTTCTGCTGTTGAAAACTGGCAATAACATTAAGCACAGAGTTGACATTATCAGGCGCAGCTGCCATGGCTAGACAAGAGGTTGTGCCCACAGCGCTGCGGATAAGGAAATTGTCCTGTGCCAATGTCATGTTCATGCCTGAGAACATGAACGATATGGTTGGCACTGTGACTGGAACTGTGTAGCACGTGTCGAAACCGCCGAGGGAGGACACGACTGCGTTGCCCATTCGACGTCGGAATGCATCTCGCACGGCGATGTAGGCCGGTTGAACCAGACGGGTGAACACCGTTCCTGATTACGTGGAAACAAAACAAATATACACACAATTAATAATGTCCAATTCCTACTATACCAAAGAAATGAGATGATTGACATGACATCAGAGGTGGACAAAAAACCTAATTCAAGTTTCGTCATCACCTTTTTTTTGAAAAATTGTGTATGTATGATGTATCACGACTTTGATTAAAAAAGCAATTCGGACTATATGTAATGAGTAATGAGGGCCACTGATCTCCTGCCCCTTGTGGGGCAGGATAAGCTGCCCCGATGTAATGAGACACATTGAAGAAAAGACTTAAATGATGCACACGACATCTTTCTAATATATTAAACTTTAATGATTTTACCAGAATCAATTACTGTCCCAGAACCAGTGTTTGGATCATGGGCAAATGCATTAGGAGGGATCTTCACCAATCCCTTGCCAACCTTAATCCCCACGAGGTTCACATAGTAGAGGGATGATCTTCTTGGATTCTTAAGCAATTGGGTATATTTGATTCTAATAGGCTGGCTATTGGGTCCCAACCTGAGTGACCCACTAAAGTTTGGAGACTTGTAGCTAGGCAAGCAGTAAGAAAATGTGGCCTTGTAGAGGTTTTGGGTTTGTGACAATAGTGACAATGGGCCACGGCCAAGCCCCAAAAGTCCTTGTGCCGGTATGGAGCTGCCGGTGGCTTTCTGAACGCAGCCGAAGGTGTAGCCGGGGACGGGGTCGGTGGCAAGGGCGATGGTGTCCTGGACCAGGCTGGCCGCGATGGAGGAGCTGCCGTATGTCAGGTTAAAGCCGCATGTAGTGCCTGCACAACTTGGGTTGGGTACCTGAACAATTTAATTGAATTGTATGAAGGTATGGTACTTATAAGTATTTAAAAAATAATTTAAACACATTCAAACATGCACTAAACTTAAATATTGCTTTATCAAAAATAAGTTAAAAACCCACTTTCTAAAAAAAAATTCATATCAGCAAAATAAGTAACTTTTAAATATTTTTTTCCTTTTAAAGAAAACCACTCATCAATCATTAAAAAGGAAAAGAAAACAAATAGTAAACAGCCTTGACTCAAACCCGTGACTATAGCGGTGCAGTTCACATGCTGTACCTACGATCCGGACAAAGAATCACACATCCATGTCAAAAACTATTT
This sequence comes from Forsythia viridissima, assembly GCA_030279155.1. Classification (NCBI taxonomy): domain Eukaryota; kingdom Viridiplantae; phylum Streptophyta; class Magnoliopsida; order Lamiales; family Oleaceae; genus Forsythia; species Forsythia viridissima. The sequence goes on along the minus strand of CM059045.1, from coordinate 12,007,187 downwards.
TTACTCTCTACGGAGGCGCGTTAGCGCGTGACAAACAGTACTATATCAAGAAGAATCCATGAAAACTTCTAGTTAACCGAATTATACCTGCTTGCATTGTGCAGCACCGCAACTCAAGTTCTTAAAAGACGTAGACTTGACCGTATCAAAAGCGGTGGGGCCACAGCCAGCACAGCCGCTGCATGGAATCCAAGCAGCATCACTGCTAGTATCCATAGCCATTAGAAGGGTTTGAGGTGGAGTTCCGATTTTAGCCCTCAAAATGTAAGTCGGGTTCTGCGTAATCTGTCTTCCGGAGGCTACAGGGACAATAGACCTACCGGCGACAAGGTTAGAGAGGTAAATTAACCTCTCTTTGTCCTCTGACTGCATTTTCAGAACGGTGTCTTCCCATGAGAGGGGTGTTTTTGACCTAAAAGGGGAGCATGGGCTGTTGACATGGATGACTTGGATGGTAGAGCCTTGTTCTGGGATATTGCAGTTGGGAGTAAACCCTAGGGCTACTGAGGAGAAAAAGAGAATGGCTAGTGAAATGAGAAGTTTCCCCATGGCTACCTTGTGTTTTTCGGGGATGATTTAGTGACTATTTATAATTGGGTGGAGGGTGGTGGTGGGGATTGGAATGTTTAGAGCATGTTTGGCTTAGTTTAGAAAAAGTAAAAAATATTTTTAAATAATTTTTGGATTCTGAATATGCTTTTTTATTCTTAGTTCTAAGCAAAAAAAATTACTTACTTGTTTGGTATAGTTTATAAATTAGTTTATTTGACCAATAATGATAAAAAATATTAAGCTACGAATGAAAATATTTTTATCAAATAAACTATTTTTGATCAAATAAACTAGTTTATAAACTAAATTAAACGGGAAGTGTCCGTTTAGTTTTTAAACCCGTTTAGTTTAGTTTAAAAGGTTGCTAAAAAGTTTGAGTCAAATTCAATAAATTAATTTTAACCACATATTTCATGAGATCCACAACTTTTATCAATTTTTATCAAAATCTACTATGACAACTTAAGTGCTTGTTTGATGTGGATTATAAACAGAAAAAATTGTTTATTTGACCGACTATTTTTGACTTTTCAAACCAAATAGTGTGTGAAATGATAAAATTGTCCTTACTCATTTGAATTAACATTTTGTTGATTAAGGACAAATTTGTCGTTTCACGCTTTATTTGGTTTGAAAAGTAAAAAAAAAAAAAAATAGTTCAAATAAACTATTTTTTAGTTTATAATCCACACCAAACATGCACTAAATTAAACTACATGTTCGAACATGATTGGCTTAGCTTAAATTTTTTCTTATAAGTACATAAGTAATTTTTAACAAAACAATTTATTATTAATCAAAATTGAAAATAGATAAATTATTTGGATATAAATATTAGAATTACTTCTAAAATAACTAACATTTTTACTTTTAAAAAGAAGGCAAAAAAAAAAAGTGAATTGTACAAACATATTTAGAAATGAAAATGTAAAAGTAGTTGTCCTATTTTCTTTCAAACTTAGCCAAACATGTAATAATGTAGGGTTGTCTGATACCAGACTTTTCCACTTACTTTTAAACCATAGGTTAATTCACAATTGGTCACTGAAGTTCAAACAAAATATCAATTATTGGTCTTTAAAGTATTTTTTTTACTCATTTACTCATTAAAATTAAATAACATTATATAATTAGTGATCAATATCATATATTCAGAATAGAAACTATTAAACCTTTCCTTGGACTAACCAACACTTCCAACGGGCATCCTGTTTCAGTTTTCTAGTTACATTTTATTGTTTACTGATAGTGAAATATAGGATTAAGATTAAATGAAGAAATTCAATTTTGTTTGATTGAACGTTAAATTTTTCTTCTTTCAAGAATAATGTAATATTTTGAAGATCAGATTAGTAATGTCTTGACATGGGCACGTTGAATTTGGATTGGATGCTGCTAAGAGGGTGATTAATTATGTTAAGAAATTTAACCTTAGTAAATAAATGGGTAAAAAAACTTTAAAGGACTAATATGAAATTTCAACTGAACTTTAATGAGCATTTGTGAAATCAACTCTTTAAATCATTACCCAGACATAGGTGTTATATATGATAACTTTTGTCACATGCATTTGGTCCAGGGAGATGAATAGATGATAATATTCCTTGTTTGTATATTTTTTCTTGGTTCTCTCCCTGTGTGTGTTTGCAAATAGGAATGTCCATTTGGAATTTTGAATGGTACTGAGATAAAATAAATAAATAAATAAAAGCCTATGAGCTTTTTTATGTCTGAACATCTGAAGAGCATGTCTAGTGCTTTTTTTATAATACAAAATAAAAAAAGAATAGAAATAATCTAGCTTTCATTCAGTTCATTTTGTCCATTTGCCAAACAATAAGATGCAAGATCAAATAAGTTGCCAAACTGAAACTATCACATCTTGCTTTGGGTAGGTTTAAAGGTTGAACCCCAACCTTGCTTTAGTTTGGGTTGGTAGATTATATATGAAGAAATTAAAAATATAGACAAATGCATAGGGTTATTTGTAAAAATTGCAATTTTTTAGCGAAATTTGTCATGTATACTTTTTTGTCAAAAGATAGTTGAACGGTTGAAATACTGTCTTTTTTTTGTCATTCAATTGTCACACCTAACGACAGTTAGTGTCGGGCAATAATTGTAAATTTTTATTTTATTTTATTTTTTATTTTTCTTCTTCTTCTTCTTGTTCTTCTTATTTCAGATAGTTCAAACGACAGTTGCTCAACCAAACATTATTTCTTCCATATTCTTTTTCTTCAACCAGACATTAATCTATGAACCCAATCTCTTCCAACAATTTTTGAGCAATTATATTCAATATATTTTCAGTTCTAAAAATAACCAAACTAATATAACACAAAACTTATTGAATTTCTATTCTTTTATAATCTAAATTAATCAATCAAAAAAGTAACTTATTTGAAGTGGGTTATTGGTGGCGTGAAGGCGGTGGCACGAGGTAGTAGTTGGTGGAGCAATATTAGATTTTAGTAAAATAATATATTTGATTTTGAATTAAATTCGAAGAGGATACAGTTGGTGTTTAAGTAATTGTTTAGAGTTTGGTTGATTTCTACTACAAATTTCTGAGTGATACTTATAGTGAGTGGGAGATTTACCACTCACTATAAGTTAGGTTTGAGTGTCGGTTTTTCAGGGTTCTTTTGATGGATTTTCTTGAGTTTTCTAGAACTTTGCTATTTTTGATGATCTTAATGAAGAAAAGACGTCACTAGTGGGTGGAATTTTATGAATGTAAGTCTTCACGATTAGAAGACCGAACCTCATTAAGAAATCCTTAAGTTCATGTTTCGATTTATTATTCCAGTGTTAATGATGATTAATAAGGGTAAATAAGTAATAACTGGAGTTACAATAACTAAAAATATTTTTTTTCCCTTAAAAAAAAAAAGTACGAATTACTCGATACTAGAGCAATAAAAATAATAGTGAGACAGTACAAAAAACACTCACACGCATATCTAAATTCGTCCCTACATATTTAACAAAAAATATTGATAAAGAATAGTGTGGAATGATTGTCGGTGACATATGTATACGCACAAAATATACATACACTTCACTTGTTATATTTAAATTTAAAACATTTTTTTATTTTATTTTACTTCTAGTGTACCAGTACGACCCTCCTAACTTTTTAAATTATTTATAAAATATTAGTGTAGTGGGATCTTGAGGTGAAAACAAGAAAAAGGTAAATGAATGGAAGAGAAAAAGGCAGATCCACTTTTTGAGTGATGTGCATTTTTTGTTTTTATCTCCCATTATGCATTAGAACATGTATAGTGTGGTGAACCTCCGGTCAACGAGTCAAACTAATTTTGAGGTCGGTTTGGCAACTAGCCATATTGCATGTGATCATGTTAATAAGGAATTTGATGCAAATACTCTCTCATTTTTGTCTTCGGTCTGTTAAGATATATTTATAGTCGTGTTAATTAATTTTTTTAATAATATATGATAAATTATCGTTGTTTAATTGTATATAATAACTTTGTTATGTGAAAAAATTGAATAAAAATTTAAATAAATAAATAGTAAAATGACATATATAATTTTACGAACCAATCTTTTTTTTTTTATTTAATTTAAAATATTGATAAAAAATTAATTTATGAATTAATTTATGTGTTCATTATTATCTTTATGGAGTTCTAATATTTATAGTTAACAAACGAATAATTCAAATAAGTAAAAGTATTTGAAGATCAAATTCGTGACACGAGTTTTTTTTTTCTTTGTTATAACCATAACATAAAAGTTTGAAATTTTAAATAGTTTATTTACTTAATAATAAAATTAATAATTTTCTTTAACACCTTAGTTAATTAATTATTAGCTTAAATTTAACTTATTTCATAATAGTTTGTAAAATATATATAACAATTTACGTATATTATTAATTTGGTTAATAAAATCTTAATTCACAACAAAAAATAAAAAAACTCATTAGTTTGCTTTAATTTTTTATAAAAAGTAAGAAATAGAAAATGAAGGTACGAAACTCGTTTGTACTCTTTGAAAAAGTTAAGGACTCAATTGTAATTTTTTTAATTAAAATTAATGGCATATTAGTTTTCTTTGTCAAAAAATGATTAATTGTGTATCAACACATATAAATTAAGAACGCCCGTATTAAGAAACGAATGTTAAAAACTATTTGCACATTGAATACAAATATTAAGAACAATTTGCACCAAATTCTCACCTTAAGGTTAATTTGTTCAGGCGACGTCTACTTACTAGCCCTCATAAATTCTAAAGACCAATGATTACAAGTTACTGTTGTTAGAAAATAAGTTTAAAAACTAAATACTTAAAAGTAGGTTTTGTTTATTACTTATGTTTAAGTATAGCCAAACAAGCTTTAAGTTAGTATTTTCCTAGGATATGATACTTTATAGCTTCACAGTTACAAGTCATTTTCTCATTACTTTGAATCTCTCATCTTCCTTTTTTATTGGCTTTACTATAGTGGGATTTCAAGAAATAAGATTGGCTTCATTTTTTAATTTCTTATTACCCGCTGGAGTCCCATTGCCGTTAGCACTTTTTTTAGTACTCTTTGAGCTAGGCTTTTTGGATAAAAATACCTTTAAGATCATAGTTCCTACGCTAAGAAAAAATAAAAAGCTCGCTAATGACTTTTCGAGCTAATGAGTTTTGAGTTCTCCCCCTTGGACTAGTAGTGTTCTCGGGTGGGATGATAACACATTCACTATAAATAGCTCACTACTTGGGCTCGCTTTTTGTAATAAGTAGCACCTGACTTCTTGGTGCTTGGTGGTAGAGACTCCAATTCATATTATTGATTCTCTCTTCCCCTGACTTAGCTTGGATATGAGAAAGACTTGAGGGTGAGTGACTATCTGTGATGTGATAGACAAGTTTGCTAATTAGTTGAATTTAATTTATTTATCTGTTAGGTGAAATTTAAAAGTAGTTTTTTAGGAGATTTTTATAAAAATTGATTAAATGTATAGTTGAAAAATTGATAAAAATTATATGTCTTATGAAATATGTTGTTAAAAATAAATTTTAAAATAAAATAAACTCTTGCTTAGTTATAGTTTATTATTTATACCTTTTAAAGACGATTTGAATTTGGATGAGGTAGCATGTTAATTGAGGCGACGTGCTAACTTGTTGAGCTCTACTAGATAGTGGTTCCAATTTCCAAGATATGTTATGTCTTAGCCATCATCACGACAACGATTTCCATTAAAATTGTAAGCAACAATCCACTACTAAAATAACCCATCATACCACATGGGCCCACAACCCAACTACGTATCCTAGCCCAATACAATAAGCCCATCCTACGGCCTTCAATTCATCAACTCTATACAAATTAATTAATTTTTTTTTTTTTAACCATAAAACTTCTATAATAGATGCAATTCACCCAAAAAAATAAAAATAAAAATAAAAATATTCTCACAAACGCAACTCGAGTACTTTTGAGGTAACATTGTAGTATTAATGAATTATCAAGACGGTAAAATCATAGCATAACTATAAATAAAAGAATACAAAAAAAAAGATGAAAGATTATTTTAAAAAGAGATTTGTGAAACCGTGTCACGTATTTAATCGAAGAATCTTATCTCTCCCACTTATTAAGATTCTAATATTTATAATATATAGTGTATGGTAAGCACTTGTCGAACACGTATTTGTCCTCTGTTATCAAAACAATTTGACAGCCTGTTGGGTTAAAATTGTGATGCCTCCACTCCATAGTGAATAGTCTACACCATTGGAGCAACATGATAATGGAATGAAAGACCAAGAGGCATGAGAAGACAGCAATAAGGCATAACTGGTCCAAAATATCTTCCAATGCTTGTTTTTCATGTACCATATTCAATTTTTTTTTTTATTATTTAAGAAGTAATTAATAACTCCTCTAAAATAATATTTTTTCTTAAGGGTGTATCCTTAACTTAGATTTGAATAAATTTTAAAATTTTATGTAAATTTTGGTGTCTCTAACTCAGATTTTTATAGATTCAATTGAAATTTAAATGTTTTCAACTCAGATTTAAATAGATTTTTTTAAAAATTTAGATATCTCCAATTACTAGTGAATTTCTAAAGATTTCTTTAATTCGAAGATTTAACCAAATTTGAATGAATTTCGAGCTCATAAATATGAATACCAAATTCTTTAGGAATTGTATCGCCACCTTTCAAAATTTTAATATAACTCTTGTCTTACACATCTCTCCCTTTCGCCTCTCTCATCAGTTTGTGCCACAAATTTTTGTAGTAAATTCTTGTTCTTGATTTTCAATTTATATTAGCATGGAAGTTTATTGAATTTTTTACTTTTTTTGTCCAATTATCAAACACCGTCTTTAAAATTTCATTCTTGATGTTCCATGACCATTCATTGAACTAAAAATATAAACAATAATTGATAAATATTAATTAGATAATTAGGGGGGTGTCCCCAACTCAGATTTGAATGAATTTGAAAAATTCACATAAATTTAGGTGTCCTCAACTCAAATTTTAATAGAATTCATTGAAATTTAGGTGTCCCCAACTCGGATTTAAATAGATTCTTTAGAAATTTAGGTGTCCTCAATAACTAGTGAATTTCTAAAGATTTCATTAATTAATGGATTTTGACAGATTTCAATAGATTTGGAACTATAATTATAACTACTAAAAATTCTAACAATTCTTGTTCCAAACCTTAAAATTTCAATTGATTTCTGTATCTCTCTCTCTCTCTCTCTCTCTCTCTCTCTAACATCTCACTTTTCACATACAATTTTGCTGAAATTATTTTGTATCAATTGACTTTTTTTCTTTCTTTCTCTCACAAACCTCTCACCTTTCACATAAAATTTTACTGAAACTCTTTTATACCAATTTATAATTATTCACGTCTTTATTCCGTTTTTCTCAAAACGATGCCCATATTTCCAACTTCATGAATTTTTTGTTTAAAATGATAAAGTTAGGAATTTCTTTTAACATACGATAATGTTATGAATTTTATTTTTTAATCACAATGTTATTTTTTTTAGTGATCTAGTCAGACATTATACTATTTTCTTAGCTTTTTTTAAAAAAAATAATAATCCGTTTATGCACAATGAGTGGTTATGGTTAAAAAAAAATCACAAATATGAACTCTATCAACCTCTATAATTTAGAATTCTTTAAAAGTTAAAACTTTTCGATACTCATTTTTAATATTTAAAATGTAAATTATATGTATCAATATATCATGAATTAGTTGTCCTTTTTTTTTTTTTTTTTTTTTTGCTATTAGTCTATTTAAAAAAAAATTGTGCTTTTATGGTGAGTTTACTTGTCAACATTAATTTTAGAGTAAGTTTCTCGTCAAGACATAATTTGGTTTTTTAAAAAAAAAAAAAAGACTTGAAATGTTATGATGAAATTTTAAAATTTTTTCAAAATTTACAATTGACACAATTGAGGAGATGAAAATATAATTTTTAATAAAAAGACCACAAATTCAATGAAATCCATGAGAATCTATTAAAATCTATGATATAGAAATCTATTAAAATCTTATCAAATATTAAATTCCATGAAATTTATAAAAATTTATAAATATTAAGAAATCTATTAAAATCTGAGTTGAGGACACCCCCCTAGTCTAATACCATACATGGCAAATATATATTGGACTGTAAAATCAATATAGCACTAAAAATTCTTTTTTGAACTTGGAAAGATTTACTCATCAACTGTAATACATGTAAATTATCTTTTTAAATCATAAAATAATTTTTTATAAAAGATGGTTAAACAACTGATTTTGAAAGAGAATGAATCATAAATATCCATCATCTAGTATCGGATATGAAAGAAAAAATTTTATAGAAAAAAGACAAGTAGAAAAAAAGTGAAAAGTAAACTTTATTTCAATTTTTTTTCATGAATCCTTGCTCCTTAATCATTTTTTAAAATTCAAAACTCAGGAAATTAATAATAGTAATGTGAATCCCCCCAAACAATAAATCTAATTGTGCTTTGAGCTTAGAAACAACGGATGATATATTTATAAGTTTATTCCCTAGGAGATTAGGTGATACAGCTGTCAGATTTGTATACCTAGAGCTGACAAATGGGCCACACGGGTTGACCCAACCCAAAATTGGACGGGTCATACAAAAGATTGGGCTGTGATAGTTTTGACCCAATTTTATATAGGCTGATATTTGCTGGGCCAACCCAGCCCAATTTTGGGCCACATGGTTAATAGGTCAGTTTAGCTTAAATTTTTAACTTATTTTTTCAAAGCAATTATTTATAATTTAAAAAAAAATTAAAATCTACCATCTTCCTCCTCCAGCAAATACCCCACGTGAAACTAGGGAAACTGCGAATATGGGGGATTTCTCCCACCCCACCCCACCCCACCCCACCCCACTTTATATAAGCTGGTATTTGATGGGTCAACCCAACTCGATTTTGGGCCACATGACTAATGGGTCAGCCTAGCTTAAATTTTTAACTTATTTTTTCAAAACAATTATTTATAATTTAAAAAAAAAAAGTTAAAATCCACCATCTTCCTCCTCCAGCAAATACCCCACGTGAAACTAGGAAAACTGCAAATATGGGGAATTTCCCACTCCTCCTCCTATTTGCTGCAACTAGAAGAGGGGGGAATCACCCTATTTACTGCCACGTTTCATAGTGGGGGTAGGCACTTGGGCCAAAAAATTTATCGGACCAACCCAGATTCAACTCGATTGGTCTGGTGAGTTAGTTGTATCGGACTAAATTGACCCGATTTTTATTTGATTAACTTTTTATTGGGCAAGTCCATTTTGCCACCTTTAAATATACTTCCTAGCCCATCGGATCATTCACATCTTTGACTAAAAAGAACTTTTACTTTTTATATTTTAAGAATTGTTCTCTTTTCAAAATTCTACACAAAATATTTGTTTACGTAAAATAGTCACTTGAACTATTTGGAATAAAAATAATACAAAATTATTATTTTTAATAAAAAGACCACATTCATAGAAATCCATAAGAATATATTTAAATTTATAATAGGGTAAATAGCACTGGGGGTCCCTAACCTTTGAACCTTGTGACGATGAGGTCCCTAACCTTCCATTTCTAACCCCTGAGTCCCTAACATTTAAAAAAACGTGCGAACAAAGTCATTCTGTTAAAAAAATCGTTAGTTTGACTGTTAACTAGTCAAATTTTACGTAAAATAACAAATTTACCATTTTTAAATTAAAATAAAAAATAAAATAAATAAATAAATAAATAATTAGTCCCTCACCAACTTCTTCTTCTCCAACTCATCTTTACCAACTTTGGCGCCAGCAAGAAGCACCATTCACCTATTTAAATAAATGAATTGGGGAAGAACACTTATTTGAATAAAATAAAATTGTTTAGGATTTATTTATACTTTTAAAAAGGTTAAGGGCAAAATTGCAATGCTTTCATTGTGTTTTTTCCCTATCATTTTAATTTATTTAAGTTAATGGGTAAAATTGTCATAGAATTGTAAGAATAGTGAAAAATAGTGATTTTGGGACCATCTGTAAGAATAAATAGAAGAATGAGTATGAAATTGTTGTGAAAATATTGTGATTGCAAGTGTACAATATCGCACAAAAGTAATAAAGTGGACCTATTGAGTCCGGATTAATATTCCCACGAAGACTATCTTATTTAGATACTAGTTAAATTAATCTTAATGCTAATTTATTTAAAACAATTTGATTTGAAAGATTTAAACTACAACTATGAATTTAAGGAAATAAAATAATAACTTATATAAAAGCGAATAACAAGAATTTAGAAAAGAATGATGGTTAAAGCGTTTGGATGAACGAATTCACCTAATTGTCATCTCTAATTCCTCCTCTCAAGATTTGTTCCTAAAGTTGTATTCGGTTGAATTCGCAAATTTAACTAATTTATCTCTCTCGAGTTCAAATTAGTCATATCTAATTAAGTCAATTTAGGCAGTCAGAATGGTCATTAATTAGATACATTAATTTTCATAAGAATTCAATTCAGACCGCAGCAATAATAAAAGTGTATCTCTACCTTTTATCCAATTACCGAATTTTACTACGTGGTCTAGATTAATAATTTACTTCTCAGTTCATTACAATCCATAATATCAATGAAATAATTGCCAGTTATTCCAAGTATTAAGAGAAGAAATAAAATCAAATATTTAAACAATTTATAAGTCAACACTTGAAATTCGAAATTAAAGAATTAAAACTAGGCTACATCGTTCATCCAAATTATGAATTTAGCTACTCATGACTCAGAAAGAAGAAAACATTAGAAGATTTGAATACATAACCGGGTTTTGAAGAAAAAGTTGAAAAGATGTTGATTATCTTGCACCAAGATATCTTGATCTTCACGTTCCAATCTTCTTGATCTTGGTCGTTCTTCGTTTTCTTTGCCGTTCTTTTCTTCGTTTTCTCTTGTATTCTCTCAAGAATTCACCTCATTTCTTTTGACCCAGGTTAGGTCTTTATATAATGTTTTACTAATTTTGGAACTCATCTACGTGAAAAGACGAAAAAGACCCTGACTGAAATTAAAAATAAGCCAAAAATTACCCAGACGTAGTTTTCGTGCATTACCGCGGTCAAACTATGGTTGACCGCGGTAAACAGAACTAATTGTTTCCAAATTCTTGTTCAATCCCCAAATTGCATCTTTAGTCCTCTAAGATTTGATATATATTTTATTTGGTCATTGGTCATATTTTTGTCCTTTTTCCTCTTGTAGTTATCTTATTTGTTATCCAAGTCTTTCAACTTTGAATTTTGTCCTCTTTAGTCCTCTAATTTCTTCTTTTATTTCAATTTAGTCCTATTTTATTTGCAACCTAAGTCCTTAAACTTTTGAAAGTTTGCAAGTTGATCTCCATATCCAAGTTTTCGTATGCTTTCAGTCCCTTTTGCCTATTTTGCTTTTGTTTTTCTCCATTTTCATCCAATATCGAGGTTTTGACCTAACACAATTAAATAGACACATAATTAAGTAGAAAATCTCTTAAGAATACTTACAATTGTCCACTTTTGATGGTTCAAATAAGTGTAAAACAATACTTATCAGATATCTGCTAAAAAAAGAATGTAGATGAAATCGTTACAAACTTAAAAGAATGAGGACTATTAGTGTAATTAACCCTTTATTTAATAAAGAGGAGGGCAAATCTATCAATTGGGACGTGATTTGCAATAAAATGAAAAGTTGGGGATATTTGGTGCTAAAAAAAAGTTAGTGATAGATTAGTAACAAACAATAAAAATTGAGGACAAAAATGACAAATTTCCCTAAAATATGTTGATAAAAATATTATTTAATTAATTTATAAATTTGATAAAGCACGTTCTTACGTACTCTTTTTATCTTTTAATACTTTCCAGAGATCGTGTGCACCAATACACTTTATTTCCCCATCATTGGACAGAAATCTCCTGTGTTTGTTACCTGTATGACTTTTTGCCTGAGAGGGAAAATAGGGCATGGAAGCTCAAACAGCAATCAAAGTAGTTGCCCTCTGCGGTTCTCTCCGTAAAGGTTCCTATAATCGCGGCCTCCTCCGTGCTGGTAATCTCCTCTCTTTGCTGCTATTATGTAATAAATCCAAGTGTTGTATTTTTGGGTCGAAAATTTCAGGATTCTTGTCAACAAGAAAAATTATCCTCATTTTTCAACTATAACAGTGTTGAGTTTAATGATATTACAAGGTTAAATATTACAAATAAAATCATTACAACTCATTGTTTAATGTAAAATACAACTAGAAGAAAACTACCCTCTTTACTCCATTGTCTTGTACCTTGCTTGGCTTGAGTTGTGGATTCAGATTTATGCCAATAGGAACACCGTCGTGCAACCCGATGGAACGGCAACCGGATTTGACCAAGAAACCGTTTGGAGGTGACTAAGAATTTTAACTACTTAGTTTAACTTCTCTTGAAAGGAGAAGAGATACAAATGTCACAACATTTTCCTTACTCAAATTCACGTGAATAAACACAACACAAGATCATGATCATCTAATTGATCCAATGGTCTACATTAATCCAAATAAACAAAAATCCCAGACAAACCATTTTGTCTTATAGGATTGTGTCATGTGGATTAGTGAAGTACACACAAATCTTCACATTCGATCACAAATCCACTACCAAATTTCTTAGTTACACGTGTTATCCTTTTGTAGTCTTATTTCATCATCATCGCCCACTCTAGTTTGGTACTTAGTTCACCAATCTTCCGCATCAGCGAGTACCTGTCACACCATTTAACTTGTATCGATATTCAAAATTGATAAGCACTTGTTAAACTTGTCAATAAGAAGTACTTTGGTCCCAACATCTGCAGGGTTATCATTAGTTGCAATTTTAAACAGTTTAAATTTACCAGAAACTAACTTCTCCCTAATGAAATGATATTTTACCTTAATATGCTTAGAATTTTCATAATATACATGGATTTTACACAACATTAAAACACTTTGACTAATCATGGCATTTTCATTCAAAAAATTTAAATCAGATAAAGCTTTAGTTAGCACAACATATTGTGCTTTAGTGTTGGAGAGTGTAATTAAATGTTGCAATTGAGATTTTCAAGTGATACAATTATTATCTAAAAGTATGAAGTCGAAGATTTCTTCTCATCTTTGTCCTCTGCAAAGTCAAAATCTACATAACACTTAAGCTCAAGCTTATCACTTCTCTTTTCAAACACTAACACCCTTTTATCTATTCCAGCTAGGTATCTCAACAGCTATTTAAGAGCAATCCAATAAAGTTTAAGTGGGTTAGACATACAACTACTCAAGAAACTGATTGCATAAGCTAGGTAAGGCCTAGTAGCAATCATTGAATACATCACAGAACTAATGACATTAGCATAGGGAACATTACTTATTTCTTGTTTTTCTTCCTTAGTTTTAGGGCATTGAGACGTCAAATCAGATGACAAAACCATATACTGCATCAAAGCCTTTTACCTTTTTCTTCTTGAATTACGTGCTAAAGTTTCAGATTCTTGAAGGTGCTTAATGGAATGGGATGATGAAAGAGCTACTTTCATCTTTTGATCATACTATTGAGCATGTATGGCTTAGGTTTTACCATCTTATTTCAGCAGGAAAAGCATGTTTACTGCTGAAATAAGCCAAGAAGATCCATGGTGACTCCCTATAAGGCCATTCCACTTGACTGCTATACTATACTCAACTGTGGCACCTGTAATAAGAGAGAAAGGGGCGGATATCTAGGGGAAAATGTTTTGATTGTATGCCACAGGGTCCCTATGGGCAGGGGGACAAGTGAATCATCGCTTTTGGGAGTCGGCAGCCTCTACCATCTATGCCATTGTCTTAAAAGCTTAGCCAAACATGCTAATCATCCTGATTCAAATTTTTGGAAATGTGACGTAGCAAAGACCGTTAATGATAGAGCATATAGTCAAAGATTTAAATATTAAATAAAAATGTTTGTTAATCAATGGTCATTTGTGAGTTTATTGTTGCTTTATAGAGTCTGAATATGGAAGCATTGAAAAACTACAGTTATATATTTTCTTTTGAAACTGAAGTTTAAATACAACTATATTGGTGATGCTGCTGAATTAATTATTTTCCAGTATTTGGTGATGTGTGTTGAATTGATCAATTATGTAGCAATGGAGATATCGAAGTCGATAAAGGGTATGGAAATAGAGTATGTGGACATATCCCCCCTACCATTTCTCAACACGGATCTTGAGGTAGATGGGACTTACCCTCCTGTCGTGGAGGCTTTCCGGCAGAAAATTCTTACAGCTGATAGTGTGCTCTTTGGTTCACCAGAGTACAATTACTCCGTGACTGGTACCAAAACAAAACTTAACTTTCTCCACCTCGGTAAACTTATTGTGTACATACAATTTGATTTGTTCTCAACATGCATATTAGTGCTTCATGATCTGATATGAAGTTCTGTTGCTAGTATAATGGGTATGAAGTCCCAGTTAGTCTGATTTCTAACTTCTCTGTCAACCATGCATTGATTTTGATATGTTCCTAACAGTTACATGACAATGATGAACTTGATGCATTCAGTGAACTTGAAAAATGTTATGGTGCCTTCCAAGAGGACTTCAAACTGAGAAAGTAGAAAAAAAAAAATCTAGGTAATGTAGAAAGCATTGAGCTGCGATCCAAGACAATCAATCCTAGCAAGTGGAGGAGATGGTGACCTGGGTTTTTGTGTTATGATATCCCCGTACCCTCTATCCCTTGCCCAACAAATGCTTTGAATTATAAATAGGAGGATAGTTCAACATCAAAGTGAACAGATGATTGCTTGTTATTTAACATCTAAATTATAGAATGCTTCCCAGTTGCTGTCATTATTTTTTCGCCAATTGGCTTGTAACTTGAATGACTCGCTCAATACTAGTATTCAACTTTCAGCTACAAATTTGGGTAAAGCTAATAAGAGAAAAGTGGAAAGGAACGGAGAGATCAAAGTGAGAATCATCATTTAGTAAATCACGAACCTGGGTACATGCAACAAATTGATAAACTTAGATTTATTATTATTTATACTTTATGATTTCGTCAAATAAATAAAAGAGAAACAGCGAGGAAGTAAAAAGCCAAAAGAAAAAGGGAGGGAGCTTGATCCAGGGTCATTTTGATTTCCGGCCAATATTCTCCTTTTTCTTTATCAAGAAGAAAAAGGGTCCTGTCATTTTCTAGTTGGAAAATTCGATTTCTCATCGAAGATTCCAAACTAGAATTTTTTACAATATTTGGTGGGTGGGGGATTGACGAATTCTTCCCCGGGCCTTCCATTTCCAGTTTGGAAAAAGGCTCTAATAAGACCCGCATCTCGAATGAATCCTCTGCCAAATGACTTTGGAGAGTGGATCTATCTCAAGAACTACTCTGTCGTACAGCGTTCTTGAGTTTGTTCTGCTCTATATGATTGGAAACTGAATTTTGATGTCCAAGTGGAGCCATAAGTATGCACCAAATAAAATTATCTTAATGTTTAACATATCTTAATTAGCTGGAAATTTTACCCCAATTTTTTTCCGTGTGGTAAATATATCTCTACCAGTTTATGTTTGAAAACTCAAATATCCCTGAATCGGTTGATTGACCAGCTGCAATGGGTCGTGTATAGCCTTAGAGATGAATCTTTCTCTGTTAGCATATTTTTACTTATTTGTGGTCTGAACTCACATGTTAAAATAACTCATGATGTCATTTTGATTAAGTGAGGACAATAAGTGGTTAAAACTTCATGAATGATGGATGCATTATGCATACATAGATTTAAGATCATGTTCAGATCCAGCCTATGCTTCTTGACTTTTATGCACGTGTATCTTCCCTGCATTGCTGCATCAATCCAAGATGACGTGTAATCTTACTATGCGTTTGCTATTCTTTTTTTGGTCCACCCTAGGACCTTTGAAAAATGCAATTGATTGGGCATCTAGACCTCCAAACCTTTGGGCTGATAAAACGGCTGCAATATTGAGTGCGGGAGGAGGTTTTGGTGGGGGACGATCACAATATCATCTTCGCCAGATTGGAGTTTACCTTGATCTTCATTTCATTAATAAGCCTGAGTTTTTCCTTAATGCATTCCAATCTCCTGCAAAGTTTGATAGCGATGGCAACTTGATTGATGCTGCTGCCAAGGAGAGGATAAAAGCGGTTCTTTTATCTTTACATGCATTTACATTGCGACTTCAAGGCAAGTGTGAAGAGTAATTCGTCTCTTCAGCTCCTTCATTTGAGCATTAAACCTATCTTTATCTCACTATGTCATTAGCATGAAATTATTCGACTTAAAATAGTTTTCCATCTGTTGCTTTGATTGGCAAATACTATTAAAGTATTAATTGATCTTTTCTGTTGTTGTGAGTTTTCGATTTTTACTGCTTCAGAATTATGTATGGTAGGGTAAAAATGTACATAAATATGATTCTGGTGCATGTTAGTGGCTAGAAGTGTAGTCACTTAAGCCAGGTCTTAAAATGGCTTTTTATTCTTGTACCTCATTGTTAGAGAGAGATCCCCTCCGTGAATTTTCTTCTAAAGGCAAGACACTGGAAACATACATATGGTTATGTATCTACATGGACTTGTTGAATGGGCCATATCATGCCTTGAGGAGAAAGAATTAGATATGTTGTGTGTATTAACAATCAAACTTGGATTACCCAATGTTAAATAACAAAAAAAGTTAAAAAGTTTTGTAGTCCCTCCTATTTTTACACAAATTAAGAAAATCTAATTATTGTAGTTGGAAGAATAAATTTTAATTTACGTTTTTTTCCAATTACCTCTATATTAATATAATGATAATTCATATTTGTTGATAACAATTCACTTTAATTAGGGGTATATTAGAAAATAAAAAAATTAACTATATTATCACAGATAAATAAAGAAATTAAGTATATCTTTATGGGACGGGAGAGTATATTATATTATTCAATATGATCTAATAATGTGTACTAATACTACACTAAAAATTTAATTGTTGCTTTTGTTTTAAGGCCTCGTTTGGTATATGGTCAATGGTAAAGATAACAGATATAATTTGTGTTATTTTATTTGGACATAATTGATGTTTGGGTACTGATAAGTGCGGTTTTTGCACTTATTTTAGCCTTTAAAAATGGATAATTGTGAGTTCTTTAGAGTTGTTTACTGCTTATTTTTGTTCTTTTGTTTATTTAGGTAAAAACCCGAGCTTGATGGTGATTGGAAGAGATCCATGTGAAAAAAGAGCAAAAATGACTAAAGTTGTGCAAATCGAGAATTTTGGGGACCAAAAGATAAATATGTTTAAAGATGGAGGACCAATGTTGCAATTTATGGAGGACCTATATGAAAGACAACCAAAATTTCAAGGACTAAAGTCGACATCTCAGATAATTCAGGGGCTGGAAATGCAATTAATCAAAATTCAGAACCAAGGACTTGGATATTTGGCCCATGCGATCGCATGGGCCTATTTTTGTGCGATCGCGGACAAGCAATTTTTTTAACAGAATGGTTTTGGCCTCTACCATGCGATCGCATGGACTATAACCATGCGATCGCATGGTTCATTTTCTGAGCTTTCGCGAATTTTTTGTTCAACTTTTTAAGGGCTTTTTGGTAACTTTGCCTTTCACGATTCCTAGGGTTACAAGAGCCGTTTTTCTGGCATTTTAAACCATTCTCTCCCTATTCTCTCATACTCACTCTCCCATAGAAACCTCTCACCAAAGAAGAAGAAGAGGGTTCTTGAAAAACTCCATGGAAATGGATTTTTCTTGACTTTTTGTACATCATTGTGTGTATTTTGTAAATAGAGGAAGATTGATGGAGGTTTATAGTGGGCAAATGAAGACAACCATGGGCTCAAGCTAAATCTTGCATTTCTCTTGACTTTATCAAACTCGGTGATGTATTTTGTATCTATTTTCCATTTTGTCTTTGTAAATACTATGGGCTAATTTTATTTACTAGGAATGAGATGAATCTATTTATGAAGCTTTAAAGTATATTGTTCTTGTTATTGATTCCTTATGCTTGGTTTTATGGTTGTTGATTATTGAGCTTTATTGTGTATTGAGATGATTGATCACCATTGAAATGCTTTTGTGACTTAATTGCTACCGGGAGGTTGAAATTAGGTTTAGCACATTTAATTAACAACACAAGGCTTATGGAATGTAGGAATACTTTTTCATACTTTGTACAATTAATTTTGAATGCTCTTGAGTTTTAATGCAATTTTACATATACGTTCTCTCGGTATGAATGCTTGGGAGTCTTGTGTAAAATTAGGTTTGGCTTTACTCGGGAGAGATTGCTAGATATTTTAGGAGCATGGATTGCCATATTATACTCATTTTGGAATTGATAATAGAAAATGAAACTTTAAAGTGGAATAGTTGGTGAAGTCAAATTCCTAGTATTTTCTTCTAGTTGATTTTATTTTTTACAAATTTCTCTTTTAATATTTTTCTTATTTAGTTTATTTTTCATCATCTTTGAATTCTAGGTTTAATCATCAAAACAAAATGTTTTATTGTGTGTTTAAAATAGGGCTAGATTGATTTTGGATGTTAGCAAAAT
Source organism: Forsythia viridissima (assembly GCA_030279155.1). Taxonomy (NCBI): domain Eukaryota; kingdom Viridiplantae; phylum Streptophyta; class Magnoliopsida; order Lamiales; family Oleaceae; genus Forsythia; species Forsythia viridissima. Next base: position 11,988,484 of record CM059045.1, on the reverse strand, counting down.
TATCTATCCTTGTGGGTTCGACACTTTCTCATCACTTTATTACTTGAACGCGACCCGTGCACTTGCGGTACATTTTTTGCGAACAGATACATTTTTATCCAGATAAAATTTAAATAAAAAATGAGGAGAAGTTTTATTTATGAAAAGAGAACAATATTTTATCTGAATACGGGTTCATTCAATTTTTTTTAAAACACGAGCATATCGTTTATAATATAAAACAGATTTATTTTTGGACATTCATATCTTAAAATAATTGTCACTGCCGTCCTCCGTCGCTCCACCTATTGAATAATGTTATAATTGTTTTCTGTACGAAAAATCGATTTTTTCTATTCTTATACGTAGTTGAACCAAATAGAATAATGATATATTATTTGAATAATTATTATTCATATAACTTTTATTCAAATAAACAGTTTTATCCACAAATCAATCGGGTCCTAAGAGTAAATGTACTCCATAACATCATTTAATAGGTAAATCATCCTATCTAGTTAGAATGTAGGTCAAGAGTAGATATATAGTATGTTTGTGTAGGTTTATAAGTACTTATAAGTCGATCAAAAATTATTTTTATTTACACATTTTAAAGGACCTGCAGCTTTTATTAACTTTCTATCCATATATTTCGTAGAATTCACTACTTATAATTCACAAAAAATTTACCACCATACACATAGTTGACATCATACACTCATTATTTTATAATTTTAGAGTTAATAATATCGAAGGTTCCCACACTTGGGATGCATTTTGTGCATTAGATCAGACATGTTGAGATTAATAAGAATATATTTGGTAAAAATATTTATAGATTATAAGTAGTGAGTCTTATAGAATGCGTTGATAAAAAATAGGTAAATGTTGTAGATTTTATAAAAGATGTGTATAAAAATAATATATAATCAATTTATACGCACTTATAAATACTAACAAACATGAACGTCGAATCCGATATTTTAGGCAAATATTTCGAGAACCAAATTAGTTTGATCATTCATATATTATGTTGACTCAATAAAATGATGCAAGGTAGGTGGATTATTAATTAAGTTAATTCATCACAGTTCACTTCAATATTTCATTGGAGGTTAATTCCACAAACGGTCATTCAAGTTACTTTTAAATTATAAAATGGTCACTAAAGTTCAAAAATTTCAGTGGTAGTCATTGAAGTTACAATTCTTTCACTAATGGTCACTCCATTAAATATCTAATTTAAAATGGTGATGTGGCATTTATTTATTGTATTGTAGTCTATATACTTTATATAATATTCACTTTAGTCCATATATTTCAATTAAGTCCTTCAAAAATTGTATTTTAGGTCCTTAATCTTTTACATATTTACACATTGGTCTCCCAATTTTTAATTATCTTTTAGTTAAGTCCTCCAAAAATTGCATATTATGTCCTTCAACTTTTTACATCTTTACACTTTGGTCCCAAAATTTTTACATCTTTACACATGGACTACAACACAATAAATAAATGCCACATCATCATGCCCCATCACCATTTTAAATTAGAAATATAGGGACTAAAGTGAATATTATATAAAGTACATGGACTACAACACAATGAATAAATGCCACATCATCATGCCACATCACCATTTTAAATTAGAAATTTAATGGAGTGACCATTAGTGAAAGGATTTGTAACTTCAATGACCACTACTGAAACTTTTGAACTTCAGTGATCATTTTGTAATTTGAAGATAACTTCAGTGACCGTTGGTGAAATTATCCCTTCATTGGGAAATTGATGTAAATGGTCTTTAACATTTGTCCTCAGTATAGAAATAGTTTCTAATATTTATTTTTGGGTAATTAGCACAAAACATCCCTACATTTTGAAGTCATTGCACAAATTGCCTCTACATTTGAAATTTTGGTATTTTCACCATCACTTCCACATTTTCTTATGCAAAACATCTTTTCTGTCCCTTGTCATCTAAAAACTGTCATTAACTATCTTCCACAACACGAGTCGTACCATAAAAGAAAGATAATTTTGTCCACAAACCTATTTCACTTTTCTTAATGTTCAAACCAAAGAAAATAAATATTAAAGTTGGAGAATTGGTGGAGAAGGAGATGGCTGAGCTTGGTGGAAAAGAATACGGCGTCCGTTGAGAAGTCAATGTAGTGGGGAAGGAAGATAACGTCGTCATACGTGTATGAATATTCCTGGTTGAAGAGCCGCACAGCTGGAAATCCATCTTCCATAATTGGAGCTCCGTCCATCACCGTCGCCGCTATATTGCGTCGAGTCACGAATTACAACTTGCAAGTAAAATATTGAACACAGCTGACAGTACTAGGGAGTATAGAGGTCGGTGTAGGGATGGCAATGGGGCGGGGCGGCCCTTCGACCCGCCAACCGCCTCGCGAAAAAAAAAAATATATTTTTTTTTAAAACTGAAAAAATAAAAAAAAATAAAAAGAAATAATTTTTTTTTATATGTTTGTACCAAATAAAACAAAAAAATTGTAAGATTGAGGTTATGGTGTAGTGGTTAAGATTGGTAGTTTAAAGTTTCAACTCGGGTTTGATTCTTCTTTAGTTTATTTGTAGTGAAAATTATAATTTCTATTATATTTTATGATTTTTTTTAAAAAAAAAAAATTTGTAGGGGCGGGTCGCAAGGCCGCCCCTACGGGGTGGGGAAAATTCAAATAGTTGCTTGACAATGATGAAATTATTTTTAAGTGTTTATAAGTTATTAAATTATAATCAAGTCTACCTCTCAGATGCACAGTTTTTGAACTTCTTTGAAATTAATCAATGTTAAATTCAAAGAGAAGTAAGATATCGAGTTTAATAACAAGACCATTCTTTTGGGGATTTGACTAATAAGGCATTATAATATTAGTACATAAAGACTTGTATATGTTAATTATTAGAAAATTGGCGCAAATATACTACAAGAAATATCTACAACAGAGACGACAAATAGCGACGACTTTTAAATTGTCACTATAGGATAATGGATATAGCGACGACACACTAGTGTCGTTGCTATAGTATAGGGGGAGATATAAATCAATTTAGTCGTCTCTATTGTTATAAAATAGGGTGGAAAGCTTTGTCGTTTTTTTTTTTTAATATCTATAGCGACACAACATTGTCGCCTCTATAGAAATTTTTTTATTTTTTTAAAAAACTGTGGTGTGGAATTTATTATTTTACTAAAAATATATTTTTTACTTTTTAAGCAATTATTAAAATGCATTTAATATATATTATAAAAACAAATATATTAACAAGAATTCATTTGTCTCCAATTGTCGGATTGCAACTTCACAATCCTTAGGTCAACAATTCGAATCACATAACAATTCTAAAATAAAAATGACAAATAAAGCTTGGTGGGCTGGGTTGGCCCTTTGGTGGGTCGGGTTTCAAACCAATATTTGTTGGGTCGAATTAGGGGTCTATGTTTACAGAAATATTTTTCATTAATTAATAAAAAAGTTTGACGTATATAGAGACGATATTGTCGTTGCTAAAGAAGTTGCGACTATAGCAACGACAAAATGTCGTCACAATAAAACTATAACCACTAGTCTATAGCGACGATTTTGTCGTCGCTATAACACTATAGGGACGACTTTTCGATCTATAGAGACGAGAAAATTCGTCACTATAGACAACATTTCTTGTAGTGTTATAGTTCCTCTTTAATCTTTGTTCTTTGATACAAAAATCTCTAATCTATGTATTTTGGTGCGCAATTAGTCCATATTTGTGATAAAGACAAATATGCCTTTAATTACAATTAGATTCTTAATATTTGTAAATGGTGCAAATAGGTCTGGTACATTTATTAAATAATATTTAATTTAACATATTAAATATATCATTATAGTCGTGTCAATTATATTTTTAATAAGAGAAAAATATAAAATTATTGTGCTTTAAATATACATAATTACTATGTGATGCGAAAAATTTGAATAAAAATTAAGTTAAATAAATTGTAAAATAGCGTATATAATTTTATGACGTTGAACTAATCTTATTATGTATTTTTAACATAAAAATATTAATTTACACATTATGTGTTTTTTATTTTTGAACGAGAAATTAAAATATGAAAAATACAGTTGGAGCTCTAAAATTTGTAGTTAATAATATAATTACTTAATAAAAAAATTTATTTAACATATTTGTTAATAATTATGAACTTAAATTTTAGTTATTTTATAATAGTTTGTAAAATGTACAAATTTTTTTAGTATATTATCAATTTGGTCAATCAAGTTTTAATTAAAAAAAAAAAAGACTTGTTAGTTTCCTTTAATTTTTATAAAAACTTAAAAGCATCGAACCCATTTGCATTTTTTGTAAATGTTAGAAATTCAATTGCAAATGTTTTTAATTAAAACTAAGGGCATATTTATTATTATTTTTTCAAATAAGGACTAATTACGCACAAAAATACATAGGTTAGGGACTTCTATGCCAAAAAGCAAAGGTTATGGCAATTTCAATATTGAAGGCAAAAGTTAGAGACCATTTGCGCCAATTTTCCGTTAATGATTTATTTGACAACTAATTATTATGTTATACTAAAATATCCTTTGGACATAGATCAAATAACACATCAAACTATTTACGAGTGATCTAAAAAGTATAAAACATGGCAAGGCATGGATGTCTAGACAAGGGCAAAGCGTGATGTATGGCTAGACGTAACAACAAATTTGTAGCAACTTTTTAAAACAGTGTTATTTACTATAACAATTTAAGTGCTTGTTTGATCTATATTAAAAAGTTGCTAAAAATTTATGGTCAAAGTCAACAATTAATTTTAACCTCATTTCTTGTAACGCATAATTTTTTTATTAACTTTACAATCATATATTTCATCAATTTTTTTTTATCAAAAGGTGTTAATAACTTTTTAAAACTCTAAATTGTAACATTAATTAGTATTTTATGATAATTTAATAGCGGGGGCAGAAAAAATTATTTTTTATGGTGTAAAAAAAAATTATTTTTTAGTAATAGTCCAGTCTTAAAGTGAGCAGTCCAGTCTTCAAAAATTTCTTGATCCGCTACTGATTGTTGTTATAATTTTAGATCAACAATTACTAGCTATGTCTATTTGAATAGTTTATGCATCTTGTTATAACTTTGTATGACAACTAATTATTATCTTACATATGAAAATAACATATTATAACTAACATACATCCTATCAGTTCTAATTTCATTAATCTGGTTTATATGATGTGAAGATCATGATATTTGCTTTATATGATGAGAAAGAGGCTCCTTTTAAGATTTATTGAAAATGGTCTAACGTGAAACACCTATCTTATTTAACATTAGTTTCAAGTAGGAAAATAAAAAATCAGAACTCATATTGTGATAATTTTTTTTCCAACATTCATTTGTTCTTATAGTCTAATCGACTTTTATACAATTCGTTTAATCTTATCCCTCCTAATATTGTTTTCCTAATTCAACGGTGTACCAAATGCACCGTTAGAGAAATTTTACGGTGGTTGTCAGCGATTTTTTTGTGTTTAATAATTCTGCAAGTGCATGGATCGCTCAAATAATAAAGTGGATGTTGAGTCCAAGTATCGTTCCCACGAAGATTTAGATAATTCAATTTCAATTACACTAATCTTAACCGAATCTAATGAACTTTGGAAGATTTTGTGATTAAGAACTAATTAAAATAATAAATTAAAAACAGTTAAATAACTATGACTCAAGTAATTGAAAGATTAAAATTGGTGAAAAATTGATTTAACTTTAAAAAGGAAAAGTACTAGTATTCAGAATCCACTTATAATTATTAATTCATCTAACTTGATTCTTAGTTTTGACAAATTACATTAGTTATGAAGATCAATATCCCTAGATTGTTCAACAGTTTCTCTCGAATAAAGTTAAATCTATTCATATGCATGACTCGATTATATCTCTATGACGAATGCGAATACAAATGAAAGCATTAAATTTCTGTGGATAATTAAAGATCACCTAAAGTATAGCGGTATATTTCTATCCCATATCGGACTTTAAGATAATTAAAATATTGTTTAGCCTGCTTTCGATCTTTCGATAGTAAAATAAACCACAACACTCATATAATTATTGCGCATATAATTGTAGATTCAAATAAATCAAAATTAATTATTCAAAACTATAATGAAATAAATTGTCAAAAACCAAGTTTTTAGATAGAAGAATTTAGATTACAAACTTCATCGTAATCATAGCACAAAATAAACTAGTCTAACATACTAATAATAAGAAAAGAAAAAGGAGAAGGAAATATGGATTTCATCACCCGGAGAAGAAGAAAACTCAAAGAGATGATGTCTTGATCTTGATCTTAGATTGAATTCTTCCAAAGAACAATCTTGATCTCCGTTTGGTGTTGTCGTCTATTGTTTTTCTTCCCAAAATTCCCTTTAATCCAGCTCCCAAAAACGGCCTAAAACGACTCCCAAAAAGCCTCCATTGTTATGAGTTAATAACTCATAATTATAGTATCCTTGTTGTGCCCCAAAAGATGCCAAAAAATCATTAAAATCGCATCCCAAAAAGTTTCCTAATTGGAGTCGAACTCAAAAAGGAAATAAAAATCCGTGTCTGTCAAAATTACACTGAGTGATCGCCCAGTGTAAACCCGGGCGATCTCCCAGGCCAACCAAAATGCATTCTACTGACGAAAATAGGTTCTGGGTGATCGCGCAGTTCAACTTTTTTCTGCTCCGCGAATGTTTTTCAAATGGCTATAACTTCTTGTAGGAAACTCCAAATTGAGATCCGTAAAAAGTGTTGGACTCATAATTCAATTATATTTCTAATGGTATATCACTTGGCTTGTGGAGATTTTAATATCAAAAGTTATACTCAAATTTCTCCACATGCTTCGGTAGGTAGTTTCTCAGTTCGATTATTTGACTTTCCGGTGTTTGATCCATTGATTCAACTCTTCATTGTCACTCCAACACACCTTAAACTTATTGAATTTATCTTCTTCATCGTCCTCCATTATTTGGCTCTTGATATTCACTTCAACAACTCAACTTACTCGTCAATTTCATCAAGTTGTTGCTCTTTTCGTCCATTCTTCTCCAAGTGCTTATAAACGGGTCCAAAACTGAAATAGAAAGGAAAATACACTAAATTAAATAAAAATTCAATAAAATGACAGAATAAAAACTTAGTTTAAAGGCCAGAATAAGTGCACAAAATACACTTATCATTGGTAACTAAACTCTTATTATTTCAATATAATCACTCAACTTACATGTTTCTTTAGAATTGTTAATAATCGTTAGTTTGACTAATTAAAAAAGGGGTCTTGCACAAACAACCACAATAAAAAAAATATTTTTTAAATTACTGTTATACTCTTTTTATTATAAAAATACTATTTTTAAATTTTATAACATTACATTTGTTATTTTGGTTACAATAAATGTGTTACATTTGTTATTAATAAACATAACAGATGTAACAACAAGTGTTACAAAAATAAAAAATAGTATTTTTAGAACAAAAAAAAAAATTGATAATATTTTTTAAATTATTTTATATTTTGTGGTGTATGGTAAAATTATCACATAAAAAAATTGATGCGTGGTTTAGATAGATAGTGAAAGTATTGCTACCACATGGACATGGTAACTAATATGACATGACACTAATGAAATTAAATTCTAAAAAATATAAGATAAAGAAAATGGAACAATTAAAACACCTCATCACTCTCTTCATGGACCCATGTCGTGTGTGTGTGCCTACGCATCAGAAAGGTTTTGTGGCCACACTATTTATATCTTTGTAAGTCTGAAGGATTTATCCTATATAGCCCTCCCAAACACAACGAGAAAGGTCCGTGACCTGCGTGACTTGGCCAATCTATTAATGACTAGAAATGAGTGATGACGACTCTCTACATTTAAGAATAGATGGCATCGTACTGGTTGCTATCTCAATATTGGAAGAATCCAATTACATTTTCATTCAAACAAAGATTTAACTATTGAAACGAAAGAAATACCTATTTTACCTCGTACAGCAAGCTTGTACTTACACACACAATGTTAGACTCTTGTTTGTTGTGATGGCCTTGGCATGGACGCTGTCTTATCCCACGTCGATGTCTTGGCGCAAATGTGCGTGAGTTGGGCGCATTTGGCAAGGCATTGTGTTGATATTGCGTGGGTGCGCATGTGATCATTGGTGCATTTGGCCAAGGTCTATGCAGAGATTGCACGGATGTGCGAGAAATGCATGCATTTGGCAGGGATAGAAGACTTGCAATGCGGGGTTTACTTTATGGCAGCACTACATGGGCAGAGTTAGCTGATGGCATGTGCAGAATTTCTCAACCGACAGCGTATGCAGGATTGCTCGATGACATGGGCGGAATTGTCTGCTGGCATGGGCGGCATTACCCTGTGGCGGGGAACAGAATGCAATAGACTTTGGGTGTGGGCCTCGGTTGCAAGTGTTCCGTGCAGGTCGGATTTAGGCAGCAAGGCATGGACGAATTCCACCTTGTTACTTAGCTGACTCCAGTCCACAAATTCGAAGGTCAAAATTAGTTCACATTTTGATTGGCAAAATCAGGCACGAGTATGGCACATGACGGGAGTTGAAGGCAAGTTGCTTAGTGCTTGAATTATGGAGCAGTTAGGCTTAGTGGTGGGCTAAAATTGTGTGTAACAGCCCAGTTGGGGGACTCAACTGCATGCGAAATTTGTATAATATTAGCGAAGTGTTAAGGCAACAAGAGAGTAGTGTTGGCCCTTCAAAGTAAATGTGTGAGTTGTGTTCGAGTTAGTGCAAACAGTGTGCATTTTTAAGCTGAAGCGTGAAACCCTGGTGGCAACAAACTGATCAAAGGAAGAATCAATTTAAGTTTTCAACCTTGTGACACGGTTTTCATCAAAATAATACCCCAAATATAAGGTTGCGAGTTATTAAAAAAAGTGATTAATTTGGTGAAATTGCGTTTAAGTACATACTATTAATCTAAGAATTTTATTTCTTAAATATTTAAAATATGGCTAAAAGTGTTTATTTCTATTTATAACCTATGTACATGTAGCCTATATTATATACAAAATAAATATTTACTACAGTTCTAAGTTTACAATTAGGTTTATATTTTAAGAATTTTAATTTTTCCAATTTTTAGAAGTTCAACTACCTCTATAACCCACCATCCCAAGCATAGTATCACACGCTGTGCGTGACCCCGAAGAATGCACTCAGAATGTGCAAGGAGTGCGCAAGACGAGAGGCCAAAGGTATGGCAAGAAAGTGATGAGGGCAGCATTGCAGCCTACGGGGCAGGCAGACGAAGTATGGATGAATGCAATATGAGGAGGACGCAGCCAAGCATAAGGATGGCGCAGGCATAGGCACAACCAAATGTGCTAAGCAGGAGACGCAAGCAAGTACAACGGCTAGTTGAAAATGTAGGCTGAGTTCACAGAAGACTCTAGAAGTATGTAAAACTTTAAGGAAGAAATCCAAGTCTAGAGTCTTCAATGGGAAGAACTCCTCGGAGCCTTCTAGAGTGAAGTTGATAGAGAGTATTCATATGATGATAAGCAAGGACTTGTAAACACTTGTAATGCACGCTTGGCTAGTACATGTAATAAAAGCTTTTGCGGGGGGATTCTTAAAAATGAACTTTATTTAGAGAAAAAAAATAAATAAATTTAAAGATGGATGTAAGCATAGTAAAATGTCTCCCAGAATTTAGATGCGGAAAATGTGAATATTTTTATTTTCGACCTGGCCCGCCTCCCAAAAGAAACCCGACGGGGCAGGACGGCTCCCCCATCCTAAGATGGATGGACTAGAAGCATTAAAAGGCGCTTCAGTCTCACTCTCAAAAGGTGAAAAAGGGAGAACTCATAATACTTTTACTGCAAAGTTTTTAAGAAAATAATTTATCTTGCGACCATAACACACATCAATCCATTGAAAACTTCGTGTTTTATTCCCTTCCTCCAAATAATTGATGATAATTCAAATTCACCTCGACTTTGTTCACATTTGCCTCCCTAACCGTGATCATATATGCCATACAGACCGGGTAGAATAGATATACAAGAGACTGAACATATATAAAATCTTCTATTCACCACCATATGATTCTTTCTTTAGAGAGAAAATTACAAAATTGCAACTGTAAACTGCATCACTGGAAGCAATAAGAGAACAACACTCTTCCCTGCTCGGAGTCCATAATTAACAAACAAGGGTTGAAAGCATGTATGTTTTGTGCCTAAAGCTGTGAAAAGCTTCCACATTCTGAGATAAACTTGGCCAAATTTGATTTATGTGGTGTACGTAATATAATCTATCGAGAACTCCACAAGCAGCATTCATGACCAGCAACTCTCGTTTGATATTTTAGATTTCGGTGATGATTTTAAAACGATTTCTTTTCATAAGATACCAGTCCGTGAATTCCACCTTCAACCTGTGCTGCTCCAGTTCGTACCTGAAAAGTAGAACGAACAACAATTTCAACTCAACTCACTTTTTTAATTTATTTTTTTTAAGCAAGTTCAAAAAAGTTTACCACTTGCAATATACAAGGATTTTCCTATATTTAAAAGTTTAGGGTCCCAAGATTGATATGGGAATGGGTCAACTCTCGGCAGTTTTGAATTGAGGGTTTCCCTTTGGCAACTTTTGTCAGATTTCAGTTCTCAAGAATCCAGTTCTTAATAAACTTAGTTCGTGAGAATCCTTGAGAATTCAAACTTTCACGAATTGAATTCTGTAATTCTCAAGAATCTAATCTTGATAACCGCATAGCCCAAAAAAAATGACTTCATATTTTAGTAAGAACTGTAGCTAGAATATCACAGAAAGGTAAACCAAAAGCATTAATCCAACCTCAAGCCTTAGCACGCCTGATCTCAAAAGGTCATGAGCAGACTGCAGGGAGGAAGCACCAAGATCCTGGAAACCCTGCTTTACTGCTTGCATTGTGTAAGGAATGAACTTTAATACAGAACCTTTATCTGCAACCGCCCCAACAACCCCTTGAGCAATCTTCAACTTTGCCGTATCACCCAAGTACCTGGCATCACTCCCTTTCATCATTGCTTCTAGCGATCCCATACCTCGATACTTTTTGACTCGACGACCACCCTGTAATTGCAAATTGCAGATAATTTAAACAGGGGTATAATGTAGTCGCCAGTGGGAATATTCTATGGGAAAAACAAAATCAATGCATAAAAATGAAAGAAAAACAAAAAGGAAAAAGAAGAGTCTACTCATAAGGTGATAAATCTGTGTCCAATTTTAGCAAAACAAAAAAATGGAAACATAATAGAACAAGCAGATAGCTAACCAAAAAGCAACAGGGAATCTTAAAAATCATCTGCTAATTATGGACATTCTGAGTATTTAAATTTAGCTGAGTATATTATAAGTGAGCTCTAATTATATTCTGCTCTATAATTAGCTGAGTAAATACTAACACCTTGTCAGACAGAATCGATGATCATATTCAAGTATATACAGCAACAAATTTTTTAGGCTTCCAGCAAAATCTGTATATTTATATCCATATTTCAATTGCCTAATCTTCCTGGGAAAAGCATAGATATATCTTTTCTCAATTTATAATGGGATTTAGAGGTTCTGGCAAGCCAGTTCTGTATCTAAAAGGGGAGTGATTAACTAATAAAATTCCAAATTTCAATATAAGCACACCCATAAAAATATAATAATAACAACAATAATATCATGAGCACATGGGCAGCTACCATGAACTCAATACAGACCAATCTTCAGAACAGACGAGCTAGTGTGTAGGAAAAAATCATGAACTCAAAGATGGAGGAAAGTTTAAATTTTTCCCATACAAAACACACAATGCAACAAGGACCTGATTTATGTAAGTGCCAGGAGCTTCACTGCTTCCAGCTAAGAAGCTTCCCATCATCACAGTTGATGCCCCTAAGGTCAAAGCCTTGACAATGTGCCCAGAGTTTGAAATGCCACCATCAGCAATCACAGGCACACCACTCTGTGCAGCAACTGATGCAACCTTGTAAACTGCTGTTGCCTGAAAATTTTACAACAGAACATAACAACATAGACCACATGGTTCAAATCCTTTTGGAACAAAAATGAAGGAGAACACAAGTTAAACTGGAGGCATTTCAAATAAGTCCAAATTAATTCAAAACTACTCAATAATCCATTCAAAACCAGGAAAAAAGTCCAGTCAACTGCACAAAGTAGACATATATGCGCGCCAAAATAACATGAAATATGTCTGCAAATAAAAAATCCTGCTAGGAAGACTGAGAAACTACTTAGAAGTCGGAAAAGGCTAATATGGTTACAAACAGAAACAAGAGTGGCAAAGTTGTGCAAAAAAGTTATTAAATCTTTCATCAAATCTCAAAAGCTCTACCAAACATTTTAAACTAGGGATGGGCATTTTCATCATTCAATGTCTTGAGCCTGCTTGACATAAGTTCCTCGTCACAACATACTTGAGGTGTTATTTGAATAGCAACATTTTTAAACATACACTCAAGACATAAAACAGTAAAGAACTACTTTTTTAGAGAGCAACAGAGGCAAATTAGTAATATCAATCAGCGGCATTAGCATTCCTACATTAAGAATTATCCAACATATGCACCCTAAAATACAGAAATGATTCCAACATTGTGTTCTATCCAACATATGCACTCTGAAAGACACAATGATAGCAGCAATAGTAAACAGAATAATATTGGTCAAAACTTTGTCAATCATTACCTGTCCCCGCCCAACAGCGCATACTTCCTGAGTAGTACAAATGGATCCCGATCCCATCCCGACTCTCAACCCATCTACACCTGCCTGAATCAAGTTTTGCGCCTGGTATGTTGTCACCACATTCCCACCAATCACATCCAAATTCGGATACATATTCTTAGCATACTTAATCATGTCAATCTGATAACTCGAATTCCCTTGAGAACTATCCAAGATCACTACATTCACCCCTGCCTTAACCAAATGCTCGAGCCTTTCCTTATCCGACTCCCTTGTCCCTATCGATGCCCCCACTAAAAACTCACTGTCAGAGCCTAATGATGGTAGTCCCAATTTCGGAAAGCCTTTTATCCTCTCGCAGTCATCACTTGTCACTAGATTCACTATTTCTTCACCTTCATCATTTTTATCACTCACTAACGGTACAAATTCGAGCTCGTTTTTTGCTAAATATCCCGCAATATCCTCAAAGTTATAACTAGCCGGCAGTGAAACCAAGGACTTTGTCATATACTCAGAAACCCTAGTTTCCTTATCAGTTATTTTTTCCCATTCAGATATTTTAGCCACCCCCAATATTTTCGATTTCTGATTTCCGGATTCGGTAACAAAAATACAAGGAGAAGAGGAAAACTCATCAGCGGATAGAATCGAATCAGAGGGAGATTTGAAGATGAGATCGTGCCTGAAGGGAATTTTGTGTGATTTCGCTAGTCGAACCAATGAGGCCTGGTGAGACAGCGTGTTGTTGGAATGGACGATGCCTATTGCACCAAGGGAGGCCATGGCGGCCGCCATGGAGGACTCAGTCACGGTGTCCATGGGGGAAGCGACGCAGGGGGTGGCAAGGGCGACGCGACGGCTGAGCTTGGTGGAGAGGGAGACGGCATCCGTTGGAAAATCGATGTAGTGGGGTAGGAAGATAACATCGTCATACGTGTATGAATATCCCTGGTTGAAGAGCCGCGCCGCCGAAAATCCATCTTCCATAATCGGAGCTCCGTCCATCGCCGCCGCTGCTTAGGGTTTTATATATTTCGGTGAAGCACAAATGCAAGTAAAATATTGAACAGAGCACACAGCCGTAGACTAGAGAGTATAGAGGTTGGAGGGAAAAATCCAAATCTCCAAATAGATGTTTGGTTGTGTGGAAATTATTTTTTAAAGGGTTAATTACACTAATGGTCCTCATTCTTTTAGATTTGTAACGATTTCATCATCATTCTTTTTTTTAGCAGATATCATCCTCGTTCTTCTATTTATACTCACAGATGGTCCCCAAATCACTATTTTTCACTATTCTGACAAATCTTGGACAATTTTACTCATTGACTTAAATAAATTAAAATAATAAGAAAAAAAATACAATGAATGCATTGCAATTGGGCTCTTAACCTTTTCAAGAGTACAAATAAATCATAAACTATTTTTTTTTATTTAGATAAGTGTCAAAGCTGCCAGAAATGGAGTACCAAGCCAAACTCTTCATGCTCAGAGCTACAAAATAAAATAAAATAAAACCGGTTGTAACATTGCCAGAATTTGATCACCGCCGAAAAGTCTCTGATAAAGAGTCACAAAATGCACCAAATTAATGAACCATGCCTAAAGAAGACGAAACTGAAACTTATCGACACCCCATTTTGGCGGCAGCGTGTGTTCCGACCAAGTTTCTGATGACTGATAATTGGCTTATTGGATTTGCCACTTTATTAAAATTCTCTTTTTCTTTGTAAACCATGTTGGTGGATTTATGTGGAAATGATTCTAAAGCAATCAAACCGAATGTAAAGGATGAAAATTAAACCGAGGCAAGTGTTGAACACTTTGTCCTTAAGTTAATTTTACCTCGCAAAGGTGCCTACGGTATATGGCAATTGACTCCTAAGATACAACGGCTTCCTACTTGTGGTTGAAGCACTTCAAACCACAAGCACAACGAATCGGAAATCGGTTTTGTTTCCAAAAGATGAAATGAAATGTGAACCAGAAATTCAAGCAACAAATGCAAGAATTTTTTATTCAAGAAGTAAGGAATTATGAATGGATGTTATGCAAATGTTTTCTGTATCAATTCTCTGTTAATGGACGTCCAGAAGGTCCTATTTAACGTTGAAGAACAGTTGAACACGAAATGGTGTGGAGCCAAATCGTGCAACACTTCAAAAAGATATGTCTGTTCGCGTGTAAACCTATGCGTTCGCATGGTTTTTCCATGCTGCGATCGCATGGTGCAATTTTGAAAACAGAACTTTATCCAGATTAACCATGCGATCGCAAGGCTTTGTCTCTTGCGATCGCATATAAGGACCAAAAAACGTTCTGCTTAAAATTTAGGTAGATTGCGATCGCATGGTTAAAACTTTAACCCAAAATTGTCATTTTCCGTAATTTCTCATTCATTCGATATTAGTTTCGAGATGCCAAATATACCATTTAAACATGCAGATAATTCTGAATTTTCTTTCCGGGAGCGTTGCCCCCGAGCCCCCACGAGGGGCGCTGCCCCTTCGACCTGACCGGGCAAGTCGAACCCCGTTTCTCCGAAGCGGCGAAGTGGCAAATTAATTTGCCTAAATGGATTGGGTCGAATTTGTATATTTTGGTCAAGTTGATACGAAGTCACTTAATTAATTTCTCGAATTTTGAACTAATTTTCAACAAACCACTGGCCATATATGTTTATATCGAGAATCAAAATAGGAATAGCAAAAACTCACCAAAAAATGATGAAGAAATTATGTTTTGGAATGCCGAAAGTTGAAGATTCAAGAGGAACAAATTGCGACTTGTATGTTTTGGAGTGACTTGTATGGACAAAACTATCACAAGAGGAACAAATTGTATGCATTACGTGTCCCTGTTATCATTACCATAGAGCAATACCTAATTATTTTCTGCCACTGCTGTATTGGATAAGACATCTGCCACTAGTGTTGCTATTCGTGACTTTGCAACTTGTTAATCAAGAATAAAACGGATTAGTAAGGAATGAAAAACACACTGCATCTAGTAGAAAATGTTGAAGAAGATAACAATTTGTCTAAAACGTTTTGTTGAATACAGAGACTGGGAAACATGAAATGTAATTTTTGAATTGTGATTATTTGACTGAAGGATTTTACAGAGAAGAGCCTAACAAGAAAGAGATAAAGTTATTCAAAAATAGTACTAAATGGTGGATACATACTTGATTAAAATACTCTCGTTTTAAAAGACAAAAAATGTAGTGCGAACTTATTTAACAGCAGTTTTTGACGGATTCTGTGAGTGGGGACGGTCCGTGAGAATAGATAGAAGAATTGAGATAATATCTGTTAAGAAAATTGAATAAGAATAAAATCGTTACAAACTTAAAAAAATTATGACCAATAGTGTAATTAACCCTAAATTTAAAGGGAGGTGAGATATTGAGTTGGATAACAATACTTTTTTTTTTTTTTTTGCGATTTGATTAAAAGGGAATTAATTAGAACATAAACACTCGTATATGTTAATGATTGAGAAATTGGTGCAAATGGTTTCGAATCTTTTATGAGTCTGAAATGGTCTACAACGTTTATTGTTTGGTATAAAAGTCTTTAATCAGTGTGTTTTGGTACGCAATTAATCATTATTTGATGAAAAAGATAAATATGTTCTTAGTTTTAATTAGAAAATTGTAATTGAAGTCTTAATATTTGCAAAAAGTGCAAATTGGTCCTTATATTTATTAAATAATATTTAATTTAACATATTAAATATATCATTATAATTGTGTCAATTATATTTTTTATAAGAGAAAAATATAAAATTATTGTGTTTTAAGTAAACGTAATTGTTATGTGATGCGAAAAATTTGAATACAAAATAAGTTAAATAAATAATGAGAAACATTGAACTAATCTTATTATGTTGTTTTTAACATAAAAATACTAATAAAAATTAATTTACACATTATGTGTTCATTATTTTCGAACGACAATAAAACGATAAATTAAAATATAAAGAATACAGTTGAAACTTTAATATTTGTAGTTAATAAACAAATAGCACAATTAAATAAAAGCATTTGAGCATCAAATTTGTGAAAAAGTTATTTTTCTTTTTATGTTGTAACGATTAAACAAAAGTTTAAATTTTAAATAATATAATTACTTAATAAAAAAATTTATTTAATATGTTTGTTAATAATTATGAGCTTAAATTTTAGTTATTTATAATAGTTCGTAAAATATACAAAAAAATTTAGTATATTAGTAATTAGGTCAATAAAGTGTTAATTTCAAAAAAAAAAAAAAAAAAAAAAACTTGTTAATTTCCTTTAATTTTTTATAAAAATTAAAATTATTGGACTCATTTGCACATCTTGTGAAAGTTAGGAATCTAATTATAAATGTCTTTAATTAAAACTAAAGGCATATTTTTTTTTTTTATCAAATAAGGACAAATTATACACCAAAACACATAGGTTATAGACTATTTCAGTACTGGGGATAAATGTTATAGACCACTTGTGCCAATTTCCCATTAATGACTTATTTGACAACTAATTATTATGTTATACTAAAATATCTTTTGGACAAAAATCAAATAAACACATCAAATTATTTACAAATGTTATAAAAAGCATAAAACGTAGCAAGTCGTGCAAGTCGAACTTTAAGTCGAGCTGAGTCAAGGCAAGGGCGAGATGAGGGTAAGGCGTGAGGTATGGCTAAGTGTAAAAGCCGCATCTCACGCCTATGTGAGCTTTTTAAAATACTGCTATTTACTATAATAATTTAAGTGCTTGTTTGATCCAGATTAAAAAATTGCTAAAAAATTGTAATTAAAGTCAACAATTAATTTTAACCGCATTAAGTAGATTCCATAATTTTTATTAACTTTGCAATTACATATTTCATCAAATATTTTTTTTAATATCAAAATCTACTACATAACTTTCTCAAATAAACTCTAAATTATAACGTTAATTTATATTTTAAAATAATTTAATAGCTACATTGTTATTATTAACTTTGTTGTTATAATTTTAGATCAAGAATTACTAACAATGTCTATTTCAATAGTTTATGCATCTTGTTATCACTTTGTATGACAAATTGACAACTAAACTAATTATTATCTACATATGTACATAACGTATTATAACTTAGATACATCCTATCGATTCTATTGTAAGCGTGTAATTACATTAATGTGATTTATATAATGTGAAGAACATGATATTTGCTTTATATGATGTGAAAGAGGCTTGTTTTAAGATTTAGAGCTCGTTTGGTGTGAATTATAAACTAGTTTATTTGATCAAA
Source organism: Forsythia viridissima (assembly GCA_030279155.1). Taxonomy (NCBI): domain Eukaryota; kingdom Viridiplantae; phylum Streptophyta; class Magnoliopsida; order Lamiales; family Oleaceae; genus Forsythia; species Forsythia viridissima. Next base: position 11,970,392 of record CM059045.1, on the reverse strand, counting down.
ATTATTTATTTGTCAAAAAAATTTACTTTTGTAGCATGATATTTTTGACAATTTTTAGTCAAATAAATCAATTTGGTCAAATCAATTAGTTTATAATCTACACCAAACGAACTCTAATGAAAATGGTCTAACGTGAAACACCTATCTTATTTAACACTAGATTGAAGTAGGAAAAGCAAAAACCAAAACTTACAAATTTTGAAGAACAAAGAATGTATTAGTTAGTCTAGTTCTAAGTTTTAACGGTAAAATTGAGATATAAGCTTGTTTTCTTTTCTTAATTCATAAATAAATACAAAAATATTTTATTTTGAGAATCAAATTCAAATTCAATTTTTGTATATTTATGATATTGTTGTATAGATATATAGTCCAAGTTGTAAGTAATTTAAAGTGATTCGTGTTAGTACATGTAAGTGATCTAATGTTTTCAAGATGTACTGTCACAATTTTTTTTTCTTAAATTAAATAATTGTTATAGTGTTTAAGTGCATGTTTGGCAAACAAAGCTTAATTTTTTTTAAAAAGTTGATCAATAATTTTTATTAATATATTTCGTAGAATTTTTAATTTATAAGCACTTAAAAACACTGTTAAATGTACACTAAAATCAACTAAGAGCTTCTTCATAATTCAATTAATTTTTAACCTTAAAAAAATCTGATTTTAAAATAACTTAAAGCCAGAAGGAAAAAAAAAAACAGAAAAACAGAGATTGCTTCTTAAAGAAGTCAAAAAGTTCAAAAAAGGTTGCTAGGCTTAAAAATTGAAGCTAAAAAGGCTGTGAACCCGAAATGACAACAAAGTGGATGTACAGACACAGACATGTAATGCCTGAACCAATTGTGCACAGCAAAATATTCTCTGCTGTTTTGGGGCACTGAGAACAATTATACTTTTGGGGCACTGTGAACAAATTATAGCATTTGCATGGATCGGAATTGATTTCTTGCTCCTTGGGACCAAAAAATTCTTGTCAGCACGTGGACAATTGATGTAAAAAGCAGCTTTTTATATCGACTGTCCACATGGGCAGGAGATCAGGACTCTTACATGCATATGAGAGAGTGAGAGAGAGGGACGGCATATCGGTTTTGATCCAATGTTCTCAGTGGGTATTGTTATAATTTCCATCGGGACAAGTGTTCCATACTCATCAGAATTTTAGACTTGGGGAAAATAGCATTGGTAACATTGATATATTATTTATATTTTAATAATTTAAATACGTGCGTCTAAAATGAGTAAAATGTGACTTATGCGTCTAAAATGAGTAAAATGTGACTTATCGAAATATAGAGAAATTAAGAATTAGATTCGATCAAAATAAGAGTTAAACTTTTTTTTAATTCGATCAAAATAAGAGTTAAACTTTTTTTAAGATGAAATTGCTCTGCATAGGTATTTAAATTTCTCAACGTACGTCTTTTAAGATACAATGATCACTTCTCGTAATAGTAACAATCTAAATTATGAGAATAACGAATGAGACAACATTTTGTACTCTCTTTAGATGAAAGCTAGATTTGGATTTTATGCACAAATTATTTCTAGAATAAAATGATTTGTGCAAACAGTCCATTGAAAGTAAAGTAATTAAATTTGCAATCATAAGGGATCTATATATAATATCTGAAAAGTTGTATCTCAAAACACACAACTTCATAAAAATGTATGTTTTAAAAAAAATGTTTAGTTGTAAATTACATGTCCAAAAATATGTCTTTAAGATGAAAAGAAGTGATTGTATATAGAAATGACATGTCTAAAAAAACACGACTTTTGAGTCAAATAGATTCTAAAATATTCCACAATATTCTAATTCATTTCCAACAATTTTTACATTTTTAAATAATTCAATTTGAGCCTTAATTTCTCATTCAACTGAAATTAGTTTCGAACAATGAAATATACTATGTTAATCTACTAATGGAGTATAAAACGTCTGGCCTTAGAACTCCTGTATTCAACTGATGGATTTCACTTAAATAATTGGTCAAAGTTGTTGAGAACCAACGTTGCCAAACCAATTTCCAACAAATAGCAACAAAGGTCCTTAACCTTTTTCACATATTTCATCCGAGACAATTGAATCCATCAAAATAGCTGTTAAACTGAATCAAGTTATTGGAATAATCATTTAACGAGGTGGTTGGGGGGTTCTTGAAGTCGAGGTAGTTTCTATTTAGAGCTTGGAGGAAAGCGTATATGGAGTTTAAAGTCGAGTTTGAGTGCGACTAATTTGGACTTTTAACACAAATATCAATATTTATTATTTCTAAATGCCCAAATTGTTGAAGTAGGGTCGCTTAAAATCTGAATTAGAGTTTAATGAACGTTTGCCAAATCACATTTCAACACACTTTTTAAATCAAATAAGTAAAAAGAAGCGAACGTAAAACAAAGAAAAAGAATATCGGAGTGTGATAATTCACATCATTATTTCCAAAAAGGTGTAAAGTTGTATTATGTTTGAATAATGATGGGATTATTGCTAAATAGCCGGGAGATATGATAAATTTTCTTAAAAGATCATTAACCTATTTTTTAAGAAAATTACCAAATATAATTATGTCTTTTTTTTTTTTTTTTTTACGTATTACATTTCAAATGATTTTAAATTCATCTGTTGTTATCTATTGAAAAAAAGAAGATTTTCAAATTAGTATCTAACGTATTTCAATGTTAGAATTTAACACACTTAAATTTTTGCAAAATGTATATTTTTCTTCTTCTTTTAATTTATGGTAGAAATTGTGAATTTTATGATATAAATCATGAAAATATGTATATATTTGAGTATGAATTGTGATTTTTGCTTTAAATTCTGTAAATCTGAGTTTATTGGAGGTGGGTTAATTGAAAAATCAATTTAATATGTATAAACTAATGTTAACAAACCTTAGGTCTGTTAATAGTCTGGCCTTAATAGACCATATGTTAACAGACATTATTAATAAGAGTGTTTAAGTCATTTCTTTATAAAATATGTATTTTCAACTTAAATTGTATAAGTTTGGTGCTTTCCATTTCAGCTTGTTTGACACGGCTTTTTAGCCAAAGCGGCCTTGAATAATGGATTGTTTGATTTTGTTTTAAAAATGGTTAAAAAACTGAAGTTAAAATCAATAATTAATTTTAACTATATGAGATTCAACTTTTATCAAAATCTATTAAAAAACTGTTTCTTAGTAAAATCAAACGAGAACTAATTTGTTTAAGTATATATTGTATATATAAAACACAAGCAAATCTTATTTAATGTTTGGTAAAATTTTTTGTAAATTATAATTTATGGGTAGTACGAAATTTATAAATAAAGCTTATAAATTTGAAAACACTTTATTTAATATACGCTTACATTCAAATTGAAGTGAATTTGACCGATAATAGTGTCCATAGATGTTTTTTGGTCGGACAGGGAGTCTAAAAATGGTAAACATCCAAGTCTTTTATTGTCCTTCCATTTGTTAGGCATGTTAGTACATTTAGGAACCATATCCCCAAACCCTGAAAATATGTGTTTCTTCAATACAAGGCTCTCACTTAATCAACAAAAATACAAAAAGGAGACCAAAAAAATAGATAAAAAAACACTAGGTCACCTAAATTTGAGTTAAATTTCATTTTAATCACTCAATTTTATTTGTTTTCCAAACTCATCAATGAAGTTTCTATTTAGTCACCAGTAAAGATTCCGTCACAAAATTTAGTGTCATTTCCTATGTTACTTCTGAATTTTCTTACGTAGACATTATGAATGTTAATGAGATTAGATAATTATGTAATTGCACAATTTACTGTGTTAAAATCGTATTTCGATAACACAAGTATCGTATTAAAAGCACAATTTTACATTGTTATTCTCTAGACTAACATTAGAAGGAATCTACACAAGAAAATCTATTTGGCATGTAAGAAAAGACGTTAACTCATGTGAGTACGTGACAAATCTTTATTGATCACCAACTAAAACAAAATTGAAACTTTAGTGATGAGTTTGGAAATCAAGAAAAGTTAAGTGATTAAAATGAAATTTCACTACTAAGAATTAAAGAATGAGAAAAAATGGAAAAAAAAAAAAAAAAAAAAAAAAACACTTAAACAAAAGAAAAAGAAAAAGAAAAAGAAAAATCTTATTACAAAGGAAAAGGCCGCTATTGGTTGGTTCCTGTCTTTTGCTTTTCCAGCATCAAAACAGCTCTTCTTGTTTTGCCAAAAATCTTTTGACAAACACAAACATTAGGCATTTTGCACAAATCAAAGCAAAAAGGTTTATATTATTGTTCTTGATTTTGGGTTCCTTTATTTCTGGATATTTTCCTCCCCATTTTTGTTTCTTTCTCGACAATCCAACAGCATATGTTTCTTCAAATATATACAAAACATCCATTTCAAGAAAATCAAAGCACACAGCACCATTTTAAGCAAATGAACAAAAAAACATAGTATGGTCTTTAGGGTTGTTGAAAATATGGTTGTTGGTTTGCTTTTAGCACTCACATTCTTGGTAAAAAGGAAGGTTTATGATTTGGGTTGATGAAAAATAGTCAAAATATGGTATCCTGAGGTGTGGAGAGAGAGAGAAAGAGAGAGAAAGAATGAACAAAAAACTGAGTAGCATCATCAAGGCAGGAGAATCGAAGGTGAAGAAATCACAAGCAGGTGTAAAGAAAAGGGCAAACAGCATATTTGCAGCAATGTCGGTTGCCCATGTGGACGATGATGACATCATTGTAAAGCCAAGCAAAACGCAGGGAGAGACAATATCCAAAGGGCATAAGAATTATGAGCTCATGCTTAATTTGCAGCTTGGAATAAGGTGATAAAATGCTCTAAATGGATTTTTGTCTTTTCCTAATTATTCTTGTTGTGTTGTGGCTCTTAATTCTCATTTTGGAAAAGGAAAAAAGATTTATTGTTTGAATAGATTAACTGCATTCATCGTTTGGATTCATATGGAGTTTCCCTTCATTAGCCTTGCTATAATATGAATTATGTAATATGAAAACAAATGGGGCATGTAGTCAGTTGTCTCAAGGAATCGATGCAATGTTGATCACGATGTGTACATGATGCTTGTTAATCTTGTTTTGTATAGGATTAGAGCGGTTAGAGGAAGTGCCACCGGAATTTTGCGTGATAAGAAGATCCTTATAATGTAAAAGGCTAGTTTGATAGAACATTTTTGGACCTGTTATGCCTTATTGTACTGATTGTAGCATAGCAGAAATGAGGACGCTAAGATGGTTGTGCAGGTGTACTAAAATGGATAAGATAACAAATGATAATATGTGGCAATAAGTGGAGGTAAGCCCAATTGAGTTCTTATCAACCCTGTATACTTGATTAGCTTCAGGATGGGGTGATTTCAGTTATATTCATCTCGAACTTGTTGAGAGTTATAGCAGTATTCCTTATGTTTGTTACTTACTAGATGATTGTGTTCTTCGTGATATGTTGCCAGATCTATATTTCTGTTTGTATCTCATTTGGTACCATCAACAGACATTCTGTAGGAAGACCTGCTCCAGCTACATCCCTTGATCTGAGAGATACAGCTTTTAATCCCAAGGAGAAAATATGGACCCGATTTCCTCCACAAGGATCAAAACATACTCCACCTCACCAATCATGTGCGTTCAAATGGAAGGATTACTGCCCCTTGGTTTTCAGGTCAGACACTGAAACATGCATTCCTTAGTGTTAAAAGGAGCTCATTATTTCTGATGATGCTTTGTCCATTTGCACCAAATGACCTGATTAGACAAAATTATTATGCTTTCAGGACATTAAGAAAATTGTTTAAGGTGGATCCAGCTGATTACATGATATCCATATGTGGAGATGATGCCCTTCGGATGCTCTCCTCTCCTGGAAAAAGTGGAAGCTTCTTTTACTCGACCAATGATGACAAATACATGATTAAGACCATGAAGAAGTCAGAAGTAAAAGTGAGTTCCTATATGCTTGCCAGCTTCTGCAACCAACATTTTTGCAGTAAGATGTATTTTTGTCCATATCACACCAGAATTTGGAAGTTGCACAAACTTGAATTTGCGCTGTCATGAAATATTTATGCCATAAGTTGTTAATGACTAAAATTTCTATAAAAAAAAAAAAAAAATAGATGATTTACCCTTGTTTTCAAGTTATTTGGACAATGTGACGATGGGACAATGAACATTAAAATTCATGTAAACATTTTACATTTTTAGTTCCTAAATAATTCTGAAACATAGTGCTGATTTTCATGTCATTATATATTAATGTTTTTATAGCTAATCATTTAGACAATCTCAGAAGTAATTGCAGAATTCTGTATTCAACTATAAAACATCCTAATCCTGCTCGAAAATATAATTGTAGGTGTTGATAAGAATGCTCCAAGCTTACTACAATCATGTTCGAGCCTTTGAGAATACCTTGGTAACCAAATTTTTTGGCCTTCATTGTGTGAAGATGACTGGACATGCACACAAGAAGGTAGTTAAATGAGTAGATTCTGTTGTTTCTTTCAACATATACTTTTAATCATGATAGTGCCTCTGTTTTTATAATTGTGAATTTTTTATGCGCAGGTGCGGTTTGTTATAATGGGAAATTTGTTTTGCACCAAATATGCCATTCATCGACGGTTTGACTTGAAAGGTTCTTCACAGGGTCGTTTAACGGACAAACCTGAATCTGAAATTGATTCAACAACCACTCTCAAGGATCTTGATCTGAATTTTATCTTCCGATTGCAGAAATCTTGGTTCCAAGAGTTCAGCAGGTGATCATTTTCGACTCTATTTTTTCTTCTTTTACTGGCAAGACTCTTACTCCTATCACGGTTGCTTAACTGATAAACCATATGAAATTTCTGTAATCCATAAAGTTCTTTATTTCCTAACGATTTCATCATAAAATTCTTCTTTCTGAATGATTTCACATTTAATAATCTTGTCCTGAAAGGAAAAAGGCTCAACATCTCGAAATAGTCCATCTTGCACTTGATGCAATGATGCATCCAGCACAGATAATTTATCCTTAACATTTCTTCCCTATGCAGGCAAGTGGACAGGGACTGTGATTTTCTCGAGCAGGAGAGAATTATGGATTATAGTCTTTTGGTCGGGATTCACTTTATACAAATATCACATACTGGGGAGCCACTAACAACGGAGGCTAGTATTTCCCAAGTCCAGACTCCTAGTGGTATATTTGTAACCTCTATATAATTACTCCTTTTTTCACGCAGTGTATGTTTGGTACCCGGCACTCAATATGTCTAGGCAATATACTAAACAAGATTTTAACTTCTTTTTCTTATTTAATACTTGCTTAAGTGGAAGATATGTGAAAATTTTATAGGAGATGGAGATCAAGCGAGTGGAGAAGCAGCTCCAGAACTATCAAGGTCAGATTTTGATCCTACCCCGGTATAACATGCTAATCAGTGTTGTATGAACTTCAATTTTGAACACTTACCTAATACAACTTCTTCACTAAATACTATAAACAATCAGTTTGACGTCGGTGTTTATAGCTCAAACCCTTTTCTACTATTCAGTTGATACGTTTTAGAACAAAGTATACTTAAGTTAACGCAACAGCCCAATCCTTATAGATTCTTTTCTTCATTCCTTTCAGAAAACTTTTTACTTTCTTCATGTTATGTCTACCAGTACACCACTTACATGTAGAAGATAAGATGCTTTTAAGTTAAATATTCAACTTATGTTTTTTCATTACCATTAGATTAGGTATGAACGTGCCAGCACGGGCTGAACTGGCAATGAGAAGAAATGATTGCGAGCTCGCCATGGAACCAATGGGGGAGTACTGTGATGTCATCCTGATCTTGGGTATAATAGACATATTGCAAGATTATGATATTAGCAAGAAGCTTGAACATGCGTACAAGTCATTCCATTATGATCCAACTTCAATATCTGCCGTTGATCCCAGCCAGTATTCGAGGCGTTTCCGTGATTTCATATTCAGAATCTTCACACAAGATACCACTTGAAAGAAAGTTAGATGTGATTAAATTGTAGGAACAGATGTGAGCCTGCTGCAATTGTAAATCAAGAATAGAAGACGTGGGTTAGTTTTTATCGACCCAATTTTTTGTTCGACAAGTTGAGGAGAGTATACAAATTCCAATGGAAGCAAGCCATTGTGTTATACCTCTTTTGAAAATTCATGGACGCGTAGTCTCTAATGAAATGATGCTCGGATTGGAATTTACTTGCTTAACTTTCACTCCCTATTTCACTATTAATACGTTCTTTGATTATATACACACTCGTTCATGTATAGAGATGAGTTCATTCAAATTTATTGTGAATAATACTTGATCGTGAAAGAAAATAACAAGAGCTCAGTAACATTTCTTTCGTATCATACTCTTCCTTTTTTATTCGACTGTTTTTGTCGAACGAAAATGGTTTTGTAGTAAGCACGAGAATTTCAGTTAAAAAATAGGAAAATATTGAAGGGGGATCTTTGCCATGGGTGGGCACACGTCACAAGTAGTGTTCGGTGTTCACACCTCAATATTGTTTTTGTTTGTTTAAGAACGTGACAAGGGTGCATCTATTAATGCTGGAAACCATTGACCATGTTGAGGAAATTTATAATGACATTAACTGTCCAAAAAGCACATTGATGGATGCCACTTATTCATGTATTTTTTTATTTAATGTAATGTTGGCTCTACTCCACCAGTATCGTGTTGAATCTAGAGATAGTTTATAAAATTTTAAATTAAGTTGGAGAAATAATGGACTCCGATACAATAGTAAGAATTTTTTTTTTTTAATTTTTTTTAATCGTTTATTGGGTAAATTCCCTCGGGAATACTTAATCTTTCACAAGTATGGCATCTATGTTCCTAATTTTTCATTTATGGCATTAACATCCCTAACTTTTTAATATTATGTGTGGGCATCCCTATCCCTACATTACAAAAACGTCTATTTATTTAGCCATGATATGGCCACACCACGTATTGTAAAATTATCCCCCCCCCCACCCCACCCCCCCACCCCCACCCCCACCCCCCAAAAAAAGAGCAACATTTAGTGTAATCTCAATATTTATCATTTGGTTTTTGGAATAAAAGAAAGACTAAATATATTCACACCACATTTTTTTTATAAGTGCACCACATTTAAGTTGTATAAACGGTCTATAAACTTTACTTATTATTATATTTATATCTATAATATTTTTTCTATCGCATTCTTATCACCAACCTTCATTTAATTAGCACATATTGTCTCTGATAACGGTTTTCATCCAAAAATTTCATTAAGAAAAAACAAAAAGACTTATTTTTTCCTCGTATTTTTAAATAAGCAAATAAATAAATAAATACAAAATTTCAATTAAATATTTGTCCCTTATTTTAAAGCACACTAATAGAATTTTTAGAGAAAAATCTTTTGTAGGAATAAGATATGTTAATTAATAGAATGTTAAATATAAGAATCTGATGAAAGAAAAGTTAAAGACATAAATATGATAATAAATAAAAGTTATGAATTTTTTATGCAATTAAAATATGGTGTATTTATAATTAAATGTGGTGTGGATATAACCACCATAAAAGAAATCTGCTTCGGATAATTTTACCCTTTCAATAAATTTCGTGTCGTTAGACATTTAACGCCTAAATAAATAAATATTTTTCTGGTAATGGAGATATTGCGTGCAGTGTTAAAATTTGGTGATATTGGTGCACAAATGAAAGGTAGTGGACATAGCTGCCATACGTATAAAAGGTTGAGGACCCGTAGATGAATTTACCCTCATTTTCTTAATTTTATTTAATTTTACGAGATTAGAGTTTCTTCTTAATATTTGATGTCTAAAATATAGCAAGGTCTACGCTAGTTTTTGAGTAATTACAGAATCAACAAAATTTCAATTTTTGAATCCTAATCAACGTGTCTTTAAATATTTTCTTTACACTTGTGACTGATTCCAGTGCATCAACAAACCACTAAAAAATTCTAAGTTCAACAACGCTTAGATGTGTATGACAACCCATCTGGAATATCAATTTTGGTTGTCAAAGAAGATCCATCTCCATATCACATCCAACAGCACGAGATTGAAATTATATTATCCTCTGGCAGAAAATTTCATAAAATACAATCTCCATTTGACCATAAGGCCATCCTAAAATCCAACTCTATCGCAGCAAAGATTCTCTTTTATAGGTTAAATATAGGTTGCTATTGAGATAACAGCTAATGTAATTACAAAACATAAGCTAAATATAAGTCTGTGTAATCCTCTGTACATTATATTCTTATGAGTATTGTCTCCATGTCATCAGTTCCTTGATAAAGGAATACACTGCAAAATTTTACAATCGAACTAGCCCTGGATTAGATGTAGAGGTTACCAGGGTTCAGAATTGTTGAAAATGAAATTTCTGTTATCCGAGTGGCTAGACCAACCCTCCATCAAAATGAGGTTAAGGCGAACCATTAGTTTCTCCACAGCATCTTCCTCCATGTCACTACTTGAACCGGATGATTGCTCCAATGAGGAGGAGTTCTACAATTGATTAATGATTCGTTAATAAACAACTAAGAAGTTGATATTGATACATCCAAGTGCAACAGACAGAAAGAGACCTTTGTATCCATGTACAGCTTGAGGTAGTGCAGTGATTCCTGATAAAATCCGCAGTGGTAAAGGAGAACAGCATAATCTCTTAGTTCCTTTGGATCGGTTTTGAGTAGGATAAGACGTTCACATGCTGTTAAAGAGCGTGATCTTTAAATGTGAAGGCAAGAAAATATTTAATGGGTGATCAGATGTTTTTCGTGAGATTTGAAATGAAGCAAAAATAAACTCACGCGAGACAAAAATTGTTTCTAAAAACTTCCATTTTCAACCATCATCTAGATCTTCAGAAACATTATAACTCATAATGATCAAAAGCAAAAAACAAAAAACTGTTTTTAAGCATACGATAACCTGACGAGTTTTTATTAAAAAAAATTGTACAGTTTACTCCCCAAGAATTAATAGTTCTGGGAGATTTAGAAAATCATTACATTACATATTGTGCCCATCAATTGTGTTGTTCTGACATAATACAGGCACGGAGAATTTTATACAATCACAACTCCTTCGTAATAGTGGCCAAAAAACACCTGGGATAGTCTGGATGATACCCTAGTGCATTGCCTAAGCAATGGGGCAACCGCTCAGGTAGCATTTCTTTAAGAAAGATAAAATGAGTAGAAATTGAAAAAAAACATAAAAACGTAGCAGTAAGAACTTTATTTCACCATAACACACTATTCCACTCTCTATTCTCGTTTTTCCCTCTTGGTACCCTTATTTATGTTCTATACCCAATGTTTTCACTGTAATATATATCCGCATGTACATGTAACTTCTCAGAGCAATAGGAAAATGAGTTTAGATAGCACATATTCATTAAGAAATTAGGAAAATATCATATGAAAACTTTTAGCCTGTCCAACCCCAGGAGTTTAGCTAGTCCTGGGCACCAAGAAAGTCAGGTGGTTTCTTGTGACAACTATGTTATAGGCATTAAAAGAACTTTTAACACTTCTCTACAGATATAGTTGTGCAAATATATACTACTATATATGATTCTTGTGAAATGAAAAGTAAGGTTTAAATACTACTATATATGATTCTTAGTCCATTACAGCATTACTCCAAAAGGATATCATCTATTATGATAATAACTTGGTCCTTAAAGTAACTCACAAGCTAAACTTAATCCATTTCTCACTTTATATCTTCCCAATTTCCAAAGCAACATGACATGGAAGGAGGGTGAGCATTAAACATAGTTCCTTCTCAATAACTGTATCCATCGAGCAACTAATACCAAAGGTTAAAAATTATGAGTTAAGGATGGATTTGCTTATTGAGAGTGGAAAGGAGTCTCTATTGTTGGCATTGTCTAGTAAAAGTAGGGAGATCATTTTTCAAGTTTCCAATTTCATATTTGCCATGAACTTTCTGTTTGTGCATTAGACAACTTCTCATATTTATTTATATATCATGTCACTCACCATATCCTATGTGCCATTAATGGAGTTAATGATAAAACAAAGTGATAAAAGGTATAAATCCAGATCATAAATATACCAGATAATGCACGTCTCATATCCCCGAAATGAACACTGGTCCAAACACCTCGTTGCAACCTATGCTGAGCAGCCTTGGCAGATGCAATCTCCACTGCACTGCATCAGAAGGTGTACACACTTGAGAAGTATGCAAGAGAATAATATGAAGAGAAAGACAAAATCCTTTGAAACTGATAGGCCCCCAATTAGTTAAAGTGGGAGGAGGGGTAGTTTGGGAAGTTAGGTAATAAACACCAATATATGTAATGGGTGGGGGTTTCTGTTAATTCATTCAATCATTTGTAAACAAACTTCGGAGAGAGAGGCAGGGCTCTCTAATTTTCTGCCATTCATATACCAGTTCATACAGATTCCATTAAAATTTCATTGTTCTTCAATATTTCATTTTCAATGCATTTACAAATCAAATTTACAATTTCCAAATAGTGAGAAATTCAGCACTTGAGCTCTGCACTTCAGTGGAATTTCCAAGTTTCAGCAACAACTTTGCCTACAAAACCATCAGATCCTATCAATTGGTATCAGAGCATCGCACTCGGGGTTAAAAGCAACAAATTTCAGCAAACTGGTTGAGGAAATGGAGAAGAAGATGGAGTCATTCATGGAGAAATATGAACATCTGCTGCAAAAATTCAGCGAAGAGATGATTTTCGATTGGATTCGCGAGACCAACTCAAAATATCTATATTCTACGACAGAAGTCCAGATTGGTGGCTGAATTTCTCCACTGAAGTGCAGAGCTCAAGTGCTGAATTTCTCACTAATTGGAATTGTAAATGCATTGAAAATGAAATCTTGAAGAACAATAGAATTTTTATGGATTCTGTATGAACTGGTATATGAATGGCAGAAAATTCGAGAGCCCTGCCTCTCTCCCCAAAGTTTGTTTACAAATGACTGAATGAATTAACAGAAACCCCCACCCATTACATATATTGGTGTTAATTACTTAACTTCCCAAACTACCCCTCCTCCACTTTAACTAATTGGGTGGGGCCTATCAGAAACCTCAGATTATACGGGAAATTATTCTCTAAAAGATAAACTAAGTATAAATTATATAGCAAAAACCTTTCTTTAGTGTTGTTGGATCCATTGGAGCAGTGAGCGGCTTGTGCTGCCCTTAGGAACAGACTTCTAGTGTGATTAAGTTGAAATGGCCAGAAAGCATACTTCAAATCTTTCAATATCTGCACATGAAAGTCACCATTAGTAACAGTACAACTCAACAAACAGAGAACAAACACAAGTGCTTGTTTGTTGAAATTGAAATTAGACAGATGACATACAAAATGTTTGCTGGTAAAAAATTACACAAATATGTATTGAGTATCAAAAATTCTGAAGTATGTCTTTCTGTCATAATTGTTGAGTATGACTTTCATGTGAGATCCATAATCAGCAGAGAGTATCCAATTAAAATATCCAATGACATGGACAAAGTATATCAAGATTGGAACAAAGAACTGCATGTTTTTATAAATCAAACTTAGGTCATCACACTTTTGAATTCAGTCAAGGCAGAAGTACATAGAGAATGTAAAAACAAAATCCAAAGTCTCAGAACGAGATATAGATTACTGACATATTACAAATTTCATTTCATTTTGCTCTAATAGAAATAATAGAAGGCCTGTTGAAATTTCAAATTGGAGGACCAAGTCGGTGCTTACAGCCTTCTATTATAAAGGAGCGTAAGAAAGCAAAGGTAAAAGGAATGCCTACAAGATAGGTATTGATTCACCAAGGTGACCTGAATATTTAAATATGACTAATTAACAGGATGCATGAAGGATGAGATGTGTAAAATATTTTATATTTGATACTTGATACATGTTGAATATTTCATGGCTCACCAACCACGCCTCCATGGGAGACAATTCCAGCTGGTCATGTTCATGGAGAATTAAAGGTAACTTCTGTCCCCATTTAATTTCTCTCTACACTACCCTTCAGAAAATGCCAATTTTATGCTAATTAGGCACTTCATTTTTCTTGTCAACTCCCACACCACCACTTTCCTTGCCACCCCAGCCCTTAACCCTTCCATTCCATCCCATACCATTCACAATGCCAATTTTATGCTAATTCGACACTTCCTTTATCTTGTCAACTCCCACGTCACCGCTTTCCTTGCCACCCCCATCCCTTAACCCTCCCATCCCATCCCCCCACCTTCCCCCACCAGCTCCATCCTTCATCACTTTCCACATGATGCAGAGGCGACATCAGGGGAGAGGAATAGAGAGGAAAAAGAAAAGGGGATAGGATTCAAAAAGTTAGATGGAGAACAAAATGTTGTACCTCATGTTTTACAGCTTGTGCAATGTGGGTAGGGAGTAAATCAGGGCTCTAGACAGTAATGTTAAATTTTGAACTGAAAGGTTTAGATAGAAAGTGGGTGTACAGAGTAAAAGAGGTGGATATATTTAGAAGCTTTTAGATAAAAGACCGTAGGAAAATCCAATATGGAAGTACTACCACATAGAAAAGTGAGAAGTTTATGGATTTATACAAGGACATTGCTAAAAAGCACAAGCACTAGAGATAAGACTAAAGAACACTGGTAATCTAGCACCAAATTGGGAACATTTTACCTTACAAGTAACCTCCGTTTAAGTGTTTTTCTAATTTCATCTTTATAAGAGAGACAGCAGAGTGCAGCAAACATTGTTCAAATACACACACTAAAGGCAATGACAAATATATACTCGGCAGTAGATAACATAGGATGCTCTTCTCAGAAGGAAGCAGAAGTATACTACAACAATAAGTTGGCAAGACAAATAAACTACCTCCACTAGTAAAGATTGTGAAGTCATAATATGCGATTGATCAGATTCCTTGCTCTTTTGTTTGTGATACCCTTTAGGAGAACTGTAAGAATCATGAGGGAAGAAAATTTCCACATCAAAATTTAGGATACCCCACATACGCAACATCTTTAGAATCTCCGAGTAAATAAGGGAGAGCATAGAAGCAGAGCCCGAACGATGTGTCAGAACCTGCTCAAACACAGAAGTTTCCCCAGAGTGATGAACCATAGTTTACCTAATCAAAGAGTATCAATCACAGAAGAAGCTACATACTGAATGAAGATAAAGAGCACGGTGCTCCACTAGATTCCTTGATTTAGTCCTCTGAAACCCCTGGAAAAGCTACATGTTACAGCAGAAGAGAAATCCAAATAGCATCACAGGAAAAAATAAAAAACAATGATATTTATCACGAGTTTATGTAGCAGGGATTGTCCAATGAATAAAAATGAATCACAACTTCATTGGACAATGTGACAGGAACCCACTGTCATGTAGACTGGCGGTGAACACCAATGATGATAAATAGCATTCCTCAAAAATCAATCATGTAATCCCAATAGGAGAAGATGCACAATAAAAAAAGAGAATGAAAGTGTTAAGATTAATGCCCTCAAGCACAACAAGAGTATGTAATAATTTTTATTCAATACAATGTTTGGTGCAAATTATACTTAGACTAAATTAATCCAAGTAGCTTATCCTTCCTTAGTTACACTAGATTAAAATAATCCCCCCAATGAGATGGGTTTAGACCATACTATTCATTCCTCATAATGGATGTCATCTATAATAGAGAAGTAGTAAGTTGGGTATATCAACAAAAGAACACGTAAATTTACTTAAATAAGTAAATAAGTAAGATTTAAAATGAATCATTTTATTATTATTAATAAAAGTGAAAAACAAGTTCTTATTTTGACAATAAAGTAAAAGTTATTTTTTAAAGCGTAACTTTATAACTTAAAAATAAGAAAAAAAACAAGTTATCTATGTTTGTAGACAAAAAAGTTACTTAGAAGTAACTTTACTTTTTTATACTTATTTTTTTTTTAAAAAAAGATACTCAAATTTAAGAGAAGAATAAGTTATCCAAACACGTTTGCAAATAAAAAAAAAGTGACTTTAAAGTAACTTTACTTTTTAAAGCTTACTTTTAAGAAAATAACTCTTTTTTACTTGAAAAGTGAGAATATAATAAAGTTGTCCAAACATGTTTGTAGATAAATACTTAAAAATAACCTTACTTTTTTTAAGCTTACCTTCCAAAAAAGGTAACTATTTTTACTTAGAAGTAAAAGAAAAGTAAGTTATCGAAACATGTTTGTAATAAAAAAAAAAAATACTTTTAAGTAATTTACTTTTTTAAGATTACTTTTAAAATTAGTAACATTTTTTTAATTTAAAAGGTGAAAAAAAAAATTATCCAAAAAATGTAAGTTATTCAAACATGTTCCTATAAAAAAAAGTTAGTTAAAAGTAACTTTACTTTTTATATCTTACTTTTAAAAAAGAAACTTTTTTTTTCTTTAAAAGTAAGCTTAAAAAAGTAAATTATGCGAGTCAAAAAAAGTTGGTTAAAAGTAACTTTACTTTTCATTTCTTTTTAATATGCGAGTCAATATCATAAGGACCCAAGGTTATATGTTGAAATTATGAATTATGTGCATAGACAGCTTATGTGTAGAAGATATAATTCATAATTTCCAACCTAAACTTTTGCGCATGATGGGTGAATACAGTTGAGCGCTTTATTTTGTAAAGTCATGTTGTTGTCTATTTTACAATACAGTGGTGTACCTAATCTTGGCCATAGAAGTGGTGACTTTAAATTGGAGACACTAATGCATTCTAAATGCATTTAGACGCAACCGTGTGAAATTTAATTTAGCGCAAGGATCCAGGACTTCTAAATTAATTCAATTTAACTGGATCAACCAGAACACAGGTCTTAATCCTGAGAAGGTAATTTATCTTTGTTCATGACTTGGACTCTTTGAAGCATTGGTGCGTGAGATTATATCAAGCTGATCGTGGGAGCTGCCCAAGAAAATCTCATGTAGAAAATGAAAATTTAAGATTCCTACACTGTCACTAAACTATTAGAACTACTCTGGAAATGCAAATGCAACATTAGAACATTAACATTTGAGTATTTGATTTTTATAGCAAAAAGTCTTATCTAAGCAGATTAGATTTAGGTATCACGTTTAGCCATCTGGACATGCAGATTAGACAGATGCCACCTTCCCACAACTATACAATCCGAGACAACCCAATTAAAGTTTTATCCGCAGCAAGGACTATGGTATTAATTTTCTTTTCTTTTATCCAAGCCTTTAGTGATCATTTGAGCCAAGTGCAGAGGTGGCAGGGCTTTCCTCTAGCTAATATACTCAACTGGTTATTTCTCATCCATATTTTACTAGACACTACAAAAGTTGTTCTATCCTAGAGCTTCATGATGAAGAAAAATGTTCTGGCTGTAGCCAGACTTCCTTCCATCTTACATTATAATGTAGGAAGTATTCAATTATCATCATCTCTTTAGTTTGCAAAAGTTTTAGGACATTTTCTTCTCATCCCTCGAGAACTGTCCAACCTAACACATAATCATGCAATGGATGTACTATTTCAAAAAGATAGTCAGACTGGTCTACATAAATATAAATACAGATGTAGAACTAAAATATAGATATCAGCCCCCAAGAGAGTACAGACAAAATGAGATCCTAGCCAAAATCAGTGTAACAAACAATCAGCTTTAACTTTCAACTTCTCTACTGCAGTGGCCATTAAATCTTAACCTAAATTAAACATCCGGGGGGAAATTTTGACTCATTAACTTGTCAGAGTCTTGTGCACTTTGTTTTAACAGTTTATTTCTCAGTTTCTCTATCAAAATCAACATCCATACTTACAGTAAGTTAAAATAACATAAAAACACAAAATGTATCACATCATTTCCAATAGTACACACAAAATTTGTGCAAGTAAAAAAAATATCTAGCCTTTTGAACAAAACATTTGATTCTATTTTCACTTATTCTACTTGTCATAGTGAAAATTTTCATTACATTTATTAGCTCTGTTATTTCATGGAACCCTATGAATACACTTAATGTTAAAAGGTATGCAAGTTCAACACCAGTAATATCAAAACCTTTTGTATACCGATCTCAAAGTATAATGACTGGAACTTCATGTAATGTAAGTTTGCTCCTCTTATTTATTATGACTGCACTTTTCCCTTCTTGACTTTTTTCTTGGTATTCGTTGGGAGTGGGAAGTAATGAAAAACAGAATAACAATGTTAAAGAATCAACTACAGTATCATATAAAGGGCAACTCAGCTTACTTTATCAATGTATAGGTATCTTTCTAAGCACTGGACAAAATGCTCTGGTGAGGAACTAAATGAAGAGCTGTAATGACAGCAGTAGTCCATAGAAAGATTGTCCAACCTTTCTATGAAATCATCCACTGGGAGTGGAACAGAAGAGTGGGAGATCAGGGAGTCATCCTCAGCCGCTATATGCAGAGCTGCTCTCCCCAAATCAACGCCTCCGTAAAAACTAATGCTAGTTTCTCTCTCAATACTAGATAGTTTTTTAATCTCCGAGCAGAAACCATCCCTTGCTGCCTGTACATGATCGATATTCTGACATGTGAATGGAGATAAACAACCACTATTGCTTTTCCAAGAAAAGATAAGATAAACATCAAATGCACATCCTTGGAAGAAAATTGTTAAAATTGCCAGAGTTAAGACTTGACTCATACCAAGAGACAACCATAAGTTTCACGGATTTACACACAAAGAGGATCAAATTGGTAGATTCTTTTTTGGACAACATATCAGTTACGAAAAATAAATCCAGTCAGTTAAGTAAATCCCATGTATATATTTCTACAATTATTTATGGCCTCAACAGTCGAAAATCTGAGGCACGAATGGATTTTTTCCTTATTTTTCGGTAACTTCTCATGGTTTAGATATCATTTCTGGTGCCCTTGAAAAATAAACTGAGGAAAATCGCAAGAAAGTTAAGTAAGACGACGCAGAAGCAATTAGTCAGATCTGAATCTTGAATAATTTTTCGCCCATTCCATTTACAAGTCCTCAATTCCATGTAGGCAAAAACTCCCATTACAGATTTCTTTGTGATTAGTTTACTCCAACAACGCATAATTGGATAAAAGGCTTCAACCTTAGTGATATAAATACACAAACTAACGAATTATCATAAAGGCATTCAATCCAAGTCCAAGTCTAAAAGCATGTCTCCTAAGCTTTTAAAAATAAGTTAATCTACTTTTAAGTAACTTTTTAACTTCAAAGGTGTTGGATAACTTTTAAGTAAAAAAGTTATTACCATACTCTCAAAATAAGTATCTACTTTATTTCTAATTTTGACCAGTCAAGATAATTATATATCCTGAAAGGTACTTATTTCCTTATGAGTGAACTTTCCAAGGTTAGCCAAACATGCCCTTATCAAGATAAACATGATTTCCGTTTAAAGGCTCTGCCAATGCTCTTCCGAGAGAACTATAAATATCCATTCAATATAATTCAAGAAAGAATAGTCCAATAAATCTATAGTAGCGTAAGCAGATAAAAAGAAAAGGAAAAAAAATCACCAAATAACAATCGCTTTTATTAATCCAAAGTCAACACAAACCAACAATTCAATTAAAAACCAGATAAAATTGAATTTACGTACTAATTAAAATCCTATCAATGGCTTTAATTCAAGATAATCATATCAATCTGTTTAATTCAGAAACAGATAAAACTGAATTTATGTACTCTATTAAAAAGAATTACTGACTCGGGCGTGGATGGTATTTTGGCCAGAAGAATCAAGGGCATCGTGGAGTACAAATTTCAGGTCGTTTTGTGGCAGTGCTGCGGATAATTGACATCTGCAATTGCATGCCGGAGACCTGCTTGGTAATAATGATGCTGGTGATGGGTAAAATGGGAATTTGGAGAGTTTCCAATAATCACTACAGTGTGAAGATGGCGTTGATGATGAGGATGATAGAGTCAAGGTCCCAGAGGAAATCCCTGCAGAAGCCATCATTATTCTCGTTAATTTCTACATGAATTTAATTTAGAGTCCTCTCAAGTGAATTCTGGCCGTCCGAGTATTTTAATACTCTTTCTATCCATTGCACTAATCATTTGCTTTACTTCTAAAAATAGGCACGCGCAAACCATGCTTCACAACTCACATCCGCCTCGCTTTATTCCTGCCTCACCAACACATCTAAACACCAAAAACTTGAAATTCACCTCTACACAATCAAAGTGGGGCTCTATATAAATAATAAGTTGAAAAATATTGAGGCGAATTATACAATAAAACAACAATTAAAAATTTTAATACAATAAAAGTGTCTATAACGAGTTTTTATAATCTTAAATCATTTAACAACATTATCATTACAAATATTATTAAAAATATTTTTTTCAATATATGCAATCATTCATCTATTCATCTCTAATCTGATTGCGCAATTGATATTTTATAATATAGATAGCTGAAAACATATTTTCTACCATAGCAGTTGCAATTGATAAAAGAAAAATCAATTTTTTTTTTTGTGTCTCAATTAGCTTTTGTGGAAAGCCACTGGCCTATGATTCTTCTCAAACTCGAAAATTCTACATTGAGGAGCATATATCTATTTTATAATTATCAAGTTGATTACTAAATAACACAAATTGAACATTAGAGGAAGTTATTTAGATAAAACTTAACAAGTTAAACCAATTTGGACTTATCAAAAATTGAAAATAAAATAGTTAAATACAAACATATCAAATAAATAGGCAATATGTGTAAATTTAATTAATTTTTTTAAAAAAAAATTGAACAGGGCCTAGGCCCCCTCTTGGACCCAAGTATATCCACCCCTGCACCTAGTCACATCTTATACTTTTTAAAACACCGACTTTACTCACTATTTTTTTATTAAGCTTAAAAAGTTGACTTATAGCTTATAAGTAACTAGTATACGACTGTAAAGTTGCAATTCAAATTCTACACATACAAAATATAGAAGAAGGTAGAGTTGAAGACATGAAATTCAAGAATATAGGTTCTTAGCAGTTGCTTTTGAAGAAGACATATGTATATGTTTTTCGTAGGAATGAAAAATTTATGCGGATCGTTGATAAGTAAATAAATAAGTTTTAAAACAAAAAAATTTATTGGTCAACATTAAAAATGAATAAGTTACCTATTTTGATAGTAAATTAAAGATTACTTTCAAAATGTATAACTTTTTGAAGTTAAAATAAAATAATAATAATAATATATCGACACATGATAATAAAAAGAGAGAGAGAGAGAGAGAGAATTGCATATTCGGTCTTCAACCTTTAAAAAAACATTGGGATATATCCATAACTTTTAAAAATAGCATCAAACGTCCCAACATTTGAAAAAACTAGCTAAGAATACGTGCATTGCACGTAATTTTGTAATAATATTATGATTTTTTATTTTAAAATCATCGATGAATTTATCATTTAAATGAAACTCATTCTCAATCATAAGTTCATCGATGATTATGACCAACTAATGAATAGCATTCAAACTTCTTGGTAAAACATGTGGTTCGTTAAAAAGTACGTGACCTACATAAATGTTAAGTTTGAAAGATTATTAATACTCTTTTAATTATATTTTAAAGCATATATCTAATGGCATATCAGAAAATACAACTTTCTTTTATGAAAATTAGTATCAAATTCTAAAATACATGAAAATGGTAGATATAAGTATAACACAATTTTTCATTGATTTTCTGTATTTATATTATTATAATAAGTACATGAAAACAAAACATTTAGCCTTTTTTAGATAACTAGTTAAAAACACGTGCTTTGCACGTGATTTTGTAATAATATCATAAATTTATTTTTTTGTTAAAATTTTTAAATAATAAAAGTTCGATAGTTATTTCTTTATTTTATCTATCCAACTTTCCATTAGTATCTTAGGTCACTTTGATTAAAATTTAAAATATTAAAAAAATTGTCAATTTGCTTATAAATTTAAAAAAAAAACAAGAGAGTACCTCAAAAGTCAGGTTTCTTCAACCTCTAAAAAATATAGATACTCAACTACATGTGTCGTGATGTTAGTTTTCTAAAGATTCTTTAATTTTAGAGATTAGATATCTATTAGGGTTTGTGTCTCCAATATAAGGTGTAGAAAATCACAGATATGTAAAGTGTTCAAAAGTTTTTCATTTTACTAACCCTTTTCATTATCATTGAGAAAAATCATAAACTTACCGATCATAAGATTCACAATAAAACTCATAATTCATCTTTATTTTCATTTTCATCTTCATCTTCATCTTCGTAGGGCGAAACATTTTTTGATGGCTTGGCATTATCAACAAATGTTGTAGAAGTGATCTCCAATATTTTACAGTAAGAAGGTTTTTGATTTTTAAAGTTTATTTGTTACATGTTGATCATATGGTATCTATTGTCTTGTTTACATACATTTATACAAATCTATCCATATATTCCATTTGACAAATTTTGACAGTACCAAACAATTTCTCCGGCAATTCCTCCTCTGACCGCACCTCCACCAAGAAATCCATGTCCATTGTAACACACCACAAAGCCACGCACAAAAATTGCGGTGGCAATTGTTGAGCTGCTAATATCAACATATATTTTAAGATAATTAGGTCCTTTGTGGTAATAATAATTCAGAACTTTACCTAATAGGCATGACGGGTAATTTTTCACTGTAGTTTTCATGATCCATTGTCCATTCACAATTTTGTTTATGATCTTAAATATACTGTTGCGAAAAACATCCGACTCATAAATAAATTGATACAATAGTGAATTGGAGTGATGAGTGATAATTATAGTTGGAGGCTAGTGTTTTCAATTAATTATATTTCAATTTATGAAATGAAGAGATGATGGTAGATGGATATGTAGAGAATTTTAGATGCTTTAATTAAGATTTAATTGAACCAATTTTAAAAAGCATTTTAAATTAATTAAGGGCAAATTGAAAAATTTAAAATATGAGGGAGGATATTTTGGTCCAAAAATGTTTATCCCTTTTAGAGATATAGTATAGATTAAATATAATAAATAGGGATTTAGTCTTTTCAACTTCTAAAGACTACATATAGTTATAAATATTAAATTAGGGTTTTAATTATAACATTAACTTAAGGACAATTTAGAAAATATATAATATTAATGAGGGTATATTTGTCCAAAAAAATATTTCTCTTTTAAGCCCCTTTTAGATTAGTATAGATTATTATTAGAAAAAGAATCCCAAAACTCTTTGACATAAGATAAAGAAGAATTTTTCCTTTTTATATCCATTCAGTTTTAATGCACCCATAAACTAATGATTTTTTTTTTATATATTTTTTTTTTGTTCTTTTCATGCATTCTTTCCCACAATTCCATCTGAAATATTAATAAATTTCAAAAAAATTCAAAACAACCAGATATTTAAACAATATATTTCTTAATAAAAATTCATGATTATAACTCATAACATAAAATCACTTATTATGCAATATTTACCTTATACATAACATGATTCAGTTTATCCAAGTTATGTTTTCCTCAACTGCGTGCTTGAAAGATAGTAACACCAATTCTCCTTGTTCCAACTCGTTCTTCTTCAATAAATATATGTTTAATGCTTGCGAAATGACATAAAATACCATTCGAGCTTAAATCCCTTTGTTATCAAGACTACCACAATAATTAACGTTTTTACATCGAACAAATATTATAAAGCAAGAAAAAAAGATATTGAAATCAAAATTTAAATGAATATTACCATCATATATATTCTTAAAATTAGTGAATCGTTTATGAAAAATTAACACATTCATTATTACCACATTATTATCAAACTAATTATCAAATATTAAAAACCGTCAATGCGAGGAAAAAAATTATTGGCATAATAAAAAAAAAAGAAGAAAAAAAGATGAAGAAAGTATGAATCAATAATAAGAAAATCGAAATGCAAAACCAAATTCCTCTTGTTTTATTATGTTGATGAATGAATTTACTTAAATTCTCGTGCATAATAAGACCGACTCTTTGATTGTTTGCAATTAAAGATAATAATTTCAATATATTAAAAAATTTATTAGCTTTATATTTTTATTTATTTTCATTAATTACAATATATAATAGAATTTAAAGAGGCAAATCACTTTCAATGATCGAAATGCAATATTTATGTGGTATTAAAATAGTCTAAATTAAAGCCAAAATAAATAATATTAATTGAAAGATGATTTTAGGAATTATAAATTATCTACAGGGGCAATATCGTCCATAAATGTTTCTTCCATATTGGGACTTTTATATGTAGTATAGATATAGATAGGTATGGTAGGTCCTTTATGACGAAATTGTCATTCCCTTTCAATAAAACAAAAAATAAAAAACAAGAAAAAAGAAAAAAATAATTGAAAATTAACCAAATGTACCCAAAAAAATAAAAAAAATAAGAAATGTACCAAAAAAAAAAAAGTAACAAAGATGTCATATTTTTTTTTATCAAACTTCAAAATCCAAAATCCACAATCATCCCCAAAATTTTGAGTAACGACACGTCGCCATACTACAGTTGAAGAATAACTTCCCTCTAGTGGGTTTTTTGTCACCAACTTGCAGCTATTGCACGAAACCTAGTCCACATTTTGGGCAACGCTACTTCTTTGGACAAGATTTGTGCCAGTGCAAAGGATCCCTACAACTATAACAAACTCCGTCGTTTGGTCCTCCTATTTTAGCGCTGTTGGTGAGATCAATCCACAAGCATATATTAGGCAAGGCAATCCATAAAAGTTATAATTCAAAATAAAATCACTACATTATTAGACACAGCAAAAATACTAAAATAAAAAATATCATGCTCTAATTCGCAGCCAATGTGAGTGGTATTCCCTGGTTACTGATATGTAGTTGTAGATTACATGTTCAAAATTATAATAAAAATAACGCAAATGCAAGTTACATAATAAAAACGCATCAAAACAAATTGCTTGCAATAAAACCAATTTTTCAGTTGGAAAAACACCTTTTACACAAGATGTTTGTATGATGAAAGATGTTTCATAGAACTCTGGCAAAGCAATAATTTCATTGTAATTGTGCAATCATAGATTCAACATATTGAAGATTACAAATGAGGGCTTACCAAGAAAACAATAAGCCCCGATTTTCAGGCCGACTTGGAGTGGTAGAGGACGAACACGAACACGAACACGAACACGAACACGAATCCCCAATTTTTTGGCCGGCTGTGAGTGGGTTCTTGTAGACGAAAACGAAGAAAAATCAAAGCAACAAATATTCAGGCGTGCTGGGAGTGCTAGTACACGGGATCGAACAAAGACGAAACGCGCGAACTCAAAACAATTGAAATGGGATACTAATTTTCGCCATTTTTCCCTTTCGGCCGAGTCTCAGGTAGAGAAATGTGAAAACATTTTTCTTTTAAATAATGTGGAAGTTTGTAAATTTCAACTCACCTAAGGGCGTATAGGTCATTTTGTCATGGTGGTCTAACTTTCTGTTTGTCTTAATGTCCATCCACTATTTCTCATTTTAATATTACCATGTTATGAATTTGTCTTAAAATTATTATTCTTAGTGGAGTAATGGTCTCACTATAATACAATTTTGACTCGCCCTATGATATAAACATAAGGGGAAAACAAATGTTTACTGTGGGCAGAATTGAGTAATATTCTTTCTTAATTTTTTAAAGAATTGAGTAGCTTCTGATTTCTTTAAATCTAGATTTGAACTTTTAATTTGAAACGGATTTTGTTCAAGATCGAGATGTATTATTTTTGTTCAAAGTCTTAATATAAAATGGAGCCTTCCACAGGGACTGAGTAAGGGGTCGAGTTGAAAATTGAGTTGGTCAATTATCAATTATTGACGATCATTGATGGTTTTGACGAGTTTTTAGTAAGACTAAATAAATTTTTTTAATTCTTATATACAAAGAATATTTTGATAAAAGAACTTGGACTATAAACAAATTCCTACTTTACTAAAAGTCACTTCAAACCCAAATATGCTAAGTAGGTGGCCCAGTGTTAGTCGGACCATAATTGTAACGTAAATTGAGATACATGGAATCCTAATTCTACAATAAATATATAATGGCAAAAACCTACTCCCGTCCTCTCCCTCTCCTCTCCCTCTCCCCAGATCGCAAGAGTACACAAAGTCCTGCTCCTTATATACACGTAAGTAGTCGAGTGTGTGTATATATAAATGAAAATGTAAACGGACGTGTGTGTTCATGTTGTCTGTGGATTGTTTGTGTATTTGTTTAATTGGAATTATTTGAACTGTAACGGCAGGCGAAGAAATTGAAGGAAGATTTGATGTACTTGCTTGGGGATCGTAACCACATGAAGAATCATGATGATTGCCCTGAAGCATAAAGGTACCTTCTTTCTTTCCCCCTCCTCTCTGTCTGTCAGTCTTTTGGGTTTATACACGTATGTGCATGTAATTCTTGATTGTTGCTGATTTGCACGTGTTTTTATTTTTATCGGGATCTTTTGTGAGATTTTAGACGTTTTATTTATTCCTGAGGGATATACAATGTTTTTTATCGGGTTTTTGGTTTTCTAGTTTTGGGAATTCAAATTAGAATAAAATTTACTGGTTGTGAAGATTTTTTTTTTTCAACACCGCACATAAAATTTTCTCATTTTTCTTTTTTGGGTGTTTGGGGGTGGGGGTGGGGGTGGGGGTGGGGGTGGGGGTGGGGGAGGGAATGAGATTGTGGGGATTTATTTGAAAGTGTAACTTACTTTTCCTTTTATGTGTATGAATGATTATTTGGAATGAGAAAGTACCAAAAAAAAAGAGCCAATTTGACATCTTGGAAAAGTTCCACGAGGATGATTTAGTAAGTTTATGATTGGAAGTGGTTGTGAGGGGATGCTTTAGATATGAGAGGAATGTGAAATTGTTGACAGGTGTAAACTATAAAGTAAAACTACTGCGTATCTAACATCAGTTCACTAAGTTGTCTAAGAGCATATCTATGGTAGCTAAGCGGTTGTGAGTTACAACATTTCCTACTGGGACCTTGTTCCCTTTGGCATATGCTAATCAGAAGTAGATATGATTTATAGCCAAATGGATGGGATTTTAGAATTGCCTTTTATTTATTTATGCTAGCCTTGAAAGTTCACCTTGTAGGTTAAGGCAGCAGGAGTTAAGCATTTAGGGATGCTCAACATGGAGGGTCCTTCAATGATTCAGTTCGCTGGCCTCTTTCTCATTTTTTGTTTTTTAATTGAGAACCCAACTATCCTCCATGTTTATATCACTTTCCATACAATAATATTTTCTGCTTCACCTGAAGAAGAAAAGCACCAGAAAACACTTAGCTCACCATTGGAGGTTTTCAGTCACGCAAAACACCCTGTGGTTCTCCCCTCTCTTTCCTCTCCCTTATATACCCGCAAGAAAAAGTGCTGAAAAGCACACATTATCTTTTAGAGATCACGTTTCCCTTTCAGATGTTGGACATTAATTTGAGTTGAAGATAGAGTACTAAAAGATATGAGAAAAGATCAAGAACACTGTAGGAACCTTCTTACAGACATATAACTTGAGATACTCCAAAGAAGGGATTGATGCTTTTGTTTGGGGACTATGTTCTTTGCAATCATAGGTATTGTGAGTTTTGAATAAAACATCTATAAGTTTCATGCCTTTATATGGACATAGTGCTAAAGAATTTCCATATGGTTCCAAAGTTAAGTGAGATGAAAACCTGACTGGGCTTCTATAGATTACAATTTGATTCTTTAAGGAATTTTGAATTTTTCAGATGTTGGTCGTAGACGTCCTACCATGGGCTGATTTGTCAAATTCACATACTTAGCTAGTTGCAAAGAAATTTAGCCATAGATCTTGAAGGGAAATTACGGCTTTGGCATCACACGATTTGATACTTGGTTGAGTTCCACTGTTTACCCATAGACATGACAGAATGCTTAAAGTGTCATAGAATAAAGGGTTTCCTTGCATTACTCTTGTGAATCAGAGCTTCTTTAGGTCTATTCAGAACATGCCCCATTCATCTAAGTCGTTAATTTTTCGTCAATTGGTGTCACTTTTTTTTGTTGACATATATTCTTTATACATTGTAGTATTGCCAATTCCATTTTAACAAACCAACACAATATTATAAAGCGAGTGTACTGAAACTAAAAGAAAATAAAAATGATTTTCCTACATTTTCTGTTTGAATCAACATTAAAAAGGAAACTCTTGTTCATTTGCTTTGCTACAAAGTCCTATATATTTGTGGGGCAGAAGATGCAGGGATCATTTTCTTGCAAGAAAGTATTCCGCGTGACTTTCTTGCCAACCTAATGCAAGGAAAAATATAATTAACTACCCTCATTGCACTTTTTTACCTTATGTGCTATCAAACAATACCTTAGAAGCTACCTTGTATCTGGTGAGAAAATGCATGTCAATGCAATGAAAATAGATAGTGTGCCACTCAAAATATGAATGGGCCCCAGTAACCACTAGCAGAGGAGAGCTTGTGAGATAGAATTTCTCATTATCAAAACTCCACGATGGCGAGGATGGGGGCTTGGTCCCATCATATGTCAAACCCGGATGAGATTTTGAAGTCCTAATTCATGATTGAATGCCATGTGATCGAAGTCGTAAAAGTTACCCAATTCAAATGTATCATCATCATCATACGATATTTGTCTTAGTTACGTATTCTTGGAATTTCAGAAAGTTTTTATGTGCTTTATGAATATCATCGATGTTTGATTTAAATTTGAACTTTCCTGCTTCTATTGCATACCTCAGCAACTTACTGCTTTCGGAATTTAAGCATGAACAGAATGTCCATCAAGATAAATTGAAGTTTTTTGGACCAAACAACTAGATTAAATTTCATTGACATAAACTTAAATTTAATCTGCAATTCAACTTGCCTTGAAGATGAGCTCCTAGATTCTCTAGTTCCAAACCCTATCATAAGTGGGGAAAAGCTGGCTTAATATTATTTTTCTATTCTATTAATCGCAGATACTCGGCAAAAGACCTCTGAGGCACCCTTAAACTGCCTCCGGAGCAAGGATTGCCCTTGGAATCTGCATTGCAATGGTACCTCCAGTGAAGGATTTTCGGAGCTCAAAGATGGCCTCCTTGCTCATTCACATGGGAATGCGACTGAATTAGATCTCTCATTAAGCAGAGATTCTCGTGAATTTCAGAAAGAACCTCGACAGTGGCCCATATACCATCGTGACTTAGGCTCATGGGCGGCTTTCTATTCTGATTCTAGTAATGTGCCTCTACGTCAACTGAATGCCTCTGAGGATCAATTTCACCCTTTCTCAGTAAATCAGAGAGTCCAGTATACTCCATTAAACACGTTTCCTCAAAATTATGCATATGATAACCAGATCCAAGATTTTCACTATTTTATCGTCATTGATTTTGAGGCGACATGCGACAGAGAAAAAATTCCCCATCCTCAAGAGATAATTGAGTTTCCATCTGTAATAGTGAACAGCCTTACTGGACAGTTGGAAGCTTGTTTTCAAACATATGTGCGGCCTACATGCAACCAGCTCCTCAGTGAATTCTGCAAGGATTTGACAGGCATCCAGCAAATTCAGGTCTGTTTCAAGTCCAAAGTTCAATCCTTTTGATTATGTTCTTAATAAAATATGGCTCTTGAGGGAAATATGTCAAATCATTGAGATTATATTTGTTTCCTCTTGAGTGATCTAAATTCAATGAGGCACACATTGCAACCAATGGGATACATAAAAGTGGTCATAGGCTTGTCCACATACTGTGTGGTGAATATGGAGATAAATCATTTGATGCAAGAATGGAATCCTTTACCATAAAGTGGGTAGAGAAATCCTTAAATTTCATTCTGCCACTCTCATTGTATTAGTTCCCCCCAGGCCTCTTCCCCACAACAATGTTGGCTACCGCAAACAAAAGAGCACACACGCACACACACAGAGAACCTTTCTTGTCCTTGCTTCTCTTCTCTATGAACATTGCCACTTTTTTGCAAAACCATATTCCTTTCCACCTCCATTATATCTACTGCTAAGTAAGGTTTTCCCTGCCAACCACCTTAATTTAAATTATGCATTTTACTCAAGACGTATTCGACCAAACATATTTGTATATGATAGCATTCATATTTTAATCATAGTTTGCTTATGGTATAATGATATTATATTATGTACATTTACATTTCTTTTAGTATCTGTTACCAGAATTATTGGTTATATTGCATTCAGTTTCTAGTTTTTTTTTTCCCTCCATAGCAAACAAAAGGGGGTTACTCTTGGATTGTGGTTCTACCAAAATGAAATATAATCATGATGCATTACCAACTCAAATTTGACGAGGATAGTAGAATTGAAAACTTGATTTTCTTGTACAAGGGCTAAGGTTGGACAGTAACAACTGGGATTATTTTAGAGAAGAAGGCTCAAGGCTTCTTGAATTTGTTATGATTCTGTTCATATCAGTAACAGTATCACGTGGACAGTACTAAGGGTTTGAAAGCAGCTTGGTTAGGCACATGTTTGCCATTGCTTAAATTATAATTTCAGTTGGTTAAACATACTTTTTATTCACACATTTTATAGGACCCACATCTTACAACTCACTTTTTATCCACACATTCACTTACAACTTATAATATAAGCACTTAAAAAATAATTTTAGCACTACCAAACATATGCTAGATTTCTTAGGAAACTGGTTGAACTTAAATTTTTGTATTCCAGAATCAAGTTTGATTGGTTCCAAGATCCAAGGATGAAATAAGCTTTCTGAAATTTAAGAACAGCAACAAACGAAAGAATCATTCCGGTAGTCCTTGAAGGTATCATGCAGTCCCAAGAAAGCTTTAGAGTTGTGTAAAAAGCCAAAAACATAATTATTTGCTTATACTTGAAATTTTAAGGTGCATGTCTATATATAGGCTGCAAGGTATTTGCAAGTGGGACTCAGCATCTAGTAGAGCAACATAAGACTACTTATTAAAATTGAACTTTGAATCCTAATATGACAAAAACGTAAATGATCCAAAATAATACTCTAAACTAGAAGTAATCTGCAATTATGAAATTCATGAATAACCATGACTTGTAGAAAGCTTATAAAAGTAGCACTGGAGCTTATAAAAGTAAATTAAAACATAAATTAGGGCTTGTAAAAAGCTAAATAATATTTATCAAACTCCATATTTGGCTGGTATTAGGACAGAATCCTAATACCAAACATTGAGCCTTCTTCTAGTTTGTATTTTCTTGAGCTTCTAATAGACTGCATATTATTTAATTTTTATTCTATTCTCTTGCAAAATCTAGATCTATTGTATTCTTGACTTGTTTTTTCCTGTGCTTTTGGTTGTGCATAAGTGTATTAGATGGATATTAATGTCTGGCTGAAATGCTTTTTCTTGCATTACTGCTGTGATACATTCACCTCACCACTTGTGCTAGAGGAGATTGCTACAGGAACCCTGATCCCTCACTCAGCTGTATCTTGGGTTTTGTGATGTTGATATTGATGAATAAACTCCTATCTCCTGTTTATTCTGATTTTCTCTCCAGGAAATTTTGTGATGTAAATTGCATTCTGTTAAAATCGTAGGTGGTATATTCACCTGAATGTAGCTTAACTGAATTGAGGTCGATCACTACATGAGATTATCACATGAACCCTGAATCATGTTTAGTTGTATATTGGGCTATGTGATGTTTATGTCAACGGGTTGAACTCAGAGCTCGTGTTAATTCTGATTCTTCTCTCCAGGAAGGCAGGAACTAATACGACGTCCTTTGCATTTTGTGGAAACCATAGCTAGTGTAAACATGTGATTTAAGTTATCCACATCATATGCTCACGTTAATTTAAAGTCAAGCATTTTCTGTACTTTGTAAAGCAGAAAGTAATATGTAAAATGCAAATATATTTTATCATTTTATTGAGAGTATGTGTTCAGCTTTTCTAAGTGTTTGTTTGGGAATGTTTAAATTATAATTTCAACTGGTCATACTGGTTAGAACATATTTTATATCCACACTTTTCATAGGATCCACAACTTACAAACATATTTTTTATCCACATTTCATAGGATTCACAACGGTCAAACATATTTTTTATCCACACATTTCATCATTTTCATAGGATCCACAACAGTCAAACATATTTTTTATCCACACATTTCAATTGGTCGTGCTTTGTGCATATTTTATTGTCCTTGGAATACCACCGCTGACATGCATTCATTTGTCCCTTAAGTTTAAGGGCCATTTTTTTTACTTTTATTTATTTATTTCTTTAAGGTTAAAATACCTCTTCACTCTGCTTGGGATACCTAACAAGAGAAATAATTATCCAGTGTGGTGCTTCACATACTTCGAATTGGAAAAAATATAATCATATTGTTCATCGAACTATGTGGTGCTATCCTATATCTCCAGCCTTCATATGTTGTCTAATTTTATGATATCTATTGAAGTTGTTAACAGATTGTTGGCTTTTCTAGGTGGACCGGGGAGTTACTCTCAGTGAAGCTCTTCTTAGGCATGATGAATGGCTTGATAAGAAGGGAATAAAAAACACCAACTTTGCTGTGGTTACATGGTCGAACTGGGATTGTCAGGTGATGTTAGAATCAGAGTGCCGCTACAAAAAACTTAAAAAGCCTTCCTATTTCAATCGGTACATTTCTACTTCTCAACTTCGATGTCTGCAATCATTCTTAACCTTGTTCTTACATTGAAATTCTCTTAATGTCAGTCACTAACTCGATTTGTTTCTCTTTCACCAGATGGATCAATTTGAAGGTTCCTTTCCATGAGGTTTTTGGTGGAGTGAGGTGCAATCTAAAAGAGGCAGTCGAGATGGCTGGCTTAGTCTGGCAAGGCCGTGCTCACTGTGGTCTGGATGATGCCAAAAACACGGCCGTGCTACTTACTTTGCTTATGCGTAAGGGCTTTAAATTCTCAATTACCAACTCCATTATGAGTCAGTCTACCGATGATTCCTTTGCAAGGAAGCTACCCCCACAACATCTTCCATTTGTTTCACCTCAACCTCAGAAATGGTGGGATCTGCATTTTCGAGCAACGCAGTTTGACCCGTATTGTCATTGTGGAGTGAAAAGCAGCAAAGGGATGGTTCGAAAACCAGGTCCTAAGCAAGGGAGCCTATTCTTTGGATGTGGAAACTGGACTGCTGCTAGAGGTGCTCTTTGCCATTACTTTGAATGGGTCATTCCCTCCTGATTCAATTCAACTCAACTACCGTTTAGGGTAAACATTGCTACCGATTGTAAAAAGAAAAAAAAAATGGATTCGGTTTTCTCCTAGAAGAAGCAGGTTACCTTTGTTTCATGAGGTTTCCGCTTCTCTATGGGCAATATGTAGATATTTAGCTCAAGCTTATCGTAGTGAATGGAGGATGCTGCCAGTCTATATACATATATGGCTTGATGCAGAAATAGTATCGGACAGTAGTTAAAAGAAGCCATCACAGGCTGAGACCATGTTTTTATTACATATGGTGTGAAATTGGGATATCTTGGGGGCTCTTATGTATTTATTACCATAAAGACGGAGTTTCTTAGTTTCTTCATGAGATGGGACTTTGTTTATTTATTTTCGTTCTCTTTCCAGTTGCCGTACCCGTCTTTAGGCTTCAAGTAAGCTAATATCATAGCTTAACTTTTGACTTGTTTACCTAATGTTTTCATTTTATCGACTGTAACTTCTCTTGTCTTGTCTTCTTGTCATGAATATATCGACTCTCCTTGAAAAACCGACAGAATTTCCAGGTATCATAGGGGACGAGGATGCAGCCTTTCGCTAGGCTCAAAGTAGGAAAACACTTGGTCAACTAAAGGAAGTCATCGGAGGTGAAATAATTAACACATTAGAATTGTTCACTTCTGATAGCTCGTTTGGTTTGTGGATAAAATTGTTTATCTAAATAAAATTTATTTGGATAATAATTATTCGGATAACATGTTTATCATTATTTCGTTTAGTTCAACTAGGTCGTTCATTTATGTATAAGAATGAAAAAATTCACTCTTAAAAAGTCGGTTTTTCGTAAAAAAATACAATTTTACTTTTATTCTTAATTAAACGAAAAAAAGTAAATAAAAAAACTAAAAAGAGAAAAAAAAATTGGGTGGAGCGACAGAGGCGGAGGGTGGCGGATGGTTATCGCAGGGTATGTATGTTCAAAAATAGTTTCGTTCTATATTATAATATTATAAAGGGTATGTTTTTTAAAATGAGTGAATATTTATTTAGATAAAAAATTTGTTCTACCTTTTCTGAAGATAAAATTTATTTTTATTTTTTGCTTAAATCGTTATTTGAATAAAAATATATTTGGACATCAGTTTAATCCAAATAAGATAAGACAAATTTTATTTATTATTTTTAATTATTGACCATATTAGCATATGCCAAACAGTATGTTTACATGGGCTAGAGTCTTCATTTTTTCCAATTTTACTCGTCGTCTCTGGCTTCTCATGTTAGCTTGGTTGTGGATTGTGGTATCCCATGTTTGATGAAGGTGTTATCTTTAACTAGACTGGAATCAATGACATGATTGGATCATACTTTGTAATTGTTGCCTGTTCGAGATTTTTCTTCTTCTTCCTGTTTATCACTGTCATTTTTTGACCTTCAATAAATAATTCGATCTATTAACATTTCTTTAACATTACAAAATTAGTTATAACGATTGCTAACTCAGTGAACCTCCATTAGAATCGTAAAAACAGATATCCATTCATTTCGAAAGATGTTGTGTTGGAATTTGGAGTGTTAGAGGTTGTGATTCCTATATGCTTGTGGGCGCGGAATTTTTTTTTTTTTTTTTTTTTTGTTTTAAAAAATTTAACTTAAATTTAAACAATATTGTCGTGCTTCATGGCTTGCTCACTCGGCACGAACCTCGGTTGTAGATCATGTTAGACCTTTGTATTTTGAATATCATATTTCAATTTTATACCTCTAACTTCCATTATATATAGTGGGAAGAACGTCTTCATTTTATTGGTTAAACAGTTGGACAAAATATATAATTTTATTTGCAGTGTCGTAAAAAAAAAGTGTTCAAACAAGTGATGATAAATATTGGTCCTTATCTTTTCACTTCTAGATTATGTGTTATACTTCTGAAAAATTTAGCTCCAAAATATTGATACCATGTCTAAGTATCAATATTTAGATCTCTTATTAATCGCATACAATTTAATTTCTTTAATTGTGATTCTATCCTGGTCGATTTTGACATTTTCGTAGTCTGAAGCTAAATCTAAAAATTAGGCTTTCAAAGCTCAATCTGATAAGTGATAAGTCATTAGCAGGACAATAGGTGGGTTGAACTTCAATATTTTTTATGTTTTAAAATTGATCCATTCGATTTTGTGTTACTACTTAATAATAGTTTTGGTCTTAATAGAATGTGACTTGTTTGGCTTGAAACTTTTGCAAAAAGTTTTTTTTTTTAGTGAAAACTTCACTAATCATAATTTGTTTTTTTTTGTTTCGAAAATGGGCAGATTTTGGATCTAATGTGGTTGTTTCCTCCTCTCGACCCAAAACGGCCCTCATTCTACCACCTGATTTTAACATTCATACAATTTTTTTTCGGCACATTGATCATGATTCTAACATCCGATATTAAGTTCTTAACCTACTTTATTTTGACAAATGTGTAATTAATTAAAAATATAAAGATTAAAATGGTCAAATTTAAATTTTCGAGACTATAAAAAAAAAAAAAAAAAACCCGTCAAAGAAAATGCCTACCAAGTCCCGCCTCCAAACTCAATTGTGCTAAATTCACGTCAGTAGACAGACCCTACACTAGTCTCTCGCGAAGAACAAAGCATATAGAAAGATTCTTGAGCATGGTATGGTTGTCACTTTTGAATGTGTATTAATTTATTTTCTTTCTTCTCAGAACTCGTCGGAATTTCAATTGCAAATATTATTTGCATTTGGATTTTTTGTGTGTGCAAATTGGTGTATAATTTTCAACACTAATTGTTCTTTTTACCTCAGGATGTGTTCAGGAAAGCAATTCTGAATCCAGGACCTCCTGAAGATTTCGCACTTCAGACTGTGCAAGAAATTATAAAGCATCAGGTGCGTATATATATGAATTCGCCTTCACTCAACTGTGTTTCACTTGCGTATTTATCCATTTGTGTGTATAGCTTGGTGATATGTTTAATTTAAGCCGTATTATTTGTTTGTTAGTTCATTAAATTTCCATGGCCAAGTGCTTTTTCTGAGGTGACTCCGGTTCGATTGATTTTGAACTTCAGGAATTTTGTTGACCAAAAGAAAAAAGGAATGCACGTGGTTTCTTAATTTTGAACTTTATCTTTGTATGAAAGAACAAATGGCACAAACTTCTCTATTTTTGTGTGTAATATGGCTAAAATTAATTGCATAATAGAAAAATCCTTACATGTTTGTAGGTTGGAATGTGAT
Organism: Forsythia viridissima; assembly: GCA_030279155.1. Classification (NCBI taxonomy): domain Eukaryota; kingdom Viridiplantae; phylum Streptophyta; class Magnoliopsida; order Lamiales; family Oleaceae; genus Forsythia; species Forsythia viridissima. Next base: position 11,933,818 of record CM059045.1, on the reverse strand, counting down.
TGCTCTCTTTAGTAAACTATCACAGCTGGAGAAAAAAAAGTTCCTTTTGACTTTTAACATTTAATTAGGTACTATTACATGAAATTATCTTCTTGTTTTGATCTTTTGGCTTGTTAATTTTTCATTTTCCACTTTTGCAGAAACAAACAAAACTAGTCCAAGATGAGAATCAATTGCTTGAAAATATTCTGAGGATGTTGCTTCAGGACTTGGTGGTAATCCTACTTTCTCGAGTTTATATTTCTTGTTCCATGATATCCTGCAAATGAAAAATATTCATATACAAGACCAGCATGTTTGTGTTGACATGAAATTAAGATACCTCAAATAAAGTCAAACTTGGGTTAATGCAAATGTTCTCTGAGATATACTTATTGAAGAAAAATGTTAGCAGAGCCTTTGATTATTGGCTTGCTAAGTAGTTCAGCATTTGGAACAGAGGTTAGATTACACTTTATAGCTTGTTTTGCCCCCTTTTGACCGGGTTGGTGGACAACAACCAGTTTCAATGGTTATTAAACAAGTTGAACTTTTGTGATGATATCTGAATGTATTTGATATAAGTACAGATTTTAGTTTATTGAAGTTGAAACTTTTGATAGGGAATTCATTTGTAATCTTGCGAAAATATCTGCATATGCTTGAGACAGTATTTTATTCTAATCCTTAGTTTACTATGTCAATTTGATAATGGTCATGCGGTGCCATCTTGTTCCAGTCAGCTGCAGTTCAGTCAGGGGAGGAAATCATGCAATATGGACAATCTATTGCCGATGGGGATATTCACAAGGGTCAAATTCCTCGACTTCTTGGTGAGTTCATACTTTCAAGTTTCACTACTTCTTAACTACAAACCTTAGTTAAGCACATACTTTCTGTTGCCATTTCTGTAGATTTCAATCTTCTGAATGGTGTCAGACCTTATACTATTTTTTCAATTAATTTATTGTTAGAAGTTTAAATAGAGCTGCTCAAAAGTATCTTTTTGTTGTTTGTTTTCTTATCTTATGTTTGCAGAGAGGACATATAATAGGGTTATTTCACCATGAAATAGATAACAAATTACACTAAAAAGAATTCCTTAAAGAATCTAGAGTAACATCAATAAGTATAGACCCTGAATCTCTCATCCAAAAAGCGAAAAAATGGTACTTGACAAAGAGACCACTGTACAAGAAGACCGCCTAGTTGAAGAAAGGCTATCCAGTTCTTTATTCGGACATATTATTTAGTTTCACATGAATGTGGAGAATGTCTATAAGCTGGATGACTGGAAGTAGTTATTCAGGGTTGGAGAAGACACTGACCACAAGATGTAGCCATTTAACATATTGGCAGAAATGGAAACTCTATTACTACAGATTCAGAACTAAATGGATAGATGGGACAAGGAAATGACACTTGTTACAAGATTATGCTAATTACTATTGTAGAAATGAAATTAATTACCTATCTCTAGCTAAAGCAAAATTGGATGTGTTTTGTAATGATTGTAATGAGCTGCACAAGCCCAACGACAGTTTCTGCTAACTAATTCCAGGAAAGGGTATTAACTAGAGTTGGTATTGGATGTAGAAATTTGTTTTAGAAAACATTAAAGGCTTGAGAATTGCAAGTCTGCTGATTAGCGATCAAGATCAGGAACTGCTTTATGCTTCTAGACTTCTAGTGGGTTAAAACTCTGAGAAAATTTATTTAATTAAGGGAGAATATCAAGTGAGGATGAGAGGAGGGCTTATGCCTTGAGTACTATATATCCTACTGCAAATAGTTATAACATTTCTGAATTCAACATGTATAATTGCTAATCATCAAAATTTCAGATAACTTTTTGAAAACGAAAGTATGCTGGAAGGAGGAATAAAGATAAACAATCTAGTTAGCAGATCAAGGAGCGAAGTCCTGCTGGGGGAGTTGGAGGGGAACAAGAGAAAATCTTGATCATGTAATAATCTAATCCAGCACAGAAGAATTATAAGGAGATAGGGTAGTTGTACAACGAGAAATTGAAGCCACTGAGCTAGAAAAATAGTTCAATGACCATAATAATGAAGATGGAAAAAGGTGACTGTGAAGAATCTTGGGACAGAAGGAGTGCATTTGAGGAATGCAAAGTGGATGTGCCTTTTAGTGAACTTCAATGCATTTTGGGGAACAGGTGGGCAGATTTGGTTCCTCTAATGCTCTATGTTTCTTGGGAGTTCAACTCCATGGGGAATTTAGAGTGCTGATATTGGTAGATTTATCGGTCGATTTCTTTTCACTTCTTTGTTCAGAATATTGGAGATTGATTTAAAAGGACTTTTGAGGCATCTTCATTTTAGTTGATCACTTAGAAAGATTGGCCGAGGGTATTCTCTGCAATGAGGTTCCCATCAGATAGAATTGGTTGCAAAAGAATGAAACTATGGAAAAAAATTGATTTGCTATTAGAAGGAAAAGATATATGAGGTTATTGTTGACATACGAGGGGAAGACAAGATTCTACTCTATTTTGTTTTGAAAATGTAAAATGTGGAATTGTCGTTTTCTGTGGGTTTGGTGATTTGGAAATGGTTAATTGTAGCTGAAGCAGCAAAGGTATTTTGGCCATTTTCTTGCTAAAAAGGTGAAACAGGTAGAGGAGAAATCAAATGTTAAGGTTTACTGCTAAATTAAGTCAAGGAGGACTTTTTCAGCTTAAATTGAAAATACTAAGTCAGGATGTGTGCATTAGGCTTGAAAGTGAGGCAATAATGTGAAGGCACAGAGTTTAAAAAAGGGGATTGGAAGGTTAAGCAGCTTAAGCTAATTTGAGAACACTACGTGGGCATAAAATTTGTAAGAGAATTATAGAAATCCGTGAGGTAACTCGCTATTGTAGAGACACTCCCCCAAGTTTCAAAAATCACAGAAACCTCTCGAAATATGTTTTCTATAACAATTTCCAGCAAAGTAAATTTGTATTTCTTATTTCACTCTTAAGTATTTATAATATAATGTGAAACTATTATTGAATATTATTTAACCATCAATCGTTTCTTAAGATTTTTGATGTAAATGTGAACATTGTTTTTAGCTAAAATTAATATTGTTAAATATTCTTTAATTTTCATATGTTATACTCGTAACAGTTATACCATGTGAAGTATAAACATACTTTCTTATTATAATACCAAAATATGCAATAGAGAATGACATTAAATAAGGATCAATGTTATTTCTTTTTTCTTATCTTCTTTTTAGTCAAAATTTTGGATCAGTCTTATTCCTTTTTTTAAAAAAAATACAAAAGTTTACTTCGACAAATGTTATTGAGATGTAATTATTTGTGCAAAAAGTGGGAAAGAAAACAACTTTCTTTAAGCTAAACATAATTTTCTTGTTTAAAATTGTAAATATGAAAAAAGAAAAATAAGGGAAACAAAAATAATTCAAATATAACATAAGATAAGAGGGTAAAATGGAAAGGTATTTTTGTTTTTGCTTTTAGGTTTATGTACTGCTTGGAAATAGTGGAGGTGTCTCTATGATATTCAGCTACCTCAAGGGGTGTCTTTTTAATTTGCTCAAGTCATATAGCTTGTTTGGCCAACCTTAAATTATAGTTTCAGCTAGTTAAACTCATCAAACATACTTTTTATCTACACATTTCATAGGACCTACAATTTACTACTCACTTATTAACCACAAATCTGTAAGACTTACAACTTATAAGCAATTAAAAAATAATTTCAGCAATATCAAACATGCACATAATGATATAATTGGGGATTGTGATGACGATAGATATGCTAATAAAATTTTGGATCAATACTTGCATCCAAAGAAAACCAAAGAATAATTACATTGATGGAGCATTGAGGCGAATCTGTTTGAATTGGTTCTAATTTATTGGAATTGATTTCTTTTTATCCTTTTGTGTCTTGTTTATTTTAGGCAAGAATAATATGTTCACTATGAACTTTTTTTTGGAGTAGTTTTTTTCTCCTTTATTTAAGTCATTTCTAAGCTTGATGTAGATGGGTGTATTGGTTTTGAATTAAATAAAATATGGTTGAGGGTTTTCTCCATTTTGTTGATAGTTTGGTATTCACGCTTGAATCAACAAACTTTCTATTACCAAATTCTTGGCTATTCATAGAATCGACAGGTCTTTGAAAGCGTTAGTCGTTTCTTACGCTTTTGCCTACGTTAGTTGGTATTAAAACAAGTAACATTCCTGGTAATGGCTTTGAAGAGATGGGTCAATATTCGTGATGCATCGATGGATAAAGTAATTCGTAGAAATGAGATGACACAACAACGACAATATCTAAATTTGTTGACACAAGGAATGGATATGTTATTGTTGGGACAACGGGTATAATTGTTGACCTATTGAATGAATATGTTCTTCCTATAAAATTCCGGTGATTTGGTGGCCAACAATTGACGAGGCGCGATGATCTTGGAGTCAGTTGTAGATGAGGATTATTACCATGATGATAGCTTTTTCGTCCTTTTCAATTAGGAAATGGAAGAATATTTAGATTTGGGCGATGACAATTAAGACGGTTCTCCAATTTTCGATGACGAGCTTGGCATGGAAATCTCCAGAAAGTGTGCTAATGAATTTATGATTTTGAATGCAAAGCACTCGTCTTGTTTGCAACCTCTACAAGTATCAACGATATCTGCTCATGATTTAAGAACCCATATTCTCCAATACCTTAGATTTCTCCCATCTAAGCCATGCAGACTTGTAACTTCATTTTTATTTATGTTTTTGGCCCTTCATCATTGGTGCCTTATGATATCACATCTAAAGTTGGTGGTCAATTCTAGTCAGGTCCCTACAAGTGGGGCTGCCACTGGCTCTGTCATGATAAACTTAAAAGATGTGGGTTTTTGGAATTACGTCGATTTATTTAATCGGATGCCTATGCGGGATGATATTGTTTGGATTGCTTTTATTTTAGGATTTGTGAGCAATGGAGGCCATGAAGAGGCTATCTATTGGTTCAATGATATGCGTTAGAATGTAGTCAAACCCAATTCTTTTACTTTTGCTTATACCCACACTTGTGGAAGAAGATGGAATAAGTAAAATTGTTCTAGCTACCAATATTGCTGAAACCGGTCGTACAATTCATGGTATGATTTTTGTTATTGACGGTAGAAAGACAATTTTAACCTATTCTATGTTGCTTGCAATAGTTTAAGCTCTGTTGAATGAGTTTGTCGATATTTTTCTTGTAGAGTTATGTAGTAAATTACCACCCTTAAGAGATACAGGACGACAACATGGTGCAGGATTCGAGGGTGGATTTTGGTCAACCCGGAGAGAATGATGACGATAGCTATGCCAATAAAATCTTGGATCAATACTTTCACCCAAAAAAACCAAAGGTTAATTGCACCGATGAACATTGAGGCGGATCTGCTCGAATTGGTTCTAATTTATTGGAACTGATTTCTTTTTCTCCTTTTGTGTCTTGTTTATTCTAGGCAAGAATAATATGTCCATTATGAACCTCTTGACTGTTTTTTCGTGTATTTCGTGTTCTTTATCTTAACTTTGGATAGTAGTTTTATTTCTTGGATGTTTTTGTTGTAATGCATTTTGGGTCTTGGCATTTGGGTGGGTTTGTATAATTAAAAAGAGAGAAATGAAGGATAAAAGAAGGAAATTGGGGGCGATGCCTTTTTTATTTTGTGCATGGTAGAATAAAAAGGTTTACTCGTGAGTTACATGTGTCTTTCGGGGAGATACCATTTTCTTGAAGACAGAGACTTTTGGTTTTGGTATAGAGAAATAAAGAAGGCTACTACTAAATGACAGTTCATAGAGTCAATTATAGAAGATAATTACTTTTTTAAATTAATGATATGAAAATGTAATTATATTATGTGTGTGTGTGTGTATATATATATTATGAAGCTATTTAATTATTTATTATTGCTATGAACATAATTGTTATGAAATTTCATTGTTATTTATACAACTTTTAATTTTATATAGATGCAAAAAATTTATATATATTTTTTATTGATTATTTTTACTTCCGGTTCAACCTTGGTCGACTGTCTGACCTTTGACCCTTGACTCTTGACCCGTTACCTTTTCTAGTTCCATGACCGAGTCGATTTTAAAAACATAGATATTAAGAGGAATATCGTGGAAGTACACTCTTCTTTTCTACATTTTATTCCATTTGATTTCTGATAACTTTTGCCTGCACTCCATATACATCATTCGGCCGTCTGCTTGGCATCTTACCATGTAATGATAGGTAATAATTATAATATTACTAAATTAGAAAACAAATTATATGTATAAATTTAATGGAACAGAATTCAAAGAAGATAAAAAAGTTGGTGCATGGTAAACTAGGGCAAGACTTGGAGTTAGATATTCAATTTTAAGTTTTTGTATGACGTATTTAATTTGTCCAATTTAACCCAATTATACTAGGAAGCCATAATTAGAAAGCCCAAGATGACAAAAGATTTCTGTCTACTAGGGCATAGTTATTGCCTCTAAAACTGATCTGTGGAAGCTAGAAACTGGATTCCCACATTATTTGACTATTTAGTTAGTGTTGATTACCCTCTCTTTCTCTCTCTCTCCTCCCTCTTTAATGGGCTCATTCTCAATCTCTCCCTAATGCTCTTATTTTCTTTGTGCAGACATTGTTTTGTATCTCTGTGAGAAAGAACACGTTGAAGGTGGTATGATATTCCAGCTTTTAGAAGATTTGACGGAAATGTCCACAATGAGAAACTGTAAAGATATCTTTGCTTATATTGAGAGCAAACAAGATGTTCTTGGGAAGGTATGCGATGCTGTGATTGTGTTTACGACGTATTCACTACTATACATATGTACACTATCTTTTTGTGCGTTTCCACGTTTTTGTTGCATGTCTTTTGTTCATGATGATGTTTAAGTTCTTGTTCTATATAGCCAGAGCTTTTTGCAAGAGGAAAGCTTGTGATGTTGAGAACATGCAATCAACTTCTTCGTCGGTTGTCAAAGGTTTGGCACTTTAGAATGCTTGTAGTTCTTTGTATTTTTTGTACCTCAGTTTTGTTTCTATCTTTTGGTTTTCAATTTCTGCCAATTCTTAAGTAACCCATACATCTGTCCCCATCTCCCCTGAAGTAATGTTGGACAATCTGTTGATTTTTCTCGTCTTTTGTTTTTGGAAAAATTAAGTATTTCTTATTCCTACTTATATATTGGAAGTGGTATTCCTTCCAATAAATATGACAACTCTGTTTTATCTGTATGTTGAAATGCTCTTGATAATAATTTTACCAATATGGTAGTGTCTCAGAACCCACAACCTGCTTCAGATCACAATTTAATGCGCAGTGCGTGCTACTTCTACGCTGTATGTTTCATCTATGGTTTCTGGTGAAAATAGATGTATGCAACAACTCATCATAACGATTACTCAATGACTGGAGTCTTGGTGGTTGAGAAAAGCAGTGTGGTGCCTAGCTACGTGCTGCAGCACTTCACTATACTGATCTAGAAAGATGATTTGCTATAACTGATTGCTGTTAAAATTTCAAACTTCTCATTTATGTAGATTGATCTTATCTTGCAGGCAAATGACGTGGTGTTCTGCGGACGAATTATAATGTTTCTCGCCCATTTTTTCCCATTATCAGAACGCTCTGGTATTTTTTATTTTTTATTTCTCTGTTGATAAGAGCGACTTTATACAGTCTATCCTATTTTTATAAGCATTTATTGTGTTTTTCTTCTCCTTATTTACAGCCGTCAATATAAAAGGAGTTTTCAATACGTCAAATGAGACGAAATATGAGAAGGAGGCTCCTGATGGTAATTATGGTGTACTAAATTCTCAATTCTTCCCATTTTTATGTTACATTTGATTACCAAGTTGTGTTAGGTTCATGTTGAACTGCTTGTATTTATCATGTTCTTTGCTTTAGGTATTGCTATTGATTTCAACTTCTACAAAACCTTTTGGAGTTTACAGGTCAGTGGAAGAGGAGGATCTCTCATTTTATCAAACACTTAAATTCTTATTCTTGCTATCAGTCTTCTATATGAATTTTAGCTGTATCATTGTTTGTATTTTCAAATGAAAGCATTAAGCTTCATAAAGCAAACCAACATATTTATCCCTTGCTTATTAATTAACTATCACAAAATACTTCTTGATATGTATCATATGTGATATGGTGAACTCTTATGCAATTAATGCTTAATCATTTGCATGATAGAGAATGACTTTTTCTTCTTTCATTTTTTGAGATCTTGTATCTGCTAAAGACAAGTGATAAAATAAGATATGAACATATTCCTAAATTGGTAAAGGTAGCACTGAATGAAGATAAGTTGCGGGAAAATATGTTAAATGTTTTGTTCACAAGAAGGATGCTAAAGCATCCACGGGAAATGATGAGACTATTAATGGTAAACTTTTAGAAAGAGGTTGACATGCAATGAGATAATTGAAAAGAATTTGAGCCTTTGTGGTTTAGTGGATATGGCCCTTTATAAGTTGATTCCAAATAAGAATGGGATAATGTGGCATGTGAGTTGACTTCTTGGATCTGCTATTGGACTTGTAAAGAGGAAAATAAAATAAATACTTTAGGCTATATACCTAACCTTTCAACATTTAAACCACCTGTCTGCAGGCGATGGTGATATCTTTCTTTTTAGTTCTTTAGTTTTTGGCCCAGTGAAATGTGGACTATATATTGTGGTAATTTTGGTTTAGCTTGCTTCTTCAGCCCTCGGAACTAGACATATGCTTAGCCAAGACAAGTTTGCAGCGAACATTGAATAGAGTAATTTTGTTAGGTCGTAATGTCATTGAAATGCTTTTCGTTCAAATATTTCATTAAACTATTCAAGCTTCGGATAAACGAGGAAGAAAGACGGGTTTCCATCTTTGCGGAAATGGACATGTGGTTTTGGTGATGGGGAAGGGGAGGGACTTTTGGAAGGTTGTGATGGGGATTTGGATAGAGGGAAGCAGCTGGGATCCTCATGGAGCCAATTCAGTGCTAGCTGTATCTCTCTCTCTCTCTTGTTTCTATTTGCTTTCTTCTTCCTTCCTTCTTATCTTGCCCTTGCTCATGGGGAAGTTTGGGCAATTATCTCTTTCATCTCTACATTTCATATATTCTTCGTGAGAAGGGTTAAATTATCTTTTCACGTGTTTAGTTTGGTCAACTGCAGAGTCTTCCATGAGAAATAACTTCCGGAACGAAGTTCCTCCAACGTGGGGGGGGGGGGGGGGTGGGGGGTGGGGGGGGTAGATGCTAGAAGAAAAATTTGGGGCGGAAGTGAAAATTGCCAAAAAAAATTGTTGTGTTTCTTAAAGAAAGATCTCAGTCAGAAGCAAGAAATTGGGATACTCACGTGCAGTTTTAGACTTATCTGGGTTGAATATTTTGGATTTCGAAGTAATTGTTGGTTCTAATTCCGACCCTCTAAACAACTGCATATACATCTTATATGATGTGAGTGATCTTGTGGTGTTTTTGATAGGGTAATAAGAGACCCCCCCCCCCCCCCCCCCCAAGGTGAGTGTACAAACAACTATCGTGGATGCGATCTCAATTGAACAAGTTAGAAGTGGGAGAGGCAGATGGCCTATTCTGGTTGTGAAGATACGATTGTATTAGATGGACCGAATGGAGTAGTGTAGCGGGCTCAAATTTATTGGGAATGAGCCTTAGTTTATGTTTGTTTATTTGTAAAGAACTGAAGAAGTGCACAGACAACTGTGCATGTATCCATCTTGCTATACAGATTCACCTCTTATCCAAACATCATGAAAAATAAAAAAAAGATTTGGATAAGTGTCTTGAATCCTAAAATACTGAGTTTTAGAAAATGGGCCTTTTGTCTGCTCATATATAGTTCAACACCCCCAAAACCTTCTGTTGGCAGTATTTTTTCCTTTTCCAATATGTATGTTTAAAGATATACTGTCGTTGATTGCAATCAATTCATGGTTTCAAAGTTTTCTGATTTCAGGAATACTTCTCAAATCCCACCTCTCTTATTCCTCTTCCCACAAAGTGGCACAAATTTACTTCCAGTTTGATGGTATAAGTTTTTGTTCAAGATGCTTTTAATCCAGACATCTTTCAACAATTGAATTTAAAAGGTAATAGTCCGTCATTGTTTTATTTTAATTTGGATATTTTAGGTTGTATTGAACACCTTTGAGGCCCAACCTCTAAGCGATGAAGAGGGAAATGCTATTAACCTTGAGGACGAGACCTCAAACTTCAGTATAAAATATCTGACCAGCAGTAAGCTAATGGGTCTTGAGGTAAGGACATTGCAGGATTTGGAAAATTATATTAATAAAGCAAATCATTTAATGCACTTCCTCTTGATTCTAATTATTTTATGGTTTCCTTTTCAACTTTTTCTCAGTTAAAAGACCCAAGTTTTAGACGCCATGTTCTGGTTCAATGCCTTATTTTGTTTGATTATTTGAAGGTAATGCATTTTTCATTTTTGTATCCGATACCGTTGTTTTATGGCTAACAAAGTCACTGTACACTTGTTAAATTGCATTCATGAGCTGAAGTTTATTGATATTTCTCATGCTGTCCAATCCATAATTTGAAAGTAGGATTTACTTTCTTGATCTGGACATATTTCAAACTAGAAAATCTCTCTAAAAGAGCATCTAAATGAAAAGGCTTCTTTCTTTGCACCATTCAAGGATTTTTGCCTACTTGTGATGGTAAAGCCCTTATTCTTTAAGCGGATGAATTGCGGTTTGATCTCTGTCAAATTTCAAGAGTATTCATGGATAGGCCAACTTGTGTGCTTAAGCTTTTTCCATTGACTTTGTGCTTTTAAACCTTCGTGGTCATTCATTGATCAGGAATTAGGCATTGAAACTTTCTTTATCTAAGTTTCATTACTTATATGGACTAGCATATCATCATTGTGAATATATAAACCAAAACTGAGAAAGCCTAGAAAGATACGTGCCTAGTTGAGATGTGATATGATTGCATCACGATGTCTAAGGACATGGGCCAAGATGATATAATATATTCTCCTTTTGGTAATTAATTGCATGTGGATATGTATGTATCTGATAAACGGATGTGGTCAAGTCGATATATGTGTTTCTCCAGTGGCGGAGCCATGATTTGGGGCGAAAAAATGTCAAGGGGAAAAATAATATGTATATGTTAAAAAAATATTAAAATATTTTCTATATAAATCCAGAAAAAATTAAAAATGTTGCAGGGGCTCCCCCCTCCGCCCTGCTTTTCTCTTTTGGTCAACAATTTCATGCGGATATAGGATGCAAAATGAATTTAGAATAGATACTCTACTAATATAATTGAGAAATTTTACTGCAAACATGATTGGAGTCAAAATTCTTCAGGAAAAATTATGGAAAAACATCGAACAATTAGAACAGAAAGTGTTTAGCGTCATATACTGAATTATATTCTGCTGTCCTTTCTAAACATAGATTCTGCCTCTGATTATAATTCTAGCCATGTACGACATCATTTAGTTCCCATCTACTATATCTAGAATACATTTAGTAACATGTTTCTGTTTACAAGACATTGTTCATTAACAAGATAGTCAAGAAAGAGTTTTGACTTGACCAATTGTCTACGCAAAGATTTTCTTTAGTGCTTTTTCTGGATGCATGATATGCTTGTATTCTAGGATAAAACTTAACTTTACAAAGAGCTTCTGTAATCTTGAAAGGTCATTTAGCTTTTAAATTTAATAATTATACTTCACTTTCTTGTTGCATTCTTATTTTTATCAGATGATTGACTGCAATCTTTCTTCTTGTAGGCACCAGGGAAGAATGACAAAGACTTGCCATCAGATACACTGGTCCGTCTTATATTTGGAATGTAAATGACATATTTAATGCTATTTTTTGTTGAGGATGGTGAATGGATAATGTCATAATAAAGTAAAAATCCCAAATATGCTGTGAAAATTTCATTACCTGTTGAAATAGCATGCTAGATAAGGATGACAACTTTTGTCCTGGCTCTGACATTTATCTATGGGTAAAAGGTTAGGTCAGCTGAAGAGAAAATGATGCATCTAATCACGCTCTTTCAATATTTGATTGGCCGCAAGGGTTAAGTTTTTGATGATTAAAAATGAAAAGTTAAAGATGCTGTAAGCTGTAGGACTGGAGCTTGGAGAAGTTGGAATATGAATGCTTGTATAATTTTGGGATTTGGTCTAATTCAATTAGTCTAGCAATTATGATTAATCATGAATGTTATATGGAGTAAAAGTAGCACATGCATATATGTTTGCTTTAGAATATTATTTGGGGTTTTGGGACTTCAAATTTTTGTCCAGAATTATTTCACGTATTTATTATATTCCTAAGGAGCATCTTGTTGGCTCTACAGAAGCTCATATTGCCTTTAATTTATTTTATTCTAATAATTATTACAATCTTCTCAGAGAAGGTAAGTATGGTGTTTGTATGGAAGGCATGTGGAACTCAGAGAGCAGCAGAGGAAATAGGTTTCCACAAAACTGCAGCATCATGATTCCTGTTAATATCATTTAAAGCTGAAAAGCTAAATTTTTTATTTGGGTGCAATTAAGATATTATGACATAAATAATTATATACTTGTATGTAGTGCAGTTTCTCTTTTAGTTGTCCAGTTGCAAATCGTTGAAGAATGTTATTCAGTTTTTACCTTGAAATTGAGAATAATTGCTTATTGTTTATGAATCTAGAAGGAAGAAATAAAAACTTGTGAAGATCGTGTCAAGAAGCTTCTTGAAACGACGCCTCCTAGAGGGAAAGAATTTCTTCATAGCATTGAACATATTTTAGAGCGCGAAAGGAACTGGGTGAGTGTTCTCATTCTGCTCTCTCTCTCTCTCACATGTGTGTGTGTGCTTGTTTTGTATGTAGTCTTTCTAGTCAAGTCTTTACGAGAATAATTTTCCAGCTTATGCTGTGTTGATATTGGAGTTCTATCTCTTTTTTAAAGGTCTGGTGGAAGCGGGATGGTTGCCCTCCATTTGAAAAACAACCAATACAAAAGAAGTTAACCCAAGATGGGGCAAGAAAACGGTATGCAAGTTAGTAGGCTGCTATCTTATCTTGCCATATTGATATCCTAAATTATTTAAATATATAAAGTTCACAAAGGCCAGCTATTTGATTTAAAATTTGTATTTTCATTGTCAGCTGACCTTTTTAGGTTACCTCAGGTAGATTATCATGACTGAATTTCCATGTTTATGCATTGACACCCTAAGAAGATTAAATTTCAGGGAAATGGTGAATAAGATAATTTAGTAAATATTATCTATATGATTACATTGCTTATAAATGATAGTAAAAATAAATTGTTTCTACTTGTTAGAACAAAAAGTATATGATTTGTAGTTTATTCTTTCATAGTCATTGGCAATGTTTTTCGAATTTGGTTTTCTGTGGGAATGAAAATTTCTGTGAATTGCTTGATGAGGACGTATCTGGTCCGTATTTAATCTTACAGTGAAAATTGATGTCAACATAAAAATGATTTTCTGTATCAAAGTTTTATTATTGGTTCCTTACATGCACTTTGCTTATTTAGTTTGTAGCGGTTGGCAAGGTGGAAACTTTTTCCTTACTGGATTTCTTGGAAGAACCTTGCACTGTGTTGTGAAGCCCATAATGCATTTTTGTTTGGCATTTCATTTGAAAGTGTCTGTTTCCTGAATTGTGTATTTTGTTTGTTTTCCTTAAACATTTCATGATAAACTGGGGTTCTTCTGGACTTGTTTACAAGCAGTTTTAATTAGCCTTTGAGCATACTTTGCAAGCTGTTTCCAGATTTATAATTCATGAAAATGTATTCATTGTTTTAAGACTTTCTTTGGCATGCATGTTAATGGGTTCACGCTGTTGATTCGAGAATAGGTTTCCCTATTTGTCAAGTGACTTTTAGCATCTTGGAAATTATGGTTTTTTATTCAAACCCTACACAGGAAATAATATGTAGGGTCCTGATCGTAATGAGTTTGTTCAAGTGATAATATGAGGGCATTTAGGAGTCGAGTGTTTGCAGCTCTTGTTTAGTTTTCGTGAAAACACATCTACACTTTGGAGGGTGCTACTAATGTTCTGAGTTATTCAAGCAGATGACTTCTAGGGGGTGTCTCTACTACTATGCTAAGCATTGATCTATTCTTGTTTGCTCTCTTATTTCCTGCCTACTATTGCTTGTGTATGATATTCCACTAGCTATTATAACGTTCCCTAAACCAGTACAGAGGTCCCCATCTGGACGGGCGGCATTTTTTTCTTCCATCATATCGTTCACCACTTCAAGTGAAAAATATTCATATATATGAAACATGCGAAAAGGAACTGGAATGTGTTTCAAGAAGCTATTGCAATTATTACCATAGAGGAAATGGGTATAAAAGATCATATAAATGCCTTTTTAGGACAAATTAGTGGTTAATATTTTTCTGTGACAGTACATCTGAGATAGGAAATGCTTCTCGTTCTAACTTATTACTCAAAAGCATTAAATTGCACTTTCAAATTTGAGGTGATTAACTGATTTCTTCATGCTTTCCTTTTCTCGTGACGGATTTATGGATATTCTATAGATCCATTGCTATGTTTAACTTATCAAATCCTAAGTGTTTTTTCCTTGTATTTTCTATTATTGTAGCCGGCCTCGGTGGAGACTCGGAAATAAAGAACTTTCTCAATTGTGGAAATGGGCAGATCAGAATCCAGTATGTTTCCTATACTCTTGATCTTTTGCTTTACAAACTCGAGAAGGTTTCTGTTACATAAAAATATTAGAATTTGCAGTCATTGCCCTGTTAAGAAATGTTTCAAATTATTAGATTGTTCGCCCAATTCTGATACATTCAACATCTCAACTATTTTCCGGATGAACTTTGAGCCAAGTGTCATCCTTAAGAAATATATAACGCACAGTGATCAAATGTTAATTAATCTACTCCAGTATGCTAAATTTTGTAGTGAGGTCTTTTGCATATAGTTATCAACCCTACTATGTTGATAACATTTAATCTATAGCCGTCAAAATGATGACCACCTTGAATTGATATTAAGTACTTGAATCCAAGATGATCTATTTTTTTTTTAATAAAAAGAATTTATTGACAAGAGAAGTATAAAGGTGGCGGACAAGTTTGCCCTCAACTACAAAAAAAAGAACCATATTTAAAATATGAAATCAAACAAAAACTTCCTCGAGCCACATTGAACATCTGCTAAGTCCTGACTATGAAGAGAATCAGCTGGCTCGGCCCGTAAAAGAAGAAAGGAAGACCACTTGATCCCACAAGCAGTACTAAGGGACAAAACATCCTGAAAAGTTCTGGCAGTTATAGCACATATCCACACATTTTTTCCATCTCTAGTGCTGCCAAAACCCCAAAATGTGACAAGAAAAAGCTCAGTCAAGGAATCTGGGAATTGGGATAATAAAAGATTCCCTCAAAATAGCAAGAAGTTGGCTTCATAATTCCCTGGCAAGCAGACTGTGTATAAAAAGATGAGGGAGCATCTCACTATTTTGCCAATACATAAAACGCGAGATAGTGATTTATTGGGCTACTTTGCAACAAATCTTATGTGTTTATCTTATTGAGGACCAACGACAAAATGAGACCCTTTGTTTTGAAAGGGACTATTGATTTTCAAATGAAGTTAGCTCAAAGGGAAAGAAGCCAACCTTAGAAAGGAGAAGATAAGAGAGAAATGGTTTAGATGAAAACATGCTTTGACTATTCAGACTCCAAATCATACAGACACAAGAAGAAGAGTGAAGAAACAAATGGAGCGATTAAGCATTATCGAAGATCCTCTGCCTCCGTCATTTTAGTTGGGAGGAAAGTGAAAGTTTCAACAAATAGATGCTTGAAGACCAGATGTTAAGCTGTTATGACTGCTTTATGTGAATCTGATGATGTAAACATGACCTTTCTTTAAGGGTAGCTTGATACTAAGAATTAAAGCTTGCAAAATATATACCGAGGGGAATGATTGAAAGACATGAAGGTCTTGTCTGGAAAAGTTAAAAAGTTACACAGGACAAGGATGGTGATATGTATTTCTCTCGAGAATTGTTAGTTTGGTCTTGTTTTCTGAACAAACATGTACATTTTTTAACAGTTTTTAGAGCTAAAAATTGAACACAACTTATCCAGATTTCCTTCAAACTTCACATTTTCACAGTTCCCTTCTGTTTCTTATTTGACAGATAACCACCTATTGGGCTATATTTGCTAGATTCCTGAGCTAGTTAAATTATCTCTTTTTTGTTGTATTAATTTGGAAGTGATTTTGGGAAACAATTTTCTGATCTACTTGTATCCCCTACTAGATGCCATCCTTTGTTTTCCCTTCTCATGCTGTTTGAATTCTGCGCCAGTTATTGCGCTGTCTCGTGTCGCGGCTGCAGAGCTGTTGCACAAAATCATTTTGTACCCTCAAATCCTATAAAGCTGTGAGATTAGTTTTATAGTAAATTGCCTTGCCTCCTAATATGGTATTAGTGCTGCTCATATATCCTTCGTCTTTCACTGCACTGGAAGAGAGGTGCAAGTCTAATCTCTCATCATGCAGTTTAGTTTGTCTATTCACACGATTTATGTGGTGTAAGCTCAGAGAATTAGGAGTAGATGCTGATGAATGGGGAAAGGAACAAAAAGTTCCATGTGGTAGTGATAATATTAAGATTTCCTTAGTTAGTGGGTGCTTTGGTGAAACTGATGAAAGTAATATTTTTGTGGAAGCAAGCTTAAACTTCAATTCTTGGTTAAACCTGAATGTTTTTGTGTTGCTAGTGATGTAACAAGATGATGACATGTGAGGTTGATCTTTACTAGAACTTAAAAAATATAGTGATCTGCAGTTTCTTTTGTTTTTTATAAAAAACATAATTTTGTTAATCATGATATGAAGAAACACACCAAGAGAACAAGGAGTCGTCTTAAAATACGAGGAAAAAACTTCAAAAGTAAATTTAAGGATGCCTCACATTCTTAGAACCTAGAACAACTAGAGATAAAGGAAACTCCTTAAATTCCTTAAATGTAGAAGTCCACAAAGAAGCCAAAAAACTTGGCTATCTCTCATAAATCACCATGCAGTTCTTATTTTTCTTCAAAAATTATGGGGTTCCTTAATGTCAAAAGTACCCCAAAAATAGCCGAAAACAGACAATTGGTTTTTATTTTTTTAATACACATCCTGTTGCACAAAAAACCCATTGAAAACCATCTTCTCTTAATAATCTGCACTG
The DNA here is from genome assembly GCA_030279155.1 of Forsythia viridissima. NCBI lineage: Eukaryota > Viridiplantae > Streptophyta > Magnoliopsida > Lamiales > Oleaceae > Forsythia > Forsythia viridissima. Next base: position 11,916,537 of record CM059045.1, on the reverse strand, counting down.
CAAAAATCTGGCAACATCATGGTATAAGAATAAATGATCAATATGTTCTGCTGTGCTCCTATGCACCACACACCAAAAAGGATAATGAGATAAAATGAGGATTTGCCCTTTGAAAATCACAAGTATTTAACTTCCCAATGAGAATGCAACCAAGCAAACACCTTAATCTAGTAAGGAAGGCAAGATTCCCCTGTGAAAGTAAAGGGTTCAAATTATGACAAACTCGGCAAGTCAACAAGAATTTGGAATAGGATTTGTAAGTAAATACCTCGTTCCAATGGGGGGTTTGAGCTGCTATAATGTTGTGTTCTGCACATGGTATGAAAAGGCACTGGTAAGGCGCGCCTTAGGGTGAGGCGCACCATCTGTGCCTCAAGGCGTGGATTTAAGGACTTTTTTTTATGCTTTATGCGCCTCTGTATGTGAGGCGTACGCCTCACGAATGGCGCCTCAAAAGCATGAGGCGTACGCCTTACATGAAACTTAAATTTCAGTTGGACTTGTAATTAATTGGGCCCATTTTTTCTAATTTACACTGTCAAACTTTGGATCCAATTATATCAAGCCTTTTTACAATTAAAAAACACAGCCATATTAGATAAAGGGAAGAGAAAGTTGCAATTAGTGGATGAGGAAGAAGATTGGATAGATATTGCTAGTGAAGATAAGAAGATGATAGGGGAATTATCTATGACGACGATTCCATGAAAAATCCTACTAATAATGAAGACGATAATTTGAGCACAGACTTCTAAATCTAGTTAGTTTAAGCTTTTTTTTATTGTAAAAGGAGTAAAAATTGTTAGCAAGTATATCATATTTTTGATAATATACTTAAGTAAGAAATAGAGGTTTTGCTCTTTATTGGTGAAATAGACTATTTTTATATCAATTTACAGTTTTTTGACTAATTTTTAATTTGTGGTGAGGCTTACGCCTCAAAGCACTTCGAAGCTTATGCCTCGCCTCACAGCTGAAAAGCGTCTTGGTATTTATTTCCGCCTTTTTAAACATTGGTTTTGCATGATGTGGTGTATCTTGTTTGCTCAATTTATTCTCTTGGTGAATCAGACAAAAAGGAATTGGTAATTAGTTGTTGTGAAGAGAGTTTTTTGACACAAAAGGTCAAAATTAGTCAAGATGAGATTGATATGTAGAATGTAACTGTAGTGGAGGTAGTAGTACGTACATAGAGGCTATTATATTGGAGGTCATGAAATACCTAAGAGTAAACACGTTTGATACTTGGGCTTAATCATTATATATGGAATGAAAACTCGGAGATCTTGTTTCTCATAGGATTACTGAATACAGCTATATGGGTCATGTGGAGGACTGTGTGATTAACAAAATATTAAAGAGGATGTCCAGTAGGACTTAAATAATACTAGCCGTGAAAACAGTGTTCAGCTTTTAAGAATTTACATATTAATGAAGTTACTGTGGTTCTTATGTGAATATTAAGAGGGATATGCAGTAAAACAAGAAGGGATAGAATATGAATTCGGTGCATTGGTGCTTGGTTTAAATTAGTGCCCATTAAAGATAAACTATGGGAGAACCAATTAAGATAATTTCGAAATTGGACATGTTAAAAGAAGGCCGCGAGGTACACCTATTAGGAGATGTGACACGACTAGTTTTAAAAGTAAACTTAGTGGAAAAGATCGACCTAAAATCATGTTAATGAGGTAAGTGAAAAGGACTTCCTGTTTTTGTGGTTTAACCGTGGAAATCATCCTTGATAGAGCAGAGTGGACAACCCATGCATTGAGCTTATCAATGAAGCAAATCCGATATACGTATGGTAAGAGAAGGAACATACTTAAACACGACCAAAATATTTTCTTATACATGAGCAAGGTTTGGTAAATTATTGCACTGTGTTATACTTAACTGCATATTTTGCCTGGTGAATCAATAGTTAATGTATTCTGATCTGGGGAATTCAATATTTTCTCTTTTATATTATTTAATACCTTTTGCTAAATCTCATCTTTAATCGTGCTCCTTCTTTACCATTGGAATCTTTGGATTTGTCTTTTCAGAATGCTTTAACAGATCCTCAACGTGTGCGCACTCCTTCCATCATGGAGTACTGGGAACCACTGGCCGAAGATGTGAGCTGATACAGCTTCCTGTCAAATAAGAACTGATGCCTAATTTTTTTGATTATTTCCTTTTTATTTTTATTTTTTTGATATTTCGTTTTACATTTTTGTTGTGCCAGAAGGTAGTTTGCAAACAAATTATAACTTACACTGGATATCTCAGTTATCTGAAGGAATATTCTGTGTTTCTTAAACAGATGGATGATTCTGCAGGAATAGAAGCAGAATATCACCATAAAAATAATCGAGTCAGTTACAGTTCCCTTTTCTTTCCACTTGATTCTTCCTGGCTTTGATCTTCATTGATGTGATCTTCTAGTTTCAACTTCTTAAACAAAGGTTTACATTTTGTACACATTCAAGCTTGTCACTGATTGTTATCTTGTTATGTTTTGGGTCTGCTTTGGGAAACAAAATTTTACTAGCATCTTCAAAGATAAGCATGACAAATAATAGCTGTAGACACTATTAATTGACTATATACCTAGCGTAACAAGATGGCGTGCTCTGTACCAACATCATAGACCAAATATAAGTTTTAAAGGCAGCCTCTATACTGATGTTGTGCTAATAGTTTAAACAAGATTTTTAGACATTAACTGAGTAAAGAAGACAAATTAATCTGTGTTCAATGGCCACAGAGTTTTTAGGAACACTGTTTCATTTCAAATAATAGTAACCTATGTTGAATTTCCCAGACCTTTTAGGAACACTATTTCCTTGCCAACAAATTAATATATGGTACTGTGTCTTGTAAACTTCACAGGAACAGAATCTTTTTTATGACAAATTACCATATGTACGATGTCCCATAGACTTTTGATTGATGATAGGTGACATCTTTGAGTGCCTTCACGTACTGTTTAGAAACTACAACCTTCAGTACTTGGCAGAAAATCAGAATTTACCCAATAGCTTCTGTCACATGTTTATCAAAAATTTGTCCTCAGCGCCCACAATAAAGTGATAGGTGCCCAAAAGTTCGAACACATGCCAGGGACATTGACTAAAATATAAAATTTCATAATAAATCATCCCTAAAATGCATAGTAATTAACATACATGAAAAAATTTAAGGTAGAGTTGACAATCCCTCCCAGATGTCTGTTATGTATTGGTAAAGCAGTGAAATGCATTTACACTTGATCTTATAATGCAAATTTGTTAGAGAGATCTGGTTGGGCTTCTTTTTGGTGTTTTTTCGGATAATCTATAGTCTTCCCATAATTTTTGAAGGCTATTGTCCTAGGGAATTTGGAGTGAGGACGTGCTTTGTTTGCTATCACTTGGTCAATTTGGATTGAGATTTGAGTGTTATGGTAGAATATTTAACACCATAATACCTCAACAGTTATTGTTGAAGGGATGAACTGGTTTCCTATCAATTTGGATTGTTCTTTTGGTGAGAGGGTGGAAACATTTTTATGCTAATTTCTTGTTCTCGTACTTTTTTATGTTATTGAAGACTCCTCTGCTTTTAATTCCTCTCTTCTTATGAACATACTTCTTGGTGTAGCGTAGGATGTAATCTATATTGATTTCCCGGTCAGTCCTTTTAGTTTCACTTTTAGCATGTTTCATTACCCACAAAACACCCATACTTATATTATCTTATTCTCCATGATATATTTTTCATGTTGATGCAAGTTTTATGCTTCGAAGGGCCTATGCTGTGTAGTTGAAGTCTTTCAATGTTCTGTATAACCTTACCTCCTATACCCTGCAAACATTTATATTTATTTACTTAGGAATGCAGTGATCATTTGCTTTTACACTACTAGGCACTTCTCAAGGAATGCCTATCATCTTTCTTCTAGAACAATTTCTCAATGCATTGCTTGGTTGCATTTTCTGTCCTGTTATTATTTAGCGAAAATTTCTCACTTACATCCCCTTTCCATACAACTACCAATATTGGGGGATGGAAGATTTGATTTTGCTTCTCAGTGTTCTTCAAGAGGCTTCACAAGCTAGAATTAGGCACCCTTCTTTTTGTTGTAAACTGTTAAAATCATTGTCAATCGCTCAACTTATAGTTGTTTTACTTTGATCACGGAACTATTTTTTGTTCCATGTTTGCCACTAAACTTAATTTTTGTTTCAGTTTCGACACTGTCTATCTTTGTTTGCTAGATTAGCATAAATTCCATGTGGTGGTAGTGGCGATGGCTGTGGTGGTGGGGAGAGGGCTGCCACTCTGTCAGGGATTGGGGAGAAGATTAATATTTTTCTTTATATTTTTTTTACTTGTATATTTTCTTTACTATGAAAAAACCACGTTTCAAAAGCACAAGTATTCCAGCAGGATGCGTTCTTGTCTGGCTGGATGACAAGAACAATGCAATAATAGGCTTTTCATTCCACATCATACTTCCGATAGCCATGTAACTAAATTAGCAGATAGAGTTAGTTGAAACGATTAAACTGAACCAAAAAAAGAAAACAGTATAGTGACCAAAGTGAAACAATACCATAAATTGGATGACTAACTGTGTTTTTTAACCCAACTATAATATTATTAACTTCTATGTTTTTTATTTTTTAATATATTTCCCTCGAAGGCAAGAAAGGAGTTTTTAGATTCCTTTACCTAGGGAGGGAGGGACTATGTACTTCACTGTCGAATGTTTTTATTCCGGCTATTTTAAATAAATGTCATATACATCAATGGGATCTCATTATTTTCCATTTTTAATTTTCCCAATTTTATCTCTGTGTTTTAAATGTTGGTGCAGGTCTATTGTTGGAAAGGTTTACGCTTTTCAGCTCGGCAAGACTTGGAGGGATTTTCCAGAGTATGAGTTCATTATTTCTGTGACATTAGGTATACAAAGCTGCATACAAATGATATTTTGGAATTGTCTGAGTTCTGAATGATCTTATCTGCAGTTCACTGAACATAGTATTGAGGGCGTTGTGCCTTTGGAACTTTTGCCATCTGAGGTGCGGTCCAAATATCAGGCTAAACCAGGTGACAAGTCTAAGCGTGCCAAGAAGGAAGAGATGAAAACCTCTGTGCAGCAAGCTGAAGAAAATCAGGTATCTAAAAGGACTATTGACTCCCAAATTTCTATTTTACTTTGGAGTTTTATTACTGTAGGAATGTGAATTTGGAAAATTATGGAGACCTGCTACTTTTGTTGAATCATACGTAAATGCTCTTTGTCTATATCTTGTAAATGACAAGATGCCAGTATTGATCCTCTTTTCCTACATGATCTGAGTACGTCATACCTGCTAGAATTGGATAATGTATTTAACTGATGACAAAATTACACTGTTCTACTATCATATGGCTGTCCAGAAAGCAGTCCTCAAATGGAGGTGAAAATTCTTAGCCAATACTAAACGTTATGGGTAAATGTCCACTGGCTAGTAAATTATAAAAATATTGCTGTATATAGTATGTAAGTTTTGTTTCTGTTCTTCTTGGATGGTTTGGTAGAATTTATTCGGTTTTTCTTGACTGGTGATTAGTTGAAAGGGTTTAATAGCTGCAACACATTATATTTGGGCTTTTGCCACAATTGGAGTTTAATTTATGAACTCTTATTCTTTAGAATAAAATAAAGTCAAAAGGTTGTGATTTAACCAGTAAGTGCACATTATTCACCAAACTTACTTAATTTGAAGAAATATTTCATGTGATTTAGTTTATGTTTGGTAGTGCTCATATTATTTTTTAAATGCTTATATTATAAGTTGTGGATGAATGTGTGCATAAAAAGTGGGTTGTAAGTTGTGGATTCTATGAAATGTGTGGATAAAAAGTATGTTTGACTAGTTGAAATTATAATTCAAACACCACCAAACATGTGCTAATTAGTTCATTTTTAAAAATCACAATGGAAAAGTAGCAGCAATGATTTACATATGTAAAACTACGTTATGGTAAATTTGCGGTTAGGTTAAATATGAAGAGACATTTTTTTAAAAAATAAATATTACTTTAGGAAAAAGATGATACTTGCACATGGGGGAGGCAAGATTGTAAATCATGGAAGATTAAAATTGTGTTTGAAAGGGTGCGGAGCTCATTTAATCTTTAGATCATGCTGTGAAGATGGACATTTTTTCTTTAAATAAATATTACTTAAGGAAAAAGATGATACTTGCACATGGGGGAGGCAAGATTGTAAATCATGGAAGATTAAAATTGTGTTTAAAAGGGTGCGGAGCTCATTTAATCTTTAGATCATGCTGCGAAGATGAACTTATTTGTGATCTTAGACAAGCCACATAATTCTCAATACTTTGTTTATCAAATAAAGTTGGATTAGAGGAAGTCGATTCTTTGAAATTCTCTAACTAAAAGGGATTGGGATTGCCCTAGGGTGTTGGGACCTAAATCCAAATGTATGTATATTTACAATGTATTTCTATTAGAAAATAAGTTAGGCCAAGCCCATTTATAGCTTCGTTCGACCAATAATAGGACCTGAGATAGAGCATGATACATTGCATCCGGCTCGAGCGAGATTCAAAAGAACAAAATGAATCCTTAAAAAATCTCTGTGTCCGTCTAGCAGACCCCCTGCTATCCCGAGCGAACATTTAAATATTTGTCCTAACTTAGTAAAATGGATATGACTGCTATGGACTGCCCGTTACTGAATAAACGAGTATCCTCTCTAGATGAAAAAATATTCTCTTTGAAAAGTAGTTTTGTGAGTTATAGAAAGAACATATTAATGGATTCGCCACTTTAGTATCAGGTACACAAGTCAATATTAACTTGATCCAGACCATGTTGGTTCTACTCAATTATATTCAATGTCCAGTAATATGATGCATTTGTCCATGAATTAATGTGTTACTATGCTTGTGGTTTGTATCTAGAGAGATCAGCTAAAAGTTCGTGCCCCCAAGAACCTGATGTTATTGCGTAAATTTACCAAATATTTTGGATGGAAGTTTCCCAATGCCATAAAAATGTGGAAATTTTTTAGATAGGGTTTCAATAGGAGTATTGCTTCACCCCAATAAAATTTTGGAATGTGCATTTGAAAGAGAATTGACCTAACCACATTTAACTAATATCTATTTTTTCTTTTGGCTAATCCATTTTGTTGGAGTGTGTCAACACATGATGAATGCTGGATAATTCCCTCATTCTGAAGGTACTTAATGAGAGTGTCATTAAAATATTCCTTACCATTGTCATAATGCAATTTATGAATTTTAAAATTGAACTGAGTACATATCATTTTATGAACAGTAGGGAATGTTTGCTGGGTTGGTTTTGCTCTCTACCTTCTCACGGGGGGATGGAAACAAGAGAGGTCAACTGGAGTGGAAGCCAAAGGACGCTTTTGCTATCTTTTTTTCCATTTGGATTTTTTATGCATTGATTGACTTATGATTTTCTTTTGAGGAGATATACCCATGTCGTTCTCGTACAATCTTCTATAAAAGTAACAAATCATCATGCACTTGATATGTTAGTTACAAGAGAAGGACCCAAACATCAGAGTAAATTAGACTCAAAGGAATGCTTTGCCTTTTATTAATCGGAGGAAAAGGTACACAATGATGTTTGCAAGTTCACAAACTTCACAATTCAAGTCATGTATATTTATTTGCTTAAACAAACTAGGAAACAGAGTTTTCAAAAGGGTAAATGGGTGGTGACCCAATCTTTTATGCCAAAGCCAGATTTGGTCTTGATCCTCACGAGAACCAGAGGACGCTAGGGGAGCCAATTTGCTATCTTTCATAGGTGGCTGAAGAAGGTAGAGTCCATTCTTCTCCTCAGCATGACCAATCATCCTCCCCGTTAGCTTGTCCTGAAAAATACAGAAAGAAGGTGTAAGAGGACATTGCAGTTTAGGTCATTTATCACCATTTTAATGGATAGAAAATTATAGGTCAAATTTGGTATGTGTAAGCCAGATTTTAGGCATAAACTAGATGAAATGGGTACATTTCCTCGACCAACTATAGTATAGAAAGTCCCATCAGCAATCCTAACTATTTTTTTTTACCAAAATAAGTGGAATTAGTTGAAACTAACCTGGAATTAAAAGTCATATGGTCGGAGGCAACTGAATCTATGATCCAAGTGTTGGAAGAATGACAATTAGAGTTACTAAGGGCTTAAATATTTTTGACACTGCTTCACACCCAAAACAAAAAGGGGGATTGTTCTGTCCTGGGGCAAGGACTTGTGGTTCCAGCTGATTGAGCTGATTCTTCAGCCTTCCAATCTCCTCCGAACTAAGCCACTTCCGATAGTTGATGCATCTTGTGATTGAAGCTGAATTTGTAGTGGCTGCAGCTAGGCAGAATTATTTGCTTCAGTAGAGTATTCTGTGCAGAAAGGATCCTTTCCCAGTACTTGACCTGTCACTTGGTCAAGTTCTGGATTAAGGCCAGCAGGAAAGTCTTAAAACTCTTTCAGACTCCAAAAATTTCCTCAACTTCACACTGTCTGCAACAGACTCCATATCTATTGTCTGATACAAATCCAATTCCAGACAAACTTCTCATGGTATTATAATATTGGGTAACAGTCATAGCACCTTGTTTGGTATTGTGAATCTGTATTTTCAGTTCATAAATCTTGGCGACAACACCAATTTTTGAGTAACTCTGATTCACGGCATCCCAAATTTCTTTCGCTGTCATCTTTATGCTGAATGGCATTATCATAGTCTGGATCAGGTTCTTTGGTATGGTTTGCCTTGTGAAATTTGTTGTCGGACATACGTCATTTGTTGCAAGCTTGCCTTGTGAAATTTGTTGTTTCATAAACTTGGACATTGGTAACATTAATGTAAACCAGTTATATTTAAGTTGTCGGACAAGATCAAATTAGAAACACAGAAGTCAGTTGTAAAGATAACTATCAAAATGGTTGAATATTTTCTCGTATCGAGGTGGTGCTAATCTATGTTGCTGGTCACTACCATATAACCCCTTGAATCTCAAATTTGATTATCTAACCAGGTGTACAAGTATCTTTGATTGTTTAGTTCATCATGTAGGTTTTACATTTGTAGCTTGATTTTAGGAAGATCATACACATTATTCTTGTGGTTAATTATCACCCAGAATTGGGAAGTATATATTGTGATTGAGTTTAATGAAAGTGAAGCCTTTCCACACTTTTTTTTTTTAATCATGGTATAGGCAGGTTATGATCTCAACCTTTCCCTTCCAGTTTCTCCAAATTTCTTATTTTTACTACTGTCCAAAACCTTTCATAGTTATAGTTTAGAACTTCCAAATTTTCAGATTGTTTTCAGTCACAACACTACATAAGATTTTTCAGTTCATTTCTCAACCAAGTGCCAGCCAATTTTCGTTTCTATGCCAATTCAACCTTTTAAACTTAATTTAGTAGATAATGTCTGTACTTTTCCGGGTTTTGGCCATCAATGTTCCTTCTGTTCTATTCGATGCTTCCAATGTTTCCCAACTATTCTTTTGACTCCACATTTTTTCGTCCAGGTTGCAACACCTGCAGGTGAGATGGATGTTGAAGGAAGCAGAACTGATCTTGAAGCCTCAATAGCTCCAATAGATGCTGATGCCACAATTGCTTCTGGCAGTATTTCTCAGAGTGGAACTCCAACCCCAGAGGAACATCAGAAGCAGAGTCCTGACACAGACATCGGGCAGGAAGCAGGCCAAATTGAAGCAGAAGTAGAAGTAGAAGTAGAAGCAGAAGCAGAAGCAGAAGCAGAAGCAGATGCCATGCCCGGAATGATAGAAGGTGAGACAGATGTGGAGGTTGATTTAGATGCAGTAGCCTGACAAAATACAAGTATATTTCATTGTACTCGCATGACGGGAGAAAACTTCTTGTGCTCGGATTAGTTTGAATTTGAGGGTCAGGCTAAAGGCTAAAAGCAGATACTAGAATATCGCAAAAAGCATCTACTTCTGGAAAGATCCTTGGCTCTATCAAGAACTTGTTGGTGGGATTAGCTGTCGGATATGAAACTGAATGACATGATTGTTTGCATGAGTGCGGATATTATGCTGGCATTGTTGATTATGAATTTAGGTTACTAATAAATTCTGGATATGGATGCACATGGATGCTACTTTGTGATATTTATTTTTGGGTAAGTAGGGATGATATCTTTTATTGAGTTCAAATACAAAACATTTAGGGATGAAAACTAGCATAAAAAAGTAATTTATCTTTCTTCACCATTCATTTTCACACTGGAAATTTCAAAAGTACATCTATGGGGGACCTGATTGCACTGGAAAATATTACTTGATTTACAACATAACTTGTTGCCTGTTGTAATTGCGAACCACCTATATGCTTCTAACTAGATGAAATTCCGGCAATATATCATGTGGCATACGTTTATGAATCGTTGTCTTTTATTATATGTTTTTATGTGTATGGAGGCATATTTGTTAAAATAAATAAATAAATAAATAAATAAAAAATAATAATAATAATAATAAAAAAACAGAGAATCCTGGACGAAGAGTTAAAAAAAATTTAGAATATGGTTAGACAAGTAAATTTGATATTGTACGATGGGAAGGATTCAATAATCTGGTAACCCTAATAGTGGAATTGTTCATGAGAATTTGTGTTCTTCACAATTTTGGTGATCGTATTATAGAATTTGGGTTTGTAACTATGTGACTAATTGAACTGGAAGAGCAATCTGATGAAGTATCATCAGATCATTGTACAAGGGGAAGATGGAAGGTAGGGTATAGAAAAAGAAGAGGTACAAATGCGAAATAAATGAATTTTGGATTGATTGAGTCAGAAATCCAAGCTTCGATTTGGTATGGATAAAAGAACTTTCTATATTATACTGTAAGTTTCGACGACGAGTTGATTTGATAGTTCTATTATTTATGATATTGATTTGATTCACGATTGTCAAGAGGTAATTTATTCATTGAATTTAGAGGCGAAAAATTTATCATCTCTATGGGATTAAATCCCGAAGTAAAAAATCACGTGTCATTCTTGGTTTTCTGGAAGAATCATTATTGATCAAAGGGCAAAAGTGAAAAGTTTCAATAAAAGATAGGGTAATTATATTGCAATTATATTGACCCTATCATTTTTCATAAGTGTACTATATTTTAATTGCATTTAACGTTCTCTATCTTTGTTTATTGTCGCACTTTGTTCTTAATTATTTTTTCGTCGAATTCTTATCATCAACTTCTATTAATTAGTGCATCTTATCTTTAATGATGGTTTACGTCAAGTTATACTGTTTGCGTGTTTTGAAATAAAGAAAAAATATTTTGTCGCACTTTTGTATATAGGGTAAATATCACTGGGATCCCGAACGTTTGAACATTTTGACGATGGAGTTCCGAACCTTCAATTTGTAGCACTCCGAGTCCCCAACCTTTAAAAACCGCGCAACTATGGTTATTCTGTTATAAAAATCGTTAGTTTGACTGTTAAATGGTCAAAATTTTCTTACAATGATCAATCTACCATTTTCAAATTAAAATAAGAAACAAAGAAAATAAAGAAAAAATTGCAATCAACTCCCTCTTCCACCCATTTCTTTTTCTCCAATCAACTCCTTTCTCCAATTTTCTTTTCACCAATCAACTTCCAACCAACAAAATACAAAATTATAATCCATCCAACCACTTCTTCTTCTCCAAAATCATCGCCGCCAACCACCACCCATCGAAAAACAACAACACCAACCATCATTGGCACCGTTCAAACAAGTAAAAATGAAAAATGAAATTGAAAAAAAAAATCAATAAATTGAAATTAATTAGCAAAATGGTTGTTGAAGAATGTTTAATTACCAGGGTAAAAAATGGTGTGGGGTCTTCCGAGAAGAGAGGGTGTGTCGCAGTTGGAGAGGATGGAAGTTGATAGAGTTAATAAAACATCCGACAATGGTAGAGGTTATTGTATACTTGGGCGCTTATGGACGGAAGACGAGGTAGAGCACACCAGCGGGCACTACGGCGGAGACAATGAGAAGTAGTAGGAGGCAAAGAGTGAAATAGCAGCAATGAGGGCAGCAGCTATCATTTTTTTTTTTTTTTGGCAAGTGGTTTTTCTGTCGGTGGTGGTTGGCGGCAGTGATTTTGTAGAAGAATAAGTGGTTGGATGGATTGTAATTTTGTATTTTGTTGGTTGGGGGTTGAGTAAAGAAAAAATGGGGGAGGGGATTGATTGGAGAAAAAGAAGTGAGGGAAGGAGTTAATTACAAATTTTCCTTTATTTTCCATTTTCTTCGTTTCTTATTTTAATTCTAAAATAGTAGATTGGTCATTTAAAGGAAATTTTGACTATTTAAGAGTCAAACTAACGATTTTTATAATAGAAGGACCATGATTGCGCGTTTTTTTAAGATTAGGGAATCGGAGTGCTACAAATTGAAGGTTTGAGACTCTATCATCACAAAGTTCAAAGGTTCAGGACCCCAGTGCTATGTACTGTTGTATTTAGTGTTGTTTTTTAAAATAGGATGGACAAGTGAGTTGTTTTATGCGCTCCAAATTGATTTTTTGGACGGAAACCGTTATTATACACAATCTGTGCCAGTTAATAAAAAGTTAATGATGAGATTGTGATTAAAAAAAAGTTGGGAACATGAATGCTACAATGAGCAAAGAATGATGACATTAACTATAATTAAAATGTAGTGAAACAAATAAAAAGTATGGTATGAATATAATTATTCTAATTATTTTTGTACTATTATTTTTGTTTGTTGTATTACCTTTTAATTGTAATAAAAGTTTTTAACCTTGGCTCATAACTTTAACGTTTTTTTTGTCGTATTTTTATTTATATTTTCATTAATTAGCAAACATAAATGTTAGGCATTGGGTTTAATTTGCTCAGTCTCAATGTTCTCTACTGGTCAAAAATTGATCCTTCGTCAAACCGCCCAACCAACATTTCCAATTAATTAGCAAGAGCCACAAACAAAGTTGGCAACCTTAAATTGCATGTATCATGTGTGATCGTGTCAATCTGTTGAATGAACAAGATGACTCAATTTTAATTTTAATTTTTCTTTATTTGAGCTTAAAGGTACTGCCCACTTTTCACACTAATATAAAAGGGGTAGTTGTGTTGCACTAATATGATTATGTACTGAAATTAAAATATTTAAGAGTCTAACTAAAAATCAACAAGCAATAACCTGTCGAGTTTATCGATTTGGATAAGCAATTTTTATGATTTCTTATCGATTGGCCTGATATTTTAAAACACTGATATAGTCAAATTCAGTGTTCTAAAAAGCGTAAAGCGTAGTTAGACGTGAAATCCGAGTTTCAAGCTTTTTAGATCTAGACGATGCGAGGGCGAGCTTCGCTTAGGCGCCGCACCGCTTATGCAAACTTTTTAGAGCAAAACCACATTGGTTTAATAGGCAACAATAACGAAACAAATTAATTATTCAAACTAAGTGTATGTTCGGTAGAGTTTTAAAAAAAATTGATGAAATATGTTGTTAAAAATTGATAAAAATTGTAAATCTTATAAAATATGTAGTTGAAAATGAGTTAAAACAAAATTGTTTTAAACTCAACCAATGCACTAAACTTTAGCTTTTAATATGTTAATGCAAAGATTATAAAAAAACAAAATATTGAATTCAAATTTCACGACTTGTATAAATTCATTTGTCATTCTCATCTTACTATTAATTATTAAATAGCAACATTTGTTGTGATGTATGCCAATATAAACGTGCTTTTACTTTTGTCGGATTTGAGACGTTGATTGATGGGACGCTTATGTTCTAGATTGTGTATCAGTGTACATATAATTGCGTGAATTCACGTGTCAGGCCCAACCTCCCCCTCCCATCCCCTCCCCCTCCCCTTCCCCTTCAGTTTTTAGTTGGATGTTACATTACACAACCCCTCTCACCCCCCCCCCCCCCCCTCGTGTTACTCGTGTCAGGCACAACCCCCTCCCCACCCCTCCCCCACAAAATATTTTCAAAGAATTGCGACTGGGGTTCGCCGCCCCTTAATTCCTTTTTTTTTTTAATTCAATACCCCCTATTTTATGAATTATGGCTACTTTCATCCACATCTTTTTAAATTTCTCACTTTTTTATTGTAGATGGCCCCTCAATTGTTGTTTGAAAGTAATAATAATATATATTAATTTATTCTTCATTATTTATTCAACCAAAAATATACGTGAACTAAATTCAAACATAATATTTTGCGATATTCCAAACATATTAAACTTATACAAACGATAATACAAATAATCTTAAACTATAAATTACAAAGCATGTCCCAGTGTTTGATCCGACGATTGATTTATCTGTTGATAATAGTCCTAGTCAATCTTTAATATTCCGACATTGGATGTTGGGTCATGCAGTTTCGAAGTTGGTTGACGATGCGTCTTTAACAGATGCTCGCAGCACTTTTCTATCGGGTGAATTTCAAAATTTGCGTATACACGTAAAAGATATTGACAATGGAGACGATATTGGGATGAGTAGAAATAGAAACAAAACTCGTGAGGAGACCCAAGTCATTTGAGATCATAATCCTGTTAGAGCAAAAGGGTGTGGGAAGTGACTGAAGTCAGGGATGGAGAAAACACTCTCCCAATCCAGTAGTCAATGTAGCGCAAGTGGCACCAGTGGGCATGGCAAAAAAACTTGTCCGACGTTGCAAAACAGGTAAATTAATTACACGTGTTATTTGATTGATTATTTTTATAAGTAATGAGTTGTACATTTTATTTTCAACATTGTACATAACTTAAAAGTATACTATGTTTGAAATTATTAAGTTAATTTTTCCTATAAATATCCCTTCACCCCAAGTCACTTTTTGCCCATTTTCTTCTCTTTAACCATCAAAACACTCTTACACGTTTTTTTGGAAATAAACGAAGAGGAAAGAAACTACAAATAAGAAAAAAATATTAGAGAGAAAAGGTGAGTGTTTGAGTTATGAAAAAACTCGGTAAGGAAGCCCTCTAATCCAATAGAGAAATCTCCACACCCAAAGCTTCTTAACCCCATTTCAGGCAGTAGCATAGATGGACCAAGAAACTCATAAATCATGGTGGAGGAACTCAGATTCCATGGGCCGAGAACTTAGTTTTCAAATAAAATACTTTTATTTCATCTCTGCCCCGAAGGGTACTAGTACCCTGTATTTACAGTCTTATGATAGGGTACTAATACCCTAAAATCTATGCACCAGAAATACCTGAGACCAGTCTCTGTGGTCCTGATACCCTTATCTTCAGATTTAAGATACATTCACCTCATCTAAGATTATGATGTTTAGAACCTTTTATTTTCAGGTGGATCAAGGTTAACAACAACAAGTTGTGAGTAAGTTACGTTATATGCTTTATATGCAAGACGATAAGTATATATATCTCATAAATTTTATGTGCTCCAAAATGAGTTATGTCAATGAGATTGATTCAAGTAAGGATATGAGATGTTGTGAGTAAATTACGTTATATGCTTTATATGCAAGACGATAAGTACATATCTCATAAATTTTACGTGCTCAAAAATGAGTTATGTAAATGAGATTGATTCAAGTAAAGATATGAGATGTTGTGAGTACTTTAGGATATGTGCCTTAAGTGCAATATGATAAATATATATATAATTATCTCATAAATTTATGTGCTCCAAAATAAGATATGCCAATGAGATTGATTTAGTAATGATATGACATGTTGTGAATGACTTATATTATTTGTCTTGTGTGAAAAAATGATAAAAATATATATCTACATGTGTACATAAGTTATATGTGCTCTTATGTGCTCCAAATGATTTTTGTCGATGAGACCTATGAGGTATTATGAGCATCTTGAGCCTATTTGCTATTTATGCAATGAGAAGGAAGAATGAGAAAGTTATTTTTGTGTTATTTATGCTCAACTTGAGAAAATAAAGTTCATATGCAAATAAAGACAAGTTATGTGATAACACAACAAGTTTTTCCTAGCCTATTTGTACACCACAGAAGGGCCAACAGTAGCCCATAGGGGATGATAAGGGTCCCAAAAGAGGAGTTGATTCAACTTTGGCCAAGGGTTAGATTGACCCACAATCGGACTTGAGGTTCGATTAAAGGACGGCCAGGGGCAACAGTAGCCTTTATTGGGACGGTAAAGGTTTCAAGAGTTTATTAACTATGGCCAATGGCAAAAATAGCCCATAGATGGACGGTAAGGGTCTAACGAGGATTGGCCATTGTGCTTATGCACAAAGAAGATTTATTTTGAGCGCTCGGTGTACAAATATTGCTTGTGGGAAGGGCCCTAAGAAAGATTAAAGATATATCAATGTGCAATATCACACACGTACCGTATTTTACTCATTGAATGTCACAATTCATAGTCGTTTTATGGCTCTTGTAGGAAATAGATCGAGAAATCTATGAAGTCATGGGACTACGGTGGGAAGTAGCTTCGGATGGCCAAGAATACCATTTGATCACCAATATAGATGTATGGTCTTCATATGAAGTCACTTACCTTGTTGTGGACGTATTTGACTATTGGACTATGGAATATCTCACGACTCGTTTTTTAAAAATATAATTACTTAAGTGAACTCGTCTTTATCATGCAAGTGCTTCCCTTTTTGATAAAATACCTAGTAGCACTTTTACTTGGTCTCAAAGCATATGGATTGTTCATGAGACGTAATGATTTGTCATGAACCATTTTTTAACGAAATTGTAAGTGATGTACTTTCTTTCCCTCATTAATTAAACATCTATTTTGTGGTAACTTACAATGTTGGGGGAAGGATAGATAAAAAGACGATATTCACATGTTTTACTCTTCCGCTATGTTTAAATTATCATGTCTTTTTTTATGGCTTTTCATCTTCTTAAAAATACATACTTTTATGTCATAACAAATATAAAACGAATCCGAAGCAAAAAGAAAAAGGGAGATCTCCAGATCCTATCTAAGATTAGTTTCTAACTATTTTCTGCAAAAGAAGGTGGAGGAAACATGTTTCAATCCAGTTTTTAAACCTCAAAATTCTGTCTAAATTTTTTTTTTTTGTATTCTACCCAGTAGGGTAATGGTACCCATATTTGACTTTTACGCAGAAAGCAGTTCAGCTCTTTGGTTTGTTTAAAAACTAGATTGAAACATGTTTCCTCCACTTTCTTTTGCAGAAAGTAGTTAGAAACTAATCTTAGACAGGATTTGGAGATCACCCTTTCTCTTTTTGCTTCGGATTCGTTTTATATTTGTTATGTGAGAGTATGTATATTTAATAAAATGAAAAGCTATGAAAGAAAGCAAGATAGTTTAAACATAGCAGAAGAGTAAAACATGTGAATCTCGTCTTTTTATCTATTCTTCCTTCAACATTGTAAGTTACCACAAAATAGATGTTTAAGGAGGAAAAGAAAGTATCTCACTTACAACTTTGTCTCAAAGTGGCTCATGACAAATCATTACGTCTCAAGAATGGTTCATATGCTTTGAACCCGATTAAAAGTGCTACTAGATACTTTATCAAAAAGAAAAGTACTTAGATTAAAAGACGAGTTTACTTAAGTTATTATATTTTATAAAAATGAGTAGTGAGATATTCCATAGTCCAATAATCGAATATGTCCACAACAAGGTAAGTGACTTCATATGAAGACCATACATCTATCTTAGTGATCAAATGGTATTCTTGGCCATCCGAAGCTACTTCCCACCTTAGTCCCATGACTTCATAGATTTCTCGATCTATTTCCTACAAGAGCCATAAAACGACTATGAATGGTGACAATTCAATGAGTAAAATACGGTGCGTGTGTGATATTGCACATTGATATATCTTTTATCTTTCTTAGGGCCCTTCCTACAAGCAATATTTGTATACCGAGCGCTCAAAATAAATCTTCTTTGTGCATAAGCACGATGGCCAATCCTCGTTGGACCCTTACCGTCCATCTATGGGCTACTTTTGCCCTTGGCCATAGTAGATCAACTCTTGGGACCCTTACCGTCCCAATAAAGGCTACTGTTGCCCTTGGCCGTCCTTTAATCAGACCTCAAGTCCGATTGTGGGTCAATCTAACCCTTGGCCAAAGTTGAATCAACTCCTCTTTTGGGACCCTAATCGTCTCCTATGGGCTACTGTTGTGCCCTCTGTGATTTACAAATAGGCTAGGGAAAACTTGTTGTGTTATTACATAACTTGTCTTTATTTGCATATGAATTTTGTTTTCTCAAGTTGAGCATAAATAATACAAAATAACTTTCTCATTCTTCATTCTCATTGCATAAATAGCAAATAGGCTCAAGATGCTCATAATACCTCATAGGTCTCATCGACAAAAATCATTTGGAGCACATAAGAGCACATATAACTTATGCACACATGTAGATGTACATTCTTATCATTTTTGCATATAAGGCAAATAATATGAGTCATTCACAACATGTCATATCTTTACTTAAATCAATCTCATTGGCATATCTCATTTTGGAGCACATAAATTTATGAGATCTATATATATACTTATCGTATTGCACTTAAGGCACATATCCTAAGTTACCCACAACATCTCATATCTTTACTTGAATCAATCTCATTTACATAACTCATTTTGGAGCACGTAAAATTTATGAGATATGTACTTATCGTCTTGCATATAAAGCATATACCGTAATTTACTCACAATATTTCATATCTTTACTTGAATCAATCTCATTGACATAACTCATTTTGGAGCACATAAAATTTATAAGATATATATATATACTTATCGTCTTGCATATAAAGCATATAACGTAATTTACTCACAACTTGTTGTTGTTAATCTTGATCCACCTGAAAATAAAAAGTTCTAAACATCATAATCTTAGATGAGGTGAATGTATCTTAAATATGAAGATGAGGGTATCAGGACCGCAGAGACTGGTCTCAGGTATTTCTAGTACATAGATTTTAGGGTATTGGTACCCTATCGTAACCCTGTAAATACAGGGTACTAGTACCATTCGGGGTAGAGATGGGATAAAAGTATTTTATTTGAAAACTAAGTTATCGACCCATGGAATCTGACTTCCTCTACCATGAAATATGAGTTTCTTGGTCCATCTATGCTACTGTCCGAAATGGGGCTAAGAAGCTTTGGGTGTGGAGATTCCTCTATTGGATTAGAGGGCCCCCTTACCGAGCTTTTTCATAACTCAAACACTCACCTTTTCTCTCTGATATTTTTTTCTTATTTGCAGGTTCTTTCCTCCTCGTTTATTTCCAGAAAAACGTGTGAGAGTGTTGTGGTGGTTAAAGAGAAGAAAATGGGCAAAAAGTGTCTTGGGGTGTAGGGGTATTTATAGGGGAAAGTGCATCTCCTTCTCATGATTGCATATCCTCATTAAATGCAAGAATATTTAGAGAGATTTGCTGAAGATTTCCCTTGTTGAACTTCCTTAAATGCGTTTCCCCAACTGCCCATATTTAAAAAAGATACTAGGGATAGCTTATAGGGCAATTAATGCTAAAACTCCAATTAAGGCAGATTTTTGGACCCGTTTTTTGGTCGAGTTTTGAAAGTCGAAGCATGCTCATTTTTTGACGTTTCTTACACCATCTTGAAGATCTCACGGAGATCTTCACCACAAACTTTGAATTGTAGAAAACAGATCATCACAGCGATCACAGCATCGTCCCAAAAATGGCTGCTCGAAAATAGATTTATGGGAATTCCAGATTTTCAACTTTCTGGAACGTTTTTGACATAAATATTCGGGACTGATTCCTCAGTCGATCATAGGTGTATTTGGTACCATTTCGAAGGTCTCGTTGTGTACTTCGAAACACCATAAAAGTTGTGGAATTCCAACCAATACACAATTCATACGGTGGCTCCAAAGATGGCTGCTTGACTTAATCACAAAAGCTTAAACTTCGTTTTCTTAACTTTTGGGTTTTCACCCATCCTTTCTCTTTCAATCAATCAAGCTCTTAATAAAATTATCAACTCTTAAATAAATTCATCTTAGTCCTTTTATAAACCATTAAATTCGATTTTCTTCTTTATTTATTATTCAGATTTAAATTAAATTTTAAGTGTTACGACTTTTGAAGTACTTTTTGGAATAGCTCAACTAAATTCTCGTTTCATTTTCTTTTTTTTCATATTTAAAATAGAAATACGAATTTTCGGGTCGTTACAGTATCATATAGTTAAAGATGACAAAAATAACAGTATCAGAAGCACATTATTATCAACCACATACTATTGAGCACAAATGTTGTGTTTTAAAAGAAAATCATTGCATAGTATCTAAATATAATAATATATTAATAAAATAGTATTTTAATATATCAATATCATACATGATAGTATATTATTAAAACAATATCACATATGCAAACTACAATACAATAGAAGAGCAATATCATTTATTGAAACAATATCAAAAATTCTAAATAAAAACAATATCAATGATCTTGTACCACTAATGAAGTACTTCAACCATAAAACATTTAATTTTAGAAGAACTACAATACAGTAGAAGAACAATATCATATATTGAAACAATATCAAACATTCTAAATAAAAACAATATCAATGATCTTGTACTACTAATGAAGTACTTCAACCATAAAACATTTAATTTTGAATGTGTGTTTGTTTGGTGGAATTGAAAAATAACTTTTTGAAGATTTTGAAAAAAGTTGGTGAAATATGTGATTGAAAAATTGATAAAATTTGTAAGTCCCATGAAATATATGGTTGAAAATAAGTTTGAAAAAAAAATAATAAACCTGACCAAACATGCTATAATGTAACAAAAGTTAGTGTATAAAAAATATAACAATATTAATCATTTTTCATAAAGTAGTATAATAGAAAACAGTATCACAATAAAACAATATCGTGTTTGAATTAGTGAGTTTTGCAATTATATGGGCATGTTGATCTTTTAGCGCTGAAATATGATTTTAATTGAATTAAGCCATATGACTTTAGAGCCCATGAACGCATGATCAATGACCGACTTTCAATTTTTCTATGTTTTTTCAGTAGCGGGAATGGACTAAAATCTCGACCCGTCTCCTATCTCCACCCATGTTTAATAGTAAAACTAAACTTAAATAGACATATACCAATTTCAAATTATAAGTAATAATTTTGCTACATACTTGATTTTATATTAAAATTTTACAATTACTTTTCAACATTTTAAATTTAAAAATAACAAATGTAACACACATTTTTTTATAAGAAATGTAATAAATGTAACAAAGAAGTGTTACAAAAGTAAAAAAAAAAAAAAAAAATTAGAATAAAAAAATGATATAGTATTTTTTAAATTATTTTATATTTTATGGTGTATGTAAAACTATTTCAAATTATAATTGTCTTTCATTCATATTTTTAGAACAAGTTAAAAGATTGAGATGTTGATCAAAATTAATTTAGTCGATCTTGATTGAGAATTATTTCATTGAATTATATCTTGGGGGGAAAGATGTGATCAAACGACCAAAGTAGGAAAAAAAATATTTAGCCAACTACGAGTTTATCAAAAATAAAATAAAAAAGGCCAGACATCCAGAGTTTGAAAGATGAGGAGGGTGACAGTCACAATAGTGTTGTCACTAACAAGTTGGTAAAGACATTCAAGCGTTATTCTTTTTTTGTTTTTTTTTTTATCGTACATTCAAGCATTATTCTTTTAGCTGTGTTTGATTGTCAAGGTTGGAAAATAGTAGAAAAGAAAAAAGATTTAATGAAACTTGAAAAAAAAAATCTATCAAACTCATAAGAAAATGTTTTTCATGAAAGTGGCCAAATTCATGCTTAAAGTGGTTGTACTTTAAAATTTATTTTCCTTTTCCATCTTATATCAAACAGTCAAAGTAGGAAAATATTTTCTTTGATGTAACATTATTTTCTTCGAATGTGACATTTTCCATAGAAAATGTATGAATCAAACAAAGCCTTAGTTGTAAAATATTAAAGTTTGAATATGATACATAATTATATACATTCAAAGCATGTAAATTAGTAAAACGAATATATGAATAACACAAATTTTGTGAATAGCAAATCCTAGTGAAATTGGGGCCGGCTTGCGACTTTTATTTATTTATTTTTATTTACTGATTTTGACTGTGTTTGAGTGGTACTGTTTATGAAAGGTTGAAAAATTCAATGCTCGTTAGTTTTTTTGGGTATTGGAAAACACCCAAAACTACTATAGTATAATTTGTGGTGCATTTTTCAACCTACCAAATCCGTGATTTGTGGACGTTTTTCAATTTTTTCTTTGAATTTTATTCTTTTAAAAAAAAAATCAGACTAAAAATCATGTGTTTAACTGTTTTAAAAACCGCTACTAAAAACCATCAAAAATCAAATCTCTTATAAAAGTTCAAAATCAATACTTTAAAAAATCTTCCATAACTGGTATTCCAAAACTCTCTAACTGGCCGTAAAGTATTTATGTGGATCCTAGGGTACCCGATCAGTTAGTAGCTAGTGATTATTTACTCTAAATTATAATGTTATCATTTTATTGTCTCGTACGCTATATGCATCTTTTGACCATATGCATTTTCTTGAGAAAAAATGGAGAGTTAGGCGAGTAGTTTTTGTCCTACACCATTCAAAGTGGACACATGTTTTGAATACATTTTATTTGGCCATAAAGCTGCAAAGTTAGACAGCAAGACTGAGTTGACGTTTGTTGTAAAAAGATATTTCCTATGAAATTTAGTTAAACATTATTTTTATTACTACTTTTAATTTTAAAAAAAATAAAAATTAAAAATTAAACACTTTACCAAACAGAAGCAAGTGTGCAAAATTTGAAAATTTCCTGAATACCATAATCATTCATGTAAACAAACAATACAACTTTATTCAAAATTGACAAAGAAAAACCAAGCAAAACATTAAATTCAGTGCTTGAACATAAATTCCTTGATCCCTGCAAAAAGTTTTTCTGTTTCTTTTGCAGTATTTGGGTCCATGTCAATGGCTATCTTGTTCAAGTAAAAACTATGCCCTACTCCATGATTTATCAGTAGTTCAACTTTTTTGTTAGTCCTTTTCATGGCCTCATAGAATTCCATTTCAGTGTCTTTGATTAAATCCTGATCCGCCACGCAGTACAGATACGGCGGCAGATTCAGGTCCTGTAGAGGAGGCGCCGCCTCTCCCATTGGACAAGTTATAGGGTGGTCCTTGTTGCTTCCAATTGGCAAAGCCAAGTTTAAAAACTTGTCCACCATGTCAAGAGTTAAAAAGGGTGATTCCGGTTGCTCCATCTCCGATTTGCTCCGCTGTGAACGGACGAAACCGGGGTGGATTGGAATTGCGCCACCCAGTTTAAGGGGACTCAAGTTTTCGTTTCCAGCATGCGCCGCCACCTGGTGTACTATGTTTCCACCGGAGCTATCCCCTATTAGGAAAACGCGTTCAAAATCTGCATGATCATTGAGCCAGGACTCATAGGCTTTGCCTTGTGCTAAGGAGCGAAGCCAGAGGAGTGCAGCAAATCCGTCGTCGCAAGCGGCAGGGAGGCGGTGCTCAGGTGCACGACGGAGGTAGACAGAAACAACTATGGCTCGAGTTGTACGTGCCAGGCGGGTGTAAACAGTGTAGTACATGTACCAATCAGCCTGGCTAATGCAAAATCCACCACCATGAAAATGAAGTAGTATAGGAAGCTTGTCCAAGTCCTCAACGCTCTTTTCAGGCAGATAAATTCGTACTTTTAGGCCCGAATCTGCATTAGTAACGACATCTTTGATAGCAATTCCATCTATAAAGTCATCGTGAGGCGGGATGGTATCGGCCATGAACTTGACCTCTGGTGGTCCAGTCCATGTCCTATCGACTGAGCCATCGTCAAAGACTGTTAGCCATCCCGATACTTCATCGACGATTTTTTTTTCTTGTACCATGGTCTTAACCAGGGAGGGGTGGGTGGGGGGTTGTAGATAATTATACAAGAACTAAGTCTGGATTGAATTGGGTTTTGGAGAAATTGGGTATTCTTTTATAGATGTTGGGATGGGAAAATGTTAGCTAGATTACTGCAATAATAGTATAGACAAGGTGGGCCAGCTTAAAGAAAATGTTCGGTAATGACAAGGGTGGTTCCATTTATTCTTTGTGGAGTGGAGAACATAGCATCCATACCATGAATGTGTGTGCTTGTTAGTGGAAGTTTCTATTTGGTTTTTTTAGTGTAAGAAAAGGTTTAGATAAAATATAACTTGACTAATTGAGATATTCGATAAATGATGTTTTGAATTGAGTTTTGTTGAATAAACTCGTTCAAAATATTTGACCAATTTCGATTGCATATTCTGAAGACATTTATGTATGATTATAGATGGTTAAACGTCTAAAAATTACTAACTATATGAATTATGACATAAGGATGGCTACTCTTGAGCTCCTCCCAAGAGTTTATGCATAGATGATTAGATTGTTGCTAGGTGTTATTAACCCTAAGAGGAATGCTCGCTAGGGACCCTTTTCGATGGGTCCTACGCTTGCTTGCCTTCTAGATCATTTCTATCAAACAAGTAGTCTTTTGTAAGCTATAGGCCACTTTTTATGACATAGTAGAAAGAAAAAGATCTCTAAGCGGAGAAAATAAGGCAGCCCACAAGATTTAAATAAATAAATGTGATTAATGTTTAACATGTTAAGCTTTAGATGAGATGATCAACGTGTATAATATTAGATTCGTATAGAAGACTTGAATTCAAGTGTGTTATTGTTTATTTACGTGTTAAATTTGAACTTTAAAATTTATTGAAAAATAGATTTAATCTGCATGCGGCGAGAGAACCCCAAGTGCCTTTATTGCAGAGGCTGACATTTCGTTTATATCCTGTTACTACAACTGCAAAAGACACGCTCAAATTGAGGTTTGAAGTGGAAATATGGAAACTCGAAGTGACGTTGAAGGGGGCCGGAATGAATGGTGGGGCTGAAGAAAAAGTTAAAAAAATTGGTATCACGAGGAAGGTCAAAAATTTAAATAAAAAATTTATTTAATGATAAAATTAGTTTTGAGTTTGGTAGCAATCTACCAAATTGGTAATTTCGAGGAAGATCAAGGGAAAGTTTCATATACAACCTTAAAAAACAAACTATTTTCAGAAGTACTGTGCAATTTTTTTATTTACTCAAAATATTGTTTTACTTTTTTTTTATTATTATTACATTACTATTTGACTTTTTGTAACAAAAATATGTTACACTTTTTATAATACCACGCGTTATACTTGTGTAATGTTCATAACAAGTTGTGGTATCCGTCTCCACAACTATCGAAGAAATACACTCGTGTAACACTTGTAAATTGTAATTACACTGCCGCTGCCACCATCACCAATATGAGTGTAACATTTGTAACAAATTGTATTATGCTGCCGCCAATATCAAGATTACCTCCACCACAATCGCCACCGCAAACCCCATCTCACTACCATTACTACCAACCACCATCATCTTTTTTAGCCGCCACCGCTGAATTTCATATCTGGTTTCATATTTTAGTTATGGTACCAATAAAGAAAGAATAAAAAGAGATGAAAGCCACCCACCACTATCACTATCGCCATCCCCTACCAATGCAACCATCAAAGTCTCTGCTCTTTAGCCATCGCTATCACCACCATTACCATTGAATTTACTTAATTTGTCTACAAACATCATTTTCCATGTCCATATTCTTAACTAGTAACTACTAGGATCATACACAATGAGGTTGAGTCGTAAAGCTGATAATTTGTCGTAATTCCAATTCAAATTCTTTTGCTATTTTCAAATGTGAAAACACGATGTGTGTAGACGACATCGTATTACTACCAAAAATATGGATTGACATGTAACGACTTTGGACTACTCAGTATTACTTACCAATATTTAATTAACAAGTGTATTAAATAACTGAGAGTCACTGTTAATTAGGACTCAAAAGTAATCATATCAACTAAAATAGTGAGAGTAGAAGCTGAATTCTATACTACTAGAAATTTTGGGATGTTTATATAATAAATGAACAATAGTGAATAAATATATAATATGAATTAAAACAACTACTGAATTGATCATGAATTACTTAATTCATTAATTATTACAAGTCAACAAATAGTGGATATAAACTTCAATAAAAGAACTAATGAATTGGTGGTGAATTACTTAATTAGTTAATTATTTCCTATTTTTAGCTTGTACTAGTAAAATTAATTCATAATTAATTGTAGTAAATGGGGGCATGGGGACAAATTTTAAGCTATATGAAAAGGAGTTGACATAGTCAATTCAACATATACTGTCATTTCCAAGAAAATTCTGTTTAATTTGCTGGTGGAGACAATAACTTGCCAAAAAGAAAAAAATATATAAAAAAAAAAAAAAAGAACTCTACATATATACATGAAACATACCGTTTCTTTTTATTATTTTCAAAATAAGTAATTATTTTACTTATAATTATCTTCATATATAAAATTTAAAAAGTTTACTTACAACATAAACATGCTTCGGGATAAGAGGAAATTTTTAATATGATTATTTACAATCTTTTTTGTTAATAATGTTATACGTTCAATATATTTGACAAATAATCACGGTCTTTAATTTCAATTAATCTAACAGTCTAGATATATTAAAATCTTTATTATGTATAAGAATTGTAAAGGTTCTAATAGATGTAAACCGTTAGATTAACTTAAATTAAAAGTTGTAATTATTTGTCAAATTTATTTATTGGCTTGGACATGTGAACCTTGTATTCATGGTATCTACATTTGTCCAACTAATGTATTTCTTTCACGACATGCTCTAGTTTTAAGTATCTTTCCGTGGTGGGGGCATATGCTAGTTGGTAAGGCCTGATGTGACGTGGGGAGAAATCCTCTGACAACGCAAGTTTAATTCCTGTGTAGGGCAGATTTTCACTAAAATATTGTGGGGGTCTGTCATGAGGGTTGGTCTGTTGGCTTTCTCCCTCAGGTCCCTCCCACTCATGCACATCCCTCGATTTACAACCCACCTGGTCAAGAGGCTTCTGACACAGGTGGGAAGGGCTTCGCCTTTGGGACTTTCCCCTTATCAGAAGTATCTTTCCGTGGTCTTCTAACTTTTGAATAAAAGAAGCCACCTGTGCCTAAGATATTGTTCCGCGCCTTTTGATATTTTAAATTTGAGACAAACTGAAGGAAAGATTGGTTCATTCCGTGACCAGTGACTAAATTCGTGGTTGCCCTCACATAACCAACTTGAATCTAAGCTAAGATGCAAATTAAGCCTTATCGAAATTGATCCATATAATCTTAGACTTTAATTTTCTTCTCATTTCAAAATTTGTTCTCGAATCGAAAGTTTTTTGTTCCCAAACGTATCCGATCTCGACTTTAATTCTTGATTTGATGGAAGAGAGAACTGATCCGTAATCACAATGTAAGAGAGCCCGTCTCTTCCAATTTATGGCCTACGCCAATATTTAAAATGTTTAGAAATAAATCGACTTATGTAAAATAAAATTGCAAAAAAGTCAAACTGAATGAAATTTCCAGTTGGTGCCACTTTCAATATAAGCAGAGTATTGTTCTGTTCTTGTAAATTCGGTGAGGAACTGACTTAAATGGGTCAATATTGACACGGTATTTGGTTTGGAACATTATTTCCTCCGTTCCCAGACTTTCTTAGTAATTTACTTGCCCAAATCTAATTTTCAATGATTGAGTAATTAGGTCAAATTGTTTGGTTATTTTAATTTACATCACATTATCAGCATAATAGCTTAGCCTTCATATCATATTTAGAAAAGTTTCCAATTTTTTTATTTTTATTTTTTCTTATGATGCATTGGAAAAGTTTCAAACACAACGTTCCTCAATAAGCATAAATAGGGAGGGAATAACTTACTATCCAACATTAGTCTGCCGGCGTGGGACCCGTTTAATTGGGCGATAGAGCTAGATTTTTGCCCTAGGTCCGCCGGTACTTGGAGGTTTTGTGGCTCAATTATGCCACTTTGGGATGGCGTATGGCTGGTGACGGTGTGTGGGCTGGTCGGCAAGAAGTGGCAAACCACCTTGGTGACCGGGTCAGGTGGTTTTGGGCTCGGGTCAAGGCCATGTTTGGCTGTAAAGGATGGATCGTCCATTTAATTAATTAAAACCAATTATTTGTTGCACTCATATCTCTCCCCTATTTTTGGGAAGTATGGCATCCACTATTTCTTACCAATTATTTGTTGCACTCATATCTCTTACATTTTAAAATTTGTCATCTAGGTCTCCAAAATAGGCCATGGATACGTGATATGAGACTAAAAGTGTAAAATTATCTAAAAAAAATTTCTTTATTCCAAAACAATCCAAATAATGACTTTAACTTTTATTTAGAAATTTGAATAGGAAAAAATTCTCCAGTGTTCATATAACATATCCCCTTACTTCAATCCATTGCCAACATAACATGAATGTCACGTGACTATTAATTTATGTTCGAATGAATATTTTGTGTTGACTAGGGACATGAGTGCAAACAAATTGTAGGTTGGAACATAGGTGTCAACGCTTAGAAATTGTTGAGAATCCTGATATAGAATTTACCCAAAGTTCTAAGAACTAAAATTTCGATATTGTTCATCAGAATTATTTATCATTTTGTTTGATAATACATGTTAGAATGCTTGGACACTACTAGTGTCATTTCTCTTTACATCACATGAGCATTAACGAATAATATAACGTCGTGTCCCGTCCCGTTCTGTCATATCATGTCATGTCTTGTCCTGTCCCGTAAGTTGTTGGACTTGTTTCCTTTATATCTAGATTTTAAGAGCATGTTTGGTATTATTATTTTCAAACTTTTTTTTTTCTTAAATTTATTTTCAACCATATATTTCATGGGATCAATAATTTCTATCAACTAGACATTTTACCTTTTTTTTTTCAAAATCTCCTAAAAAAATTAGTTTAATACTTATTTTTAATTCTAATTATAAATTAGGAATAATTATATATTTGGTCCCCAACCTTTCAAAAAAATTATAGATATACTCCTAACCTTTAAAAATAGCACCAACATCCCCAATGTTTGAAAAAATAGGCATGATTGGTCCTTAATGACGAAATTGACATTCCCTTTAAATAAACAAAACAAGAAAAATAAATTGAAAAATAACCAAATGTACCCCCAAAAAATAAAAAGTAACAAAGTGGTCATCTTCTTTATCAAACCTCAAAAAATGAGAAGAAAATCTTCTTCAAAGTAAATCAGTACTAAAAATGGTGGAGTGAAATTAGAAAATCAAGAAACTCACATCATCGGCTGCCCTGTCGCTGCCACCGCAACCACCACCATCACCACACAAATTGTCTGCCGCCACTTGAACATTAGAAAACTATTATCTACATCCTCCCAAAACCCCACGACCACCATCCACCGTTCCCTCCATTGACTGCCAACCACACACTATCATTGGAAGAGAAACAAAATAGAAAATGTATCAAGAGAATTGTTCTAACTAATTCATGAAAAACAAAAGTTTAATTTTTTTTCTCCTAGTCTTCTAATTTCTATCATTTCACTCTCACTTCCACTATCAACTCACCTTCACTCTCACTGTTTTCTCTTTTGAAGAACGCATTGGTTTTATTGGAATAATCAATTGCTGATTCTACAGCAACTTGTAGAAGGGCTATGGTATATTTTGCTTTAACGGCTTTGGGACTCGATTTCAAAACCTTTAGACAGATTACACGTTTGACATTCAATTTTCTGTGGAGGCAAAAATTAATGGCGACTTTGTATGGTGGAACTGGCTTTGCTCTTGGTTTTGGCTTCTAATTTGGCTTTGCTGCTGCATCAATTGGGGAAATAAAAAGAAAGAAGAGTTGAAGAAGATTTTCTAATTCCGTTCCACAATTTTTAGTACTGATTTGTTTTGAAGAAGATTTTTCTCTCAATTTTTTGAGTTTGATAAAGAAGATAATCTATTTATTACTTTTTATTTTTTTGAAGTAAATTTAGTTATTTTTCAATTATTTTTTTTCTTTTTTCTTGTTTTTTTATTTATTTAAAGAGAATGGCAATTTCGTTATAAAGAACTTACCATGCCTATTTTTTTAAACATTTGGGATATCTAATACTATTTTTAAAAGTTAAGTGTATTCCCGATATTTTTAAAACGTTGAGGACCAAATATATAATTATTCCTATAAATTATTATATATGTAAATTTTTGACGTTTTGTAACCTAAAATAACTCACAACAATTCAATCATACAAGAAAATAAAAGAATCAACACAAGATTCCAGTTCAGCATGAAAGGCCTAATCTGGGGGTAGCAGCATCATATATACTAATTTACTCAGACTTATGCAAGCTAAAGTGTAATTAAATTTGAAAGGCTAATATGGGTTCAGCTTGAAAGAGAATAAATCTATATACTAATTTACTCAAACTTACGCAAGGAATTTTTTGATAAACATATAAGAATTAAAGCCTAATTAACTGTAATTAAAATAAGTTTGTAATGACATATAAGTTTTAATAGGATCCAGATACAAATTGTGGACCATGCCCCCATGGCTCGGGGACCATGCCCGCGCAAGCCGGTCCAACAGGCCAGCCCGTCTTTTTCAATTGTCGAGCTGGCTCGGCCTTTGAATTTAAAATTGAGCTCAGGTCAGGCTTATAATGAACCGAGCCGCCAAGTCCACGAGCAATTTGATCCAATTGCCATCTCTGATAAGGGGAAAGTCCGGAAGGCGAAGCCCCCCACCTGTGTCAGAGGTCCCTTGACCAGGCGAGTTGTAAATCGAGGGATGTACATGAGTGGCAGGGACCTGAGGGACAGAGCCAACAAGCCAACTCCCAGGACAGATGTCCATAATATTTGAGTGAAAATCTGTCACACACGGGAATCGAACCTGCGTTGCCGGAGGATTTCTCCTTACGTCACCTCAGACCTTACCAACTCGCCTATGCCTCTGGGGGCCTTAGAAATGACAGTATATGTTGAATTGACTATGCCATCTCTAATTATATGTAGATTTGTACACACACAATTTATGAACATTATTTTATTTCATATATTAAAGTTGAATATCTTTTATTTTAAATGTTTTCGAAATTTTGTTGGAAAGTCGTAAGTAAATCATCGGTAATAGCGACGGAATTATATCGGTCGCAAAGCCTTGTTTTTTAATAGTGTTACTTTGCACATCATTTTTAAATTATGGGACTTTAACTTTTTAAATTTTGGCTATATTTATGCCTTAATTTCAATATAAAAAATATTTACTTTTTTTTTTTATTCTCATGCTATTTGTCTAGTTATATGTAGATTTGTACACACACACACACTGATACACACAATTTATAGTTACATTATTTTATTTCCATTTATTAAAGTTGAATGTCTTTTATTTTAAATATGTTCGAAGTTTCAATGAAAATCATTAGGTAAATTGTCGATAACAGTGATGAAATTAGGTTGGTCGGAAAATTTCTTTCGGTAAAGTCCTATTTTTTAGTAGTGTTACCTTGCACATCATTTTTAAATTATGGAACTTTAACTTAAAATTTGGCTATATTTATGCCTCATATCAATATAAAAAATATCTCTTAAAAGCTATCAATTCGAAAATGATGCACCAAGTATGCTTATGACTCGTCAGTTGAACTATCGACACACTAACCTAATGCTTTGGTCGAGTGACCGTTGTATGGATCAAATAACTATGTAAAGATTGTAGTTTTTCATACCAATTTATGATAATTCTTTTTTCCCTTCTCAGAGCATTTACCTGTAAGAGGGAATGTTTTTAACTTGTGATTATTTTTCTTTTTTTTTTTTTTTCTTTTTTTGTTCTCATGCTACTCGTCTTAGCTATATGTGCTGTTCTAAAAAGCTCGTCTAGACGGCGCCTAAGCTTTGCCTAGACTTGAAACTCAGCCTCCACGTCTAGCTACGCATCACACCTCGTCCCCGCCTCACCCTTACGAGGCCCTTGTTTAGGCCTCGCCTAGGCTCGAAAAGCTTGAAGCTCGACCTCCACGTCTAGCCATGCTTTACGCTTTTAAGAACATTGGTTATATGTAGACTTGTACACACACACAACTTAATAGTTACATTATTTTATTTCTATTTATTAAAGTTGAATGTCTTTTGTCTCAAACTAAGATGAAGATTATTGGAAAGTAAGAATTAAAATTGAAACAATTTTAAAGAAAGAAAATAAATCTATATACTAATTTACTCAAACTTATGCAAGGAAATTTGTGATCAACATGTAAGAATTAAAGCCTAATTAACTGTAATTAAAATAAGTTTGTAATAAGTTTTAATAGGATCCAGATGCAATCTGTATATAAAGATTTATTACAGACGTTATGTTTATATTATCAAGGCATAAAATTGTTATCTTCTAAATTTGGTGATATAACCCCAAGCAATGATTACAGACAGAGATATGTTTCCATAATTGAGTGATTTAGCATTAATTAACTCACTATATAAACTTCATGGCTAAGCTATTTATTTTTCAAACTTGTTTATCAATGGAAACCCTAAACAAGGCAATGAAGATGAAGGAAAAAGTTGTGGAACAAGGGTTTGAATCGAAGGCAGACGACGAATCTACTTCTCGTGTCGTTTTAGATCTCGAGCTTTTTAATTCGGGTTCTTCTCGTCCAAACGAGTCATCAAATGAGGAGGGACGAGTACAACGATTAGAGTCTAAAGTATTCACATGCAGCTTTTGCAAGAGAGAGTTTTCAACTTCTCAAGCACTTGGAGGGCATCAGAATGCCCATAAACAGGAGCGTGCATCGGTCAAAAAAAGACATGGCTTAGTAATGGAAGTGGCTGCGCCACCGCCTCCTCCTCCTCTTTTGGGCGGCCATTCACCGTATCCCTACCATCACTACTCCAATTTTTCTCATCATCATCATCATCAAATGATCCCTTTTTATGGTACTTTGGATAGATCAGTCGGTCGGGTTCGGTCTGATTCCATGATTCATAAACAATCTTATAAACAATGGACTAGGCCATTTTTTATGAACTCCTCGACATCATCATCATCATATGATAGGCAGTTGTTGCAAAATAAAATTCAGACAGTACTTCAAATGAATACTGGATTTGGCCATGAAAAGTCTGAAAGAGGTAGTGCAGCTCTTGTTTTAAGACTTAATTCTGTGGATAATACAGCATCAAATAAGGCATTGGAAGGCAATATTAATCAAGAACTTCATTTGGGACAAGCCAATAGTGATCAAACTGATGCATCCGGTCTTGATTTGAATTTAAAGCTTTAATTAATTTATTAATTTTTTATTTTATTTTTTGAATTTTTACAGTTTTGATTTGAGAGTTATTACATATATCCACTTTTCTTGTAATGAAATATATGATTGAATTAAATTCCTATTATTTCTCATAATTAAAGAATTTCAAATTTGAAATTCAGAAAAAGTTATTGTTTGTTGATTATATTCTATAATTATGTGGTGGCATGTAACATAATGACCTTTTTTATTGTCTCTCTCTCCCTAAATTAATCGATACTAATTGTTAAATCAAACTTTTTTTGTAGGCTAATCTTTCCAAAGTTCAATTACCAAAATAGGTTGGAATTATATAGGGTTTGTTTCGAAAGATTAAAAAGGTTACGGAAAGTTGTGTGGCTAAGCTTAAATTTTAATTTAGATAGATTTAATTAGTATTAAAAAATTAAGTTTTTACTATAAATAAATTTTTTATTATTGAAAGTTAAAATATATAAGTGAGTTACAATCTCATTTTCCTTATTTACTCAAAGATCAAATTAACTAGTTTCGGATTAGGGATGGCAACGGGGTGGGGTGAGAGTTGAAAACAATATTTTAAAACATAAAAATAAAATAAAATAAGATAAGAAGATTTGTGGTGGGTTCGAGAATTCGAGAAATTCAGGAGGGGAAAGGTCAAACGGATAGGTGTCGGAGTATTTTGCCGTACCTATTTTGGATGTGTTTTACCCTACGTACGTAATTAAGCATTTTATATAACGTTTTTTGTGAATCTATATTATATATTTCATATGTAATATTGATCAAGATTAAACATGCAATAAATAAGATTTAGTGTGTTTTTTTTCTTTAATCGTATTTAGTCCCACAGCCTTGTTGTCTAATGCTTAAAAAGATGTGAGATAAAATCAAATATATCATTCAATTTATAGCTGTGTGTAAGGTTACAAAAGTATATATAAATAATCTAACTAAAGGGGGGATAGTTTCATATCAAAATAATGGTAAATTCAGTGTCTTTTAAAATTTCTTAAGTGTATCGCTTGATAAGGAGTCGAAAATATTTATTTCGAATTACTCATTGTCTTTGATACATGTGATAACCTAGATTTGGCAAAGATACCATATCAGCAAACGGATTCTAACGAGGACCTCCATAACATTCGCTTGTACCACACATGACGGGAAGAATCTCTTATTACATTCTAATATCTTGCCATAAGAGGACGGGCTTTGCCATTTTGACGAACTTATGATTTTCGTTAACTCCTCGCATTCCACGAAATCTCCCCAGGCAGTCTTATTCTAGGTAGCCAAAGAGATAATTAAAGAAGAGATTATCCTTGATTCACTAGATGATTCTATAACAAAACTCCATATCAATCCCTTAAAAATCAACAGTTAAATCTTAGTTATTGATTAGGGTTAGCACTGGAATCTTAGGGATTACAATAATATTGGATTCGACATTTTCCTCATAAGGAATGAGAATTCAATCAAATAACTAATTGATTGTTTCTCTAAATTAACTAGAACCATTCTCTTATAAATACTAGGCCTCTATTTATTTCACTTTACGCATTATTCATAATCATAAACTCTAGTCAAATTTCTGACTGCTTGTCTCTCCCACACCCATATTCTCTCACATACTTTGATACCGACAGTTAACTTGACCCTTGGAGTGCCTACGATCGCCGGTCCATTTTTTTTCCGGTGATCTATTTAACCTAACGATTGTCCAAATGTACAAGTAACAAACAGGTTGACAAAGAAAAGTAATTGGAGATTTGTTGGCACGTGAATAATAACAATACATACTACTAGGTAGCTTCATTTAGGAACTAATTAAACAAGTTTTATTATGGATGATTCATCAATATTACAACTATAATTACACAATCAGTTCTCACTTTTAATAATTCAAAATGTGTAATTTTCTCGTCACCAATAAAATTATTACATAACACAAACTGATGCAGTCCCAAGCACGAGAGGCGCGTATGGATTACTGCTTTACATGATTTTTAATATTTGAATTATTTAATTAGGATTTTATATAAATTTTATTAAGATATTAGGGACTTGAGGTGCAATTTCTAATAGAATTTGCATTAGGAATTTAGGGTACTTTATTAGCAACCAAACAATTGACAGGCTCAAGCCGCACGGTATTACCATGATAAGATATGGAGGATGAGGCAATAAGGACAAGTCGCCTGCTCCTCGACCTAGAGTATAAGAAACCGTACAGTTCTTTTTATTGCAGCATATTTGACATTATATAACCTTATCTGATTGACACCACTTATTTTAAGTCCAACGAAATTAATAAATAAAAAACAAAAAAATAATTTAATGGACCAAGTCGTAATCTTTTCAGGCATTAGACAAAAAGCTTGTTGCATTTATTAAGTAGATTGGATAACACTGGAAAAATATTAAAGAAGAAAAATAGTTAAAATATTTGTCATTGTATTATTCTATAATACGTATATTTACATAAGATAAATAAATAAATAACATCTAAAATCAGAATTGTTAATGAAGATTTTAAGGGCTATCATTGCATACCATAAATACCGATATACAATGATAATTTGAACACTGCAATTTAATGCTATTTATCACAACGAATGATAATCACTTATTTATGTAGAATTAAATGATAAGTCCGATACAATAAGTTTCATATTTCATATTTCATTGTACCTATCATTTAATGTCAACACAGTTGCCACATACACATCAGTTGTGATAAACAACATTATTCGTCTCTATAAGGTATACTATGTCAAATAACCGGTCGAGTTGGGACCTCCCAATTTATCACACCTTCTATGTATCTCATACCAGCAATAATTAACCTCGCCTAAGTTTGATCATCGAAGTTTATCAACTAACTCCGTATGGTGAAGGAATCATCCGTCAACTTGCTGTGTATACCAGCAGTAGTGGATCAGTCTACCCAGGTATTTTGATTTGCACCCAGCAACCCAGCATGCAGCAGAATCAGACCTACACTTCTTCATGTTACCTAACAATGAAAGAACTTCACATCTGTATGTTTCCAACTTCCAACCTTCAATTACAGAATCATGGCTGTTTATTATAGATAAAACTGCTGATCAAGGATTGTGTTAGTATAGTTGTCAAATAGTCCTTTAAAAGAGATATACTCGCCGATCTCAAAGTGAACCCACTACTAGTAAGCCCATATCCGACAAGAGGAATATCGGCCATGAACTTGACACCAATAGCTGGCCAGGGATGCAACTTTATCTGCAACATCACCACCTCTGGAAAAAAATAATCAGATAGTTGCACCGGGACAAAACTTTAGAGAAGTGAAGATTAATCTGATGAAAAAAGGATAAGCTATTAAGGGATAAAAACCAACTGTTGCTCCACTCCTTTTAGCACCATATAAATCATACATAGATTTCTTCAGCTGCAACATTGATCCTCCACTTCTATTGATCCTTGCATTGTCTGTGAAGCACTTTCAGCATGTACCATGTCAATGTCAACTGCAGCAATAAAGTCCTTATAATTCCAATGTGTAATGCTTGGTAATGCATTGGCTCGAGCAATTGGAGAGAGTGAGATGCCACTTAAGTATTGAGAATGCATCTTTGTGAAATTCAATATGTACACCCTTACTATATCCCATTTAATACTTGAATGAATCCAAGAAAAGACCAAGAGCAAGGCCAGCCTTCCAATAATTGCACATCGTGATAAAGTTTCTTATGTTATCCACCAAGGGAAGAGAAGACTTGTACATGAGAGCCCCAATCCCCTCCACTATAGCTACAGTTAAAGCAGCAGATAGGACATCCCAGTCCCCTGTTTGCCCTATGACAGTTGCGAAAGCGGTCGCACAATAGAAGCCCACCAAGAAAAACAGTAACTTGGCAGGAAGATTTTTCCTCAACTCCTTGATTCTAGCATTCAACTTTACTTGAAGAGCTTGGATGGCCCTAATAAGCCTAGTTCCACCAGTGTCATTTGTGGAAGAATTTAGTCTACCACCATCGGCTGCACTTCTAATAGACCATGCCATCCTCCTAGACAATCGTAATATAAGTTTTAGCTTACATGCATGTATAAATGCACTTTAAAAACAGGGGAAAAAACTAAGATCTTTTTGTATCTAAACAATGACACGACATCATGTAACAATCTGATTATTTTTGATAAATCTCTACGAGAATCTCAAAGAAACCAGTGCAAGAAAAATCAACATCACTATTCTAAACATACTCACGTAACTTTGTTGAACATAAAAGT
The DNA here is from genome assembly GCA_030279155.1 of Forsythia viridissima. Lineage (NCBI taxonomy): Eukaryota > Viridiplantae > Streptophyta > Magnoliopsida > Lamiales > Oleaceae > Forsythia > Forsythia viridissima. The sequence goes on along the minus strand of CM059045.1, from coordinate 11,878,881 downwards.
ATGAGCCGCATGAGAAAATATCAACTGCAAGTGCAAAAATTTGTCAAAGGAAAAAGCAGTGCAGCTAAGGCAATCAGATAAATGGATGGCAAGAAACCTTGATCTGGAACTTTTAGGTATTAGGCGTTTGAAACTTGTGAAATAGCCAGGTGATGGTATTTTGGTAGCAATTACCATGGAGGAACCTGCAAGCCAAAACTCAGTATTAGTTTGAACCTTTAACCCTCAGTATTTGACCACACCAAACCTTCTGCTCACTGAATTGAATTTATTGTGCACTTTATTTGAGTTAGTAGCTTTTTCATTCAAAAACAAAGTAAAGAAACTGAAGCAGCCTAATTATGTTAAATCTATTCAGGCCCCACAACCCAAAATGCAAAGAAGTTTCGGAAGCCAATTTCCTTCTGTATCTAAGTTTTGGCCCTCAAAATTTAAAGTAAGAATGGTCCAGTACCAATGAAAAACATAAAAGGTCAGAAGCAGTTCATACACATTTTTTGACAATTTTAAGTTTAATGCTAAATCATTGAACGTTTAATTTCTAATATTTGAATTATCCCTACTTTCCTAAGTTTAACTCTATTCATCATCTAGATAATCTACAGATGACCTCAATCACCTGATAATCTAGCTTTCCTATAAAAATTATCTACAAATGGGAATAAATCATAGAACTCGTAGATTAACTATTTTTGGTAAGAAAACAGCAGATAATAACATCCATATTTGCCCATTGATAAAGCATAACTAATAAATAAAAGAAAATAGTGGCCACAAATGGTAAAAAGATCTCATAGTCTATGCCATATTACATGCAAAATCTAATAGGCTAAACAATAAATGAATCACATTCTGCCCCCATAGTTCATAAACTGTAACACATTCAGTATATCTAGAAATGGGAACTTATACTAACAATCACAGATAACAATTTTCAGTAAAAAATTAACATATAAAAATATCCACTTTTCTAGATTTATCAAGCACACCTAATAAATAAAAATATCCATATCTGCAAATTACAATGCATAATAAAAGAAAATGAAGAGAATAAAGAATGAGCAAAATGATTGGAAAAAATGCATCTAGTTATCTCAACACATTCCAGAGAGACAAACTCATTAATAAGAGACGGAGCTAGAAGTAAAATTTAGGGTGAGCTAAAGTTTAGGTTGATGATGTACTATAATAGGATCTAAGCAACAAAATTTAATTTAATCATCTTAATTTGACAACAAAATTATTGTCATCTTAACAAAACAAGTTGTACCAAAATATTTTAGCGGCACATAAGGAACTTTAATATAAACATATATGTCACAAAACAAGTCCCTAGATCAGGAACTGTAAACCATATGGAACTACAAAATCCATTGTTAGCTCATTTCCATCACACCTAAATGAACATTTCAATTTCAGGTCCATCTTCAACGTTCTTATCAACTATCTTGACTCCTAATAAGATATTAAACCTTTGTTGGACCCAAATTCCAATTCACTCATGAAATCTTTCAACAACAGTAAAAATGAAAATTACATCATCAGTAACCATTATTTTGCATCATACCCAAAACAAACCTAAAATATTTATAATCAAATCACAAAGTATCCTATAGAGTAGAACTCTAGACAAACTAAAGACCACCAAAAATTCCATCCTTAGTTCATTTGCTTCTTCAAACCTCAAGGAAACTTCTGATATATCAGGTATATCTTCCTTGGCCAATCGTTTAGAGCAGGGCATGTCATAAAATATCCATAATCAATCCACAACTAGTGACTACAGGGTTAATGAGACATCTTCCTCGTGAAATTAATGCTCAACATCAAGAAGGATTCACTGAATAGCATATTTCAAGCGTCATTAAATTACAATTTAAATGCTCAAGAAATCATTAAATGAATGACTAAGCATAAATACAGCAAATCCAACGAGCACCTAAATCTCAACCCATTTTTAGATGAAAACTCATTGATGAGGGGAAAAACCCCCATTTTAGAAAATCGATGGGAAAATAAAAAAATCATCAAAACAACGTTAGAAATGAAGGTTGAAAATCAGACCAACAACAAATATTGATGGAATTAAAATGCAGAACCTAATTGTGCAAAAGGAATGAACAATCAAAATGATTTAGGAAAAATCAATTAGATCTGAGGAGGAATAAAATTAAAACTCCTTTGATTGATTAAACAAATGACCAAGAAAAAATTGAAACGAGTCTAAAAATAATCAGTTCACCTTACACATCCAATCAACCACCATTGTTACTAACCTTGGCTGAGTTCACCTTAGGGATATGGATTCCGTTCAGCAACCGCCATTTAAAAATTGCGTTCTTCCTTTTTGTTTTATTTTATCGTTGAGCATGTTTGGAAGCATCTTTTCAGCCCAGCCAAACATGCCTATGTGGGCTGATCATTCACCTTTGGGTGGGCTAAAATGTTTCTGGGCTGATCACTTGCTCCTAATTTTTATTTGGAAAAAATGGCACGTACTCAACTTTTTTTCCAGAAATCATGCATTTTCAATAAAATAGTGATGTTTTTGAAATAATTATGTGTAACCAATCAGTCTGAATAATTGAAATACGTGAATGAAAAGGTAACGTGATTTTTAATTTGATTTAATTTATTGTATCCAATATAAGATTCTAAAATTTTGCTCCAATTTATTAAATAATTGTAATCCACTGTTGGGAATCTCTGATAATCTCAGATTGATAATATAATGTCTCAAATTAATTTCAAAAAGGGTCGCTGACATTTTGAATTATTGAGTAATTGTGACTTATAATTCTTCGCATCTAACATTAGTTGTAAGATTGAATTCCTCGTATGTGACCTTTAATTTCCTGTTTTTTATGCGAAATTTGTTACCTACAAATTGAGTTGTTGAATAATTGTGAAATTTAATTCCTTACATATGACTTTAATTATAAAATTAATTTAATTATTGATGTGTGATAAATACATTTTGAATTGTTGAGTAATTGTATATAAAATGATAGCCATGTTTCAATTATGAAAATAAAATAGAAATTCGTCGATTTGAATGGCTTTGTTGAATTTTTTTCCCTTCTTTGAATTTAACGTTTTGGATCTTGGTGGATTCTTTCTGTGAGTGTACAATTAGAACATCTCAAATGCATTCTATAAATTGTTATTTAAGTGGCACGAATATTAAAAGATTTCTGATTTATGTGGAATTAATATCTAATTAATAGATATTCAATTTCAATTTTAGTCTCTAATGCATTCTATGGATTGCTATTTATGTAGATTTTATTTTATTAAAATAAAAAATAGATGACATTTAAATATACAAAGAAAATTTAAATCAACATAGAAATTTTAAATTTTGTTGAATCAGTATGTCTAACTGAGTATTAGATATTGTCTATTTTTTTTTTATCACGTCAGCTTGACAGAGTGACAAATTGTATTGGACATGAAATTTTTTATACATTGTATGTTTTGCTTGTGTGGTAGAATTTTGTTTGCAATCCACGGTTGAATTGAAAATGCTTTTAATGGATTTCACTTGTTTGGTGATTTAGTTTTTTAATTGGTAAGATTATGTAGCGTTAATTTAGGAAGTAATTGGGAAAAAAGAAATTATCCCGTTCTAATGCCCACCGAGACATTTGTCATTTATTTATTGCATGAGTGTAAAGTGTACACTCATGTAATAAATAAATGACAAATGTCTCGGTGGGCATTATAACAATGCCCACCGGGGGCATTAGATTAATATCCATATCTTGAGTGGATGAGAGATAAGATAATTATCGTTAGAGTGTGTTGGGAAGGACTTTTTTGAAGTCTAAAAGCACTCTTTAAAGAACAAAAAGTTACTTTTTGTTATATTTATTGTTGTTTCGCTAAGGTCAAAAAACTTCTTTTGACTAAAAAAAAACTAAAAAAAGCTGTTTTAGAAAAACCCAAATTTTGAACTTGTCAAAAAAAAAAAAATTTAACTTTTACGAAAAGTTGTAATTAATATTTAATAAATTTAAAAATTAACAAAATTACCATTAATACATCAAAAGAAAATATTAATTTATTTACCACATTAATTACTTATATTAAATTGTCATTTCATATATTTACATAAAATAAAAAATATATATTAACATGTTAAATAATATAATACAAATTACACACAATATGTTTGATTTAAATAATTTATTTATTTTAGGTACTGTAATATATACTAAAATAATTATGTTATTATAATTAAATTAATATATTGATTTTAATATTTATTATAAGATACAAAATAATATTATTTATTTTAAAAATAATATATATGAGATTTATAATAAATAATTACTATTTAGTCAAATATACTAACAGATTGAGGGTTTATAGTAACAGATTATATATAGAGGGTAACGCAACAAATTACATTGTTCAAATATCCATCATGTCTGTTTGAATGTTAAAAAGGCAATGAAATTAGAACAATAGTCAATGTAGTACATCTTAAAGTATCAATTAAGGGTCAAATATGAGAAGACTGACAAATTCCAAAGGTACGTGGATAAGTTTCTAGGGGGCCAAAAAATACAAAAATATTTCTTGGCTCGTGATTTGTGTTACAAGTTCTTAAAACTTTAAGTTCATAATGCAAACTGTCACTTTAGGATTATTAGTTTCTTCTCTGACCAAACTATAATGACATAATGGCACATAGTGTCTTAATGTGAAACTGGAACCAAGCCTACTTAATAACCATAGTTGGTGCCATAGTATGAAGAGTAGCCTCCTGTTTGTCCCACGAGACTAGGATTTGAAGGGGGAGATGTATATATCGAACCATGAGTTGCATAAGAATTATAGCCTTGGTCAGCAGAAGGTGCAGTCTTTGTCTGTGGGGCTCCAGCTTCTGCCATGAAATTCTGCAATACAAAACCATTAAAATGGTTTGATGAGATTCAGCAACCATTTGAGCATATTCGAAGCACCAAAGCAATGATCAAGTAAAACCGCATTTATGTTGAGGTATAATTAAAACATCAGTTTCTGGCATTTTAGGTTTCGCAAAGGCGCAATGGCCCATCATATAGTCTTCCTTTTCTCTTCCAAGAGAGCCGAAAACAAGAAAAAAAAAAAAGGCCATATTACTGATCCAACTCAGATTCTCCTTGTTTTTCTTCCTACTTCCCACACCCCAACAAGGCAAAAGGATGATATGAGTTAGGAAGGATCGTGTTACTTTTGCGGGAGTACTTTATCCTAAATAAACACCCAAGTTTTTTTATGACTCAATTGCAAAGAAGCTAACATCAAGAGATAGAACATCTTTCAACCAACTTTAGACCTTATGCCTTACACCTAATTCCAATTAATAAAAAAGAAGCATCTCATTCAAGTATACCCTGTATAAACTTTATTTCGAAGTTTGTAAAAAAGACTTATCTATTGGTCAGCCAGAATCCATAACTAAGCAACTTCACTAGTATGCAAGACAGGTGGAGAAAGATCAAGTCATAGATGGGAAATTACATGTATAACAAATTTAAAAGGGGCTAAAAAATTTAATTGAGAAGTAGATGCGCACAAGTTTGAATAATCAATCTAAAACCCAGGTTAACAATATTACCTGAATCAACTGCTGAGCTGTTTGGACTTGAGAAGCGGTTCCACTAATCTCAACCGTCATCTCCCCAGGAACTCCCCTTGTTTCCTGTATAGTAACTGTAGCACCACTAACCCGCCGAATATAGCTTACATTTGCACCTGCTGTGCCAATTACAGCATCAGCATAAGATAGTGGAATCTGCATTTGCTGTGTGACCTGCGAAGTCACCGAACTCAAATCACTGAAGGAAATAAAACATATACCTCCTTTTCGTTTTGTCTTCCACTGTTTCTATATAGTCTTATCCCATAGCACACTTCATAATATTTGTTCTGATGGGGTCAAATGTCCTAATGAATAAATAATTAAATCTGGTTCTAGCTAACCAAAAACTTCAGTCAGATGACGCCACAAACAAGTATCAAGGCAAAAATCAGCATTGCCAGAGGCCCAACAACCAAAAAGATCACACACAAATACTGACTAATGTCAGCTGAATCAAGCAATATGAATTAAGACAATGGAGGGCTCAATCTATGGATCCCAACTCTTCTCGCTTAGCACTAAATAGGTACCTGTAACTGTCAAAAGAAAGAGTGAAGATGACTTCAGTTTTCATTTGTCAAGGAAAACATTGAATATGACAACTTTTGGGTTGATTAATTATTATAGAAAGTGAAGATTGCTAGTTTTCATTTGTCAAGGAAAACATTGAATATGACAGGTTTGTGTTGATTAATTATTATGAAGCTACACTCAGCTAGGCAAGGCCACGGCAAACAATAATTTCCAATCAAAATAGAGTTAGCTCTGCCTTGAAAATGATCAGTTAATAGCTGAACACGAAGTTCCTTCAAGTTACATTTAAACATCATCTGCATGGCAAGGAAAATCATTTGACATTAAAGATAATTTTGCCACTTTAAGAAGGATGGAGCTCATAGCACAGCAGTGTTTTGTGTTTTTCAAGAATTTTCACAACAGTAATGCTAATTGAAAGCCAATCTTCTCTCTGCTTTTTTTTTTTTTAAGATTCACCATCACCAATTTAGCTTACTTCATATATCTAGTTGAGGTAAGTGCAATTACAACAACAACAACAACAAACTAAACCTTGTTCCCAATAAATTTGAGTTCAAAAAAAAAAAAAAACATTTTTCACCACTCCATTTGACCCATCATTAAATCCATGGCAAAATCCAATGAAATCAGAACTTCTGCAACCACATAAAGCCATGTTAATTATGGCTCTATCTCTTCCTTTTCTAACTTGTTCTAGAAGCACCAACCATTCTATTGTTTTGTAGTTTCAATAAATGTAACAAAGGAAAGGGAGTCTTAAGTTAAAATATACTCTATATTGAGCTCTGCTAAATACTTAGCAAACAAAATAGGTTGTGGAAATTGACCTGAAAACTCAATCCAGGGGCATAACTTCAACCATAACACAGTTGAGACTTGAGAACTTGCAAAGTATATGCATGCAAGAAACTGCAACAAGCTTTACAGGACTGCCAATTCTGTCAATAAAGCTGGATTATGGACAATGTATATGGTCACTATTATAGGGAGTTCGTGAGTACCTGCAAGGTCTTCCTTTTTTTACTTAGTAAGTTTTGTCTAGGCACAATCTACGAGAAACTTATCTAGTAGGGTTTCATGGTTTTAGATTTAGCTTACAAGATATCTTTGTAACTATTGTCTATGATGAGATTTTGATTTTTTAATATAAACCAATCCCTGTTATTACTTCTGATTCTATTTGCATCAAGATATTAGCATTCATATTAGTGGCAAAGAAGAAGACGAAGAAGAAGAAGAACCTGAGTGATTATTGATTGCATGGGCTGATTGGATGATGAATGCACAGGCATTGGCGCTTCTCTGCCATAATCAGATATACCTTGATGAGGTTGTTTTTCTGGCAGAGGTGGCATGTCAGTGGAAGGATAGTAATTATCAAATTGCCTAGGAGGTGGCATGAAATGAGGGCTGTTTCCATAACCAGGACCTCCAGCTGCATTAGGAGGAAAAGCTTGAGGAGGCGGACCCCAAGATTGGGCAGGAGGCATGTGTTCCATCTGCGAATTGGGCATTTGCATCTAACAAGAGAAGCAATAAATGAGGTTTAGAAATATATTCGCCTGAGTAAAAATTTGTCCTGAAACGGGACTTTCTGGTGAAAGGCAGGCTTACTTGCATTTCAATTATTGGTATTATGCTGCGGTCAACTAAAAATTTTCTCAGATGACAAGCAATTAATTCAATTGCTTTGTGTATACCTGCCGGCTCTCCTACAACTTCCACAATCCTATCATCTTGAAGGGCAAAAACTGGTAGGTCTTCTGCAATGATTTATATCAACAGTTGAATGTAGCAAGATAAATGAAAGAGTTAACTAGCTGCATTTCTACATAGAACATAGCACTCGAATATGATATTTAATTGAACATAGATTTGACAAAATCTGTCATTCTCATTCAGTAATGAATATTTAGTTAAAGAGTATACAGAACATACAAGGAAAAAAGGGTACATGGAAAATGGTCGAAAAATACGAACTGAACAAATTTGACTTGCATCAACAATCTACAATATCTGAATTATTCTCTGGTTTAATATTTTACTCTGATTCAGCAGAAAATCAAAATCAAATCTACTCCTGATTTTACAACATTAATGCATATTCCTCAAATAAATGCAATAAGCATAAAAACCAAGAAATCTAAGATGTGAGTTTCTTGAAAATAGAGAATCCTAAGAGAACAAATCATGCAGACTCATCATTAGGACGAACAGTCCAGTTGATATAATTAACAGATTTAACCTGCTCTCTTCGGTTAACTTAGTTCTCACGACCGTAGGAAATCCTCTCTGCTACGAGAAGAAAAAAGTATTTAAATGTTCGAATGTCACTACGTCTTCAATTTCTCCTTTCAGAAAATCATTTTCTCCAAAATTTATTGACTGCTTCAATCCATCTTCCTGATTCAATCATATCCCTCAACCGCTCATCTCCAAAATCTGCTCACATCCTCAATAATCTCTCTCAATCGATTACCTCCCTCCAAAGATCGTCTCCAAAATCTATTGACCGCCTCAATCTGTCATCATAATTGGATCCCACTAGAAGGAAGCGGTATACTAGTTTACTCAATTATTCAATTTATTCATCATCATAATAGAGTCTACGGTTAGATTCCACCGCAAGGAAGTGGTACACTAGTTTACTCAGTTATTCAATTTATTCAATCAATGAAAGTAGCAAATAGATGATATGAAGAGATTATAATTCTAAGCATTGCCAAAAACACGAAATGTTGCACACCATCATACTCTATTGCTCTACCTGAACTTGCATCCTTTTTGACATTTTTCAACCAATTATGCAGATTGTTGATTCTCTTATACCAAATCCACATCAAGCAAATATCATATACTAGAAAGTAGAAATGATGAAGAATTACAGATTAAAACTCTAGGCTCTTAGAGAAAATCGGCAAAGATAATAACATTGGCTAGGCATGATGAAGAATTGCAGATTCAGGCCCTAGGCTCTTGGAGAAAATCAGCAAAGACCATCTTCAAGAAAAGCCCTTCTTTTACATAAGCAAGTACACAGGAAGCCTTCTATGATTCAAACAACATGAGAAACTACATACAGATACGCAATTCTACCAAGCAGATTATTAGAGGACCGATGTGATCTTTGTCTCTATAAAGGAAAACATATAAGAAGATCATCTTAAAATGGTAAATAATTATATTCATAACAAAATAAGAATCAAAGATATGGATGGGGAGGCAAAGATAAGAAACTACACAACATCGACAAGCCTCCACGTCATTTTCAAAAAAATAGTACAAAACTAAGGATACATCATATGACATTTAAATTTTGTAATACATCATCAAATCTTGTTCGAGATGGAAAAACCTAATACACGACTTGAACATATTTACAGTGATAGAAAAATAAAAAATAAAACTATAAATTGGTTGGGAGCTTTTTGAATTGGAGTATTCAAGATGAGATAAGAACAATAGTTGATGGAAGAGCACAGATATCGGAGGAGGAATTTTAAATCTTCGGTAATCACTATTTCCCTCATCCTTTTCTACCATATGTTTATGTCTTCTTCCACTTTTTATCCTCAACAGAACCTAGGAGTTCATCATATTAAAATTTAACTCAAATTTTTCTTATGTAAGTTACATTTTAACACTGCAAATGTCCTTTAGTGTGTTCCAAGCATGTCCAAGATTGGCAAAATAGTAGAGGTATAATAAGCATATGTTCCATGCTAAGTCAATTTGAAGGGCATTATGTGAATGGCTCATAAAGACTTGGGAGGCTACTATTCGGCAACATAAGTTTCAAGATTTTGGGACAATAGTTTAATACTCCAATATATTTCCAAGGCTTGTCTTTTCGGCTCAGATGTTTACAAGTCCTCCCAAGACCACCCTCCCTTGTGTGATGGTATCTACATGAATAAGCCTGGATTTGTGTAATAGGCAGCTCAATGCTCCATACCATGGTTGTTAAACTCCCAATCCAGATCTTAAGATTCTACAATCCCCAAAATGATAAAACGATCCGATCCCATTGTAGGATCTTAAAATTGTACGATCCTAACAACCTTGCTCCATACAATATCAACGTGGTTCAAAGTTCCAATACATTTTTCCAACATCTATCAGAGCACGAAGGTGGATGTTAAACTAAGGTGCAACAATAAATATCTTATTTCTCAAACACGACTTCAAAAGCTTCTTTGAGCTCTACCACTCTTAGAGTGTTACCTTTAAGAAAATTCTACCACTAGAGAAATTTCTAAAATCTTAGAAATCCATTTATTATTAGTTTTTTATGAAACAACCAATATTGTTGAAAATTATTTTATATTTTTACATATAAAATGGGATCATAATTTTAAAAGCAAAAAACTAACTTGTTTCTAAATTTTTTTAAAAAAAAAATATTGATTGTGTTCCGAGAAGTTTCTGCTTTTTGTTCCGATAAAACTCTAAATAAATATGAAACTTCAAACCATGCACATTGTTTAGGTGAAAATTATGTGAATTGTTTATATGGACTTGGGTCCAAGTCCTTACATTGGGAGTCTCCTCACTTGTCCAAAGCTATTGGAGTGTCTCCATGTTTGATACCCACAAGAGTGTCTTTACTTCCTAGGTTACAAAAGCTAAAAATAAATATAGTACCTGATCTAGTTGAAAATTTTTGTTTCACATTCCCTTTTCATGTAGCATTATATTAAATATTCAGGAAATCACATTTTATTATAAGACAACTCGTGATGTTCCCAAGGCTTCTCCTTTATGAGCTTGCCTGGCCACAATAAATAATCAAACAAAAATTCAATTCCATAGCATGTCATTTATTTTCAGTAGAATGAATATATTTGTTGTTGGTGTCAAATCATGAAGACGTGTTTATTCCTGCACCTTCAGAGAAAACTCGTTCTAGTAAGAGAAAGTATACAAGAATATAATGTCTCCCTCAAACTATGACTCCATAATTCAGTGCAGTCTCTTCAACTATACATTTTTTGCTTAGATTTAGAGGAGACAACATGGGGAGGATACTCTATTCAAAAGGAAATTAAACATTATAAAATAAAAACTTGATTCTGACTCATTCAATTAGTCAGAAGAAGTTATATAAAAAATGCTACTGATTCAAAAAGATGTCAGCGATTTCAGAAAAGGATAAGGCTGTGATCAGGTAAGCCAGACTCTCTGATCAAATAATTGGAAACCGAAAATACTCAAGAAAATTCTAGTCAAGGGCTGCCTGGGCAGTAAAGAGATAAAAGACACTATAGCAATGTAGATACAGATGCAATTCAATCCCCAATAATAGTACAGCACATTGAAAAGCAGAGGAAAAACCTGGTCCAAGAACTCTAACAATACAATTAGACTCTTCCTGAATGGATTTGACTGTCATGCCTTGTTTTCCAATCAAACTTCCCGCCTGTGCCGCTGGAACAAGTAGCCTTGTTGATACCTTGCTCCCTACACCTGCTGGAGCATGAGGAGAATCATTCTCCAGCCCATTCAAAATCTGTTTGTGGACCCTAAGTAGACCATCTACTGCAGATGGAAGTGAAACATCAGGGTCTTCCTTGGCAGATACCATAACCTATCCAGGAAAAAAAAAACATTGTCTATGTTATAAACTCTTCCATGAATTCAAATAAACAAAAAAAGAGACCGCTTATGTAAGAGTGATCAGAAAAAATTAGATAATTCTTCATCTAACAGGCGAGATTGAAGGATTGGATGGGTATTTCTGTTAAAACATACTAAGTTGGAAGGTGAACGGAGATAATTTCATCTCTGAGTTAAAATTGATCATATAAATGAAATCACCTTAGTGGAAGGTGAAACCATGTACATGCATGAGATACACAAAAATTAGAAGAAACAAATAAACAATAAGAAGATACAAATGCATAAATAATTGGCCTGAAAATAGAGACAATCAGGCAATACATTCAAAAGCAAGGAAAGAAAGGTGAAAGAAATACACAAACATGTAATTCTGCACAAAACGCGCACACACAAAAAAAAAAGGGCATTAAAATGAATTTCAAACAATAAATGTATAGCATATCAACAGTTTCACCAGAGCAGTGACAAATAGATGTTTTGAGATAATTGATAAATTTTGATTTAATGAATACTCTTATGCATTTTAAGCCCAGTTGAGGCAGGTTCACTAATATGTTTACATAAAGAAAACACTGAATCGTGCCACACCATATAACCGTATAAATATGAAAACGTGAGGAACATCACCAAGGTTGTGGAATCCCTTAGTAATACAAGTAGTTAAACAGCCCATGCTGCCAAAGCCAAGGTTATATCTGACCTAGTCTCATGAAACATACACCAGAATGTAGGACTTTCCTTTTATTCACTTGACAAAGAAGCGACTTGTGCCACAAATACAGTGGCATGCAAATCTCCCATGGAAACCATGCCTTATTACAGATAGATGCCATCTACCCACATCTGCATCTTGGCAGAAAATAAGCAAAACACCGATGTTGAATCAATGGAGCTAGTATTGTAAAACCAATTGGGGAATTAATATCAAGCAAATGAAAGAAGCAAACGTGCCAAAAGTACACCAGGAAAAGCATATATCCATCATAAGTTGAAAGCATGGAGCAAAGCATTTCACGTTTCATGAACCAATGCTTAAGAGCCAACACCATTGGAATTAATTCCCATAGGCCATAATTGTTGCAATTCTTATATGTATGCACACACACTTGCAAACTCATAAATGGTAAATAAATACTAACCAACGGTATATAACAGTTTAGTCTGTATTTCACTAAATACATGTATACACTCAGTTCAATCTAAGGCTATTAAACATTGTACCGCAGCTGATGTATTATGTGCATGATTGGGAGTGCTTATAAGCACTTATAAGCCGGTCAAACATTATTTTTATCCACACATTCCATACAACCCACAACTTTATCGACTTTTTATCCACACATGCCGTGAGACCCACTGCTTAAAATCTACAAAAAGCTTTACAAGACAAGCACTATACCAACTCAAACTGGAAAGATGTAAAATGAAGATTTATGCCAATAAAATAATATCTACATAATCCTATCAAAAGAACATGAGAACATGAACTGGAGAAGCATAAGCTCATAAGAAAGAGCTCCTCAGAAAATTTCTTAGCCGGCGCAAAAACTAATTTGAACTTGTGAAACTACTGATAACAGGTGAGGATGCATGACACGTGTTGAAACAATTGAAACGTCCAAATTAAACAGAGAATATAGCCTGAAAAAGAATAAGCACTAATCAATTCCATACTTAGCCAGCCCACAACAACTCAATAGTAAGATATTACGTCACAGAAATAAAATTCACTTACAGCTCTTTCTCTCGTCCCTGGAGGACCATCAAGAACCTTAATCCGAGCTTTTGTCTCTTCACATGTTTTTTTAATGTATTCTCCCTTACGTCCAATTATACTGCCAACCTTTTGTGCAGGCACCAAAATCCTGAAAACACTCTCTCCAGGCCACCCAGGCCATTTCTCACCCTCTGCAGCAACTGAATCATGGTCCAGTTTTTTATCAGGATGTGAGTTCTCCAGTGTTCCATCTTCACATTCATGTTCATGTACATCCACATCTTCATGTTCTTGTTCTAGTTCTTCTTCTTCTTCTTGTTCTTCTTGTTCTTGTTCTTGTTCTTGTTCTTGTTCTTGTTCTTGTTCTTGTTCTTGTTCTTGTTCTTGATCTTGATCTTGATCTTGCTCTTGCTCTTGCTCTTGCTCTTGCTCTTGCTCTTGCTCTTGCTCAATAAAACTCTGGTCAAGTTCAGCCATAGCTTTATGCTGAATAAATATAGGTTTAAAAGTGAATTAATTCTGCTCAACAGCTGAGTGCAAATTAACTATGCACAAAGTAATACATCACCGGTTCCCAAAGCATCATCCATACAAAAACAATCAAAATGGGATATGGAGTGCAAATTAACTATGCACAACAGCTGAGTGCAAATTAACTAAGCACAAAGTAATACATCACCGGTTCCCAAAGCATCATCCTTACAAAAACAATCAAAATGGGATATGGAGTGCAAATTAACTATGCACAACAGCTGAGTGCAAATTAACTATGCACAAAGTAATACATCACCGGTTCCCAAAGCATCAATCAAAATGGGATATGGAGTAGTTCATTTTTTTTTTGTGCTAGAAGGAAACATAACAGTAACCACTATATGAGGCCATCTACCGATAGATAAGCAGGTAAGGAGTTATATGAATAGGAATATCTCTTACTAATTCTAAGGAAACTCACAAAAGATATGAACTGAGAAAGAGAAATAAAAAAAAAAAAGTTCGCTTTAAATTGATGGGCTGAGGGTTTTCCCTGTAAACAATTTATCATTAGCATGACAAAAGTAAAACCGGGAAATCCTCTTGATGCATTCAACCTGTCAGATAATCAGCTGCAAAAACTGATGACGATACATACATGTGGACTTACAAGTGCAGAGAGAGAGATCCCATTGATTTTACATTGAAGCGGCAAACTAAGGGAATAACGCACATCAGCAGGGCTCTATCATTTACGTTAATAGAAGAAATACGTGAAAGAATGTTATTACATCTCTAACATATTTTTTGTCGTACTACATTTATGTCGAAAGCATATATTTCATAGTTCAAATTCTCCAAAATGTACGGTAAACTTTTAAAAATAAAGAAGGAAAGAGAAGTAGGAAAAAATTATAACAGCTGCTACTACAATATATCAATTTCCATTAATATCAGCACGTTTTGGCTTTGCTATAAGATAAAGTATTTGGCTGATTTTATAAAGGACACGAGTCCATCGCTGTGGACATGCAATGGGTTTTATTATAAATAACTTGTAATAAAATATTTTAATATAACTTAAACAAAAAAAATCTAAAACACAGTTTTGAACATGATTGCAGTGCATGTTCAAGGTATCCATCCTTTGCAGGGCTATTACATCAAGTGAAAGTTGAAAGAATGGCACAATTTCTTGAATGAATAGAAAGATAGAGAGGGAAGAGAAAGATTCTAGAGTATGAAGTTCTTTAATTGACTAATTGTTCTTGTCCTATATCTTCATTTCATGAGGAAATTTTTTTCTTGATTGCATAGATAGATGTCTTCCAAGTTCCAATTTAATTCACAATGCAAGAATTCCTAAAACAAATTTAAAAGTGATTGCTAGGGATTGCCAATAATGAAATCTTTTATTTTCCTCGATTCTACGTGATTTACTCAATTCTCTACCAATTGAAAATAAAGAGCACTAGCCCGAACCTTCAAATAAAATCAGACATTGGAAGGCATAGAAGACAAAAGGCAAGGGAAAGTAGAGTGTTAGTCATAGAACACGAGGAAATAATGAGTTAACACAATAGCTCAATTAGTTTTCACTGGACAAAACTCGAAACAGACTTAAAATTCAGACCTAAAAACCAGTTAGAAAAAGAAAGAGAGAAATTTCATTCGGACTGCGTACTACGTCAGAACCCCATTAAACAAAACGCGTAACAACTTAATAAGCAAGAAGAGATACCATAATTGTCAAGCATAGAACAGTACTTTACTCGAAAACCCATTAGTAAATTGAAGATTTGGAGCCAAACAAAAGGTAAAAACACATAGAAAATAAGAAGCAAATAGTAGTGTAAGAGATTTGTGTACTTACAGAAATGGGCGGGGAGAGACAGAGAGTGAGAGAGCACCGCGAGTGTGTAACAGAGTGATAGTAGATAATAGATTCCCGTTCTGTTATGCATCTCCAATTAGGTTTTTGAAGATTTTCAAATTTAGTGCATGATTGGTATGAATGTGTTAGAAATGTGCGGATAAAAGGTATATTTGATAAGTTGAAATTATAATTTAAGCAATTATCAAATATGTGCTTATTTATGTTTGTTAAAAAAGAGAGGGCATCTTCAAATAAGTAATTCTCAACTGTTATTTGGTGAACGCTCACTTGTTATTGCATGCTTTTTATGTCCATTTTTGTTTTTGTTTTCGTTTTCTTCACTATCTTCACTGCAATATATACTATACTAGTATATTAGTTCTTGCGATTGATTTCGATTGTAAATTCTATTATGATGATGAATTGAGGAGGTGAATAGATTTTAGGGATGATATGTGAAGATAGATGATTAATTGAAGGAGATGGATTGAGGTGGTTAGCAGATTTTCGAAATGATCAATTGAAGGGATGATCAAATAAAGGAGGTAGATTGAAGCTGTCAACAAATTTTGAAGGAGATGTTTTGTAAGGAAAAATTGAAGACCTAGTGATACACGGACGTTTAAGTACTTTTTTCTTCATATAATGGAGAAATCTCCATACGATCGTAACTAGTATATCGCTTCTTTTGCGTTGATATTCGACCGTAGTGAAGGACATGCTTTTTTCTTATCGTAGTGAAGAAAACTCCCTACAGCCGTGATAAATGGCCACGGTCCAACCATCTACGTGTCCATGCTTCTTATCATTAGTCGTTAATTTTTTTATTTTTTTTTCTCTAGCTTCATAAATAAGGAGGGTGTATTCAATTAAAACTTGATATAACTTTTATGGAGTTTAAAAATCTAGGTGTATTCAATTCAAACTTTTTAAACTCTATAAAAATCTTGGGGTATTCAATATAAATTTTTAAGACTTTTAAAAAGCCTTATAAAATCATGGGATATTCAATTCAGACTTTTTAAAATCCTACGAGATTCAGAGGTATTCAAAATGTCTACATTTTAATGACTTTATAGAGAATTTCATATGTACTAATTTTATATGTACTAATTTTATATGTACTAATTTTAAAGCACATGATATAAACAAAAGAAATTACAATTTCTCTCACATTTACACTAAGACTCTGAAAGATGAAAACATCTTTCATTCCCTTATTTTTTTTATATGCAACATTTCTCTTTTTTTTTCTTTCAACAAACTGTATAGTTCAGATTATGTTCTTCTATATTCTTCTCTTTCTTTAATGAGATTTTTTTCTTTAAAATATTTCCATAACCATTTTTCTCTCTCTTTATTTATTATTTTACCACTTTTCATTAAAAATAAGGTAACTTTATAATTAAATTCTTACATAATTGTTGATTGCAGTTTATTAATGAATTTCATCAAGTTAAAAACTATTTTTTATTACTGCATTTTTTTTAATTTTTGTTTTTTCTGTTTATCTTGATGAGTATAGTTGTATTTTTTTCTTCGTATAAATTGGTTCTCTAGTTATTTCTTTATGCAATTGTGGTGACTAATGACGTGTTACCTATAGATTATTAAATATAATAAGGGAGATAATGAACTGGATAAATTTTTTGTTGGAAAATATTTTAAAATGAGTCGCATGCCATAATTTTTTTAATTTATCTACAATCTATTTGAAAGTTTATAGTTTTACGCAAAAAAAAATAGAGCAAGTTATATAATTAATTTTCGACGTTGTTTACTTGCAGTAATTAAATAGAAAATTAATTTTTATGAATATATTAATATTAATATAATTAAATAAATTATTATTAAAATTTTCTCTTGCGACAATTTTTTTTAATTATGGGATATTAAATTTTTAAATTCAAAATTTTTAACTGAAAAACCAAAGTCTATAAAAGTGCATAAAGGTATGTGAAAGTCTAGGAAAATCATTCAAAATGAAATTTATAAAAATCTATAAAAGTTTGTAGGAGCCTGTTAAAATTTCTAAAAGTCAATAAAAATTAATGAAATCCATCAAAGTAAGTCACTTGAAAAATGTCAATCAAAGTCTTTAAAAGTCTAGATTAAATAGTCATGTGTATTTGTTATGTTATAAAATTAAGAGAACAAAAATGAGAGTAATTTGTAGAGAAAATCATAACTAATTTATTATAATAATGAGAGTTAATAGAATATATTGTTCTGGTAGGTGCCCGTTTTATTTACTAAAATTTAGATTTTTAGCATATTTTTGTAAAAGTTGATGAAATGTAGGGTTGAAAGTTAATAAAAATTATAGGTTCTATGAAATATATGATTAAAATTATTTATTGACTTTGACATCAGTTTTTTAGCAAAATTTTAAACAAAAACAAACTATAAGTAGGACAACCATACAAATATCTAAATAATATCAAATAGTCATTCATCATTATCAATTTTTTTATAATACTCTCCATTGAATAACTATTTATACAATAACCATCTCATTAAAAGTTTTGTTTGGCAATAATCCAATTGGAAAAATACCAAATGAATGAAAAATGAGTGCGATTAATTATAAAAAATTTGAAGTAATGAAATGATATCTCATTAAAAAATTTGTTGACCTATGGTTAACTTTAAACCTTAATGTTTTGATTATTACAAACAAATTGGTTATGTTTTCTAACATTTTATTTTCAAGCAAAATTCAAAGCGCTACAAATCGAACTCTCATACAATGTCAAGTTCAAAGTCAAAATCAATACAAGAGTTCAAGCATCTCAAGATCCGCCAAATTTCAAGATTCGAAGATCAAGATTGAAGAATAGATTTTTAGATAAAATTGTAAAGGTATTAACTCTTTAATCCTTAGCAATTAAATGAACGAAAGCTCAAAAATAATTTTTATCACTTGCATAAAAAATTAGTTTTATCAAAGCCAAAAATCAGATTTTCAAAACTGTGGAAACGGACAATCCGTTTGGTAAACCGGATGAACCGGTCGACCGTTTAATTTGAACCGGTCGACCGTTTGAGCGTATCTTTTCAAAAAGTGTCCGTTCTGACTTTTTGCAGTTCAACGGCTAGTTCTGACCAATCTGACCAATCTGACCGGTCGACCGTTTGGTCATCCGTTTGGTCATCTGTTTGGTCAGAAAGTGACGAAAATTCATCTCTATAAATACCACTTCATTTACTATCATTCAACTACACTTACAAGAGCATTTATAGAGAGAATCATATTGAAAAACATCATTCAAAGCTTCATTGCATTCATATCTTCAATATCTCTCTTTGAAAAACTTTGTTTGATTAAATCAAACTTTTGGTTCATCTTTCTCAACAAAGTTTTCTTCTAACACTTGAGCTTTCCTCATCCATTGCTATTCATTAAAGTGTTAGTCTCTCTTAGAGCTAAACTTGTATCTATCATTCATCTAGAGAGAAATACTTAAATCAATCTCTTTATTTATTTGGGTCATATTGAGGTCCCTTGAAAAGCTCAATATTGTATAAGGATCGGTGCTCCTTGCTTGTAAGTCACCGGATACATTGTAAGGGTTTGGATTGCACCATAAGTCAATCAAAATAGTGGAAAGGTCGTGCTCGTGTTGGAGAGCTTGGTAACGGGGGACGTAGATCATTGGTTGGATCGAACCTCCATAAAAATCGTTTGCACTCTCTCTTCTCTTTTATTTACTTATAAAACTGTTATTTAACCTATGATACTGTTATTTAATTTATGATACTGTTATTTTATTGGGTTGTAGTTTGTGTATGTGATACTGTTTTATTAAGATATTTTTATGTATGATACTAATATATTAAGATACTTTTATCTATGATACTGTTTTAGAGGATATATGATAATGTTTTGACAAGACAAATTAAAAATTGTCATTTTAAGCTAAAGATACGATTTCAAATAGGTAAAATCCATCGATAGCAGTGGAAAAAGCGACTGGTATTGACCGTCTCGTTGAGGCCATTCTGAAAATATATTATAATGAAAATTCTGAGTACGTATGCGAATTCTATCCACATTTCTGTTGTGATACTGTTTTGTATGTAATACTATTTTATCTGTGATACTATTTTAGTATGACAAACTAAAGATTGTCATTTTAAGCTAAAGAAATGATTTCAAATGGCTAAAATCTATCATTAGCAGTGGCAAAGTGACTGATCTTGACCGGCTCGTCGAGACCATTCCTAAAACATATTATAATAGAAACTCTGAGCATGTATGCGAATTCTTTGTAATTTCTGTTATGATATTTTTTGTGATACTGTTTTATTATAATACAGTATCAAACAACACACATGACTAACAACACAAAAAAATAATCTAAGGGCTACTAGCATTCATCCCTATAGAAATTCAAGATACTATTTACAGTAACAAATCATTGCCACAACTAATATACTTCCTAAACATTCGCTTATACGCTCATCCCATAGTTTGTTGTCCTCACATTTTGTTCAGATGGCAACATCAGTAACACTTTTTTAAGAGAGATAAAGCATCTTCCAGAGAAAGAGAACTAACTATGCTATCCGACGATGATGAAGGACTACCAGCATTCAAAGAATTAACAATTAGAATAACTAGTGGCAGATGAACCTTTCTAAAATCTTCTCTGAATTTACAACCAACTCACAGGTAGGCCCATTCTCGTAGTACCACTGATCCACATTCGCCTCCACCTCCGCCTCCGCCGGAATTGAAGTTACCATTGTTCCACCTCTGCCTCCGCCGGAATAGAAGTTGCCACCGCTCCACCTCCACCTCCACCTCCACCTCCACCTCCGCCGGAATTGAAGTTACACATTCTCATGGTACCATTGCTCCATCACCATTCTCGTGGTATCACTACACACAATCGCCGGAATTGAAGTTGCCACTGCTCCACCTCCACCTCCACCTCCGCCTCCGTCAGAATTGAAGTTACACATTCTCATAGTACCATTGCTCCACCTCCATTCTCGTGGTACCACTACACACAGTCGTCGGAATTGAAGTTATAATTTTCGACTACAAGCTCTGCAGAGGAAGTTTGTGGAGATAGAAAAAGGCACGGGGGTATTTTGGAATTAATTTAAAATATTGCTTAAAGTATGACTTAATCACAATTTTGAAAAAAAATTTAACTTAATTTAAAATAAGTCATGTGCATGTGACTTATAGGCAATTTCCCTAAATTTAAAAACTTGAATTTTGACCATATCTCTCTCATCTTATATTATTATCTATTGTTTATAATAGAGTCCATAAATTTCACTTTTCACTTATTTCTTTGGGATAATTAGCTCATATACCTTTTTTTTTAATAAAAAGTTGATATATACCCTCCTTTTTAAATTTTTTATTCTTACCCACATCTAAATAATATTTATGAAAAATACATTCTTCTCTATTATATAAATTCTTTTAAAAATATTTATTTATTGCATAGTAGTGTACATACTTTATATAATATTCACTTTAGTCTTTCTATTTTTAATTATATTTCAATTAAGTCCTTCAAAAATTGCATCTTAAGTCCTTAATCTTTTATATCTTTACACTTTGGTCCTCAAATTTTTAATTATCTTTCAATTAAGTCCTCCAAAAATTGCATCTTAGGTCCTTCAACTTTTTAAATATTTACACTTTAGTCCTCAAATTTTCAATTATCTTTCAGTTAAGTCCTCCAAAAATTGCATCTTAGGTCCTTGAATTTTTTACATCCTTACACTTTGATTCTCAAATTTTCAATTATTTTCAATTTTTTATTCTTACCCACGTCTAAATAATATTTATGAAAAATACATTTTTTCTCTATTATATAAACTCTTTTAAAAATATTTATTTATTGCATAGTAGTGTATGTACTTTATATAATATTTATTTTAGTCCTTATATTTTCAATTATATTACAATTAAGTCCTTCAAAAAATTATATCTTAGGTCCTTCATCTTTTACATCTTTACACTTTGGTCTCTAAATTTTCAATTATCTTTCAGTTCAGTCCTCCAAAAATTGCATCTTAGGTCTTTCAACTTTTTACATCTTTACACTTTGATCCCCAAATTTTCAAATATCTCTCAGTTAAGTCCTCCAAAAATTGCATCTTAGGTCCTTCAATTTTTTACATCCTTACACTTTGATCCCCAAATTTTCAATTATTTTCAATTTTTTATTCTTACCCACGTCTAAATAATATTTATGAAAAATACATTTCTTCTCTATTATATAAACTCTTTTAAAAATATTTATTTATTGCATAGTAGTCTATGTACTTTATAAAATATTCACTTTAGTCATTATATTTTTAATTATATTTCAATTAAGTCCTTCAAAAATTGCATATTAGGTCCTTAATCTTTTACATCTTTACACTTTGGTCCCCAAATCTTTAATTATCTTTCAGTTAAGTCCTCCAAAAATTGCATCTTAGGTCTTTCAACTTTTTACATCCTTATACTTTGATCCCCAAATTTTCAATTATCTTTCAGTTAAATCCTCCAAAAAATGTATCTTAGATGTGGTAACATATGTATTACTCGTGTCAAATTGATTTTAATGAAATTGAGGAAGTAACATATAATAACAAATACGGTAACATATATGTTACCCGCGTAAAAATATTGTTTTTAAACTAATGTATTTTTTAAAAAACATTTACAAGGATATAAATCATAAAATAACATTTGTATTGAAAATGAGGAAGTAACATAAGGTAACACATGTGATAACATATGTGTTACTCATGTCAAATTAATTTTAATGAAATTGAAGAAGTAACATAGAATATAATTTGATTTTAGACCAAACTAATGTATTTTTTTAAAAACATTTACAAGGAGATAAATCATAAAATAATAATTGTATTGAAAATGAGGAAGTAACATAGGGTAACATATGTGTTACCCATGTCAAATTGTTGATATTAAAAATGAAAAAATTAAATATATTATTTTTATTTAACATAATTCGTAATTCAAAAAATTATAGAATGATATAATTTGCTAAAAATTGATTTTAATGAAATTGAGTAAGTAACATAGGTTAACAAATATGGTAACATATATGTTACCCGCGTAAAAGTATTGTTTTCAAAAATAAAAATTGGAAATATTTGATTGTAGACGAAATTAATGTATTTTTTAAATACATTTACAAGAATCTAAATTATACAATAGTAATTTTATAGAAAATGAAGAAGTAACATAGGGTAACATATGTGTTACCCATGTCAAATTGTTGATATTAAAAGTAAATAAATTAAATATATTATTTTTATTTATAATAATTCATATTTCAGAAAATTATAGAAGGATATAATTTGCTAAAAATTGATTTTTATGAAATTGAGGAAATAACATAAGTTAACAAATACGGTAACATATATGTTACCCGCGTAAAAGTATTGTTTTCAAAAATAAAAATTAGAAATATTTGATTTTAGATGAAATTAATGTATTTTTTAAAAACATTTAAAAGAATATAAATTATAAAATAGTAATTGTATAGAAATTGAGGAAGTAACATAGAGTAATATGTTGCCTGTGTCAAATTGATTTTAATGAAATTGAGGGAGTAACATAGGTTAACAAATATGGTAACATATATGTTACCCACATAAAAGTATTGTTTTAAAAAATAAAAATTGAAAATATTTGATTTTGGACGAAACTAATGTATTTTTTAAAAAATATTTACAAAGAGATAAATCATAAAATAGCAATTGTATTGAAAATGAGGATGTAACATAGGGTAACAAATGTGGTAACATATGTGTTACCCGTGTTAAATTGATTTTAGGGAGTAACATAGGTTAACAAATACGGTAATATATATGTTACCCACGTAAAAATATTGTTTTTAAAAATAAAAATTGAAAATATTTGATTTTGGACGAAACTAATGTATTTTTTAAAAACATTTACAAGGAAATAAATCATAAAATAGCAATTGTAGTGAAAATGAGGAAGTAACATTGGGTAACACATGTGGTAATATATATGTTACCCGTGTCAAATTGATTTTAATGAAATTGAGAAAGTAACATAGGTTAACAAATATTGTAACATATATGTTACCCACGTAAAAGTATTGTTTTCAAAATTAAAATTTGAAAATATTTGATTTTAGACTAAACTAATGTAGTTTTTAAAAAATATTTACGAGATAAATCATAAAATAACACTTGTATTGAAAATGAGGAAGTGACATAGGATAACACGTGTGGTAACATATGTGTTATCGATGTCAAATTAATTTTGATGAAATTGAGAAAGTAATATAGGTTAACAAATACGGTAACATATATGTTACCTGCATAAAAGTACTGTTCTATAAAATAAAATTTGAAAATATTTTATTTTTGACAAATTAATGTATTTTTTAAAGATATTTACAAGGAGATAAATCATAAAATTATAATTGTATTGAAAATAAGGAAGTAACATAGGGTAACACATGTGTTACCCGTGTCAAATTGATTTTAATGAAATTGAGGAAGTAACATATGTTAACAAATACAGTAACATGTATGTTACTCACGTAAAAGTATGGTTTTCAATAATAAAAATTTAGAAATATTTGATTTTAAACCAAATAAATGTAGTTTTTAAAAAATATTTATAAGGAGATAAATCATAAAATAGCAATTGTATTGAAACGAGGAAGTAACCTATGTGGTAACACATGTGTTACCCTTGTCAAATTGATTTTAATGAAATTGAGGAAGTGGCATAGGTTAAGAAATACGGTAACATATATGTTACCACGTAAAAGTTTTGTTTTCAAAATTAAAATTTAGAAATATTTGATTTTTGACCAAACTAATGTAGTTTTTAAAAAACATTTACAAGGAGATAAATCATAAAATAGCAATTGTATTGAAAATGAAGAAGTAACATATGGTAACACATGTGGTAACATATGTGTTACCCATGTCAAATTGATTTTAATGAAATTGAGGAAGTAACATATGTTAACAAATACGGTAACATATATGTTACCTACGTAAAATTATTGTTTTTAAAAATAAAAATTGGAAATATTTGATTTTAGACCAAACTAATGTATTTTTTAAAAATATTTATAAAGAGATAAATTATAAAATAGCAATTGTAGTGAAAATGAGGAAGTAATATAGGGTAACACATGTGGTAATATACGTGTTACACGTGTCAAATTGATTTTAATGAAATTGAGGAAGTAACATAGGGTAACAAATTCAGTAACATATATGTTACCCGCGTAAAAGAATTATTTTTTGAAAAATAAAATTTTGAAATATTTGATTTTAGACCAAACTAATGTAGTTTATGAAAAATATTTAAAAGGAGATAAATTATAAGATAGCAATTATAAAGTGTTTTTAAAATAAATACAAAGTATTGATTTTATTGCAAATGAGCAAATAACACATAGTGACATAACAATTTGATCTTCTCCACTCAATAGGGAGATTTATTTAGCCCACTGAATATTTGGAGGAACAAAATGTGTTTGATATTAAAGTCAAACACTAGTGTCCAGTGGGCAAAATAATTTTTTTCACTAGGTGGAGGAGAACAGTCTTGAAGTAACATATATGTTACTAATATAAAAATATTGTTTTTAAATAAAAAATTGAAATATTGATTTTAAATGTAAAGAATGTATTTTTAAAAAATTTATAAAAATAGAGAAATGATAAAATATTGATTTTAATGAAAAATAAAGAAGTAACATATAGTAACATATATGTTACCCGTGTAAAAAAATTTGTTTTAAAACAAAAAAATTGAAATATTAATTTTAAAGAAAAACAATGTATTTTTTAAATAATTATAAACTATTGATTTTATTGCAAATGAGCAAGTAACACATAGTAATATATATGTTACTAGTATAAAAATATTTTTTTAAAATGAAAATTTGAAATATTGATTTTAAATAAAAATAATGTATTTTTAAAAAATTTATAAAAATAGAGAAATGGTAAAATATTGATTTTAATGAAAAATGAGAAAGTAACATATATGTTACCCGTGTAAAAATGTTGTTTTAAAAAAAAATTGAAATTTTAATTTAAAAGAAATAAGATGAATTTTTTAAATAATTATAAAATATTGATTTTATTGCAAATGAGCAAGTAACACATAGTAACATATATGTTACTAGTATAAAAATATTTTTTTAAAAAAAATTAAAAAATTGATTTTAAATGAAAATAATATATTTTTAAAATATTAATAAAATTAGAGAAATGGTAAAATATTGATTCTAATGAAATATGAAGAAGTAACATATATAGTAACATATATGTTACCCATGTAAAAAATATTGTTTTTCAATTAAAAATTAAAATATTAATTTTAAATGAAAATAACATATTTTTTAAAAAATAATAAAATGAGTAAATTATAAAGTATTAATTCAATGAAAATGATGAAATAACACATATGTTACTCGTGTAAAAATATTGTTTTTCAAATTAAAAAAATAAAAATATTGATTTTATGAAAATACTGTATTTTTAAACAATTATCAAAGAAAATAATTGTAAAATATGATTATAGTTATTATTATATTTAAAATAGTATACAAATATGATAGTATGTGGTGGTAACACGTGTTAATTTAATTTAAATTAAAATAACATATGTGTACCATAATTTAAAATAGTATATAAATATTTATTTTGTTCGTTTAGATGAAAATTCGAGTGTAAAGTCAAAGATTTAATTGAAAGTGCACTTATTTTGACCACTAAAATTACACTTATTTTGGCAACTAAAATCAAGGATTTGGAGGACCAAACTTTGAACATGTATAAAGTTGAAGGACCTAAGATGCAAATTTTAGAGGACTTAACTGAAAGATAATTGAAAATTTGGAGACCAAAGTGTAAAGATATAAAAATTTGAAGGACCTAAGATGCAATTTTTGGAGGACTTAACTGAAAGATAATTAAGAATTTGGGGACTAAAGTGTAAAGATGTAAAAGATTAAGGACCTAAGATGTAATTTTTGGATGACTTAATTAAAATATAATTGAAAATATAAGGACTAAAGTGAATATTATATAAAGTACATAGACTACTATACAATAAATAAATGCCACATCATCATTCCATATTATAAAATATTGTTTTTAATTAAATGAGGTATTTTTTAAATCAAACCAAAAAAATAAGGTATTTTTTGAATAATAAAAAAAAGAGGTATTTTTCAACTTTTTTACAAAAAGTAGGGCTCTTGTCAACTTTGCCCTATTTCTTTTAGTGGTCTAAAGGCCAAGACTTCTCTTGGGTTCATACCGGACCTCTTTAGTATTGGACAGGAATAAGATTGGGCCACGAATGAGCCCATTCTGTTGGGCCTAAACATTAGGGAAATGAAAAGTGATAATTTCAATGTATAGTATAAAATATAAAATAATTTAAAAAATACTATTTAACTTTTTTTTATTCTAAAAATACTATTTTTTATTTTTGTAACACTTGTTGTTACATTTGTTATGTTTGTTACAAATGTAACACATTTATTATAACTAAAATAACAAATGTAACAAATATAACAACAAGTATTATAAAAATAAAAAAATAGTATTTTTAGAATAAAAAAAATATGATAATATTTTAAAAAAAGATTTTATTTATTGTAATTTTTTCTGAAAAAATCCCAAATGAAAATCCTCTTTATGCATATTCATCTCGTGAGAAAATAACAATATCAAAAGAATTGACAAAACTCTCTTCATACAAGTGAAATTTCTTCAAGTTCCATAAACAATAATTCTATACACTTGTAGTTGATGAATCTTCAAGACAAGACCATGAAGAGTTGCTCAAATACCAAACATAGAGTTAAAGGTTATGCTTTGAAGTGCTTATAAATGGCGTATCTTACTATATGTATAGATAATAAAAAGATTGTAAATTGTGAATTCTACGAAATACGTGAATAAAAAGTATGATTGATCAATTTAAAAAATAAGTTTAACTTTGCTGAACATGTTATTAAATGTATTGTGCAAAATCAAATATGTGTTGAAAAATTCACAATTTAAAAGGCAATTTCACTTTTTGTTACTTTCTTAAAATTGCATTACAAGCCACGACAGCGCTTTCACTCATTTGACATGTAAACACAATAATTATGCTAAGGACATAAAATGTGACTTGTGAGAGATGGACAAAGTGGTCTAATTGAAACAAAAATAAAACTTTAGTGACCATAATAAACCACAAATAAGTTTAAATTTTTACATAAGAATCATCTGTTTTAGTATGGCCCAGCCGTGTAACGAAATACTGTATGCAGTCCCCAAGGAAAGTTGTTCCTAGCCACCAAAGGAGGGAAAAATGGTGGAGAAGCCAATGGCAAGTGTATAAGACAAACAAAGAACAACTGTGCTTTAGCTTTATCTTCACAACAAGGATCAAACATTACATGGAAGCAATGAAATTGGAATCAATTCACAAACTAATCTCCAGGTTTAAAAGAAAAATATACGAACATGAGGTGATCAACATAAAATCTGGGCATAAAAAAGAAAAATATCGAACCCCATGAAATAATAACTGAAAGAAGAGATTCAATTAATCGAGATTAAGAACAACAGGGCCGATATTCGCCAGCAATGTGGCCTGAAACAGGTGGTGGTGGTGTTGCTTCTAATCCTTTCCGATTTGGTTTCCGATCAGAATATGAAATCTTTAAGCCAATTTCAGAATGGCAACAAGATGAAGAATCTGATATTCTGATTCTTTATCTCCCTGGTACATCCAATGATCACGACTTCAACTCAACATGCCTAATTTTCGTTTTCTGCTTCATTTTTCTGTCCTAATTCCAATCTACTTTTATATTTTAATATCCTATACCACCATGAATGTATGTCACGTTTTATAGTTTAATCTTTTCCCCAGGTTTCTTGAAGGAGAAACTTAAGGCTGAAACTCACCGGAATATTATCAGGGTTCGTGGAGAACGCCAAGTTGCCAATAACAGATGGAACCGCATCCGGGAGGAATTTCAGATTCCAGAAAACTGTGAAACGAAATCAATTCACGCAAAGTTTCAAGGAGGAATTCTCACTATTACATTGCCAAGAAAGACTGCTGGTAATATTGGTGCCAAAGACAAAAGGAGAGACCCCCAAGAACCCGTTCTTCAATCAAAAACTGCAAGCATCTATGGCCAAAAGCAACCATCACCTCAAAAAGTGCCAAGTGATCCAAAGCCTCGACAGGGACACGATAATAGACCTCCAGATGTTAATCCAAAAATTAGTAAAGAAAAACCAACAGATGAGAAAAGTTTGGAACCTTTAACCCCTCAGAAGTGGCGGTTTGAGGAAGAAAATGACAAAAAGAGCAGACAATCAAGAGGTGCTGAAAATGCTGAAGCAGAAGCAGAAGCAAAGCCTATTACATCAGACAAACCGCTGAACAAGATTGTTGAGCAGGAACAGAGGAGAGCAGAAAAAAGTAAATTACCATCTGATGCTGAAATTGTCTCCAAAAAGATCGTTGAGAAGGAAAATACACAGAAAGATGAAGCTGGCGAGGACAACGAGTCTAAAGGGAAACAAAGAATCGATCCAACTGCCATTGATCACGGTGTTGTTAGACTTGAAAAGTATAAGAAGACACTCAGAGAGCTTGTTGAGTGCAAAGAAGAGAGACAACTGCTGGTGAATATTGGCGCGGCCATGCTAGTTATTGTGGCAATTGGTGTTCTTCTCCTACACAATAGAATCTGGGGAAGCTAAACAGTAAACACTAGATTCTCTACAATGTGAATGCATCTGTATAAATACTTTCAAATAATCAGTTGAATATTAAAAGAATCTATCTCCCTACCTTGAAAAGAAGTCCAAAATTTATCAGCTCGGGTAATCTTGTAGGGTTCTGATATTCATCATGTCCAACCATGCAAGTATAAAGTGGAGAATAATATGAATGAAATTATATCTCATTTCATTGATTGAAGAATGAATGCTATATAATTATATAAGGTGCAACAAAGATAAGATTCTAGTATAATGATTACAATTAAAAAATACAACAAATGGTAACCCTCTCTTATCAACTATAACTGAATCTGTTTAGCTTGGTGAGGCCGAGCGCTTAGGCAGCCTAGCAGGTGTCGATTGGCTTATCCTTAACAAGCCTTCACTAGACGGAGCTCTCATTGGAGATGCCGATCTTGGACAACACTCGGTTAAACTTAGTAGATGATAGGGGCTTGCCAACTGGTCATTGGATGATATATAAGATACAACAAAGGATCTATTGCAGACATGATTCCGAATGAAATGATAATTAATGGCTATGGGCTTTATCCGCAAATGAAAAATTGGATTAACACACAGATATGTAGCATCAATATTGTCATAAAAGATAATGAGGCAATGAGAAATAAGAATGTGTATTTCCTGCAAGAGATTACTTATCCAAATAACTTCAGCAGAACACGAGGCAAGTGCCTGGTATTCAGCTTCAATAAGCGAGGCACTGTCTTTTTTAGCACCAGGATATTGGTGCGCCGCCTAAGAAAATAAGATATGTAGAAGTTGAGGAGCGGTCATCATGATTCCTAGCCCAATCAGCGTTAGTGAAGGCTGTGTGTCGAAGATCGTGCTATTTTCTTAAGAACAAGCCATGATGTGTGTTTTAAGTTACAGAGTACGTGTTTCATAACAATTAGAAGGGCAACGCACATTTGTGAAATTATTTTTTAAGTACTTATAAATTGTAAACCTTATTTAATGTATGGATAGTAAGTTGTGGACGAAATATGTGAAACAAAAGTATGTTTGACTAGTATAACTAGCTTAAATTATAATTTAAGCTTTGCCAAACATGCTATAAAGTAGGATTATTTGTTAACAACAAACGAGATATCAGGGTGGGTTACTTGGCATTATAGGGTGGCATCGGTGGGAGGAGGATCGTCATGAAGAAGAAGAAGTATACTAAAGTGACACACAAAATACTACCATGCTGCAAGAAATACAAGGCATAAAATTGAGTTACCTGTCTCACTACCTTTGCTTGGCAATCGACAATTGGATATCAGTGTATTTTCATAGCATTTAGAGCCCGTTTGGTATAGTTTATAAACTAGTTTATTTGACTAAAATAGTTTATTTGACAAAAAAAATTGTCTTAGTAGCTTGACATTTTTTACTATTCTTGATCAAATAAACTATTTTGGTCAAATAAATTAATTTATAAACTCTACCAAGCGGACTCTTATTGTATCATAACCAACATTAATCAATGAGAATATATATATAATGCCCGATTCGGACAACACATAAGTACTCTAATCAATGATACAAACAATGTGCCTCAATAATGACCGGCTCTTAGGTTGTTGATAGATCAATTTATAAGTCAATAAAAGAACAAATATTGTTAGGATC
Organism: Forsythia viridissima; assembly: GCA_030279155.1. Taxonomy (NCBI): domain Eukaryota; kingdom Viridiplantae; phylum Streptophyta; class Magnoliopsida; order Lamiales; family Oleaceae; genus Forsythia; species Forsythia viridissima. Next base: position 11,847,597 of record CM059045.1, on the reverse strand, counting down.
TCACTTTAACCATCTCATCTAAAAATTAATTGGTGTCCACTGAGTTTATGGCATTCGATCACCATCATTTGGTTGGCCCAACCCATGGGCTTAAGAGCAGAATATTGCTCCCCAACAAACATATGATTGTCCATTAGAAAAACAATATGTTGTTGACTTGATAATGGAAAGTAACATTTAGAGTGTTCGATTTTGATTAAAATCAACTTTTGATAAAAGATGATAAAATGTGCGGTTGAAAATTTATAAAAAATTATATATTTATAAAATGTGTTATTAAAATTAATTATTGACTTTCATATCAACTTTTTAATAAAATTTTAATTGAAATCAAACAAATCCTTAAATGAACTTAAAAGAAGAAGAGAGAAGCAATCATCTGGCCAATCTGAAAAGAAAGCAAGAGAAAGTTTTCCGATAAAAAAAAAAAAAAAAAAAAAAAAAAAGGAAAGCAAGAGAAAGTTAGTCACAAAGTTGTTAGATCCATTTTTGTACGACGAAAGTACTTTTCTGGTTTTCCCTGGTACAAGAAAGAAAAGCATACAGAAGGAATCAATTCTAACTATATTTGCTCCAACTCTAGACATGGAAAATGCTTCTTTAACAAAAAGTTAGACCAAAACTTGAACTACTATTAATAAAATATCATATGAGTCCTTTGAAAAGACATATTTGAAGATTTGAAATATGTCTTTTCAAAAGACATATAAGACATTTTATCCATAATTGTCCAACTTTTGGTCTAAAATGTGGTCATTGTAGCATTACTCGACTAGACATAAGCAATGAATTTGAAGCATCAAATAGTAAAGACTTCCATGAGGGAGAGAGAGTTATCTTCTTTAGTAAAGACTTCCATGAAGCATCAATGAATTTACCTTCTGGAACTGGACGAGCCACACAAAAAATTAGATTGGGCTGACCGTGGCCCGATTTTATCTTCTTTATGAGAATTGTTCTGCCAAATCTAGTCTATATCGGAATTTATTTCGAGCGTCAAGTCTAGTCTTGTCTAATATTAGAATCTTTCTGTGTAGTTTGAGGAATTGTAGTTGGCATTAACAATTTGAAAAAGAGAACTGAAAGTGACGTCTCCCTCATTAGCTTATTTCGTATAGTGTTCCTTAGTCGAAAGACTCAAAACACTTTGGTTTGGATAATTTGATGATAGCAATTTATTAGGGTTGTTGCGTGTCCATTTCAATTTTCAAATTCAAAGCTTTAAAGCTTGAATAGACCAAAAAATAATTACTGTCTTTGTTTCTTTTTGAGTTCTATTTTGGGAATCTCACATCAACATCGTCTGAGGCGAAATTGGATGGTTCTCTATTGGAGATTGAACTTCTTCTGTTTCATCTTTATGGCTTCAAATCAGCTTTATAGCCACAAGCTACTATCGACAGAATCCTCTAGAATATTACGTTTATAATTTTGGACACGTTTTGAAAATTGAAACTCTTCAAAAATTCTTGAAAACGTTTCTAAAACTCAAAAACATTACATAAACTTTAGGGTAAATAGCACTAGGGGTCCCTAACCTTTGAACGTTGTAACGATCGGGTCCCTAACCTTTGTTCACCAGCAGCCGGAGTCCCTAACCTTTCAAACAAACGTACCAGAGGTCCTTTTTTGATGGAAAACATCAAAAATTTTGTTAACTCACCACGCGCTCAATTTTTGAAGGGCAAAAATGGGATAAATAGCATTAGGAGTCCCTAACTTTTGAACGTTGTAACAATCGAGTCTCTAACCTTTGTTCACTAGCAGCCGGAGTCTCTAATCTTTCACTAGCAGCCGTACGTACCAGAAATTTTCTTATTGTTATTCTTCTTCGCAAATGCGATTTTTTAAAACTGATAATATCAAGATTAGAGAAGTGATTCCTGAAAGAGATGGACCGTGAAAAAATAATAATATTTGAATAGTGTTACGACATTTTTGCCCTTCAAAAATTGAGCGCGTTGTGAGTTAATAGAATTTTTGACGTTTTCCGCTAAAAAATGACCTCTGGTACGTACGGCTGCTAGTGAAATGTTAGGGGCTCTGGCTGCTAGTGAACAAAGGTTAGGGACCCGATCGTTACAACGTTCAAAGGTTGGGGACCCCTAGTGCTATTTATCCTAAACTTTATGGAAACTTTGAATCAAAATATTTGAAAATTTTAAGTAAAAATAATAATTACAGACTCCAACTATAATTAATTATGGAATTGACTTAAAATTAACTTAATTGTAGGCTTTAATTATTATATAAAAATTAACGGCTAGATTTTAACATAAGTTTGTCAAAAAAAATTCCATGTTGTCCTCTATTGCATTGATTCCAATTTCCATGAAGAACCATTTTATTATTTCAAACTTTGACTCAGAGGATACCCAAGTAGTTCATTTAATTATATATTTCGAATATTTTATTTTCTATTTTACTATTGAAATACGTAATAATTTGTTTGGATTTTTTTCTCGAGTTTGAAAGAAATTGATTCGAGAACTTTTGAATTATTTTTTGTTTGATTATTTATTCATTATGAATAATTTTTTAAAGATGAAAGTGTGTGTCTGTTTAAACTTTAGTTACATTAGATTGATTGTGGTATTTTTAATAATTAATTATATATCAAATAGTTTTTTAAAGTTAAATATTGAATTCATAAATATAAATTAATACTTTTTTTATATATAATGTCTCCCATCATTTTCGTTTCCTACTTTTTTCAGAAATAATATAGTCGTGTGGTGTGTCGTGTCGTGTCGTGTTGTATTGTGTCGCGATTCGTTTTCAGTTTTTCGATTTTGTTTCCATACAACCTGAACCACAAGAAGTGAGATTGCGACTTATTCAGTCTCAACACTCAAGCTAGGTGTTTGTTTCTAGAATAAATTTATTGAGTAACAATATTTATAAGAAATATTTTGCTGAAGAGAATTCCGTAGAATGTTAGATTTTGATCACCTCTCATGCGAATGACCTAGGAAATGTATAGTCGTATATATGAAATATAAGGTGAAAAGTCACCCTTAGTTACGAAGGGGAACAATCACGTGGAACGAGGAGTTAATGAAGGCATGCGTCCTATGTTGATTGTTTGGCTAGTTGTGTCATGTATAAGTGAGATCGAAGTAGATCTAATGTTTAAAAATCACGAGATAATTAGATCTAAATAAAAATCTTATTCAAAGCAAATTATATTCTAATTGTACATGTTGCATTATTTGTTTACTTTTAGCATTTTGAAAATTATTAACACGATTCATACTAAAGTTTATTTATATGTGTTATAATATAAACGAAAAATATGCAACAAAAATGGAACAAGAACAAATAGATTTACGTGGAAAACTCTAGAATATGGAGAAAAATCTATAGATAGATGAGAGAATAATTCACTATATTAAAGATGATTACAAAAAGGAGTTTATACACTAACCTTAGAATAGATGATCATGTATTTATACCTGTACAATAAGAATTATAGTCCTGATAAAATAGGTCTATATCGCAAGAACTTCGTCCCCGTACCCGCCTCTCGGCCTGATCTCTCCTCTACCACTACAAATCCTCATTTTTTTCATAATTTTAATTTTACCACATATGTCGCACCGCAAATTTTTCAAGCTCTACCCAACATAATTCAGGTAATCGAAATCTAACAATATGCTTACCTATATTTAGCAAATTTCACGGAACATAATTGCTCTAATCTAGACGCTGATAATTGCATTCAAAGCTTGAATGTCGGATCTTTGATTTTGTTTGCTTTTATTTTAATTATGATTTCTTTGATTGATTGGTTAAAATTTAAGAGTTCACTTATAAGTTTGAGTTAAATGTTTTAATATTAATCACTGGATCTAGCGATGGGTATGAGTTAGGTTGGTTCGGTTTTGGACTCAAACCAAAATCGAACCGACCACTTCGGTTTGACGTTTCTCTCAAACTGAACCAAACCGCCTTATTGGGCAAATCGATCTAAACCGAACCGACTATTCGTTTAGGTGGTTTGGGTTTGAATGGTTTGGACTTGCATTTGTATTCTAAAAAAATAACAATAACTCCCATTTCAAAATGTCTTTTGGACATGCAACAAATTATTTACAAAACATTTAAATATAACTTCATTTACAAATTAACCAACATTTACAACCTTTTTTTGGACATGCAATTTATTAATTTTTGGACATTTACAACCGAGTTTAATTTAATTTAATTTTTGTTCTTATAAGTTATAATTCGGTTCGCTTCGGGTTGGGTTGGGTTGGTTTGGTTTATTTATCACAAACCGAAACCGAAACCAAACCAACCCAAATTTATTTTTTAGTTTAGTAAACTAAACCAAACCGCCAGGGTATGAAAAATCGAACCAAACTGACCCGAATCGGTTCGGTTCGGTCGGTTTGAACGGTTTGGCAGTTTGGATGCTCACCCTTAACTGGATCTATGACCACTCACTGAATTTTTAAATATTATTGTATGTTCACTGAACTTTAAAAAGTTACGCACAGTTAATCACTCGTTACGATTCAGTAGCTGCCAACAAACGAAAGCGTAAACGTGGCTGACAGAATGTCCACATGTCACACATTTGATGTTAACTTTGCCAACCAATTAAAGCTGTCATCCATGTCATAAAAGCGATTTTTCAAACCGCAATTTATAACATGAGAATTGTTTATTCTTCCCCAAATTAAAATTCATTAAAGTCTATTAAACCAAATTTAGTTGTCTCCAAAGCCCTATCCCCAATCCCTTATCACTCGCAACAAAAATGACATTGCTATCCCACAACTAGCTTAATCGAGGATGACCACTCCGTTCAAAAATCAACAATATCGCACATAGAAGTAAAGCCACAAGTTTGTTAGTAAATCCTATCGTGTTGGCTTTCTTTCAAGGCTAGTCGTAGAGCCTTGTCTCTTCGAGGTTGACTTGTAAGCCCTTGCCATTATGTTCTCAAGACTAGCTGTAAAACCTTGTCTCTTCGAGGTTAGCTCGTAAGCCCTCTCTACTATAACTTCCGAGGTTGGTCATAAAGCTTCTTATTTTCGAGGTTGGCCAATAAATCCTCGTTGTTATGTTTTTAGGCTAACTATAAAGCCTCACCTATTGGAGATTGACTCACATTTCAGAGAATATTTGTAACTCCTTATATTTAGGAGGCTATTTATAAGACATCACTTATCGAAGTTCAATTCATACTTTAGAGGTAATTCGTAAGTCCTCGCCTATTTGAGGTCGTCTTGCATTTTATATTTGCTTTCTAAATCATCATCTATTTGGTGCTAGCTCATATTTCAGAGACCATTCGTAAGTCGTTGCGACCAAGATCATCTTGTATTCCAAATGTTCGACATGACTCTTGATATACCCAAGGCAACCTTGTATACTTCTCGCTCTTATTTCTACTTTTCTTTTAAGTCTGACCCACAATGTATGATTCAGACTTGGCAGACTAACGTATATCAATATATTATGTGATGTACATGTGGCGAGATAGGCTCCACATTAGCTGACTGGGCATTAATGGTGCTAATCGAATTGGGCTGGATCAAATCATGCCGGTCTTCTCATGGACTTGTAGTTCAACGATTCATCTTGCCCCACATGACTCATATTTCTCTATATACATGTAAATCAGTAATGTACAAAATCAAACCTCTAGCCAAATCCCTATTCGCCTATTTCTCCTACACCCAACTATATTTAATTTTATAATAGTTGATTTAACCTTCGAACGGAACACGAATCTTTTTCTAGAACAACATTTTTTGCCTCCTAATTAGCGGCATAGTGTGCATGTAATGCATAGAAAGTAGTCAATGTTTGTTGACATATAAATTGTATAGATTTTGAGGTCAACAAATTTAATTAATGTTTGTTTATTCATTTAAGAAGTATTTTAATTAAACATATATATTAAAATATAGAATTCTAGACTACTTTTTCGATATATTTGTGAAAATTTTGATATAGTCGTTAAGTTATCATTCATCCAAATCAACTGTAAAAACTAAAAATTAGTGAGACGATTGTTGCTAACATCTTTGTCGCTAACTAATATCGGTCTGTAATATAGTTATTGAGCAATTTTTTCTTTTTAATCAATAATTGTTATCCAGTGTAACAATTTTTGGTGCATTGATACTACAATTGTTTCTTGTGATTGCCACAATTTTGTAAGGAAGTGATTGTAAGAAATTGATTAATGAAGTTGTGTATCTAGTTAAAGACGTACAGAAAGAGAAGAGTGAGAATAAAAATATTAATGGAATTCGTGTTACAATTTTAATATTAAATCGATCAAGTGTTGAGTTATCAAGTATCTAATTGAGAACTCGACCAAAGGTTGTGTACTATATTTTTAACACACGGTAAACTTTTAAGTAAGATGTCTTATTTTTACATAAGAAATTAGAGGGAGATTATTTTACATCTTGACATAATAAAAAAAGCCCCCACTTCATGTTTTCTACTCCTTGGAAACAACTTTGCCAATTTTTTTTTTTGACTAAATTTTTTTGGAGTGACATTATTCATTATTTTATCTATTTATCAACAAGAGCAGTAAAGACAAATTAAGACTTATTTTGATAAATTTAAGTGTCTGGTTGATTTTGCTAAAAATTAATTTTTTAGCAGAATTTAAAAAAAGTTGATAAAATGTGTGGTTGAAAAATTTATAAAAGTTGTAAATCCCATAAAATATGTGATTAAAATTAACTGTTGACTTTGACTCAAAATTTTATCAACTTTTTATGTAAAACTAAACAAAGGTTAAGAATCAACTACTCATCAAAAAATTATTTTCATATTATATATTACTCCATCCGTCTAAAAAAATAGATTTGTTTTTTTTTTCCATCTGTCCCAAATTATAGACCACTTTCCTTGTTGAGAGTATAGTTGATTTACTAGTTCCCTAATATGTCTTTATTTTAATTTATCTTGTTATCAACAAAGTATGAACTAGTTTTAATAGAGTAATGATATTAATATAGGAGTATTTCAGAGAAAAAAACGTTAGTAAAATTTATTTTTACAACTATAATAACTACTTTTTCTTATTCTGTATGAAAATTATAGAATCAGACTTATCTTTTTGGGAAGGATTGAGTATTATTTAAAAGTTTTTGAATCGAACACTATTAAATATAGCCGTAATAGGTTTCAAAAAAAAAAGAAAAAGAAAAAGAAAAAACTATAACTGTAAAGAAATTTGTTCAATAAAAATGTTCAAATAACATACATGGATTGAAATACAGTGTGCATTTTAACTAGAACCAAACCTTCGAACTGAAATTGGATGTTCCGATCCTCAAAAAAAAAAAATTAAGAATATGAACCAAGAATCGACCGAATCCAGTTCGGTTTGGTTCATGATGATAAATAATTTTCTCCTTCTCTGAGCACGGCGGCGACAGTGGTGGAGACTTGCAAAAGGTGACGGGGCTTTTTTCTCCCGTGGCCACTTCGGTGTGATAATCAGTATATGATTAAAACCAAATATGCAGAATAATCATATAGAGTGTATAAGAATTGTGTGTCTTATTCTTTTTACTTGGGGTTAGCCTCTATTTATAGGGATGACCTGCAGTTATTGATGATGGGTGTCCCTTCATCTCCCTCATTTGATAACGGGTGTCCTTTCATCTTCCTCATTATTAGGAGTTAATGAGGGATGCTTCATCTTTCCAATTGTTGAGAGATGTTTCGTTTTCTAGATAACTGGTGGTAACTGTCATTCCATGGGTCGCCTACCTAGCTAACCTGACGACAATTGGGTTGTTGCAGTCTATCTGTCAGAAGCGTATTTATAAGACCAACAAGGCAGGCAAACTGGTGAGGCGGGCGTGCCACCATAGCTAAATAATATACAGCAACTGTCATTATTTATATCATCATAAGCCCTTCTACTTCCCATAGACCACTTTTCATAGATTGTTGTCAATGGGAAGTAGAAATAATCTACTGCACATACTCTTCTCTAACTTTTTCAGATAGAAGCTCATCGCCTTGTTTTTCTGACAGAGGTTCATCGCCTTGATTTTTAAACATAGGCTCATCGCCTTGTTTTTCTAACAGATGCTCATCGTCTTGTTTTTCGGACAGAGGCTCATCACCTTGATTTTTAAACATAGGCTCATCGTCTTGTTTTTCTGACAGAGGCTCATCGCCTTGATTTTTAAACATAGGCTCATCGCCTTGTTTTTCTGACAGAGGCTCTTCGCCTTGTTTATCGGGCAGAGGCTCATCACCTTGAGTTTTAATCAGAGGCTCATCGCCTTAATTTTTAAACATAGGCTCATCGCCTTATTTTTCAGTGGTGGCTATCATCTTGATTTTTAAATGGTGACTATTGCCTTGATTTTTAAACATAGGCTCATCGCCTTAATTTTTAAACAGAGACTCATTGCCTTATTTTTCGGACAGAGGCTCATCGCATTGATTTTTAAACATAGGCTCATCGCCTTGTTTTTCTGACAGAGGTTCATTGCCTTGTTTATCGGGCAGAGGCTCATCGACTTGATTTTTAAATAGTGGTTACTGCCTTGATTTTTAAATATAGGCTCATCGCCTTGATTTTTGGATAAAGGCTCATTGGCCTTGTTTTTTAGACAGTAGCAGCTGACATTGTTTCTGGTCTTATAAGCCCCTCTACTTTTCATATACTATCGTTAATGAGAAGTAGAAGTAATTTAACACATCTACTCATTTTTAAATTTTTTTTTGTGAGCTCGCCCGCTTCGGGGTGAGCGCGCTCGCCTCGGGTGACCTCGCCTTAAATTTTTTTTTTCTTTTTCTGGGTGAGCTCGCCCGCCTGGAGTGACTTCGCCTTAATTTTTTTTTTTTCTGTTTCTGGGTGAGCTTGCCCGCCTCAAGTGACCTCGCCTTAATTTTTTTTTTTTGGTAAGCTAGCTTGGCTCTCTGGGTGAGCTCGCCTCGGCTTGGGCGAGGTTGCCTCGTCTTGGGTGAGATTGCCTCTATTATTTCGAGGTTTGGGCTCGTCCTGAATCTTCCTTTTGTTAAATTCAGGTTCATTTCGATCTTTCATACTTTTGGTAATGAGATACACTTCTTCAGCGTCCACATACTTATCTCCTCTATTGAGTAACTCATGCATCATATCCGGCGGGTTTTTGGAGAGTAACATCTTGAAAGGACGACTTCTAGTTCCACTCATCATGGCAGTGACTACAGCAGACATCTGTAGATCTTTGATTCCCAACGTTGTTCTATTGAACTGGGTAATAAAATCTTTTAGCAATTCGTCCTTGTCCTGCGTCAATTGTATCAGACTGATAGTAGTTTTCTTAACACGTTTGCTACTGGCAAAGTATGCAGCAAAACTCTTAGAAAAATCGTCAAATGTACAGATCGATTTTGGGAGAAGAGTGGCTATCCAGTCCCTGGCCTTCCGCCTAAGTGTTGGTGGGAAAGTCCTGTACATAATTACATCAAGGGTGGCTTGTAACTTCATCAAGTCAACAAAAGACTTGAGGTGATCGACAGGATCAGATGATCCGTCGTACTTCTCTATCTTTGGCTGTTTGAAATCTCGTGGCAAGGGGACCGCCATCACTTCTAGGGAAAAAGGGTTTTCTTCCAACACCATAGATTGTTGCCTACTTCTTTTATTGGACATAGCCTCAGCTATTTTGTGACCCATCATTTCTTCTAATCTCTACTCCAGGCTTAACACTGGTGTCTCAACCAGCGTAGGCGTGGGCATCCATGACGGTTGCCCCCAGTGTGGATTTGGTCCAGATGTCAATGAATGGAAGTAGGGGTGCTGAAGGTGGAGCTAAAAAAACTGGAGCCTGCAGTGGAGCTGCCATTGGCGGTGTTTCTATTGTTGAAAAGTTAGAAATCTGGGGAGGAGCCCCTGGCGGTGATGGCCCTATCGGTGGAGGGCTAGGACCTTGGGGCAGAGCCCCTAGTAGTGAAGATCCTACTGGCAGAAGGTTAGGACCCTGTGGTAGCTGAGAAACTGCAGCGTTCTGATCTTGGAGTAGAGCTGTTAAGGCCGCCACCTGAGCTTGCAGTTCCGCAAGTTGAGCGACAGAGGCAAATTCTGGTCGTGGGTGATTAGTGGCGGCGTTGGACTCGGTGCCTACATCCCCGACAGGGGCTGGTGGAGCGGTTACATTCTTAGCTCTTCTGGTTCGAGCCATAACTTCTTGTGCGTTCCCACAGATGGCGCCAATTGATGATAAATAATTTTCTCCTCTTCTGAGCACGGCGGCGACAGTGGTGGAGACCTACAAAAGGTGGCAGGACTTTTTTCCCCCGTGGCCACTCCGGTGTGATAATCAGTATATGATTAAAACCAGATATGCAGAATAATCATATAGAGTGTATAAGAATTGTGTGTCTTCTTTTTTTTACTTGGGGGGTTGGCCTCTATTTATAGGAATGATCTGCAGTTATTGATGATGGGTGTTTCTTCATCTCTCTCATTTGATAACGGGTGTCCTTTCATATTCCTCATTATTGGGAGTTAATGAGAGATGTTTCATCTTTCCAATTGTTGAGAGATGTTTCGTTTTCCAGATAACTGGTGATAACTGTCATTCCATGGGTCACCTGCCTAGCTAACCTGACGACAGTTGGATTATTGCAGTCTATTTGTCAGAAGCGTATTCATGAGACCAACAAGGCGAGCAAGCTGGTGAGGCGGGCATACCACCAAAGCTAAATAACATACAGCAACTGTCATTATTTATATCATCAATTCAGCTATTGGTTCTTGAACCAAAAGTGTGGGTATCTGACTTTAGAACCAAAATTGTTATTTTTTATAAGTTTTTTATTTTTACAATTTATTCACCCTGAACTAATGACTCATCTCAATATCATGATACCAAAGACAAGAGTTTAACTATCCAACACTAAAACCAAAAATCCAAAACCCACCACCTCTCAACCTAAACTCAATAGAACCAATTCTAAATACCAAAATAAAAAATTCTCAACCGCTATTCGTTCAAATACATAATGCAAAATACTTTCATCTCTCTCTCTCTCTCTCTCTCTCTCTCTCTCTCTCTCTCTCGCTAATATCTATGTCTTCATCTCTCTTTCGCTCGTCTATCTCACTCAACACACAGTGTGATGACGACAGCGAAGGCAAAGGCGAAGGCAAAGCTTCTCTATAATCGTGACGAGTTCCCAATTTTGAGAGGTATTTTTCCTTTTTTCTACTCACAATTTATGTGTTTGCAATTTTGATGTCTACTATTCCGGTTTTATTTATATGCTTCGAAAATTATTTTAATATTTAAGGTATTTTTATATGAATCAATTTATAATTTTATTTTATTTCAAAATATGTTGTCAGCTTAGAGTTATTAAAAAAATATTATGGATAGAATCGAATTCAAATCGGAATTGACAGTTCGAGTTCGGGTTCGGTTCCATGTAATGGTTCTGTTTACGAACTATCTGAAGAATAATATGTGATTCTAGGTATTGAAATATCTGAATTAACTCACCTAATATTCAAGCCTAGATTGAAAAAAATACCAAACATGAGCTGAAATTGCATGCGTAGCTATACTTTCAAAATGGCCTCCTTACGCTATTGATAGTGAAAAAGATAAATAGTTTTTAAATTAAAAGATGAATTTCTCAAAGCGGCCTCCTTGCGTTATTGATTGTGAAAAATAATATTACCTTTTAATTTAGTTTAATCAACATTAATTTTATGTAAAATATTTTATTAATATTCTTATTATGTACCTTTTTTTTTTTTGAACTAGTCAAATCGTTGAAAATCGATCAAAATCAACTCAGACTCGATGAAAATTGACTCCAATATGATCAAAATTGATAATATTGTCAAATCAACCTTATTTTTCCTTCATCCTCAACGTAATAGGTTGTGTATTGAAGAGTAAAGAGGATAGGACACCAATGTCGGGTAAGTCCAGTAGTTTGTATAAAGGAAATAATCGGCGGACTAAGGCAAGAACTAACGGAAAAACTAGACTCTATTTACGAGTAGATAGGACGAGGAATAAGATTGATCAACTGGTATTTTGAAATGTTAAAAAATATAAAGTTGGTTTTACTTTTACCAAATTTGTTATCAACACCCGTAAGGAGGTTTTCACCGCTACTCACGAGAAAAAGGAATGTACGCCTATCTTTACTATTTTGGATAGCAATCTCTCATTTCTTCAAATCTCTCATTATTAACTTTGTTTCTCTTCGTTATTCACTACTGGTCACTCACCGATTTCTATCAATCTCTATCTTTCACGGTCGGATCCCACAGTAAGTAAACAATGTATTAGTTGTAAGAGTTAAATACCCTAAATGTCACTATACTTTATCAAACGTTCTTGAAATGTCACTGTACTTTAAAATGTTATTGAAATGCTATTAAACTTTCAAAAATAAATTTCATATGCCACTCTATTATATTCCATTTTAAAAACAAAGTGGCATACGAAATTCACTTTTAAAAGTTCAATGGCATATGAGATTCACTTTTGAAAGTTAAAGGGCATTTTAGAAACGTTTTAAAGTACAGTGATATTCCATAAATGTTTGACAAAGTATAGTGAAATGGGAGATATTTAACTCCTAGTTGTAGGTTAAAAAGTTATTTTTTCTCAAAATAAAGGAAAAATTGTAGGAAACCAAAAATAAATGAAAGAACAGAAGGAGTTGTGGCTGAGCCTCGACTTGTAGACTGTTTGGGTGCAGAAAATGTAGGAATAGTGATAAATGGCTGGGTGACGAGTGACCTGACCAATTTACGTGAATAGTTGTTGACCCATTTTACAAGCAAATTACTCAATATATCGCTGCATTTTCTTCATCGCCTATTCCATTTCAAACTATTTCAAATTCATCTTTGTTACTTATACATTACTGCTAGAAAAAGAGAAGATTTTAAATATTAGAATTTAACCCATTTCAATGTTAGAATCTAATCTATTTTATCTCTGTAGAAAATCTCATTTCAAGGTTAGAATCTAACCCAACTAAATTCTTATAAAATGTGTGGTTATTTCTTTTTCTTTTAATTTATAGTAAAGTCGTAGATTTTATGGTATAAATTATGAAAATAAGTATATATTTGTGTATGAATTGTAATTTTTGTTTTAAATTTCTGTAAATTGAAGTTCATTTGAAGTTGGTCAATTGAAAAATCATTTTACTTAACAGACCTTAACAAAAGTCTGTTAAAGCCAATTCTGGCCTTAACAGACATTTGATCTGTTAACAAGTCTCTGTTAATTCTATTGGTAATTTATTAAAGGAAAAATTACACATATAACCTACTTTGAAATAGAAAATTGAAATTTACTGGTTACTATTAATTTTTTCACATATACCACTAAATGATAACATAAATTGAATATTGATGGGATGTAAAGAGCCATGCTAATCTACATTGTTATCTTAATTAATAACATAATTCTTTCATTATGGATAAAGATTTTATCCCAAAAATTTCTCATTTTTAAATTTCAAATACAGAGTTCATCAATGCTAATTCTCTGTCTATCGTTTTTTCAAGAAGTCACAATCATCTGTAATATTTATCGATGGCACATTTGAAGGCTTTTCCGCTGCATATTTGATAATGAAGATGCCACAATCACTGCTGTAAAATAATGGATATCATTTGAATTAGAGACTTCACAATGGAGTTCAGTAGACCGCAACAAAAAAAGTTGAGTATACAAGTTTGCGTGAATGTAACAAAACTTGTTAACAAACACTAAAACGTTATCATACATTGGAAATATACATTAACATTGTGTTGTAATAAATATGTATATGTTAACAGCGTGAGGTTACTGAAGGTAGTATACACAACAGTTATTGTTTGCATACGTCGAAACTAATGTAATAATTTCAGTTAACATACGACAGTTTTGCAATTTGTCCTAACATCAATTAATGAAATATATTTTTCACAATAACAAAATCTGCTATAGTGAATAACGGAATTTTAGAAATATGATCTAACCAAACAAAATAATGTCTAATAATAAAAAAGGTAAATGGCAAACAAGAACTTACCTTAGTTTGTTCAAGAACGAGAACATTGTATTTCTTCTTCATTGATTTTGTTCTGGCTTTCTTATCAGACCATTTCTTTATGTTCTCTGAGAATGTTTTTAAGATTACATTCAAAGTTGTAAACTCCAGGAACGCAGATGAAAATGATCTTGATTTTTTTTTTTTTTTTTTTTTTATGGAATGGTGATTAGAGAATGCTAAGGTTTCAAATTGATGGATAATGAGAGAAATGTGCGTGATTTTCTCTATGAAGATTTTTAGATGCGAACAAATTCTTTGATAATGAGAAATTTCGGTTATAGTAGATGTATTTAAGAAAATTAATTATTATTTAAAATATTGCAATCAAATGTATTTATATAAATTTAAGTGTAAATATGGAAAAATTTAATAACTACATGTATATTTCAAAATTTGGAATTGCAAGATGTACATGACCTAATATTTTTTTTATTAACAGATGATTTGTTAATGGACTATTCTTTTAACAAACTTTTTTACAATTGTATGGAGTTTTCTTTACTATTGGAAAAAAAAAAGAATATATACGTCCGTATGTCTCTATGTCTTCAATCTCCATCTCAAACGAAACTCTTTCTCAAACGATCTTCTCCTTACTGTATTAACTACTTCAATCCTAAATTATAACCATCACAACTCAGATCATCATCACCGCTCATCAAAATTTTATTAGGAACAAATGAGTTCATGAGAAGCGGTGCTTGCGGTGAGATCCGACTGTAGACTCTATTATGATAATGGAATGATGTGGTGAATAAATTTTGGAGATGGTGGAGAGAGATTATCGATTGAGAAAGATAGATTGAAAAGATGAGCAGATTTGAGAGATGAACGAATCATGGAGATGGATTGAAGTGATCAACAAATTTTGAAAAAAATAAAGATGTAATGATACACGGACGTTGAAATACTTTTTTCTTTCAATAGCAGAGAAAACTCTCTACAGTCATGATAATCATCGACCGTAGGGAATTTTTCTCCACTATAGACAGAAAAAAGACTATATCACTACGTCTTCATCAATCTCAAACAAAACCCTTTCTCTCTCAATATTCTCCAGATTCTTCTTAACGTCTTCAAAATCAACCCCCCTCAGACAAAACCTTTCCTCTCTCAATTTTCAATAAATTATTCTCAACTCTTCAATTCATTAAAAACTCTCTTAATCAATCATCACCTGATTTTTCTCAAATATCTTGTTTTAATCAATAGATAGAACAAAGAAGCGGCAAAATGGTATTTTTATTTTTCTTGCGGTGATTATTGAGAAATATTTATCGTGAAGGTAAAGATTGTGCACTAGATTTTACGATCGGATCCTAAATACTAGTGTTATAGTTTTTTTTTTGAAAGAGATATTTTCAACAAATTGTGTAAGTTAGAATCTATTCTTCTTTGACACTGCCATTTAGCCAGAGTGGCCGGCAGAAAATTCCATAGAACACCCGGGCGCGCGCACACACCAGAAAGAAATAGAGAGAGGAAATGCATACAGCTCGCTGTCTCAGCAGCACCCATTATACTCGCATAGCTCGGCCCATGACTCACCAGAATTTCAGGGATTCGGGGATTTAATTATGGGTTTGCTGCCATTTGAAAGAAGACACAGAGGTGATAATTTACCCTTTAATTTCCATCTTAATTAGAAAACTACGCAATTACCATCTTTTTATCGACAGCTTACATTTTTCCAGCCAAAGAAGAAATGTTAAACACCATTTTGGATATTAGGGTTATCTGCTATATTGTTAACCATTTAGTGTTGTGCTTTTCTTTGTTTGTGATTTTTATCACTGGGTTGTCTGTCCAAATATATGTACAGGATCATTTGCATTTTGTTACTAGTCCCACTACTGTTGAAATGACAGAATTGATAATCTGACGCCTGAAACTCAGTGAAAGAATTCTGAATGCCTATTGCGAGAAAAGAAAATTCCAATTGGTGTTGTGTTCGTGTTCAGTACGACATCCTTGCTATTCACCTGAGGTTTCTCGCCCTACTTTTATTATACAATAAAGAAAGACTAGTAGAAACCATGGCATACTCACTTTTAGTGACTCTGAGCCGACTGATGCCCAAAAAATGAAGGGGGTAAGTGGTAATTTTTATAATCTCCTGACATGCACTGGGAAGAGTTCATATCGCTGTTATATGTGTAATCAACAAATGACATTTCGATGGATGAGCCAGTAGAATAAATTCATGAGAATTTGCTTGCAATTATATGGTAACTGCTGTTCTTTTTTCCCCCTTTTATCGTGTATGTAATTTTATGATAACTCTTGGGTCATAGGCTTATTTTGGTGTTGTTGTCAGAGGCTATCTGTTACATTCAATTTGATTGAATTTCTTTATTATATATGTCGCTGTTTTTATCGAAATTGATCTTTAAGTAATCATTTTTTTTTCTTTTGTTTTCTTGCCTACAGACATGATCAAAGGACATGCAAATAAACCTAATGAGTTTCAATACACGTCTTAATATCATTGGTTCAACAATATGGATGTTGAAGTGGAAAGGGAGAAGAGGCAAAAAAATGGGGAAGCACAAGCTGAATGTAGAAAGGATGAGAATCAAAGTTTGCCAGAAAATTCTGTTGAAGGAGAAGTGAGCAATCAAGTCGATGATCGGAATGGGAGTCCATATGTTGGTATGGAGTTTGAATCCGAAGAAGCGGCCAAGAACTTTTATGATGCATATGCCAGGCGAGTGGGTTTTAGCACACATGTTGGTCAGTACAGCCGTACTATGCCTGATGGCCCAATAATTTCTTGGGACTTTGCCTGTTCCAGAGAGACTTTCAAAAGAAAGAATGTTGAGAGCTGCATTGCTATGCTTCGGATAGAGAAACAGGATCCTGATAGTTGGGTGGTGACAAAATTTGTGGAGCATCATAATCATTCTACAGTGTGTCCCAGCAAGGTGCATTACCTTCGTCCCCGCAGGCATATTGTTGGAGCTGCAAAGAACGTCTCAGAGACTGTCGATAACCAAAGTGATGTTATGATTTCAATTGATGGGAACCATGGATTTGATGATCCTAATCATTTTCTTAAGAATACATCTCCACTAGAAAAAACTTGTGATGCTAGGCATGTATCTCCCATGGAAACTAATCCTCCGACAAATTTTGGCTCAGTGATGTCAATGCATTATATTCAACCTTCTAACAGGAAGAGAGTTCTTGGAAGAGATGCCCAGAATCTCCTCACCTATTTTGGTAAGATGCAGGCTGAAAACCCTGGTTTCTATTATGCCATACAGCTTGATGATGACAATCGATTGACAAATGTTGTTTGGGCTGATGCAAGATCAAGGATCTCTTATAGTCACTTTGGTGATTCAGTTATTTTTGATACGATGTATAGGCCAAATCAGTTACAGGTTCCATTTGCTCCCTTCACTGGAGTGAATCATCATGGGCAAATGGTTTTATTTGGCTGTGCATTACTTATGGATGAGTCGGAGGCTTCCTTTACTTGGGTTTTCAAAACTTGGCTATCTGCAATGAACAATCGGCCTCCTGTTTCCATAACTACCGACCAAGATAGAGCCATCAAGGCAGCAATCCATCAAGTATTCCCAGAAACTCGTCACTGCATTTGCAAGTTGCACATATTAAGAGAAGGCCAGGAAAGGTTGGCTCATATATATCTTGCTCATCCATCATTTTATGGAGAGCTTTATAGCTGCATCAACTTTTCTGAGACAATTGAGGATTTTGAATGGTCATGGAGTTCTATCCTTGATAGATATGATCTATGCAAAAATGAGTGGCTTCAAGCTGTCTATAATGCTCGGAAGCAGTGGGCTCCTGTTTATTTTCGCGATACTTTTTTTGCTGCACTTTCATCAAACCATGGAGTAAGCTCCTTTTTTGATGGGTATGTCAATCAGCAGACTATCATACCCGCATTTTTTAAACAGTACGAAAGGGCTTTAGAAAATTCACTAGAAAGGGAAATAGAAGCGGATTATGATACATTTTCTACCACCCCATTACTGAAGACTCCATCACCAATGGAACAACAGGCAGCAAACCTTTATACGAAAAAGGTTTTTGAGAAATTTCAAGAAGAACTGGTTGAAACCTTTGTATATACTGCCAATAAAATTGATGGTGATGGGACAGTAAACAAATTTAGGGTTGCAAAATATGAACATGATCACAAGGCATACATAGTCATACTAGATGTTTCTGTGATGAATGCAACTTGCAGCTGTCAGATGTTTGAGTATGTGGGAGTTCTCTGTAGACATATATTAACTGTCTTTACAGTAACAAATGTTCTCACTGTTCCATCCCATTATATACTGAAGAGGTGGACAAGGAATGCTAGAAGTGGACCGATGGAAGAACAAGGTACCGATATACAATGTATAGAGTCTCTGACCTTGCGTTTCAACAATCTTTGTCGGGAAGTATTAAAATTTGCAGAAGAAGGATCTATTGCTACAGAGACTTATAATGTTGCCATGAGTGCTCTTAGAGAGGGTGCGAGGAAGATTGCAATGGAGAAGAATATTCTTGACAAAATTAAACTCCCTACTTCTCAGGGCAGTGGAAATCTCCATGACAATGGAAGAAAGAAAGCATCCGTGGCAACTCCAGATATGATCCCGTCTTTATGGCCTTGGCCAGACACTTTGCCAAATCACTTTAATCTTAATGATGTCAGAGTACCTGTTGCTGATTTGAATCAGCCAACTATGGTTCCTATTGCTATCAAACGTGATGGAGGTCTAGCTGATAATACAGTATGTAATAAAGGGGACATCCCTTTGTTTGGTTTTAAGTGATATGTTAATTTTTAGCTGTTTAATTGTGTGGATATAAGAAGATAATAGATGTGCATAATTGTTTCTTCTTCTAACTATCTTTCTGTTTGTAGGCCGTTCTCACTTGTTTCAAGTCCATGACGTGGGCCATAGAAAATAATACTACAGCAAGTAAAGTAGCTGTTATTAATTTGAAGGTCTGTATAGCTGTCCTAAAACTTCTATCTTTGTACTAGCGGCTATTTGTTTTTAATTGAGTGTTGCTTGGTCTAGCATGCCTTTCTAGTTAATAATGCGATATCTGGAATAGGTCGATTGATTAACTAGTTAAAAGTTGAATACACGACCATTTTGAAACTTATGAACATTTCTGTTTTTGTCACCTGTTGCTTACTCCGACTACACCATGATTATCAAGTGAAGTTGATGTATCTTCCTCTGTTGAAGACATGGAGTTCACCATGAGATTCATTTTCCATCTCTTGGAGTCAGTAAAAATCTCTCAATTTGTACTACTATTGTCAAATATATATTGACAAACTATGATGTGCTTAGCATCCTATGAGCTGTCAAATGATTAATGCTGCTTTTTTTATCTCTTAAGATCTAATTTTTTTCATGCCCTATGTGCAGCTTCAAGATTATGGCAAGACTCCTTCAGGAGAAACAGAAGTGCAGTTTAGACTTACAAGAATCACACTAGAGCCAATGTTGAAGTCCATGGGTAACATAAGCCAACAGCTTTCAGTGTCAGCTAACAGGGTTGCTGTTATCAATCTAAAGGTGCGTGTAACTTTATCTTTAGAAGTAATTTTCTCTCAGCTAGCTAACAAAATTAAAGGACTTAGGAGTACATGTTTTCATTACTTCCTTTTCTTTTTGTTTGCATCTGCTTTGACCATCTACCAGTCACTTGTTTTTTTTTTTTTTTTTTTCCATTTGAAATATTTCTTAAAGTGACATCATGTCAAAGGTGTATAATTTGTGGTTATGGTTTTTATTGGTTACAATTGGTGATGTTAAGCTGTGATAAAGGGAGGAGGAAAACAAATGAAGGGGTAGGGTGAAACATTATTTACGAGAAGCAACCCAATGTGCTGCTTGTAAGCTTGGAATTGCTTCATTATGGTCGTTTTTGAGTATATTTGATGAAGGGCAGAGGTTCCATAATGGTCCTTAGATTAGGAGTTTATTTTCCTTAGTTAATAGTTTAGTGGTTGATTAGAACTTTTAGTTTATTGATTTTATCTTTTCCTCTTCCCTTTTATTATCTTTACTTAATTATTCCACTTTAAATAAGGACACAAGTTAGAATTTTATTTCCCAATTAGGCTAGGTTTTGTTTCCTGCTTTTCCTATTTAAACACTTTAAGGTGTTCATTGTTTTTTAGTTGTTTATGAATATTTGTTAAAAGTAATTGAAGATTGTTCTTCAAATATCCACTCAATCGTTAATTCGTGCGCAAATATGTGTTTGTAATCCCGTATTTGTTCTTGTTTACTCTTCCGCCTGCATGAGTTGGTATTAGAGATTGGTTTACGCTCAGAAGGAATCGAACCTTTACAGGAGCCTGATCCCTGCCTTCGACTTTCAACTTTCCATGAGAATTCAAGACTGACTTATTTTTAGTTGATTTTTCTTATCTCCTGACGATGGATTGAGAAGGACAAGTTAGAGGTTATGGTGCTAGAGTTGACAATGGGGACCATAGAAATGAACTAATTCAAATCCGCCAACAGCTCAAGGCTTTGGCACAATAGGTGGCCAGATTAGTTTCCCATCAACGACAGATGGCAGGCAACCTCTATGGGGATGGGCAAGAGGCCCGAGTTGGTTGCTGCGGTGCGCACGTTGTGGCTGGGCGAGGCCAACCCAATGGTGGGGGTTAGTCGCAGGCCTGACTGCGTGGACTGGGTTGCCGGCAAGGAACCTGAAGATGGAGAAGGTTTTGATGGTCGAGGGGCAGCCACCGTTGTGGGATAGGCAGAGCAATAGTTGCGGAGGACGGCGACTCAGATTGTTGTATGGATGTTGAGATGAAGTCAACACAGATCTTTTTGCTCCCTTTAATTCTGATTGGGAGGATGATTTCGGTGAGGATTATGATAGTTTGGTCATTTTCGATGAAGAGCCTAGTGTTGAGAATTCTGAGGACCAATATGAAGAAGTTAAGAAAGCGACCAGTTGTTGGAAGCGTCTGGACCATATAAAGCACATTCCAGAATAGTTACGATGTTCCTGCACTGCACTGGTCGACACAGACGTGTGCACTGCAGCACTATGCTTGGTCGGGAGAATACTAATCGTTGTGGATACTTATTATGCTAAGCGTGAATTTAATGGTGTTATGGATTCTATCAATGATGTTAATTCGACTAATGCAATATTGGATGATCAATTGCCACCATTACGAGACACTGGATGACGACACACCATCAGATTCAAGGGTGAATTTTCTCCAACTAGAGCAGAATAATGAAGGACGGAGGTTAAGAATGTTCCTTAGATTAGGAGTTTAGTTTCCTTAGTTGATTAGGATTTTTAGTTTAGTGGTTTATTAGAACTTTTAATTTATTGATTTTATCTTTTCCTCTTCTGTTGTTATCTTTACTTAATTATTCCACTTTAATAAGGACACTTATGTCCTAATTAGGTTAGAAGTTTATTTCCCAATTAGGTTAGGTTTTGTTTTCTACTTTTCCTATTTAAACACTTTAAGGTGTTCATTGTTTTTTGGTTGTTTATGAATATTTATTAAAACATCATTGAAGACTATTCTTCAAATATATTCGTTAATTTGTGTGCGAATATGCTTTTGTAATCCCTTATTTGTTTTTGTTTACGCTTTCGCTTGCATCAGTATTACTATCTCCAAATGTGTGTGGTGAGTCAATCCACCCAATCGTTAGTTCGTGTGCGAATATGCATTTGTAATCCCGTATTTCTTCATGTTTATGATTGTGCCTGCATCAATATTCTATCTCCAAACGTGTGTGGTGAGTCATGTCAGCTTACAATAGCTATATCCATAGCTAGTAACACTAGAATGCGTTTGGATCTAGGCATTACCATAAATAGACAAAGAAAAAGTTCATTCAAAGGGTATTATGTCATTGGTTTAGAACGTGGATAGTTAGTGCTGTTGTCCAGTTTATACTACCTCAAGTTGTTTTACCCCTAATTATCCTACCTCACTGGAGTCAATTGAACATACAAAAAAGGGTAAATAGCACTAGAGATTCCAAATCTTTGAACCTTGTGATGATGGGGTCTTGAACCTTTGATTTGTAGCACCCCAGGTCCCTAACCTTCAAAAAACGCGCAAGCGTGGTCCTTTTGTTACGAAAACCGTTAATTTGAACATTATAGGGTCAATTATTTTCTCTTCAACTTTGCTTTCTGATTGCTGAAAAAAATACTGCAAAAAATATAGGTGACTGAATAGGCTATGAAGGCTGATGATGTGATTGAATTTGACCATGAAGGCCCGTAAGAAAATATTAGTAGCAGTGGAGGCTGCTTCCAGCAGAAATTTCCAGAACCCTACAAGGCTCTGATACCATGAAGACAGTGAAGACCTATAGAGAATGAATGAATAATTTTCATTATTACTGATTTTGACTTTTGAGTTACTGTAAAATACATAATTTTTTTCATACAAAGTACGTAGCCATGGAAAAGACTAGATACTGAATTGTACTAAACTAGGAACCTACTCTCTACACAATCAATCAAATCTCAGTTAAATCCCTGCAGATCTGGTGCAAAAATCCCTGCAAATCTGGTGCAAGAATCTTAATTAAAGTTGTCCACAAATCAATATTTTCCACAGTTTGCTTTGATCTTTTCCAATAACCTTTTGTTCTTTAAATCTATTTTATTATTTTGTTGGTTGAAGCTTGTTCAATGTCGAGAGGCTTCGGAAGGGGACTTATCATAAGCTCAAGTCAAGGGAGATTGGTCAGTGCAGATTTTCAAGAAATTTATTTTTAATGCTTATGTGGTGGATTTGCTAGATGTCTTCAAATCAGCCTTACGTTTGGTGTTGCATATAGTTGCCCAAGAAGCCAAAAGAGTCATTGAAGAAGTTTTTTCATGTGGGGGTTAACGAATATCGACAGTTTTTAAATAAATAGTTGGTCAAACCTTCACATAAAGCACTTGGATTTCGGAAAAAAGTTGAAGCAAGTTGATCCTTCAATCTATGAGTAATATAACCAAGTTTTGTTGTCAAATCCAAGTTCTTTTCACCTCAGGAAGAATTGGCACAAGAGTAAAAGATAAATTTTTACAAGCCCTTGAGTTTGTGTTCTTATTCTTATTGGACTTGAACTTTCCTTGGTTATAAATTAGGTTTATTTGGACTTCTCATTTAGTATTTATTTTAGGTTTCAACTAGAATTATAAATATTTTTCTCAGTAAGCTTTTCTAGTTAGTGTAGATTTTGGCGCTTTTAGGGGTTAGAAAGCCTATGAATAGATCTGACTATTTTGGAACACGTAATTGTTGAATAATTCTTATCTAGTCTAGAAAGTTTGTCGGATTTTGAGCCTAAATTACTAGATCTTCAGGTTTTATTTAGATCAATATCCCTTTGTTCTTTCAATCTCTTTTATTTTTAACTATTCGTTGCTTAAGCGCATGTTTGGGTGGGCTTATAAGTTATTTTTTAAGACGGAGAGAGAAAAAGTATGTAGACGCTCTAAAATTTGTCCGTCCATCAAATTGGCAATTACCCTCTTAACCTTGTTGATTACAAATAACTAAGAGTGACCTATTTAAATGACTTTTTGGTTATTGAACACTGCTTTGATGTAGCATATCTCTGCCTTGTATGGTTATTATTTCACTTAGTAATGCAGTTAGCAAGTTTTCAAATGTTTGTATTTACTTTGAGACCTCTGCAGTCACCTTGGAGATGTATTGCAATCATCATTGCACATTATAAGCATATGCTATAAGTATGCCAATAAATGATTGAATATTCTCATTAGGTATCTATAGGGCTTGTCATTATTCCCCTCGCCGTCAAAGAAGCACTCTGTTTTCTTCAATCAATTGCTACTAAGAAATGCTTCAGCAGCTAGGTGTTTCAACATTTACAGTCGTCAACAAAAAATAAGATAGTTGCAGACGTGCTATACAATTAAAAAGAACAATAGGAATTGAAGCGCATTGTATTGAATAGATAATCATGGTCAAGAGGAAGCTACTACTTCTTTTGCAGAGAACTAAGCAAAGAAACACGCACCTTTGTGAATTTTGGGAGTGTTTGGAAGGCACTGTTGAGGTCTGTCCTAGGACCTTAAAGCTTAAGTGTAAGGCGGACATTCCCTCAGGCTTATGCCTCTGAGGATGATACAAGACTGGGAGTGTAAGTGGAGATCTTTCTTTGCCACCTAGTCTTACGACTTATGCTCACTCTGGGCCGTCATTCTTTACTTAAATGTTGTATTAACATGATGAACCACGGCCACTTGACCAAGTTACTTTGTGATGGATAAAGGTTCAATTACTCAATAACATACCACAAAATGGCATTGCGAAAATCCTAAAAGCGTGAAGACCTCAACTTAATTTTGTACAGGTTAATAAACCGGGCTGTCTCCCTTTCTCTCTTTTTTTCATTTCTAATTTGTTGCTATACACTATTTTCAGATTTTGTACCTTCTTTATATTTTTACCTTATATATATTTTTATTGTTTTCCTTTTTTTTTTTCCTTCATTTTTTGAAATATAAAATTTGAAAAACTCATGGGGCTACACCTTATTTTGCAAAGAGATAATTTCCGTTCTCATGCCTTCACCTTGTTCAATAATTATTGACAGGACAACAATGAGAATGACATTTGGTGGATCTGATTACTATATATAAATAACAAACCTAGAATATCCAGCTGCTATTCTTCTCAGAAGTGGTGGCAAAAGGTTATTGTAGCTGCAGTTATTCAGATAGGTTAATATGCAGATGTGTTGTGCTTTTGTTCTGTTAAATTTTCTACTTTATAATGTATAGTACTAGTCTAGTGTTCAGTGAATTGAATTTTTTGATTTGATAAGTTTTATTTTCTAGACGTCAGTGGTTGAATTCATCACTATATTTTGAGTGCTTATTGATTATGTTTTATAACACTGGTGTTTAAGATCAGCACACTGTATCTAGGCAAGAGAAACTAACAGATCTTGCAAAAAAGTTAGACGGAACAAATAAAATGAGTCATGACAATTAGCAAGTCTTGTGTTTGAACAACAAATAATTTTATTAGCCTTTTTCTCCCAGTTTTACCTTGTAATCTTTTCCTTTATGAGATTCTAGTATTTTGATTTGAACTAATTATCTGATGTTTTTACCTGTCAGCTCCAAGATACTAAAACAACTGCGGGTGAAACAGAAGTGAAATTTCAAGTTTCAAGAGATACTTTAGGTTCGATGTTGAGATCAATGGCTTATGTACGCGAGCAGCTTTAAAAATATGTAAGCACCATCTTCCATCTACTGCTTTACCTCTACCTCGTGATATTGAGGATTGCATTTACTTCATAGATTGAGAAGTGATTTTGTGACATCCCTATAATTTTGGCTGCCAATTTTTTCTGTATGTGTATATACACTTGGATGATCACGCACGCGCACAATTATTTGTATGAAGTGGAAATGCAAAAATATAACATTAACCCGAGCATTTCACATAACATATCCACTATACATAAATATATATATATATTCATGCTTCGATTTAGAAGTTACTAGACTCTCGGCCCTATTCTCAATAAAAACTAGGGTTGCATAGTGTGTACTACCAAACAAAGGGTTGGCCTTAAGGCATAATGCCTTGACAAAAATTTTAAAAGCGGGTAACGTGGTAGTGTGTTAGTATCTCATAATCTATGTTCTCTAAAAGTATGAGAATAGTACCTATCCTTCCAAATGAAACTCATTTCTACAGTCTAGGGTGTACATTGTACATGCATGGGGCATATCGAAGTATGACTTTACCTTGTGTTAGTAACTCAATGCAGTTTGTTGCGATCTCTCAAATGCTCCCACTTGCTTTCGTTCCTTTCAAATAACTCCGACCATGATTACTTGAAATATAGCATATAGGGCATGAACTGAATAATCCCTATTACTAAGAGCAACTAATAATGCGAAATAAGAAAACACGAAAGCAAGAAAAACACACGAATTAAAGTACTTCACTCTTAATTCGAGAGCTACATGCACCTAGTGTCGCTGCAAAATTGTACTATAATGAAGAAGAGAATTACAATGTGTTTTGGATTCACGTCTCTCTGTTTGCTCTCTACAATCATTCAGAATCGAGGCTCGCCCTAATACCTTTTATATAAGAGGAACATTTTAGGGAGACTTAATACATGTGTGAATTTCCTAAAGTACCCCTATAACACTTTAAAAAATTCGCCTTGGGGGCTCCTGCCTCGAAACCCCCACACCGGGAAAAAAAAATACAATAGATTAAGCTCCACACAACCAACATGAACAACAACGCTCAGTCAGCAGTATATGTTGTACGTGTGCATGTATGATGCATGCCATGTCACGAATGTTGTAACTGACTCTCTTTGAGCCCTACAAGCAATCACTATTGTGCATCGAGTGAGCAACATATAGTAATCCGTCTCTCCCTAAAACTGTTATACTGGTGCCATTGTGTCCCTTACGGTCACCATACATAATCATAAAATGTAAACTGTACCATCCATATGTTTTATCGATCGCGACGTCCAGTTTATCACCATCAAGAGCTCTTGGTACCGGATGCATACACTGAGTCCACCTGGTGACCATAGGTGTCCCCCTGTTTTTCTCTTTCCCAAGCTCAAATATTTCATGACTAGTAACTTGCAGACTAAAATGCATGCATGTTGTATAATGCATAAATGCTGGGCAGCGGTAATGAATGTAGCAATGGTGTTTGTGGCATGCGTTTATGCACATGGTATATTGAAAAGGCAATTAAATTGTCATTTCGGTGTACTGTATGTTCCTCCCAAGAGCGTACAAGCAGTCTACTGCCAGAATAAGCAACACATTGTCAATAAAAGCATACAACTCCAAATAAATTCACATTCATGCATTCGGAAGGTCACATAATCATACTTACCACGTATATAACTTCAACGATTACACTAGATACATTTTGTTAGATAATTTGTCGTAAACTCCTATGGCTGTTGTGTTTGAGGTGCTCGTGCCAAGTGCAGCACACATGTTGCACAAGCCCATGTGACTGCTGGGGATTTGTGGGACCCATGCATAATATTTTCCATGGACTAAAAAGCATATGGCCCTTTACATTCAAGCTGAAAGTTATATTTGATAGAGCATTCATCCTTTCATTTTTAAAAGGTCAACATTGTTAAGTAGTCCAGACAGTTGTATTGATTATTATTTTCGAATTTAAGTGACGTGGGATTTTACTGTTAACAAGAGATCAGTTTACATGAAACAATTTATTTGAGTTTGTGTATTTTATTCTCAGCTTTATTTTTCGTGATCTACATTGACCATGCATGCAAACTCTCACACTAGGGATATTCTACTTGCTATATTTTGCTAGCTCTTACATTCTCGTTGTTCCCATGATGTAGTACGAGATGAATTACCTTTGTGACTGTTCTCTGTGTTAGTAATTGAGTTTGACCTTTTGTAAGATGAAACCTTAAAAGAGGTATTTGCAGTTTTTGTCCTAGTCACTGTAGAACATTAATTAAGAATGTGGTTTTTCATACCCTGTTCATTGATGTTAAAATCTGAAGTTGTCTAGTGTAATATTACTAGTGAGGTGATTTTACAACTGAGTATTCGTGTTGTACAGCGGAACTCATGTCCCTTGTGTCAGCTTATAAAGCAGGAATGCGCATAAGTAATGAAAAAGATCCGTGTCAGGACAGATGCTAATGGGGTTGTAATCGTCTTGTACATGCCTGCAGGCTTGTGAAGTTAATTTATTCATTTGTCTTGACGATTGTGTATGTTGTTGGATCATACCCATTTTTTGCTAGTTTTGATTAGGATTCTGTCCTCTTTAACTTGGTAGATAGGTAAACCATGTAAGCAATATACAGGAGAATTATTTGTACACGGGTAAAACCTAGGAACAATCGCAGATGTTGAGGATGTTTCTACGGAGAATCCGTCACATTATTTATTGCTGAAATTGGAGCAGACTTTAATATCTCCATGCCTGCGAATTCTGACTTGTGCTTCCGGTGACGGGCATCGATCTCCATCTCCCATTACTTGTTTTGGGTGTATGGATCAAAAGAAAGCTCTAGAGAGTCATTCTATAGAAAGCTATATACTCAAAAGCGAGTACCGGTGCGTACGGAACTTTCTAATTCATTGTACAAGATAGATAAGGTTTTAATTAATTTCATCTCATTTCTATGTATATAATATATACAGCGATTACTTTACTTCTAATATATGCTCGAGCTCCATGAGTTGTGTTTGATTATTTTTAATTTTCACATTAATTAGAATGACCTTGCTAAAGTAATGAATAACAAGGTGGCTAATGCAATTGTGTGAAATATAGCACATGTTTGGTACATATCTAGACATGATAGAATTAGAGAATGGCACACAAAATCTCATTCTAATCTCTATATTTTCCCTAAAAATAAATTTATATTGTATAAAAAATTCCGATGCCACGTTGGTAAGTGATCGATTGAGGTGTTGCTTCTACAAGATCGAAAATTTGTTCTATTTGACCATTTTTATGAAGGGCAAAATAGTCTCAATATTTCTCCACTTAAAACAATTAAAATGATAAAACAAAAAAGAAATGATAAACAAAAAAATAAGATAAGAAATGAAAAAATCAAAACCAAAAACAAAAGTAATAAGCAAGTAGACCATAAAAAATTAACAAGCTTGAATAAAGGAAATTCAAACAAATTAAGGAGGATGTATTTAATTAAGATTTGGTAGGACTTTTATAGAGTTTAAAAGTCTAGGTGTATTAAATTCAGACTTTTTAAATTCTATAAAAGTCTTGGGATATTCAATATATATTTTTAACGACTTTTAAAAAGTCTTATAAATCATGTAATATTTAATTCAGACTTTTTAAAATCCTACGAAATCCAGAGGTATTCAAAATGTATATGACTTTAATAACTTTATAGAATATTTCATATGTACTAACTTTAAAGCACAAGATATAAATAAAAGATATTACAATTTCTCCCTCATTCATCCTAAGACTTTGAAAGACTTTAGAAAAAAAAAAACATCTTTCGTTCCTTTATTTTTTTATATGTAACATTTCTCTTTTATTTTTCTTTCAACAAACTGTAAAGTCCAAATTAATATTTTTCTCTTTCTTTAATGCGATTTTTTTCTTCAATCTTCTCATAACTATTTTTTTCCTCTATATTTATTTATTTATTATTTTACCATTTTTCATTAAAAATAAGATAACTTTATAATTAAATTATTATATAATTGTTGATTACAGTTTATTAATGAATTTCATCAAGTTAAAAACTATTTTTTATTACTGCATTTTTTTAATTCTTGTTTTTTCTGTTTATCTTGATGAGCATGATTGTATTTTTTTCTTCGTCTAAATTGGTACTCTGTTTATTACTTTATGTAATTGTAGTGACTAATGACATGTTACTTATAGATTATTAAATATAATAAGGGGAGATAATGAAGTGGATAAATTTTTTTGATGGAAACTATTTTAAAATGAGTCGCATGCCATAATTTTTTGAATTTATCCATAATCTATTTGAAAGTTTTTTACCCAAAAGAAAAAATAGAGTGAGTTATATCATTAATTTTCGACGTAGTTTACTTGCAGCAATTAAATAGAAAATTAATTTTTATGAATATATTAATATTAATATAATTAAATAAATTATTATTAAAATTTTCTCTTGCGATAATTTTTTTAATTATGAGATATTAAATTTTTAACTGAAAAAACAAAGTTCATAAAAGTACATAAAAGTCTATGAAAGTCTAGGAAAATCTTTCAAAATGAAATCTATAAAAATCCATAAAAGTTTGTAGGAGTCTGTTAAAATCTATAAAAGTCAATAAAAATTAATGAAATCTATCAAAGTAAGTTATTTGAAAAATGTCAATCAAAGTCTTTAAAAGTCTAGATTAAATACACCCTAAGACTCAGAATTTACGCTCTATCATAAAACAATTTTTTTTCCCCAGTTCAAAATAACATTTAAACATAAACATGTTGTATACATTAACAAGCTCGAGTAACAAGAAAAATTTAATATAATTTAAATTTTTTTAGAGAATGGAGTTTGTAGTTACTCTATTTGTCCTATAAAGATAAACTTACTTTTTTTATTCATCTATCATAAATTATAGTCTATTTTACTTATTGATAGTATAGCTAATTTTTTTTTTAACTTGCATTTTTGTCAATAAACATAAATTATCATTAAATTGGTAATCGAATAATTTTCCCAAATTTTACGTATTGTTCTCAGCTTTAATGAAATTAATTAAATGATTTATGGCTCTTTAGACACTTCATGACTTTGACTAATAATAATTAAATTGGTACATGTTCTATTCTAGAAATTGGGAATAGGTAAATTGAAATAATGTATATTTTGATTGTTATTTTCTCTCTCACCAAAATGTGTGTCCCTGCTCATATTCTAGTTGTAACATGAATGTGAACTTATAAGTCCGTGTTTGGCAGTTTAAAGATACTTATTTATAAGTAAATTAATAGACGAGGAAGAAAATGAGCGTATTACCTGATGATATATTAGTAGACGTGCTGTCAAGACTCCCTGAGAAGTCTCTTTGCAGGTTCACCTGTGTTTCCAAAGAATGGCGTACCTTCAGATCTTGGTTTCGTCAAAGATTTGCACCGTAAACGTTGCGTATGAACTCTTATCTATATATTTGGAATCATAGCCTTATCGATAGATATGGTGATCCTTATATTAAGTCCTGCGATGTGGAAGTTGAACATGGTGGAGGCACTCTTCGAATATCCATCGTGGACACAGTTAATGAAAGGATTCAAGAAAATTACAGTTTCCCTATTACGACTACGAAGTTTCATGAAGTGATTTTGTGTCATAATCTTGTATGTTTTGCTGGAGGAAGAATTTTTATTTGTAATCTAAGCACCCCAAGAAAAAGCAATGTTGCCGGATTGTGGTCGTTTTGGACTTTTGGTCGTGTAGGTTTTGGGTATTCATCCCTTTCAGACGAATTCAAAATTGTTCGGTGGTTTATGTAGGAGAATGAGTTCTTGATTAGTATGAGGTGTTAAATTTTCAGTCTAACTGATCGTATCATATTCAAACCAGATTCGTGGAATTTGATTGATATATGTCATTTTGAACGCCTTAGCGAGAATTCTGTATTTGTTAATGATGTGATTTATTGACTTATTTACACTCAATACCATTAGATTCCTATTAGAGATGGCAAAATAACTCCGCCTCCAGCCCACCCCCACCCCAAATTGTGTGGGAAATCACCGCCAGTTAAGTAATCGGGACGAGGACAGAGATCATGGTTTCCGTTCCGAATTCCCTGAACCCGCTTTGAATTTTTTTAGTTCATCTTAGTTTTGTGTTTTAAAATTTAAATTATATTTAAAAAATAAAAAATAATATTAAAAATTAAATAATTAATTAAGCAAAATGGTGAATAGGAATTTTTTAATCCCCACCCCGTCCCGAATCCCAAAAAATCCCCAACAGGACGAGGATGATAATGGTCACTCAACTCCGTTGCCATTCCTAAATCCTATTGATACTGATACCATTCTTGCGTCCGATTTGGATAAGGACGAATCAAAATTAATTTCATGTCCAAAATTAATTTCATGTCCAAAGCTGAGTCCAGATAGCAGTGCCTACTTGGTAGAGTTAAAAGAGTGTTTATATTTGGCACACTGTTGGAAGGGAAAAAAAATTGTGAAAATGTGGAGACTCAAGGATCCAAGTAATTGTGTTTGGGTTTCAGAATATTACATAAATTTTGCATCTATATGCAACACCATTGTGCCACTAACAAGTGTATTGGTGGATCATTTTGAAAAGCTTGTTTTTATATCGTTAGAAGGCAAAGGTCTCTTATATTATGACGTAGAAAAAGATACAATGAGAAAACATGACAACTTGGGACACTTGAAACTGTGACAGCATGAATTCCCTTGTGTTTTGAAGTACATGGAGTTCTAAACAATGACATGACAGTTTGCTCAAATAGCTAGGTAATTTTATTTAATCTACCTTTCATACATATGGCTCTTGATATATATGCTGGAATATGTATACTCTATAGAGGTGACTATATAGAAAAACTTACCAAACAAGCACTGCACAGTCCTTGAAGGTGTCTACTTGGGCATGGAAATAGGACTGAGGAGTGTCAAATAGTTGGGTTGGTCCAAAATAACTCACCCTACGTCCAAACTCAATTTGGGCTCGTTACATGCCTGAACCGGTCTATATAAAAACATGGTTCGGACCTAGGACCTACATTGGTTTGTATACCTGCCAATATTGCAAGTCGGTCTATAATCTATATGTCATTTTTATTTTTTCGTTACTTTCTTCTTTGTACAATTTAAAATTAAGTCATAGTTGGATGAAATTACATATTTAATTACATGTTTGCAAATTACATCACTAAATTATTATGAAATATAAAAATAATTTATAAGTAGAATTCATTGTAATAGTAGATTGATCGTTGTACTTTAGATATATTCCAACTCAATTAAATAATTGTAATGACTCCTTTTAATTACTTTTTAATAATTCCGATTAACTGAACCACTTTGCATCGATCGTCGTAAAGTCAATCAAGCTCAACATAGCTCGTTCGTTACGGTAGATCAACTCATAAACCGGTCAAGACCAAACTACATGAGCTAGTTACAATCCAATTTTTTGACGTGCATGCTAAGTTATCATAGGCTTTGGACCGTCTGTTTATTTTGACACTAATAAATAGGGATGCCATACGGGCTCAAAATTTCGTCTTTGTAACCTATATAATCTTGTAATGTTTTCTTAGTCGTGTGGATTAAAATGGGAGAAGAATTAGCGAGGTAGTGTCAGTCAACGTTTGTGACATGCAATTCTTGAATATCCAGTTCGAAGTTTGTGACAATACAACATTCTAGGTAAATTAATTAGCATTACTATTGCTAATTAATGTGTCCACAACTAATGTAGCTATTGATATGCTTTTGTACAAAGTTCTAATTTTAGCACATCGACAAAATCACATAACATAAAATTTATTTTATAGTGCTTTTTAAATTTGGGTATTTTATATAAACGTAATTTGTCGAATTAGAATGTTAGATCTAAATAAAAATAATATCGACTGAAAAGACTATATGAAATAGTGTTCTATGTTTTGAAACTACTATGAACAAGTAAAGTTTAGAAACATGTGGTATCTACTTGAACAAATATATGTTTGAAGGTAGTTAGGATTTTTGAATTATTATTATTATTTTTTTATCATTTTTAAGAAGTCCTAAACCGTGCTTGTGTAGTAAATCAAGTGTAAGGAATATTGCAAAGGCCAATCCAATTTGAGGCCCTCGATTCAATTAAATTCACCTATAATTGTTTGACCAACAAGTACAGTTGAATAAAATATTCCAAACAATTCACAATTTCAAAAAAAAGCTGCCACATCTTTTATCTTCTGCAGCAATTGTTGATTACCCTATTCATGATTATTGACACATTTGCCGTTATGACCGTGTTTATTCAGTTTTTCAAGTTATTATGGGACCATTTTTTTTTTTGCATAGTCAAAATAGATTTTGACGAAATATGCATTTAATTGATTTCATACATGCTCTGAAATAAACAACTTATTACGTAATTTTGAAAGACAATTTGCATATTATCAAATAGAGACGTATATAAAGATATTTGTTGGCATGAAAAAATTAAGTAGCAAGCTTTTGTTTTTTGTTGGAACGTGCAAAACAAGTTTTTGGGAGGCTGCTCAATTAGTTTGGAATTAATTGCGCCTTTTAGCACCTAAGCTTGCATTTTAGACAATTAAAATAGGATTGACCCTTTTTTTCACGCTTTTTTCCATATACGAGATGCCTTCCCCACTCTTCACGTCCATATCAGTTTAAACCTCGCATTTCTCTCTCTTTTATAACGATGGTTACATCTTATGCAAGTGTGAGTTGCGATTTTTAAAATAATTAAGCAGACATGTTAAGTTAATTAATACGATTACACTAGATAATCTTTTGTTGTAGTGGAAATCGTACCTCCCATTTTGATGTTCTTAGATGTTCTTAAAGTAACCTCAAAATCGGTGGAGCTCAATAATGACGAATAGATGGCCAGATCACCTCATAATCGGTTAGTAATTAGTGGTGCATATTATGGAGTGGCCGTAGAACATGAGTTTGTTGCAACGACAGGCATAACCAAAAAGTGTGAGAAAATTGAAAAAAGAAGAGTAAGGACACATGGCAAAGTGATGGTGAGATATATGCCAAATATTGCATTCTCTGAAACTGAACTTGCAGAAGACACAGATGAGTAAAAGCATATAATCATATCATATCATATTCACTCAAATATGCATTTCACCAACTTCTGTTTTTTTTTTTCAAAATCTTCTAAAAATTTCTTCACTCAATAAGGAAAAAAAAAAAGACAAAAACAAAAACGGAGAGAGTACAAGAATTATTTTCCATATTTCTAGCGTTTTGTGTCCAACTTTCTCTATCCTCCAACGAAGGTCCATTTTTAATCTATTTTTTCGTTTCCCCTTTGATATTTGTGTGCTTGCCGGATCTTTTTCTTGTTATTTATACATGATTTCATCTTCTTTTTTGTTCCAGTTTTTATGTGTTCTTGTCTATTTTCATCTTCTTTTGTGTTTTAGTTTTGATTTGTTCTTGTCTATTTTCATCTTCTTTTATGTTTCAGTTTTGATTTGTTCATTTGCTTCACTTTTCCTTTGATTTTGTGTTTATTTTCTTGAGATTTTCAGAATTTTTTTGGTAATAAATTGTTTAATACGAGCCATCTCCATACTCTTCTTTACTTGATTTTTTTCAAGTGCTAGATCAGATTCTCCTCCGGAAACTCATTAATCAAAACCTGTCATTATTAGCATTTTTTTTTCCAAGTCTCTCTCTCTATTTCTCTTCTCAGATCTTCAATTGCTTTTTCATTACTTTTTTAATTTTTTGGTTGACTGTTTTTGTGTTTTTTTTGGTTGTAGGTTTATGCATATGTTTATGTCGTGGGTTGTTTTATGATTCTTGGGCTGTAATTTAATTCTACTAATTTTAAGTTTTATTAATTATGGTGTATTTGCGATTTCTTTTTCTTTATTATTATTTTATTTAGGGATCAGCATAATGTTACTAGTTGGAAACAGTTGATTTCGTGTTTTATCTAAATTTTGTAGAGGATAATAATTAATATCCATTTATACGAATATTTTCCATTGTTTATGCTTTGTTAGATTTGTTCGAAATGGAACCTCAAAGGACGATGCATCTCCACCGGCAAAACGTGTTTCTATGGAGAGACGTGGTACTGCTCCAATTGGAGAGAACAAAATTCAGCTGTTGACCAACCATTTCAAAGTTCGGAAGGTGTTGAGAGCAGTTGAATGGTTCTATCACTACAGCGTATGTATCTCTCTCTATTCGTTGTTTCACGTGTGAGAACTCTCGTGTATGTGCATATAATTGTAGCTGAAATTTCAAATCATTTGGGTTCTTAACATCATTTGACTTCGGATGGGAGGCTGCGGAGTAGGCCAAGTGGTGACAATGAGTGAATTGTTGTTGTTTAATGTCTTTTCTATTTTTATTTTTTTCCTTTAGTATTTTCCTCTTTTAATCGAGATAGAATTTAACCATCTTAAGATTCTAAACAAAAATCTGACTTGGATGGAAAGTGTTCATTGGATAACTTAAATGCTACATTACACAGATTGGGAATGTTGAATGCAATTTTTCACTAGTCTTGTTTGCGGTGAACGTATAGGTACGTGCTGGCGTTAGAAACTGAGAGGAATTACTTTGTTTATGTAGTTTTCTAGAACGTAAGAAGATGGGACAATTGTTGATCCAAAAAATGTTGGAAGAAGAATTATGGACAAGTTGCACCAAAAGTATATTACTGAGCTCAATGGTAAACAGTTTGCAAACGACGGTGACTAAAGTTTGTGCACAGTTGGTGAGCCGTTGCCTCGCACAAAACTTGAGTTCCGTGTAGTCCTCGGTAATCCCACGTCAATCAGGTAGAGCACTGGTATTTATATGCTTCTCTTTAAGCCTTCTTTCTTTTCACTGCCTAATCTTTGATGCTCTAATATTATTAGAGGAACTTCTTAAAAGGTCTTGAGAGGAAGAATCACCTTTTTTCTATAATTTCTCTTAGAAGGCTTAGTTTTCATTTTTCTTTCACTAATTTGAACCTTGTCAAGAAATTACCTCATTATTTGAGGAGGTATTTTTCACACGAAACTGGAGAGTGCAGACCTTGGAGGTGATGATAACCCAAAAGAGAGTGATAATAAAAGATCTCATGGATTTTCTCGGTCTAAAACATACAAAATTGCAATAATCTCAGTTGGTGTAATTCCAATAGATGCAGAGGACAAGATTCTGATCTTTATCAAGATCCTGAGATTTTTCAAAATGCAGTCAGAGTGCTGAACGTTATACTCCAACAGAATGCGGCCAAACAGTAAGAATCTTGCAATTTTTCTTTTCCTTTGCCGGGTGATAATGGTTCTCAAATGGGTTCTTGGTTTGCAAGGGTTGTCTTCTAGTATGCCAATCCTTTTTTCACAACGAACCTAAAAACTTCGTGGACATTGGGGGTGGTGTTGTTGGATGTCGGAGTTTCCATTCGAGTTTCAGGGCCACTCAAGGAGGTCTCTCTCAATATTGGTATCTCTTTATCAATCCTCTTCTTTTCTGAACTTTTGTTGTAGAAATGTTAGACCACCTTTGTATTCAGCAGACATATCCACTGCACTGCTTGTTAAAGTTGGACCGGCCGGTCATGGATTTTCTTCTTGATAATCAGAAAGTCGAGCATCCTAATTTGATTAAGTGGGACAAGGTAATCAATTTTTTCAGTCTCATGTTTAGCATTGTTGTTGCAATTGATGCTGTCATCTGCTTGGGTTCAAAAACAGGCTGAAGAGGCACTGAAGAATCTTAGAATTAAGACTATCCACTCTAATTTGGAATATAAAAACATTGGATAGAGTAAATATATATGCCGACATCAAATGTGAGCTCTTGTTGCTATATATAGTTGTTATGTTATTACTTCAATGTTCATTATCTCAAATGGTTGAATGTTCAACAAAATAATTTAGTGACTGACCTTAATTTTCATGTATTAGGTTCTCAAGGAAACAAAAAACTGCGAGTAAACAAATTTATGTCTTTGATTATTTTCATCGACACCATAAAATACGTTTGAGGCGTTCTAAGGACTTTCCATTTTTATCAATGTTGGAAAACCAGAGCCTCGCATTTACATTCCCATCGAGGTACTCATTACTTCATGAAAAGAAGCTTAATCGCCTTTATTTTTAGTTCAATGTAGTAATGTAGTAACCATGTTTTCTTACTCCTTTCTAGCTATGCGCTGGTAGCCTTGCAACGTTATACCGGAACGTTGTCCAATCTTCAAAAAGTGTTGAAAAATCTTGACTGAAGCCCCCATGGCAAATGACAGCTGTGACTGATGCAAGTATACAGTCTTTCTTGCTTTTGTTTCGTATTGAGGATTCTAATGATATATTTCTGGGCATGAATTGCAGGCTTTGAATAGTAGCAATTACAACGATGACCCCATTCTTTTGTCCTCTCAAATTTTAATCGATGGAGAGTTCACCATAGTTCAAGGTCACGTTTTGGCACCCTCCGAGGTAATCACATATGGTTTGTTTTCAAAGTGGTTGAGCGTGGGTAATGGCAAAAGAGTTGATCTTTCTGTTCTCATCCTTCTAAATTATAGCAGTTGACTGTTGGTAATCACAACTATCCCTCGCAATGGAAGGTGGAACTTCAACAACAAGGTATACTTCTTTGGACACACTTTTTTTTTGGTCAGTATAGGAAAATCGTGTTATTGGTGGTGCTAACTGAAGCTATACCTACGCAGACATTTCTCAATCCGATAAAAATTTGAAAGCTGGGCTGCTGTAAAAATTGTTCATATTTAATTTTATGTTATCTTTATAGATTCATTTCTCTTTCTTGTAGTTGATTGGTGAATCCTTTGAAACGTTTGAAGAGAAATCTCAATTTCAGGGTAGACATGCTCATACTAGGGTGGAGAAGATTGGAATGGTGATGTCAAAACGTAAGGATCCAAAGTTTATCCTTCGCATTCAGACATAGAATAAAAATTCTAAATTTTATGGTTTGGACTTGACGATTGATCATTCGTCTAACCTTTGCATTCATTCTTATGCACAATTGCTATATATGATTTATATATTGTTGCTTTTGTTGAAGGTCCATGGAAGAGGAAATGTCTTTGTGACATTGAGTTAGTTATTCAGTGCATTACACCTACGACTACTCCTTACGAATGTTCTCTTGAAAATAAATGTTGAGGCAAGTTAATGTACTTCACCAAAATAGATGTGTTTATATATATAATTGTTTTATTACTTCTTATTGCTTGTTTCATACTCATATTTTTTTAATCTATAATATTTTACTTCCAGTTGGTGATGTTAATTTCCGGTTAACTTTTAGACTTCCTTGTGTCGCACCCTTCTTCATTTCTGAAGATCGGACCCTTATTGTTAGAATTGATGTATTCCATGTATCCGCTCGTTCGGGTTTTCATCAATTGCTGCAATATATTAACTTTGCATCATTTCCTAATCTTTTCCAAATGTCTTAACTAGTTTTCTAATAGGAGTTATATCCTTTTCTTCTACAATGAAATCACTAGGTAGTGAATTCAAGACAGTGGCCTTCGATTTATCATTATCGGGCTACGATTCCTATTTAGTCACCAAAACATGAAATGATAGATTTCTTGTTTTTGAAATTTTCGGATATTAAGGATAACGACTTTTTCAGGTTGGCATGTTCTCATAGTATGTGTACTGGTTTTTGTGCCACACAATACTGATTTTTTATTGTAATGTAGAAATACATTTGTCTTCAAGGAATGTTCTATATAAGAAATCAGCATTTATTGATTGTTGCTCTTAAAACAGCCTCAATCTCGATGTTCTTAAAGCTGCATAAGAAAACATCATTTTTTGTAATATGAAATACATTTATCTTCAAAAGTCAAATAAATGTTGATTTCCTTAAATAGAATATCTCTTGAAGAGAATTGTATTTTACAATAAAAAAATTAAGTATTGAGTTGCTCAAGAACTAGTAAACATATTATGACTACAAACCAACTTGAAAATGTTGTTATCCTTAGTATTCGACACTTTCTGAAACAAGGAATCTACCATCTCATGTTTTGGTTATTGAATACGAATAACAACTCAATAATGATAAATCGAAAGCCACTATCTTGAATTCACCACCTATTGATTTCATTGTATAAGAGATACAAATCTTATGAAAAAACTAGTTAAGACATTCCGAAAAGATTAAGAAATAGTGTAAAGTTTATATAGTGCAGCAATTGATGGAAACCCCGAACGAGTAGTACATTGAATACATCCATTCCAACAATAAGGGTCCGATCTTTAGAAATGAAGAAGGGTGTGACAAGAAAGTCCAAAAGTTAACCGGAAATTAGCACCAGCCAACTGGAAGAAAAATATTATAGATAAGAAAATATGCGTATGAAACAAGTAATAGTAAGTACTAAGGCAATCACATATATAATAAAATGATCTATTTAGATGAAGTATATTAACTTTTCTTGGCATATATTTTTAAGAGAACACTCGTAAGGTAATGGTCATCACCCTCGTAGTCATAGGTGCAATGCATTAAGTAACTACCTCAATGTCACAAAAACACTTCCTCTTCCACGTGCCTTCAATAAGAGTAGCAACGGATAAATTGTACCACAAGAAATAATATAGAGGAATGATCAACAATCCAACACATAAAATTTGGAATTCTTTGTCTCTAGCATAATGTAAATGAGAAACTTTGGATTCTTAAGTTTTGACATCAACATTCAAATCACCTTTTCCACCCCTACAAGAGCAGATCTACCTTCAAATGAGAATTTTCTTCAAACGTTTCAATGGATTTGCTAATCAACTATAAGAAAGAGATAATTGTTAATCAACGTGAAGAAGGAAAAGAAGCAATATTGTTACGAGGATCATCCACATCAAAGAAGGTTGACAACGTTTAGTATCACCTTGGGGCCGAATGCTTAGCATGGACTTAGCAAAGCTGTCTTCGGTGTTTGTTTGCCTTAGCTTAAATTATAATTTATATTGGTTAAACATATTTTTGATCTACACATTTCGTATAATTTACAACTTACTAATCATTTATTATCCACACATTACATATAATTTACAACTTATAAACACTTAAAAATAATTTCTGCACTGCCAAACATGCACCGACTATTCACATAAAAATCACTAGATTTTACCAACTCGATGATCAGAGACGGTCTCCTAGGGGGGGAAAAACTTATGTAGTCGATCTCAAATTTACTAAAAACAAGGCTTAGTTTGTTGTTGTGACAATCAATGATGGGTGTAAGCAATGTTTTAAAAATCGACCTAGGCATCGATCCGACCAAGGAAAAATCAATGATAGGGTATAAGCAATGGTTGACCCATTGATTATTAAAAAAATTACAAAAACATCAAAAAATAGAAAGTGATTTTTTTTTTCTTTTGATCCATTCAACGCATGGGGAGAGATGAATCCCAGTAGCGTATGACAATTAATTATGGAAAGGAGGAATTTTTCCTTTAAAATTGGTGATGCTGAGAACTCTTAAAGCGGGTTTCTTAAAGATTGATGAGTCAAGGTTTTAAAGCACAACTAGCTCGACTTTGTGTCTAGTTTAACCAGTCCAACCGGCCAGGTTGGGTCAGTTCTAATAACATTGTTGTAGTATCTCTTATCTTAGAATTTTTGTATATCAATGTTAATTATCTTAACCACAAAATAAGCAAAAATGTCAGCGAAAAACTTTAGATTTGTTAAAAAAGAAACATGTGTAGTCAATTATGAAATTTTTGCTTAGAAGTTAACAAGAATTAAGCGGTTACCAATTTTTTTTGAATTATTGAAAAAATCGAAAGTTCAGTTGAAAAATCTACCGTTTAAAAAAAATTGAGAATTGACACTTTTTGGTGAATTGTCGATTTATTTTGTCTCGCAATAATTAAATTTTTGCCTTCTGTTTTAGTTTTATCATGAAAAATTATTATAAAAATGGGATATATCTTTTGGCTATGAATTAATCTATATTATCTTATGTGTAATTGTATTATATTGTGTGTAATTTTAATATCCATTTTGATAGTTTCTCTTTAAAGCTATTGTATTTTAAATACACAAAAATGAAAAAAATAGTCATTTTTGTAAAAAAGATATATTTGACATTTTATATCTAAAAATAATTGTATTTGCAAATGTTATCAAAAGTTTTTATATTTTCAAGAGAAATTGGCGGAAATGGTTCCTAACTTTTGTCTTTTGGCACAGAAGTCCTTAACCTATATATTTTGGTACGCAATTGGTTTTATTTGATGAAAAAGATAAATATACACTTAATTTTTTAGAGAAAATTTTAAATAGATTCTCAACTTTTGTAAAAAGTGCAAATGGGTTCGATATTTTTATTTTTTATTTTATAAAAAATTAGAGGAAACTAACAAATTGATAATATACTAAATTATTTTGTATATTTTACGAACTATTGTAAAATAACTAAAATTTAAGTTCATAATTATTAACAAATGTGTTAATTAAAATTATTTTTTAATTATTAAGTAATTATATTATTTAAAATTTAAGTTTCAATTTTATCGTTACAACATTAAAAGAAAAAGGGATAATTGCATCAAAGGTCCCAAACGTTTCAAAATCGTTAGGGATATACCTATGACCTAAAATAATAGCACC
The DNA here is from genome assembly GCA_030279155.1 of Forsythia viridissima. NCBI lineage: Eukaryota > Viridiplantae > Streptophyta > Magnoliopsida > Lamiales > Oleaceae > Forsythia > Forsythia viridissima. The sequence goes on along the minus strand of CM059045.1, from coordinate 11,805,644 downwards.
AATTGTCCCCAATGTATGAACAAATAGGCATCATAAGTCCCTATTGACAGTTTCCATCCATTTTCTCCATTAAATCCAAAATTTGGAATGCACGCACTATATATCCACCAAAAATACGAGTGAGAATGGCAGGGGTAAAAATTGTTTCGTGAATCCCCTTTCTAGCGATATTGCTTATCCACACAACAAAGATGGCCAAAATGTGGAGGTGAGTTTAGTGCCCGAGGCTGCGGTAATTTCTGTGGGCAGAACCCATGAGACGTACGCCATCGTTTTGAAGGTGAAAGTCCCCACAGTGCCTCCACCACCGCCAACCCATGTTCTGGACCCCGTCCATCGTGCGCCTATTGACTTGGTTACTGTTCTTGATGTAAGTGAGAGCATGAACGGAGCCAAGCTTCAGATGCTGAAACGAGCCGTGGGTTTGTTTATTTCGTCCATCGGCTCGGTTGACCAGCTCTGTATAATTGCCTTCGCGGCTACTCTGAAAAGGCTGATACCGCTTAGGAGAATGACGGCTCAGGGTCAAGGATTGGCTCGGAGCATTATCGACCGGCTAGTCTGTAGCCAAGGTAGTAGCGTCTGTGAAGCCTTGAAAAAAGCCACAAAAGTTCTTGACGAACGGCGGCACAAGAACACAGTTGCAAGCATTATTTTACTATCCGACGATCAAGACGATAGTGTTCAAGCCAACCACAACAACAACGACAAAAACACTAACCAACGGCGAGAATCGCCCCAGGTTTCATCCACTCGTTTTGCTTATGTCGAAATTTCGGTACGTTCATCTGGGTTTTGTCCAGAGCCAGTCGTAGACGCCTTCTCGAAATGTGTTTGTGGGCTGTTGAGCGTGGTCGTTCAAGACTTGAAAATTCAGATCGGCTTCAGTCGTAGCTCAGATCCAGTTGAAATTTTGGCCATATGATGAACTCGAGCTGCATTCTAGTAGGCGATCTTTATGCCGAGGAGGAAAGAGAGTATCTGGTGGAGATCAAGGTTACTTTTTTACCCCTGCCATTTTTACTCACATTTTTGGTGGATATATAGCGCGTGCATTCCAAATTTTGGATTTAATGGAGAAAATGGATGGAAACTATCAATAGGGACCTAAGATGCCTATTTGTTCATACGTTGGAGACGTTTGGTGCTATTAATTTACAATTACGTGTTCTTTATTTTTGAATGATAATAAAATGATAAATTAAAATACGAAGAATACAGTTGTAACTCTCTGATATTTGTATTTAATAAACGAATAGCTCAATTAAATAAAAATATATGAGGATCAAGTTTGTTACAAAGTTAGTTTTTTTTTTTTTGTTATAACCATAAAATAAAATTTTAAATTTTAAATAATATAATTACATAATAAAAAAATTAGTAATTTTATTTAACACGCTTGTTAATAATTATGAGCTTAAATTTTAATTATTTCATTATAGTTCAAAAAATATACAATGCAATTTATATATATATTATCAATTTGATCAATAAAGATTTGATTTTTTAAAAAAAAGCTCGTTAATTTTTTTTAATTTTTTTATAAAAATACCGGACTTATTGACAACTTTTGCAAAGGTTAGGAATTCAACTTTATTCAACAACTTGTTTGGAAAATGTCCCATGTAAAGAATATCCTTAATCCCCTTTCCATGCCAGGTTCATGATGAATAAAGCCAATGGGGATACGATCACCAAAAAAAAAAAAAAAAAAAAAAAAAAAAACCCAATGGGGTTCAACCTTTAATAAAGCCAATGGCTGACAGGATTGACTTTTGTCGTGTGGACAGGACAAAAGTCATGCTCTATTATTTTCTCCTCCACTCAACCAAATTTGCGTTTACTTTGATATAAAGCCTTGCAAAAAGCAACACTTTTGTCTTTAGATGACGAATTTGACGTGAAATTCCAATAAATTGTTATTCAAAACAACGAAAAAATTTCTTGTTATGTACTGGGAAGAACATCACTGCCATTACAACTTATAATTAAACTTGAAAAAAAAGTAGATAAGTGAAAAATGGCAGAATGTGCTGTTACTTATTTACTAGACAGGCTTTCAGTTATATGGGAACAAAAGGTGAAAGAACTGAAGGGAGTGAAGGAAGGAATAGAGGCCATTAAAGATGAATTTGAAAGAATGACAGCATTTCTCAGAGTTGCTGATGCCATGGAAGATACTGATATGGAGCTTAAAGTTTGGGTTAAGCAAGTTCGAGAGGTTGCGTATGATACCGAAGATGTTCTTGACAAGTTTATATTGAATCGTCAGGAGTCCAGGCCTAATGTCTTTGTTTGTAAATTGTTTCACTGGATTTCAACCTTGAGATTCAATAATGCGATTGCTTCTGATATCGAAAGCATTAGAATTCGAGTGAGGGGCATAGCCGATAGGCATCAGAGATATCAATATAAGTTCAATATCCCGGAGGCAGGCTCGAGTTCAGTTGTTGTCAATAGCCTGGCTTATGATCGTAGAGGTGATGCACTTTTGGTTGAAGAAGCTGAGCTTGTAGGCATCGATGGCCGGAAAAGCAAGTTGATGGGGTGGGTGATGGATGGTGGTGCAAGACTCGGGGTGATTTCAGTGGCTGGAATGGGAGGTTTGGGGAAAACAACCCTTGTTAAGAAAGTTTATGATGATGCAGCAGTGAAGAAGCATTTCCAAAGCCATGCTTGGATTACTGTTTCAGAGTCATTCAAGATTGAGGAACTTTTAAGGGACACAATTCACCAACTGTTTGATGAGACAAAGCAACCGGTCCCTCAAGGAATTAATACTATGAGTAGTAATCAGCTGAAGGAAGTGGTTAAGCAATTCTTGCAGGAAAGAAGGTACGTGATTGTGTTTGACGATGTGTGGAGCATTCAAGCATGGGATGCTATTAAGTATGCATTGTCAAATAATTCTTATGGCAGTAGTGTCATCATAACAACGCGTCTTACTGATGTAGCGTCTCATTCTAGTATGGGAACTGAGGGAAACGTATATATGTTGGAGCCCCTAACTCAAGAGGAATCGTGGACTCTGTTTTGTCAAAAGGCATTTCGCAGGAGCTCATGCCCTCCACATTTAATGGAAATTTCTCACAACATCTTGAAGAGGTGTGCAGGGCTGCCGCTTGCTATTGTGGCTATTGGTGGGGTTTTAGCCACAAAAAGCAACAGATTCGATGATTGGGTGATGCTTAATCAAAGTCTTGGAGCAGAATTGGAAGGCAATGACATGCTCGAGAGCTTGAGAAAGATTTTGTTGCTTAGCTTCAAAGATTTGCCCTACTATTTAAAATCTTGTTTCTTGTATCTTAGTATGTATCCAGAGGATTATCGCATAGAGAGTAACTCATTGATTCGGCAGTGGATAATGGAAGGTTTCGTGAAACAAAAAGTAGGAAGAACACAGGAAGAAGTTGCACAAGGCTACCTAAATGAGCTCGTCAACAGGAACTTGATCCGTTTGGTAAGATCTAATGACGATGGAAGTGTGAAATCTTGTCGAATCCATGACTTTCTCCGTGAAATGCTTCTTTCAATATCAAGAGACCAAAGTCTCGTGATGATAGTGAATGAACAAACCAGTGGAGGGATCAACAAAGTTCGTCGCTTATCAATTCATGGCTCGCTTGCAAAGGTACAAACTCAAAGATCTGGCACTCAACTTCGTTCTTTGCTTTCATTTGGTGTGACTGAGTTGGAATCCATGTTATCAATACACGAACTGCTTCATAGCTGTAGAATGCTTAAAGTTTTGGATCTGTCGGGATCACATCTAGAATCATTCCCAAAGGCAATCACCAAACTCCTTCATTTAAGGTATCTAAGCTTGAGATGCACGAAGATTAAATCACTTCCACGATCGATCAAGAAGCTCCAAAAGCTAGAGACGTTAGATCTAAAACACTCTTATATCACCAAGTTGCCCGTAGAGATCTTAGAACTTCCAAATCTGAGACATCTCATTGTGTATCGTTGTGTAGAATATTCGTATCTTCCTTTTGACTTTACACTTGGATTCAAGCCACCAGTTGGAATGGGAGCTTTAACATCTTTACACCAACTCTCTTTTGTTGAAGCAACCCCTGGTAGTGGCGTATTAATAGAGATAGGGAAGCTGAAGGAACTGAGAAGGCTATGCATTCTCAAATTGAGAAGAGAGGACGGAAGGGCTATATGTTCATCCATTGAAAAGCTCCACAATCTTCGCGCGTTGAACATATCTTCAATAGCAGAGGATGAAATCCTCGACTTGCATTACTTGTCTTCTCCTCCTGTGTACCTTCAGAGGCTCTATATGTCAGGACATTTAGCAAAATTTCCACATTGGATAAAATCTCTCAACAACTTAGTTAAAGTTTATTTCAGGTGGAGTCGATTAAGAGAAGATCCCCTCGAGTATCTCCAAGATTTGCCAAACTTGGTCCATCTTGAATTTCTTGTGGGCTATGTTGGTGAAGAACTGTGTTTCAAGGCGAGAAAGTTTCAAAGGCTTCAACTGTTGGATCTTGACAAGGTGGAACCTCTAAAACAGGTGATAATTGAGGAGGGAGCAATGCCCAATCTGGAAAAGATAATTATTCAACGGTGTACATTTCTGGAAAGTGTTCCATCTGGAATTGAACTCCTTACCAACATCCAAGTTCTTGAATTTTTCGACATGCCCCAAGAATTTGTTCATAAACTGCTTCCAGAAACGTTAGATGGAGATTACCATAAAGTTGCACACATTCCTCAAGTATATTATACTTACTGGAGGGATGATGCCTGGGAACCTCATCCATTAGGGGCCAATCGTCAAATGCCAAGAGCCGCCACTAGGACCAATGATCAGCGTAATTCACTGTAAATCGTGCTATTTCTCCTCTATGTGTATGGAGCTTTAAGTTTTTGTATGTGTTAACTCTATGTAATTAATGTGTTTCCAACAATTAATGATATCAGAGCCCCATTGCTTCAACAATCTATTTCTGATCCTTGTTTCTCGCTTGTCTCGTTTCTTCTTCTTCATTTACCAAAATGGCCACAGAATCGTTCACAGCCGAATCAAATCAAACAGTCACTGTTGTTAACCCAGGAATAAATCCCAACAATATCGTGGTTCCCTTTAATTCCGCATCACACGGTCATGCACGTGAGCATAGCATTTCCATAATTTGATCATTGGACTCTGCAATTCTAATAAGACCCGAAAATGCTTCCGCGCAATATGTGGGGAGACTCAGAATTTTGCAGAAGTAATGGGAAATTTGATTTCTGAAAAAAGAAGACTCAAGTCGTGAAATTAATATTTTATCTCAAAACTCATTATTTATATTTGAAAAATAGAAGAATGATAACTCTGATTCATGGGAAAATATCTTGTTGATGGTCAAGTGGGGAAAAATTATTCCAAATGTGGAACACACTCGAGTAACTGCTCAAAGACAAATACGAATAGTATGTCTCTCTTTACGAGAGATGACGAAGTCGCATGAATAAAATATTTACACCCTCATGGCATGCCACTAGTTTCTTTTTAATAAAAGATGTGTTACTACTAACGGGTCCACATATTTGTACACGAGCATTGCCTTGATATTGATGCAAGGTGTGTATTAGAATTGATGTCAATGGTTGATGAGCTCCCAAGAAAGTCAAGCAATGAGGTCGCACCATAATTTTTCAGCAAGTCAGTTCGACATGAGTTGATGAAATTCTTAGAATTTTATGGTGGAGTATATTAATTCTATGTTATGATAATTGAGACAGACAAAATGGGAACCAAATAACGACATCGACAAAATGGACACCTATTTTGTTGATATCTTTTGTTGATGATATTGACAAAATGATCTTCTATTTTGTCAACGAAGAAATGAGTTTTGTGTTCTTTTTTGTATATTTTTGACCAAATGTAACTAATTTCATTTTCCAACAACAAAATATACCAACAAATTATATCGAAAAAATTTGTAAATCAAACTCAATAACTAATACAATCCACTAATATACAAATATCGAAAAAAAATTACTCAACAACATAAAATATATAGACAAAAAAAAAGAGATGTAGTATATCAAATTTAAGTTTCATGTAATCTACCAAAAAATACACTAATTTTCTTAATTTTTAATGGCTTATAACTGATTTCAAAATTTTCAAATCAGTCGACTTCTTCAAATGGATCAAAAACTAGTGATAGACAATATATTTGAAACTGAGATAAAAATAAGAGAGTTCGGTCATAAAAATAACAAAGGGGAGTGGATAAAGGAGCTTATGACAGTGGCAATGGTGGAGGAAGTGAGGAGAAAGCGTGTTTAAGTTATAGAAATAAAGAGTAAGCTTGAGAATATAAGAAAATAGATATAATAGATATTCAGTTTGTAATCTAGGGGTAATTTTGCCCAAATTGTTTAAATTTGGTCAATTTACTTCTGACCTCCAACATTTGCAGTTTGTTACTAATTTACGCTTAACCAATTTTTATAACATCAGACGATCGATGAAAAATGGTTCAGTTAATCCGAATTATTAAAAAGTAATTAAAAGGTTCCATTACAATAATTTAATTGAGTTGGAATATATTTAAAGTACAACTATCCATCTACTGTTACAATGAACTCTACTTACAAATTATTCTTATATTTTGTAATAATTTAGTGATGTAATTCCCAAACATATAATAAAATATGTAATTTCATCCAACTATGACTTAATTTTAAATTGTACAAAGAATTAAGTTAGAGCAGCGGGTGTTGTAGCGAAACTGATTGCAAAAGAGGAGAAATCGGCTACATTAAAATTACCTTCTGGGCAGGTCCGTTTGATATCCAAAAACTGCTCAACAACAATTGGACAAGTAGGAGATGTTGGGGCGAACCATAAAAATTTGGGTAGAGTCGGATCTAAGCGTTGGCTAGATAAGCCTCATGTAGTAGAAGGAGTAGTTATGAACCTGTAGACCATTCCTATGGGGGTGGTGAAGGGAGAGCCCCAATTGGTAGAAAAAAATCCACAACCCCTTGGGGTTATCCTGCACTTGGAAGCAAAAGTAGAAAAAGGAATAAATATAGTGATAATTTGATTCTTCGTCGCCGTAGTAAATAGGTGAGAAAATAGAATTTCTTTCTTCGTCTTACAAAAACAAAATAGGATGATGGTATCATTTTAGTTATGGATGAATGACGGGAATTGAACCCACACATGGTGGATTCACAATCCATTGCCTTAATCCACTTGGCTCATCTACCCCTCTACTATTTAGATTTTTTTTTTTAATTTTAAGAAAAAAGGTTGAATTTCGACCATTTCATTTATCTTCTTTCTTATTTCTGAGATATTCTTATCTCTAAGATAAAAAGATTAAGCAAAAATTTGAATTTTTATTGTTTAATTTCAAATTAAAATGTCAAAAAAAAAAAAAAAAAAAAAAAACTTCCCAAAAGATAGGTAGATAAATGAAAATAAAAAATGCATACCAGAACAAAAAAGTCTATGTAAGTACAATTTTACTAAAAAATAAAAAATAAAGTAGTAGTAATTAAAAAGAAAACAAAGGAGCAATAAACCATTTCTTGTTCTATCAAGAGGGCGTTATTGCTCCCTTTTTCTTTTTTTTTTTTTCAATAACTTACACTAAGACCGGATCTTATCCATTTGTAGATGGAGCTTCGATAGCAACTAGGTCTAGAGGGAAGTTATGAATATTACGTTCATGCATAACTTCCATACCAAGGTTAGCACGATTAATGATATCAGCCCAAGTATTAATTACACGGCCTTGACTATCAACTAGAGATTCATTGAAATTGAAACTATTTAGGTTGAAAGTCATAGTGCTGATACCTAAAGCAGTGAACCAGATACCTACCACAGGCCAAGCAGCTAGGAAGAAGTGTAACGAACGAAAATTGTTGAAACTAGCATATTGGAAGATTAATTGGCCAAAATAACCATGAGCGGGTACGATATTATAAGTTTCTTCCTCTTGACCAAATTTGTAACCTTCATTAGCATATTCATTTTCTGTGGTTTTCCTGATCAAACTAGGGAGCAACCGAATACACCAGCTACGCCTAACATGTGAAATGGGTGCATAAGGATGTTGTGCTCAGCCTGGAATACAATCATGAAGTTGAAAGTACCAAATTTTTTTTAGAGGCATACCATCAGAAAAACTTTCTTGACCAATTGGGTAGATAAAGAAAAACAGCGGTAGCAACTGCAACAGGAGCTGAATATGCATCATCAATCCAAGGTCGCATACCCAGACGGAAACTAAGCTCCCAGTCACGACCCATGTAACAAGCTACACCAAGTAAGGAGTGTAGAACAATTAGTTCATAAGGACCACCGTTGTATAACCATTCATCAATGGATGCCGCTTCCAGGGTAAAAGTGCAAACCTATAGCTACAGAAGTAGGAATAATGGCACCTGAGATAATATTGTTTCTGTAAAGTAGAGATCCAGAAATAGGTTCACAAATACCATCAATATCTACTGGAGGAGCAGCAATGAAGGCAATAATAAATACAGAAGTTGTGGTCAATAAGGTACGGATCATTAAAACACCAAACCATCTAATGTAAAGACAGTTTTCGGTGCTGGTTATCCAGTTACAGAAGCAGCCCCATAGGTTTTCGCTTTCCGTCTCTCTAAAATTGTAGTCATGGTAAAATCTTGGTTTATTTAATCATCAAGGACTCCCAAGCACACTATTTTCTATAATATAAATCAAAATAGAAAATGGAAGGCTTGTTACTTAACATTATAACATGACTTATATGTTCGTGTCAACCAATCCCAATAACTATTTAGATCTACCGATTTTTTTGTAAATGAATGAATTGGATTGCATCTATACATATAATTTCAATATGATAGTGGATTGCCCGGGATTCGAACCTAGAACTAGTCGGATGGAGTAGATAATTTTCTTGTTATCTTAGTTAGATAAGGAAAAACCACATGTTGTGAGAAAATATTAATTGCAAGTGAACAAATAATAAAGTGGACCTATTGAGTCCGGATTATCGTTCCCACGAAGACTATCCTATTTAGATACTAGTTCAGTTAATCTTAATTCTAATTTATTTAAAACTCGTTGAATTAACTTGATTTGAATATTTAAACTATAATTATTAATTTTAGAACAAAAGGATGAACGCAAAAGTCAAGATTTTTTCAAGTATAATTATTAAAGGATTTGGATTCACGAGTTCACCATAGTTGTCATCTATAATTTCTCCTCTTAAAATTTATTCATAATGTTGTATTCAGTCGAATTCACGAATTTAACATAATGTACATCTCTCGAGTTCAAATTAGTCATATCTAATTAATTCAACTCATTATATCTCTATGTGAAGTCAGAATGATTATTAATTAAATGCATTAAATCTCCTAAGAATTCAATTCAAGAGTGCAACAATAATAAAATCGTATCTCTACCTTTTATCCAATTGTCAAATTTTACTACGTTGTCTAAATTAATAACTTGCCTCTTGGTTTGTTACAATCCACAATTCAACGACAAATAATGGCCAATTATTTCAAGCATTAAGAGAAGAAGTAAAATCAATACGTAATTAAATTATAAGCAAAACTTGAGAGTTGAAATTAAAGAATCTAAACTAGGTTACATCTTTCATCCAAAATATTAATTTGGCTACTCATAATTCGAGAGAAAGAAAAGATGAAGAGTTTGGAATACATAACCGGATTTAAATAAGGAGTGAGAAAAATTTGAATATCTTGCACCAAGAATTCGTCATTTTCATATCACAATATTTAAGATCTTGGTCGTTTTTCCTCTTTTTCTCATTTTTGCGCTCACTTTTCTCTTTTGATTTTTGTATATGATATATTGTATTTGTTTTAAATCATAATCACTATTTATATAACCCAAAAATCCCAATTTGGTGTACAAGACTTGTCCCACAAGAATTACCAAATTAGAGTTTGAATAAAATAAGGAAACTATAATTCTGGTCACGAATTGCGCTCAACTTCTTGATTATTTGCATGATAAGTCCTTCATCTATTGGATGTTTGTAAGTTGGTATCCATTTCCAAGTCGTCGTGCACTTTTAGTCTTTTTTCACCTATTTTGCTTTGTTTTTCTCCAATTCCATCCGAACTTGAGTTTTGACCCAAAGAAATCAAATCAGCACACAATTAAATATAAATTCACTTAGAAGTACTTACAATCGTCCACTTTTGATGGTCTAGAAAAGTGTACAACCACACTTATCACCCCTCAAGCCGTGCTTGCATTTTTCATTGCACACGGCTTTCCCTATGTATACATCATTTCCTTTCTAATAAAGACTTTAAAAAGTTGAATACTAAGTTGATTTAACCTTTATTACATACTACATCAACATTTCAGAATAGTGGAGATCACATTTTTTTGGTTATACTTCATCCATTTAATTTAGGAAAAAAATTATATTTCCACGCTTTCAGAATAATTATTTATGATTGACCAGATCATTGATACAAATAATATCCAAATACCAAATCTGACTTCTATATACTCCCCGCAAAGTAGAAAAAGCTTTTGGGAAGGTCAAAGAAAGAACTTGTTCTTCCGACATAAGAAATTCTTCCAATAAATCCGAGCCTAATTTTTTCAAAAAAGCACGTACAATACTTTTATGTTTCCGAGCCAAAGTTCTAGCACAAAAAAGTCGAAATATATATTTTATTCGATACAAACTCTTTCTTATTTTTTTGGAAGATCCGCTATGATAATGAGAAATATTTCTGCCTATACTCCCAAATCAATCAATAATATCAGAATCTGATAAATCAGCCCAAACCTACCTACTAATGGGATACCCTAATACGTTACAAAATTTCGCTTTAGCCAATGATCCAATAAGAGGAATAATTGGAACAAGAGTATCGAACTTCTTAATAACATTATTGATTAGAAATGAATTTTCTAGAATTTGACTCCATACCATTGAAGCGTTTAGTAGCACACTTGAAAGACATCCCACACATTCAAGGGAATGATTAGACAATTGGTTTAGATAAATCTTTCTTGGATGAAACCACAACAAAAAATGACATTGCCAAAAAGTCACAAGGTAATATTTCTATTTATTTATCAAAAGAGGCATCCCTTTTGAAGCCATAATTGATTTTCCTTGATGCCTAACATAATGCATGAAAGGATCCTTGAACAAGCATAGGTTGGTCTGAAAAACTTTAACAAAGACATCTACAAGACCAATGACAGATTTGAGGGGGGCACCCTGGGCTGTAGTCCAGGGCTGCCAAAGCCCAGATCCAAAAGCCCAATGCAAATTCTATATAAAAAAATTATATTAGTTTAGCCCAGTCCAACTTGTTAATTCATTTTTTTTTCTGGGCCAATTAAATACTCACATGGCCAAACTAGGATCATTGCAGACCAGCACTTCCCAATTCCACAAAATTCAAAGTTTGGAAAGTTCAAAATTCGAAAGTGGGCTTGAATTTTTTAATTTGTTGCACCTTCCACTATTTAGTGTTGAAATATCATTTTATTTTCTAGCTTGATTGTGATATTATCCTGTTGTGTATGACTTACTTATATGTCGTTTCATTAAATATATAGGATTACAATGTAATTGTATATAATACTATTAAATAGTTTAAATCTTTTGTGCATCAACTACATAGCTTATTTTTAGATAAAATAGATATAAATTATATTATAAAATAATTTTTATGTATCGACTATATAACAATTTTAGTTGAGATAGCCTTGTTAATAAAACAGATATAGATTCTATTATAGAAGAATTCACAGTTGTAAAAAATCGTTGGGCACAACTTTCTTTAACTAGTTTTAGATCTTGAATATTTTTGTGTGATGACTTCTTGTAACATTTTTAAAGATTATGACTTATAAAAAATATTAGATTCTCCAAAAAATGGGCTAAGTAATTGTGGTTTGAAAAAAATAATTCGTGGCTCTGTCCCCGAACCCCCATGAAGGGGGTCTCTTCTCCCCTAGTCCACCCTTTATCATATCCTAACTCCGTCCCTGGTTCTACTAGATGCCCATATAATCTCATAATTGGCTAATAATTAATAAGGTTCTAAAATACGTAATGCGTGACGATGCGGCGAAGTGAAGTATCAAAAATTATAGGCCTAAGCGCGGCTATGCGAAGCATAGGCGTCAAAATGCGTTTTCAAATTTTAAGTTTTTTTTAATGCTTAAATTTTAAATTTTAACAACATAGCCTATAATATACTGATTTAGATTACAATTTTCAAAAAATTAATAAAAAATACACAAGTTCTCAAAAATTAGATTTATATTAAAGTACATATCATTGTTGAACATATCATATTCAACATGGTTCAAAATCAAAATTGTAGGACTAATTTTAATATCACAACTTACAATTAGATTACAAAATAATAACCCAGCATAATAGTTTTCAAAAGTTAGTAAATTACAACTACTACAAACATAAACACAAATTACTCAATAATTTTCTACAATTTGATTGCATACCAACATAGCTTAACTTTTCTTTAACTCTTTATCAAATTATAAGTCAAGTTTTTATTCTTCATTTAACTCATCTTATGTGCCATTTGATACAAAATTATTTTCGTTGGGCTCTGTTATTTCATCTTGAGCATTCCTAGCAGACTAGCACCTCTTATAGATTTAAAAAAAAATTATTTTGGCCCAATCTAGAAATAAATTTAAAAAGAGGCTTGCTTGCTCTAATGCTTGTTATGCGCGATTATTCGTGCCTATTCTCGCCTAATCGTTTTTATTCTCGCATATTCTCGTCTATTCGAGCCTAGGCGGTCAACAAAAAGAGTTGACCGTATTTTTACACGTATACCCTCAATGCGACACGTTTTGCAAACGTATCGAGCTTAGGTACGCCTAAGCAGAGATTAGACGGACCTTTTAGAACACTGGTAATTAGGGCAGGGCAAAAACCGACCCAAACCGCCCGACCCGAGTGGTTTGGGTCAGTTTTGGGGCTTAATTGGGTTGGGTTTGGGTTTGGAAATCTTAAATATGGTCGGGTCTGGTCGGGTCGGGTCGGGTCGGGTCGGGTTGCGGGTCGGGTGAGTCAACCCAACCCAACCCGACGAATTTTAAAAAAAAAAAAGAAAGCTAAATGTTGCGGGCCTGCATTGCCCTAAAAAACAAAAAGGGCCTAAAATGTGTCTAAGCCCAGCAGTCAGCACTCAGCACAAAAAAAAAGAAGCAAACTTCTCCTCTAAAAAACAAAAAGGGCATAAAATGTGTCTAAGCCCAGCAGTCAGCAGTCAGCACAAAAAAAAGAAGAAGCAAACTTCTCCTCCTCTCCACTCTCCAGTCCGCAGCCGCGATTCCAGCGTAGCCCCATTCCAGTCGCCAATAATCGTCTCCGGCGAAATCCCCACCACCAATTCCACCACAAGCCACTCATCGTCTCGTCAATCTCCAGTCTCCAGTCTACACGATACGAAGGTAAATCTGATGGTTTTTTCACAGCCATTGACATTTGGAAATCTGAATCTGATTTTTTTTTTTTTTTTTTTACATTTGATTTCTGGTATCATGAGTTACCTACATTACATGGGTGGGTTTCTTGTACTTTAGAGCTGAGCAGGTAGTTGGGCTTGATGAGGTTTCTTGTACTTTAGAGCAGATGGGTTTCTTGTACTTTAGCAACCGTTCGTGTAAAATTAATCTGATAGAGAATGTTTCTGAATTAATTAATCTAATTAAAAATAAAATGCCTTGAATGGATCCTACTCATGAATTAATTAATCTAATTAGTCCACTCATGTAAATGTAATGGCCAAAAAAAAAAAACTGTTAGTTTGAAAAAAAATAAATAAATAAACCGCCAACCCGACCCAACCCGCTGGACGCTTGTTGGGGTCGGGTTCAACCCATTTCGCGGGTTGGGTTGGGTTGAATTTTCGGGAAACCAAAAGTTTTGGGTTGGGTTCGAGTTGGGTCCAAAACCGACCCAACCCACGCCCAGCCCTACTGGTAATTAGTGGTGCATGTTATGGAGTGGCCGCGTAGAATCAAAAACAGAATAATCATGGGTTTGTTGCAACCACACGCATAACCAAAAAGTGTGAGGAAATTGAAAAAAAAAGAAGAGAATATAAGTAAGGACACGTGGCAAAGTGATGGTGAGATATATGCCAAATATTTCATTCTCTGAAACTAAATTGGCAGAGACACATATGAGTAAATGCATATATCATAACATAGTGAGAGACTGAGAGTAAAAGTATTACTTTCCATATTTCTAGGGTTTTGTGTTGTCATGAGCAGCAGCAACAACAACGGCAGGAGCTAACTTGGAGAAGGAAGAGAAACAAGAATAACTGAATTAACTGAAATTCAAAGAAGGAGGAAGAACCACGTCGTTTAGATTAATGCAATTTTATTACGTTTATTAAAGTGTCATTTTGTAAAGAATGTTTTTATTACCAACAATTTATGTAAGCAGGGGAGAAGAGAGAACGAGGGTACTGATAATTTGGAAATTCTGTTGGAAGTCAATTTCAAATTTCTTAATCTCATTTCATCTTCTTCATTTATGTTCTTCTATTTCTTTCACATTTCTATTTTTGAAAGTGTTTTCTTAAATTGAGCTACAATTTGTAATCTGGAGCTGATGGTTAATGTCTGGTACTGATTTGGGGTTGTAATTGCTTAGGAATTAAGCTCCAGTTATTGCATGTGTCCAACTTTCTCTATCCTCCAACGAAGGTCCAAAGTTCAGGTCCATTTTCGTTTCCATTTTGATATTTGTGTGCTTACCGGATGTTTTTCTTGTTTATTTATACATGATTTCATCTTCTTTTGTGTTTCAATTTTAATGCGTTCTTGTCTATTTTTATCTTCTTTTATGTTTTAGTTTTGATTTGTTCATTTGCTTCACTTTATCTTTAATTTTGTGAAATTTGAGTTTTGAAATTTACAAATATGTCTGAATCTCTGCAGAAGCATTTATTATAGTGAGTGAGAGTTAAACACTTCATCTCTCTCTCTCTCTCTCCAACCTTCTCTTTCGCTCCAAGTGTGTGGTACCTCGTTTCTTTCTCTCATCTTTTTGTGTTTCATGGTTTATTTTTCTTGAGATTTTTCAGAAATTTTCAAGTGCTAGCTAAGATTCTCCTCTAAGAACCCATTAATCAAAACCTATCATTATTAGCATTTTTTTGAAGTTGCTTTCTCATGATTTTTCTGTTTAGAGTTCTCACTCTAGCTAGTGTAAAAATGATTCTTTGTCTCTCTGTTTATCTTCTCAGATCTTCATTTTCTATTTTCATTACTTTTTTAATTTTTTGGTTTACTGTTTTTGTTTTTTTGTTGTATATTTATGCATGTGTGTAATTCTGGGTTGTTTTATGATTTTTATTTTTTAAATATTGTAAGCAACTTTTATATATATTTTTAATTATTTTATATGGCTTTATTTAATAAATCATTAATCATTTAACATCATTTATTGCAATATTTATTGTTTATGTTCATTGTGCTACACATGAGTAATTGAAGAAGATAAAGAACTTGTGTGACGTCAAATATGTGCTATATTGGGCTTTAATTTAATTCTATTAATTTTAAGTTTTATTAAGTATTAATTATGGTGTATTTGTGATTTATTTTTCTTTATTAATTTACTTGGGGATTAGCATAATGTTACTAGTTGGAAATAGTAGATTTTTGTAGAGGATAATAATTAATATCCATTTATACGAATATTTTCCTTTGTTTGTGCTTTGTTAGATTTGTTAGAAATGGAAGCTTCAAATGACGTTGCATCTCCACCGGCAAAACGTGTTCCTATGGAGAGACGCAGTACTGCTTCAATTGGAGAGAACAAAATTCAGCTCTTGACTAACCATTTCAAAGTTCGAAAAGTGTTGAGAGCAGCTGAATGGTTCTATCACTATAGTGTATGTATCTCTCTCTATTCCTTGTTTCACGTGTGGGAGCTTGCGTGTGTGCATATAAATAAATAGAGCTGAAATATCAAGACTATTGGTGGTTAGTCAAGAGCTGAATTTGTTCTCTCCAATTGAAGTAGTACTGCATCTCTCCATAGAAACACGTTTTGCCGGTGAAGATGCAACGTCCTTTGAAGCTTCCATTTCTAACAAATCTAACAAAGCAGAAACAAAGGAAAATATTCGTATAAATAGATATCAATTATTATGCTCTACAAAAATCTACTGTTTCCAATTGGTAACATTATGCTGATCCCCGAGTAAATTAATAAAGAAATCGCAAATACACCATAATTAATACTTAAAATTAGTAGAATTAAATAACAGCCCAATATATCACTTTATTTGACGTCACACAAGTTCTTAATCTCCTTCAAGTACTCATGTGTAGCACAATGAACATAAACAATAAATAATGATTAATGATTTATTAAATAAAGCTCTGTAAAATAATTTTAAAAAATAGAAAAAGGTTGTTTACATATTTAGAAAATAAAAATCATAAAACAACCCAGAATTACACACATGCATAAATCTACAACGAAAAAAAAACAGTAAACCAAAAAAGTAATGAAAATGAGAAGATAAACAGAGAGACAGAGAATCATTTTTACACTAGAGTGAGAATTCTAAACAAAAAAATCATGAGAAAGCAACTTTAAAAAAATGCTAATAATGACAGGTTCTGATTAATGGGTTCTTAGGGGAGAATCTGAGCTAGCACTTGAAAATTTCTGAAAAATCTCAAGAAAATATAAATCATGAAACAAAAAAAGATGAGAGAAAGGAACGATGTACCACACTTGGAGCGAAAGTGAAGATTGGTGGAAACTTGGAAGGTGCAGATAGATATATATATATATAGAGAGAGAGAGAGATGTGTTTTCACTCTCACTCACTATAATATACGCTTTGCAGAGACACATATTTGTAAATTTCATAAAATTAAAGGTAAAGTGAAGCAAATGAACAAATAAAAAATGAAACATAAAAGAAGAAGAAAATAGACAAGAACAAATCAAAACTGAAACACAAAAGAAGATAAAATCATGTATAAATAAACAAGAAAAACATCCGGTGAGCACACAAATATCAAAACGAAAATGGACTTGAACTTTGGACCTTCGTTGGAGGATAGAGAAAGTTGGACACAAAACCCTATAAATATGGAAAGTAACACTTTTACTCTCAGTCTCTCGCTATGTGATATGATATATGCATTTACTCGTTTGTGTCTTCTGCCAATTTAATTATTATCCTCTACAAAATTTAAATAAAACATGTTATCTACTGTTTTGTTTTCAACTAGTAACATTATGCTGATCTCCAAATAAATTAATAAAGAAATCGCAAATACACCATAATTAATAAAACTTAAACTTAGTAGAATTAAATTGCAGCCAGAACTCATAAAACAACCCACAACATAAACATATGCATAAATCTACAACCAAAAAACACAAAAACAGTAAACCAAAAAATTAAAAAAGTAATGAAAAAAGAAGATCTGAGGGGGGAGGGAGAGAGTCATTTTATATTAGTGTTTTGATTAATCTAAACAGAAAAATCATGAGAAAGCAACTTGGAAAAAAAATGCTAATAATGACAGGTTTTGATTAATGAGTTCCTAGGGGAAAATCTGAGATAGCACTTGGAAAAAAATCAATTAAAGAAGAGTATAGAGATGGCTCGTATTAAACAATTTATTAGCAAAACAATTCTGAAAATCTCAAGAAAATAAACACAAAATCAAAGGAAAAGTAAAGCAAATGAACAAATCAAAACTGAAACATTAAAGAAGATGAAAATAGACAAGAACAAATCAAAACTAAAACACAAAAGAAGATGAAAATAGATAAGAACACATAAAAACTGGAACAAAAAAGAAGATGAAATCGTGTATAAATAAACAAGAAAAAGATTCGGCAAGCGCACAAATAACAAAAGGGAAACGAAAAAATAGATTAAAAATGGACCTTCGTTGGAGGATAGAGAAAGTTGGACACAAAACGCTAGAAATGTGGAAAGTAATTCTTGTATTCTCTCTGTTTTTTTTTTTTTTTTAATTTTCTTTTTCTTATTGAGTGAAGAAATTTTTAGAAGATTTTGAAAAAAAGTTGAAGTTGGTGAAATACATATTTGAACATTTGATAAAAATTATAGATTTGTGGTTAAAAATTAAGTTTGAAAAAAAAAAAATTTAAAAACACTTCCAGTCTCTGACTATGATATGATATGCTTATATGCTTTTACTCATCTGTGTCTTCTGCTAGTTTAGTTTCAGAGAATGAAATATTTGCATATATCTCACCGTCACTTTGCCACGTGTCCCTCACTTCTATTCTCTTCTTTTTTTTCAATTTCCTCGCACTTTTTGGTTATGCGTGTGGTTGCAACAAACTCATGATTATTCTGTTTTTGATTATACGGGCCACTCCATAACATGCACCACTAATTACTAACCAATTATGAGGTGATCTGGGCATCTAGTAGAACCTAATAATTAACTTAACATGTCTGCTTAATTTGGGATAATTGCATAGTAGATTCCCAACCTTTCAAAAACGTTGGTGATATGCTTCTAACCTAAAAAAATAGCACCAACATTTGAAGAAATAGATATCGTAGGTTTCTCTTAACAGTTTTCATCCATTTTCTCCGTTATCATCAAAATTGGACTCCATGCACTTTCTCTATCCAAATTAAGCGATAGGAATTGGACTCCGTTAACTGGCTTACCTTCTTTCCTGAGTTCCTCAGCGGCCTTAGCATCTGCTTGGTGGACTATTCGGTATCCACATTTTTCCCAAATATCCCCTCGAATATTCCACCCAGAGCCGCCCTGGGGCTAGCGCACAACCTCCTCCACCCCTTTGCTCATTCTCTTCTTCTTCATGCCACCAACCCTTAGCTTCAGTGAATTGGTTCCAAAATCAACCCCGAGACAAGTGTTGCTGCGAGAGACAATGAAATTGGAAGAAATGGCTGATGTACTCAAGGAGGGCCGGCGGTCCACCACCGTAGTTGACTCAAGTGGTGGTGCAATTGCCATCTCCAAATTGTCAATTAGTATTAAAAAAAATCAAGAAATTGGTGGATTCTTGATTTCTTTGGTTTATATCAACTCTTTCTGCAATAATATGTTGAGAAGTTCCTGCGTGCTACTATATTTTTTCTGCGGTGTATATTGGTGTTTGTGTAAGTATGGGGTGTAGATGTATAGTGAGTGAGTGAGTGAGTGAGTGTGTGTGTGTGTGTGTGTGTGTGTGTGAGAGAGAGAGAGAGAGAGAGAGAGAGAGAGAGAGAGAGAGAGAGAGATTGTGTATGGGGAATTGCCATCTGCAATGGAATTGCCTGCCATACCCCTGGTCTCATTCCATATTGTGCAACTTTCTTTGCGTTCACGGACTACATGAGAGCAGCCATGTGGATCTCAACTTTGTGTGAAACTAGAGTTATCTATGTCATGACCCACGATTCAATCGGCAAAAGCAACCATGGTGCACACAAGGTGGCAGTTCTTAACAGGAAGAGACCATCAGTGCTTGCCCTGTCTTGGCAAAAGCTGGCCCAACGTGCTGGAACATCTATGAAAGGAGTAGAAAAGAGGTTACATCATATCAGGCAAAAGGGAGTTCAATTCCAATCGCTTAATTTGGAGAGAGAAAGTGCGTGGAGTCCAATTTTGAGGTTTAACGGAGAAAATGGATGGAAACTATCAAGAGGGACCTACAATGTCTATTTCTTCAAACATTGGGGATGTGTGGTGCTATTTTTTTAGGTTATGAGCATATCCCCAACGTTTTTGAAAGGTTGGATACCTACTATGCAATTATCCCTAATTATTTTAAAATTTGCAACTCACACTGGCATAGTGTAACCAGTATTATAAAAGAGAGAAAAATATGAGGCTTAGTATCACGGGGCGCTTTTCTTGAGTATATCCCAAAAACTCTAATTTATCTCGAATACGTACAGGCTCGAACATCCATGCAAAAAGTATGAAAATTCCAAACGATTGAGCAGCCTCCCAAAAACGTGTTTTGCAGGTTCCAAAAATAAAAATTAAAAAATGCATGCTACTGATTTTTCATGTCAACATTGTGTTTATTTATAGAGTGAAAAAATGAGGAAGACTAGTTTGAAGACGAGGATGTTGCTATAAAAACTTTCGAAATATGCAAATCTTGTCTTTCAAAATTAAGTAATATTTTGTTTATTTCAAAATTGGATTGGTCTTTGCAACATTCCTTAAACTTGATTTACTACACAAACACGGTTTAAGACCATATTCGGTTCTGCTGTGAGGCAGATGAGGCCCTTGCCTCTAAGCCCAAAAATAAAACAGGCCCAAAATTCTGAATTTTTTAATAGTTAGATCAAGCCCAGCCAAAAAAATAAAAACCTTTAATTTGTTTAGTTAGGCCAACTAATGGCCCGGCTCAAAACCATGCCCCCAACTTTTGATTCTCATCTCAAATTTTCATTTCCATCCTCAGCAACTCTTTCGTCTCTTTATTCATTTATCAATTTGCAAATTTAACTAATCTTGAGGTACTTTGAATATATATTTTAAACCTCTTTGATTCTTGTTCTAAGTTTTGAATTTTATTTTATTTATGTTTTAAAAATCATAGTGGATTCTTCTATTTATTATTGTATTATGTGAATTCAGTGTTTTGAGTATTACTCTTGCTATGTAGTTTGAAATTTTTAAAATTTAATTTCTGCTCTCTTTTTTACTATTTTTTATGGGCGTATTTTTTTGCTTCGGTTAATAATAAATGGTTCTTCAAAATTTGATTTTTTTTTTCAATTTTATGTTAAATAATTGATTCATAGTAGTTATAAAATTAGTTTTATTTTGTATCAGTTGTCAACATTTAGATTTAAGATTTTGTTCTTTGTAATTGAGACGACAAAAATATTGAGCCATCGGAATGGCTCCCTACCGAGCGTTCTCCTTAGGGTCGATAACGCCTAATTGAGAACTAACTCCAAACTCCCTCTCACTAGAACAAGCGCATGAACCCTTAGGTAAGGATTCCAAGCGATAGGCCTTACAAGTTTGTTGAAGAAGTGCTTCTTATTCTGTTTTTTTCTTGCATCTGCATTTTATCAAGCTTGAGTTTCTGGTAATTTATTTTTTATTCTGTCATAATCTAATTTATAGACAACATTGATTTAAAATTACAATGATGGTAATATGAAAACAATTTTAAAATTTTCTTTTGATATATACCAACTAATTTTTATAAATACAAGACTCGTAGCACTTTAAATTCTTATGTAGACTCCGATTGTAAGTTTGTTGAAATATTTTATTATTTTTTTAGAGTAGTTATTAAACAATAGTCATATACCATGTTTGAGTATAAAATATTTGAGTCATATATAGTATTTTTTTTAGCACTTCCAGAAAGGATGTATTTTCCCTATGTTGAGACATTTTTTATTTTGTGAGGATTAATGTCGATTGGACAGTGATATATATTTGCGAGAGTATTTGATATGCAATAACATGTATAGTCGATTATATATGTCAAAGATTTTGTAAGCATAAACCAATAATTAATTGAAAATCGAGTTATAAGGACATAGGAAATCCATTGATAGCATAACTAGGGTTTCAACAATTTTTTATTAAAAAATTAATACTAGAACGTCCTTTATTACCATATTTCAATAAAAATTATCGTTCATAAAAGTCACATTTAATGCGTAGGACTAGATTGAATTGAATTTTAATACCATCTAATTTTATCCAATCAACCTTACGTACTAAGCATTCTTAAAAAGTTTAGGATGAATTTGACTATAAATTGAAAGATGAAAAGAGCTAAAAATAGGGTGGTGAAAGTTAATATACGTTATTGTGAAAAGGACGCGATATTCTTAATAAGGACTTCCATTTTAATCCATGACGGAGAAAACATTCCAAGATTATATAGGTTACAAAGATAAAATTTTGAGCCCATGTCGCATTTCTATTTATAGGTGTCAAAATAAGCAGACGGTTCAAAGACTGTGATTATCTAGCTAGTTAGCACGTTAAAAAATTGGATCGTAACAACACATGTAGTTTGGTCTTGACCGGTTTATTAACGAAGGAGCTATGTTGAGCTTGATTGACTTGTACAACGATGGATGAGAATTTGTTCAATTAATCCAAATTATTAAAAAGTAATTAAAAGGTGCCATTACAATAATTTAATTGAGTTGGAATATATTTAAAGTATAAATGATCCATCTACTATTACAATGAATTCTACCTATAAATTATTTTAGTATTTCGTAATAATTTAGTGATGTAATTTGCAAAAATATAAAAAAAAAATGTAATTTCATCCAAGTATGACTTAATTTGAAATTATACAAAGAAGAACATAACCAAAAAATAAAAACGACCATAAAGGTCCGTTTGGGATTGATTTTGGAGTCCAACTTCTGATTTTCAAATAATCAGAAGTTGATTTAGGTGTTTGACAAAATTTTTAAAAGTGATTATAAAATAATCTGACTCACCTGGTAGCAGATTTTGATAAGCAGCAAAATGGTAGCTTTTCAGATTCTGCTTTTAGCTTTATTTATGTTTTATTAAAATACCCATTTTACCCTAAATTAATTAATCTAATTCCTTTGGTACACATTTGTGAAATTGAATTGATACAAGTTGAATCATAAAAAACAATATAAATTTAATTAATTTTTGCACTATATGACTATACTTTTATTTTGTAATTTTTATAAAATTTGAAATTTATTAGGTTTTTATTATTTTTATTTTAAAATAATAATAATGAATGCATTATCTTGTTAAAAAATATTTTGACTAGGAAAAAAATAAATTGTACCACTCGTGATAATAATAATAATACAAAATAACATTATTATAATCAATGTCTTTTTTAGTAATTTAATATCATTACAGCAATAAATCACTTTTGTTTATCAAACGCTTAAACGATGCTTTTGAAACAAACAGCAATTTTGAAACAAGAGTTTATCAAACACTTATCTAATTCTTCCCATAGCTGATTCTTTATGCAGCACAGCAAAAATTGATTCTCTTAAAAGCACAGCAATACTAAACCAAGTCTAAACTAAATTTGGAAGTAGGGTAAACTATTTTCGGCCACCCTAACTATTTGACACTGCTCAGCCCCTATTGCCATGCCCAAGTAGACACTTTCAAGGACTGCTCAGTGTTTGTTTGTTAAAGTTTTTTTAATTTTAATTTTTATTTTTAATACATTATAAGTATAAGTAGGTCTTATTCTTATAGAAGTAGTTGGCACCTCAAGGATTATGACCACTCAATCAAGAAAGTACTCATCAAAATTGACTCAGGCTAGCTGTACAGGAATGATTTCACAAACCATAACAATTAATGGTTTGCTTTCAAACTCTGAAGACGAATAAAAACGTAATGAGCCCAAGTCCATTGTTACTGAGCGCAATATAATTACAAGCAATTCGAGTAAAACTGGTAATTAATTAATATATGTATAATGTATTAATTATGCAAATATTTAACAGAAAAAATGCTATAAATTTTCTATTCTACGGAACAACATCCAAGTTTAACTAATGACGATGCCTTATATATCGCTCACTACCGGTAGTCATCTTATGTGGTATTACTCAATTGGATGAATTGTTCATAATTAACAATTCATCCAATTGAGTAATGTCACATAAGGTGACTATTGGTAGTGAGCGACTGTGAATAACATTACTCATATGTCACCTCTATAAAGTAGACATATTCCAGCTGCATGT
Source organism: Forsythia viridissima (assembly GCA_030279155.1). Taxonomy (NCBI): domain Eukaryota; kingdom Viridiplantae; phylum Streptophyta; class Magnoliopsida; order Lamiales; family Oleaceae; genus Forsythia; species Forsythia viridissima. The sequence goes on along the minus strand of CM059045.1, from coordinate 11,781,887 downwards.
CAAGAGCCATATGTATTAAAGGTAGATGAAATAAAATTACCTATTTGAGCAAACTGTCATTCTTTAGAACTCCATGTACTTCAAAACACAAGGGAATTCATGCTGACGCAGTTTTAAGTGTCCCAACTTGTCGGGTTTTCTCATTGTATTGTTTTCTACGTCATAATATAAGAAACCTTTGCCTTCTAACGATATAAAAACAAACTTTTCAAAATTATCTGCCAATACACTTGTTAGTGGCACAATGGTGTTGCATATAGATGCAAAATTTATGTAATATTCTGAAACCCAAACACAATTACTTGGATCCTTGAGTCTCCACATTTTCACAATTGCTTTTCCATTCCAACAGTGTGCCAAATATAAACACTCTTTTAACTCTACCAAGTAGGCACTGCTATCAGGACTCAGCTTTGGACAAGAAATTAATTTTGATTCGTCCTTGTCCAAATCGGACGCAAGAATGGTATCAGTATCAATAGGATTTGGATGGTGTTGAGTGTAACTAAGCCAATAAATCACTCCATTAACAAACACAAAATTCTCGCTATGGCGTTCAAAAGAACGTATATCAATCAAATTCCACGAATCTGATTTGAATCTTAGACGATCAGCTAGACTGAAAATTTCACACCTCATACTAATCAAGAACTCATTCTCCTGCATAAACCACCGAACAATTTTGAATTCATCTGAAAGGGATGAATACCCAAAACCTACATGACCAAAACGACCACAATCCGGCAGCGTTGCTTTTTCTTGGGTGCTTATATTACAAATAGAAATTATTCCTCCAGCAAAACATACAAGATTATGACAAGAAATCACTTCATGAAACCTTGTAGTCGTAATAGGGAAACTGTAATTTTCTTGAATCCTTTCATTAACTGTTTCCACAATGGATACGCGAAGAGTGCTGTCATGGAACTTGGAACAGTCCACAAAAGTTAGCTAATGTGGTTGGAGAACCCAAGCCCATATAAACCACACAAAGGAAGTCCATACTTCCGATGTGGGATTCAGATTCCCATAAATCCCACTAGAAATCATGACAAACCACCACGCTTCCGACTCGGTGTCCACGTCGATCAGGTGCCCATACATCCTAAGTGGTAACCGAGACATGAAGACATGGTGCCTGCTCTGATACTAATGTCATGGAACTTGGAAGAGCCAGTCCACAAAAGCTATCCAATGTGGTTGAAGAACCCAAGCCCATATAAACCACACAAAGAAAGTCCATACTTCCGATGTGGGATTCAGATTCCCATAAATCCCACTAGAAATCATCACAAGTGTCTCCACTGTGTTCAACTTCCACATCGCAAGACATAATATAAGGATCACCATATCTGTCGATAAGGCTATGATTCCAAATATATAGCTAAGAGTTCGAACGAAGATGTTTACGACGCAAATCTTTGACGAAACCAGGATCTGGAGAAGTTATGAAGGTATGCCATTTTTTGGAAACACAGGTGAACCTACAAAGAGACTTCTCAGGGAGCCTTGATAGCACGTCTACTAATATGTCATCTGGTAGTTCGATCATTCTCTTCATCGTCTTCTCTACTCGTTGTTCTTCCATCAAGAGACGGAGGATGATATCTCTCTTCTTTTTTTCAAGGTTGGATTGACAGGCCTTAATATTCTGAGGGTGTTGTAGGGTGCTAGGATTAGGGCACACTATTTATAAACAATGAAAGATTAGGGTTTGTAAGCCCTAATTTGTCGCCTATTCCCATTATAATTAGTAAGAATAATACTATTCATAGTCGCTCACTACTGGTAGTCATCCTACGTGTCATTACTCAATTGGATGAATTATTCATAATTAATGGCTATAAATACATTACTCAATTGGAATAAACAAGTCATCCACTTTTAGATGGCTTGCTAGACACCAATTGGAATAAATTATTCAATTGGATGAATTATCCACTTTTAGATGGCTTGCTAAACACCTTCTACAATAAATGCTGTCACATTGTGTCTGTCTCTCTCATCTATTTTTCTTCTCCATCTTCATTCCACACACACACACACTCTCTCTCTCTCTCTCTCTCTCTCTCCCCTCATTTTTTTTCTCTCTTGCCACGTAAACTTTTTAGAAGATGTCTAGCATTGAAGATGCTCTTATGAACTGTAATGAAGAAATGAATGTTGCATAAGAAACAAACTTGCTTTTTGACATCTACACTTTTTTCATTGGAGAAAATAGTAAGTGCACTAGATAGAGAAAGTTGAGGAGACAAGCCCCGAACATAAAGGCATAGAGTACAGCATTGAAGTCAGATTCAGAAAATAAATTCACTGTAAGAATTATCAAAATGTTTTTACCCATTTTTACTTAACCTCGAGTGCCTCTTTTGTATTGCATGCTCAATCAACATTCATTTAGAACTCAAATTTTATGTTTGCTTCTTTCGTTAAAGAAATGAATAAATGAATGCAGTTGAAGCATATGTGTGCAGGGGCGGAGCCACGAAGGGACAAATGAGGTTAAATGACCCCGCAAAGATTTTGAAAATGGCTTAAGTCCAAATCTATAAATATAAATTAGTCCAAAGTAGTCTAAATTGAAGTCGCAACAAAAATTGTTTTAATTCAAGTTTCAGTTCAAATTGGCTCAAGTGCCAAGTTTTAATTCAAGTTTCAGTCCAAATTGGCCCAAGTAACAAGTTTTAATTAATATCAGTTGTTGCTGAATACCCCAAGTCCCCAAGCTCAATTGGTATCATTTATTCAATTGTCTTCTCTGTAGATAATTGCGCCCTAATCCGGTTGTAATTTTCATTCTATTTCTTCCAATTAAAATTACAATAAACCAAAATCAACCTAAATCCATTAACCCAGCTGGCCAGCTGGCATAGGGACTAGGGGAAGAAGGTTTAGCTTGTTCTCTTCGTGGTCATTCTTTCAAAGGAAACAACATCCAGTTGAAAAGAGTGACGGAGCTAGACCCATATAATTTTTTCGTCACCGCCTCTTAGATTTGGGCTAACTGGCTAATGAATAGTCAAATAGAGCTTGAGGAGGAAGGAAACGGTCCAGACAAAGTCACAGAGATGACAAGATTTTTTTGTAAATCTAAAATATTTTTTTAGTTACATATAAATATGAATATTTAGAGAAAAGAATGTTGACGTGAATGTAGTGATAACCAACAACACCAATTGCTCATTATTTTAAATTTTAATAAAATTAATTTTCTTTTTTTTTTATTGAAATTAACATTTGAATTTTGATGTGAAATTACGTGATAATCATGTCGGAACTGCGTCGTTTTACAAATTGATAATGATATAATTAGACAACATTTTCAAAGTATGAAAACGCACGGGAATAATTGTTGTAATGTATCTAAATATTTTCATTAGTGTTATGTTATTTCAAAACTTTTTTGCCACTTAATTTTTGCCTAAAAAATAAAAAATTCTACCTCCGCCACTGTATGTAGGGTGTAGTTTTTGTTGAAATATGATGCATCAAATTTTGTAATTTAACTTATATTTCCTGGTTTTCGCGCAACAAGAGGCCCCCCTCCCACAGTTGTTGGCCCAAATTGTCGGTTGTTCCTGTTGGGGTGAGGATGGTTTTTATTATTTTTTCTTTTTCTTTTTCTTTTAAATTTAAAAAAAAAAAAAAGCTATTAATGATTTCTTTACACAATAAAAAGATTAGGGACTTCAACTGCAAATTTTTTATTTTATTTTCTCTTTAATTTACTTAAGTTAGGGTAAAGTTATCCAAAGAGATTATCTGTGAGAATTAATGAAAGGTAGGGGATGATATCTGCGAATAAAATTGAATGAGTATGATATTGTTACAAAGTTGAAAGAATAGAGACTGTGGGTGTAATTTATCCTTAAAAATAAAAAAATAAAAAACTTGTTAGTTTCCTTGAATTTTATATAAAAAATAAAGGTATTCGACCTATTCACAACTTTTGCAAAAGTTAGGAATTCAAGTAGTATTAGAGGAGTTAAAACTTAAAAGTCAAAACAATAACAAAGATCAAATATATATCTATATTTATACTACATCTAAAAGAGGCTTAAATTGAGAAATATTTTTGGACTATTCTACCCTTACAAATTTTTTAAAATTCCATATTCACCTTTAATATTCATTAATGTATAATTATTTTTAATATTTTATTTATTACTCTTTTATTGTTCATCCTTATTGTACATTAAATTTTCAACAATTTACTAAATATACAATTAATTTTTTAAAACATTTAATCTATTAAATTAAATATGAAAGTGAAAAGATAATCTCAATTTTTGATTTTTTTTTATTATTTTGCAATAAGTAGATAAAAAGAATGGGAAATGAGTTTCAACAAAAAAAAAATGAATGAGAAAAATTGTAACTTTGTTTATTACCACATTAAAATTCAAATTATAGTTTTCAAAACTGAAATGGAGATAAAAATATTATTTTTAATATATTATATTACAGTGATTATGAGCATGTTTGGTTTAGTCCTTTTAATAAAACTCTTTTTTTTCTCAAATTCATTTTCAACTACATATTTTGTACAACTTTTCATCCATACATTTTACTAATTTTTTTCAAAATCTTTAAATCCCACAAAATATATACTATATTTTAGAACTAACGTGTGAAACTTTTTTCATTTTTAATTAATTAATATATATATATAGAATGTTCTTCTCATCTTACTTTTGTCCGTCAATAATATTCTTACAACATAGACAAATATTGACACTTCTTAAATTTTTAGTTCTTACTCACATTTATGACGTTTCATTTACGTCATCAAATCAAAAACGTTTAATAAAAAGAGAACATACATAAAAAAATATTGTTCACAAGGAACTACTACTCTAAAAATGTACAATATTATATAGTCAATTATTACATTTTCTCACAATAAAATTAGTAATTATTAATTTTATTCTTCGTAAAATGCAGCCATGGAGATTATTATACTATAAGATTTGATATTAATGGTTCGTCAATTATCAAAGTTTAAATCACCAAAAAGTTTTAATTGAGTTCAAGTTATTGTTGGTATTATCACTATATAAAACTTATCTATAATTATAATTGTACTTAAATAAATGTAATTATTTTTTAATATTTATTTGTTACTCTTTTATTGTTCATTATTATCATACATTAAATTTTTAATAATTTATTAAATGTACATTTAAAATTTGTAAATATTTAATATATAAATTAAATATGAAGATGAAAAGACGATCTCAACTTTTTTTGCCTTATGTAGATAAAAGAAATGAGAAATGGATCTAAAAAAATGAATAGAAAAATTGCAACTTTTTTTATTACCGGATTAAAATTCAAATTATGGAGATGAAAAAATTGTTTTGAATACATTAGATTATACAGTGATTATAGCTGACAACTAATATATGAAATTTTTTTAATTTTTAATTTTATATATATATATATATATATATCTTTACTATAATATAAGTGTCTATCACCTGTTTACTGTTCACCCTTCAATCAACACGATGTAGTTTGGATGCTTTGTTAATCTTAATTTGGTCCAAATCTCACTCATTAGTACTCTAAATTTGTTTAACTTATTAAAAAAACTACTTTTTTTTTACTTTTACTCTTCTTTGGGAGCCGTCATTTTTGACAATTTTGTTTAGACATTTTGGTTTTCTTACAAAACTAAAGTATGTTTTTATTTTTAATATTTTTTTTTCTGTATCCAAACATTAGACAGGCGCCACTATTGTTGACTTTGTTTCTTGTTTTCTTTTTTTAGCTTATGCTTTTTTTCTTTCGAGATTGGCCAATATTTGTTTAGATTGATTGTCGAGTGTCTCGAAAAAATTTATTGTGGCCATTTGTTATTTTGTTTTTTTCGAGTTAGTGGCGTAGGGCATTTTTTGATGAATTTTTTTTTTTTTTTGCTTTTTGTAGTTCAAAGCAGGACATTTATGCAGTTGATTAGGAATCATAAGAAAATCTCTCTCTCACGCAGATAATCATATTCTATTTAAGAGGCAAGGAGACACAGACCTTCATTGCACGTCTCTCCCTCACAAATGCTGGATGGACTTTGTTTCTCAAATAGTCCATCTTCTGAGAGAAGTACCAATCTGGAGCTCGTGGTTCAATACTGAATTACTTGTAGAAGGGAACCTATTTTTGAGCAAATTCAGACGTTTCAGAAAGAGTTTCAAAAGTGCGCATGGTAGCACCATCATCTGACACATAGCATGCAATTTTTTTCCTTTTTAGTTTCATTTTCTGGGGTATAAATGGAGGGTTATTCAAGAAATGATTAGGGGTGTACTCAGTTACTGGATTTGATTCCAAATGAGAAAGAATGGCTTACAAAAAGTGCAAAAGAAAAACAAACAAAACATGGATCTTTAGAGGAAAAACAGCTTGAATTAAGACTTGGTCCACCAAATGGAGACTGGAACATAAAAAATAAAAACATTTCAAGAGAAAAAGACCCTTCTTATATATTATAGTAAAGATATATTCATTTTTCCTTAATAAGTCATCAAATTTGGTACTTTTTTATCCCCAATTTCTATGGGGAACAAAGGACGAAATACAATCGATTCCTAAAGGTTTTGGTAAATTTCATTTTCTCTAAACTGTAGTTTTTGTTATCCAACTTAAATATTTGCTACCTCTTATACATTAAGTATTTTTACATAATTCCAGCTGGAGGCGATATCCCTATGGGTTACCTAACCATTGGCTTTGGTTTCACATAATTTCATGTTATATAACTCAAGTTATGGACAATTTTGTAAATTGCGACAGCATGAATCCGAGAAACTGCCTTGGATGTTTCGGTGAGCATTTTAGTATGTCAAAACATCCCGTCGAATTATCAAATTTTTATGTGGTAGCTACATGGGTATTCTACGTTCCGTGAAATTTTATATTGTTCGGTGATCTTTTTCTATGTCAAAGAAATTTTTTTTACTCCATGACTGGGTGAATTGTTTCTCCAAACTGTACTTTCTGTTGACCAACTCAAAAATATGCTGCACCTTATATATTAAGTATTTTTACATAATTCCAGTTGGAGACGATAGCTCTATGGGTTACCTAACCATTGGCTTTGGTTTCACATAATTTCATGTTATATAACTCAAGTTATGGACAATTTTGTAAACTGCGATCGCATGAATCTGAGAAACTGCCTAGGGTGTTTCGGTGAGCATTTTAATAAGCCGAAACATGCCGTCGGACTATCAAATTTTGATATGTGGTAGCTAAATAAGTATTCTATGTTCCCTGAAAATTTGATATTTTTTGGTGATCGTTTTCTATGTCAAACAAATTTTTGTTACTCCATGACCAGGTGAAGAAATTTTAGTAACACTACCCTTATTTTGAAAATTTTATTCACCTGGTCATGAAGTAACAAAAAATTCTTTGACATAGAAAACGATCACCGAATAATACGAAATTTTCAGGAGACATAGAATACTCAGATAGCTACCACATATCAAAAATTAGTAGTCCGACGGCATGTTTAGGCATACTAAAATACTCACCGCGAAACCTCCTAGGCTATTTTTCGGATTTATGCCGTCGGCGTGCCGGAATCGCTATTATAAACCAATCAAAAAACTTTAAGTAGTGTAAATATGTTCTTAAACTTTTGTGGACTTTGGTTTTGTGGTAGTTTTAGTGGATTACAATGTTTTGGTTACACGTGAATGATGTGAACTTGAAAGGTTTTGCTAAACTTCATGTTTCTCTAAGATGCAGTTTCTGTTGTCCAACTCAAAAATTTACTACAGCTTACATATTAAGTATTTTTACATAATTTCAGTTGGAGACGATAGCCCTATGGGTTACCTAACCATTGGCTTTGGTTTTACATAATTTCATGTTATATAACTCAATTTATGGACAATTTTGTAAACTGTGACAGCATGAATTCGAAAAACTAACTAGGATGTTTCGGTTAGCATTTTAGTAAGCCGAAACGTGCCGTCGGACTATCAAATTTTGATATGTGGTAGCTACATGAGTATTCTATGTTCCCTGAAATTTTCATATTTTTCGGTGATCGTTTTCTATGTCAAATGAATTTTTGTTAATCTATGACTAAGTAAAGTTTTGAAATTTTTTTTTCCCTTTTTCCCCATTTTGCTTCATAACTCGGCAAAGTTAGTATTAAAAAAAAAAAAAAAAAAAAACCAAGTGGCTTGAAAGTCAAAAAAAAAAAAAAAACAAAATACTTTTTCGAGTTACTCGAGAAAGTCAAAAAAAAAATTCAAAAAAAACTATCGAGTTACTCGACAAACTCCCAAAAAAAAAAAATTCAAAAGATTCGACTAAGTCATTACAAATAAAAATTCAATCAAAAGATTAACTCGAAAAAGTCTTAATTTTATTTTTACTTTTTTTATTGTAACTCAACAAATTGTTGTCGAGTTGTCCGATAAAGATTTAAATTTTTTTTTTGTAACTCGTAAAAATCTTAATTTTTGTTTAACAAAAAAATAAAATCAAAGTTTTCGAGAAGCGTCTTGAAATCACATAATCTCTATTTTGTAATTTGCATTTTTGGTCCCTAACTTTTCTAATCTATGACAAATCTACTCCTAACTATTTTTTTTAGCAATTGCCATCCTAGCCTTTGAATTTTGTTGTAGATTGCCTTTGAATTTTGTTGTAGATTGCAGATCACGTCCTTTTGACATATTTTGACGTTTTTGTCCTCCTCTTTAATAAAAAAATAAAATAAAAGTTAAAAAAAACAATAAAATAAAATAAAATTACAAATGAAGTCCTACAACTTTTAATCTCGACGAATGTGTGTGAATAGTAAAAGGAAAAAATTAATAGTATTTATTTAGAATAATTTGTAGATTTAAAAGGTAAGATAAAAAAAATAGTAAAAAATTGAATAAAAATTAGGTGTAAAAGAAAAGAAATAAGAAAAATAAATTAAAAGAAAAAATTTGTTGTCAAAATTGACTAATTTGCATACCCTACAATAAATGAATAAAAAATAAAAAATAAAAAAAGTAAAATGCACCATTAAAAAAAAAACAACTAACAAAAGTGAAATTGGGCCAAAGCCCATTTTCAATGACTTAATTGTTAGCGTTGTCGAGTTGCTCGACATCACTAACAAAAAAAAAAAAAAAAAAAAAAAAAAATTCCAATGGCTTAGTGTCAACACTAACAAAAAAGAAAAAAAAAAATTCAAGTGGCCAAATATTGTCGAGTTGCTAGACAACATTTAAAAAAAAAAAAAAAAAATCAAACGACCAAATATTGTCGAGTTGCTCAACAGCACTATAAAAAAACATTACTCAAATGTGTAACTCGACAACATTATTATAAGAAAAAAAAAACTCATTGATTTATATAAACAAAAGTTAATTTATATTTTGACTTTATTTGTTTTCTTTTTCATAAATTTTTATGATTACTGTATAATCAAGTTAGTAAAATAAATTGTCCAGTTACTCAACAAGCCTAATTATTTTTTTATTTTAGTTTTTATTTTTTTTATTTGTTAAATTTATTTTATTAGTGTGTCGACTTATTGGAAAACAAAAAATCTTTGTCAAAATAAAATAAAATTTGTTGAGCGATTATTATAACAATGAACTAAGACAAAAATAAACAAAACACTGTTAAATTTTAGTGTATTACAAGTTACTAGGGAAAAAATTAAACTTTGTGGGAAAAAAAATCTTGAGCAACTCACTGTAATAAAAATAATTAAACAATTAAAATAAAATGTTGCCTTTTTAACGTAAATGAGAAAATGTTTTACTACAAATCAATCAAACGCGTAATTCAAAAATAAGTGAGAAAAAGTGTTTTCCATGGAAAAATGTGGCTATCAAACATATTTAGTTAGAAAATAAGTGGAAAAAAAGTTTTTTTTATAAAAAATGTATTGCAATCAAACGCACCCTAAGACTTTTTAAATTTTTTTTTTTTTCGTATTTGTTAAATGTCATTTCATTTAATCAACCTACCATGTTTCAAACAAAATTTAAAAAAAAGAAAAAAAACTAACAAAAAACTAACAAAAAAATTAACTAGTAATTTCATAACAATATATTCATTTTTCCCTTAATAAGTCATCAAATTTGGTGTTTTTTTATCCCCAGTTGCTATGGGGAACAAAGGACGAAATACAATCGATTCCTAGAGGTTTTGGTAAATTTCATTTTCTCTAAATTGTATTTTTTGTTGTCCAACTTAAATATTTGTTGCAGCTTATACATTATTTATTTTTACATAATTCCAGTTGGAGACGATATCCTGTGAGTTACCTAACCATTGGCTTTGGTTTCACATAATTTCATGTTATATAACTCAAGTTATGGACAATTTTGTAAACTGCAACCGCATGAATTCGAGAAACTGCCTAAGGTGTTTCGGTGAGCATTTTAGTAAGCCGAAACATGCCGTCGGACTATCAAATTTTGATATGTGGTAGCTAAATGAGTATTCTATGTTCCCTGAAAATTTCATATTTTTCGATGATCGTTTTCTATGTCAAACAAATTTTTGTTACTCCATGACCGGGTGAAGAAATTTTAGTAACACTGTCCTTATTTTGAAAATTTTATTCACCTGGTCATAGAGTAACAAAAAATTCTTTGACATAGAAAATGATCACCGAACAATACGAAATTTTCAGGGGACATAGAATACTCAGGTAGCTACCACATATCAAAATTTGGTAGTCCGACGGCATGTTTAGGCATACTAAAATACTCATCGCGAAACCTCCTAGTCTGTTTTTCGGATTTATGCCGTCGGCGTGCCGGAATCGCTATTATAAACCAATCAAAAAACTTTAAGTAGTGTAAATATCTTCTTAAACTTTTGTGGACCTTGGTTTTGTGGTAGTTTTAGTGGATTCCATGTTTTGGTTACACGTTAATGATGTGAACTTGAAAGGTTTTGCTAAACTTCATGTTTATCTAAGATGCAGTTTCTGTTGCCCAACTCAAAAATTTACTGCACCTTATATATTAAGTATTTTTATATAATTCCAGTTAGAGACGATAGCCCTATGGGTTACCTAACCAATGGCTTTGGTCTCACATAATTTCATGTTATATAACTAAATTTATGGACAATTTTGTAAATTGTGACAGCATGAATCCGAAAAACTAACTAGGATGTTTCGGTTAGCATTTTAGTAAGCCGAAACATGCTGTCGGACTATCAAATTTTGATATGTGGTAGCTAAATGAGTATTCTATGTTCCCTAAAAATTTCATATTTTTCGGTGATTGTTTTTTATGTCAAATAAATTTTTGTTGATCCATGACTAAGTAATGTTTTAAAAAAAAAAAAATTTCCTTTTTCCCCACTTTGCCTCATAACTCGGCAAAGTTAGTATTAAAAAAAATTCCCAAATGGCTTTCTCGAGTTACTCGAGAAAGTCAAAAAAAAAAAAAAAATTAATATCAAAAGACTTTCTCGAGTTACACAATATATAAAAAAAAAAAAAACAATATATATATATATATTTCTGTATTTTTTATTGAGCTTGATTTATTTTTTTCTTGATTTTCCTTAATGCAGTGTGTGACGAAACCATCCTGATACCTGCATCATTGTAGAATGGAATCTTAAGTAGAGTAGTAATTTTCTCTTTTTTGTCCCAGAAATCATTTTTCCTTTTTTAACTATATCACTTTACTCATCTTACATTACCTTTCAATGGCTGTTTGGTTTCGAAAAGCGTCTTCAAATCACATAATCTCCATTTGGTAATTTGCATTTTTGGTCTCTAACTTTTCTAATTTATAACAAATCTACTCCTAACTTTTTTTTTTATAGCAATTGCCATCCCAGCCTTTGAATTTTGTTGTAGATTGCCTTTGAATTTTGTTGTAGATTGCAGATCATGTCCTTTTGACATTTTTTTGACGTTTTTGTCCTCCTCTTTAATAAAAAAATAAAATAAAAGTTAAAAAAAACAATAAAATAAAATAAAATTACAAATGAAGTCCTACAACTTTTAATCTTGACGAATGTGTGTGAATAGTAAAAGGATAAAATTAATAGCATTTATTTAGAATAATTTGTAGATTTAAAAGGTAAAATAAAAAAAAATAGTAAAAAATTGAATAAAAATTAGGTGTAAAAGAAAAAAATAAGAAAAATAAATTAAAAGAAAAAATTTGTTGTCAAAATGCACTAATTTGCACACCCTACAATAAATGAATACAAAATAAAAAAATAAAAAAGTAAAAGGCACCATTAAAAAAAAAAAAAACAACTAACAAAAGTGAAATTGGGCCAAAGCCCATTTTCAATGACTTAATTGTTACTAAAAAAAAAAAAAAAAAAAAAAAAAAAAAAAAAAAAAAAAATTCCAATGGCTTAGTGTCAACACTAACAAAAAAAAAAAAAAAAAAAAATTTTCAAACGGCCAAATATTGTCGAGTTGCTAGACAACATTAAAAAAAAAAAAAAAAAATTCAAACAACCAAATATTGTCGAGTTGCTCGACAGTACTATAAAAAAACATTAATCAAATGTGTAACTCAACAACATTACTAAAAAAAAAAAAAAACTCATTGATTTATATAAACAAAAGTTAATTTATATTTTGTCTTTATTTGTTTTCTTTTTCATAAATTTTTATGATTACTGTATAATTAAGTTAGTAAAATAAATTGTCCAGTTACTCAACAAGCCTAATTATTTTTTATTTTTTTTATTTGTTAAATTTATTTTATTAGTGTGTCGACTTATTGGAAAACAAAAAATCTTTGTCAAAATAAAATAAAATTTGTTGAGCGATTATTATAACAATGAACTGAGACAAAAATAAACAAAAAAACTGTTAAATTTTAGTGTATTACAAGTTACTAGGGAAAAAATTAAACTTTGTGGAAAAAAAAAAATCTTGAGCAACTCACTATAATAAAAATAATTAAACAATTAAAATAAAATGTTGTATTTTTAACGTAAATGAGAAAATGTTTTACTACAAATCAATCAAACGCATAATTCAAAAATAAGTGAGAAAAAGTGTTTTCCATGAAAAAATGTGGCTATCAAACATATTTAGTTAGAAAATAGGTGGAAAAAAAGTTTTTTTCATAAAAAATGTATTGCAATCAAACGCGCCCTAAGATTTTTTAAATTTTTTATTCGTATTTGTTAAATGTCATTTCATTTAATCAACCTACCATGTTTCAAACAAAATTAAAAAAAAAAAAAACTAACAAAAAATAAAAAAAAAAACTAACAAAAAATTTGACCAGTAACTTCATAACAATATATCACAACATGGCTGTCGAGTAATTACTCAACCATATCTTTCATATTTGTTAAATTTTATTTATTACTGAACAACAACCTAGATAATTTTTAAATTTTTTATTTGTTTTGTATATGTTAAATTTTATTTATATATATTTAAAAATTTTGACCTATATTCTTTTTGTAATTAAACAGGTTTAGAAAAAAAAAATTAACTGAAAAAAACACAAACCAATTTTACAGAGTAATTAAAAAGACAAAAATAAAAATATCAATCAATCATTGATGTCGAGTTGACTCGACAACAAATGCTGTCAAGGTAAATCGACAACCTTTATATTTTTTTAAGTTTTTTTTCTTTTTTTTTTCTTTTGTATTTGTTATATTTAAATTATTACTCAAGTTATTGGGAAAATACAAATTATTTGTCCCAAAAAAAAATTGTTGAGCGAATCATATAATAACTAATTAAGTTTCCAACAAAATTAAAGAAAATAAAAAATACAAAAAAAAAAAAAATATTTGTCGAGTACAATAATAATAATAAAATTTCATTTCTATATATTTCTATAAATTCTAAATAAAAAAAATATTAATTTATTTAAAAGTAAATATTATATAGCAATTTCATTTCACTAAATTTTTTTTTCCCGGGCATTGGCCATCCCATTCTCACCATTTTGTCTTACAAATTTGCATTAAATTTTTATAAACTCAACTTTTGTTGACTTTGCTATTTTTTAAAAAAAAAATTTGCAATTCAATAAAATATAAAAATGGTCACTTTACCACATCACTTTACCAATATCCAAAAGTTGTTTACAAATTTTAGTTATTTAATTTTTTTTACGAGTTATTAAATTTTTTATGTGTTTATTTGATTTTTATTTTTCTAATAGAATTTCAACATTTACTTAATTAATTGTATTAAATGGTAGATTCAAAAACATGTTTTTTACATTTATTATTTACGTATTATACATTTAATGGGGTCATGTGCATGTTCCAACTATGCTAAAATTGTTCTAATAAACTCAATCTATAAGAATTTTAAGGTGATCAAGGGCTTCAGAACGGTAGAATGAAACTCACCGGACCAAGATACTTGATGCATTGCTGTTGAAATTTTGATCGAACTCAGCAACCACTTGGTGGAGAGAATGGGCTGCTGTCGAGTAACTCAGCAACCACATGGTTGTCGAGTAACTCGACAACCACATGGTTGCAGGACTTTACTCGACAACCACATGGTTGCAAGACAAGACCATGCTATGGGACTCTACAAGGGTTGTGCACATTACCTTGTTGGCAATCCTCATGTTTGTTCCTAAATAATTTCCAATTATATCTTATCTGTCAAACATAATTGAAACATGTATGTTTCCCATTTTCTGTAATTCAACATAAGTGGTGTTTTTGCCTTAATAAAAAACTTTTTTCTACTTTTCCATTGTAGTTTGTTCGTCTCCCACTGTCATCAAAATTTGAAGTACAAACAAATAATTAAGGATCTAATTTTGAGTTTTCTAAGCTAAGCGACATTTTTAGAATTTGTTTAAGCAAGAACATGATTCTTAGCTTGTTACTGCTATTCAGTACATTTCACACCTCATTTCGAAAGTATGAGTGAAATTCTTGAGTTGCAGATCCCGGAACAAAAACATTGCATAGAATTTGACTTTCACTTTAGTTTTTCCGTCCAATACGACATCGTTTTGACATTGTAGCCACAATTTTTGAATTGACCTTTTTTTTTTAGATTTGGCTTTTGTTTTATCGAGTAATTCGACAAAATCAAAGTAAATTAATAAACTCGCTACATGAATTATTTAAGGAGATGAATGTAGTAATTGATAGATGCATATATTGGAATAAATATATTCATTGAACATCCTATAAAAAGGCACACAATGTGACAATGCTACACATTTTGTAAGAGGAGTCAATCCAAGAATAAAGTTTGTCTTGAATTGTTTTTGTCATTTTAAAGTAAATCTCCAATTTTCCATAAATTGACATTCTTCCAAAATTATCGAATATTAAATAAAAAGTGAAAAAATATACAGGGAAAGAGGTTCATAATATAATTAATTTTTGTTTACACTTACTCTAGTCAAATTTTAATTTATAACATTATTAGTAAGATTATTATAATTAAAAGTTATAAAAAATAAAATATGTTGTTGATTTTTTTCATTGAAAAAAAAAATAGAAATGTAAAAGCTCACCTTCAAAAAAATAAAAAATTTTTTTTTGCATGAACAATAACTTTTTCGAGTTACTATTCACCTCAAAAAAGTTTGTCGAGTTGAATAGTAACTCGACAAACTTTTTCGAGTTAAATAGTAACTTGAAAAAGTTACTGTTCACAGATTTTTTTTTTTTTTTATGTGGACTTTTTCGTTTTGAATAATTAGTGACCATTTATATATTTTAATAATTAGACACATGAAATTAAAATTTTGTGTACTCGCTACATACATGAATTATTTAAAGAGATAAATGTTGTAATTGATAGATACTAAGATACATGTATCGAGATAAATGTGTTCATTGAATATTCTATAATATGCCATATAACGTTCACATAAAATTAAGTGAATTAATGAACTCGCTACATGAATTATTTAAAGAGATGAATGTAGTAATTGATAGATGCATATATTGGAATAAACATATTCATTGAAAGAGGTTTATAATATAATTAATTTTTGTTTACACCTACTCTAATCAAATTTTAATTTATAACATTAATTGTAAGAATGTTATAATTAAAAGTTATAAAAAATAAAATATGTTGTTGATTTTTTTCATTGAAAAAAAAATTAGAAATGTAAAAGCTCACCTTCAAAAAAACAAAAAATAAATAAAAATCAACAAGAACAGTAACTTTTTCGAGTCACTATTCACCTCGAAAAAGTTTGCCGAGTTGAATAGTAACTCGAAAAAGTTACTGTTCACCAAATTTTTATTTTTTTATTTTTGGTATGTGGACTTTTTCATTTTGAATAATTAGTGACCATTTATATATTTTAATAATTAGACACATGAAATTAAAATTCCGTGTACTTGCTACATACATGAATTATTTAAAGAGATAAATGTTATAATTGATAGATACTAAGATACATGTATCAAGATAAATGTGTTCATTGAATATTCTATAATTAGCCATGTAAATTGTAACGTTCACATAAAATTAAGTGAATTAATGAACTCGCTACATGAATTATTTAAGGAAATGAATGTAGTAATTGATAGATGCATATATTGGAATAAACATATTCATTGAACATCCTATAAAAAGGCACACAATGTGACAATGCTACACATTTTGTAAGAGGAGTCAATTCAAGAATAAAAGTAAATGCCTATTTTAATTGTAATTTATAAAAAAAAAATTAAAAAAAATCAACAAGGCGAGCTTTTACAATTTTTTTTTTTTAAGGTGAGCTTTTACATTTATATTTAAAAAAAAAAAAAGCTCACCTTGTTGATTTTTTTTTTTTTAATCTTAGAAAGTCCAGTTGCCATTTTTGACTTTTTTTTTCTATATATATATTTGGCTTTGGTTTAGTCGATTAACTCGACAAAACCAAAGCCAACAAATTTTATTTATTTTTTAAATCCAACAATTTTTGAATTTTTTTTTTTTTTTTTTAAGATATGACTTTTGTTTTGTTTAGTAACTCTTGAGTTTGGTCCAATTCATTTAGATTATACATATAGAATTTTTTTTTCACTTTGTCCAATTTAAAACCTATCCAGTACCATTGCTTATAGGATCCAAAATGTAGATTTTCAATCGAACTATATATTATACAAATATGTCATTATTATACAAAATTTATATCAAGTGTACGCATGAGAACATAATACCACATATTTTAAATAAATGGCAGTAAACAGTTTTATGAAAATTAATATTCATTTATTTGTTCCAAATTCTAAAATATATTTTTTTCGCGTAGCTCGATAATCTATCATGACAAAAAAATAAATAAATTTTGTCGAGTAAGGTTTGTCGAATAACTTGACAAATTTTTTTTTCGAGTAGCTTGCCGATTTGTCATGACCAATTAATCATTTAAGCCACAATGTTGGACTTCTTTATTTTTTTATATATATATATATATATATTAATGCCTTCTACATGCAATTATTGACTTTTCTTTATATATATATATATATATATATATATATATATAAATAATATAATATAATTTGGGTGTGTGTTTGTCGAGCAACTCGACAAACACATACCCATATCAATCAAAATGGACTTTTTAGCCCATTTTGGCTTTACTTTTTTTTTTTTTTTTTTTTTAATTTTGATTTTAATTCAGTTTACTTTTTGAATTGTAAGATAAATTTTTTATATCTTTCAAAATTTTTTTTATAGATTATTCTAAATAAATGCTGCATATGTTTAAGAATCAATTTTTTTTTTTAACAAAAAAAATAAGAGTGACTTTACCGAAGCAGCGGCAATGAGCTCCGGCGACCGTAGATTTCGCAGAAAACGAAGGCGACAGCGACCCTACTGAACGCAGTGAATTAGTGGAGCGTGCTCCCCCCCAAGTTTTTGATAGCTGAAATCGTGTAGCGAATTTATGGTTATATGAAGAAGCGAAGGACCAACGAAGGGAGCGATCCCCTGGTTGGACCTATCAACTAAAAAATTAACTCCTAACCCAGAGATGAGGAGCTAAGGATGCTAGTTGTTTGAGCTACTTCTTTTTCTTTCTAAGGAGAGTTAGCTACTGATTCCTAGATTTGTTAGGTCATATCAGTCAAGCGAGTTCTCTTTTGGGGGCTGCAAGCTCCATACGGAGAGAATGCAGAAGGAAAAAGAGCTTTACTTTATCCCGGAGGTGAATTAGAGAGGTAGCCCTCGCCCCGGGGCCCTTGATAGAATACATTGATAAGGAATTAACTGTTCACGCCATCGACAACATTACTTTTGAAATCATTTTTTTTATATATAGTTTTGTCGAGTGGTTAGATATGGGTTTTTGTCTTTTTTTTTCGAGTATATATAATATTACAGTCTTAAATTTTTTGACTTTAGTTTTTTTGTCCAATACGACACCGTTTTAACATTGTAGCTGCAATTTTTTTATTGGCGTTTTTTTTAGATTTGACTTTGGTTTTGTCGAGTAATTCAACAAAATCAAAGTCAAGGTTTTTTTTAAGCTTAGAAAGTCCAATCGTTATTTTTGACTTTTTTTTTTATATATTTGGCTTTGGTTTAGTCGAGTAACAGACAAACTCGACAAAACCAAAGCCAACAATTTTTTTTTTTTTAAAATCTAACAATTTTTGACTTTTTTTTTTTTAAGATTTGGCTTTTGTGTTGAGTAACTCTTGAGTTTGGTCCAATTCATTTAGATTATTTACGTATTCTACATTTGATATTTTTTATACTAATTTTTTTTTATTTATATATATTCAAACAATGCCTACGTACAGCTTATGTGCAACGCACGTATAAAAAACTAGTATGTATATATATATATATATATATATATATATATATATATATATATATATATAGAGAGAGAGAGAGAGAGAGAGAGAGAGAGAGAGAGAGAACGTTGACAATTCTTTAATTTTTTGTTTCTTACTTACATTTATGTTGTTTTTACTTACATCATCTAATCAGACGTACTTAATAAAAAGATAACATAGACAAAGAATATTGTTTACAAGGAGTCATTACTACAACAAATGTATAATATTATATAGTCAATCATGACATTCTCTCCAATAAAATTATTAATTATTAATTTTTTTCCCACAAAATACAACCCTGAAGATTCCTAATAATACATCATTAATTCCATACAATTTGATATCAATGGTTCGTCAATCATCTAAACTCAAATCACCAAAACTTCTTCACTGAATTCAAGTTACTATTCATATTACTACTATATAAAACTCATCTTTGATTGCAATTGTACTTCTATGAATGTAAATAAAATATCAACATTGAACAATACAAAACAACATGTTATCAACAACCATATTTTTTTTACTTTAACATTTTAATTATTAACAATTAAAAAATATTAAATATTAAAAATTAACAATATGATTACAAAAGCACGTGCAACGCACGCATGTATAACTAGTAAATATTAAAAGTCATGATGAATTTTCGATCGATCGATCAAAAGAGGGAGGGAAGAATAGGGGTTTACATGTTGAAGGTTAAAATTTAAAAAGATTTTTTTTTTTTTTTGGGTGAAATATTAAGTTAGGTTAATTAAAAAACAAATTTGACAAGCATAAACAGACTTGATTAGGAATTGGCCTAAACAAACCAGGTCTATTAGGATTTGGTCCGCTAACAAACCTTAACAAACCTATGATATGTTAAGGATTTGGTCTATTAACTGACCTATGGTCCGTTAAGGTCAATTCTAGTTCTAACAGACTATAGGTCAAATTCTAACAGATGTTATCAATGAGAGTATTTAAATTATTTTTTCACATAAAAGAAGCATCTGTAACTTAGCTTTTATAAGTTAGACTCTTTGTCGATTTGACATGTTTGACTCGACCTAGCCAATGCGGCCAAAAAATATGCCTATACAATGAACAATTAAGTGTAGGGGATTGATCTCCTATCCACTTATAATGTTCATGCTGATGTGGCATCACATGGTTGGTAGTTCATGACCTCATATTCATGATTTCTACCAATCATGTTTAGCCACCTCACCGTTGAGCATTATATCTCTTATCCACCATGGGTAGGAGATCAAGCTCCATTATATCTCCTAGTACTCAATTGGACGCTAGGCATAGAACTCATGAACAATTAACATTTAGAACCATACTTCTAATATTAATTTGGTTATGCTTAAGGAACTTATCAACAAACTCCAGAATTGCATAATTACCTTTTATTTTCATTTTAATTTGTTGGTAGTATCAAAATTATTGTTGAAAAACGTAATTATCAAGTATTTTATTCTTCTAATCACAATGAACTTAAGTGAAAGTGCCACCAAGCATGGGAAGACAAGAGTATTGTTTTGTTACATTTGTCATCCAGTTCCAATTATCCTGATCCAGATTTTAAAGCAAAATTCAAGGTGCCTGCTGCCTATAATGGACTAAAATATAAGTGGGTCGATTATATCAAACAAGCTATAAAGTTAAAACACAAAAATTATATAATTTTGTCATTTAATACAAATTATTGACGATGTTTACTTGTTTATTTCACTACGTGATTGGTACGACGGCCGGTGAATTAGTATGAAAATTTTATATTCCACTAATTTTGTATTTTTTGAAATAAAAAATAAAAAATCCTTCAACAACTTGTTTCTAATATGTCCCATGTAAAGAATATCCTTAATTCCCTTTCCATGCCGGGTTCATGATGAATAAAGCCAATGGCTGACGGGATTGATTTTTGTCGTGTAGTTTGCATTTACTATAATATAAAAAGACTTACAAAAAGCAACATTTTGCCTTTAGATGACGAATTTGATGTGAAATCCCATGAAATTATTATTGAAAAAACGATAAAAATTCTTGTTATATATAATGGGAAGAACATCAATCTGCCATTACAACTTACAATTAAACTTGAAAAAAAGTAGATAAGTGAAAAATGGCAGAATGTGCTGTTACTTATTTACTAGACAGGCTTACACTTATATGGGACCAAAAGGTGAAAGAACTGAAGGGAGTGAAGGAAGGAATAGAGGCAATTAAAGATGAATTTGAAAGAATGACAGCATTTCTCAGAGTTGCTGATGCCATGGAAGATACTGATATGGAGCTTAAAGTTTGGGTTAAGCAAGTTCGAGAGGTTGCGTATGATACCGAAGATGTTCTTGACAAGTTTATACTGAATCGTCAGAAGTCCAGGCCTAATGTATTTGTTTGTAAATTGTTTCATTGGATTTCAACCTTGAGATTCAATAATGCGATTGCTTCTGATATCGAAAGCATTAGAATTCGAGTGAAGGGCATAGCCGAAAGGCATCAGAGATATCAGTATAAGTTCAATATCCCGGAGGCAGGCTCAGGTTCAGTTGTTGTCAATAGCCTGGCGTATGATCGTAGAGGTGATGCACTTTTGGTTGAAGAAGCTGAGCTTGTAGGCATCGAGGGCCGGAAAAGCGAGTTGATGGGGTGGTTGGTGGAGGGTGGTGCAAAACTCGGGGTGATTTCAGTGGCTGGAATGGGAGGTTTGGGGAAAACAACCCTTGTTAAGAAAGTTTATGACGATGCAGCAGTGAAGAAGCATTTCCAAAGCCATGCTTGGATAACTGTTTCAGAGTCATTCAAGATTGAGGAGCTTTTAAGGGACACAATTCACCAACTGTTTGATGAGACGAAGCAACCGGTCCCTCGAGGAATTAATACTATGAGTAGTAATCAGCTGAAGGAAGTCCTTAAGCAATTCTTGCAGGAAAGAAGGTACGTGATTGTGTTTGATGATGTGTGGAGCATTCAAGCATGGGATGCTATTAAGTATGCATTGTCAAATAATTCTTATGGCAGTCGTGTCATCATAACAACGCGTCTTACTGATGTAGCATCTCATTCTAGTATGGGAACTGAGGGAAACGTATATATGTTGGAGCCCCTTACTCAAGAGGAATCGTGGACTCTGTTTTGTCAAAAGACATTTCGCAGGAGCTCGTGCCCTCCACATTTAATGGAAATTTCTCACAACATCTTGAAGAGGTGTGCAGGGCTGCCGCTTGCTATTGTGGCTATTGGTGGGGTTTTAGCCACAAAAAGCAACAGATTCGATGATTGGGTGATGCTTAATCAAAGTCTTGGAGCAGAATTGGAAGGCAATGACAAGCTCGAGAGCCTGAGAATAATTTTGTTGCTTAGCTTCAAAGATTTGCCCTACTATTTAAAATCTTGTTTCTTGTATCTTAGTATGTATCCAGAGGATTATCGCATAGAGAGTAACTCCTTGATTCGGCAGTGGATAATGGAAGGTTTCGTGAAACAAAAAGTAGGAAGAACACTGGAAGAAGTTGCACAAGGCTACCTAAATGAGCTCGTCAACAGAAACTTGATACGTTTGGCAAGATCTAATGATGATGGAAGTGTGAAATCTTGTCGAATCCATGACTTTCTCCGTGAAATGCTTCTATCAAAATCAAGAGACCAAAGTCTCGTGATGATAGTGAACGAACAAACCAGTGGAGGGATCAACAAAGTTCGTCGCTTATCAATTCATAGCTCGCTTGCAAAGGTACAAACTCAAAGGTCTGGCACTCAACTTCGTTCTTTGCTTTCATTTGGTGTGACTGAGTTGGAATCCATGTTATCAATACACGAACTGCTTCATAGCTGTAGGATGCTTAAAGTTTTGGATCTGTCGCGATCACATCTAGAATCATTCCCAAAGGCAATCACCAAACTCCTTCATTTAAGGTATCTAAGCTTGAGATGCACGAAGATTAAATCACTTCCCCGATCGATCAAGAAGCTCCAAAAGCTAGAGACGTTAGATCTTAAACACTCTTATATCACCGAGTTGCCCGTAGAGATCTTAAAACTTCCAAATCTGAGACATCTCATAGTGTATCGTTGTGTAGAATATTCATATCTTCCTTTTGACTTTACACTTGGATTCAAGCCACCAGTTGGAATGGGAGCTTTAACATCTTTACACCAACTCTCTTTTGTTGAGGCAACCCCTGGTAGCGGCATATTAATAGAGCTAGGGAAGATGAAGGAACTGAGAAGGCTATGCATTCTCAAATTGAGAAGAGAGGACGGAAGAGCTATATGTTCATCCATTGAAAAGCTCCACAATCTTCGCGCGTTGAACATATCTTCAACAGCAGAGGATGAAATCCTTGACTTGCATTACTTGTCTTCTCCTCCTGTGTACCTTCAGAGGCTCTATATGTCAGGACATTTAGAGAAATTTCCACATTGGATAAAATCTCTCAACAATTTGGTTAAAGTTTATTTCAGGTGGAGTCGATTAAGAGAAGATCCCCTCGAGTATCTCCAAGATTTGCCAAACTTGGTCCATCTTGAATTTCTTGTGGGCTATGTTGGTGAAGAACTGTGTTTCAAGGCGAGAAAGTTTCAAAGGCTTCAACTGTTGGATCTTGACAAGGTGGAACCTCTAAAACAGGTGATAATTGAGGAGGGAGCAATGCCCAATCTGGAAAAGATAATTATTCAACGGTGTACATTTCTGGAAAGTGTTCCATCTGGAATTGAACTCCTTACCAACATCCAAGTTCTTGAATTTTTCGACATGCCCCAAGAATTTGTTCATAAACTGCATCCAGAAACGTTAGATGGAGATTACCATAAAGTTGCACACATTCCTGAAGTATATTACACTTACTGGAGGGATGATGCCTGGGAACCTCATCCATTAGGGGCCAATCGTCAAATACCAAGAGCAGCCACTAGGACCAAATATCAGCGTAATTCACTGTAAATCATGCTATTTCTCCTCTGTGTATGGAGCTTTAAGTTTTTGTATGTGTTAAGTGTTAACTCTATGTAATTAATGTGTTTCCAACAATTAATGGTATCGGAGCCCGATTTGCTTCAACAAGCTATTTCTGATCTCTGTTTCTCGCTATGTCTCGTTTCTTCTTCTTCATTTACCACAATGGCCACAGAATCGTTCATAGCCGAATCAAACCAAACAGTCACTGTTGTTAACCCAGGAATAAATCCCAACAATACCATGGTTTCCTTTAATTCCGCGTATCATTTCCATAATTTGATCAGCGGACTCTGCAATTCTAATAAGACCCGAAAATGCTTCCGCGCAATATATGGGAAAGATACTGAGAATTTTGCAGAAGTAATAGGAAATTTGATTTCTGAAAAAAGAGATCCAGTTATTCTGAAAACTCATTATTTATATTTGGAAAATAGAAGAATGAAAACTTTGTAAAAAAGAAACTACCTTGTTGGAATTGTGGACAACTTAGTTACGTAAGAAAAAATTATTCAAAATGTGGAACAGACTTGGCTAACTGTTCAAAGTCAGATACGAACCGTCGACGAAGTTGCATGAATAAAATATTTACTTCCTCATGGTATGCTACTATTAGCAGTTACATATGTTTGCACATGAGCATTGACTTGATATTGATGCAAATTGTGTTGTAGAATTGATGTCGTTGGCTGATGAGCTCTCAAGAAAGTCAAACAATGAGGTTGTACTATAATTTTTTAGCAAATTTGTTCGACATAAGCAAATGAAATTCTTAGAATTTATTGACTTTAATTGATTATATTTGTATAGTGGAGTATATTAATTCTCACTGTTAAAATTTACTAATTTTTCAAATATCGTAACGAAGTACAGTAGGAAAAATGTTGAAGTATTAGCTCGTTTTTTTTACATAAAATTAGTTAAAGGTATTCATATTACAAATCTTACAAGATCCGTCTGTGCCGTACGAATTTTGACGGGACAATAAGGACGTAATTTCACTTGTTATTTTCTCTTTTCTGTACGTGATAAAAGAGTTTTTCGAGAGAAAATTTTATACGTTTAATATTCTAATTTTTTTGTTCTATTCGTAACTCGTAAGTTGTACAAAAAATAAAAATTAGTAGAAATAGTAAAGTTTGGAGAATTATTTTTTTTACAATACTTGGAGAGTCCGGGTGATAATTTTTTATGCAACGTTTTTACAGCATTTCATAATCTCTCTTTTTTTTTTTTTTACACAAAATTGATGCAATATTCTGACATTTTAACAATAGCTTTTCCATTCCAACAGTGTGCCAAACATAAACACTCCTTGAACTCTTCCAAGTAGGCACTGCTATCAAGACTCAGCTTTGGACATGAAATTATTTTCGAATCTGAGACGATCAGTTAGACTGAAAATTTCACACCTCATACTAATCAAGAACTCATTCTCCGGCATAAACCACCGGAAAATTTTGAATTCGTATGTAAGGGATGAGTAACCTAAACCTACATGACCAAAACGACCACAATCCGGCAGCGTTTCTTCTTCTTGGGTAATTAGATTACAAATTGAAACTCTTTCTCCAACATAACATACAAGATTGTGACACGAAATCACTTCATAAAAATCTTTATTCGTAATGGGGAGACATTTGCACAATGCCACCAAAAATAGTAGTACAGGTTGGTGAACCGAGGTGAAGAATGTTAAAAGCGTGTTTCACAAACCCATTTCTTTTAATCGGACAATAGTGCGGGTGGTGAAACGAGGTGAAGAATGTTAAAAGCGTGTTTCACAAACCCATTTATTGTGATAGGGTTGGTTTCTAATGATCTGGTGAGATCTTTGTCCATCATTGGACAACAGGTGAGATGATCTTTTGTGGTTTGTTGATCTGAGCCATTGAATTTTCTCTAATGGTGGTCCGTGAATATCCTCGATGTGTTAGTAGTAAAGATTTTGGATGTTATTGTATTTTGTTATTCTTGATTATCTATGTAATAGCAAAGTGTAAATAATCCCAACACTTAGAATCAAAGTAAACAATATTTTTTGCCTCACGATTGTACTGTTAATATGGCATTCGTAGATCAAACAGAGATTCCTTTCAACCACAAGCAACTATTCATTGTAGGCCAGACCTTTTCATTTCTAGTGATTTCAGTCTTCGATGTAAAACTGTATTAGATGAACATAACATATATTAATTGTTGGAAACACAGTAATTACATAGGGTACAAACATACAAAAACTTAAAGCTCCATACACATAATCCTAGAGGAGATACAAATATGTAAACATGCTAAGGAAATTCAATCGCACAAATAGCATGATTTACAGGGAATTACGCCGATCATTGGTCCTAGTGATGGCACTTGGCATTTGATGATTGGTCCCTAATGGATGAGCTTCCCAGGCAGCATCCCTCCAGTAAGTGTAATATACTTCAGGAATGTGTGCAACTTTACGGTAATCTCCATCAAATGTGTCTGGAAGCAGTTTATGGACAAATTCTTGGGGCATGTCAAAAAATTCAAGAATTTGGATGTTGGTAAGGTGTTCAATTCCAGATGGAACACTTTCCAGAAATGTACACCTCTGAATAATTATCTTTTCCAGATTGGGCATTGCTCCCTCCTCGATTATCACCTGTTTTAGAGGTTCCAACTTGTCAAGATCTAACTTTGTAAGCCTTTGAAACTTCCCTGCCTTGAAACGCAGTTCTTCACCAAGATATGCCACAAGAAGATCAAGATGGACTAAGTTTGGCAAATCTTGGAGATACTCAAGTGGATCTTCTCTTAATCGACTCCACCTGAAATAAACTTTAACTAAGTTGTTGAGAGATTTCATCCAATGTGGATATTTCTCTAAATGTCCCGAAATATAGAGCCTCTGAAGGTTCACAGGAGGAGAAGACAAGTAATGCAAGTCAAGGATTTCATCCTCTGCTGTTGCAGTTATGTTCAATGTGTGAAGATTGTGGAGCTTTTCAATGGACGAACATATAGACCTTCCGTCCTCTCTTCTCAATTTGAGAATGCATAGCCTTCTCAATTCCTTCATCTTCCCTAGCTCTAATACTATGCCACTACCAGGGGTTGCCTCAACAAAAGTGAGATGGTGTAAAGATGTTAAAGCTCCCATTCCAACTGGTGGCTTGAATCCAAGTATAAAGTCCAAAGGAAGATAGGAATATTCTACAACACGATACACTATGAGATGTCTCAGATTTGGAAGTTTTAATATCTCTACAGGCAACTGGGTGATATAAGAGTGTTTAAGATCTAATGTCTCTAGCTTTTGGAGCTTCTCGATCGATCGTGGAAGTGATTTAATATTTGTGCATCTCAAGCTTAGATACCTTAAATGGAGGAGTTTGGTGATTGCCTTTGGGAATGATTCTAGATTTGATCCTGACAGAACCAAAACTTTAAGCATCCTACAGCTATTAAGCAGTTCATGTATTGATAACATGGATTCCAAATCAGTCACACCAAAAGCAAGCAAAGAACGAAGTTGAGTGCCAAACCTCAGAGGTTGTACCTTAGCAAGCGAACCATGAATTGATAAGCGACGAACTTTGTTGATCCCTCCACTGGTTTGTTCATTCGCTATCATCACGAGACTTTGGTCTCTTGATTTTGATAGAAGCATTTCGCGGACAAAGTCATGGATTCGACAAGATTTCACACTTCCATCGTCGTCAGATCGTACCAAACGGATCAAGTTTCTGTTGACGAGCTCATTTAGGTAGCCTTGTGCAACTTCTTCCAGTGTTCTTCCTACTTTTTGT
This sequence comes from Forsythia viridissima, assembly GCA_030279155.1. Classification (NCBI taxonomy): domain Eukaryota; kingdom Viridiplantae; phylum Streptophyta; class Magnoliopsida; order Lamiales; family Oleaceae; genus Forsythia; species Forsythia viridissima. Next base: position 11,754,386 of record CM059045.1, on the reverse strand, counting down.
TTCACGAAACCTTCCATTATCCACTGCCGAATCAAGGATTTACTCTCTATTCGATAATCCTCTGGATATATACTAAGATACAAGAAACAAGATTTCAAATAGTAGGGCAAATCTTTGAAGCTAAGCAACAAAATCTTTCTCAAGCTCTCGAGCTTGTCATTGCCTTCCAATTCTGCTCCAAAGCTTTGATTAAGCATCACCCAATCATCGAATCTGTTTCTTTTTGTGGCCAAAACCCCACCAATAGCCACAATAGCAAGCGGTAGCCCTGCACACCTATTCAAGATGTTGTGAGAAATTTCTGTTAAATGTGGAGGGAACGAGCTCCTGTGAAATGTCTTTTGACAAAACAGAGTCCACGATTCCTCTTGAGTAAGGGGCTGCAACATATATACGTTTCCCTCAGTTCCCATACAAGAATGAGACGCTACATCAGTACGACGCGTTGTTATGATGACACGACTGCCATAAGAATTATTTGACAATGCATACTTAATAGCATCCCATGCTTGAATGCTCCACACATCATCAAACACAATCACGTACCTTCTTTCCTGCAAGAATTGCTTAACCACTTCCTTCAGCTGATTACTACTCATAGTATTAATTCCTTGAGGGACCGGTTGCTTCGTCTCATCAAACAGTTGGTGAATTGTGTCCCTTAAAAGCTCCTGAATCTTGAATGACTCTGAAACAGTAATCCAAGCATGGCTTTGGAAATGCTTCTTCACTGCTGCATCATCATAAACTTTCTTAACAAGGGTTGTTTTCCCCAAACCTCCCATTCCAGCCACTGAAATCACCCCGAGTCTTGCACCACCCTCCATCACCCACCCCATCAACTCGCTTTTCCGGCCCTCGATGCCTACAAGCTCAGCTTCTTCAACCAAAAGTGCATCACCTCTACGATCATACGCCAGGCTATTGACAACAACTGAACTCGAGCCTGCCTCCGGGATATTGAACTTATACTGATATCTCTGATGCCTTTCGGCTATGCCCCTCACTCGAATTATAATGCTTTCGATATCTGAAGCAATCCCATTATTGAATCTCAAGGTTGACATCCAGTTAAACAATTTACAAACAAAGACATTAGGCCTGGACTCCTGACGATTCTGTATAAACTTGTCAAGAACATCTTCGGTATCATACGCAACCTCTCGAACTTGCTTAACCCAAACTTTAAGCTCCATATCAGTATCTTCCATGGCATCAGCAACTCTGAGAAATGCTGTCATTCTTTCAAATTCATCTTTAATAGCCTCTATTCCTTCCTTCACTCCCTTCAGTTCTTTCACCTTTTGTTCCCATATAACTGTAAGCCTGTCTAGTAAATAAGTAACAGCACATTCTGCCATTTTTCACTTATCTACTTCTTCAAGTTTAATTATAAGTTGTAATGGCAGATTGATGTTCTTCCCATTATATAACAATAATTTTTGTGTGTGTGTGTTTTCAATAATAATTTCATGGAAATTCAAATCAAATTCATCATCTAAAGACAAACTTGTTGCTTTTTGCAAGTCTTTTTATATCAAAGTAAATGCAAATTTAGTGGAAATAACAGAGCATGACTTTGACAAATAAAGACAAAAATCCTCCCGTCAGCCATTGGCTTTTTATTCATGAACCTGACATGGAAAGGGAATTAAGGATATTCTTTACATTGGGATATTTTCAAAACAAGTCGTTAAAGGATTATTTATTTATTTTTTTCAAAAAATGCGGATTTGTAGATTTTAAAATTTTCATACAATTCACCGGCCATCGAACTAGTCACATAGTGAAATAAACAAGTAAAATATCGTCAATAACTTATGCTAAATGACAAAATTATACAGTTTTAATTTTAATTTTGTAGCGTGTTCGATTTAGTTCATACATTGACTTTTTAGTCTATTCTCCCACTTCGACCTTAAATCAATTAATTCTCAACCCAAAACCATAAAATTGCATAAATTTGATTTCTCTCATCTTTAGGTATGTGTATAGCCCTTCAAATTCCGTCCATCCAATATGCCAAAATTGTCCCTAATATCTCAAAAAATTGATTTTAGTCATGTCAATCCAATTTTTGATATACAACTTCAATTTACGATCCGCAAATTGTGATGAACTCCAAATTAAGGCTTGTATTGATATATTATATGCGCGGTGGAAATTCATAATCTACCCGTGGTGCTTTAGAGCCTGTTTGGTGTAGATTATAAACTAATTTATTTGACCAAAATGGTTTATTTAAACAAGAATAGTCAAAAATATCATGCTACAAAAGCAAAAGTTCACATCTCGTACACTTCGTCACAAAAGTTCGTTCTCTTGCCGATCTGTACCTCTTATCTTTAGGTCTTCCTGGTTTTCCAGAAGGATTGGGGGCCAAAATAACCACTTCCTCTATATTTTTTGGCACTATCCAATTGGACCGGTCACCGAGTGGTACGATGTTACCATCATATGCTGCAATATAAGCTTCTCTCGTGTGGTAGGAAGAACAATATTTATATGTTGTCATTCTATGTTTGCTGATAATTGACAAAGCGTGTTTGCACGGTATCCCGTCAACTTGGAACCTGTTACATGTACAATTGCATTTTTCCATGTCGATTGAATGCTGTGTGTTTTCATCGCAAACTTGATATAAAACGTCGTTTGAACCTGAAACCTGTTTATTGAAACAGATTTGTGATTTTAACTAGTAAATAAAATAAAATAAAATAAACAACTGGCTCAAACGGAAGAAAACATTACCTTCAATTTGAGTGCATCTTTTGAGTTCTCCCTTAGCTTATTCTCATTTTTTGTTGCCAATTTTGTAAAGGTGGAAAGTGTCTTATTATGATTTTTGTACAACCAGTCTTGCAAAATGTTCCTCAAACATTCTAGCAATGTCACGATAGGATAATTGTTCACCGACTTTGTAACAGCGTTCACCGACTCAACAATATTAGAAGTTATCGTAGAATACCGGTTGATTGGCGTATGTGCTCTTGACCACCTATAAAATTCCACTTTCTCTTCCTATATATGAAAATGACATATCAGATTTAGAAAATATGACACACATTTATGCTTATAATAATAAGATGGAATTTTTCTTACCAGATATGGTCGAATCTCATCGTGGACCTTGTCTAATTGTTTCATTTGGTACTCAAATTCAGAAACTGTGTATACTCCAGCAGCAGCATTAAATGGCTTTGTAATGTGTTTCGCTACCTTTCCAAATCGCCACTTTAGGTTTGCAACAAATGGTAAGAACAGAATCTATACATTACGTCTGGATATACCTGATCGATTGCATTTTCTATGCTTTTATATCTATCAAATATTATGCACATCTCATCTCGTTCTCCATAAGCTTCATTGAAATTCATTAGGAACCATTCCCATGCATTGTCGTTCTCGGCATCACCTATCCCGAATGCGAGAACAAATATATTGTAGTTAGCATCCTGAGTACAAGCGGTGAAAAGTAGGGGTGGGCATTTTAACCGGAACCGAGAACCAAGAACCGAGAACCGAGAACCGAGAACCGATCGGGTTTAGGCCGATTCTTGGTTCTTGAACAAGAACCGTGGGTACCCGAACTGGAACCGATTTTTTTTTTTTACAATTTATTCAATGGTCCAACACCAACTAAATAAGATAATTAATATGGGTCTTCAAATGGTTGGTTGGTAAATGTTAAGTAGTTCTATACAAATTAAAAAATATTTTATTTATATTGTTTCTAACTTTACAATTCACTCTTTTTTGAAAGGTTGATGAATGGTAAAGCAAATGAAATGATGGGATGGAAGGAAAATTCGACAATATTTATTGTTATGTTGTTTTGAGAGGAAAAAATTTATGTTATTTTTAGCATTTGTAAAATTTAGTACTTTTTGTTTTTTTTTTTTGTTTTTTGGGTATGTAATTTGGTGTTTCATATTTATACTCTACTAATAAATGCTATTTTGTGGCTTGTTTTGCTATATATTGGATGTTATATTATGCTATCTATTGGATGCTTTATTCATATTTTGTGCATTAGATTAACAAAGTGTTAAAAGTTATGGGTAGAACCGAACCCGAACCCGAACTGACGGTTCGGGTTCGGGTTTAGTTCCAAAAATTACGTGGACCCGAATGGTTCCATTTACGAAATACCCGAACCCGAACCCGAACCAACGGTTCTGGGTATTGAAATACCCGAAACGACCCACCCGACGCCCAGGCCTAGTGAAAAGTGTGCCACAGTAACGCCCAATTAAAAACGTTGCATCGACAACGACCACAAGTTTGCAATGTTTCCATCCTTGTATCGATGCTACCAATGCCATGCACATATATTCAAATTGATTATCTACATTAGTCTTAGTCTGTGTTACGGTCCCTTGATTCTTCAATGTCAACATGTATAAGAAACTTGGGAGCTTGTTGTATGAGTCCTCTGGCTCTCCAACTATTTTTTCCAATGCCGATTCACGTGCCCTCCATGCCTTCCCATAACTCAAAGTCACACCGTATGTTTTCGACGCATCGTTTATGATGTCCCTTCGAGTGTAGATAGTTTTAGCATCCATATACTTGTATTTAATGCAATATGCGAATAGAGAACTTGTTGCCTATCTATGATCTCCCATAATGTAATCCATTGAGCAGTTATGTCCATTTTTAATATATCGTATCTTGAATAAATCTGTGTCGCTCAGTCTAGAAGCTCGAAAATCATAGTTATCAAACCCGGACCGGCCCGGCCGGTCAGACCGAAAAACCGGCGACCCGGTGCCATAACCGGTCCGGTTCTCTTAATTGGACCGCCCAACAATCGAATCGTTTATAACCCGAAAAAATCGCCGGTTTTTTTACTAACCCGGTGACCCGTCCGAGTCATTGCATGATGAATTTTTTTATTTTTCTTCTTACCATATTCTACCTAAAAATGTACCAATTTTTTCTCCACTCTATTAATAAGATGTTAATTTAATAAAATATAATTAATTTAATGAAATATAATCATTTATGTTATTTTTTACAATAATTAATTGATAATATTAGTAGCCTCGTACTTATTTTACAAAATACATTCGTAATAGTGATGATTTTTTACTATAGATGTAGTTTTTTGTTTGATTTATACTTGTATGGTGATATTTAGTTACAAAATTAATATAATGTTTATTGATTAGAGTGTAATAATCATGATTTTATGTTATATTTAAAAAAAATAAACTTATCGATTTGACATGAATTGACCCACCGGTTCAACCACCGAATCTCCAGTTGAACCAACAACCCGGTGACCCACCTCCTTGTCCGGGTCGATGTCCGGGCCGGGTCTGATAACTATGCCGAAAATGCCACATGCAATTATCATCGAGACATTTGAGGACGTATTCTTCTTTGTCAAACCTGTACACCTTATACTGAAAGTTGTTATGAATAGCATATAGGGATATAGTCTTCTTTAACACATTTTTATCCCTAAAAATTCTCCATGCTGAAATGCTGTTGAAGTCTGGGTGTCCAATAACAATGTTATCTTCCTGAATTTCAACTCCTGGCAACTCTGGAATTGTTTCACATACACTAGCAGCAAATCTATGTAGATAGCACAAGTTGTTACCTGAGTAACTCGTTAATGAATGACAATTTAGGTTTTGTTGCTCTAATCTTTCCATCTCTTGATCACCCGAAATATCCAAAGTATATATTGACGGTATATTTCCCAATGAAGGTGTAACATCAATTTACAGGGGGTAACTCTTTAGATTCCGATCCTTTCTTTTAAACTCTAAATAGAACATGAATGTGTTGTCATCCGTTATCTTCATTAAAGACAGGCACCCAGCTACTTCATATTGTATAGATAGTGCACTACTACGTTTATCAAGCTTTAATACAGACATTAACAAATCAACGAGTTCTATATAAGTACAACATATTGGAACAAAAATTCTTGTACCTTCTCCATTGCAATTGATGAAAATATTTATGTTATCTGTACGTGTCAATATCATGGTAATAAATCAATTAATAACAAAGATATTGAAACAGATTTTGTAACATCAATTACAACATATTATTAACAGAGACAATGCAACCTATTTTGTAGCTTCGTTTGCAACAGATACTAAAAATTTATTTCGTAATACTGCTTGCAACATATTAGTATAAGTAGACAATGAAAAGTGTTATAACACCGCTTGCAACATATCAGTAACAGCGGCACTAGAACATATTATGTTACATCGATTGCAACATTTTAATACCAGATACAATGAAACGGCTTTATAACACCGCCTACAACAGATTAACATCAGCGACACTGCAAAATATTTTGTAGCATCGTTTGCAACAGCTTAATGACAGAGACAATGCAACTGGTTTTTGTAACATCATTTCTAAGAACATGGGATCAGAGAATGCAAACAACTTTTCGGCACAGAATTATAACACATTCTTCAACAATGACAAGAGCATATACGAAATCAACGATTTATTAATATAGCAATTGCAACTGATTTTGTAACATCCTTGGCAACAACGTATTAGCAGATATTGAAAATGATCATTAGAATTTGTAACATCAAAAGTGAACTGCAAATTATAACAATGCAATCCACACTTCTAATGAAACAGAAGGAAATGAAGTAAGACTGGAAATAACATCTGATTCTAAATGAGATCGCTTATTTGTAACATGAAGTTAATATGATATAATACAATTGAACAGAAAAATTGTTAAATCTTACCAGAATATAGGGATGTCATCGTCGGACAGGACTTCGCAAGAAGGAGATGAATTGCAGAGTGTCGAGATGAATGAAGTTTGTTTTCATGGAAGACAGATATTGAAAAGATTAGGATTGATTATGATTTTTAGTTAAATATAAAATCCTAATTAATATGGTTAACTGGAGTGAAATGTAGTGTCTGTTACATACAATTATTTAGATTTGGAAAAAAATAAAAAAGGAAAAAAATTACAGCCTCATCCAGTATTCATGTAATATACAAAATGTAACAGTTTTTTTTTATAATTATTAACATATTATGACTTATTGATGAAAATTTTCCACTTAAATATTCACAGTCATCAAATTTTCACTTAATTCATTCTTTTAGTTTTTGGGCCCAGTTATTCTCCTTTAAACCCAATTAAAACTATTAGTAATTTGCCCATTACCCATCTCCACTTCAACGCAATTGAAATTGAAATTTAAGACAATTCAAACCCACTTCTCTCGTTCTCTCTTCCCTGCATCTTAAAACCTCAACTCCTAAACCCTCGAAAAAACCCATTTCCCCACACAAATTATGCTATTTATTTTATCTTTTCTTGAAATCTAATCAATTTTTTGGGTTGTGATTCTTATTTTTCCCCCCGGCTCCAACCCTTAAATGTGAATAAAAAAATGGGAAAATTGTCAATAAGTCACTTCTACATGACTTGTTTCAAATTAGGTCAAAACTTTTTTTTAAATTGTGATTAAGTCATACTTTACAGCAATATTTTGAATTAATTTCAAAATCACCATTGTTAACCATATTTTTCATCAGCACATTCTTCCACCTCCACAAATCTCCTCCACATCTGGCGACTTCCTCATCCACCTCTGGCGACAACCTCTAGTGACCTCCAGCGAGTGCTTCTATGGCGCAGTGTCACTTTTTAATTTCCTATAGTAAAATCTGGGCCATCTGCAATTGAAATTGTGAAGATATCTAAGCATTCATGGAAGGAATGAAAGATTTGTGAAAGAGACTATTCCACAACTTCCTTTATCAATCCTAAAATTAGTCATTGCTGTACGTAAATTGTCAACAGATCTTTCCCATAAAATGATGTTTCAGTAACGTTCGTGTTTGGGATAATGAACTTAATCGGGTGCAACGCTATGCTGCCATGGCGCTAGAGGGCTAGCCGGGAAGTACAAATTTGGTGGGAGGAGCAGGGGGTGTGTGGCACTTCTTGGTGTAGCTAAACTGGCTTTGGGATTGGTTTTAGGCAGTTCTTTGGTGAAGATTTTGGATCAATTTCCAGTTGGGGTTTTAAAGGTTCTTTTGTTGTTTGCTGGGATTGAGTTGGCTATGTGTTCAAGGGACATGAATTCTAAGAAAGAGTTATGCTTATTTACACGCTGTTTCACTTGTTGGCTCAAGTGCAACACTTGTTGTGGGATTGTTGTGCATTTGCTTCTTAGGACAAGAAGATTGGGCGATGGCCCATCTTGTTCCACAGTTAAGTACAATAATCTGTAAATCAAATGTTGAACTGGAGTTGTCTCCGTGCTAGAGTATTTATAAGGATGATTTGTTAGATGAATTTCTATAGGGATGATACTGTATTATAGAAAATAGTATCATAGAATATAGTATCATTATATTAGTTGTAACCATGATTTGCCGCTTGATATTGCAGTATAGAAAACAGCTTGATACTGTATTATAGAATAGCAACTTGATATTGTATTAAGTTGGTTGTGTTGTTAATTAGTCATGAAAGTTGTTTGATATTGTATTATACAAAACAGTATCACAGAAGAAAACAGTATCACAACAGAAATGGGCATAGAATGCTGTAAATATGAGCTTGAATGCTCTACCATCTTATGTAAATAAGAGCTTGAATGCTCCACCATCTAATTGCTGTAATAGGAGCTTGAATATTCCACCATCTAATGTTTAGTCATGTTGTGTTGTTTGATACTGTATTATACAAAACAGTATTACAGAAAACAGTATCATAACAGAAATGGGTATAGAATTCGCATACGTGCTCAGAATTTTTATTATAATATGTTTTCGGAATGGTCTCGACGAGACGGTCAAGACCAGTGGCTTTGTCACTGCATACGATGAATTTTATCTATTTGAAGTCGTCTCTTTAGTTTAAAATGGCAATCTTTAATTTTTTTTGTCAAAACAGTATGATACATTCTCTAAAACAATATCACAAATACTGTTTTAATCCATGATAATGTTTGAATCTATATGGAATGTATTTTATTTATGATACGGTGCTTTTATCTTTGATACGGTTTAATTAGGACAAGATTTGAACTTGTGATACTGTTTAAATGTCTTAGTTTTGTCTATGATACTGTTTTAATCCATGATACTGTTTTGTTTAGGCAATGTGCATTAGTATATTTTGATATTATTTTAATCCATGATACTGTTTCAATCATATAATACTGTTTGAATGTCTTAGTTTTAATACATGATATTGTTTTAATTAGGGATGGCAATGGAGCGGGTTCGGGGCGGGTCGGCCCCCCCGCCCCGCCCCGCCCCGCCCCGCGAAAAATTTTACCTGCCCCGCCCCGCGACCCGCGAATTCGCGGGGCGGCCCTTCGACCCGCCAACCGCCCCGCGAATTTTTTTTTTTTTTTTTTTTTTGAAAACTGAAAAAATAATAAAAAAAATAAATAATTTTTTTTATATATATATTTGTACTAAACAAAACAAAAAAATTATAAAATTGAGGTTATGGTGTAGTGGTTAAGATTTGTAGTTTATAAATTTCAACCCGGGTTCGATTCTTCTTTAGTCTATTTGTAGTGAAAATTATAATTTCTATTATATATTTATATTTTATGATTTTTCAAAAAAAAAAAAAATTCTATGATAGTGTTTGAATCTATGTAGAATGGGTTTTATTTATGATACCGTACTTTTATCTTTGATACTGTTTAATTATGGCAAGGTTTGAACATGTGATATTGTTTAAATGTCTTAGTTTTGTCTATTTAATTCATGATACTGTTTTATTTAGGTAATGTGCATTAGAAATTTTGATACTGTTTTAATCTATGTGGAATGAGTTTTATTTATAATACCATGCTTTTATCTTTGATACTGTTTAATTAGTCATATGTATTGTTTGATACTGTATTATGTAAAACAGTATCACAGAAAACAGTATCACAGTAGAAATGAACATAGAATTTACATACGTACTCAGAATTTTTATTATAATATATTTTTGGAATGGTCTCGACGAAACGGTCAAGACTGCGTACGATGAATTTTACCCGTTTGAAGTCGTCCCTTTAGTTTAAAATGGCAATCTTTAATTTTTTTTGTCAAAACAGTATCATACATCCCCTAAAACAGTATCACGGATAAATGTATCTTTACTGAAGTCACCCTTCATCTTTCTCTTGTTGAACATCCTTTGAACTTGATCCTTATTCATTAACACTCTCAGTTCTTGATTGGTCTTTTGCCATTAATGGACCAACTAATCGATCAGATCCTAAAATATTGAAATTTCAACAATATCAAATTCATGGCTTACCTTGAGATTCACGAATCAGCTTAAAACTTTGGAGTTTTCGATATGACCATGTTTTATGCATAAAATATATTCAAACAATTTAAATAAATAAATGTCTTCATTCTCTAATGACTTGCATTTAAACAAACTGTTCAACATTATTAATCATAGATCGAAAGAGTATCACAACAAAACAAAACAGTATCACAATTAGCGTTTTTTACAATTAAGGATATGTTGGTCTTTTAGCTATAAAATATGATTTTAATTGAATTAAGTTTTGACCATATAACTTTAGAACCTATAAGTACCAAAATAGTGATCGACCTTGAATTTACCCTAAAAAAATTATATAATTTTTTTATATTAGCCCACTCCAATATAATACTCCAATATAATATTCAGGACCTTTACCTTCTAACTATATAAAAACAAGCTTTTCAAAATGATCCGTCAGTACAATTGTAAGTGGCACAATGGTGTTGCATATGGATGCAAAATTGATGTAATATTCTGAAACCCAAACTCAATTACTTGGATCCTTGAGTCTCCACATTTTAACAAATGCTTTTCCATTCCAACAGTGTGCCAAATATAAACACTCCTTGAACTCTACCAAGTAGGCACTGCTATCTGGACTCAACTTTGGATATGAAATTATTTTTGATTTGTCCTTGTCCAAATCGGACGCAATAATGGAATCAGTATCAATCGGATTCGGATGGTTTTGAGTATAAATAATCCAATAAATCACTCCATTAACAAACACAAAATTCTGTTCAAAATGAAATATATCAATCAAATTCCATGAATCTGAGACGATGAGTTTGAAAATTTCACACCTCATACTAATCAAGAACTCATTCTTCTGCATAAACCACCGAACAATTTTGAATTCGTCTGAAAGGGATGAGTAACCTAAACCTACATGACCAAAACGACCACAATCCGGCAGCGTTGCTTCTTCTTGGGTGCTTATATTACAAATGGAAACTCTTTCTCCAACAAAACATACTATATTGTAACACGAAATCACTTCATAAAAATCTTTATTCGTAATAGGGAGACATTTGAAGAAAATGGCCACAAGCCCAGCGATGAAATAAAACAAGACAACAATTATATTGGAGAGCACAATGCAACCAAGGATAATAGTACGGGTGGGTTGGTGAACCGAGGTGAAGAATGTTAAAAGCGTGTTTCACAACCAGATTCTTTTAAGTGGATAAAAGCGCCTAACACTTTAGTGCACTTCTGCGTTGGGTGAATTGATTCATTCGGTCAGTTAATGTTTCTCTCTCATCTATCTCATCCTTTGTTGATAACTCCGATCTAAGGACCGTGTTATAATATGAACGAAAAATAGGCAACAAAAATAACAAAGAAGTCAAGAACACACAGATTTAACGTGAGAAATCACACTCGTGTTTTTTTTCTCATAATTTTATTTCATCACATATGGAGCACCGCGAACTTTTTGAGGTCGGCTCAACAGAATTTGGGTCATCGAACTCTAACAGAACAGAATTACAGTGATGGTTTTGGCCTTGATTTATGGTGGTTGGTTTCTAATGATCTGGTGAAATCTTTGTTATCCTTGGACGGCAGGTGAGGTGATCGTTTGTGGTTTTTTGATCTAAGCCATTGAATTTTCTCTAAGGGTGGTCTGTGAATATCCTTGATGTGTTAGTAGTAAAGATCTTGGATATTGTTGTATTTTGTTATTCTTCATTATCTATGTAATAGCAAAGTGGAAATAATCCCAACACTTAGAATCGAAGTAAACAATATTTTTTGCCTCACGATTCTACTGTTAATATGGCATTAGTAGATCAAACAGAGATTCCTTTCAATCACAAGCAACTATTCATGGTAGGCCAGACCTTTTCTTTTTCATTTTTTTTTTTTTTGGTGATTTCAGTCTTCCATGTCAAACCGTATAACATATATTAATTGTTGGAAACAAACTAATTACATAGAGTACAAACATACAAAAACATAAAGCTCCATACACATAGTCCTAGAGGAGATACAAATATATAAACATGCTAAGGAAATTCAATCGCACAAAATAGCATGATTTACAGGGAATTACGCTGATCATTGGTCCAAGTGATGGCTCTTGGCATTTGACGATTGGCCCCTAATGGATGAGCTTCCCAGGCATCATCCCTCCAATTAGTGTAATATACTTGAGGAATGTGTGCAACTTTATGGTAATCTCCATCGAATGTATCTAGAAGCAGTTTATGGACAAATTCTTGGGGCATGTCGAAAAATTCAAGAACTTGGATGTTGGTAAGGTGTTCAATTCCAGATGGAACACCTTCCAGAAATGTACACCTCTGAATAATTATCTTTTCCAGATTGGCCATTGCTCCCTCCTCGATTATCACCTGTTTTAGAGGTTCCAACTTGTCAAGATCTAACTTTTTAAGCCTTTGAAACTTCCCTGCCTTGAAACGCAGTACTTCACCAAGATATGCCACAAGAAGATCAAGATGGACTAAGTTTGGCAAATCTTGGAGATACTCAAGTGGATCTTCTCTTAATCGGCTCCACCTGAAATAAACTTTAACTAAGTTGTTGAGAGATTTCATCCAATGTGGATATTTCTCTAAATGTCCCGAAATATAGAGCCTCTGAAGGTACACAGGAGGAGAAGACAAGTAATGCAAGTCAAGGATTTCATCCTCTGCTGTTGCAGTTATGTTCAATGTGCGAAGATTGTGGAGCTTTTCAATGGACGAACATATTGCCCTTCCATCCTCTCTTCTCAATTTGAGAATGCATAGCCTTCTCAATTCCTTCATCTTCCCTAGCTCTAATACTATGCCACTACCAGGGGTTGCCTCAACAAAAGTGAGTTGGTGTAAAGATGTTAAAGCTCCCATTCCAACTGGTGGCTTGAATCCAAGTGTATAGTCGAAAGGAAGATACGAATATTCTACACAACGATACACTATGAGATGTCTCAGATTTGGAAGTTTTAATATCTCTACAGGCAACTTGGTGACATAAGAGTGTTTAAGATCTAATGTCTCTAGCTTTTGGAGCTTCTGAATCGATCGTGGAAGTGATTTAATATTTGTGCGTCTCAAGCTTAGAAACCTTAAATGAAGGAGTTTGGTGATTGCCTTTGGGAATGATTCTAGATTTGATCCTGACAGAACCAAAACTTTGAGCATCCTACAGCTATTAAGCAGTTCATGTATTGATAACATGGATTCCAAATCAGTCACACCAAAAGCATGCAAAGAACGAAGTTGAGTGCCAAACCCTTGAGGTTGTACCTTTGCAAGCGAACCATGAATTGATAAGCGACGAACTTTGTTGATCCCTCCCCTGGTTTGTTCGTTTGCTACCATCATGAGACTTTGGTCTATTGATTTTGATACAAGCATTTCGCGGAGAAAGTCATGGATTCGACAAGATTTCACACTTCCATCGTCATTCGATCGTACCAAACGGATCAAGTTTCTGTTGACGAGCTCATTTAGGTAGCCTTGTGCAACTTCTTCCAGTGTTCTTCCTACTTTTTGTTTCACGAAACCTTCCATTATCCACTGCCGAATCAAGGATTTACTCTCTATTCGATAATCCTCTGGATATATACTAAGATACAAGAAACAAGATTTCAAATAGTAGGGCAAATCTTTGAAGCTAAGCGACAAAATCATTCTCAAGCTCTCGAGCTTGTCATTGCCTTCCAATTCTGCTCCAAAGCTTTGATTAAGCATCACCCAATCACCGAATCTGTTTCTTTTTGTGGCTAAAACCCCACCAATAGCCACAATAGCAAGCGGCAGCCCTGCACACCTCTTCAAGATGTTGTGAGAAATTTCCATTAAATGTGGAGGGCACGAGCTCCTGCGAAATGTCTTTTGACAAAACAGAGTCCACGATTCCTCTTGAGTAAGGGGCTCCAACATATATACGTTTCCCTCAGTTCCCATACTAGAATGAGATGCTACATCAGTAAGACGCGTTGTTATGATGACACGACTGCCATAAGAATTATTTGACAATGCATACTTAATAGCATCCCATGCTTGAATGCTCCACACATCATCAAACACAATCACGTACCTTCTTTCCTGCAAGAATTGCTTAAGGACTTCCTTTAGCTGATTACTACTCATAGTATTAATTCCTTGAGGGACCGGTTGCTTCGTCTCATCAAACAGTTGGTGAATTGTGTCCCTTAAAAGCTCCTCAATCTTGAATGACTCTGAAACAGTAATCCAAGCATGGCTTTGGAAATGCTTCTTCACCGCTGCATCGTCATAAACTTTCTTAACTAGGGTTGTTTTCCCCAAACCTCCCATTCCAGCCACTGAAATCACCCCGAGTTTTGCACCACCCTCCACCAACCACCCCATCAACTCGCTTTTCCGGCCCTCGATGCCTACAAGCTCAGCTTCTTCAACCAAAAGTGCATCACCTCTACGATCATACGCCAGGCTATTGACAACAACTGAACTCGAGCCTGCCTCCGGGATATTGAACTTATACTGATATCTCTGATGCCTTTCGGCTATGCCCGTCACTCGAATTCTAATGCTTTCGATATCAGAAGCAATCGCAGTATTGAATCTCAAGGTTGAAATCCAGTGAAACAATTTACAAACAAATACATTAGGCCTGGACTCCTGACGATTCAGTATAAACTTGTCAAGAACATCTTCGGTATCATACGCAACATCTCGAACTTGTTTAACCCAAACTTTAAGCTCCATATCAGTATCTTCCATGGCATCAGCAACTCTGAGAAATGCTGTCATTCTTTCAAATTCATCTTTAATAGCCTCTATTCCTTCCTTCACTCCCTTCAGTTCTTTCACCTTTTGTTCCCATATAGTAGTAAGCCTGTCCAGTAAATGAGTAACAGCACATTCTGCCATTTTTCACTTATCTACTTCTTCTTCAAGTTTAATTATAAGTTGTAATGGCAGATTGATGCTCTTCCCAGTATATAACAATAATTTTTTTTGTGTGTGTTTTCAATAATAATTTCATGGAAATTCAAATCAAATTCATCATCTAAAGACAAACTTGTTGCTTTTTGCAAGTCTTCTTATATCATAGTAAATGCAAAGTTGGTGGAATGGAGAAGAAAATAATAGAGCATGACGTTGACAAATAAAGAAAAATCCTCCCGCCAGCCATTGGCTTTTTATTCATGAACCTGACATGGAAAGGGAATTAAAGATATTCTTTACATGGGACATTTTCAAAACAAGTTCTTAATCAATTTTTTTTTTATTTTTTATCTCCAAAAATTGCGGATTGGTAGATTCTAAAATGTTCGTCAAATTCACCGGCCGTCGTACTAATCACGTAGTGAAATAAACAAGTAAAATATCGGCGACAACCTACGCGAAATGACAAAATTATATAATTTTGTAGCGTGTTGAATCAATTAATTCTCAATCCAAAACCATAAAATTATATATGAGTCTTTGATTATTTAATTTAGACTTTTAAATACTTTGATTGATATTTTTCAAATAATTGACTTTTGACAGATTTCATTAATTTTTATTCACTTTTATAGATTTTAATACACTCTTACATATTTTTATGCATTTTTAATTTTTTATAGATTTTATTTTAGAAGATTTTCTTAGACTCTCACGTACTTTTATGCACTGACTTTATTTTTTCAATTAAAAATTTTGAATATAAAAATTTAATATTTTACAATTAAAAAAAATTGTAGCAAGATAAAAGTTTAGTAATAATTTATTTAATTTTATTAATCTTATTAAATTCATAAAAAATAGTGTTCTATTTAATTACCGCAAGTAAACTACGTCAAAAGTTAATAATATAAATTATTAACTCACTCTATTTTTTCTTTTAGGTAAACCTATAAACTTTCAAATAGCTTGTGGATAAATTCAAAAAATTATGGCACATGACTCTTTTAAAAATATTTTCCAACAAAAAATTTATCCATTTCATTATCTCTCTTTTATATTTAATAATCTATAGGTAACATGTAATTATTAGTCACCACAATTACATAAATAAATAACCAAAGTATCAATTTACGAAGAAAAAAAAATACAACCATGCAGGCTCATCAAGATAAATAAAAAAAATGAAATAAAAATAAAAAATACAATAATAAAATTTAAATTTTTAATATGGTGAAATTTATTAATAAACTATAATCAACAATTATATAAAAATTTAATTATAAATTTATTTATTTTTTAATAAAAAATGGAAAAACGGTGGGGAAATAAGAGAAGATATTTAATAATCTATAGGTAACATGTAATTATTAGTCACCACAATTACATAAATAAATAACCAAAGTATCAATTTACGAAGAAAAAAAAATACAACCTTGCAGGCTCATCAAGATAAATAAAAAAAATGAAATAAAAATAAAAAATACAATAATAAAATTTAAATTTTTAATATGGTGAAATTTATTAATAAACTATAATCAACAATTATATAAAAATTTAATTATAAATTTATTTATTTTTTAATAAAAAATGGAAAAACGGTGGGGAAATAAGAGAAGAAAATGGTTATGAGGAAAAAAAATCACATTTTCTAAACGTTCATAGAAGGAAAAGGAAGAAAATGGAAAAATGGTTAGGAGAATATTGAAAAGAAAAGAAAAATCAAATTGATTAGAGATAAAAATATTAATATTTTTTTCATAAAAATTATTGGTAATTAATCATGGTTATAGAAGGAAAAGAAAAAAGAGAGAAAAAATAGTTAAGAAAATATATTGAAGAGGTGAAAAATCATATCGAAGAAAGTAAAAATTATTAATCTTGACGATACAGTTTGTTGAAGGAAAAAGACGTTTAAACTCCATAAAAATCTTATCAAGTCTTAATTAAATACACCCCTAAAATTGTATAATTTGATTTCTCTCAACATTAGGTATATAAAGTCTCTCAAAACCCTTCAAATTTCATCCACATCCAAGATGCAAAAGTCTCTCTAAAATATCAAAAAATCTAGGTGGAACTATGCGACTAACTGTGCATGCGCCACCGATGCGAACACACAATGTGGTGATATATGGTGATATATTATATGCTTGATGAAAATTCATAAATCTACTAGTGCTACTCTCAAAAGTTTGCTCATTCCATTGTTTAACACTCGTTTTTGCTCCTTTTTGGCCAATGTGTTTCTTAAGTTCGAAGTTGTTCCTAAAAGATAAAAACACAGTAAAAATCAAAAGATATTCAAACAAATCACCAGTAATTACTATTATATAATAAATGAACACTAGATAAAAATATAAAAGCACTTTTATAGTATACTATCAAGTGGCAAAAAATTCCATCTTAACGATATTTTTCAACTGTCACCGAAACATTTTTCCGAATTGTAATTACTTTCAAACTCTCAAAAATGTTCACAGCACTTAAGGAATTGAGAAACACTTAGGGTGTGTTCTCTTTAGTGTTTTGGACCCATTTTCCATTTTGTGTTTTTGAAAATAGAGAAAACACGTTCTCTTTGCCATTTTTGAAAATGCATTTTTCAAAACACCCAAAAAAATTTCAAAGGAAATGGAAAATGGTATTTTTATCGTTTTTGCGTTTTGTGTACAACTAATGGCTGTTTTCCAAAATGGTTGAAAACGCGCATTTTCAATGAGGAGGTCCACGTTTCGAATCTAGCAGCCGGCATTTTATTTTTTTTTTTTTTTTACGCTGGACAAAATAATTATAATTTAACCAATATGCGCGTTTTTTTTGATAAAAAGCTGTTCCTTGCCAAAATGGTTAGCACACACTAATTCCAACAAGGAGGTCAGGGGTTCAACTCTCCAAATGCGCGCGGCTTCTTTGTTTTTGTTTTGAATTAATATAATTGTTTTGAATTTCAAATAATTCTAAATATAATTGTTTTTAATTCCAAACATAATGTTTTTTAATTATTTTTAATTAATAATTATTTGTAATTCTAAATAATTCCAAGTTTTTAATTATTTTTAAATATTTTTAATTCCAACAATAATTATTTTTCAATGTTTTTAAATATTTTTAAATTGTTTTTAAATATTTTAATTGAACTTAAATATTTTTAAGTCCAACAATAATTGTTTTTAAATATATTTAATTATTTAAAACTATGTTTTTAATTCCAAATACTTGTTTTTAACTATTTTTAATTGTTTTTAAATGTTTTTAATTCTAACAATCAATGTTTTTAAATGTTTTTAATTTTAAATAATTGTTTTTAAATGTTTTTAATTGTTTTTAAATGTTTTTAATTCTAACAATCAATGTTTTTAAATGTTTTTAATTTTAAATAATTGTTTTTAAATGTTTTTAATTGTTTTTAAATGTTTTTAATTCTAACAATCAATGTTTTTTAAATGTTTTTAATTCTAAATAATTGTTTTTAAATATTTTTAATTCCAACAATCAATGTTTTTAAATATTTTTAATTCCAAATAATTGTTTTTAATTATTTTTTAAATCTTTTTAATTAATAATTGTTTTTAATTCCAAATTTTTTTCAATGTTTTTAATTCTAACAATAATTATTTTGAATTGTTTGTAATTAATAATTATTTTTAATTTCAAGTAAGTCCAAATTTCTAAAATGTTTCAAGGAAACGCGTTTTCGAGTTTTTTGTTTTCAGAAACAATTTTCGAAAATTTCAAAAAGAACGCATTTTCAAAAATATCAAAACAAACACTCAAAACACAAAACACAAAATGAATTCAAAACACAAAACACAAAACACAAACGCAAAGAGAACACCACCTTATTTTTTCTCTCAATGCTATTTTCGAATTCTTATGATGCCTGCAACTGCAAGCACATAGTTCTGGCGTATCATATTGGAGCTAGAAATATGGTTATTGAATGGCTGTAGCACGCAAAAACATCCTGTAGCCACCGCTTATAAAATGTGCATCCAATGGATAACAGTTCACCAAAATAGTTCAAAAATGTGCTTCAGCTTTGTACAAATTCAGTACCATACCAATAAATAATCCCAGAAAGTATCAGAATAACAGTGAAAAAGAGAAACAAGTCAATATTCTTTTTTCTAACTCTCTCTTTAAACCAAGTGTCCCCAGGTTCCTTAACAAAAGAACATTGAACTGCTGACATTTTTGTGGAGTGCGGGTAACTCGGGCACTGCAGGCAATCCTCCATGGCTCGATGACTGTTCAGACAGTTCATCAAACTTGATGAACTGGGACATTTGGCTTGCAGCAAGGTGGGCGTAACATATAGGAGCGACTGCAGTCGAAAAATAAGTTAGTACAAAAAATGGATAAAAGCAAAAATATGTGAGCACAAGTTCATTACCTATAGAGATGGCTGTAGTGCTCCTTTGGTACCTGAAAATTCATGTTGTCTATTTGTTACTAAGTGGCATAGTGAAGTTGAACAGAAAATGAAGCATGATTGAACCTCAAATATTACTAAATCTAGGCAACTACGAGAGAGTAACAAAATAACAGCGAACTTGTTTACTCACACATATGACAAAGAATGAACGAGCTCCTGTAAATCATCGGCAGAGAAGCCAATCTCATCGTATAACACGTGATAATGTGTAGGCCGAGTTGTTCCCTGTAAAACATACAATTAATATCTACAAATTACAATTTCACAAAACTATAAACAGAGATGACTGAAAACTTACAATCATTCCCGCATGAGCACACATGTAGAAGTCATTGTTCTTTGCATGACAAATTCCAGTGTCTATTACAGTCCCTGCACATTTACAATATCAGAGAAGTTCAAACATCATTAATTGTCGTAGGATCCACTGCTGCTTATAATCTTCAAAAAGCTTTACCAAACAAGCACTAAACGTAATCATTTTTGGTGAATAAATGATAATGACAGACCAGGTGGAACATTGTCTGGAGAATTGGATTGAAAAAATTTGGTGTGGTGATTCTTTTGTGCTACAACCACTGTGAACTTCGGAGACCAGTTAGCATCGAGAAACTTGCACGCCTGAAAAAATTGGCAACTCTTAGAATACAATATGGAAAAAGGGATGACTCGCAATATAAAGGAATGACATGCCTCAGTTATTTGCTCCAGCTCAATGTTCAAAACTTGATTGAATTGAGACTCGCTCACTCCGTCCCTACAAATTACAAGTGCAAATGTTTCAACAAAAATATAATATGAAACAATATGCAAAACAGGAAAAGGTGATTAGACTAATACCTGAAAATAATTATCTGCTCAGGTTTCCTTTGTCCAGAACTATGATAGAAGTCCAATAACAGCTCCCTGAGAGTCCATATAAAGCTCTTTAAGAAACAAGTCAATTATATGATACTTTCTTTATATGGAAATCATTTTCAAAATATATATCCTTCTAAATCAGAACTAAATAACCTGAAAATGCCCTCATCCTTTGCATCCACTTTCTTAAATAAGGAATCTATCATTTCAAGTTTTGGTGACTGAGTACGAACGGCAGCCCGATAACGAGAAATCAGAGGCCACCGTCTTGAACTAACCACCTAGTGATTCCATGTACAAGAAAAACTATATCAGATGTATAATATGGTGCTACGAACTCATATGAGAGGAGTAAGTCGTTTCCGAATTGACTAGGAAACATGGAAAAGTACAAAATACCGCAGCAATCGAGGGAAGATCCGAACGTGTAGTCGATCCATGGGAGACATCCATTCCAACAATAAGGGTTGGAACTTGTGAAATCATGGGTATGGAAGGAGAATGCTCAATGGATAACAGGGAATTCATACCACCCATCTGGAAGGAAAATATTAAAGAGAAGAAAAGATGAGTGTGGATACAAGCAATAATGAATACTAAAGAAGTCACAAACGTGTTAACTGATCTATTTTGGATTACACAACTTGCCTTGGCATTTATCTTCAAGAGCACATTAGTAAGGTACTGGTCGTTGACTCTTGTAGGTGCAATGCACTGAGTAACTACCCCAAGTTCAGTAAGATTTGCCTTCTTCCATGGCCCTTCAATGAGAATAAGAACAACAAAAATCATGATTTTGCATAAGAAGGAATAACAGAGATTAGAGGAATAAGCAAAGAAAAAGTCCAACCATAGAGTTTAGAATTTTTCCTCTCTGGGAGAACGCAAAGGAGAAACTGGGGTGCTGATGGAAGTGATGACATTAACAGTCTAATCATCTTCTCCACCCTAACAGGAGCAGGATTATTGCGGAACTCAGGACTCTCTTCAAAAGTTCGAAAGGGTTTATCAATCATCTACAAGAGATAAATAAATAATTGATAACATCAAAAACATATTTGAACAATTTTTGGAGTTTCAAATTGAAATTAATAGAAGATGGAAATACTGACAATTCCTTTCATTTGACCGCATCTGATTAGATCCCGACACAAATCAGTCAAATTACAGCGAGCAGAAAAGTTTACAACAGCCCAGTGTTCAATTTTTGTCGGATTAACCATTGTCTGCAAAGCATAGCTTCAGTGTCAATACCACCAATAACATGGTTTCCCTATATTAATGAAAAAAACAAGTGTCCAAAGAAGTATACCTTGTTGTTAAAGTTCCACCTTCCATTGCGAGGGATAAAGTTCTCATTCTTTCCCACTGTCAACTGCAAGGAAATAAGAATGATGAGAAAAGAAGGAAAAACTCTTTAGCCATTTGCCACTCCTCAACCTGGTTAAAACTTAAACCAAACAATATACGATAGACGAAATGCTAGACACCTTAATTTAGAGAGCGATTACCTTGGGGGGTGCCAAAACGCGACCTTGAACTTCGGTGAAATCTCCATTGATAGAAATTCCAGAAGACAAAAGAAGAGGGTCAGCATTGTAATTGCTTTTACGAAGTGCCTGCACTCAAACCTCAGCAATCATTAGAATCCACAACATGAAAATTAAAGAAAGCAAGACTAAGAAAAATCTTTGAAACTTGCTTGAGACAAAGCTGTCTTCCGTTCTTGCGGCTTCTGACGGGATTTTTCAACAAGGGAAGCTTTCTGTAGACTGGACAGAGATCTCGTATATCGTTGTAAGGAAACCAATAAGCAGAGCTATAAAGGAATAAGTAAACACGGTTACTTAGTGAACTCAAAATGAGGGAGATTAAGCTTCCGTTCATGAAGTAAAGAGTACCTCAATTGGAAGGTAAATGGGACGCTTTGGTTTTCCAACATTGATACATGGATAGTGTTGAGAATATTCTAATTTTATACCCCGATGTTCATCAAAATACTGATAAACAGACAGTTCTACAGTTTCAGGATCCCCCTCCTTTCCATTTCTTAGTTTCATATCAAACCTAAAACATGAATACAAGGTACTTGAGAAAACAGACATTGAAACAATAACAAAAAGACAAAGTTAGCAGCAAGAGCTCACTTTTGATCTTTGCAGGTCTTTTCACTCAACCCAGTGATTTTATATTCCAAATTAGAGTTGGTAGCCTTAACTCTAAGGTTCTTCAGGGTCTTTTTAGCCTGTTTATGGAAGCAAGCTGATAGTTGTAAAGGACAACATCATAAATTGCTACAGAAATGCTAAAGATAAGACAGAAATAATGGATTACCTGGATCCAGTTAATCGAATCAGGATGCCTGACTTTCTGGTTCTCAATAAGAAAATCCATGACTGGCCCAGGTTTAACGAGCATTGTAGTGGATACGTCTGCCAATTAAAAAGATGGTCTAAAATTTCTATAACAAAAGTTCAGAAAATAGAAGGCTTGATAAAAAAAATCACTGCAATTGAAATCTTACCAACATTCAGAGAAAGGCCTCCCTGAGTGGCCCTGAAACTCGAGTGGAAACCTCGGCATCCAACAACACCACCCCCTATCTCCACAAAGTTTCTTGGTTCATTGTGAAAAAACGATTGCCGGACTAGAAGGCAACCCCTTCAAAAAAAGATTCCATTATTTGATAAAAAGTTGATGAAATGTGTTATTGAAAAGTTAATAAAAATTATAGATATATACGATTAAAATTAATTATTGACTTTAACTTCAAATTTTTAGCAGATTTTTTACTCCATCAAACATGCTCTTAAGAAAATGTGCAAGATTCTTACTGTTTAGCCGCATTCTGTCGCAGTATGATATCGAGTACTCTCACAGCTTCTTGAAACTGATCAGAATCTTGTCCTCTGAGTGCATTTGCGATTGCTTGAGTTGGAATTTTGGCAGCAAAGTTTATTGCAACTTTGTATGTTTTGGAACGAGAAAAACCACGAGATCTCTTCTTATCACCCTCACTTGGGCTACCATGGCCTCCAAAGTCTCCACTATCCAGTTTCCTGTAAACAACAACATCTTATCGTATTATAAGGTAATTAATTTCTTAAGAACGTTCAAAGGAGTGAAAAAAATCTGAAAACAAAGACTTTCAAAAAAGGTAAAGAGTTTAAAGAGTACCTATTTGATGACACATCGTCGAGAACAACAGTGAACTCGAGCTTGTTACGTGGTAAAGAACCAATAGTAAATAAACTCTTCTCACCGTCGTAGGCAAAATATTTACCATTGAGATCAGAAGAATATGTTTCATGGACCTTATCGAGTATTCTTCTTCCTACATTTTTTGCGTCAACATCTGTTCCATCTTCGTACATTATGTTAACCTACGTAAACAAATTAATAAGCAGAGATAAGGTAACGTTCCTCTCAGTTTCTAACACACAGGCACATCATGTGTGTTTCTGCATCACACACTGTTTTTTCTTCCAAATGAACTTCTGATCATCATATAGTGAAAATTAATGTGATGAAAGTAGATCCTCTCTCTTGTTGACAATCTAGTGCTGTTGGATAGAATTTAAAAATAGTTTTTAAGAGATTTTGAAAATGTTTGTTATTGCTTATAAGTCGGTCAAACTTCATCCACAACTTTTATCATACTTATCCACTTTTCATTCGACTGCTTATAATCTACAAAAAAATTTACCAAACATTTGATAAAAATTGATGAAATGCATAGCTGAAAAATTGATAAAAATCGTGAATCCATAAAATATGTGATTAAAAATAATTTTGATCAAAAAATAATTTATTTAATTGCATTAAAGTCCAGATTGTTCGTTCATCATGAATATAGAGCGATGCTTTTTAGTGCTTGTTCGGCTGCCATTTTATCTAAAAAAATTCATTTTTTTGCCTACAATTTTTGACTTTTCAACCCTTTTTACACTACCAAAAAATTTGAAAAGTCAAAAAGTAAAAAAAAAGACCCATTTTTTTCCAAAAAAACTCTACTGAACAAGCCCTTAATTGCATTAAAGTCCTTAATTTTTGTTTATAGCTGCACTTAAGTCCTGTAAACTATGCAATAAAAACAAAATGTTATCGGAGCCAAGTGCACAATTTTGAAATTTCACCCCACAAACACACACAGAGATAAAAACAAGAAATAGAAAGATACACTGTAGTGGAAGAAGTCCTCCTTTGTGCTCGCCAACCGAACTTTAAAATGGTTGGTCTGCAACTGTAGTTTGGCTCCTCTTGAAGCAAGACTCCGTCGAGCCATAGGTACACGATTTGCCGTCGGTGCCTTCAGTGGCACCAAATTGTCCGGCAAAGCTGCCGGAGGTGGGGGCAGCTTTTCAGATGATACAACGTCCTTTGGAGGTTCCATTACGACAAATCTGTCCAACACAAACAAAAGCAAAAATTAATATTAATTTCTTAGCCTAAGACATAAAACATATGGATACTCCAATTGCTCGAAAATAAATTAATAAAGAAAAATATTAAAATACATGTACACTACAACCTCAAATTCTTTCAATATTAATGACCCAATATGACAGACTTATTTGACGTCAGACAAATCATTTATAGATACTTTATTACATAAACTCATTTAATTAATCTTATTTAGCACAATGAATATGAAAGGTCGATAATAATTACTGCAAATGATGTTACAGCAATGAAGAAACTCGGGATTAATGACACGTTAAATAAACGCGCATAAAGATTATAAATAATAATAAATATTTGAAAACTGAATAAAAAAATAGAAAATGGATTAGTGACAACCTCGTACCCACATGCATAAATCTAAGACGTAAAATAAAAAAAAAGGCAGATCTGAGAAGATAAACAGCTTAAAACGTATACATGCAGAAAGATAGATAAAAACACTTCAAAAACCCTAATAATGAGTGAATCTGAAGAACTCAAAAAAAAAGTATAAAACAAAACATCAGTCGTATTAAACCAGTTAAACCCACTTCTGCAATAATTTTTTTTTATCAAAATACTTCTGTAAATCTAAATAAAAATAAAAATACAAAAAACTCATCATTCACAGAGATGTGTACGGCTCTGAGTCTGTGTGTGTATAGTAAATTTCAAAACTCAAATCCCAGAAAACCAAAGGCAAAAAAACATGTATAACCCATGTACAGAATCTGGGATTTTTTTTCCAAAAACAAATCACAAAGGAAACAAAAACATCTTTTAATAAGTTTAGCCAAACAGCTAGCGAAGATTAGAGAGAGGAGGAGAGAAGGAGAGAAGGATCCTAGTCTATACCTGAACTCACTGGAGGAGTGAGAGAGTAGCTTCGTCTAGAGAGAGAGAGGGGGGAGGCACAAAACCCTAGAAATATGAAAACTGTAATAGGAGTTTTAGGAGAGGGTTTAGGGTAAGGGATTTAAAGGGCCAACTCCTACTTATATGCAGGTAACAGAAATTTGTTCTAATCCGTCTCTCTTACTTTTTTGTCGTGTTCAATACCAAATTTTACGAGGTACGACGTGGACATTTGATGCAATTAAAAAATAATAAAACAAAATTATGGTAATAATATAATTATTCTTAATATAATTTTAATTTAATAAAATTATTTGTATTTAGTTTTACTTCACACAGGTCAATTCATCTAGCTAGGTCTATTTGCTAAAGTTAAAGTCAGAATCTTATGTGTCATTTATTTAGAAAGCGATAATTGTATCTGTCGTGTTGATTGTACTGTTTGTTTTATGAGTATCTCAGTTTAAAAGACGACCAAAACATGCATTGCAATAATGGAAGATAAGTTAAGATCCATAAATATTATTTTGAAGAATGTAGACGTTCGTGTTAAATATCTACTAATCTTTTAGAATAATGTTATTTATAGTTGTTCATTACCGTTAGTCATCCTACGTGGCATTAGTCAATTGAATGAATTATTTACTCCAATTAAGTAATGTATTTATAGTCATTAACTATAAATAATTCATCTAATTGAGTAATGTCATGTAGGATGACTACCAGTCATGAGCAACTATGAAATGCATTACTCAATATTTTTTTTTAATACAAATTTGGTAAACTTTGAAATTTTAACTAGATAGAATTTTAATTAATTGAAATTTATGCATTTACAGTGTTCCATGATGCTAAAAGATAGAGACTGCGTGTTTGGGTTTTATTTTTCTTAATTTTAAAGCAAAATATATTACACTTCTAGAGGTAATTGGTTTTTAGATTGATGCTCCTTACCTATTTAAAAATTAAATAAATAAATAAATAAAAGTACTCACTTTTCGTCTCACTTGTTGGCTTTATTCTTAAATTTGAAACTATCGTTTTTCTCAAAATTGTGTCACTATATCGAACTATACAATAAATGGCCAAAAAATAGCTTTATTGTCCACTTTTACAAGATTCCACGAAAATTGGGTTACCAACACTTAATAATCACTATGGACACTACAAAATTACAAGTTCTTCATTCAAGTTCATTTTGTTGCAATTATACGTATTACAAATACGTTACGTGTTATATTTAGATTTTTAGTTAATATTAAATAGATAATTATATTGCTTATATCAATTGTTTATAAAAAAAAAAAAATGAGTGTTGATTTTATTTTGAAAAAACATAAAATGATTCATTATTATAAACTAAAACGTTGAGAGAAAGTCTGATTTTTACAAAGTGTGTTTGGGGTTTTTCTTCCAAAATCATTTCTTCTTATGCAATAAAAACCCCATTTTCAAGGAAAAAAATCGCCAGTGGCTTCACGGTTGAAAAAATCTTCGGATTTTTTTGGACAATATGAATTTGGTTGTTGAATGTGGAGAAAAAGTGAAGACTCGAGAAAGGGGAGAGAGAATGAAGTACACTTGATCTCACGCTTTTAGCTAGCCTTCGCCTTTCAAGTATTGTTTTAGATCAAATAACACGTGAATTGCACTTGAGACATATAACAGATAAAATTCTTGCAAATTTGATTTTCACACTAGATTATCCATGTCAACCAAAACTATATATATAGTTTTACCTTTTCATTTTCATATTATATATAAAATTATATTAAAGGATATTAAATAATCTTTTTTATCTCTTTTTCACATTATTTAAGAGACTTTTTTATATTTTCTATTTTGATGGAAACATGGCTTTTCGTTGAAAAAATGCCGTTATAAAGTAATATTGAAGGGAAATTATGAAATAAAATTTAGCTCTTACAATATATACACGTATACGTCTTAAGTTAGATTCAGTATGTTGTTTAAAACATATTTTAAAATAATTAAATGAAAGCAAATTATGGAGACATACTATGAGATTACTAACTATTATAAAGACATCGCCTCTATTTTAAAAACTACATAAACCTTCCATAAAGTTTATATTTTGTAGCAAATTCGCCCACCGGCAAAACAGAAATAAATATTTTATAATATTTAAATAATTATAAATTTTGATTTATTTCTTAAAAAATATATACGTTTTGCAAATACAATCGACAAACTTCTTATTGTCAAATGAGCACACATATTTTAGGTATTTAGTAAATTTTAAAAAATTAACTACAGAAAAATATGTATTATGTGACAATAGATTTTGAAAAGCAACAAAAATGTAAATTTTTAAATTATGCTTTTAGCTTCTCTTATTATCTATAATTAAAATATAATTTTTAACCCACTTGAATGAAATTAATTTATTTTCGGTTGTAGGTTTATTAGTAATTTTATAAAATTTGAGATTCAATATATATTATTATTTTTTAAATAACTATGATGGATATATTGATTTAAATAAATATTTAATAATATTACATGTTACAAAAATAAAGGTAAAATTTTACAATATTAACAATGTTAATAATATATAAGAACTTTATTATCGTCAAAGTTTATTTTAGTAATTCTATACTATAATAAAAAATCACTTTTGTTAACCAAATGTCAAAATGTTGAGTTTGAAATATACAACAATTTTAAAATAAATTTAATCAAATACTTAATTTATTATTTTCGCAACTGATTCTCTCAAAATTTGTAACAATACCAAAGCAAGCCTAAATGCGTAAACTTGGTTACAAAAAAGAAAGAAGAAAAAATAAATTTTTTTTCAATACGTCGATAAATGAAGAAAATAATTCAAATTACAAAATATTAAAACTTGATTTGTTCATTCATTGCATTTTTTGTTGAGTAATGCTATTCATAGTCGCTCACTACCGATAGTCATTCTACGTGACATTACTCAATTGGAGTAATTATTTATAATTGTTGATTATGAATACATTACTCAATTGGAGTAATAATTACTCTGATTGAATAATGCTACGTAGAATTACTATCGGTAGTGAACGACTATGAATAATATTATTCTTTTTTATCTGTCTAATCATATTTATTAAATGAGTAAATTACTTAAACTCCTCGAATTTACGACAATTACATAGACACTCTTATGACTTTAAAAATTACAGAATGTTTTCCTATTATCATAAATTTCATATTTTTCCATTTATCTCTTGCTAAATATAAACTATATTTTCTCTTTTCCTTATTTTTAATTTAGACAAAAATAAATTGTTTTGGGTTTAATAAAAGTTCCTTTTTTTTTTTCTACACAGACTAAAAGTTTCTTTTGGGTTTAATAAAAATTATATACGTCGTATTGAACGTATTTGTTTATAATAATGAGTCTTTTTATGTTTTTTCAAAATAAATTCAACACTCATTTTTTATTATAAACAATCTATATAATCATATAATTATCTATTTATATTAACTCAACATCTAAAAATAAAATGTAACACGTGTGTAATTTTGTACGATACATCGGAGCACAGATTAGAAAAACCATGCTATCACAGATGATTAACCCCCACTCCAATTATGCTAAAGGCTGCAACAGAAACTCGTTTGGGGTCTGATTATCTGGTACCTGTTTTCCTGCAGATTTCTGCTTGCACATAATGGGAAATGTGACATGCCTCATGTCATGAACACCTGCCACGTGTACTTTGTCCATTGGGTCCCACGTGTACTTCACGTGTATTTTTTTTAATGCTAATATTAGATTTTATCAATATTTATAAACACTTATAAGTTGATCAAATATTAATTTTATTTATACATTTTATAAGATTCACAATTTTTATTTATTTTTTATTCATATATTTCGTAGAATCTACTTTTTATACTCTATAGGAAGTTTTGACAAACAAACTCTTAGATATCCTTTGCCTGGCTTTTTGAAAAGAAACTTATGTTTTTCCTTTGATACATATTATTGCAATAGTCTGTTAAATTCTAAAGATAAAAACTAAACGAAAATTTACAAAAGTAGGGGATAAGATTGTAACTTTTACCAAAAGTTGAGGACTAAATTTACAATTTACCCATAATCTAAAGCTCTCATTTTTCTACATAATTTTGGTACCACATATCAAGTTTGTTTTCCATCGTACTTCGTGTAAACAAAAGTTATGTTACTATTTCTAGTGATTTTGAGCGGCTGGACTCGTGCAAATTATCCAAATTTGTTTTTAACAATGTAATTTATTTTTCATTAATCACAATTATCATATAAATAGGGATATCAAAATATTCAGATCTGTCTTGTTTTGTGTTGATCCATTTCTAATTTTATTTTTATATTTTTAAATTTAAATCGTATTTGAAAAATAATATTAAAAAATAATAAAATAAATAAAACAATAAATTGCGAACATTAAAGATATTTGAATTATAAAATATTAATTTTCGTGTAAGGCCAAAAATAAGAAATCCCACAATTCACCTCTTAACCTCCATGGAATTCCAGACCAAGTGTAATTATGCAAAAGGCTACAGGCAGATACTCTGTTTGGTGTCTGACACTACTGTCGCTACAGTCTGCCAAATTACCAATTATGTGATCTTTAGCACGTCTCATGTCAGGACCATTTGCCACGTGTCCTTTGTTCCTTGTCACCCACGCCATTGCCTGTGATATTTGTATTCTTTATTTCTTTTTATGGTAATTAACCGTTTCATTCTATATTTTGAGTTTATTGTGCGAATCGTTTGTATCGTTTGAATTTTAATATTTTTGTCCTTCAATCACACATTATTTGCACAAAAGATCCTTTCTGTCTAATTCTGTCAATTGTAACCATTAAATCAGCGCGTCATCTGCAATGTTTCATTCTATCGAAGGCATTTTCATCAACTCACCAAATATAATGTGGAAGATGTGTTTTTTAAGATCAAAAGTTGATGAAAACCGTTTCTGTGGAGAAAGAACCTGAAGAGTCACAAAATCAAATTTCCAATTTCTTACCACTCGGCGCCGACAAAGAAGTGACTTTGCTCCATTACCCTTTCAAAATTCTGTGTTTAAGCAACTAGGTAAATCAATGTTAGAGAATATTGTTCATTATTCGTGGGTTTTTGTGGTTGTTACATGGGGAAGAAGACGAATCATGTATTTTGGTTGACGGAAGTTTTGTTTTTATTTTTTTTCACACAGTCAATAACAGATCTGGATAAGATGTTGTCAATACCAAGATTGAGACATTTTGGCAAGGATGCACAACAATACGGTAAGTACGTATGATATGGCGACTGCAATCTCTTCGATGAAGCACTTTCAAAAGCTTTTAATACCTGATGTTTCCTATTTTGTATAATAAAATACTTCTATTTCATGAAACTTGTTGTATCTGAATGTTTGACTTGTGTTTTTCATGTTCATGCAGGTGGAAAAATGACTTATTTACTCCTGAAGTGCACCATGGAGGTAAATTATTCGATAAGCTGAACAATGTAGTGTACAAACACGGGTATGTAATGTTCGTCGACTTCGTGCTGCCTAAGCACTTTACCAGAGTAATGTTGGACAAATTTTGTGATGCATGTGGGTGTGGAGAGAATATGGAATTCTATTACAAGAAGTGGTGAATGAGTTTAGGAATGGGGTTGGTCAGATTGAAGTTTGAAGCAGATATGAAGGAGATGTTGAGGGATAGAAATTGACAGAGGGTTGTACAAATATACGTTGTTGGTCCACACGCATCCCTATCATTGGCGATGGAGGCATTTGAAGGTCATGATAAATGTGTGAACAATGAAGGTAATGGTTTAGGAAGTAACAACAATGGTGGGTGTTTTGTTCCTACAATTTAGTGCAGTAGTGAGATGAAGGTAGATAAGGATAATATTGATGAATATATTTTCCAGCAAGAAGATATATGGAGCCAGTTGGATGAGTCCCTTGTGTATAATGATCTACCAACACATGCAGGCAATATAAGTGATGATGGAAGAGCTAGAGAGCAAGTTAGAGGGAAATCTGACGAAGTACTAGTGGAGTCAGATTATGAAGTGGATGAAGAGCTGCCTGCAACTACTCCTGCTGAAAAGGTGAATTATGATTTTAGTTTTGGCACAATTGAAGGTCAATAGGTTAGAGCAGATAACACATACTACGAGGACTCTGATGAGGTAATGAGTTTGAGCAGCGCAGACGAAGACAAAACAAGTTCAAATAAGAGAAGTAGAGTAGATTCTTTCAATCCAACGACTGACATGGATAAGCCACTGTTCAGAACTGTAATCATACTAAACTATACGTCAAGTGTGCTTATTGAATGTAATTATACTTCTTCTAACTGAATTTTTGTTCAAATTCATAGAGCTTACGTTCGAGTCAAAAAGTGCACTAAATGCTGAAAATCACTACATATTCTGTAGTGAACAATAGACAGATCAACTACAAAAAGGACGACAACAACAAATTAAGGACAGTGTGCCATAGAGATTGCACATGGGTATTGTATACTACGAAGGAGAAGGGAAAGTCCAGATTAATTGTAAAGACCTTCAGAGGAGAGCACACTTGCCCAATGGTCTATAAAAACAAGCGAGTAAGCTCCACATACTTGGCAGAGAGATACGCATTTGCTTGGAGGGCTGAACCTAACAAGTCAGTTGGTGGATTTATTGATAGGGTGAAAAAAGATGGTTTGGGGAACATTTCAGTCTAGCAGGTGTACAAGACAGAAGAAAAGGCTTTGGAGAAGATAAGGGGTAGTGTGCTAGAGCATTACAAAGTTGTATGAGATTATTGTGATGAGTTGAAATGTACAAATCTAAGAACAACTGCTCAAGTATAAGGGTTTGGTGGTGAGTTCAAAAGACTTTACATTTGTTTAAGAGCTTGCAATGAGGGTTTTGTACATGGCTGTAGGAGGCTAATAAGATTGGATGGGTGCTTTTTGAAGACAAAATATGGAGGCCAATTATTAACTGCTGTTGGAGTTGATGGAAACAATGGATAATACCCAGTTGCATATGCAGTAGTGAAGACTGAAAATGGTGAGAATTGAAGATGGTTTCTAGAGTTGTTGTAAGAGGATCTGGGCCTTCACAATAGCAATGGACTGATATTCATGTCAGACAAACAAAAGGGGTTGGTGAATGCGATTGGATCATTGTTTGAACACGCGAAGCACTGGACTTGTGTTAGACACTTGTACACAAAATTTAGTTCACTTCATAAGGAATTGACGTTGAAGAATCTCTTGTGGACTGCCGCAAGAGCAACAACTATACCGCAGTAGCTAGAACAAATACAGCAAATGTGTGATATATGTCCAGTAGCTTACAGTTGGTTGGAGTTGAAGTAAGCTTCACAGTAAAGCAAATCACATTTTCAAGAAAGTAACAAGTGCGATATGGTGTTGAACAACTTGTGCGAATCATTCAACAGTACAATCCTTGGTAAAAGAGAGAAGCCCATTTCAACAATGCTTGAGGAGATTTGAATGTACTTAATGAAAATGATTGTGGCTCGAAAGAAAGCATGTGAGAAGTGGAATGGAGATGTAGGCCCAATAAAACAATTTTTTTTGGAAAAGAATGGAAAATTAGCCAGAGTACGTTGATTATTGTGGTCATTTGAAGTTCCAAGTACGTCATAATGCAGACAACATCCTCCATGTTGTTGACATCAGTTTGAAGACATGCACATGTAGGGCTTGGTAGTTAACTGGAATTCCATGCTGTCATGTGATTGCTATGTTGCATTCTCGTGGCATGATGGTGATGGATACGTTGATGATATCTACAAACGAGATGCATATCTCTGGACATACACCCCAAGTATTTCTCTTATCACAGGTTCACAAGCATGGCCAAACATGGGACTCAACTCACTTACGCTACCATATTACACCAAAAAAGTTGGAATACTGAAGAAGAACATAATAAAAGAGTTAGGTGAGCAACAAAAGTCAACCAATGCTATACCTGAAGCAGCTGCAAATGCTACACCTTCAACAAGTGAAAACTTGAGCAAAAAAAGACTAACAATGAGGTGCAAGAAGTGCGGTCAACCGGGCCACAACAAGGGGTCTTGCAAAGGAGCTCCACCACCTGCTACTAATCTGTGATCACTGCCCAATTATGTGTTTTTGCTTCTTGAACAATGTTTTTTTGTAAAAGTTCAAGTGATGTAATGTAACTATTTTACAACGTTTTGTTAACTGTGTTGTTGCGTATGAATAATGTGTTTATATGTTACTTACTTTGTGTTGATTGGATGTGTTCATTTGTTCGTAAGTTGCTAATGAAATTGTACGCTAAAGGTGTAATTGTTGTGTTCTTTTGTTGATTGGTTGTGTTCATGGTAAACATACAGGGACTATTTGCGCAAAATATTATAGGATTGGGACGTTTTCCACAATCCATCCAAAAGGATATACACACAATGAACTCCATAGGATATGGACGATTTACGCAAATGGTTATATCACTGGGACGTTTTGCATAAACAAAGTATTACATCCCAGGTGTTGGGTCTTCTTACTCCATATGCTAATTATTTTCCTAGATAACATCAAATACATTAACACTTTACACATACAAATTACAATCACTTCACATAACCAACCCACCAACAAAACCCAAAAAACCATGTTCTACACTCAAGATGTAACTTTCATAATCCACATTACAACCAACCCACAAACAAACTCAGTACACCAAATTCTAAAATGGAGCATCTTCTTCTCTCTCTGCAGAATCAACACTTGTTCTTCACACGCATTATTGGATCTAAGCAAACTAGGTATTATCTCTACATATCTAGGACACATAGGTGGGTTACACCAGAAAAAGAAGCCACATCCTCTATTTTGCTGCAAAAAAATTACAGTTTCAGTAGCCATACAAAAAATCCAGAAAATGAAAAATCATACTTGTGTGAGAGCAATTACCAAACGGCGTTAGCACGTAAGGAATGAAGCGTCGACTAGGATTGGCTTGTGTCTAAGATGTCTTCATCTCTATTTGCATTCCACACCTATACAAGAACGACGCATTGTTGTTCTGAAGTGAAAACTTGTTTTGTATATATATATACACACACACACACACAATATTACTGTTGTAGGATACTGGGTTGAATTAGGCGGAAACATTATATTTGATGAGTTGATGATTATGCCATCCATAGAATGAGACATTGCAGATGACACACTGATTTAACAGCAGAATTAGGCAGAAATGACCTTTTGCGCAAAGAATTGGTGATTTAAGAACAAAAATGCCAAAATACAAACGATATGGACGATTTGCACAATAGACTCAAAAGATATAGACGAAACACACTAATTACCCTTCTTTTTACTAATTTTGGCCGTGATCTTCATCTTAGATGCCCACGACTCTTGAGAAGTAAAGTTTTATTTTTTATTTTTCTTCTTTTTTGCCGTTAATACATGCGGCAACTTGCAAGGTACGTTCATGATTTGTCACATTCGTGGTATTAATTTTTTAATTTTTTTTGTCACAAAAACATGATGTTGTACTTTAATTTTATTAATAGGAGATAGTAAATTGACAATTTTAAATATAATTGAAGTTCAATACTTACGTTAAATTAAAATTGAATGATCTAATTGAGATTTTTTAAAAGTGAATAGAATTGAAATTAATCGTTTAATTTAATAATAATTTCAATGGATATTACATTTTCCTTTGATCGTGGTCTTCACCGTCTAATTGTAGTTGAAAAGAAATTCTTGTTTCTCATCAACCTAATTTCGCAATGTTCTTGATTACATGTCTAGTCATTATTTTTTATCAAAAACTAAATTGAACTATTTAACTTGGTTTCAAAAAAATAAAGGTAAATATCAATAGAGATCCTGAATATTTAAAACTTGTGACGATAGGGTTCCAAACCTTTGATGTCTAGCAACTCAAATTCTCAATCTTTCAAATTTATGTGCCTAAGGTCCTTTTGTAACAAAAAAAGTTAGTTTAACTGTTAAATAATAATTTTTTATTGAAATGACATTTATACATTTATTTTAATTTAGGATAAATAGTATTGAGAGTCTCTAACATTTAAACTTTGTAACAAATGAGGTCCTGAATCTTTGATTTCTATCTCCCGAAATTCCAAACTGTTCAAACTTTTGCGCCTGAGGTCATTTTGTGACGTAAAACATCAATTTAACCATTAAAAAAAATAAAAAGAAATATGAAATCATCATCTCACCTATTCAAACCGATAATTTCATCAACAAATTAAAAATACAAACAAATTATCATGAAATATCGCATCCGCTGGAGTTTGGAGTGGGTAGTTTGAAATTAAGAAAGATGATTATTTGTTTTTTGTTTTTGTTTCTTCATTTTATTTTTATTTTTATTTAATTCAAAATTAAATATAACTATGCTAATTATTTTATTCAAAATTTGACCTTTTAATCAAACTAATATTTTTCATCACAAATTTTAATAATCTAGACACTGGAGGACCAAAAATAAAATTAATTCTGACACTAGACTTTGTTTTGAAGTTTGACCTTACCAAACAAATTTGAGCCTATCATAGGATATACCAAAAGCTCTCCCATCATTTTACCTAACATGGGTACCAGACTAGAGCCAAATGGCTATTTCAATTTCTTGTTTGAATAATGATATTTATAATTGTTCACTATCGATAGTTATATTACGTGGTATTACTCACTCTGATAAATAATTTATTCTAATTGAATAATTTATTTACAACTATTAATTATAAATAATTCATTCATTTAAGTAATGCCACGTATGATAACTACTAGTAGTGAGTGACTATGAATAACATTATTCTTCTTGTTTTGATATAAGGGAGTTAATTTCACTTTCAACATGAATGGTAAATTGATCGTTAAAGTATTTTGTAGTCCATTTCATTACTAAAGTTAAATAATAAAATATTTTATGCAGATTTTTGAGAAGTACAGAATAAATATAATACCGTGGAGATTTTATGAGTGAAAATATTTGTGGTTGGAGGCATTATTTGTAGAGAAATTTGCAATTATTTTTAAAATTGATTCGATCTCATAAAATTGAGTTAATTTTATGAACGATTACTGAAGTTTATACAAAATCTCAAGTTGGTCTTTAAAATGTTTTTCTCGTCCATTTAATTACTAAAGTTATTCAATGTTACACAAATGGTCACTCAATAGTGAAAGTAATATCTAATTTTACGTGGTGCCTGTTAAATGTCAAGGTAGACTAACAAATGTTAATCCAATTCGTTAATTACAATGTGTGCCAAAAAAAAACTAATTTTTTGTTAAAATTTCTCAAATTCATCTCTCATTTAACCCTAACTTTAACCTCCGATCAACCACCCGTGGTAAAAGCATTAACAAAGGTGAAACTCCAGTCTTATGAAAAGGAATATTGTGCATATTTCATTCAAGTATTTTGAATGGCACATGTAGAGGGCCATCTTAGCATTTAATGAATGCCACATAAGATTGAAGATTGAAGGTTACTTTCATGAATTAATTTATCATTTCTACAAAGTTAAATAAAATTAGCGACTTAGAGATCTACAACAACTTATGTATATTTAAAGAGCATCTTTAGCATTTTAAAGAACATCATTAAATTTCAAGAGCAGTTTTTTTTAAATATTCAAGCAGCTTCTTTATTTCCACTCTTTATTTTACTTTTCTCAAGAAGCATTCAATATATTTCTCTCTCCTCTCTTTTTATCATATATTTTTCTCACAATTTGTATATATTATTTAATTAAAACCAACACATTAAGTATTGAAAATTGAAATTATTTCAATGCATTTAATAATAGAGAGCATCTATAAATTTAGATAGTAAAATTTTTAAGTGCTCCAACAATCTCTTTATCTTTAACACTTTATTTTACTTCTTCCAATAAGTATTTATTATTTTTTTATTTATTTTCTTTTAACATGCCTCTCTCCTAATTATTATATGATTTTATTCTATTTTTTCTATTTTATTTTGTATATACTAATTAATTCAATCATTATTTAAAGTATTGGAAATTGAAATTGTTTGAATGCATTTAATTATAGAGAGTGAGTTTGGCTATCTAAATGTAGAGAGTCAAACCCGCTCTCTATTTTAAAAAGTTAATTTAGAGAGTCCGTTGAACTATAATTTTAAAGTTTGACTCTTTAAATTAGAGAGAATCTTATGTTTAAAGAGTTTATTGGAGATGTTCTAAGGAAAAAATATTTTAAGGATCAATTTAAATTTTTGCACAAACTTCAACAACCTTGTATAAAAAATTGACTTCCAAAAAATTTATATTTTCAATCACGCAGCATACGAAACAATCGAAAGTGAAAGACCAGGGCATTAACAACTTATGTTAATATAAAATTGTAGAGTCTCGACTTTCAGTTGACGTTTATCTAGTGCTGAAATGTCAAAAGAAGTTGGTGACTTGAAGATAGGAGAACCGGCGACTGAAGTCTCGTTGAATGACAGCCACAACTATAACAGTCCTAATGTAGTGAAGTTTTATGTCAAATAAGTTTCAACTCGAACAAAAGGCATGACGATCTGGACACTGTTTTAGAGAGAGGCTCCGTAAAATGCACATGTCTGTTAAGATGCAAACTATCTACACTGGACAATAATTAAATTTGTAAGCATTCTACAGTTAAGTCACTAATCAAATTGGACACCTTTTCTAACAATTTTCACGTCAATTCTCAAGTATGAGAATAACTAGAAATTTGTGGGAACCTTTATCATTATTTAGAAATTTGGAACATAGATACTATAATTAGAAAAAACATTAAGAAATAGAAAAGAATATCTCGAAACAATTTTTGTTCAAAAAAAAACTCATGCCACTCACGTGGCAAATTAGGAGTCCACGTGGGACTCTGAATTCGAGCCCGATGGGTCTCAGAATTGAAACCTACCCAAGGGAAATCCATTTAAGAGCATATTGGGCTATTCTTAAC
The DNA here is from genome assembly GCA_030279155.1 of Forsythia viridissima. Classification (NCBI taxonomy): domain Eukaryota; kingdom Viridiplantae; phylum Streptophyta; class Magnoliopsida; order Lamiales; family Oleaceae; genus Forsythia; species Forsythia viridissima. The sequence goes on along the minus strand of CM059045.1, from coordinate 11,715,599 downwards.
AAGTTTCATTTTTAAGTAAATTTACTTCAGATTAAAAAATGAAGTTTTTTAAAATAAATAATTATTTAATAAAAAATAATAACAAGTAAGTTACTTATTTTGACGAAAAGACAAATTTTAAAAAAATATCTTCTTTACTTAAAAGTAAAAAAAAAAAAAGAGTAAATTATCAAACATGTTTACCTTTTTTTTTAAAAAACTTAGCCAAACATATTCATCAACGGACTCTCTCTACTACTCCCTCAAACCATCCGACTACTAAGTTGGGTGAATGTGATTTAATTTTTTTTTTTTAAATTATAAAAATAGATTTTAAATTTAAGTAATTTTTATAAAATTAAAATTATAAATTAAAGAATCATTTTCGGAATTAAATTATAAATTAAACAAATTTGACAACTCTCAATTTGATTAAAGCATGGCTTAAATATCTAAATACATTGATTTGTTTAATATAAGTTAATGTTAAGTCAATATATTTTTCTAAATAATTAAAACTAAAATACTTTTGACTTATCCATTCTCTACAATTGAATCATAACAATGGAGAAATAAAGCCGTTGAAGAAGAGACCTGAAAACATCAATTAAACTAGTCATTTAAGGGAAATTGGCGCAAATGGTCCCTAACGTATGTCTCCAGTGCGCAAATGGTTCTCAATCTTTCATTTTTGGTGAAGTGGTCCCAAACCTATTCATTTAGGTGTGCAATTGGTCCTTTTAGACAGTTTTTATTAAAAAGGTCTGTTAGTTTCGCGAGTATATTAAACTCTCATTTTATTTATCTTTATGAAAGGGGGTGAAATCGTTAAGTTATATTTTTTTTTTCTCTCTTTCTAATTAAATTCTCAATTTCCCTTTTTAATCATCATCTTCTAGTTAATCACTTATTCTTCCACTGGGATTCGAATAATAGTCCTCGAGCTCATCTTTTGACGCACTTCCTTATTCATTGCTTAAGCTCAGCGGCAAGGCGAGCAGGGGTCTCTACTGTTGTGGAGGAGCAACGTGGAGGTACCCACTTGCCACTTTGGCTTCTGTAGTTGAAATGCCCATGTGGGTGGTAGGTCAAGATTAGCTATTGTTGTCCCGCTTCCTTCAGTTTCCTTGCGGGGGAAAATTCTGATGGCAATTACAAGCGGCACATTTGAGTGCATCCAGGCTTCCCTCTATCCCCGCTGCCATGAACTCAACGTATCCATCCACCGCGTGGCCTCCAATGCCCACCGCGTGATTTTTCAAGAACTTCTTATACTTAGACTTCCTCAAGGTGTGGCCGGCGCTTCCACATGGCTCGACATTTTAGTTGGCCGAGTTGAGTTAGAGTTATCGAGTGAGTTAAAACTCGATACCTCCTCATTATGCTCCTTCTCTTGATCCTCAAACTCCATCATTTTTTAGCTAAATTCTACTCTTTGGAATTAGAAGGCATGTGCTCATAGTTTGGATGCATAACAATAAGCACACTCTTGGTAAGAAAACCTAATTGATTAACTAGAAGAAGATGATTAAAAAGGGAAATTAGAATTTAATTAGAAAGAAAGAAAGAATATATAATTTGAAGATTTTACCCCATTTAATAAAGACAAATAAAAGGAGAGTTTAACCCACTCGTGAAATTAATGGATTTTTTTAACAGAATATGTCTAAAAACACCAATTGCGCACCTAAATAGATAGGTTTGGGACTACTCCACCAAAAATGAAAAGTTATGGACCATTTACATACTGGAGGCATATATTAGTAACCATTTGCACCAAATTTCCTTTGTTTCATTGTCTCCCTTTTTACAAAGAAAATTTAGACTTGAATTTGTTTTCATTCTATTTCTTGGACTAAAATAATTGAAACACATGGTGAATATTTACTAGTGTTGCCAGACTTATATTGAGGAATCATATACTTCCCTACATTTTTTAAAGAGAATCTTGAATAGTGTTGAATAGTAGTTTTTGTCTCGAATAGATCAATTGTTTTGAATTTGTTAGAGTATCTCCGATGCGTCCTATGGACTGTTATCTAGGCAGCGCATATATTTGAAGACTTCTGATCTATGTGACATTGATGTCTAATGAATATACATTCAAATTCAAATTTGGTTTCCAATGCATTATATGGATTACTATTTGAGTTAATTTTTTTTTATTAAAGAGTTCATTTCACTAATGGTTATTGAAATTACCTTAAAATTTTAAAACGGACACTGAAATTCAAAAGTTGCAGTGCTGATCACTAAAATATATAATCATTTCTCAAATAGTCACTTCGTCAAGTTTCCAACTTAAAATAGTGACGTGGCACACAATAAACCGTTATTTATTGCATAGTAGTCAATGTATTTTATATAATATTCACTTCAGTCTCTACATTTTTAATTATCTTTCAGTTAAGTCCTTCAAAAATTGTATCTTAGATCCTTAATCTTTTTACATCTTTACACTTTGATCCTCAAATTTTTAATTATCTTTCAGTTAAGTCCTCCAAAAATTGTATTTTAGGTCCTTCAACTTTTATATCTTTAAACTTTGGTCCACAAATTCTTGATTTTAATGGTCAAAATAAGTACAATTTTTGTGGTCAAAATAAGTGCACTTTTAATTAAAATTCTTGACTTTACCCTCGAGTTTTCACTTAAACGAATAAAATGACATAATTAAATAATAAACTACTTGACAGAGCTTACAAATGTCCACTTTTAGCGGTTAAAATAAGTACAAAATCCACACTTATCACTTAGAGTTGACAACAATATATTTTATTGACAAAAAGTACATTCAGACACTTGGACAACAAATAATGGTGATAAGAAGATTGGCATAAGAGGTGATGGTGAAAGAGAATGAAATGTACAGTTTGCGAGGCAAAATGGGCCACTAAAAGTGATAAGTGCGAGTTTTGACAATGTACTTTTTGTCAAAGAAATATATTTTTGTCTATTTTTGACCGCTCCAATTGATGAGTATGGGTTTGCATTTATTTTGACCACTAAAAATAGACATTTGTGAGTTTTGTCAAATAGTTTATTATTTAATTATGTTATTTTGTTCATTTAGGTGAAAACTCGAGTGTAAAGTCAATAATTTAATTGAAAATGTACTTATTTTGACCATTAAAATTGTACTTATTTTGGCCAATAAAATCAATGGGGACCAAAGTTTAAAGATGTAAAAAATTGAAAGACCTAAGATGTAATTTTTGGAGGACTTAATTGAAAGATATTGAAAATTGAGTGGGGACTAAAATGTAAAGATGTAAACATATTAAGGACTTAACATGTAATTTTTGGAGAACTTAACTGAAAGATAATTGAAAATATAGGGACTGAAGTGAATATTATATAAAGTACATGGACTACCATTAAATAAATAAAGGTCTATTGTTTGCCAAATCATCACTTAACGGTACCATTTCGAGTTGGAAACTTAACAGAGTGACCGTTTGAGAAATGATTATATACTTTAGTAACTAGCGCTACAACTTTTGAACTTTATTGTCTGTTTTGAAGTTTTAAGGTAACTTCAGTGATCGTTAGTGAAATAAACCATTTTATTAAAATAAAGAGATTTTGGCACAAATGGTCCCTGGTGTGCACTTAGTACATTTTTGGTCCTTAACCTTTCATTTTTGGCTAGGAGGTCCATAATCTATGCCATTGAGTGCAAAATTGGTCCCACTAGACGGATTTCATCTAACTTTGCTGTTAGTTGGGCGCGTGGGTTCAAATCTCTATTAATTTATGTTTATCTGCAGTGTTAAATTCGTCAATTCACTAATCAAAAGTTAAAAAAAAAATTGAAAAAAAAAATGGAAACAAAAGTGTACACATCTTATTTTTTCCGGCGACGTACTATCCGAATATGATATGGGGTGGGACCATTTCTCCATCATCACCATCTTCACTGAATCCACATGCTCAAACCATAAAATCCTAGACACATTTTTTGAGATATTCACCAGAACTGAATTCTTCTTCTTCTTCAATCTGTTTCTCATTCCCTTAATATTTCTCTAATTGCAGTCCTCCCTATGTTCAAGTCCCACATTTTCTCGAAAAATTACTTTAGATTCTTGAAATTATTCTGCCATGGAAAATATGTTGTATAGATAATGATTTGAGTTCAATAATTGAGATTTAAATAGATAAACTATATTCTTCAATTCACAAAATCATCAAAGTGAGTCTTAATTGAATCTGAAAAATGGAAGCATGAAGTTTGATAAAGAAATGGATTTTTATTGACCTCCAAATATATTTTCTCCTGATCATCTTTCCTAAATGCCACCACTAAATCTTTTGACTTGGCAAGAACCCCTTTCGAAATGGCAAATCCCAAAAATTGCAAATCATCCATATTTATTCTTTTGCTTTTTTTTTTTGAAATCATCCAAGTCTCTCTCTCTCTTGCAAATCTCAGAAATTGCAACCCACCTCAAATCATCTTTTATTTTCTTTTGTGTTTTTATTCTTTTTTTAAATTGTTTTTTATTGTTTTATTTTAGAATTGATAAATTTGCCCCTACTATAAAAGGCAGGTGCAATTCACACACCCAACTAAAAGTAAATTTAGATAGAATCCGTTCATTGGGACCAGTTTCTCACTCAATGACATAGGTTAGGGACCTTCTAACAAAAAATAAAAGGTAAGGGACCAAAAACGCATTAAAGACATATGTTAGAAACTATTTGCGCCAAAATCCCTAAAATAAATATAGATTATATTTAAATATACATAGAAAATTTAAATTTATATAGAAAATTTGAATATTTATGTCTAACAGAGCGTCCAAAATTAGATAGACTGTTAGATATTGTCTATTTTTTATGTCACGTCAGCTTGACAGAGTGTTAAACATTGTCTATTTTTTTCATACCACGTCAGCTTGACAGAGTGCATGACAACTTACATTGGAGATGAATTTTTTTAGACATTATCTATTTTGCTTATGTGGCAAAATATTATTTACAATTCACAGTTGCATTAGAGATGCTATTAGTGTCTCTTGAATTATAGAGAATATTGACTTGTAATGTACTCGAATCATAAAAATTAATTTTTTATGAAATATAAAATTATCTAACATAAAGAAAAAGTTCCTCCTACCAATATATTTGACAAATGAATATGACAAATAATCATAATATTTGATTTAAGCTAATCTAACGGTCTAAATGTATTAGACCTTTGTTGGGATGTGTTTGGATGTGTGTATAAGAGTTTTAAAATATTTTAATAGATTTAGACTATTAGATTAGTATAATCAATAGTAGTGATTATTATGTAAAAAAATATAAATACTTAGAGCATAGGTTCATTGTTTATAAAAGTATATTTGACATTTTAGAGAATATATAAATTTAGAGAGTAAATTCGATAAAAAAAATAAAATTAAAGAATAAATTTTTTGAAGAACTCCAACACCTTCTTTATTTTAAAATTTTATTTTACTTCTCCCAATAAGTATTTATTATTTTTTTTCTATATTTTATTTTGACATGATTCCTTCCTAATTATTATATGATTTTTCTGAAATTTTTAGAATACATTTAATTATAGAGAATGAATTTGAAATTTAGAGAGTAAAATATATTTTCTATTTTAAAAATCAACTCGAAGAATCACTTGAAATATAATTTTAAGAATTGACTCTATAAAATAAAGAGTCCTTAAAATGCTCATATAACTAAAATAATCAAAATTCCTCACAATAATTAAGACTATGTTCGTATGTTTAAGAATATGTTTATAAATACTTATAAGTCAATTAAATATCATTTTCATTCATATATTTCGTGAGATGCTCAACTTTTATTCACTTTTTATCTACGTATATATATATATATTTCGTATGATTCTATGTTTCCATGTTTATGATGTACACAAATCTTTTCTAAAATATTCCGAATTCGGTTATCGAGCTCACAGCACTCAACAAACGGGTGCGGGTCTTGACTCTAACCCACTCTCTTTCATCGGGTCTATGCAAAAAATATACATTTCTTCCAACAGAATAAATTAACTTGGATCATAGCACAGAGCTTTCCGTTGAAGAAATTCTCTGTTTCTGAGAGCAATTAATTTTTATTTGCTTTCTCTGAGGTGATAATTACTAGGTTCTTCCAATTTTTTTTAATTCCATTCATTTGCTTGTACGTGTTAAATTTAAAATTGTGGTGTACTATATATTTGTGTTTTTGTACAAATATAATCGTAGATTTTTTTTAAAACAGCAATTAATTTATATATTTCTGTTTTTTCTTTTCTTTTCTTTTTCTTTTTTTGCCAGGATTTGATGCTGAACAGCTACTCGTTCATTTATCTGGAGCTCCTTATATATATATATATGTAATTGTATTTTCTTTTTATGTTTTGTAGAGAACAGTTGTTCAATAATGAGCGACTCTATTTGTATCGGTTTACGGTTCTATTGAATGTAACATTTCCATTTGTTTTTATTATTTGACTTGAATTCTTCTTTGTGCAAATGCAATTCTTTCTGCAAGGATATACCATTAGCAAAGGGTATAACGCCACTTTTGCGTCATTCCGTCTATCTATATACGAGCATTGTTGCCAAGTCGTTATCTTGAACTTCTAGTTGTGTCTAAGTATTACATGCTTACAGTAATTTATTTCTTCAACTTTCTGCACTTTTCTACATGTTCTTGAATGTATTGTAGTATCGATTTATGCTGTTTTTGCGAACCAAAACACCTGTATAGATTGTATGTATGTTAATGCACTTCTGTTAATATTATTTTTCTTTCCCAAAATGTGTGACAGGAAAATGTGGAAACTTTTGTAGACTGAGGTTGGATTGGATGAGTGCGGGATCTTGATCACCTGGAAAATTCGTGAGGGCCTTTTGGTGTGATGTAAGCAATAATGGAGAACTTAGCGCAGTTGGAAGTGTTGTGTGAAAGGCTCTACAATTCACAAGACTCTGCAGAACGAACACATGCTGAAAACACCCTGAAATGCTTTTCGACAAACATTGATTACATTTCTCAGTGTCAGTATATCCTGGATAACGCTTTGACTCCATACGCGTTGATGTTGGCTAGTTCGAGCTTGTTGAAGCAAGTGACTGAGCATAGTCTCTCCTTGCAGCTCCGTCTCGATATCCGTAATCTACTTTTTGATTCACATTTTTAGTGCAATGTTATGCTAAGAAAATTGCTTATATCATTATATACTTGTTTATTTGGCTTGATTTCATCTCTGAGTATTGTTAGCACGAGCATGATTCAAATTTAGTTATTTCACTATTTTCTGAGTACTTGATCACACCGGTAACTTTAAAAGCACAACCTTGGTGCAAGAGAACCAACTAATGTTTGTCTGTGTTTTTTTATGATATTCTTTAACTATCCTTATAAATTTATTGTTTTGGACTTTCTTTGTTAGGAAATTACCTTGTAAACTATCTGGCAAACAGAGGTCCTGAGCTGCAGCCCTTTGTGATTGGATCTCTAGTTCAGCTTCTATGTCGAATTACCAAATTTGGATGGTTTGATGATGATAGATTCAAAGATCTGGTTAAAGAGTCTATTAACTTTTTAAACCAGGTAATGTGTTTTTATGCATGATGAAATAATGTTATGCTGATGCAAAATTTCCGCGTCCTTGGAAGTAGGCATCTGTCTGCATATGTTTTCTGGCCCTTGTCCGTGAGGACTTCTTATGCTCCTGCAGTTTATCTTCCTAATTGCTATATATTATAACTAGCTTGTGGAAGTGAAGTCATGAAGTGCTTGTTTGTCTTGCATTGTGCTTTGAGTTAAGAACAAAAGTTACTGTCCAAGGTTCATGGATTGCATCTTGTTGTTTAAGGTTTTGTATGGCTGTTTTGAAGTAACTAATAACAAGTTTTTCAAAGCAAGATGAAGCCTTCGGTTTAACGACAATGGAAAATACTCTGTTACTGGAAAAACTACGAGTTTTAACTTGTATCATTTAGGAAGGATACCTAGATTGACTGAGTAGTTATTAAGTATTACGGATGGCAGGGACTTAGTATTAATATTATATTGTGATTGGCCCAACTTAGAAGGCATATTATATGATGCATTCTCTAAAATGAATTGACAAATAGATATGTGATAAAATTTCGAAATCTATTTTTGAACCTGACTTGGTTACTTGAGTTTTATGGACTGGTTGATTATATGAAATCAAGCAAGTATAAAAACCTTGCAGAATATACCTAAAACAGTTTGCACAATCTGTTCAGTTAACTAGTATGAAAAGCTTTGTTTCGGCTTGCAGTTCTATTATGCATTCTTAAGCAGAATCTATTATCACCTTTGGTGCAGAATAGTTTTAAGTTATACACAAATGATGGGCCAAAAAAAGCTTTTAATGCGCACTAATGTTTTTACACTTAATCAATCTAAAGCCTTTGAGAATCTAACTGACTTGAACAGACCGCATATCTTTATTCTTTATAAGTATATTGAATAACAAGTATCTAATAACCTAAAAGGGTAGGAATTAAACTATGGGTAAGTAATGCTAATGATATACGACATACTTGAATAGGTATAAAAGGAAAATGGTTAACGAAGCATCCAAAAGGAAAATGTTATCGACTTCTTCAAATGTAAACCATTATTTGAAATTATGCAAGATTACATGTATTTATGGCGATTATTACTGACATGGACAATTTCTTAAAGTACCTTCCATTTCACTAAAGTATAAATATATTGGCCAATATCCCGATGTACTTCCTGAAAAGGTCAAAAGATATATTCACTTCGTCGCTTTAAAAAGTAGTGGCTTTATTTAGTGGGGAAAAAATTGATCCAATTTTTCGATTTTATTTTATTTTATGAAATTATACTTTTTATTACTAAATTGAGGCCGAAAAAACATTTAGTTCCTAGAAAATATCTTAGTTTAGCAATTCAAAAACACATTTAGTTCCAAGAGCATATCTTAGTTTAATAAACAATTTATTATCATCTTGAACAAAGAGTTTTTATTATTAGTGTATAAATTATTTTAGAAAGGAGTTTTATCCTGAAAGAAGAAATGTTTTAAAAAGAAATTGTAGAAAGTCATGGACAAATTGATGAAATGAAAATATCTACACTATTACATAGCGGAAATGAGGTGTTATGTTGGATCTGCATGACTGCATCCATACTAGAATGAATAATACAAGAAATGAGAATAAGTAGAAGATGGTGTACTCCAAAATTAACATTGTTTACTGTTGTTGCTAAGGATCTAGTTGAATTGGATCAATGAACCATACGGAGTGATGAAAAATAATTCGTATACCTTACACTAAATTTATTGGGAATAAGACTTTGTTTGCTTGTTCTTTTCTTTTTTATTGTCGTCGTCGATCGGAATGATGTAACATCTTAGACATCAGAAAAATTTCAGAAAAATGATGGAACAAAGGGATGACTAGACTATGAGAACAAAAGTTCCTGTGTAAAATGATTCACATGATTTAATATCTTACCAGGATGATCTATTTAATAAAGCAAATCAAATAAGTAAAATTGGTAATAACAACTCTAAGAAAGGTGTTGACATTCAAAAATTTTGGCAACTGCACACCAACATCGTGCTGGGTGGGTTTGCTCAATCTGGTAGAGGGATTTTGTTTCCTTCTGTTCTTCTTCATCAAGAATTCTGCAAGATTGACACCGATCAATCATTTTGGCTGCTGGAATGAGTGCGGGTGTGGAGTTTGCCCAACAATTCAGATGTGAACAAAAGGCTATATTTATTCGGTAATATTTTTAATTAAGAAGTTACTTGGTGAAATAAAAATTTGACCGATAACAATAGGAATAATTTTGGCAAAGCAGATTTTCTACTTAAAGAGAGTTATGAGAACCATATAAATGAATTCAGTTTGGTCGTATATTTAATGCCCTGCAAAAAAAGTATGCAGCATATCGACCCCCCGGCCTCGCCGAAACAAAAGAGTAAAAATGAAGATCTAAATTTTTTCTCAAAATTCTCGACCATATACACAGTAATGCTTTTTGCAGCACTCGTTTCCTCCATTCTGAGTCTACCTTCCAGTGATCACATGTTTCCACGGGGCAGTTTTGCCTCGCTGATATGTGCAATATAAATAACGATGTTCACTCCTAGTACCTTCCTTTGATTATCGGAGCATCCTTTTCAAATCATTGCAAACAAAATGACAGATGATTGTAATTCTTCTTTCTTCTCTCAAAGTTATTTGTCATTAAAATGGCCTCCCATCTGACCTCGTAATAAAAGCAGCTGTACGTTGTGGCCCTTTCAGTGTCCAGATATTCTTGACAATTCAACAGTCATCACCTGCAACAACACATAATCTGATTTTACACAAAATAATATTCTTCGGAAAAGGATTGTGAAAAATAATCTGCTCTAGAAGCATTTATAGATTTATATCCCCAACCTCTTTGCTGCATTTTATTTCTGTAAGGAATTCAATAATTTAGGTTCCCCCGTGTAAGTTGCTGATCACATCATTCCTAGCTTAACACTCTCCTCAACACATGCTGAAAATATTAGGAAACTCTGGAGCTCCATTTATTACTTAGAGCCTGTTTGTATTCACTTAAAATTTTGCTAAAAAACTGAAGTCAAAATCAACAATTAATTTTAACCACTCATTTCATAGACCTATAAGTTTTTACAGCTTTTCAACCACACATTTCATCAATTTTTATCAACTTCTACAAAAAATCTAATTTTAATCAAAATCAAACACACCCTTAATCAAAAGACTTGAACTTCTTGCTGTGGGCTATTGTTTTAGCAACCACAGGAATGTGGGCATTATGCAAGAGAAGCTTGACGTACAATGCTTATTTACTTCTCCGAGCAACTTTTCGTCATCTTTGTCATCTTCATTGTTTTTATATTGGAGAAGCCTGGCATGTATAATCGGATGATTCTTTACAATGCCAAGCAATTTATCATTGTTATCGTATTTATTCTTTTAATCATCACCATCTCTATATTTTCTTTAAAAAGTGAAAAATTGTCATTTGCCGATTCCACATTTTACCTTTAAACCTGCTTTACCATCAAATTCATATCTAAAGTAGGAAAAGTTAACAAAAAACAGAAATACCACAAACAGGAATATCTGAAACTAATGGAATATGCACGATGAAGCTCTCTAAAATACTCTGCCCGGTAAAAGAGAAGTTACATCTTATTTCTGTAGTGCAAGTATGTTTTTGCCTGTCTCACTAGGGGCTTGCCGTAATTTCAAGTTTTATTATTTCCCCTTCTTTGTTTTTTATTTTTGTATTCCATGGGCAGCTTGCGCTATATTAATTTATTTTGAATGAATTAGCATTTTTGTGTTTAGTGATGGGCATTATTATCTTTTTGTTATGAATGCTCATTTTGCAGTTTGCGCTTCTTATTTCTTTTGGGCTTTATACAACTTCAGTTTAAAGTGTCTCTATTATTATGCTCTGTCGCTTCATAAAAACTTTTAAGTTGGTTCTTGTAGATGTCAGCATGCTAATGCTTGTACATTCATTCTGTTAATGTTTCTATTTATCAGGCAACAACAGATCACTATGCTATTGGTTTAAAGCTATTAAATCAGCTTGTTTGTGAGATGAATCAGGTTGGTCTGATTTAACACTCAATTGAGTTTTTATTTAGTGAGAAACTGAATGTCATAGAGGAACTACTAAATGGGCAACTTAAAGAAATCTGGCTATTATGCTAATCAGCAACACAACACCGTGAAATCACAATGGCATCCCTTGAGAGATAAAATGATCTCTTACTCTCTGTCTCTCCCCCTTTTCCCTTCTTAAGCTCTCTTTGTCTAAATCTTACTTGATGCCTTTTGACTGTCTATGTTAAGCCGAATCCTGGATCACCTTCAACACATCATAGAAGGATTGCCTGCTCCTTTAGGGATCAATCTCTCTTCCAAATTTTCCAGATATCTCTAACTTCATTGCATCAACTGAAAAATGATGGTAATGTGTTGGCTTTTGTTCTCATTCTGCTACAGTTCTAACTTATTGCGTTAATATATTTGCTCTTGGCTCTGAGTTTGATAGTTACTAGTTTAACATATGCAGCCATCGACCGCTTGCGAGAATTGGCACTATCTCTTTCTCTGAAATGTTTGTCTTTTGATTTTGTTGGGACATCAATTGATGAAAGTTCTGAAGAGTTTGGAACTGTTCAGGTATAACTTTTTTGATTAATAAACGTGTTATGCAGAGATAAAGATGTGAACAAAGAATCGGTTCTTATGTTAGGTTTTCAAAAGTTAAACACGACTATACATTAAGCATAAGGAATCATTTTGTTTTTATAACCTCAAGAAGAGTTGGCTATTAAATTTTTTCTGCAAATTGTTTACATAGTCGAGCTTGCTATGATTTCACAGATTCCATCTTCTTGGAAGCCAGTCGTAGAGGATTTTTCTACACTACAGATATTTTTTGACTATTATGCACTCACAAAGCCACCTATGTCAAAGGAGGTTCGTTCATGTCATATTTTTTGTATGCATATTTAAAGTCTTCTACTTAAAATTTTATATTGAATTTGTTTAAACTGGTGATACTTTACTTAATTTGCTTTCATTAGGAACTGTAAAAATTCATTACAACAAAATTCATGTATGGAAAAATGCTTTTCTATTGAATATGTTTGTGAGCTGGCATTTGTGGGACCTTCATATGTGTTGTGTGGCGCATGAAATGCTTGGTGTAGTCTTCATTGATCCAAAAACATAGATCAACCATTAGAAATGAGATTAAAAGATTGAAAAACTAGTGATTAACAAGAGGAAACAAGCTCTCTGCTGGTTCACTTCATGTTTAAATTTTTTAAACTTGACCTCTCCTCATTCTGTTTGATGTTTTTATTGGGTTTCCGCAAGTCATGATGCTTGGAAGTTTTTAAGGGCTTCAAGGAATGCTATGGTGTCTTACTACTTGGAAAATTTTGTTGTATGGCCACACGACCCTTCTTATTTCAACTCTATTACCGATTTCAATGTTTCAATGTCTGGAAAAGTATGGTTCTGTATTGTTGATGTTACAGATTCTAATATTGATTGCTATTGTAGATGTTGTGCATGCTCTAAGTATGTTAAATTACATAGTATCGCTATCATGTTCTAGATATTCTTATAGACTCTGTCTGATTTATGTCATTTGGCTGTTCCTAATTTCATTTTTTTTTTCAGTCACTGGAATGCTTAGTGAGGTTGGCTTCTGTGAGACGCTCTCTTTTCACAAATGATGCTGCCCGTTCTAAGTTTTTGGACCGTCTAATGTCTGGGACCAAAGAAATTTTACGAACAGGGCAAGGTATGTGGGCCAGTAGTTGTTTCAAAGTTCTTCTGACTGTAACGTTGTGTATTTATTGATGTTTCTTGACGTTTACCTTTCTGCCACACCCAAGTCATTTCCTTTATAATAATGTGTTGGACTGGAATCAGGTCTTGCCGATCATGATAACTACCATGAGTTTTGTCGTCTACTGGGACGCTTCAAAGCTAATTATCAGGTATTCAATTCATAGTCTTCTGATATCGTGTCTGCCATTTCTGCATGCTACTGTTATGTTTAGTAGTTGATTGAATCTACATAATTATTAGTTCTCGTGCATATATATATACAATTTTAGACGTGCTAGATTATTTGATTTTTCTGTGTATATGGGCATGATATGCATCAAACATAAGTTTAGTATTATTTTTTTAGAAATTTGATGGTTTCAAATATGCTTTCGCCTTTTTTGATTTTGTACAGATTGTTTTCCTGTTGGTTCCTTTCTCATGATCCCTTTCACATATTTACAGCAGGGAGGAGAGGTCTCTTTGGTTTTATTGGAATTTTTGAGTGAATAATATCGGCTTTTTTTTTATTCTATCTCATTCGTAATGGGCAAATGGGCTCATGTATTTACAATAAATAGTGACAAGGAGAACTCAACTCATATATGATTTAGGAAAAAACATCCATACTACCACAAGGATTTCCTACCACACTAGTGAAATCTTACTACAATATGAGAATAAACACAATCGTAGAGTTCTAACACTGCCCCTCTGGCTGGAGCATGTATGTTTTGTGCTTCAAGTTTGTTGCAAATAAATTGTACAAACGACCACCCTAAGGATTTTGTTAACAAATTTGCCAACTGTTTTGTGGAGTTGATTGAATGGATTTAGTACAAATGATTTCCTGGAAAAGCTATTCATGGATTTAAGTATCAATCTATATGCTTTGAACGTGATGCTATATGAATGACAACTTTGTTATCACAAAATAAATTCATAGCCTAAGAAGAAATTAAAGCCCAAATTCTCTAGCATGTGCTTCAACCATAACAACTCACTAGTGATCTCACTCAGCACTAAATTTTTATGTTTTCACTTTGTTTTCATCAATTTCTAAAGCATATGTTCTGTTTGGTGTAGTTAGTTGTAAAAATTCTGATTATTTTGCTTTGTTAGCGATGCACGTGTGATCTACTAGCTGGTGCCATATAGATTTTTCACTTAACTGGAGTGTAAAGTTAATGTAGATAAATATAGCATAGAAAACTTTTAAATAGTCTCTGACTGGGGAATTCTGTTTACTGTGAATGTTATAATCTCTGTTGAGAAAGAACAGGGACTTCTGCTGAAAAAATTAATACCAATCTGCTTAATAATCAAATCTAAAATCTGAGAATTGAATAAAACAAAAATGGATATAGGTGCAAAGTTGTTTAGTGGATCTCAATTAGTTTGTAATGCAGTGTCGGTGCTGCCCTGCTGTGTCAATCCCTATGATATCTGATGTTGGATCATTGTTGTTTTGTCAATAGATGTCAGATAACTTATGAAAAGGAGAGTAGCATGTAGATTCAGGATTGTCAAGACAAAGAATTTAAAATTGGCTCCTTCTAGTCCTTTTGTGAACAACACGCAGGGAGAAAAATGACAGTTTTGAATGAGTTGAGAATGCTATTAGAAAAAAGTTGAGAATTCTGTTTTAGTGGTCAAGAGAGTCTTTATGTTTTTCCCATTATCCCTTCTCCCTCTGTTCTTGCATCCATCGCAACTCGTATAGACTCTTTGAAAATTCTCTTTTATTTTTGTATGCAGAATGCTGCGCTTCAATGCACATACACATTTCTCTATTCTTTTCGTAATTTTCTATCCTGGGGTTGTGCTGCTGCTCTTGGGAGCTTTAACACAAAGAAGCTTCTCACCTCATATTAGTCTTTTGTTTCGTCTGTAAATAGTCCTGTATGTTCTTAGTCTATGCTATCATTGTTGAGTATGATTATCTCTGAGATGAGTAAATTTGACTTTGTGGTGCAGTTATCAGAACTTGTGACTATGGAAGGCTATGTTGATTGGATACGTTTAGTTGCAGAATTCACTTCAAAATCTCTTCAATCCTGGCAGGTATGTGGTTGTGAAGAAACTTTAACTGATTTTCACAATTGTTTGCACAATGCCTTTTAGCTTTGGCATAAAAGGACCCTAATATGGTGATTTGAATGTGAAGTTGCCTTGAAATTTTGCTTCCCCATCTATATTTTCTTTTTCTTTTCATTGTGGGATGTGTATTGAAGTTTCAGGTCCCAAATGTTTATTAAGTCTGTGTCTTCTTTCAGTGGGCCAGCAGCAGTGTGTATTATCTTTTGGGGCTGTGGTCTAGGTTAGTGAGTTCTGTACCGTATCTGAAGGGTGATGCACCAAGCTTGCTCGATGAATTCGTGCCAAACATTACTGAAGGTTTTATCACATCAAGATTGGATTCTGTGCAGGTATGGTTCTGGTATAATTATAACTGGACTCTGAATAAGTTTCTTGCACTAATATTTCCTCTTGCTTCAACTTTGTCATTTTAGGCTGGGCTACCTGATGATATTTCGGAGCACCCACTGGACAATGTTGACCTCCTTCAAGATCAACTGGATTGTTTTCCATATCTTTGCAGATTCCAGGTTGCATTTAGACACCACCTTTGATTTTTCTGATCGTGTTATTTTTTCTTTATGCTTCTTTTCTTCTCTTTTTTCCCCAAATCAAATTTCCTTTTCCTTTTGACCTATATAAATGCTTCTTATTTCAGTATGAAAGCAGTAGCATGTTTATTATAAATATCCTGGAGCCCATCTTACAAGTATACATGGTACGCTGAATATTCATTCGAAAACTTATGTATTTTCAGCTACATTCCCTGTGACCTCCCAAACTTTCTGACAATCTATGGACATTTTTTCTCATTTTCTTGCTTTCATAATAGGAAAGAGCTCAGCTTCAGACCAGTGATAATGGCGAACTTTCTGTGGTTGAAGCCAAGCTTGCTTGGATTGTACATATAATTGCTGCTATCTTAAAAACAAAGCAGTCTGTTGGGTGCAGGTGAACATAATTTTTGATTCCCACTGATGTACCCTCAATTCATTATACTGATGATATCATATCTCTGTCATGCAGCATGGAATCACAAGAAGTAATTGATGCAGAACTTTCAGCTCGTGTTTTACGATTAGTAAATGTTGCCGATAGTGGGTTACACAGTCAGGTAGACCAGCAGGAGAAGATATCCTTTAATTTGAGATAGCTTTGAAACTTGGATATAAGCCTCTGCTTTCTAATGCTCTTCGATTTGTATTACCCAGTCAGGTAGATCAGCAGGAGAAGAAAACCTTTAATTAGATAGTGTTTCACTATGAATGGATAAGCCTCTCCTTTTTATTGCTCTTTGATTTTTAGATTGCATATATTTTGATAATTTCCAAAGTCTTCAGCCAACTCCATCCTAGTTAAAGGTTTTTCCCCACATGTCGTGTTGCTAAAACATAAGTAGTATCGTCATCGTCATGTTTTATACTTCTAGGATGATGTCTACCACTGGTCCGAGTGATTAAACATCCCACAGAGTGGGGTTACTTCCAGGAAGTTAACCTGTAGCAATAATTTTCTCTCAAAATGCTGTGAAACCCAAACATTGTTCTTTCTTCGTGAAGTTATTATTTTCTTGGCATGCACTCTTTCTATTCTGTGTTGCAAGTAATTTTCACATTTTATCATTCGGTAACAAAAAAGAAAAAGAGAAATTTGTTCCTTTTTCAGGGCCTCCAACACCATTATTTAAAATCTTTCTCGGAAGACAAAAATTTTTCTTACAGGACATCACATCTTCTTTAGTATGATTATATCTGAAAAAAGCTCCCTTAATATGTTATGTGGAATGCCTGAAGTGAACTTATTCAAGTATGGCTGATTGGCAGAGATATGGCGAATTAAGTAAGCAGAGACTTGATCGTGCAATTCTCACCTTTTTCCAGCATCTCAGGAAGTCTTATGTTGGTGACCAGGCTATGCATTCATCAAAGGTGATGTTTCTCTTCTCATTACATAGAGATCAGTTTGTTATGCATACCTTGAACCTCTCTCTTTGGTTGCAGCAGCTGTATGCCCGATTATCGGAACTTCTTGGGCTTCATGATCACCTTTTGTTATTAGATTTTTTTGTTCGAAAAATTGCTACGAACCTCAAGTGCTACACGGTGGTGATGTTTTTACTCTTATCTTTTTGTTGATATTGTTCTATGGGATTTGTATTATCTCAATTTGTTTTTACACGCAGAGTGAGGAAGTTATTGATCATACTTTAAGTCTATTCTTGGAGCTGGCATCTGGGTTTGTACCCTTACACAGTCTTTTGAAAATTTTGATTAGGTTAATGATTTTTTGGCGAACTTCATAAATTAGTACAATTTTCGTTTCTTGCAGTTATGTCACTGGAAAGCTCCTTCTCAAGTTGGATACTATCAAATTCATAGTTGCGCATCATAATGTAAGTATGTCCCTGATTTGAGCTGTTGAATTGGAAAAAGTTCTAATTACGTTTTTTATTCATATTCATTTTACTTGTGTGGTCTCTCCCCATTCCCTACTTCAGAGGGAGCATTTCCCATTTCTGGAAGAGTATAGATGCTCTAAGAGTAGAACAACCTTCTATTATACTATTGGCTGGTTAATCTTCATGGATGACAGTCCTGTCTTATTTAAGTCTTCAATGGCTCCATTGCTGAAGGTATAGTCCCCCCCCCCCCCCCCCCCCTCCACTCTCCTCTCTAGGTGCAATTTAGACTAGTTTTTTCCTTGATTAACCTCCACATGTGTAGCATCTTTAGACAGTTTTGATACAAACGAGCAATCTTGAAGATCATCGACCACTCTTTTTAATAGCTTGTTTGTCTAAGCTTAAATTATAATTTAAGTTTGTCAAATTGGTCAAACATACTTTTTATCTACACATACAACTTATTATCCACACCTTCTATATGACCTACAACTTATAAGCACTTAAAAAATAATTTTAGGTTTGAGCATGCCAAACATGCATGAAGATTGTGATGGAGGGATCCGTACTGAAGAGTTGTTAGCCTCAAAGTGCTATTTTTTTCGTGATAAAAATTAGAATTCATTTGTGAAATGAGGAAAAAACAAATGGAAAGGAGTAGAAATTTTCCTATAAATAACTTCAAATGTCAACTGACTCACTATAGCTTGTTAATGATGGTCATGCTTGGACCAATTTAGATCAAACTAAAATATCATGTACCAAAGCCACATGATGGTAGGAAAGTTTATCAGCATATGGGATATCCTATAACTTAATAATTGAAAACATGTTAACATGTCAAAATCTTGAAAAGTAAATAAATCAAGCATTAACATTCCCAAAATGGACAGTTTCGTGTTGCCCCAACCGGCTTTTTGTGATAAATATATATTGACTTCACGCATGTTTGGTAGTGCTGATTTTGTTTTTTAAGTGTATATAAGTTGTGGGTCCTATAGAATGTGTAGATAATAAGTGAGTAGTATGTGGAGATAAAAAGTATGTTTGACAAGTTGAAATTATAATTTAAGCAAAAGCAAACAAGCACTTCTTAATGAAATATATTTGATGGCACTACTCCTTTGTTTGACAATGGAAGGGTATGCTAAGTTACCTGGAAATTGGGTGTAGGCAGTGAAGACACTATATTTGGTGGATAACTAAGTCAAGTGTAATTAGTTTGTGTATAACTTTCGATGAAGGAAATTTTTGCTACTAGGTATTTCCAGAAAATTGAATGTTCGAAATTACAAAAAAAAAAAAAAAAAAAAAAGGAAAGAGACTGGCTTATGTATTTGGTAACAATTACGTTCTCTGCTTTTCTAGATAGGCCAAAAGTTCTTTGCATTTTTGGATAGAATAAATTTCAGGGGTATGTGGTTCCTTTGCACACCATGCACGAAGGAAAATGGCAAAGAATATATATTCATTCTGCAAACATTATTGTCCCTATAGTTCAATGAATGTAATGTTGTTAAATTTCTGTAGATTTCATTGTTGATGGGATTTATGAAATGTTTTTGGGTGTCATTTAGGTTTTTATTACTTTAGAATCAACACCAGATGCAATGTTTCGAACTGATACTGTGAAATATGCATTGATTGGGTTGATGAGAGATCTTAGGGGGATTGCGATGGCCACAAATAGGTCAGGATTTATAATTACGAGTTCTCTCTTAATGATGGATTTTATTATTGCATGCATTAACTCTTGTCATTAATTTTTTTCAGTCGCAGAACTTATGGGTTTCTATTTGATTGGATATATCCTGCTCACATGCCTATTGTTTTGAGGGGCATCTCACATTGGGCTGATAAACCAGAGGTCAGTTATTCTCACTGATAATATCAAATTTTCATTGGAGAAGATGAAAATTTAAACAAAAATAGCACTGACTGTAAGACTATTGCTTCAGCAGTATCATCGAAAATTATGCATGTAAGTACATGCCAAATAATCGAATTTTTTTCACTGTAAGATCATATTGGATTCAACAAGTGTCGTCTGAACTTATAATGGAGGAAAATAAGAATGCTACAATTCTGGCTATATCTTGAGTAGGAGCATCTTAAGATGTAACATTGATTTTGGCTTGGGATGAAATTGAGGCTTTGGACAATTTATTGATCTCAAATTTTCTGTTCCAATTGATCAATAATCTCTGATCCCAT
Source organism: Forsythia viridissima (assembly GCA_030279155.1). Classification (NCBI taxonomy): domain Eukaryota; kingdom Viridiplantae; phylum Streptophyta; class Magnoliopsida; order Lamiales; family Oleaceae; genus Forsythia; species Forsythia viridissima. The sequence goes on along the minus strand of CM059045.1, from coordinate 11,695,556 downwards.
ATTTATATGGCACTACTGTACTTAATTGGTTGCTCAGCCTATCTCTCCACACATAAGTGGTGGTTGACATGCTTGATGCTTCTACCACATGGATATATTGCAGACTAATATACGAGTATATGGCTGCCTTACAACTCAATGCAAATAGATTTTCATATAGATGCTTTTACAGAACTAAATAGTGATATTTTCTGTTCTCTTTCCTGCTTTGCTATATCAACTTGGTAATTCCAGGTAGGTATTTTCTGTCTGGTTCAAATAAGGATGGACATAGAAATTATCTCATTTTTTCTTGGTCACAATGTTATGGTTTTGTGAACAAGATTTTACTCCATTAGATATTTATGCTAGCGTAATTCTGCTTTTCACTTCACTTCTCTTCTTCTCCAAACCATTGAAAATTCTCTATTTTTATGCTAGACGGGCTTTCTGTTCTGAGAATCTGTTTGGTGTTGCATCCTACATGTACCCCCCAAGCTGAACATATAAGAAAGAAGAAACTTCTGTTATTATATAGGAAGATAATATTTTTTCTATGTTTTTGCTCAACATGAATGAAAATCTCACTTTTACAACCTTATGATTGATTTGTGTAGGTCACAACACCATTGTTGAAATTCATGGCTGAGTTTGTGTTAAACAAGGCTCAACGTGTGACTTTTGATACTTCATCTCCTAATGGCATACTTCTTTTTAGAGAAGTTAGCAAATTGCTTGTTGCATATGGCTCAAGGATTTTGTCTCTTTCAAAGGCTACTGATATTTATGCCTTCAAATACAAGGGCATATGGATTTCTTTAACTATTCTTTCTAGAGGTAAATTTCTGTTGCCCTGTACTTCAGATTATAAACTAGATTTTTAGTCTCCTAAAGGCTAAATCATATGATCCTTTTCAATGGCATTCATATTGTTTTTGTTATTTCTCTCCTCCTCCCTTTGTTTTATTACCATAAACATATTTAGAGGCAAGCTAAATTTGATTTACTAGTCGTAATCAAGTGTACGTTGCTTGTTATTTTTAATTTTTTTTTTAAGTCATGTAAAATTGTTACTTTTAGATGTTAGATCAATACTACGATAACACAAAAATGTAACAAATAATAAAAAAAATACACTTTCATGCATTAAGTAACGCTTTCTTTTTTTACGACGTCTAATGCCCTACAAAAACATCAACAGAAAGCTAGGAAAGTTCGAACAACATTTAAATTCATGAATAATCACTAAGCAAATATGAGAAAAGGGGGGAAAAAAAAGATCTATGCATAAAGTTTAGCGCCAACAAAATTAATAATTCTTTTATCTTTAGATCATAGAATTGGAAATCTGTTGGCATTTCACATATAGATTGAGAAACCAGATCATGTTGTCTATATCTTAGACGTCCACTTTGATACATAAACATAAAAATAAAAATACGAGCATATATATGTATGTATAAATATACATATTCTATCATTACATTGATGTACACGGAATATTGAATTGATCGTGAAGCATAGGCAGAGATTTTGATTTTAAGAAAAAAGGGGAGATAGCGAGACGATGGTGCATTTATAGTTGGTGATTCAAGTTTGATTTTTTATTGAAGAAATATTACAGACTCATTAACATAAATGGATATGTTGAATAAGAGTCAGCATTTAGAACTAAATGAATTAAAGAGTTTAGTACAACAATTGTGTGAACGTATGAAGGGTACTGTTGAAATATTCTAAATATAGCTTGGATAAAATCGTCAATAAAATGATTCCCATTTCATGGGACACTTAATATATTATAGATTATAGATATGCACGAACAAAGTTTCATCTTTTCACAGCTTTAATATTGTGAAAAGTTGTTTATATGTACGTGATCAGTTCAATAGGTTGTAGTTCCTTCTTTTTTTTACCCGTTGTTCATTAGGCCACGCTTTTATCACACCAACATTTGAGATTTATTTTTTAGAGCCATAAGTTAGTTGATTTATTTGCTGTTTGCTTCTTTATGAATATTCCATTTTTGTTGTGTTGTGGTGTATAAGTTTTTTTCTGATTCTTTATTGGGTCTTCACACTAAATGACAGCTCTTAGCGGAAACTATGTGAACTTTGGTGTCTTCGAGCTCTATGGTGATAGATCACTAGCCGATGTACTTGATATTGCTCTAAAAATGGCGTTGTCAATTCCACTTGCGGATATTTTGGCTTACAGGAAGGTTGGTAAATTTTTCAATTGAACTCCTTAGAAGCGCTTGCAGCATTTATTTAATACTTTTAAATTTATATTTAGAGTCGTGCGGTCTCTTTTGGTGAAATTAGTTTAAGTTACCACTATCTGTAAATAGTTCTTATATGGTACTTAGCAATCATATTTTTTTCATCTAAAAATTGCCATTTTTGCAAATGTTATTAGAAGTTGCTATTTTTCAAAATCAGCCATCGCTTTTGGTCACTTTTCTAAACTCCCCTTTAACTATAAATAAGGGTATTGTGGTCTTTTAGACAAAAAAAAAAAAAATTAACTTTCTAGCTATCAAATGGAGGGAATTCGTTTTTGGAGACCAACACTATACCAAAATAGATAGGTATTTTTTTTTAGTCAACACACCATCACATTCCTAGTGTGGTTGTCAGGCCTCTACTAGGAAAGGATGGAGGGTTCGAATACCCCAACCGTATATAAATAACTTATAAAAAATACATGGTAGGAAGGTATAAAACCTAATCTCCAATCATAAGAGCTAAAGCAAACAAATAAATGAATAAATAATAAAGCAATAAATAAGGAGGTACTACCTTTTAAACAATAAGTCCTAAAAAAAAATCTATAGATCTCTAACTGTAAGAAGCCCATGTCTATCAATCTTAACTAAGTTGCGTTAGCATTGTGGTAAGTCCTGATTGCTATACTCGAAATAGAAATGACGATCCGAACCCTCTGAAGCAAGTAAGTCAGCTACATGGTTGCTCTCGTGATAAATATGAGAAATAGTATCACGGTGGAAGGCAAGGAGATGTCTGATGTGGCGAAGAGTGGCCTGAATAAACTAAGGTCCTCCACCTTTGGTGATGCAGTGAATGGCTAAAGTAGAGTCGACCTTAATCCATAAATTTGAGAGTAACAAGAATGATACTGTCAAGAATAGCACTGAGTTCGACCTCCAAAATAGGGCACTTGTCATATGAAGAGAAGAATGCACGAACATACTAAACTGATGAATCCCTAATAATTCTCCTTTCACTCGCAAATCTATCTCTGACGTATCTATCAGTGTTGACTTTGTAAGATCCTATTAGTGGAGTACGCCAATAAACCAAAACAGGAGGAGGAAGGGATGAAATAGTAAGAGAGATACCAAAAAGAGGAGCAATATCCATATCCATGCGCTAATAAATAACTTGAAATAAATGGCTTGTATGTAGTAGAGAGATAGTATGGTATACTCTCCAGATGATCCGTTTCGGCTCCATAGAGATATTCTGGTACTTTGCATCATTCATCGCAGTCAAAATAAACCAGAGAATCAAAAGAAGAATGATCGTGCGAATATGATCTTACCTGACAAACTAATATGAGAAACGCCAAGATTGAAAGCGATACTATAAACCCTCCATCGGCCGAAGGGTTATATGAAAAATGTTAGAAAAGTGACGCCAAACTTGGTTGGTATTACAGCTGTCAATAAATAAATGTTAAATAGTCTCAATAGCCGAACAACACTAACAACGAGAAGTCATATGACTCTTAATCCATCTCTGAATCACAGCATTAATTGGGATAAGACCCTGTTATAGTCTTCAGCAGAAGAAAAAGACACTTGTCGGGATAATAAAATTCCAAATCATGCTTTAAACAGCCTGAGTAATATGTTCCGTGCGAACTAGCTGCCATGCAGACTTGGTAGCAAATCTACTATCCGAAGTATCTTTTCACATAATCTGATCGTGCACCTCAGCAGTAATAGGGATGCTCCTTATCTGCTTAGCAATAATATATCGTAAAAAGTATGTCAATATTCCATCCAGTATCATCAAATAAGTCTCTAACCTAAATAGAAGAATGTGGCAAATGTGGGTGCTGATCAGCTAATATAGACTAGTCCATTCAGCAGTCATGTTAAAAGAATATCTGTCTACGTCTTAACTGCCAAGCAATGTATGTCTTTGCCTGTAGGCCTATGTGCTTTAGTCTCTTCCATACAGCTGAAACATAGTAAAGAATAGTAGCCATCAACAAATGGGTACCCTTACAATACTTATTCAGTTAAAATTGAGCCCATAATGACTACTGAGATTTAAATAACCACCAGAGCTTTAAAGAGAGTGTATCATCAATATCATACAGTCTCTTAAGGCCCAGTCCACCTTCCTCAGTAGGAATAAAAAGGTCTTTCCATCTCGTTCAATGTAATCTGTGTGCATGGTCTTTGGAGTCCTAAAGAAATCTAGCAAATATGCCCTTTAACTTTTTCAAGACAGCCTTGGGAGGCTTCATAATCTGAAAGAGATAGAGAAGAATAGAAAATAGTATTGATCGTATCAAAGTAATCCGCCCCCCATGTGATAGGAGTCTCGAGGCCTAGTCAGAAATTCTATTTCAGATTTTCTGGACTAAGTCATTATACAAAAAGATCTTCTTGGCTCCTTTAAATAAAGGAACACCAAGATAAGTGAATGACTGTTGCTGATGATAAAACCCTGTTAGATGCTCCAGCTTGTGTATCTGACTAATAAAAGATCTTCTAGGTAAGATAATTCCGCTCTTATCTCTGTTCACTAATTGCTCAGAAGCCCCTTCATAGTGCTCAATACACTGTAATACTCGTCTGATAGACTGCTTCTGGCCATTGGCGAAAATGATCATATCATCTGCAAAGGACAAATGAGAGATAAGAGCATCATCCTATGTCTGTATGCCATCGAAGGAATATGCTAATAGTGCTGAGTCAGTAGTCATGAAAAATAATCTGCAGCAATAATAAACAGTGATGGAGATATGGAATCACTCTATCTGAGCCCGCGAGATGATGAGAAAAGATCACATGGCCTGCCATTACCAAAATAGATAGGTTGGGGACATGTTGTCAAGAAATATAGGTCGGAAACCAGTTGCGACAAGGCCTAAATGTTGGGACTTACACTACCCAAAATAAAAAGGTATAAGCAGGCCTTAATATGTGGAATTGAAAATACGAATAGAATCAATTTTCTATTTTTATTTTTTTGGACGGATTTAATTGATTAGACTACTAGGAGCTAAATTGGGACTAGGATTTTGGAGGATCACTTTAGAAGTTAAAAGGTTTTAGATTAAGTAGAATTAGGTCGAAATACATAGAATGTCCTTTTGTCATTGTTGGAATAAGGGGAATACGGACGACACTGGCGTCACAATTGAGGTTCCGTGTTTTCTTTATTAGTTATTGTTTTACGTATTTAGGTTAGATTATTAATAAAGCATGAGTTAAAGAGAATGTAATCTATATGAGTATAGCAGATTGGACGAAATGGAGAAGTGCTACGGGGATTCTATGTGATCGAAATATACCTGTGAAGTTGAAATGCAAATTCAACAAAATGGTTATTGGACTGGCAGGCTTTACGGTACTGAGTGTTGGGCTATTAAAGTTAAATGCTAATGAGATGGATGTAGTAGAAATCGGGACCTTAAGATGAATGCAGGGCCATACTAGAATCTATAAAATAAGAAATGAAGAAAGCGGCCGTGCTGTTTCCTTTCCTTATTCTTTAAATGCAGCTCTAGAAGCTGTTCTATGTGAGACAATATTAGAAGCTGAAGTAGTATGTGTGCAAGCTTTTCGTTAAGAGAGATGGGGAGAATTCAGCACACTAGCTGTTACATTGCATGGTGGCAATTGAATTGTGGTCTATGCTTTTTCCGATGTGTATCATTGATGATGCCATTTTCTGTTTTTTGCTAAGTTGGGGCCTATACAGCAGGAAAAGAGAGATGATATTATGAAAATGTCTGCTCTCTCTCTCTCTCTCTCTCTCTCGAATTTTATGGAAAGAAATAGGGTGGCTTCGATGGAGCGGATACTCCTTAAAACCTCTTTTTATGAATAAATACTCTTTATTTTGGGTCATGGGAAGAGCTCTGAATTCTCTTAATTCTCTTTTGGAGTTGTTGATAAGATGATTTCAAGAGATTGGATTCGTTATTGATATACTGACTCGATCCGACCTCTCTTATTGTTCTCTTTTATGACAAGACAGCCTCATTGCATAGGGATTGCAGTGGATACCTATTTAATCTGAGCTCTCTTATTGTTCCCTTTTATGACAAGACAGTCCCTCTTGCATATGGATTGCAGTGGATTGCAGCCCCTTGGAACAATATTAATGGATATTCCAGTATCAAAAATAATAGAAATCCGCTAAACCTTTTCTTTTGCTTTTGCAAAGCTGGGATAGAGAACTGAGGATCTGGACATGCTCTGTGTAACCAGCCATTCCAATTGATCCTCAGCAAACATTTAATATATCCCAAAGATGATATCCTTGGTAGCTTTAGCACTCCGACTTTGTTCATCTCTAGTTAGGATTGGCTTTAAGCATTTGATGTGAAGTGCTAAGACCATTTCTATGCACATCTTCTTTCTTTGCTTCCTCTAAACTTGAGCGCATCCTTATCAAAACTGTAGAAAATCTAAAAAATTAAAGACTGATTGCAACTTGCTTTGTTTTCCTAAAAGCTTTAATTCCTTATGCTAGAACAGAGATGGATCAAATAACCGAGTGAAAGAGTGTCCAGTCTAACTCTTGACAAGCCCCTTTTGCTATTCTGTGAAGAGGCTAAAAACCAGTCAAATATTCTTAGCAGACTATAACTGAGGGCTGCTGAAAGGAGAAGATGCCCACCATATGTTAACTTCTTCTGATACTAATTTTCTGTAGGGATGACTTTTATATGTTTCATTGAATTCTTTACTTCAGGAGGTGCATTTACCGACTAATAGATCTCAATGCTGGAGATCTTACTGCTATTTGGGCCCTGGCCACAATACTTTTGGCAATATAAAAGTATCTAACAGCCATTTTAAGTTCATTGTGAAATCGTATTATTCAGATAATTGAGTACAAGTTTCTGAGAAAAGCAATCTTGCATTCCTGATTGGAATTTGCGTGGCCATCTTATCATCTCTTCTTTTCTTTGCAGTTAACAAGGGCGTACTTTGCATTCTTGGAAGTCCTATTCAACAGCCATATTGTTTTCGTATTAAATCTTCATACAAGCGCATTCATGCATATAGTTAGTTCACTTGAATCTGGTCTTAAAGGTCTGGATGTTGGTATATCTTCACAGGTATTATATGGTGAATCCATTCCTACTCATGATCAATTATTATTGCATCTAGTATTAACTACCTGTCCAGTGCCATCCTCAGTAAGCTCAATGGGTGTCAACCATAAGTTCTGCGCCGTTAAATTTCTTATGACTTGCAATCACAAACTTTCTATTGTCGTCCATGTTTAATATTAAAAATAAGTGGTGTGCAGACTTTGTTCAAGACGAATAAATTTCTCTAGCCTAATTGAGCTTTTATTGGAGTGAGCATTCAGTATGGTGTCAGAGCATGTAATTTTTTATTCCATCTCATGCTTAGCAATTAGAAAAAAGAGTCATACCTGCATGTAAGGGACTCCCTTGAAGACTGTAATAGGTATGCTGTGCTTACTAAAAGAATTCTTCTAGGCATTGCACACAGGTATATTAGTTGGCCACGGTTCATTTTACCTACATTTATTTGCTCCCTAATAATGTGGAAGTACGTGATTTTGATATATACAAAACTTTGCCATTAAGAAGACATGTTCTACATTATGTATCTTTTCATGATCTTCAATCCTAACGAGTGGCTGTGCAGCTGCATGGATTTAATTTTCATAATTAGATATATATTTTAGTCCAATGTTTTCATTTCTTACTATAATACTTATACCAGACTAAAATTTTATATTGAAGTCATATTTATAAATTTCCAACTGCTTCTCAGTGTGCATCTGCAATTGATAATTTGGCTGCATTCTATTTCCTCAACATTACCATGGGGGAGGCCCCAACTTCACCGGCTGCAATAAATCTTGCTAGTCACATTGCAGAATGCCCCAGTTTGCTCCCAGAAGTGAGTAATGAATTCTTTTGTAACTTGACCTTTGTATTGTGGCATTAGTTCTAATGTTCTGAGAGGACCATCAAATATTTCACTCTGTCAATGAGTACGTTGTTTTAAGATATATTTGCTCCACTTTTGTTTCGTCTTGAAAATTGTTTTACCTAAAATTCGCAGCTAATAAAAAGTACTTGTTGCTGAATTCTTTCCATGAAAATGGTGTAAGAAACTTGATTTGGTTTGCATTAAGGTAAAAACACACGATGGTTTTCTGTGGCGTGGTAACTTTATCCCTTGCTAGAAAGTGATGCTTGGTCATGGGTATATTTAGTATGTTGATTTTGATGGATACTCTGTTTTCTCGTCATTTGGCAAATCTTCAAATATGGAGTAACTCTATATATTGTTCACTATGTGAATCAGTTTCACCACAACTGATTTGCTCGTACATTTTTCCCTGGAAAAGATTACGAGTCTCACAGGCATGCATGTAATAACTAACAGCTTTTCTTATCTCTTTCTCTCTCTCTCTCTCTCACACGTGAGTGCATGCACAAACTTGGGCTAAACAAGTTAGTTCTCAGTATCAACTAAGATCTTATTGAGAATGATATAATTATTGCTCATAAACTAGAATACATTGCAAATTATTTCTCAATGTCAATTCGGATTTTTTTGAGAATCATACAATTATTACACGTAAACTGGAATACATTTTTGTTAAAATTAAAATAAGTTTGGTTTTTGTGCGTTTGATGCTGTAATCTGATTATTACTCTCCTATCCAGATACTAAAAACTCTCTTTGAGATTGTTTTATTTGAGGATTGTGGCAATCAATGGAATCTTAGTAGGCCAATGCTGAGCTTGATACTCATAAGTGAGCAGGTGATCACAGTCAGCATTTTTTCTTTTTCACAATTCTTCATTGCTGTAGATCTACTTGACGGTTTTGATTTGCAAGGTTGATTGGTGCTAATTTCTGTTTGGTCAAATTTGGCCTGAAGTTTTTGTTTTCGAGATATTCACCAGTGTTTAGTAACAGTAATTCTACCTTTGTCACATGCACTGTTGGGCTTATGTCTTCACAGCCTTTGGCTTTGTCAGTCTTCAATCACTTTCTGTTACTTGTCGTGTCGTATCTTTACTGTATGTACATACATTACCATTCACGTAAGGGTTAGAAATCATACATGTTTATTACTCTGTAACTTATGAAGACCTAGTTGGGTTCCTATCTGGTCCAAGGTCGAATATTCAATCATTCTATGGTTGTAATTTAGTTGTCATTCATGTCCTTATGCTGTCTTTCTTGCGTTTCTGTATCATACAGAATTCATATATTGTTTCCATATAGAAATTTTCATCTCATTTTCTTTAAATATTAGCAAATTAATTAATAGGGCTATGACTTGTGCAGATGTATTCAGGCTTGAAAGCACATATATTGGCTTCACAGGTGAACTTTTATGCTTTTTCTGTTGTTGGTTAATCTTGCATGAGTGGTCTTACGCTTGGCCACAACTCCAGAATATTTGCTTAGTTATCAAAATTATCATTGCTTCTCCGGTTCATGGGACTTTTTGTCCATCCATTTTGTCTTATTTGAACCATGTTTGCTGGGAGATGCTAATTTCCTTGCCAATGGCTAACTGCACATGAAAGAAGATAACTTTTCTTTGGAAGTAAATAATTTAATCTTTTTAAGATGTGTTTAGCTGCGATGATGAAATGAACGGAAAAAAAAAAAAAAAACCATTCTAACCAAAATCAGGCTTTGGGATGCAACAAGAATTTGAATCCTTAAATTATAGGGGTTTGAATTTGTAGAATATCATTTTCTCTACCAGTAATGATATTCGTCTCTAGAAGGGAGAGTAATAAGATAGTAAAATCTCTTAATTTACTATCAATTGTAATATTTCATTTTTTAGAGATTCACATTTAAACTTTGTGGGGAATATTACTATCCTATCCCATTCATCTGGAAATTTTGGTTTGAACTCTTCGTTATTGGGTAAAAAGATTCATCTTCTTTGCATTTATTTTGATTCTTTATCCACAAAGTATTGTCATTGGAATAGTCTTATCGCTCCAAACAAATCCATATCTTTTTCAAAAAGAAATCTGAGATTATTCTTCGTATAAAATTCTCATTTATGTGATTCAAGAATCTATTTTTGTATTTCTACTCAACCAATCTTCTCATTTATGATCAAGCTCTTCTTGAACAATGTGTTTATATGGGAAAATAGAATGTCTTCTAGTCATCTTTGCTAAGGATTCTCAGACCAACCAATTTACTTAATCGGAGGAAATCAATGGTTTGCTAAAAGTTATAAGGAGTGTGCGGTAAAATCTAAACATCTGCTTGAATTTGTTAGACTTCAGGTCCCGACCATTATCATGCTATCTATCATTTTGAGAGTGTAGAACACATGCTGTTTTAGCATTATGGTCCATTGACACATTATTTTAATGCCATGGAGATGTCGAAGTCGAACTATATTTCTTCTGTTGACTGTTGTTTCTGTGCATATTCTTAATGTGATGACATTTGTGTCATCTTGCAGCCGGTAGATCAACATCAGCGCCTTGCGTTGTGTTTTGACAAATTAATGACTGATGTTGTTCGAAGCTTGGATTCAAAGAACAGAGACAAGTTCACCCAAAATCTAACCTTATTTAGGCATGATTTCCGTGTCAAATAAGTCCCAATTCTCTAACCACAAATATGTTGCATACATGCCGAATGTTACTATATAGAAAAGCCCCGTGAACCTGAACCCCGTACAAATGTAGAAGTGAGCATGCGATTTGATGGGGTTATGCTGCTGCAGCATTTCGATGGTCTCGATTAATGAAAGGAAGAGCATTTCGATGGTCTCGATTAATGAAAGGAAGAGCAGCACACTCCTGAATACAGTGAATTCATGGCATTGTACATTCATTTTTGATGTGAAAGCAAAGGGTTAGTTGTTACATAAATTAATAGCCATTTGAAAGGGTTTTATCAGTTGAAATTGGTTTCCAGTTTGGTTGCGCATGGCCTTGTAATTTTCAATATTTATAGACATGTAATTCTCAGCTTATTTTGTTTCAGAAATGAATTACATGCATTCTTTTGTGGATAGCAGTAAAAAAAAATTACAAGATCAGCTGGATTATACTAATTATTCACATTCTATTGTAATTTTTTATTTTCACAGTTTGTACAACTAGTTCTATTTCATAGCTTGAGGGATGTTCGAAATTGGTCTTGGTCGTCCATGCGAGCTAATCGATGGGTCGGAGGAGTAGTTCAAGACTTTAAGTTTTACTTCGAACTTGAACTCGCAACCTCTTTATAATACCGACAACATGAAGAAATTATTTATTTTTGTATTTTTTTCATGTCTGAAAATATGTTCTTGCTTAAAAATGTAGTAAATTATGTATGCATAATATGGCATCTTCTCATATATTTACGCAATTGAAATTTTGAACCTACTATGATATAATTTTTCTTAATTTTCTGTTTCTATTCTGGGGGAAAAAATGAAACCTAGTCAAAATATCTGTAAATCGGTTTCCATGCTTTATAATTTGTATGATTCGAAAGTATTTTTCATAAGCCTCTTGACTATATATAGCATTAATAAATAAATATTATTAGACGAGTTCTGTATAATATTACGTACTAAACACGCACCAATGACACAATGATTGATGAGGAATGGGTTAAGGGGGATTGATATTCCGTGCCTCCATCAGCTACTAAATATAGAATGATTGAGGTTCAAGTGTAGAGTTTAATATTGTGAGGAAGCACGCGTATTTCATGAACAAAAATACACTCATGCATACGTAACCTATACAACTTTTATACAATACACCAAAACCTCGTATGTGGAAAGGGCATTGCAGAGGATAAAATGTCTCGTCTTGTATTGTATTACGTCACTCTCTTTGCAACTTGGAGTATGGACCTCTTACTGTATTACCCTATCAAAAGTCTAGAGCCGGAAAAGAATTCACACGGAGTGGATATTAATATATATATTTTTTAATATTATCTAACGTGATTTAATCGACTTTACCGAATAAGTCGCAAGGGAAAATTGTTGAATTCTCGTCTCTTTATTTTTCATCCCGGTCAGTTTAGAAGAAATTAAGGTGAAATTTTTTCCCTATTAAATACGTCATAAGTTTTAACTTCACTTCTTTGTATCTCTATGTATTTCAAATATTTGCACCTCATGTATAGCTTGTGGTATGGAGACTCATGATTCATGATTCAATATGATCTACTGGAACAAGTAATCAACCAACTTTTGAGCAAAATTTAAAAAAAGAAAAGAAAACGTCCAAATTCATTTACTATTGGCCTACTTTATATCCATGTTTGTGTTGTTATACACATACAAGGGCGGAGCCAGAAATTTTATTCAGCGCGGGCAGAAATCCATTTTATTTAGAACATGTTCGGTCCCTTTTTTTGCTAAAAAAAAATTATTTCTCTAGTTTGATATTGTTGACTTTTTAAACTTTTTGAAAGTAAAATGACTATATTGCCCTTATTATTTTGGAATGGAAATGTGTTGATTAAGGACAAAATAATCATTTCAACTTCAATTATTTATTAGTTATCTTTAAATGAGCTTGCCTGCTTTTTTAAGTCATTTGATAACATCATTTGAAAAATAATGGGCTTTGCAAACAATTTGAAAGGCTTTGCAAACAATTTGATAGGACAGGCTTATTTTCCAGTGCAGGCTGTCTTTTTTCCAGTACAAGCTTTTTCTTTTCTTTTTAATGGGTTTCTTAAAGTCCAGTGCAGGCAGATGCCTGCACTGGACTTCACATGGCTCCGCCCATGTACACATAAATGTTTTACGTAATTGGATAATGATGATGAAAGATGGTGCTACTGGTCAGGATAATGACAAGGCCGGAGAATAATAAAGAACATTTTGTTAACTAGAAAAAGAAACTAACGGTTCGTTTGATAAAACTTTTTAGCAGATTTTGATAAAGGCTGATGTAATTTGTAGTTGAAAATTTGATAAAAATTGTAGATTTCATATAATATGTAGTTAAAATTGAAGTTTGACAAATTAAAATTATCAATTTTTGCTAAAAATTTAATTTTTAGCTTCTCTAAATATGTACTAAATATTAATTTTGTTTTTAATTAAAGAATACGGATGATGTAAATAGAAATACCTTGTTTTACAACGAAAATAGTAGTAGTCAAATTCAAGAGACGATGACCACCTTAATAGTACATTTTCCTATATATCATCTATCATATCGGATATATGAAAGCAAACGGAAAATAACATGAACTTTGCTCAATTCATGATCCATTAATTTTTTCTCATTTATATGGAAACTTAAAGTACGTAAGTTAGAGTGGATACGACTGATCAAGATTAAGAAACAAAATAATGTAAAATGTTCGTATGTTATGTATTCAATGTACCAAACGTGCAAAACGTGGTATTAAGTAGACAAGGATTTACTTATTTTCTAAAATTCACAAAGAGTTGGGATCTTTTTAAAGAAACAAAATTGGTCAATATTTTTGGATAATCAAAATGAGAAATTATTGACATAATGCTTCGTATAAATTTTATATTCATGCTATCTTTTTCAACACGTAGATACTAAAAATAGTATATTAATATTAATCGTAACATCTTTAAATCTTTTCTCGTTCATGAAATCAATGAAGTAAAAGATTAAGTGTCCATGCCTATATATTTTAATTTTCATTCTTTTCTCTAGCTCTCAACCTAAATAAAAAGAAGAAATTTTAATCTTTATATGTGATTAAATTATTTTTCCTCTTATCTTATTAAATGTAACAAGCCTTTTCAATATAAAAGCTCAAGTTGAGCCTCAAAGGCCAAGCTCATTGGTATAGTCATCAACTTGTTATTCATTTACTTCGACTTTGTGATTTCTTGATTTAACTAATTACGTCTAATAGGGGTATTTAGCGTGGCTCATTTGCAGCTCGTTTAATATGCTATTCAAAACAAGATTAAAAGAGATAAGTACCATAAAATTTTATTACTATTCAGAGGATAAAAAATGCACTCTATTTATTGAAGTCTACTTGATAAGTAAAATAGACAGACTTCAAGTTCATGTGGTACTACGTCTATTGAATAGATGGTCAAATTAAAAATTCATATTGAATAGATTCTGTCTAAAACTAATATTACTACTTGGCATTAATTTTTTTAAAAAAAATTGGTGCGTCTTCAATTTTTATTTCTCTTGTCCGACTTTTTTTTTAATAAAATGTTGAGTTAAATTTAAATTTCCTGCACTTCGTCTAGAAATTCGTCTAAATTTAGATGGATTTCTAGACGGGGTCTATTTTGTTGTGTGTCACATCAGCTAGACAAAGTCCTCGTTAGTATGCGATTTTTTTATAATTTCGTCTATTTGTGCTGTGCTTATATGGCACGTCTAAAAAATAATAGAGATGCTCACACTATTCAGAAACCATTTTCATAGAACTTTTGAGAAAATTTTGCGAGAGAGTATATTATATTTTTCACGAACGTGACTCCAAATTATAGATGCCAAACATATATCATCACCGTAATATGCTTGACATGGTTACGTTCCTTAACTTCGACAATTTATATAGTGTTGAACTCTAGGAAATATTAAGGAAAGCGAAATATTCATTTAAAGCAATTCTAGTCGAGTTTAAATATGTTAGAATGCTTAGATGTTACTCTTTCATGCCATGAAATGACTTAATAAATCGATTTAGTTATGAAATTTACTTAAAATGTTGCCTCTCTATAACTCTTATCCATAGAAAGAGTCTAATCGAGTATCAAAGTCTAATATTGAGTATGAGGATTGAATCCAATTATTATTGGCTTCATATCTTAAAGTGTTTTAGGCCGATCGATTTAGATATTTTAATTTAAACTTTTCAATTTTATTCACATGTGTAATAGATCATAAAAGAACGACTTATTGGTCGTCCTAAATTAATTGGTGCAAAGAGATGATAATTTAGTTCCATTATATGATGTATTCTCAACATCAATTGACAATTGCTATATATGACGTGTCCTCAAGGTTAACTAGTGTTCAAGAATTATTGATTACTCACTTGGATTAGCAAAAATATCTCTATCACGAGAGTCAACTTTATATTGTAAATTAATACAAACCTTAATTAGCTTCTTTTAAGGTAGGTTTCGCATCAGTTTTAGCGAGGGTCTAACATACTTGAAACCAAATGCCTGCAAATATGCATTATATATTTTCTTAGTACTCAAATTTAAATTATTAATTATGAACTTTAATTGACTTGAATAACATACGTATAACTCAAAGACTCAAACTATGCAAGTTCATAAAACATTTGAGAGTCTAAAATTACAATTGTACCCTCGGAATTCATATGTTAGGAATGGGGTTACTTTCGTTTAGGTCAAGAGAAATAATCTAAACTCTTATATATTTATTAATATTTTTATACTTAATTGATATGAAATTGATATGTTAATATTTTAAACCACCGAAATGAGATTCGAATGGAATTGAATTGGTGAGTTCGATTTTCTTCTAGTTAATATATAGCTGATTGAGTTTTAAAATTGAGAATCGGATGGTTTTATAGTGTGTTTAGAAGGAATTTTTTGAGGTCCAAAAGCACTTCTTGAAAAACAAAAGTACTTTTAGTTATATTTATTTATAGTTGTTTGGCTAAAGTCAATAAGTACTTTTTGACTAAAAAATAGCTTAAAAAGACTGTTTCAAATAAGTTCAAATTTTGAGTTTTTCTAAAAAGCTCTAATTAAATATTTACATGAAGTTGTAATTAACATTTAATGAACTTAAAAATTAATAAAATTATCATTAATACATCAAAAAAAAATTAATTTATTTCAGTATTAATTACTTATATTAAATTGTCACTTCATATATTTATATAATGTGAAAAATATATATTGACATGTTAAATAATATAATACAAATTGTACATAATATATTTGATTTAAATAATTAATTAATATTTACTCAAATAGTCAAATATACTAAAATAATTGTGTTATTATAATTAAATTAATATAGTAATTTTAATAGTTATTATATGATATAAAATATATTATTTATGTTAAAAAAATAATATGAGATATATAATAATTAATTACTGCTTAGTCAAATATAAAATAATAGTATTATTATAATTAAATAATATATTACTTTTAATAGTTATTATAAGATATAAAAATAATTATTTATTTTAAAAATAATAATATGAGATATATAATAATTAACTACTGTTTAGTCAAATAAATATAAAATTTATACAGAAGTAAACAGTCCACACTTTTTCAACAAAAATTCTATTGTCAAAAGCTCTACGCGGCTACGCCAACATTACCAAATGGACCATTAGTCTAGTTCTCACTTATAGCTACATATTTGAACTTTAATTTAATGTAGAAATCATTTTTTAGACTAATTAATATTTGAACAGTCCACATGCAACTATTTGATTTTACGTGTAGATTTTCATAAAAAATACAGTTCAGTGTAATTTTTTTTTTTTTTAAGAACTAGATCAAATTAGACTATACTTATCGTTAATTACTATGATTGCTTAAGACTTTTACGATTCATCTAAATCTACTTTTAAAATTGTGATATAAACTTTTATTCAAATTTAATATTGGGATTGATTATAACTCTTAATCACTTATCTTCAATTTAAATCTCACAAAAATGAGAAGGAAAAAAAATGAGAAAATAAAATAAAATAACGATAACAGAAATAAAAGGCGTCAATGCCGTGACCGTCATCCTGGGGTCCTCAAGTGAGTTGCGTGAGCTCCGAATTACAAATATGGTGTATACCCCCACCCCACCCCACCCCACCCCACCCCATCCTCCGCGCCCCCGCTTTCACACACAAATGCACGCACTACGATATAGATATAGATATATATAGAATGGTGCATACGTCTATGTTTCTGCACATATATGTATGTATATGTGTGTATATATATATAGCTAGGAGAGGCATTTCCAACTGTAATCATTCCCCTCGGTTATTGCTTTCCAATTCTTCATCCTTTTTATTTTTCTCTTTTGCGCATCTTGATTTTTAGCTCTTTTTCGGGTTATTGAATTCTTCCTAATCCAGGTAAATCCACTATGTTCATTTCGATTCCGTGTATGGGAAATTAAGGAAAGCATTTAATTGAAGGAGATAATATTTTTGGTTTGTATATATATATATATATGGAAGGCTTTAAATTACTCAGTCAACAGATAATTAAGGAGAATAATTAATATTTCTTCATTAATTTCCCTTTTCGTTCATTTGCTCATTGTTGTTCGTAACTTTAATAAATGAACTAATAGTATTATAACTCTTTGGGAACCTTCTTGATTTGGTAACTTGATTTAATTGTAGTGCTATAGTTATAGTTCTAATTGTAAACAAGGGCACAATTTAAGTACGGAATTTTCATGGGTTATTGTTATAAGAATGTTATATGTTATACTGTTAATTTAAATATTTATATTCACGATATTGGTTTTACATTCATAAGGAGGTTTCTTTGATTTCTAATTTTTCAGTTTTTTTTGGTGCTAGGGGTATGTGAATGATCGTGATGATGGTGACAGCATATATTCAAATTTCTTGCCTTTTCTTTTGTTTTTGTGCTCCTGCATGTCTTTTTCGTCGGAGAATTTTCTTTATCATAATTGTTTCGTCTATCAATGTTTTTATGTCTTAGTATATCATATTCATAGCAAACTGAGATTGACATGTTTGACCATTATAGTTTCACGGATAGTGAATATGATCTTATTTTATCTCGTGGATCATTAATTTATTTTGGTTTTTCAGTATCTGCAGTTTTGTTAAAGATATTCCCAATTCCTTTGAGCTATTGGGTTGTTGGAGTTTGAGAACTCAGTTTGATCTTGGTCAAAAAGATGAGCTGCAGCATCAGTAATGACAGCAAAGAACTGTCTGCTGATTCAACATTGTTTGATGAATGTGGTAGTTATGGAGGGAGCTCAAATGGAGCAATTGTTCTGAAGAAAGGGCCATGGACCTCCGCGGAAGACACAATTTTGGTGGACTATGTGAAGAAGCATGGGGAAGGTAACTGGAATGCGGTCCAGAAACACTCGGGGCTTTCCCGGTGTGGTAAAAGCTGCCGTCTGCGATGGGCTAACCATCTGAGGCCAAATTTGAAGAAAGGTGCATTCACTCCAGAGGAAGAGCAACTAATCATTGAACTCCATGCCAAGATGGGTAACAAATGGGCGCGAATGGCTGCACATGTGAGCTTCTCTTACTCGTAATATGTTAGTTTAAATTTATATATCCTGATGATGATCTAAAGAATTTAGTGAATTTATATATAGAATCACAACTACAATATAAATTATTGTACTATTTTGTGTGGATTTGATTTAGAGTTGGTGCTGCAGAAATGATACTGAATGATTTCTAGAAAAAGATGACACGTTGCATATGTTAAATTTCAATATGTTATCATTTAGTATGGAACTGGGTAAAGTGAAACAATTTTGCAACTTATAGGCTGAAAACTAACATAGCGCATGTTTGGTAGTGCTGAAATTATTTTTAAAGTGCTTATAATATAAGTTGTTGGTGAATGTGTAGATAAAAAGTATGTTTCATCAGTTTTACCAGCTGAAATTATAATTTAAGCATGTCCAAACATGTGCATAATCTCTCGAAGCTTTAATTTATTGTAGATCTTGCTTGCTTGTGAATTTCCATAAGGAGTATCGTCCATCTCTCTTGAGCACCTCAACTTTTACCAATACCTGAAGACAAAAGGAAAAAGGAAAACACGCTTAGCAATGAAAGGATAGAATCATTTGAGAAATGGTAAAAGAAAATTTGTAAGCAATGGAATGAAGGAGCCAATCTTATTTGCAAACTTGTGATACTAGATTGCCAATAAGAATGATAGATAAACTATGCCTTATAAAATGTTATGATATCTGCCTTGTAATAATGTCCTTGGAGGGTATCTGAAAAGAAAAAATTTGGTACACTGAGGTATATCACATCATGAAATTCAGAGTGTCCATTCCTTGTGCAGCCATTATAGTCCAATGGATTTTTTATTTTTTCCTAACAGGAAAGAAGAAAAGACTACAATAAATTAGTGGCATAAAACCTTTCAGAAAAGTGCATATTGCTACCTCCGTATCTGTTACACCCTGATTGTGGAATTCAATCATATTAATAACTCTTATTGTAACTTGAGATTTACTACGCAACTTCAGATTGTTGCAAAGTTATAAGCATAAATTGTTCAAACTGAATTTCATAATACCGTGCCTCTTGTTCTCTCCAGTTGCCTGGACGTACAGACAATGAGATAAAGAACTACTGGAATACCCGAATCAAAAGACGTCAACGTGTTGGCTTACCATTATATCCTCCTGAATTATGCTTGCAAGCGATGCAGGAGAATCAACAAAATCTAAATGCACCTGGAATACCTGGTGGAGATACAGGATATCATGATCTCTTGCAAAGTAATGGTTATCAGACACCTGATGTAATGTTTGATAGTTTAAACACCAATCAGGGGACTTTACCATATGTACCAGAATTTCCAGATAGTTCTGCCAGTAGCTCGTTGATGAAAGGTTTTAATTCTCAGTTTTGTAGCATCATTCCTCGTATGCCAAGACGCCAGAAACGAACTCGAGAATCAGATGAATGTGTATCATGGTATAGCAACAGTACTTCAGATGATACTCCCCCATTTGATAGGGATCAAAATGATGGTTATCAGAATAAAATGTCTCAACTAGTTGTTCCCTGTTTTCCATATGACCCTGATCCAATCACCAAGAAGCTATTATCTTTTGGTGTAAATCACAGCCATTCTATCTTAAATGGCAATTTCTCTGCTTCTAAGCCCTCAGCAGGTGCTGTGAAGTTAGAGCTCCCTTCACTCCAACATCAAGAAACCAGTTCAGGTCAGTGGAGATCACCTCCTCTGCCCCCTGTACTTGAATTAGTGGATTCTTTCATCCAGTCTCCCAAATATGTGCCACTGCCACCAGATTGTCCTTCACCACGGAGCAGCGGACTATTGGAAGCTTTAGTTTATGAGGCTTCACTGGGCAATTCAAGGAATCAGTCTTCTGAAAAGAGTACAAATTCATCTTTGAGTTCTCATAATAATGTAATTGAAAGTTCTGCTTTAAAAACATCCTTCGCAGAGTTCAGAGGCTATCATGACCCTAAGTCCCCATTGGGTAATTCAACGGGTTCAATTTTAAGCGAGTGCACTCCTACGAGTGCCACTGGAAGTTCATTGGAGGAAAATATACCCGGTAAGAATCGGTTTTCCTTTCTATCAGCATTTGTGATGGTGCAATTGTTTACAAAACCAAAAACTGTTCCTGAAAATTATAAATATTGTAGCTGTTACAAGTGATTGAAGTATTTAATCTCCTAAGACTAAGATTTTTTCTTTCATCCATCCCTGTAGTTTCTGAATGAGCTATAGTGTCAGGACTCTTAGAGCTTGTTTGAGAGAGCTTTTTAGCACATTTTGATGAAAAATTGATGAAATGTGTGGTTGAAAAGTTAATAAAAGTTGTGGGTTCTATGACATGTGTGGTTAAAATTAATTGTTGACTTTTCACCATAGCTTTTTAGCAGATATTAATCTTGAAGAAACAAGCAATAATCTTTTTTTTACTATAAAAAACCAAAATGAAATTTTTTTGTGTCGACTGATCTTGAGCTCGTGAGAGGTTAGTAGTATATCTGCACTTGACAGAATCAGAATACATGTTCATTTGATCTTAATCCTTGTGTAGTGATAGGAAGAGAGTAAACTGTCTGTGCATTTCCCTCCTAATAATATCCATATTGTTTGACTTGTGCTCTATTCAGCTAACAAATTCAGTTCTGCAGAAGTTCCCAGGCCAATGTTACTCTCTTGGATAAATTCTTTGTAGTGAAAACGGAATGTTGTGTAGTTATTGGACTGTGTATATCCTATGCTATTCCCTTTCCTTGTTTAGACATTTTGGTCAATAAACTCTACGTAAGGCAATTACATGTTCACATTTCCAGTTAAATTTCCATTGGCAGGGGCTCTTTTCTTGGTTCACTTTCTAATTGACTTAAAGAAAAGAGAGACAAATATATTTGTAAAAGATAATTTACTTTCTGGGAAGGAATTTGAACATTGGATTTGTCATCCCTATGTTGAATATTAAATTATTTTAATAATCCCTACTTGCCTGGTCTCCTTCCCAAGTTCTGATACCACAGTTCAGTAAGTATAAGAATAAAAGTGAGAGTATGAAAACGCTGGCCAAATTGCAGTTATGTGTAAGGTTATGGCATTGTGTTTCCTTTGCAGTGTTACCATATGCAGCCTCTTAATCTTAGATGACCTTTCTAGATGACTTGTGAAGTTATCTTTCACCCTTTCTGGATTTTAATAATTAGATTTGTGTTAAATACTATCAGTATGTGTGATATCTGACGCTTTCTTGAGATTGCATAAACTATGGCTGCCCATTTGATGCACATCTGTCTGCATGTTGGTGGCAAGTAGGTGAATGGGAATTGATTGAGTTTCTGTTGGTAATGGTGGTAGATGAAAACAGGCAAAAACAGAACAAAGTGCTGTAAGTTTTTATTGGACTTTTGAGGACCAAGATTGATGGTGAACTGGCTATGGGGGAACAGAGGAACTTTTTGCTGTCTGTTTTTAGTTTTTTCTTTTGTGGAGGAGAAGAGAGAATAAGGGAGGAGCCTGAGGGAGTGCGACAAGATCAAAGGTATTTGGTGACAAGGAGTGTAGTGGTGGACTGGGAATGATGGTGAATGAGGCTTGGTTGCTGCAGACTGGCAACTGGAGGAAATCAAAGGGTTTGGGAAAGGAAATTTGGTACAGAATTTTGAATATCTTTGAGGAATACTTTTAAGTCGTCTAATCTTCTTTAGAATATGCTATTTGCATACAGAATGTCGATCCGGTTTAGTTTAATGAACTTTTTTGTACATGAACTAAAAATGAACTGAGTGTAGGTTATCAAATGTTACCCTTGATACTGATTGGTTAGAGGGTGAGTCTGCCAGTTATGCTCCAGTCAGCTGGATCCATATCAGTTTGGTGGTTCTGAAAAATTCATGTGCTTATTCTATTTTAGTTTGTGATGAATTAAAATGGCAAAACTTGAAGTTTACATCGTGGGACAAGGATGTACCTTTATCCACAATTTCGGAAGTTCCTGAAGAGTCTCATATGCATCACTATTTTCTTATTTTTGTCTATTTTCACACTTAATGCCACTATACAGTTTTCCACGTGCTTCTTCCTGACAATCTTGCAGTCTTTTAGTTGGAGGGCTTTAAAACTTCCACATATTTTTACTTTTAAGAGCCAAATTAAGTAATTGCATTGACTATCTGAGCACAACATGAATCTGTTCTCTTATTGTCTCTTGTCATAGGGATTGAACAAAGTTGGATCCTGGATGGAGAGAAGACAGAAAATCTGAATCAATTGCATTTCTCCAGGCCTGATGCTGTACTCGGTTCATGTTGGCTTGAGCAGAGTGCTTTCTGTTCAAAAGAACATGGCACCGTGATGGATGATATAACAGCTCTTCTTGGCGACGATTTAGGCACTGAAGTAAAAGACACGACCCCTGGAACTTCTGCTCTGAGTTCTGAATTGGGTTTTTCCTGGAATAATATGCCTGCTGTCTACCAAATATCTGAACTTCCATGAATATTGCTCTTTATAATTGATTTCTGAACGTCGTTCTGCACGCGTCTCAGATTTTTTCTTGAAGCTCATTTTGACAAAAACAAATTCAGACATTTGCACAGATAATGCAGGTTCATCTTGATGATTGTTTCTATAATTGATGTACACTTGGAGGTTCATTAAGGCTTTGTTTCTGCTTTCCAGATTGATCATATGCCTTTTATCTCAACAGGAAGCTTCATGAGGGTATATGGATTGATGCAATCATTCTGAAGATTTGTTAGAACACCCTTGCCTTGTCCTCAGTCTTCAAGCACTGTAATTTGATGGCCTTTTAAGATTTGTGATTTTTGAAGTATATCTTTTACAAATGATGTATTCGTCTAGCATAACATTTCATTGATTGGATACGATTTGGTTCTCTTTTTTAG
The DNA here is from genome assembly GCA_030279155.1 of Forsythia viridissima. Classification (NCBI taxonomy): domain Eukaryota; kingdom Viridiplantae; phylum Streptophyta; class Magnoliopsida; order Lamiales; family Oleaceae; genus Forsythia; species Forsythia viridissima. The sequence goes on along the minus strand of CM059045.1, from coordinate 11,672,233 downwards.
GCTCTGTTCAAGGAAACATTAATTGGTGAGAACTCGAATCCTCTATTTGCTGCGATAATACATTCTTTTTCTTATAATGCATGGGCAACAGCTTAGTTGAGCCCTTTTTCGTCTCTAAATTGTCATCATTATCCTTAAAGAGTTAACATCTATGATCCGCTCATCTTTATGAATCAAATATTAGAAATTCTGTGAGCAAATAAGAATCGTGTTGATCTCACTCTTAGCATATGTTGTCATTTATTATGTTCTCGTCTTTAATTTTCCTTTCCAAGTTGAGTACAAGTACACCATTACATTTTTTCATGTTTTGTTGGTAGAAGAAAATACGGGCCTAAACAGGCTATCTAGAACCCGTGAGCAGTGAGAAACTTCACGGCTAAGTGGTGGATGGAAAACTTCATGGCCAAGTGGTGGATGGAAGTGACTACCCCCATTTCTGATGGGGTTCCAATTAACAACCAGATTAGATCTATTCTCCCATATTTAAATACGCATACCAACTCCTCTAGAAACACTGCCCATAACAAAATCAATGAAAGACTGAAAAGGTCTAACCCAATGACATTATACATGCCATTCTAGATTTCCTTTTTCCTTTCTCTCGGGTTGGAGACGAAACTCCACAGGAGATAAACCACATTGGATTTATGTACAAAGAGCTTTGAAAGATGGTTCACAAAATAACAAGTTAGCTTCAAAACACGTTCTGATAAAATTTTACATTTATAATGTCTGCCATTATTACTGCAAGAAATGTTACTATCACTACAACATACAACTGGAGGACAGAATACCCGACGAGCAATATCAGTGGCTTGAAATAGTTCTTGGCGAAGAACAGAACTCCCAGTAGAAATGCCTTAGTCATAACAAACAAACTATAGAAAAATATACGAGATGCTATGGTGCATTTTTACAGTGATACCATCAATCTTCACGCAGCTTTGCTTATTGAAGGGTTAAGAAAGAGAGCCCATCTTTTTGAAACCTGGATCTGTGCCATCCATTTATCGCACTGAGTACTATATAAATTGAGATATAAATTACCTGCTGAATCAGCGATGGATAAATTTATGACTTAATTGCCAAATGGTCAAGATAAGCTGCTGATATTTTCTTATGTCATCTCCTTCTTCACTCTTACAACAGCCTGCGGTTGAAGGATGTGATTCTGCTGTTGACAAATTGATGTAAAAGCTCTACTTATCTGAGGAAAATTCAAATTCTCCTCTCAGTTCGGTTACGAATTACCATGTAAACAAATTGCCTGCTAAGACCTGACTTTCTTCTAAGGTCCTCAATGAGAGAAAATTGCAGGTATCACAGCTCTGATAGTTCAGCAGATAACCTGTAACCACGAAAGTTAATTCAATTAGCTGGAATAAACTTTTATACTACACTTATCTCCTGTTTCTATAATCATAATATCCAGTAATTTGCTATTTGCATTCCACAACAGCTAACCCACTATCAAACTACGCCAGTGCATAAAAAGTAATCAGAAGAAAAGACACTACACAATCTGAAGTCATTTCCCAAGCTACAGATTGCAAATAAATAAATTGGACTAAAAATAAATTGGCCGTTGAGAATGGTGATGGGAATTTAAGAATAAGGTAGAATCCAAGTTACAAAGTTTCAAGCCCATTATTAAACAACTAGAGGAAATGCAACACAACAGGAGTGCTTGGTGACATCTTATTCGACAGAAACAAAAATTCCAAAAAAATAAAAAATAAAATAAAGTAAAGTAAAAAGGGACATCCTCCCTTTCTCAACAAAATCTTCCCCATCCCATCTGCGGAGGAGAAACAAAAAGATATTCAATCAGGACAAGAGCATGTAGTTATAGGCCCACACATGAACAAGTAGATAAGAAGCACTATCCCAATTTGCGAGACTTAGTTATTCCAGTTAAGGCCTATGTGCGTTTCTATTAATATATAGGCCTCTTTCATTCTTTACTTTCCATTTAAGGAGAACAAGAAGTTACTTTCCATTTAAGTCCACCCATCTTTTAGTCCAAATGTCTGTACAGTGAAAAAGAAATCGTAAACACCACCACTCCCATCTAGGCCTCTTTCAGTCTTTACTTTCGTAACTACATCATTTAAAAAATAGCAGCACGCTGGTATGTCAAGTAATATGGAAAAAAATTTAATGTTCACTAAACCACACAGAACAGAACAGTTTCCTGTATGGATGCATTTTCCATCCATTATATATCTTGCAATTATGCTTCTCCTACATAAATTTGATAGAGGTTGAACCTCCCTTAATGCATAAGTACTATAAGTCTCACTAAGCGTCCCTCTAACAAATCTAGATATAGAATACCATTGCAAATTTTAAAAACTAAAAACAGTTTGACCAAAACTGAGCATATGAATTACATCCTTGTAGGCTATCCCGTAAAACCATATGTTCTCCAAGCACCTCAAAGTTTACTTTGCACATTCCTATTTCCAGTTGGTTTAACCTTTTCAAAACCCCACAATTAGGGATTTATTATTATTTTCTACGGCGAAGTGCATACTTTACCTCTCTAATCGCTCCGAAACCAGTTCATAGTATTTATGGTACCCTCTTTTGGGATTGCACGTATTTGTTAGCTTAGTGGACAATAGCACCTTTCCAATTCCATCAGTGGATGCTTGCAGACCACAATCAACGCAGAGAGATTCCAAATCTGATTCCTATATGAAAAGCACATGATAACATGTAAGTCCTAAGATAGTCAAACATGTTATATTTATCTGTAATAAAATCAAACAAGAATGCCATCAAATGAAGATGGGTCTTCATCTTGAAAGAAACAGAGAGAAAGATAGACCACGTACTTGCATCATCAGAAGGTTGGATAGGTGCGTCAATGGATATGGTTGAAGCTTGTATCCTCCATAATTTACACAAGACAAGGCTAATGCTCGTACCTGTTATACAGTCATAAAGTAGAGAGAGAACAATTAGGATTATATTATTTTTATAAGTAACATAATAAATTGTATACTGATCCCAATCAACAGATCAACAACCTATGCCTTGTTCCCACTACAGTTCAAGTCAACTGGATAAATCCTTGTGTACTACTTCGTTTAGATCGGTACTCTAACTATTGATAGGTCCAACGAAATAAAATCTTTTGTAACCACAGGCTCATTAATAAATTGCCTCGTAAATTTGGTAATGAATTACCAAAAAACACCAGATAATGACCAAGCAATGAGACCGGAACTGAAAACATTATTAATGTTATCTTTCATCAAGTACATTGACAATTACAAATAGCAAAGTTGCTGCATAAAAATAAGAAAATGAATGAATAAAGCATTGGTTGTTGTATTGGTTGTTCAAACAGCTAAAACGACCAACATATTATTAAACTAAAAGACAAAAAAAAAAACGACCAACTAGTAGGAGACAATTATTGATCAACTAAATCATTGACTTATCAAGACATCCCATTCACAAGATTAATATTTGTTGGACAAGTATCTTCAGGATAAAGATAGATAGACCCGTCTGTTTTTTTCAACCTCACTAACTTTTTTCCTCCCCAAATCATTTCCTCTCTTGCCTTCCTAGCGGGAGTGAGATTTTCTATAGATATGAGATCCAAACCCTATATGTGTGCACACAGTTGTAACAAGCAAGGTCATCTTTGGATAGATTCCTTTTCTCTTCTCAAAAAGAAAAGGTTCTTTAGGGTCATCAAATCCTACTTCAATGTGAAGCCACTGAAAATAAATGGATATAGAAAAACAACCTCACTGATGTAAGGTTCAATAATGCAATACTGCAGGTAGGATGCCTCTGCCTCCGTAGTATAGATGAATTGCTTGTAATTGCCCAAACGGAAATATCTGCTCACAAGGCAAATTAACAGTTGAGAAAAAAAAAATTAACCTAGTCAAATTAGACCGAAGAAAACAAGAGAGAGAGAGAGAGAGAGAGAGAGAGAACAACATCTGATGATTTAAAAATAGAATAAAGCTATAAAATTCCCCAGTGAATTTAACCTCAATATTCTGCGGGCAAAACACATCTCTTTTGACTTCATGATTACAAAAGGAACACGACGGAACCACAAAGACAATGACTCACCCTGTAGGTTAGAGAAAAACCAAGTAAATTAATGAACCAGCTCAGGCTATGACTTAAAAAAGAACAACCTCAGAAGCGGAGAGATTAAAGATATAAACCACTACCTGGTTGTCGGAACAGAGATGGAGAAGCACATAATATGAATGGAATTCTGCTTCATCCTTATAAATAGAATGTGGAGCTCGATTTGCTTCATACAGATTAAATAAAGACGTAAGTGCTTTGGTAAGCTGCTCCATGTTGAGGTGACAAATAGAAGCAATATTTGGACTGCCACATTTAGGAAGCCTGTGATGTGATATGATGTGAAATTTGACCTGTATGATATAAACACATAAGAATCTGCCTTTATCAAATTTTGAAGGTTGAAATACTAAAACCAATAAATTGCATAATTCATTAGAGGAACATGCCAGCACACAAAAGGATAAAATGCCAAAATGATATTTTTACTTACTATCATATCTGCATATAAATTGTAAGAGCCTGTTTGGTTAGGATAAAAATTAGATTTTTAGGAGATTTGGATAAAAGTTGAAGAAATGTGTAGTTGAAAAGTTGATTAGAGTTGTGGGTCTCATGGAATGTGTGATTTAAAATGAGTTTGGGGAAAAATGAGTTCGGATAAATGGAGGCCAAACAGGGGCTAAATATAAAAAAGTAAAATACATTCTCGATTATGAACAGAATCTATGTGGGCAGAGGTGCAGGTCACATAATTTCTTCTTGAATGCCTAAAAGCCACACGGTAAACTAAATAACTCTTATATGATTTATTAACTTTAACAATGAAGAGGGAGTGAGACAGGAGTTTATGACAGACTGATACAGGCACCTCTTCCTTCCCAATTCTCCAGCATCCTCTCTCGCCTTACTGGGAAACTAAAGGAAAAATATTCTTAGAGCAACCCAAGAAAAAAAATTAAAAATTCAAAACGAGCCTCAGATATTCACATGAAGTCGACCAGAAAAGCGACAATTAATAAGGTTGTGGCCACACGGGAGACTTCCTACCAATAATCTAGTTATAAGTAGCTATTTATTACTAGTGTAAAAGCATCTCCAAGAGATTCTCTATTTATAAAAAGCATCTTTTGCATTTTAGAGAGTATATATAGATTTAGAGAGGAAATTTTTAAAGTACTCCAACAACCTCTATATTTTTAACATTTCATTTTATTTCTCCCAATAAATATTTATTATTTTTCCCTATATTTTATTTTGGCATGCTTCTCTCTTAATTATTATATGATTTTCTTTCATTTTTCTCTATTTTATTTTGTATGTACTATTTAATTTAGTCAACATATGAGAATTGAAAATTGAAATTCTTTAAATGCATTTAATTATAGAGAGTGGGTGTCAAACTCACTCTCTATTTTAAAAAATTAATTTGGGGAGTCTTTTGGAGCATAATTTAAAGGATTGACTCTTTATAATAGAGAGCATCTTATGTTTAAAGAGTCTCTTGGAGATGCTCTTACAAGAGTCACTTCCCATGCACTACAAAACTGACAATGACTTCTAATACAGTTGAGAGAATAACAGTCACTTAAAAAGCTAAACAAACGAGCCAAAAATTCAACTAAACTTCGCTTTATTCAACAATTTTCTATACCCATAAACTTGTTTGAACTTTACAGAGGCCCAAAATTTCCAAGTTGAGGTGGCACTAATTGAGGAAATTTAAAGGGAATGACGACTTAAATGGTCAGTGTGTGTCTTGCATAAAACTAAGAAACTCTTATTCAAAGGAGCGGCACAATCCCAATAGGAACAACTTATAAGAGGGAAATGTAGATCAAACTTGCAAAAGGGTTGATTTCATTAGATCTGTCAGTAGACATATGGGTGGATCCATTAGAGTAGCGAAAAAGGATTCCTTTAGTGTTATGGTAGGATTGTGTATCTCGGTGTGATTTGCTAAACTAGGATTTGGGTTTATTACAGAAATTCCGAATATGGTTTCTAGGATGCATTGTTCTTTATACATTAGAATCTCTGAACAAGTAGAAACAGCCATATAAGTAAAGCAAAAGCATACGTTTCAGAGTCTGAGGACGCTGGACGTACTTATAACCTAATTTTCATGGAAATTCAAATAAATCCCCATATTAAAAAAAAAAATTAGTCAAGAAATAAATGCTTCACTTAAACAAAAATAGAAAGAATGAACTCGTACAATTGATAATAGAAATTTAACTTAAATACTTCGTGAAACGATCACATACGATCATAGACAGAGAGGCATATCAAAGAAATGCAATCTATGCATCATACGAAAAACTGCCTCATAAGTAGACAATTTATTGTCAACTTAATTAGAGAGGAGATATTACATTAAACCACATTTCAGATAATTGCATACCATCCTTTCATACATATGTATCGCTTGATCACTGGTAACATTTTGCATTGTAAGATCTTGCCTTATGGATCTTGTCCTATCAAAGATGAAGTCATGAACCACCTCAAAATGACAATCACTCTTCAGCAAGTTAAGAAGATAATTTAGAGTATCTTCCAAGACTGAGACAGGCCGAACATCAGAAGCTTGGACATTATTTGTGCTTATAGTTCTGCAAAACTGACATGAGATAAGAAGAAAATTGGTATGAAATCAAAGTTTCCTGCTTTCAACTTTAAGGGTTCACTTCTAATAACAAAAGATACATTTATTTGCCCTATTTTCCAAAAACAAAAATGTGAACAGTCTTGAAAGCAAAAAACCATCAAGTAGACATTTCCATTTCCATCCTCCAAAAGGGAATTGCACCAGTTTGGTTTTCAATCAATTCATCCAAACGTGTTTCTGTTTCTTGATATTGGGGAAAAAATGCCACAAAGCAGAAAAAGGGAAAAGCTAAGCAGAAGAGAAAAAATATAAATTTATGTGGTTCGACGAACTTGTATGGGCCTAGAGTGTAGAATCTATTCATTAATCAAATCTTCAAAATACAAACTTTAACAGTCAAACTCAAACACTTAACTACTACTAGAAAAAATCTAATTGACCTCAGTAACAATTTTGAAAACATTCCAATACGAGCCCTCGTTTTTTACAAATGATCTATCAGAAGTTAGAACAGCTCAAAATATCAGAGAACTCTCGAATACGAGCATTTTCTTTACAGTATACCTTTTTAACAGCGAGTGTGGATGAAGTTTTAGCAGGATTTCCATGAAGCCTCTCAAACACAGCTAAATCTCGAAGCCTCTCACGCCGTGCCCTTTCCTCAACTGCTCTTTACCAATAACAGAACATAAACAACTAAACAAACACCGGCAATTTAACATCAGAAATCAAAGAAAAACGAAGTAAAAAAAAAAAGATTTATGGCGAGACCAGGGCACATAAAAGGGCAAGTTCCAACCAAATTGGGAATATCTTGGTGGTCATCAATATTATCATTGTTGTCCGGATTGACAGTGGCGAATTTATTGGTATGAGTAATTTTGGCATTAGTGTTAGGGTTTGAAGGTGTATGGGATTTGAATGAAGAAGAAGAAGAGGAATTGTTTCTTGCGATCATTTGTCGTTGCCGTTGACCCCTCCGGTCAGCCATGGCTGAGGCGTTTGCAGCTCAACTCCACACTATTCCTGCGTTTTCCTGCAAATAAATGTGTGGAATGTTTTACTGCTTTGATATCCAAAGTTTAATTTATTGGAGGAATTAGCGGGCAGGCAAGTCGAATTCGGACCCGGATCAGACCGGTCGTTAGTTCAGTTCTGCTTAACGGTTAAACGGTTCCGGTTCCAGATATTAGAACCAAATCACCAATACAGGTTTGGTCTGATTCTCGATTTTAGTGCTTGAACAGAAGATATGAAATGAATTAAGCTTAACATTTGATTGAATCGTCTATGAAACGCTAATTATATTTAATATAAATTCTCTCGAAAAATTAAGAAAGTCAATTAATTATAAAAATTATAAGTAAAATAACTCTAAAACCTAATTTTTCCTTGCAGTTGATCAAAAGAAGTATATATGTTGTGGAGTTATTCCAATTTGCATTTTGTGAAAAGGTCAAGTGCCATGGCTTGGCGCGATGATTAAAGTTTTGAAAATAAAAAAGTTTACTTCTTGTTGCAGCCATTGGTATACACATGGAGATTCTTCACCGAAAAATGTGTGCTTTAAAAATTTTCAATCGTGTCAATTACACCAAACTCGTGTCACGAATCGGTGGCAATAGATACAATGGACCTCAAATTCAATAAGAATTTTGTCAATCAGCATCATTCTCTCCCAACAATATGCTACAAATTCTTTTGTATCATCGAAAGACATTGATGAGCTCATACTTGTGTCACAAATCAGTGTCAATTTACGCTTATCTATGGTGTTAAAACTGGACAATTGTATGTAATCTTGAATGAATATTTACTTAATTGTATGTCAATTTGATTGTTTTAGGTTGAAATTCGAGTTCGAATGGAATTAGAGAGAAACAAAAAAAAAATGGCAAAGAAGGACTAAACATGTACGAAGATGGAGAAGTGGGGATCAACTTGTAAATATGTAAAAGATGAAGGACTTGAGTGGCAAATAAAAGGGGACCAAATTGATATGAAAGAAGAAATTCAAGGACTAAATTGCAAACAACTAAAAGTAGAAGGACCAAACAGCAATAAATGGTTACAGTGAACCATCGCGGTTTGCGAACTGCAGCAAATAACAACCGTTGGGCCGCGGTTTTCATACCGCGATCCGACCGCGGCCCACGGGAAGAAAAATCCGATTTTTCTTAAATTAAACTAAGGGCATTTTAGTCTTTTTAGAATTAAATACAATTTAGAAAGAGTTAAAACTATATAAAGACCTAATCTAGGTAAAAAAAAGAGGGGGGGGGGAGTGAATTCTTTGGAGAACACAAGAGAAGACGGAGAAAAGAATGACAAAGAAAACGAAGAACGACAAAGATCAAGAAGATTGAAACGTGAAGATTTAGATATCTTGGTGCAAGATATTCAACATCTTTTCCTCTTTCATTCAAAATCCGGTTATATATTCAAATCTTTTAACGCTTTATTTCTCCTGAATCATGAGTAGCTATATTTAAAGTTTGGATGAATGATGTAGCCTAAGTTTAATTCTTTATTTTCGAATCTCAATTTTGATTTATAAATTGTTCAAGTATTTGAATTTACTTATTTTTTTAATGCTTTGAATAACTTGCCATTATTTTATTAATTTTGTGGATTGTAATAAACTGAGAAGTAAATTATTAATCTATACCATCACATGTAGTAAAATTCGGCAATTGGATAAAAGGTAGAGATCGCTTTTATTATTGCTGCAGTCTGAATTGAATTCTTAGGCGATTTAATGTATCTAATTAAGGATAATTCTGATTGCCTAAGTTGACTTAATTATATATAACGAATTTGAACTTGAGAGAGGTAAATTAAGTTAAATTCGTGAATTCAACCGAATACAACATTATGAACAAATCTTGAGATGAGAAATTAGATATCATAAGTATGGTGAATTCGTTTATCCAAACGCTTCAACCATCATTCTTCTCTTAATTCTTGTTATTTACTTTTACATAAGTTATTATATTATTTCCTTAAATTCATAATTCTAGTTTAAATCTTTCAAATCAACTCAATTCAAATTGTTTTGAATAAATTAGCATTAAGATTAATTTAACTAGTATGTAAATAAGATAGTCTTCATGTGAACGATAATCTGAACTCAATAAGTCCACTTTATTACTTGTTTGTGATATTGTACATGTGCAATCACATTATTTTCACAACATTGGCCAAATTAATTAAATGGAAACAGTCTCAATCATAGCCCGGCCGGTCCTACCAAAAAATCGACAACCCGATACCCCAACTGGTTCTATTCTTTTAATTTGACCGTCCAACAATTGAATCGTTTACGACTCGAAAAAATCATCGATTTTTTAAGTAGCTCGGTGACCTGTCGAGTCATTATATAATGAAAATTTTCATTTATTTATTATCATATTCTACCCAAAAGATGCATCAAGTACTTCTCCATTCTATTAATGAGATGTTAATGCAATGAAATACAATAATTTATATTATTTTTTACAAGAATTAGTTGATGATACTAATAATCTCGTACTTATTTTGCTAAAATTTCTGATGGTGATGATTTAACAAAAATATACTTATCGGTTTGACATGAATTAACTTACCAATTCAATTACCGGATCATCGGTTAAACCAGCAACTCGGTGACCCGCCTCTTTATTCAAGTGGATGTCCGGACCGGGTGTAATAACTATGATTCAAACTAATCACATTGTTCAAATCCAGAATCATTACTAGAGATCCATTAATGATAGTATCAATATCTAATATTAAATTTACCAACTTAATTCAAATTTGTAGCACAAATAAAATAATTTCTAAACCAGCTTATCTTAATATATATAAAAGAATGATAGTCATCCCAAAAAGTCAACCAGTTTTCCCGCCCAAAACAACTCCAAAATATATTTTACAGAAAAATGTATGTGTGTGTGTGTGTGTGTGTATATATATATATATATATATATATATATATATATATATATATATATATATATATATATATATATACTAGTTTTGGCTACGTGCAATGCACGTATGTGAAAAATGAAGGGAAAAGTGTAAAAAAAAATAAAATCATTCGATTTGCCACCAAGATTTGACAGCGTGGATTTTGTAATTCTTGAATTGCATTTTTTAGCATTTATTTAGAATAATTTGTAAAACGTAAAATAAAAAAACAAGATTAGTAAAAAATTGAATGAAAATTAAGTGTAAAAGGAAAAAAAAAAAAAAGATTTTTTTTTAAGTTGTTGACATATTCCACCGATTTTAAAACAATAGGGACCTTTTGTACAATTATTCCTTGTAAAAAAAAAATTATTTAAACACTGTGATTGCCGAGCCACCTCGGCAATTGATTGCCGAGCCATCTAGGCAATCACCTTAAATTTTTTTTTTTTTTTTTTTTATTTTCGAGCCATGACTTTGTTAAATTTTTTTTAAAAAAATTTTATTGTGTTAAAGAAAATAGGCTTAAGATCGAGTTGCTCGACAATGAACAATTCATTGCAGAGAATTTTACTGGCCAAGTTTTTTTTTTTTTTAAATGTGGCAACATTATAAAAAATAAAAACATTCAATTTGCTTAAGATAAAATAAAAAAGATTAATAAAAAAATTGAATGAAAATGTGTAAAAAAAATAAAATCATTCAATTTGCCACCGTGGAATTTGAAAGCATTTTTTAGCATTTATTTAGAATAATTTGTAAAAGGTAAAATAAAAAAACAAGATTAGTAAAAAATTGAATGAAAATTAAGAGTAAAAGAAAAAAAAAAAAATTAAAGATTTTTTTTAAAGTTGTTGGCATATTCCAACAATTTTAAAACAATAGGAACCTTTTGTGCAATTATTCCTTTAAAAATTGAAAAAAAAAAAAAGTTAAATACTTGATTGCCGAGATGGCTCGGCAATCAAATTCCGAGCACTTTTTATTTTATTTTATTTTTTATTTTTTAAAATTTTATTGTGTCAAATGGGCTTAAAAAAAAAATTTGATGAACCATACAAAGGTATATATACATTTAGAATTCAATGACAAGTTTATCATTATATAAATTCAATTTTACATTGAAAAAAGAACAAAATATGCAGCTGTATTTTAATTAGGCACTACATTTATAACCTCATATAAAGCTTACGAGGATAAAACAATAGGGACCTTTTGTGCAATTATTCCTTTAAAAAAAAATAAAATTAAACACTGTTCATCAATCTCGGCAATTGATTGCCGAGCCACCTCGGCAATCAATCGGCAATCAATTGCCGAGCCACCTCGACAATCAATTGCCGAGCCTGCTCTGTCAATGGAAGGATTTTCAAAACTAAAATGCGTGCTGAACACATAGAGCTTCTGCAATCTCTTAGTTGATGGAACTTGGGGCTCTTTACATTAACTTTAATGTATCCAACGGTGGGAAGCAGGTTATAGGTGGTCCATTCTCTTGTGATCTTAGTGCTACAGAGCCCATAATGACTTTGACGCTACCAGATTCTGTGAAATTAGAATATAATCTGACTTGTGCCATTTGCTTGGTAAGGTCGCTCGTCTAATTAGAATTCTAAAGAGTACTTTTTAAGTTCTTTGATTGAACTAACTTTAAACTGTGATCATATTTAGGATATGGTTTATAAACCATATGCTTTGGGATGTGGGCACCTCTTCTGCAAACCGTGTGCTTGCTCTGCGGCTTCTGTAATGATCTTCATTGACCTTGATTTCTCCACTTGTTGATACATTAGCCCTTGTTGTCCTTAGATTTACCAATGAATTTGATGCATCGTCGGTACTAACAGACCATACCTTGACAGGCAACTTGAGATGGCGCTTCAAATTCTCAATTTCAACTTCATTTTGTCGTAAGATTTCAGACAGAGCTATGACTTGGGGATTTCGATCATTCACTTCAATAGACTTCAGTTTCAACAGCTTGGCCTCATATTACGTATATATATACATAGATATATATATACATATTACATATATATATAGATAGATATATTACTCGGCAACCAAGTTGGTTGCCGAGAATTGGTAAAAAAAAATTTTTTTCGTTTTTTCTCTTATTAAAAGCAATAGATAAATTGTAGTCAAATGAAGTATTCCCTACGTGAATGCGCACTCATTTTGTATACTGGTGTTGGCAAATGAATCTCTAACTGTTGTAATAATACTTACAGTGTCTAAAAATCTAAACTGTAGGATCCAATCTTTCAAAACTCAGCTCCACTCTGAATTCTAGAATTCTAATTCTAATGGTGAATAAAATCTGCTCCAAAGCTTGAAAAGTAATAGAGAATAAAACAAATTAAAATTAAAGTTGTATAAGGACGGGAACTCCAGTATCTGAATCTGAATTTGAATTCTAATTCCAATAGTCAATAAAAGTCTGCTAAACCTCAAAAGTAGCCGAAAATAAAACAAATTAAAATTGTAAAAAGAAGTTGTAAAACGACAGCGTGTAGGACGAAAAAATGAACAATAAAAAATTTAAAGCTCTTATATTATTGTAAGGATAAACCTCAAAAGTAGCAGAAAATAAAACAAATTAAAATTGTAAAAAGAAGTTGTAAAACGACGGCGTGTAGGACGAAAAAATGAACAGTAAAAAATTTAAGGCTCTTATATATAATTTCATTAATTAATTGCCTAACTTCATGTATTTAATAATTAGTTTTAACGAGCATCCGTTATAAGATTTTGGAGATGACTGGTGGAAGAATATGATTGATTGAGAGAAATGGATTGAGGAGATAGAGCAGATTTTGAAGATTACAAATATAGTTAGTTGTACAAAATAATTACATAAAAATAAACAGATTTAAGTGACTGATGGTGAAAATTGAAGTTTAGTAGTCTAATTGTAGTTATGGTGAAAGTTGGGTGACTACTAGTTTAGACATAATGTAGCAGAGTGAACAAACTAATAATTATTCAAATTAATTAATTGATTTGCTTAGAGAGTTAATTTATGGTTCTTAATAAAATCAATATGGAATTAAGATCCTAAATTGGAGTCTAACCCTAATTTTCAATTTTAGGATAAATTGGGTCAAAATTAAATTTTCAGGATGAATTCCAAATTCTGGACAAATTAATTTCAGTCAAAATCCAATTTCATTTTTCATCGCACACGGCTCTCCCTATTCCTTTCTTATAAAAACTTTAAAAAGTTGAATACTTAGTTGATTTAACCCTTATTACATACTACATCAATATTTCAAAATAGTGAAAATCACATTTTTTTTTCTTCATCCATTTAATTTAGAAAAAAATTATATTTCCAAGCTTTCAGACTAATTATTTATGATTGAACAGATCATTGATACAAATAATATCCAAATACCAAATCCGACTTCTATATACTCCCCGCAGAGTAGAAGAAGCTTTTGGGAAGGTCAAAGAAAGAACTTGTTCTTCCGACATATGAAATTCTTCTAATAATTCCGAGACTAATTTTTTCAAAAAAGCACAGTAACTATTCTGAGTGAGGATCGGCCGCTAGGAAAATAACATTCATGGGCCTACTGGTGTCAAGGTGTTTTTTCTCTTTTTTTCCTTCTTTAGAATAAGGGAGGAAAGAGAAAGAATAAAAGTATGCGAGACTCAGGTTCAAGTTTGAATTAAATGAATAATGAATATTAATAATAGAGAGATGGGGGTAGAGTAGAAAATGCGGATCTATGGCAAGAATACAAGAACAAAATCTTCAACTAAAACATGGTACTTCAATTTGAAATATAGTTTAGAAATAATTTACTTACTTATTATTTTCCATCTTTGATTTATTATTACTTTATTGATTATTGATTTTGGTCTTTGGATCAAAATTCAAAACTTAATTATGGTTAAAATTAACTTTTAGTCAAAATTTCCAATTTTGATCACAATTAGCTAAACCCTAAATTGAAAATTCTCAAATTGGCTCAAACCCTAATTTCACAAAATAAGACAAGGACTTAAAAACTCTAATGGAGGTGGAGCCCAAGACGCCTGCTACAGCACCACAGCCGCTTGCGCAAATAGCAACGATTTTGCTGATATCTGCAGTCTTCTCCGGGGGCACTTGCGTCCCACACTGTGTCGCCAGCCACCAACCCAATTCCAGCATCTCCATGCCCCAAAACTTCATTCTAATTTGAACCCAATTAATACAAAATCCAATTCATAAGGTATTCATGCTCAAACAATTAAATTGACACCACATGTCATGACAATTATTGCTTTCATGTCAAAAGCTTCTAACAAATTATAGCAAACAACAAAGTCGGCCCTAATACTACGTTGAGAATCTACTTAAGCATGCATAGTAAAATTTAAAACAATTTTGATTCCTTTCATCGGGTCACCTTTGTGTTTTGATATAATTTATGATAGAAATTATACCCCTGAGAAATCCTATCACTTCTAATTAAGTTGAATTGGAAGATCTCCAATCTTTTGGCACCATAGTTGTCCACATGTTTAGCCTCTAACAGAAATTTACACGGAGAGAACAAGAATAGAATTATGGCACCATAAGGTAGCATTGGTAGCAACATTGAGAGAATTAATGCTAGGGTTTTGCCTTCTCGTGCTAGCAAGATTATAATGTCTCTTGTATTGTAACTTTTAACCACGATTATGTATTTAAAATATTTAATCCTAAACTAGTCACAAAAGTAAAAGTATAATTAAATTAAACATCTTTATTTAATTGGCTTATCAATGAATAGTCCAGATCAAATTAATTAACTTAGACATTTGTCGACTAATTAATTTATCAATCACACTCTTCTAATTTTTGCATTTTGTGTGTGGCCATTAGGTTGCTGGTCATTAAGGCAAATGACATGAAATTATTATTTTAATCTAATAAAAAAAAAAAAAAACTCCTCCTTTTAATTTATCATCAATTCACCTAGATTAATTAATTTGCATCATTGTCCCTGTTTGACATCTAGCAATATGTCAAGACAAGAGAAATGTCGTGTACCATAACAAAACCAAGATGATCGGTTATTGTGAAAATATAATCTATTTATCAATATAACCTAATTGAATACGAGATAGGGAAAAGTGCCAATATCGATTTAATTAATTATATTATTCGTAGCGATCTTACGTTGATCTAAACGAGTTATACTTGAAACCATTTTCAACTTATAACTCCACATTGATCAAGAAATTTATCTGTCAACTTAAGTGAACGAAACATAGTCTCTCACTATCCAAGAATGTTGGCCATTCACTAATCTTCATATGATTCTCATCGTACCAAAACGACATCGTATTGCAACCCAAGAATAGAACATTCAACGCTACCAAAGTAATATGATTCTCATATAAGATTCTATGATGACCCTATGTCAAAAGACAAAATTCACTACTCGAGATTAATCACTGACACTAAAATAATTGTCCATGTGAGATCTCTATAAGTCATCCAATGGTTTGCTCTTCCAACAAATCATCCACGCATTCATTTAAGTATATCAACATTTTACATCAACTATTTTCATCATACGAAAGAAATGCAAACGTGTTAGTTTATCCATGATAACGGTATACATGTTTCATTATTATTTAAGACAAGAGATAATGCAAGACTAAGTTATTTATATCTCACAATCACAACATTTTATGATTAACAAGTTATCAAAACTTAATATTCACACTCTATTACATTTATTTAATAAATAAGCACAATAAAAATAAAAAATATATCATAATGTATAAATGCATTAATCAAATAAAGTCCTCACAACCTCATCAACGATTGGACTTAGAGTATATCATTAACATGTATCTTATTCCCATTGCCCAAAACAGTATGTCAAACTCATCCTCGTGGTGTAATTAAAATTTCGTTACGAACTTAGTTAGAGTCGATAAACCACATAAATTCTACATTTGGTGTATGATGACGAAAAGTATAATTAGATCGCATGGAATATAGTATAATTCAAACAAGCCTATCAACAAGTAGTTGCCACAATTGGCAACTTTCAGAGAAAAGTAACAATGTATAAATTGTGAATATTCGAAGTTCATCAATATAGCTTCAAGAAGCGTGATGGTATACTTCTTTGAAGTTGACAAGCATCTTTAGTTTAACGTCAAAAGATCGGATACGGTTAATCTTAATTTAAGTGAATAATATGTGTGGCAAAACTTCAAACTTTGACATGTTTGAAATAGAACATACATGTTTGAGATTGCTTAAATTATAATTTTAATTGGTCAAACTCATAAAACATATTTTTTATCCACATATATCATAGGACCCACAACTTACAATTCACTTTTTATTTACACATTCACCAACAACTTATAATATAAGTACTTAAAAAATAAATTCAACACTACCAAACATGCGCGTAAACTCTACACCAAGAGTTTGGTAGTTGAAAAACATTTTAAAATAAAATATCAAAACATTAATATTGTACATTAAATAATTTCCTATAAATAATATTGGCGAGCAATGAAACACGCACTACAGAGTAAACAAGGAACATACATGTGGGGAATGACCATGGGCAGGAGATATGTTGCTCACTATGTGTGGACAACATTTGTGTTCACACACAGTTGTATGCCCACTATTGTTGTGACACTCCCACATAAGCCCACATCAGCAATGGGCAATTGATCTCCTGTCCACCACGGGCAGGAGATCATTCTCCACGTACATGTTATTATCAACATAATCATACAGGTACCCTATAAAAGAAATGGGTATTTATTTTTATTTTTGTTGTTATTGTTGAACTAATAAATGTGATTGATTTATGATTCTTCATGAGCAAATATCATTAGGACTCAAGGTTATATGTTGAAATACCAATTATGTACATAATTACACAGTTTCATACATGAAAGAAAAGTCATAATTTTATTAAGAGTTTATTGTATACTAAGTTAAAGTAATTAACTCAACACGAAGAGTTTATAATATATAATTGCATACATACATACAAGTAGCGGGGAAGAAATCATACAAATTAATAGAATGTTAAAAATAAGAATGTGACAAAAAAAAAAAATTAGGAATATAAATATATTAATAAGTAAATATAAATAACTTTTAATGTAATTAAAATTTAATATATTTATAAAAAATTATAGTGTGTATTCTACCAAAAATGTACGAGATTTTTGTAGCAGTCCGTGACATAAATAATGACAACTAGTGTAGTAAATGTGAAGGGAAAATGATACTTGCATGTGTGAATGATTAATTTGGTTGCAGTTAATGATGAAAAGAAGGTCCTTTTAACTACCCAATGCAACATCTCAATCAAGTGCATATAACTACATTTGAGAGTTGATTGAGGAAGCAAACTCATGCAGTGTGATGAAAAGTGGAGTCATGAGTTTTTTGAGGGCGGATTATTACTTAATTAAAAAAAAAATTACTTTAAAATTGAACTAAAAATTAATTTTTTCCAGAGTAGATAACTCCACATACGTGTCTGAGTTCCACTTGTAAAACATGACAATTCGATTTTTTTTTTTGTTAAACACGAAAATAAAAGCTTATAAAATTAGAGGAAATTTGAAAAAATATCAAATCTGAAGTGTCAGTTTTGGAAAAATATCAAATGTTGAATTTTTTTTTAGTTAGATAGTCAAATTTGAAAAAACATGGACAAAAATGTCATTAACAAACCATCAAATTTTCAATTTTTATCATTTTCTTTTGGGTAATTATATTCACACTACAGTTTTTATTGTCTACACTACATTTTAATTGCAATGAAGGTCCATCAATCTTTGACATTTTGATATTTATGTCTCTAATTTTTTTGTCGCATTTTTATATTTAACTTTCAATAATTTTCACATATTGTCTTTGATTATGATTTTTGTTCAAATATTTTGTTAATGTGCATTGAAATGAGGGGGAATTATTTCGTCAAACTTTTGGATTTATTATTTATTTTTCTTATTTAAAAAAACGAGGGGCAAAAAAATATATTTATGCACTCCTAATTATTATTTTGGACAGAATTCATCATTAATGACAAAAATAAGACATGCAAATTAATAGGTTGATGATAAGAATGATATAAAAAAGTTAAGGATATAAATGCAAAAATGAGCAATAGTTAAATATTTTTATTACAATTAAAATGTAGTGTAGTTAACAAATAGTGTAGTGTGAATATAATTACCTTTTTCTTTTTCCAACTTTACCATTTCCAACTGTTCGTCCACACTACGCACCCCTATTCTCTCTCTTTGTGGAATTCTATCAATTGTTGTTACAGGCATCAAATCATCTGCCACTCGCTTTAACTGCCACCGCCACGACGCAACCGTATTACCGCTCCGCTCAAGCACTCAACCGATTGTTTTTCATCACCATTCCGTCGAATTTTGGACAAAATAAATTTATGGTTTCACTCTAAATATATTTGGGTGCATTCTTTTGTTATGTTCACTCAATTGAATGTTAGATCTCTTACGACCTATTTGGTTTGATATTTGATATTATTGATGATACATGTCGATTTTTTTTCTCATTTTCCAACAGTGGGTGAAATATTATTTCACGATTGTATTGCGCACTATACAGAGCAAAAATAATTTGGCGACTCATTTGCTAGTAAACAAAACTCGATGAAACTGCCACTCAACTTCGAGACACTTCCTCTTTTTCTTTTATAGGAATTGTCGATTTTTTGACTCTGACCTTGGTGATTTATTTTTAATCGGTGATTTAAAAAAAAATTCAACTGTCGATTTCAAAAAAAAAAAATTGATGATTTTTCAACTGAATTGTCGATTTTCAAAAAAATTTAACTATCAATTTTTCGAAAGCTACCTTTGTGAACTGTCGATTTTTTTAAAAAAAAAAATTGAACTGTAGATTTCTAAAAAAAAATCAAGAATTTTTTTTTTATGAATGTCAAATTTTCGACAGTTCGAATGGTGAATTGTTGATTTTTTTTATAAAAAAAATTCTCAAAAATAATTGTCAATTTATTTTATATTATCTTATGTATAATGACATAATATCGTGTATAAATGAAAGATCCACTTTGATAGCTTCTTTTAGAAGTTATTGTATGAACCTCAACTACCGTAAAATATTAACCACACCAATATTTAACATTTTGAATCTAAAAATTGTCATATTTACAGATATTGTCAAAAGGTATCATATTTTCAATATACTATCTACTTTTCAAAATTCCCCTAAAAATTAAAGAGTGTAAAAAATGATTATTTGTTGAATTATAGCTTTATTTGCATTGTGGTATATTGGGCTTTGATGGGTTTATGCGGAGAAGGAATCTTTTTGAGCCCCAAACTATAATTTGTAGAGAGTCTTATTGATGACATATGTCCTCATCATTAATGGACCCTCCCTCCAACAATATCATATTTCTCCTTTTACAAAACCTTTTTTTTCTTCTTAAAAAACTGTCTTCTTCAATTAGAAATATCACTTTAATACTTGTACCTATGATGGCTACTCTTAGACCACCCATTTCTCTACAAGTTCATAAAGATAAATATTGCAATGTACTAAATTAGGGGTGGGTATAATTCGATTTAATTTGATTTTCAATAAGAATTAAACTGAATTGAATAGTAATAAATTCTACAAATCGAATCAAATAACAGATGTACAATGATGGAACCAAATCAGACCAGAACGAACTGGTCCTTTTTTGGTCCATCTCAATTCTTTTTATACTTTACCAAAAAATTGTAAAATTGTAAAATATTGTGATAAATTTTCTGGTTTTGTTCTATTTTAGGAGGCAAAAATGCGAATAATTTATAACTCACAAGTTCACCAACATGTTTGGTAAGCTAATTTAGTACTGAGTAATTTTCTTTAAAAATATGTCTGAATAAATTGTTTTTAAATTATAAGTAAAAATATATTTAGTTCAACATATTACTTTTAAAATAAGTAATTCATTTATTTTAGATTTTGACAAATTGCTAACACTATATACTTTGAAATTTATTTATGTACTATGTGATTTCTTAAAGATAGCCCAACATGTGCTGAGTAGTTAAGAAAAGAAGCATTTTCTTGCATCAAAAGTTTGAATTTGAGTAGAAGTCAATATGTCTCAAGAAGCTCAAACGAGTCACTATTTTTGTAGGGCATGTTAAATGACAGAATAATTATATTTATCACTATTGATGTTTTATCATCAGTCTATGTAGCAGTGAGATTATTGATACATTATTCAATGAATAAAAATACGTCCTAATTTTATTGGACAATGTAACAATAACTCTACTATCACATAAATTAGTAATAAGCACCAGATAAATATGAGTTTGAGATAATCCTCTTAATAAGGTTGATTTTTTGAGATGGAATCTCAAGTCTTGCTATGATCGTTTCTGAGATTGACTGTGCAATTTGAATGAAAATTTGGGAATTAATTTGCTCATGTTTAAAGATTGAGAACCAACTTGCTATTAGGGCAATATACTTGGGACCAATTGTGCAATTTTACCAATTTACTAGCATACCGCTTTTCTTTGCGGTGGGATCCATAGTAGAGAATTTTAATGAATGGAGTGATTGAGAAGAATCTGTTGAAGATTGAGATAGATAGAGTTTTGTTTAAGGAGGATTTGATTTTGAAGAATATGGAGAAATTGAGAAATTGAGAAATTGAGAGTGAGAGAGAGAGAGAGAGAGAGAGATGAGTGTTGGTTTGAGAGGAATAAAGACGTAGTGACGTACATACTATTTTTGTTTTTAGTGGAGAAAACTTCTTTACATTCGGTGAATATCTCAAATTCGGTGAAACGAGTTACTATTTTTGTAAATTTATAATTCCTTAAATTACTCAAATTCAATTATTTGGTAAAAATATTTGGTTTATATATTATCCATAATTTAATTATATGCAAGTAATTCATCAAAATCGGGTCCTTACCATGATACCATCTGTATTCAAAATAAGCTAACTGGTAACTGCTGTATATTTTTTATTTTCAATTTGAAAAGAAAAATATTGAAAGGAAAAGAGAAAAAAAATCTAGAGGACAAATTGCCCGACAAAAACGGTTTCGAGATTCGAGAATAACCAGAGGACTAAAAAAAGAAACCCAACGTTAAACCAAAAAAAAAAAAAAAGAAGAAGAGAAATTGCAATTGTTGCTGTAAGAGATAGAGAGAGAATTGGGGTTCACGTTTTTGTGGGCGTTGGTGGAGCTTGGAGATCTTGTCAGGCGCAGATCGGGAAGACAGAAGAAAATTTATCTGTAAGAATTAATTATTAGTTTGTTATTAGCCTTTTTTTTTTTTGTTTATCTTTTACTTCATGCAATGTCTTATTTTGCTGGGTTCGATCTGCATGTTGCTCAGTTTTCCTCTTCTTTGGTCTCTCTCCATCTCTATCTCTGTCTCTCTGTGTGTATATATATAACTATTTATGTATCTATATATGTATGTATATTCTTTATGGGCTTGCATTCTTTTTTCTGAGGCAGATGAGGGACTTTGAAATGCTACATGTGTAAATTTAATTTCTGGGTTTTGTGTTACTTGTTGGGATTTTTTGTTATAAATTTTGCATGTTAAGGTAGAAATTGAGCTATTCTATGTGATTAATGTGGGCATTTTACAAGAAAAGACTGAGCAATTGAAATGGGCTTCTTAGCTTTCCTTTTGATTTCAGCTTCAGACTGTTTTGATTTGTGATGGTACGAGGGTTGATTTAGCTTATGTTCTTTGATGCTTTTCAAGAAATTTTAATGTGATAATGGTGTGGGAAAATGCATTTCTGTCTGGATATATAATTTATTTATTTTACGGTAATTTCATTTTTACCTGGCAGTTTTTATTGCCTTTCTTTGTACTTGGATTACTTCTTTTGTACTGTAATATTTTTTTCTTTTTGAAAGAATCCAAGGTTGAATATGCACTAATTCTGCTATTGCGGTATTACCTTGTAGTCCTGCCTATAAAGGAGGGATTTCTTCCATGAAATTGAATTGTTCCCCATGGCGTGTTAGTTTCACATCGAAAACGTTTACGGTCGGCAGAAATGTAAGAATTGGAAGGGAGAGAATTAGAACACTTCAAAAACTCAATTTATGTTTGTTTTTCTTTGAATATACATGATTTGGATGTCATGAAAAATTAATGTATTCTTTTACCTATCCCGGCACAGAAATTGTCGTCATTTGCAAATTCTTTTTATTTATTTGAAGGTGTAATTCGCAAATTCAACCATATTTAGTTGCATAGTAAAGTTACTATCAAATGAGCCAATGTTTTCAATTTGATGAGATTAACCTGTCCAGGAATGTGTTTTCCCCTTTTATTGGTGAAGGGGGCCGGAGGGTCGGGGAGTTGCTTGGAAAGATCAAATGACCACTATCATTTGATTAATATAGCGCATAAACTTGGCGAATTAACTATTGCATATTTTGCTGGGGGTAGGGTATTTTATTTTTCTATTTTTACCAAGCAAGAACAAAGGAGTAAAGCTTTTACTCAAATACTGCAAATTGAATGTGTTTTTGATAGCACTTAATTTATTTTTCTATAGAAAAGGCACATGTTTTGTAAATTTTCTATACTATGTTCACTTTTAGATGCCTTAGACCCATTCCATAAATTAGTTGCTTCAAGACTGTGAAAGTAAGAAGGTTTAACAAATCTTATATTTTTGTTGGTACCAGATCTCTTATTTGTAGCGGTATAAAATGTTACTGAGTTCTACTTTCTGATTTAAAATATTTTCTTACGCTGCAGGCAGATGGGGAGGAATGTTGCAGGCTTGCATGTTGACAAGAACTCTACTGATGTCAATATGAAATCCAATGATACCTTTCATGGTACAGTTCATGTTGCTCCCAAAATCTCATCGGAAAAAGTTGAAACAAAGGATTATGAGCTGGAGGATCATGCTGAAAATGGTACAGTTGCTGATGAATGTAATGGGAAGCAAGATTTGCTAGGAATCAAAAGCACCAACCATGAGCCTGAGCAGAAAAGTCTGAAGGCTGAGGTTCAGAAGTCGGGTGATGAAAAAGTAAATTCCTTGGTCAAGCCTGAGTCCAAGTCTGCTGTCAATCGGTCAATCAACACGGATTCCTCTGAGCCGCTTACCCCAAGTGTTGAGGACGAGAAACTAACGTCATATGAAATCCATGCTAATGGGACTAAAACCATTGATTCCGGTGAAAAATGTTCACCAAAATCAAATGATGTGTATTTTACCAAGACCACAGGAAAATCACAGGTAATGAGACCATTTCTTTGATGCCATGTGATAGTTGTATGTCTTCCTTGTTCTTTAGTCTTTAACTAATTCAAATTCTGTACTTTCTTATGCATTGCAATTGTAAACCGAGTCCAGTCCCCCCAGGGTGGAAAGTCAGTGTCCAATCTTGTAGTTTGGGATTGTTACTAGGTATAGTAGCTCTAGTTATATGTACGGGGCCAATAATTCATGGAGATTCGGAGCTTACTTTTTCTCGAATAATTGAAAGAAAAGAGGTGACTGTTTGCACGCATGGAGCCAATAACGAATTACCAAATCCCTTCATTCTTCCATTGCAACATTCTCATGCCACTGGGTTGTCGCATAAACAAGGAGCGTTTTGTTGACATAACAGAAGCAAATGTTGAGTTTCAGGTTTTAAATTTTGCATGTTAACTGACTAATTAGAGATTCATGCAGCATAAGTTCTCCTCGTCAACAACCAGCAGTTGCCGGACTAGCCTTCCTTGCCCTCAGCCTAGCAGTTCGTTGGCTCAACTAAGAAGTTTGGGCGGGGAGCTCAGTATGATCTGAGAATCTTTTGGATCTGGTGTTTATGTTGCCAAACATTACTTTTGCTGCATAAGTTTGTCTGTAGGTGTAAATAATGCTGTGATGGATAGAGATAATTATGTTAAGTGGAATCCTTTTGGATCTGGTATTTATGTTGGCAAACATTACTTTTGCTGCAGACAATATCTCATTTGGTATCAAGGAACCTGCTGCGACCTAATGAAAACAAATATCAGGATGAAGAAGATAATTGGTCCTTGGCTTCCTCATATCCTGCTGAATTCAGATTCTTGTTTTTGTGCTTAACAGATAATCCATTTCCATTTTATTTCTTGAATGAGTTTGTGGTTTCCATGTTCTTGAAATTGGATTGTCCTTAGCGCTTGTGTTACTGCAATATCAGTGCGGACAGTCAAATCCAGAGTTACAGTTCCAGTGGCTCCATCATTTAGATGCATGGATCGTGCAGAGAGACGAAAGCAGGTAGTTTTTAGATTAAATGCTGAATTAAATACATGTTCCGGATTGTTCTACAAATGATATATTTCTCTCCCTCTCTCCTTCTTTTCCCTCCTTTTAGCGAATTATATTATTATTCTTGGCTCCGCCTTCCATTTTTAGTTTTACACAAAGTTGGAGGAAAAACACAAAGCTTTGGAGCAAGAGAAACTTGAATATGCAGCTAGAACCAAGGTACAACTTTCTCATATGGCATATACTTTCAGTTCGTCAATGTTGATAAGATCTGTCTCACTTCTCATTCGCTTCGTCTCTGTATACAAATTTTTAATAAACATATCTTTTTCTTGTTGATCCTATTTATAGGAAGAAGAAGCTGCTGCTATAAAGCAACTCAGAAAGAGCATGACGTATAGGGCAAATCCAGTTCCGAGTTTTTACCGTGAAGGGCCTCCACCTATGAAGGTTGAACTTAAAAAGGTACTACTTTAGTCTCTCCTGTATGGGTTTCTCAAAATTGGCATACAGTTTGTGCTCGAGTAAACACCTAATTTTGTGATATCTTGTCTCCAGCATAAATACTAGCTGAAGCTCCAGCAAACTGTGCAATCTCCTACTAAGAGATATCCTATTGAGCTTGATAACCTTGAAATGCTTTTCATTGTTACACCGATTCTCTTTATATTTTGATATGTTTGGTCTTTCATGGGTACTACTACTGCTCTGGTACTGGGTTGGATGAGATTGAAGAATATATAGTGAAGAGGAGATAAAATAGCTAACCATCTGAAGTAGAAATACCCAATGAATATAGTTATCACCATCCAAAGGAATCTAACACAGGATACAGGACTAGGGAACTCACCACTCGATGGAATCCACCAAAGAGGTACAGAGTTCACAAGAGAAAGGATAACATCCCTCGAATAAAAGTAGATTAACATTCAAACTCTCAATGCCTTAAAGGCTTACAAGATGGTGGCTTATATATACCAAGTCTTGGAACAACCCTCCAAGCAAAGGCAAATTCAATAGCATGTTTTATACTATTTTCAAGATCAAATTAAATAAAAACAAATGAAAGAACAAGTTCATGCATATTACGAGAACACTGGAACATCATACGAACTATCCTAGAACAAGAAAAGAGGGAAAGTTTTACTATTCCCGAGTAGATTAGCTAGCAAGACCTTTTGGGAGACGAACACCATTAACTTTTTGTAGGCAAGTCCAAATTGTGATTCATAAAATTAATGGGAATTCCCACTCAATAGCTTTCCAGTGACATATTATTTGCCTAGTAAATGTGTGTGCATCATTCCCTGGATTAATTTGAATGTGACTCAAAATTCTGCACCTTGGAAAGTTAAAACACCCTTTGTCATGGTCCTACTACTTATACTACTACTACTACCACTTCTACTCCTACTATTACTTCAACTACTACTCCTCCTCCAACTTTTGAAATGCTTTTCATTGTTACACCAATACGGTTGGATGCCAGCTGCTAGTTAGTTGTGTAAAACCATCAAATCTAACCCGGAGAAAGACTTATAGTGCAATGCTGCTGCTGCTACCGCCACTACTACTGTTACGATACTATCTTTTCTTCTGTGCTTGCTTTAAACAATAAATTTACTTAGTTTTGGTTGAATGGCAGCTGCCAGTGACTCGTGCAAAATCACCAAATCTATCACGGAGAAAGAGCTGTGGTGATGTAGTCAAATCAACACCAGAGGAAAAGGGAATTTGTGCTCGAGCACCGCGTCACAGTGTAGGCGTTTTCAAAGAAGGCAATAACACTCCTATCACTACCAAAAGTCGCAGCAGTTTACGCAATGTTAATGGAACTAATCGTCCTCAACAGTCAAAAAAACCAACAGAAAAGTCTCGTATGATGTCAGAACAGACAACTGAAGATCTTGCCGTACAGTCATGAAGAATTTAGTCTTCCGGATTTTGAGTTTGCCTGTTAGCAAAGGTAAAATTCCAACTTCCCTTATCGGCTATCAAAATATTCTGGCCAGGTTAAATGGCTACTTTCTTTCTTACCCATAGTTACTTGGCAAAAGTGATCTGATTCTAGCTTGTATATTTTCTATAATTTATTGTGTTTCATGTATTAATCATGCACAACTTGGTGCTGTTGTTTGATTTGTATCTTGTGTATAACTGAATTTGTAGTAGTAGTAGTAACTTGTAATGACAAGTCTTTTTTCAAGGGATATTACTGTTGCTTTCTATTTGGTAATGAAAATTGAACCAAACTACTTGAAGCTTGGGCTCGATTGTTGGGCTATGCTTATGAGCAGTTTTTTGTTTTTATTTTTATTATTATAAGTTGTGGGTGTGTTACAGAATGTGTGGATAAAATTAATGTTTAATTAATTTATAACTGCTTATAAACACTGTCAAACATGTCGACTAAAACAACTGGCTTGCAAGTACAGCCAAACATGGGCTTCTAATGTTTGTTTGTTACTGTTTTTATAATTCCTGATTAATTGACTGAGTTAATATACTTTTATTTAAGAAAATTGTCAAATTATTGCAATTAAAACTAGTTCGTTTTGATTAACCGAGACTAGAGAGGGTGAATGGACTAATTTAGTTCATAATCATTATTAATCAAATAAAATAGTCAATTAGAAGTATCCACAAATATTAATAAAAGTATTTAAAGCTTGTACATAAATTGATGTCAAATATTGATTTTTTATGTGGCCAAAAGCCCCAATGGTAAAAACCATTCGATTATCAAAATTTTAGTTGCAATGTGATACAATTGGTCTAACTGGACTAATAAGAGACCTTATTATTGAATCTCTCGAGACATAACATCTTCTTCTATTTTTTTTCCTTCTACGAAACACAAATTTAGACCTTATGTTATCGATTTTCTCAAGACACAAGGAATCACTCAGATCAACCATACAATGATACATAAAATATTTTTATGAATAATTAGAATGAAAAAGTAGAGATTTTGAGATCAAAGACAAAAATCCTACGCAAGGCTAGCACAAAAACAATAAGAAAATCGTGGTGAGAAGTTGATTAAAACCTCGAGTGGTATTAAGGAAAATATTAATCATTACCTTAATAGATTTTGATATAAATTAACTTTTGTTTTCCCCTTTTTTAAATCAAAATAAAATAAAATTTTACTAAGGCGAAATAAAATGACAAACAAAAAATCTTGCCCAAGTCTAATAGTGTAAAACATAAATAAGTTTGAACATAGTAAAAACACGAAATGCAAAATTACAAAACGATAAACATGATTTTGCTTGTAACATATTTTTCCTAGCACACTTGAGTTATGTTTGTATAAAGAATATAATGGATGTTATTAGGCGAGGGTATTATGTGGATTAAACCCCATCTCCAACGTCCGTTTAATAATGTAAATAATATTTTTTGAATGAAAATTTAAAGATGAGTATCCATCTTAATCCATCATAATACCTTATATCCACTCTCTCAAACATAACTTTAAACCATATTGCCCTTGCATCCGAGCTTTCTGTTCCTCCTAAGTCCTAACCTTCTTGTTTTCTCCTCCCCCACTATTTTTAGTTTTTTGCATTACCTTTAATCCTTTATTCCGTTGTATTATTCTGGCAAGATTAGATAAAAATAAGGGTCGAAATCTCAATTTTGATCAAATTAAAATGATTTTGAATAGTTTTATAAAGAATACATTTTACAATATACTTATTTAAGACATTTTACACAAAAATATAAAATTTAAAACCAAAAATAAAAAAGTAGAGCTACTTTCTATCATGCACCTTGTAAGAAGGCTATTTCAAAAAAAGAAGTGGGGATAATTGCGTTTAAGGTCTCCAACGTTTCAAAATTGTTAGAGATATGCCCATAACCTACAACGTATAAAAAAATAGACATCATAGGTCCCTATTAACAGTTTCCATCCATTTTCTCTGTTAAAACCAAAATTTGAAATGCACGCACCATATATCTCCAAGAAAAGAAGAGCAAGTTATAGAAACACCCCTTCAATTTTCAAAACTTATCAAAATTGATATTGAAAAATGTTCAAGTTTATATTTATTTTTATTCCTTTTTTTTCCCTAAATTAAAAGATCGAATTTGTCCATCTTTTAAATTAAAAATGTCATCTTCAACCAAAACTCTTATTTGGTGCTGAAATCACTTTGGTAAAAAGAGAAGAAAAGAAAAGAAAAGGAAAAAAAAAAAAAAAAAAACATTCTTTAAACTGTGGTTGCACGGTCATGCACTCATGCTTAAACATTATTTTTTTATAAAGTAAATAACGTAACAGTGTTTTGACCTAAATAATTAGAGTGTGAAATCTACAATTTATTATTTTGACCTACAAAAAATAGTCAACTCGTACTTATAAACACGTCCAAACATATGTTTATAAGTGGGTTGGACTCTTCACCACTTTCTATTTGTATTTTATAATAATTTCAATTAATAAGTTGTGAGTTTTAATGTTCAACTTCTTGAATTATTCAATTTATATTTGAATATTTTAAGTATTGACATCTAAAAATATATATATTAATTGAAAAATAAAGAAAAATAATAAATGATTATTAAAAAAATTAAAATAAAGATTCTCTGGTAGATGCTTTTAGTTAAACAAATATGAGTCATCAATAGAGGTGGCAAAATCGGCCCGGCCCGTAGGCTGACCCTATAACTCAGATTTTTGGGTTGGGCTAGCCCTAGCACAAACAAAATCGGGCCCCGATTTTGATTTTTTTTTTTTTTGGGTGCTCCTTAACACTAATCACTTATTTTGTGAATAGTCCCAATACATAATCTAAATGATATCAATCTAAAATGATCTAAGCCCAAGTCACCAATAAACATTAGTCCAAAAATTCCAAGATCCAACACAAAATTGTTTAGATTTAATTAAAATTTAGTTTAATTTAAATTTCAATCCAAAATATATTTGGTGTGACAAGTAAATTATTTATTTTAAATTTACTCATAAGTAAACATTTTAATTTAAGCCAAACATGCTTATATCTCAAAGCAATAAGACTAGCATGCTTTTAATATTTGTAATTTTTTTTTAAAAAAAGTGTCTGGAAATAGTTTATAATTAAAAAAAAAATTATTATTTTAAAAGAAAATTGACGTTTATGTATTGACTAATACATGGGAGCCCCAATTTTATAAATTAATCTCTTTAAAAATCTCAAAATATATAGTCTAAATTTATCTAAGATTGTATTTGATGTAATATATTATATTGTATAAAATATTTATTTAAAAAAAAGAAAAAAAAAAGAAAATTAAGACCAAGTTGGGTCAATGGGTTGGACTGAACTAGCTTATTTCTAGCCCATACAAAATTGGGCTGGGCCAACCCAGTCTAGTTTCATATGGGGATAATTACACAAATACACTAAATTTTCTATAGAAATTAAGATTTACAAGACAAAAACAAAAATTTATAAGAATACCAAATTTGAAGAATATTATATGAATTTTACTAGACTATTAAAAAAAACCCTTAAATTATACATTGTTACCATTCAAATTATTCTTTAATCAATGTCAATTAAAATATCTTATCCCATAATATCATTTCAAATTTAAAATTCAAAAAATAAAGTTTCTACATCATCAACATATCAAAATAAGATTCGTTGGATGTATAAAATACATATTTCTGAAGAAAAAAAATGGAACGCACTGGATTAGTGTGTGAAATGATCTAAGGATTCCCTATTAATCTCAAATTAAATAAAAAATATTTAAATAAACAATTTCATATCAATCAAAACGGTGAATTTCAAATAGTAGTGTACATAAATTATAAATTTCACGTCGTATATAAAAATATTTTTATTATGAAATTATCCATTGTATGTGATCTGACAAATTAGCATTTTTCAGTCACAATACCATTAAACAACGCACATTAGGCAAAATGATAACAAAGAATAATAATATTGTAAATTACTGATTTGAAATAATAATACGTAAATCGTAATAAGATAAATTAACAAGCATGATAATACATGTTGTTTGAGATTTGAAAAAATAATGAATTGATTTGATCTATGCACATCTATTATATCGAAATGTTTTGTATTTTATCACATTAGCATTCAGTAAGCACTAACAATTATCATATTGCCGACACATCCAATCGTAACAGAATTTACTAAAAACAATTAACAACTAGTGTTTGACAAAAAAGTGCAGATAATGACAAAACAATGTTGACAAAACATGAATTTTTTTTTAGATGCCCACAAAACTAAAATTTGATTTATTTTGTTAATGACAAAAAAAAAAAAAAAACATTCAATAAGTATTAAATAACTAAATTTATCATGTTTTATGTGAAATAAACTTCATTTACAAAATAACCTTAATTATTCTGAAAAAGAGCACCAAAAATTTGTTACTTTTTTTAGATTGAAAAAGTAAATCTTAAAAAAAGAAGATAACATGCATAGCATTAAAAAAAAAATTACCTTTTTTCTTATGGGAACCGATATTGTAAACTTCTCCTTCAATGTCTGGAAAAACTTTTTCTTATTAACGGTTGAATTATTTCGTCTTTTCTTGCTTTTACATCTGAATTTGTTACTGTTATATGCGAAGCTATTAATACTAAAGAGAAATAAT
The DNA here is from genome assembly GCA_030279155.1 of Forsythia viridissima. Classification (NCBI taxonomy): domain Eukaryota; kingdom Viridiplantae; phylum Streptophyta; class Magnoliopsida; order Lamiales; family Oleaceae; genus Forsythia; species Forsythia viridissima. Next base: position 11,640,691 of record CM059045.1, on the reverse strand, counting down.
TTAGCTTTTTCAAGGCATTGTTGAGATTTCTCTTTCTACGGTTACAAATCCAGAAAGAAGTTTGAAAATGGTGGACTGTATGTTGGAAGAGAGATAATTTAGTAATTATCTTTAATGACTCCACTATTAATTGATATGTTTGAAATATATTCAAATAACAATTTTTTTATTATTCAGTATAATTAGTGTATTTAAAGTATTATTAAAAAGAAAAAATTAATATATTATAAATCACATTTTTATAAAAATGTAGGTGGAAGATATAATTGCCTGGTCTCATGTGTGGCACTTTTCTGACGGCCCATTTGTCAGCTCTAGTCATCAGCTGTCAAATTTGTCGTTGTAATTTTGCTGCATGACAGTTATAAATTAACGGTTGACTGTGGAGAGAGGACCCCCGCATTTCATGGCAAAATTTCCCCCTGCAATCCTCCCATTAAAGCCCTCCCAAGCCTTGCATGACAAGAAGGTCAACAAAGATCCACTCCCCATCGGAGTGTCAAAATTCTTCTTGTAACCGCCGCGCCTCCACCACCATACACGGCTTGCCGCGGCGGTCATACGTTGATCAGCCACGGCAGCCGAAATACGCCGTGAAGCCGCTTTCTTTTATAATAGAAAGTAACCATCTCCAATTTTGTTGAAGGAGATGGAAGAGTCAAATCATCAAGAGTTAATAATGTCATCGTCTTCCTCTTCCCCTACCTCTTCTTTCGAGTCGGAAATGGAGGACCTGAGGCGGTTAGAGGATGCTCCACCGTTCTGGAAGAATCCAAAGGCAAAGAGATTGTCGAAGCAGCTCTCCATGTTAGAGACCCCTCGTGATATTGCATGGGAGAAGCGCCGCCGCCAGATTTTCATGCAAGAGCGGAAGAAAAACGGCATTAATGACTCGGATTATTTGACAGATGAGGATTTGAGCGAGCTAAAAGGATGCATAGAGCTAGGGTTCGGGTTCAATGAAGAGCAAGGACAAAAGCTGTGCAGCACATTGCCTGCACTTGACCTTTATTTTGCGGTGAACCGCCAGTTTTCAATGAGCCCTATGGAGAGTCCAAACAGTACCGAGTCGGCGCCGCCCCTTGGCGGCCGGTCGACGTCGTTTGGGAGCCCTAGGAGCGACTCTGCTGATTCATGGAAGATTTGCAGTCCAGGTTAGATTAATGAACCATTCCATGAATCTTTCGGCCTCAAAACAAATGCATTGATTGTTTGGTCCTATAGAATGTATGGATAAAAATTATAGGTCCTACTAAAAACTTGTTCGGTTCCCATTTTTTTCCAAAAACTCCATTTTTTTCTTACTATTTTTGACTTTTCAAACTTTTTACAATACAAAAAAGTTTGAAAAGTCAATAAAGTAGACAAAAAAAAATCTATTTTTTGAAGAAAAAAAACTACACCGAATAAGTCCTAAATATATAAATAAAAATAATGTTTTGTCGACATAAATTGCATAATAGTGGGCAATCTTCAATTTTTGCAACCCTCCTCTCCTCTGAGATAATATTGTTTGGTTTAGCTTAAAAAATTACTAAGCATTATGTTTGGGAGGGCTTTTTAGCATTTATAAATTGGACAAAACATTATTTTTATTTACATATTTTGTAGGACCCTCGATTTTTACTCACTGCTTATAAACACTTATAAGCAAAACCAAGCATGCACTAAAAGTTGTCAAACACGCACTCCATGAATCTCCCTCTATGTCCATGTCAAATAGTACCATTAGTTAACTCCTCTTATTGAAATCGCTGGCAATGAAGAGTCTTCCACGACGTGTCCACAAAGAAGGAGATTGGCACGGAGAAAGATTTATTTTATTCATAAAATTAGCCCCAAAAAAATTTAATCCACCCCAAAAGTCGAGCTCTAAGTTTTAGTCCACCTTAAAATCTAGTTCCTAATCCACTCGAGCTGGTACCAACAAATATAGTTCTAGTTCTTCTCCATGATGTATCCTTGGTTAGAATGGACACTTATTTGAATGGAAAACGACAAAATTAAACACAAAAATCTTATAAACTGCATTTTTGAGTTAGTAATGCATTTGAAGTCTTAAAAACAGATCTTGTTGACAGTATTTACTGGTTGAATGAATGTACAGGTGATGATCCTCAACACGTGAAGACAAAGTTGAGGCATTGGGCACAAGCGGTCGCATGTTCATTGAGGCAATCCTCTTGAAGGGTACCTAGCTAGGTTGCATAGAAACAAAAATTGAAAACGTGACGTGATACGAAAAGACACGTGAAAACGTGAGAGAGATTGTTATTGTTTAAATTTACTTGAGCACAAACCGTCGCATGTTCATTGACACAATCCAGTTGAAGGGGGGTTGCATAGAAACAAATTGAAAAGTGATACGACACGAAAAGATACGTAAAAACGTGAGAGAGATTGTTGTTGTTTATATTTACTTTCATATTTATGTATTAATTGCCTGCCGGGCATGACACAAGACGCTTTTAGAGTTTTCTTAATTAGAGGACTTGGCACGCAAAACTCTTTTGACCTTTTGCAAAATGCAAGTCCAAGAGTTAGCTTCGGAATAGGTTTTGGTTTCAAAACTTATGTAGAAGGAATTTTAGACCGTTAATTAGATTTTCAATATGTTCTTTTTATTGTTAAACTGATATATGTATTGACATTTTTTTAATATTCTCGTATTTTGTATTTTGTTTTATTGATTTATGATGTCTTATTTTATAGATAAATTGATTTTCTTTATAATTCTTAGATAAAAATATAAAAATATTATATTATTCGATGTTTGTTTCTTGTTTATTCATTAACCATCAACGTCTTCAAAATTATTTTCCTTCTCCGAAGCATAGCGCTACAGCACAAAACCAAGATGGCTTGACACGCTTGAACTGAGGAACAATATATTAAAGGTTCATTTATGCAAAGGCAGACCGTGCTAGGCTTAAGTGTCCACGCCGAGACTACATGGTCTGCCTGAGCACACCTCTATTTCAAGGAGAAAAGAAGGGGGTTGCATTATTAGTCTCCAATATTGATACAATAGTAAATTTGTCCTCAACCTACAAAACAAAACAAGTTCGTACAAAATTCAACTCATCAATGTTCACAAAATTTTCAACCATATTCAACTTGCATGTTATATCTTGCAAAACATAATATTTCAGAATTAATTGATCGAGAATCTGAAACAAGATGCTCGTCTAGACCGTCAACTTCACCTATCTTCCTTTTACCTTCGACTGGATAAGGGAGAAAAGATAGGGGATCCAAACGACTAGACAAGAGAAATTGAACGAAGTCTCCTCGACTCGCTTAACCAAATCCTTCGCATATCCCTCAGAAAGACAAAGACAAAGGATTTAAGAACCAACTAGCTAGCTATTTAGGTCCAACTCGGACATATCTATTTTACCTTTGCCATCTAAAGAAATATGTTCGACGAAGGATATGAGTATAACCGTCACACCGCCTGCTGAGTTCAGATAATAGAATAGGACCACATGGTGAATCTCCACATGGCAAAGTCAGTTACCAAAAGACCACGTGAAGATAACCACCAAATCTAGAGAAAGAGATGGCTGGAACTATATCTTATTGCTATGTGTCACAGAATCTTCCAGAATTGCGAGCCTTCCAATAAAAAGACGACACATTCCAGGAAAAAAAGAAAAAAAGACCGAAAAGCCCAAAAACTTGTAACACCCATAAATAGTCCCAATTAAATCACAAGAAAAGGGAAAACAATCAGAGGCGGATTTAGCGTGGGGGCGACTGCCCCCATGCTGATTTCAAATTTTGTTTTTTTTGTTTTAAGAAAATTTGAATTTTATAATTTTACCCCCACAACAAAATAAAAACTATATACATAGAAAATGCTTCTATCCTAAAGGTAAAGCTTTCCATTTGTCTGGGTTCAAGTCCCAACAATGCTATTTTTAAATTTTCTTCAAAAAGAATTGTGCAATTAATCTCCAACTTTAAAAAATGTCTTTTAAATATTCAATCTTTAGTTCTATTTGTATATTTCGTCTATTTACATAATTCTATAAATTTCAACGCTAATTTTCTCACGTTTTAGAAAGATAAAATTGACAAAATATTATGCTTAATACTGAACTTAATCTAATAGACCATAACGTTTCTTTGATTTTCCATTCCAAAATCTGAAAAAAAATAAAACAAATTACCCTTTTTCTTTTTACGTACAAATCTCGTGAAAATATGATTGCGGTTTTTAATTTTTACTTAACTTGAACAATTTTTTTTTCTTCACTTATGGAGAATAGTTTTTTCTTTTATATTTTGTTTACTTTATTTTCATATGTATGTACATGAGTAACTTTGATTTTCAGTTTTTTCACATTTTTATTTTTATTTTTCAAGTTTGGTTTAATTAAAATTTGTTATTTTTTTTAATAAACAAATATGGATTCTATTTTTTATTTTTTATTATTTTATTCTATTTTTATGTACGGCTAACCCAAAGTCGATTTCTTTTATCAAAATAATTTTTTTTGAATAAAATAAGTAATTTTATTGTTTTATTCACATACCGCTATCTCTATCAACTACCGCTATGTCGCCTACCGCTATAGGTGCCACATGTCACCGCAATGTCGTTAGCTAGCACTGTAGTCCTGCTAACTGCCATAGCGCCCCTACAAGCTAAAATTTATGGCTCTGCCCCTGAGAACAATTAGAAATCTTAGCCAAATTCTTGCTTCTTGAATTCTCAATTTTCATATGGCAAATTATAGAAGGTTGACTCATTCATTCAAGCAATAAGGTGGACAATAATTTGTTGGCTTCGATTTTAGTGGTCAACACAACCTATTTGATAATAGTAAATGTGATGAATTACAAAAATGTGCTTTTGGGAGAAAATTTGACCTCTTAAATTTAGTAATCTATTTCCTAAAAATCGGAGGTGTTTGTAAGGAAGATCCTATATCTATAGACCGTGTGTTGACATGGTGATAAACTCTAGTATAGTACGTTTAATCAATCTTGTGGAACTTCGACCATCTATAAGAACTAACATGAAATAATTGCTGATCACAAGATACCTCGGCTGAGTGATCAACATAACCTATATCGCTATTGATTGCAGATTTTAGATACAATATTTCACTTGCAAACCATCGATTTTCATATAAATTATAGAGATGTGGGGTGGAGCTGTGGAGGTGGAGGTGGAGGTGGAGGTGGAGGTGAGGGCATGGAGGCGGCGATAGCTACCATGTTTAAGAAATACAACTTTTTCTATATTATTTTTACTTTTACTTTTTCTCATACTTTTATTGACACCAAAATATGTCCCACATCAAAGTCAACATAACCCAGCCACATCTCCGTCTGCTTGTATAGTACCTACATACGAAGTCAAAATTAGAATGTAAGATCGTTGCATTGGTGATAGAGCAATGATTGTATGTACTTTGATGATCAAGTCAAATAAATAAAAATTGAGCATGGAGAGACAAGTTGATAGATTTTTAGCTAAGAGCCTATTTATCAACTCAATGAGTCAGCTTGTCATATTGCTCCAAAGCACCTAAGCCTTAGCCTGCGCCTCGGTCTCTTCTCCCTTGGTCATGGTGGCGCCAACCAGTCTTCAACATGCGTGCCCGAGCCTTGAGCACAGATCATCCACTTAAAAGGAGCCTCTACCGCGAGGTGGATGCCAAACAATTTTCATTTTCATTTTCTGTTACTTTTCTTTAGTTAATTCAAAATAAGGATACAATCATACAATAGGCATTTTCACAAAAAAATTTACTCAACCGGCAAATTGACGGTTTGTGTTATCTGGGACCATGATCACACAATTATGGAAGATTGGGGCCCAAATCCTCACAGTGAGCAAAGGTTGGGGGAATTTACATCACTCTCCAACTCCCTCCGTTCCCGTCACCCAAAACCCCTCCCATTACTTCTCTCCGGCTCAAACTCTTCTCAACATTCTCCGACTCCGAACAAATGGAAGCTCAAGATCAAAAAAACTCAATTCCCAATCACTATTCCAAAGCCCAACTCACTCCAATCGAACCCTCACCGGACGCAGACTCACTGTCCCAAATCTTAATCCAGCACACCACAACCCTTTTCCTCACATGGAATCCTCCCTCCAACTCAACGGAAATCCCTCACGCCCACCTTGAGTCAGCAGACCCTCCTCCGGTTAAAATACCATTCCCCGATTGCGCTGGCCTTTTTCAAATATTCACGACCCTACCACCATTATTGTCTTCTTCCTTTTCCCCGCTTGATACTTCTTGTTACAATATACTGACTATTTATTGTGCAGGATTCGCCAGTTTGATGCGACATGGCAACTTATTTATATTGATTCGTAGGTTAGTTTCTGGAGTTAAATGTTTCGTTGGTCACTAAACTATTACTTCCATCTTCATTCACTCACTCAACTTCAAAATGTTACTTTCAAAAATACCTTACCGTTAGCGATCGTGACGACCAAGTGACGAAAAATCTACGTGCAGATGAAATATACATGTCGCAGACGGAATCATTCACCAAGCATATGAAATTGTCCATGTCATCATTTAAAAAACGTTCTCACTCAATTTATTCATTTCTTACTTTCTGCAGATTTCCCAACTGAAATCATAAAATACCAAAATCAGATGATACAGCGCGTGATTTTGGATGACATGGACGACTTAGATGCATGGTGGATGATTCCATCTGCCAGATGTATATTCCATCTGCCACGTGAATTTTTCGTCACTTGGTTGTCACAGAATCGTCTTTAGTGAGTAACGGTGACGTATTTTTAAAAGTTTAGTGAGTATTCAGAAATATTTTGAAGTTGAGTGAGAGAGTGAATGAAGACGGAAGTAATAGTTCAATAACCAATGAAACATTTAACTCTAGTTTCTGCGGGATTGACTAGAACAGTAGTTCATACGTTTCATGATATGGTATTTTTTTGAACGATGTATTTTACTTGCAGTTTTGTCACCTTTTGGATACCCTTTGTACGTATGGATATTTGAAGGTGGCTACTGAGGTGTTCAATAGGAGAAATATAGAGTTGAGGCGGACTTCAAGGTTTATACGATTTTGATATATGGGTGGTGTAAAATGATGTGATTGGTCTGTAGCAACATCTTTTCTTCTAGCCTCTTCATTAAAAAGAACATCCTTAACCATAGACATGGTAAGTTTTCCATTAGGGGTCGAGTTGCTAAGAGACACCACCAGAGTCTCTCAGCTATCAGGAAGAGAACTGAGAAGTAGGATGGCTTGCATTTCGTCCCCAAGCGGCATCTCTACAGATGACAACTGGTTCACCAGGCTCTGGAATTCACTGGTATGCTCGGCAACTGAAGTTCCACTCTTCAGCTTCAAATTCACCAAACGCCTCATCAATAGGGCTTTGTTTCGAGCTGTCTTGGCCTGGTACATGTCTTCCAGAGTTTTTCAAAGGGCATATGCATCTGTCTCCTGTGCCACATGGTGAAACACACTATGATCAATCCATTGTCGAATTTGACCTATAGTTTTCCTGTTTAACTTCTTCTACTCCGTCTCCTTAGAAGAATCGGGGTTCTCACCTTTGGCTTCTAGGGGGTCATATAAATCCTTACAACTGAGGAGATCCTCCATCCGAGGCCTCCACAGTGTATAGTTGGTGGCAGTAAGCTTAATCATAGCTCCTGATGATGATTCTTCTATTGACATCTTGGCTTTGCAATGGTTTGATCAAATCGGAGTTGAATTTGGTTAAACGGAGTACACCGTTGTTTCCGGAACAGTCGAAAATAGCAGATATGACTCTTCGCTGATCAAAATCTGACTTTTCTGAATTTGGGAATTTTGAAATTTTAAAGCTAACCCAAAATTCCAACCCCAATGCTCAACCTGGCGCTCTGATACCACTTGTTGTGATTCTCTGATCACGAAAGAGGAATTTAAAAGAGGAAAAACAATTCTATTACTACTTGAATAGAATTTTACAAGAGTTACATACTCAATTGCAAATACACAAACAACCTCTCTCTCTTTCTAAATTCTCTCTTTCTCTCTCTCTCTTATTTCTTGGAGTATCTCTCAATGGATTCTCTTTCTCTCTCTTATTTCTTGGAGTATCTCTCAATGGATTCTCTCTCTCTATCTCTCATTGGATAGGAATTTCAAAATTCCCAAATTCAGAAAAGTCAGATTTTGACCAGCGAAGAGTCATATCTGCTATTTTCGACTGTTCTGGATACAACGGTGTACTTCGTTTAGCCAAATTCAACTCCGATTCGATCAAACTATTGCAAAGCCAAGATGTCAATGGAAGAATCATCATCAGGAGCTATGATTAAGCTTACTGCCACCAACTATACACTGTGGAGGCCTCGGATGGAGGATCTCCTCAGTTGCAAGGATTTGTATGACCCCCTAGAAGCCAAAGGTGAGAACCCCGATTCTTCCAAAGAGACGGAGTGGAAGAAGTTAAACAGGAAAACTATAGGTCAAATCTGACAATGGATTGATCATAGTGTGTTTCACCACGTGGCACAGGAGACAGATGCATATGCCCTTTGGAAAACTCTGGAGGACATGTACCAGGCTAAGACAGCTCGAAACAAAGCCCTATTGATGAGGCGTTTGGTGAATTTGAAGCTGAAGAGTGGAACTTCAGTTGCCGAGCATACCAGTGAATTCCAGAGCCTGGTGAACCAATTGTCATCTGTAGAGATGCCGCTTGGGGACGAAATGCAAACCCTCCTACTTCTCAGTTCTCTTCCTGATAGCTGGGAGACTCTGGTGGTGTCTCTTGGCAACTCGGCCCCTAATGGAAAACTTACCATGTCTATGGTTAACTCATTTTGTAATTCCTATCCAAGGAGAGATAGAGAGAGAGAAAATCCATTGAGAGATACTCCAAGAAATAAGAGAGAGAGTTTAGAAAGAGAGAGGTTGTTTGTGTATTTGCAATTGAGTGTGTAACTCTTATAAAATTCTATTCAAGTAGTAATAGAATTGTTTTTCCTTTTTTAAATTCTTCTTTCGTGATCAGAGAATCACAACATAAAATAGGGAAATTCGAGATGGATCGGAGGTTTTGGGGGGAGATGTTGGAGAGGGGTTTCAGGCCAAATGTGGTAACGTATAATGTTTTGTTCAATGGGATTTGCCGGCGTGCTAGTTTGCATCCAGAGGGAAGGTTTGAGAAGGTCATTAGGGAGGCAGAGGAAATATTTGAGGAAATGTCTGAGAGAGGAGTAGCCGATGTCACAAGTTTTCAATTTTGCTTCGTATTTATAGCCGGGTGCATAAGCCCCAGTTGTCGTTAGACAAGTTGAAAATGATAAGAGAAAAGGGTGTTTGCTCAAGTGTGGCCACATATACATCATTTGTAAAATGTCTGTGTTCGTGTGGGAGGATTGAAGATGCCGAGGAGTAATGGTGTTAGTCCCACGGCTACGACTTTTAATTGCTTTTTTGAGGAGTATAGTGGGAGAAGTGATGTAGAAAGTGCGATGAAGTTATATAGGCGAATGAAGGCGGATTGTTGTGTTCACCGAGTATACATACCTATCATATACTATTAGGGATGTTTATGAAGTTGGGTAAAATGGGGCTTAGGGAGATTTGGAATGATATGAAGGCTAGTGGAACTGGACCAGATTTGGATGGTTATACATTGTTGATTCATGGATTGTGCGAGAAAAGGAAATGGAGAGAGGCTTGAGAGTTGTTCATGGAGATGATAGAAAAGGGATTTCTTCCGCAGACGGTTGCTTTTTAGACACTGTATCGAGGATTGATACAAGCTGATATGTTGAGGATTTGGAGAAGGTTGAAGAAGGAGCCTGAGGAGGAATCAATAACTTTCGGTTTGGAATTTGAAGAGTATCACCTAAAGCCGTACAGGAGATGATATTTCTTCAGTGACATTGGATGCAAAAGTTATTCCCGCGAGGTAGTCTTTCAAACTTTTTGTTATATCTCAATAAAAGCACACAGATTTAGTGACGTAATAATGTGACCTATTTCAACACAAAGTGATCAGGCGATGTGTGCATTGCCATTACTTCCTGATCTCATGGCAGGAAAAAAACAGTAGTTTTCCTGCCTATGATAGAGCTCTGTTTTACTGAGGCAGTTTTACTGCCTGTGATAGAGCTCTGTTTTACTGAGGCAGAAGCATAATTCCTTTCCAGTTATTCTGACACACTGAAAGCTGGAAATGCAAACTCTATGCATGTAGCCATAATTAGCAAGGAGTGTAAATTATGTGGACAATTGGTACTTTGAGGGCATATTGATATATTTTTATTCATTTGGTTTTGAGCTATTAAATAGTTTTAGGATTTGTTAGTTTAGTAAAGGAATGTAACTGTCTGTGTTCTGGTACCTTGGTCCCATGCAAACATTTTAGGATTTGTTAGTTTCTGGAATAGTAAACATATGCAAGTAACTTGACAGTGTTTCGGTACCCTGAGGCAGAGGCATATTTCCTTTCCAGTTATTCTGACACACTGAAAGCTGGAAATGCAAACTCTATGCATGTAGCTATAATTAGCACGAAGTGTAAATTATGTGGACAAGTGGTACTTTGAGGGCATATTGATCTATTTTTATTCATTTGGTTTTGAGCTATGAAATAGTTTTAGGATTTGTTAGTTTAGTAAAGGTATGTAACTGTCTGTGTTTTGGTACCTTGGTCCCATGCAAACATTTTAGGATTTGTTAGTTTCTGGAATAGTAAATTTATGCAAGTAACTTGACAGTGTTTCGGTACCCTGATGCAGAAAAGAACTTAGGTGGTTCTTTAAACTGGGTTAGACACGCAAATTATTGAAGGAGTAAAGCTACGTGGTTTGCTGCTGGTCTGGCTGTGCTTGTCTCTGTGATCCAACCAATGCGTTCTCTGGGAGATAAAATGACCCTTTTCTGCAAAATACTTAATGACCAGTGTATGGTGGTCGGGTGTGTTGTGAACAAAGATCCTTTCCAAAATTGCAAATTCAAATGCGTTGCACATGCCACCTCTGCTTCTGCTTGCATGGTTTGTCCTCTTGCCTCTAGTACTCTAAGTATTCAACTTTGAGGATCTTAGTTGCATTCAAGGGGAATTGGTTCTAAGAGTATTTATTCTTCATATGCAGAAGCCCCTCATTGAATTACTTGAAAGAATATCCCAGGAAACTCTTGAGTTCATTGGATTTGTTCTACTCCCTCGAGCTTGTTACCATCTTTCTCCAATTACACCTAATGCAATATGGCGTCAGCAACTCAACAGAACAAACTTGGAAGGACCAACAACCTATTTTGGAAGAACAGCATGGCAATAGGATGAATGGAGGGAGTCGACAACATTAAAAGAATAGCTTCCCCATTGATCGAATGGACATTCGATGAATACACAAAATGAAGGCCCGGTATGTTTATAACTTCTCAAAATCAAAATAATTTCAGTAGTAGGAGGAGGAGATGTTTCTTTCAGTTAGTGTGTTGTTAAAACCAGTCTTTATGGATTTGCTCCATCTTACAACCCTGTTTCCAAATTTTTGTTGCTTCAGAAGCATATAATGACTGCTTGGGATCTATTTAGCACTTGGAAAGTAAAGGGGCACAAACAAATTCAAAACATAACACATCAAATTTTAAACACTTACTCTGAAGAAAATATTGTCTATCAAAGTGGTAAAAATCCTAAGAACCTACATTACCACAAAAACATACCAACAAAACACATCTTCAATCAGTGCAATAAACTGTCCTTGCATTTCAAATGTATCCCCTAGCAGAAAAATGCTAGTCTGGTTATTTTACTCCTATCACTGACATGAGAAATTGGAGATTTTCATAGACCTCTGCAACACCAGATGACTCCTCAAATGATGAGGGCGGCTCAACTCCCGTGAATAAATACAAAGCCTTCACTTCATCATAGATAGAAGCAAGTCGGGGCTCTCTGTAGCCAATTATTGCTTTGATAGCATCAATCTGGGTCCAAACCTTCTCACCGCTAGGCAACCCCTACAACATGGACAAGTTACATAAGAAACCCAACAATGAAATCTAAGAAATGCCAATTCCAAGAAATTTTGGAGGACCATAATTATTTCATGACAGCTTCAGTTTCATGAAGAAAGCTATAGTAAGACCTTGTGGAGTCTTACTCTCCCAATTGGGATCTAATGGAGCACGTTAGATCTCAGTTAACAATAAAAAAGTGTAGTGGTACAAGAATAGTCTGGAAAAAGTAAATATGGAACTCAGACATAGCATACCATAAGCCATCATGCACAAGATAGAAGGTAAGAGTACTTGAATGGAAGTGTAGATGAAGCCCAAAATCCTAACGCTACACTCGGAGATGGGCTCACCCAGAATTTGGCTCAAAGGTGGTGCTGGTTTGCAAGTTCCTATAGGCATAGCATCTCACAGCACCAATTTGAACTACCTTAAATCTGGCTTCTCATTTTCCTCATTGCATTATTATTTGGCATGTCTATTCATTATTTGAATTATGCAATCTTAGAAGTACAACACTACCCAGTAATGATCCGACCCTAGCCTGTTTCACACAAGAAAATAGTTCAACGTGTGTATCAGATAAAATAACAAGAAAACGCCTTATTTCATTATATTTTTTGCTACACAGCTCTTGTGAAATAGATATCAACTTGAGAGGCTCTTGTGAAATAGATATCAACTTGAGAGTGTTAGGTGCCCATATTATTTGCACGACAGTCTCTTTTGCAATCATATCACGTACATAGTGTATGTACATAGCAGATTATAGATTATATCGGGAACTGCTAAAAAATGTAAATATTCTAGGCTTGTTAAACACAAAATCGAGTACAATTCTTTTGGAGAAGGGGAGAGATGTTCAGCCATAGAAACTTTTGGTGTTACTATTCTGCTAATCCGACATCATATAGTTACATAATCATACTGCCCTAATCCCATTAAGAAGTAGATGCTTACAAGATGCAAGAAACAGGGCTAGATTTTACGTTCTTCTATCTATGTGATATGCACCAATTTCCTTGCTCTCACATATGGTCCTCCAACAGCAAATACAACATCAGTACAATAGATTATACTCCACCCCATATCAATGCTTTTTCTCAATAGAAAGAGAGAACAATAATCTAATAGGCGAAACCAAGTGGGCTAGTGGAGAGCTCTGAAAAGGAATTTCTCTTATAAAGCTCCCTCATCTCTTAAAAAACTAGGTGCCTAAGGGGCCATTTTATAGGCAAAACTCTAAATCATTGTTTGCAACTCCTTGTTTTCGTAGATTACCATTCCTGGTTTTGAAGATTTTCCAAGAAAAACAAATCCAAATTTCTGCTAGTTTGTATGCAATTACAAGAGCCGTACAATGGGTGCTTTATTCAATTCACACTTTCTAAGCTTCAATACCAATATCACAATACTAATATCCAACATGAAAGATATTAGGAAAATATAAAGCTACACTTTGACCTATTTTCTAACAAATATGTTGTGTGCACCATGCATGACATGCCAACCCAGATTTCAAACTATTCTTCATATTGGAAAGTGAGGTTTATTGGCTGAAAGCCATATTGACGAATAATTATGACAACAAAGAATAACAAATTTTTAATAAAAATTAGTTTTTGAAGACAATATATTTCCAAGGTAACTACATCTGTTTCAAGTACCAATCATTATCTCATGATCCAATTTGATGAACATGAAAAGTGCTCCACAGTAACAGTGGAACAATGCAATTATACTTCCAATATAAAAGATGTCCTCTACAAAATCATTAGATTTCGTGATACAATTAGGTGAATATCAAAAAAGTCTTCAACAAATGAGATTAATCGTGTCCTACTTTCGAAGTTATACAACAATGAATATTACATGATTCCATCCTGCTACAGGAATCAGGAACATAGGCCACTGGAGAGAAGCCCACGCAGCTGATTTCTGGGAGTTATGATTAAAGGAACAAGCACACCTCAGATTGTTGTGTAAATCCCGTTTAGAAGAAATGTGGTTCTCAATTTGATCACTGAGTTCTCCTAAATTCTTCTTATGCAATTTTAAAATTAGATCATACATTACATTAAGGAAAAAAAAATTAGTTAGAACTGACCTCATCAGAAATTAGAGCACCATCCGCCTCACAAACATTTCCATTGCGTTTTGACTCGGTTTCTACGTGGTGTTTCGACTCAGGTACCCCTGATAAGGCTACATCATCCACAGAATCTTTGCTTTCATCTGGTAATATAGTTGCTGACAGTCATTTGGTGTGAACGTGAAAACAATTTTGATAAGCCCAAGCATTGGAATGCAAGGGTCAAATGTAATCATGGGGACGCTAAAATTATAGACAATTACCTTCTGGTTCGTTGCATCCTGTCAAACTAAACAGACCGCTATTCGGACTTGCAGCCTCAGCTTCAGAATTTACACTGGAGCTCACTTCTTGACTGATTATATTTTCCTCACTTTTCTCACATGCAGGATCACTATATACAACAGAGCCAGCACCGTCCTTAGAACTCTCCCCCTGCAGTATATCATGCTTTCCATTAGTCAATTCATTTTCCCTGTCTGTTGATTTCCTAGATACCATACTAATTTTGCTATGATCTGCATCTCCTTTCTCAAGCAATATGCCTTCCATTTCTCCATCTTGCTTGATATCATCTGGATCACTATTTGATCCATCTTTAGGAGTATGTTCTTTGATCACTTCTACATTCATCTCCTCCCCCGTTTCTTCATATTTTCCTTTTGTGTCTTGGACCATGTTCAAATCTTCTTTTTCATATAAATTCTTAGTTTCAACCTTGAGTTTTTCTACTTTGCCCAGAGATGTTTCATGTTTCTCATCTCTTCTTGTTGCAGTTCCTTTCCTATTTCTACTTTTCCTTTTCCCTCTTCCCTCAATTTCAACTGTGCTGCTCTTGCCCTTGGAAATGGTCTGACCTCCCTTTATCTTCTCTGTTCCCTTCGTCTCGGGGACATCTTTATCCATCTTTCCCTCGGTTTCAAGTGCACTACTTTTGCCCTTAGAATCGGTCTGACCTCCTTTTACCTCCTCGCTTCCCTTCATCTCAGGGACACCTTTATCCATCTTTCCCTTGGTTTCAACTGCAATGCTCTTGCCTTTAGAAATGGTCTGACCTCCTTTTACCTTTTCTCTTTCCTTCGTCTCACGGACAACTTTATCCAGCTTCACATTTTTATCTACAGACATATCCTCTCGTTTCCTACTTCCAACATTATTTTCATCCTCATTCTCCGCAAAAAAATCAGGTTCAACTTCTAAACGGTGTACACTATATTTTGCATCCTCTCTAGCACTATGCTCATCCCCAGTATTTCCAATGGATTCTGTATTCTGCCCTTCAAATTTCCTATCCTCTTTATTCTCACTTACTCTTCTTGGCTCTTCGATACATTCTAATAGAGGTTCTTTCTCTCTCTCCTCTCTTCCCTTCATCTCAGGGACATCTTTATCGAGTTTCACATTTTTATCTCCCAACATATCCTCTTCTTTCCTTATTTCAACATTTTTGTCATCGTTTGCATCTTTAGACATATCCTCTTCTTTCCTACTTCCGACATTATTTTCATCCTCGTTATCCACAAAATCAACAGGTTGAACTTCTAAACAGTGCACACTAATTTTGGCATCCGCTCTAACACTACCCACATCCCCAATACTTTCCAGAGATTCCGCATTCTGCCCTTCAAATTTCCTATCCTCTTCATTGTCCGCAACTCCTATTCGCTTTTCATCCTTGCACTCTAATAGGGGTTCTTTCTCTCTGTCTTTATCCAGTTCTTCAATTTCTATATCATCCATTCTCTCCAGAGATTCATCTTCCTCATAGCCTCGTTCCTTCAAAGTTTCATCTGTGCTAACCACTTTCTCTTGGTCATCCTTAATGGTTTCTCTAACCTTAGCATCATCATTACCATTTTCCCTGCTTCCATCTTCCACGAATTCAATTCTCAATTCAATGCCATCCTTCATGTCCTCTTCTTGTTCCCTCGTCTCTTCCTCCATTGCAACAACATCCCCCTTAACAAGGGATGCATTTCCAACTTCTTCTACGTGTTCCTCCTTCTGTTCCCTTTCGTCTTCATCCGTGGCAACTACATCCCCCTTAACAAGGAATGCATTTCCGACTTCTTCTACATGTTCCTCCTCCTGTTCCCTTTCGTCTTCCTCCATTGCAACTACACCCCCCTTAACTAGGGATGCATTTCCGACTTCTTCTACGTGTTCCTCCTCCGGTTCGTCTTCCTCCATTGCAACTACATCCCCCTTAACAAGGGATGCATTTCCAACTTCTTCTATTTGTTCCCCCTCGTCCCACATAAGGGACGGGGCAGAATCCGGCAGCAGTTGGCTCATGAGTTTTTCAGTGCAAGCATAGCTGGCATAGATAAACCCAAATGGGACCGAAAATGCGAAGCCAATTGCAGAAATAACGACAAGAGGAGGAAGAACCAGCGGAGCAGATGATATTACTATACCTGTAATTACCACCTTCTTTCCCAAGCTCATACTTTTGTCCAAGATCCAACCCACCGTACTTGTCTTAATCTTTTCTTCTTGAAAAGATGAAGACCCATTTTCATTTTCGATTTCCCACTCTTCGCTTGGATCTTCCATCCTATCCTGTGTACAAATATATGAACCAAAATTAATCAGTATACTGTAAAATTAAAATCCAACCAGAAAACTAAACTTGATAGTTTCAACTTTGAAATATATATAGAGAAAAACATAGGGAAATTCTGCATATAACCTGATGATGGATAGTAGGATTTACTTGAATTTCATGATATTCAGAAGCTGTTGATAGTATAATTTCAGGGTAATGGTAGAGGTTTTTATCCTTGGCTGTATTTGGGGAAGTGAGCCTGAGACACGCGTTGGGAAAAGAAATGGTGGATTTGCATGAAGGACAAGGAGACGCCAAGTGCATATGCACACATCAAGATGATTGAATTTGGATGAACGAGGTGGTGGTCCACAGGTATAGGTAGATTGTATTAATTTTTTAAAATCCATTTCATTATATATTTGATGATGTCGATATAAAATCTTCCTATTGATTTCTTCATTAAATAATTTGTATCTAGCTTGTTTGACACCAGTTATCAACCTTTTAACAGAGTCATAAGGTGAAATTATATGATACATGCACTTCAGCATAAAAAGCTCATACGTCAAAACTTTAGTTTGAAAAGTTCAGAGGTCGAAATTAAATTTTTAAAGTTCCCAAGGACTGAAGTGGAAATAGTAAAAAATGAGACGATAAACGAATATATTTTATTCTCTACCTCTCCTACCTCTCGAAAATTACCCCAACTCATTGCCATCCATAATCTTGTTAGCCTAGATATTTATTTAGGAGGTAAATAGTATTGACTGGAAGTTATTATTAATTGCAAAAAGTCGAGTTTTGGGTCAATTTGCAATTTTTAAGTTTTTAGGGGCTTAAAGTGAAAATATTGAAAGATATGCTTTTGAATGTAATTAGTGAAAAGTAAGATCATTAATTACTAGAAAACCAATTTGGGTTCATTTGAGGCTATTGAGAATTTTGGAACTAAATTGCAAGTTTGAAGGTTCTAAAATCGCACATTGTTGAACTTTTGGTAACTTCGAGAGGTTATAAGTGTCAAATTAACATAAGGACTATAGTTTTAGATTTCTTGTAAATTTCTGCTTGTTTTGGTATATCAAAATCAAATTAGTTTTGGTCGATTGGATCTTCATAAGATCCGAGCCAACTAGTTTAGGGTTTTTCTATTAGACAAGTTGCAAAATATAAATTTAAAGTTAGATTTCATCCATTTTGGTCGATTTATTATTATTATTATTTTAAATAGTTATATTTTGCGATTGAATGAAAAAAAAAAATTTATTTAAGATATTTTTCAACAGACTTATTTTTTTTTACTTGACTAGATCGGTAACTTGACCAATTCAACCCTTTACTTAATTGGTGAATTAATTAACTTATTAGGTGTGTGAATATATTTATTATTGGGATAATTTCACCGCCGGTCACTAAAGTTTCAACAAAATTACAAAATAGTTACTGAAGTTACAAAATTTTAGTACCAGTCACTGATATATACTAATGCGTTCACGAACAGTCATTCTGTTAAATTTTTAGCATAAATTGATGATATGTCATCGCTAAATGTCCATTTGGCACATAATCGGTTGATATTTGACAAAAATTGACGCCACATGAATTTAATGTACTAATAACAGTAATTGGGACTACAAAGGATGCATCTAAAACATGAGGAGTTAGCTGTAATTTTTGGACAATATCTAAGTCAAATATCAGATTATTTGCACAAATAGTTTGAGAAAAATCGGGTTGTATAAATAGTTTGAGAATTTAATTTAGATATTATCTAAAAATTGTAGTTAGGTCCTCATATTTTATGTACATCTTTTGTGTTCCAAATTTATTGTTATTAGTACATTAAGTTCACGTGACATCAATGTTTACCAAAATGTCGATCGATTGTGTTCTACGTGGACATTTAAAGGTGACGCGTCGTCAATTTACATTGAAAATTTAACTGAGTGACCGTTAATGAACTCATTAGTATACTTCAGTAACCAACACTGAAACTTTATAATTTCAATATTTTGTAATTTCGTTGAAACTTTAGTGACTGCCAGTAAAATTAACTCATTTATTATTATTCTTTTTCTTCTTTCTTTTATTTCTTCTCTCCAATCTCTCTTCATTTGTTTATATTCTAATATAAAAATCCATTATTTAGACTCTACGAGCATGTTTGGTATATGGTCAAAAATTAAAAAATAAAGGAAAAAAAAAATTGTCTTGTTTGGATGGAATTTATGTCCGAATAATAATTTAAGTCAAAAATGAAAAGAAATTTCATCTTCGAAAAGAGTATAACAAATTTTTTGAACAAACTACATAAATCCAAAAGTGTATTTTGAAATATGCCTATTTTTTATAATATTTGATGAAGTGTGGTTATATTCGCACTATAATTTGTTATAAGTGCACCATATTTTAATTATATTTAAAATCCTCAAACTTTTGTTCATTATTGCAATTATGTTATCAACTTTTTGTCATCGAATTCTTATCTTCAACTTTCACTAATTAGCATATTTCATCATTGATAATAGTTTCTGTCGAGATAATTTGTTTAAGTGCTTTAAAATAAGGAAAAAATATTTTATCGTACTTTTGTATCTATTATTTTTTTTAAAAATATGACAGACAAAGAAGTTTTTTTTACGAATTCTCAACAAATATTTTTTACAGAAACTGTTGTCAAATACAAGATGTGCTAATTAATGAAAAGTTGAAGATAAAAAATGTGATAAAAAAAATTGGGGATATGAGTGTTATAATATTAAAAGATTAAAGATGTTAAATGTAATTAAAATTTGGTGCAAAAAATAAAAAGTGTTGTGTGATATCCCTGTCGTTCTACCCATTGTAGAAAAAACACTAGGTAGAACGACAGCTATATACACAACACTTTTTATTTTTTGCACCACGTTTTAATTACAATTAACATCTTTAATATTTTAACATTATATCACTCACGTCCCCAACTTTTTTTTATCACATTTTTATCTTCAACTTTTCATTAATTAGCACATCTTGTATTTGATACGATTTTCGACAAAAATATTTGTTGAGAATTTGTAAAAAGACTTGTTTGTCTGTCTTATTTTTAAAAAAAAATAGATACAAAAGTACGAAAAAATATTTTTTCCTCATTTCAAAGTACGTAAACAAAATATCTCGATAGAAACTATCATCAATGATGAAATGTGCTAATTAATTAAAGTTGAAGATAATAATTCGATGACAAAAAATTAAGAATATAATTGTAATAATGAACAAAAATTAAGGATATTAAGTACAATTAAAATGTGGTGCGCTTATAACAAATTGTAGTGTGGATATAACCACTTTTTTTAACATAAAAATACTAGATTAATTTGAATTATAAAAGAACAAAAAATCAATAAATGTTGTGCTAGATTAGTTTAGGTAGTTTTCTGAAAAATATGTTGAATATAATTGTTCAAAAATTATTAGAAGAAATTGGGTTTATGAATTCGTGTCTGGTTGAATAAGAAGAATGTGAAAACAAAAAAAGCAAACAGAACTGGTGGGTTGAGTTGCTGTCGAACGGTAGCTTGAAGCTACATTTCAATGCTTTCGCCATCGAACACCAGCGTTGGCTGTCGAAATTCTGGAGAAAAAAAAACGACAGTTGGATTTGTAAAAAAAATCACCATTGACCGACAGTCAACTTTCGATCAAACAATTTGAACAAAATGGTATATATGATTTTTTGCAGCTAAAAATTGCTATTTTTGCAAATGTTATTAAAAGTAGTTGTTATAAAAAATTTCCCTTTGCATTTGACTACTTTCATAAATTTTCTTAAAATAAAAGTATTTGAAATTATTGTTCTTTATTTTATTATAACCATAAAATAAAATTTTAAATTTTAAATAATGTAATTACTTGATAATAAAATTAATAATTTTATTTAACACGTTTGTTAATGATTATGAGTTTAAATTTTAGTTAATTCACAAGTTTGTAAAATATTCAAAATAATTTATGTATATAATCGATTTGATCAATAAAGTCTTAATTTTTTAAAAAATAGAACTCATTAGTTTCCTTTAACTTTTTATCTATACTAATTCTAAAAGTCCCTTAAAGGGAGAAATATTTTTGGACGATATTGCCCTTCAAATAATTTATAATTTCTAAAATCATCTTTCAATTAATATAATTTATTTTGGCTTTAATTTAAACTATTTAATACTATATAAATATTGTATTTTTATCATTAAAATTGATTTGTCTCTTTAAATTCCATTATATATTGTAATTAATGAAAATAAATAAAAATATACTAATAAAATTTTTAATATATTGAAATTATTATCTTTAATTGTAAACAATCAAAGAGTCAATCTTATTATGCATGAGAATTTAAGCAAATTTTTTCATCAACATAACAAAACAAAATGAATTTGGTTTTGTATTTCGACTTTCTTATTATTGATTCATACTTTCTTCCTCTGTTCCAAATATGGGAGAAACATTTATGGACGATATTGCCCCTCAAATAATTTATAATTCCTAAAATTATCTTTCAATTAATATAATTTATTTTAGCTTTAATTTAAACTATTTAATACTATATAAATATTGCATTTTGATCATTGAAAGTGATGTGTCACTTTAAATTCCATTATATATATTGTAATTAATGAAAATAAATAAAAATATACTAATAAAAATTTTAATATATTAAAATTATTATCTTTAATTGTAAACAATCAAAGAATCAATCTTATTATACACGAGAATTTAAGCAAATTTCTTATCAACATAACAAAACAAGATGAATTTGATTTTGCATTTCGACTTTCTTATTATTGATTCATACTTTATTCCTTTGTTATTCGTCTTTATTTTTTATTATGCCAAGAATATTTTTTTCCTCGCAATGACGATTTATAATCTTTGATAATTAGTTTGATAGAAATGTGGTAATAATGGATGTGTTAATTTTCCATGAATGATTCACTAATTTTAAGAATATATATTATGGTAATATTGATTTTAAATTTTGACTTCTATATTTTTTTTTCTTGATTTAGAATATTTGTTCGATGTAAAAATGTTAATTATTATGGTAGTCTTAATAACAAAGGAATTTATGCTCGAATGATGTTTTATGTCATTTTGTAAGCAATTAAACGTATATTTATTGTGGAAGAACGAGTTAGAACAAGGAGAATTTGTATTACTCTAACTCTTTCAAGCACGCGGCTGAGGAAGACATAACTTAGATAAAGTGAGTCATGTTATGTATAAGGTGAAGGTAAATCTCGCATAATAAGTGGTTTTATGTGATGAGTTAAAATCATTGTCCAAAAACCTGGTTGTTTTGAATTTTCTTGAAATTTAATAATATTTCAGATGGAATTACGGGAAAGAATGCATGAAGATAACCAGAATTTCCTTGAAATTTAATAATATTTCAGATGGAATTACGGGAAAGAATGCATGAAGATAACCACAAAAAAAAAAAAACCCTTAATTTATGGGTGCATTAAAACTGAATGGATATTGCAATAGAAAATTCTTCTTTATCTTACGTCAAAGAATTTTGAGATTCTTTTTTCTGAGAAATAATTACCTAAAAAGGTTAAATATTTTGTTTTTGTGTGCTTTTTATAATGATATAAATACAGAAAATCAATGAAAAATTGTGTTATACTTATATTTACTATTTTCATGTATTTTAGAATTTGATACTAATTTTCATAAAAGAAAGTTGCCTTTTCTGATATGCCATTAGATAGATGATTTAAAATATAATTAAAAGATTATCAATAATCTTTCAAACTTAATATTCACGTAGGCCATGTATTTTTTAATGAACTACATGTTTTACCAAGAAGTTTGAATATAATTCCTTAGTTGATCATAATCATTGATGAACTTATGATTGAAAATTAGTTTTATTTAAGTATTATATTCATCGATAATTTTAAAATAAAAAAATCATAATATTATTACAAAATCACGTGCAATGCACGTATTCTTAACTAGTAAAAATAAAGGCACCATACTCTATTGCACATTTTACAAAGATTAGGAATTTAAATGGAATTTCTCTTATTAAAACTAATGGCATGTTGATTTTTTTCATCAAATAATGACTAATTATGCGTCAAAACACGCAAGTTAAAGACGTTCGTGCCAAAAAACAAAAGTTAAAGATTATTTCTAAACTGGGGACAAAGGTTAGGGACGACTATATACGCTATATTCTCTTCTTAGAATATCATTTTTAAGTATTGATGTAATATGTATTGGGGATCGTTATATTTACCAATATATTTGACAAACAATCACGGCCATTAAATTCAACCAATCTAATGGTCTCGATGTATTAGCACTTTTAAAATACTTATATCCACATCATACATTCTAATAAATATTTTAATACATCTACACCGTTAGAATTTCATTAACTTATAGCCACAAACCACGCAAAAGAAATCAGGGAATAAAGTCAATCCACTTGCAACTAATGTAATCAATACAAAAAAACGAAGCTAATATGTGGACTATTTTCTTTTTCGCACTATGAGCGAAATGATATGAAGTATGTAATACAGTGTACCACAATTTTTTACAACTATTTAACTATACATTTCATTAACTTTATCAATTTTTACAAAAAATTTGATTTTAATCACAATCAAACACACCCATAATATCTTATACTAGAGGCTTTGTACCACATGCCAGAAGTCACATTCCACAATAGGAAACTAGAAACCATGCTTCTTTGCAAAAAGAAGGTCATCTCTCGATACTAATACTTCGAGCATCTCCGCATCTCTAATATAATAGTAGAATACTAAACAAAATTGTCATATAAATAAAATAGACATGTTTAAAAAACTTTTCTCCAATGCAGGTTGTCAATGACTTTGTTAAGCTGACGTGATAAAAAAAAAAAGACAATATCTATAACTCTACTAGACAAATTGATTAAGCAAAATTTAAATTTTTTATGTAAATTTGAATTTCTTATGCATATTTAAATGTAATCTAATTTTAATTAAATAAAATACACATATATAGCAATCTATATCATGTATTGGATACCAAATTTGAATTTGAATATCTATTCATTAGACATCAATACCACGTAGATTAAAAATCTTTTAACATTTGTGCCACATAAATAATAATCTATAGAAAACATTGGTGATGCTCTAATACTTTTGCACTCTCACCTTAAAAAAAAAAAAAAAAAAAAAAAAAAAGGAACTTTTCCTATTCTGAACTGAGAACAACCCCATTGTCCTCTTTGCGCACACTGCAATTACCGTGCCTACTCCATTCTGAATTACTACACCAGAATTTTCCCTTATACTCTTCCAAATTAGCCACCAACTATATCAAAATTATAGTTTATCGTGGGACACCTCCATGAAGAACACGGTATCGCTCCCCTCATTACTAATAAGGCTAGCAATTTTGAACAAAAAAATCCTGCACATTCTCATATTAAAATCTATTTAAAAATTATTGTCAAAAGTCAACAATTAATTTTGACTACACATTTTATGACACTCACACTTTTTATTAACTTTTCAATTACACATTTCGGGCTTGTTCGGTAGAGTTTTTTTAGGGAAAAAATGGATTTTTTTTGTTACTTTTTGACTTTTCAAACCTTTTTGTAGTGTAAAAAGGATTGAAAAGTCAAAAATTGTAGGCAAAAAAATAGATTTTTTGGAGAAAAAACTCTACCGAACATGCTCTTCATTAACTTTTATCAAAATTTGAAAAAAAAAAATCGCTCAAACAAGCTCTTAATTAAACTTGATTTTTGATAAAAACTATTAAATTTATACAAAACATATCACAAATTACTATTTACGTCATCATTAATATTATATTATATATTATTTTTTATCATCTACCGTAGCAAGGTTTTCTCCACTAGAAAAAAAAGTAGTATGTATGTCGCTACGTTTTCATTTTCTCAAACCAAAACCCATCTATCTCTCTCTCTCTCTCTCCATTTCTCTATATTCTTCAAAATCAAACACCCCATAAACAAAACACACACTCTTTCTCAATCTTCGACATATTTTTCTCAATCCATCAATCTATTAAAATCCTCTACTACGATTGAATCTCACTACAAAAAAAAAAAAAAAGTGGTATACTAGTCACTTTCTCATTTATTTTAAATAAAAATTGATTTTCCAAGTTTCATATAGTTTTCTAGATATGCCAAAATGTGGAAATTCACATTTATCCCCAAACTTAGAACCTAATGTAACCCGGGGACAAATATACCTCATTATTAATACTTGCCAAAGTGACCTCCCAAAAATTTCAAACTCTTATAAACCCCAAACCCACCCCCACCACCAACTGGGCCACCCTCAACCTCCAATGGCGGGTCTGCACACCTTCCTGAGGCCCCAACCGCAGTCATCCACCAGCAACCACCACTTTTTCACCGCCAAAATCCTCCTTCTCCTGACCCTCCTACCTCTCTCACTAGCGCTCTTCGCCTTCGTCCTCCAATGGCGCGGCGGTGGCATCGTAGACGATCCCATCTCCCGCTGGTCCCCTGATGACTCCCACACCAAGTTCCCTGGCATGGATACCTCTCCTTTAGCCACTGATGGACACTCTTCTTCTTCTGATTGCTCTATGCTCTTGGGACACTCCAATGCATTGTCATTTCCGTACTACAGGGACTGGAAGTTCAAGTTTGATTCCGATCTTAAGCCCAAGGTTTGTCTTTTTTCATCATTTTCCTTTTCGTTTCTGTTTTTTTTTTAGGTAGGGGGTGATCTGATTTTAGGTAGATGTGAAATGGGTTTTGCTTGTTTCGTGATTCAAGTTGGGTTTTATTGTGATTTGAATTTTGTGTCTTGAAACTGAATCTTGATATTAGTAAATATGGGAATCAACTAAGTTTTGATTTATACTTTGTAACTTACAGTTTTCTTGGATAAATTAGTTTTATTTGTTCACAGTTTCTCTTTACACTTTTATTTGAAGTTGATAAATGCTAGATCACTGCATCCTTGGGTAATAAGGAGGTGAATTCTTAGGAAAAAGCTACGTCCAATATAATTAGATGGAAATCCAACAAAAGAGTTCCATTTTATTTTCCCGATATGTGGAGATAGAGATGTTTAAAAAAGATGGCCACTACTATTATCCATAGAAGTCTTCATGTTGAAAACTTCCCAAACCTTTGAAAATTGATGCTTACCTTCTGGACAGAGTCTATGATCCCAGTCCCCAGATGTATGTCATGTCATTTTATCTTTTCTAACATTAAATGAAGATTATACTCAAAACATGGTTGTGTTTAAATTTATGATGGTGAAGACTAACAAATTCAGATTAGCAGTTAGGAACGATATCATTGTTGGCTAACATGGGTGTGTTATTATATGAAGATTATGCTCAAAATATTGTCTTTTATAACATTATATAAAGATTTTGTTGCAAATTCATTGCATAATCATAATGTTGGCTGATATATTTACTCCCTAATAAAAGTTGGAGGTACGTTTTTTTAGGGAAACAATTCTTCCAACACCTATTTATAGATTTAAATCTCTCTACTTGGACATATTTAGACACGAAAGTTGACTTCAAATTTGGACCTAAATTCTTGGCATCCCATGGTTTAAGTACATTGTCATTTTAAAACATTGTTGACCATCTTACTTTATTTGGCTTCATTATGTGCAGATGGGTATTACGACAAGTACATCAGCTGGGTTAGATCAGATTCTGCCATGGATGTTCTATCATAAAGTTATTGGGGTATCAACATTTTTTCTTTTTGTTGAAGGGACGGCTGCATCTCCCGCTGTCTCTAAAGTCCTTGAATCCATTCCTGTGAGTTTTTTTTCCCTGTTGATACTTTTATTTATTCTTTTGACCAACTAATTTACTCTTTCTAGGGCCAATAGAGTCACTTTGGTTTGCAACACAATCCACTGAAATACTATGTCATGAAATACACTCTTTACATTTCTTATTTGCAAGAGGGCAAAAAAGGATAACAAACACCTGTAACCAGTATTGGTCTTCAAGGGAAGCGTAGAGAGAGGCACGAAAAAGAAATATGTTTAGATCGATTTCCGGTCAACTGAAAAAACTATGTTGTGTAATTAATAAAAAAGAAAACGTGTTTCATCTGTTGTATTTTTATGTGTAATCACTTACACCCACGGTCTATTGGTTTACATAATAACAAATGCCTTCTTGCAAGTGGAAAATTGCATTGCTACTCCATGATAGATCCCTATATGTTATTGGATTTAGTTGTCCTGACACACAATGTTGATATGAGTGTATATGAGTGTAACATATAACTTCAATAATAAAACAGAAGTAGTTAGTTGATTTAAGCTCACAATGGACAATTTTACTCCCGAATTATTACAGTTTAATGGTATTTGGATGACATTGGCCTGAAGGCATTTCTAATCTCTGGTCTCGGGCTGTTGCAGTCTTTTCAAAAGGCTCTCGTATTCACCAAATTGCTCTGGAAGGGTCTGTCTGTAACATTTTGTTTGTTTCAAAAGTGAAAACCTGTTTCTTGTTTTTCTTCTCCTCCTCAAAAACACAGGTGTAAAAGTAATTTAGCTTTCGTTACATTGTTGATTGCAAATGGTCATCCTGCAGCTACTTCGTTCTGCTAATCATTTGGATGCACAGAGATTGATTTCGCTTAATACGAAATGCCTTTTAGAGTGTGATTTGATGCTGCATGCTAGCATGTGGGACAAAACAGTGGATGGAGCGCCCTTTTGTCCATTCTTAAAGAATTTTTGACTTCCAGTTTGTACCTACAGGAGGGGACAAGAGTCACCACAATTTTGTCTATCTGAACATCATTAGTGAATTAGGTTCTTCTATAATTTATATTTATGGTAGAAATTGCCAAATTCCAGGTCTGCCCTCTTTCGAAATTTACCCAATCTATTTTACACCCTTCTGGAATCATCCCAGTTGGTGCAGGCATGGTCTAGGTCAATCAATTTGTGCTAACTTCCACTTCGAACAGATGTAGTTTCAAAATCAATAAGCACGAAGTCTGCTTATCATTTTGCAGGGAGTGAAAGTAATATACAGAACCCGAGAGCTGGAAGAGCAACAAGCTAAGAGGTAAGTGACCTATGTTGTGATTTTTGGGTCTCGCCAGTTTTATATGCCATGGAACTTCTATTTACCAAACAGCGTAGGATTTAATATAGGGTTGGTACATTTTTGTAATCCCGTATATACCATTGCAAAATCTCATCTATGTGTTAGTGGTCAGCTTTCTCATATTGATATTTTTGTCTTTTCAATTGCAATATCAGTAAAACTGTAGAGGTAACGCTTCATGTAGCCGATCCAAGTTTTTGGAAATAAGCATAGCTTGTTGTCTCTGCAATTGCAGTAGTGTTCATCTGATGACTGCTGCATTAGCAATGGATTTTAGCGCCTTACATGTTTTTTTCCCTTGTCTAATGTTGCTTCAGCCGCATCTGGAATGAAACATGGTTGTCAAGTTTCTTTTACAAGCCTTGCAATTATGAGCTTTTTGTGAAGCAATCTCTTAATATGGAGATGGCAATTGTCATGGCTAGGGTATGGCAGTTCATTATTAAGTGTCAGAGAAGTCTAACATTATCTCTACTTAAGAGAGTGAAATTTCTATTTATTATAATGCTAGGATGCTGGCATGGACTGGATAATTCATGTAGACACTGATGAACTGATACATCCAGCTGGTGCACGGGAGTATTCTTTGAGACAATTACTGCTTGATGTGCCTGGGAGTGTGGACATGGTTATCTTCCCCAATTATGTAAGTGATATGGCATATGTTTTGTCTGTGTCTCTGTGTATGAGATATATTAATATCTGTGTATGTGTACTAAATGTTAATTGTATTGCAGTGAAATCATTGAAATAACTACAGTATAACCTACTCAAACATTGGAAAAAGACATCGTGATATCAGTAATCTTCATCAAATTTCACAACTATTTCTTTCTTGTTCAGGAGAGCAGTGTTGAACGAGACGACATCAAGGAACCTTTCACAGAGGTAATTCTCACATTCTTGATTTTTTTGGTTTACTTATATTTTTGTGTTGTTGTTTACTCTTGAAGTTATATCTCCTTTGATTGGCAAATTGATCTTACAAGTTCACGGATTTGTGGTAGATGTAGGAATATAAAGTACAGTAGACAAAATTGTCCTGAATTATTTTATCCATATGCATAATTATCTCGTACAACAATATGTTAATCATCTACCTAACAGATAGATGCAGTTGCTTGATTTTCCGGAGATGCAGCCGGAACATACAATTGCTTAGTTTGATCTTGCCGAACTTCAAAATAATGTTTTCTCTTTTGATAAGTGGCGTTTTGAGAGTTTAAGAAAATATTGGCCGAAAGCCTCTTCATGGCGAGAATGTTCATGAACTCGATCATTGATGTGAGTATGTAACATTGGATTAATTTTTCGTTGTTGAATCTGTCTAATAGGTATCAATGTTCAAGAAGAACTATGACCATTTACCAAAGGATACCTATTTTGGCATGTATAAAGAATCAACCCGTGGTAATCCAAACTATTTTTTGACTTACGGAAATGGGAAATCAGCTGCTCGAGTTCAAGACCATCTTCGCCCCAATGGTGCACACAGATGGCACAATTATATGAAAACTCCAAAGTATGTCATTCTCTTAATAAGTCCACTTATCTTCACACATTTGTTTTAAGTATCTTATCCATCCCATGTCTTAAGTAAATGATCAATTGTGCTTATTCATCTTTCTGTTTTGTTATTTCTGTCAATTTTAGCTTTGAAACCAAATAGCTGTCTTTCTTCATAGGCTTTTTTACATACATTTCTGTGTAACTTTTGACAGTGAGATCAAGTTGGAAGAGGCTGCTGTCTTACATTACACATATGCCAAGTTCTCTGACTTGACTTCTAGGCGGGATCGATGTGGTTGCAAGCCTACAAAGGAGGACGTCAAACGGTGCTTTATGTTGGAATTCGATAGAGCTGTGAGTTCTTTGCACTTGGGCTTTTTGATCCTTTGTAGTTGGTTATGTTATTTCTGGAGAAGTCTGCAATCGGTACCGCTAAATTATGTAGGCAACAACCTCTTGTGAAGGGTTCAAGTGAAACTTGCATTCATTTTCTTAAGAGACTCACAAGCTTATTGGTTGTCATACAATCCATGAGTAAGATAAGGAAATCAAGCTTCTGATTGATTCTCTGCTTTACTATACAGTAACAGGGAAAAATCAAGAAAAATAGAGATGAAATAATAAATGAAATTAATCTATTAATTATTACTGATGAAAGAACACAACATGCTGCAAATAAACTAAAATCAAATTTAAACCAAGAGCAGTGCTCCATTAGATCTGATGGTAGATTTCTTTCTGGAATAGGTTTCATTTGGTGAATGATCCCCATTGATGTGCATTCTTAGGTTTGAAATTTGATTTACTCTTAAAGCTTATTAATTATAAGAAGCACCTGAAAAAAAAAATAAAAAATTCTTACTTTAGTTTCACTGCAGAAGATTTGAATAGGTCACATATGGACCATCTTTTCTCAATAATATAGAAGAGCGGGATCTGTGCCATTATTGCCATTATTTGGCAGGAAATGTTCTTTCCTACCTTAAGACAGAATTGAGTGCCAAAAGTTGAAATAGTGCTCTTAATGTTTCCAAGTTAAAGCATTCTCTTTCTTCCTGCCACTTTTTGTTTTTTTTTCTTCCTGTTGTCATACTGTTTCTACCCAAGTCCTTCCAAAAGCACATGTACGTACAGATTTAACTTTAACAGACGTCTTCCACTAATCTCGATCCATTATGCTGTGCATTGATGATTGGGATACGTCAAACACCTGAATTGCCTTGTCATTTAGTTCAATTACAATCACTGACTGAAATAATCACTTCCCAATCTTCAGCTTCAGACCATAAAAGATCTAAGCATCTCGAAGCTTTTTATAGAAAGCCAACATTGAATCACTCAGATTACAAAGCTCCAACTAGATTACAAAGCTTTTCTTTTTTTTTTTTTTTTTTGTTTTTGTGGTCGATACTATTTGTACCAGTTTGGTACTTGCTGACACGTACCGCGCACTGGTGCTAGGAAATAAACAGATTCTAGAGAACTATTGGCTGCAATTGTTACATGTCTTGAACTGAAGACATTTTTAAGTTTGTTTTAGGATATCTAGCAACAACTTTTTCAGATGGTCCAAATGGCTGGAGATGTAACAGAATTAAGACAGACTAAAAAATTATTGGGCTTGAAAAATGGACTTGGAACATTTTTTTTCCATTCTCAATGTATCCTGTCCAAGCCTTGACTGCATTTGGGTCTAATTTAGGTTGGACTTAATATCTTATTAGGACTGCCACTATAAGTTGTAACTAAAGTGGAAGTGACTTAAAGCAACAAGCCAATAACAGTGATGCATTCAGTCTTAATGAAAGGGGCATTTAGGAGGATGAAATAATATATGATTCCACCTTTCTTGTCAGGCCTTGAATTTAATCTGATTGTTTATTTCGATTCCTGGAAGCTGGTTCTATTTTCTGTGGTTAGCTAGTGACTTGAACCTGTCGATAGAGATGATTAAGCATGTGAAGCTTATTTTTCATGTGTATGTTAATATAGGTCAGATAATGTGACAACTTATCTCCTAGAATTGTAAAGGCTTCTCTCCTATTTAAAGTTATGAGTTATTACATCGGCTTCAACTTGAGTTTTGCTAAGAACATTGTTGGGTTTTAATAATAATGCGTGCACGGTGACCTAGATGATATATGACTTCCTACAATCAATGAAAGTAGGTAGAGCCATTTATTTGTAATTTTGTCAATTAGAGAAGATACTACAGAAGTGTTAGGGGAGGGGATGTAGTTTGACTTAATATTCAGTTACGTTTCTTTTTTCTGTACCACTTTCTATCTTGTCATCAGTTTTGATTTGTTAGGATTGACCTTCATCTTTTGGAACTATTCGATTATGGCCATACTGACAAGTATTCTTGATGTAATCACAGGCATTTATAATTGCTTCAACTGCCACAGAGGAGGAGATGCTAAACTGGTAATATTCAATTTGCACAGAATAACTTCAGTTTCTTCTATATCGTTATTTGCGGTGCCTTAATAACGTGGAACTTTCTAAACATATCTACGAGAGGTTCTACTGCTGTAAAACTTTCGTAGAACTAACGTGTTGGTTCCATGAGCTGAAATATCTTCCTTTTTGCTTCTCCAGGTATCATGAACATGTGGTGTGGACTGATAAAACTATCAATTTGAAATTATTAAGGAAGGGCATATTGACGCGCATCTATGCTCCCATGGTAAGCTTGGATTTTACCATGTTGCTGGAAAACTAGTGCTACTGTACTGCAAAGATCTCTGCATGGGCATTTCATTTAGAGCATGTTTAGCATACATTAATGGACAGTGCTGTACAGTGCAGCGGATAAATCTTAACTTTTTTTTTTTAATTTAATCATATCTAGTGCAATTTGAGTCGAACGTGCCAAACATGTCATTGCCGTTTTTAGTTTGTGTTTCTGTTAAAGTATTGTATCTTGCTCCCGTTTCAGGCCATAATCCAAGGTTTGAGGGAGTCGGGGGTATTTAGCTCCGTGATTTCTTCTGCCCAAGGAACTCTCTCGAAGGACAAGTTCTTAGCATCCATTGTCAGCAGTAATTCCTCAACGGCAGTTGCCTCCCAATCACATCCATCCCGTAAGATTGGTAGAAATCGAGTCTCTCAAGCAACAGCTAGAAAAACTCTAGAAATGACAGCCTTCCCCTCTCACGAAGCAGCTGTCCCGCCATTATCTCCTCCGGTAATGGATCACGACCTTATTATTTAATCACGATCCTGCTGCATATTTGCTGCTTTTTCTTTCTATCAATATGAAAACTGGAGGAGCATCTGGCGATTTCGCCTCCTTCCAGAAAAGAGGAGGATTTGGAAAGACTTGAGCATAGCAGATTTTGCAGTTGGGGTTGGTTTGTGTTTCAGTCTATGACTATTCCCGATCATTACCCAAGCGGAGGTGTATAATGTTACATATATAGAGAAAATGGGGGAGGCAGGGGTGGTGTGGGCTTGTTTGGCTCAACTTCTTGATGTTTATGTATAGAAATCTAAGTATTAACCAGCCAAATTATTTTTGTGCACATGGTGCAAATGCCCAATACATCAGTTGCATTTTATTTTTCTTCTCAACATGCCAATATGCAAGTAATGGATATTGGAAAATTCACAGAATATTAAATATGCGTATGAAGAATTTGAAGACTATAAAATACAGAATTGGAAAGAAATGAATTACGAAAGAAGAATACATGTTATATTTCTCAATATAAAAGTGGGTTTAAATTTTGTATTGAAATTCGAATGTTTTACTACTTGATCTATTGACAAATAGGTTTGAAACATTTGCTTGCTTCAAGTTTTGTGCTGTGTTTTTAGCCTTTCAAGCTTATCAATTGCCACTTCGACCAATACACGAAAACCTTCCTTGAAGTGGAGCAACATTGTACACAGACGCGAAGCAAAGTCAGTAAACTGTCATAGAACAAATTATACTAGATCGTAGACATAGATTACCCGAGTTTATAATGAGTTGAGGTGAAAGGGCAAATTATTCGAGTTCAACAGTGTTAATTTCATCGATAAAACACGAGCAATCTCAAAATTACTCTTATTTTCTCTCGGCCATGGCGAGCCTCCTAATTGGGTAACAACTAAAATCAAATCTTAATTTTGATTCTAAAATAGTCACACCATGTTTTTCTATACATACATTCTAATATTTATGATAAGAAAATAACAAGGGGTAGACAATGTTTCAAGAGTGGCCATGAGTGTTTCAAATTCTTTCTGTGAGGTACTCTCTAGGATGCAAAAGCATGTAGCCATGTTTGGCTAAATGTAAATTACTATCCCGACCTCTTTTATTCTAGTGTTTGTTCATCAATCTTCAAATATTAAGAATAGTGTTAAAATGAGGATCTTAAGTCATGTCACAAAGTACGCGTTGAAAGTCAACCTTAATTCGTCATATCAACCTAAGACCAAGACAAACTCTCATGTACCAAATAATACAATGGCAATTGGCACTCTAGATTTGAGCAAGAATTCGTTTATCAAATTCCTCCATCTCCCTCCCAACAAGATTACACCTAATCAAGCTACCAATTGTATTCATCACCATCTTCATATCCTCCCACCTATTCCCATCTGCTAATTTCTTGTACAAATAGCTCTCAAATGTCATCCTCTGAACATACTCATTTCCACACAGTTCCACCAATGCCTCTCTACCTGCATTGCTTCCATAGAACACTTTCTGCAACAAGTCCAAGAATCTGAAAGTGATAATGTACTCATCATCCCATTTTCTCAAATACTCCCTTTTCAAATCCTCTTCACTGATCATCCTGTTACCGGAATCCGACGCTCTCACGATTGCCTCCCCGCACATTCTTCCGCTCTTGGCTGCGAAATATATCCCCTCGCCGGAGCATTTTGTCACGTACCCTGCTGCGTCTCCGACTAGAGCAACCCGGTTCCGAACCCGGATTGGACGTGGGTGCTCCGGTATTGGATGAGCCTCGACTTTGATGATCCTCCCACCTTCGATTTTTTGGTGCACTCTTGCTCTGATAGCACGCTGTAATGTTTTGATGTTCCCTTTTGAGCACACAGTTCCAGTGCCCACTGCTACGTGGTCACACTTGGGGAAAACCCACGCGTAAAAATCGGGTGATACGTCGTCACCCACATACATTTCGGCGAGATTTTCGTAATACTTCATTTTTTCCTCGGGTAATTTGATCCTCTCTTGAAAGGCGATAGCGCATTTGTATGCTCCGGCTTTTATGGATTTTGCCACCCGGCTATTGGCGCCGTCGGCCCCAACAATAACATCCACAGCGAGGGTATTTTGAGTATTGTTTAGTATATAATGAATAATATACGGCAATTTTTTTGAGGTTGGGACGTCTATATGAGTGACGAGGGCTTTGATAAGGCTGGCGCCGCGGCTCTCGGCTCGGAGGCGGAGGAAATTATCCAGTACTTCGCGGCGGAGCATGGAGATGAACTCGTGGGACTTCAGGGTTTTGCCAAAATCAACGGTGAGATTTGAGGGAGAAATGATTTTCATGTGGGTGACTCTACGGTCAATGAGGTCGTTTGGGATGGAGAATTCATCGAGCATGCAGAGAGGGATGGCGCCGCCGCAGGGCTTGGCGGCTTCGGGGCTGCGTTCGAAGAGAAATGTCTCGATTCCGCCGGTAGCCAATGCCTCGGCGGCGGAGGATCCAGCAGGACCTCCGCCGATCACGGCCGCTCGGAGGTTGGAGGTGATAACAATACTGTTACGTTTGCATTTCGGAGTTAGAGTCAGGGTTGTTACGGTTTTGGTTTTGAAGTGGTAGACGAGAGAGTGGAGTGGGTTTAGGGTTAGGGTTTGGGCTGCCATTTTTACTGAGACAAGGTTTACTTCCACAGTCGGAGACGGAAGGTTTGATAGGGATTATAAATCAAGTTGGGTTCAATCTTTTTTATAAACTAAGATAATTTATTTAGTCGTAACTTTTGATTTTTTAAATTAATTTTAATATAAAATACCTATATTACTATTAAACAACAAAATGTCATTTTAAAGTAAAAAAGATAATTTTATTATTTACATTAAAATAGTTTAAAAAATTAACAATTTTAACTCAATAAATCAATATTGATTTATAAGCTAGTTTATAATCTCCGTGCTGAATTATGAAGATGACATGAGCAATTAATCTGGTAAATTACTAATTTTATAATAATAGTGGGATTTGTATATTGTTAATGAATAATGATGCTTTTGTCACTTTTGTTAGAATATGTTCGCTGGCTGTTTTTTACAATAAAAAATTTATTTTATAATAAATGCTTGTGAGTCATGACAAATAATCAGTATTAAATTTTTGAAATTGGTACACCGTTTCTCTCTCTCAGTCACCTTTTGACCAACAATAGTGTTTTACCTTTATGCCCTTCTCCATTTTCTTTCAAAATTGGTTTTCTCTCTCTATACATATGTATGTGTGTATGTATTGGTATCATCTTAAAGAAGATAACTATTGTTCTTGTTTGAAATACAACCGGTCATTAATTAAAATATTAAAATCTAACAATGATTATCTTGCTGTAAACATTCAGGAAAAAAAAAGATAGAAATTTGTTTGGCCCAGAAAAAAAAAAACATTTCAATCCATTTCCGAGGGTCGCGGTTTGTTCCATGGTGCTGTTTGCCGCTGCTAACCGCGGTTGGACCGCTACAAACAGGCACTTTCTGTTTCCAGCCGCTAGTCGTTGTATGCTTTCCGCAGTTGGCGGGTGTTCAAACACAGCGTTTTCTATTTTTGCATCTTGTTTCTTCAACTTTCATTTTTACGCATTTTGGTATTTTGACCAGTGGCGGATCTAGGGTTGACCGTTGACCAGTCAACGGCCGATGCTTGTGAAAAAATAATGTGAAAATATTTTTAATAAATACGTAACTTATCAAGCAACAAGAAAATCATATAATAGTAAGAGTGAGGGTGCTGGTTTGTGAGTCTTGTTGGAAATTGGTTTAAAGAATTCGAAAAATTGACTAAGTGACTTCGTGTCAACTTGGTCAAAATCTAAAGACCCGACCTAATCCGTTTAGGCAAAATAGTTTGCCACTTCGCCGCTTCAGAGAAACAGGGTTCGACCTGCATGTATTGAAAGATATATTTGACATCTCGAAACCAATATCGAATGAATGAGAAATTATGGAAAAGGACAAAATCGGGTTAATTTTTGACCATGCGATCGCATGGGTATTTTACACTGCGATCACAACTTACCTAAATTTTAAACAGAATATTTTTTGGTCCTACCATGCGATCGCAGGAGACAAAGCCATGCGATCACATGGTTAACAAATGAGGGAGAATTAATGGAAAGTATAGCAAGAAAAGAGAAAAAGAGAATAGAGTCAGAGAAATTCTTTCCACTCAAAAGTATCTCAAAACAGAATGCATGCAATCACACCCTCCCAGAAATATGTTGTTTGGTTCAGCAAGCAAAAGCCTTCATGGTTCATGCCACTTTACACACCAAAACATTCTTAATCAAGAATCATTAACTTCTAACATTTGTAAATCCTTCTTCTATTAATACAAACACAACATAAAATTATTCAATTCCAACTAAAACATTTAACACAAACACAACATAAAATTATTCACCACTCAAATTGCAGGCTAACAGATTCAAAAAAAAAGAAAAGAATTGCAGGCTAACAAACTTAGGCCAGGTTGCGGCCCAAAACATTTTACGCACCATTTTTTAGCGAAATTCCAACACGGGTGGACGCGGGGTCTCGCAATGTGACCCATCCGCCCCTGATTTCGACTTTCAATTTTTTGCATTTTTATGCTCAATACTTCCTCAACATTCATCACCAAACATTGAAGAGCTTGGAAATTGTTGCGAAAACATGTATACACATCTGCACTTTGATTTTACACAAGGATCAAAAGTGTACAATTCAATCCTCAAAGTTTTCGTGCAATCAAGTTATTAGATTCATTCATAGAGTCCGTTGCGTACAATATTAGCAATGAATCCTGATAAAACAGAAAATGTAACACAATAGCACTTCTATGTAATAATTGTCACGCTATTGAATCACAATATTGATCTCATTCTGTGTTCGAGATTTGTGGCGCGTTGTAATCAGCCGCTGTTTGCTCTATCTTGTCTGGCAAATCAATCTCGGCAGCCTTTTCAACCTATATCGCAGTACGAAATGCGTAGTCCCGTTGGCCTGCTCGTCGAATGAAGTTATGGATCGTCATTGTAGCAACAACCATTGCGGTTTGTTTTCGAAAAGGATAATGCGGCATACGATCTAAAATTGTCCACCTATTCTTCAACACACCAAAAGCACGTTCAATTACATTGCGCAGAGAGGAGTGTTCAAAGTTGAAATGCTCGCGCGCATCCTTGAACCTTCTTCGACCACCCCTAGATTCTGAACGGAACTCTTGAAAATGATATATGATGTTCGCTCCCTTATACGGGACGGGGCCATGTATCCAATCCTATGTGCAAAACTAGAGTCTACCAGATAGTACTTTCTATTGGTCGGCAATGGGAAATTTATATTAGGATTATGAATAGCCCTAGCCAAAATTTGGCTATCGTGTATGTTTTCGATCGTCCCAAGGAGGACAAATGTGAAGCAAAGATCGAAGTCACAAGCCGCCAGCACATTTTGCGTTGGGTAGCCTTTTCGCCTTATGAAGTGCAGTCGCTCGTCAACAGGTAAAACCGCTTTGACGTGTGTCCCGTCAATCGCTCCAATGCAATCCTAATATTCGTGCCAATCGAAACTTAGGTTGATTATAACCAATAAATAGATAGAATTGACCAATAACATTACAATCAAATTCCATAAACTTCACTCACCTGGAAGTGGGGATGCTTGTTTGGACAGGGCCTGTGACCAGGTGGACTTTCGTTGTAATTCGGTTTTGGTCTTATTATTCTTGTCTCCAGACCAACAACTGCACGCAGAACGACACCGAAGTAATGGTGAATTGTGTCCATGGAGTGCCCAAACATATTACGCACTTGCCGATACCATTTTCCATGTGCTAGAATACATAAGAACATACCTACTTGTTCATAAATATCCACGTTTTGTCCACTAGAAAGCCCAAACTCATCACGCAGTAAATGCGTAAAATTTACGAACAAATGGGGATACATCCTAAATTCTTGAAAAGCTATTTGAGGATCATCTTGTAGTGCTTCGAGCATGAAAATGTGCCCATTTCGTGCATTCGAAAATATTCGAATTCTAACCCAGTAGTGTTGCAGATAATCTTAAACGATGCTTTCAGTAGCACGACAATACTCGAGCCACAAACGTATATCTTGTTCTAGTCTGTCCATGTCGTCGTCGTGGGAGCTGTTATCGTCGCAGTCGGCAATACGTACCGATTTATACACAAATTGATCATTCATTGCTGGCGTGAAAATGGCAGGTTTTTGAAATTCACCAACTTCCAATTTTTAACAATGTGTATGCATAACTTTGAAACAATGGTATGTCATTTTTATAAAAGAGATTTTAACTCGTGTCCGCTGTCATTGAAACTTGACTGTATTGTCCATTCACGCCAGCAAAATCCAATATTGAACAAGAAAGATTTTATTCTCCTTAAGGACAAACTTTAACTGTTGTAAGAAATGTTCTCTTCTCAAAGTACAACTTTTAACTGTTTAAGAAACATTTTCTTCTCTCAAAGTACAACCTAGTTCTGTAAGATAGCTTTTCTGTATATAGTCACGTGTTGTTCACAAAAAAATGCGTACAGAAGAAAAGTTGTGCCATGCGATCGCATGGCTTTATCTCCAGCGATCGCATGGCATAACTGAAAACTATGCTGCTAACAAATTAGGCAAGTTGCGATCGCAAGGTTTTTGGCCCATGAGATAGCATGGGCCAATTGTCATGCGAGTGTTGTTTGATCCCGATTAATTACAATTCTAGTCCCTAAACTTTATGATATGCGATTGCATGGCATAACTCAATACATTTCTGCTAAAAAATTGGGCAAGCTGCGATCGCAAGGTTTTTGGCCCATGCGATCGTATAGCCCAAATTGCCATGCGAGTGTAGTTTGATCCCTATTAATTACAATTCTCGCTCCTAAACTTTATGAAATGCTGACTTCAGTCCTTGAATTTTTTGTTTTCTTTTGGATAAATCCTCATTAAATTGCAACTCCGGTCCTCCATCATTTGGATTCTTTTTACTTTGGTCCCAAAATTCAGATTTTGTATAAATTTAGTCTTGTTTGCCCTTTTTCGAGTGGAATTCTTCCAATCACCAACCAAGCTCAGAATTTGGGCTTACAGTCAAATAGCTGCACTTATCACGTGCTCAGTCACAAAGTCCAAGATTTCCAGATTCAGATTGAAAATGAAACGTATAATGAGACATAATACAATACAACGAATGATCAAAAATTGTGAAACTCATTAATTGAAAACATAAAATATCTGATACAAGAATTGAAAAATTAATTATGCTACTGTTAATCAAATGAATGTGGATTGTTGCACAACTAATTGGTGTACTCGAAGCGTATCCATTTGATTTTCATGTGATTTGAGCGGTATCCTGCGAAAGCAACCCGATTTTTTCCCTATCTAAAAAAACTGATGGCCCAACATTCGTAATTCTCATCCCCATCGAAAACCCCTAATTCGGTCAACTCTTGCATGCACTGCTCAAACAAAGGAGGGTTGGATCTCAACTTCAAGTACGCAGCCAATGCATCTTCGGCCGATGCCAATTTCTCAGCTGATTCTGACAATACAGCACGAGAGTTAACCTTCTTCTTCCCTTTATCAGCACTAGAGCTGTTTTTCCTCTTCTCCCTACTGTGTCTGCCTGATCATTCTATTCCAGACGTGCTAAATGGACCGGATGATGGCACGTGCTCATCGCGCATCTCAACGCTAAATGGCATCTTTTCTAGACTGACAATATCGTCATCGAAAACCTTTTTAGAGAGCTTAAAAGGGTTGAGGGCATATTTTTTCGAGTCGTACATGTCACCGAAAATAATACGGTACTTGTGGAAAATTTTTG
This sequence comes from Forsythia viridissima, assembly GCA_030279155.1. NCBI lineage: Eukaryota > Viridiplantae > Streptophyta > Magnoliopsida > Lamiales > Oleaceae > Forsythia > Forsythia viridissima. Next base: position 11,600,347 of record CM059045.1, on the reverse strand, counting down.
CACAATTCTTTTCCTTAAATTTGGCGTAATCTTTGTTTTCCTATACAAAAAATAGATACATTTAGAGTTCTTGAACAACATTTAAGTTCTACAACAACAATTGCAAGAGCAAATTCATTAATGATTTATCCAACCTTGATTAATGGATACAGAAATGAACAACACCACACTATGTACGTCGAAGTCAAATGACAACCATATATTTATTTTATGTGTATAGAAAAGATTAGTCATTGATTAAGTATGTTAATTATAGTACTTTGACGTAGCATCCTATGTTCTTTGCAATATTTGTAAGCAGGTCATAACCACCTATAATAACAATATGCATATTACTCGACTTCAAATTCCACACATTTGCTTGAAGTGTACTGAATTGGTCCAGATCACTCAAAGTAATGTATTCTTCATTAATTGGAAAGATGAGTTACAATTGATTAATGGCATATATAAATGGTGTTGGAGTTGTTTGAAACTACTCTCAGTTGCCATGGCCATAGCAGGAATTATGAATAAAGAGTTAATTGTTTGCTTGATTCGTGTAGTAATCAATAAATCGTAAGAAGAAATTTGAATTACCTGGATCTTTCTCTCCCACCACCAGTCATCGGAAACAATAACGCCTTGGATGTGGTCATACTCGATTCCAGTACAACGGAGAAGCTCATTAAATTGTTGATACTCCAATTGCATATTAAACCAATGGTTCTTCAGCTGGGTCCGAGTCAATTGATTCCTTGCTTCGGAGTTGAACACATTGGTAAGATTCTCCCATCCCAGTTTGGTAAAACATTTCCCGTGTCAGAATCCTTGAGCAATCATCACTTAACAACAATGAAGAAACATTTGGTGAGTAGAGTCGTCCCATTTGGCATTTTTCCACAAGAGGGAGCTCGACTATGAAGGCAGAACGAACGACCCGATGGGTACTGCGCCGGAGACATTATCAGCCGACTGAAAAAGGGGACAAAATTAGGGCAAATCATTTTTGAAATTTATATAGCTATGATGAGACATTAGTTATAATAAACTAACAAATGAGGAACATAGACAATATGTATTGTGAAATTGACATTTGATTTTGTATATTTTTGGGAAGAAAAACATTTGCCGGACGAGTATGAAAAGGAGATAGATAGCTTACCATTTTCAAAGGATCAACTAAAAGTCAAACTTTGCGTCGATTGTGCACTGAAAAATGTCGAGTTTGACGTTGTTGGCAGATGAATCGGTGGGTGGCAGTGGTTCGGCGAAGTCAGAGATAAACCCGAAGGAGAAATATGTTTAGGAGGAGCATGGTAAACATTGTTTGGCTGGAACTTTTATTTTGGTTGTGGGAACAAATCACCGTGAAGAAGAAGGGCAAAATTGTCCAATTGTCCAATGTGAATATATTTTAGTCAATGCAAAACATTTGTTAACTGTACAAAATATGGCCCACTCCAATAAATGAAAAATGCATTTTGATGGAAAATGACCAGCGAACATGCTCTTAATTTCTTGTGCATACTGATTGCTGACAGAATTGTTGATAAGAAAATGAAGATTGTCAGTTTTCTCGTTCAGTTTTCATGTTCTTTAAGAAAAAGAAGATTGCCCTATAAATTTGATTTCGCTATAAATTTTGTTTGTTTGATTTCACTATAATTTTGCTAAAAAGCTAAGCACATGTTTGGCCATACTTAAATTATAATTTTAGCTGGTCAAATTGGTGAAACATACTTTTTACCTACACATTTCATAGGACCCACAATTTAAAACTCATTTTTTATCTACACATTCACCAATAACTTATATTATAAGCACTTAAAAAGTAATTTCAACACTACCAAACATACAAAGTCAACAATTAATTTTAATCACATATTTTGTGGACTCACAATTTTTTACAACTTTTCAACTACATATTTCATCAAATTTTATCAACTTTTACAAAAAAAAATCTTATTTTAATCAAAATCAAGCACACATACATGATTAAGCAGTGATTTATTGAGCATCTCTGCCATTACGGAACTTTAATTGCCTTTTTATTGCTTATTGGTGGAGGACCAACCCCAACTCTTTTATGATTAGAGCATCTCCAATGCAACGTTTTAAAAATCGACCCAGACATCGATCTAGAAAAGTGAAAGGGTCAAGGGTTAAAGGGTCGAACCAGGGTTGACCCGGTAATTTTTAAAAAATAAAAAAATGAAAAATAAGTTTTTGAAAATCACAAAAATTGTTTTTGGGTTTTTCATTCCTTTAATTCATTTCGTACAAGAAGAGAGATAAATTTCATTGGTCAATTACAATTAATTGTGAAAAAAATGATTTTAAAAACTAATAAAATCGGGAACGGTTCAACGAGTTTCTCAAAACAGAGTGGGTTTTTAAATAAAGGATTTTTCTGCATAATCAGTCTAGTTTTGGGGCCAGTTCTCGATTTTACCAGTTCAACCAGTTGGGTCGGGCCGGTTTTGATAACACTACTCTAATGTAACAATGTCTAGCTGATATGGTGACGAGGTGGAGGGGACAAAACTGATATTGCAGCATTTATTGTATAAGGTCGTCCAACAGATCGTCTAGTTTTAGACATCCTGTTAGACACATTCCACCCATTTTTTCATTAAATTGTGTCTATCTTTCTCATCTATTTTTTTTTCTCTTTTCTCTTTCCTCTTTTCACACACACACTCTCTCTCTCTTCATTTGTTTTCTCTCTCTTGCCACATAGATTTTTTTAGAAGGTGTAGCATTGGAGATGCTCTTAACAAACTCTTAGTACATGTTGCAGCCATCTAGCACCGTGTTGAGCGTGAGAGGAAAGTTCGTACCAGCATCAACGATCTTATTAGGAGCTTGTTCAGTGTGGTTTTTTAGGTCAAAATGGTTTTTTCCAGTCACCATGGTTGATTTTTCAAAGGGTAATTATATACACACTACAAAATTTATTTGTTGCACCACATTTTAATTGTTTTTAAGGTCCTCAATCTTTATTCATTGTAGTACTTATGTCATCAACTTTTTTTTGTCATTTTTTATCCTCAATCTTCCATTAATTAGCACATCTCGTCTTTAATAAAAGTTCATGTCCAAAAAGTCCGTTTGTAAAGTGTAAAACTACTTATTTGTCCATCATATATATTTTTTTAAAAAAAAAGAATAAATACAAAGTGTGACAAAATATTTTTATCTCGTTTCAAGCCACGCAAAATAGAATATTTTAACAAAAATCATCATCAATGACGAGATGTGCTAATTAATTAGAAGGTTAAAGATAAGAATTTGATGGAAAAAAGTCAGGGACATAATTATTACAATAGGCAAAGATTGACGACCTTAAAATTAATTAAAATCTGGTGCAACAAAGAAAAAATGTGGTGGCAATATAATCACCCTTTTTCAAATCAAATGGTGGCTAAATTGACCAAATTGCCCTTAATCATTTCAGGCACCGTTTAGTTTGAAAAGTCAATGACTAGAAAAAACTATTCTGGTAAAAACAAAAAAACCCACACCCTCTAGATTGGTCATATTGTTGGAATAATTATTTTGACTTGCTATTGCTCTCCAAGAACTATTAGTCCATTGAAATATAAAAATTATATCCAATAAGACAATCGAAGTACCAAATTGAATAATACAAGTGTAACTATGACAAAGTATATATTTGGCTTAATCCTGTCAAGGAATCAATCAAGTATATGCTATAAAACTAATAATATTATTTTATAATTTATAATAAATAAATGACCATAAGGGTATATATTTGAATAACAAATATTATGTTTTGCTGCTAATACTAGCCGTAAAACTAGTAAAAGGGAACTGAATACAAGGAATTTATGAAAAAGGTTTCTGGATGTTATGAAAGATGATTAATTCAATCAGGGCCAGAATCAACACATGAATTTGTTCTTTTCAAGATAAGAGCAAAGTTTTAAAGGAGATTCCCACATCCTATTTGGCTAGTGTATGAGCTGCCTATTCGAACTTTAATAACTCTAAGCATCAAGAGATCACAATTTAGTAATTATGCTGTTTTGATTAGGAATCTTGAATTGTTTTGAACCTCTAATACTTTTTGATTTGCATCTATTCTTAGGAAATCGTGCATCTATTCTTAGGAAATCTTCAAATTTGGTTAAAGTTATACTTAAATTCTTTGGTACAGTGTACGAGAATACTTTAAAATGAAATGCTAATTTCAAATGAAAGAATATTTATTGACCAATAAATCTCACTTTGCATCATTTGATTGCTTCTGTTTAATCAAATGTCTTCGCACATTTGAACGTGCGCAAGGGCGGAGCCAAGATACGACTTAGGACTGGACTGGGAGAGGAGGGAACTGCCCTCACTGGGGTTCGAGGTTTTTTTTTTTTCAAACCACAATTACTTAGTCTATTTTTATGATAATCTAATATTTTTTTATAAGTCATAATCTTTAAAAAACTTAAAAGAAGTTATTACACAAAAATATTCAAAATATAAAACTAGCTAAAGAAAGTTGTGTCCGACGATTTTTTTCAGTTGCGAATTCTTCTATAATAGAATCTATATTTATTTTATTAACAAGGTCCTCTCAACAAAAGTTATTATGTAGTCAATGTACAAAAATTGTTTTATAATATAATCTATATTTATTTTATCTAAAACTAAGTTATGTAGTCGATACACAAAATATTTAAACTATTTAATAGTGTTATATATATGACTGAAGCGTGCGAAATTCAATGACTACGTTACAAAAAAAATAAAATGCATAAGTACATTTGGATTTGGGCTTTTTTTTTTTTTTTAATACAAAATAGGCCAAATTTTTGGGCAGCCTTGGACTTCAGCCCAGGGCTACCCCCCTAATTCTGCCCTTGAACGTGCGTATGACAAAGTATATAACGGAAAGTCTAAACGTATTATTCTAAGACGTGATTGTGTGAGATGTGTGAAATCTAAGTATCTCTTCTATGTGTGTCCATGCTCTTACTATAAACAAGATATTCATCGAGAACATAATTTTATTTAGTAAATTGAACGTATTAAAAATAATTTTAACTTTTCTAATCTTGAACATGTCTCAAAAATTAAAAACATATTTAGTAGACAGAACAAGCTCTTCTTCTTTGACATCTGATACCATTGAATAATTTGGCATTATGAGCATGGTTGAATTTTATTCAGTCCGTTTGGGATATAGAATTGTTTTGCAGCTCAAATATTCAGCGTCTTCCTATAGATTTAGCCCTCCAACAACGAAAGATTGACGTGGATTCAGTTTGCGCCACGGAGATCAATTAGCCCAGCAAGTTCTCTGTTTTCTCACCATTTGTGTCTGATATTGGAATTTTATTGGCCTATGTAGGTTGTGGATCTTGCCAGTGTTGGCGTGTGTGTTCAAAAGTAATAGTTTTTAATTTTTATTGCACGATTTTTTTGTCTTTTATAATACATTATTTATCTATTTATTTAATTAAGTAAATGCATAAAGTTTTTTAATTGAACATTCAATGAAGAGTTGTAGATTGTTTTGTGATAATATAGGTTGAGTCTTTTGTGATAGATGCACCCTATATTTCGATTGAGAATTAGTTAGTTTTAAACTAGTGAACGGAGATTGGTATTTTATTCCGATAATGTTGTAGGGTTGACTACTCTACTAATTGAGATGAACATTTTTCGTGACAGTAGTGAATGTAGTGACACTAGTGCATTTGGTAGTGTATTGAACCTGACTATTGTGTAGAATTTAATTCTATAGCTAGATTGTATAGACTACCTAAATCTTGTATAGAATAGCGGGCACTATTCATGAGCTCAAGGGTCATTAATGTGCCAAATGAGTGAGATCAATTAAACTGATCAAATACATCGATAAGTTGAGAGCTTAGAGTAAACGAAGTAGTGTACACGTATTCGTATTAGAAAATCATCGCCTTATTTGATAGGGCAAAAGAATTTGTCTTTTGTATTTTCTATCGGGCAGCTTTAATCTGAGTTCAATATTTAGTGACGGATAAATAACGTATGTTAGTTGTTCACAGGGAAAAGTTGTAGAAAATGTGAACTTAAGTAATAAGAATAATTAGAGGGACGAAACAGTCATTTTAACTAGGATTTAATTATCGAATGTCCAACGAGGTAAGAAATTAAGATGTTAAGTCTGAGGATATAAATGTGTGATAAATAATATTTAGCTTATATGATTTTATATAATTCAAGAGTTTAACCTTCGGCATTTAGTGGAGTGAACGGAGCTAATAATTGGATTGTATAGACTAAGTCGGAAATACTATGTCTAATTATTGGAGCTTAAATTGTATTTGTTTGATGAGATCCCTATGATAGCTCCTTGAATAGACAAGGACTCAATTGCACAAGTAATTGAAGTTCAAGATTTGCACTGTTGATTAGGTTAAAATGTTGATCAGGTCAAGCCATTTTGACCAAGTCATGGAAGAAGTTTTATTGTGATTAGAACTTGAATTTCAAGAGCTCAAGATACTTGGAAGTCCTAATTCAACTCGAACTAAAACAAGAATATCCCTAGGCCTAAATTGATGTAGTATATTTAGTTGCTCGAACCAATTTTGGGTGAATGAGAAAATAAGGCCCAAATTGAATTGCTTAAAAAACTCAAAAAATTGTTGAAAAATAAATTAGAATATTGTGGAATAATCTAGAATTTGTTTGACTGAAAAGTCATGTCTTTTTGGACATGTCATTTCTAAACAGTTACATCTTTTCATCTTAAAGATATGTCCTTTTGGACATATGCTTTCTAATAAGACATGTCTTTTGGACATGCCTTTCTATAAAGTTATGTCTTTTGAGACAAATTTTTTAGATATTATAAATAGACCACTTATGATTACAGATCAAATAACGTCACTTTAAACAAAATGTCTATGCACTTTTTGTACAAATTATTTTCGTTTTCTACATAAATTCCAAGTCCAATTTTTATTTAAAGAGAGTATAGAATATTGTCTAGTTCATTGTTCTCATAATTTGGAGTACTACTTGGGAGATGTGTGCTGAGAAGCCGTAAGCACCTATGCGGGACAATTTCGTTTTAAGGAGAAAGAGTCCAACTCTTGTATCGACCGAATCTAATTATTCATTTCTCGATATTTCTGTAAGTCGTCATTTCACTCGTTTTGCATGCACGTGATTAAATTGTTAGAATATAAATACAGCACCAATTTTACCAACATGATTTTTTTGTGTGCATTTTATATTCTATTTTATTGCATGAATCGGTGTTAAAATTCTTTTTAGATTTGGTATTTGAGTATTTACTACATGCATTATTTTATTTTGAAAATTTATGCATGTTATTTGATAAAAAATTGATCATCAATTACATCATTCTCCTTGTCAATATTCAAGGAAAGAAATCTGAAAAGTTTACCAGAGTGAACTTAAAGAGAAAGCAACAGAAATTGATGTTGTATCTCATTGCGCTGATTGTAACGAGGTCTTGCATAAAGATTCTCCAATTAAAGAAGACAAATTATCTATCAGGATGTTGAATCTAACGCTCTGAGTGATGGTGTTCAAAGCCAATATAGTGGACAACTTGAGAATGATCTATCGACACAAGCGCTACTCGTCACGTTTGTAGTAACAATGAGATTTCATGAGACATTGTCATTCTTAGTCATTTTATATGGTGACTAATAGTTCAAGGTAGAATAAAATGAAATAGATTGTATTATACGATAGATAAATATGAATAACGACATAATCGAATTTTAAACGAGTTGACGAATTTATGTTGCTAAATTCTACCCAGAATTGTGGTCTTGGGATTATTATTTGCATTATATCATCAACTTAAGTTTAGATTTACCCTAAGATTTGTGGGAGATAGTATTACTTTCTTCAACTTAGAGTATTTGAATATTTAAACAACATTAAAATGTTGAATTGCACTTTGATAAATACCTTGTTAAACTTAACAAGCGTACAATGTTTTAAATTAGATATCCAAAGCAAGGGTTCAAAATCTACTAGTAAATATGTATTACTATTTAGAGTGCAGTTGTTTTTTGGAAATCTTCCAAATAACTTGAGTATTGAAAAATCATGATAGAATTTGAATTTTTGAACTTCAAATGAAGCTAGAATGAAGTATGATCTATTCAAAAAAATTTAGAAGTCATCTAAACAACGTGTATAACTCAATCAATGATGGAATTTAAATTCATAGCTAATTAATTTTCTATATCAATCTCAAAACTTCAGACGTTCCAATAATTAACTATACATAAATATTTTAAAGTAACTATTTGTAAAAGTGAAATACTCGCAGCCTCCTCATATGTGAGTATTTATTGCACTCCATCCATCACGAAATTCTTTAAAATTAAGTACGCATAAATATTTTAAAGTAACTATCCCTAAAAGTGAAATACTCGCAAACTCTTTATATTTTAGTGCTTATTTGGTAGTATTGAAATTATTTTTTAAATACTTATAAGTTGTAGACTATTAAATGTGTGACTAATAGATAGATAGTAAATTGTGAATTCAACAAAATGTGTGAATTAAAAATATGTTTCACCAATTTGACCAACTTAAATTATAATTTAAATTTAGACAAACAATCACTTAAAAGTGTTATTGTAATTTGCTCATGTATCAACACATGAATTTGTTCTCCCCCTCCCCCTCCCCTTTTCAAGATAGTAATAATTTTACCATATACTACAAAATATAAAATAATTTAAAAAATACTATTTAACTTTTTTTATTCTAAAAATACTGATTTTTATTTTTGTAACAATTGTTGTTACATTTGTTATGTTTGTTAATAACAAATGTAACACATTTATTATAACTAAAATAACAAATGTAACAACAAGTGTTACAAAAATAAAAAAAACAGTATTTTTAAAATAAAAAAATATGACAATATTTTAAAAAATATTTTATTTATTGTGGTTATTTCTCGGAAAAAAAAAACCCTTCAAGATATGATCAAAGTTTTGTAGGAGATTCCCACACCCCACTGAGCTAGTTTATTAACCGCTCATTCAAACTTTATTAAAATGGCATCAGAATTAGGGATGGCAATGGGGCGGGTCCGGGGCGGGTCGGCCCCGCCCCGCCCCGCCCCGCGACCCGCGAATTCGCGGGGCGGGGCGGGTCGGCCGTTGGACCCGCCAATCGCCCCGCGAACTTTTTTTTTTTTTTTTTGTTAAACTGAAAAATAATTAAAAAAATATATATACAATTTTTTTTAAATATTTATACCAAGCAAAACAAAAAAATTATAAGATTTGGGTTGTGGTACAGTGGTTAATGTTAATAGTTTATAAGTTTTAACTCGGGTTTAATTCTTCTTTAGTTTATTTTTAGTGAAAATCATAATTTCTACTATATTTTATGATTTTTCAAAAAAAAAAAAAAAAAAAATTTTTTTTTTAGGGGCGGGTCGCGGGGCGGGGCGGGGTCGCCCCGGACCCGCCCCGGGGCAGATTTTTCTGCCCCAAACCTGCCCCTATTGCTTCGTGGGGCGGGGCGGGGCGGCTCTTGGCGGGGCGGGGCGCGGGGCGGGTTCGGGTCGGCGGGTTTTTTTGCCATCCCTGATCAGAATTAGTAAATCCATTAGGAATTTTGGGTTGTTTTCAATCTGTTTTCTACTTTTTATTTGCGTCAAATCTATGCAAATCTTCTCTCTTGATTTAATTCATCAAATGCCTTTTCTTGGATAATGGTGTGTTGTACGTGGTGTGTTGTTCGTGGTGTGTCTAACAACATAGATAATGATATGTGCACTTGTTTTTTGTATAAAATTTAATCTATTTTATTTCTCTCTTTTATTTTTTTTCCTAATTTAATTTTAATCATTAGCTTAATCTTATTTTTTATTCGAAAATTATTTAGGCATCAAGTTTTCGCTAAAAATTTCCAATTGAACAACTAAATTACGTTTCAAAGTTCTAAACTTAATATTAAATAAATTAATAATTTTAAATATTAATAAAATTCTTCAAAGCCAAATTTAATAAATCAATATCGACTACTTTTTCTTTTCTTTTTTGAAAACAAAGAAATTTGTTAGTGTTAATACAAGACGTTAAATATTTGTTATACTAACATTACTATTAGTTTCTAGATTGAAATCCCGACTAATTTCAACTAATTTTCTCTACGAGCTAAGTGATGAATTGATGGAGTAAATGTGGTGAATTTAAGCGGAATTTCTATCTAGAAACTAATAGTAATAATAAGTATTTAATGTTTTGTATCAATACTAATTGATTTCTTTTTAACTTGAAAAAAGAAATTAATGGGTATTCAACTATTAAATTTGACCTTGAAGAATGTTATTAATATTTAAAATTATTAATTTATTGAATATTAAATTTAGAGTTTTCAAACGTAATTTAGATATTCAACTGGAAATATTTAGCAAAAACTTGATGCTCAAATAACTTTCAGATAAAAAATAGGACTAAGGTGAGTGTTCTCAACGCGGATTTAAATGAATTTTAAAATCCATATAAATTTAGGTGTCCCCAACTTAGAGGGTTATCCTCGACTCAGATTTGCTGTCTTTTTATTAAAAGTAATAATTTTACATTGTCTTTATTCTAAATAGTTCAAGTTACTGTTTTACATAAACAAATATTTTGAGTAAAATTTTGCAAAGAGAATAATTTAGGCTAAATATATTGACACTAGATTTTTGTACAAGTGCACCACATTTTAATTGCATAAAAAGTCCATAAACTTTACTCATTAACCCATTTATTGTCTTCAACTTTTTTTCCATCACATTCTTATCATTAATCTTCTATAAATTAGCAAATCTTGTTTTTTATTACGGGTTTTGTCCAAAAATTCTGTCAAGAAAGAGTAAAAGATTTATTTGTCCATCGTATTTTTAAATAGTAAAAAATAAAATATAAAATTACGACAAAATATTTGTTAATCATTTTAGAGCATGCTAATAAAATTGTTGGATAAAAACCGTCATTAGAGACAAGATGTACTAATTAATGGAATGTTAAGGATAAAAATCTGGGATGTAAAACAAAAACAAAAAAGAAGTTAAAAACTGTTGTGAAACTAGAAAAATAGAGAGAAAAGATAAAAGAACAGAAATAGTCAAAATTCAAGTGTGTTCATTTATTATAACAATGACCCTTATTTATAGGGTCCAAAGGGAGTTACAACTTGATTAGAATACACTCTTCTGGAGTAAGTAGATAACTACATAAACATCTAGATACAACTAAATAGTCATTCATCATTATCTATAATTTCATAACACTCCCCCTTGAATGACTTATTACACAATAACTGCTTGGTTGTTTGGTAAAAACCCAATGGGACAAAAATGCCAATAGGGAAAAAAAATTATCAAAAATTGGAGTACTCAAATGCTGCCTCATTAAAACCTTGTCAGGAAAACCCAGTGGGACAAAACCTGAGCGAAGGAAAAAGAGTACAGCTACTCCAACTGATTTCAACCAATGGAAAAAACTTGTATCGAGCTATCCATATCTTGTGCGCCAATGTCTTCAATGTCACTATCTTTTCAAAATTTGTATAAAACAATTCTGGTGAAATGTGCTCCATGTTATAACCTCCAGCAATATCATCTTCATACACTATCTCTGGTTGACTGTAATCAGCATGATCGTCTGATGCTATTATATTAAAAATAGATCTTGTTGTTGTTCCCTTCAGGATCTCATATACAATTTATAATACATGGGAGTATAACCATAGGGTTATGATGAAAGTAAATATTTTGTAGGTTATAGACATCCATAACTATAAGAATTATAACACTTCTTATTGGATATCATTTACACAAAGAATATGCTTCATTAAAACCTTACTAGGAAAAAACCCTGTGGGAAAAAATCATAGTAAAGGAAAAAGAGTACATAATTCTTTTAATACACCATGCAAATTGCCTCATTAAAAACCTTGCTAGGAAAACCCAATGGGACAAAACATTGGTCAAGGAAAAGAGTACAATGTGTATTTACTCTCCCTCATTATAATATTAGTTCAGATCTGTACTTTGATCGATTGAGTTCTCGAAAAGTTGAACTATATGCTTCAGGCATATTAAATCCTCCAGGGATTTATATACATTGTTTTATTAGTCATGCCAGATGAGTTGGTTATAACAATATTCATTATATACATATATGTCATGCATTGACAGACTAACAAGATATCAACTTATGATTGATTTACATAAGCTTTTGCGAAATTCATAATGTTAAAAGTCGTTCATTACATGTTACGACTTCATTTTTCCATTTCTTTTTCGCATAAACATACACCTTTAGGTTCTCTGACTATAGGTCCAGAAACTTCAGGTTTCTCTAGTCAGTTCAATTTATTTGGATTGCATCTTTTTATTTGGTCAATTTATTCTTTGACAGATTTCTTTCAATATCCTCACTACCTTTCATAATATGAAGCGCTTCATTATGTACAATAATATTGTCAACAACATTTATTTTTGAATCCATTTCTTTCTCATAACGACATAACTTAACGAGATCTTTTCGTTTTATTATTTCAGCTAGCTGATCCTCTTCTGGGATTTTATAATTAGTTATGTCTATATACTCTCCAAGAGTATACACCTCCTCAATAGGACCATCTTTATAATTAGCTCCATTTTTTATTTGAGAATTTTTTTTGGAATCAAATGTCACCACGCTTCAGGCGTGTCATTAATTTACCTGATATAATGTTAATGGATTGTCCTTCAAGGACCCTAATATAAATTGGAGCATTTAGAGCTGGTATATGAGATTTGATTTAATCTCTTTGGTCAGTAAATGCATCTGTCAATTGTATAACTTACAAATGAGTTATTTGTCGAACTTCTGGTTCATATTGTCTTGTGCAAGGATCTAGAAAATATAATATACAGCATTTTCATGTATTCTTTCCAGCTACTTAATTTCTCTTCCCTAATGTTGAGAAAACTATCTTATCAAAATGACATTCGAAAAACCGCATTATAAAATATCACCCGTTAGGACTTAATATATTTTATAACGTTCCATACTAAACATGTATTCTCAACATTTTTCAAAGTCCATCTCAGTGCACTATGGTGGACCGATTATACATATATTGCACTATAAAAAAATTCATTAGATGGATAATATTAGGCTTTGATCATAAGCCAACTATAGCAGGGGTAACTTTGATATTGGCATGATGCGTATAAGTGTTTCTGCATATAACATAGCATTCCCTAGACAAAAATGGGAAGCGCTTTGTTCTCAATAGTAATGGTTTAGAATTTAATTGGAGGCGTTGAAAAACAATATTGCTAAACCATTTAAAATCATCTCAACTGATATTTATTAAAAGTTTGAGATTTAGACTCACTAGTATTGACAAGACACATCATCGTCTTGGTTGTATAATCTGAAAATTATGCTCATAATTTAATATTTGAGCAAGTAATCTCGCAAACTTCAAGTTGCCAATAATAACACTATACAATCATCTAATAGATGTATCTATCAGATACAAATAATATATAGATGGTCAACATGGAGGGTGATGGGGCCCCATAAATCACCCTAAATAATTTTCAGAAATGTAAGGAATTCAGTCCTGATTTTATCTAGTAAAGGTCTACTTGTTTATATATCATGAGAACAAACATCACTTGAGAATTCATTATATTGAAAAATCTTCTGGTTTTCAATAGATATCCTCATTAATAAGTCACATCATATTGATCCGGGATGGTCTAACCAGTATTGCCAATCAATAAAATTTCGAAGTATTAAACTTCTGGTTCCATACAATTTAGCAAATATATTTTTCGTTTATTTGAGTAACTACATAATGAACAAGAAAATATAATTAATTTTCTATTAGACATTGTATAATCATATAATTCACACTAATCAATGTCAACATAACATGATTTATATGCTTTTCTTCAGGAATAAGCATTAGTTGATTAATTACTCATTTATATCACAATTTAATTTTGTGATATGATATTTTTCAAGACATGTGCTTCTTCTAGAGCACAATAAAATATTATTTCTAATACTGCTCAATATTTTTCTGGAATATAAAAATTATAACGTCATAAAAATTAATACTCTTCTGGAATATTTAAATTGTAACGTTATGCTCTTTAAGAGCAGCTAATATTTTGTCAGAATATTATAACATTGTGCATCTTCAGGGACAACAACAAATCATTATTCTGAAGTAAAGATTTATTATTTATAAGTAATATTATAATATTCTATAAGAATATTATATCTTATAAAATTAAACTTTTCGGGAGCAATTAATATTCTACTGAAATATTAATATAATATAAAATATTGCTTATTTGAAGCAACAATAAAATATTCTTCTAGAATATTTATATGTTAGGTTGTGACATATAATACAATATTCTTCAGGAATATTGATATTATTGTAAAATTGTGTTTCTTCAAGAAAAGCACAATTAAAACAAATCATTATAAATCATTATTCCTGAATATTATAAAGTTGTGCTTATTCAGGAGTTACAACATGTAAATATGTGCTCTCCAAGAGCAATATTATAATATTCTTATAGAATATTATATCTTATTGAATTAAGCTATTCAAGAGCAATTAATATTCTATTGGAATATTAATATATAAAAAAATTGTGCTTCTTCAGGAGCAACAATATGATATTGATATATGTAAACTATTACTACTTCAGGAGCAATAGTTCATATTCTTCTAGAACAATAAAATATTCTTCTAGAATATTTATATGTTTAGGTTATGAAATATAACATAATATTCTTCTGGAATATTGATAGAATTATAATTCTTCAGGAAAATAAAAAATAAACAAATCTTGTTCAAGAATATTTTAGAACAATAAACACACTGATTTGTTGTCCTTTGCCATTGAATAAAAGTTAAAGCATTGTTATATCTAATTAAAGCATGAATATTTCTTTTAATTGATTCTTATAAAAATATCATAACAAAAAGTACAATATGAGTTGGACTCATAAATCAAAGTAAGGATAGAGATATGAACACTAACCAGTTGATGCTGTTTGAATTTCTTTTGAGATATTAACGCTTGAAAAGTGGACTCTGGGCCACTAAGCTTTTGTTTGTTCTTTATGGTGTTTTGATATCACCGTTTTGCTGCCTAGTTTTGCTTCTCCTTTTTCTTTTTGAATAAAAGAAAATAATATCTAATTGCTAACTCAGTTGGCTAGAATCTCGTGCTGATAACGTGTTGTGAAACTAGAAAAATAGAGAGAAAAGATAAAAGAACAGAAATAGTCAAAATTCAAGTGTGTTCATTTATTATAACAATGACCCTTATTTATAGGGTCCAAAGGGAGTTACAACTTGATTAGAATACACTCTTCTGGAGTAAGTAGATAACTACATAAACATCTAGATACAACTAAATAGTCATTCATCATTATCTATAATTTCATAACACGTAAATGTGACAATGAATAAAAGTTAGGAATCTTTAATACAATTAAAATATAGTGCATTTACAAAAAAAAAAAAGTGGTGTCGATATAATCACTCTTGAAATATAAGGAATGACAAACTTTTCCTCAATTTTGAATATAGAAAAAGGGAAATTGGCGCAAATGGTCTCTAACCTTTGCCCTTAGTGCGGAAATGGTCCATAATCTTTTTTGGCACAGCAGTCCATAACCTATGTGTTTCGGTGCGCAAATGGTCCATATTTGATGAAAAATACAAAAATACTCATAGTTTTAAAAAAAGAAAATAATAATTGGATTTCTAACATTTACAAAATGTTCAAATAAGTCTGATACAATTATTAAATAATATTTAATTTAGCATACTAAATATATCACTATAGTCGTGTCAATTAAATTTTTCATAAGAAAAAAATATAAAATTATTGTGCTTTAGGTATATGTAGTTGTTATGTGATGTGAAAAACTTGAATAAAAATTAAGTTAAATAAAGAAAAAATTGCCAATAAGTCATCTCCACATGACTTGTTTCAAATTAGGTCAAATTTTTTTTTTTTAAATTGTGATTAAATCATACTTTATATCACTATTTTAAATTAATTTCAAAATCACCCTTTTTAACCATATTTTCCATTGGCACAATCTTCCAACTCCACAAACCTCTTCCATTTCCGGCAACAACCTCCTACACATCCGGCAATGTCCGGCGACAACCTCTTCCACATCCGGCGACCTCCGGCGAGTGTATTTATAATCTGTATGTATTTATTTTAAAACTAATGTGTAAGTATTTTATATCTTTGTTCATTTAATTAAGTAAACTCAAAATCTCATCCTACCTATCAGACTATCACCATCCATATTCACCTCATCGCTAACCATAATTTATAGAACCCACCTACCACAACACTATCCCAAAATCCATGTGTTACACTTGCGTGAGTGGTAGTGGACGGATTTGACTGGTTGTGGCAGTGCTTGGGTGTTTGGAAAGGTGGTTGTGGTGCTGACGGCGTAACTGTCCTGGATATATATTGGAGAACAATTGGCATCCTGGATATTTGCTAGTAAAGAGAAAACACAACAAGATAAGGAAATTATTCAGTTACATAAGCATCCTGGACATTTGCTAGTGAATGATCTCTGTTGCAAAGAGAGAATTAAAAAAGAGCATGATGTCCTCCAAAGTTATGACTCTGTGTTGAAGAAGTGGCAAGAAGTTCTCATTGTTAAAAAAGAGCATGATGTTTGATACTGTATTATAGAAAAACAATATCACAGAAAACATTGTTAGTCATGTGTGTTGTTTGATACTGTATTATAGAAAACAGTATCACAGATATTGTTTGATACTGTTTTAATCTATGATACTGTTTGAATCTATGTGGAATGAGTTTTATTTATGATACCGTACTTTTATCTTTAAAACTGTTTAATTATGGCAAGGTTTGAACCTGTGATAATGTTTGAATGTCTAGTTTTGTCTATGATACTGTTTTAATCTATGATAATATTTTATTTAGGTAATGTGCATTAATATAATTTGATACTGTTTTAATCCATAATACTGTTTTAATCCATAATATTGTTTTAATCCTATGATACTGTTTGAATGTCTTAGTTTTAATCCATGATACTGTTTTATTTAGGTAATGTGCATAGTATATTTTGATACTGTTTTAATCCATGATACTGTTTGAATCTACGTGGAATGAGTTTTATTTATGATACCGTGCTTTTATCTTTGATACTGTTTATGACAAGATTTGAATCCGTGATACTGTTTGAATGTCTTAGTTTTGTCTATGATACTGTTTTAATCTATGATAATATTTTGTTTAAGTAATGTGCATTTATATAATTTGATACTGTTTTAATCTGTGATACTGTTTTAATCATATAATACTGTTTAAATGTCTTAGTTTTAATCTATGATATTGTTTTATTTAGGTAATTTGCATTAGTATATTTTGATACTGTTTTAATCCATAATAATGTTTTAATCCTATGATACTGTTTGAATGTATTAGTTTTAATCCATGATACTGTTTTATTTAGGTAATGTGCATTAGTATATTTTGATACTGTTTTAATATATGATGCTGTTTTATTCCATGATATTGTTTTAATCTATGATGCTGTTTTATTCCATGATACTGTTTGAATCTATGTGGAATGAGTTTTATTTATGATACTGAGCTTTTATCTTTGATATTGTTTAATTATGGCAAAGTTTGAACATGTGATACTGTTTGAATGTCTTAGTTTTGTCTATGATACTGTTTTAATACATGATACTGTTTTATTTAGGTAATGTGCATTAGTAATTTTGACACTATTTTAATCTATGTTTTAATCTATGATACTGTTTTGCATAATACAGTATCAAACAAAACACATGACTAATTAAGCAGTATCAAAGATAAAAGTATGATATCATAGTCATGTGTATTGTTTAATACTATATTATGCAAAATACTATCACAAAAAATAGTATTACAATAGAAATGAACATATAATTCGTATACGTGCTCAGAATTTTTATTATAATATGTTTTCGGAATGGTCTCGACGAGACGGTCAAGACCAGTTGCTTTGCCACTGTGTGTGATGGATTTTACCCGTTTGAAGTCGTCTCTTTAACTTAAAATGGTAATCTTTAATTTTTTTTATCAAAACAGTATCACAAATCCTCTAAAACAGTATCACGGATAAATGTACATCTTTTTGCTGCAAATTAAAGCTCTTCCAAGGAATTTTGATCCCTTAAAAGCAAACACATACTTCAGAGCAATGCCAAGATGAAGAAAGAAGAACTGTCAATCATTCTCAAGTTAATGGGAAGTCATGCAAAGGGTTCCCATCTAAAGACAAGAGTAGTAGTTCTAGATCTGACTTAGATAAAACTATGAACAATGTTTCTAATTCTTCCCTTGAATTAGAAAAGGTATGAGATTCAATTATGATATAGATTTCTATTGGATAGATAAGTATAAATATATAAGGTGTTTAATGGTAAGTAGACGAATTAATCAGTAGAGAATAAACAAGAGAATAATATTGTTCTTAAAATGTTTTATTAGTAGTACAAAATCATAAGTTTAACAGTATCACAAAAAACAATATCACAACAAAATAGTATCACCACAAAATAGTATCACCACAAAACAGTATCACAAAAAATAGTATCACCACAAAACAGTATCACAATTAACGTTTTTTTTACAATTAAGGGTATGTTGGTCTTTTAACTCTAAAATATGACTTTAATTGAATTAAGTTTTGAGCATTTGACTTTAGAGTCCATAAGTGTCCAAATAGTGACCGGTCCTGAATTTACCCTTAAATAAATAACAAAAATAGCGTATATAATTTTATGACATTAAAATATTATTATTATGTTTTTTAACATAAAAACACTAACAAAAATTAATTTACACATTATGTGTTCATTATTTTTAAACGATAAAATATAAAAATATAATGGGAGCTCTAATATTTGTAGTTAGTAAACGAATAGCTCAATTAAATAAAGATATTTGAACATCAAGTTTCTGACAAAGTTATTTTTCTTTTTATGTTGTAACGATAAAATTAAAGTTTGAATTTTAAATAATATAATTACTTAATAATAAAAAAATAATTTTAATTAACACGTTTGTTAATAATTATGATGCGCTTAAATTTTAGTTATTTTATAATAGTTTCTTAAAATATACAAAATAATTTAATATATTATCAATTTGTTAGTTTCTTTTAATTTTTTTATAAAAAATAAAAGTATCGGACCCATTTGTACTTTTTACAAAGGTTATGAATCCAATTAAAAATTTATCTAATTAAAAATAAGGGCATATTTGTTTTTTTTAATCAAATAATGACCAATTGTGCACCAAAACACATAGGTTAGGGACTTCTGTATCAAAAAATAAAGGTTATGGACCATTTCTACACTGAGTGCAAAGGTTAAAGACTATTTGCACCAATTTCCCTATAGAAAAATGACTAAAGAACTTCTTGTAAAAAAAAATTGAAATAAAGTTTAATTTTCACTTTATTTCTGTTTTGTTATTTTTATAAAATTTCCTCTTTCATGTTCGATACTACTCTTCCAATATCAGTTGTTTAACCCTTTTGTGTAAAAAGTTATTTTAGGTCTTGAAAATATAATTTGCAGTGTATCAATTGAAGGGTAAATTTTTTCAAATTCAAAAAAGAATTTTTAGTGCTATATTGATTTTAAAGTCCAGTATGTAATTACACTATATGGTATTAGACTAATTATCTAATTAGGATTTACCAATAGATTTTTTATATTCTCCAACTCAATTATTTGGTTCAATGAATAGTCATGGAGCATTAAAATTGAAATTTCAAATACGGTGTTTAACCCATTAGATTTTAATAGATTCCATTCAAATTTAGGTGTCTTCAGAACATTTCTAATGCACTCAGTCTATTATTTTTTATACATGTTACATAAGTACAGATAGACGGAGTTATAAAAAAATTCTTTTTAATACATTCTGACGAGGATTCCGTCTAGCTAATGTGACATGCCAAAAAATCACACTAGAAGTTCATCTAAATTTAGACGGACTTCTAAACGGAGTGACTCAACAAATTTAAATCAATCTCAGCATTTTATTAAAATAAAAAAAAATTCAAATGAGGGAAATAAAAATTGACCTGTCAATTTTAAAAAAAAAATTAATGTCACATAAGCAGTAAATTAGTTTTAGATGTAACTCATTGCAGATGAATTTATAATTTGACTGTCTATTCAATAGACATAGTGCTACATGGACAATAAATTCATTTATTTTACGTGCCACATAGACTACAATAGACTGAGTGCATTGGAGATGTTCTCAACTTTGATTTAGATAGATTCTTCAGAAATCTAGGTGTCCCAATAACTAGTGGATTTCTAATGATTTTATTAATTAGAAGAGTTTAATAAATTTTAATGGATTTCAAGCTCATAAATATAAATGCCAAATTCTTAAGAAATTCTAGTTCGACCGTCCGAAATATCAATCCACCTCTTCTCTCACGTCTCTCCCCGTCTAGACTCTCTCATCTATCTGTGACACAAGTTTTTCTACTAAACTCTTGTTCTTGATATTCAATTTACTCAAACGTATTAGCATGAGAATTTATTGAATTGTTTGGTTTGTTATTTTTATAGTAGTTTTTTATTTACAATTATTAAACATCGTCTTTAAAATTTCATACTTGATAATCCATGATCATTTATTAAACCAAACAATTGGGTTAAAGAATATATAAATAATCTATTGGTAAACCCTAAAAAGAGTGGCTCAATCAACATTCTTGGTTCTAAAATCAAGAAAATAGTTTATTAGCACGATTATTTAACTATGGGATTGCAGAAGGACTCGCTACAAAATGTAAAACACGATAATATTATTAACACAAGTAGTTTACACTTCATACCTCGTGCATTCTATTTAGGGATTGCAATATGGCGGGGTGGAGATTAAAATATCTCTGTTTATTGCCTCGTTTAATAAATTACCTATTATTATTTATTTATTTATTATTATTTAAATACAATTTAAATTTAAAATTTTAAAATATAAAAAAATAATAATAAAAAGATTCAGAACGAGGACCATAATCCTGTCTCGCCCCGATTACCTAACAGAACGGGACAAGATGGGAACGGAGTATTTTTTTTCATTCCTAATTTTGTTAGCTGAAATATTGTATGCAAGTTTAGTCACTTCAATCAGTGCAGTTGTCACTTGGTGTCAAGTAGTCAATAGTGAAATTTTGATGTTTAAAGTTGTAAAACTATAAATATTTGAGAACTATTAGTTTATTCATAACAAAGAAAACGACGCATTTTTATGCTGAGTTGGGTTATCAATATTAATTCTAGAGTAAGTTATTCGTTCAAACTTTTAATTTGGTTCAGGAAAAAAAAAATAGACCTTGAAATAGTATAGTGA
The DNA here is from genome assembly GCA_030279155.1 of Forsythia viridissima. Classification (NCBI taxonomy): domain Eukaryota; kingdom Viridiplantae; phylum Streptophyta; class Magnoliopsida; order Lamiales; family Oleaceae; genus Forsythia; species Forsythia viridissima. The sequence goes on along the minus strand of CM059045.1, from coordinate 11,578,893 downwards.
AATTTAAAATTTTATCAACTTAAAGTTGACAAATTTGAGTAATCCCTGGGAATAAAATTATTAATTTTATTAAAAAGAATTTGATAATCTATCAAATTTTATAATATAGAATTCTGTTGAAATTTTATAAATTCTTTAGAATTCTATTCAAATTTATGAAATCTATAAGAATTAATAAAATTTAAAAATTAAAATTAAATTTTAAAAAAAAAAGTAAGAGGAAAATATATAACTTAAATTTATCCAAAGGACATGTATTTTCATTTGAGATGGTGAAAATAAATAAATAAATACAGTAAAAAATTAAATAGGATAACAAAATCATGTAACTATATGAGTTTGGGAATGATCTTCTGCCCATGGTGAATAGGAGATTAATTGTCCACTGCTGATGCGAGCTGATGTAGGAGTGCCACATCAGTAGTGGAGCACACAACTGTGTGCGGACAACAATGTGATCCACACACAGTGGATCATTCCCCATACAAGCCTTTACAGAAGTTTTTCTCCTTTTTTTGGGTACAGATTCTAATTTGGGAAATTGGCCCAAAACGATCTTAATATATAGACTCGGTGCGCAAATCATCATTACTTTTCAAATTTTGACAATTACATCCCTCATCTATCCATGTAGTGCGCAAATCATCCTTTTGAACGGAATCCATCCAATATTCCGTTAAACTTTTGGGATTTTAGCGCAAATTGTCCCTAACTTTTGTCCTAAGTGTGGAATTGGTCCCTAACGTGTATGTTTTGGTAAACAAGTCCCTAACCTATGTGTTTTGGTGCAAAATTGGTCATTATGGAATGAAAAAGACAAATATACCCTTAGTTTAATTATAAGAAATTGTATGTGAAATCTTAATCATTACAAAATGTGCAAATAAGTCCAATACTTTTATTTTTTATAAAAAAATTAAAAAAAACTAATGAGTTTTTTTTTTGAATTAACACTTTAGTAATAAACATGTCAAATAAATTTATTATTTTTATTATTAAGTAATAAATATATTTAAAGAGAGAGAAATCATTGTGAGAAATCATTTTTCTCCCTCTTTACTTATAATTTTTTTTCTCCCTCTTTACTTTAAAAATTAAGTTAAATAAATAAATAACAAAATGACGTATATAATTTTATGACATTGAACTAATCTTATTACATTTTTATTTAACATAAAAATACTAATAAAAATTAATTTACACATTATGTATTTTATTTTTTAACGAAAATAAAACGATAAATTAAAATATAAAGAATATAGTTAGATTTCTAATATTTGTAGTTAATAAACATATAACTCAATTAAATAAAAGTATTTGAACATCAAGTTTGTAACAAAGTTATTTTTTTTTATACAATAATAAAATAAAAGTTTTAATTTTAAATAATATATTGATTACTTAATAATAAAAATAATAATTTTATTTGACATGTTTATTACTAAAGTGTTAATTCAAAAAAAAAAACTCATTAGTTTTCTTTAATTTTTTTATAAAAAATAAAAGTATTGGACTTATTTGCATATTTTGTAATTATTAGGAATCCACATACAATTTCTTCTAATTAAAACTAAGGGTATATTTGTCTTTTTCATCCCATAAGGACCAATTTTTCACTAAAACACATATGTTAGGGACTTGTTTGTCAAAACATAAACGTTAGAAACCAATTCCATACTAAAGACAAAGGTTAGGGACCATTTGCGCCGAAATCCCAAAGGTTTAACGGAATATTGGATGGATTTCGTTCAAAAGGATGATTTGCGCACTACATGGATAGGTGAGGGATGTAATTGCCAAAATTTGAAAGGTAGGGATGATTTGCGCATCGAGTTTATACATTAGGGATGTTTTGGGCCAATTTCCCTTCTAATTTGAAAGTGAGTTGAAAGCCGAGGGAATCATCTCTAATCTTTTATGTATTCTTTCCTTGATTTGAAAGTGAGTTGAAAGCCAAGGGAATCATCAACTAATTGCATTTCATACCATTCTTCTAACTTCATGAAGTTTATAAATGCAGTTAGGACCATCAATCTGCTACTATAACTTGCAAACTAGAAATTTTCATTAAAAGAAGTGAAATGGCCGAATCCGCGGTTTCATTTGTAGTAGAAAGGCTTACAGCAACACTATGGGAAAAGCTGAGAGAGGTGGTGGGAGGAGTTGGGACAGAGGTGGAGAACATCAGAGATGAGTTGGATCGAATGGCAGCATTTCTCAAAGATGCTGATGCCATGGCGGATAGTGACACGGAGATGAGAACTTGGGTTAGCCAAATTCGCGATGTTGCACAAGACACTGAAGATGTTCTCGACAAATTTGTTCTTTGCTTGACAAGGAATCATCATGACAACATGTCCATCAGTGTTGTTTTTAAATGTTTTAATTGGATCATAAACTTAAGATTCAATTATGAGATTGCTTCTGAAATCAAAAGCATTAAATCTCGAGTCATCAGCATTGCAGAAGGACGTCAGAGATATCTCTACAAGTTCAGTAACCGTGCGAGAGGTTCGAGTTCAATTGTTGGCACCAATGTGGACCTTGCATATGATACTAGAGGTGATGCCCTTTTGGTAGAAGAAGCTGATATTGTTGGAACCGATAGCCCAAAACGCGAGTTAACAGGATTGCTTGTGGAGGGTGGTTCAAGACTGGGTGTAATTTCAGTGGCAGGAATGGGAGGTTTGGGGAAAACAACCCTTGTTAAAAAGGTGTATGGTGATGCAGCAGTGAAGAAGCACTTCCAAAGTCACGTTTGGATAACTGTCTCTCAGTTATTCAAGATTGAGGAGCTTCTAAAGGGCATAATTCAGCAACTCTTTCAAGAAACCAAGCAATCCGTCCCTCGTGGAATGAACACCATGAATAGTTATCAGCTGAAGGAAGTGATTAAACAATTCTTACAGGAAAGAAGGTATGTGCTTGTGTTTGATGATGTATGGAGCATTCAAGCATGGGATGCTATTAAATATGCATTGCCTAACAACTCTTATGGTAGTCGTGTCATCGTAACAACACGTCTTACTGATGTAGCTTCCCATTGTAGTATGGGAACTAATGAGAATGTTTATATGTTGAAGCCCCTTACTCCAGAGCAATCTTGGACACTGTTTTGTCAAAAGACGTTTCGAGGAAGTTCATGCCCTTCCCATCTGATGGAAATATCTCACAACATCTTAAAGAGATGTGCAGGGTTGCCGCTTGCTATCACTGCTGTGGGTGGGTTTTTGGCCACGAAGAGCAACAGATATGAAGATTGGGCGATGCTTAATCAGAGTCTTGGAGCGGAATTGGAAGGCGACACACTCGGGGGTTTGAGAATGATCTTGTTGCTTAGCTTCAACGATTTGCCTTACTATCTAAAATCTTGTTTGTTATACCTTACCATTTATCCCGAAGATCATTTGATACAGAGTAATTACTTGATTCGGCTATGGATAATGGAAGGTTTTGTGAAACAAAAAGGAGGAAGAACAGTGGAACAAGTTGCTCAAGGCTACCTAAATGAGCTTGCCAATAAAAACTTGATCCTAGTGGCGAGTTCTAAAGACGATGGAAGCATAAAATCTTTTCGCATCCACGACTTTCTCAGGGAGATGCTTCTATCAAAATCAAGAGACCAGAGTTTCTTGATGATAGTCAACGAACAAACCAATGAATGTATCAACAAAGTTCGTCGCTTATCAATCCATGGCTCTTGGGCAAACTTTAATCCTCAAAGGTGTGGCACAAAACTCCATTCTTTATTTGCATTTGGTGCGACTGATTTGGAATCCATTTCATCAATACAAGAGCTGCTCAATAGTTGTAGGAAGCTTAAAGTTCTAGACCTGTCAAGATTACCTCTTGAATCATTCCCAAAGGTAATCACCAAGCTCGTTCTTTTGAGATATCTATCTTTGAGGCGTACAAAAATTAAATCACTTCCAAGGTCAATCAAGAAGCTTCAAAAGCTAGAGACATTAGACCTCAAACACTCTTGTGTTACTGAGTTGCCCGTAGAGATCTTAAAACTTCAAAATCTGAGACATCTCATAATTTACAGATGTGTTGAATATTCGTATCTTCCGTTCGACTTTGTAGTTGGTTTCAAGCCACCAATTGGAATGGGAGTTCTAACTTCTTTATACAAACTCTGTTTCATTGAGGCAACCCCTGGCATAATAATGGAGCTAGGGAAGATGAAGGAACTAAGAAGGCTATGCATTCTCAAATTGAGAAGAGAGGATGGGAAGGATTTCTGTTCATCCATTGGAAAGCTAAAAAATCTTCAAGTATTGAACATATCTGCAACAGCAGAAAATGAGATCCTTGACTTGGATCACCTGTTTTCTCCTCCTGCGTCCCTTCAGCGGCTCTATATGTCAGGACGTTTAGAAAATGTTCCACATTGGATAAAATCTCTCAACAACTTGGTTAATGTTAATTTCAGGTGGAGTCAGTTAAGAGATGATCCACTCGAGTATCTCCAAGATTTGCCTAACTTAGTTCATCTTGATCTTCTTATGGGCTACGTTGGCGAAGAACTGCATTTCAAGGCAAGAAAGTTTCAAAGGCTTAAACTGTTGGATCTTGACAAGGTGGAACCTCTAAAACAGGTGATAATTGAGGAGGGAGCAATGCCCAATCTGGAAAAGATAATTATTCAGCGGTGTACATTTCTGGAAAGTGTTCCATCTGGAATTGAACGCCTTACCAACATCCAAGTTCTTGAATTTTTTGACATGCCTCAAGAATTTGTCCATAAACTGCTTCCAGACACGCTCGATGGAGATTACGATAAAGTTGCACACATTCCTCAAGTATATTACACTTACTGGAGGGATGGTGCCTGGGAAGCTCATCCATTAGAGACCAAGGATGAAATTGGGATTTCCAGCAGGCCAAGAACTTCCATTAGGTGCTACGATCAACGTAATTCATTGTAATTCTGTGGAATTTACGGATGTGCAATCAGAAGAAATCTGAGATTGCATTTCCTTATTTAGCACATTTTGTTAGCTTCCAAATAAAGAGAGGAGGATATTTAGTATCCAAATCTCCATGATTTATATCTTAGTTTTCTTCCTAGAATCAACGAGTTGAGTTACTGTTGGAAAAATGTCATATTTTTCACTTTTTATATCTTGGCTAACTTAATAAATATAACTGATTTTTAATAATAAAAGAGCAGATCAACGTTTGCGTTTTTGACTTGTCTGGTTAACGCCAGTTCTGACTGATTGGGTTGATAAGCGGATTATTTTTCCAGATTAGTAAAAGTTGTGATTTTATTCTGTTTCTATACTTGATATATGCTAACCTCATGAATATTATTGACAGCTCCTTTTGTAGGTTAAAGAATCTTTTCTTATTCTCTTATATTTGTTTAGGAAGGAAATATTTAATTTCCTAAATTTTTTCCTTTTACAAATCTAATAATATTTTCTTTATATTCTTTCCTACTAATTTTTTTACCATTCTTGTTGCATATTTTTAGGTAAGAAATAATTTCTAAATTGATTTCTACTTTAACTATAAGTAAGAGTGGAAATCAATAAAGAATTAACGCTTTTGAAATATAATTTTTGGACTTGGATTCTCTAAGCAAAACCGGCCGAATTCATTGGTGGAAAACAAGACCCAATGCTTCATTGATTTAACTTTCAAAGCAAAAAAGTTTTCTTCAAACTCGTTGAAGAATCAAGAACTAATTGGTGCTCAACGAACAATTCTATATCTTGTTTAAACTACTTGGCGTGAAGTTAAGAACTGGAGTTCTTAATCCAAATAGTGGTTGCGGTCAAGTACAATAGGGAAGTGGCGATAAAGTCAAGATCGGTGGGTTTGATTCCACTTCATCAACAAGTCACAAGAAGAAGTATCACAGAGAGTTGATCTGTTTTCTTTTGATTGTTATTTTGTTAATTTTGCGAAATTACAAAAATCGATACTATTGTATTTTTGAACAAGATTATTAGTGGATTGTTTTTACCCATGGCATGGGGGCCCGTGGATGTTTCCCTTTGGGGTTTACCATGTTTCATTTTGTGTTCATAATTAATTCTTTAATTTCCGCACTTGACAAGATTAGGTAAACGAACACTGTTGTGCAAGTCAGAACTGTTATCTCTATATCTTGCCAGTTCTGACTACGTTCTGTTCACTGCTTGCTTAATTAAAATTAAAATTCGTTTTTAATTTAATTAATCTAGGTTTTAGAAGTTACTTAATTGTGTGGGTATCCTCTCCTATTTATTTCAGTTTTTCTGCATATCATAATACAATGAGACAAGAAGAATATTTCCTCTCATATTATTCTTTATAGTATCATAGCCACCTCTAAACCTCCAAAAATTCTTATGATGGTCAAATACAGAATGGCCACTGGTAAGAGCAGCACCTCCGACACCTCTTCCGGTCTGGGACAAACTTTGCACAGCAGCCATGGTGGAACTGAAAGTCTCACGCTTCCAATAACTGGTCACAAACTGAAGGGACATAATTACTTTCAATGGGCTCAATCGGTGATGATGTTTGTAACAGGAAAAGGAAAAGACGACTACCTCACAGGCGCTGCTGTAACCCTACAGAAAGAAGACCCAAAATTCCTAACCTAGAGATCTAAAAATAACATGGTAATGTCATGGTTGATTAATACCATGGACAATGAAATTGGGTAGAATTTCATGTTCTATGGAACCGCGAAAGAAGTCTGGGATGCAGCGAAGGAGATGTATTCCAACAACGACAATACGACAGAACTACTAGAGATTATGGCCTTGTTTGACATAGATTAAAAACCCATTTTGGTTTTTTTCAGCCGTCATTTTTGACTTTTTAACCCACTTTTAACATGAAAAGTCAACAATTTCAACTCAAATAAACCAAAAATTAGTTTATAAACTAGTTTATAATCTCTGTCAAACGGGCCCTAAAAGCAGCTTCCATGATTTGCAATAATGTGATCTCTCCATCACACAATACTATAACACTCTTACCTGTTTTTGGCAGTAGTTGGACGTGTTTGAAGAACTTGACTGGGATTGCCTTGGAGACGCGGCCAAATACAGAAAAATAGTTGAGAATGGGATAGTCTCAAAATTCTTACTTGGTCTAAACAAAAACCTTGATAAAGTCAGGAGGAGAGTATTCGGGATGAGACCTTTGCCCTCAATTCGGGAAACATTTTCGGAGGTGCGTCGAGAAGAAAGTAGGAAGAAGATCATGATGGAAAATCAAAGCACTTCAAGCGCTACAAATATTACAGAAAGTTTGGCACTATCAATGCGTGGAACGAATCAAATCAGTAACAATCAAACCCGCAAAGGCAAGCCTTAGTGTGACCACTGTCGCAAACCTGGACATACCAAAGAGACATGCTAGAAAATTCATAGGAAGCCGAAACCAAATAGACCATCTCAAGATAGAGAAGATAGTGGTTTTATAGCTACCACAGATGACCAACCAACAACCGAAGCTACACTCTTCAGCAAAGAACAGGTTGAAATTCTATAGAAGATGTTCAGCCAACTTCAGTCAAGTCCGACACCACCAATCATCAGCACAGGTTCAGTTGCACAAAAAGGTACATTCTTAAGTGCTCTTGGAGCCAAAACCGAGAATCTAACTTCTTGGATTATTGACTCTGGAGCGTCTGATCACATGACTGAGGATGCTTCCTTATTTCAAAAGTACAAACCGTGTTTTGAAAAATACAAAGTGAGAATAGTAGATGATTCTCTATCCACTGTAGTTAGAATTGGGTCATTTAGCATCTAAAAGAACCTGGTTTTAAATTCGGTGTTGTTGGTTCCTAATCTAACCTGTAAGCTCTTATCCATTAGCAAAATTACTAGAGATATGGATTGTGTTGCTAAATTCTTTCCCACTCACTGTGAATTTCAGAACATGGATTCGGGAAGGATGAGTGGCAATGTTAGGAAATTGAAGGGCTCTATCTCCTGAAAAGTGATAATCAACTTGGAAAACAATCCCGAAGTGCTCATTATGCAAAGAGTCAGTTAGTTAGAAATTTTGTTTCAATTTCCAATAATGAAAGTGCAATTATGTTGTGGCATTTTCGTTTAGGTCACTCAAGTTTCATGTATCTTGAAAAGTTGTTCCCTTCGTTATTTATTAATAAAGATTCAAAGTCTTTCCAGTGTGAAATTTGTCAATTGTCCAAACATACTCGACATATTTATTCAATTCAACCATACAAGGAATCACAACCATTCTCAATTATACATAGTGATATTTGGGGACACTATCGAGGCAATAATATTACAGGAACCCGATGGTTTATCTCTTTTGTTGATGATCATTCTAGAGTTATCTGGATATTCCTTATGAAAGAAAAATTTGAGGCATGACCAATCTTTAAAAAATTTCACTCAATGATCCAAATTCAATTCCTAACCAAAGTTCAGATCCTTAGAATGAAAATGCCAATGAATACTTTCATTCTATTCTTAGGGATTACCTACTTAATCATGGGATAGTTCATCAGAGTTCTTGCATAAATATCCCAGAGCAAAATGAGATAGCCGAGAGAAAAAATCGACACCTGTTAAAAGTTGCTTGTTCACTATATTCACAAGTCATGTCCCAAACATTTCTGGGGGGGGGGGAAGCTAAATTGGATGAAATGCAAAGTCGAGGTAAGTATTGAACACTTTGTCCTTAAGTCGATTTTGACCCGCAACGGTGCCTACAGTTTATGGCAATCAACTCCCAAGATACAACGACTTCCACTTGTGTTTGTAGCACTTCAAAATACAAGGACAACGAACCAGAAATGGTTTTGTATTCCAAAATGAATATGAAAGAATGAAAACCAGAATTTATGCAACAAATGCAAGAATTTTGGTTAAGAAGAAGAATATAGAATGAAGTTATGTTTACATATCATTTTTGTATGTAATAGGACGTCCATATGGTCCTTTTTATAGAAGATGGAGAGTTGGGAATGAAGTGGTGTGGAGCCAAATCGTGCAACACTTCAAAAGAACATGTTTGTTCGTGCTTAGACCCATGCGATCGCATGGTTCTAATATGCTGCGATCGCAAGGTACACTTTTAAAGACAGAATTTAATCAAGGCTAACTATGTGATTGCTGTTCGCTAAAATGTGTACCGCAAGTGCACGGGTCGCGTTCAAGTAATAAAGTGATAAGAGAGTGTCGAACCTACGAGGATAAATAATTTTGCTAAAATCCAAATCAATCTAGCCCTATTTTAAACACACAATAAAACATATTGTTTTGATGATTAAACTAAGAATTAAAATATGATGAAAAATAAGCTAATAAGAAAGTTACTAAAAGAGAAATTTGTAGAAAATAAAATCAAATAAAAGAAGATACTAGGAATTCGACTTCACCAATTATTCTACTTTAAAGTTTCATTTTCTATTATCAATTCCAAAACGAGGTTAATATGGCAATCAATGCTCCTAAAATGTCTAACAATCTCTCCCGAGTAAAGCCAAACCTAATTTTACATAAGATTCCCAAGCATTCCTACAGAGCGAACGTATATGTAAAAATGCATTAAAACTAAAAAACATTCATTATTGATTGCACAAAGTATGAAAGAGTATTCCTACATTTCATAAACCTTGTTTTGTTAATTAAATGAGCTAAACCTAATTTCAACGTCCCGATAGCAAACTAAGTCACAAAAATATTTCAATGGTGATCAATCATTTCAATACACAATAAAGTCCAATAATAAACAACCATAAAAGCCAAGTATAAGGAATCAATAACAAGAACAATGTACTTTAAAGCTTCATTAATGGATTCATCTTTTTCCTAGTAAATAAAATTAGCCCATAGTATTTATAAAGACAAAATGAAAAATAGATACAAAATACATCACCGGATTTAATAAAGCCAAGAGAAATGGAAGATTTAGCTTGAACCCATAGTTGTTTTTATTTTCCCACTATAAACCTCCATTCATCTTCATCTTCATCCTTCGAGAGCTTTCTAATGTGTATGGAGTATGAGAGAATAGGGAGAGTGTGTTCCAAAATACAGAAAAACGGCTCCTTAAACCCTAGAATTCGTGAAAAGTCAAATTCCCAAAATACCCTTCAAAAACTAGAAAAAAAAAGCGATCTGACATGAAAAATAACCATGCAATCGCATGGATACGATCGCATGGCATGAGGAAAATTCATTCTACTGAAATTTTGGGACACAGGCGATCGCATGGTACTATAGCCATGCGATCGCACAAATCATTTGCAGCTTGGACCCTGCTTGAAATTGCCACTTCAGTTCTTGAACTTTGTGGAATGCTGACTTCAGTCCTTAAATTCTTGATTTTCTTTCATATCAGTCCTCCATAAATTGCAACGTTGGTCTTCCATCTTTAGACATATTTATCTTTTGGTCTCCGAAATTCTCGATTTGCACAAATTTAGTCCTTTTTGCTCATTTTTCGCGTGGATCTCTTCCAATCACCATCCAAGCTCGGGTTTTTACCTAAATAATCAAAAGAACATAAATAAGTAGTAAACAACTTTAAAAACTCACAATTATCTATTTTTAAAGGCTAAAATAAGTACAAAATCCGCACTTATCAATCGCATGGCTTTGTCTTATGCGATCGCATAGTAGGGCCAAAAAATATTTTGCTTAAAAATTCAGCAAGTTGCGATCGCATAATAAAATATCCATGCAATCGCATGGTCAAAAATTGACCCGATTTTGTCATTTTCTGTAATTTCTCATTCATTCGATATTGATTTTGAGATGCCAAATATACTCTTCAACACATGCAGAAAAATTTGAATTCTCTTTTGACGCCCCGAAGCGGCAAACTATTTTGCCTAATGGATTGGGGTCGGGTCTAAATATTTTGACCAAAGTTGACACGAAGTCACTTTAGTTGTTTTTGTTACAAAATTGTTAATCCATACGTCAATTGAAAAAACATTAGACAACATATTATACTAAAAACAACAGTTAGCAAATGGAATAGATAATTGCACAATACAAATTGAATAAATAAAGACCAAAAAATGCAAATAGAGGCCTGTACGTATACAGTTTCTTTAAAACAGATTCGTCATCTACCGTAGCTTATGAACGACTATTTTTTAGAATACAACAGTAGAACTGATTGTACCGGCGAACCGACCTACCGCCCGAATAATATCATCGTGAGGAAATTCGAATGCAAAAGAGGGAAAAAAATGCTAAAGAACCGAAGGAGGAAATGTTGAATTGTTGTGTGTAGAATGAGGAAAATGGACATGCTTATATAGGCTTTAGAGTGACCTTCCAATTCCACCATTAACATGAAAGATACAAGAGTTACAAGAGTTACAAAACATGAATGGTTGAGAAGATGGAAGGTCTCAAACAAATGAAGAGTTTTAAAAATTTCATTTAACTTATTTTTCAACAATCCCCTACATAAATGAAAATTGATAGAGACACAGAAGACTTGGTGATAAAATTCAACGTCTGAATCCTGCATAGGATAGGTAGGTGTTACCATTTGAACCTTCCCTTATGAAAGTATATTTACTTTACTAACTAATCAGTATACGCGATGTCCTTGAACTGTTCTGCCGTTTGTGTAAACGATGATATACTTCACACAAAATTCTTCCTGACATAGTTCAATTCTCATTGTTTTGTTCATTTATGGTCGTGAACATATGTTTGGTTCTGCGAGAGTTTTTCAAGAATTGCGCCTCATACAATTCTCTTAGTAACGGCCCCACTTCTCTCTCACATAGGTGATTTCTTATTAAGAGTAGCCCGCTCTACTCCGTGCGTAAGAATCATTAAAAGCCTATTACTTATCCTTTCCTCTACGGGTATCACTGTTTCATCATAGGAATGGACAGGAAAGAACCCCCACAATGATCTAATTAAGTATTTACAATTAGGTTGTCCATTTGAACCTAGATCTTAGGATCTCCACTCAAGTAGGTTGGGTTTTCATTGTATTAACTTATTCTTCCAAAAGCTTAAGTCTCATTCCTTTCGACGACTTTCCAACTAACTCTCTATTCAAACTTTTAGTTAGCGGATCCGCAATATTATCCTTTGACTTCACATAGTCAATAGAGATAACTCCAGTTGAGAGTAGTTAACTTATGGTATTATGTCTACGACGTATGTCTCTAAACTTACCATTATACATGTTATTCTGTGCTCTACCAATTGCAGATTGACTATCACAATGTATGCAAATTGCTAGCACAGACTTTGACCATCTAAGAATATCCTCTAGGAAGCGACGTAACCACTCAGCCTCCTCACCACACTTGTCGAAGGCTATAAACTCAGATTCCTTTCGCTTGTGCTTCAGGTAATTGTTGAAATCTTTCCAAACCGGAGGTAGCTTTTCAATAATAGCTGCCACTTAGAAAGTTTCACTCAAACTCATTCCCTCGGCGTGAATCTCATGCAAGATCACTTGTAATTCTTGTACTTGACTGATTACAGTTTTTGAGTCTACCATTTTATAAATGAGGAAGTGGTCAACAATGAATTTCTTAGCCCCTGCATCCTCAGTTTTATATTTGCGGTCTAGAGACTCCACAATTCCTCTGTCGTTTTCATTGTACTATACACGTTGTATAGTGAATCTGCCAAGCTATTCATGACATAATTCTGACATAGGAAATCAGAATGTTTCCAAGCTTCAACAGCGCTGACAGCTTGTATGTCTCCGTCACCCTGTTTGAGTTTTAGAGCATCTTCAGTCAAGAATCTCGCAAGATTCAATGTGGTCAGATAAAATAGCATTTTTTGCTGCCACCTTTTGAAATACAATCCATTGAATTTCTCAGGTTTTTCTACATGATTAATAGGAACATTTACATGATCAGTTAGAGCCAAAGTTTGGGTCACACCAAAACTTGGCACTTGTCCCACAGTTTGGTTCACAGATGGATTTGGCACAGTAGCCACATTTTGGTTTTCAGTAGCCACAACTTGAGTAATCGAATCAGTTGTCATTTTCTAAAACAAGAATAAAAATTCAGTTCAACTTTTAAATAAAATTAAACTGTTAACTTTTAAATCCAGTTTAGTCACACTTGAAGTTACAGGTAATTGAAATTGATTACCATTTAGTTACAATTGCATACATTAATTAAATAGCAAGAGATGAACTTATCCAAGTATATCAATTAAAACTGGATCATAACATGAATTACAGAAACTGGAGCATAAACTGGTCAAAAGATATATTATCAAACAATTGTTAAATTTGTTTTTATTCCATTTAAAATATTCCACTGTTTTTATTCCACTGAAAACAAAACAATTAAAAACCAATTATGAAACAATTGTTTCTTCTTCTTTTTTTTCTGCCAAAAAGTTATCACTCGTTAATCAAAATTCAATAATCTAAACAAACAATTGTTAATCATTGATACAAATGTTAAAAGAAAAAAAATAACACACGCAATTGATTTATTGGAATCATGAAACAATAGTTAAACATTAAAAACAATCTGCCAATTACTGTAATTAAAGGAATCATTTGTTAATACATGCTAATCAATCTTTTGGTCGCTAAAATCACCGAAATTAATCACTGAAATAAAATCGAATAAAAATTTTGGTCACTGGAATTTGCCAATTAAACTATTTCATTGTTTTTCATATAATATGAGTTTAGTAGAATCTGTTTTAAGATTGTTACAAAATTGTTAATACATACGTCAATTGAAAAAACATTAAACAACATATTATACTAAAAACAACAGTTAGCAAATGGAATAGATAATTGCAGAATACAAATTGAATAAATAAAGACCAGAAAATGCAAACCGAGGTCTGTACGTGTACAGTTTCCTTAAAACAGATTCGTCCCCTACCGTAGCTTATGAACGATTGTTTTTCAGGATACAACGGTAGAACTGGCTGTACCAGCGAATTGACCTACTGCCCGAACAATATCACCGTAAGGAAATTCGAATGCCAAAGAGGAAAAAAAATTGCTACAAAACCGAAGGAGGAAATGTTGAATTGTTGTGTGTAAAATGAGGAAAATGGACATGCTTATACAGGCCTTAGAATGACCTTCCAATTCCATCATTAACATGAAAGTTACAAGAGTTACAAGAGTTACAAAACATGAATGTTGAGAAGATGGAATGTCTCAAACAAATGAAGAGTTTTAAAAATTTCATTCAACTTATTTTTCAACAGTTTTAAACACTCAGTCAATTTCTCGAATTCTTAAACCAATTTCCATCAAGTATCTCTTCTATGTGTGTCCATGCTCATACGGGAAACAAGAAATTCATCGAGAACATAATTTTATTTAGTAAATTGAACGTATTAAAAATAATTTTAACTTTTCTAATCTTGAATGTGTCTCAAAAATTAAAAACATATTTAGTAGACAGAACAAGCTCTTCTTCTTTGACATCTGATACCATTGAATAATTTGGCATTATGAGCATGGTTGAATTTTATTCAGTCCGTTTGGGATATAGAATTGTTTTGCAGCTCAAATATTCAGCGTCTTCCTATAGATTTAGCCCTCCAACAACGAAAGATTGACGTGGATTCAGTTTGCGCCACGGAGATCAATTAGCCCAGCAAGTTCTCTGTTTTCGCCCCATTTGTGTCTGATATTGGAATATTATTCGCCTATGTAGGTTGTGGATCTTGCCAGTGTTGGCGTGTGTGTTCAAAAGTAATAGTTTTTATTGCACGATTTTTTTTTGTCTTTTATAATACATTATTTATCTATTTATTTAATTAAGTAAATGCATAAAGTTTTTTAATTGAACATTCAATGAAGAGTTGTCGATTGCTTTGTAATAATATAAATTGAGTGCTTTGTGATAGATGCACTTTATATTTCGATTGAGAATTAGTTAGTCTTAAACTAGTGAACGGAGGTTGGTACTTTGTTCTGATAACGTTGTAAGGTTGACTATTCCACTCATTGAGATGAACATTTTTCCTTAACAGCAGTGAATGTAGTGACACTAGTGCATTTGGTAGTGTATTAGACATGACCATTGTGTAGAATTTAATTCTATAGCTAGACTATATGGACTACCTAAATCTTGTATAGAATAGCGGGCACTATTCGTGAGCTCAAGGGTTATTAATGTGCCAAATGAATTAGATCAATTAAATTGATCAAATACATCGATAAGTTGAGAGCTTAAAGCAAACGAAGTAGTGTACACGTATTCATATTAGAAAATCATCGCCTTATTTGATAGGGCAAAGAATTTGTCTTTTGTATTTTCTATTGGGCAGCTTTAATCTGAGTTCAATATTTCGGATAAATAACATCTGTTATTTGTTCACAGGGAAAAGTTGTTGTTGAAAATGTGAGCTTAAGTAATAAGAATAGTTAGAGGGATGAAACAGTCATTTTAACCAGGTTTTAATTATCGAATGCCCATGAGAAATAATTGGCCATTGTACAAAAACAAGAACATACTAAGCTTTGTTCCCTATCTAATTGTGGTTGGCTAGATGAATCTCTTTTCACCACTCGAAGGTCCTTAGCAATCAAAACTGACCTTGTTAAATTTGATATTTACCTTCTCTCTTCACACATGTAAGAAAGATGTTAAGTCTGAGGATATAATTGTGTGATAAATAATATTTAGCTTATCTGATTTTATATAATTTAAGAGTTCAACCTTCGGCATTTAGTGGAGTGAACGGAGCTAATAATTGGATTGTATAGTCTAAGTCGGAAATACTACGTCTAATTATTGGAGCTTAAATAGTATTTGTCTGATGAGGTCCCTATGATAGCTCCTTGAATAGACAAGGACTCAATTGCACAAGTAATTGAAGTTCAAGATTTGCACAGTTGATTAGGTTAAAATGTTGTTGTAGTTTCAAAATAAAAATAAAAATTAGTTGGAAACCCCAGTGTGCTCATGTGGAATGTATATCCATATTTTGACAAGTACTCTTTACGTACTCGAAGAAAGTAATTATTGCTTCAGTATAATCGAAAGATCTTACTCTAAATAATTTTCTTTATCTACTGAACAGACTTACATATAATCAAGTGCACAGAGATATTTTGTAATAACAATCCCCACAAGTGAAATGTGCGTAACCTCCTAATATGTGATTATTTATCGGACTATATCCATTGGTCTGTACAAGTTGAAGAAATTCTTAATTCTAGATCGTTTGCACCTTTTCGTCTATTCCTATGTTTCTCTTGTATATAATTTATATCTTTAGGTGCATCTACAATTTTTAGATTTCATTAGAGAACACACACTCTTAACTCCAAGTTCATGGCCTTTTGCTATAAGTCTGCAACAACATCCTCCTCAACATTCTTATACACAGAGGGATCAATATCATGTTTAACAAATACTTGCCTAAAAGGACACTCCTAAGAACATGTGACCATACAACTACCTTCCAACCCCTCAATATGACAAATCACTAGATGTTGTAGTGCAATTTATGTGACTTTTATGTGAAACTTGAACTAATCTCAACTGAAGGAATTGTATTTGAAAAGACTGCATTTGTATTAACAAATATCTTCACATTCTAGGACTACAATTAAGATCTCATCTCATACCTTTAGGATAGCCTACAAAGAAGAAAAAAATGTTTGAACACATTTCCAATTTAACCTCTTTCCCTATTTGCCAAACATCCCCAAAAATGATATGTCGTAAAACATTTTACTACCATTTCACAACCAAGGGGGTCTTATGAGAAACTTAGATGGATCTAAGTTCAATAGATACATCGTTGTACCTAAGGTATATCCTAAAACAAGGTGAGCAAAGTTTGAAAATAATTACCTATGTTGGAAATTGGATTAGAAGTGTTGGTTTTGATCAATTTTGACTATTTACTTAAGCCGGACTTGTTATTCGAACACGGAAGTTGTAAGACCAAACGTAAATAGATTGACGTAGTATATTTAGTTGCTCGAACCAATTTTGGGTGAATGAGAAAATAAGGCCCAAAGTGAATTGCTTAAAAAACTCGAAAATTGTTGAAAAATAAATTAGAATATTGTGGAATATTCTAGAATTTGTTTGACTAAAAAGTCATGTCTTTTTGGACATGTCATTTCTAAACAGTCACATATTTTTATCTTAAAGATATATCATTTTGGACATATGCTTTCTAACAAGAAATGCCTTTTGGACATGCCTTTCTATAAAGTTGTGTCTTTTGAGACAAATTTTCAGATATTATAAATAGACTGCTTATGATTACATATCAAATAACGTCATTTTAAACAAAATGTCTATGCACTTTTTGCAAAAAATCATTTTAGTTTTCTACATAAATTCCAAGTCCAATTTTTATTTAAAGAGAGTATAGAATATTGTCTAGTTCGTTGTTATCATAATTTAGAGTACTACTTGGGGGATGTGTGCTAAGAAACCATAAGCACCTGTGTGGGACAATTTCGTCTTAAGGAGAAATAGTCCAACTCTTGCCTTGATCGAATCTAATTATTCATTTCTCGATATTTCTGTAAGTCGTCATTTTACTCGTTTTGCATGCATGTGATTAAATTGTTAGAATATAAATAAAGCACTAATTTTACCAATATGATTTTTTTTTTTTTTTACATTTTATAAATCGGTGTTAAAATTCTGTATTTGAGCATTTACTACATGCATTATTTTATTTTGAAAATTTATGCATGTTATTTGATACAAAATTGATCATTAATTATATCATTCTCCTTGTCAATATTCAAAGAAAGAAATTCGAAAAGTTTACTGGAGTGAACTTAAAGAGAAAGCAACAGAAACTGATGTTGTATCTCATTACGCTGAATGTAACGAGGTCTTGCATAAAGATTCTCCAATTGAAGAAGACAAATTGTCCAACGGGATGTTGAATCTAAATCTCTAGGTGATGGTGTTCAAAGCCAATATGGTGGACAACTTGAGAGAATGATCTATCGACACAAACGCTACTCGTCACGTTTGTAGTAACAATGGGATTTCATGAGACATTGTCATTCTTAGTCATTTTATATGATGACTAATAGTTCAAGGTTGAATAAAATGAAATAGATTGTATTATCCAATAGATAAATATAAATAACGACGTAATCGAATTTTAAACGAGTTGACGAATTTATATTGCTAAATTCTACCCAGAATTGTGGTGTTGGGATTATTATTTGCACTATACCATCAACTTAAGTTTAGATTTACCCTAAGATTTGTGGGAGATAGTATTGCTTCTTCAAATTATAGTATTTGAATATTTAAACAACATTAAAATGTTAAATTGCACTTTGATAAATACCTTGTTAAACTTAACTAGCGTACAATGTTTTAAATTAGATATCCAAAGCAAGGGTTCAGAATCTACTAGTAAATATGTATTACTATTTAGAGTGCAATTGTTTCTTGAAATTTTTTCAAATAACTTGAGTATTGGAAAATCATGATAGAATCTGAATTTTTGAACTTCAAATAAAAATAGAATGAAGTATGATCTATTCAAAAAAATTTAGAAGTCCTCTAAACAACGTGTATAACTCGATCATTGATAGAATTTGAGTTCATAGCTAATTAATTTTCTATATCAATCTCAAAACTTTAGACGTACCAATAATTAATTATACATAAATATTTTAAAGTAACTATTTGTAAAAGTGAAATACTCGTAACCTCCTCATACGTGGGTATTTATTGCACTCCATCCATCACGAAATTCTTTAAAATTAAGTATGCATAAATATTTTAAAGTAACCATCCCTAAAAGTGAAATACTCGCAACCTCTTCATATTTTAGTGCTTATTTAGTAGTATTGAAATTATTTTTTAAATACTTATAAGTTGTAGACTCTATTAAATGTGTGACTAATAGATAGATAGTATATTGTGAATTCAACAAAATGTGTGAATAAAAAATATGTTTCACCAATTCAAGATAGTGATAATTTCACCATATACTACAAAATATAAAATAATTTAAAAAATACTATTTAACTTTTTTTATAATAAATGTGTTACATTTGTTATTAACAAACATAACAAATGTAACAACAATTGTTACAAAAATAAAAATCAGTATTTTTAAAATAAAAAAAAATATGACAATATTTTAAAAAATATTTTATTTATTGTGGTTATTTCTCACGGAAAAAAAACCCTTCAAGATATGATCAAAGTTTTGTAGGAGATTCCCACACCCCACTGAGCTAGTTTATTAACCGCTCATTCAAACTTTATTAAAATGGCATCAGAATTGGTAAATCCATTAGGAATTTTGGGTTGTTTTCAATCTGTTCTCTACTTTTTATTTGCGTCAAATCTAAGCAAATCTTCTCTCTTAATTTAATTCATCAAATGCCTTTTCTTGGATGAAAAGTTACGATAAGACGTTGATATAGTTGTACGTGGTGTGTTGTTCGTGGTGTGTCTAACAACATAGATAATGACATGTGCACTTGTTTTTTGTATAAAATTTAATCTATTTTATTTCTCTCTGTTATTTTTTTTCCTAATTTAATTTTAATCATTATCTTAATCTTATTTTTTATTCGAAAATTATTTAGGCATCAAGTTTCCGCTAAAGATTTCCAATTGAACAACTAAATTACGTTTGAAAGTTCTAAACTTAATATTAAATAAATTAATAATTTTAAATATTAATAAAATTCTTCAAAGACAAATTTAATAAATCAATATCGACTACTTTTTCTTTTCTTTTTTGAAAACAAAGAAATTTGTTAGTGTTAATACAAGACGATAAATATTTGTTATACTAATATTACTATTAGTTTCTATATTGAAATCCTGACTAATTTCAACTAATTTTCTCTACGAGCTAAGTGATGAATTGATGGAGTAAATGTGGTGAATTTAAGCGGAATTTCTATCTAGAAACTAATTGTAATAATAAGTATTTAATGGTTTATATCAATACTAATTGATTTCTTTTTAACTTGAAAAAAGAAATTAATGGGTATTCAACTATTAAATTTGACTTTGAAGAATGTTATTAATATTTAAAATTATTAATTTATTGAATATTAAATTTAGAGTTTTCAAACGTAATTTAGATATTCAACTGGAAATATTTAGCAAAAACTTGATGCTCAAATAACTTTCAGATAAAAAATAGGACTAAGATGGGTGTTCTCAACGCAGATTTAAATGAATTTTAAAATCCATATAAATTTAGGTGTCCCCAACTTAGAGGGTTGTCCTCGACTCAGATTTGCTGTCTTTTTATTAAAAGTAATAATTTTACATTGTCTTTATTCTAAATAGTTCAAGTTACTGTTTTACATAAACAAATATTTTGAGTAAAATTTTGAAAAGAGAATAATTCAGGCTAAATATATTGACACTAGATTTTTTTACAAGTGCACCACATTTTAATTGCATAAAAAGTCCATAAACTTTACTCATTAACCCATTTATTGTCTTCAACTTTTTTTCCATCACATTCTTATCATTAATCTTCTATAAATTAGCAAATCTTATTTTTTATTACTGGTTTTGTCCAAAAATTCTGTCAAGAGAGAGTAAAAAATTTATTTGTCCATCGAATTTTTAAATAGTAAAAAATAAAATATAAAATTACGACAAAATATTTGTTAATCATCTTAGAGCATGCTAATAAAATTGTTGGATAAAAACCGTCATTAGAGACAAGATGTACTAATTAATGGAATGTTAAGGATAAAAATCTGGGATGTAAAACAAAAACATAAAAAAAGTTAAGAACGTAAATGTGACAATGAATAAAAGTTAGGAATCTTTAATGCAATTAAAACATAGTGCATTTACCAAA
Source organism: Forsythia viridissima (assembly GCA_030279155.1). Classification (NCBI taxonomy): domain Eukaryota; kingdom Viridiplantae; phylum Streptophyta; class Magnoliopsida; order Lamiales; family Oleaceae; genus Forsythia; species Forsythia viridissima. The sequence continues at coordinate 11,558,134 of CM059045.1, read as the reverse complement.
AAAAAAAAAAAATGTGGTGTCGATATAACCACTCTTGAAATATAAGGAATGACAAACTTTTCCTCAATTTTGAATATAGAAAAAGGGAAATTGGCGCAAATGGTCTCTAACCTTTGCCCTTAGTGCGGAAATGGTCAATAACATTTGTTTTTTGGCACAACAGTCCATAACCTATGTGTTTCGGTGCGCAAATGGTCCATATTTGATGAAAAATACAAAAATACTCTTAGTTTTAAAAAAAAGAAAATAACAATTGGATTTCTAACATTTACAAAATGTTCAAATAAGTCTGATACAATTATTAAATAATATTTAATTTAGCATATTAAATATATCACTATAGTCGTGTCAATTAAATTTTTCATAAGAAAAAAATATAAAATTATTGTGCTTTAGATATATGTAATTGTTATGTGATGTGAAAAACTTGAATAAAAATTAAGTTAAATAAAGGAAAAATTGCCAATAAGTCATCTCCACATGACTTGTTTCAAATTAGGTCAAAACTTTTTTTTTTAAAATTGTGATTAAGTCATACTTTATATCACTATTTTAAATTAATTTCAAAATCACCATTTTAAACCATATTTTCCATTGGCACAATCTTCCAACTCTACAAACATCTTCCATCTCCGGCAACAACCTCCTACACATCCGGCGACGTCCAGCGACAACCTCTTCCACATCCGGTGACCTCCGGCAAGTGTATTTATAATCTGCATGTATTTATTTTAAAACTACTGTGTAAGTATTTTATATCTTTATTCATTTAATTAAACAAACTCAAAATCTCATCCTACCTATCAGACTATCACCATCCATATTCACCTCATCGCTAACCATAATTTATAGAACCCACCTACCACAACACTATCCCAAAACCCATGTGTTACACTTGCGTGGGTGGTAGTGGGGCGGATTTGACTGGTTGTGGCAGTGCTTGAGTGTTTGGAGAGGTGGTTGTGGTGTTGACAGCGTAACTGTCCTGGATATATATTGGGAAACAATTGGCATCCTGGATATTTGCTAGTAAAGAGAAAACACAACAAGATAAGGAAATTATTCAGTTACATAAGCATCCTGGACATTTGCTAGTGAATGATCTCTGTTGCAAAGAGAGAATTAAAAAAGAGCATGATGTCCTCCAAAGTTATGACTCTGTGTTGAGGAAGTGGCAAGAAGTTCTCATTATTAAAAGAGAGCATGATGTTTGATACTGTATTATAGAAAAACAATATCACAGAAAATATTGTTAGTCATGTGTGTTGTTTCATACTGTATTATAGAAAACAGTATCACAGATATTGTTTGATACTGTTTTAATCCATGATACTATTTGAATCTATGTGGAATGAGTTTTATTTATGATACCGTACTTTTATCTTTGATACTGTTTAATTATGGCAAGGTTTGAACCTGTGATAATGTTTGAATGTCTAGTTTTGTCTATGATACTATTTTAATCTATGATAATATTTTGTTTAGGTAATGTGCATTAATATAATTTGATACTGTTTTAATTCATAATACTGTTTTAATCCTATGATACTGTTTGAATATCTTAGTTTTAATCCATGATACTGTTTTATTTAGGTAATGTGCATAGTATATTTTGATACTGTTTTAATCCATGATATTGTTTGAATCTATGTGGAATGAGTTTTATTTATGATACCGTGCTTTTATCTTTGATACTGTTTAATTATGGCAAGGTTTGAACCCGTGATACTGTTTGAATGTCTTAGTTTTGTCTATGATACTGTTTTAATCCATGATAATATTTTGTTTAAGTAATGTGCATTTATATAATTTGATACTGTTTTAATTCGTGATACTGTTTTAATCATATGATACTGTTTAAATGTCTTAATTTTAATCCATGATATTGTTTTATTTAGGTAATTTGCATTAGTATATTTTGATACTGTTTTAATCCATGATAATGTTTTAATCCTATGATACTGTTTGAATGTCTTAGTTTTAATCCATGATAGTGTTTTATTTAGGTAATGTGTATTAGTATATTTTGATACTGTTTTAATCTATGATGCTGTTTTATTCCATGATACTGTTTGAATCTATGTGGAATGAGTTTTATTTATGATACTGAGCTTTTATCTTTGATATTGTTTAATTATGGCAAAGTTTGAACATGTGATACTGTTTGAATGTCTTAGTTTTGTCTATGATACTGTTTTAATATATGATATTGTTTTATTTAGGTAATGTGCATTAGTAATTTTGACACTGTTTTAATCCATGTTTTAATCTATGATACTGTTTTGCATAATACATTATCAAACAAAACACATGACTAATTAAACAGTATCAAAGATAAAAGTATGATATCATAGTCATGTGTGTTGTTTAATACTATATTATGTAAAACACTATCACAAAAAATAGTATTACAATAGAAATGAACATAGAATTCGTACACGTACTCAAAATTTTTATTATAATATGTTTTCGGAATGGTCTCGACGAGACGGTCAAGACCAGTTGATTTGCCACTGCGTGTGATGGATTTTACCCGTTTGAAGTCGTCTCTTTTAACTTAAAATGGCAATCTTTAATTTTTTTTTTTATCAAAACAGTATCACAAATCCTCTAAAACAGTATCACAGATAAATGTACATCCTTTTGCTGCAAATTAAAGCTCTTCCAAGGTATTTGGATCCCTTAAAAGTAAATACATATTTCAGAGTAATGCCAAGATGAAGAAAGAAGAACTGCCAATTATTCTCAAGTTAATGGGAAGTCATGCGAAGGGTTCCATTCTAAAGACAAGAGTAGTAGTTCTAGATCTGACTTAGATAAAACTATGAACAATGTTTCTAATTCTTCTCTTGAATTAGAATATGTTTGAGATTCAATTATGATATAGATTTCTATTGGATAGATAAGTATAAATATATAAGGTGTTTAATGGTAGGTAGACGAATTAATCAGTAGAGAATAAACAAGAGAATAATATTGTTCTTAAAATATTTCATTAGTAGTACAAAATCATAAGTTTAACAGTATCACAAAAAATAATATCACAACAAAACAGTATCACCACAAAATAGTATCACAAAAAAACAGTATCACAAAAAACAGTATCACAAAAAAATAGTATCACCACAAAACAATATCATAATTAGCGTTTTTTTTTACAATTAAGGGTATATTGGTCTTTTAACTCTAAAATATGATTTTAATTAAATTAAGTTTTGAGCATATGACTTTAGAGTCCATAAGTGCCCAAATAGTGACCGGTCCTGAATTTACCCTTAAATAAATAACAAAAATAGCGTATATAATTTTATGACATTAAAATATTATTATTATGTTTTTTAACATAAAAACACTAACAAAAATTAATTTACACATTATGTGTTCATTATTTTTGAACGATAAAATATAAAAATATAATGGGAGCTCTAATATTTGTAGTTAATAAACGAATAGCTCAATTAAATAAAGATATTTGAACATCAAGTTTCTGACAAAGTTATTTTTCTTTTTATGTTGTAACGATAAAATTAAAGTTTGAATTTTAAATAATATGATTAATTAATAATAAAAAAATAATTTTAATTAACACGTTTGTTAATAATTATGATGCGCTTAAATTTTAGTTATTTTATAATAGTTTCTTAAAATATACAAAATAATTTAATATATTATCAATTTGTTAGATTCTTTTAATTTTTTTATAAAAAATAAAAGTATCGGACCCATTTGTACTTTTTACAAAGGTTATGAATCCAATTAAAAATTTATCTAATTAAAAATAAGGGCATATTTATTTATTTTTAATCAAATAATGATCAATTGTGCACCAAAACACATAGATTAGGGACTTCTGTACCAAAAAATAAAGGTTATGGACCATTTCCACACTGAGTGCAAAGGTTAAGGACTATTTGCACCAATTTTCCTATAGAAAAATGACTAAAGAGCCAAACTTCTTGTAAAAAAAATTGAAATAAAGTTTAATTTTCACTTTATTTCTGGTTTGTTATTTTTATAAAATTTCCTCTTTCATGTTCGATACTACTCTTCCAATATCAGTTGTTTAACCCTTTTGTGTAAAAAGTTATTTTAGGTCTTGAAAATATAATTTGCAGGTGTATCAATTGACGGGTAAATTTTTTCAAATTCAAAAAAGAATTTTTGGTGCTATATTGATTTTAAAGTCCACTATGTAATTACACTATATGGTATTAGACTAATTATCTAATTAGAATTTACCAATAGATTTTTTATATTCTCCAACTCAATTATTTGGTTCAATGAACAGTCATGGAGCATCAAAATTGAAATTTCAAATACGGTGTTTAACCCATTAGATTTTAATAGATTCCATTCAAATTTAGGTGTCTTCAGAACATTTTCAATGTACTCAGTCGATTATTTTTTATACACGTTACATAAGTACAAATAGACGGAGTTATAAAAAAATTCTCTCTAATACATGCTGACGAGGATTCCGTCTAACTAATGTGACACACAAAAAATCACACTAGAAGTTCATCAAAATTTAGACGGAATGACTCAACAAATTTAAATCAATCTCAGCATTTTATTAAAATAAAAAAAAAATTCAAATGAGGGAAAATTGAAGACCTGTCAATTTAAAAAAAAAATTAATGTCACATAAGCAGTAAATTAGTTTTAGACGTAACTCATTGAAGATGAATTTATAATTTGACTGTCTATTCAATAGACATAGTGCTACATAGACAATAAATTCATTTATTTTACCTGCCACGTAGACTGCAATAGACTGAGTGCATTGGAGATGCTCTCAACTTTGATTTAGATAGATTCTTCAGAAATCTAGGTGTCCCAATAACTAGTGGATTTCTAATGATTTTATTAATTAGAAGAGTTTAATAAATTTTAATGGATTTCAAGCTCATAAATATAAATGCCAAATTCTTAAGAAATTCTAGTCCGATCGTCCGAAATATCAATCCACCTCTTTTCTCACGTCTCTCCCCCTCTAGACACTCTCATCTATCTGTGACACAAGTTTTTCTACTAAACTCTTGTTCTTGATTTTCAATTTACTCAAACGTATTAGCATGAGAATTTATTGAATTGTTTGGTTTGTTATTTTTATAGTAGTTTTTTTATTTACAATTATTAAACATCGTCTTTAAAATTTCATACTTGATAATCCATGATCATTTATTAAACCAAACAATTGGGTTAAAGAATATATAAATAATCTATTGGTAAACCCTAAAAAGAATGGCTCAATCAACATTATTGGTTCTAAAATCAAGAAAATAGTTTATTAGCACGATTATTTAACTATGGGATTGCAGAAGACTCGCTACAAAATGTAAAACACGATAATATTATTAACACAAGTAGTTTACACTTCATACTTCGTGCATTCTATTCAGGGATAGCAATATGGCGGGGTGGAGATTAAAATATCTTTGTTTATCGCCTCGTTTAATAAATTACTTATTATTTATTTATTTATTATTATTATTTAAATACAATTTAAATTTTAAATTTTAAAATATAAAAAAAAATAATAAAAAGATTCAGAACGAGGACCATAGTCCTGTCTCGCCCTGATTACCTAACAGAACGGGACAAGATGGGAACGGAGTATTTTTTTTCATTCCTAATTTTGTTAGTTGAATTATTGTATGCAAGTTTAGTCACTTTAATCAGTGCAGTTGTCACTTGGTGTCAAGTAGTCAATAGTGAAATTTTGATGTTTAAAGTTGTAAAACTATAAATATTTGAGAACTATTAGTTTATTCATAACAAAGAAAACGACGCGTTTTTATGCTGAGTTGGGTTATCAACATTAATTCTAGAGTAAGTTATTCGTTCAAATTTTTAATTTGGTTCAGGGAAAAAAAAATAGACCTTGAAATAGTATAGTGAAATTTTAAAATTCTATCAACTTAAAGTTGACAAATTTGAGTAATCCCTGGGAATAAAATTATTATTTTTATTAAAAAGAATTTGATAATCTATCAAATTTTATAATATAGAATTCTGTTGAAATTTTATAAATTCTTTAGAATTCTATTCAAATTTATGAAATCTATAAGAATTAATAAAATTTAAAATTTAAATTTTAATTTTAAAAAAAAAAGTAAGAGGAAAATATATAACTTAAATTTATCCAAATGACATGTATTTTCATTTGAGAGGGTGAAAATAAATAAATAAATACATTAAATAAATAAAATAGGATAACAAAATCATGTAACTATATGAGTTTGGGAATGATCTTCTGCCCATGGTGAATAGGAGATTAATTGTCCACTGCTGATGCGAGCTGATGTAGGGGTGCCACATCAGTAGTGGAGCACACAACTGTGTGCGGACAACAATGTAATCCACACACAGTGGATCATTCCCCATACGAGCCTTTACAGAAGTTTTTCTCCTTTTCTTGGGTACAGATTCTAATTTGGGAAATTGGCCCAAAATGATCTTAATGCATAGACCCGGTGCGCAAATCATCCTTACCTTTCAAATTTTGATAATTACATCCCTCACATATCCATGTAGTGCGCAAATCATCATTTTGAACGAAATCCATCCAATATTCCGTTAAACTTTTGGAATTTTGGCGCAAATGGTCCCTAACTTTTGTCCTAAGTGTGGAATTGGCCCCTAACGTGTATGTTTTGGTAAACAAGTCCCTAACATATGTGTTTTGGTGCAAAATTAGTCATTATGGAATGAAAAAGACAAATATACCCTTAGTTTAATTAGAAGAAATTGTATGTGAATTCCTAATCATTACAAAATGTGCAAATAAGTCCAATACTTTTATTTTTTATAAAAAAATTAAAAAAAACTAATGAGTTTTTTTTTTAATTTTTGAATTAACACTTTAGTAATAAACATGTCAAATAAATTTATTATTTTTATTATTAAGTAATAAATATATTTAAAGAGAGAGAAATCATTGTGAGAAATCATTTTTCTCCCTCTTTACTTTAAAAATTAAGTTAAATAAATAAATAACAAAATGACGTATATAATTTTATGACATTGAACTAATCTTATTACATTTTTATTTAACATAAAAATACTAATAAAAATTAATTTACACATTATGTATTTTATTTTTAACAAAAATAAAACGATAAATTAAAATATAAAGAATATAGTTAGATTTCTAATATTTGTAGTTAATAAACATATAACTCAATTAAATAAAAGTATTTGAACATCAAGTTTGTGACAAAGTTATTTTTTTTATACAACAATAAAATAAAAGTTTTAATTTTAAATAATATATTTATTACTTAATAATAAAAATAATAATTTTATTTGACATGTTTATTACTAAAGTCTTAATTCAAAAAAAAAATTCATTAGTTTTCTTTAATTTTTTTTATAAACAATAAAAGTATTGGACTTATTTACACATTTTGTAATTATTAGGAATCCACATACAATTTCTTCTAATTAAAACTAAGGGTATATTTGTCTTTTTCATCCCATAAGGACCAATTTCTCACTAAAACACATAGGTTAGGGACTTGTTTGTCAAAACATAAACGTTAGGAACCAATTTCATACTAAGGGCAAAGGTTAGGGACTATTTACGCCGAAATCCCAAAGGTTTAACGGAATATTGGATGGATTCCGTTCAAAGGGATGATTTGCGCACTACATGGATAAGGGAGGGATATAATTGCCAAAATTTGAAAGGTATGGATGATTTGCGCAACGAGTTTATACGTTAGGGATGTTTTGGGCCAATTTCCCTTCTAATTTGACAGTGAGTTGAAAGCCGAGGGAATCATCTCTAATCTTTATGTATTCTTTCCTTGATTTGAAAGTGAGTTGAAAGCCAAGGGAATCATCAACTAATTGCATTTCATACCATTCTTCTGACTTCATGAAGTTTATAAATGCAGTTAGGACCATCAATCTGCTACTATAACTTGCAAACTAGAAATTTTCATTAAAAGAAGTGAAATGGCCTAATCCGCGGTTTCATTTGTAGTAGAAAGGCTTACAGCAACACTATGGGAAAAGCTGAGAGAGGTGGTGGGAGGAGTTGGGACAGAGGTGGAGAACATCAGAGATGAGTTGGATCGAATGGCAGCATTTCTCAAAGATGCTGATGCCATGGCGGATAGTGACACGGAGATGAGAACTTGGGTTAGCCAAATTCGCGATGTTGCACAAGACACTGAAGATGTTCTCGACAAATTTGTTCTTTGCTTGACAAGGAATCATCATGACAACATGTCCATCAGTGTTGTTTTTAAATGTTTTAATTGGATCATAAACTTAAGATTCAATTATGAGATTGCTTCTGAAATCAAAAGCATTAAATCTCGAGTCATCAGCATTGCAGAAGGACGTCAGAGATATCTCTACAAGTTCAGTAACCGTGCGAGAGGTTCGAGTTCAATTGTTGGCACCAATGTGGACCTTGCATATGATACTAGAGGTGATGCCCTTTTGGTAGAAGAAGCTGATCTTGTTGGAACCGACAGCCCAAAACGCGAGTTAATGGGATTGCTTGTGGAGGGTGGTTCAAGAAAGGGTGTAATTTCAGTGGCAGGAATGGGAGGTTTGGGGAAAACAACCCTTGTTAAAAAGGTGTATGGTGATGCAGCAGTGAAGAAGCACTTCCAAAGTCACGTTTGGATAACTGTCTCTCAGTTATTCAAGATTGAGGAGCTTCTAAAGGGCATAATTCAGCAACTCTTTCAAGAAACCAAGCAAGCCGTCCCTCGTGGAATGAACACCATGAATAGTTATCAGCTGAAGGAAGTGATTAAACAATTCTTACAGGAAAGAAGGTATGTGCTTGTGTTTGATGATGTATGGAGCATTCAAGCATGGGATGCTATTAAATATGCATTGCCTAACAACTCTTATGGTAGTCGTGTCATCGTAACAACACGTCTTACTGATGTAGCTTCCCATTGTAGTATGGGAACTAATGAGAATGTTTATATGTTGAAGCCCCTTACTCCAGAGCAATCTTGGACACTGTTTTGTCAAAAGACGTTTCGAGGAAGTTCATGCCCTTCCCATCTGATGGAAATATCTCACAACATCTTAAAGAGATGTGCAGGGTTGCCGCTTGCTATCACTGCTGTGGGTGGGTTTTTGGCCACGAAGAGCAACAGATATGAAGATTGGGCGATGCTTAATCAGAGTCTTGGAGCGGAATTGGAAGGCGACACACTCGGGGGTTTGAGAATGATCTTGTTGCTTAGCTTCAACGATTTGCCTTACTATCTAAAATCTTGTTTGTTATACCTTACCATTTATCCCGAAGATCATTTGATACAGAGTAATTACTTGATTCGGCTATGGATAATGGAAGGTTTTGTGAAACAAAAAGGAGGAAGAACAGTGGAACAAGTTGCTCAAGGCTACCTAAATGAGCTTGCCAATAAAAACTTGATCCTAGTGGCGAGTTCTAAAGACGATGGAAGCATAAAATCTTTTCGCATCCACGACTTTCTCAGGGAGATGCTTCTATCAAAATCAAGAGACCAGAGTTTCTTGATGATAGTCAACGAACAAACCAATGAATGTATCAACAAAGTTCGTCGCTTATCAATCCATGGCTCTTGGGCAAACTTTAATCCTCAAAGGTGTGGCACAAAACTCCATTCTTTATTTGCATTTGGTGCGACTGATTTGGAATCCATTTCATCAATACAAGAGCTGCTCAATAGTTGTAGGATGCTTAAAGTTCTAGACCTGTCAAGATTACCTCTTGAATCATTCCCAAAGGTAATCACCAAGCTCGTTCTTTTGAGATATCTATCTTTGAGGCGTACAAAAATTAAATCACTTCCAAGGTCAATCAAGAAGCTTCAAAAGCTAGAGACATTAGACCTCAAACACTCTTGTGTTACTGAGTTGCCCGTAGAGATCTTAAAACTTCAAAATCTGAGACATCTCATAATTTACAGATGTGTTGAATATTCGTATCTTCCGTTCGACTTTGTAGTTGGTTTCAAGCCACCAATTGGAATGGGAGTTCTAACTTCTTTATACAAACTCTGTTTCATTGAGGCAACCCCTGGCATAATAATGGAGCTAGGGAAGATGAAGGAACTAAGAAGGCTATGCATTCTCAAATTGAGAAGAGAGGATGGGAAGGATTTCTGTTCATCCATTGGAAAGCTAAAAAATCTTCAAGTATTGAACATATCTGCAACAGCAGAAAATGAGATCCTTGACTTGGATCACCTGTTTTCTCCTCCTGCGTCCCTTCAGCGGCTCTATATGTCAGGACGTTTAGAAAATGTTCCACATTGGATAAAATCTCTCAACAACTTGGTTAATGTTAATTTCAGGTGGAGTCAGTTAAGAGATGATCCACTCGAGTATCTCCAAGATTTGCCTAACTTAGTTCATCTTGATCTTCTTATGGGCTACGTTGGCGAAGAACTGCATTTCAAGGCAAGAAAGTTTCAAAGGCTTAAACTGTTGGATCTTGACAAGGTGGAACCTCTAAAACAGGTGATAATTGAGGAGGGAGCAATGCCCAATCTGGAAAAGATAATTATTCAGCGGTGTACATTTCTGGAAAGTGTTCCATCTGGAATTGAACGCCTTACCAACATCCAAGTTCTTGAATTTTTTGACATGCCCCAAGAATTTGTCCATAAACTGCTTCCAGACACGCTCGATGGAGATTACGATAAAGTTGCACACATTCCTCAAGTATATTACACTTACTGGAGGGATGGTGCCTGGGAAGCTCATCCATTAGAGACCAAGGATGAAATTGGGATTTCCAGCAGGCCAAGAACTTCCATTAGGTGCTACGATCAACGTAATTCATTGTAATTCTGTGGAATTTACGGATGTGCAATCAGAAGAAATCTGAGATTGCATTTCCTTATTTAGCACATTTTGTTAGCTTCCAAATAAAGAGAGGAGGATATTTAGTATCCAAATCTCCATGATTTATATCTTAGTTTTCTTCCTAGAATCAACGAGTTGAGTTATTGTTGGAAAAATGTCATATTTTTCACTTTTTATATCTTGGCTAACTTAATAAATATAACTGATTTTTAATAATAAAAGAGCAGATCAACGTTTGCGTTTTTGACTTGTCTGGTTAACGCCAGTTCTGATTGATTGGGTTGATAAGCGGATTATTTTTCCAGATTAGTAAAAGTTGCGATTTTATTCTGTTTCTATACTTGATATATGCTGACCTCATAAATATTATTGACAGCTCCTTTTGTAGGTTAAAGAATCTTTTCTTATTCTCTTATATTTGTTTAGGAAGGAAATATTTAATTTCCTAAATTTTTTCCTTTTACAAATCTAATAATATTTTCTTTATATTCTTTCCTACTAATTTTCTTACCATTCTTGTTGCATATTTTTAGATAAGAAATAATTTCTAAATTGATTTCTACTTTAACTATAAGTAAGAGTGGAAATCAATAAGGAATTAACGCTTTGAAATATAATTTTTGGACTTGGATTCTCTAAGCAAAACCGGCCGAATTCATTGGTGGAAAACAAGACCCGATGCTTCATTGATTTAACTTTCAAAGCAAAAAAGTTTTCTTCAAACTCGTTGAAGAATCAAGAACTAATTGGTGCTCAACGAACAATTCCATATCTTGTTTAAACTACTTGGCGTGAAGTTAAGAACTGGGGTTCTTAATCCAAATAGTGGTTGCGGTCAAGTACAATAGGGAAGTGGCGATAAAGTCAAGATCGGTGGGTTTGATTCCACTTCATCAACAAGTCACAAGAAGAAGTATCACAGAGAGTTGATCTGTTTTCTTTTGATTGTTATTTTGTTAATTTTGCGAAATTACAAAAATCGATACTATTGTATTTTTGAACAAGATTATTAGTGGATTGTTTTTACCCATGGCATGGGGGCCCGTAGATGTTTCCCTTAGGGGTTTACCACGTTACATTTTGTGTTCATAATTAATTCTTTAATTTCCGCACTTGACAAGATTAGGTAAACGAACACTGTTGTGCAAGTCAGAACTGTTATCTCTATATCTTGCCAGTTCTGACTACGTTCTGTTCACTACTTGCTTAATTAAAATTAAAATTCGTTTTTAATTTAATTAATCTAGATTTTAGAAGTTACTTAATTGTGTGGGTATCCTCTCCTATTTATTTCAATTTTTCTGCCTATCCTAATACAATGAGACAAGAAGAATATTTCCTCTCATATTATTCTTTATAGTATCATAGCCACCTCTAAACCTCCAAAAATTCTTATGATGGTCAAATACAGAATGGCCACTGGTAAGAGCAGCACCTCCAACACCTCTTCCGGTCTGGGACAAACTTTGCACAGCAGTCATGGTGGAACTGAAAGTCTCACGCTTCCAATAACTGGTCACAAACTGAAGGGACATAATTACTTTCAATGGGCTCAATCGGTGATGATGTTTGTAACAGGAAAAGGAAAAGACGACTACCTCACAGGCGCTGCTGTAACCCTACAGAAAGAAGACCCAAAATTCCTAACCTGGAGATCTGAAAATAACATGGTAATGTCATGGTTGATTAATACCATGGACAATGAAATTGGGTAGAATTTCATGTTCTATGGAACCGCGAAAGAAGTCTGGGATGCAGCGAAGGAGATGTATTCCAACAACGACAATACGACAGAACTACTAGAGATTATGGCCTTGTTTGACACAGATTAAAAACCCATTTTGGTTTTTTTCAGCCGTCATTTTTGACTTTTCAACCCACTTTTAACATGAAAAGTCAACAATTTCAACTCAAATAAACCAAAAATTAGTTTATAAACTAGTTTATAATCTCTGTCAAACGGGCCCTAAAAGCAGCTTCCATGATTTGCAATAATGTGATCTCTCCATCACACAATACTATAACACTCTTACCTGTTTTTGGCAGTAGTTGGACGTGTTTGAAGAACTTGACTGGGATTGCCTTGGAGACGCGGCCAAATACAGAAAAATAGTTGAGAATGGGATAGTCTCAAAATTCTTACTTGGTCTAAACAAAAACCTTGATAAAGTCAGGAGGAGAGTATTCGGGATGAGACCTTTGCCCTCAATTCGGGAAACATTTTCGGAGGTGCGTCGAGAAGAAAGTAGGAAGAAGATCATGATGGAAAATCAAAGCACTTCAAGCGCTACAAATATTACAGAAAGTTTGGCACTATCAATGCGTGGAATGAATCAAATCAGTAACAATCAAACCCGCAAAGGCAAGCCTTAGTGTGACCACTGTCGCAAACCTGGACATACCAAAGAGACATGCTAGAAAATTCATAGGAAGCCGAAACCAAATAGACCATCTCAAGATAGAGAAGATAGTGGTTTTATAGCTACCACAGATGACCAACCAACAACCGAAGCTACACTCTTCAGCAAAGAACAGGTTGAAATTCTATAGAAGATGTTCAGCCAACTTCAGTCAAGTCCGACACCACCAATCATCAGCACAGGTTCAGTTGCACAAAAAGGTACATTCTTAAGTGCTCTTGGAGCCAAAACCGAGAATCTAACTTCATGGATTATTGACTCTGGAGCGTCTGATCACATGACTGAGGATGCTTCCTTATTTCAAAAGTACAAACCGTGTTCTGAGAAATACAAAGTGAGAATAGTAGATGATTCTCTATCTACTGTAGTTAGAATTGGGTCATTTAGCATCTCAAAGAACCTGGTTTTAAATTCGGTGTTGTTGGTTCCTAATCTAACCTGTAAGCTCTTATCCATTAGCAAAATTACTAGAGATATGGATTGTGTTGCTAAATTCTTTCCCACTCAGTGTGAATTTTAGAACATGGATTCGGGAAGGATGAGTGGCAATGTTAGGAAATTGAAGGGCTCTATCTCCTGAAAAGTGATAATCAACTTGGAAAACAATCCCGAAGTGCTCATTATGCAAAGAGTCAGTTAGTTAGAAATTTTGTTTCAATTTCCAATAATGAAAGTGCAATTATGTTGTGGCATTTTCGTTTAGGTCACTCAAGTTTCATGTATCTTGAAAAGTTGTTCCCTTCGTTATTTATTAATAAAGATTCAAAGTCTTTCCAGTGTGAAATTTGTCAATTGTCCAAACATACTCGACATATTTATTCAATTCAACCATACAAGGAATCACAACCATTCTCAATTATACATAGTGATATTTGGGGACACTATCGAGTCAATAATATTACAGGAACCCGATGGTTTATCTCTTTTGTTGATGATCATTCTAGAGTTATCTGGATATTCCTTATGAAAGAAAAATTTGAGGCATGACCAATCTTTAAAAAATTTCACTCAATGATCCAAAATCAATTCCTAACCAAAGTTCAGATCCTTAGAACGAAAATGCCAATGAATACTTTCATTCTATTCTTAGGGATTACCTACTTAATCATGGGATAGTTCATCAGAGTTCTTGCATAAATATCCCAGAGCAAAATGAGATAGCCGAGAGAAAAAATCGACACCTGTTAAAAGTTGCTTGTTCACTATATTCACAAGTCATGTCCCAAACATTTCTGGGGGGGAGGGGGGGAAGCTAAATTGGATGAAATGCAAAGTCGAGGCAAGTGTGTTGACCTATAGTTAACTTTAAACCTTAATGTTTTGATTATTACAAACAAATTGGTTATGTTTTCTAACATTTTATTTTCAAGCAAAATTCAAAGCGCTACAAATCGAACTCTCATGCAAAGTCAAGTTCAAAGTCAAAATCAATACAAGAGTTCAAGCACCTCAAGATCCGCCGAATTCCAAGATTCGAAGATCAAGATTGAAGAATAGATTTTTTAGATAAAATTGTAAAGGTATTAACTCTTTAATCCTTAGCAATTAAATGAACGAAAGCTCAAAAATAATTTTTATCACTTGCATAAAAATTAGTTTTATCAAAGCCAAAAATCAGATTTTCAAAACTGTGGAAACGGACAATCCGTTTGATAAACCGGATGAACCGGTCGACCGTTTGAGCGTATCTTTTCAAAAAGTGTCCGTTCTGACTTTTTACAGTTCAACGGCTAGTTCTGACCAATCTGACCAATCTAAACGGTCGACCGTTTGGTCATCCGTTTGGTCAGAAAGTGACGAAAATTCATCTCTATAAATACCACTTCATTTACTATTATTCAACAACACTTACAAGAGCATTTATAGAGAGAATCATATTGAAAAACATCATTCAAAGCTTCATTGTATTCATATCTTCAATATCTCTCTTTGAAAAACTTTGTTTGATTAAATTAAACTTTTGGTTCATCTTTCTCAACAAAGTTTTCTTCTAACACTTGAGCTTTTCTCATCCATTGCTATTCATTAAAGTGTTAGTCTCTCTTAGAGCTAAACTTGTATCTATCATTTATCTAGAGAGAAATACTTAAATCAATCTCTTTATTTATTTGGGTCGTATTGATGTCCCTTGAAAAGTTCAATAGTGTATAAGGATCGGTGCTCCTTGCTTGTAAGTCACCGGATACATTGTAAGGGTTTGGATTGCACCATAAGTCAATCAAAATAGTGGAAAGGCCGTGCTCGTGTTGGAGAGCTTGGTAACGGGGGACGTAGATCATTGGTTGGATCGAACCTCCATAAAAATCGTTTGCACTCTCTCTTCTCTTTTATTTACTTATATTGTGCTTATATTCTTGTGAATCTATTTTTATCTCTTAAATATCATTTTTGAGAATATTTTTCGAAAAAGTTTGAGAAAACCAATTCACCCCCCTCTTGGTTAGTTATTCTTGGGTTATCAATTGGTATCAGAGCAAGGTGCTCATTTTTTTTTATTACACAATCTTGAGTAATGGCTAACCAAAATTTTCAAAACCTTGAAGGTCACTCTACAAATCGTCCTCCCTTCTTTAATGGCTCCCACTACAATTATTGGAAAACTAGAATGATGATTTATATTCAATCAATTGATTATAACATTTGGGAAGTCATCGAGTTTGGTCCATATGTGCCTACAAAAATTATCAAAGTTGATGATAAACCGGACCAAACTATTTCTAAGCCTAGAGAAGAATATGATGAAGAGGACAAAAGAAAATTGTCTTTGAATGCTAGAGCCAAAAATTTACTTTATTGTGCTTTAGACAAAAATGAGTTTAATCGTATTAGCACATGTGATTCCGCATATGATATTTGGCATGCATTAGAGATAACTCATTTAGGTACCAACAAGGTTAAAGAAACCAAAATAAATCTTTTGACAAAAGATTTCAAAAATTTCTTTATGAAACAAGATGAACCTATTGTGGATATGATTACTCGTTTCACCGATATTATTAATGGCCTTAAGGGCTTTGATCGAAAATTTACTAACGGTGAACTTGTGAGCAAAATGCTTAGGTCTTTATCGGAAGATTGGAACTCCTTGAGGATGTTGATAGAGAATACAAAAGATATCAACACTTATCCATTGGAGGAGCTATATGGAACATTGATGACATATGAGCTCAACAATGCCGAAACAAAGGAGAAAACAAAGAGAAGCAAAGAAGAGATGAAGGAGCTTCCAAAGAAGCAAATTGCTTTGAAATCAACAAATGATGAAGGTTCATCCAACACAAACTTGAGTGATGAAGAACTTGATGACTTAGTTCTTCTTGTCAAGAAATGGAGAGGATTTCGAAACAATAGGCGATTTCAAAAGAAAGAAGACAAAAGTGAAGAAAAGAACAAAAAGATCATATGCTATGATTGTGACAAACCCGGTCACAAGAGGACCGAATGCCCAAACAAGAAGAAGTTCAACAAAAAGAAGGCACTTCAAGCTACATGGGATGATAGTGATGAAGATGATCAAGAAGATGATGAAATTCAAGAAGAAATCGCTAATATGTGCTTCATGGCTATTGAGGATGAGGTAAGTACAAACAACAATGACTCTTACATTGACTTATCTACCTCTTATGATGAAATTCTTGAAGAATTTGAGAAACTTATGTCAAAATACTCCATTCTTAACAATAAACACTCTTTGTTGAAAAAGGTAGTCAAGAAGCTTTTTGTTGCACAAAAGGACTTTGAAAAAGAAAAGGATGATCATAAGTCCTTGATTAAAGAAAATGTTTTATTGAAAGAAAAAGTGGTTGATTTAACAAGCATTATTCACAAATTCACCCAAGGAAAGAAAAACTTTGAATTAATGCTTGGTGAGCAAAAATGTGTTTTTAATAAAGGAGGAATTGGATATAAACCTCTCTTGAAACAAAAATCCCTTGAAACCATTTTTGTAAAATCATCTAACTTTTCTCAACAAAACATCACATGTAGTTTTTGCAAGAAAGATGGTCATGTTGCTTATAATTGTTTGACTAAAAAGAAACTATACTTTGAGAAGAAACACAAGTGGATAAAAGAATCCACAAGCACTAACTATCAAGGACCCAAACTTATGTGGGTACCAAAAATCAAAAATTAAAATTATTTTTGTAGGTACCACAAAAGGTCAAGAGCAATTGGTTCTTGGATAGTGGTTGCTCGAAACATATGACGGGAGATCGATCATTACTATCAAATTTCAAAAGAAAAGATGGAGGTCATGTGACTTTTGGAGACAATGCCAAAGGAAAAATCATAGGCATTGGAAATATTGGTAATCGTTCTTCTCCCTCTATTGAAAATGTTTTATTAGTTGATAACCTCAAACATAACTTACTTAGTATAAGTCAATTGTGTGATAAAGGTTATCTCATTAAATTTGATTCTTCCAATTGCCTCATTGAGGATGCTATATCTAAAGAGGTATTGTTTATGGGGAGCCGAAGCAAAGATGTTTACATCATATCTATTGAATTTGAACTTGAAAAGGAAATAAAATGTTTTTCAAGTATAAAGGATGATTCTTGGCTATGGCATAGGAGATTAGGTCATGTTAGCATGGACTTACTTTCAAAAATCTCCAAAAATAACTTTGTGAAAGGGTTGCCAAATATAAAGTTTGAAAAAGATAAAATTTGTGATGCTTGTCAACTTGGAAAACAAGTAAAGAGTTCTTTCAAACTTAAACAACACTCTTCTAATTCAAGACCTTTGCAACTTCTCCACATGGACTTATTTGGACTATCTAGAACCGCTAGTTTAAGTGGAAAACATTATGCATTTGTTATTGTTGATGATTTTTCAAGATTTACTTGGGTCATTTTCTTGAATTTAAAAGATGAAGCCTTAAATGCATTTAAACATTTTTGCAAAAGAGTCCAAAATTAAAAAGGATACACCATTACCACAATTAGGAGTGATCATGGTGGAGAATTTGAAAATATAGCCTTTGATGAGTTTTGCAAATCCAATGGATATGAACATAATTTTTCGGCTCCTAGAACTCCTCAACAAAATGGTGTAGTAGAAAGGAAGAATCGAACATTGCAAGAAATGGCTCGAACCATGTTGAATGAAAACAATTTACCAAAATACTTTTGGGCCGAAGCCGTAAACACTTCATGTTATATCTTAAATAGAGTTTTGGTAAGTCGAAAGAAAACCAAAACTCCATATGAGCTTTGGAAAAATAGAATTCCCAATATCGGATATTTTAAAGTTTTTGGTTGCAAGTGCTTTATTTTAAACACAAAAGAAAATTTGGGAAAATTTGATCCAAAATCTGATATTGAAATTTTTCTTGGATATTCATCTACTAGTAAAGCTTTTAGAGTTTTCAACAAAAGAACTTTAGTAGTTGAAGAATCCATGTATGTTGTTTTTGATGAAACTAACTCCTCTATACAAGAAAAAGTTATTGATGATGAAGATTTGGAAATCCCATTTGAACAACTAAGTGTTCAAAATCAAGACAAAGGGAATCCAAATAACATTGAAAGTCAACATGAGGAGGAAACAAGTATGCAACAAAATGATGAAGAACCTCATGAAGATCCCAACACTTCATCATTACCAAAAGAATGGAGGTTTGTCCCATCTCACCCAAAAGATCTCATAATTGGTGATCCATCAAAAGGGGCAAGCACAAGAAATTCTTCTAGAAATTTTTATAACAATTGTGCATTTCTTTCTCAAATTGAGCCAAAGAACTTTAAAGAAGCCGAGTTTGATGAATTTTGGATCCTAGCTATGCAAGATGAACTAAATCAATTTGAAAGAAATCATGTTTGGGATTTAGTTGCTAAACCAAATTCACAAACCGTAATTGGCACAAAATGGATTTTTCGAAACAAACGAGATGAAAATGGTATAATTGTGCGTAACAAAGCTAGATTAGTGGCTCAAGGTTACAATCAAGAAGAAGGAATTGATTTCGAAGAAACTTTTGCCCCGGTTGCTAGATTAGAACCAATTCGCATGCTTCTTGCTTTTGCTTGTCATAAGAATTTTACTTTATTTCAAATGGATGTCAAAAGTGCATTCTTGAATGGAGTCATTCAAGAAGAAGTTTTTGTTGAGCAACCACCCGGTTTTAAAAATCATAAGTATCCGGATAAAGTTTTCAAACTTAGAAAAGCTCTTTACGGTTTAAAACAAGCTCTTAGAGCATGGTATGAGAGATTAAGTAAATTTCTCTTATCAAATGGTTTTTTAATGGGTAAAGCGGATACTACATTATTTATAAAAACCAAAAAGAATGATATGATAATTGTTCAAATTTATGTTGACGATATCATTTTTGGTGCTACTAACATTTCCCTATGTGAAGAATTTTCTAAGTGCATGAGTAGGGAATTTGAGATGAGCATGATGGGTGAACTCAAGTTCTTTCTTGGTCTCCAAATCAAACAAACCAATGATGGAATATGCATTAGTCAAACTAAGTATATCTTGGATATGCTCAAAAAGTTTGAAATGGAAGAGTTGAAGCCAATGAACACTCCAATGAGCTCATCAATCAAACTAGATAAAGACGAGCAAGGTACTTCCGTTGATGTAACAAAATATCGAGGTATGATCGGATCCCTTCTTTATTTAACCGCTAGTAGACCCGATATTATGTTTAGTGTATGCTTATGTGCTAGATATCAATCTAATCCTAAGAATTCCCATCTTAGTGCCGTAAAACGTATTTTCCGTTATCTTAGTGGAACTAGATCTTTAGGTCTTTGGTATCCCAAAGAAACTCATTTTGATTTACTTAGCTATTCGGATGCCGATTGAGCCGGTTGCACAATTGATCGTAAAAGTACTAGTGGAACGTGCCATTTTCTAGGCTTTGCCTTAGTTTCATGGTTTAGTAAGAAACAAAATTCCGTTGCCTTGTCAACCGCCGAAGCCGAGTATATCTCCGTCGCTAGTTGTTGTGCTCAAATCCTATGGATGAAGCAAACTCTAAATGATTATCACATTTCATTTGAAAAAGTTCCTATTATGTGTGATAATACAAGTGCGATCAACTTATCTAAAAATTCCGTTTTGCATTCTCGTACCAAACACATCGAGATTAGACATCACTTTTTACGAGACCATGCACAAAAGGGAGATATAACTTTGGAGTTTGTAAACACCGAAAAACAATTGGCCGATATTCTCACAAAACCATTAGCACTTGAAAGATTTTCTTACATTCGACGAAATTTAGGTATAATTGATGAATGTGAGATATGTGGCTAACTCCTTATATTTTCTATAATTGATTGCATTTTATGTGATAAATATGTTTCAAAATTATTTGACAAAAGATCAAATCGATGATTTTTATAAATTTTTGCAAAAATTGTCCAAACGGACGACCGTTTATTAAAACGGACGTCCGTTTCATGTCAAACGGATGAACAATTGTTCAAATCCGTTTGATCATCCGTCTAACCAGAGAGTTTTACAAAAATTAAAAATTTTAAACGGTCAACCGTTTCATTTTAACGGACGTCCGTATTATTTTAAACGGACGACCGCATATCATCCGTCTGAACAGAAAGTTTGAACCTCAAATTTTTAGTCCAAACGGTCGACCGTCTGAGGCTTCCGGTCGTCCGTATAAGCGGAAATCAGGGTTTTAAGTTAGAAAATTTTCAAATTTCTTCATTCCAACTTCCCGCGAACCACGGTTTTCTCTCCAAATCTTCTTCCAATCTTCCAATCTTCCCAAAATCTCTTCAATTTACATTCAAAATCTCAAAACCCATATCATTTGACGCCTAAATCTTCAAAATCCCCAAATTTTGTCCACCAAATCGTGATAAATCCCTCAACCGGTCGACCTCCAACCCTAGGCTCCAAATCCGTCTCCAAAACCATGCCTCGGGTGAAAATGGCAGCCAAACGACCTAGGAGAGAAAGGCAACCATCTCCATCCTCCTCCTCCTCCTCCGAAGACCCTCAATCCAAACGAATCGATGGGTGTCCCGTCCTCATTGGTAAGAATGTCGATCTTGCTTCTTTCACACACGAGGCACCATCATTCAACATAGAAAATCTTTTCATGGGTATGGGGTGGGTTCCTCTTCTTACTCTCAATGATAATGTTTACCCCCCCATTGTTAAAGAATTTTACAAAAACATGGTTTTTTCTCCGGGGTCGGGTATTTCATCTTTCGTTCGGGACAAACGAATTAAGATCACTCAAGATCTTATTCGTACTATTCTTCATCTTGAAAGTGGTGGTATGCGTCTCTATACCACCAAGACAATTCCTCACACTGACGAATATAATCCGGTCGAAGCATGTTGTCGCGTCACCGGCAAGCACTTTGAGGCTGCCGTACGTCTTAGTTCCAATCAACTTACTCTTCCATGTCGTGTCCTCCATAATATCATCGCCCACATAATTGTCCCTCGAAAGGGTCATTTAGATGAGGTGAACCATTTTGATGCTTTTGTGCTCGACTCCATCCTCCGATGGCGTAAGCTCGATTTTTCTTACATCATGATCCAACACATGCACTACGTCCTTAGCGGCAAGAGATCTAAGGCACTTCCCTATGGCATGATTCTCACTAAAATTTTCCAACATTTCGACGTCTCTTTCCGTGATACGGTGACCCTCCTTCCAAAAGCCACCGATACCATCAATATTCTTACACTCAAACGAATGAGGATTGTCAAAGAAAATGGTCAGTGGGTGGCAAAGTCGAAGGGATTTGATGAAGAGTCGGGACCCTCCACTCTGCCTTTCGAGGGGGAAGATATTGACGAAGATGCTCCTCCGTCCCCTCCGCGGCAAAGATCACAAAGGCCGTCGTCCTCCACTTCCGGCCACAACGAGGACCAATTCACTTTACTTCATGGACGGATCGACTCACTTACTTCTTCAGTCGAGGGTCTACACCATACCATGGGGACTCTCCAGTACTCGGTTTCCGACATGACGACATTGCTCCGAGATCTTCACTCCCGTCTCGATGCCGTGCTTCCTCCACAGCCGCCCCCGGAGCCTTAGTTTATTTCCTTTGTTGTTTTGTTGTTTTGTATCTATGTTTTTGCAAACATTCCTATGTTCTAGCTTTCATTATGTATCTTGGAACTATGCCTATTTTTAGATTTTAATTTTATCAATGAATGGCACATTTTGCTTCATTTAGGGAGAATATATTTTAAACCTTAATGTTTTGCCTTTGCCTTTTTGTTTATGTCAAAAGGGGGAAAATAATATGTGATAATATGTGATGTGAGATGAATTTGGAAAATATGTGATGAGTATATAAGGAATTTGAAATTATATGTGATGTGATGAAATTGGCAAATCAAATGAAATTGATATCATAATACAAATTCATCAAATCATGTTTACTTGAAAAAGAAAGGGGGAATATATATGCTTTATTGTATCTTATTATCCTATATTTTCACATTGTTTGTCATAATCAAAAAGGGGGAAATTGTTGACCTATGGTTAACTTTAAACCTTAATGTTTTGATTATTACAAACAAATTGGTTATGTTTTCTAACATTTTATTTTCAAGCAAAATTCAAAGCGCTACAAATCGAACTCTCATGCAAAGTCAAGTTCAAAGTCAAAATCAATACAAGAGTTCAAGCACCTCAAGATCCGCCGAATTTCAAGATTCGAAGATCAAGATTGAAGAATAAATTTTTTAGATAAAATTGTAAATGTATTAACTCTTTAATCCTTAGCAATTAAATGAACGAAAGCTCAAAAATAATTTTTATCACTTGCATAAAAATTAGTTTTATCAAAGCCAAAAATCAGATTTTCAAAACTGTGGAAACGGACAATCCGTTTGGTAAACCGGATGAACCGGTCGACCGTTTGAGCGTATCTTTTCAAAAAGTGTCTGTTCTGACTTTTTACAGTTCAACGGCTAGTTCTGACCAATCTGAACGGTCGACCGTTTGGTCATCTGTTTGGTCATCCGTTTGGTCAGAAAGTGATGAAAATTCATCTCTATAAATACCACTTCATTTACTATCATTCAACAACACTTACAAGAGCATTTATAGAGAGAATCATATTGAAAAACATCATTCAAAGCTTCATTGTATTCATATCTTCAATATCTCTCTTTGAAAAACTTTGTTTGATTAAATCAAACTTTTGGTTCATCTTTCTCAACAAAGTTTTCTTCTAACACTTGAGCTTTTCTCATCCATTGCTATTCATTAAAGTGTTAGTCTCTCTTAGAGCTAAACTTGTATCTATCATTTATCTAGAGAGAAATACTTAAATCAATCTCTTTATTTATTTGGGTCGTATTGATGTCCCTTGAAAAGCTCAATAGTGTATAAGGATCGGTGCTCCTTGCTTGTAAGTCACCGGATACATTGTAAGGGTTTGGATTGCACCATAAGTCAATCAAAATAGTGGAAAGGCCGTGCTCGTGTTGGAGAGCTTGGTAACGGGGGACGTAGATCATTGGTTGGATCGAACCTCCATAAAAATCGTTTGCACTCTCTCTTCTCTTTTATTTACTTATATTGTGCTTATATTCTTGTGAATCTATTTTTATCTCTTAAATATCATTTTTGAGAATATTTTTCGAAAAAGTTTGAGAAAACCAATTCACCCCCCTCTTGGTTAGTTATTCTTGGGTTATCAAAGTGTTGAACACTTTGTCCTTAAGTCGATTTTGACCCGCAACGGTGCCTACAGTTTATGGCAATCAACTCCCAAGATACAACGACTTCCACTTGTGTTTGTAGCACTTCAAAACACAAGGACAACGAACCAGAAATGGTTTTGTATTCCAAAATGAATATGAAAGAATGAAAACCAGAATTTATGCAACAAATGCAAGAATTTTAGTTAAGAAGAAGAATATAGAACGAAGTTATGTTTACATATCATTTCTGTATGTAATAGGACGTCCATATGGTCCTTTTTATAGAAGATGGAGAATTGGGAATGAAGTGGTGTGGAGCCAAATCGTGCAACACTTCAAAAGAACATGTTTGTTCGTGCTTAGACCCATGCGATCACATGGTTCTAATATGCTGCGATCGCAAGGTACACTTTTAAAGATAGAATTTAATCAAGGCTAACTATGTGATTGCTGTTCGCTAAAATGTGTACCGCAAGTGCACGGGTCGCGTTCAAGTAATAAAGTGATGAGAGAGTGTCGAACCTACGAGGATAAATAATTTTGCTAAAATCCAAATCAATCTAGCCCTATTTTAAACACACAATAAAACATATTGTTTTGATGATTAAACTAAGAATTAAAATATGATGAAAAATTAGCTAATAAGAAAGTTACTAAAAGAGAAATTTGTAGAAAATAAAATCAAATAAAAGAAGATACTAGGAATTCGACTTCACCAATTATTCTACTTTAAAGTTTCATTTTCTATTATCAATTCCAAAACGAGGTTAATATGGCAATCAATGCTCCTAAAATGTCTAACAATCTCTCCCGAGTAAAGCCAAACCTAATTTTACATAAGATTCCCAAGCATTCCTACAGAGCGAACGTATATGTAAAAATGCATTAAAACTCAAAAACATTCATTATTGATTGCACAAAGTATGAAAGAGTATTCCTACATTTCATAAACCTTGTTTTGTTAATTAAATGAGCTAAACCTAATTTCAACGTCCCGGTAGCAAACTAAGTCACAAAAATATTTCAATGGTGATCAATCATCTCAATACACAATAAAGTTCAATAATAAACAACCATAAAAGCCAAGTATAAGGAATCAATAACAAGAACAATGCACTTTAAAGCTTCATTAATGGATTCATCTTATTCCTAGTAAATAAAATTAGCCCATAGTATTTATAAAGACAAAATGAAAAATAGATACAAAATACATCACCGGATTTAATAAAGTCAAGAGAAATGGAAGATTTAGCTTGAGCCCATAGTTGTTTTTATTTTCCCACTATAAACATCCATTCATCTTCATCTTCATCCTTTGAGAGCTTTCTAATGTGTATGGAGTATGAGAGAATAGGGAGAGTGTGTTCCAAAATGCAGAAAAACGGCTCCTTAAACCCTAGAATTCGTGAAAAGTCAAATTTCCAAAATACCCTTCAAAAACTAGAAAAAAAACGCGATCTGACATGAAAAATAACCATGCAATCGCATGGATACGATCGCATGGCATGAGGAAAATTCATTCTACTGAAATTTTGGGACACAGGCGATCGCATGGTACTATAGCCATGCGATCGCACAGATCATTTGCAGCTTGGACCCTGCTTGAAATTGCCACTTCAGTTCTTGAACTTTGTGGAATGCTGACTTCAGTCCTTAAATTCTTGATTTTCTTTCATATCAGTCTTCCATAAATTGCAACGTTGGTCTTCTATCTTTAGACATATTTATCTTTTGGTCTCCGAAATTCTCGATTTGCACAAATTTAGTCCTTTTTGCTCATTTTTCACGTAGATCTCTTCCAATCACCATCCAAGCTCGGGTTTTTACCTAAATAATCAAAAGAACATAAATAAGTAGTAAACAACTTAAAAATCTCACAATTATCTATTTTTAAAGGCTAAAATAAGTACAAAATCCGCACTTATCAATCGCATGGCTTTGTCTCATGCGATCGCATAGTAGGGCCAAAAAATATTTTGCTTAAAAATTCAGCAAGTTGCGATCGCATAATAAAATATCCATGCGATCGCATGGTCAAAAATTGACCCGATTTTGTCATTTTCTGTAATTTCTCATTCATTCGATATTGGTTTTGAGATGCCAAATATACTCTTCAACACATGCATAAAAATTTGAATTCTCTTTTGACGCCCCGAAGCGGCAAACTATTTTGCCTAATGGATTGGGGTCGGGTCTAAATATTTTGACCAAAGTTGACACGAAGTCACTTTAGTTGTTTTTGTTACAAAATTGTTAATCCATACGTCAATTGAAAAAACATTAAACAACATATTATACTAAAAAAAAACAGTTAGCAAATGGAATAGATAATTGCACAATACAAATTGAATAAATAAAGACCAAAAAATGCAAATAGAGGCCTGTACGTATACAGTTTCCTTAAAACAGATTCGTCATCTACCGTAGTTTATGAACAATTATTTTTTAGAATACAACAGTAGAACTGACTGTACCGGCGAACCGACCTACCGCCCGAATAATATCACCGTGAGGAAATTCGAATGCCAAAGAGGAAAAAAAATGCTAAAGAACCGAAGGAGGAAATGTTGAATTGTTGTGTGTAGAATGAGGAAAATGGACATGCTTATATAGACTTTAGAGTGACCTTCCAATTCCACCATTAACATGAAAGATACAAGAGTTACAAGAGTTACAAAACATGAATGGCTGAGAAGATGGAAGGTCTCAAACAAATGAAGAGTTTTAAAAATTTCATTTAACTTATTTTTCAACAATCCCCCACATAAATGAAAATTGATAGAGACACGGAAGACTTGGTGATAAAATTCAACGTCTGAATCCTGCATATTACCATTTGAACCTTCCCTTATGAAAGTATATTTACTTTACTAACTAATCAGTATACGCGATGTCCTTGAACTGTTATGCCGTTTGTGTAAACGATGATATACTTCACACAAAATTCTTCCTGACATAGTTCAATTCTCATTGTTATGTTCATTTATGGTCGTGAACATATGTCTGGTTC
Source organism: Forsythia viridissima (assembly GCA_030279155.1). Lineage (NCBI taxonomy): Eukaryota > Viridiplantae > Streptophyta > Magnoliopsida > Lamiales > Oleaceae > Forsythia > Forsythia viridissima. Next base: position 11,531,215 of record CM059045.1, on the reverse strand, counting down.
TACAAGAGTTTTTCAAGAATTGCGCCTCATACAATTCTCTTAGTATCGGCTCCACTTCTCTCTCACATAGGTGATTTCTTATTAAGAGTAGCCCGCTCTACTCCGCGCGTAAGAATCATTAAAAGCCTATTACTTATCCTTTCCTCTACGGGTATCACTGTTTCATCATAGGAATGGACATGAAAGAACCCCCACAATGATCTAATTAAGTATTTACAATTAGGTTGTCCATTTGAACCTAGATCTTAGGATCTCCAGTCAACTAGGTTGGATTTTCATTGTATTAACTTATTCTTCCAAAAGCTTAAGTCTCATTCCTTTCGACGACTTTCCAACTAACTCTCTATTCAAACCTTTAGTTAGCGGATCCGCAATATTATCCTTTGACTTCACATAGTCAATAGAGATAACTCCAGTTGAGAGTAGTTATCTTATGGTATTATGTCTACGACGTATGTGTCTAAACTTACCATTATACATGTTATTCTGTGCTCTACCAATTGCAGATTGACTATCACAATGTATGCAAATTGCTGGCACAAAAACTCAGATTCCTTTCGCTTGTGCTTCAGGTAATTGTTGAAATCTTTTCAAACCGGAGGTAGCTTTTCAATAATAGCTGCCACTTAGAAAGTTTCACTCAAACTCATTCCCTCGGCGTGAATCTCATGCAAGATCACTTGTAATTCTTGTACTTGACTGATTACAGTTTTTGAGTCTACCATTTTATAAATGAGGAAGCGGCCAACAATGAATTTCTTAGCCCCCGCATCCTCAGTTTTATATTTGCGGTCTAGAGACTCCACAATTCCTCTACCGTTTTCATTGTACTATACATGTTGTATAGTGAATCTGCCAAGCTATTCATGACTAAGAAATCAGAATGTTTCCAAGCTTCAACAGCGCTGACAGCTTGTATGTCTCTGTCACCCTGTTTGAGTTTTAGAGCATCTTCAGTCAAGAATCTCGCAAGATTCAATGTGGTCAGATAAAATAGCATTTTCTGCTGCCACCTTTTGAAATACAATCCATTGAACTTCTCAGGTTTTTCTCCATGATTAATAGGAACATTTACATAATCAGTTAGAGCCAAAGTTTGGGTCACACCAAAACTTGGCACTTGTCCCACAGTTTGGATCACAGATGGATTTGGCACAGTAGCCACATTTTGGTTTTCAGTAGCCACAACTTGAGTAATCGAATCAGTTGTCATTTTCTGAAACAAGAATAAAAATTCAGTTCAACTTTTATATAAAATTAAACTGTTAACTTTTAAATCCAGTTTAGTCACACTTGAAGTTACAGGTAATTGAAATTGATTACCATTTAGTTACAATTGCATACATTAATTAAATAGCAAGAGATGAACTTATCCAAGTATATCAATTAAAACTGGATCATAACATGAATTACAGAAACTGGAGCATAAACTGGTCAAAAGATATATTATCAAACAATTGTTAAATTTGTTTTTATTCCATTTAAAATATTCCACTGTTTTTATTCCACTGAAAACAAAACAATTAAAAACCAATTATGAAACAATTGTTTCTTCTTCTTTTTTTTCTGCCAAAAAGTTATCACTCGTTAATCAAAATTCAATAATCTAAACAAACAATTGTTAATCATTGATACAAATGTTAAAAGAAAAAAAATAACACACGCAATTGATTTATTGGAATCATGAAACAATAGTTAAACATTAAAAACAATCTGCCAATTACTGTAATTAAAGGAATCATTTGTTAATACATGCTAATCAATCTTTTGGTCGCTAAAATCACCGAAATTAATCACTGAAATAAAATCAAATAAAAATTTTGGTCACTGGAATTTGCCAATTAAACTATTTCATTGTTTTTCATATAATATGAGTTTAGTAGAATCTGTTTTAAGATTGTTACAAAATTGTTAATACATACGTCAATTGAAAAAACATTAAACAACATATTATACTAAAAACAACAGTTAGCAAATGGAATAGATAATTGCAGAATACAAATTGAATAAATAAAGACCAGAAAATGCAAACTGAAGTCTGTACGTGTACAGTTTCCTTAAAACAGATTCATCCCCTACCGTAGCTTATGAACGACTGTTTTTCAGGATACAACAGTAAAACTGGCTGTACCAGTGAATTGACCTCCTGCCCGAACAATATCACCGTAAGGAAATTCGAATGCCAAAGAAGAAAAAAAATTGCTACAAAACCGAATGAGGAAATGTTGAATTGTTGTGTGTAGAATGAGGAAAATGGACATGCTTATACAGGCCTTAGAGTGACCTTCCAATTCCACCATTAACATGAAAGTTACAAGAGTTACAAAACATGAATGGTTGAGAAGATGGAATGTCTCAAACAAATGAAGAGTTTTAAAAATTTCATTCAACTTATTTTCCAACAGTTTTAAACACTCAGTCAATTTCTCGAATTCTTAAACCAATTTCCATCAAGTATCTCTTCTATGTGTGTCCATGCTCATACGGGAAACAAGAAATTCATCGAGAACATAATTTTATTTAGTAAATTGAACGTATTACAAATAATTTTAACTTTTCTAATCTTGAACATGTCTCAAAAATTAAAAACATCTTTAGTAGACAGAACAAGCTCTTCTTCTTTGACATCTGATACCATTGAATAATTTGGCATTATGAGCAATGTGGAATTTTATTCAGTCCGTTTGGGATATAGAATTGTTTTGCAGCTCAAATATTCAGCGTCTTCCTATAGATTTAGCCCTCCAACAACGAAAGATTGACGTGGATTCAGTTTGCGCCACGGAGATCAATTAGCCCAGCAAGTTCTCTGTTTTCGCACCATTTGTGTCTGATATTGGAATATTATTCGCCTATGTAGGTTGTGGATCTTGCCAGTGTTGGCGTGTGTGTTCAAAAGTAATAGTTTTTATTGCACGATTTTTTTTTGTCTTTTATAATACATTATTTATCTATTTATTTAATTAAGTAAATGCATAAAGTTTTTTAATTGAACATTCAATGAAGAGTTGTCGATTGCTTTGTGATAATATAAATTGAGTGCTTTGTGATAGATGCACTTTATATTTCGATTGAGAATTAGTTAGTCTTAAACTAGTGAACGGAGGTTGGTACTTTGTTCTAATAACGTTGTAGGGTTGACTATTCCACTCATTGAGATGAACATTTTTCCTTAACAGCAGTGAATGTAGTGACACTAGTGCATTTGGTAGTGTATTAGACATGACCATTGTGTAGAATTTAATTCTATAGCTAGACTGTATGGACTACCTAAATCTTGTATAGAATAGCGGGCACTATTCGTGAGCTCAAGGGTTATTAATGTGCCAAATGAATTAGATCAATTAAATTGATCAAATACATCGATAAGTTGAGAGCTTAAAGCAAACGAAGTAGTGTACACGTATTCATATTAGAAAATCATCGCCTTATTTGATAGGGCAAAGAATTTGTCTTTTGTATTTTCTATTGGGCAGCTTTAATCTGAGTTCAATATTTCGGATAAATAACATCTGTTATTTGTTCACAGGGAAAAGTTGTTGTTGAAAATGTGAGCTTAAGTAATAAGAATAGTTAGAGGGATGAAACAGTCATTTTAACCAGGTTTTAATTATCGAATGCCCATGAGAAATAATTGGCCATTGTACAAAAACAAGAACATACTAAGCTTTGTTCCCTATCTAATTGTGGTTGGCTAGATGAATCTCTTTTCACCACTCGAAGGTCCTTAGCAATCAAAACTGACCTTGTTAAATTTGATATTTACCTTCTCTCTTCACACATGTAAGAAAGATGTTAAGTCTGAGGATATAATTGTGTGATAAATAATATTTAGCTTATCTGATTTTATATAATTTAAGAGTTCAACCTTCGGCATTTAGTGGAGTGAACGGAGCTAATAATTGGATTGTATAGTCTAAGTCGGAAATACTACGTTTAATTATTGGAGCTTAAATAGTATTTGTCTGATGAGGTCCCTATGATAGCTCCTTGAATAGACAAGGACTCAATTGCACAAGTAATTGAAGTTCAAGATTTGCACAGTTGATTAGGTTAAAATGTTGTAGTTTCAAAATAAAAATAAAAATTAGTTGGAAACCCCAGTGTGCTCATGTGGAATGTATATCCATATTTTGACAAGTACTCTTTAAGTACTCGAAGAAAGTAATTATTGTTTCAGTATAATCGAAAGATCTTACTCTAAGTAATTTTCTTTATCTACTGAACAGACTTACATATAATCAAGTACACAGATATTTTGTAATAACAATCCCCACAAGTGAAATGCGCGTAACCTCCTAATATGTGATTATTTATCGGACTATATCCATTGGTCTGTACAAGTTGAAGAAATTCTTAATTCTAGATCGTTTGCACCTTTCGTCTATTCCTATGTTTCTCTTGTATATAATTTATATCTTTAAGTGCATCTACAATTTTTAGATTTCATTAGAGAACACACACTCTAACTCCAAGTTCATGGCCTTTTGCTATAAGTCTGCAACAACATCCTCCTCAACATTCTTATACACAGAGGGGTCAATATCATGTTTAACAAATACTTGCCTAAAAGGACACTCCTAAAAACATGTGACTATACAACTACCTTCCAACCCCTCAATATGACAAAGCACTAGATGTTGTAGTGCAATTTATGTGACTTTTATGTGAAACTTGAACTAATCTCAACAGAAGGAATTGTATTTGAAAAGATTGCATTTGTATTAACAAATATCTTCACATTCTAGGACTACAATTAAGATCTCATCTCATACCTTTAGGACAGCCTACAAAGAAGAAAAAAATGTTTGAACACATTTCCAATTTAACCTCTTTCCCTATTTGCCAAACATCCCCAAATATGATATGTCGTAAAACATTTTACTACCATTTCACAACCAAGGGTGTCTTATGAGAAACTTAGATGGATCTAAGTTCAATAGATACATCGTTGTACCTAAGGTATATTCTAAAACAAGGTGAGCAAAGTTTGAAAATAATTACCTATGTTGGAAATTGGATTAGAAATGTTGGTTTTGATCAATTTTGACTATTTACTTAAGCCGGACTTGTTATTCGAACACGGAAGTTGTAAGACCAAACGTAAATAGATTGGCGTAGTATATTTAGTTGCTCGAACCAATTTTGGGTGAATGAGAAAATAAGGCCCAAAGTGAATTGCTTAAAAAACTCGAAAATTGTTGAAAAATAAATTAGAATATTGTGGAATATTCTAGAATTTATTTGACTAAAAAGTCATGTCTTTTTGGACATGTCATCTAAATAGTCACATATTTTCATCTTAAAGATGTCATTTTGGACATATGCTTTCTAACAAGAAATGCCTTTTGGACATGCCTTTCTATAAAGTTGTGTCTTTTGAGACAAATTTTCAGATATTATAAATAGACCACTTATGATTACATATCAAATAACGTCACTTTAAACAAAATGTCTATGCACTTTTTGCACAAATCATTTTAGTTTTCTACATAAATTCCAAGTCCAATTTTTATTTAAAGAGAGTATAGAATATTGTCTAGTTCGTTGTTCTCGTAATTTAGAGTACTACTTGGGGGATGTGTGCTGAAAAACCGTAAGCACCTGTGTGGGACAATTTCGTCTTAAGGAGAAATAGTCCAACTCTTGCCTTGACCGAATCTAATTATTCATTTCTCAATATTTCTGTAAGTCGTCATTTTACTCGTTTTGCATGCATGTGATTAAATTGTTAGAATATAAATAAAGCACCAATTTTACCAATATGATTTATTTTTTTTACATTTTATATTCTATTTTATTGCATGAATCAGTGTTAAAATTCTTTTTAGATTTGGTATTTGAGTATTTACTACATGCATTATTTTATTTTGAAAATTTATGCATGTTATTTGATACAAAATTGATCAATAATTACATCATTCTCCTTGTCAATATTCAAAGAAAGAAATTCGAAAAGTTTACTGGAGTGAACTTAAAGAGAAAGCAACAGAAACTAATGATGTATCTCATTACGCTGAATGTAACGAGGTCTTGCATAAAGATTCTCTAATTGAAGAAGACAAATTGTCTAATGGGATGTTGAATCTAACGCTCTAAGTGATGGTGTTCAAAGCCAATATGGTGGACAATTTGAGAGAATGATCTATCGACACAAACGCTACTCGTCACGTTTGTAGTAACAATGGGATTTCATGAGACATTGTCATTCTTAGTCATTTTATATGGTGACTAATAGTTCAAGGTTGAATAAAATGAAATAGATTGTATTATCCAATAGATAAATATAAATAACGACGTAATCGAATTTTAAACGAGTTGACGAATTTATATTGCTAAATTCTACCCAGAATTGTGGTGTTGGAATTATTATTTGCACTATACCATCAATTTAAATTTAGATTTACCCTAAGATTTGTGGGAGATAGTATTGCTTTCTTCAAATTATAGTATTTGAATATTTAAACAACATTAAAATGTTGAATTGCACTTTGATGAATACCTTGTTAAACTTAACTAGCGTACAATGTTTTAAATTAGATATCCAAAGCAAGGGTTCAAAATCTACTAGTAAATATGTATTACTATTTAGAGTGCAGTTATTTCTTGAAATTTTTTCAAATAATTTGAGTACTGGAAAATCATGATAGAATCTGAATTTTTGAACTTCAAATAAAGCTAGAATGAAGTATGATCTATTCAAAAAAATTTAGAAATCCTCTAAACAACATGCATAACTCGATCATTGATAGAATTTGAGTTCATAGCTAATTAATTTTCTATGTCAATCTCAAAACTTCAGACGTACCAATAATTAATTATACATAAATATTTTAAAGCAACTATTTGTAAAAGTGAAATACTCGTAACCTCCTCATACGTGGGTATTTATTGCACTCCATCCATCACGAAATTCTTTAAAATTAAGTACGCATAAATATTTTAAAGTAACCATCCCTAAAAGTGAAATACTCGCAACCTCTTCATATTTTAGTGCTTATTTGGTAGTACTGAAATTATTTTTTAAATATTTATAAGTTGTGGACTGTATTAAATGTGTGGCTAATAAATAGATAGCAAATTGTGAATTCAACAAAATGTGTGAATAAAAAATTATATTTCACCAATTTAACTAACTTAAATTATAATTTAAATTTAGACAAACAATCACTTAAAAGTGTTATTGTAATTTGCTCATGTATCAACACATGAATCCCCCCCCCCCCCCCCCCCCCCCCCCCCCCCCCCCCCCCCCCCCCCGGGTTCTATTTTCAAGATAATGATAATTTCACCATATATAAAATAATTTAAAAATACTATTTAACTTTTTTATTATAAAAATACTGTTTTTTATTTTTGTAACACTTGTTGTTACATTTGTTAATAACAAATGTAACACATTTATTATAACTAAAATAACAAATGTAACAACAAGTGTTACAAAAATAGAAAAACAATATTTTTAAAATAAAAAAAATATGACAATATTTTAAAAAATATTTTATTTATTGTGGTTATTTCCCAGGGGAAAAAAAAAAAACCTACAAGATATGATCAAAGTTTTGTAGGAGATTCCCACACCCCACTGTGCTAGTTTATTAACCGCTCATTCAAACTTTATTAAAATGGCATCAGAATTAGTAAATCCATTAGGAATTTTGGGTTGTTTTCAATCTGTTCTCTATTTTTTATTTGCGTCAAATCTAAGCAAATCTTCTCTCTTAATTTAATTCATCAAATGCCTTTTCTTGGATGAAAAGTTTCAATAAGACGTTGATATAGTTGTACGTGGTGTGTTGTTCGTGGTGTGTCTAACAACATAGATAATGACATGTGCACTTGTTTTTTGTATAAAATTTAATCTATTTTATTTCTCTCTTTTATTTTTTTTCCTAATTTAATTTTAATCATTATCTTAATCTTATTTTTTATTCGAAAATTATTTAGGCATCAAGTTTTCGCTAAAAATTTCCAATTGAACAACTAAATTACGTTTAAAAGTTCTAAACTTAGAGTTTTCATACGTAATTTGACATTGAAGAATGTTATTAATATTTGACATTGAAGAATGTTATTAATATTTAAAATTATTAATTTATTGAATATTAAATTTAGAGTTTTCATACGTAATTTAGATATTCAACTGGAAATATTTAGCAAAAACTTGATGCTCAAATAACTTTCAGATAAAAAATAAGACTAAGGTGGATGTTCTCAACGCAGATTTAAATGAATTTTAAAATCAATATAAATTTAGGTGTCCTCAACTTAGAGGGTTGTCCTCGACTCAGATTTGCTGTCGTCTTATTAAAAGTAATAATTTTACATTGTCTTTATTCTAAATAATTCAAGTTACTGTTGTACATAAACAAATATTTTGAGTAGAATTTTGGAAAGAGAATAATTCAGGCTAAATATATTGACACTAGATTTTTTTACGAGTGCACCACATTTTAATTGCATAAAAGTCCATAAATTTTACACATTATCATATTTATGTCTTCAACTTTTTTCAATCACATTCTTATCATCAACCTTCTATAAATTAGCAAATCTTGTTTTTTATTACGGGTTTTGTCCAGAAATTCTGTCAAGAGAGAGTAAAAAGATTTATTTGTCCATCGTATTTTTAAATAGTAAAAAATAAAATATAAAATTGCGACAAAATATTTGTTAATCATTTTAGAGCATGCTAATAAAATTGTTGGATAAAAACTGTCATTAGGAACAAGATGTACTAATTAATGGAATGTTAAGGATAAAAATCTGGGATGCAAAACCAAAAAAAAAAAAAAAGGTTAAGAACATAAATGTGACAATGAATAAAAGTTAGGAATCTTTAATGCAATTAAAATGTAGTGCATTTACGAAAAAAATGTTGTGTCAATATAACCACCCTTGAAATATAAGGAATGTCAAACTTTTCCTCAATTTTGAATATAGAAAAAGGGAAATTGGCACAAATGGTCTCTAACATTTGTCTTTAATGTAGAAATGGTCCATAACCTTTGTTTTTTTGGCACATCAATCCCTAATCTATGTATTTTGGTGCGCAAATAGTCCTTATTTGATGAAAAATATAAAAATACCCTTAAATTTAATTAAAGAAAATTACAATTGAATTTCTAACTTTTACAAAATATTCAAAGGTTAAGGACCATTTCTATACCGAGTGCAAAGGTTAAGCACCATTTGCACCAATTTCTCTATAGAAAAATGACTAAGAGCCAAACTTCTTATAAAAAAATAAAATTTGAAATAAAGTTTAACTTTCACTTGATTTCTCTTTTGTTCTTTTTATAAAATTTCCTCTTTCATATTCGATACTACTCTTCCAATATCAATCGTTTAAACGTTTTGTGTAAAAGTTATTTTAGGTTTTGAAAATATAATTTGCAGGTGTATCAATTCACGGGTAAATTTTTTCAAATTCAAAAAAGAATTTTTGGTGCTATATTGATTATAAAGTCCAATATATAATTACACTATATGGTATTAGACTAATTATCTAATTAGGATTTACCAATAGATTCTTTATATTCTCCAACTCAATTATTTGGTTCAATGAATAGTCATAGAGCATCAAAATTGAAATTTCAAATACAGTGTTTAACCCATTAGAAGGAGTTTTTTTTTTCATAAATAATCAAAATAAATAAAATATTTTTTAAAATATTGTCATATTTTTTCTATTCTAAAAATACTATTTTTTTTTTTTTAACACTTGTTGTTACATTTGTAACAAATGTAACAAGTGTTACAAAAATAAAAAATAAAAACAATATTTTTAGAATAAAAAAAGTTAAATAATATTTTTTTAATTATTTTATATTTTGTAATATATGGTGAAATTATCACGATTTTAATAGATTCTATTCAAATTTAGGTGTCTTCAGAACATTTTCAATGCATTCAGTCTATTATTTTTTAGGCGCGTTATATAAGCACAGATAAACGGATTTATAAAAAAATCCTCTCTAATGCATGTTGACGAGGACTCCGCCTAGCTAATGTGACACACCAAAAAATAGACTAGAAGTCAGTCTAAATTTAGACGGACTTCCAGACGGAGTGACTAAGCAAATTTAAATCTAACTCAGCATTTTATTAAAATAAAAAAATTAAGACGAGGGAAATAAAAATTGAAGACCTGACAATTTAAAAAAACATTAATGCCACATAAGCGGTAAATTAGTTTTAGAAGGAATCCATTGAAGATAAATTTATAATTTGACTGTCTATTCAACAAACATAGTGCCACATGGACTATAAGTCCGTTTATTTTACTTGCCACGTAGACTACAATAGACGGAGTGCTTAGAGATGCTCTCGACTTTGATTTAGATAGATTCTTTAGAAATGTAGATGTCCTAATAACTAGTGGATTTCTAATGATTTTATTGATTAGAAGAGTTTAATAAATTTTAATGGATTTCAAGCTCATAAATATAAATGCCAAATTCTTTAGAAATTCTAGTTTGACCTTCCGAAGTATCAATCCACCTCTTCTCTGGACTCTCTCCTCGGACTCTCTCCTCTGGACTCTCTCTCCTCTATCTATGACACAAGTTTTTCTACTAAACTCTTGTTCTTGATTTTCAATTTACTCATATGTATTAACATGAGAATTTATTGAATTATTTGATTTCTTATTTTTATAGTAGTTTTTTATTTACAATTATTAAACATCTGTTACTACTCGATTTTGGTAGGGCCTCCACGTCAGTAAAGGCACAGTGAAGGTCCCATATAGGCCCAACTTAGGCCTCGCTAAAGCCTTATAGGCCCATTGAGGATCTTCCAGATTCATAAAAGTCCCATAGAACCGGCGAATGCCTTGAAGGACCAGCAAGGGCATCGTAAAATCTCAGAAGGCCTTGGGGGCCTATCGGGCATCATAACATCCCTGGATCAGAGTATTGCGAAGCCCTTGAACGTCCTCAACACTCGCGGCTTACCCATAAAGCCTCGCCAGGATCCGTATCTATTGTAACTAACAGACAGCATGATATTTTGGGATGATTAGAGAAGTAATTAAAGGCAGATTACGTTAGATTGACACACGAATCCTCACAAGGAAACCAAATCACAGTCTCCTAAAGATTAGACAACATGATGAATTCAAATAAGGACGGCAATCTAGGAGATTGTCTTGACAGCCAATCATCCCTATCCCATAAGGAAGGAGGATCCGATTAGATATCTAATTGATTATTTTCTAAATCAATTAGAACTCTTGTGCTATAAATACAACGTCTCCGGTTATTCTAAAGTACGCTCTTTTTACACTTGAATTTCACCCTAAACTCTGTTCAAATCTCTGCCTACTTGTCCCTCCCACACCCAATTACTTTCACCTCCCGTATATTACTCCATATACTGGTAGTTGATTTGATCATCGGAGTACCAACGATCGCCGGACCATTTTTCTCCGAAGATCTTGGTGCCTAACGATTGTTCGAGTGTGCTACTACATACAGGTTAGCAGAAGTGACTGGAGATCTGTTGACACGTGCACGGTGCAGTTTCCGACGTCAACAACATCGTCTTTAAAATTTTATACTTGATAATCCATGATTATTAATTAAACCAAACAATTGAATTAAAGAATATATAAATAATCTATTGGTAAACCCTAAAAAGAATGGCTCAATCAACATTCTTGGTTCTAAAATCAAGAAAATAGTTTATTAGCACGATTATTTAACTCTGGGATTGCATAAGGACTCGCTTCAAAATGTAAAACAAGATAATATTATTAATACAAGTAGTTTACACTTCATACCTCGTGCATTTTATTTAGGGATAGCAATATGGCGGTATGGGAATTAAAATATCTCTATTTATCGCCTCGTTTAATAAATTACTTATTATTATTATTATTTATTTATTTATTATATTTTAAATACAATTTGAATTTTAAATTTTAAAATATAAAAAAATAATAATAAAAAAATTAAGAGCGAGGACCATAATCATGTCTCGTCCCGATTACCTAACGAAACGAGACAGAGCGGGAACGAAGTATTTTTTTCATTCCTAATTTTATTAGTTGAAATATTGTATGCAAGTTTAGTCACTTCAATCAGTGCAGTTGTCACTTGGTGTCAAGTAGTCAATAGTGAAATTTTGAAGTTTAAAGTTGTAAAACTACAAATATTTGAGGACTATTAGTTTATTCATAACAAAAAAAAAATGGTACATTTTTATGCTGAGTTCGATCATCAACATTAATTCTAGAGCAAGTTATTCGTTCAAACTTTTAATTTGGTTCGGAAAAAAAATAGACCTTAAAATAGTATGGTGAATTTTAAAATTTTATCAACTTATAGTTGACAAATTTGAGTAATCCCCTAGGAATAAAATTATTATTTTTATTAAAAAGACTACAAATTCATGATAATCTATCAAAATTTATAATACACAATTTTGTTGAAATTTTATAAATTCTTTACAATTCTATTCAAATTCATGAAATCTATAAGAATTAATAAAATTTTAAAAAAATTAAATTTTTAAAAAAAAGTAAGAGGAAAATATATAACTTAAATTTATCCAAATGACACGTATTTTCATTTGAGAAGGTGAAAATAAATAAATAAATATAGTAAAAAATTAAATAGGATAACAAAAACACGTCATTATATGAACCTAGGAATGATCTCCTGCTTATGGTGCCCACCGCTGATGTAGGAGTGCCACATCAGTAATGGGACACACTATGTGCGGACAACAATGTTGTCCACACACAGTGGATCATTCCCCATACGAGCCTTTGCGGAAGTTTTTCTCCTTTTCTTGGGTACCAGATTCTAATTTGAAAGTGAGTTGAAAGCCGAGGGAATCATCTTTAATCTCTATGTATTCTTTCCTTGAGTTGAAAGTAAGTCGAAAGCCAAGGGAATCATCAACTAATTGCATTTCGTACCATTCTTCTGACTTCATGAAGTTTATAAATGCAGTTAGGACCATCAATCTGCTACTATAACTTGCAAACTAGAAACTTTCATTAAAAGTTTTGAAATGGCCGAATCCGCGGTTTCATTTGTAGTAGAAAGGCTTACAGAAACACTATGGGAAAAGCTGAGTGAGGTGGTGGGAGGAGTTAGGACAGAGGTGGAGAACATCAGAGATGAGTTGGATCGAATGGCAGCATTTCTCAAAGATGCTGATGCCATGGCGGATAGTGACGCGGAGATGAGAACTTGGGTTAGCCAAGTTCGCGATGTTGCACAAGACACTGAAGATGTTCTCGACAAATTTGTTCTTGGCTTGACAAGGAATCATCATGACAACATGCCCATCAGTGTTGTTTTTAAATGTTTTAATTGGATCATAAACTTAAGATTCAATTATGAGATTGCTTCTGAAATCAAAAGCATTAAATCTCGAGTCATCAGCATTGCAGAAGGACGTCAGAGATATCTCTACAAGTTCCGTAACCGTGCGAGAGGTTCGAGTTCAATTGTTGGCACCAATGTGGACCTTGCATATGATACTAGAGGTGATGCCCTTTTGGTAGAAGAAGCTGATCTTGTTGGAACCGAGAGCCCAAAACGCGAGTTAATGGGATTGCTTGTGGAGGGTGGTTCAAGACTGGGTGTAATTTCAGTGGCGGGAATGGGAGGTTTGGGGAAAACAACCATTGTTAAAAAAGTGTATGGTGATGCAGCAGTGAAGAAGCACTTCCAAAGTCACGTTTGGATAACTGTCTCTCAGTTATTCAAGATTGAGGAGCTTCTAAAGGGCATAATTCAGCAACTCTTTCAAGAAACCAAGCAAGCCGTCCCTCGTGGAATGAACACCATGAATAGTTATCAGCTGAAGGAAGTGATTAAGCAATTCTTACAGGAAAGAAGGTATGTGCTTGTGTTTGATGATGTATGGAGCATTCAAGCATGGGATGCTATTAAATATGCATTGCCTAACAACTCTTATGGCAGTCGTGTCATCGTAACAACACGTCTTACTGATGTAGCTTCCCATTGTAGTATTGAAAATAATGAGAATGTTTATATGTTGAAGCCCCTTACTCCAGAGCAATCTTGGACACTGTTTTGTCAAAAGACGTTTCGAGGAAGTTCATGCCCTTCCCATCTGATGGAAATATCTCACAATATCTTAAAGAGATGTGCAGGGTTGCCGCTTGCTATCATTTCTGTTGGTGGGTTTTTGGCCACGAAGAGCAACAGATATGAAGATTGGGCGATGCTTAATCAGAGTCTTGGAGCGGAATTGGAAGGCGACACACTTGGGAGTTTGAGAATGATCTTGTTGCTTAGCTTTAACGATTTGCCTTACTATCTAAAATCTTGTTTGTTATACCTGACCGTTTATCCTGAAGATCATTTGATACAGAGTAATTACTTGATTCGGCAATGGATAATGGAAGGTTTTGTGAAACAAAAAGTAGGAAGAACAGTGGAACAAGTTGCTCAAGGCTACCTAAATGAGCTTGCCAACAAAAACTTGATCGTAGTGGCGAGGTCTATGGACGATGGAAGCATAAAATCTTTCCACATCCACGACTTTCTCAGGGAGATGCTTCTATCAAAATCAAGAGACCAGGGTTTCTTGATGATATTCAACGAACAAACCAATGAATATATCAACAAAGTTCGTCGCTTATCAGTCCATGGCTCTTGGGCAAACTTTAATCCTCAAAGGTGTGGCACAAAACTCCGTTCTTTATTTGCATTTGGTGAGACTGATTCGGAATCCATTTCATCAATACAAGAGCTGCTCAATAGTTGTAGGACGCTTAAAGTTCTAGACCTGTCAAGATTACCTTTTGAATCATTCCCGAAGGTAATCACCAAGCTCGTTCTTTTGAGATATCTATCTTTGAGGAGTACAAAAATTAAATCACTTCCAAGGTCAATCAAGAAGCTTCAAAAGCTAGAGACATTAGACCTCAAACACTCCTATGTTACTGAGTTGCCCGTAGAGATCTTAAAACTTCAAAATCTGAGACATCTCATAAATTACAGATGTGTAGAATATTCATATCTTCCTTTTGACTTTACACTTGGATTCAAGCCACCAGTTGGAATGGGAGCTTTAACATCTTTACACCAACTCTCTTTTGTGGAGGCAACCCCTGGTAGTGGCATATTAATAGAGCTAGGGAAGATGAAGGAACTGAGAAGGCTATGCATTCTCAAATTGAGAAGAGAGGACGGAAGGGCTATATGTTCATCCATTGATAAGCTCCACAATCTTCGCGCGTTGAACATATCTTCAACAGCAGAGGATGAAATCCTTGACTTGCATTACTTGTCTTCTCCTCCTGTGTACCTTCAGAGACTCTATATGTCAGGACATTTAGCGAAATTTCCACATTGGATAAAATCTCTCAACAACTTAGTTAAAGTTTATTTCAGGTGGAGTCGATTACAAGAAGATCCCCTCGAGTATCTCCAAGATTTGCCAAGCTTGGTCCATCTTGAATTTCTTGTGGGCTATGTTGGTGAAGAACTGTGTTTTAAGGCGAGAAAGTTTCAAAGGCTTCAACTGTTGGATCTTGACAAGGTGGAACATCTAAAACATGTGATAATTGAGGAGGGAGCAATGCCCAATCTTGAAAAGATGATTATTCAACGGTGTACATTTCTGGAAAGAGTTCCATCTGGAATTGAACGCCTTACCAACATCCAAGTTCTTGAATTTTTCGACATGCCCCAAGAATTTGTCCATAAACTGCTTCAAGACACGCTCGATGGAGATTACCATAAAGTTGCACACATTCCTCAAGTATATTACACTTACTGGAGGGATGGTGCGACGAAATTGGGATTTCCAGCGGGCCAAGAACTTCCATTAGGTTCTATGATCAACGTAATTCACTGTAATTCATGCTATTTGTGCCCATCAATTTATGGTCAATTGTTTCATACCAGATGTACTTGTTTTAATATAAAAATTATTGTTGAATAGACTTCAATTGATCAGAACACGTGTGAAAAGTCACAATAACATGCAATCAGTTTCAAACAGCCAGTAAAAATGCAGAAAATTAAAAACATAAAGAAGAGGCGGAAGAATTTTTTGTCCATAGGCCCGCGTTTCAGCTATAAACAGCCTAATCCGCATTGAGCTTCCTCTTAAGGAATTTGCTCTTAGCACTCCTTTTACAAAAGAATATATATATGTGTGTGTGTGTGTGTGTGTGTGTGTGTGTGTGTGTGTATTTTACCGAGAATGGAGCCTAGTCTCTTATAAGTTGTGAGAAGAATGTGGAACCACCGATGCCTATAACAGAATTGAAATTGCCAATAAGAATATGCAGAGAATGAAAGGATTTTGTGTTACACTTAATATTGGCAAAAATAATGAATAATGTATTTTATTTATTAATTGAATAGAAAACACAACTGGATGACAGGACTATGTATTCAAAGTGTCCGTAAAACATATTCGCTCTCTCAGCGTAGGTGTTTGAGATAATCGAGCTTCTATCTCAAAGGATACAACGGTGGAAGAAGCATTAAGTTTAGTACAAAACTTCTGCTTGAATAAAGTAACTGTTGATATGAATAAAATCATCAAGTGCTAAATCAAAATTTTCTGGACAGAAGAATGAAGCATAATCAAATTCGTGTGTCCGATTGTAGAAAATCAGACTTGTTATTAGCTCCCAAAAGACATTTCAATTCTTCATTAAACGGGCCAATTTTGGTTTGAAATCGCGCTCGCATATGAGTTCTATGGTTCAATGTGTAAATTGGATTGTGATTTGCACCCCTGGCGCACACAAGAGAGAGCCTTTATGCTACACATATTACACTTCTGTAAATTGTGAACATTTAAATACTAGTCAACCTTTCATCATTTTTTCAATGTAGGATAACCCACTTATTTTTCCTTCCACTATTTTTTCAACTCTACTTTGAGCTTCAATTTATCATTCACCCGAGCATCAATTTTGTCAAATAAATATATGTTCTCGCAGAGGAGAACACAAATCTACTTTTATCTTCCACAATGAAGAAACGGGTTTCACACAAAATTATGTCTAAACATAGTTTCTTTAAAGCCGAGAATGAAAGGATTTTGGAGAAATTTTTGTTTGAGCAATGCTATTCGTAGTCGCTCATTATCAGTATTGAGCCTACGTGGAAATAATTACTCTAACATATGCTCAATACTGATAATGAGCGACTATGAATAATAATATTCTTGTATTTGGTTGTAAAACTAGAAATGCTTCAATTCTACTAGTATGTACAAGAGTTTTCACCCGTGCTCACCGTAGATCGGTAGATGTAGACTTAGATTTTTCAACTTCGGAATTACATTTTTAGTTTAATTCATGTATTTATTTTTTGTTTAAATAGTTTTAACTTGTACGTTCAACATCAATCTACCCTAACAGTAATATCAAATTCTCCCTTGGCTAGAAATAATTTATTGCACAATGAGCAATTTATGTAATTAAAAAATATTATCAAGGTCGTCAAAATCCTCTTAGGACCCCTTTGATAGTAGCAAGAGCCAAGGGAACATTATATATGCTTTGAATCTTATTTTTTATTTTATTTATTATGTTTTAAATTTAAATTATATTAAAAATAAATAAATTAGTAAGCAGGATAGTAAATAAGAACATTTTAATTCTGCCTTCCACCCGACTCTCAAAATTTTGGGCAGAGTAGGAGACAAGAAGGATTGTCCAACCTGTTGCCATGTCTGCTTCTCTACGAATTATGGTAATAAAGGAACATGAGATTTTTATCATATAAATTAAGAAATTGTAGAAAATGTCCATTTTTATGGCAATTTTTGAAAATATTTGACCAAATGACCATTTTATTCAAAACGTTACCAAAATACTCTCAACAAATTTAGTAAATTCTTGTCAATATCCTTAAACGCTTTTTATGCTCTCTATTCTAAAACCCAATTTTGAAATTCTCTCACCTCACCAAATCGATACTCTCAACCACCGCATCAGCTCAAAAATACCGAAAGAAGAGAATGCAATTTTGTTCTTTTTGGGAATACTCATTCCTCTCCTCTTAAAACTCTTGTTCTCCATTAAAGAAAGAAGAAAAGAAAGAGCGGAAACTCATTTGAAAACCCTTGTTCTCCATCGCAAAAAAGAAGATTTCGTTCGAAACTCATTTCTCTCCTCTTAAAAGTGTTCTCTTTGGTGTTTTCAACCTATTTTCCGTTTTGTGTTTTTGAAAATAATGAAAACACGTTCTCTTTGCCATTTTTGAAAATGCATTTTCCAAAACATCCAAAAAAAATTCAAAAGAAATGGAAAATGATGTTTTCATCGTTTTCGCGTTTTGTGTACAAAATATGGTTGTTTTCCAAAACGGTTGAAAATGCACATTTTGTTGAGGAGTTCCGCGTTTCGAGTCCAATATCCAACATTTTTTTTTATTTTACGCTAGGCAAAACAATAATAATTTAATTATTTTTCGCGCTTTTTTAAGAAAACGCGGTTCCTTGCCAAAATTGTCAGCATGCGGTAATTTCAAGTTAGGTCAGGGGTTTGAGTCCCCAGCATGCGTGGCTCCTTTTTAATTGTTTTAAATTAATATAATTGTTTTTAATTGTTTTTAATTCTAAATATAATTGTTTTAAATTGTTTTTAATTCCAAACATAATTTTTTTAATTAATAATTATTTGTAATTCCAAATAATTCTAAGTTTTTAATTGTTTTAAATTGTTTTTAAATATTTTTAATTAACACAATAATTGTTTTTAAATGTTTTTGATTGTTTTTAAATATTTTCAATTGAACTTACATATTCTTAATTTCAACAATAATTGTTCTTAAATGTTTTTAATTGTTTTTAATTCCAAATAATTATTTTTAATTAATAATTGTTTTTAATTCTAAATAATTTCAAGTTTTTAATTCTTTTTAATTCCAACACTAATCATTTTTAATTCTAAGTAAGTCCAAATTTCTAAAAAATTTCAAAGAAACGCGTTTTCGAATTTTCTG
Source organism: Forsythia viridissima (assembly GCA_030279155.1). Classification (NCBI taxonomy): domain Eukaryota; kingdom Viridiplantae; phylum Streptophyta; class Magnoliopsida; order Lamiales; family Oleaceae; genus Forsythia; species Forsythia viridissima. The sequence continues at coordinate 11,512,253 of CM059045.1, read as the reverse complement.
TTTCCAGAAACAATTTTCGAAAACACCAAGAAGAACGTATTTCCAAAAATCTCAAAACAAACACTCAAAACACAAAATATAAAATGAATTCAAAACTCAAAACGCAAAGAGAACACCACCTTATTCTTTATCACTTGAAACTTATATGGATTTCCATCATACACAATTCAAGAAATTTTGAACTCAACAGTTATTTGGATTACTAATATTTTTTTCTACTAAAATATGAATTCCATAATATGTATCAGTATAGTTTAGTTGGAAGGTAGTGCAAGTGAGAATGTGAGATGTGTGACAAGTTAGTAAGATGACATTTTATCACTTGTCAATTTATTTTGGCAAGTGAATGAAAAGAAGAGTAACTTCTTCTCTGACTTTTATTTTTATTGGTTGAAATATTGTTAAATTCAAGCATTATGAGAACAGTTCATGGAGATGAACCGTTGTTTAAGACAATTGAATTGTCTAAAATGACAGTAAATAGTTCATGGAATGAATTGACGTTTTAGAAAAAAACACAATGCAAATGTCTAAAACGACAATTCACCCATCAATTGTCTTTTTAGACAGTTGACATGACTTTAAAAAAAATACGAAGTTCAACCGTCTAAAATGACAGTTCATGGTGAACTATCGTTTTTTAACAATTGAACTGTAATTTTCTTTTCAAAGATGAATTGTCGTTTTTCAAATCTACGAATCTACAACGTCCAGATTAATAATAAAACAAGTTTCAAAGTTCTTGATAAAAAAGTACCAACATTTCCTTGCTTTCAAATACTAACTTTGGTTATCAAGATTTCAAGTTTCTACTTCAAATCTTAATCAATAAAATCAAATAATAATCGGATTAAAGCCTTGTGTTGTTCACTGGCATCGTAACTCTCAATAACAACTATGAAAAAATATTACAAATATGAGACATATCTCGAGATTATGAGTCAATTGAGATTATCTTGTACGTAATTACAAAATCAAATTTGATAGCTTCTCTTGAAAGCGATTATATTAGTCTCAAGTACCTTGAAAGCTTAATCACCCAAAAAAGTGGCCATTTTTATAAAATGGTATATTTGGCATTCTTTTTATCTACAAATTGCCATATTTGTAAATGTTATCAAAAGTTGTCATATTTTCAATCCTCCCTTTACTTTTCCACTTTTCAAAAGGAGAATTTGTAAAAATACCCAAAAGTAAAATGTCAACTGAAAATATGGAAACTTTTTATAATACTTGCAAAATAGCTATTTTTAGATGCAAAATATCAAATCTATCAATTACACATAAAATAATTGTGATTATTTTTGTGTGATTAGACAACTTTTTGTGTGATTAACATTATAGTGTACGTAAAACTCACACAATAGCTTCAAGGAGAAACTATCAAAGTGGATCTTGAAATTACACATAAAATAATGTGAATTAACTATTGATTTTTCAATTGAACTATCAAAGTTCACGAAGGTAAATGTTGATTCCAATTTATTTTTTTGAACTGTCAAAAAATTGACATTTATATAAAAAAAATTAATTGTCGAAAAAATCGACAATTCAAAAAAAAAAATTTAATAGTCGATTTTTCAATTAAAATGTCAAATTTGACACTTCAATTAAAAAATCGACAGTTCAAAAAAAATTATTTTTGAACTGCCGAAAATTCGACAGTACTGACTCCATGTCCTACGAATATTTTACCTACTTATCATTTCATCCATTTATGCGATTGAGAACAATGATAAAATATTATAACAAATCGATGAAATCTAGCATTAAAATGAATGAACGTGTGAAATGGAAAAAATAAATGCACCCCAAAAAAATTTAGTGCAAAATCACAAAATTATTTGGTCTAAAATTCGACAGAATTATAATAAGAAAACAATTGATTGAGTACTTGAGTGCGGCAATACAGTGGCAATGGCACAGTAGCGGTTAAAGCAAATTTTTTTATTCAAGTGATAACAATTATTGAATCTGACAAAGAGAAAGAGGAGCGGGTAGTGTAAAATGGTAAACTTGCAAAAAGAAGATAGTAAAAATTAAAATTTTGATTGTTTGTTAAGGACATTTTCATCATTTTTTTTTAAATTCGACAATTTGATTAAAATTTGAAAATCAAACATATTTCAAAACCTACGTTCAAAAGTAGATATTTTATTGAATTCTCTCTTTTCAAAATTCCAATGTAAAGTAAACTTTATTAATAAAAAGAAGAGAAAATTATTGCAAATATCCTTTTGTAAGTGGTATACTTGAAAAATGACAACTTTTAAAAATAAGTTAAAAAATGACTATTTTGGACAAATATAACCCTAAATAAATACTTAAACACCAACTATATTCTCTTCAATTCTAATTCAAAATCAGATCTGTTATTTTACAAAAATCGAATCTTGCTCCACTACCCACCGCCTTCACGCCACCGTTCGTCACCAACTAACCCGCGTCAAATAAGTTACTTTTTTTAGAATAATTTAGATTATAATAGAACAAAAATTCAATAGGTTTTGTGTTAGATTAATTTGGTTATTTTTAGATTTGAAAATATGTTGAATATAACTGCTTAAAAATTGTTAAAAAATATTGAGTTCATGAATTAATGTCTGATTGGAGAAAAAGAATGTGGAAAAAAAATAAAAAAGAAGAAGAAGAACCAAATTAATTTAACACAAAACATATTGAATTTTTTCTTTCTTTCTATTACACGCGAAAGTTATATGAGGGGGAAAAAAAACAAACGAACTTTTGGCAAAAAAATATACTTCCTCCGTCCCAAATATATAGGCTGATTGGGTTTTTCACACAAATTAAGAATGTTATTGAAAAAGTAAATTTTACCAATAATTTTTCTAATTTACCCTTATTTAATGAGTATCATTTAATGTACAATTTCAAGATTAAGTTGGGAAAAATGATTATAAATAAGCAAATTAAATAAAGGTATTTTAGTAAAAGAACAAAAAAACACCTCAAAAATATAAACAAGTCTATATATTTGGGACTAGAGAAAAAGGAAATGTGGCCTATATATTTGGGACGGAGGGAGTATATGACTATTTGCACTAATAAGTCACTATGTTTGCAAATGATATTAAAAGTGCATTTTTTGCAAATCATCATATGCATTTGTCTAAATTTCTAATTTCATTACAATTCGTGGAGAACGGAATCAAATTTGGGCTTGATACCAACAACGATGGTTATTGCAGTTAAACTACTCTGCTCTTAAACTGAGTACAAAATGAGAGGAGAGTTAAATACAGTTGTTAAATTTGTCTTCTTCCCGATCAAAACAAAATCTAATTTTTGTGGACTTCAAAAATTGCTAAAGTTTTGATCTTTTGAATATTTAATTTTACATATTTTACTTTTAATTATTCTAAAGAATTAGAAGTTAGAACACACAACATTCAGCAACTCTCCGGCCCGACCCGAGGCAAGAGATTTTGTCAATTCTTCTTGGTGTCCGCACCAAATTGTTGCGTGTAATCAAGTAAACAATAGTTTCAGGCTTTCAGAGAAGACACCATATTTTTAAGCAATCCAAAATCTCTCTCTCTCTCTCGTGTTGTAGAATATCTATTCTTTATAGTGCTCCCAAAGCAAAGAAGAGAAAGCTTCCCCTTATTATTTAATAGCAGCAGGCAGCAGCCATTCTCTCCTCAAGTCTTGGAGGTGCATCCAATGACATCTTGCCCTGCTAAGTAAAGGTATTATAAATTCCCACCAACACACACTCAAGAACTATGTGTGTGTTTGTGAGTGTAACTGTATAATATATGCCCAGTGTATAAATGTACAAATTGAATCTGTTGTTTAAGGACTAATTATTAAAGCTACCTGGCTCCAAGAAAAGAAATCGTATCTTTTTATAAAATTCTTGGAGTAGTCAATTTACTCTTTTTATAAATCTGGTCCACGCAATTTCACATTTCTGATTCGGGTTCTTGGGTTTGATAGATTTTGTTAATTTTAGCAAGGATTATTGGTTAGTGGGTGAGATGCTTCAAATTTTAGCTTAAAAACTTGTATCTATCGAGCTCTTCCCAACTGATTTTACTCTACAAATGCTAGAAAACTGTGTTGGTACTTGATAGCATGAAAAGGCGGGAAAAACGAAGCATAAGAAATTCTGTCCAAAATTAAATAAGACTGCCGCGTGTTGAATAACAAATGCTGTGAGGGAGTTTTGCCCCTTTCTATACAGCTAAATCCTTCCTTGGTAGTTTCTACACATGGTTGATGGTCGATCATTCTCATTTCTCCACTGCTCCGCTTTGTTGAGATTTCTTTAGAAGTCACACTCCCGCTCTGTGGAGTGGCTTAGTGGGTTAACTTTATCAATAATGATTTGTTAAGGAAGTTGTCTTGTTATTTCAATATGAGTCTTGTTATTTCAATACGGGTTGAGAAGGGAGTTAGATTAGACATTTAAGTTCTGGGTTGATTCTGCATTGATAAGGCTGATGAGGATATCATCCATGGGATGGTAGGACGGAGCTTCGCATCCAGCTCTTCATTCTTCAAGTGGAGCTATAAATAGTCAGTCCATCATCTATTGGATAGGTGTAACGGAGCTTCTCATTAAGGAAGTTTGGTGGATACTGGAACTGTAGATGGTTGGCTTGTCTTGTGAAAGTTCTAACAATAATATAAATTAAACTAAGAACAGAAGAACAAAAAGGAAGAAAGAAGAACCAATATTATTAAGCAAACGACATGATGAAAAATATTGACACAATTGATTTATATAATAAGGTAAATCCAAATCTATATTAAGTAAACCAATCAAATAATATATTCTAATATATTGGAACAATCTTCTAATATATATGAGAATCATCTAATATATATTCTAATATTTTCCTTCAAACTCACGATGCTACAGTAGTAAGCAGCGAGAGTTTGTCGAGCAAAAAATGCAAACGGTGGACCTGGCGTGACTTTGTGAAAAAGTCAGCAAGCTACAATGATGAAGAAAGAAAATAGTGTCATGCTGAAGATAGTGACGAATAAGATGACAGTTAATCTCAATATGCTTCATGCGCTCATAGGTCGGCAACTTCATTACAAAAGTCTTAATACCAATCCGAACATATCAAAGTAATCAAATCAAAAGAATGCGAACTTCGAAGACTAAAATTTCTGATTCACTTGATACCAAATTGACGACAGACGATTGTACAAAAACTAGAATTATAGAAAGAAGGAAAAATGGGAAAAAAGAAAAAGAGAATGGAAATAAGAAGAGAGGAAGGGAGAGACAGATTGTCCAAATTAACCGAAAACAAAACCAACCAAATTTCAAGTTACTAGACCAGATTCCAAATCCAAATTAATGGATGCAGATACCAAATTGCAGAGAAGAGTATGGGATAGGAATGGAGAGACAGATTGTCTAGATTAACTGGAAAGAAAACCAACCAAATTCCAAGATACTGGATCAGATTCTAAATCCAAATTAATGGATGCAAATACCAAATTACAGAGAAGAGAAGAAGGGGATAGGAAGAGGAAGACAGATTGTCTAGATTAATCAGAAACAAAACTAACTAAATTCTAGGTTACTGGACTAGATTTCAAATCCAAATTAATAGATGCAAATACTAAATTGCAAATTTAGAATATTTGGAATCAAATTCCAAATTCAAATCACTAGATACAAATACCAAATACTGAATTCCAAATCATCACCTGGATGCAAAACCAACTAAATTCTAAAACAGAACTGAACAAATTCTAAACTAACTTAGACATACTGAATGTAAAACTAACCAAATTCCAGAACAAAATAACTGGACAAATTTTAAATTTCAAACTTAACCAGATGACAGTATCTAAAAAAAACGAAAAAAGACTTGGCCGGACGAGTGGCACAAGGCCACTCGCTGGAGAACGGAAGCGATTTCAAGTTTAAACCAAGTCGGATCAAACCTGGCTCTGATACTATGTGAAAGTCCTAACAATAATATAAATTAAACTAAGAACAGAAGAACAAAGAGGAAGAAAGAAGAACTAATATTATTAAGCAAACGACATGATGAAAAATACTGATACAACTGGTTTATATAATAAGGTAAATCCTAATCTATATTAAGTAAACCAATCAAATAATATATTCTAATATATTGGGACAATCTTCTAATATATATGAGAATCGTCTAATATATATTCTAATATGTCTGATGGCATTGTGGATGGTTAGCCTATCATCTGCTAACAAGAAAAGGGAGCTCCTCACCTGTTAACAGGTGAGTTGGAGCTTTGGATGGTTACTTGTCTTTTGTTGAATGGTTATGGATGGTCAATCTATTATCGGCTGGGTGGGTAGGAGGATATTCCTCATCAAACGTCTTTCACAGACGTCTGTATGGTTAGCTCATTGTCTTTTGTGCGGGTAGGAGGAAGCTCCACATTTAGAAAGTCCCATGGAGCTGTTCATCTTGACATTTGCTAGACGGTAAGAGGGAGCTCTTCATCCTGCATGATTGGTGAAGCCTAGTGTTGTTGATTTCAATCCCGTAAGTGGAAGGATCATTAACAAGTAATAGAGTGATGTATAGAATGTCGAACCCACAAGGACTAGTTATCAATTAGCCAATCAATTTATAATTCGAGTTTTAACAATGTAAGAACACATATTTGTTTATGGTTTTAATTCCAAACTATTCTAATTGTGTTTAATTAAATCTAAATTATCAAGAAATCAAAGTAAATTTGTAAGAACGAATTCGAGTTTTACCAACACTAAGATTCACGAATTTACCTACACGTTCCTTAATCAATTATCCGTTTAATCGCTTTAACTTATAATTACCTTGGATTGAAAATCGGTGATCCTAATACAATCAAAAGCATCTCTCGATAGTCAATCAATTCTATATCGATATGTGAACCTAATTATCTCTAAGAACATAAACATATGCATTAAAATCTCAAGAACACCTAACCGAATTTCATAAAACATAATAGTAATCTCTATTTATTATTAGACTCTATGTTATTCAATACTACGTGCTTAATCTATATTGAATCTCTCAACTTCAACATAGATCACAACATACTCTAATGGTGATCAAGCATTAAAATAATAGAAATAATGAACAAAGAACAATCAATCCAAAAATAATTAATTACTAAAATGAAAAAACTTCTAATTAATTAAAAATATGAGGCTTTATCGTTCATCCTAGCAATAAGTAAATTAGCCGGTCATGATTTTGTTAATTATTAAAATTATTGAATTCATCATGTTCCAAATAAAAAAGAAGAAAAAATAAATAAAACCCGTGATCCCGGCTTAAGAATCTTCAATCTTGTTCTTCAATCTTTGATTCTTCTTTTGTATCTTGTTCCCAAAAATTCGCCTCCCGCAATATGTCTATTATTTTGCTTTTATACTGGTCCCTCAACTCCCCAAAACGTGGCTTAGACAGTTGTATTAATATGAACTTGGTAGAGTTATAATCCCATCAGGAATCTACTTAAAATCTGCCCAGAAATCCATATGATTGCATGGTTTGATCAACCAAGATTCTGCAGAGAATTTCACTGTCTTGCGATCGCAGCAATGGTTAACCATGCAATCGCATGGTTAACGTAGAGGAAGTTCCTAGTTTTCTTTCTTTGATATTTGCATGTCAAGCCCCTCAAATCTCTTTTGTCTTTGCATTTAAGTCTTCTTTTCTTTTGTTTTCTATCTTTTCGTTACATCGACACTTGAATTCGACTTTTTCCTAAAATAATAAGAAAAACAACACGTCATTAAACTGAAAATAATTAATATAACTCATAATCGTCCCTTATTGTTGGCTTAAATAAGTACAAATTTGTACTTATCACCAGGGATGATTAGCCAGTCATCTGCTTAACAAGTAGGTGAGAGCTCCACATGTAGTGGGTCGGGTGGAGTTGTGGATGGTTACTCCATCTAATGGTGTTATCTTAAGGAGTTCAACGTCCAATGGGTTTGGTAATACCTTAGATGGTTAATCCCTCTTATACTTGACAGGTTAGAGGGAGCCCTTTATCCTATAGGTCTGGTGTACTTAGGGATGATCAATGGGTAGAATTGTAGACAACCATGTTGTTGTTTGCTGGAGGGGTAGGTTGAAGCTCCTCATCTAGACGGTTAAGAGGAGTTGTGAATGTTTAACATGTTGTATGTTGGGCGAATAGGAGGGAGTTCTTTTTGTAATAGGTATGGTGGTGCCATTTATGGTCTGCGAGTCTCTCGCTAGATAGTTAGAAGGGGACTCTTCGTCCAGTTGAAGTCAAGGATGGTTGGCTAGTCATATACTGAACGGGTATGAGGAGATCAATGAGGTGCAGATTGGTTGATCAACTACGTATGAAGATTTAAACTCTATAGTTTTCCCCTCTTTTTATGGTCAATGTGAGTGATCTATGGAGAATATTGTATTGTGTATATTTGCGATGTCTGCATTCAGCCGTTTGTGTGGAGCTCACCATTTTGTTACAATTTTTGGAAAGCCGTTGGAAGATTTAATTAAATCATTTCCAAAAATGGGGTCAAATCGTGGATCTCAAAATTCTACCGTCAACAATGATGATCACTCTTTGCCAAAGTATGTTTTGACACCGGTATGGTTCTTAACATTCCTACATGAAAGTTTTGCATTAATGGAAATTGTAGGGTTATAGAGTATTTTGGCAGTGTGTGTGATAAGAGGATTTTTTATGTCTTTGTTTAAGTATGCACCACTATTTATGAGGTTAGATAAAGTTTAAGTAGCGTATGTCTCCCCCTTTGCTGGAGCATGTTCTCTGTTGGTTGGGTTCATGTTGGATCATGGAAGTTCTACTTCTCCAATTATGGCTATTTTCGTTTATAGCTCTGTCCAGAGAGATGATTAAATGGGTTGACTTGGTTAGAGGATTCTGTTAGATTAGATTTGGAAAGTGTGTGGTCGAAAATATCTGTGTTGAGACCAAGTATGAGGTTGTCATTTGGTCGGACCGATTTGGGGAAGGAGGTTTCTTCGGTGGTTCAGTCTGATTGGTCTAAGTTGAGCGTACGGGGGTTACGTTAAATGGCCAACTAGCCACAAGGTCAATTGACAAGGTTTTTCTGGGAGCATGTTGGTTGACCGGACAATTGTCCCTCTAGGTGGTCCGGGCAAACGACCTTGGAACGCTTTGATTTATGCACATTAGCTTTCTTTGATATGTCTTGCCGTCTGGTCTGTTGTATATCATATATTCATATCTATGATTTATTATATGAATGTAAATTTGTATTTATGCACGTACCATTATCGTTCGAACCTACAGTAACAAGAAGTTAAGGTTGAGGGCTACAGTCGACTTGGTTAAAGTAGCAGCAGGCTTTCCTTATTGAAAGGGAAAGATCAAAATCTATTAAGGAGTAAATATATGGTTTGCTCGTTAGTTGTTTATTCATAAGTAAGCCTGCATAACTTGGAAAGTTCTAGTAAAATGGTCGGAGTAAGTGGCGTTTAGGATTGTGGGTAATTTAGTGCTTATATCTTATTGATAAGTATGGTTTAGAACTTGTAATTGACTGCTCTTGAATACTGAAAAAAATTCAGAAAATGAAATTATGAATATTAAGGAGTTCATTCCTTTAATTTATTACAGAAAATAAGCAGGATAAAATGGAATAGAAAATGAAGAAGTGAGTTGCTCTTTCGTTCTGCAAATTTCAGTTTCTAAATAATGAAGTACTGTGAGCTAGTTTCTCAAAATAAGGTTGAGTCAGTTTCCTTAGAACTTTTTCATTATTTGTAGTAGAATGGGCTATAGATAGTTATTGCTATATAATTCATTCTTGTTGCTAATTTCAGGGATGGAAATTCTTTCTTGTGATGCTGGCCGCTGCTGTTATATTGTAAATTTTAGAAGAAAGGTGGTCAAGAAAAGCCCAAGCTTGCATGAATCCAAGCTTTCAGTAGAAACAAGGTTCTTTAGTGTCCCAATTAAATCTGATAGCAAGTATTTGCAATATTCTCGTCCACATCGTTTTAGCTTGAGGAAACTTAACAATTGCCATCCTTCTAGAACTATTATTGTTCTCAATAGATATGAACATATCAATTCAAGGGTCTTGGGTGAAAATTATAACTCTTATGTGCTTGATGGGGAAGAACGTGTGAACAATGTGAATGGTAGGGGCAAATTAGTGTCTAAGGTCTTGATTCCTAGTTTGCCAGATAAATCCAACGGTGATTACGTAGCTCCAATTAGCAGCTCTTTCTGGGAATGGAAGCCCAAACTGACCGTCCATTATGAAAAATCAGGGTCAGAAAATGTTCATTCCCCGCCTTTGCTCTTCCTTCCTGGCTTTGGTGTCGGCTCCTTTCATTATGAAAAGCAGCTAAATGATCTTGGTCGTGATTTCAGAGCCTGGGCTATGGATTTTCTCGGTCAGGGCATGTCATTGCCATGTGAAGATCCAACTTTGGGATCCAATGATGGAGATAAACTTGAATCAGATAGGGAGATTATCATCTGGGGTTTTGGAGATGAAACTGAAACTTGGGCAGAGGAACTTGTTTATTCTGTCGACTTGTGGAGGGACCAAGTCCGCTGTTTCATAGAAGAGGTAGCATGTCATTTTTTTATTATTGAATTTCTTTGGTAATATTTGGGTGTTCTATATACATGAGAACTTGTAGTGGAGTTGTCTTTTGATCTTCTTGAGTATGCACATTTTGTTTTTCCTTTCACTTTGAGTCAGTTTCTCACATTTGTTTAGAAAATCTAGCTCTTACCATGTTTCTGTGTTGCTGTTATTCCCAGTCTATCTATAGTACACTTTACTGTGTGGTTATGGTATTGTCGTAGTTGACCTTCCATATTTTTTATGAAATATAATTGTGAATTTATTAATTTACCCGGGTTTGAAACTGATAACTTTTAATATTGATCTTCATGCAATTTTTGAGATATGATTGCAACATTCAGAAAAACTCACTGTAATTTTTGTATTTGTTATTAAAGACAAAGTAAATCTGTTAATAGGTCTATCTGCAGACATTCATTCCAAAACTTGCCCTGGTATGATCGTTTTATGTTCCTACTTTAACAAAGTAAATTGTTACAGGCCATATCTTTAGGGTGTGGACAGGTGAATAGTAAGTATTAGTTTGATTCGCGTTTATCTTTTTTCTTTTTTTTGAAGTATTAGTGACCTTCATAGCACAATTGGTGGTGGGTTGAATTGAGTCATACTTCATGTTACGCATTTCATCTTACGTGGCTATCTGCACCGTTCCGCCAATCACTTTGTGGCTGTTGACTTCAAAATTCTTCTAGTTTCACTAGGCAGTAGCACCTATGTTATTGTTTCAGCACAGGAAGAACATTATTGTGTTGTGGCCTTATTTGTCAATACCTGTTTATTGCATTACTTGTTTTCATTATTCTCTCTTGCATTCTATCGACTTATAAAGCTATGAACAGACATCATGATCCTTTTACCATGCTTATAACGAAATGTGGCTTTGGGTTAAAGGAACCAGATTATTGTTGCCTTCTCAGTGTTGAGGATTTTATACTTTACTTTTTGGCACAGAAAATCTATATATTGCAAGAATATAACGATTAATGGTCAGTACAGAAATGAACAAGTATAATTTGCTTGTGCTGCAGGTTATTCAAGAACCAGTTTATCTTGTGGGAAATTCGCTTGGAGGGTTTGTTGCAATCTATTTCGCAGCATGCCACCCTCAGTTGGTGAAAGGTGTAACCTTGCTCAATGCAACACCCTTTTGGGGATTCCTCCCAAATCCTGTCAGATATCCAATATTATCAAGACTATTTCCATGGGCTGGGACATTTCCTCTTCCTTCTATTGTCAGAAAGCTAACAGAAATTTTGTAAGTTCTGATCGTGTATTGAGTGTTTTGATTTCTTCTTTTAGAATGTAAAGTCCCCCTGAAACGGCATCTCTGAAAAATGACGTCATTGTCCCCTCTTTTATTTATTTATTTATTGGTACTATACCTTCGGCTTCAGCATCTCATGGAACTGTGAAAACTTTTCTGTTTAAGGTTCAGCTATCCGTTACTCCCATTGTTTTGCCTTCTGGATACACACATCTCTTTGCTAATGATGAGAATTCTTCTAAACACAAGTCTTGTAAATTGCAGTTCAAAATTTATATTTTAAATGAAAAAGGACTTATGGATTGGTGAGATACTGTTGAGGTTTGGTTTTTCTCTTTTCCTCCTAATGTTTTTCAAGGGATTGTGGTCTTACCTCTCAAAACCCATTGGTGTCTTGCCAATTATGTTGCGAACTTGCTTATTTTGTCCTGTTATTCATTCTAGATGGCAGAAAATTAGCGATCCTAGAAGTATCGAGCAAATACTTGACCAAGTCTATGCAGATCATTCAACTAAGGTTGATAAGGTGTTTTCTCGTATACTCAAGACAACACAGCATCCTGCAGCTGCTGCCTCGTTTGCCTCAATTCTGTTTGCTCCTCAGGGTCAATTATCCTTCAGGGAGGCTTTATCGAGGTATGTGCAGCAACAGCTCAAATTGCAACACGTAATTTATTTAAATCCTTGTATTCTTTCTCAAATTAAGGATTTGCAGCTTGCTTTCCGTTATAGGTGTCGAATGAACAACGTACCTATTTGTCTTTTGTACGGGAAGGAAGATCCTTGGGTGAAGCCAATTTGGGGTTTACAGGTGAAACAGCAAGTGCCAGAAGCACCGTATTATGAGATTAGCCCAGCTGGTCACTGCCCTCATGATGAAGTTCCGGAGGTATGCAGCTTGACACCAATGAACTAGAATTATGATACTAACTGCAGATTTTGTTTGCGTAATTAGAAAATAATGAAATCTTCAGTACGAAATTGGTCTTTATGATGCCCTGTTCCAGTCTTAGTTTTGGACTTCTATTTACAGTTTACTAATGTATTTATGGCTTTTCTGCTGGTGTATGAGCCTTCCATTCAAGTCATTCATTCCAAATTGAAGATCTTGAAAGCTGTTATTTGACATATATAGACAAACTTTTGTTGTTGGATGAGTTAATTGATAAAATTAGTAAGTACATGAATATATCATACACAAATAGATAATTAAATTAGGAAATGATAACAGCAAACCCCAGTTCTTTTTCCACATCCTGAGCTCCCTGTGACTTTAAAAGGCTGTAAGTTATTACTGTCACTTAATTTTTAAACAGACCTCTCTAAGAATTAGTAATTTTTGGAGCAAAGATATTTTTTTATAAGAGTAATGCGGTTTCAGTAGAACAAGTTAGAAAAGGGAGAGAGAGGTAGCCCATAATTAATCTGGCCTGTGTTAGTTGCTTTAGATGTGTTAATAGATCTAACAATGAAGAGAATGTATTGATGAAGAATGATTCATGTAGCCAACTCCAAATTTATTGGGAATAAAGCATAGCTTGTTGTTGGAGCAGAAATAATTATATAGAAGTTAATTATAATGATTTCACACGTTCCGCTTCGTACATTCAAAATGAAAAGATGGCACATATTATCAAATGTGCATTTTTGTCCCTGCATAAGAGATAGATATTTGCACTCATGGCTTTCCAGGTCATCAGCCACAAGGTTGGTAGCGACCACCTTCCTTGGTCCAATGCTGCATGTCTATTGCTATATCTGTTTCATAGATCAATGTGCAACACTTCACCTATAGGGTAGCTTACTTGAAAAGAAACCGCCCGGCTTTTGCTCTTAAAATTGAGTTTCATTAAATTCAAGGGGCTTTTCTCTAGTTTCATTCCATGCAGTTCTCTTCCAGTGTATTGAGCACCAAGTGCCTAGACATCTGACTCTTATTTATATGAACAGGTTGTGAATTTTTTACTACGAGGATGGATACAAAACCTGGAGTCCCAGGGTAATACTGCATTGCCTCTGCTTGATACCCCAGAAAGTGTTGATGATCATTTTGCCTGGGACTTAGAATTTATTAGAGAAGGGTGCAGAAAATCAACTCGGGTGAAATTCCGCGTACCCAAGTTCTCCACCTGGAATCGACTAATCTCTCGTTTCAAATCTGGATTGGAAAACAGGGGAACCAATTCTCAATGAAAGAGCCCCTTCTTCCATTTATCAGAATATTATGTAAATTCTGCTTTCTGGTGTATATCCATGTTTATAGATACACGTCTTTTATAGATTTTACACTCATCTCAGCTAAAAGTTTTTACTTAAAAGTAATATCAGTTTTTTCTTCTACAAGTTTCTTTTTCAAACATAAATAAATCCATCACCAGAAAACATCCTAATCTCAATGCACACCTGAGACTGAGATAACATTTGTCCAGCAAAATGCACGGGCCAGCCATGTACTCCATCAAAATTGCTCCAAATCAGAGTATGCTCTCTGCGAATTCTTCAAATTCATGTTTTCACCACCGTTTCTCTTCGTGTTCACCTGAGAGCTGGTTTCCTCAGACAGTCTCCACCATCAAACAAGAATTCGTGAAACCATTCCAAGAATGGATTAGAAGCAAGTTACTCATAACTCAAAGCACCTCTTTCATTGTCGGCCTCCTCTCCTGACAAGACCACACATTTAACGGCTATCACTGCCAATTGCGTCCTCAGCAAAGCATCCTTAGGAGATGCGATTCTTGAACCATAAATGGCCGACAACGTCCCTCTCTTTATAAGGGGAATAGCTCAATCCACATTGCAGGGTGGTGAACGTCCCATGTCAATAGCCTTTCTCCCACTAATGATTTACAAAAACAAAATCCCAAAACTCAATACATCAGGTTTAGTGCTTAAATTATCGGAGGAAACACAGCAGGGGATATCGTCCCAGTGGAGGACTTGGCCTCCACCTACAATCATGCGCACACCTCAATGCCAGCCTGAAATCCCCCAACCACGCGTTGAAATCTGGTCTATCAAACATGTTGGATGACTTATTTCGCAATGGATCACCAGCAGACTCAAGGAATGGAGTCTATCAATACGCTTTTGCAGGTTGGGTTGGGAGACTAATTTTCTCCTCCCCCATGTCGTAGGCCGGGTATTAAAGTGCAAAACATCATCCAGTCCCCTTGCTCATGAACTCGACATATCACAGGAATCATTCTTGGTGAATACAACAAAATTGATTAATCTGGGACTCTGGAGCTTTGACAAAATGCCTATTTCATTTTCAACTCCATTTGGGCTGTCGAAATGGAGACTTTTTGGGCCGGGGGGGTTTCTTGATGGCCATACAGTCAGCCACCACTGAGAACACCTTTGTAAACAAGGCCATGGCTACCTCTGCCTAAGCGTTTTGTGTGAGAAGAAGAATGTCGCTGCCTTTGTAACATGCCAATATAAAAATCCCAACATCCATGAACAACAGTTTATCATAATGTTAAACCATCATATCAAGAAACCCAAGAAAAAAATTATTGCTTTATCATTGACCAAAGTACAAGCTAATGGCCTCCTCGCATAAGGATAAGATATGTTTTGGTAAGCCATACAATTCAACGCAGGTAATTCACTTCGGAAAAAACTACAACTGAGCATAATCAATCAGAAAACATCTATATTTCAAGCCTACATATATTATGTGAAAAACAATCAGCAGCGTCTATTGATGTCCTTGGATCTTGTCTCCAACTGCTCTCAAAAATCCCAAGACTCTGAAAAGCCGAAAGAGATCATGGGGGCAAAGAAACTAGCATAAAAATGAAACAAAAAACCGGCATGGTATCTAAAGATGTCACTTTTTGTGTACAAAGGGTCAATTTGACATAATTCCACAACTGAAAGGATTGCCAAAATCAGAATTTGAACGTTTTCTGCGGAGAAGGGCTGCTAATTTATCTCAAGTTCTGCCTTGTCTTGATCATTCGTTTGAGAGTTGCGAGCCAGAAGTTGCATTCGTCCCAATCGCTAGTGGTGAGAAGTACCTATACCACAATTAACATGCAACAAGATGACATTGATCATGCACACGAAACGAAAAGAAATGAAAAAAGAAAGAAACTTCTCTAAGGTTTGAAGGTGTACCTGGATCTGAAGGGCAGTACTAAAATCGCCATTGTCCAAAGCCTGACAGAGTTGTACAAGCCTTTCGGCAGCATTTTTAGAAATGTCCCCACTATTGAGTTTCGCAAACAAGGCACCTAACTTCTTCGAGTTGTCCTCAATTTCCCGCTTCTTAGCTGGATTAGCTCGTGATCCTCCCAACGCTTCGGATGTCTCATTGAATAGTCTTGTTAAAGTTGCAATAACAGGCTTCTGCTGTGCTGTAGCATACAACAGCAAAGAAGCTATCATGTTAGATAGCTAAAAGGAATTCCTCAATTTATTTATTTTTCTTTTTTATAGTTCTGTAAGAACATTAAAATTGCAGGAACAACTAAATGTAAGATGCCAAATAGGACTATGATAATATATCTATTCTCAGACTATGGGATTTGTAGAGAAATGGAACTACTTTAACCCTCAAACAATCAAAACCCTCATCTATTTATAGTTAGTTAATACACTTGGAAACCGAGAATCAATTAGGGAAGTCAAAATAGAATTTCAAATCTTTCCACAACACTGCAGAAATACCTAAAAACTTTAGGAGTAAATACAATTATCGGTATACAGGTTACTCTCGCAGTGAATTAAAGATCCAAATGCCTGAAGAAAGTCAAATGACATGACGCTTTCTGTCAAGTGCAGAGAGCCCGTATTTCAGAAAACAATGTCCAGTTTTTATCATATGTTGCATACCAATATCTTATCGCCAAGGTGACACAATAGCAAAATAGCATGTATCACGAAAATTAAAAATACCAATATGTTAATTATTAGTTTACCCAGAATAAGATCACGGAACCTATAAAATGATTTTGAGCATGGTTATGAACCTAAAAAGAAAAACGAAAAAAAAAAACTAACTTCTAATCATCCCGAGTGTCTGTCCCAAGATTTATTGAATATTCGATGTACCATAAGTCGGACAAAAGTTCAACTAAATTAAGATTTTATCATCTATAACAATAGAAGTGATCTCACATGGGAATTTGAACAAAAATTACTGGAAGTACTCTCTCAGTTCATTTTTAAATTATTTTTTTACTTCGGCCTTTCGAAAGAAAGGAGATTTTATAGTAGCACTTTGTCAGATCAAAAACCATTAAAGCAACCATGCAAAGTACAGGGCTACCTGCTCCTTCAAAAATTATTACTAAATCCAAAACAGATGAAACAAAAGCAGAAGAAGTTTACCAGGTACATTCGAAGTATCAACAGTCTGCACTGTGGGTGGGGGAGCAGCAGGAGCTACAGGTGGTTGTACTGGAACAGACTGAGTAGGACTAGGTGGTTGTACTGGATTCATCCCAGGTCTTTGAACCCCTGAATTAGTAACTGGCATGAATCCTCTAGATGAGGGAGGAGGAGCCCCAACCTGGGGCATATTTTGTCCCGGAGTTGGCACAGACTGAGATGTGTTAGCACCATATGCAGCCACACCAGGTGGTCCAGCTTGAAAACTAGGATTAACACCCCCCTAAATGAAAGAGAGATGATAAATTTTAGTATGATATCACGTATGAGAAGATAATTAACAGAAAAAGGGTAACTTACAGGATATAATTGTGAACCCAACGTTGTTGGCTGCTGATATTGCTCAACATTTCTTAATAAAGGGGGATTTGTAGGAACAAAGGGTTTCAAAGCAGGCTGAGTAGCAGCAGGTGGTGGAGGAAAGTTTCCCTGCAAAAGTTTCAAAAATTGAAATCTTAATTTAATTATTATCAGATTCTAATAGAGCCATTACTAGTCTGACTTAGCATCCGTAGCTCAATTTCTAAAACAAAATAAACCACGTGGGCAATTACTGTGGGAACTTGAGGTGCCTGGGATGGAACAAATATGTTGGGCTGTTGTATATTCTGTGGAGAAGGTTGACTGTATCCCCTCCCAATTGAAGGAGCAAATGACTGCTGATAATTTTCACCATATGGACTGTTTGGAACACTCGGCTGCATTGGAGATGGTGCTGTTTCCTGAGCAATGATAAGAATTTAAATGAATATCAGATACTTCAAAAGTTGCATGACCACAATATATGTTGCAGAACAGGAAATATTTACCTGATAATAATGTTGAGAGGTATCAGCAACGCCATAACTCAATTGATCAACAGTATTATATGCAAGTCCTGTTTGTGACTGAGAGTTCTCGTAAGCCACAGGCTTCTCAACCTCTTTGTCTGCAAAATAATTTAAATATCATTATCAGAATCCAAATGTTGAAGCCAACATAAAGCAAGCTCTCAGAAGGTGGAGACAAACCGGAGTCAGTGGAAAGAGCAATACGATCTCGCAAGATTGCAAGTTCAGGAGACAATTCTTCAGTCCCCAAGAGCTTCAAGTACTCCATTGCAGTAGTTAAAAGCCCTTGACTTGCTAATATTTCAGCATATTTCTCAACTAGTTTGCACAAAGAAGCACTGAAGCTCTTCTGCCCAGTTGCCAAAGCGAAGACAATGGTCTTTTCCATTAAATCCTTCAGAAAAGAATAAATATAAAAATAATATTCAATTTTCTTTGTCATAAACTGCGATCCAATGAACCTTAGAAGGGAACATACCTGAAGAAGGTCCACGTATGATTTCCCATCATGTTCAGTTGACAGACTCTTTGACCATATTTCCACTGTTCTGTCAATATTTCCAGCGCATATATAACAAAGCGTAGCAGCAAGCGTATTACCAGCAGCCATGAGTCTAGAAGCAAGAGTGTCACATAACAGAGTCCATTCATCTTGATGGGCAAACTGTATGATAGCAATGATTAAAAACTTCAGCAGGGAGAAGAAAAAAAAAGCTAGTTTTCCCTAACCTTGCCACGATCATCGAAATCTTCAGTGAAATATAACTGGGAATGAATTAATTTAGTGTTGTCATAATGAAGTCACGCAAGATTTTAAGCGAGCACTGAAGATTGCCTGTTTTGCATTTAAACTTTTATTAAAGCATAGGCACCACTGCCTTTACAGAGTCAGATATCGGGGGTGGTTCTAAATTATACTTGGATAGTTGTATGCATATTTTTATATAAATATGCATAATACATAATATGTACATGAATAGTGCGTGCATAATAGACAACTACAAAAGGCTTGCATTATAAAATTGATCAAATAGTTCTATCCTGATGACCAAGAATTTAAGTATTTCACACGAAAGATTGAGCATAAAAGATGGAATTAAGAGGTAAGCAATAATTGAAAATCAAAATGATCTGTTTGTCACTAGCAAAAGCAGATGGATTGAAGAGAGCCAAAGACTTCAGAAAAGCAAAATAAAAACGATAGGAGCATTACAATCCTAAGAACATGTACAAGCTTAACTTTCTTCACTCTAAATTGGCTGTGAACTCTAAATTGACTGTGAATAACCAAATTAAACAACTTGTTATTTTTTTTTTCTGGACAAAAAAAGACTCACCGTGCAGAGGAGAGCAAGTGTTTCCTTCCATGATTTCAGAGGCCTAGTGTTTACTAAGCTCATCAGATCATTGTTGACCATTGCAGAAACAACCTGAAATATAAGAAATATCAGAGAAACCCTTGATGATGAATATAACAACACCACATCAACGCAGAGACATCATCATGAAGGGAATGGAAAAAGGTTCCCATATTTCCAATACAACAAGGCAAATTTTGACCACCTTCAGATAGGGAGAATGACTTGTTTTGAGGTATTGATCACGTGTGCGCTCCCACAAGGGAACACCACCAACATGAGCGATAACTAAAGCATCTGCTATTCTATTTGCAGTAATGCATTGTGCAACTGCCCCCTTGTAGTCCCCAACAACCAAAGCATGTTGAACAGCATCATCAAATGAAGGCTCAGAACTCTCTTCTTGCCCATCCAATTCTTGTTCGGATTCTTTTACAACAGGAACAGAGTCACCGGTAACGAATTCATTTCCAGAAGTTGACAAAGGTGTATCTGCCTTGGGGCTGGGAAGATTGTTAAAGAAATCTTCACCATTGTCAGCAAATATGGTTGGTTCTTTGTTTCCAGAAAATCCTTCTTTATTTGTTAAATTTTCATCAAGAGCAAGATCATTTATTTTCTCAGAGATGTCGTTCAATACAGTATCATTTTGTTCAGCAGGCATATTGAATCCAAGATGGGAAAGCAGCTTTGACCTCGCAGTTCCATCATCAGTAAACATAACCTTCATGAAGCCCCATGTTTCTCTCTCAGCCTCAGATCTGAGCATAAAATGGATTAAAGACAAATTGGAAGCAACAGACTGTGAAACCTAACTCAAATGTAATAACATAGGTCCAATATAGAAGGCATACTCAGACTCCTGAGATTTCTTTTCACACAAATGCATCAGTGATGACCTCTCCCCATTCTGTATTGCAGCCTCAAATTCAGAAGATCGACTTGCCAAACCATGTTCTGTAACTAATGTGTGCACATGGACCTAGAAAAAAATGAAAAGGTCAGAAATATGTGATCAGATGCTAAGGGAAATTAAGCCATATCCCATTGGACATACCTCTGACGATCCAGTTGGTGACTCAGCTGAGTGAAACGAAACAAGCTTGCCTCCAAAACCAAATGAGACTCCCGCTTTACGCTTGTACCATTTTGGCGCCCTCAAAGGTGCTACAAGGAATATAATGTGTATGAGAGCAGCCCACCACCTAAACTAACAGAAGTGCAAAAGAGAAACTAACACCACGTGACACACCAATCAGATAAAAGATGGAGAAATATAAAACAAAACAATGCCGGTAGTACAGACAACGGCGACGAGGCTATTATTTTTTTCTAAAAGAGAAGTTTGCACACAGAATAGCTAAGTGGACAACTAGGAACCATTAGACACCTGCATATAGACCAGTCTCTATCTCTAGCTCATTTGCTTTTTACAAATTGAATTAAGTTTTTTTGAATATTCTGGTGCTGTAACTCTGATTGACTTCCAGGAAACCCTCAGACAATTTGAATTGCCGCACTTAACGTCCAGGGAAGAAAAACTGACTCACGCAATATAACTACTATTTATGTCTGGGTGGATCCATTTTACTTGCTATTGATAGTGGAAGACAACAGTAAGACATTAATATCCACAGAATTTTACGGTACAGTACATGACTAAATTCCAATAGCCAAAGTCCAACACACGGAGATCCTTTATCTTCCTCTCTAGGCATGACCACATGATTTAATCGTGAAAATTCTTTCACAAGAACGTATACCTTTCACTTGCAGCACATAAGAAATGTTCAATGAAAAGATCAGGTAAAAGGAATGACATTGGAAGGATATAAATTAACTATGATCAGTTCATTCCCAACATTGAATTATGACCACGTCTTGTGCTCATCACCAAAACCACAAGTTCCAAAATGTTGTCTTTGGGGCAGGAAATGCCAAGGCATATGGACTGCCACACGTCATAAAAAGATGCAACCAACTAATCAATCCATTTTTTTTATACTACTAAACTCTGTGCCAGAACAAAATTGAATTCCACTTTTATCCATACAGATAAGTTAGAACAACATAACATTCTATCAAGTAAGAGATGTGATACCTGCACCAAAATCACTCTCTCCAACACCATATCGATCACAACCCTGCAAAGGAAACATAAGAAATTAAAATTTATGGAGAGAACCCTGAGGTTGAAGTGCAGGAAAAATGAAATTACCATACCCTGCCTTAACATCATAACCAGTCTACACAACATTTATCTCAGAAATAGAATCATCCACCAAGTAGCTAAATGATTTATCACTATGCATGTTATGCCAAGATGCCTTCCATCTTAAAATAGCATGAACACCGCCAGAAAATGATATGCAGTTAACTACAGAGACTTTTCTCACCCCATATGGCCGTTACGAAGCATTTTGCTTTCCAAGCGTAAATTAATGCAAGAGGCAGATTTAGTGTATGTTTGGTAAAGATTTTTGTAGATTATAAGCAGTTGGTCCTATGTAATGTGTAGATAAAAAGTGGATAAAAATTGTGGATCCTAAAAATTGTGTGGATAATAATGATTTTTAACCATTTTATAAGTGCTTATAAGCACTAACAAACATACACTTAATGCACTGTACATGCAAAAGGTGTATCTCCTATAGTTATATCCGTGAATTTAAGTTGCCATCCACCACTGCTAAATGTTAAAGCTACAGAAAATCAAAAGGGAAAATAGAGGACCAATGAAGCTGAGCTTCCAAGTTTCAGTCATTTACTGTGTCACTCACTACAACACTTCCCATCAGAAATTCAAAAGGCACAATCAGAAAAGTTCAGTAACAATCGAACTAACCTCAATATTATAAATGCCAATTTTCCCATCAAACGACGATGCTGATATGACCCCTGGAATCTTAGGATACCAGTGTACATCAAAATTCCAGTTGGTTCCAGCAGGCAATTCAGCCACAATCTGCACAAAGTTTTGCGTCAAACCATTGTTACCTGTTGCACAATGCTCGACTCCAAAAACTCTCTGCCAACCCCATTCCATCTCTTTCCCCATGTATATGAAGTAAAATAGCAAAAATTGAAAATAGAAAACGTAACAGAGAGGAGAGACTGAAGAAAAACACAGGAAAAAACAAAAAGGAGGACATTTCATTTAAAAGAAAGAACACATGTAATTCAACAAAGAGTTAGCAATCAAACTCACTTACCTCTCCAGATACAGTGTCCCAGCAAATGGTGCGGTTATCCTTGGCACAAGTAAGCAAATAGGAGCTGTCAATGGGGCACCATGACATAGCAATTACACCTGATGGAAATGATACAGCACAATTAAAATGAACACCTCAATGTTTAAAAGGCTCAAGTGGGTACCTAAGTGTTTTACCTCTGTGAGACTAGGTACAGCCTTGAGGCACAAGGCTAGAGAAAAAACAATATAATAATTGTAAGGAAACATAAAATAGATCAATAAAGTAGCAACAACGAGTTCTCAAATTAGTAATCACATAATAAAATTGTAATTCACCACTAGAAACAGAAACAACCTAGAAGTCTCCAATACTATCTATATTAATAGAATCTTTAAGAGAATGTTAAGATATTTGGTTCCCCCGTCATCATCCTCATCGCTCAGTTTCTCTCATCCTTTGTCGTTATCCTACACTTGCAATGATGCATTCCCCTTCCCCTTCGGTGTAAAGGCAGAAAACAAAAGGAAAAAACTCAAAATGTTCTAGGCTATAAAAAAATATAGCCCAAAAGGCTGAGGCTAGTAATGAAAAGCCTAAGAAAGCCAAGACAAATGTGCACAATAATCAATCACCCTGAAGCTTAGCCTAGAGGCGTAAGCCTCATTAATCTAGGGCACAAGCCTTGCCGATGACACTCAAGGCATAAGTGTCGAGGCATTTAATAAATGCCTTTAAAATGCATTGCACCTTCAAGCTCCAAATTGAACTTTGGAATAAACTGATACGAACAACTTGTAAATGAAAATCTTGAACCAAAAATGTAAGGAGATACAACTCACACTTCAAGCAACCGAAACAGAATCAAAATGAAAGATAAGGTGATAGATGCCACCAGCCAAAAAGCTTCTGGTTCAGTTAGCTTGTGAAAGAGCATGGTGAAAATGAAGAAAAGGAAAAAGCATATCATATCACTCTTATTATTGTCTTTGGGATCTTAAAATTTGTTCCTCTGCTTGAAATCCTCTAAGTACATCAATCATATTGTTGTATATTCACTCTTAACAAATAAAACAGCAATCCTAACTCTCCAATGTTCTACATTTACTCTTCCAATCACTAAAGCATGCTCTCTTCTTTATTTATAATTAAACCCATATAGCAAATGAAATGAATCCTCATAATTCCCTATTTCGAGCGATCAATGACTTCAACAAATGTTTATGGTGCAATGAGTATTCAGAATCAGGTTTTTGGAGAAGTATGTGCCTATATCTTCAAATGTTCGGCCAGTTCCCATCCTTCCACAAAGCACATAATTGAATTTTATTTCTTGAAGGCCTATACTTGATAGTTTTTTTCCTGATTTAGAACCACAAAAAATCTGATTGTAACTTAAAGTTGCCCGGACAAATACGTTCATGATAATTGATAACATCAAAACAGCCTAGCATTTTATTTCAGTTCTATGAGCATTGACTTGTGAGAAAATATTTACAACCGAATAATAGCATAACCTAGGGCAACTTACATTAATTTCCTGTTACAAGAACTTAAAATTAGTCTAGATCTTTTCATTCTAGAATGTAACTAGGTGAGCTTTCGTGGCTTCAAAGTTTTGGATGGGACCATGTGCAAACATTAGTCGGAACTACGGATTTAATAAGTTCAGTTTCCATTACTTCATTTGTCTGCAAATATTCAAAACTCTTCCTTTCGTCTTTCCATGCTGGTTAGAGGCCATTGCATTTGTAATCATTCAAAAAGAACCCAATGTTAGGCAACTCAAAACTATTTTCTTCTGCTTTTTCTGCAACATCCAACAACTATATAACACAACGAGGCCAGTAGAAAAGGAACGTGACGGGCAACTCTAACAGGACCCAATCTTTTTCATAACAGAAGAACTTTAGAAGAGGGGAAGGCAAGGAGTTCTCAATTACAAAGGAAACCAAAGATCTATGACCAAAATTTCATTTTATCCAAAATTAATTTGCTGAAAGTCACAATTTGATCAATGAGTAAGGACTGTAGTCTTTTTATTTTATTTACTTCTCAGGCGTGGGGGATGAGGTTGCGAGAGAAACAGAAACCAAGCAACAATACACGCTTCATAACTAGAAACATATTCTTCACTGTCTTCATTGCTCATAAAAGCAAAACTGGACGTTATATAGGGAGAGATCTTCCACAACCACCCCTTGAAGTTTGTTTATTAGTCATGTGTTGTTCAAGTGTGTGTTAGAGAGAGACAGTTTGCGTGTTTGTGTACATGCGCATGTGCGAGAGAGATTCCAACCCTCATTACCAATAATTGATTTCTGTCACTTGCAGTTCATGAAAAGATAGGCAAGATAAAATCCACTTAAATAAGAGAAGATATAATCAATTTGAGAGAGCTTAAAAGCTGGAAAATTAAACGCTACAAAATCAACTTGAGAAACTTAAAAGTGAATTATTAAATACTAGTATACCTTTAGTGTGACCTACGAACTCTTTCACTGGAGACATGACATTCCGCATATCCCATAGCTGTACGAGAGCAATAACCAATTACAAGGGTAATGAGTTGAGCAGATTCAAAGCTATATCAAGTCATTTAATCAAGTCATTTAACCAAGACCAATACAAACTCATTACCCTAAGAGAAGGAGAACTATCTTCATCTGAAGCGACAATGAGCTGAGTAGCAACATCAGGATTCCACTGCAAGACAGAGCACCTCCTCCTAATTGAATCTGAGAAACTGCAAATTGGCAAATTCAAGTTCAGAAACACGGAGAATAGTTCTCCGTGATTAAAACGTACAATAAGTTGAGAGCCGAACATTTGATGGCAAGCAATTTACCTAATGACTGGCTTTTGCTTCTTCAGATCCCACACAACTGAAATTACAGAAAAGTATTTTTAATACAAAAGTGAAACGGCGAAGCGAATAACATATTATTCAAAAGCCTCCTTACCGGTAGTTCCATTAAATGAAGTGGAGGCCAGTATATGCTGAACCTTGCTATTCCAGGACAAAAATGAAATTTCACCTTGAGTAGCTGATACATTACCCTGCAAAAAACAGCTAAGAAAGTGAGTATCCTCAAGTAGATGTCACAGGCATAATCAATAACAAAAGTAGCAGCGTGCAATTGAAGTAACGAAAGCAAATTCAAGCATAGAGGGATGTTAATAAACTGAACCCCATTAGCCTTACAAAAATTAGCACATTCCCATGCTTAAAATTAAACGAATAGAACATGTTTGTTAGTCAAATAGCAGAGTATAAACGTCATGCCCTTGTACTTCCATTCAGTTTTCCATTTGGGTACTGGAAAAATATGGCAGTTGGTTATTCAATAAGAAAGGATGATCATGAGATGGAATAAGTCAGGCTAACTATAGTGTTAAAGATAGTTTAAATTCCATTCTCAGAGGATACTACAAATTAATAAAAAGAGACTTCCATGAATTTTGTCCATTAATTACAAGAAATGTCAGAGATAAATTTGAACTACATGAGTACACAGTTAGAGAATAAGCAGTTTTCCTTTAAGATCAAAAATTTGTTGAGAAAGGACAGGTAATTGTGTCATTGAAATATAATCAACTGACCACAAGAAATTGGTTACGATTCCTGCCGGATTTAAATAAAGAAAAGATTCACATATGTACTTCATATCTCCTTCCAACACTGACAAGAATATTGGGAAAAAACAATTCTTGAATTGTAATATAACAAAAGATGGCAAATCATCAAGCTGCTCCTTCATGCTAGCAAAACTAATAATAATTTCTTGATTTCACGAATTGTAAAAACCAATTAATAGTCATTGATTGTGTTGTTACCTCAACTTTTCATGAAAAATATTAATAATGATCCAAGGAGAATAAGCCCCATCTTGCACCAACAAGGTTACATCATATTATCTCCAAAAGAATGCTAATAAATCTTCCTTACAGACTAAATCGAGAACCACCTTTGAGACGAAATAGAAATCTAAGCGAGCTTTTGATGCCCAACTTTTCAATACCCCAACAGACTGTAATGTTTCCAAATGAAAGATTATTATAATCATATGGTTCATTTTCAGTTTCCCCAAAATAGTAATTTATTTTCAAAGGAGGAGCAAGAAAATAAAACACCTTAGAGTGAAGGTCTTGCAAGATTCTTCAGCTCATACATTTACCTGGTACATATTTTTTATTTCAGACTCTATAGTACGTCACAAAATGCAAGAGCCAAAATGCTAAATTTGAGGTTTGTGAAGGGCCAGAGAGAATCATGGAAGGAGCGGTAGTGAATTCCCATTGCGTATTGTGTGTGCTTGGAAGGAATGTAACAGAAGAGCTTTTGACAATATCAAAAAACTCCGTAAGAAATATTCAGAGATTATTATTATTTTTTCTGTTCCCTGGATCTGACAATCCCTCCCTACTAGTACAGATTCTTAGATATGTTTTCTGATTAGCATAGAGTTCGAAACTTGTAAATTTGTATGCATATAAATCTCCCGTTCTCTTATATTTATGAGTGTGTGCGTGTGTGCATTGTGAAGTCAATAGCTGAAGGTTTCTAGCAATTGACATGCGAACAAATTGTTGAGGCCCTCAACCTGGACAATTGTTGAACTTGGATATGAATTTGCACAGGTTGCAATAGGATATCAGAAATCACTATATTTCTGTTTTGTATTATTTGTCCACCATGTTTCATTGTAACTTCAATTTAACTCAGAACTATATTTGGACCTGAGCCGTGTAATCTTGTCAAGTAGAAATTACATATACTGCATTTATCTGATTTAATATCTGCAAAAAAATATAGAGTGCAAAAATAGAGAAGGAGCCTCCAAGATATGCACATCATGGCTCTGTGATAACACAACTTTCTAAAATGGGAGCCTGATTGTTGGATATCCCTTTGAAAAACCCCCGGGAAGCTCATTTTACTCTATGCTCACTCCCATATCCTCCCATATATACACCTCTCGGCAGGAAATATTCTATTGTCAGGAAAGAAGTCAGAGAAAGTATGACGCTTCCCATTATCCTAATAATTAACTCTTCACATAACAAGAAGTTAAATTTGACGCTGTCCATTAGAAACCATGATACATATTTACAGTATTAGAATTCCAATCTAACGTAGTAGTCTTTGTAATAATTGAACTCAGTCATTGCACCCACAATATAATATAACACCAGCTTAGGCATAAACCAATTTCTCTAGCTATCTTCAAGGGTTTTAACATTCGTTAATGATGTAAAGCTTCCTAAAAACTTAACCATTTTCTTCTAAAACCCCAACCCACCCCAACCCAAAAAAGAGAAAAAAATAATGAAAACTAAAAAATGAAGTAGGAAACACTGATAGTTTGAATGGAGTCTCTCTCTCAAAAAACGCGCGCAGTACAACAACTACTGGTTTACAATATAGCTTTTGAACTCTTCTACTTGAGTTTTTCCTCCCAAACTACTATGTAAACATAAACTGTAGGAATTTGAATTTCAGAATTGTGCATACAAATGTTAGTTGTGGAGTTCACAGATTAGCAAGGAAATCTGTAGGAAGCAATGACGGTTGGCATCTTGGCATCATTAGTTCACTTCCCAAATATATTTAGCAGTTGTCAATTTAAAAACTCAAGCAGAGGAAAAAGGTTTCCTGCAGCAGACTTCATAGCTACATTGTTTCATACCTTTAGAGGAGGAAAATGGCTTGGTTCTGATGGTTTTGATACATCCCATATATAAATTTCACCTTCATCAGCCCCAGAAGCAAGAAGGTTTGGGGAAAGAACATTAAACTCCAATCCGCGAACCTGGAGAGAGAGGCAAGTTAAAGCACGTCATTCTACCACTGCCCGGCAAATAGGAAATAAATCAAAACAGTGAAAATGCATGAAGCATACACAATACAAAAACCAAAACACTTACAGGCCCTCTATGTTTTGAAAGTTGGCCAACCAAAGCATTTTCACTTGTCTCGGAACCCTTTTTAGTGTCAGAACTAATAGAAGCATACCAAAAAAAGGAATCAAGACCTTATGAAAGCAAGAAAAACTAAAAACAGCTGCAGAATAATAAGTAGTCGTGCAATATAAAATCCAAATTTGTGATTTCAGCAAAATTCTTGAAGAGACTCAGTACATTGCATCATCAAAGAATAATTTTCTCCTATTCTAATTTGGGAGATGTAGAACAGAGAAATGGCAAATAAATTCTGGATGCCAATCATTACCAACAAAGTGCACAAATGAAGGAAGCACATTCTAGCAACAAAGAAGTAAGAGAATACATTGTGATACACAAAAACACAACAATTCTAAAGTTGGCAAAAGGCAGCTCAGAAAGAATTGCTTCTGCGTGCCATAAAACTGTACTATAACAGATACCTAATCTTACAGTGTTCAAAGCATACAAAAATAATTAACAAGAGAAGGAAATATGAACCAAATGAAAAACAAAAAAATCATTTATTCGAATTGTTGTACCCAAAATATAAAAATGCTACACAAATGAAAAAAATAAGATAGAACGGGATTAGATAATGCAACACAAATTGAAAATTCTATAAATAAAAATAATCTCTTTCAGAAATGATGTATGCCATTGAGCCCCTACTTAAAAGAAAATGCTGCCGAATTTCCAGTTCAATTCAGTAGACATACAGTGATCCGTTCAATAGTTACAAAATTTAAAATTTTCATCATTCCTGTAAAATAGAAAGTAGCAATCATCAAATGCATTATGCATATGAGATAATATGAATTATACAGCTACATATGATTTGATTAATAATTATAAAGTTCGTTAAAAGCTATGTTTTCCTGCATTTTCGATTCAGAACAAGAAAGAAAAGCTGTAAGTATCAAATATCAAATGCAAGATAATCGAATTCAAAACAATATTAGCATACATCATCAGAATATTGATCCAAATAATCAATTGCTAAAATTTGTATATCTTTGCTAATGAAACGAAATCAACATTCAAATTCACTCACTCCAACACTCATCAAATAACAAAAGAATAAAAAATCGAAAAGAAATTCAATTATACAAAAAACTGAGAATCCGAGGACAAAATTCACCAGATCAGGGTCTTGGGATTCCAAAGGCCAATGTTGCCATCTACCAGGCCACCAGCAATGAGGCCAAGCGGAAACTCCTCAGAGTTGGCGGGACCCTTTCCCCAGGAAATCCGATTGAAGCGCTCAGAACTGGGGACCGTGCCAGCCAAGATCAGCTGACGATCGTCGGACACAAAGTCAAGCTCAAAGATGTCAAGATTAGCAGAGGAACTGAACTGAAGATCCACCGCCCCGGCCATTGTCCCCGCCGCCATGTACGGACCCTCAGGCGCGAAAGCAGCCGAGGCCGATCTGTTCACCCCCTTTATACACGACGCCATCACCTCCTGAAAATTCAATCCTCTACGTATACGTGGGGGTGTATATAGAGAGAGGAAGGGAGATTCAGATTTATAGAGATAGAAGAATTGTATGTATAGATCTAGGTTTAGGGAAGAACTGAAACTGGATCGAGAGAGAGAGAGAGAGAAGAGGGATTGAGTGCCTGAGTTTTCTCTCTCTAGGGGTTTTTATTTTATTTATTTTGCTTTCGGTTTTTTCTTTTCTGTTGCTTATGTTTCGATTTTTTCACTTGTTTTCATGAGAGGAGAGTGAGATGTTGGATAGTGGGGATGTTATCGGAAATTCAGTCTGTGATTTGTCAAGAAACGAATGAAGTGACGCCACGTCGGTTTGGAGTGCAACGTGTAGCTTAATGACGGAAATACCCCTTCCACGTCTTCATCTATCATCAAAATCTCAACCAAAAGAAAAATGGAGTTAAGAATGAATTAAAAATGTACTAAATTTATCGAGAAAATGAGTATTAAATGAAATATGAAGTGGATAAATAATTTTAAAAGTCCATCAGTCATAAACTTACAATAAATAAAGAAAAATTTAAGTGATGGAAATTTTAAGTAAGCAGCTTGTTTAATCAATTATATCAGCTAAACTTAATTATTGGCCCATAAGAGGGAGCTAATAGCACATGCTATTCCAATGGAGTGTTTGTCAATTCAAGAATACAAAGTCATTATCTCACGGATCGCATATCAGCTCAACGTTAATATTCATAATTATCGGAGATGATGGAGAAGTTGGCATAACATGAGATTAAGGGTGATCATAATGGGAGCAACTTCGTACAATGAGCAGAGAACTTAACAATAGTTTGGAGAAGCTACTTTACGGAGGGCTTGCCTAAAGAGTTAGAAAGCTTTATACCAAATCAGACAACAATCGGAGTCCGTTTGGTTGTGAAACGTAAGGGCCGAAGGTGATAGTGTCAAGTAGTGGTATTGTCATAATTGCATAATATTGCGACGAGAGCAATAACTTAATGATCGAGTATATATTAAAGTTGGAACTTTGTGGAGTTCATATTGAAAATATTAACTTCGTTACGGATCAAATGTAACGTCATTTGGAGGTAGGGAGCACCAGTTATGATTCATCGGCCAAAAGACATTTGTTAGTGTCACTTGAGTTATTTCTCCATATTTATTATAAAGGAGGACATGCTTGGTGAGCAATCAACCAGCCTCTCCCGTGCTTCCGTCCTAACGAAAGGGCAGCTTGCGGGCTAACCTTATACACAAAATGTGCAAACCTTAGGGGTCGCAGGACAACTAAGGGCCTGTGTTAGGCACTTCAAGATGTGGCTAAAGTACTCATTTGAGTTCAGGAACTCATCGAGACGGCGGCATTGGCTTTTGTGGTCTTCATTGGGCACCGGGAAGGAGCTTGAGGTTACCAATTAAGCATTGCTATGCTCCAAAGGATACGGTAACACCTCTAGGTCGAATGAGCTATCAAGGAAAGCATTCTAAAGGCCTCGTATACTAACTTGTGCGCTTTGGTTATGGGTTATAGCCTTGCCTCTAGTGTCCGCTGGCTAGAAATACTGTCATAGAGTGATGCTGCATAGTTGGGCAAATATGGCAAGATGTCGTTGTTGTTGAAATGAGTATGCTATGAAGGCACTTCAAATTATCCATGAATTGTCAGTTGGCACCGTTTTGGGCAAAGCCTAACGAAGGGCATATCGGTACACAATAAGCCAATATGTCCATATGAAGGGATGAGCACAATAATTGCGTTGTGGGGGCATCCAAACGACCTTCATTGCTTCGGACGGAGCTAGGAGAGCTCCCAACCATCGAGTATATTTCGAGAGGACCGTATACTGTGCATGTGTATGTGGGCAAGCTAGCTAAACTGGGTCCAACAACATTGATAATAGGCAAGCGCCTTGGAACCAAGTTCAGCGCATGGATGCATTTAAATGTTTACACGATAGTAAGTTTTGTGACAAAATGAGCAATGGGTCATGTCTAGAATCATGATGGATAAAGCAAAAGGTAGTCAAATAAAGTGAGACTATTACCACACGAGCGAAAAATAGTTGCGATGCGCGACAAAAAAAGTCGGCCCATGACACATTGTTTGGTTATACTTAAATTAACATTTAAGCTAGTCAAAATAGTTATACGTACTTTGTCTACATATTTCGTAAGACCCACCACTTACTACTCACTAGTATGTAAAACGTGCTTTGCACGTGATTTAATAATGGTGTTGTGAGATATATGTTTATTCAAATATTTAAATAATTATAATTTAATTTAATACTGCATTAAAATACAAAAATCTGACATTAGAAAATACGGTGAAATATAATGTGTGTTGTTGCATTCAACAAAGTACTTTCTACAATTGTGTGGCCAGTATTGAACATCTATTTTTTAATGTCTCTAGTATAGTCAAATAATATCAATTAAAGAACACAAACAAAAAGAATAAAAAATAGTGTACATAAGTTCTTAAATATATCGAACACTTAAACCCATTGAATTTTCTTGTTTTATGAGCTGGCAAATGACTTATAACAAATCTTTGTAATTTAATATAGCTCTTCAACTATGAAAAGGTTTAACCCAAAATATCACATACAATTTGGACTCGTAACACCTCAAGTTAGGTAGATTTATCAATCAGTATATAAAAGAAAACAAAATAACATTTACATTAGAATTGGCAAATTAAACATTCTCATTTGCACAATTCAGTGCCCAGATGTCTTCACGTGAACTTATCCAAATTGTAATAGAGAAATACAGTAATATTATCAAAACTAAATATTGTAGTGATTTAAGCATCTTATTCACGTTGGAGCATAAATAGTTAAGAAAAATTAGTTTAAGAAAAATAGATAACAATTCAATTCAAAAGCATAAAAAAAAAAATAGAAATAAGATACGTACCAATAGCAGATTGAAACCATTATTGAAGTTAGCTCACAAAATTTTTTTTGTCCAGAAAATCTGAAGCCGCAAGTCATTTAGATATGTAAACAATATACAAATACGCATGATCATGCACAATAATTAAAAAATACACCGTAACCTTTATAGTGAAATACAAATTATTATTTTTTTGAAATAAGAAGAACATTGAGAGAGGATTATTCACATTAACTAACAAAAACCACAATCACAAATACAAATATTCAAATGAAATCTTTATGGACATCACAGACTACATAATTACCTTCAAATAAAACAACTTTAAACTTCAATTAGACCTTAAATAAGTTGAATAAATTGTTGGTAGAGCGTCATTTACTATTAATCTTGTAACTGACCAAATCCATTATCACAATTCAAAAAAAATATTTTCAAAATCCAATAATTAAATATAATAAATAGTGATTTAGTTTTTTCAACTTCTAGGGATTATATATGATTATAAATGCTAAATTTGGAGTTTAATTATAATATTAACTCAAGGACAAATTAGAAAATATAAAATATTAATAAGGACATATTTGTCCAAAAATATTTCTCCCTTTAAACTCCTTTTAAATTAGTATAGATATAGATTTATTATTTGCACATTTCACAATACTTATAATTTATGAACGGCTTATTTGCACAAATGGTCCCTGACTTTTGCACTTACTGCGGGTTGAGGACCTATCGTTTCATTTTTGGCAGTTTAGCCCCTATTTCAAATATTTTTGGTGGCAATGGTCATTTTCATCAATTTCCATCCAAATGACCGTGAAATTTGACGGTGGCCATTTTTTTATTTAAAAAAGACCTATTTGCACAAATGGTCCCTGACTTTTGTAAAGAAAAATTTGCAGCAAAAGTCCCTAATCTTTCAGAAAGTGTTGAAAAGTCTCATAACCTTCTAATCCTAACACATATGACCCCAAACCTTTTTGACAATTTTACTCATAACTTAAATAAATTAAAAATAACTCATAAACCTTTTCAAAAATACAAATAAGTCCTAAATATTTTTATTTTTTTACAAATTTATACTTAAAATAATAAAAAGTGTGTCATCAAATCTTAAAACTTTTAATTTTGTTCACCAAAATGACATTTAAAATGTGTTTGATTAAAATCAAAATATTTAGTAAAAGTTGTTGAAATGTGTGGTTGAAAAGTTGTGGGACCATAAAATGTGTGGTTAAAATTAATTGTTGACTTTGACTTTAGCTTTTAGCAAAATCAAAATTGAAAACAAACTGGCTCTTAGGGTCTCTACAGATTTTGTCCAGTGGTCCATTAATTAACAAAAAAATTATACCCATGATCAAAATTTCACCAATTTAAAATTTTAATTTATTTCTCATACCAATTTAAAAAAAGGTGGTGGTAGACAGGAGATTGTGAAGAACTTTTTTTTTAATTATTATTTAGTAATTGGTAGGGCTGGCAAATTGCCCAGATGGACTGACCCAATCCAAAATTAGACGGGCCACATAAAAAATTGGACTGGCCTAACCCTGACCCAATTTTACATGGGCTGGTATTTGCTAAGCCAACCCAGCTCGATTTTGGGCCACAGGGCTAATGGGCCAACCCAACTTACATTTTTAACTTATTTTTTCAAAATAATTACTTATAATTTTATAAAAACAAAACAAAATCCACCACCACTTTTTTTTTAATTTGTACTTTTGAAAAGCTTAGGGTCTCAAAATAAAATTATCGGGCCAGTCCGATTGACTAGTTGTACCGGGCTAAATTGACCTAATTTTTATTTGATCAATTTTTTATTGGACCAGCCCAGCCCAGAGAGCGGACTATCTGGGCTAGCCCACTGGGTTGGCCCATTTTGCCACCTCTAGTAGTTGATATGAAAAATAAATTAAAATTTTAAATTGGTAAAATTTTGATCATTGGTATAATTTTTTTTGTTAATTAATGGACCACTGGACAAAATCTGTAGAGTCTCTAAGAGCCCGTTTGTTTTCAATTTTGATTTTACTAAAAAGCTAAAGTCAAAGTCAACAATTAATTTTAACCACACATTTTATGGTCCCCACAACTTTTCAACCACACATTTCAACAACTTTTACTAAAAAATCTGATTTTAATCAAACACATTTTAAATGTCATTTTGGTGAACAAAATTAAAAGTTTTGGGACTTGATGACACACTTTTTATTATTTTAAGTATAAATCTGTAAAAAATAAAAATATTTAGGACTTATTTGTATTTTTGAAAAAGTTTATGAGTTATTTTTAATTTATATAAGTTAGGGGTAAAATTTTCAAAAAGGTTTAGGGTCATATGTGTTAGGATTAGAAGGTTATGGGACTTTTCAACACTTTCTGAAAGATTAGGGACTTTTGCTGCAAATTTTTCTTTACAAAAGTCAGGGACCATTTGTGCAAATAAGCCATTTTTAAATAAAAAAATGCCCACCGTCATCATTTGGATGGAAATTGATGAAAATGACCATTGCCGTAAAAAACATTTTAAATATGGGCTAAACGGTCAAAAATGAAACGATAGGTCCTCAACCCACAGTAAATACAAAAATCAGGGACCATTTGTACAAATAAGTCATTTATGAACAATTAAAAAATAATTTCAACATTGTCAAACCAAAACAAACTAAAAAGCATTTTGTTGAAAATAGATAACTTTGATCATTTTTAAATATTTTGTTTAAAGAATAAGGGTGTTAAAAGTGGACGAGTCGCTCAGACAAGTTGTGACTCGACCAATGACCGACCGATTTGGTTTGTTTTGGATCGCAGGTTGGGCTCCCTTTGTAGGCAGGGCATGTCATGCTAGAGATTCCAACTTGGTGTTTTATTTAAATTGGTCTTGTCCAAATCAAAATAAAGGAAAATTACGTCCATTATGGAAATTTTATTAAAAAATTAAAATTACAATTAAAATTTTAATTAGTTGAAAAATACGATATTTGACATTCTATTGAATAAGTGACATAGTATGGCTTAGCTCTTCGCGCATTCCACAAACTTTTTTAATAGAGAGAATTTTTTTAATAAATAAACTTAGTTGATCTTTTAATAAAAAATTGACTAAACATGTTACTTTATAATGTAAGGTATTAATTAACATACAATACAACAAAAAATAAAATTAAGTACTAAATATTAATTTAAATTATTCTCATAAGCACATTGTTAGTCAATAGCCTATGGTGGGAAGTTTGTGAAAGCTGAACTGGTCGAATGTCTTCGTTTCACATATAAAAGACGAAACGTAATAAGGGGCCAGGATTAGAAAAAAGAGTCGAGTTCGTCAAGCTCGACTATTGAGACAAACAAAATAAATGTTATATTAAAAAATAGTCAAATTACATATGTTGTAACCTTTGAATTAAAAAGCGATCACGTTAGTTTCAAATATAGAGCATCAATCCATATCTAACGCAACAAAAATAAAATTAACAACTAAATATTAGTTTAATAAATTCTTATAATCACATTGTAACCTTAGCCAAAGACACAGACATATCATGTTAGTTTCTAATGTAGAACTTTAACTTTTATATAAAACAATAAAAAATTATAGTAACATGTAATTATTAATTTAAGATGTTTTTATAAGCACATTGTATGTTTAGTTATAGATGTTTTATTAAAAAAGTCAAATCACACCGTCTGTGACCTTTTAATTAAAAGTAATATATCATATCACTTTTTCATTTCTCTTGAGCTCCAAAAAGAATGTGAGAAGATTATTGTCTAAAATATTTATCAGATAATTTCTTCACTTTATATTATTGTATAGTTATTGCATGTCTCGTTGGATTCAATTTTATTCTAAAAATATCACCCCCTCAAGATTTCTGTATGTGCATCTATTAGGGTGACGATTCAAGTTATTGTAAAATTTATGTACTTGTTGTCTTTTTTTCATTTTCCACCATCATAGATGAAGATATTGATTTTATTCATGTCTCCCAAAAATACAGACATACATACATTATTATCTAAGTAAAATAGTCATATGATGGCATAGAAGATATAGCTTTGGCTTATTTGGACGTGAGGGATCGTGATCGTCATTTTTCAAAGAAATGGACATAGAATTTGCATACGTGCTAAGAATTTATACTATAATATGTTTTCGGAATCGTTTTGACGAGCATCACATAAAGTCAATGTCGGTATTTTGTCCGAAAAGCCACGTTGTGGCAAATGGATCAGTACAAGTCTTGACCAAAAGCCAAGTTTGTCGAACTCGATCAAAAGGGAAATAAGAACCGGGAAGACTGTCAGTTCCTCCGCTCCCAACTCTTAGAATAGAAAGAAAGTCAACCAATGCCTTAGTCTTGCCTTAAAGCTTAAAGAGCCGATCATTATGTTTTTTTTTTGTTTTTTTAATTTATTTAAGTAAGGGGCAAAATTGTCAAAAAGACTATTTGTGGACCATCTATGCGAGTAAAATGAAAGAATGGAGACAATATCTGCGAATAAAATTGATGTGGATGATATTGTTACAAAACTGAAAGAATGAAGATTGTAATTAACTAAAAAAAAAACTACCACATGATTGCTTTTGCCTATTTCCGCCCTTACAATTTAGGTTTTGTTTGATTTTACTTAAAAATTTGTTAAAAAACTAAAGTCAGTGAACAATTAATTTTAACCAAATATTTCATTAGACCTATAACTTTTATCAACTTTTTAACTACACACTTCATCAACTTTTATTAAAATTTACAAAAAATTGATTTTTATCAAAATCGAACGACACTCAAGAAGAAATATATGTTACCAAATTAATTGCAACACATAGTATCATGTCGAGTTTTGCAATCGAAAAATGATTGGAACAAAAAATCTTCTTATGATTCCAAGGATATTTTGAGATACTAGTCTTACAAAATGTGTGAATAAAAAATATATTTGACCAATTTGATCAGCTTAAGACAAATAATCACTAATGTTTTTGCATGTTTGAGCCCTTATAACCTAAAAGAAATCTATATTAGTATTGATAATGACGACCTCTTAACAACTGTTTAATAAGCTAGAAGAAGACTACAAAATTCTGGTGTATTATAGGAGGGTAACCTCGTCGTCAAACTTTCAAAATGTCATTTTAGTCACCAAACTTTTATTAATATAGATGTTCATCGAAATTACAAAATTGTTTTAATTAAGGCATTGGCCATGTAAGCGTTCGTTGATTTAAGGGATTTGGTGATGTATGGCCATCTTGTTTGGTTCAGTTTAAACTATAATTTAAGTTAGTAAAATATACTTTTTATCTACAAATTTCGTAGAACTCACAATTTACTATTCACTTATTATCCATACATTCTCTAAAACTCAGAACTTATAAGCATTTAAAAATATTAATTTTAGTAGTATCGAACATGCACATGTCCAAAATAGCATTGATCTTTGATTTGAGTGAATAAACTCATGGGTTAAAAATAGTAATACTAGTATATACCGCTTACCCGCGATGGGATTCGACTGTAAGTTACAATTCAAATTCAATGACAATTCAATATCACAGGGCTGCAAAATAAAAATTAATAATGATTAATAATAGCACATTTATATTACCAAATGAAATGAAAGTAAAATCATCATATACCACGAATCCAAAAGCTTTAGTTCCAATAGGTTCATTTTTTACTCTCATTTGTAGAAAGCTGGACTAGGAGTCAAAAGAAGGAAAATTTCTCTAATTCTAATTTCAAATCCTTAATAAGAGATTTTTATGCAACTAGAATAATGCTGAACCCAAGGCGGATGGGGGGGGCCTGACTACAGTCCCGGAAAAAAGTCTTTTTTTACAGTCTAATTTTTTTTTTCTTAGTAACAGCCCGTGCGAATTTTTTTTTTCAGTAGTAGCCTGGGCTTAAAAAATTCCTGGATTCGCCACTGGCTGAACCGAACATTTTGTGACATCTCCAGCCACTTTCAAGTAGAAATATAAACTAAAGCTTTAAGTTTGTTGTCTTAGCAGCTAAAGTTAGTGGGAAAGTTTAGACTTCATCTAACAGTTCGTTGTCTAAAAACAATTATAATAGCCTTCTTGAAAAATTTAACAATCAGCCTTCATACAATTGGTATAAGACCATGCATTCATCTTAGGGGGATGTATTCAAATTGAGACTTTTAAAGACTTTTAAGTATTTAAAAGTTTAGAGGTATTCAATGTAGACTTTTTAAGAATCTCTAAAAGTATTGGTGTTTTCAATTGAGACTTTTAGAGACTTTTAAAAAGTCTATAAAAGTCACGGGGTATTCAATTAAAACTTTGTATGAGTCTATAAGTTACAGAGTATTCAAATTGAGAAAAACTTCTAGAGATTCTCTATTTACCAGACTTCTGGAGACTTCTGGAGACTTTTTAGTGAAAAGTATATATAGCAAATCTAAAAAAGTGTCTCTCATCTACCGTGAGATTTGTGAAGACTTCAGAGCCCCAAAATAAAGAACGTCCATTTTTTTTCACTTTTAGGGTTTTTTCGTATCTCTTCCATTCAAGTAAGAATTTGTTGTAATCAATAATATATATGCAATTGTATCTAGAATTTGCAGTAATCAAAACTTTGATATCACAGTAGTCTTGTGTCAAAATTTGAGGATATTTTACATGATGAATTTACACTATTTTGATTAATGTTAGTGGGAGTCAAATTTTTCGCTTAATTAATAAAAATTATTCCATAGTAATAGTTTGACATTGTACTAAAAATCTTTTGTTTTACTTTGATTATTTTATTAAGGGCAAAGTTGACAAGAGCCCTATTTTTTGTAAAAAAGTTGAAAAATACCTCTTTTTTTAATTTTTCAAAAAATACTTTATTTTCATGGTTTGATTTAAAAAATACCTCATTTTATTAAAAATAATATTTTAAATTATGATGATGATGTGGCATTTATTTTAAATTAAATTATGATTATGAGTTGGCATGATGATGTGGCATTTATTTATTTTATGGTAGTCCATGTACTTTATATAATATTCACTTTAGTCCTTATATTTTAAATTATATTTCAATTAAGTCATCCAAAAATTACATCATAGGTCCTTAATCTTTTATATTTTTACACTTTAGTCCCTAAATTTTAAATTATATTTCAGTTAAGTCCTCCAACAATTGCATCTTAGGTCCTTCAACTTTTTACATCTTTACACTTTGGTCCTCAAGTTTTCAATTATTTTTCAGTTAAGTCCTCTAAAAATTGCATCTTAGGTCCTTCAACTTTATACATGTTCAAAGTTTGTTCCTCCAAATCCTTGATTTTAGTGGCCAAAATAATTGCAATTTTAGTGGTCAAAATAAGTTCACTTTCAATTAAATCTTTGACTTTACACTCGAATTTTCATGAGAAACATGTGTCATTTCATCAATTTCATTGAAATTAATACTTTATAATTTACTCATTTTATTATTTTTTTAAAAATATATTATTTTCATTTAAAATTAATATTTTAATTTTTCATTGAAAAACAATATTTTTTAATGGGTAACATATATGTTACTATATATGTTACTTCCTCATATTTCATTAAAATCAATATTTTACCATTTTTCTATTTTTATAAATTTTTTAAAAATACATTATTTTCATTTAAAATCAATATTTCAATTTTTCATTTTAAAAAAATATTTTTTAATTGGTAACATATATGTTACTATATATGTTACTTCCTCATATTTCATTAAAATCAATTTTTTACCATTTCTCTATTTTTATAAATTTTTTAAAAATACGTTATTTTCATTTAAAATCAATATTTCAATTTTTCATTTTAAAAAAATATTTTTATACCAATAACATATATGTTATTATGTGTTACTTGTTCATTTGCAATAAAATCAATATTTTATAATTATTTAAAAAATTCGTTATATTTCTTTAAAATTAATATTTCAATTTTTTTAATATTAAAACAACATTTTTACACGTGCAACATATATGTTACTTCCTTATATTTCATTAAAATCAATATTTTACTATTTCTCTATTTTTATAAATTTTTTAAAAATATATTATTTTCATTTGAAATCAATATTTCAAATTTTCATTTAAAACAACATTTTGATACTAGTAACATATATGTTACTATGTGTTACTTGTTCATTTGCAATAAAATCAATATTTTATAATTATTTAAAAAATTCGTTATATTTCTTTAAAATTAATATTTCAATTTTTTTTATTTTAAAACAATATTTTTACACGGGTAACATATATGTTACTTCCTTATATTTCATTAAAATCAATATTTTACTATTTCTCTATTTTTTATAAATTTTTTAAAAATACATTATTTTCATTTGAAATCAATATTTCAAATTTTCATTTAAAACAACATTTTTATACTAGTAACATATATGTTACTATGTGTTACTGCTCATTTGCAATAAAATCAATACTTTATAATTGTTTAAAAATACGTTATTTTTCTTTAAAATTAATATTTCAATTTTTTTAATTTTAAAACAACATTTTCACACATGTAACATATATGTTTTTACATGTTACTTCCTCATTTTTTATTAAAATCAATATTTTACCATTTCTCTGCTTTTATAAATTTTTTAAAAATACATTATTTTCATTTAAAATCAATATTTCAAATTTTTATTTTAAAAAAATATTTTTATACTTGTTACATATATGTTACTACTATGTGTTACTTGTACATTTGCAATAAAATCAATATTTTATAATTATTTAAAAAATACGTTATTTTTCTTTAAAATTAATAATTTAATTTTTTTTTTTTTTTAAAACAACACTTTTACACGGGTAACATATATGTTACTATATGTTACTTCCTCATTTTTCATTAAAATCAATATTTTACCATTTCTCTATTTTTATAATTTTTTTAAAAATACATTATTTACATTTAAAATTAATATTTCAATTTTTTATTTAAAAACAACATTTTTATACTAGTAACATATATGTTACTATGTGTTAATTGCTCATTTACAATTGCTATTTTATAATTTATATTCTTGTAAATGTTTTTAAATAATACATTAATTTCGTCTAAAATCAAATATTTCTAATTTTCATTTTTTGAAAACAATACTTTTACGCGGGTAACATATATGTTACCATATTTGATAACATATGTTACTTCCTCAATTTCATTAAAATCAATTTCTAGCAAATTATATCCTTCTATAATTTTTTGAATTATGAATTATTTTAAATAAAAATAATATATTTAATTTATTCACTTTTAATATCAACAATTTGACACGAGTAACACATATGTTACCACATGTGTTACCCTATGTTATTTCCTTATTTACAATACAATTGCTATTTTATAATTTATCTTCTTGTAAATATTTTTAAACAATACATTAATTTCGTCTACAATCAAATATCTCCAATTTTTATTTTTGAAAACAATACTTTTACGCGGGTAACATATATGTTACTGTATTTGTTAACCTATGTTACTTACTCAATTTCGTAAAAATCAATTTTTAGCAAATTATGTGCTTCTACAATTTTCTGAATTACGAATTATATTAAAAATATGTATATATATATATATATATATATATATATATATATATATATATATATATATATATATATTTAATTTTTTCACTTTTAATATCAACAATTTGATACAGTTACCACATGTGTTACCCTATGGTACTTTTTCATATATGTTACTATGTGTTACTTGCTCATTTGCAATAACATCAATACTTTATAATTATTTAAAAATACGTTATTTTTCTTTAAAATTAATATTTCAATTTTTTTTTATTTTAAAACAACATTTTTACACAAGTAACATATATGTTATTACATGTTATTTCCTCATTTTTCATTAAAATCAATATTTTACCATTTCTCTATTTTTATAAATTTTCTAAAAATACATTATTTTTATTTAAAATCAATATTTCAATATTTCATTTTAAAAAAATATTTTTATACTAGTAA
Organism: Forsythia viridissima; assembly: GCA_030279155.1. Classification (NCBI taxonomy): domain Eukaryota; kingdom Viridiplantae; phylum Streptophyta; class Magnoliopsida; order Lamiales; family Oleaceae; genus Forsythia; species Forsythia viridissima. Next base: position 11,469,300 of record CM059045.1, on the reverse strand, counting down.
CATATATGTTACTATGTGTTACTTGCTCATTTGCAATAAAATCAATATTTTATAATTATTTAAAAAATACGTTATTTTTCTTTAAAATTAATATTTCAATTTTTTATATTTTAAAACAACATTTTTACACGGGTAACATATATGTTACTATATAATAACATATATGTTACTATGTGTTACTTCCTCATTTTTCATTAAAATCAATATTTTACTATTTCTCTATTTTTATAAATTCTTAAAAATACATTATTTTCATTTAAAATCAATATTTCAAATTTTCATTTAAAAATAATATTTTTATACTAGTAACATATATGTTACTACGTGTTATTTGCTCATTTGCAATAAAATCAATGTTTTATATTTATTTAAAAAATACATTATTTTATTTTAAAACAATATTTTTTACACTAATTATTTCATCATTTTTATTAAAATCAATATTTTACAATTTATCTCATTTTATAAAATAAATATTTTCACTAAAGGTGTGTCTAAATCAATTTTGGAAAAAAAATTACTTTTTGATCATCACTGTTTGTCCCATTTTATATTGTAAAATTTACATCTCAATTCAGCTTTTGGACTCCATCCCTGACAATCTTTATGCCACTGTTGACCATGTGAAAGTCTAGATTACCAAACTACCCTCATAAAACTAAAGTGCAATTCGTGTGATGGGAGTGCAGCACGGTCATTTCACGGTGAAAATGGAGAGCAGTTCTGGAAATTGTGTGTGTATGAGTAATTGCCTCGGTTATCTGAAGGCTTTACAAATAAATAATCTTTGTAGATTTCATTACCAGACACAAGGCACTTTCTAAAGATGCAAAAAGTGAACTCGTAATTCATGCATTTCCAGTCCAGATCTACAACCATAACAAGAATTTCAAACAATTTTAAAAATTATTGCCACATAGAACTCCTTGCAGCAGTTAAACCACCACCATAACCATAGATCCAGATTCAAATCAAGATCCAGATCCTACCTGAATCAAGATCCAGATGTTCGATGTCGGTAGGAGCCGGTTATGCAGTGAGCCAGAATCGATTGCCGGCACATGGAAGTAAGGAAAGCAAAGCAGTAATGAAAAAATGAATTTGATGGCGAAAAAATTAGGTTAACAGTGGTAAAAGAGGCAGAATTCGAATTTTATTGTGTGGATCTGACAGTGGTTTTGATGGAGATGGTTTGATCCATGGTGGCGGTGATAAAGGTGGTCGCCGACGACGGAGATGATGGGTGATGAGTTGGATTGATGGTGGGATGCGTTGGGGTTAGGATTTGTTTAGTTAGGATTAGGATATTAGGTTTATTAAATATATGTACAATGTAAAAAGGGCAGATTTTAAGAATGTATAATTAAATGTAGGTAAAAATAAAAAAATTAAAAAAGTAGGTATTTTTTAACTTTTTTTCAAAAAGAAGGTACTGTAGCTAATTTTCCCTTTTATTAATGTAATTTAGCCACGAATTAATTTGGCTAATATGTCAACAAAATAGGTGCGTCATTATTTGTCTGTTATTTATATTATTATAAACACTGTTAAAATAATTTTGTGTCAAAATAATGAATCTAGAATACACAATCTTTTATGATTTCTCTTTATTTTAGAGAATTTTTTTTTATTGAAAATAAAGAATGAATCGATCAATACTTATGTATATATATAATAACATAAATTAACCTACTTTATTAATTTCACAGCCAATAAGAATGACAGGCTAACAATGAGAAATATAATTTATTATTTTGAATTTTTAATTACATGTGTTGTGGATGATTTGGACATATAAAATAATATTATAGTATATATAAATTTAGCTTAATATTTTAAAAAAATGAAAGTATATAGAAGTTTACAGAAGTCTTTAATAAAAGTCTACAAAAATTTAAAGAAGACTTTTATTATTTTCAAACAAATCTATAAAAGTCACTTAAAAGTTCACTAATTCCACAAAAGTCACCTACTTATAAAAGTCTATAAAAGTTTTTAAAAATCTCAATTGAATACACCCCCCTTAGTGATATTGTCCCATTTTTCAGATGCAATTGTGGAATACAACCTATATTTTAAAAATATGCCAATTAAATCCATTTCTAAACCCATTACCCGAAGCAATATACTTGGTTCCATAAAAAATAAGTCTACTGTTAGAACACATACACTTGTTATTTTGAGAAGATTTAGAAAGAAGGGAACCGGTCATCTAGATCATACTAAGCTTGTGTTTGGTTTAGATTAAAAACCGTTTTTGGTTTTTTTCAACCTACTATTTTTGACTTTTCAACCCATTTTTAACATGAAAAGTCAACAATTTCAACTCAAATAAACTACTTTTGGTTTATAAACTGTTTATAATCTCTATCAAACGCACTCTAATTCATTCTGAATTAATAAGTTGGGAAACCAATATAAACCCATAATGGACATGTTGAAGTCGACCATCAAAGATCAGTAAGAAGAAATGATACCGATACTTTCTCTACCTGGAAAAGAGAGAGAAAGAAACACCTATGTTGCACTAAAATTGGTTAATTAACTTTTCAAGACCAAAGTCTTTTATACAACAGTGGCATTGCTAGCTCAACATATGACTGACATTTATTATCATTCAAAAACAACAGTGGCATTGCTATAGTTTAGAGCATAAAACCAAATTTAATCATCATAGAGTACCAAAAGCCAATTGCTTGAGTAATTAGAAGCATAAATTTTTCAACAAATCAGTAACAGGCACCAAATCTGGACTATGACTAAGGTGTCAAACAACACATGACGAAAGCATACTATCACAACATGTTTCCCACTTATTTATGACTCGGAAATCATTTCCAATTTAAACACTGATGATACATATTGCAGATTTGTTTGAGACTAATGTCAGTATGCTACACGAAAAAATGTGTTGGATTGTGTGGTTGCTTTTAATGTTCTTATTTTGTTCTGTTTACTATTACTGTCGGAGTTGGAGATTAATGTTTAATACACAACAAAAATACTCATAACAGTTATTTACATGCTATTTGAATGATTGCAATCAAATATACAAGGTTCTAAATCTATTCCAACATTTTCTCATCAACAACAGGGCAATGCATATCAAAATTGTTTAATGCTTAATGCTTACAGATTAAAGATTTATGTACATGAATGTGCAGAAACTCTCATGACCTAAATTCTATTTTATTTGCACATTTTCTAAGCAACTACAAATCAAAGTGAACATAAGAATTCCCAAAAAAAAAAGGGAAAAATAACAAAATGAAAAGAAAATGCCTGGCACAAACCTTAACCCGATGCAGTGATGCTTCATAATCACAGCCTTAACAAACCTGTAGATAAAATTCAGAATTTGGATCAGACCTGTCTGTGCTCAAATAAAATTCTATAAACCTAAAATCTAGAAAATGAATATGCAAATCGCAAACGAGATGCCCATTAAAATAGATAAAAATTAATGATTAGATTGAACAAATAAATGGGGAAAAAAATATCAACTTCAAACTTGATAAAAATTGAGCCTCCACTACCAAAATATAACATACGAGATGAATAGAGAAAAAATTGAAGGGATAGATAAATTTTCGTAGCCCAGAGAGCATAGATCGTTGCACACGAATGCTAAACTTGGATGGGGATTTTGGATTTCCAGAGCGTGGATATAGGATTTCGGATGTGGAATTTGGATTTTCGGTTTGTGAGTTTTGGATTGTGATTGCCCACGTTGAGGATTGGAATGGAATTTGTTGTGTGGATGGGTTCTTTATTTTGGTTCAAAAACAGACATATATGGCAAAATTGGGTGAGTGAGAGTGGAAAGCCTCCCTCCGGTCGGTTGATAACAATAAACATTGGTTACCCTCCATTACAAAAACCAGAAGTCTGCTAGTGACAAGAAGATTAGGGGATTGTTCGGTGTAGATTTTTTTTTTTCAAAAAATAGATTTTTTTTGCCTACCTTTTTTGACTTTTCAAATTTTTTTATTGTGTAAAAAGTTTGAAAAGTAAAAAAATAAAAGGTCAAAAATAGATTTTTTTGAGAAAAAAAAGAACCGAACATGCCCTATATAAATTCAAAATGTATATTTTTGATACAATACATAAACATCTATTTACAAATCCTTTATTTATGTACAACTAGACTATTATGGCTCGTGTTTTGTATGTCGAAAGTAATCCAACAATTTGTCTCTGGCAGCTAGAAATTCAGAGAACAAATAATTTGTTTGATTCTCTATGCCCAGGATTGAATTTTCTAACACTTCCAATCTTTTCTCCATGTCTTTTGCAGCATCATTCCATCTTTCTCCGGGTGTGACCTCAGCAAGGCGCGCGGCTGCATTGTTTAGCTCTTTCACTTCTTCCATCACACCCTTCTTTTCTATGATCAATTTGCAGACTCTTGATTCCACGCCTTCTGGTAAAGAATCGTCAAATAAGGCCACTGATGGTTTGATATGATCACTGCAAAGACCTGATAAGACCAAGCCAAGAACCCATAATCCAGTGCTTTTCATTACAAGCAAAGCTTGAAGAATAACACATTCCTTCTTAGAACAAACCATTTCTTCACTTCTAGCTAAAATTTCCACTTCGAAATTATTTCTAGGACCCTTTAGCTGAATTTTCTTCAGACGATGTATTGCACAGGAAGGCGAGTTTGGGACGAGGCTCAAAGCGTGTGAAAGCTCGAGCTTTGCCTGGCTCAAATGAGAAAGAGAAGAGCTAATAGAGTTTAGAAGCTTCAGCAAGTTGAAGCTATAGTTGAGATATTCTTCAGTGGCAGCATTACCCCATTTACTCATGGGGTAGTCTATATCCACAACCAGCTTTGCAAAAGCCTTGTTGCTCATATGCAGCATGTCATAACAATGGTGAAACCATGGCAGGGATAGATATTCTGACTCGGGAATTTCAGATTTCAACACGAGCTGGTTCAGAAAATTCGACAGTTGAGATCGAAAATTCTTTAAAGAAGCCGATAAGGCTTCCGAAGTCTGGTGGTTATTTATTTTAAGGGATCGGCCAAGCCTTTCTACTGAAAACACCATGGCAGGGAAAATTGAGCTAAGAATTTGTGGTGTCGTATTTGGTGGGAGATACTTGTATATATATGTGTGTGTTTGGATAAAGTGACCCCAAAACCATGTACAAGTTTGAATCGAAGGTGGTGAGTCAAATATTCTTATCCAGTGTGCACATGTGTACGAGTGGTCATCGCATACGCATTTGGTAGGTGATAATCAATGGGTGCATTTACTGCGGCGGGATTTTCTTTGTGCGCACGGCATCCACATCAAACAATGATTTCAAAAGTGTTTTAAATGATTTATTAAAATATCAAATATTTTATATTTATCTCCTTTCATATCATTCCACCTCAATTTTCCCCAATTTGGGATTATGCAAGCAGAATAAAAAGGAGTTTAATGCTGCTGTGGGACAAGATGTATTATGAAGACATCCTATACTAACGAATTCAAGATGAAGATTCTTGGGATATTCCAAATTCGAGATAAAATTTGAGTTGACCTAATTTCATGATTTTTGTGCGATTTTTTTAACTTTGTGTAGGAGTGACTAATTATGTAATGGGTCAAAAAATAATTTAAGGATCAATTTAAATTTCCATTTATGAAATTAACTCGTTGATAATTGTATGTGTTTTAATTTGATGGTGTGAAATTATTTTTAGGGTTAATTACACTAATGGTCCCCATTCTTTCAGATTTGTAACGATTTCATCCCCATTCCTTTTTTTAGCAGATATCATCCCCATTCTTCCATTTATTCTCACAGAGGGTCCCCAAATCACTATTTTTCACTATTCTAAAAATTCTATGACAATTTTACCCATTGACCTAAATAAATTAAAATAATAAGAAAAAAAATACAATGAAAACATTGCAATTAGGCCCTTAATTTTTTCAAAAGTACAAATAAATCTTAAACTATTTTATTTTATACAGATAGGTGTTCTTCTCCAACAAAAAAAAAAAAAGAATCTATATTTTCCTCCCACATCCACCCACCTCGGCACCCGCGCCCGCACCCGCACCCGCTTTATACTGCAAGTTCTCCAAAAAATTAACAATACAGAAAACCAAGGTTCTTTAACCATTTCTAGTGTTCCTAGAAAAGAGAAAAACACCCAACACCGCCTCCAACACCTTGCACACCTTGCTCCTCCACCTCCAACACCGCCTCCTCCTCCAGGGACGTAGCCTCCACCTCCGGAAGTAGTGGAGCCACAATTTTTCCAGCAATGAAGAAGGCCAAGTCGCAGGCAGTCGCTTGCTCACTCGACAGCAACAAAAACGGCCAGCAAAATATTACCCCTCACATTCACTTCGCTGACCCCCCTGCTCACTCTCCCATGATCGAAGATGACCCTAGTGACGTTCTGGAAGCCTCCCATTCATCCGGTCGCGGAGCTGCAGCCATGGGTGGCCACGAAGGTGGGACTATTGCTAATTTGTCACGGAAGAGAGCCACGCCTCCACAGCCGGCAAAAAAACTCGTCATGTAGCTCAATAAAGGTTTAATTTTCACTTATATTTCTCTTCAATTTTGTTCTGATTGTGAAATTTGGTTAATGGGTTTAATTACCACAAACTTCTGCCTAAAGATTGGGGATTTTTATTGTAACATTTTCATTTTCTTTCCGGTTTCTATTGAGGTAAAAGTGTCAGGGTTATGATCGTTTGATTGATCATCTTGAGATTGAAATTTAGGTTTTAAAGCTAGCATTGAGCATTAAATTAGGAAAATATTGATAGGCATATGAGTGATTTTAATTTTGGAATTATATGTGGTTAATATGATAGGAACTGGGTGTTTTTCTCTTTTTTAGGAACACTAGAAATGGTTAAAGAATCTTGGTTTTCTGTATTGTTAATTTTTTGAAGAATTTGCAGTATGAAGCGGGTGCGGGTGCGGGTGCGGGTGCGGGTGCGGGTGGGGGTGGGGGTGGGGGTGGGGGTGGGATCAAAAGATAGATTCTTTTTTTTTTGTTGGAGAAGAATACCTATCTGTATAAAATAAAATAGTTTAGGATTTATTTGTACTTTTGAAAAAATTAAGGGCCTAATTGTAATGTTTTCATTGTATTTTTTTCCTATTATTTTAATTTATTTAAGTCAAGGGGTAAAATTGTCATAAAATTTTCAGAATAGTGAAAAATAGTGATTTGGGGATCCTCTGTGAGAATAAATGGAAGAATGTGGATGATATCTGCTAAAAAAAGAATAGGGATGAAATCGTTACAAACCTGAAAGAATGGGGACCATTAGTATAATTAACCCTTATTTTTAAGTGTTGTAAATTGTGGATTCTATTAGATGTGTAGATAACAAGTAGTGGGAATTGTGGTAAATAGCTGGGTGATCTGATCAATTTATCTAAATAGCTGTTGATTTATTTTGCAAGCAAATTATCGAATATATCCCCCATCTTTTCTCCCCCACTTATTCTATTTCATACATTTCAAATTCATTTCTGCAACTTATACGTGACTGACGAAAATGATTTATCTCAATTATTATTATTTTAAGTTCAATTTTGATTTTAAAAATACTCTTAAGTTTCAAAACCATAAAAAAATCCAAAATTTCCTACAATTACGTACATAACTAAAATCAGGCTAACACAAGTATAAGTATAACCAAATTTTTACTAAATATTTTAATACTTTAAAATGCCGCATGCCTTAAAAATGGCAAGACAACGGAATTTTAGCTTATGTTTGACCTTTATTTTATAAAATTTATTTTTTTTCAAGTTCATTTTCAACCATACATTTCATACGATTTATCAATTTTTAAATACATGTTTGTTGATTGATCTCAATTATTTTTTAAAATTCAATTTTGATTTTAGAAATACTCTTAAGTTTTAAAACCATAATAAAATTCAAAATTTCCTACAATTATGTACATAACTAAAATTAAGTATAACACCAAATTTTTACTAATCTATATTACATTTAAAAGGGTCTTAAATGGAGAAATATTTTTGGACCATTCTACCCTTACAGATCTTTTAAAATTCCATATTCACCTTTAGTATTCATTAATGTATAATTATTTTTTAATATTTTATTTTTTACTCTTTTATTGTTCATTCTTATTGTACATTAAATTTTCAACAATTTACTAAATATACAATTAAAATTTTTAAACATTTAATCTATTAAATTAAATATGAAGGTGAAAAGATGATCTTAATTTTTATTTATTTTTGCATTAAGTAGATAAAAGGAATGAGAAATGAGTTCTAAAAAAAATGAGAAAAATTGTAACTTTATTTATTATCGCATTAAAATTCAAATCATAGTTGTCAAAACTGAAATGGAGATAAAAATATTATTTTTAATACATTAGATTATAGTGATTACAAGCATGTTTGGTTCAATTCTTTTTCTTTTTCTTTTTAATTCTTTTTTTCTCAAATTCATTTTCAACTGCATATTTTGTATAACCTACAACTTTTATCAACTTTTCAACCACACATTTTACCAATTTTTTTAAAAATCTTTAAACCCCACCATATACTATAGTTTAGAACTAACGTGTGTCTCTTTTTTCATTTTTAATTTAATTTAATTTAATTAATATATATAGAACGTTCTTCTCATTTTAACAATTTATTAAATGTATATTTAAAATTTGTAAATATTTAATATATTAAATTTAATATGAAAGTGAAAAGACGATCTCAATTTTTTTTGCCTTACGTAGATGAAAGAAATGAGAAATGGATTTAAAAAAAATGAATGAGAAAATTGTAACTTTTTTTTATTACCGGATTAAAATTCAAATCATGGAGATGAAAAGATTGTTTTGAATATATTGGATTACAGTGATTATAGATGACAAATAATATATGAAACTTTTTAAAATTTTAATTTAATTAATAATATACATTAGACGTGTTTAATAAAAAAAGAACATATACAAAGAATATTGTTTACAAAGAGTCACTACTCCAACAAATATACAATATTATATAGTCAATCATTACATTCTTTCCAATAAAATTAATAATTATTAATTTTTTTCCCGTAAAATACAACCCTGAATATCCCTATTAATACATCATTAATTTCATACGATTTGATATCAATGGTTCGTCAAACATCAAAGCTCAAATCACCAAAAACACTTCACTGAATTCAAATTACTATTCGTATTACTACTATAAAACTCATATTTGATTTAATTATTAACAATTAAAAAATAAAAAATTTGAAAATATTAAAAATTAACAATATGATTACAAAAGCACGTGCAACGCATACGTATCTAACTAGTACATTAAAATGCCGCATGCCTTAAAAATAGTAAGAGAGAGGAATTTTAGCATCTGTGTGGCTTTTATTTTTAATTTTTTTTTCTCAAGTTTATTTTCAACCAAACATTTAATAGGATTTATAATTTTCATCAAGTGTGAACACGTTAAATAATTGTATTTATTTAATGATGTGTAAACTTTTTATTAGAAGGACGGTTAATGAGACATACATTTGGGACAACAAATTTGGACTCAAAATCTAAATGATCCTCTTGTGTGAATAAAATTTCTAAGCTTTAAATCGTACTTCATTAGTCCAAATTAGTCTACTATTTTATTTTTTATTTTTTTATCAAATAGATGTTGAATTGGACGAAATGCCACGTAAGTAATTTCGTCTGACAACTCATTATTTACGTTAGTTAGAATGGCAAACAAATGAATAAGCTAATAGGATTGATATTGTTAAGTTGGAATATTGAATATGTGCATTGTTAAAATCAAGGGACCTTTTGCGCGCTAAGTGTATAGTTAAACAACTAACCATGTTTTTTAAATAATGAATTGGACGAAATTAATGACCATGTAAGCAATTTGGTTTGCCAACTCATCATTTTCGTAAGTTGGAATGACAGAAGGACCAACGAAATTTACCATGTTTAATTGAAGGATTAGCAATATACAATTTAAAATTGAAATAGAGGGACCATTCAAATTTTTTACCCTTGAAATACAATAACAATAATCAACATAAATGGTTGACATTTAAAAATGAACTGAAGCATCAATACTTAAGAATGCAAACAAAAAGGACAAGAGCATGTTTGACAATCACCACCAGACAACCTCGAGTGGTTTTACAAGTAGGATGACAAAATTCAAACTGAAGAGAAAATCCTTAGCATAATTTTGGAAGAAAATCAATTGCACACCAAATAGCATTCACATAGACATACAGCAAATTATGTTTACAATGAAAATAAAAGCTGAATCTCTAATTCCTTGATGATATCAGTGTTGGAGCAACTCTCTAGGAGTGTGGTTATTTTGTTGCCGCCACCAGCCCATCTTTTCAAATGATATCTGGATAATTCATGTGACAACTGACCATCTCCAAATAATACAACTCAGGAAACTTTTCGAGCAATTCGTCCTTTTCAATCTCCAAGAACTTGAGATACTTCAAACGTAAATTTTTTATTTTCCAGTGCTGATTCACCTCCTCATGATTCAAGCTTTTGAGCTGCCCTCCTCTGATATACAGCTTTTTCAAAGTTTGTAGTTTACTTGGCCATAGCCATTCAGGTACTGTGGTTAGAAGGAGACAAAGAAGATCCAGTTTTTCCAAATTTGGTGGAATAGAAAAGGAACTCATTGCAGCTTTTACTTTTTCATTTACATCTTCATCTTCAATTCCGTTGGACAATTTAGAGGACTCCAGTCTCCATGATATTGCTAAAACTCGAAGATTATTGAAATTTTTAAGTCTCGCAAACTCCTCTTTTTGTTCTACAGCTTTACCACCAACACGTTTGCTTGTTTCCTCAAATTTTTCAATATTTCGAGATCACTGATTTTGCAAGGATTTGTAGAGAAGAAAGAGCATTTTTTCAATATTTCGAGATCACAAAACCTTTTAGAACTTGTAGAGAAGAAAGATGTTGTACTCCCTTTGGAATGCTTTCGAGCAAGTAACACTCGGATACATCCAAATGAGTAAGGTGTCTTAACAACGACAGGCCCGTTGGCAATTTTTCTAGATTGTGGCATGCTCTTAGATCAAGAATCGTGAGGCCGTCGAGTTTAACTATAGAAGAAGGGAGAGTATCTATTCGGGAAATTCCTCGGAGACTAAGATATTTTAGTTGTTTATGAGATCCCAGACCATTTAATGGCTCCTTGTTCTCTATTTCAATGTGATGCTTGGTAGAATTGTTATTCACCTTATCAAATAAAAACGAGAAACTTTATATTACATGAACAGGAAACAAAAATTAAGGAAACTGCAGAATTAAAACTGAAGAAGAAAGCAAACCGAGGCCTGTACAAGTACAGTTTTCTTAAAACAGATGCGTCCCCTACCGTAGGTTATGAACGTCTATTTCCCAAGATACAACGGTAGAACTGGTTGTACCAGCGAACCGACCTACTGTCCGAACAATATCACCAAAAGATAAAACTTGGAGGAATAGAAAAGAAGAGAGAAAATGCTTAATCTTTTTGATGTGTTGAAATGAGGAAAATGGACTTGTTTATATAAGCCATAGAATGACCTTCCAATTCCACTTCAACCATTAAAACAAGAGTTACAAAAGTTACAAAAATGAAAGGTTGAGAAGATGGAAGGTCTCTAAATTGAAGCTTTAATTTTTTCATGCTTAATCTTTTTGATGTGTTGAAATGAGGAAAATGGACTTGTTTATATAGGCCATTGAATGACCTTCCAATTCCAATTCAACCATTAAAACAAGAATTACAAAAGTTACAAAAAATAAAAGGTTGAGAAGATGGAATGTCTCAAAATTGAAGCTTTAATTTTTTCATTCATTTTACTTATTTTTCAACAATCCCCCACATGAATGAAAAATTGAAAGAGACACGGAATACTAGGTGATAAAGTTCAACGTCCGAATCCTGCATATAATAGGTAGGTGTTACCCTTTGAACCTTTCCTTATGAAAGTATATTTACTTTACTAGCTGATCAGTAGACGCGATGTCCTTGAACTGTTCTGCCATTTGTGTAAACGATGATATACTTCACACAAAATTCTTCCTGACATAGTTCAGTTCTCATTATTATGTTCTTTTATAGCCGTGAACATATGTCTGGTTTTGCGAGAGATTTTAAGAATTGCGCCTTACACAATTCTCTTAGAAGCGGCCCCACTTCTCTCTCACATAGGTGATTTCTTATTAAGAGTAGCCCGTTCTACTCCGCACGTAAAAATCATTAAAAGCCTATTGTTTATCCTTTCCTTTACGGGTATCACTGTTTCATCATAGGAATGGGTAGGAAAGAACCTCCACAGTGATCTAATTAAGTATTTACAATTAGGTTGTCCTTTTGAACCTAGATCTTGGGATCTCCAGTAAACTAGGTTGGGTTTCTATTGTATTAACTTATTCTTCCAAAGGCTTATGTATTAACTTATTCTTCCAAAGGCTTAAGTGCCATTCTTTTCGACAAATTTTCAACTAACTTTCTATTCAAACCTTTAGTTAGTAGATCTACAATATTATCCATTGACTTTACACAGTCAATATAGATAACTCCAGTTGAGAATAGTTGTCTTATGGTATTATGTCTACGACGTATGTGTTTAGACTTACCATTATACATGTTACTCTATGCCCTACTAATTGCAGATTGGCTATCACAATGTATGCAAATTACCGACACGGGCTTTGGCCATCTAGGAATATCTTCTAAGAAGTGACGTAACCACTCATCCTCTTTACCACACTTGTCCAAGGCTATAAACTCAGATTCCATAGTGGATCTAGCTATAACCGTCTATTTAGAGGATTTTCATGATATAGCTGCACCTCCCAGTGTGAACACAAATCCGCTTGTAGACTTTGAGTCTTTTATATCAGATATCCAGTTAGCGTCACTGTATCCTTCAATAACTGCCGGATATCTAGTATAGTACAGTCCATAATCACGAGTATATCTCAAATACATTAGTATTCTTATTATTCCTTTCCAGTGATCAGCTCCTGGATTACTCGTGTATCTACTCAGTTTGCTAACTGTGTAGGTTATGTCTGGTCTTGTACAACTCATTAAGTACATCAGACTTCTAATAATTCTAGAGTATTCTACTTGAGAGATATGTTCGCCTCTGTTCTTTGATAGATGCTGACTGGTATCTATCGGTGTTCTAGCCATGCCAGAATCATCCTTGTTAAATTTATCAAGAATTTTGTCCACATAGTGTGATTGACTTAGGACAATTCCCTCTGATGTTCTTGAAATTTTAATTTCAAGTATCACTTCTGCTAAGCCCATATCCTTCATGTCAAATCTTGAATTTAACATGTCTTTAGTAGATTTAATCATCTTATCGTTGCTTCCAACAATAAGCATGTCATCAACGTAAAGACATAAAATGATATAGTCATTTTCAGTGTCTTTGATATAAACGCATTTATCACACTCGTTGATTTTAAATCCACATTCAATCATGACATGATCAAACTTTTCATGCCATTGTTTTGGAGCTTGTTTCAAGCCATACAATGACTTCACAAATTTACAGACTTTGTTTTCTTGCCCTGGAGCAGAAAAACCCTCTGGTTGTTCTATGTAGATTTCTTCATCTAAATCTCTATTTAAAAAGGCAGTTTTCACATCCATTTGATGTACTTCGAGATTTCTTAAAGCTGCAATTGCAAGTATCATCCTAATGGATGTTATTCTCGTTAGTGGAGAATATGTATCAAAGTAATCAAGGCCTTCTCGTTGTCTGTATCCTTTTATAACATGCCTTACCTTATACTTTTCCATTGTTCCATTTGCTTTCAGTTTCTTCTTGAAAATCCATTTGTAGCTTAGTGGTTTGCATCCCGGAGGAAGATCCACTAGCTCCCATGTATGGTTTTGCAGAACAGAATCTATCTCACTTTTAATTGCCTCTTTCCATTGAGGTCCTTCAGAAGAGTTCACAGCTTTTTTAAAGCTTTGAGGTTCAGTTTCTAGCATATAAGTCAGAAAATAAGGACCATAAGATTTTTCTGTCCTTTCTCATTTGCTACGTCTTGGTTCAATCTCAACTCCCTCTTCTACTTCTTAGTCCTGACTATTCTCAATCATAGTCTCATATGTCCGTTTAGAAGAGCTCGTTTCTTCTTTGGGCTTGTATGAAAATACATGTTCAAAGAATGATGCATCTCTCGATTCCATTATCGTGTTTTTGTGTATATCAGAAATTTTTGAATCAAACACAAGAAATCGATAAGCACTACTGTTATGTGCATATCCGATAAATATGCAATCAACAGTTTTTGGTCCTATTTTCACCTTCTTTGGTGTAGGTACTGCCACTTTAGCAAGACACCCATACACTCGTAAGTATTTGTATGAAGGCTTTCTTCCTTTCACTAACTCGTGGGGGCTCTTATCTTCTTTCTTCCGGGGCACATTATTTAAAAGGTAATTAGCTGATAATACAGCTTCTCCCTACATGTTCTGAGGTAATCCAGAACTTAACAACATTGCATTCATCATTTCTTTCAATGTTCTATTTTTCTGTTCAGCAACACCATTTTGTTGAGGTGAATAAGGTGCTGTTGTTTCATGTTTAATTCCGTGTTGTGCACAGAATTCAGCAAATGGTGATTCACATTCACCACCTCTATCACTTCTCAACATTGATCTTCTTGTTGAGTTGATTTTCAATTTCATTCTTATAGAGAACAAATTTATCTATAGCTTCGTCTTTACTTTTAAGCAAATACACAAAATAATATTTTGTGTTATCGTCAATAAAAGTAATAAAATATTTGTTGCCTCCCCTTATTTGTAAAGATTTTAAATCACATACATCGGTATGAATTAAATCAAGTGGTTCAGTTTTTCTTTCAACAGATTGAAATGATGTCCTTGTCAATTTTGACTCAACACAAGTTTCACACTTGTGTTTATTATCAATTTGGAATGTAGGTATACAATTCAAGTTAATTAGTCTACGCAAAGTGTAGTAATTAACATGTCTTAGTCTACCATGCCACAAATTGGAAGACTCAAACAAGTAAACGAAAGATTTTTTCATTTTATTCATTTTTGGCTTAATAGCCATAACATTGAGCTTAAAGAGCCCATCATTTACATAACCCTTTCCTACAAACATTCCAGACTTAGACAAAATAACTTTGTCTGACTCATACACCATACGAAATCCATGCTTATTCA
Organism: Forsythia viridissima; assembly: GCA_030279155.1. Classification (NCBI taxonomy): domain Eukaryota; kingdom Viridiplantae; phylum Streptophyta; class Magnoliopsida; order Lamiales; family Oleaceae; genus Forsythia; species Forsythia viridissima. Next base: position 11,454,087 of record CM059045.1, on the reverse strand, counting down.
ACAGCGAGCCAGATACCAAATTCTTGCGAATCTCTGGCACATAGAGCATGTTGTTAAGAGTCAGCTCTTTTCCAGACGTCATCTTTAGAACCACCTTTCCACGGTCCTTGATTTCAGAGGTTGCTGAATTTTCCATATATAGATTTTCTCCATCTGTTTCTTCAAAACCACTAAACATCTCCTCATCGGAGCAAACATGTCGAGTAGCACCAATGTCAATCCACCATTCTCTTGGATTTGATCCCACCAGATTCACTTTAGAAATGACAGCAGCGAGGTTCATTTCAGACACATCATGAGTGATGTCATCAACCATATTGGCTTCTTTTTTGTTGTTCCTCTTCGGTAACCTGCACTCCAACGATCTGTGACCTACTATGTCACAGTTGTAGCATTTTCCAAGAAATTTCTTCTTGGACACACCTCCTTTCGGTCCCATCTTTGGCCCTTTTCCAAACTTGTTTTTGTTCGTCTTAGAACTTTGACCATGCTCCACAACGTTAGCTTTGGCCATTGGAGGATTGAACCCCTTCTTTTCCAAACCTTTGTTGTCTTCTTCAATTCGAAGTTGAACAATTAGTTCTACAATGTTCATTTCTTTTCGCTTATGCTTCAGGTAATTCTTGAAATCTTTCCAAGCCGGAGGTAGCTTTTCAATCATTGCTGCCACTTGGAAAGTTTCACTTAAAACCATCCCCTCGGCATGAATTTCGTGCAAGATTACTTGAAGTTCTTGTACTTGACTGATTACAATTTTTGTGTCCACCATTTTATAATCCAGGAAGCGGCCAACAATAAATTTCTTAGCCCCCGCATCCTCAGTTTTATATTTGCGGTCTAGAGACTCCCACAATTCCTTCGCCATTTTCATTGTACTATACACGTTGTATAGTGAATCTGCCAAGCTATTCATGACATAATTCCAACATAGGAAATCAGAATGTTTCCAAGCTTCAACAGCACTGACAGCTTGTATGTCTCCCTCTCCCTGTTTGAGTTTCGGAGCATCTTCAATCAAGAATGTCGCAAGATTCAAGGTGGTCAGATAAAATAGCATTTTCTGCTGCCACCTTTTGATATTCAATCCATTGAACTTCTCAAGTTTTTCTCCATGATTAACTAGAACAGTTACATGGCTAGTTGGAGCCACAGTTTGAGTCACAGCAAAACTTGGCACTTGTGCCACAGTCTGGTTTTCAGTAGCCACAACTTCAGTAATCGGATCAGTTGCCATTTTCTGAGACAAGAGAAAAATTTAGTTCCACTTTTAAAATATACAGAATAAACTAATCTGTTTTTCAGTTTAGTTACACTTGCAATTATGAAATTATGGAAAATCTAATCCCAGAAAACAAATGTTAACCTATTTCTTTTTGTCTTGTTGATTTGAATAACACGCAACTAAAAGGCTTCCAGGTGAGGAGAGGGTCACAATTGGACCACTTAAATCCCAAGCTCTCCTTAAACAGTTTAAGTCATTTTGACAAAGCCTTTCAGTTTTGCGAATACACAAATCAAGAAAACTCCAACCAAACTAGTTTCATACGTATGTAATTCACTTAGCTTTATAAATCAACTAGTTTCATACGTATGTATTTCACTATTTTACATGTAATATAAGTTTATCAAGAATCTGTTTTAAGATTTTTATTCACCTTATCAAATAAAAACGAAAAACTTCATATTACATGAACAGGAAATAAAAATTAAGGAAACTGTAGAATTAAAACTGAAGAAGAAAGCAAACCGAGGCCTGTACAAGTACAGTTTCATTAAAACAGATTCATCCCCTACCGTAGGTTATGAGCGTCTGTTTCCCATGATACAACGATAGAACTGGTTGTACCAGCGAACCGACCTACTGCCCAAACAATATCACCGAAAGAGAAAACTTGGAGGAATAGAAAAGAAGAGAGGAAATGTTTAATATTTTTGATGTGTTGAAATGAAGAAAATGGACTTGTTTATATAGGCCATAGAATGACCTTCCAATTCCAATTCAACCATTAAAACAAGAGTTACAAAAGTTACAAAAATGAAAGGTTGAGAAGATGGAAGGTCTCAAAATTGAAGTTTTAATTTTTTCATTCATTTTACTTATTTTCCAACAGAATTTTGCTACTGTCCCAATTGAAGAACCTCAACTGATTTCAACTTTGGAAGCCAGTCAACTTTAAATTCCAAATACTGCTCGTTTATGTTGAAAACTGTCTTCAATTCATCCTCTTTATCGCCAACATTCGTGTCATTTGAACCAACAGGTTCTGAGTATAAAAATGCTCGTCGTGAGCCATTACAAGGTGCCTATTCGAATCGAAGCTGAAAAAATTAATTTTCTCAGCTGCCAAGATCAGCATTCGATGAATCCAGGGGGTGCACTTTGCAGCTGTTTATACTCGGGGAGTTGTTCTTGCTTATCGGCTTTATGAACCCTTCATTTATCAGTTCTTGAAACAATTGTTCTCCAACCTCCTCGACCGTCTTGTTCTTCATCTTATTCACAAGTCCTTTCCCTATCCACCAATAAATCAGAGTCCTCTTCTTTATTACAGCATTCTCTGGAAACATAGTGAGACAGAACAGGCAAGTTTTCAGTTGATAATTCTCAGGGCAGATGATACTTGCCTTAGTAAAAATATTTTTTCTCTATACCAAGAGTCACCCAGTCCTTCGACACTGTCTCATCATCGGAAGGGGTTGCGACATTGTATGGAGTTTTCAGTTAGATTGGAGTCAAGATCTGCTATTCCAAATGTATGTCCTCAAGTTATCCTCCAATGCCACTGCTTAAATTATAATTTCAGCTGGTCAAACTAGTCGAGCATACTTTTTATCCACACATTTCATAAAATTCACAATTTACAATTCATTTTTATCTACACATTCACCTACAACTTATAATATAAGTACTTAAAATATAATTTCAACACTACCGAACATATAATAAAACTTTACAGATCATCAAAAACATAAAGTGTGAATAGATTAAATATTGTGAATAATGATTCCTTATCTATTTATTTGATTACGGGAGATAGCTATGGAAACATTCGTTTGGAAACCTGGACTCCTTGGAAATTAACTCCTTCAAATTCACAATGTCAGCCTTGATTTGCTCTAATTTATCAGAGATTTTATCACTTTCGCGATCTTTAAATACATCATCATCAAGATCTTGTTCCAACACAAAGAATTGTTCCAAAACAGATTTCTCCCAATTACTTATCTTCTGGACAGAACCTCTAATGCCTTCAAGTCCATTCTCTATTTCTTGAAACAGCAAAACCAAGCGATCTTCCTTATTGGATTCATTGATACATTCCTTAGCCATTTCCAAACGAGCCAGCAGCACTGGTATTGCGTGCTCGGGTTTTCTCCGAATCGACATGCTTGGTTGGAAATTTCTTACAAAAGCTTTAATAAAATTGTTGAAAATAAGCAGATTGTCTTGAAAACTATGCATAAATCAAGAAAATTTTATCTGGGCTGAGCAGAAGTGAGTAAAAACTAAAAAGTAGAGAGTTTGAAATACCTTTGGCAGAAATTTCAGCAAGAAATTGATTGGGCGGAGGCAAATGCCCAGTAGCCTGTACAGATCTCTGGAATTACACACCTCCCAGTATGCAATCATTCCAAATCTGAAGGGTCAACTGATGAAGTCGTGCCTATCCAGTAAAGGTTGTAGGATTGTGATCATAATTTTTATTTATATATTCTTTAACATTTATTGTTTACAATCCACACATTATCTAACATTGAATTGTCTCACTTGCCTAAGAGCATCTCCAATGCACCCTATCTATAATTTTTTAGACATGTCACATAAGTATATATAGATAGAGTTATAAAAAATCATCTCTCATGTATGATGACAAGGACTACGTCTATCTGATGTGACACATTAAATTATAGACTCCGTCTAGAAGTCCGTCTATATTTAGACGGACTTCTAGACGGAGTGAGTCAGCAAATTAAATTTTAGACGGAGTGCATTAGAGATGAATTTTAATTTGACTGTCTATAGACATAGTGCCACATAGATTGAAAGTCCGTCTATTTTACTTGCCACGTAGACTGCAATAGACGAAGTGCATTGAACATGCTCTAACATTAGCTCTTCTTAGGATCCTTTTGGTATAGCTGTTGTGAGTAGAGATTTTGGTAGTAGAGCTTTTAGCATTAGAGCTTTTGTTAAAAAGTTGTTGACTGTTTGAATATGAATTCAAAAAGACAAAAAATGCTTTGAATATTAAATTGAGTGTTTGGTTACATAACTATAAAAGTATTTTTGTATAAACTTTATATTTATTTGATTAAATAGTAATTAATTATTATGTATATCTATTTGTTTTAAAATATTTTTTTTTATATTCGATAATAACTATTAAAATTAATATATTAATTTAATTATAATAACACGATTATTTTATTATATTTGACTAAACAATAATTAATTATTGTATAGCTCATATTATTTTTTTTAAAATAAATTATATATTTTTTATATCCTATAGTAACTCTTAATATTTTAAATATTAATTTAATTATAATAACACGATTATTTTAATATATTCGATTTAACAGTAATTACTTATTTAAATCAAATATATTATGTATAATTTGTATTATATTATTTAACACGTCAATATATATATTTCACTTTATATAAAGTGACAATTAGATATAAATAATTAATATATAATAAATAAATTAATATCTATTTTTAACGTACTAGTGGTGATTTGTTAATTTTTAAGTTCATTAGATGTTAATTATAATTTTCTGTAAAAGCTCAATTGAAGCTTTTTAGAGTAGTTCAAAATTTGGGCTTCTCTAAAACAGCTTTTTAAAGCTATTTTTTTAATAAAAAATTACTTGTTGACTTTAACCAAATACCAACAAAAATAACTAAAAGTACTTTTACTCTTTAAGAAGTGCTTTTAGAATTCAAAAAAGCTCTTCTAAACACACTATTAGAGCATCTCCAAGACTTCAACTAGCTCTTTAAACATAGATTACTCCTTAATTTAAAGTGCCAACGCTTAAAATTTGCTCTAATGGACTCTCCAATTTAACATTTTAATTTAGATAGTGGATTTGTGGAGAGCCAAATTCACTCTCTATTATTAAATGCATTGAAATAATTTTAATTTTCAGTAGTTGATATGTTGGTTTTAATTAAATAATATATACAAATTTTGAGGGAAATATATGATAAAAAGAGAGGTGATGGAAATATATTAAATGCTTCTTGAAAAAAATAAAATAAAGAGTATGAAAATAAAGAGCCTATTGGAATGTTTAAAAAAAATTGCTCTTTAAATTTAATGATACTCTTTAAAATGTTAAATATGCTATTTAAATATACATAAATTATTGTAGATGCTTTTACTACTTCATTGCTTGTTTGAGACTTATTATAAGTACTTGTGAGTTGGTCAAATATTTTGTACGATCCACAATTTTTATCTATTTTTTTTGTAAGACCTACTACTAAAATTTTACCAAACAAGTTATTCGGCTCCTACATTTAAAATCGGAATTCCAAAATTTTCACGTCCTTGGCACGGTCAACTCATTTTGTGTTTCCATCCAATTTCTATTAAATAACGAGTGTCAATCTATTATGTGGTTAAGAGTGCCATATTAGGGACACTTGATAACCATCCTCAATGCTTAGGGCGGAGCTAGTAGAGCTCTCATCCATCGAGAATGCTTCGAGAGGACCATATGTAGTACACATGCTAGCTAAATCGGGTCCAACAAAATTGGAAGTGTATTGCGAATAGACGAGCGCTTTGGCACCAAGTGCAGCGCAGGGATACGTTTGAGTGCTTACACAATAGTAAGTTTTGTGGACAAAATGAGCAACATGTCATGTCTAGACTCGTGATAGATAAAACAGAAGTTAGTCAAATAAAGCGAGACTATTGCTGCACGAGCGAAAAATAGTTGTGATGTGCGACAAAAAGAGTCATCCCATGACACGTTGTTTGGTCATGCTTAAATTAAAATTTAAGCTGGTCAAACTAGTTAGATGTATTTTTAAAAAATAATTTAAGGTTCAATTTAAATGACCATTTAAGAAATTAACTCGTTGCTAAATGTATGTGTTTTAATTTGATGGTGTGAAATTATTTTTAAGTGTTGTAAATCGTGGATTTTATTAGATATGTGGATAAAAAATAGTGGGAATAATGATAAATAGTCGGGTGACCCAACCAATTTATCTAAATAGCTGTTGACTCATTTTGCAAGCAAATTATCGAATATATCCCCATCTTTTTCTCCTACTTATTCCATTTCATACATTTAAAATTCATTTATGTAACTTATACGTGACTGACGAAAATGAAACTTTCAAATTTTGTTATTTTGCAAAGATATTGCCATCTCATTAATCTCAAAACAAGTTCAAACAAGTGTAAGAAATTCCATTCAAGATTATAATATAATCCATCTAAATTCTTGTAAAACATGTGATTATTATAGTAGAAATTGTGAATTTTATGGTACAAATCATGACAATATTGATACATTTGAATATGAATTATGATATTTGCTTTAAATTTATGTACATCTGAGTCCATTTGTGAAATATTCAATTGAGTTAATTGAAAATTAAGTTTAGCATGCAAAAACAGACCATGTTGGTTAGAAATTGGCCTTAACAGATCATATGTCTTTTAAGATTTGATCAGTTTACAGATCTTAACATACTTATGATTTGTTAATTATAATTTGATCAGTTAACAGATCTTAATAGACCTATGATTTGTTAAGAATTTTGTCCGTTGACACATCTATGGCCTGTTAAGGCCATTTATAGCCCTAGCAAACCATAGGTTTGTTAGCAGATGATGATAATATGTTAACGATAACGAACTATGTTAACAGAAGAAATCCTAACACATCTTATTGACGAGAGTATTTAAGTTTTTTTATACAAAATAAACATTTACAACTTAAATTTTTTAAGTTAGGATCTTTGCCGATTTGGCATGTTTGACTTGGCCAACGCGGCACCCTGCGTCTATCCCTTATGGCACACACACCAAGTCACCAACACACATTTACAACACAGCTTCTCAATTTTTTTTTTACAATGTATTAAATAGAAATTTAAGCATCATTATAATTTTATTTAATTAACCAGCTATGTGAATCTATCTGAATACTCTTTTATAGATTCATTTTCCTTCATTTTAAAGTTGCAAATTCCCTTATAAGAAATTGATGTTTAATGTTTCGTACGTCCTAATCTCCTATACATTCTTTTTTGTAGAATTTCCCTGTCTTCTTTTGTTATTGTTGCTCTCATAATTCTTGGAAAAATATGGTCTGATATTACTTATTTATGTTGTAGTCTTTTTTATCACTTTTGTGACGCAAGACGTTTTAGCAAATTTTTTAGATGAATTTTGTATATTCAAGTGTGACTGGAATGAAAAGTTAAAAATCTTATTACAACGAAAAGTTAAACGAGAAGTCAAGTGCCTGCTTAACTATTGAATAAAGATATTGACAATTAGCACATTATATGCAATTAAGAGAGGACAAGAAGAGAAAGAAAAGGTGACGATCAACTAAATTAAAGACATGCTTCGTTGCACTACCTTAACTGAATTAAGACAAGCGTTATTTCTCAGCTCAAAGAAGTGGAACTTCTTTCTCATACTTTCCTAAGTTCTTGAGACGATAAAGTTTTTATTTTGAACTTTTACTTGACAAGTCAAGTGATTAGACTTTTTAAGGGAATTGATTACTAGCAAATTAAACATGTCATAACTACTCGATAATACACGTTGAAATATTACCTAGTTTGAGATGCTTCTAAAATGATCTCTTTATGACTTCGATGACTTGAAAATGAGGATGGAGGACTCTTCCATGGATTATTCTTTAGCGTGAGAATTAGAAGTTGTAGGAGAAAATATACACTATCTTATAAAATTGTGGGATATTTTTTATCTGGCTCACACTTTGAGGTATTTATAGGTGAGCGGTTTATTTCTCATGCACCTGGCAACTTACCTCCTGTCTACTTGACAGTTATTGTCCAGGTGCTAATGGTTTTCGCCGGTTCGCCAGTTTAATCCAGAATGTGGGGCGTTTGATTTACCAGTAAAATAACTGTCACGTGAAACTTCTAATGGATCATTGGTAGATGTCGATTGACCGACTACCCAACTTAGTAGTCAATTTACTGAACAGTCGCCTGAGGTAGTCGATTGACTGTCACCCACGTAGAGCGCTCACTGAGTCAGTCTACCGACTAGTCGCCTAAGGCAGTCAATTGACTGAATGCCACACACTTAGAGCGCTCACTGAGTTGGTCTACTGACTAGTCGTCTAAAGTAGTTGACTGACTGACTATTACTCACGTAGAGCGCTCACTGAATCAATCTACTGATCAGTCACCTAAGGCAGTAATTACCACTCACGTAGAACGCTCACTAAGTCTACTTGAACTTGAGTTTGGTCCATTTCTATAATAGCATCTCACGCATATTTTTTATCTTTGGTATATAGCTTACTAGCTATTAACATTAATTAACTACATGTTTGTTGATTTATCTTAATTTTTTTTTTCTAAATTCAATTTTGATTTTAAAAATACTCTTAAGTTTCAAAACCATAAGAAAATCCAAAATTACCTACAATTACATACATAACTAAAATCGGGCCAACACAAGTATAAGTATAATCGAATTTTTACTAAATATTTTAATACTTTAAAGTGCCTTAAAAATGGTAGACAACGGAATTTTAGCATATGTTTGATCTTTATTTTTTAAAATTTATTTTTTTTAAAGTTCATTTTCAACTACACATTTCATACGATTTACAATTTTTATCAACTTCTCAACCACATATTTCATTAACTTCTATTAAAAAATTTTAATTTTTATCTACACCAAACATAGTATTGCTAATGAAATATATGATAATCAATCAAATATTGCACAAAAAAGATTAATGAAAAGTTCAATAGCCATGATAATAGATTAAATTATGAAATTTAAATTTATTTACACTTAAAGTCCAATTAGAAGAGTAAAAAGTTCTATTTTCGACAAGAGTCATCAAAAAGGAAAACAATAAAAAAACAAAAAATAGAAAATCAAAATTTAAATGACTACAGCAAAACAAGGTCCACAGGCCTCGCTACCTTTGAATATATCGATATTTTTATTTCTTGACGTCGTCGTTTAGGTTTGGAAATATTTATTGTGGTCAAACTCGTTGCTCATTGTATCTGTTTTAGGCTTTGTTTAATTATACCTATAAATATAATAAAAATTTGATAATTAATTTTAACTAACATATTTAATTTAGTACTAGTTATAACTTCAATCAACTTCAACCTATTTATTTCTCTTAAGCCACGTGGAGTAGTTTTATTTGTTTGAAAATTGATACCCAATTGATTTCACTACCCATATATGAAACCCAAAGCTTAGTATCAAGCATCTTCATCTTCAAAATCTTCAATTCTACTTCAACTGATCGATTCAACCATGTCTGCAAAACTGGAGGCGCTGTATGATCATAGGCTGAGATCTCTAGATCTGGCCAAAATTGAGCACCTACCGTACGGCAAAAGGCTCGCGTCTCGCCTGACGCAATTGAAAAGTACAGTGTTTTTAATTCGATCACGCCTTCCTTATGCACTGAGGAGCAGCGAAGAACGTAGAAAATCCGTGAAGCTGATTACAGAGGTAACTAATTTGGCCTCCAAATTGGAGCAAATTCTCAATGAACTTGATAGTACTGCACTTCATAGACCTGGCCGTTCTACTCTTGCTGCTAAGGTACGTGGTTCTTTCAATCGCAGCTTCGTAAGCTCTTTTCGGCTTCACTATAGGCTTGGGGAAATTACAACGAAATTCCATAAAATTATGGAATCTGCATCGCGTTTCGAACCTTTAGTGCATTCTGACGATGATCCAAGTCGCGGTGAGGTTGCTACTGTTGGCCGTGTAGAGGATGTAGAGATAATCGTGAAACATTTGATTGGTGAGACGAGAGATGGCGAACCAATTTCTGTTCTACCCATTGTTGGCGTGGCTGGAATTGGGAAAACTACTCTTGCTCGACTTGTTTTTAAGGATCCTCGTGTAGGATACTTTAATGTCAAAAGTTGGGTTCCCCTCAATGAAGACTTTGATGTTAGCCAGGTCGTGAAAGAACTTATTAAAGCATCATCAATTCCAGTTGTCTCCTCTGATGTAAACGGGTTAACTGGTTTTCCAAAGGAACTGTTGGACCATCTGTCTAAGAATAGATTTTTACTTGTCTTAGATAATGTGAGGGGGAATCTTGAGGCATGGGATACATTTAGTTCTGCTCTATCTCGTGGAGCACCAGGGAGTAAAATTATGGTCACGACACGGAGTGATGATGTTGCATCATTGGTGGGGACTCTTCCTGCTTACAATTTGAAGGGAATGAATGACCAAGATTGTTGGTTATTGCTTGCAAGTGTCGCATTTCCAGATAGGACACCTGATGAATATTCGCATCTGGAATCAATTGGCAAGAAAATGGTTCAGAAGTGTCTAGGCCAGCCATTGGCAGCAAAGGTTTTTGGAGGGATATTGAGAGATAAATTGAACGAATCTGAGTGGAATGACATGTTAAAGAGTGGACTTTGGGATTCAGGGAATGACATGTCAGTGTGGGATCCTCTGATTTCGAGTTACGAAGGTCTTCAAGCGAGTCTCAAGCTTTGCTTTGCTTATTGCTCTATATTCCCCAAAGATTATAAGATTCTCAAGGACACACTAATTCAGTTGTGGATAGCAGAAGATTTAGTGCTGGTACAAGGATCCACTACTTTGGAAACGACGGCTGAACAATATATTGTTGAGTTATTGTCAACATCATTTTTTAAGAAGTCGAATGAAGAAGAAGGGATATTGATGCCAACTTTAATCAGTTATCTAGCACAACTTGTGTCTGGTCAAGCATGCTATCATTTAAAAGATAACTCTGATATAGCTGATAACCATGATTTTCTTAAAAATGTTCTCTATCTAACATGTGTTTATGATGATGTCTCTACAAATTTTGAGGCCCTTTCTAAATTCAAGAATTTGCGCACTCTACTGATTACATGTTCTCCAGCCAGCGGTCGAGTTATCTACTGAAATGAAGTGCTTCCACATGATGTTTTTACAAACTTGGCAGAGTTGAGGACACTTTGTTTGAGTGGTTTACCTATGCAAGAGTTGCCTGATTCAATTGGCAATTTAAAACAGCTGCGATTTCTTGACCTCTCTCACACTCTGATAGAGAAGCTGCCGAATTCAACAACTAATCTTTCTAATTTGTTAACACTGAGACTGGACGATTGTATCTATCTATCTGAGTTGCCCGGTATGGATAACTTAATCAATCTGCGACGTCTTCATATAAGTGGAAGCAATAATGTTAAAACCATGCCATCTGGAATGTCAAGATTGACGAATCTCCAGTCATTGTCTAATTTTATAGTGAGGGAGATAAGTGGGTCACTGATTAGAGAACTGAAGGACTTGGTGCATCTTAGAGGAAAGTTGTCAATTTCAGGTTTGGAAAATGTTTCCAATTCTGCTGATGCTAAGGAGGCTAATCTAACAGGAAAAATACACCTGGATGAGTTAGTGTTGGAATGGAACAATAACTTCGGTGAAACACGAAATGAAATCACTGAAACAGGTGTGCTTGAATCTCTAAAACCATTCAGTAATTTGAAAGTCCTTCACGTCATATGCTATGGTGGAACAAAATTTCCAGAATGGGTTTCGCTCTTGGTCAATTTAGTTCGTGTCAGTTTGAACAATTGTAGAAAATGTAGCAACTTGCCATTACTTGGACAACTACCCTCGCTTGAAGATCTCAGCATTGAAGGGATGGATACAGTTATCAGTATTGGTGTTGAGTTCTTTGGTGAGGATTCTTCACGGAAGCTATTTCCATCACTAAGAACTCTGGAGTTCAAAGACATGCCAGCATGGGAACAATGGTCTTTTGATGCTGGACATTTCGATGGGTTTCACTGTCTTCAAAAGCTCACAATACAGAAATGCCCTAAACTAAAGAAATTCAAGTTCAGTTTTAGTGTTCTAGAACAGTTAACCATTACCGAGTGTCAAGAGCTATTGGATTTCTCACCGGGGGAAAATTTTCCCAAGTTGCGTGAGCTTGAAATTCGGCAATGCTCAAAGCTCAAGGAATTGGCATACTCCTTTCCATCCTTAGTGAAACTTAAGATTTGGGAATGCCAGGATTTGACATCACTTTCAAAGATCCCATCAGCTGGTGCCAGATCAGAAGAATCAACTTCTTCAACGGATAAGGAATTTCCTCTTCTATCTGAGCTTGACATCCAAAGTTGTGCAAAACTCAGGAAATTACCCAGTGAATTTCCTTCACTGCACAAGCTCAGTATAAGAAAATGTAAGGAATTAGTTGCTCTTTCGATCTTTCCAAAACTTAGTGATCTCATATTGGAAGAATGTGATGAGCTAATGTTAGGAAATGAAGTTGAAGTGAAGTCACTTTCCTCAATGGTGATTTGTCAGCTTCCAAAGTTTGCATATCCTCGTGCACAACTTCTTCGATGCTTATCACAACTAATAAATTTAGAAATTTCCAATTGTGATAATCTCGTGGCTTTGTCGGAGAACGATGAACCAAGTGTGCAAGCCCTCAATTCTCTTGAACGATTGGTAATCGATGGATGTCCTAAATTGAAGCAGCTTCCAGACTTATTTTCTTGCTTCAGATCTCTTAAAGAGTTGATTATTCTAGGATGCCAGGGTGTTGAGTTCTATCCAGAGACAAAGTTGCCACCGATGCTGAAGCGCTTGGTGATTGAACAATGCTCTTATTTGAAGTCTTTGCCCAGGAACATTTTCAATAGCCAAGATGTAGCTCTCGAATATTTGGAAATTTATGGGTGTCCTCGTCTTGTATCTTTTTCAGAAGGTGAGCTGCCAACTACTCTTAAAGTGCTTTCAATATGGGATTGCTTTAATCTCGAGTTTCTTCCATTTGGGATAAATCAAAAAAATACTTCTCTGAATTTTCTGAGAATCTGGAACTGTCATTCTCTCAAGTGTCTTTCTGATGAAGTGGGGTTACCATGCAACCTTCTATCACTTTCGGTCATGAACTGTGAAAATCTAAAGCCACTCTCTGATTGGGGCCTCAAGGAACTCGCGAATCTGAGGAACTTTTCTTTTGGGGGATGTGCAAACTTGGTTGACTTCAATGCTGTTGGGCTCCCTGATTCTCTCAGTTTTCTCTTATTGAAAGGAATCCCAACGCTTGAGTCCCTCTCTTTGGTGCTCCTAAACCTTAAATATCTTGACATTTTAACCATCAGAGATTGTCCTGTGCTCGAGAACTTGGCACCCGAGAAACTCCCTTCATCCCTCAGTTGTCTATATATTTCTAACTGTCCTCTGTTAAGTCAGAGGTGCCAAAGGGAAGGAGAGGATTGGTATAAAATTGATCACATCCCTCTCATAGAAATTGATTTCCATCTAATAAAGACCAGTTGGATAAAATGATGCCTGGGCAAGCATACAGGGTTTCAGGTATCTATTTTTACTTGTTTATCCTCATCAAGCAATTATTTGGTTTTCATGTTTGACTTAGCTTAAAAGCCCTTTTTGGGGGGGTATCAAAAGTAATACTGTGGAAAAATGCCGGCTTCTTTTCTAAAAGAAGCAAGGCCAAACATTTAGATTGCATTTTACCTTTCTCAAATTCTATGACAGTAATCACCGTGGCAATCAAATTCAATTCAGGCGGAGGAGATTTCAATTTGCTCAGGCAATAATCCTGGACTGGATGCCTTTCTAAGTGAGTGCACTAAATACTCCTTGTTGTTAGATTAGAAACTACATTCTCTTGTGAATTTGGGGAACAATAAAAACTACTCTTGCTATCTTGTTTCTATAAATCAGTTCTTGAAATATTATTTTACTGAATTTGCACTGGATTTTATTTTTGGACTATCCTACTTGTTCAAGTGACTATCTAGTTTGCATAGAATATGTTGGAATTGGTCCGAGCCTTCTATAGAATCTGTGAATTGTTCATTAGGCTTTTTACTTTTTAGCATTCTTGTTCCGCTCATATTTTGTACTGAAAAACTAAATACTGATGGATCAGCTAAAGAGGGATGGAATTCCGTGGGGGTGTGGGCTATGATAAGGAATTTTGAAGGCACAGTTTTTGCAGCCTGTTCCAAGAATGTTACGGGTGGATTTTCGCCAGAAGATGCCGAAGCCATATCCCTTCGGGAAGGGCTGCTGCTTGCTAAAATTAATGGGATAGAGATTGCTATTGCCGAGTGTGATGCTCTTAGAGTTGTCCAAGACCTGAATTCAGACTTCAGTTTGGCAGCGGTTGAACACTGTGATCTTAAATGATATTGTAGCACTTCTATTCGAAGTAGGGTGTGGCTCTTGTCAATATATATTTCTAGAAATGGGAATTGTGTGGTCTATGCTAGTCTAGGAGTTCAGATTTGTTGTCTTAAATATGTGTCTCCTCCCACCAATAGAAATTGCATTTATTTGATGATGTGTTATATTTTCTATTGGTGGGATAGCCAAAGGGATGTACATTTGGAACAGCAGATCTGGACTCGCTAGTCTAGTCCTGGTTGTTCGTGCTTATTTGCATTAATGAACCTCGAGTTTTTTTTTTTTAAAAAAAATTACAGCTCAATTGAATGGAAAATTGCATCGTTAGTCCCAATCTATTGAGCGAGATGCAACTTCATCCCCAGACTATCAATTTTGTGCAGATTGTCATTTTCACTGTTAAAATGTATTTCTTATTGCAAAGACAGTTATTCATTTCTTTTTAATGAATAAAAAGAGCAAATTGAGATACATTCGTTGAAGGATTTGACAAACACGGAGACATTCCTTCTGATTTTAAGAATTACATAGACATCCTTGAAGTTTGCATTGGACAACAAATTCTCCTTTTTACCATTACTAAGTTTCTTTATCAAATAAATAAATGTGAAGTGCCTAGAAAGGTCACCGATGATTTTAAGATATTCATCCCATATGAATTTGATAATACCAAACTATTATATGAAGATAATTTTTGACAATACTTTGTGACATAATCTTAATTTATATTCTCTCCGTTTCACAAAGATCAAAGATAGACGCTTTTCTCTTTTTCACACAAATTAAGAAATTTCATTTAATGTAATTAAAATTATAAATTTTTTTACACACTTTCCTATTATACCTCAATTTAATATTAGTCATTCATAAATCTAATAAATTTAAATGCTCATTAAGTTACAATTGGAATGCAAATGAAATTGAATGTTGTGTTTGATTGGAAGCAAGAAATTTGAGTAGAAAGAAAATGAATTCCATGGAAAAGAATTGCTAAAAACTTATTGATTGGAAAATAAGACAAATTTTCCATAGAAAATAAAATCTCCTCCCTCCCTGAGAAAATATTTTCCTTAAAAATAAGGAAAATGAGAAAATGTTTTACATGGAAAAAAAAAAAAAAAAAGGTTGCAATCAAACAAAACAAGGAAAATGTTTTTTCTATGAAAAATCTCGTGCAATCAGACACATCATTTGATCTTTAAACAGTATGTTGTATTTGTATGTAAAAGCATATTTATTATTTTGCCTAACAAACACTAAAGTATGACATAACATTATCAATGCTTATTATTTCATAAAGTGCATCTATTCTGGTTATAAATTGACGATTGGTATCAAATTTATTATGGTTAAAATTTGTGATTATTATTTAAAAGTGTCGGGTCGTTTGATTATGGTTAAGCTATAATTCCTTCTCTTCATTCACAAGGAACTGGATGTCGACAACTTAACTAGTCTTTACATAATTTCTTCTCATCAACTGTTGTGTGATACTCAGTACCTAGCCGTTAAATATTTTATTTGCAAGCCCAGAAGTTAGATGACCAAGTAGGATATTTCTATTGTTAAGGGATTAGTATGCAAGCATTGAACTTTTGAGTATAAATATTATTTTATTTGGCTTACTTAAGAGTTTGGGTTAATATTAAATTGATCATTAAAGTAATTTCCTTTAAATAGTAGTCATTCAATTTTTTAACAGTTACACTAGTTTTCTACAACTCTACATGTCAGTATTAAATTCTAATATGAACACAAATGTCATTAATTAATACGCTACGTAAGACAAAGTCGTGTTGATCGTTGTTAAAGGTGAAATTGTCAAACACGTTATTTTTCTTCATATTTGTTTGATTTTAATAAACAGATGAAACTTCGCATTTTTGTTAGAGAATTTTTGAAGGTGGGGGATTTTTGTTTCACGTGGTGTACTAGTTCACACCGTTTATGTCGACGTTGGAATTTAACAATACATGTAGGATTTTAGATCAATATTTTCTACCAAGTGACCAATAATGAAATCGTTAGAAATTTGAAATACTACTATCGTAGAACAATTATTTCAATGACTATTTTAGTTATTGTATTACATAGGCCTTTAAATGATACACCAGGCTCACAAATTTTACTGTACAATCCATATTTGAGGCCCGGAATAAGAAAACATATTTCAGCAATCCAATTTTCCCTAATTTTCCCAGCCAGCTCGAGGGGACGTGAAGGGAATTTTGACTTGGTTTGTTATTGTTATGCTTTTTAAGAGAATTAATTTTTGCTATGTTGCAAAAAGAATCAGAAATGTTTAGTAAATTATTGTATATTTCAAAATCAACACTTGGTAAATAAAAATGATATATTGTTATATCTGTATAAAATTAATAAAATGTACATTGATTATAATAATGTTCTTTGTATTTTATTACGATGAGTTGTATTTACTTTTATAACAATATATGTAATATTATCAAATATTTTTTCAAGACATTGCATTACCCATAATTATTTTACAATAAAAATAATAAACATCTATTAAATCTCAACTTTTTAAAAAATTAAAAATATAATCATATAGTACAAAAATTAATTAAAATTAAATTATAATTATTAAAAATTATAATTAGAATACTAGTTTTGATGTTTTAATACCATGGACCCTAGTTTAGGCACATTAGTTGAGATATGCTATATTATGATGTTGACTAATGTGGAAATATCTTATTGATGCAGATTGAGACGCTTTTAGTTACGAACAAGGTAAATATAGATGATTTCAACTACAGTACAAACTGTTGTGATCATTACGATTAATGGTGGTCAATGATAGGGTATTTGGGGGTCCGACACAGATATATGGACAGTGTTAGGAGGCCCTTGGTGGTCTTGGGACTGCGTATAGGGATGGCGAGCACTGTACACATAGGCCAGGCTTTAGAAATGGATATTATTGGTACCTGTGTAAAATATTGAGTTTTGGTGGGGCAATGACGAATTTACAAACACGGGTTTGCGCGCATGTTATGGCGATGATACTTTGAGCTCATACGATACATTATAATAAGAAAGGAAGCCCATGTGTGTATGTCATTTATTATACATTGTCACGTATCATCATATTTAGTAAGCATTATTATTCACGCATTACACTTTGTAATGTAGATGGCATTGAGAGAAGTTGAACTGATTTGTACCCACAAGTGCGTCGAGCTATCTCCAGATCTGATGGCAATATGTGTAACTTGGAGTAGGGAAAAAAATATACGTTTATATATGATGGTAGACGAAGAGGAGGAGATTTAAACTCTTAAAGAAATAAGAGATTATGTTTTTACTTTATAATTGAAGTGTATGATTTTGCGACTGGTTGATATGACCACACCGAAATAAAAGTAGGCTAATATAGTTTTCATTTCTTTAGTTTGTAAAATGGGGAACTGTACATATGTTTGATCTGTATACAGTGTAAAATTGTCGATGAGTTGACACACAAACCATCGCTCGAGGCCCTTTTTGGTCAATCCATCAAGATTTGACGAGCACTTTTTTGGCACTTTTAGAATTGTAAATAGAGGTAGCGGTGTTGACACCTATTGTAAAATAGATCTTTTTAAATGAATAAAACTGGTTGATATTTTTTTAATTCATCAATCTTTCTTAATATTATAAATATATATGTCCTCGCGTGTATATATAAAATAAATATATAAAAATGTATATAAGTTTTAGAATAAGTAAAATATTATGTTAGTAATAGAAATTTAATCACGAGCTGACAAATACTTTGTACATAAAAGCTTAATCAAAATAATAATCGAAATAATAATAATTAATTATTAATTTATCCATGAGATGTGTTGGCTGTTGTTTCAGCTGGAAAACTACAATATTCTTTAGGGTAATTTGCAATTTTGGTCTCCAACTTTTTAAATATGTAACTAATCTACTCTCAAACAATTTTTTTTAGTATTAGTCATCCTCAACCTTCGCATTTTATTGCAAATCACGTCCCCATTGACATATTTTGACGAATTTGTCATTTTCTTTAAATAAACAAAAATACAAAAAAACTAAAAAAACAAAAAAAACTACAAATAAAGTCCCATTTTAAAATGTACAAGATAAGTTCATCTTCCCCAAAAATCAATCACACCCCACTTCTATCTCTCTATAATTCATTCTCTCTCTCTCTCTCTCTCTCTCTCTCTCTCTCTCTCTCTCTCTAACGGCCACCAATTCTTTGAATTCTATTTACCACAAAACTCCACTCCGGAGGCGCCATTCCATAGACTACCACTTAACGACCGTCGCTTACTATTCTTTCTTCTCAAACCAACCACCACTTCTCTTTCCCACATAACCACTTTTGCTATCTCCTCCACCACCTCCTCCTCCATCACCATCGCCACTCCCTCTGGCACTCAAAACATTTTCTTCGACGTCCTCCAACAACATATATCCTTAAGAAACTTTTGAGAAGCCAACGAAGAAACTTGTCGCCTCATCATAGTCCTCGCCGGAGAAGCAGCCTAAAACGAGGCTATGTCTTCTTCTCCAAAGTCAAGTTTATTCAAGAATCTGATCTCAAAACCATTGACGAACTATGGAAGCAGCACAATGACAAAAAAATTGGCTACAGTGCACAGAAAAAGATTTGGGAAAAAACTAACACGAATTTCACCAAATTCTTCATCAAAGTTGGTTGGATGAAAAAGCTTGAAGCTTCAGAAGTTGAGCAATACAATTACAGGTCCTTTCCCACTGAGTTCATCTGGGAAATGGATGAAAACACGCCGGGGGTGGGGTGGGGTGGAATTTTGGAGAAGATGAATTATTTTGTACTTTTTAAAAGTTATAGGATTTTATTTGTATTTTTTTAATTTTTTTGTTGTTTTTAGCTTTTTTATATTTTTGTTTATTTAAAAAGGAGGGCAAATCCGTCAAAAGTACGTGATTTGCAACAAACTGTAAAAGTTGGAGATGACTAATGCTAAAAAAATTTGTTTATAGTATATTAGTTACAAATTTAAAAAGTTGGAAGACCAAAATTGCAAATTACCCTATTCTTTAATATGATCCTAGGACAAAAGTTGTAGCAACTAGGATTGAGAGAGAGAGAGAGAGAGAGAGAGAGAGAGAGAGATAGATGTATAGTTGTTTGTTCTTTTACCGCCATAAAAGTAAAGTTTTGACACTTAGCAAGATTTAATCTCAACACTACATCTATCACTTTTACAACCATTATATACATTTAATATTTAAACACATTTATATAACATTCTCCCCTTTTAAGAGCATTTATAATAAACTCTCTATTTATAAAGAACATATTTGACATTTTAGAGAGTATCTATAAATTTAGAGAGTAAAATTTTTTAAGTGCTCCAACAATCTCTTTATCTTTAATATTTTATTTTACTTCTTCCGATAAGTATTTATTATTTTTTCATTTATTTTCTTTTAACATGCATATCTCCTAATTATTATATGATTTTATTCTATTTTTCTATTTTATTTTGTATTTACTAATTAATTCAATCATTATTTAGAGTATTGGAAATTGAAATTGTTTGAATGCATTTAATTATAGAGAGTAAGTTTGGCTCTCCAAATGTACAGAGCCAAACACACTCTCTATTTTAAAAAGTTAATTTAAAGAGTCCGTTGAACTATAATTTTAAAGTTTGATTCTTTAAAATTGAGAGAATCTTATGTTTAAAGTGTCTATTGAAGATGCTCTAATGTGTTTTTTGAACTCCAAGATCTTAATTATTGAAATTTTGTTGGTGGCAATGCCTTTTGAGAATATCAGCAACCTTTTCTTCGGACCCCCAAAAATTGAGTTCAACTTATCCATCTTCAATTGCTTCAGAACCCATTTGATAAAGATTATAAATCAATATTGGTTTATGTGAGTTGAAATTATTAACTTTTCAAATCACTTTTATTAACATGAAATGACATAATTGTCCTATCTACTTTGAAATAGCATATTAAAAGTAGTTCGAAAAGTCAAAAACTTCGGTTCAAATAAACTAATTTTGGTCTATAATCTCTGCCAAATGGGCTCTCATTGATTGCAATGTACCTAATCTGACTATGAAATCATGGATCCCCCCCATATAATGGCTTATTTGTTGTCACAAAACAATTCCATAACTTGTTCTTGCTTCCCTTCAATGTCTTCGAAAACTCTCCTTAGCCAAATTGCTTGTAAAGTTGCTATCGAAGTTTATATGTACTCTTCTTCGGCTAAAGATTGAGCAACTGATAGTTGCTTCTTGGATAACTAGGATAATACTCCCAAGCTAAGAGAAAATGCATAAAGGGCTTTCAATATCATCAACACAATCTCACAATCATGATCATAAGAGCCTGTCAACTTCACTTTAGGTTTCTTCTCAAATCTAATTCCATAGCTCATTGTTCATTGTATATATCTCAAGACCCCCAAAATGCTTCTGATTTGAAATGCCCACGAATATTGAACATTCATAATATCAGGCCTTGTGGCAATGAGATACAAAAAGTTTCTAACTAAACTCCTATAAAGAGTTTCATCCACTTACTTTTTTCTGTCTTCTGTCATTAATTTTTCATTGCAAACAAGATGAATTTCAACATATTTGCAATTTTTTGAGAGTTTTTTTAGCATATTTTTTTTGAGAAATAAACACCATATTCTCATCTATGACAAGAAAATATATAACATTCGCAAATTACTCATTTCATATTTTTTTCATCATATCATTCTTGAATTTCTCAATCATTTTTGTATTGTTCCCTAAAAACACAAGTCATCAGCATATAATGCTACAATAAGAATATTAGTCTTACCTTGGTGTTTCTCGTACAAGGTTTGACTATTTTTGCTTTTGAGAAATCCTTGTTTGTTAAAATAGCCATCAATTTAGCTATACGAAGCCCTTGATACTTGTTTGAGCCTATACAAGACCTCTTTAGTTTGTATACCTTGTCTTCTTCTCTTTAGCAGTGAATCCTTGAGGTTGTTTTGCTTGTACATTTTCTTTGATTTCTCCATTCAAAAAAACTAATTGACATCTAGTTGGCGATGGTGAACTAGAACATGAGGGGTGCTAGATGATGATGGTGAGCTTGATGGATTTGCCTCTACTCCATTTTCCACCTCTTTCTTGGTTGATTTTTGAGGCAACTTAATTGCGATAGCAACATTTATATAGCTTCTTCGGTTCTCCAAATTCCAAGTTTCATTTTCATCAAACAACACATCTCTGCTCGTGATTACTTGCTTGGTTTTCAAGTTGTATAATTTATATCCCATCGATTGTGAGTTGTAGCCAAAGAAACACTTGCCTCATCAAGTTTATGATGCTTCTTTCTTGGTACTTGAGCATAGCATATATACCAGAAATTCTCAAGTGCTTCATCGATAGTTTTCTCCAAATTCCAAGCTTAGGCGCGAGTCTTGCTGCACACAGGCCACAGTCCTAATTGGACATCTATTTATCAAATAAATTATAGTAAACACATCTTCAGCACAAAAAGCTTTTGGAAGCCTTTTCTCATACAACATAGATTTTGCCATCGTCATTATTGTCGTTCTTCCACTCGATACCCCATTTTGTTATGAAATATAACCAATAGTAAGCTGCCTTTCAACATCTTCATCTTTACAAAATTTGACAAATTCTTTTGAAGTATATACTATTTGCCTCAATCACTTAATATTTTTAGGAAATGACCACTTTGCTTTCCAACAAGAATTTTGAACTTTTTAAAGATAGTAAAAACTTAAATATTTGCATCATAAAATAAACCCATGTCATTCTTATAAAACCATCAATGAATGAAATACGTATCTTGAGAATGAGATGGTGTATGCATTGGCACCTACACATCTGTACGCACCAATTCAAGTGGCCTTTTGGCTCTCCAAACTATCCCTTTCGGAAATGGTTGTCGGTGATGCTTCTCAAGTGCACATCCTTCACAAACTTCATCTTTTTCTACAGTTTTTGGGAGCCCGTGCACAATATTTTTCTGCCGCAATAATTTTAGGCCTTAAAGGTTCAAATGCCCAAGTCTTGTGTACCATAGCCATAAGTCATTAGCCACCATTCTAAAAAACTTTTTCACTTGAGTGTTCGAAGTTGAGAAGACAGCTTCTATTATCCATTTTCAGCTAGACCAATATCATCTTCTCATTTCTTTTGTCATAGATGGTGCCACAATTGTCTTCCAAATCCTATCTCTAAAAGTTGTCCAATGTTCGGTGAAATCCCGCAAGCGTACGAGTTCGTTGACAAGTAATAGTAAAAAATGAGTAACAGAGTATCGTTCCCACGAGGACTATGATTTGTATTAGCCAAAAGTAAATTAATTCTAGCTTAAATTGAATACACACAATAGAATTTGGAATGTTTTGATTTTATTGAAAACCAGACTAATTTAGAGAATTGGAGTAAATATAAGTTATGAATTTTTGAAGAAAAACAATTAAACAAATTATACTAGGAATCCGACTCCACCATTTATATTCATTTTAATCCATGAACCCTTACGTCCCAATCCAATTTATGCTCAAATTGACAATCGATAATCCTAAATTATCTAATAATCTCTGGCGAGTAGAATTAAACCAAATTTCATATAAGTTCCAAAATATTCCTATTTTGAATACGAATATATAAAAACGCATTTAAAAACAAGATTATCTAAATTGATTGCACCAAGCATAGAAAATTATTTCTAATTTCTATTGACTTGGTGTTTAAAACCATAATGAGCAAATTTATTTCGAACCTTTCAGAAACTAAAATAAATCACAAACACGCTCAAACGGTGATCAATCATTCAAACGGACATTTAAATCATGGTATAAATCAATCAAACATAAATTTGGATTAAGATTGAGAATTCAAGAATTAAACAAATATAAAAGGTTTACATCTTCATCCATAGCATAAATAAATTTAGCCTAACATACTAAGAATAAGAAAAGAAAGAGGAGAAGAAAATATGGACTTCATCACCTGGAGAAGAAGAAAACTCAAAGAGATGATGTCTTGATCTTGATCTTCTTGAAAGAGATTCTTGATCTTCGGTTGTTGTTGTCGTCTATTGTTTTTCTCCCCAAATCCAGCTCTTCATTATGAGAATATAACTCATATATATACTTACCTAATTGTGCCCCAAAAAGATCCTAAAAATTATTAAAATCGCGTCCAAAACGTTTCCTAATTGAATTAGAACTCAAAAAGGTAAGAAAAATCCGCGCGGGCCAAAAATACACTGGGCGATCGCCCAGTACAATCCCGGCGATCGCCCAGGCATGTTCTTTTGCATTCTGCCGTTGAAAAAGAGTGTTGGGCGATCGCCCAGCTTACAGTTTTTCCTCTGTGGTGACTGTTTTTCAAATGGACATAACTTCTTGTAGAAAACTCCAAATTGAAATCTGTAAAAAGTGTTAGACTTGTAATTCAATTATCTTTCTAATGGTATATCATTTGTCTTTTTCAGATTTCGATATCAAAAGTTGTGCTCGGATTTCCCCACATACTTCGGTAGGTAGTTTCTCAATTCAGCTCTTTAGCTTTCTGGTGTTTGATTAATTGATTCAACTCTTTATTGTCACTCCAAAATACCTTAAACTTATTGATTTTATCTTCTTCCTCATCTTCCAATGTTTGGCTCTTGATATTCACTTCAAAAACTCAATTTACTCGTCAATTTCACAAAGTTGTTGCTCTTTCCGTCCATTCTTCTTCAATTGCTTATAAACGGGTCCAAAACTGAAACAAAAAAGAAAATACACTAAATTAAGTAAAAATTCAATAAAATGACGGAATAAAAGCTTAGTTTAAATGCCCGAACAAGTGCAGAAAATGCACTTATCATCCAACACTCAGCAAGTTTTGATCCAAATATGGCATATACAAGACACCTATTATAAGTCTTGAGCCTTTTTTGTTTGGACTCCAATTGTTCATTTTCCCTTCACATCCACCAATTCTCCATTTCGAAGCCTCACATTAGGATTCGAATATTCCATATCGATAAATATATATTTGTTTGAAGTTAGATGATTGGTACAACCACTATACATAAACCATTGGTTTTTTTTGGTCATCGGAGCAACTTGAGCTTGTGATACATGTATCATTTGATGGTACCGGTGCATCCAGACAAGCATAAAATAAGAATGATTCTCCCTCTCTCTTCTGCATAATTTACTTGTTGAGTGTTTTGACTCTACAATTTTTTTGCAAATCCCCAAATTTCTTACTATTTTAGCATTGTAGCTTTCCTTTGAACCAACAATCTTCCTCAACACGATTGTTCCTATTGTAAATTTTGCACTTTTGAGATGACTCTTCATTAAATTTCTTCTCAAAGTTGCTTCTACCTCTACCTCTTAAATTTATTCCTATTCGTCTTCCAAATCTTCCACCTCTACTCGACATCTCACTCTTTTGCTCATAGTTTGGTGGCAGTTTTTCATTGCTTTTCGAACCAACATTGAGCTTCAATGGAAATGCATTCTCAATTGATTTTTAGCATTTTCAAACCAACAATGAGTTGGTGTGACTTTAGAGAACCCATCAGTTCATCGACACTCAATTTCAATGTCTTTTGAACAGCCACCTCATAATCAAACTTCTCACGAAGCCTCATCAAAATTTTCTCCACAATGTCTTTAAATTTCAACACCATTTAATTAACCAGCTATGTGAATCTATTTGAATACTCTTTTACAGATTCATTTTCCTTCATTTTAAAGTTTGCAAATTCCCTTATATGAGATTGATGTTTAATGTTTCGTACGTCCTAATCTCCTAGAAATTCATTTTGTAGAATCTCTCAGTTTTCTTTTGTTATTGTTGCTCTCATATTTCTTGGAAAAATCTGGTTTGATATAGTGATCCTTTGCAGCACGGAGGGAGCACTAGCATTCTCTATCTTTCTTCCTTCAATTTTTTTTTTCTGGGCATATGTTTATATATTCAGTTGGTTCTTCATAGCCTTCCTCCACCATATCCCATACATCAGCTGATAGCAACATGGTTTGTGCTTGCCATATCTTCTTCTTGTCAATAGTTATAAGTGTGGTTTTGCACTTATCCAGGTCTTAAGTGTATTTTCTACTTAATTATGCCTTGATTTGTTTGTTTTAGAAAAACTCGAGTTTAGATGGTAATTGAAGAAGAACAGAGCAATTGGACTTAAAAAAGATTGAAGTGTACAAAAACATGGAGCTGTTTGGGCAAACCGCGGCCAGATCGCAGCAAACAACCCAATGGGCTA
This sequence comes from Forsythia viridissima, assembly GCA_030279155.1. Lineage (NCBI taxonomy): Eukaryota > Viridiplantae > Streptophyta > Magnoliopsida > Lamiales > Oleaceae > Forsythia > Forsythia viridissima. The sequence continues at coordinate 11,428,381 of CM059045.1, read as the reverse complement.
TTTGCTGCGGTTTGCTTGCCGCGGGCGGGCAATTTTGCTGATTTTTTGACTTTCTTAAGGACTTTTTGGGCACAACAAGGATGAAATTTTTAGGGGGCAAATATCTGTGATAAATACCTCTCTTAGGAACACAAAAAAAGGGGACTTTTAGTTTGGAAATTAAATGGAGCTTTTTGTTGGTGAAAGGACCTAGGTGCGCATTTACCCTTCCCATTAAAGGGGGAAGAGAAAGAAGGAAGAAGATTATTCAATCAAAAAGTGGAAGATAAAATGAATCAAGACCAAACATCTCCATCCTTCAAGAAGAGCCAACCGAGGGGCAAGTTTGAAGATTTATGTCTTGTCTTTCTTATTTATTTACCTCAACTTTGTGTTGTATTTCTTGAATCTTAGTTTTTGTCACTCTTTTATTATGAGTTAAAACTCTAATTGTTGAGATGATTGATCTAACTTAATATTAACTTAATTAATTTTAATGTTTGCATTTTAATTCTATATTCTTCATTTTTATGATTGTGTTTGCTATGTATTTATTGACTTTCATTTGTTTGATCACCAAAAATTAGTATTTTTTAATTTTATAATAATTGAAAAATTATTGTACATCTTAGACACGGCAGCAAATACTCTAAGTTCTTGTAGGAGATAGAAAATATATTCCTAACTCTATGTGATCCTTTAAGCTCACAATAATTAATGCAATTATTTGATCTCCAAGCGATGTAGAGATATAATAGGTGGAACCAATTGATTAGGGCAAATTCAACGCTTGAGAGAGGTAACCAGCTATAATAAGATAATCGGATCTATTATTGAAAATGGGTAATATGGTTAAATAATTATTGCAAAATTAATTAGGTGACGATCAAGCAAAATCATGAATTCCAACACATTCTCAACTTAAGCTTTCTAAAATTTTATTTTTACTTGTTTTTATTTGTTTCTATTGTTTTTTATTTAAGTTAAAATAAAATAAAAACAACCAAACCAATTTTTGTGGGTGTTTACAACAATTCAAAAGATTAGCTTTAATTCATTTGAGTAAATAGGACAATCTTCATAGAATACGACAACCCCTGATGCCGTATACTTGTGGTATGGTATAGAATTTAGCGAACAAAAAACCCTCTTTTTCTTCAATCCTTCTGATCCAATTTTAAAGCTCTGTACCAAATTTGTTGGGTGTTGATTCAGCTAGAAACCCACAATATTCTTAATCTGAGTTGTAACAAGAAAGATTTCTAAAAAGTGAAATGATCAGAGAACAAAGGACAGAGATAGAGAGATGTGTTGTAGAATTTTCTACTAATTCTTCATTAAATTTTACAGACAGCCATAAAAGTATAGTTTTGACAATTAACAAGATGGAATCAAACCTTACACTAATTGTTTAGGATTTAAATACTAATAATTAGGACGAACATCAATACCCTTGACAATGAGACCGGACTTCCAATCCAATTCCTCTGTTTCGAAAAGTCGAAATTCCACGTCACCATCTTCTCCAAGATTGTTGAAAAATTCTCCGAGCTTAATTTCCATCCACCCATGGGATCGAGGCTGTGGAAATCGTCCGCGTTCTCCAGGAACCTTCTTTTTATCAATGAAAACAGTGGATTTCCCTTCAGTTTTCCCCTTAAGAGATCTAACCGATGAATTTGCTTTCTTCAGCCCATATGAACCTTTTTTTAGCTTGAACACAAGAAACACTACATAATTGGTCTTGATTAACAGCTTCTTAATATATATTATTCCTTTGATATCAAGCCAACACACCTTCACTAACTTAGCCACCTCCGATCTGCACAGTATACGGAAATAGCAAATTAAACTCGACTTATTCCGACATTAGGATTGTTTCTTTTGACTTTTAAACCAGATGAAACATTAATACTCTCGTCCATCTTAATATGTGATAAAGACTAAAAAGAGACAGAGGTCAGAGGGGAAGAACCTGGAGTTATCATCAAGAGTTATCCATTGCCAGTACTCGGGGTTTTCTCCCCATATAATTGAAAGATCCCGTGCTTCTATCCATAAACTCTACTCAATCATTGCAAGGAAAAACAAAGGATTAGATTAGCTGCACACCCAAAATTGCATCAAACATATTTTGTTCTCTCTCACACACATAATTGCGTTGACATTGAATAAGAAGAACAATTACCATTAGGCTTCTGGCTCTATGAATTTTACTGCAAATTGGAGAAGTTTATAGTATTGCAGGTAGTAGTTGTGAGTTGTGTGTTGCTTAGATCTTTACCAGTCACATCAATGTCACTTAAAACACCAAAACTGATGCTTGACTTGGGTGAACTTATCAAGTGCCCGTTTGATTTTATTAAAAAAAAAAAAATTAAATTTTGATAAAAGTTAATAAAATATGTAATTAAAATTAATTGTTAACTTTGATTTTTATTTTTTAACAAACTTGTAAACAAAATCAAACAAAACCTAAGTGTCACTTGTGCATTATATGAGTTGCAGGCTTCGATTGCTATTTGCTAGGCTCGACGTGCCTGTTCTATGCCACATCAAGCTTGGTTTGTGTATAAGGTGGATAGATATTAGGAAAAATCTATACGTTCTTATTTAAATACAATACCTTTGGTGTTGTATTTAACTCAGTGATTGAATTATTTGAATTAAATGGTGAAAGATGATATAGTACTCATGGTGGATAATAATTATGGTATGTATTTAACACGTAGCATCATCATATTGGTCATTTTTTAAAAAGTTTAAAAAATTATAAACAACTTTTTAAAAAGTGATCAATGTGATAATGCCACGTGTTAAATGGATATCATAGTTATTTTCCACGTGCTATATTATTACTCATTAAATGGTCACTAATCATTTGTCCCCACTGATTGTTGGTTGTTCTCAATTATTCAGTCTCCTGTACATTTCTCTGGGCGAATGGTGAGTGAGTAAGGCAGCAAAATCATTGCAATTGCTATGGAAGTGACTCAATTTCTTCGGAGCAAATTCTCAACACTTCTCGAAGAAGCAGAAAACGATCCCGGCAGGCTCTCCGTCCTCTCTCGCTTCAGGTCAACGGCGAGACTGATAAACTTTACTTGCGAGAATATGAGCTTCATGAGCGATGAAACTGCTTGGAAGATCCGTGATGAGCTTTACAAATTGATCGATGAGCTGTCCCAGTGCCGCATTTTCGCGCATAAATGGCGAAAAGCGGCAACCACAAAAGGCCTTTTTCATTTGATGAAAGCACTTGCTGAAATCTGGTTAACGAGGGGTACCAGGAAGAAGCTAAAGCAAATTGAAGATGTGTTCAGAAACATTGACACCAAACAAAGAGATTCGAGTCCCCCAAATTTGGTACAACAGACCTATCCAATCATCGATGCATCCAGGATTATTGGATTTGACTCAGCCGCGACACAAATCGAGAAATTACTCATCCAACAAGGTAGCGGAAAAGACACCGACGGCTTTGCCACGATTGGAATTGTCGGCGGAAGCGGAAGCGGAAAGACGGCATTAGCTCAGAAGGTATTCGCCAGCCAGATCGTAAAACAAACATTTTATCCAAGAATTTGGGTATGTTTATCAAATATTCTCTTCGATGAACGTGTAGATCTGAGAGCAAGAGTTCTAAAGTACATGCTAGAAGAATTAGGTCACGATATATCAGAATTGGAGTATGCTGATTTCAGTATCGTCACTCTTTTGGAAAAACTTCAACGCAAATTGATGGGCAAAAGATATTTGATTGTGCTAGATGATGCATGGAGGTTGAATGAGTGGTATTCCGATTTAGGCTACAGATTGCCGAGAGGTTACGCAATCGGAAACTGCTTCTCGCACGGTTTGCCCAAGGGGAGTGGCGGCGGAATCATCGTTACGAGCCGGCGGGAGAATGCTGCAAGGGAAATGGTGGGTGCCAAGAATTTGATCCACATTGAGCCACATTTGAGCGATGAGATTTGCTGGGAAATTTTTACTGATGTTGTTCGTCGAGGCCGTAAAATCGATTTGAATGATCAAATTTTGTTGAGAATGAAGAATGAAATAATCAGGTGCTGTGATGGCCTCCCTCTGGCCGCCTGCACTTTGGGGGAGATCATTCCTTCGCAGATCGAAGCCCAAAATTATCATTAATTGCTTGTTTTGTAATTTGTATGCATTCATGAATCTGGTAAAATAAGATTTAATTTTTCTTTTTTTCTTAATACTGTCACGGGTCTTAAAATGGTACTAGATAATCAGTTCATATAATGGAAAACATCCATAAAAGTTTGAAGTTGATGTACTTTTGCAATTCTGATTCGATGTTACTTATTTATGTGATAGTCTTTTTTATCATTTTTGCAACCTCATTTTAGAACGATGATATTTGTTTACAAGAGAGTAGTATTATATATAACAACTCAATGAAAGTTCTCTAATTATAATGAAATTCTAAGGCAACCTAATGAAGTTTCCTAGTTATATGTGAAAGTCGATCCGCGTATAGCTCCATGTAGTGTAACAAATTAGTCTACACAGCTTAACACAAATTTCAACCATTTTTTCATTCAGTGAAGAAGAAGAAAAATGTATTATTATTTGACTTGAAAGTGTCAAAAATTTATATTTTAAAACATCTCAATTTATTAAGGATCATATTTAAATTTTTGCCTATGGCCCCTCAAATCTCTTTGTTGTATCAGACAGAAGCTTGGTGGCTACGCATTCAAAAGAACGACGTCGTTTTGTTTAAAGATAAGCCTAAACAACGTTGTTTTAACTGATAAAGGCAAAAAAAAAAAATTATAATAATAAATTCCTCAAACGACGCCGTATTGGTCCTTTTGTGACCATCTGGTGAACATTGAAAATCCCACCTTTGCCTCTTATATTATCGCAACTATATGGAGTTTCACCTCTACTCACGATAAAAACCCATATGTGTCTATCTTCATTTCTAAAATTAATTTTTCTCCCTTATATCTCATATGTTATTCAAATTCCATCTCTTCAAATCAAATTCTTAAATCCACATTATTTTTCATCTGCTATATATTTGAGTTGCCATAGAATTTATATCATAACCTACGGTTGGATTCCACCGCAATAAAGTATTATATACTAGTAGTTATATTAGAGTTAGACAAGAATTATTTTTGTAATTATCTTCAATTAAGTGACAATCAGCACATTATATGCAATTAAGAGGACATATTTTCCCTGAGTTCTTGAAACGATATGGTTTTTATTTTGAACTTTTACTTTGCAAGTCAAGTGGTCAAACTTTTTAAGGGAATTGAATTACTAGCAAATTAAAAATGTCCTAACCACTCGATAATTAACTACATTTTTTTTTATCCTTGGTATCTAGCTTACTAGCTATTAACATTAATTAACTACATGTTTGTTGATTAGTCTCAATTATTTTTTTTCAATTCAATTTTGATTTTAGAAATACTCTTTTAAGTTTCAAAACCATAATAAAATCCAAAATTACCTACAATTATGTAAATAACTAAAATCAACCTAACACAAGTATAACACCAAATTTTTACATTAAAATGCCGCAGGCATTAAAAATAGTAAGACGACGGAATTTTAGCATCTGTTTGGCTTTTATTTTTTCCCAAGTTCGTTTTCAACCAAACATTTCATAGAATTTACAATTTTTATCAAATTTTCAACCATATATTTTATTAATTTTTATCAAAATCTCCTAATTTTTATCTACACCAAACAGAGTCTTGCTACTGAAATATATGATAATCAATCAAATATTGCACAAAACATATTAATGAAAAGTTCGATAGCCATGATAATAGATTAAATTATGAAATTTAAATTTATTTACAAAGTCCAATTAGAAGAGTAAAAAGTTTTATTTTCGATCAGAGTCATAAAAAGGAAAACAATAAAAAAATAGAAAATAGAAAATATAAAATCAAAATTTAAATGACTACGTCCACATTATATAGAGTATTCATCTTGATATTTTTATTTCTTGACTTCGTCGTCGTCTCGGTTTGGGAATATTTATTGTGGTCAAGCTTAAAAAAAAAAAAAAAATGCTCACACTTGATGAGATTTGTCTTAAGTGAGGAAAAGTCAAAGATTCAGATTGGATAAATCTCGAGGGTATGACATGGTGGCAGATCATTGGGACAGTTGTCCCAGGACTTCAATGATTACACGATGTGATTATGAAAGGAAAATTAGACCCTTGATCTACTCCCCACAAGTGGGGAGCTTATGCTCCCCACTTGTCCACTTGTCCAACATTAGTTGAAAAGTTTTCCAACCTGTGGGGAGTAGATCACTCCTGAGGAAAATTATTCCTAAAATGTTCGGCAGATAATTGGGACAGTTGTCCCAGGACTTCAACGAGCCACCTACTCGCATGTGTTAAATGGTAAAATTTCACATTATTGGAATATTGGGTAAAAAATCTGAGAGTTCAGATCTAGCGTATTAAATGTAAGTTTTCTTATTCGTCCTATTAATAAAAAATATACTCATACAAGTTAATCTTAACAACAATGTGAATACATTAAATAATTGTATTTATTTGATAATATATAAATTTTGTATTGAAGCAACGGTTAATGAAACATAAAAAAAATACTTGTTTAACCAATGGATCAAAACTTAAATCAATATTGATAAATTATCATATATGTCCTTTGAAAAGACATATTTGAAATTTTGAATTGTGTCTTTTCAAATGACATATTAGACATTTTATTCATAGTTTGTCAAACTTTTGGTTTAACTTGTGGTCATTGTAGCATTACTCATTAGACATATATTTGGTACAACAGATTTTGACTCAAAATCTGAATGATCCTCTTGTGAGAATATATAATTTCTAAGCTTTAAATCGTACTTTGCTAGTCTACTATTTTATTTTTTATTTTTTTATCAAGATAGATGTTGAGTTGGACGAAACGTCATGTAAGTAATTTCATCTGCCAATTCATTATTTACGTTAGTTAGAAAGACAGACAAACGAATAGACTAATAATGGGGTTGATATTGTTAAGTTGAAGGATTGAACATGTGCATTGTTAAAGTTAAGGGACCTTTTGTGTGCAAAGTGTATAGTTAAACAACCAACCATGTTTTTTAGATACTTAATTGGACGAAATTAATGACAATGTAAGCAATTTCATTTGCCAACTCATTATTGAAGAACTAAAAAATTGTACAGTTAAACAACCAACCATGTTTTTTAGATGCTGAATTGGACGAAATTAATGACAATGTAAGCAATTTCATTTGCTAACTCATTATTTCCGTCAGTTGGAACGACAGAAGAACTAACGAAATTCACGATGTTTAATTGAAAGGTTAGCTATATATGATTTAAAGTTGAAATAGAAGGACATTCAGATTTTTTGCCCTTGAAATACAATAACAATAATCAACACAAATGGTTTGACATTTTAAAAATGAACTAAAGCATCAAGTGGTTTTACAAGCAGGATGACAACATTCAAACTGAAGAGAAAATCCTTAGCATAATTTTGGAAGAAAATCAATTGCACACCAAATAGCATTCTCATAGACCAAATAGAAAATCAATTGCACACCAAATAGCATTCTCATAGACATACAGCAAATTATGTTTACAATGAAAATAAAAGCTGAATCTCTAATTCCTTGATGATATCAGTGTTGGAGCAACTCTCGAGGAGTGTGGTTATTTTGTTGCCCATCTTCGTTTAGAATGATGATATCTGGACAATTCTTGTGACAACTGACTCTCTCCAAATACAACAACTCAGGAAACCTTTCGAGCAATTCATTCTTTTCAATCTTCAAGCACTTGAGATACTTCAAACGTAAAATTTTGATTTTCCAGTGCTGATTCTCCTCCTTATGATTCAAGCTTTCGAGCTGCCCTCCTCTGACATACAGCTTTTTCAAAGTTTGTAGTTTACTAGGCCATAGCCATTCAGGTACTGTGGTCAGAGGGAGACAAAGAAGATCCAGTTTTTCCAAATTTGGTGGAATAGAAAAGGAACTCAATGCAGCTTTTACAATTTCATTTCCATTGGACAATTTAGAGGACTCCAGTCTCCATGATATTGCTAAAACTCGAAGATTATTGAAATTTTTAATTCTCGCAAACTCCTCTTTTTGTTCTACAGCTTTACCACCGACGCGTATGCTTAGTTTCCTCAAATTTTTCAATCTTTCGAGATCACTGATTTTGCAAGGATTTTTTCCCAGATTTCCTATCACAAAACCTTTTAGAACTTGTAGAGAAGAAAGATGTTGTACTCCCTTTGGAATGCTTTCGAGCAAGTAACACTCGGATACATCCAAATGAGTAAGGTGTCTTAACAACCACATGCCCGTTGGCAATTTTTCTAGATTGTGGCATGCTCTTAGATCAAGAATCGTGAGGCTGTCAAGTTTAACTATAGAAGAAGGGAGAGTATCTATTCGGGAAATTCCTCGGAGACTAAGATATTTTAGTTGTTTCTGAGATCCCAGACCATTTAATGGCTCCTTATTCTCTATTTCAATGTGATGCTGGGTAGAATTTTGCCACCGTCCCAGTTGAAGAACCTCAACTGATTTCAACTTTGGAAGCCAGTCAACTTTAAATTCCAAATACTGCTCGTTTATGTTGAAAACTGTCTTCAATTCTTCCTCTTTATCGCCAACATTCGTGCCATTTGAACCAACAGTTCCTGAGTTTAAAAATGCTCGTCGTGAGCCATTACAAGGTGTCCTATTCGAATTGAAGCTGAAGAATTTAATTTTCTCAGCTGCCAATATCAGCATTCGGTGAATCCAGGGGTGCACTTTGCAGCTGTTTATACTCGGGGAGTTGTTCTTGCTTATCGGCTTTATGAACCCTTCATTTATCAGTTCTTGAAACACTTGTTCTCCAACCTCCTCGGCCGTCTTGTTCTTCATCTTATTCACAAGTCCTTCCCCTATCCACCAATAAATCAGAGTTCTCTTCTTTATTACAGCATTCTCCGGAAACATATTGAGACAGAACAGGCAAGTTTTCAGTTGATAATTCTCAAGGCAGACGAAACTTGCCTTAAGATTATCCATAGCCATACTCGTAAAGATATTTTTCTCTATACCAAGAGTCACCCAGTCCTTCGACACTGTCTCATCATCCTCTTTATGGGGAAGGGGTTGTGGCTTTCGCGACATTGTATGGAGTTTTACAGTAAGCTGCAGATCAAACTTGGAAATTAACTCCCTCAAATTCACAATGTCATCCTTGATTTGCACTAATTTATCAGAGATTTTATCACTTTCGCGATCTTTAAATACATCATCATCAAGATCTTGTTCCAACACACAGAATTGTTCCAAAACAGATTTCTCCCAGTTACTGATCTTCCGGACGGAACCACTAATACCTTCAAGTTCATTCTTTATATCTTCAAACAGCGAAACCAAGGGATCTTCCTTATTGGATTCATCGACACATTCCCTAGCCTTTTCCAAACGAGCCAGCAGCACTGGTACTGCTTTCTCGGGTTTTCTCCGAATCGACATGCTTGGTTGGAAATTTCTTACTAAAACTTTAATAAAATTGTTGAAAATAAGCAGATTGTCCTGAAAACTATGCAGAAATCAAGAAAATTTTATCTGGGCTGAGCAGAAGTGAGTAAAAACTAAAAAGTAGAGGGTTTGAAATACCTTTGGCAGAAAATTCAGCAAGAAATTGATTGGGCGAAGGCAAATGCCCAGTAGCCTATACAGATCTTTGGAGTTGCAGGCCTCCAAGTATGCAATCGATCCAGATCTGAAGGGTCAACTGATGAAGTCTTGTCTATCCTGTAAGGGTTGTAGGATCGACACCATATCACATTCATCATTTGGGTATTTTTTTAACAGTCTAGTCAAACAACTTATATCTTATTTAGGTCTTACTAATTATATTCACATTACAACTTTTATTATCTACACTACGTTCTAATTGTAATAAAGGTCCTCCAACATTTGACAATTTAACACTTATATTTTCAACTTTTTTCGTTTTATTTTTATCATTAAATTTCAATAATTTTCTCTGATAACGATTTTTGTCCAAATATTCTGTTAATGTGCAATAAAATGAGAGAAAAATATTTTGTCAAACTTTTAAATTTATTATTTATGTTGCTTATTTAAAAAGTACGAGAGACAAAAAATCTTTTACGCTTTTCTAATTAACTTTTTGGACAGAAATCATCATAAAAAATAAAGATAAGATGTGAAAATTAATAGGTGGATGATACGAATGGGATAAAAAAAATAATTGAGAACATAAATGCGAAAATAGTAATAATTTTAAACTTTTATTACAATTAAAATGTAGTGTAGTTAACAAAAGATGTGGTGTGAATATAATCATCCCTTACTTATTCTTCATATCTTTTTAAGACCTCTTTAGTAGAAAAATTCTGTACTACCCTTACCATATCTATTATATATATATATATATATATATATATATATATATTATATATATATATATATATATATATATTATATATATATTGACTGTATTTGTTTTGAAGAGATTGAAACCTTCAGAAATGCGGCTAGAAAGGGTTTCTTCAGAGGCACCAAAATAGTGCCACCAGGATTGAAACCAAAATGGAAATTTTTGTGGACAATTTTGGTCAAACAGGACAAACCATGAATGACTTGAAGGGCGAAAATAAAAAACATTGTGCCAAGCTTTGCTGTAATCAAAATATGAAAACTGAGATTTTTGACCATTCTTGAGGGAAAAAACTTTTGGTTCCCAAGGCTCTTGGCCCCAATCAGAGAGGGAGAGAACTTGAAGGATTTTGATTTTTGAGAAATCAATCCAGTGATTGTTAGGCTTATTTGGAGTATAGGAAATGATTGCGGACTTTGTGACTTTGAGAATGGTTTCATACTACATTCTTGACTGATGAATGAATTGTGGGATGAAAAAGAACTCATTGAGGACATGGTATTTTTTGTCAAGAAAATTGAATGGGTCATCATTTTTGAGGAATGGAGGGAAGATTCTTGAAAAACATTCCTCGAGAGAAGGGTATTTTGCCCATTCATCTTCAAAGTCAACAACATGAATTGTATTAATTTTGGTAACATATTGAAATTTTTGGCTGTTGATTTCTGGAAGTTTGCCTGATCTAGGAACGGTATCAGGTTTGAGGGTATTTTTGTAATTGGCTGGGGCTTTTGTCTGAGAAGAAAGTGTTCCAAGAACCGTAAAAGGATTCGAAGAACCTGAAGATTGTTTGGATTTTTGAGAATACTGTATTTTTGCTGTAGAACTAGAACTCTTAAGTAGGGATGGCAAAATTACCAGCGACCGGCGCCCCGACCCGCGCCCCATCCCGTTAAAAATATACCCGCCTCGAACAATCGAGTATTTGGAGCGGGTATGGGGTGATCCGCCCCGTTTATTAATTTTTTTATTATTATTAAAAGTTAAAAAATAAAAACAATTAATGGCAGAATTTAGAAATGGGCATGGCCATTGGCCGCGTGAGGAGTCGAACCCAGGTCCTTAGCTTTTTCCACAACTAACCCAACCACTATGCCACAACACACTCACTTGCATTTTTTTTTATTTTATTTACTAAACATATTATACAAAAATTATTGTATTTGACATATAATTCTGGCATTCAGGCTTCAGCATTTCAGCCATCATTCATCCATCAACGCTATTGTTCAACCATCATTCTTCATCCATCAGCAGCAAGCCAGCAAACAGCCAATTAGCCAAACAGAACACAAGCCCACAAAATTATTTTCATTTTTCAACCCATAACCCATTTCCAATTTCCCAATCCCAAATTGAAAAATTCCCACGGCTGAAGGCTTGCGAAAATCTTCACTCGCCGTGACACCGCCTCAGCTGCTGCCGACGAGTACCGCCTGCCGACCAGATCGAGGAGTTCGAGTCGCCACCTCCATCTCCAACTTCTCTATTCACCAATCGACCGACGACCATTCGCAAATCGCAATCTCCATTCTCCTAATAATTTGGCAAATTTCTAGGTATTTAAATTACTTCTCGTTCATTCAAAAAAAATTCAATCGAAAATTTGTTAGAGATTCTCATTTTGCTGATTTGCTCAGAATAGTACTCAAATCGCAATCTCCATGAGAACTGAGTGTATTCCATTTTGCTCATTTTGCTCAAAATATTATTCAATATTACTCATTTTGCTCAGAGTATTACTTATCATTTTTTTAGGTACTGAGAACTGAGTGTAATCGTGTATTCCATTTCCCAATTTGGCAATTTCCGACAACTATGAAAAATTGTACTAGGCGAACGCCCACTACATTCCTGGGCGTTCGCCCAGGCCATAAAATAGCTCTATGTTAAAGTTCAACCAGGCTGGGCGAACGCCCAGCATTGAAAATCAACATGATTTTTTAATTTCGTTTTTTGTTTTTCGGATTACGTTTTCCACGTAATTGTTATCCTCTTGATTCCAAATGAAGTTTAATTTACTCTTCTCGTGTTATCCTCTTTATTATTTTCGTATTTATATTAGTTGTTGTTCTCCCTTCTCTTAATTTGTATTTTGCTTTTTCGTATAATTAAGTATGCAATTTTTTTTGTTTCATTGTAGATGTCTGAACAAGATAAATCTACACCAGTACCGAGCATTGGAAGTACTCAAGCTACACAAGATAATGCACGAGTTAGTACTACTCGTACCATGAAGACTTACCTTCTCAATTATACACTGAGCAAGCTCCAATAGACTTGTGTGATGAAGAGGAGGATAATGAACAAGGAAAGCAAAGAAAATTGACTTCTTCCGTTTGGGAACACTTTAAAAAACAGAAGGTTGATGGGGTATACAAAGCTCTTTGTAACTACTGTCACAAAAAATTAGGAGGTAAAAGCAAGAATGGTACAAAACATTTACACGAACATTTGAAAAGATGTCCTCTTCGAAATCAAAAAGACATTAGGCAAACAATCTTGAATCACAAAATTGAAGCCAGTGGAAAGGTTTTAATGGGTACTTATGCTTTTGATCAAGCGCATGCTCGAAAAGAACTTGGACATATGATCATTTTGCATGAGTATCGGCTTTCAATGGTTGAACATATTGGGTTTAGAAGATTCATGAATGCAATTCAACCATTATTTAAGGTTGTTTCTCGTAATACTATAAAGAATAATATATTGCAAATATATGATTACGAGAGATAGAAAGTAATGAGATTGTTGGAGAAGAACAATAGTAGAATCGCAATCACCACGGACATGTGGACTTCTAATCAAAAGAAGGGATTTATGGCTATCACTGCACATTTTGTAGATGATTATTGGAGACTTCAAAGTCGAATTATGAGGTACTTTGATATTTGAGAACTTAATTTACATTCTTTTCATGTATTGCTTAAGCTTAATTATTTTGTATTTTTCTTGTTTTTTTAAATACAGGTTCATATATATGCCGTGCCCTCACACATCTGAGTCACTGAGTATAGCATTGGTGGATTGCTTATTGGACTGGAATGTTGATGGTAAGTTGTCTACATTGACTGTTGACAATTGTACTACGAATGATACCATGATCAACATTCTTTTAGATAAGCTCTTCGGTTGTTCGCTTATGCTAAATGGTGAATTTTTTCATATGCGGTGTTGTGCTCATTTATTGAACTTGATAGTTAAGGATGGTTTGGAGATCATTCAATCGAGTGTTGATAAAATTCGTGACAGTGTTGCATATTGGTCAGCAACACCAAAAAGAGTCGAAAAATTTGAGATGTCCGCGCGTCAGTTGAAAATCTCTTGTGTCAAAAAGTTAGCACTTGATTGCAAAACTAGGTGGAACTCTACGTACTTAATGCTTCACTCTGCTTTAGAGTATAAGAATGTTTTTCCTCGACTAAAGCAACGAGAAACACAATATAGATGTTTGCCTAGTGATGACGATTGGGATTTGGCAAAAGAGATATGTGACAGGTTGGAGGTTTTTTTTGAAATTACTGAACTATTTTCTGGGACTAAGTATCCAACAGCTAATCTTTATTTTCCAATTATTTGTGAGATAAAGTTGTCAATTTATGAGTGGATGACATCTCCTTATGTTGAAATCAAATTGATGGCTTCATGTATGATTGAAAAGTTTGACAAATATTGGAGTAAGATTCATGGAATTTTGGCTGTAGCTACTGTGTTGGATCTGAGATTTAAATTGAAATTGGTTGAGTACTATTTTTCAATTATTTATGGAAATGAGGCTGCGGATCATGAGATTCAAAATGTTCGTCGATTGTGTCAAAATTTGCTAAATGAGTACACAACAGGACATAGGTCTAGTAGGAACATGGCTCAATCTTCAGCTTTATCTTCTCAATCTCAGATATCTACTAATGCAATCAAAAGAGACCAGTTGGCACAATTTGATGTATTTGTTACTACTAGCACTAGTACTGATAGTGCGAAATCAGAGCTTGATATTTTCTTGGACGAGCCTGTATTGCCCAGATCAAATGATTTCGATATATTGGCATGGTGGAAGGCAAATGCAACAAAATATCCGACTTTGCAAAAAATTGCAAGAGATATTTTAGCCATCCCAGTATCTACAATGGCGTCTGAGTCCATATTCAGTACAAGTGGTAGATTTGTTAGTCCACATAGAAATAGGCTTCACCCAAAGACTTTGAAGGCTTTGATGTATGCTCAAGATTGGTTATGGAGTGAAATTCATAGTACGAGAAATACAATTATTTATGTTCATATTTCTTATAATGTCTAATTTGTTTTTGCTAACTAGTTTTATTTTGTTGTTAGAATATTTGTCGCATTCGTCGTACTCTGGGTGTTGTACAAAGTTATGTGACACAGATATTGACGAAGAGGTAAATTGATTTTTTGTTTCATGAACTTGAATAATAAATATATTAGATATCTAGCAAATTAACAATAAAATACTTCTTTTACAGGAGGAATCAAGTATTCAAGCAGCTAGCATGAATATTCTAGAAGAAGATGAAATTTGATTATGTTGGACTTGGATTTGGATTATTGTTTTTGATTCTTTGAAACTTGTTTAAATTTTGATAACAATATGTATTTTGTATTTTTGTAACGTCCAATTTGCTTTACAAATATTTTCCGGTCACAATAAGTATGAATGCCATTCATAAATCATAATTTTATATAAAGTAATGTTTTTTTTTTAAAAAAAAAATCAGGAGAGTAAACGGGGCTGTGCCCCGCCTGACCCCGCCCCAGCCCCAATCGGGTAATGGGGCGAGTATGGGGGTGAAAAATCCCCGGCGGGGCAGGGGTGGGGGTGGAGGCGGGGGCGTGGGCGGGGAGGTTCGCCCTGGCCCCGACCCGCCCCGTTGCCATGCCTACTCTCAAGGAGGTAATACTCTGGAGTTCTTCATTTGATCGGAGGGACTGGCTTCTTGGACATTTTTACCCTGTAAAAATTCTCTGGTTAAGAAATCAGGGAGGGAGTTATTCTCTCCTTTTGTAAACTCAATTAAGAAATCAAAACAAGATAAGATTGCTTGCCACCTGGCAAAGATTTGCTTTGAAACAAGATTCTTAACGTCTTTTTGTAAAACATCTTTTGACGCTTTGCAATCAGTTCTAGCAAGAAAAATTTTATTGATAAGATCATCTTGAAATTTTGATATACATAAAACAATTGATAAACATTCTTTTTTGAAAGTAGAATAATTCTTTTGAGGACCAAGCCAAATGCCTGAATGATATCGAACCAGTTGTTCTTTTTGTTGATCAATCGACTGTTTGAGAATACCACCGTAGCCAATATCATATGCGTCGGTTTCAACAATAAGAAAAGCTTTTGGGTTAACAATATTGACACATGGAAGGGTTTTGACACTTTCTTTCACAAGTCTAACTGCTTTGGTATGACTGTCGGACCATTCTGGGAGAACCTTCCTAAGTCTTTGATAAAGAGGTTCACATATTTGCCTAATGTTTGGGATGAAATCAAAAATATAATTGACACAACCTAAAAATCGTTGAAGACTTGTTTTATCTAAGATCTGGTCAGGAAATTTTGAAGCAAACTCAAGACTTCTTTTGACATGAGTGATTGTTCCTCTAAAGATTTCATGACCTAGAAACTTAATTTTTGTTTGGCAAAGGACAATTTTCTTTTCTGAAACAGTTAAACCATTTCTTTTGACGATTGAAAAGAAAATTTGAAGGTGCTTAAGATGTTGTTCTATACTATCAGAATAGATAAGGACATCATCAATGTAAACAATTGAAAAGTTCTGGTATAGATTAAAAATATCATTCATAATTTTTTGAAATTCGGAAGGGGCATTTTTGAGACCAAAGGGCATGACATTCCATTCATATTGCCCAAAAGGGACATTGAAGGCAGTCTTGTACCTATCTTTTTCATGAATTTGAATTTGCCAGAACCCTGATTTAAGGTCAAATTTTGAAAACATAACAACATTGACAAGCCTATTGAGGAGGTCCTTCTTCTGGGGCATTGGATACCTAATCTATTGTAGAACTTGATTGAGAGGTTTATAATTGATAACTAATCTGGGGACACTTCTTTCAATTTCACCATGATTATTGACATAGAAGGCAGCACAACTCTAGGGGGATTTGCTAGGCCTAATTAGACTCTTTTCAATGAGATCTTGAATTTCTTTGGTACAAGTTTATAAGAGTTCTTTGTTCATTTGAATAAGTCTTGCTTTTGTTGGTATTTATTTTTCGTCAAAATTGGGAATGTAAGGAAGAGTGACAATATGTTTCTTCCTAGCCCAAAAGGCATTAGGTATAGTAGAACAGACTTCTGACCTAATGGCTTTATTGAATTTCTCAATTTGATCCTTAATATTCTTGGATTCTAATTGTTCTATAATTCTTGTGAATTTAATATCTTCTTTAAGATATTTGATATGTTATTTTTTGAGATTAATGTTATTGATAATATTGGTGATGGAATGATCCTTGATAAGATTGATATCTCTAATTGAAGAAGGATAAGTAAATTCAAATAATATTTCTTGGTTGAGGTAATTTGATCTCGACCTTTTTCAGTAACAGAGATTGGGTATAATTGAACTAAAAAGGGAGTTCCAAGAATGACTTCTTGGTCGAGATCTTTGACGAGGTAAAAACTATTTTTGAAACAGATGTTACCATTGCAAACATGGACTTTTGATAAATTGTAATTGATATTAAGGCTTTTCCCACTTGCACCATAGAGGTTTTCAGTGGTTTTCTCAAAATATTTGGTAGGGACAAGTCCTTCCCTAATGCAGTTTTGATCGGCTCCAGAATCAAGGAATACACGAGCTTTGAGTTTAAATTCTTTATTGATAATAATGGTAGCATAAGTATACCATTTTTGAAGACGAATTTGACTAATGATATTCATAGATTGAGTATCTGAAAGAGGACTTTGGATCCTTATTGGAGTATTTGGATTATCAGATTCGCTATTAGAAGAGGACTTGGAGCAAGAGGAAGATTGGGTTTTTTCTTTTCCTTTGGAAGAAGAATGAGAGTTATTTTTGACGATAGAGACTTCAAATTTGAGTTGCAGGAGATCTTTCTCAAGTTGAGAAATTTGACTTTTCATTTGATTGACTTCGCGACGAAGATCTTGACTTGAAGAGGCTTTATTTGTTTTTTTAAATCTTTCAAAGACTTCATTGACATTATATAATCTTTGAAGAGGTTTAACTTCAACAGGATCAATAAGAGTTTGAAATCTCTGTTTAAGATCGGGATCTTCTATTTGATTGATAATTCATTGAATTAATTCTTTTTCGGAAGTTAGAACATTGATGGAGTTTGTCTCGCAGGTACAATTGTCTTTACAGTCACATATTTTTTTGGAGCTTGATGATCTTGAAGAGGAAGAGCTATCACTAAAATCAGAATCTTCTTGGAGATTATAGATAACATCTTCGGAACTTGAAGAGCTTGAAGAATTAATAAGATTGAGAAGATGAGATTTAAATTCATCATTAATTTGGAGATTGTTGATTTTTCTTCTTAAGAGGCATTTGTTTGCATAATGACCCTTTTTATTACATTTTCAACAAGTGGCCTCTGCTGGATTTTTGGAGGAGGAAGGCTTCTCCTTTTTCTTGAAATCTTCACGTTTCCTTTTATATTTGTTATACTTGTGAAATCTTTTGGAGGTTGATTGTGTTCTGTAATAATCTGAAAAATTCTTTTTATAAAATTTTTTACTTTTGTAATTCCTTTTGGTATGTTTGTGACTCCTAGAAGGAGGTCGTTGGATACGTTCTTATCCATACTGCTCGCAAAAAGAACTTAGTTCTTTACGTCCTTCTAATCTGTCACTTTTGAATTTAGCCTTGAGTTTGAGGTCATTATGGAGAGAAAGACCTTCTTTATTGATGAAACCAATAAGTTGTCCATATGTAAGGTTATCATATGGTAAGGTTGAGTATTCTTCTCTGATTGATTCTCTAACTTTTTCTGCAAAAAGTTTGGGAAGACCAGCAATGAACCTTTCTTTCCAGAAGGCAGATTTGCAGTCATCACGAAGCATGACTTTTTGAAGGAAAATATCTTTATACCATCTAAAATCTTGTAATTTTGGGCAGATAAGGTTTATAAGGAGTTCAGAAGCCTTTTCCATAAAGAAAGAAGGACTTCCGATGAAATGTTTGATAATGGTAAAAAATATGGTGTAAACCGCATCTTGTTTTGTTGAGTCAAGAGGATCATCACCTTCTTTTTTGACAGCAGTGACGATTTTTGTTCTCTCTTCAAGAGAGAGGTAATGATACCACCAGTCTTTGAGTTGACTAGTGAAACCATTAATAAGATTAGAAGCTGCCTCTTTGTCAGTATTTCCTCTTGCAATGAAGGCATTGGAAGCAATTGTCATATTGCTAATGGTATCAAGAATTTGATGTTCGGTCATTCCATCTATATTCCAAGATGTTATATCAAGACCGGAGAAAGCAACTTGAGGTCTCTTTGGTTCTTCATGAAGCATATCTGGAAAGGTTGGTCTAGGATAATAATGAGGAAGAGATTGTTTCTCAAAATTCCTGAGTTTGTTAATTGTTAAATCTTCAAACTGTTCTTGAAGTTTTCCAATTGAGTCAATAACATTGACTTTACTAGTTGATTCTCTAGTTCGAAGCTGTTTGACGATTTCATTAAGGACATCAGAAGGTTGGATCCAAATCGTATTTGACTTTCGTTTGGATGAATGAGTGTTTTCGAGATATCAAGAATAGGCTTTTCTTCTTGAACTTTCTCTTTACCTTTATCTTTTATGACAAGTTCATTTTTGATTGGATGATCAATTTGGTTAAGTTGAGTAGCAACACAAAAAAGGAGAATGTTGGTATAATTATTCTGTTGTTGTAAATTCTTAATATCTTTGACAGTTGGGTTATCATTTTCTCCCTTATCTGAAATTTGTTTAAGAGAAGAAGCAATGACTTTGACATCGCCTTTGGGGGTGATAATTTCTTCAAGAGGAGGAAGGACAGACTGGAAAATATTCCTAGAGGGAGTCTTCTAGAGTTTGGTTTTGTCTTGAGAAGTGTTAATTGTAGGTCTTTTATTGTAAGTTTTGAGATATGCCCATTCAAAGAAACTGATATCTTCTGGATAAGAATAAAATTCTTCCCAAAAAGTATCCATTTCCTTTTTTGAAAGAAGGTTCCTAAGATTTCTTCTAAAGGCCTTAACCTTGGGGCTTTTATCCTTTTTTAATTCTCTTTTTCTGTCAATTGTTGAAGAAATGACATTTAATTGGTTTCTTTGAGATCTCATATCAGAGAAGGTAGGAGATTCAAAACCACGATGGGTTGAATCTTCATCTTCTTCTGAATAATGAGTTTTTGGAATATTTGGTGTGAAATCAACACCTTTGAATTTGTCAGAGGGTTGTTTATCAGCTTGTTTGAAAGTTTGGAAAGATTCAGGACGAGAAGAACAAAAAGAGGAGCGAGCTGTTGAAGATGAATGAGCAAATTGAACTTGCACACTTCCATCTGGCAACTCGGTGATCTCTTTGAGTTTTGTTCTTGGGATTTCTCTAACTGGAGGTTGTTCATTTTCAAACGTCCAGAGAGGGTTTTTTGTAACTTCATCCCAAGCAAGTCTTCTTGTGATAGCAACGTTTGAATGTAGAAGATTAACTTCAATAAGTAATGTTTCATTTTTGGGGGAGGACCTAAGGGCTTTAGGACTCGTGTTTGTACTCATAACTTTATAATAAATACGATAGATAATGCAGATAGCCTTAGATCTAGCATCCATATCAAAGTTTTTTGTTTGAAGATCAAGGCATAAGCATTTCATGATTGATTCATCAGAGAGATCTAAAGTAAAATTAGGAAAGCAGTTACAGTAAGCTGGACCACTTTCAAGATTTGAATCAATAATTGAGAGTAAAGATTTTTCAAACCTACTCCATCTCTTATCTCTAAGAGTTAGACAGATCGAAATATCTAAACCAAGTTTAAACAGAGGTTTGACAGCAATTTGAACTAATCCAACATGAAGATACTTGTACTTTTGTCTATGTCGAAGGATTGCATCTCTAGAAAATAACCTAATTGTATTTGAATTAGGCTGAACAGAGATAGATTGTTCACATGTTTTAATTGCATAATCAGACTTGAAATCAAAGGTTCCTATTTGATAAATTGTTTTCTCATCAACCTTTGGTATGGACCAATTATGTAACCTTTGTTCAATTTCAGCAATTTGAATTTCTCCAACATTAAGAGATTCGAGACCTTGTTGAGTATTTTCTAAATCATTTTCATCTTCATTATTGAAACTATTGAGGGGATCTCTACTTGAACTATTCATGCTCTGAGATCTATTGAACCAAGACCTAGACCAAGACATGAAAAAAGAAGTTTGATACCTTGCTTCAGGAAGATAGGGACTTTAGGTTGGCTTGACGTAATATTCAATCTCAACGGGACCATCAATCTGGGACACTTACCCTTGGCTGACCAACGCTTCAGAGACTCTAGAATACTTCAACGTCTTACCGACTTAGATGACACACACACACACACACACACACACACACACACACACACACACACACACACACACACATATATATATATATATATATATATATATATATATATATAGGATAACCGTCGAAAATTTCACGCACACATTTTTCCGCCATTTTTTCTTTCCAGATTTGATAAGTTCCGCCATAAATGCTGCATATGAGTTTGTTTTCTTTAATTAGTTTCATACATTGATTTAGTAAGTTTTGCCATAAATGCGGCATATGAGTTTATTTTTTTTAATTGGCTTCACATATTGATTTGATAAGTTCCGCCATAAATGCTGTATAGAAGTTTGTTTTCTTTAATTGGTTTCACACATTGATTGTTTATTTTATTTTTTCTTTTTCTTGCAAAAACCGAAGTGTAACAATTAATATTATATATGATAAATGCAAAAACTTTTCAAATTATTTAATTGGTTTTACACATTGATTGTTTATTTATTTCTTTTTTCTTGCAAAAAAAACGAATTGTAATATTTAATATTATATATGATAAATGCAACAAATTTTCAGATTTTTTAATTTTACTGGTTGAAGAATTTAAATAAGTTATGTTTAAAAAAAAATGAAACATCAATGCACAAGAACTATTGGCAATAATGTAATAGTTTTCTAAAAATAAATTTATTTTTCCTACAAATTTTTTATGCTTCCCATAGTGGATTTATTATCAAAGGAAAACATATAATTGTGTTATATTATCAAAGGATCTGATTTATTGATTAAAAATATTAAGTCGATTAAACTAATAAACTAGATATGATAATTTCAAAATTAAATTCATACGATTCAAAGTTCGCCTCAGTTCGACCACAAACGTGATTTTCAAAGAGGTGTTTCAAAATTGGATTAGCTATATTGTTTTTTTTTTCAATATCAATGAGTAATCAAATATTATTTATATGATATTTTTTTATTTGAATGTAATAACTAAACAATATACTTTTAAAATATTTTAAAATCATTATCATGAAAAACAAGTGCCTTGCATCGCACGAGTGATATACTAGTTTTTATAATAACTAAAATGCCCTTAAAACAAATGACCAATTAACCCTCAGCAACAATCTCACTCCATTAACGATGTTAAGTTGCGAAATTGAAGAAACCCTATGTTAGTTCGAGAAATTACTTTTCCCTTCAATTTCTCCACTGTAATTTTGGCTTTCTTCCTTCATTTTATGTTAGCCAAGAGAAAGATTTGCCGTCGGTAGTCAAGCTTTCTTGTTGCAAATTCGTCATTGGTAATATATTCTCCTCCATTTTATTCTTTCATCTGTATATGGCATTTGTTTTATCAGTTCGAATGAATATTATTCATCTGAAATGGTAGAGTTGAGGACGGACCTGCATTAGTTGTGGGCGGTGGAATGTCGAATTTTGTCTTGTTGAACGATAGTAGTCATTTTAAACGTCAGTAGTTGTTTTAATACGACCATTTGTCGTTGTAAATGACGAAAAACAATTTGAACTCTTATTGCAACCTAGTTGAGGTTGTCTGAAACATAGTTAATAATTTTTTGGAATTTTTTTTATATTTAGATTACAAATGAAAATTTTAAATAAATTGCAAGAATTGACTCACCAGTATGGATTGCTGTATTTTATTTTCGTGAGTTTGTTACAGATGATCAGGGCAAAATGTATTTTATTTTGGTGTGTTTGTTAGGGATGATCAGGGCAAAATATAAATGAAGTAGATTAAAATGTAGATGATTCTTGAGATGGGATGGATATAAATGTAGATGATTAGAATTTAGATATTCGTACTGGAAATTCTCTCTTTATTTTCACATGTTGCAACACACTATTGCCATTGTATCCACCAAGACAACAAGCTTGGCGTAAGAGAACAACGAAGATACAATATGTTGGAGAGTTCTCAAGAGGCATAAATGTAACAGGTGCGGGCAACGGGTCACAACCGTCTAAGATGTACACACAGATTCCAATGGGTGACAGTGGAGAGGAAGATTAGTGCAGTGTCTTTTTTTCTTTCTTTTTCTATGAACAACAAATGTAACTGTAATATCTTTATTGTGTGAATTGAGATTTATCTTTATGTGGACTGCAAATGTTGTGTTTATAACGACTACTTATGTTTCTATCGTGGTTAAACAAAATAAATATTTACTACAAGTTGTTAAGTTATTATTTTTTTTTGGGACTGCAGATGTTATGTTCTTTAGTTGTATGGCCCTTCCTCGTTGCAGAGTGAAAATATGATGTAAACTTAAAAAAGTAACCTTTGTCTTTTTAAACAACCACAGACGTTTAGTCCAATATGACTAGAGTCGTTCTGAACATCTCTAGAGGTTCTCTGTTAGGGATTCTCCGAATAATTGAACGTGTTTTGAAACGTCTATCGTCTTTTTAAACTACTGTAGTCGATTAGTCCATAACAAATGTAGTAGTTCTGAACGTTTTCCAACGTTGTTGGTAGGGAATCACAAGGTAACTCGATCGTGTCGATAAATGGTAAATTACATCGATCGTACCCCATTTATACATTCTGTTTAACTAATCTGATGACAATCTACTAACTCGATCATGTCGATGAAATGTAAATTACGTCGATTGTACCCTATTATCCATTCTGTTTAACTAATCCACGCACTGATGACCATCGACTAACTCCATTGTGTCGATAAACTGTAAATTACGTTGATTGTATTCTGTTATATATTATGTTTAATCCAAGCTCCGATGATCATCAGATAACTCGATCGTGTCGATAAAATGTAAGTTACATTGATTGTACTCCATTATACGTTCTGTTTAACTAATCCACGTTCTGTTTAACTAATCCAAGTTCTGATGACCTTTGACTAACTCAACTGTGTCGATGAAATGTAAATTATGTCGATTGTACCCTATTATCCATTCTGTCTAACTAATACATGCTCTGATGACCATCGACTAACTCGATTATGTCGATGAAATGTAAAATTACGTTGATCGTACTCTATTATATGTTCTGTTTAACTAATCCAAGCTCCGGTGACCTCCTGTAACTCGATCGTGTCGATAAAATATAAATTACATTGATTGTACCCCATTATACGTTCTATTTAACTAATCCACATTCCGACGACTATCGACTAACTCGATCGTGTCGATGAAATGTAAATTACGTCGATCATACCCCATTATCCGTTATGTTTAACTAATCCATGCTCTGATGATCATCGACTAACTCGATTGTGTTGATGAAATGTAAATTACGTTGATCGTACTCTTTTATACGTTCTGTTTAACTAATCCAAGCTCCGATAACCATTAGGTAACTCGATCGTGTTGATGAAATGTAAATTACATCGATTGTACCCCATTATACATTCTGTTTAACTAATCCACGTTCCAATGACCATCGACTAACTCGATCGTGTCGATGAAATGTAAATTATGTCGATCGTACCCTCATTTTCTGTTTTGTTTAACTAATCTACACTCCGATGACCATCGACTAACTTGATTGTGTCGATGAAATATAAATTACGTTGATCGCACTCCATTATATGTTTTGTTTAATTAATCCAAGCTTTGACGACCATCAACTAACTCGATTGACACATCGTACCCCATTATACATTCTGTTAACTAATCCACGCTCTGATGACCATCATCTAACTTGATCATGTCGATGAAATGTATACTACGTCGATCATACCTCATTATACATTATGTTTAAGCTTAAGTAATCCAGCGACCATCGTCTAACTCGATCGTGTCGATGATACACTAGAACGACACAAGTATTTTAAAATGACTGTGGTCGTGTTTGAAAAAATCCCTAGTCGTTTTGAAAAACGACTAGGGCTGTTTATATTAACAAAAATAAAACGACTTTGTTGTTGTATAACAGCTCTAGTCGTTTTACAAAATTATCACTTGAAGACTTTTTTTTTACTTTACTATCCATAGTTATTTTTTTGGTGTGTTTTGATTTTTGATTTTGATATGTTGTTGTCTGGCTTAAATGTTATAGATATCAAGGTTGGGCAGTTGTAAATGTTGGTTAATATGCACATTTCAGGTTGATAGTGGTTTGAAATGACACAAGTAGTTAAAGAACGACAATATTAGAACGACTATAATCGTTTCAAAACATTAGTAGTCGTTTTAAACACGTCCACTGTCATTTTCTGAACGTACTAGGTCATGTTGGCAGAACTTTTTTGAAGGTTGTAAAAACTTGTGGGATTTGGACGTTTATTGGTTAATTAGTATGTTTGCATTCAGTTTGTAAAAAATGTTTTACTTATCTAAATTTATTATATCTTTGTTGTTACCGCAGTTGGATGCTTTACGAATTAAAGTTCTTAATAGTGTTGTTATTACGACAGAGGTTAATCAAACAACTTTGCAAATGATTCATATAATAAATTGATGTTTCAGTTTTCACTACGACCATAATTGTGAAACTCTAATAATAAATTGTTGTTTCTCCGGTACCAACAAAAAAATAAAAAATAGTTCATTTGATGAGATTTCAAGGATAGAAACAACCTTTTTGTAAAATCAATTTTTTATTCATAATAAACTTTCAACACAACTATTTAAACGTAAAATAAATTTCCTGGCAACTATTCTAAATCATCCATCCATCAATCGATACAAATTCCAAATAATTATCCGAACTACTCAACTTTTAAAACAACCTTCCAGACAACCTAACAAAAAACCTTTCAAACAACTATTAAAACTACTCAACCTTGCATACAACCTTCCAGACAAACTTCCAAACACCAACCATTAAAACAAGCGACAAAGACAAATTTCAAAATTTCGACTGTTAATCTCATTCTCCCGACTGCTCCATCTCTTCCTCCATGTTCTCGGTTTCCAAAAGGTGAGGGTAGACTTCATTGAAATATTCAGAAGGGTGCATAAACATGTCAAGCATATCTTCTACTTTCCACAGTGCAACAAAGTTTAATGGGTATTCTTGAACTTTTCATTGGCGGACATGTTTCACAAGAAATACATCAACTATACACTTGTCTAACTGCACCTTAACCGTGGCCAATGAAATATAAGAGTTGAAGAAGAAAAGATCAAAATGATCTCTACCACCAATTAACACTCTTACCACATTGTCAAGTCGATTACCATGAGAGAGATGAACGAATTGTGTAGCATTGAAATAATTCTAGTGCCTCTGTATAAGAGAATGCAACTGAGGCTGGCTGGCTAGTGTTGAATTGGTTGAAGAAGGGGTTATTTGGATGCCATCAAATGAGAGTAGGAGACAAACCAATAGAAGTGATAATAAAAAATTTGTATAAGACGCCAAATTTATAATACAAGTCAGAGAAAATCAAGAGCAATTAACATGTCGGGAAGGGAAAAAGTTTCATTCCCTCAGTGATCATTCGAATTATTATTTACCAACAGTCATTAACACAAATGGAATGTGCAAAAGGGATGGAAAATGCCTCAGTGACCACCATTTAAATTATTTTCCTCCATATTTTTAAATGCGTAAAAAACGACAATAATTGTTTAAAAACGAGAATAGTTGTTCCAAAACGATGAGATTCATTCCAAAATGACTATTGTCGTTCCATGATGACTTTCATCGTTTCACAAATCATTCTGAACATCTGGGTTTTCCATAAACCACATATTCAACAGATATCCAACATTAGAAGCAAATGCATATGGCTACCATTACCCATGAAGTTCCGACTTAGATCAGAGATAAACAATAAAAAAAACTTTACATAACTTGTGGAAAATCAATAATAAATAAACAGTGTACCCCATCCATACAAATTAAGATCACATTCTTTTTTGCGTCTGGAGGATTCACGAGAATGTTGTCGAATTTGAACACCAGTACCGTTACAATTTTTCTGCTTATTTGGATAGGTCTAATGTCGTGGTGAAGAAAGAATGACGTTAAATGGATGAAGGGAAAGAATGGAACTAAACTCACGTTACAAGGAGAGAGTAAAATGGAAAAACACAAATTATACAATTTCTACCTTTATTTGTATTCCTTAAATCTGGTCAAAGGCCTCAGAAGTTTAGTGTGTGGGTTATCCGGCCACTTGGGGTGATTGCCACTTCATCATTTACTAGTATACTGTTTTGTTTGCGGTGGGATCTGACCACATGCTCTATATAATGATAGATTAATGCGGTGAACAGATTTTGAAGATAAACGGTGGATGAAGATAATCGAATCAAGGAGATAGATTGAAGCAATTAGCAAATTTTGGAAGAGATGATTTTGTGAGGGAGGAAATTGAAAATTCCATACGGTCATGATAAATTGGTTATTTATTTATTTATTTATTCTTCAACATTATCTATACATTCTGTAGGATCTAATATTGAATTGCCTAACTTGTCTAACTTTAGCGCCTCTTACTACTTCAGTACTTGTTAGTTTGTGAGTTCTTATAAATATTTATAAGTTGATCAAGTATTTCCTACGATCTACAATTTTTATCTATTTTTTATTCATATATTTCGTAGGACCAACTACTAAAATTTTACCGAACTAATTATTCGACTCCTACATTTAAAATCAGAATTCCAAACTTTTCACGTCCTTGGCGTGGTTAACTCTTTTTGTTTTTCCGTCCAATTTTTTATTAAATAACGATGTGTCAATCTATTAACAGTGCCATATTAGGGACGTGGCCCATCCATATGAACACATTCTTACTGGTCAAAATTATACAACGTAACCACTATTTTCTGAAATTTTGAATTTTACAAGATAATTTTTTATCATTTATATTTTACTATAACCATATAAAAATAAATAAATAAATAATTTATTATCATTCTCATTTATTAACTCTTGTAATTACTATTAAGAGACTTAATCCTATAATTATCAAATTTAAATAACAATTAAATTATTTTCTAATTTACCATTTCTATTAAGCGTTGAATACTCACCATTTCCCACACCTAATTTACAATCAGGGAAATTGACATAAATGGTCCATAACATTTGTCTTCAGTTTAGAAATAATCCATAACGTTTATTTTTTTTGTACAAAACACCTCAACCTATGTATTTTGACGTGCAATTGGTCCTTATTTGAGTAAAAAGATAAATATGAGTTAGTTTTAAGTAGATAAAATTGGAATTGAATTCCTAATATTTGTAAAAAGTGCAAATGGGTCTGCTACATTTATTAAATAATATTTAATTTAGCATTTTAAATATATTACTATTGTCGTGTCAATTATATTTTTCATAAGAGAGAAATATAAAATTATTGCACTTTAAATATATGTAATTGCTATGTGATTTAAAAAACTTGAATAAAATTAAGTTAAATAAATAACAAAATGACGTATATAATTTTATGACATTGAACAAATCTTATTATTTTGGGTAAATAGCACTGGGGGTCCCGATTTTGAACCTTGTGACGATGGGGTCTTGAACCTTCAATTTATAGCACTCGGGTCTTTAATTTTTTAAAAACGCGCGAACAAATTCTTTCTGTTAAAAAAATCGATAGTCTGACCGTTAAATGATCAAAAAAATTTAAATAACAAAATTACCCTTTCTCGAATTAAAACAAATAAATAGAAAAAAAAAACATAAAAGAAAAAAAGTAAATTAATTATCTCTCCCCGTCTCTCTCTCCCACACAAATCAAAGTTGCTCCCTCACTCATGACCTCATCTATCTCCATTTCTCTCTCTCTAACACACACAAAAACGAGAAATTGTAGCAATGAAAACCACCCCCACCCTACTCCACTCCACTCCACTCCACTCCACTCCACTATGACCAAATCTCGCTCTATCTCCCTCAACTACACAGACGTACAAACTAGAAATTGCAGAAACCTCACCCCCACCCCACCGCACCCTCTCACCCATGGCCAAAAAAGGAAAATTTTAGCTTCTCCAAACAAACTCATCCACCCCCCCTACTCCTACCCCTACCCCTACCCCTACCCCTACCCCAACTCAAAAGCACTACCAACCGAGTCGGATCTTGTTGGAATTCATATTGATGTTGATTTCTTTGGACAAAACACACAGTTCATCTTAAAAACATATCTCTCACGCACAAATATTTACATTTTTTCTAGAGAGAAACAAACACAAGAGCACTCATTTAAACTCACAAATCACTTCCCCCTCTTCATCTCTCTATATTATCTTCACTAATACATTACACACTATATTTTTTGAACTAATCTCTCCGAAATTCTCCCTCTCTAACTATAGTTTATATAATTAATCTGCTGTCTATGCACTGATTTCTCTATAAGGTGTTTGTATAAATACATATAGTAGATAAATAGATTTGGGCATTTTGTGTATTGATGTGCGAGAGAAATATCCTATAGATCGGATATGGCAGAAGTTTTCGGCGAGGGATGTATTTGCTTTTTTTTTTTTCTATTTTTTTGTTTTAATTCAAAAAATGATAATGTTGCCATTTTAAGTAAAGTTTGACCATTTATCTGTCAAACTAACGATTTTTTTAACCGAATGACTTTGCTCGTAGTGATGGCAACGGGGCGGGGACGGGGCTGGGGATTTCTTATCCCCATACCCGCCCATTACCCGCTTAGGACAGGGTCGGGGGGGGCACTGCCCTGTTTATTGCCCCTATTTTTTATTTTATTTTATTTTTTTAACATTGCTTTATATAAAATTATAATTTATGAATGACATTCATGCGGTGACCGGAAAACATTTGTAAAGCAAATTGAACGTTACAAAAATACAAAATACACATTGTTATATAAAAAAAAATTAATTAACGGGGTGGGTCGCCCCCGCCCCGTACAAGCGCCGAACCAGCCTCGGGGCAGTTTTATCTCCCCGTACCTGCCCCGAATATCCGATTGTTCAGGGCGGGTATATTTTTAACTGGGAGGGGCGCAGGTCGGGGCCCGGGTCACGGGTAATTTTGCCATACCTATAATTGCTCGCGGGTTTGTTAAAGGTTAAGGACCAAAATGCTAAAAATTAAAGATTTGGAACCCCATCGTCACAATGTTCAAAGGTTCGGGACTCTCAATACTATTTACTCTATTATTTTTATAACATAAAAATACTAATAAAAATTAATTTACACATTATATGTTCCTTATTTTTAAACTATAAATTAAAATATGAAGAATACAATTAGAGCAATAATATTTGTAATTAATAAACGAATAGTTCAATTAAATAAAAATATTTGAGTATAAAGTTTGCGACAAAATTATTTTTTTATATTGTAATGATAAAATATTTTTTTTTAAATTTAAATAATATAATTAATTAATAATAAAAAAATAATTTTATTTAATATATTTATTAATAATTATGAGTTTAAATTTTAATTAGGATATAATAGTTCGTAAAATATACAAGACAATTTAGTATATTATCAATTTGGTCAATAAAGTGTTAATTCAAAAAAAAAAACTCGTTAGTTTTCTTTAATTTTTTATAAAAAATAAAATTATCATATCCATTTGCACATTTTGCAAAGCTTAGGAATCCAATTATAATTTTTCTAATAAATACTAAGGACATATTTGTCTTTTTCATTAAATAAAGATCAATTGTGCACCAAAACACATAGATTATGGTCTTCTGTGCCAAAAACAAACGTTAATGATCATTTTTGCATTGAAGACAAATGTGACAAAGGTGATGAACCATTTGCACCAATTTCTCTTACAATCATATATGATATGTAACATGACTGTTACTAGTTATTGTTCTTCAAATTTAGTAATTTTTTTAATTATATTATTTTTCTTGTCATTTATTTCTCCTAGTCATGTTATTTATGTTCATGGATGATGTTACTCATAGTGCAAGATTTCGTCAATTTGATAACTTTTTGTGTGTTCCATATATGTTAATATTGTACCTTATTATTTAGATCTTCTACGATGTTTTTTTGTCATTTAAATTAATTGAAATACCAATTTCTTAAAAATTTAAGATTGTTTAGTAATATTTTTTTTCTATTGATACTAATGACAAAATCCAACTCCCATAAATTGACAAATATCCACCTCACATGGGACCAAAATCCAACCCGTCTCTCTTCTTCTCTGTATTACTCATCTCTTTCTCTTCATCTTTTTTGCTGAAACCCTTTTTTTGTAAATCTTTAAAAAGTTGTTTTCTTTTCTTTTCCAGTCCTCATTTCTACTGAATAAAGGCAAAAAGGAATAAAGTGCATCTCCAAACTGGGGCGGCGAGCGGCCGGCGACAAAAATAGGGTCAGCAAGCGAGCGGAGCAGCCGCGGCTGTTTTTGTCGCAGGTCGCGTTGCACAACAAACAGCAGCGGCCGGCCGAATTTTTGCCAAGGGTAGTGGCCGGAGGCGACTGATTTTTGGTAGAATGGCGACTGATTTTTGGTAGAATGGCGAAGACAACTGCGGGAGGTTAGGTGGGCGAAATTAGGGCAAAATGAGGAGAAGGGGGAGGGGCTGAACGCGGACAGAAAAATGAGGAGAAGGGGGCCTTTTTTGTTTTTGAATTTTTACCTGATGTGGATCCACAGCGCCGTGTCAGCTGTGGGTTTTTTTTTTCCTGCCCCAGATCAGGACTCTTCCTTTCTATTAAAGGCTTATCTATATTAAAGGCCTTCTTTTTCTCATCCCTTATTTGGAGTCTGCAGATTTCTTCACCAGTCTTTTTTCTATGCATGGGTAAGAAAGAATAATAGTGCATCTGCATCTTTAAGAAAAAGCTGAACAGTCTATTTACTTGATTTGTTTCCAGGATTTTCGGGCGAATTATGGATCATTTCCCAATGATCATGTACCACTTTTAGTCTCGTCGCTTTCTTATTTTATGTCTGAAGAATTCTATCTGTTCATCTTCAAATACACCCCACTCCAACCCAATCACCATCTCACTTCCAATGAATAACAATGGCGTTTACACCATTGGGTTTTCCAAGTAATGACATATATGTTACCAATTTCTTGTGATGTCTATCAAATTTGATCTCCAATTTTTTGATCCTCAGTTTGATATTTGAATTCCCTCTCATAATTTGAAATGTATTAATTGTTATCTAATATGGTATCAATGAGCTAATTGTGGATTTTATTAATAATCACCATTTATTGTGGACCATTTCAGACACCAATAATTATACTTACATTTTAGTAATATTACAAGTTTTATTTTAGATCAGTATATTTCACTTTTGTATGTAAAAATAGTGTTTATATGTTAATTACCTTTCTTACTATTTATATTTGTTGAACAAATAAAATGTTTTGGTGAGAGAAAAGGAATCAAAAGGATCACGATAAAAATAATATGAACACAAAGACAATGGATTTTATTGTTAACCAAGGCTTAGACTAACTCTAATCTCACATTAAGCACCATAGACTCAGCCTAACATGCAAAGGTAAAGATTCACAAAGAAATCAATTTGAGAGAGAAGACAACATTCTTGGTAGAAAACAATGGAGGCTGGAACCAATTTCAAGAAGTAGCAACAAATACAGCCAGGTAAGGGAAAAAAGTGGGGTGGATTCCTTTTTTATTGGTTGGTTTCAAATAGTCACTTAGCGCATATATCCTTACAATAATATAAGAGCCTTAATTTTTTTACTGTAGCTTTTTTCGTCCAATACGCCACCGTTTTACAATGAAGACAGCCGCAATTTTTTACTTTGTCCAACATTTCACCCAAAAAAATCTCTACTCTCTTTCATCAAAAAAGGCCCTAAGCACAACTCAACTTTGGTTTCTGTCCATAATTTCCATTGGAGCTTCAAATTCAGAGTTCTTGTCAAGTTTTGTAAGTGTATATTATTTGTATGACAATGACAAATTGTTGAAGCAAAACTTCATTCTCTTTAACAACATTTTCATTCCAATACGACTATCTTATAAATATTTGATCAGCATATATATAACAGCAACCAATACAACTATCCCGATAACTGATAAAAGCAGGCACAAGCAGGAGCAGCCACCCTTTGTGCGTTTATTCAATGTTGTAAGTCTATTCTGCACTCTCTGTTTTCATTACAAATAAAAAACCAAGAAAAGAATGTATATCAAATTGGCAATGTGATAGACAAAAATCTTATTCAGGAGCAAAATTAAAAGATGCACATAAAGATGCCTGCAAATATACAGTAAATGACGTGTTAATAAATGATTTCATTATAGTGCACTATAGAAAGTCACATTGAGCAATTCAAATATCACAAAAAAAAAAGTCAAAAAATATATATTTGTGAATTTTAGAAAATACAATTAACAAATTTTAAATGGGACACAACAGGTTGGCTGCCCAGTTACTCGGCAACCAAGAAGCAATATATGCTTAAAAGGAATGGTTATAACATATGATTCTAACTTCATTGACAATTGCTCCTTTTTCTTTTTCCCTTAATTGTATGTTAATATTGATTTTACAATTTTGTCAATACCACAAAAACTTTTAGCAGTACTGTATTTGTGCGTTCTACATGAGGAAGGCTTCCCAACACTTCTCTTTTTTCATATTACTTAACACTGAAATTCTTTTTTGGTAGTAATCAGTAAAATGGTTATTCACTTGTTTTTTGAAGATGAATACTTCATTGTACCCACTTTGAATACTTCATTTGAAGAGTATCCTCATCTCTTCAAAAAAAAAAACAAAAAAAAAAAAAAAAAAAAAAATTCAATTGCCGAGTAACTCGGCAATATATGCTTAAAATGAATGGTTATAACATATGATTCTAACTTCATTGACAATTGCTCCTTTTTCTTTTTTCCTTAATTGCATGTTAATATTGATTTTGCAATTTTGTCAATACCACAAACTTTTATCAGTACTGCTGTTTTTGTGCCTTCTACATGAGGAAGGCTTCCCAACACTTCTCTTTTTTGATATTACTTAACACTGAAATTCTTTCTTGGTAGTAATCAGTAAAAGGATCATTCACTTGTTTTCTGCATATGAATACATCACTGTACCCACTTTGAATACTTCATTTGAAGAGCATCAATTCCAGCATCAATTCCAGAAGACATGTTTGTCTCTAAATGTATAAGATTATGCAGACAATTTCTCCACTCGCATTGGGAGAATAATAGAAAATGCAAAATAATGCCAAAAATTTCTTTTCTGCATTTGGCATGACACGGTAGTGATCTCCTCCCCACAGTGGGGGAGGAGATATAATACCCACTGGACAACTTGTCCAATTACCATGGCACGACATTGATTTCACATCAAACAAATCCATCCTCCAGTCCAATAGATAGATACTCCTGGCAGTTCATTTTGAATTGAATGGCTGAGCACATATCAGATTTAGGACACACAATTTTAGATACCTCACTTAGTTGACCCATAAAAGTGGAACACTGGCTCCACTCCCACTTTAAATAAAGGGTATGGAGGTTTCGTATAAAGAGAGTAACAAAATGCACATTTCTCTCCTTTGCCATTATTTGGAAACATGCAACAAAGGATATGTGTCCATTCACAGTGAAATGTAAGGAGTACATGCACGTGCATGTGTACTTTGTTTCTTTTCAACAACTATTGCATGAAATTTTTTAAACTCAAACAGTTTATTAAGCAGGATTGGCTACCCTAGGCTTACCTGCTTTGAAAGTGAGAGACCAGTGTATCCAAGCCTCTGATACTCAACTTTGAACTGAAAAACTCCATAAACATGTGGTACCTTAAAAGAAGTGTGATAGAGCCCCTTGAACAAAAATGTATGAACATGTGAAACGAGGAACCTATGTAAATAAAAATTTATGTTCTTGCATGTGTCGACAAAAAGAAAACCTTCTGATTAGTAGGCAAGGTTTCCAAGACATAGGGGCTCATCATGTAGGATTTGATTTTGTTAGTCTTATGGCTTTCAAACTTTCCTCGATTAATTTGGTATAAACTGCTTTGTATAATTTTTTCAGATTTCTTGCATTTCTTACAGTATTTTTTCTTCTTGCAAACCCCCATCCCCAAACTGTTGGAAAATATATTGGAGGAAAATAGATTTTCACTAATGAAGTGAAATTGAATCCCACATTGCTTGAAAAGTGGGATTGGGAGAGGAGCCTTAAAAAGGGATTACAATCTCACATCGGTTACAAATGGAATAGTGGGAATTTATGGAGAATATAAATATTCCATCCCACATTGGAAAATGGATAAAATATGAAAATGTGTGGAAAACTTAAATAGTTGTCCCACATCGGATAAAAACAAGATTGTGGACCAATTTATATATGATTAACAATTTGTAAGGTGTAACCATTTGTTGCATAGAGAATCCTCCGTGGCCTACGCGCCCGCAGGGGGGGTGCAAATCTTGGACCGACTTGGCCTTCGAGCCTTGAACTTGTGTGCGGGCTCGACCTGCGTACACGAATGTCGGACCGAATGAACCAAAAATTGGCCACAAAGTGCAAGCTACGTTTTGGAATTTTGTTTTACGTTTTTTCATTTAAAAACGTAACTCCAAAACTTATATCCATTTATTCTGTAACATCAAAACGTTTTGTAACTCCAAAACGTCTGGAGTAAAGGCAGTGTACTGAATGCATAAGGCTCCTCCTTGCCTATATATACAGCAACAATCTTCAGTCCAAAAAAAACAACAATTCTTACTCCACGAAATCTCTCTGCATTGTCATTCCTGACTACCTCCAGTCGCTTGGTGATTCTGTTCCGGCATATTCTCAGTTCGACTGCTCAGCTGCAGTACAAGTCGTTGTATCCTGGGAAGCAAGCGCTCGCGTTACTTCGGTGAGGGGGCGAATATTGCTTTAAGGACACTGTTTTGAACACAGGCCCCAGCTCCAAGACGTTGATTTTATTTGCCTATCCATCGCTGTTATTTTTTCTGCTTAAGCATACTGTAAATCTGCTTTGGGTCCTGCTTTGTTTTGTTCTCTGTTTAACAGAGTTTATGTAACAATCTTAAAGCAATATTATTTTGTTAAACAGTTTACAAAACTGGTTTTAAAAACAGCTTTCTTACTGTTTTCAAATAAGAGTCCTTACTGTTTTCAAAACATATACCTTACTGTTTTAAAAACAGTTTTCTTGAACTGCATTTGATTTATTCTATTTCTTTTGTACTAATATTCTGATTGTTTCAGAAATGGAAAATTCAAGTATCAATAATGTTGTGGCATCCGGAAATGAAAATGTGCCTCCAATGGTGCCGAATCTACCGAATGTGGCTCGGGCTGTGGCTATGCCAAGTTCTGATGTGGCTCCAGTAACACAGACTTTGGCTATGCCAAGTCTAGCTGGTGGCTCAAGTGGAACTAAGACTGTGACTTCCATGCCAAGTCTGGCTACTGGTCCAACTATGACAGTCCCGGTTAATCACGGGGAAAAGTCGGAGAAGTTCAACGGTTCGAATTTCAAGAGGTGGCAACAAAAAATGTTGTTTTACCTCACGACCTTGAATCTTGCGAGATTCTTGACTGAGAATGTTCCATTGCTCCAAGAGGGTCAAAGAGACATTCAAGCAATCAGTGCAGTGGATGCTTGGAAACATTCTGATTTCTTGTGCCGAAATTATGTTATGAACGGTTTGGCCGATTCATTGTATAATGTGTACTGTGCAATAAAAACGGCTAAGGAATTATGGGAGTCTTTAGACAAAAAGTATAAAATCGAGGATGCCGGGGCCAAGAAGTTTCTTGTTGGCCGTTTCTTGGAATACAAAATGGTGGACTCCAAATCTGTAATCAGTCAAGTACAAGAACTACAAGTGATCTTGCATGAAATTCATTCCGAGGGAATGGTTGTGAGTGAATCCTTCCAAGTGGCATGTATAATTGCAAAACTACCTCCTGCATGGAAGGATTTCAAAAACTACCTAAAGCACAAACGAAAGGAAATGAACGTTGAAGAACTAATTGTGCGACTTCGAATTGAAGAAGACAACAAAAGTTCTGAAAGAGGGTTCAATCCGGTTGTGGCCAAAGCCAATGTTGTGGAGCATGGTCAAAGCTCCAAGACCTACAAGAATAAGTATGAGCCATCTGGTGGAAAAGGGCCTAAGTTGGGACCTAAAGGTGGAATCTCTAAACAGAAGTTTTCTGGAAAATGCTTCAATTGTGACAAAATTGGTCACAAGTCTACGGAGTGCCGTTTGCCGAAGAAGAAAAAAGAAGCAAACATGGTTGAAGATACATCTGTCATAAACCTTGCAGCTGTCATTTCTGAAGTGAACCTGGTGGGTTCAAATCCGAGAGAATGGTGGATAGACACCGGTGCCACCCGACATGTTTGCTCCGACAAGGAGATGTTTAGTGGTTTTGAAGAAGCAGATGGAGAAAAGCTATATATGGGAAATTCAGCAACCTCTGAAATCAAGGGCCATGGAAAGGTGGTTCTAAAGATGACGTCTGGGAAAGAGCTGACTCTAAACAATGTGCTCTATGTACCAGAAATTCGCAAGAATTTGGTGTCTGGCTCGCTGTTGAACAAACATAGATTTCGTATAGTGTTTGAGTCAGACAAAGTTATTTTGTCAAAGTCTGGAATGTTTGTAGGAAAGGGTTATGTAAGTGACGGGCTTTTTAAGCTCAATGTTATGGCTATTAAGCCAAAAATGAATAAAATGAAAAACTCTTCCGTTTACTTGCTTGAGTCTTCCAATTTGTGGCATGGTAGACTAGGACATGTTAATTACGATACTTTGCGTAATTAACTTGAATTGCATACCTACATTCCAAATTGATAATAAACATAAGTGTGAAACTTGTGTTGATGCAAAATTGACAAGGTCATCATTTCAATCTGTTCAAAGAAAAACTGAACCACTTGATTTAATTCACACTGATGTATGTGATTTAAAATCTATACAAACAAGGGGAGGTAACAAATATTTTATTACTTTTATTGACGATAGCACAAAATATTGTTTTGTGTATTTGCTTAAAAGTAAAGAATAAGCTATAGAGAAATTTGTTCTCTATAAGAATGAAATTGAAAATCAACTCAACAAGAAGATCAAAGTGTTAAGAAGTGATAGAGGTGGTGAATATGAATCACCATTTGCTGAATTCTGTGCACAACACGGAATTAAACATGAAACAACAGCACCTTATTCACCTCAACAAAATGGTGTTGCTGAACGAAAAAATAGAACATTGAAAGAAATGATGAATGCAATGTTGTTAAGTTCTGGATTACCTAAGAACATGTGGGGAGAAGCTGTGTTATCAGCTAATTACCTTTTAAATAAGGTGCCCCGGAAGAAAGAAGATAAGAGCCCCTACGAGTTATTGAAAGGAAGAAAGCCTTCCTACAAATACTTACGAGTGTGGGGTTGTCTTGCCAAAGTGGCAGTACCTACACCAAAGAATGTGAAAATAGGACCAAAAACTGTTGATTGCATATTTATCGGATATGCACATAATAGCAGTGCTTATCGATTTCTTGTGTATGATTCAAAAATTTCTGATATACACAAAAATACGATAATGGAATCAAGAAATGCATCATTCTTTGAACATGTATTTCCATACAAGTCCAAAGAAGAAGCGAGCTCTTCTAA
Organism: Forsythia viridissima; assembly: GCA_030279155.1. Taxonomy (NCBI): domain Eukaryota; kingdom Viridiplantae; phylum Streptophyta; class Magnoliopsida; order Lamiales; family Oleaceae; genus Forsythia; species Forsythia viridissima. The sequence goes on along the minus strand of CM059045.1, from coordinate 11,389,844 downwards.
ACGAACATATGAGACTATAATTGAGAATAGTCAGGATCAAGAAGTAGAAGACGAAGTTGAGATTGAACCAAGACGAAGCAAACGAGAAAGGACAGAAAAATCTTATGGTCCTGATTTTCTGACTTATATGTTAGAAACTGAACCTCAAAGCTTCAAAGAAGCTGTAAACTCTTCAGAAGGACCTCAATGGAAAGAGGCCATTAAAAATGAAATAGATTCCATTTTGCAAAACCATACATGGGAGCTGGTGGATCTTCCCCAGGGAAGCAAACCACTAGGCTACAAATGGATTTTCAAAAGAAAAATGAAAGCAGATGGAACTATTGATAAGTACAAGGCCAGACTTGTAATTAAAGGTTACAAGCAACGAGAAGGCCTTGACTACTTTGACACTTATTCTCCGGTAACGAGAATAACTTCCATTCGGATGATATTAGCGATTGCAGCTTTGCACAATCTCGAAGTACATCAAATGGATGTCAAAACTGCCTTTCTAAATGGAGATTTAGAAGAAGAAATTTACATGGAACAACCTGAGGGGTTTTCTGCACCAGGACAAGAAAACAAGGTGTGTAAATTGGTGAAGTCATTATATGGCTTAAAACAAGCACCAAAACAGTGGCATGCAAAATTTGACAATGCCATGATAGAAAGTGGATTTAAAATCAATGAATGTGACAAATGCGTCTACATCAAAGACACGGAACATGGTTATGTCATTTTATGTCTTTATGTTGACGACATGCTCATCGTTGGTAGCAACGATAAGATGATTAAATCTACTAAAAATATGTTGAATTCAAAATTCGACATGAAGGATATGGGTTTAGCTGATGTGATTCTTGGGGTTAAAATTTCAAGAACATCAGATGGACTAGTTCTAAGTCAGTCACATTATGTGGACAAAATTTTGGAAAAATTCAATAATGATGATACTGGCGTGGCTAGAACACCGATAGATACAAGTCAACATCTATCGAAAAATAGAGGCAATGGTATTTCTCAAGTTGAGTACTCTAGAATAATCGGAAGTCTTATGTACTTAATGAGTTGTACAAGACCAGATATAGCTTACGCAGTTAGCAAACTGAGTAGATATACCAGTAATCCAGGGTCTGACCACTGGAAAGGAATAGTAAGAGTACTGAGATACTTGAGATATACGCGTGATTATGGACTGCACTATACCAGATATCCCGCAGTTATTGAAGGATATACCGACGCTAATTGGATATATGATATCAAGGACTCAAAGTCTACCAGTGGATTTGTATTCACTTTGGGAGGTGCAGCGATATCGTGGAAATCCTCTAAACAAACAGTTATTGCGAGATCTACCATGGAATCCGAGTTTATAGCTCTGGATAAATGTGGTGAAGAGGCTGAATGGCTACGCAATTTCTTAGAGGATATTCCAAGATGGTCAAAACCTGTGCCAGCAATTTGCATACATTGTGATAGTCAATCTGCAATTGGAAGGGCACAAAGCAACATGTACAATGGTAAGTCTAGACACATACGTCGTAGACATAATACCATAAGACAGTTACTCTCAACTGGAGTTATCTCTATTGACTATGTAAAGTCTAAAGATAACATTGCGGATCCGCTAACCAAAGGGTTAAATAGAGAGTTAGTTGTAAATTCATCTAGAGGAATGGGACTTAAGCCTCTGAAAGAATAAGTTATTGTAATGGAAACTCAACCTAACTGACTGGAGATCCCAAGATCTAGGTTCAATGAGAAAACCTAATTACAAATACTTAATAGGATCACTGTGGGGGTTAACTCCTGTCCATTCCTGTAATAACAGTGATGCCCGTGGAAAGAGGATAAGCAATAGGCTTTTAATGATTCTTATGCGTCGGAAATCCGAGCAGAGTAATGCGGGTTACTCTTAATTAAGAAATCACCTATGTGAGAGAGAAGTGGGGCCGCTTCGAAGGGAATTGTAAGGCTCAATTCTTAATAACTCTCACTGAACCAGGCATATGTTCATGGCCACAAACGAACATACCAATGAGAGCTGAAATGTGTTAGGAAGAATCCTGTGTGAGGCACATCATCGTTTACACAAAAGGCAGAATAGTTCAAAGACATCGTGTCTACTAATCAGCTAGCAAAGTAAATGTACTTTAACAAGGGAAGGTTCAAAGGTAACTCCTACCTATCCTATGCAGGTTTCAACTATGGGGGATTGTTGGAAAATATATTGGAGGAAAATAGATTTTCACTAATGAAGTGAAATTGAATCCCACATTGCTTGAAAAGTGGGATTGGGAGAGGAGCCTTAAAAAGGGATTACAATCCCACATCGGTTACAAATGGAATAGTGGGAATTTATGGGGAATATAAATATTCCATCCCACATTGGAAAATGGATAAAATATGAAAATGTGTGGAAAACTTAAATAGTTGTCCCACATCGGATAAAAACAAGATTGTGGACCAATTTATATATGGTTAACAATTTGTAAGGTGTAAACATTTGTTGCATAGAGAATCCTCCGTGGCCTACGCGCCCGCAGGGAGGGTGCAAATCTTGGACCGACTTGGCCTTCGAGCCTTGAACTTGTGTGCGGGCTCGACCTGCGTACACGAATGTCGGACCGAATGAACCAAAAATTGGCCACAAAGTGCAAGCTACGTTTTGGAATTTTATTTTACGTTTTTTCATTTAAAAACGTACTCCAAAACTTATATCCATTTATTCTGTAACATCAAAACGTTTTGTAACTCCAAAACGTCTGGAGTAAAGGCAGTGTACTGAATGCATAAGGCTCCTCCTTGCCTATATATACAGCAACAATCTTCAGTCCAAAAAAAACAACAATTCTTACTCCACGAAATCTCTCTGCATTCTCATTCCTGACTACTTCCAGTCGCTTGGTGATTCTGTTCCGGCATATTCTCAGTTCGACTGCTCAGCTGTAGTACAAGCCGCTGTATCCTGGGAAGCAAGCGCTCGCGTTACTTCGGTGAGGGGGCGAATATTGCTTTAAGGACTCTGTTTTGAACACAGGCCCCGGCTCCAAGACGTTGATTTTATTTGCCTATCCATCGCTGTTATTTTTTCTGCTTAAGCATACTGTAAATCTGCTTTGGGTCCTGCTTTGTTTTGTTCTCTGTTTAACAGAGTTTATGTAACAATCTTAAAACAATAATAATACTACAAGTCTTTTTCAAGCATATACTTCCGCAACTACTCGGCAACCAATCGTGGTTGCCGAGCAGCTTGGCAATCACGCCTGTTGCCGAGCAACGCGGCAACCAATCGTGGTTGCCGAGCAGCTCGGCAACCTTGCTGGTGATTGCCGAGCAGCTCGGCAACCACACTGGTGGTTGCCCAGCGTACTCGGCAACCACGCAGGGACTCTTCTGGTCACTGCTTCAGTACATGGAAACAACATAAATATTTTCAGGATCATGCCTTCTCAAATGCGCAGTGAATCAGGCTGCCATGACTGGAGCACTTCATATGTGCATCTCTACAAGCTGCATCGTGGAATAACTACAGTTGTAAGTATACGGCCATTTCTCTAGGTTTATTCATTATTAGTATCATTTTCCTCTTCCAAGAGGTCCCTCATTTTCATGAAATTATTCTACAGGTCATTCAAGACATTTAGCAGTTAGCAGAGCTATTGAGTCTGCCATAAATGCAACTGAGGGAAGTGTCCACATCCCCAAGTAGTTATCTACATGCAATTATCTTTTTCAATGTGGTTTACTTGCTTCATTTTTTGTTCTGCTGGTCCCCCGATAAAATGAATATAGATATATATGCATTGATTTCATTTTTATTTAGGTAAATGCAGGATGATGTCATGTGCTGGGTTTGTTTGAACCACGATTGGGATGCCACTTCTAAGGATGTGAAATGCAGCTGAGAGCTTTCAATGTGATGAGGTTGATGGAGAAAATAGAGAAGGTGGATGAAAAAATGTGTTCACTGCAGTCGTTATCTTAATGCGCGGAAAAGATGTTGTGATTTAACTTTTTAGTGGTTTTATCATTTAGTTTTTGCAAGGGTGTTATGTAATAATCTAAATCAAGTCTTGTATGGCTACATGTTTAGTTTCTTGTGTTTAACAAACGGTTGTGATATATATGGCAAGTTCTGCATTGGTTGTCTTGACAGCCAGTTTCTTTGTGTTTAGCAGCAAAAATGAAGAGCATGTTCAGTGGAGTTTTTTCCCAAAAAATCTATTTTTTTGCCCACAATTTTTGACTTTTCAACCCTTTTTACACTATAAAAAAGTCAAAAAGTAATAAAAAAAACTCATTTTTTTCCCAAAAAAACTCTACCGAACAAGCCCGAAGTGTGTACACTTTGTTTGCTCTGGCAATATCATGCTGGTACATGTATTTAGCTATATTTATGACCTACACATAGATAGGAGTATACCATAGAATCCATTTGTTATTTATCACGAGTTCCTCAGAATATTTGGACAAATAGCTTAAGTATATATCATATCAAGTTTAAAGCACATCAAGTTTAAAAATATTTGATTATACCAAGAATATTTGTAGTACTTCGATTTGGACCAAAGAATAACGATAAGATTACAACTTCAAACTAAAGAAAAGTTCAAAATCAAGTGTAACATCGGACCTTAAGCCTACCTAATCTTCTTCTTTGGACCAGATTTGGCAACTTTAAGGCTCAATAGTAAACCGCATTATCTTCAAGTAGTGCAAAAGCAAAAGTACTTTCCTTTTTGCAAAAGTATTTTCCAATTTGATTGAATTGTTTCACGAGAATTATAGACCCAATTCAACTGCATTGTTAAAAGGTGAAACTATTTTTCTTTTTACATTTTATTTTGTGCTAAATAATCAATTATGGCTTCTGATTGTGAATGCTCACGAAAAACGTGGGAGAATAGAATTGTGAATCTGCCAAGCACGAATGTGAAAAATGAAGAAATGGAAATGGATGAAGCAGATTGACACGAACAGCTGAAATGTGTATTAACTTACTTGGTCTTAAGAGGAATTATGAGTTTATGCTTTTATGAATATGTTTTAATTGACAGATAGGAAAAGATTCTTCTTATCAGTGTTTCTTACATGTATTAGTCAAGCTAACTTATTGAAAGGAAACAGAAGACTTAGATGGTTTTACCTGATGTCCCAAGGTACACACTCATTATAGTTTTTATTTTCAAATTGCAGGCGTCAACTGCTAGAGAAGATGATAGCTAATTCTCATGTATCAGACGAGGAGCAGATGAACCTTTTGAATGAATTGCAGCACAAAGAGACAGAGTATATGCGTCTTAAAAGGCACAAGATTTCAGTAGATGATTTTGATCTCTTAACCATTATAGGGAGAGGAGCCTTTGGAGAGGTACATGATTTGAATTATCTTTGACCAGCCTTTAAAATATCGATTTTCCAATTGAATTTGCTGTTCTTGACACTTATTCAAAGTTAGCTCCTGCTACTATATTCTTCTCTAGCATAATATTGTGTTGAATTACGCTAATATAGTTTATTTAATTGGATGCAGAAATATACATGTTTTCAACATCAGGTTATCTAATACCTTACTGATGAACTGCTTGATGCTCATATGAAACTGTATCACAGGTTAGACTGTGTCGGGAGAAAATATCTGGTAAAATATATGCAATGAAGAAGTTGAAGAAGTCGGAAATGGTTAGCAGGGGACAGGTGAGATCATGTGCACTTGCATAATGTTCTACAAATACATTTGCCAATGAACATAAGATATCTCAGAAAATTTTCATAGTGATTGGCAATTTTTCCAAATTGAACTAAATCAACCTTATTTTAGCTCAAACTTCTTTCTCGACACTACCCTGGCCAGAAATTTACTCCTGCTTATTGGCATATAACCTATTCGTTGTAAAAGATAAAATTAATATTTATAAGCGTAAACTTGTGTTAGATTTTTTTTACAATGATTTATTTTTTTTAGATTTAAATATTTGTATTTATTTGTTTAATAAATTAATAGTGTATTATTATTTAAAATTAGTTGACCCCCCCCCCCCACCCCAAAAAAAAAAAAACACAAAATGTATGTTTATATTATTGATCTTAACAAAAAAAAGGGCAACCAAATGGTTGCCGAGCAACCAACTTCTTGGTTGCAGAGTTATATCCCAAAAACCATGAAATTTTGGAAGATTTTGTGCAATTAGATAAATGAAACATTGCCAGATTGGCAAGACAAGTTTTCATTGTATAAAGAAACAGCTAAAATCGATTTATCCCAAATAAGGGTTTTGCAAAGATCTTGAAAATAGTGACATTAACACTAATGGGAGGCCAAGTAAACGGCCTAGATTGAGTGCTGAGGAAAGGGACGTCGGAGATTGTGTGTACGGAGGTGGTGATGAGGGGGAGGAAGTGACAAAGGGGGTAATTGATTTTCTGGAGCTTTTGGAAAAGGAGATCGATAAATTTAATGGGTTCTTCGTGGATAAAGAAGAATTGTACATTATTAGATTAAAGGTATTACCTTCCTCTCATTTTTTTATTTTTTTTTTGGTGTTACTAATATTTTATGTTTTATGGGTATTCAATTTTTACATTTTTTTTTTTATTGTTGATGTTGATTTTGGGTAGATTATGCATTTTAAGAATCGGTAGCCTGCACCAAAAGAGGAGAAAGAAAAGGAAATAAATTATGTATAGAAATACAAGAAAATAGGAGATAAAAATAGAGATAATCTGAATCTTTAAATGACTTGAGGTGCAGCCTGTACCGATGAAAACCTTTCTTACTATTCGAGTTTCGGTTGAATACAGATGCTAAAAGAAGAGGTTGCAGAAGCCAAGGATTCAGAGGTAGAGTTGACGAAAATAGGAAGAAAGATAGTAGATTTTCATGGCGAGATGAGAATTATAGTGCTCTGAACTACACAGGTTCTTACCTCATTTATACCTTAATATTTGTAAATGGCTTACTCTATCTCGTGACTGTGCATCGATATGTTAAGTAGATGGTTGTTATGGCTGAGAATTGCCATTTTAGTAGTTCAAATATGATTATTTTTGTTCACTGTTTCCATGATAATGTTTTTGTGCGCCACAGCCTTTGTGTTATATAACTGCTCAACATAAATGGTTACCGTAACATTTTACTTTTTAATCTGATAATACTTTGATCAGGAGCTTTCTTGACTCGAGGGCACATATTTACAATTAGAAGGTCTTTTGCTACCAAACTAAAAGATGGCATCTATATTTTTATATTATTGGAACTTCCAACTTTGAACTGAAGTGTTACCAGTGAGATTATTTTCTTTTCTGCCTTCCAGTACGGGCTGAGGTTGTCTTTTGATTTTAGGATGAGTAAGGAGAAGTACAGAGATATTCAAGGGAGGATAAGAATTTAGGAAGAGAGAGATCAAGCAGAGGGAGAAGAATAAGCGTTTATTGCAAATGTAACCCAAAATATTCATCTTATAATACTTAAAAATTTATTATTTGCGGAACATAAATAGATTTTTTTGGTGTGTGTGTGTGTTTTTTTTTTAGAGTTTAGTAGCAAATAGATTTTCATTTACTTTTTTACTATTTTTTTTTTATTTTATCATATAAGCAAATTGTACACAATTCTCTCTAAATTTTTTACATTTTTCAAATTTGTTCATATATTTTTTTTTTGTCATTTCAACTATATTTAAAACTTAAATATTTTCCCTATATTTTTCGCTTACGTGCAACGCACGTCACTACAGTTGAGGCCTCTTCAGACTCTTTTTCTTAGACATTGTAAAAACTCGCACTTGATCAGTTTCCTTTTGCTCATTGTTGCTAGTGCCAAAAGACATTTCCTTGCAATCATTTGCGAAGTGACCATGCTTTCCACATCTAAAGCACACACATGTACCCATAAAACATTCACCAAGATGTTCATTGCCACACTTCGAGCAAGTCTTACTCGGCTGCTTGTTTTGGTAATGGCCCTTGTTGTTGCCTTGGTCATTTATTCTCTTTTGGCCATTATTCTTCCAAAACTGTGCTCTAGAATTTCTACCATTGAATTTGTGACCGCTTGGTTGGGATTTATTCTCCTCCTTATCTAAGAGTTGAGCTCTTTCCACCAAAAGAGACTTACTAACCACTTCTCTATAAGTCTTTAATTCAAATGGTATCACTGCTTGCTTTATACGAGACCTAAGTCCCTCTTCAAAGCGCATTGCTCTTCTTTCTTCTGTTGCTACCAAGACTGGGGCAAATTTTTCCAGATGAGCAAATTCAGCCTCATATTTAGTAACTGTTCGGCTCCCTTGCTCCAACTTAATGAACTCTCTCCTTGTGCTGGCGTATGCTCTTTGGAAAATACTTGTTGTTGAAGGCCTCCGTGAACATCTTCCAAGTGAATGGTCTAGCATCCTTCTCATGTTGGCACTGAACCATCAACCACCAATCATAAGTATCTCCTTGCAGCATGTAAGCAGCAAATGTAACTTTTTCTTGTTTTGTGCATCTCATAACTGAAAAGGCCTTCTGAATTTCGGTTAACCATTTTTCAGCTTCTAGATGGTCAGTGGTGCCAGCAAAAGATGGTGGAGATAACTTCTTAAACTCTGTTATTTTTCCTTGTTCCTGGGTTTAGTCATTCCTCACAGGTCGACTGTTTTGTCCAAATATAGCCAATGTTTGCATAAAAGTCTCCATTGTTATTGGGGTCCCTGTGTTATTGCCTGACCCCTCTGGGTGAGCTTCAGATATTTCTTCGTGAGCTTGAGAACGAGTAGCGGAGGCCATACTAGAATACAAATACTTATTTATTTATTTATTATTATTTAGAAATTGGCAAAATTAAACATTCTCATTTGCACAATTCAGTACCCAGATGTATTTAAGTGAACTTATCCAAATTGTAATAGAAAAATAAAGTAATATTACCAAAACTAAATATTCTAGCGATTTAAGCGTCTTATTCACATTGGAACATAAATAGTTAAGAAAAATTAGTTTAAGCAAAATACTCCCTCCGTCCCACAAAGATAGACTCATTTTCCTTATTTATCTGTCCCAAATTATAGGCCACTTACTTTATAGAGGGTGTATTAAATTTTTCATTTTCCTAATATACCCTTATTTAATTTACTTTGTTATCAACCCAAAACAAATATTTAAATTTATTAGATTCATAAATGACTAATATTAAATAGGGGTATAATAGGAAAAATGTGTGAAAATTTTATAATTTCAATTACATTAAATATGTTTTCTTAATCTGTGTGAAAAAAGAAATGAGTCTATCTTTGTGGGACGGAGGGAGTAGATAACAATTCAATTCAAAAGCATAAAAAAGAATAATAGAAATAAAATATGTATCAATAGTGGATTGGAACTATTATTGAAGTTAGCCTACAAAGTTTTTTTCATATAGAAAATCTGAAGTCGCAGGTCAATTAGATATGTAAACAATATACAAATACGTATGAGCATTCACAATAAATAAAAAATACACCGTAACATTTATAGTCCAACGCAAATTTTTTTTTTTTTTTTTTTTTTTTGAAAAAAGAAAAGCATTGAGAGGATTATTCACATTAACTAACAAAAATCACAATCACAAAAATAAATCTTCAAATGAATTCTTTATGGATATCACAAACTACATAATTACATTTAAATTAAACAGCTTTAAACTTCAAATTAGACCTTAAATAAGCTGAATAAATTATTGGTGGAATATTAATTCATATTAATCTTGTAACTGACCAAATCCGTTCTCACAATTCAAAGAAAATATTTTCAAGATCTAGTAATTAAATATAATAAATTGAGATTTAACATTTTCAACTTCTAAAGACTAAATGTGATTATAAATACTAAATTAAGAGTTTAATTATAACATTAATTCAAGGACAATTTAAAAAATATAAAGTATTAATGAGGACATATTTCCAAAAATATTTCTCTCTTTAAGCCCATTTTAGATTAGTATATATATATATATATATAGATTATCCATCTTTTAGATAATACCGTATTTTTCAATTTCTCCTCCTATTTTGGGGTAATTTGACAATTACCCCTAAATATAAATTCTTCACATCATGCAAATATTATTCACAAGTAGGGTCCAACTCTCCTGTAATACTTGTATGAAATAGTGGCACGACCGGCCCGGAGCGGCACCCACGCAACCCACCCCTCTAAACGGCCAGGCTGCTGCGAGCCGGCCCTATTATTGGTTAAGGCTATCAATGTAACCTATAGTCAAGTAGAAATAATTCAGATAATTTCTTTTGAACCAATTGAATTTCATTAATCTGCATTTCATACTCAAACCTGCAACTAGGATATGGAAAAATAATAGCCTTGACATCATCAATTCTATTGGCAACACTAGTGTGTGTATATATATATATAGTTTAATTAGGCTAGAATTTTACTTAAACTCTAGTATAATCCATCACTTAGAACCAAACAGGATAAGGTTGATTGAAATCCAATCATTTGAGCAACAACAATCGATTACACTTCAAAAGCAATCGTTATCCAACTCGACCCAACAACCACGATTCTAATTTATCTTCTCCATTTTGAATGGGTCAACAACTCAATACATTAGTGTGTGATTAATTTGGATCGTACATTTTATTTAAGGCTCAAGCCTAATTATGTACGTAACATTTATCATTATTGCCTTGGGAATTGTTTGGCACAAAATACCCAACAATCCCCCACATTTGGTGCCAAAGAATCCATTCTTGCACCACTCATGTTACCTAAATAAGAAAATAAAAAAAGTTAGGGTGTGTTTGATTGGTGTGTATGGAAAATGGTGGAAAATGACAATATTTTCCTTCTAAGGTGGAAAATAAATTCTACTATATAGGTGAGAAAATGTTTTCCAATAAAGTGGAAAAAAATGTGCTTTAAGTGATTGTATTGAAAATCAATTTTCTTTTCCATGTGCAATCAAACAACTAAAGGTGGAAAAGAAAATCCATGGATGTGACAACATTTTCCATGGATGTGACATTTTCCATGAAAAATGTAGCAATCAAACAAACCCTTAGTGATTTAATCAAGAAGGGAATTAATAAAATTGAAAATTCACTAACCTTTATCAATATTCAAGAGATTTAAACAACTGTTGAATTTTACTAAGGGCAACACTTTTGTACCTATATATGAGGGATTAAATTGAGAGAGTACCTTTTCAAAGTTAATAGTTCCATGTGATACAATATCTCAAGTAAAATGCATTCAAATATCTATATGCTTAGTGCGTTCATGAAAAACATGATTTTTACATAGATGTATAGCAGCTTGACTGTCAGATAACATAGTATCATTGCCATCTAAAACACATAGTTCATTTGGAAGACCTTTAAGCCATAAAGACTCTTTAATAACTTCTATTGTAGCAATGTACTCAAATTATGTAGTAGATAAAGCAGCTATATGCTACAATTGAGATTTCCAACTCATACAAGAATCACATAAAGTAAACACATAAGAAGTAATAGATTATGTATTGTCTATGTCACCGCATAATCATCATCAATAAAACTCTTTAACATAACACCCTTAGATTTATTTTTAAATACTAAGCATGTATCACAAGATATACTAATGTGGGATTAATTTGAGTTGTACATTTTATTTAAGGCACGAGCCTAATTATGTACGTAATATTTATCATCATTGTCTTGGAGATTGTTTGGCACAAAATACCTAACAATATTCAAGTGAAAAATTACGTATAAGTCATTCGTAGATGATTTGTTTCAAATTAGGTCAAAACACTTTCTAAAATTGCCATTGAGTTATACTACTTCAGCCATATTTCAGTTAATCCCATAATTACCGATGACCAAAATTAATTAGAATTAAACTCGATTTAAATTTCAGAAGCATTGCCACCGTCTTTTCCTGTCGACTATTGCACCTCGTCGATGGCGTTTCGTAACTCACCGCCAGCCACCCAAAAATTTCCTACTATTTTCATAAGTAATAATAGTGAATTCATAGTTTTTCACTGATGTTTTCATTCTTGTAAAAGATAAAGTTTTAAATTTTAACAACCAGCTATTTTTATCACATAATTATGTTGATTCTGAAAAGTATTGGGTAGTCTATGGATTGCAAAATTTTATAAATAATTGCTTTTTGAATGTTATTTTGTAAGTGGATTCAGTTTTTATGAATGATTTGTCTAATTTTTCTTGAATTATGTTATTTTGTTGGAGATATTGTTTTTTTATATATATATAAATACAATTGTTTTATAATTATTATTTTTTGAATAAAAGAAAGCAACATTTGTTTCACATACATCAACATTTTATATATTTCGGGATGTTATTGTATCGCATTCATATATGTTGTTTGATATTGTATCATAGAAAACAATATTTTAATAAAACAATATTACAAACAGTGTCTTATTAAGAATAATATCTCACAATACAGTATCACAAATTGTATCTTATTAATAACAGTATTTCAACATCTTAATATAACAGTATCACATATAAAAATATCTTAATATTTCAGTATCATAAGCATATTATTATATTAATATAAGGGAATTTGGCACAAATGGTCCCTAACATTAGCTCTGAGTGCGAAAATAGTCCCTAACATTTTTTGGCACAGAAGTCTCTAACATATATGTTTTAGTGTGCAATTGGTCCTTATTTAATAAAAAAAAAGACAAATATGCTCTTAATTTTAATTAGAAAAAAGTTGTATTTGGATTCCTAACCTTTACAAAATGTGTAAATATGTCCGATACATTTATTAAATAATATTTAATTTTATATACTAAATATATCATTATAGTCGCGTGAATTAAATTTTTCATAAGAGAAAAATATTAAATTATTGTGCTTTATGTTAATTAAATAACAAAATGATGTATATAATTTTATGACATTGAACCAATCTTATTATATTTTTATTTAATATAAAAATACTAATAAAAATTAATTTACACATTATATATTGTTTATTTTTGAACGAAAATAAAATGATAAATTAAATATGAATAATACAGTTGGATCTCTAATATTTGTAATTAATAAACATATAACTCAATTAAATAAAAGTATTTGAATATCAAATTTGTAAAAAAGTTATTTTTTTTGTTATAACGATAAAATAAAAGTTTAGATTTCAAATAATGTAATTACTTAATAATAAAAATAATAATTTTATTTGAAATATTTATTATTATGAGCTTAAATTTTAGTTATTTTATGATAGTTCACAAATATACAAAACAATTTAGTATATTATCAATTTGATCAATAAAATGTTAATTAAAAAAAAGAACTTATTAGTTTTCTTTAATTATTTTATAAAAAATAAAAGTATCGAACCCATTTATACTTTTTGCAAAAGTTATCAACCCAACTACAATTTTTTTCTTATTAAAATTAAAGCTATATTAATCTTTTTCATTAAACTACATAACACATATGTTAGAGACTTTTGACATAAAAAATAAATGTTAGAGACCATTTCTACACTGGAAGCAAAGTATAGGAACCATTTGAGCCAAAATCGCTTAATATAATAAGCACATTAGTACCAGTATCTTTATAAACAAAGACAATATTACACACACTCAAAATAGAAAATTCCAACTCAACAAAAAAACCAGTATCATAATAAAATTATCTTAATAAAACAATATCATAGAAAACAATATCAAAAGCACATTTGTATCAATATCATAATAACAGTATCATAAATAATCTTATCATATGGTTAAAAATAGCAAACAAGTTAAGTAAATATAATAGTTTCAAAAGCATATATTTAGGTGAGCACAAATATTATGTTTTAACAGAAAATCATAGTATAATATATTTATAAAACAGTATCATAATAAAATACTATCATAGATAAAAGTATTTTAATATATCAGTATCATACATGATATTATCTTAATAAAATAGTATTTTAATATATCAGTATCATACATGACATTATCTTAATAAAATAGTATCACAAACTACAACAGAATAGAAGAAATTGAAACAATATCAAGCATTTTGAATGAAAATCATAGAATTTGCAGCAAAGGGTATCTCTCTTCTCAGGGCCGGTCTTGAGATTTTAGGAGCGTTAGGCGAAAAATTAAATAAGATCTTTATAAATTGAGATGTTTTGAAATATAAAGTTTAACAGATGGACATATTTTATAATACTTTGTTTATATCCAAATTAAATTTTCACATAAGTCAAAAAACTCAAAAATGTTATACAATACAGATGCACGGAATATAATCAAACCATTTTCACTTAACAAAAAAAAATAAAATTCTTCGAATTAAAAATAGTTGAAAATGAGTAATTCAATATATTATTAGTTGACAACACCTATTAACTTCTTGAAACTCTAATTCCAAGAGCAAAACAAATACCAAACAAATGAGAAAATATATAATTAAAAAAAAAAACATACATATAACATATGCAGGAGTGCATGTGTATACATATACATAGATTTACAAATAAAAAATGGTAAATTTTTCTTTATCTTCACTGAATAAAAAAGAGTTAGAATTTGAAAAATCTTTTTGATTCAAGGGCCAAGATAAAGATTTTTAAAAAATATTTTGGCGCAAATGGTCCCCAACGTATGCACTTAGTACAGTTTTGGTCTCTAACATTTTATTTTTAGCTAGAAGGTCCCTAACCTATGCATTTGGTTGCAAAACTGGTCCATATGGACGGAATCTGTCCAATTGTGCTGTTAGTTGGGTGCGTACACTGCAATATCCATTAATTTGTTTTGAAATTTTGGCGCAAATGGTCCATAACCTTTGCCCTTAGTGTGGAATTGGTACATAATATTTTTTTTTTTTTTGGGTATACATGTCCATAACCTATGTGTTTTGGTGCGAAATTGGTCCTTATGGGATGAAAAAGACAAATATCCTCTTAGTTAATTAGAAGAAATTGTATGTGAATTCCTAATTATTACAAAATATGCAAATATGTCCAATACTTTTATTTTTTTAATAAAAAATTAAAGAAAACTAATGAATTTTTTATTTTTGGAATTAACACTTTAGTAATAAATATCTCAAATAAAATTATTATTTTTATTATTAAGTAATTATATTATTTAAAATTTAAACCTTTATTTTATTGTTGTATAAAAAAATAATTTTGTCACAAACTTGATGTACAAATACTTTTATTTAATTGAGTTATATGTTTATTAACTACAAATATTAGAGATCCAACTATATTCTTCATATTTTTGAATTTATCGTTTTATTTTCGTTCAAAAATAAAACACATAATATGTAAATTAACTTTTATTAGTATTTTTATGTTAAATACTAATAAAATAAAATCTGGTAAATAAAAATACTAATTTTTATCAGTCACTACCGCTTGCCATCATGCCGCCACCAAACTATTAAATCTGGTAAATAAAATAATTTGGAACGTGAGCATTCAAAAAAAAAATTAATTTACACATTATGTGTTTTATTTTTGAACGAAAATAAAACGATAAATTAAAATATGAAGAATATAGTTGAATCTCTAATATTTGTAGTTAATAAACATATAACTCAATTAAATAAAAGTATTTGTACATCAAGTTTGTGACAAAGTTATTTTTTTTATACAACAATAAAATAAAATTTTAAATTTTAAATAATATAATTACTTAATAATAAAAATAATAATTTTATTTGTCATGTTTATTACTAAAGTGAATTCCAAAAAAAAAAAAAAAACTCATTAGTTTTCTTTAATTTTTTATAAAAAATAAAAGTATTGGACATATTTGTACATTTTGTAATGATTAGGAATCTACATACAATTTCTTCTAATTAACTAAGAGCATATTTGTCTTTTTCATCCCATAAAGACTAATTTCGCACCAAAATACATAGGTTAGGGACATGTATGCCAAAAAATAAACGTTATGGATCAATTCTATACTAAGGGCAAAGGTTATGGACCATTTGCGCCAAGATTCCAAAACAAATTAATGAAGATTGCAGTGTATGCACCCAACTAATGGCACAATTGGACGAATTCCATCCATAAGGACCAGTTTTACAACCAATTGCATAGGTTAGAGACCTTCTAGCAAAAAATGAAAGATTAGAGATCAAAACCGCACTAAGTGCATACGTTATGGACCATTCGCGCCAAAATCCCTTTTTAAAATTGGATTTAAAGAGAAAATTGCACGGTCTACAATTTAAAAATTAGATTAAGATAAATAATGTAAGTTAAATTTAAACTTGTTTTTTATTTGGGCTTATTTTAAATGTAAGATGGCTGATTTATAAATTTAAAAAAAAAATTGGGCCAAAATTTGGGCCCCTGCAATGGTTACGACTCCTTTGATCGATTTCTCAATGGCTATATTTGTGCTATTTCTACTAATTATTTTGGAGATTTATAAGGGAAAATTAGGATTTACACCAACTTTCATTTAATTTTTTGATATTTACTGGATTATATTTTTGTAATCAATATTACTATATATTATATATATTTTACTGGAAATATTTAATTATATATTATCCAATCCCTTGTATATCCTAACTGTTTCACCTAAAAATTAAGGGACTAACTTATCTAATCTAAAATAATAGAGTAATTCAAGTAATTTACCATTTGAACTTCATTCATCCATACGTCTATTACTGATAAAAAACCACAGATCCCCATGAATCCCCATTTTCTTCCCTAGGTAATCTTTCATTTTTCGTCACAATTCCAATCCGATTTCTTACTTCGCGTAGAAATTCAATATATTCCATCCAGATTCCAGTCGTTATCTTAGTTACAATCCACGCTACCTAAACTGAAATGGGTTCTTCGCGGAGTGGCTCGAAATCTAGATGCAAAACCAAACAAAGACAAAATTCATCTGGAACGAAGAGGAATCGTGGGTTAAATAACGGTGCAGCTAAACCAACAAATAAGAAGGTTAACATACCTGTGCCTGAAGGACAAATGGTAAAAAATTTCAATTATTCTCTTTTTCAATACATGAATGCATATGATTTTATTCAATTTTTGATGGTAAGAAATTGAATAGTTGCTTGGGCATTGATTAATTTATTGTGTTGGTCATTTTCATCATGATTTCTATTTTTATGTTAAATTACTAAAAAAATATACGCTGCCTTGTAGGATAAATTTTTTTGATACGTCTTCAACATGAACAATGTACTACTACATATCTTTATTATTATTATTTTTTTTAGGATTTGGGTTTTTTTTTTTCCAACCACCATGTTAGTGGATTATATTTCATGGAAAGATCTTCCATTTCTTTGATAGAAAGTCATATAAATGTCTACTCTTTGCTTTTTCATTTTTCTTTTATTAGAATTGTACCCATAATTGATAAATCGATATGGAATTTCGGTTTATGCAATTATTTTGTTACTGTTAAAAGATCAATCGAAGTTGACTTATAGTATCTTGAATAGTTGACTTCACTGAACCTCGATAATATAGACAATGACTTGGAGTTGTTAATAGCATTTGCTAAATGCATTCGATGATGTTCATGATTAATGTAACTATCTACGTACAATCGTGTATACTATTTATCTTCTATATTTTGTTAATGTTCCTTGTTAATGTTCATACTTATTGATACTCATGTTTGATGTTTTATTTGCTTTGTGTTGATAATCTAATATGTTAAGTGAAAATAATTCGTTTCTCAAATTTGTTTTTACTATTTGATACTATCCCACTTCCTAAATTTTATATTGATTTGAACAGGAATGAGATTATATTATTTCACCTGATAAATGGGCACTTGGTAAAGTGAATGCGTTCTCTAATACAACGATATTCAACTCACTCAAGGGAAAGATGAATGATTCACAATTATACAAGTTTGCTTGTTAGAAGCCGTAATTGAACATTTCTGGCTAGTCCAATATTTGTGTTATCTAAATAGATATCTTGACTATTAATTAGGTAACTTCAGTTGGTGCAGCACACATCTCATTTTCAGCTTTTGGGTTTGGTTTTATTATCGTTTATGTATATATATTTTCATATCGATGTGTGATTGTTATTTTTTGTAGACCGCGTTGTACTTGCACTATGATATTTTGGTATTTATCTTCAAAGAATATATCTTAGTTTTTTTATTCTACTCCCATTGTCTCTGATCTTGTCTTCCAATTTTTAGTTTTGCACAATATAGCATTGGATGAGATTTTCCGTGAGTTAACCTTATATTGGCACTTATGTTTATTGTTAGTACCAAGAATTATTATTTTGGTCAAACGATAACGTGGAAAGATAATTCCAACCGTTATTGTGTATGTGGTGATAATGAATATCGAATAACTTATATGAGACGACATTAATTGTCTTGCGTTCGTTTTTCATTCGATTTCACTTTGCATATTGACTATCGTATTTGTTAAGTTATATTCGAAATTTTCATTTTGCAAACGATGTTACAGATAGGCGATATGCATAAATGATTCAGCAACAATTGCCAATTTTCAATACTTCAACAATCTGACATTCAATTGGAATAAATTATCGCGAAAATTTGTGTCTCGGGTGTTCGACTAGTCGAAGTAGATTTCATTAATTAGGATATTAAACATATCTCTCTTAAGGAGTTCTAACATTTCTACGCCATCCAGTTTGTTCACATCTACACGATTTGTATGGTAGAGTAATATGTCAAATATACCAATTCAGCAGACTTTTTAGGACAAATCAACCAGTAGAGAATAGGTCCATTTCCTAGCACTTTCACACGAATAGGCCTATACAATAATACAAACCCCAAATTGTCCATGCAACCAATGAAAAGAAACGCGCCTTTGTACTCTTCGTCTTAGGGGTGGACAAACTTTACTTTTATGAACTTTTAAACTTTTTAAAAAAGAAAAAAAAAAATCTTTCTTATGTAAATAAGTGAAAAATGGACGACATTTAGTTAAGAATTGTTCTATATAAACTTCCATTAATCCTTTCAGTCACATTTGGTCTCAACTAACAGTGCCTCTTAAACTTTTACATCTGAACTTATTTGACTTTCCATTCTTAATTTGCTTATCCATTCAAATTACTTCCATGAAAGGCTCGAACGATCAATCAATAATTTCCCGTCAAAACAATGATGCAGATTGGCTCAACGATTCCGGCGAATAATCTCCAGCCTTTTCAGGCCAGACGTGCTAGTTTCAAGTGTTTAGGTTCATCGTTGAACCCATTGAATAGGCCTGAAGTTCAAGCACAAAATGCGAATCCAGTAGTTTCCACTGAGGTGACAAAAAAGCATCTCTCTAACTTTGAAAAACTGCTGCAAAAGCAGCCTCCTCATCCAGAATCGGTTTAGAAAGAATCCAGTTCTTGGCCGTCCTTGGAAAACAAAGCAAAAGGGCTGCTGGAAGCTCTCAACTTGGCCAAACTCTTAACAGGTTTTTGAGCTCTTCAATGGTAACCGCTGTTTCACTTTCTTCGCTACTCAGATCACCGGTTCATTTGCCATAAAACTCCAGTAATCTGAAAAATTCTCCAAGCATTACAATGTCCCATTATTCGGACCCCAAATTAATAAGAACTCTTGATTCTACATTTTGAATTTTGAAATTTCCTCATTTTTTGCTTATTCTGTTAAGCCCAATTCCTTATCCCAAATGGTAAGATATATTTGATTGTAGAATATGTTTATGAGTGGACAATATTAACCCTATTAGTATATCCACTAATTTGGGTTAACAATCCAGTAATATTCATTTTTTTGAAACGGCCCAGTACTATTCTAATCCAAGTTTGAAACACAGGTACATATCTAAAGAACCCGATTTATAATCTTCGGTTTATTGGATGGAATTTCCATAAGAACCACAAAAATGTTGACCTTTTTGCTTTTTTTTTGGTTGCATTATATTTTAATTAAATTTAAGATCTTCAATCTTTGCCTATTGTAATATTTATGTCCCTAACTTTTTTTCAATCAAATTCTTATCTTTAACCTTCTAATTAATTAGCATATTTCGTCATTGATGATGATTTTTGTTAAAATATTCTATTTGCGTGCTATGAAATGAGATAAAAATATTTTGTCACACTTTTATATTTATTCTTTTTTTAAAAAAAATATATATGATGGGCAAATAAGTAGTTTTACTCCTTACAAACAGACTTTTTGGACGTGAACTTTTATTAAAGACGAGATGTGCTAATTAATGAAAAATTGAGGATAAAAAAACAACGAAAAAAAGTTGATGATACAAGTACTACAATGAATAAAGATTAAGAAACTTAAATACAATTAAAATGTGGTGCAACAAATAAATTTTGTAGTGTGAATATAATTACCCTTTTGCTTTTCTCATGTACAAGCCAAGCCACGTTTCTCATTGGTCCACAGAGATAAAATGTAAGACTTGTGACAACTGTTCATTACGAAAGAAATGACTCACTAAACTAGGAGAGGTTGTATGTGTTTCTATGCCCTTCGAGACTCCAAGAAATGGACAACTTCATTTTCTTAAGAACACCCTATATTTCCGGTGTGCCTACTCTACAATTACGGTCTTCCTCGTGTAAGATAGTGTACCTGACAAGAATCCTTCTAATTTTCATCACATAATCAGATCATTTTGTGTGTTCAATCAGGAAATTTCTCCTTCGAACATCAATTTAGGGTATAACACAATACTTCATTCAAGTCTCAGTCCATTCTTATGTTCAAGTGTTCAACAAGGTAATACAAATATAATCTTCAATCCTTAATCCAATTTTTCACAGCATAATTAGTTCAAACTTCAGTCTAGTGGTATGTCATAATATCAGAGACATAGTTAAACAATATGTAATTAAAAATTTTGCTTAGAATTTTCCGTTAATCACAGTTAAAAGAAAGTCATAAAAGGAATCTTAAAATCGTACTCACATTTAGTCTTTTGAATTTCAGTTGTGTATGATTGAAATCCTTCACCTTCTACATAGATGAAAATAAACAAAGAACACATTTTACAGGTTGTCGGGTGCGTCAGGTCACCTGAAGTGCACTAGATAAGGGTAATTACTGCCTCTGTTGTGCGAACTAGGCACATATAAACATTCCATATACTTAAGATTAATACAATACAGAATTGTCTAAATGACAGTAAATTATTTACTTGCTTACCATTAGTTTCGCTCTTGCATGTCCAGCCTCTATCCTGAACTGATCTCCTAACCCAAAATGAGCCATCAACAACCACACAAAAACAATCAGCTCTCCGCCTCTGCTAAGCTGTTGAGCATGAGCATTTGGTCTGCAATGACTGGCGGCATAGGACATCAGTTCCACCCACACTTTGCTCATTATCTCCCATCGCTTATTGTCTGCTATTTTTTTCAAATCCCGTGCAAGGATACAAGCATCAAAAAGTACAGATTTGCTTCTGTCTCCTTTGACCTCGTTAGGTTTGACAACAGTATTTACATTATCAAGCTTTTCACATGCTAATTTTTGGCGTTCCAACACTGACAAAGCTGGATGATGTAGTTCTGGTTGCCACCTGAGGAAGTACTTCTTAGCTTCCTCACAGGTATCCTGGTACCGGATCTGTGCAATACCTGCCACTGCAGACATCAATGTAGGCCTCATGACCAAAAGATACAACATATAATCTGATATCAATTTGCAAAATTTACGGTTTTTATCGCCATCTGAGCTTGTGTGATAGCATAATTCAGTGGCAATATGCCAGAGCAGGAGGCTCTCGTCATATTCAACATCCTCCTCGCTTACACTAGATGAAATTGAGGGGTGGGGATAGTGACTTGGGTAATACGAGAGAATCCAATCCCCTTTTGCTGAATATATCTCCTTGGCCTCTTTTCTTGTTTTTGCTTTGAGAGCCTTATCCTTAAGCTCATCGAAAATGAATTCCTTTAGATCGTCCTCAATGGCGGTGGTATTCTTGTATTGAAATTCATCAAGAAAATCCCTCAGTCCAAAGAAACTAGCTGCTTTGTTGATCCACCTGAACCGCTCCTTTAGGCAGAAATTAATCAAGCTGTGCTGTGACATAGTATTGGACCAACGACATTTTCTGGCTATGGAACATCGTACAAGGACTGCAGATAGGAATTTTGTGGCCTTGTGATTGTTTAGTAAAACTATCATCCAGTCAGAGACAATGAGGTTGATGAGAGCCACGACATCAAGAGCAACAGCACCAATAAGCAGAATGTAGGTAACAGCTACGTCAAAATGGTGGATATTGTGTTTTGAATGAAAATAAAATTGCTGAAGGGACACCAGCATCAAAAGAGAAGAAATGAAACGGAACAAATATCCAAATTTGCTATGCACTGTATCCATCTTAGTGTAAAGGGCATCATAGATAAAATTTAGCTCCACCTCCATTACTTTAAAAGCATCAATGGCTTTCCTCTGAAAGAAGAATTTCCGGCTCTCATTGCGCTCATGAAAGCTGAACATGTTTTCAACAATAAGACCCTTAAAAGTTTGAAAGAAGCGGTATCCTTTCAGCACCACATCAATGTCTTTGAGTTCTTCTTCACGCAAGTGGACTTCTATTGATATAGCAGAAACCCGGGAACCTTTCTCTGTTTCCTTTACTATTTCTATCTCCACTGGAACTCCAGAAGCCTCCATTGCAGAGTATTCCTCCATAAGTTGAGCATAATTTGGTCCAGAATCTGGCTTTGGAAGCATTGAACTTTTAAAATTACTCAGGCATGCTTTATACAGAGCACGTGTCCTCTCCCCATATTTGATAGCTCCAGCGAAAAACACAAGGACTGTTGGAATCCAGAATTCATTTGAGGTAGACTGCGAGAAGACATAAACAACAGCGAGAAGCTGGATGACAAGTCCAAGCAAATGCCGGATCCATAACTCATTATCTTCAAGAGAGAAAGCGGTGATGGTATCTGGGCCACCAAGGTGTACCAATAAAAAGGGAGCCCAAAATGCAGCAAGAGCTGTACTGACAACGAATTCTTCATGATAATTATTCGATTGGCCATTGGAGATGAGCCCAACAGAAAATGCAGCTATCCAATCAGCAAGCAGATAAACCGACCAGATGATTGCAATCACAATTTCGTTTCCTCTTCGTTTTCTTGACTTTGCAAAAAAGATTAACACAAATTGAAAAAAGAGACTAATAAGTACAGCAGTACGTAAGTTCCATTCATCCCAAAGTTCCTTTATCCTCTTTGGAATGGGAAACGCCATGGTATTCTTCAAAACACTCCTTCCCTCTATTTAGCTTAGCCCTACAGTCTGGTTGGGAAAATGCAATTTGCTGGTACAACATCAATGATCAAATGGGGAAACATGAAATCAGAGAGTTGTAATTTTAAGTGCAAAAACCTTTGAGCAGCAAGATGTGAGGCAGATTTTCAACTAAAAAGGTAAATAAATGGACTTGAACAATTAGTAGGTGGCAGTAAATAAACCAAATGATAGAGAACTGATTAAAAAATATTAGCGAAGCAACTCAAATTAGTACTACCATGGTCTCTCCTGTTATTGTCAAACAGCAATGTATTGATTTGCTATAATTTGATATCAGTAAAAAATGAATAAATTCTTCATTCAGATAGGTTAGGCTTTAGTGAAGCTGTGATCTAATGTATAATGCAGGTAAAAGCCTTTCATTAAGTAACACAAGGAAAAAAAATTTAGGGCAATGTTAAGTAATTTTTGTTCCCATACATATCTACATAATTTACTATATTTTAATTTTGAAGTAAAAAAAGTTACTTAATCCGAAAGTAACTCTTGACTAACAGTCAAAATAACTTACTTATTTATAACTTGAAACATAAAAAGAATTACTTACGACATGTTTGGCTCAGCTTAAATGCTAAAAAGAAAGCTAATATTTGGCCTCTTTTCTAACCTAGAGGACTTGCATTTACTTATAAGTAAACTTATAAGCTTAGCCAAGCATGCTCTTCTTAAGTCAGTGCATAAATGAACTACGATGAACCAACTCAATTAGGGGGGGTGGGGAACTAAAATGTAAGATCAGTCAATGGGTTCAGCATTTACTTCATATTCTTATTATTTCCTTTTTTGATGGAACCATATTACACATAAAAGGGGCGAATCTTAAAAGTGTTTTCTATCTTTGCTTCATATCATCTATGACCCATTGATTCTTTTGAATTTCCCAGAAAATAATACAATTTTGCTGGTTCCTTAAACCCGCATATAGTGTAAAGATATATCGATTTCTGGATCCAGTATCCATATGAATCCCTATGAAAATTCAATACCATATGAAGTAAACTCACATTTATCGCAAAAATTATACTACAAAATTGTAGAAAACAAGATTTGAATGATATGGACAAATTGTGCAGGAAAATGAACACGGCCTACATCGTATAGGTACGAGGAAAATTTAACCAAAAGTTTGAAAATGCAGAGTTGATCTGAGAGCAACTTACCCGATTTCAGTTGCTCGAAGACTTGGAGTCAATGCGAGTCTGAAGTCTCTGAGGTGAGTGTGAAGAGTAAATGTATAATTATTGAGTACGTGTGTGAAAAAATGGAGTCAATTTTTAGCATGTCCAATTCGAAAAGGCAATTTAATTCGAAAAGGCAATTTAAAAAACAATTCATTTCTATCTTTTAACGTATTGCACTTTTGTCTCCAATCTTTAAAAAAGAAAATTTACGTCCCCCAACATTTAATTTTCAATTTTTCCCTAGGAACCAAAATATTACCCATCAACGTGCCCTCAATCCCTCTTCCCACAAACACGCTCCCAAATCTTCTCCAAATTCCAAAATCAAAATAAACCCTAACCCTCACTGGAAAATTCACTCAAACGAAAACATGGTGTGCATCAGAAAGGCAACAGTGGATGACCTTCTGGCCATGCAGGAATGCAATCTGTTCTGCCTTCCAGAAAACTACCAAATGAAATACTATTTCTACCACATCCTCTCCTGGCCGCAATTACTTTACGTGGCTGAGGATTACAATGGGAAGATTGTCGGGTATGTTTTGGCCAAAATGGAAGAGGAGACCTCTGAATGCCATGGACACATAACCTCCCTTGCCGTCCTCAGGACCCACAGGAAACTCGGCCTCGCCACTAAGCTCATGACCGCTGCCCAAAATGCTATGGAACAGGTTCAGAATATTTTTCTTTTTGGATTTTTGGCCTGCCCAACTTCTGAAATTTTAGAAATTTGATTGTTACCCTGAGGGTTTTTGTTGTTTGCTAACCGCTTCCTGATCTGGTTTCTAAATAATAATTTGGGTTTGTCTAGGGATATGCTTGTATTCGTATAGAGATGGCCGTGTCAAAAATGAAAGAATGGCAAAAGAGAGTGACTTATAAGATTTATAACATAAAAGTAAAAGAAAAAGACTTAAATAAATCAATCCAACCAACTCTAACCGACCATCTTAACCGACCATAGGCAGTTTATGTTGGAAAATAAATAATTTGGTGAATGAAAATTAAAACCCACCTTCCAACTTCTCAACTCTCAACCTTTTCATGTAGTGTAACTCATGTAACTTACCTTGGATTTGGAATTAGAAAGTCACTTTAAAGGCCTATATAAATATGTCCATTTTTCTCAATTCAAGACAAAAAAAAAAAATCAGCTTTTCTTCCTCCAAGTTTTCTTTCTCTATTGCGGTGATATTGTTCTGGCACTAAGCCAGTTCATTGGTACAGCCAGTTCTACCGTTGTATCCTGAGAAAGAGTCGTTCATAACCTACGGAGGGGGAAGAATATGTTTTAAGGAATCTGTACTTGTATAGGCATCGATTTGCATTCCTCTTCAATTCTTTATTCTGCAGTTTCCTTACTCCATTTGTTTACTGTTCATTTCTTATGTAATATGCAGTTTCACGTTTTTATTTGATAAATGAATATCAGTTTATACTTATTAAACTAGTTTTTCAATTAACCCATTCCAAATAGGTCCCCTTTTTCAATTTTGCTTTGTTTTCAAATAGGTCCCCTTTTGACAACTTTAGTAGTTTGTTTTCATGGCATACCCTTTATAAAAGATATGGGCGTGTTTGTGATCATAACATGAAAGCTAATGTTTTTCCTTCCTTTTAGCTGAGTTATTTAAGTACTCATTGAATGTGGTATTCTTTAACAACGGAACGAGTTGTTTTACTAAGCTTGTGTTGTTGTTGGGAATGTAGCAGAATATGCTGAAGCTAAGCATAGAGAAGTTTCATGTTTTTAAGCATCGTTTTACTTGTTGTATATTTGAGGTATATCTATAAACTATGAAGTATGTACACTCCTACTAGGACGGCACACCGACACTATGTCCTATGTTTCAAATCAAGGCATATGAGTTATAATTAATAACCAGAACTTTTGTCACACTGGAATGTAGTTAGGATGACATTGATTTTGGTCCTCTTTCTAAGCTAAAATATCCTCATTTTGTTTCTTGAATAGGTATGCGAGGCAGAGTATGTGTCACTTCATGTTAGGAAAAGCAATCGGGCTGCATTTAATTTATACACTGAAACACTAGGGTACAAGATTCATGATGTGGAGGCAAAATATTATGCGGATGGGGAGGATGCATATGATATGAGAAAGCAACTGAAAGGTAAGAAGAACCACCACCACCACCACCACCACGGTGGTGGGTGTTGTTCTGGGGATTCGAAAGCAGAAGAGGGAACGGGAGCAACAGAGGCCAAAGGAGAGTAACAGTGACGGTTAGATTCATGTTATAGATGTTGTCTTGTCCTGTCCTGTCATTCATTTTGTTTGTCAGAATGGAATTATTGGCACTGTTACTATATGAAGAAAATTGTTTGCTTAATGATAAAAGATTACTGTCTGAATGTTACTGACTATTATAACACAATCTTTGTTAAGCTAGACAGAAGAAATGGCACTTCTGAAGATCAAGAGCCTTCAATTGCCAATAAATAACTAAATAACTTATATTAAACAATTGCCAAAAATACTGTTTACCTATGTAAAGAAATGCAAATAGAAATTTTACGATCAAAGCTAGTGGAAAGGATAATTGAGTACTGGATTCATTCATTCAACTAAGTTGTTAGTTGAATGATTTATAGCACATCTATGTATCGTTTTCTTTAAGATGTTATTTTCCTGATGCATTGGGTGTGTAAACACGGCTGCTAGTTATATTGTGTGCGGTGTGCATTGACAAAGAACACTGGATACCGTGGATATAGAAGCCGAATACTAGACTTACGTTTGAAAGTTTGGCAGACAATTGGCGATCAGCTCTCATTGACATCTAACGATGGCACCTTATCTCTGTCATCGTAATATTTAGACTTTTAATCACACTTGACCGTTAGATACCCTCTAATCGTCTTTGTATTAACGATAACAAATATAAATAACACCTTGTCGTATTGATGCATCCGTGTAAAGTGCAAAGTTCAGAGTTTGAGACTTGAGAAATTTTGAATTTCTATTAATAATTTTCTTAAGCATTATACCTCTTTACATTGCAAGTTTGTCTTTCCAAGAAACAAGATAGTACGTGATCAAAATTCAGGGTAAAATTCAAACTAAAGTATTTTCTTTTCCCATATAGAACAAATAATTGGAAGTTGCAAAATTAGATATGATTCCTCAAATTTTCACTCGCCAAACGTGAAATGCATACTAAAGTTCCAAGAAACTACACATTGTAGTAATACAAAGTCTTTGTACCTACTAGTTGTTTACTTGTTTTAACTTTTATTGATATTAACAAAGGATTTTAGTTATCGTTTTATATTTCTTTCCCTATTCTATCCTACCCTCTTCTGCAGTAGTATTTCTTTCCCTATTCTATCCTACCTCTTCTGCAAATTAGCTGCCCAAGTCAACTGAATCGCGAAAGGATTTACGGGTGGTGTATACTCAAGCATTTGATGGAAGTTTGTAGTCGAGCATGTCCCTTGTGTTCAACCTAATGGAAGGTCCCATGGATGAGCATACATGTGCACTTTTCCAGTATACACCTTTTGCTCCCGATGGCTTGTTTGCTTCCACTGATTTCTGCCAGGTTAAAGGAGTCAAATAAATGAGGTTTCTGTCTCTAAAGTTTGCAGTTTAGACCACGCTAAATCAAGAGAAGACAACGTATAAAACAAGAGAAGGAAGAAACAGTATTGCATACCACTGCAGCGAGCAAGTTGATTACAAGATCTTCCTCGGGGAAATCTGCCTTTCCAAAAGGCAAGTGAACAATTCCAGTTTTATCAGCTCGGAATTCGACTTTTCCTTTTTTGAATTCCTCTATAGCCTGCATTTACAATCTCTTCTGCTTAGAAAAGAACTTCAAGGGTAGTTGCAGATACAAAATTTACATAGGCCGCTAAAATGTACGAGGAAAATGCTGTCGGTTAAGAAAGATCATGATCATGTGTTTTTTTCAGTTGAACCACCCATTGATAAATAGATATTGGATCCTCTACATTACAGTAATGTAACATATTGCAAGATAGTAAAATATGAAATACAGCTAATATCAGATGACAAATCCACTAGAAAACATAAAATGTAACTGAGGCTGCACCTGTGGTATGTTCGTAGTAACAGTGCCAGCTTTTGGATTTGGCATGAGTCCTCGTGGTCCTAGAATCCTTCCCAGACTGGCAACCTGATGCAAGTAAAAAAATATGTAAATAACAGTCTAGAACTTGCAGAGACCGAAGACAATGCCGAGGATATGAACCAAAGCCAAGAAAACAGATGTACTATGACACCTTTAAATTTTTGCAATAAACAGATCTAGGAGAGAGGATTTTATTATTATTATTGATATTGTTGTTATTTTATTTTATTTTATATGACCGCCAGACAAAGTTACGTGTCAAGGAAACAGTGATCCAATTAATTGTGATAAGAAAAAGAAACACTACACCTTTGGCATCATATCCGGTGTTGCAATTAGTTTGTCAAAATCCATGAACCCTCCTTTTATCTGCTCAATCAAGTCCTCTCCACCAACGAGATCGGCTCCAGCACTTTTTGCCTCGTCAAACTTTTCGCCTACAGAAAATCAAGCACAACAATGAGGCAATCACTGAGCTTGAGCTATTATGTAAGGAAATGGACATGAGTCCAGAGATTCAAATTCTTTGGGCAGTGGCATCTATATGTTAGCACCCATACAGCAGTAGCAACATTTCACACATGAAAAAGAGGCACAGTTGAGCATGGAGCAATGGTTTTGACAGCAAGAGCCAAGAATACAAGTACAATACTTTACCATCAATAAACAGAAGATTCCTCCAAAAGTCAATGTTGAATTAAAACATTGATAGAGAGCAAATACTTTGCGACATTAACATCCAATATCCCCTCCTTACACCCAACCAACTTGGCAGCATCCACGACAAATCAATAGTGTACAAAGGGTGAAGTTGTCATGAGGGAACACTACAAGTGGTTGGCATGACACGTGAGAAAGGAAAATAGATTTAGGTTGGTCCTTGTTGAAGTAAAACTATAAACACACACACACACACACACACACACACATACAAAAAAAAAATCTGCTCGATTGACCAACAGAACTTCCATTGAGCAATGATAGATTGCTCTTAAAGAAACTATTGCTCTTAAAAAACTATTTAGCTTATCAACATTGAGCAATTTCTTTAAAGAGAACACTCATGCAAAAAGATTTATTCCAACGGTAACCGAACTCTTTATACGAGGTAACCTGGCCTAAGTCCCAAATACAAAAGACATGTCAAATCAACCTCCATGGAGATTGTCAATCCTAGAAACAATTTCCTTTCCGCTTTATTGTGGTTTGCAGAAATAGTATCATGCACCATATAATCATACATTTATTTCGCTCATTTTGTTGCAAGCAATTGAAATTATGCGCATGTGATGCTACCAAACTTTTAGATCTTTCTGACAGAAATCCATTTATGGCACATTTCCAATGAACCATTTCACATTTATTAAATCCTTGAGTGCCTCTATTACCCTACTATAGAACTCCTTTTCTTATTTGTTTGAAATTTTTTTGGACAAATAATAAAACCTGTATTTATCAAATACATATCTTTATAACTGTTACAGGCCTGCACTCACATACAAAACATTATTGGTAGGAGCGGGGCAACGATGCAGTTGAGTTCGCCAAGAAAGGGATTTGATCACGATAGCACGATAGATGGGTCACTCATTGTACTCTCGGTAAAGGAGAAATGGGAGATTAATCTAGAACTAATGAAGTACCTAGGTGCATAATTTTCTTTATGTGTTTCTTGGTTATTTCTCTGGGAAGCAGGCACTCATAGCACATGGAGTCATGGAGTAAACATATGGTCTTCTACCAAAAAAACATTATCATCCCTTATAATGCCAAATATCTTACATGAATTTTGTGCATTAATAAACTGAAGTTTTATATGTATAAGATTTCATAACAAAAATATGTAGGCTTATTATGCAAAAAGTAACTTCCCCCATCCCCTCAACCCATCATCATCCATGAAGAAAGTACAGTAGCTTCTAGTTTGGCCAACAGTCAAGTCGATCACCCACATTCATGGTACACTTTTTATCACTTATAAACTGCTAACAGAGCCTGACCATATGGAAGTTAATAATTCAAAACTTTTTCCTCCTTTATATTTCTTGCTAAGCAGATTCTGTAGCATGCATGATGAGCTTCTTACGACATTTACATTTGGATAATTTAAAGTGGGTTGTTAAGGGAAGATGTGAAACTCTTTTCTCCTAGGCGCATAGGTTTGATATGATCCTCAGCATGAACTCATAAAGGGTGCTCAGATTTCTTCAAGGATTCAAGATAATGGTAATGATTGCCAGTAGAAAGTTGATTATGCTACCATTCCTTGTGTCTCTAGAAGTATGCATTGATGATGTAATGTTCAGAACAGAACAAGAAAAATAAAAAATCTCCCATCCATGAAATTAGGACAAATATAAAGGTAGCTTGAGGACAAGAAACTACCTTGAGTGAGAACAGCAACTTTAACAGTCTGACCAGTTCCCTTGGGCAAATTCACCTGCAACAACGGGAAAATATCAAAATAATTCATCCCTATATTAAACAGACACCATTGGGAGACATTAAATCTTATGAGTTATGGCCAAATAACATCCAGAACACTTACAGTTGCTCTCAGCTGTTGGTCATTATATTTTGGATCAATATTGAGGCGAAAATGGGCTTCAGCTGTTTCAACAAATTTTGTGCTTGCCGATTGCTTGAGCAGTGATATTGCTGTTTTTAAGTCGTACTCTTTTTTGGTTTCTCTCAATCTTTGTATTTCCAAAAATCTCTTAGATCTTGTCTAGTAATTCCAACAAAAAGGAAAGACCAATTAGTAAGATAAAATAATGCGATAGGGAGGGATAGATGGATTCAGAAGTATTTACCAGAAAGCTTTAGATGATACAATAAAATTAGACCCAAAGTGAAATAGAAGTATCTACCATGGCTCTTTACTAAACGTCAACCAAATTAAAAATAAATAATAAAAAAAGCCCACCCCTCTTTTAACATACATAGATCTGGAAGGTACATGTTCAAAATTGTGAATCAAATAAACATTGTAATATAGCTCCAGATCATTCAAAATACATGAGACAGAAACTAATATTCCAAATTGTGATTCAAATCAAGCCACTAGATTTGTAATAGAGCTCCCAATCAACAAAAATCCATGTGAGACAACCTAACGTTTAAAACATGGAATTCAAATAACAGAAATAACAGTAAGAATATTGCTATTGCTATGTTTCCTCCCAAAGAAAAAGTGAAAGAGTTCACTAAAATTTTACTTCTTGAATAATAGGGAGAAAAAGAAACAAAAAGAAAAGATCATAGGGATCAGTTAAATGAGCAACTCCTTCAAAATCACCTGTCTTACAGAAAAACATAAAACGAGCATTGGCATAAAAGCAGCAACATCATTATGCAACTTAGATAGAACTATGGGAATACAGTTAAGAAAATGGTAGCCTAACTTAAAACCAGAGGAGAACATCTATGCAAACAAGCATAAACTAACAAAAACTCCAGTCTTTTTTTGACCACTTAGTGCATTGCTAACATCCTACAAACAAAAGACACTCTTATAGTCACTAACTAGTAACTACATCAAAATGTAAGAGTTTTGAAATTCAATGTCAGGAACAAAGCTAAAATTCAAAGAAAAATAAGGTAAACCTACTATTAATAACCACTGCCTTATCAAGAAACTATAAGTTTGAAACAGAGACAAGAAATGAGAAATTGAGCAAAATTTATTTGCATTTATCAAGAAAACATAATCATTTTCCAACATCAAACTACAACCTACTAGTCACACAAACTTCTAAAAGGCTGGTGTTTCTTCGCTGCTCATGTTTCGAAAATCGGAACTCTTTGTTTATCTTTTATGAATAATAGTTTTCGCGACGGCAAAAAGAAACAAATCAAATTGACGCCAGATAACTTTTCATAAGTTAAACATTGAGATGATTATGTAATAAATATAAAGGTGCGTTTTTTTTTGCCATTTGTTCTCCAGCATACAATGTCTTTTTTTTTTCTTTCGAAATGTCAAATAAATGTATCTCGTCTTTCCCAATTTTGTTATACTTGGGCTAAAAGAATGAATTTCAAACAACAGAAATAAGCACCGCCACTTATCATCCCCCAAAATCATATCCGAAATGGCGAAATATATAATTCAAACTAAAAAGAAATAATCTTGACAACACATACTATGTCCCTCTTCAAAGGCAATGCAGCCTTGCCTTTCTTGGGTTTCGTGGTAACAGAAACGCCCCCTTCACCTCGACCGCCTACCACACCGTCATTTGGCTTCTCTTCCATAGCCTCCGGTGCCTCCTCAGCTTCAGCAGCCAAAGCAGCCAAAGCAGCCACCACAACAGAATTTGACAAAAACCCACCATTATCAGAATCCCAATTGTTTCCATACACGAAATTTCTGTCCCTAGTGCACTGCAGCCGTGGGTATTGAGAGAAAGAAGTTTTACTGATGTTAAGCAAAAGTGGTCTTTTTGTAGATATCTTGAAGGAGAGTGAAGAAGTGGTTGGGGAATTGATTTCTTGGGCATGAAGTGAGGAGGAGAGCGAGAAAGCGGAAGTTGCAGTAGAGGTTTCCATTGTTGAGCGTTTGTTTAGAGAAAGAACATACGTCTCTTGAATATGAAACCCTTTATATATGTTTTACCTATATGGAAGGGTACTGAACGACAAAGGAGTGGCAAATTCAGTACACCACAAGTTTTATTATGTACTGTGTACATCATGTTATCTTCAATTTCTTAATCTTTGATATTTTATCACTTATATCTCAATTTTTTCTCGTATTTTTATTTTCAATTTTCAATTAATTTTTCACATTTTGTCTTTGATGACAATTCTTATTTAAATATTCTGATAATATGTATTAAAATGAAAAATATTGTTATTTATTTTATGTATTTAAAAAGACGATCTTTTTATACTATTCTAATTAATATTTTGGAAAAAAAATCATTAAAAACAAAAATAAGATATACAAATTAATAAATTGATTATAAGAACGTGAACATAAATGTAAAAATGAGCAATAATTAAAAACTTTTATTACAATTAAAATATAGTGTGAATGTGTGATTAACAAAAAAAAATGTAGTGTGAATATAATTATCCAAAATTTGGACTTGAATAGATGTGTTTTTATTATTTTTTTTCATTTTTATGACAGAATTAAAAATAAAATAAAATAAATTAAGTGTTCATTTGATTTTGTTAAAAAATAAATTTTTTTGGTAAATTTTAATAAAAGTTAATAAAATGTATAGTTATAAAGTTAATAAAAATGGTTATTCTTATGAAATGTATAGTTAAAATTTGAGTAAAAATCAAACAAAACCTAAATGCTCCGTGGGAAAAAAAGTGCTTAAATTCATCCCATTGCATGACTTAGCTTCAAGATAACATAGAGAACTCAAATATAGATAGTATCGACTAAAGCATAATCTCTACTTACTTTCTTAGGTAATATATGAATTTTATCATGTTTTTTAAATTTTCTATGCAAATCCTTTTGTTAATATTTAGGGGAATTTTGAAATATTTTCAAAAGTAAATAGTAGATTAGAAATATGACAAATTTTTATAACATTTGTAAATATGTTATTTTTTGGATGCAAAATTTCAAATATACTATTTTATAAAAATGATCATTTTTTTTGTGTGGTTAAGATTTAACAATAGAGTCCAAAAATTGACAAATCAGTACAAAAAATCGACAGTAAATTTTTTTATTTAAGAAAATCGAGAAATGGGTTTGAAAAATCGACATTTGAAATTTTTTGTAGTACGGTGATATACACAAATTTATATCACTTAATTTAAAAACTTATTTAATTTCAATTTTTAATTAGTGAATATTATTTTGAATTGAATATTAAAAAGACTTTTATCTCAACAAATATTATGGACATCGACCAAATAATGTCTATGTCGATAAATTTTTCGATGTTCACCAAATTTTTATCGATGAACAAAATGAACCTACTATTATTTTGTCGATATAAATATGATTATCAAATTAGTGTCCATTAAATTGTTGAAAAGTACGATAAAAAAAAAAAAATGGACACCAAATTAGATAGTGCCCACTAAATTGTCGATGAGCACTTGCTCATCCACAAAAGAGAGACAAATTGGCGTCCATTAATTTGGTGTAAATTGACACTAATTAGGTGTCTTTTGTCGATGACAAAATGCCCACCAAATTGGTGCCATTGAATGGGTACCAATTTGGTATCTATTTTGTCCATCGACAAAATAGTCAAATGAATTTTATATCCACTGTTTTGTGTCCATTTTTTTTTTGTTTTCCACCAAATGTAAACAATTTCATTCTTTGTACATCGACAATAAAATATAACAACAAATTAGACCGACAAAATTTGTAAATTAAACTCAATATCTAATACAATCCACTAATAAATAAATTAAATAAAAAATTACTCAACATAAAATATATCGACAAAAAAATAGAAATACAATATATCAATTTTAAATTTCATGTAATCTACAATAAAAATACACTAATTTTCACAATTTTTAATAACTTATAACTAACTTCAAAAAATTTAAATCGATCAACTTCTTCAAATGACCCAAAATCGACAACAAATCTGACAATTTTATTTGAATCTATAATAAGAATGAAAAAATTCTACCACAAAAATAATAAAAAATAGTGGAAAATGGAGCTCAAAACGGCAGCAATAGCAGAGGGAAGTGAGGGAAAAAAGTGTTTAGGTTAGAGAGAAAAAGAGTGAGTGGAAAAATAGCAAAATGGATATAATAGATCTTCCATTGGAAAAATTATGTCCAAATTTTAAAAAACTAGTCAATTCGTCAAATGTCATAAAAGTAGGCATATTTCAAAATACGTTTGACTGAAAACTTGTAGTTTATCCAATTCACTCTATTATTTATCACTTATAAGTAGCTAAAAACGCATTTTTTTGTAACTACTATCTACGTATTGTCAAGAGCGTCTTTCATAGAAAACATCTTTAGTAGAAAATAAGGAACAAGAAACCAAAGAGCAAAAATCTAACATGCCATAACAACCATGAAGAGAGAGATATATATTACACAAAGCAAGCAGCTGAAATGTAGTAAGGTAGAAACACCGATCATCTGGATGAAACAGGATGAAAAAGGAATCAACCAGGTCAGGGAATAAATTCATCTTTGTATCATATCAAACACCAAATCTTAACTGATATTTGCATAAGGGCCACAAGAATTAGCACAGGAAAACATGTCAGATTAATGGGTTCGGGGTCAGATGGAATTTCTGCAATTTCTGACGAATTTCAAAAACCGAGAAGGCATGAAAAGTAATAGAATGCAATCCTTATTCAGTAGTCACACTCTTTGCAAGATTCCGAGGTTGATCAACATTGTGTCCCCTTAGAACGGTAAGATGATATGCCAATAGCTGCAAAGATTTGTAATGATAAGTGAGATCGGTTAGCAGTAGACCTTGCTTAAATTCCACCTAACAGATATAAGTTAACATGGCCACGTATAAAAACATGAAGAAATTTTCAATTATCAAATGGTATGTTTCCTTGACTATCGAAGATCATAAAAGTTCCTCATGTTTCTTTCACTTCACCTTCTTGGCAAATAACAAGAGCATCTAAGAATTTACTAAAGCAGAAGAGCTCAAATAGAGCAAAATTCAATAATGATCACCGAAAATATTTAGCAACACCAAATCTCGTATATCTTGAAGTTGTGAAGACCAAGCAACCAATCAATCTTATCAATTATTAACTGCACAAACACTTTCTAAATTTAATGCCTATTTAAGAAAAAGATACTTAAGAGACAAGCAAATATGATCTCAATTAGTAGTAGGGATCTCTCCAAGCTTACTAAAAACTCAAGCTCATTCGGCACAATGTTAGCCATCATTTTGGCAGTCTGGCCATTCTCTGGTTGTTCCATTGAACTGTAACCAGATCATATGCCAAATAGATGTGTAATAATCTAAGTCACAGAATCCACTCAAAAGGGACATTACAAGCTCATTGAACTGTAACCAGATCATATGCCAAATGGCTCCAAGTCACAGAATACACTCAAAAGGGACATTACAAGCTCATTTGCCCCAGAAAAATGGAGCAAATTCAGAATTTGTTGCTTACTTATAAACCATTAAGCCTTGAATCGGTGCCTTAAATATATGGTCCTCAATGTGGAATTGAACATTCAATCTCATAACTATGAACCTAATACTCCAGCGTTAACCGAGAGATATTTTTAAATAGTTCTCTATAAACCATTAAGCCTTGAATTGGTGCCTTATATATGGTCCTCAATGTGGAATTGAACATTCAATCTCATAACTATGAACCTAATACTCCAGCGTTAACCAAGAGATATTTTTAAATAGTTTGGGTCTGCTATCATTATGACACTCAATATTTATTCTCAATGAACATATAATAAATCCAATTCAATTTATGACCTGAGCACACCATTTAATCTTTAGTATCAATTATTAATCCCCTCACGCTATAGCTCCCACACTCACTCAAACACAAACTTCATATTTTTAAATTCAATCCCCACAGTTATCTTATTATACAAACTGTATAACAGTCAACATGATGAACATACAGCTCAAGTTCAACTACTCCCTCCGTCCCATAAAGAGAGGTTTACTTTCTTTATTCATATGTCCCAAATTATAGTCCACTTTCCTTGTTCATAGTATAATTAATTTATTAGTTTTTAGTATGTCCCTATTTAATGTGTCTTGTTATCAACAAATATAACTACCATTATATTAATGTAGGGGTATATTAGGAAAAACGTAAGTAAAATTTATTGTTGCAACAATAATAATTAAATTTTCTTAATATGTGTGAAAATGGAAGTAAGCCCATCTTTGTGGGACGGAAAGAGTATTAATCTTTTTATTCTTGCATTAATAGGTTTCAGGCATTCTAGAAAGAAAGAGATGTGAAGGTGCACATTCATTTTTATGATGACTTTTGAAGTATTTATATTGTGCCATAAACAGATTCGCATATACATATAGTTTCACTGTTCAGCAATGATATTGAAGTATTTGTATTAAAATAAGTAGCTACATTACCTGCAACGGAACTATGTTAATTACAGGCTGCAGACAATCCTCAGCCTGAGGAACTTCAATGACACGGCAGGATCCACCAACGCAAACAGATGCTGCATCTCCTTTCGTGCACATTACTATAAGTCGACCTTTCCGAGCATGAAGTTGCTGAATGACTGACTGCTGTTTGCTGTCACAACTAGAAATGTTAGAAAATAACATTAAAGATTATAAGACCAATTTTCACATAGAAAAAGACTTACGAGAAACAAGCATCACGGGTAGCAATAACAAAAATTGGGAGAGTTTCATCTACTAAAGCCAACGGACCATGTTTCATTTCACCAGCAAGAATTCCTTCACTGTGCATAAGTGCCACTTCTTTTACCTTCAAGGCTCCTTCCAAAGCTGTTGCATAGTTATATCCTCTTCCAAAAACAAGAAGTGATTGCTCAGCAATAAGTAATTTTGCAAGATCTTTCATTTCCTGGTCAAGCTTGAGCACTTCTTTCACTTTACCTGCAATTTTTTTAAATATATGTAGCAGACAAGAGAAACTAGATCCAATAACCAAACTATGGCATTGAACATGAATATGTATGCACAAAAAAAAACTTCATTCTAGTAATTTGTAGAAAAAGCAACCAAAATAAGACATACTTGGCAAGTCAAATAGACCATCTATTACTGCTTCCCTTCTTTCTTGACTAGAAATTAAGTCGCCTCCAATTGCAAGGGCCAACATAGCCATCACTACAATTTGACTTGTGTATGCCTGTCGATAAATTTAATTACCTAACAAGACTGAAACCATGGAAAGAGCCACTGATAAAGAGAGGAGGAGGGGGGAGGGGGGGGGGGGGTGATAATGTACAATTTGCTCACCTTGGTGCTTGCCACACCTATTTCAGCACCCGCATTTATATGAACACCGCAGTGGGTCTTCCTAGCAATTGCACTGCCAACAGTGTTTGTGATACCAACACACAATGCACCATTTTCTAAGGCATACTCTAATGCATTTAAAGTATCAGCAGTTTCGCCTGATTGACTAACAAAGACAGCTGTATCTTCTCTGTATATAGGCCCCTGCCTATCCAGCAGATCACTAGCAATCTCCATTGTCACAGGAATACCTGCGTGTATTGTTAAATTAGTGAAATATCAGTGCAGGAAATTTTCACAACTGTGCTATGTATTGCCAACAACAAACACTCACCAGATAGTTCTTCCAAAATGGGCCTTGCAGCTAAAGCTGCATTATAACTTGTGCCACAGCCAATAAAAACAATTCTTCTGCTTCTCCTTATGGTTTTGAGGTGATCCTTAAGCCCTCCCAAAAGGACAGTCTTGGCTTTGCACGATCCTCCACGTATAAGCCTCCCTCGCATTGTTGTTGTAAGAGATTCAGGTTGTTCATGAATTTCTTTCTGCATGTAATGCTCAAATTTTCCTTTGTTAATTTGTTCAACCTCCATCTCAAGAATGGATAGAGCACGTTGAACAGAAGCAGGTCTAGAAAGAGTTCCGCCACGTTTACCTTTAGCTTGGTCAAACTTCAAAATTGACACACCTCCATCCTGGACCAATCAAAATCAATCACCAAATGGAAGAAAGAAAAAGAAACAGAAATCAATCACCAAATGGAAGTAACCTTGTGGGAAATGAAAGTACATCTTTAACCTTCAAAATAATTGAAGACAAACTTACTACCATGTGACACTCAATATCTGCTTGAAGTCTGTTTAATTTTCAAGGACATAATTTGACACATTAAATGGAGAAAATAACAAGTACCTTAAGATGAACAACTTCACCATCCTCAACGACGAGGACCTTTTTTGTGTGTTCCACCAGAGCATTGGCATCACTTGACAGAAATAGTTCCTTTGGTTGCCCATTACTTGATAGAAATTTAGTGTCATTAAATGATGCTCCAATGCTGGCCTCTTCTGCCAATTCCTGTAATAAGAGCAATGTCATTTTCCGAAACTGGTGACATGAAAATAGAATAACAATCATTGTTTCCCTTCAGAAACAGAAAGCTCATGAGTTGGAAGAAGCTTGTATCTTTGCATTACGTAAAGACTGCAAAAATCAAGAAAAATATTCCACAACACTATGAAACATGATGGATCTGAACAAACTCAATAGCTCAACGAGGAGAAAAAATATGACGTGTCTTTTCCCATCCACTTCCCTTCCTAAGAGGATAAAAGAAGTACCATAAGTACAGAGGCAATGCAGCTAAGCTAATTATTCTGAACATTATAAGAAATTCTAGACAGAAAAAAGAGGATCTTATAAGAGAGAAACAATAAGGTACAAAGAGGAGATGCAAAGAAGGGTAATATCCCACAGTAAGTGCCATGGTAAAGCTTGTTGCTCAAAAATTCTTTTCATTCTGAACTTGTTGTAACTTCCATAATGAACTCATTTTGGGAACAACATAAGTAAATGCTAACAGAGGAAGATCCCAAAACCTCCATACGTCCCCACCACTGTGACTCGAAACTAGCTTGCTCCCTTACTCACCCAGCAACCTGTTTCTGCCTTCTCCAACTTTCTAAAACAACTTGGATACAAATTTTGCTAGAATGCAATAGTTTAACAATCAAATGTTGTGTTTATGCACTGGTCCAACAAAGTTTTAAATGAATATGCAATACCAGAATAATGGTTCATCAGCGTGTGTTTTCTCATAAAAGGAGATTAGGATTGAACAGTCTTTCCAGTTCCTTTGCTTCCTGTTATGGGATGTAAATTAACATAACCTTCATGCATCAATCTGAAACCCAAAATTATTCATGGCTTTTCCATCCATAATGCAGGAATTGAAATAAAGAAGAACATAACTCAATTCCTTCCATTCCCATTATTGGGTGTATATTACTACAACCTTTATGCAGCAAAACGACTCCTTTAAAAATCTGTTATCCACATATAGAGGAATCTGAAACCCACAATTATTTGTGGCTTATCTGAGCCCACAATGCAGGAATAAAATAAAGAACACCATTATTATAATAAATAGAGACCACTAATGGACTAACACACATCCTCGTGCAATAGCCAAGTTTGATAGAAATTTTAGAGTTTTTGCGTGTTTAGACAATAAACCATTAGCCGCTACCCTCAACTCTAGACCAGCTGCCCGACATGAATGTTTAGTAATCTACGGAATGGGAGTTCAATATCCATATAGGAATTATCATTCTCTCCATTCTTGGGATATTCATATTTGGATATGAGATTTTGCAATGGCCAAATGTAGACCAGTAAATCGAAATAAAGAAAATAAGCACATTTTCACAGTTGAATTTATATTAATAATTAAACAAAATATAACATAGAAAAGTTTGAAGGATTTTAAGGTTCACTATTGCAACAATTTAAAAGCACGTGCAACTTACTTTTACCCCAAGGAGTAATGGACTACCACGTTTGCAAGCAATCAATTCATTGGGGTAGTGCCGACTTTTAAAAATGAGAGCATAGGCTCCTTCCAGATGCCTCATTACTTCAATCACAACTTGACTAAATGTCACACTCTGATCGCCTACACCAAACGGTTCAATAATTGTTACCCTGTAATATATAACAAATTTTGTATCGCAGGGAAAAGATGTAGAAACTTCAAAGGAAAAAGAAGAGGGAAGAAACTTGTTAAATCTTATGGGAAGAATCTCCAGAAACTGTGACAATGAAGTAAAGACACTGAAGGGATGTCTTTCATTTTTCTCTAAAAGAAGACAACAAAAAGATAGAAACACAAAGATAGTGAAGCTATAATACTTCTGCACTGAAGTTTTCCAATAAGCTTTTCATCCCTGGAATGCAATCATCACCTTACATTTAGAGGATATATGCCATAACTTATGGGTGCTTGCATATGGGCAGTAAGTAATGAAGTGAAAACGCTCTCTTATAGTTACATGGCTAAAACAAATATGTACTGAGAAAATACAATTTAACTTCTTCAAGAGAGCCTGGATATTGGAGCAACACACTTACGAGGATAAACTGTAGGAAATACAGCCAACTTTTAAATATATGCTTAGGTTACTCATGGTGAAGGCTACTTGGTCCATCACAAGGCCACCAAGTCCACCACAAAGCATAAGAAATACAAACCTAGCATTTCAACATCCTGCTGAATTTGCCATGAATGTTTCTGTACATATAAAAAATTTCAAAGGAAAGAGAATGACATAAAACACAAAAGATGACCCAAATACAACAAAGTTCTCTGATCAACACTACGACCATGACACCACTGAGAAAATAGAATGGCATCCATGACAGTTGCTAGGGAGGGAAGATGAGAAAACAGTAGACTATAATTACTTTACTGTCAAAAGGAGGAGATACCTTCTTCTTTTGCTTTGTCAAAAACAAACTTTGCAAGCTTTGGTATCACTTCTGTATCAGTTTCTGATTCAAAGGTGAAACCATGTCGAACTAGCGTCTCTTTTAACACCTGAAGTATCATTATAGGGTTGCCGTAATGTGTGAGTCACAACGATGCAATTAAAATGATAAAATGGAAACTGTAATTGAAGGTCAAAATTAATTTTTTTTTTTTATAATTTTCATATTATCTAGTAAGAAATCAAAAAATGCAAATGGAAAATAAAAAAAATATAGTGATGAAAATAAGGATGACAGCAGAAAGAGGATTATCCACATTTTACATTAAGAATACCAACTTATTATACAAATTTTAGATTTAAGGCTTGCAAGTGTCATTGCCCTACTTGTACAGGTCATGGCATTTCACTTCTTCAACAACTGATAAATATATCAAGAAATATTTACTGTGACCCCAACTAATATCCCATGTGATTATGTGGAGAATGATAGATTTCAGAAGCCTAACCTTAAAGTTAAGACTATTTTGTGACAGTGGTAGTGTGACCAGGAAAGTGCTACATAAACCTAAACAGAATACCTGGTGTTTCAACTTTCAAGTTTAGAAGCTATTTGCATGGAGGAGCTACCAACGAAAATCCGGTTGGATGATAAACTATGTTATAGATGAATGGTTTAGTCAGATAGAGGGAAGAAAGTGTCATTCTGTACCATTGCTATCATACTTGGGAGTTGGGAACAAGGGTTGCATTTCACAAAGCTATCACCGAAACCAAACCTTTATAGAAACAATATTCCATGAGTATTTTACCGTTCATAGCAAGGATATTATTTCAGTAAAATTCTCCAATGGCTACAGCTACAAGCAGTAAAAGAGATGAAAGCAACATTCCCATAAATATTCTCTTAAAAAAGTTAACATGAACATATGCTTTATAAGAAAACAATATTTCCTCAATAGTACATTAAATATGAATTTGGAAAGAAAAAAAGTCGTAATAATAATTTCATAAGCAAATAAAGATAGCAATCCACAGAATTTAGTAATATTGACAATACTCATGCAACAAATCAGTCAAATGAACTTGATGCGTTGAGATTATCAGACCCAATATTTGGTAAAAGAAAAAGGGCAATGGCACTTCCCAACCAACCTCATAATTAGTTACAACTCCATTATGAACAACCAAGAACTCATTTCCTGCATCAGAGGTTTGAGGATGACTATTTCTTGGAGCAGGCTCCCCATGGGTAGCCCAGCGTGTGTGAGCTATTCCAGCATGAATCAAGAATGATTCTTCTAAATTTAAATCCGTAGCATCAACATCTGAAAAATGAATTCTTAATAATTTACTCTATCATGCAAGACTCAAAGTTTAAGTAGAACATCATTTAAGAACTTTAAAGGCATTTAGAGCACAAACTAAATGGAACTCATTATTAAAGTAAGATCCATAAATACCAGACATTATCGCTGCTCACTTACATAATCAAGTGAATTCTTTCACAAGGAAAATGAATATTAGAAAGTACCATTGCGTCCACAACCATATTGCTCAGATCTCAAAGATTATATCCAATTTATCTAACAGATTGTGTACTTATATTATACCACGTGGACAATCCAAATGCTTTTAATACCATGTTAGACATCTACCGCCTGTTAGGGTATAAGACGTGTCCTAAACATATCGATGGCATGCACCTCACGGGCATATACAATTAGTAACAAGCATATTTAATTTTTACCATCTTTACAGCTGAAATTCCCACATAGACAATCTAGATAACAGAGGTAAAAAAATTCTACCATATAATCAAAAACTTTACCATATGGTTGTGTAAGATGTGCATATTCCATACAATTTAAAGATTACTTAAAGTTGAGGCCCTTTTATTAACTCAAGTGCAAAACTCCTCTTCCTGTCCATGCAATCATACCCAAATTTTTCTCCAAATTTGGAAATATTTACAGACAATAACAGCAATGATAAGAACAGTGACACTTATAGATGAAGTCATTCAGGTAGTTAAGATATCATCATCCCAACGGTCAAGACCGGTCAAAAGGATTACTTGATCAGATCCTAGGTCCTGCTGCAGTTGTACCAAGCAGCTATCCTAGAACTAGAATGCAAACTTCGCACACTTGAAAACAGAAGAAACTTGACATGTTGCATAACTGCAAGCTAATAAAGAAAAGTACTAACTGCTATTACGAACACTTGGATATTAAATGATTTCCCGCCTATTCCCTCTTCTTCCTTATATTGCATACATAAGTAACAACTGGTACATAATTAAAGTTCAATTTGGATGCATCTTGGCACAGTTCAAATATGTGTTGCGCATTCACTGTACCATACCAACAAGATATTAGCCTTTCATAACACAGACAAAAAAAAATTCTAATCTTGTGCAGTTCAAATATGGCAAAATTTAAATAAGCAGTAATCACATCAACAATTTAGCACCCAGATAAATATAAAAAGAAAGAGAACTCCCATTTGACTGCTGACAAAAACTCGAAGTTAAAATCAAGAAACCCAGAATTAAACACCACATTTTTCTAATGTCCTCCAAATTCCAGAAAAAAACAAACAGATGTCTATACCCAAACATT
This sequence comes from Forsythia viridissima, assembly GCA_030279155.1. Taxonomy (NCBI): domain Eukaryota; kingdom Viridiplantae; phylum Streptophyta; class Magnoliopsida; order Lamiales; family Oleaceae; genus Forsythia; species Forsythia viridissima. Next base: position 11,345,248 of record CM059045.1, on the reverse strand, counting down.
ATGTTACCCAAAAACACAAATCCCAGAAAAGAGAAATGAAGAAGAAGAGGAAGAAGAAGTAACCAGATCAATGCATAAAATAAACGAAAGTAAACAAAGAATTTTTTTTTATTTTTTTTTTAAAGGAGCAATTGTAATCTTAATTTTACCTTGGTAGACAGATTTGACGAGGGACTCGATGTTTCCTTCTTGACGAAATACAAGAGGAGGAGTGAAAATTTGGCGATTCAAATCCGAGCCCGAGTAAATAGAAGAATCAATAGAAATCCCTGCAGAATCATAGCCTCTGTACTCCAAGCGCCTAAGGCCATTAAATAGAACTTCTAAAATATAACGCCTCTCTCTACTAACATTAAAATTCAAATATGCGAAAATCCCACACATGATTTTCTCTTAATTTTTTCAGTTCTTCTTTTGAATTTGCAGGGAGAAGGTTAAATATGGAGAATGGGGGGGAGAGGGAATTGACTTTTCACATTGGAAATTTCGGAATCTGGTCTTGTTTATTTGACAGGTCAGTGTTTTGTATTTTGACCAATGGAGGCTTCTTTTTGAATGTGTCAAGTTGCCTGCAACTTTCAACTTCCAAGTGTCAATAAATTCACTTCAATTATTATATGGGTTAATTACCTTAAAATTTCAAAATAGTCAGCTCAATCCCTATATTTTTAATTAGTTTTCAGTTAAATCTTCTAAAAATTGCATTTTAGGTCTTTAATTTTTTTTACATCTTTATTCTTTTGTTCCCAAATTTTTAATTATCTTTTAATTAAATCCTCCAAAATTACAGCTTAGTTCATTCAACTTTTTACATCTTTAAAAATTAGTTCCCCAAATCTTTAATTTTAGTGGTCAAAATAAGTGTAATTTCAGTTAAATCATTGACTTCATACTCAGGTTTCACCTAAACGAACAAAATAACATAATTAAATAATAAATTATTTGACAAGACTCACAAATGTCAACTTTTAGTGGCTAAAATAAGTGCACAACCCGTACTTATCACTTAGAGTTGACAAAAATAGATAAAAAGATATTTCATTGACAAAAAAATATATTTGGACAAAAAGTACATTGACAAAACCCCCCCACTTATCACTTTTAGTGGTCCCTTTTGCCATCAAACAGTATATTTCATCTTCTTCTCACCATTATCTCTTCTGTTAATCTTCTTCTCGCCATTACTTTTTGTCCAAGTGTCCAAATGTACTTTTTGTCAAAAGTGAATATTTGTTAATTCTGTCAAGTAATTTATTATTCCTGAAATGGTGGGCCATATAATTTCTGTCTACAATGGTAAGAAACACGTCCTTTTTCGTATATCGGAGCAAATGGTTGGCCACAAATTGGGAGAACTTCGCCCTCGTCGTCAAGCAAGAAGAGAAGTTCAACAGAAGAAGTCCACGAAAAAAATGAATATTGGGAGCATATTTTTGTTAACTGTCTTGAGGACCATCACGCCGTGTGCTGCCTTCTCTTTGGCAAAGATTCAAGTTTTGTATGATGTTTAATGTCTTTGCCTTAATATTTCTCATTATGAAGGTCTTCTAGTTATGAATAAAATTGTGACATTGATGCAAAAGAAAAAAAAAAAAAAATTATACTATTTTAAGGATCAAAGTGTAAAGATGCAAAAGGTTGAAGGACCTAAGCTGTAATTTTTATAAGACTTAACTAAAAGATAATTAAAATTTTAGAGACCTAAGTGTAAAAATGTAAAAAGAATAAAGATCTAAGATCCAATTTTAGAGGACTTAACTGAAAAATAATTAAAAATAAAGGGACTGAAGTGAATATTACATAAAATATAGGGACTGCTATACAATAAATAACGATGTATTGTGTGCTATGTCACCATTGAACTTAACAAAGTGACCGTTTGTAAAAGGGTTATATACTACCAACGCTGCAATTTTTGATCTTCAGTGATCGTTTTGAAATTTTAAAGTAAGTGAAATTAACTCCATTTTTTTACATAACTTATTTTAACTTTTACAAATGAAATATTAATTATTTTTTAAAACTAATTCTTTTCACTTATATATAAATTTGCTTAGAAGTAATTATATACACACATTAATAGCACGTTTAATGTGTCTTAAGAACTATCCCAAAAATAAGCACTTTTTAAATCATAAAAGTAATTATGCACATTTTCTTCTTTTTAATGAAGAGTAGTCTGTCAAATGTCAATTGAAGTGAGAATCAAATTTAAGGACAAATATGGTCTATTTGACTGAGACAATTAAAAAAGAAAATAAATTATAATATTGTCTATTATATCTAAAATATTCAAGTCATATGCATGGACAACTTTTGATGGAGAATTATAATGCCCTTAAATCTCTAAGTCGAATTCCGTAGACGATAAATAAAATATTGCACTTCATAATATTCTAAAATTATAACAATATTATCACTTGTACTTCAGAATAACTCAAAACTTGTAAGAACTTTATTGAATTAGGAAACTCGTAAAATGCATCTAATAAGTTCATTTAATCGTTATATGAATGTAATGCATGCAGTTGGCAATACTTCATCACCCACTTTCGCATCACCCACTTTCACACAAGTTAAAGGTGTTCTCGCCAAGCCAACAAGCAACATGTGATATATCTGAGCTCAACTACCCTCGAGGAGGCTCTTCCGACATATTAGCATTAAACCACCAACAAGAGAACAAAGCACGAATACCTCCCAAACCTAACATATATAGTTGCTTATTTGTTCAAACGTAGTACATAGAGTCTACACGACTTAGCAGCATTTCCTTACATGGAAGTCAAGATGAATGGTATTATGGTAACTAAAAGTTGCAGGGGCGTCTAATTAAGTGGCAGTTTGGTTTTTTTAAAAAGCATTTTTTTAGTAGATTTTATAAAAATTGATAAATGTATAGTTGAAAAGTTGTTAAAATTAATTGTTTATTTTGACTTTAATTTTTTAACAATTTTTTTAAAGTAAATCCAAACAAACTCCAAATTAATATCCTTCCATCAATTCCAAAGTTGACCCTAAACTTTAGAGGTTGCTATATACTGTCCAATTTGTAGCCAAACTAATGCACTATGAGCATACTATACGAAAGAAGAAAACTATTGCACTTGAATTATACAAAGCAAAGTGAGAAATTAATACAGAACTTATTTTTAATCATCATCTAATCTCAAATTAATCTTTCGCTGCTACCTCGATTCTTATTGACGACCAATTTCAAATTTTTGTTCATATAGCATCATTGTGTTACACTTGTCACATGTTTGATTTGTAGATAGGACGGTTTATCTTGATAAGAGATTTATCATTATCTCGTTTGGTTGAACTAGGTATAAGTATTGAATAAGTCACTATTAAACTATCAGTTTTTTCTTTTGTAAAGAAAACATTTCTATCTTTATTCTTAATTAAATGAAAAAAAGTAAATAAAAAAAAAAAACAAATTGTTCATCTTCTTCAATAGGGGTGGGTATTTTAATCGGAACCGAACCTCCTGAACTGAAATCGAATCGGAACCGGAGGTTCCGGTACGGTTCCAAAAAAAATAAAATTTTGGAACCGGAACTGAGAACCGACCGGGTTCGGGTCAGTTCTTGGCTCTTGAACTAGATCTGTGGGTACTTGATTGGAACCGAATTTGTTATTTTTTATAATTTTTTTATTTTTTACAATTTATTCACCCTAACCCAATGACACACAATCCAACACCACGATACCAAAGACAAGAGTCCAATTGTCCAAGATCCAAACAAAAAGTACAAAACATATCACTCTTAAACTCAAACTCAATTCACCCAATTCTAATGACTTAAATCTCAAATTCTCAATTGTTATTTGCTCAAATACTCAATACAAACATTGTCGTCTGTCTCACACTTTTGCTCATCTCTCTCATTCAACACACAGTGAGATGGCGAAAGCGAAACTCCTCTCTAGCCGAAACGAATCCTCAATTTTGATAGGTAATTTTTCTTTTTCTAACCATAATTTATGTGTTTACAATTTTGGTGTCTATTCTTCCAGTAAATGTTTATCTCTTTCATAAATTGTTTTAATATCTAACATACTTTAATGTTAACGGGTTTGTAATTTTTAATTTTTTTAAAACATGTTGTCAACTAACGATTTAAAAAAATGTTATGGGTAGAACCGAACCCGAACTGGAACTGTTGGTTCCAGTGCAGGTTTGGTTTCAATAATTACGTGAAACCGAATGGTTCCATTTACGAATTACCCAAATTGTAACGGGTAGTTCCGAGTATTGAAATATCCGGACCGATCCTCCCGACGCTCAGACCTATTCTTCAATCCTGAACCAAAATCACTATTGAGCATACTTAAAAAAAATTACCAACAAAGAAACAAAATTAACAGATCAAGCCCAAAGGGTTGAAATTCATATTCAACAACAAAAACGAAGAACTAAAAGTAAGATAAGAAGAAGTCTGAAACTTTTACCTATTCAATAAAATTAGATTTGAAGCATAATTGATGATTGAAGATATAGAGTGGAGATTACGAGTGCGTAAGATTTTGGGATATTAATTTTTTGGGCTCATAAATGATGGGTGGAGCAGCGAATGTTATTTTACGGAGTGTGGATAGTTGTGAAGATGTCGTCATCGTAGTGATAGTGCTAGTAGTGGTGATAGGTGGGTGAAGCGGTGGAGGGCGGTGGCAGTACAAAAAGAGTAAAAGAGAAATCAATTGATGTTCTTAAATGGTGCGTTTGTCTTTTTTTAAATAAAATTAAGTAAATCATTATCCAAATAAATATTTTTGTCCTCTCCTTTTGAAGGATAAAAATTTTTCTTATTTTTTGCTTAAATTGTTGTCCATATAAAAGTGTATGCAGATATCAATTCCGCTCAAACAAGATAAGATAAATTTTATTCGTTATCTTTATCTATAATCCTTGGTGGTGAGATTTATTGCCTTCTGTTTAGTCTAAAATCACAACAATTGGTTTCATAGCATGTAATGACAATCTTGTAATCCACTTAATAAACTCTAAACAACAAAAACTCGGAACAAAGATTACAACATCTCAAGAAATTTCAACTTAGTAAGAGCTTGTTTTGTTGATGTTTTTGGACAAAAAATAGATTTTTCAAAGTAGTAAGGACAATTTTATCATTTCATCTCCAAAACTGTCAAATATATCATATTAGAAAAATTTATTTTTTGCCAAAAAACTCTATCGAAGAAGCTCTATACTCTCGAACTCTAAAACTAGACTTGAAGGCAACCCAAGATCTAATATTAGGAGATAGGCTATATTAATTGCTGAAGAAAAACTAGACTTGAAGGCAACCCAAGATCTAATATTAGGAGAGGCTATATTAATCGCTGAAGAAAAACTATCAACCCAAAATGGAGATGGATTTCCGATTTTGCCCCCGACGAAAGATGAAAACCATTTCATGTCATTCTTCCTTCTAGTTCAACTGTTCAAAAAAGGCATAAATCCGTCTCTAACAAAAATTAAGAATTTTAAAAGCCTATTAAAATTATTAAATAGCAATTTTTGTTTTGATTCTGTCTATGTTTTTTATTTAGTAGTTGATTCCAAGTCCGGATAAAAGAAAGGATTGTATAATTATATTGGTTGTTCAATTGTATAGTATGTGAAGGTTGTTCGTTGTCTATGGACTGAGAATTGAAGTTAACGTGCAAGACTGCAAAATGGGAGAGTACCGATCCCATGGATCAGTCCTTCGTGGCATTTACTACTTTTAGCTAATACATCAATTTTGACGAATTGAGTAATTTAAGAGTAAGAATTGTGAATTCTCTTTCTCAATCAATCCCTAATCATTCTATACTGGATTGCATTGCCTAAGATAGCTACAGAAATGGCAAAAATATCCGATCCGCCCCGAACTCGATGGATACTCGATCCGAAAAATACCTGATCCGCAGGTCGGCGAGGCAGATCGTAGCAGATATCCGTGATCTGCCGTGGATCTCGGGGCGGATCGGATCGGGGCCGCCCCGCCCCGCCCCGAATTTAAAAAAAAATGATTAAAATATTGAATTTATATTTTGTTTTATATGTGATTTGATTATTTATTTTATAGATAATTAAAATATTTTTTGAATAGAAAGTTCATCACCTTCGATATATTATGGACTTTGCACAACGTTTAGTGAGTAGGAAATTGAGGAGGATGATGTTGTTTAAACTCTTATGTATAGTAATAAAGCTTGTTTCAATATATTTTAAATTTTTTGAATGCAAAAAAAAAAAAAAAAATATGGATCAATATACGGATCAGGGCTCTGATCCACCCCGATCCGTCCCAAAAAATGGCGGATCGCGGGGTAGTTTTGGATCACCTACAATTATCGTGGGACAGATTTGGATCAGGCCGATCCGCCCCGATCCGTCCCGTTGCCATCACTAGATAGCTCTTCCTTTGTGGGGTTAACAAAAAATCTTCCATTTTCCTCAAATTGATTTCCATGGCAACTCAAGCATAGTGTAATTTCTTCATACTCAAAATTGTGGCAACTCATGAACAAAAGCATTCATGGAAGTAGAAGTTATGAGGTAGGACACCTCAGTTCAAAGAAAAGGGAAAGAGTCCACTTATTGATACAGCCTGTTCTTGCAAAATTGTTGTACCTTTAAGACTAAGGTCCATTGGATAAGACTTGACAAAATGATAGATAAGATTTCGAGTGACTATTTTAACACTGTAAGTACACCACATTTTAATTGTACTTAAAGTCTTTAAATCAGTCTTCTTTTATTAAAACTGATGGTTTTTTCCTTTGTGAAAAACTGTTAAATAGCAGTGCAACTTTAATAACTCAACCAGACAAAGTAGCATCCATAAGATCTTATTAGCACTGTGAAAATACGGCCACGAGTCTATCCTGCAAGTTAAAACTATCATAACCAAAGCTAGCAAATGTTAGATTTTTCGGTCGACATCAACTTTTGGCTATGTAGGCTCAAGTCAATTAATTGTGATGAGATCGCTTGACAATGGGAAAATATAGACGGCATGGGTAAGAAATTGTGGCGGAGAAAACAAAGAATGAGAGTAAGCTCTACGAGATAGCATTCATACTGATGTGTAAATATATACTTACATTACTTGGCTATACAGTTAAGCAAGGTATGTATGTGACAACACCATTTACTCCTTGTGCAAATTATGAAGAATGTACAAGGAAGCAGATGACAAGAATATACATACAGAGTAGCTTAATAGATCCACACCAGTTGTGATAGTGACCATCTTGCTTCTTTCAAACATCTTTACCAGCAGGATCATGACAATAACGTGTCCGACTTTAGTCTTCAGTTCATCAAGCGAACTGATCTTCATCCACTTCGGCCTCTCCTACATGTGAATAAGAATTATTGATTGTGTGCACTAGAAACGAAAGAATAGAGCTGTACAATATTTAAAATAAGACAGGATGCATGTATTATATTTTTTCCTGAGATAGTGATAAAGAAAGACAACAATGAAGTAATCATGGATTATGTGTAGCATAATCATACTGCACACTTTCCTCCTCGACTGCGATCGAAATTCGCGATTAGGTTGACAGGGGGGCAGTAGCCTCCAATGAATTTTCCTATTATAGGGCCATATTGATGTATTATACATGTGGCATGTCACCTGAATTATTAGGAGGTCATTTTTGTGAGAGAGAGAGACATACTCAAAGGTGTGAGATCACCAATTGTAATTCTCCTTCACTATGGTTAAAAAAATATGCAGCAGCTAGAGAACTTACCTATCACATTGAACCACTATAAATCTGTGTGCTTACACGTGTGATTTTTCCATATGGGATCAGATGTTCTGGTGTGCCTAACCATGAACTGAAGTTGAAGATTGGCGCTCCAGTCATGTTATTGAGAAACATAGACCATTCAATTGGTTTATGTAATGGAACTAGATTGGTTATTACAAGATTTGGCAAACATGTCCTTGAAGCGAAAATTCTTGCTGGGCACAATGCAGGGCATACATTCCTTATACCTAGAATGACATTGACGCCTTCTGACCCTAGATTACATTTCAAATTTACAAAAAGGCAATACATTTACAAAAAGGCAGTACATTCCTTATACCTAGAATGACATTTACGCCTTCTGACCCTAGATTACATTTCAAATTCACAATGCAGGGCATACATTCCTTATACCTAGAATGACATTGACGCCTTCTGACCCTAGATTACATTTCAAATTTACAAAAAGGCAGTATCTTCTAATTGTTTCGTATGCAATGACAATCAATAAGAGTCAAGGACAATCTCTATCACACGTAGGTTTGTATTTGAAAAGATCGGTATTCAGCCATGGACAATTATATGTTGCTGTGTCAAGAGTTACATCGCGCGATGGATTGAAGATACTAATCTGTGATAAAGACGGGCGACCATCAAATTCAACAACGAATGTAGTGTATAAGGAAGTTTTCCAAAATCTATAATATTTTTGTTGTATGTGTGCTATTTTATTTTCATTGTATCTAAAATTTTGACTTTCTGCTTCTTTATAGTGATTTTTACTTGATCAATTTCAAAATCTCTTTACTTTTTAATATTATGATATTATTCATGTTGTGTACCTTATGTTCCGTGCATCGCACGGGTGAGACACTAGTTTTGCTTAATATTGCTCTCGTGATTGGGTTTAGGTCTTAATCCATAATTGTACATGATGTAGCTGCTAAGTGAATGAGGGTATTTGATCTCGAGGCTCGTATTCTCACATTAACAGAAGAAATAATGTACATGGAATGTTTATTAGCAACAAACAACATAAGAAATAGCTTGGAAAAGGTAGCTGCATTCCGCAGAGAGAAAATGTAAAAGGATAAAGAAAGTGCAGACAGTGGCAAATTACCTTTAATGCAAACATCCCGAATAAGGAAGATCCCTGGAGGGCACGATCGGTAGCAGGGTCTACATCAGATGGCACATTTGAAATAAATAATCCATACAAGCCCATGCCAAATATTAACATGACAGTCCCAGCAAGGTATACATCTGAATTAAGGAGAAACCAAACATTAAATCAGCAATTAGAATTAAGCAAAAGGATAAAAAAAATATAGGTGAGTCATGGATTAGTAGTTCAATCAAGTATTTTCATTTTAAAAATATCAAGTTTACTCTCAATCCCCATTTTCTTTTTCAGAAGTGTCAGTCTACAATTGCACGTCATATATCGTCTATTAAACATCTGTTCAACACATGAAGTTATCCTTCAAGTCATGACAGATTAAGAAGCAATTGCCTAAGGTCACCTAAGTATTACTCTTCTAGTCTTGAAAGACTAAGCAATTGCCTTAGGTCGCTGAAATAGGTGGACAACATTTATACGAGGTTGAAATGGTCCAAAATATATCAAGCTATTGACTGGCAACATTTTTCATCAGCTAAAATTTTAAGAACTCACCAATAGCTTCAACTAATCGTAGAACCATTTGTCCTGTGTGGATTCCTTTGACACAGCTTGTCCAATAGACTTTATACGCATCAAAGATGTAGACGCATCCCTACAAATATCTAAATCCATCGGTAAGTCAAGATCCAAACGACTTAGACATAAAACAGTGAGCAATAACACATGCAATACATATAATATTCCTGAAAGTAATCCCAGTTTCTTTGGTTGACACCATATTCGATGTGCTTCTGTAGCCAACCACCATCCCTCCCTCCCTCCCACCCACCCACCCACCCACCCACCCACCCAAAAAAAAGAAAAGAAAAGGAAAATAAATGAAATAACATAATAATAAATATTACTAAAAAGTAAATAATTGAAATAAAAATTAATTTAGCATCTGATAAAAGTTTAAGTATCAGGATAAAGGGAACTTCCCCAAACCTTGGACTCATTTTTAAAAAAATGTGTAGAGACAGGGATCAACCTCACAATAGACAATTTGTGAACTGGAAAAATAAGCTAAAAACTCTCCATCACTTCTAGAAAATACAAACTCACATGTTTTTCTCCACGTGTTATCCAAATAAATAGAGGAAATATCAGTTGAGGGGCACCACCAGCACTTACAACTACGTCAAAGCTGAAGTTAAATCTGGTTTATTATCGTATCTTCTAACTTGATACTGTTTTCCATGAAAAACAGAGAAGAATTTTTAAAATTACGAATCATACAAGAACAAAGACACGTCTACAAGACCCATAATGAAAAAGTTCAATCACCTTCAAGTCATCTATGGTCAACATGAACTTATAGGTGTGTAATTAGAGTGGAAGTTATGGTTCCATCAATTGTGCTTAATTTAGTGTATTAGAACTTATTGTGACATTCAACTACGTAATTTGCTAGAAATAAAAAGGAACAATTGTATCCAAGAACTAGAAGAGGTCGTAATCATATGACATGAAATTTACTGATTGGAAAGAGAAATTACATTCAGAAAGCAGAGCAAGGAACCGGCCAATGATCCGCAAACAGCAAAAAGCGCCAAAAAGCGAAAGTCAAATATCGCCTGTACAGAGAGATAAAAACGCATTCAGTTATCTAGACTACACTCTTTAAGAAAGTAAAAATGCCGAATCACATTAAGTTTGTTATGATGAACACCATCTTAACATGATAAAAAATATTAACCAAAATATCCAGCATAGCCCACCAATGATGTGCTTGTTTGGTAAAACTTTTTGTAGATTATAAGCAGTGGGTCCTACCGAATGTGTGGATAAAACTATGGATCCTATAAAATGTGTGAATAAAAATGAAGTTTGACTAGTTTAAAAACTTAAAAAGCTCACCCAAACATGCTCTATATATGCAAATGAAGTCAATAGTGTATATTGTTAGTCATGTTCCATCTATAAAATCGAACTATGAAAGCTGCCTATTAGAAAGTTCTGTTTTACCTCCCCAAACTAAAAATTCCCCGGTTAAAATGGAGATACATATGCTGTAAAACCATAAAGACTTTTCCTACCATAACCTAGTAGTGTTATATTTCAATGAAACATGGTTAGACGTGAACACCAATAAGTTTATATAATTGATAATGTTTGAACTTTGAGAAGTAAACTGTACCAAACTGCTACAATGTTCCTAATGCCAATCTTGCTAGTGAAGTAGAAGCAGTGTCTCTCATAATAAGGTAAGCATAAAAAAGTGTCATAGATAGAGCAAATCAGTGTGTTAAAATTATGCCTAGAACATGAGGGAAAAATCATAAGCTATGATGACCGGGTCAGTCATCCACAAACTACTATATCTCACAATATTCAAAGAGGCGCTACCAACAATTATTTGCAGTAAGAAAAGTCAATCTTATTAGCATCTTATGCATAATGAAAATCATATCAAGCAGTTATAACAAATTGCAGTTGAAATAAACAAGTTCATAACTTAGACCCCACGGGGATGCTATTTATCTTAATGTTTTAATTGGAATAACATGGTCGTTTAGATGTGAAAAACAGATTTTTCCAATTTTCACGGGCATGCAAATTTCCTAGTTTTGATATATGAGCTAGTCTTATTATTAAAGCTTTTTAATTAAATTCTACCCTATATGCGCCATGCGCATGGGAAGGTTAAAAGATATACTGAATTTAATATTGGTGATATCAAAATATTGTTTATGCTTTATCGATCTAATCCTTCTTTTGGGCCTTGCAGTTTTCCAGGTGTTGCTATAAATGAGGTTCCAATTACTATGCATTGATAATACTCTGACGAAAAAGATAAATCCCTTTTAACCATTGGATACAATCATCTTGCACTCCACGTGGATTAACCACCTATTCCGACTGAATCAAGCATGTCAAACATGAAGCTTGAACATGAATGGTGGGAGTCATCTAATTGCTTAAGTTTAACTTTAATTAAGTCCCATATATAAGCAAGAGCATCAAGGGAACGAACCTTGAATTTGAAAAAGTTAAGGATTTTACGAAAGTCATTGAAGGTTAACTGAAGTCCTTGGAAATTTCGCCTTTCTGGTTCATTTTATATTGGATTCTTCACATATAGAATATGGCCTTATAGGATATCTTACAAAACACATGAGGAGAAATGACCAGTCAATAAATATTTGACCAACTGTGTTTCACAAGAGGAAAGACTTTAGAATGAGAAATTTGTTGAGAAACAAGAAAATACTTATCTTGTTGTTGCTCATGAAAAAGGATCAAAGAAAAAGTCAGAGATGGTCTAAATGTAAAGAAACCGCCTACAGACTACTAGTAGGTAACACAGTTTGATCTCTTTTTCCTCAAATTCTGTGTTTTTGAGGAAAACTAGAAATCCATTCCCCCCGAGAAACTCATAGTTTCTAACCTCGATTACTAAATGGACTACACATATAAGTGCTGATGATCTTTAACCCCAAAAACTCCTCTTGAACCTTTAGTGCACTTGTTTGTTTGTTACCCTCTGTACAATTCAAGCAAGTGGCCAAATCAATAAAATCAAAGAGATTTTTAATTTTTTTTGATTAACTAATCTCTTGATTATCTCCATGGAGATTCTTATACTTCTAGCACTCTTCCTTCACGTGACCTTTTTTTCTAGGGTAGAAACATGCATCCTTGGTGCCATGACGCTCCATTGGCACTTTTCCATCGTTCCTCACAATCAGACCACCTTTACCCTTTCTTCTCTATTCTTTTTCATGAGTAACAGGATGAACATTTTCTAGTTTCATCCACACGAAGTGCCAGATCAATGTTATGAAACGTTTAACAATTTGATTTTGTATGGCCATGAGAGTACTTTGAAAGTGGAATTTTCAGAAACCTTCAATAATAAAAAAGGGGAAGGTTTCATGGTCATGAATATCCACGCGGCTTCTATGCAAGCTTTATATGAACATCCACAAAGCTTTCAGAATTGTCATATAATATTATTATAATAATTTATCATTAATAAAGTTCTTTCAAATTGAAGACCAATATCATAAATTGTGAAGTGTAGGATTATAACACCAACCCTTTTTTTTTAATGACAATACTTTATTCAAACTGAAGACGAGCAGTACATCTTAGGGAAGGGGCTAGACCTGACCTCCCATGGACAACTACAATAAGAGGGCTTGAAAGCCAAGTACCAACTAATACCAACTTAAAATAAAAGAAAGGGCCTGAAATAAATGGCCCAACCAAGGAACACAATGAGAGATAAAGTAATATGTCTAGTACAAAGTATACTGTCGTAAGCCACAGAGTGGGCATCCCAAAAAGAGTGAATGAGTGATGGAAAATCTCACAGGACAGTCTCCAGCCATAACTAAAGCGATTATTTTTCCTTCTTGTTCTTTTTAGATCTTCTTGGACAGAAGATGTAACCTTGAGACTTTAAGCATGTTCTAATTCGGAGAAAGACTCTAGAGCTTGCAAAGAAACATTATCTAGGCCCTCATCACCCAAGCTAGGGGATGAGGTCGGGGGATCTTCCAAGGGTTCGAGAAACACTAAGTGGGGGAGGACGATCCACTTGCAAATCCTCGGCCGCAATTTGGTCCAAATAGGACTGAGGAACATTTTTTAAAAGTAGACATGCCAGAATTAGCAAATGCCTCAGCTCTTGAATGTAGTTCAAAAGGAGATAATCTGACTAAGGGTTTAGCTAGGGGTTTTGGGTACGAGTTAAAGAGGTTGAGGGCTCAACTAATGGAACGGGGCACTGCAGAATTGATGGGTAAATTAGGTAGATAGGAAAGTCATAGAAATTAGGGGCATGGATTTTTTACTGGCAGAAGAATGGGCTACAAAAGATCCATTATAATCTCTGTCTGAACTAATGCCTGGAGAAATACTAATCGAAGACTTTTGGGCTTTAGAAGATGGCCTATTTGGTTGTGAAACCAAACTTGACTTGTGCAAAAAGGAAAATTACCTTTGTGAAACTATATAATCCATAAGGATGATAACTTCTTTCTTAATCAAAAACATATATCATCATTGCAACTCAATAGAACAAAAATCATTCTCAAAACAATAATGAAAAGATTAATGCATGATACTAAACAACACTGTTTATCATAATTTGTTTGTGCACGCATCAAATTGCCTTTTTAATGCTTTTGGGTCAATTGAAGAAAGTCGAAAACTGCAATCTACCAACGGCAAATATGCTAACATAATCAAACAACTAGGCGTGGAAATGGTTCTGATACCACTGATTTAGGAAATAAATAGCAAGTTTTTATGCAGTGGAAGAAGCTCAGATGGCATAGATCCAGCCATAGCTATCGAGTTTAACTTTAAATATGAAATTAAAGAGAAAGTGTACTTCAAATCCATGTCAAGGTTGGTTTCTTTTCTTCTTCATTTTTTCTGTTGACAAAAAGCTTACCAAATGCTCTTATTTATATTGGCTAGATAAAGGATCCTACTATCCTAGCATAACATGCACTGCGTAACTACTTACGTGGGCCACGTGAAGAACATGTCTAACATTGAACACGTCTAAATGAAGTTCCAAAACATGCATATTTTCATACAAACCTCCAACATCAAATTGATAATAGATTGGTCTCAAATATCGAAAATATCAAGCGTGGACGGACAATTAACCATAGAAGAAAGTTTAGGTACCCTTTCAATGGAAGACTCAGTGGACTGAAAAAACCGCACAACAGGGTTCCCATTCGGATTCGCCAATGCATAGTTGTAGGCCTTATCTGGGGGCTTAGAGGACTCAACAAAGGGTGCCTTTATTGATGTCTTGGCAGATTTAAGGTTTTCACTTTGTGTGGCTGATGATGATTCATGTGAAGATGATAAAGAAGAGGATCTTGGAGAAGCAAGTGAAGGTGACAGTCTTCTGTGAATACTACTTCTTGAAGAGTGTGAAGTGGATATGCAGAGGCAGAGGGAGAGTGGGTTGGCTGAAATTGAAGAAGAAACCATGGCCGCCATTGAAGATGGTTTCGAAAAGGAAAGCAGAAGATTTTTCGAGCAAGTGGAAAAGAAATGAACAATTTTGAAATATCTTGGTACTCAATAGTCAATACTAGTAATATTGTTTCTGGACCGTTTGTTTTCTACGGCGGGTGATCAGTCACGCGGATAAAAAAATATGTTTGATTTGTGAAAATTATAATTTAAACTTAATTAAACATACATTATACTACTAGTATACAAATTTTTTTGAGGTAGAATCTGACTGTAGGTTCTATTATAATAATAGATTGAGGTGATAAACAAATTTTAAAAATGATCGGTGAAGGAAGATGATCGATTGAGAGGGATGAAAGATGAACAGATTTTGGAGATATTTTGAAAAAGAATATTGAACAAGAAATTTTGGAAGTGATAAAATTTAAGACGCAATAATACACGGACACAATTTATGAAAGCTAACTGAATTGGTCAACTAATAAAAAAAAATTTAAAACCTACAAGTAAATTAAATTCAATCCAACGACTTTTTCTTTTTAAAAAAATTTGTTTTTGGTTCAAATATTTATTTTCCTTTCAAACTTTCACACGACCTACCATCTCTCATAAAATGTTCACTTTTTTCAATTATGACTTAATTTAAATATTATAGTGTGTTTGTTGACACATTTTCTATGAAAAATGTCACATCCATAGAAAAAAATTTCCACATTTTTTTATGGAAACCAATTAAACACACTCTTATTAAAATTTCTAAAAAAATACTAATTGGATTGATCTGGCTTGCAACATTGGCAGGTCCTTTGGCCAGTATGGCCTAAATTATATTTTTAGACTAATCAATTTAAATTCTCAACGAGCTTGAAATCTGTCTGGTTGTAGGCATGTCGATTCAACCCGACTCACTTGTTACGACACCCATACTCGCTATCATGTTCAAAATTAAATAATTTCAACTTTAACTTTATTTAAGAAGGTCTTTATCGCTCTTTCACTTTGTTACTTGAAATTTCAAGAGCCCTTCGTCGTGTGATAGCTCTCGAATAACTACTTGTGAGTTGTGTTCTATTTAGTAGCTAATTGGAACTTGAGAGCTACTTTGCTTCGAAAAATAAGGGTACAAGATCATAGTAGGGACAGATGTAGGAAGGATTGTATAAGAAAATAAGAAGTGTTGTGAGTTTCGAATGAGGTGTAGAAAGATTAATTTCTAATCCATGTGTATACTATTTAATACTATTGTTTACTAACTAAAATTGAATTCCAATGCCATAAATCATGGTAAAAAATGATTGATGAAACCGCATATGAATGTAAAGAAACTAAATGCCCCTCTTCCAACATCAAAAGATCCAGACTTAATGGCCCTTGTTCCTCGAAAGTTGACTCTCTTAATTAAATTTCCATCAAAGATAAACATCGTCTTCTTCCTCAAAAAACAATCAGATCGTTTAAAATAAGTTTGAAGTGTTAGGAAAAAATCCAAAAACACCATCAAACTTCCTTTATGCTACTAGCCAAAAATCAATTTCATCAAGTCAATTTAACTTGCCTATTATCAATAAAAATCAATTATCGGCCACAAGTTATTTTTTTAAAGAAGATTTCGAGACGATCATTCTTCTCAAAAATTAATTCAAAGCTCTTTCTCTTTCAGAAAATTTAAGAAAATATTTCCTCCAAGTTTTCTCTCATTCCTAATAATCTCCTCAAAACAAAAACAAAAACAAAAAAAAAAACAAAAACAAAAAATACGAGTTCTTTTAGTTGATACTAATTCGATTAAAATGACTCGTAGACATAACCCTAAAAATTTAGAATTCTCGAAAGTTCAAATCCTCAATGACTTCACACTTTCTGACTCCAATTGAGATATCCTATTAGAAATGAAATTTTCAAAACCTTTCATTCCAGGATCATTTTACTTCAATTGATTTTATATTTTATTTAGATTTGATTTCAATTAAATAATCTTCTAAGAATCTGTATTTAGACTGTAGTATTGTACTAAACACTGATGACACGATATATCTATCTAATGTATATTTCATTCATTTATTTATTATGTATAATTCACCATTATTTTACTATTACCTATGACATGTCATCACCAGTGCTTAAGACATGATTTGTGTTGATTTCAATATCTGAATTTGACCAAAAGAGCTTCTTGGTTTTGTCATCCCATTCTAAGTGCGCATCAATGAGATCAACATCCAGCTCATACACATTGGTTTGATGTTAATCTCAATAGTAAGTGACCAGATTGGAACCATTAAGAAACACTGGTGACTAATTTGAAATAAAAGAAACTCTAAAGACCAAATTGAAAATTCGTTGCAACTTCAAGGAAAAAGGGATATTTAACCCGTCAAGTCGTCAAGATAAGAGAGTAGCAAGGTAATCAAAAATGAAAAACCCTAGTTGCTAGTACCCAATACATTCGCCATGGGAATTTTATCTTGGTTCAGTAAAGGCAGCAATAATAACAAAAGGGAAGATGCTCCGGCGGATAAATCCGACCCGAAACCCCAATCCGTGTCATCCGAGGTACCAGGCATGAATGGAGCGATGGAAGTCCGACGACCTGTCCCGTCGGCGGACTTATCCATTTTCGAGTTCGGATCAGTCGCCGCTTCAGCCGACAAGGTCACTGTGACAGGGTACTGCCCCGTCTCGGACGAGCTAGAGCCCTGCCGTTGGGAGATCCTTCCGGCTAGTGGCTCGGAAGCACCCCAATTCCGCGTGGTCTTTTAGTGTATTGTTGATTTGAGGGAAAAATTAAGAGAGAGAGAGAGAGAGAGAGAGAGCTTGTTTTCTAGCATAATTGTTTTTCTAATCCTTTGTAAAATTTGGCCAACTTGTTGGATTGGAATTAATGTTAAACGTTATTGGAGATAATTGCTTGTTTGTGCTTAATTGCTCAAGGCATGATATATTTGTATGAACTTGATTATATGTAAATAGTAGTATCTGTGTACAGTGTACTATAGCCATATGCCCATAGCCGATAGACACGCACATAAATGTATAATCTTGTATAAGCGAACACGGAAATGGGCAAAGGCGTCCATTGTGATCATGTGGTAGAAAATTGGAACATATAGAGCCGAGTTGCTGTAGATTGAAGTTAGCGGCCCCAACTCTAATTTTTCCTGTACATTTATGTTGTTTATTCTTATGGAAGGCATTGTTGAATCTGCTGGACATTGTTTACATATGTACTTCTACCTTAAAACTGCATATGGGTATTTGAAAGTGATCTATCTCTTGTATATAGTTATTTTGTGAGAAGTGATTTGCTTGAACTTGATACATTATCTCCGAAGAAAGCTAATCTTCATTACTTGCAAGGATCCTATTTGATGCTTGTGGCATATTTAAACTGCAAATGCCAGGAACATATCTGTAGTTTTATACGTGACCAGGATTCTATTACTGGTTGGACTTGTATGAGTGTATGCATGCCTATACAAATAGGATGTTGCGTTCTTCTGGTGTACATTTCAAGAGAATAATTTTGAATATGAGAGTGATTGCTGTTGGCTTCAAGTTATTGGCTTTACATGCCAGAAATACAGGTGTGAAAGAGTCTGAATACAGTCACAGTCACTAGCTCTATAGGTATTTCAGGTTAATTTCGGGCTTTGAGCATTAAGCGCATAATGGGTGAACAATATTGGACAGGACTAGATAGTACAATAGGCAAAAAAATTCTGATCTTCTCAACACCATCTAGTACTGTCATTTACTAACCATGCCATAGGTGTATAGAAGGCATTTTTGCATTTTGGATGAGATGGTTTTTGTTATGAAACGTGTTTTGACTAAGGTGCTTGTTGGACTTTATTCTCCAAAGAAGCGGCAATGTGAATGACAAACTCTGTTTTTGATGGGGGTGATGCTGTGAGCGGAAAAAAGCTTGAAAATCGAAGATGATGTTGTATCATACAAGCTTGTAATTGTGGTGATGGTTTACTTTATGAAGACATTTTTGGTGATCGTGATCGCATGCCAGAAGAGAAGGTGGTTCCACACAGGATTTGTTTCTGCTGATGTTGGCATAAGGTGAGCCATCTTCTTGGTGATTTTTATTTTTCTTTTCTTTTCAGTAAGTAAATCTTGCCAATGTCCTAGTTCACAAACCACGCTGATACTCAGCATCTTATTATGTCTGATAGTATGGTGGTTGCAGTAATATTCTCTAGTAAAGAATGTTTCCCTTTCTTTTTTATAAACATCTGATGCAGAAAGGTTTTAACTTGGAAGCATTCAAAATTGACTCCAATCTGTTATCGGCAATCTTTGCAGGAATCTCTGGAAGCTATACAAGGATGATTTTGTCTCCCATTCACTCATGAAAATTGGGGTAATTCTTGGGATGTTCCTTGTATGTTGGTGCATGGAGTAAGTGGACATGGTAAGATCTGGAATGAATTACATATCAAGTAATGATTTTTTGGGGATTTTATCTGTATTCAGTGAGGGGATACAGAGTGGAGGGAGAGCAATTTTCTACAGCCGTTCTGTTGTCATTGGTGATAATCTACACTCTCTTTTTGCAATGCTAAATTTAATGAGGAAAAGAGAGGACAATACAAGGGACAAGTCATGTTTGTTCACAAAGGTAACGGGTCCGTGAAGATCCCACCAAAGTGCCTTCTACTTTTGGTAGACCATGAACATGAACTAGATAAGAATCATTCTCAACGATTCCATAAGAAATGATATGTCGATATTCAACTATATTTGTAGGTAATGGAGATAAAGTGGGGATCTCGTGCTCAGCTTAGGAAATAATTAGCCTTGGTTTCCTCTAGTTGGATAGTTGTGTTTCGCTCCCTTGGTCACGCATATAAACACTACTCATTCTGTAGTGACCACTGATTTTAAGAAAATGGATGGTAATTTTTGTTCTTGCTATTGTTTGTCGTATTTTCTACATTTTTATTGGTTACATTTTTCTCTTCGTGTCACCTTCTATGCGTGTAACATTTTGCAAATACTTTCTGGTGTTGTAATAATACCTGCTACAAATGTTATACGTGATAAGTGAAGATAACTTACTACCGTAGTAATTGCATCCGACATATGGTTTTGCACTTCAGTTGGATGTTTTGGTCATGTGAAATTGAACTTTGAAGGTCAGACATGAATTCTAGGAAGTTCCCACCATTTCGAAGGTATTAATGAATTCCAACAGCTTAACATCTGAATTGACTAATCAAAGAATTAGAAAAACAAAACTTCATAAATGACTGATCAAGGACCTTCTTTTATGGAATGGAAGAATTTGCATATTTATTTCTGCACAGAACAATTGTGTTGTAGGAGTGCTATATATATAGCGATTGCAACTTAGAAACTTGGGCAAAAATTCCTAGTATGGTCACACTGCATGATTTTCTTGTCCAATATGTTTTGTTTTATTTTTAATTTGTATTACAATTCCTGGTGATATAGCACCAACAATGGGCACTAATTATGGTGTCCATTGTCTACGTGGCATCTCCACATTCGTCACTTTTTAAAAGTTGTTAGCAACTTTTTTGAATTTTTTAAAAAATGACGAATGTGGTGATGCCATGTGGACAGTGGGCACCATCATTAGTGCCCACTATAGGTGGTATATCACCACTCATTCTCGTTATCCAAGACTCATTGTTTTTATGAGTAATGATATAGCACCCATGGTGGGTAATAATTATGATACCCACTTGACACGTGGTATCACCACATTAGTCACTTTTTAAAAAGTTGTTTATAGCTTTTTAAATTTTAAACTTTTTAAAAAGTAACTAATGTGGTGATACCACGTGTCACGTAAGTACTATAATTATTACCCACTATGAATGCTATATCATTTTTCTTGTCTTTATAACGAGGATTCAACAAAGTTTTATTTGGTTTTGTCTTTACTCTTTAAATTAGCATGGTTATTCCAATTTTTAGTTAAGGTCGGCCCAATTTGCACAAGAAATTGCACATTGCACAAATTGAAATATAGAATAGTCAAAAATAGATTTGTGGAGTTATTAAATTGCGAAGTCTTTTCATTTATTGCAAAAACCTTAATGGCAACTTTTTCCAAAGTTGCAAGAGATGGCAAGGAGAAATCAACAAATGTTCTGGGTTTTGCAATCATCTGCATCAAATAGACACGCACAAACAGGGCCAGGATTCCCAGGTAGATACAGACAAGTTGCATTTGATTGACGTCCACATGTCTTCTGGCATGTTGGTAGACACTTTGGTTCTATGTTTCTATTGTCGCATTTCACGTCTTGTAAAAATTTATAGCACACGGCAGCATTCACTTGTGGTATTCCCGTATTCATCAAATAATCTGCACAAAATAGGTCAACCGAAAGATGAATATCTAAATTTCAAGATTTTTTATTCTAATGCATCAATGGGGTGTCTACAAACAAGATTAAGAGAAGCTGCGTGGGGTTTTTAATTGTTGTCTCGTCTAGTTTTGAGCAATCCAATAATGTATAAAACACACTCTATGTGGCTAGAATCATGTATGTATTACTAAAAACATAAGAAAAGCAAATGCTAATATGAATTATGGAACTGCAAAATAGACATTGATACAAAATAATTTTTGGAATATAATCAAAATCCATAAAAAAGAAATGTGATTACTTGGAAAAAGAATGCAGAGGATAACAACGCAGTGAGATAATGTTAAGAATTTTGCCATTTTAGAAATGCGTTGCTATGTGGACTTGAAGAGATTTCTGGTCTTGAGTGTAATCTTTATAGCCACGTAGAAAGATTACATGAATCTAAACAAGATCACAATAATTTTTGTAGACGCACAGAGAGATTATATGAATCTAAACAAGATCACAGTAATTTTTATAGCCACACAGAGAGATTACATGAATCTAAACATAATCATAGTAATTTTTATATATATACTGATATACAGAAAGATTATTTAGAATTTTGGTAACCTTCATTGCCTTTTTACCCAAAAAATGTATAAGAAGACAGATTCTCAAAGTCATGACTCTGAATGGTGACCCCAGATTTCACGAAGGTGTGGTGTTGTGTTTGTTTCATAATCTTCTGCAAAACTAGTGCACATGAATGTTCAGCCCACGGCTGTTGCTCTTTCCCAGGGCCGGTTTTTGGTCGAGGTGAGTGAGGCAAATGCCTTAGGCCCAAAACTAAAAGGGGTCTATTTTCATTAAAAATAAATTTATTTGTGATTGCTAAAGTTGCCAAAAAAAAAAAAAAAAAACAAATTGTGCAAAAATTTGAAGCCCAACAAAATAAAGCAAGTCACATTCCATGAAGACCATGTAGTTATTAACTAGTGGCCCAAAATCGAAGGGGTCCATTTAAAAACAAAAAAACAAAACAAAACATTGAATCCCAGTCCACTAGTAGCGTTGGCCCATAACTTATTAGACTCAGAACCGGCTCTACTCTCCCCAATGGAGAAGTGGTTAGCCCTAGTGAAGTTGATTGGGTGAGAACCAACCCTACCTATAGGGCAGGTCTTAGTGGGATGCCTAGCTTGGGGCTAAGGGATGAGCCAATCAACGAACCCTTCGTAAGAGCCTTTGTTTACTAACATCACTAGCGGTCGTCAGTTACATGGGTTTAGGAAAACTTATCAAATTTAAGAGGACATTGAGCTCGTTTGACGAGCTACCTTCCAAACAGCAGACCGTCCTCATAAGGGTTGCATCGCCATACATGTACAGTCCATCAAGTCCAGGTTAAGGCTGTCCCTCCATCACTTCTTTAGGTAAATTCTAGGCAGCTATAGCCTCGCCCCTATCCAGATAATGCTGAATGGGTGGGCTCAAATGGTGGGGGTCCTTTATTCTCTAGCAGAAGGCGAGGCTATGTGGAGAGATGCCTGTCGATGCCTTTATATATGTCAATATACCTACTTGATGCGCGTATGGTTTTGTGCTTGTTATTGTTTGTCACTGTTAATATGTGTTCCTAGTATGGTCACATATTGCATGTTATTCTTGTCTAATAATGTTCTGTTTTCTTGTAATTTCTATTAAAGTTCCTGATTGTTTTTGTAGCGAGGATTCTTTACATTAGTATCGCTATTCCAATTTTCAGTTTAAGGTCGACCCAAGCTGCACAAGAAATTGCAATATCAAATAGTCAAAATAGATTTGTGGAGCTATTAAATTGCGAGGTCTCTTCATTTATAACAAAAAGCTTAATGGCGTCATTTCCAAAGTTGCAAGAGATGGCAAGGGAAAATCAACAAACGTGGTGGTTTGTGCAATCATTTGCATTAAATTGACATGCACAAACAGGGCCACGAAACCCTTCTTGATCCACACAAGTTGCATTTGATTGACGTCCACATAGTTCTTGGCACGTTGGTAGACACTCTGGTTCTACGGTTCCATCCTCGCAGATCACGTTCGTTAATACTTTATAGCACACGGCAGCATTTACTTGTGGAATCCCCGTATTCATCAAATAATCTGCACAAAATAGGCACACAGAAAGATGAATATCTAAATTTTAAAGACTTTATATTCTAATGCATCAATTGGGTGTCTACTAACAAAATCAAGAGAAGCTGTGTTGAGTTTTAAATTGTTTTGAGCAATCCAATAATTTATGAAACACACTCTATATGGCTAGAATCATGTATTTATACTAAAAACTTAGGAAAATCAAATATTAATATGAATTATGAAACTGCAAAATAGATATTCATAAACAAGAAATGTGATTACTTGGAAAAAGAATGCAGAGGATGACAATGCAGTGAGAAAATGTTAACAATTTTGCCATTTTAGAAATGTGTTGTTATGTGGACTTGAAGGGCTTGAGTGTACTCTTTATAGCCACGCAGAGAGATTACACGAATTTAAACAAAATCAGAGTAATTTTTATACACACACAGAAATTATATGAATCTAAACAAGATCATGTCAATTTTTATAGACATACAGAGGGAATTACATATCATAGTAATTTTTATAGTCACAAAGAGAGATTACATGAATCTAAACAAGATCGCACTAATTTTTATAAATACACACAAAGATTGCAGTAATAATGTACAAGATTACTTTGGAAAAACACGGATACCAATAAGTTCTAGAGATTCAATAAATGGCTGCAAATTTATTATGTGAAGAGCTTTACATGTATATATATATGGACACACTTTATAGTACCGTATCAGTATGTGCGGTTAAATGCCCATTCTGTACCGTAGGATTATGAAACTGATTTCATACTCCTGCAACAAAACAAAAAAATTAAGTTTTAAATTAAGACACCTTTTTTACAATAGTGAGACACCCTTTTTTTATGGGGTCAAAAATGTAGTTTAATTTTTTTTAACAACATAACAGGCAAATTTCTTAAAAAAAAATAAGAAAATTGTGGAGGACACTGCCCCCACGTGAGTCCACGAGGCTCCGCCACTACATATTCATATGTGATTAGTGGTGGTGTTAGGATTTTTGAGTTGTGGGGACAAATGAAATAATAATATAAAGAAAGATGATATAGCAACTATGGTGGGTAATAATTATGGTACCTACTTGACATATGGTATCACCACATTAGTCATTTTTTAAAAAGTTTAAAAAGTTATAAACAACTTTTTAAAAAGTGACAAATGTAGTGATGTCACGTGTCAAGTGGGTACCATAATTATTATCCATCATAGATGCTATATCATTACTCATAATATAGATTGACTTCTTGATTTGTTTCAATTATTTTTTACCCAAAAATAAAATACAAATATTTGCATTTTAAAAATCTCAAAGTGAAATATAAAATAATTTAGCATGCAATAACATGGCATTAACCATTTTAACTAAAGTCAAATTCTTTCTTTCTATCAAATCATTTTGTTTGGATGATGTAGGAATACTACATTGGTAAATTATGCAATGTCCTTTACAAAAGATATTAAGTTCATTAGAAAAGTATTCACCACATATGTCACTTCTAGGAATTCTTATCTAGGTTCTCTACTTTTGCTTTGTAAACCTCAATCATATTAAAGTTCCCATCTTTATGTTAAGTAAACAACTAAACATAATAAAATTTGGAAAAATCATCTATAAAAATTATAAAATACTTGTTATTGTTGGAATATTTTTTCAAAACTTGCCAAAATCAAAAGATAAACCAATTGCTGGGGAAAAAAAAAGATAAGATAAGATATGATATGATATGATATGAAATTATATTATATTTGGTGACTAAAATTGAACGAGTTTTCAAATTTTAGACACCTTGACAGTCGAAATTTAGAAGAAATTTAGGTCATACATTAATTATAAATTAATGTGTGTTTCTTCTCTTTTGTGTACTCACTTGAGGGTTTTTAAGAAAATATTGTAAACTTAACATCCTAGTTTTTCTTATTCTCTTTGTGGGTTGTACAGAGAATAGAAATTTGTGGGTGTGGTAAAGTTAAGATATTATTTTTCTTACGATACTTAGAGAATTTGAGTCAGTGAAATTCTATATGATTGTAATAATTTTTCATATAGTGAGAACTTTGACAATCCATAAATTTTTTTCTATCTTTTATATTTTTCATCCCTATATTATTCTCTGAAAAATAAAGGGATTGGTCTCAGTTTCCAAATTCCAACAGTGATATTAGAGCGTCAGGTCGTTCAAAGTGTTGGCGCATAGAGAAGATGTCTATCAAATATGACGTAGAGAAATTTGACAGGATAATCAATTTTGGCTTGTGGCAAGTATAAGTCAATGATGTTTTGATTCAACCTGGACTGCAGAAGACTTTGAAAGGAAAACCAACTCCTATTTCTGACAAAGATACTCAAAAATCCAGTATGAGAGATGAGGATTGGGAAGATTTGGATTTAAAAGCTACAAGTACGACTTATCTGGTCTTTTCCATCCTTCTATGAACACATCAAACTAATTTTGATGTATGGAAAAGGAACTATGAGTTTTGAAGAAGTTACAAGTAAATTAATTTATGAAGAAGGAAAATTGAATGGCTAAAGTAATATTTCATCTGAAAACTCATTACTTGTTGTTGAAAAATGAAAGAAGAATAACTCTATGAAAAAGAAAAGTATATTATTGGAACTGTGGACAACCTGGCCGCGTGAGGAAAACTGTCCAAAAGGTTGCAAGCTCGGCCAATGTTCGAATCAGATACAGACAATATATCTTTCTTTATGGGAGATGATTATATCACTTGAGTGAGATATTTACATCCTCGTGGCATGCGCTAGTTACTATGATAGAGGATGTGTTACTATTAGTGGGTTCACATGTTTGCACACGGTCATTGGCTTGACATTAATGCAAGGTGTGTGGTTGAATTGATGTCGACGACTGATGAACTTCCATATGAGTCAAGTGAGTGAGTTGCACCATAAATAGGGATGGCAAAAAAACCCGCCGACCCGAACCCGCCCCGCACCCCGCCCCACGAAGCAATAGGGGCGGGTTTGGGGCAGAAAAATCTGCCCCGGGCCGGGTCCGGGGCAACCACGCCCCTAAAAAAATTTTTTTTTTTTTTTTTTGAAAAATCATAAAATATAGTAGAAATTATGATTTTCACTAAAAATGGACTAAAAAAGAATCAAACTCGGGTTAAAACTTATAAACTACTAACCTTAACCACTACACCACAACCCAAATCTTATAATTTTTTTGTTTTGCTTGGTACAAATATTTAAAAAAAATTGTATATATATTTTTTTAATTATTTTTCAATTTAAAAAAAAAAAAAATTGTTCGCTGGGCGATTGGCGGGTCCAACCGCCGCCCCGCCCCGCGAATTCGCGGGTCGCAGGGCGGGGCGGGGTGGGTCAAAATTTTCGCGGGGCGGGGCGGGGCGGACCCGCCCCGGACCCGCCCCATTGCCATCCCTAACCATAAACTTTCATCACATTTATTTGATATGAGCCGATGAAATTATTAGAATTTGTTTTTTTTTTGTCTACTTGGGTATTTTGGAGTACCGGTTATTAGGGTTTTTTAAAGTACTGATTTTGAGAGTTTATGAATGAAGCGGCTTTGGGTGGTTTTAGTAGCGGCTTTTTAAACCATTCAACTCATGCTTGTGAGTTTATTAACTAATGGTTCTAAAAAAAATTTAAGAGATATATGGATTCTCGAGAAGAGAGGAGCCGTGGTGTTTCCACTAGACCGTCCGGATCCTCCAAGTGAATCGAAAGTTAGATCTAATTGTTTGAAATGGGTAAAATTGGAAGTAATTTTGAAGAATGGCAAAAACTATTGATTTGGGGGTTGGGAGATACGTTTTAAATTGCACTACACTGGTTTTGGGATGGTTTAAAAACCGCCCAAAATCGGTGTTCCAAAAAACTAACAAGCACCAATTTTTTCAACATTTCATAAACGATACCTGGTCAAAACTAGTGAAAAAAACTCCCAAGCAGACCCTAAGTGATTATAGTTATATGATAGATTATGTTAATTCTCTATTTTAAGACTGGTATTGTCAAAGTTAATGAATTTTTTCTTAAGTATCAAGATGAAAAGTTGTAGAAGAGATGATTGAGTTTTGACTCGTTTTCCGTCAAGATTGAGATTGTTAGAATATTTTCTTATAACTTGCCAAAATCAAAAGTTGCATAATTGTTGAAAATGAAAATATGTGATATTATATTATATTATATTTTATGACTAAAATTGAACAAATTTTTTAATCTTAGACACTTTGGACAGTCGAAACTTGGAAAAAATTTAGGTTATACATTAATTATAAATTGACGTATTTTTTTTTTCTTTTGTGTATGTGACTTGAGAGGTTTTTGAGAGAAAAATTGTAAGTTTAGCATTCTAATTTTTCTTGTTCTCTTTGTAGGTTGTACAAATAGTAGAAATTGGTGTGTGGTAAAGTTTAGGATATTATTTTTCTTACGATACTTAGGGAATTAGGGTGAGTGAAATTCTATATGTAACAATTTTTTATATAGTGAAAAGTTTTGACATTCCATAAAAATTTTCTCTCATTATTTTTCTCTTAACAAAGATCTTGTGGGCAATAAAAGAATTGGTCTCAATTCCCAACAGTTACCCCATCTAGTTAACATATTATTTAATTTACAAATATCTAAATAAACTAAACCAAGTAAACTAGAAGATCTTTCAACACTATTAAATGTTTCTTGATCATTTTTTACTCTACACATAATTCACATTTGTGTTTGTCTAATTCATAAGAAATCATGCCCTTTTTACCATTCTATGTAGAGTGGAATAACCAATACGACACAATCTGTCTTATCATAATTTAGAGAAGAACAAGCAAGTGGAATTTATTGTAAAGTGGAATAACCAATACGACACAATCTATCTTATCATAATTTAGAAAAGAACAAGCAAGTGGAATTTATTGTATTTTTATTAATATCGTTGTCAATAGTACAAAGTTTGACCATTCCCTTAGTAGAATATCATTTCCCAACAAAAATTCTATTACGGAAAAGTACAAGTTTACCCGACTCAAAAACAGATTTAACACCCAGGTTTCTTAAGAGATTCCCACCAACAAGGTTTATATTCATATCCGACACATGATGAACATTTGACAAAATAATTTTCTTCCCAGATGTGAAATACAAGTCAATGTTTCCTTTGTCAACGACGATGCCAAACTAGATTGCACTGACACGAATGAAATTCCAAAAAAAAAAAAAAAAAAACTTATAAAAGTATATAATTTTGAGATTTTAATATATGAATATGATGTTTCTTTTCTTGATGTTGATTGGGGATAATTTCATGTGGCATTTAACATCAAATTATACATGAATTTATAGTGTAAAGATATCGAAATTTAGTAGACACAACACTTATGATGAAGATGCATCTTTTGGTGCCTCA
This sequence comes from Forsythia viridissima, assembly GCA_030279155.1. NCBI lineage: Eukaryota > Viridiplantae > Streptophyta > Magnoliopsida > Lamiales > Oleaceae > Forsythia > Forsythia viridissima. Next base: position 11,316,507 of record CM059045.1, on the reverse strand, counting down.
AAATGTAAAAACGAACAGGTGACAGAATTGCTCCTATTTGTCATGGTCCGACATGGTTTGCTTAATATGGAAACCCAACGGGGGCAATCGTGCCCTTGTATGCCACTGCTAGCACTGGACTATGGTTGGCCCGTGATAGGGGTCGATTTTCACAATTCCTTCTCAATTTTTTCATTTCGTTACTCGTAATCTCCCTATTGCTTTTATCAATTTATTTGAACAATTTCTAACAATAAAACCCTACCTCGAAATGCAACATTTATTTTCTGACTGAAAAAAAATAATTCTTGAATTTAGCAAAGAAAGAAAAAGGAAAAAGTCAGCCAAAAATTCTTTTGGTGGGCAAAATTCTCTTGGTGGGCGATTGTTTCTTCATACTCTAAAAATTCAATACCGGAGTTTTTCAGAGATGAGACAAATTATAAATTTAGGCCATTATATTTTAGAGTGCATTCAATTTTATTTATTTTTTTTCATAAGAGTTTTTTGTACAAAATTTATAAACTCAAACTCAATAATAAACCAGTAAATAAAATGTAATATTCAAAATATTAATATTTTAATCAAATAATAAGACTAAAAATGTTCTAAATAATCATTTAAATAAATCCTTATAGTTTTTTAGGCAAAAGTATTAATTAAGTTTGCATAATTAAGTTGTTGAACTTTTTTTTTATCCAATTGATAACATAGTCAATCGATTCAATCTTTCTTGTGATTTATTTGATTAGAGATAAGTCTTGTTCAATTTTAATTTGGAGAAATTTCTTTCTGCAAATGCAGCTGTAATTAGTATAGTGAGCAAAATTATGTATACTACATGAACATTTGGAAAGCAACCATCCATTTTCTTTAACACAAATGTTCACATCCAACACATCAATTCAATCCAAATCAATAAAATTTTAAGTATAATTTAGAAAACAACATCAACAAAAATATCCAATTATGTGCACATGTGCAATTGATCAACATACATCACTATCACTGCATGCAATGTACAAATTGTATAAAAAACACTAAAATGTGAACTAAGAACCTTCAATATTGTAATTATACACCATATACAAAAGTTGCTAATTTTTCTACAATCAAATTGAGAATGGCAAAGTACCTGAATTGAAAAATACAAATTTTAAAGTGAATTAAATTGGAAGAATTGAAACACCAAGTTGTAGGCCAACAAAACCAACTATAAACCTGTGATATTTATATTATAGTCAAACAAAAACAAAATTATGAAAAAAAAAATAATAATAATAAAAAATTACAAATTGAATATTTAAAATATAGGTAAAGTAATAAAAAAAAGTAAAAATTGCAAATAAATATAATATTGCTAACATTGATCACTATCCAGATTGTTGTAAGCCTTATTATCTTTAGACTCTAAACCCATGAGTGGTGATCTCCTCCCCACAATGGAGAGGGATCATCTTGCGCACTGCTTACATGGCTTTATTTGGCCAATTGCCCACTACCATGTAGGCAGTGGGCAAGATGATCCTTCCCCACTGTGGGGCGGAGGAGATCACCAATCCTAAACCCATTACCCACACTACCCTATAAAAATTGCAAAGTTTTTTTTTCAACACCCGTTTCCTTCACATTAATTTCTCAAACACATGTTTTTTGTCTCATTAATATCGTTTGCAAAAATAGAACCAAAATTTTAATAAATAAATAAATAAAATCTAACTTAACTTGTAAAAAAAAATCTAATAAATACAAATTACATATTTACATTAATATTGTAGGCAAATAGAAACAAGAATTCAAAAATAAAAAAATAAAAAAATCAAGAAAAAAAAAATGAAACATTATCTCTCTAGTCTGCTGATTGTCGAATTGGGTCATTTTGCTTCGTTCTCTTGTTTCTCAATTATCAGGTATAATAATGAATAATGATAGAGTAGGTAGGGGTGGGCGTGGGTCGGGTTGGGTCGGTTTTGGGCCCAACCCGACCCGAACTGATTTAAAATCGGTTTGGAGAAATCAAAACCGAAAAAAAAAAAAAATTTAAAATGGGCCCGAAACCGACCCGAACCGACTCGGGTCGGTTCGGGTTTTCGGTTTCGGTCGGGTTCAAGAACCACAAAAAAAAAAAAAATTTTTTTTTTTTTTAAAACCGAGTCGGTTTCGGGTTGGGTGACCGGGCCGAAAAACCGACCCGAACCGACCCGAGTCGGTTCGGTTCGGTTCGGTTAGTCAGTTTTTCGGTTTTTTTGTCCACCCCTAAGAGTAGGACTCTTGAGTTTGTTAAACTATATAATTAAGATAATAGGCCTGCTAGAATTTGGAAAAAAAAGAATGGGCTCAATTTGTGCATAGAATTTCGGGAAAATTACATATATGACTAATATATATACCAAAATTACAATTTTACTGAATTAAGAAACAAAAGGCACAAATACTATTTTCTATTCCAAATTAATCAATATTACTGGATATTAAATGAAAACAGTTATTGCTCATTTACCATTTTCGTTTAGCCGTTTCATAAGTTACAAAATGGATATCCCCAAATCCCATAATCATCTCATGAATTTATTTTGAATCCCCAACAGCATCATAGATCATCCCATCCGCTGGAAGAAGTATCAAAGTCATCACCGAGATCCAAGATTCTTGTCAAACAGATAAATTTGGCAAAAAGATTAGTATCTTCCATTATCATCAAGAAGAATTATCATCGGTCATCGTCATCAAGAATTATCATCGGTCATAGTCATCACGAATTTATTTTGAATCCCCAACAGCATCATAGATCATCCCATCCGCCAGAAGAAGTATCAAAGTCATCACCGAGATCCAAGATTCTTGTCAAATAGAAAAAAATATAATGTGTTATCACGTAGTTATTGAATAAGATCAGGTAAGTGCATTCAAATTAATAAGATTGACATACAATCATTTCCATCATATATATGACATAACATCTAACTATATGTCGACAACTCATGAAATAACTATAAAAAGACGACATCGGTTATCGAAGAAGAATAACGACAACACGTATCACTGAATTGATAACAGTTATTATTATCGATGAAACTAGATGTGGTTATCGGTACACGGTAACTACAAGATTCTTGTCAAACAGATAAATTTGGTAAAAAGATTAGTATCTTCCATTATCATCAAGAAGAATTATCATCGGTCATCGTCATCAAGAATTTTTGAGTAGCTTTATCTTGATGATATAATAACTACGGGTATCATACTTTGTTGAAAAAATTCATAAAATTATAAAAAACATATATAGACATAATGTGTATTTCGAAAACTTCTGCAATGTGATAAAAAAATAATAGAAATAAATATTTTGATTCAAAAAGTAGACTGTAACCTAGATACTGGTAATTCTTATACAGCCCACATAAAAATGAAAATCTTGATCATTATCCATACATGAAATGAATGAATCAAAATATATTCGTTGTCATAAAGTTTGATTATGTTTATAAAAAATAATAAATCTCGAAAAAACATAAATAATATCGGTTTCAAAAAGATAAGAGAATCAATCTTAAATGGTAAAACATTGTACCTTTTTTTTCCTTGTGAAACAGGAAGGTTGTACTCCTTCTTTTGTATCTTTTTATCTTTTTAAGAGCTTCACTTCCTCGACGGATTTTATTATGTGCTGAATTATTACGCCCATGTTTGTTTTTCGTCTTCGATTTGCTGTTACTACGAGACAACCATATTCTATTTCTGTAAGATGAGCAAAAAATTAATCATGAATATACCAAAAATAAATTTTATGTTGTTCAATAACCAAATTGAAGTATATAATTGTACTCACTTGACTGAAATATGTGTGATTGTGTGTGTGATTTGACAAGAATTTCAAGTAGAGAAGGTAAATTAAGTGTGGGTTGACTGAGGAGATGATAACAGAATCGAAATGGGGTTTTCTGGTAACTAGAAGGGAAACTAGAATGTTGTGGAAGAAGCTTTGAGAAATGTGAAGGTATGGAGGGTATTTTGGTAAAGAAGTTGATTGATCCTATAATTAATGTTGATAAAGACTAATACCTTAAATTTAGCAGATTTGTTGTTAATCATATTTGAATTCAAAATATATAAATGTGTTATTTATTTTTAGATATAGTAAAATTATATGAAAAATGGTAATTTCAAAAAATATATTATTTATACAGTAAATGTCTAATTTTTTAAAAAAAGTAGGTGTAGTTCCTAATTAACACTAGAATTTCAATATTTTTTTTAAAAAAAATTAGAATTTTGGACCCTCAAATTTTTTGAAATCCAACCTGCTGCTTCTTTTGTCTCATGAAAAGTCCGGGCATGCCAAAATTCCATCCACCTTGTTTCTTCAAAGTTTATACGGTCACAAGAGAGCAGATGACGTCTTCTAGCAATTTTATAGCACACGACAACATTCATTTGTAGAATCTCCGTAGTCAACAAATAAACTACACAAAAAAAGATACACCGAAATATAAATATCCAAATTATCAGACTTACATGTGTTGGAATGAAAGTAGAGGGACATTTAGATCTGTATTTTATGCGGGGTTAAAATTTAGAGTTGGTCATGATATGATTTTTTGGGATAGGCTAAATATTAAATTTCGGGTTAAAATTTAAAGTTGGACTGGATATTATGATCCTAGTCAAGATTTTGTGAAATTTCCCTCTCTGTCGACCATACACATTTCTCTCTATTTTCATACTTTGCACATCAGACGCTTTACTAATAAACTATATTCGTGGCTTACTAAGCGCATGTTTGATAGTGTTAAAATTATTTTTTGTTTACTTATATATTGTGAATTTTATAAAATGTTTAGCTAATAAATTGTAGATCCTATAAAATATGTAGATAAAAAATATGTTTAACTGGCTTAAATTATTGTAAACTTACAAACAAGCACTAAAGTTTATTTTCTAGCACTTGGGGATAGTTTGGTTTGTGGATAAAATTGTTTATTTGGATAATAGTTATTCGGATAACAGGTTTTGTCGTTATCTTGTTTGTTTCATCTAGGTATAAAAATAGAAAAAACTGCTGTTAAAAAGTTAGCTTTTCGTTAAAAATAATAATAATAATTCTACTATTATTCTTAATTAAACAAAAAAATGTAAATAAAAAAAAACTAAAGGAGAAAAAAATAGGTGAAGTGGTGGAACGACAGACAGTGGTGGTGATAGGTGGTGGCGATTATCCTAGGGTATGGATGTCCAAAATAGATTTTTTTTCTATATTATAAAAGGTATATTCGTCTTTAAAAAAACTAAAAGAGAAAAAAATGGGTGAAGTGGTGGAACGATGGACGGTGACAGGTGGTGGCGATTATCCTAGGATATGGATGTTCAAAATATATTTTTTCTATAATATAAAAGGTATATTCGTCTTTTAAAAAATTGAGTAAATCTGTATGTATGGATAAAAAAAATGCATAATCTTCTTAAGGATAAAACTTCTCCTCATTTTTTATTTAAATTGTTATCCGATTAAAAGTGCGTTCGGACATCAATTTCGCCCAAACATGTTAAGACAAAATTCAGCTAAAATAAAGTTGATATACTTAAAATGTCTTTGTGAACTAAAGATGAATTTTTTAAAATTAATTGCAATTTGATTTGTTCTATTTAATAATAAATTAACACTTAAATACTTTGTACATACACAATTTTTTAAATATGCATACTAGTAAAAATTTCAACTTAAAACTGGTTGAAAATTTTGATAATAAATAATTAAAGTTTTTAAATTAATTATATATTATGTATACATAAATAAAATATTAACTAATGCAAATTTATCAATAAAATTTCATATTCATAAATTAATAAAGTAAAACAAGATGTTAAAAACGAATGTTCGCTTTTTACAATTCAAGATGTTAAAAACAAATGTTCGCTTTATACATCCTCAAAATTAATTATTAAATAATAACCGTATTATATAATAGAATGTTAAGTTTTTTTTCTATTAGAAAAGCTTGGCCTTCAGTTTTTCTTTCATTTTCCTTTCTGATTTCTTCAAGTAAAGCTTTGCTTGTTTCGATACCTGCTCATTTTCATAATATAAATATAATTCAAATATTTGAACATACAGAAATATATTTCTACAGATTGCATTTATTTAATTTTTACAAAAATGTAGCTTACCTGAAAGATAGCCTCCATGCACGTACCCACTGAATTTTTCGCTTGTGTGTTCGCCTGTGAAGAATATTCGTTCTACGGGTGCCTGATCATAAATAATTATTTCATGCACTCGACTGAATAGGACTCTATGAAAAAGAAAACGAAATATAGCTATACCCCAACAAGTAGGGGCGGCACTCATCAGAAAATAACCAAAAAAAAAAAAAAAAAAATTCCAGACCAGTTTTGAAGTGCAAATTTTGTTTTTTTTAAGTAGTACTCCCGCCTCCAAAAAATTCTGGATTCGCTTCTGCGTAGTTAGAACATATTTTGTTTAGACTTAAAGAAGTTATTGTTTAGAAGTATGTAGCATATGTCTAATAATGATTAGGTGGAAAGGGTGCCACCACTTATTTCAAAAATTGTACATCAACAAGTGGTAGTGCTGCATATCGAAAATAAATTACTTTGTGTAGACTTAAAGAGACTTTCGTTTATAAAACTGACAAAGATCTTAGTAAAACATCGATCTTAGCACAAAATGGATAGAATGCAAGTGCAAAGATATAACTTTCTTGAACATAAGAGAGGAAGAAAACGGGAAACCTTGATATTACGCAGGAGTTGTTGATTAACGTAGATGGGATAATTGGTGTAGCTACCGCGTTGGAAAGGATTGTTCCACCAACGAGGCACAAGTATGTCGATGGCATCGGGAATTTCGGACCCGAACATATTTCTTAAAACTTCCATGGCTTCTTTCATGGTTTCTTCATCTGTTTGAGCTTCAATACGCTTTGATTCCTCATTTGTTAAGGTTACAACAAGGATATTGCAGCCTGGATATGCATTTTCCATGTGCTGATCATATAGCAACAGATGAACAACTCAATTCATAAAGTCACATTACATGTTAATAACCAATCATATAATTATACGATGTTAAAGCCATTATGATTGAAAGACAAAATTTGTTCATTTTTACACCTTTAAGCTTATAGATGTAGTGATTTAAGAAGAAATAACTATTTTTTTCTTCTTTTTTTTGATTAAAAAAAAAAAGCATAGTTCTTTTGCTTAAAAAATATAGGTAAATAAAAGAGAGGTTACTAGAATTAAAAAAAAAAAAAAATTCGACCAGCATGTGGAAGGGCGTATTTTACATAAAATTGTAAATAAATACATTAAAAAACAAATTTTCAATAACTAGAAAATGACCATAATGTTAATTTACTACATATAATTGGGATTGATAATGAAATTAATTAATATATATTACAGGAAAAGGTTTTCAAGCATGTGATTTTTGTTTTTATTAGGAAATTAGAATAGAAAAATATTGACTTTATCCAGCCTCCAAAACTGGACTTAATATTACAAGTTTGGAATTATTATGGAATTAGATAATTAAACTAGATTATTAAGAAAATCTCGTGTCAAATCAATTAAATATGTTTATTTCAATTCAAAAAAAATTTATCAAAAAAGGACAAATTATTGAGATTAATTCATTTGAATCCAAATATATATCAATAAATACTATTTATTAAATAGTGAGGACTTCTAAATACACTCTCCACCTAAAAATAAATAAAAATTAATGTACACATTCCCAAGGGAATATTGCATAAGATAGAAATTATTTTGAATTTTGAATTTGCTTGGTGAGTGTATAAAAAAATTGGTTGATGATTCATTTTCTTTAAAATTTAAGGGTTCTTTTAGCATATTGAGAAATGTAGAAACAATAATGTTTTATTTTTCAACTTGAGATATGCGTACGAAGAAAGTGTTTTGCTGAATCTACGACATGACTCTTCACGTGGCTCACATAACTCATTATTTAATAAACAAATATTTTCTTCATTAATACTACTTAGTGTTGTATAATCTTCCTTATTAATTATTCTATATGTACGTATTTTAATATCACGTTGAACTACATCATCTTTAACTATCAAGGTTAAATTCCTAGTTCAAGAAAAATATTTCGTCAAAGCAAATTTAATTTACCAAATTGCCCTTTACTAACACCAACTAATTTTTACTTAATATATAATAATCAACATATATTGAGTAAAAAACAATAATAAAAAATGACACAAACCTGCCAAAAAGTGTAGTAACCTCTCCTATGGTAGGCATAGATGAAGAACTCTTTGTCGGGCCCACAAGGCCAGAATTTATATGGAAACTTTAGGAAAATCTTTGTATACACCATAACTTCACAATTTAGAATGGCCTCTGTTTTCCATCTCTGTTACATGTTCTTACATGCCATTAGTATTCATATATATTTTTAAGAAATATTAATAAAGACCACCAACTTGTAATTTGAAGTGATAGTCTGATAGAGAACCAAAGATAAACAAGAAATAATAATAATAATTAAGGAAAGAGAGAAACGTACGGGCAAAGGTGGCAGAAAGGAGATAAGGTGAGATTGAAGGACACCAATACTAACAGACAAAATCACGTAATTGGCTTCGTAAAAGCAGCCATCTTCTGTTTTCACCAAAACCCCGTTTCTCGAGTGCTGTATTTCCCCAACTACCTGCCCCCATTTGCACCTCAATTCATTTCACAAACATATAAATAAATAGCCATGCAACAATTATATCGTATGATGTGATATTTTTACAAGTCAAATCCCAATTAAATTAAAACCTTACTCATTATATTTTATTCAATACTAAATGCCAAAATTAATTATACTTAGATCTAATTACAAAACAAAATTTTATTTTTATGTGTAATTGACTTTTAAGTTGAGTTAAAAGGCCACGTATGAATGTATTATATTTCATGTCGGTGTTTATAATCTAGTCAAACATCATTTTCATGAATTTCATCTACACATTCAGTAGGACTCAATACTTTTAATTTACAAAAATCTTTTCAAATATACACTAAATAAAATTTTACTGTACCAAACATTACGTGTTTGGTATTAAGGGTCCGTTTGATTGGCAAAGGTAGAAAAAAAATGAAATTCCATGTAAATAATTAGAAAATAAAAATCACCCTCCCATATAAGAATTCATTTTCCATGAAATTGGCCAAAACAAGCCTAAAGTGATTGTACCCTAAAATTCGAACTACATTTCTACTTTTGTATCAAACAGTCAAAGTAAGAATTGAATTACTCGAATGTGATATTTTTCATAGAATTGGAAGCTATCAAACGGACCCTAACTTCTTCTTTTTTCTTTTTTAATGCTATCTACACATGAATCAAGTCGTTAATGAATGTGATTAATGGGATTGTTCAATATCTAGCTGGAAAATAGCCGAAAATTTTCATGATTTATTAGGTTAATTGAAGCTGCCCAAACTTTTACAACCAGGGGAGCAATCAAAAGAATGACAAGTTGACGCCCATTGATCGACTCCATGCTCTATTGTTTTTGCATTGATATGACTGCCTACCTAGCTATATGTCATTTACTCATTCTAAACATAAGAAGACGCCAAAAATATGGTTCATTTATCATTTATGCAAGCAGATTGTGTAAATTACTTTTACCGTATTTATCTTTTCAACTTTGTAATAATTTTATTTCTATTCAATTTTATTCATATTTATCATTCATGTCTTTAGTAATTCACAGAGATCGTCATTTTAGATAATTTTGTCCATAACTTAAATAAACTAAAATAACAACAACAACAACAAAAATTGAAAGAAAAATTACAGTTAAGAGTCTCCAACCTTTTCAAAAGTGTAAACAAATCTTTAAACTTTTATTATTTACCGTTCTTCACTTAAAATAATAAAAAATGCACAATTCTTTGCTTAAGTGAACAACTGTAAAAATAAAAAGTTAAGGGTTTATTTCTCCTTTTGAAAGGTTAAAGACCCCATTATATTTTATTTCTTTTTTTTTTTTTTTTTTTTGCTATTTTAGTAAATTTGGGTTAGGGGTAAATTTGTCAAAAGGGATTATATGTACAAATTACTGAAAAGTTGGAGATGATAAATACGAATAAAATTGAATAAGGACGAAATTGTTACAAACTTGAAAATATAGAAATTGTGAATGTAATTTACCTAGCATATTTGTATTGTCACTACAAATAATTAGTTTAACATGAATAAAAGAAATCCTAGTGAGTAGTATTTATCAATATAAGTACATAATTTAAAACTCGAGTAAAAAGAATAAACTATCAAGAGTAAAAAACCACTATACATGTATTGCAGGGCATGTATTGAAATACTAGAGTACGATGAATGTATTTGCCTGTCTTAAAATACCTTGGAAACCTCGTTTTGTGTACTCCACAAAAACTTGGCATGACCAAGATCAATTATAACAAGTCACACACTTATACTCTCAAAAGAAACAAATAAAATCCACGATCGAACTATCAAAATAGAATAGATTAGAAATCCGAGCTCTAATAAATAATATTTCCGACTGCTTCAAAACAACAAAAAATGGAGTTTAAATAGAAGTGGGTCGATCAATATATATAAACAGAACAGAAACACAAAAAGGTGTTGCATATAGAAACACATTTTCACTTTCTTCTACACTTTAAACTCGAGTACACTGGCTTGGTTTTCGACTGATAATTGGCCAAGGGAAAACGAAAAGAGACATATTTTCAAAGAGTAATGATTTCAGACATACCTTGTTGAGCTGTAGACGACTATCCATGATTTTACCCTCACAGGTGTCAAGAAAACTTTCTGCCATTTTATACAGCAAATACTCGTATCCTCTTTCATCAGCCACCAAATATTCTCTATCTCCAAAATCTACGTACGTCGATATGGGCTCAACCTCTGTAAAATGTAATTAACAACAATCCAACGTTAGTGTTACAGGGCAGAGTAAAAAATCGACCCATCGAATCGAGTGAGTGTACGACTTTTAAGATTACAAATTTCTGCTACTATTTTTAGTAAAGTCGATATGTGAAAAAATTAACTGACCTGCCATTTCAAAGTCATGTAGAATGAAGTCGATTGCCAGCTCTATAGGTGTTTTCTGAGTACTGACAGAAACAAGAAAAAAAAAATTGTTAAGAACCAAAAAAAAATGCAGTAATCAAAAAGGCAAGGGAAAGAGATGGTGGGTAAGATTATAATACGGTGTCGTTTCGGAGAGAATAGAATCATCATCATCAAGATTGGATTCTTGGTTCCTTAGCTTCTGAATCGCCGAGTCTACGGCTTTCTTGTACGAATCCGCCGCTATTCCACTCGGAAATATTTTTCCACTAAAATAAAGATTCAGAGCGTCACCATCAAAAGGCCAAACGAATAAACAAGGAAAGGTGCATGCATGGTTGTGCAGACCTGTGATCGTAGATGTTGTAACGAGCGTTGCTGTAGTCGGAGAGGAAGGTGCGTAGATTGGATTGGTGGGCGAGTTCCCAGACGGGGTTGGACTGTTTGCCACCAACGCCGGCTATCCAACCGGCACCAAGCTCCACCGTAACCCCGCCGAACTCCTCCTTCCTTATTCTCCCACCAATCCTGTCCGTCGCCTCTAGTATAACCACATCGTCCACTCCATTCTCCGTCAGCACCTTCGCCGCAGATATCCCTGCATATATATATGTGTAAATAAAGGTATATATCTTTGGCATTATGAATTCATAAATGAAATGTGTGATAATTTACCAGAGATACCGGCTCCTACTATAATAACGGAGCATCTGTTAGGATTTCCCATCAAGATTTTTGATAGAGAAATATAAGAGAGATTTCTCTAAGAAATAGCGGGTGTCAGTTTATATAGTTACTCTTCCAACCCCTCTCCCCTCTTTTGTCATGCCCCTTCTTATTTCTACTATTGTTACACCTTAAAAATCAACTAAAAGTAACAATTAATTTTAATCATATATTTTATACTACCCACAATTTTTTATCAAAATCTATTAAGAGTATGTTTGGTAAATATTTTTTTAGTTTATAAAATATAAGTCCTACGAAATTTGTAGATAAAAAATAGATAAAAGTTGTAGGTCCTACGAAATATGTAGATGAAAATATTGTTTGACCAACTTATAAGTATTTATAAGTACACACAAACATACTCTAAAAAACTCCACCAAACAAACGATTATTCTTTTTATTTGGAGCATCTGGGTGGGTTCAATGTATTAGTTGGTCATTTGATAGGGTTATTGAACTAAGAACGTTCTATTTACGTTTTAAAAAACGGTCTTTGACAGTTGATAAAATAATAAAAATTCTAAATTGAATCGGCAGGTTCTTAGTTTGAATTAGTTGTTTTTGTGTGAACTAGTCAATTTTTGATTTATTTTAAACAATTTTCAAATCAAATTTTTGGTTTTTCTGATTAAACCAGTTGGAGTAGTTCAATTTTGACGACATTACCATTAGTTAGTCTAGATTAAGTTTTATTGTATTGTCTCTAATTTTGTTTAGTATTGTGTCTGCGCTCACTGAATTCATTAATTATATTCAAATAAGAAGGGTATTTTGGTAAATAGAATCTTAATTAAGAATCTTTAATCAGTCAAATAAATGCATTGAAGAGTCGGCGACACCGTGGCAGAAATTAGAGAGAAAGAGAGAGCAGGAAAAGTCAACACACACGTGTGGGCGCACTTCAGCTTTTTAAATACCTAAACAGTTGGTATGGGGACCTTATAGCGTCAATTGTGGAGTAGTCAAGTTTTTTAATTAATTAAGCTGTGAAAATAAATTTCTTGGCTACAGGAAATTTGATGAGACAGACATTTGAACCATCTTGGTTTATAATCCGATCCATAAATAATTGTTCTACTATTTATTTTACAAATATGTTATTGATGTGAAGTTTCTTTTTTAAAGGATTTTGCGTTTTTCTAATTTTGTCTTCTTTAGTTTTTTGTTTTTCATTCTTTAAACTTCATATTCTCATCTTATCGACTTTTATAAAATATCTACGGGAACTAACAGCAATTTTCGTTTCATAGTGATAAGATGGCAAGAGTTGGTGTCAAAAATTCAACTAAGACATTCAAGAATATTAAAATAAAGATTATATTAAGTGAAGTATGTCGTAGTAAATTTTTTTAAGATATATTTCTCATAATATATTGATACTAACTGGATTGTCGAACGTTTGCTTCTTAAAATACAATATTGATGCTAATTGAGTAATTGGACATTTGTCTCCTAAAATACAAAGCATTTTTTTTTCATAAATTAATACACCTCAAGACTAATATCGATGGGCGAACCAACATTGATTTTTACCCTTTTTAATTGGATGAGTCTGCTCACTATAAAACTCTTAAAATCTCGAACACTAATGGTTGGAATTTAAAACTCGAAAATAATATGAAAATTATTTTGACACAATTTGGAAATAGAATGGTTTGAAAAGTAATTATACTTGAATTGATTTGGGATGTAAAAAATAAAATGAAATGAGTTCAATTTATAGATTTTAGTATGTCTATCTAGAATTAGTGCAACTTTTGGCACGAGTAAATATGATCAATTAGATCACATCATTTTAGATTTTGACATAATTTTGGTAGTCCGAGTTGCTCCATATCCAAAATACCACGACTCTTACGATTGCATTTGTTACACTTGAACACTCGCGTCCAATCATTACACTTTTTGAAGACTTATTTCAATTTACGCGTATCGACGATTCAATAACCACGTTAAATATGAACGGTGTGCTAAACATCCTCAACTTTTTTTCTTGTCGTGTAAGCATTATAAGATTATGTTGCACACTTTTTAGTGCAATCCACGATTGTATTGGAGATCTTCTAAAGTATGAAGAGTTTGTATTGTTGTGATATACAGTCCGGTCCCGTTCTTAAAAAAACAATTTTTGAAATGTAAATTTCTTTTTCAGTATTAGTCCAATTTGTAAGTATAAATTTTTATTTTAAGCAGTACTCTCCTCTAAATATATATATAGCTCCGTCCTAGTTGTGATAATGAAAAACTTTGGCCGGGGAAAATAAACTGAAAGTGAGGAGAAAGAGACACAAAAAATGCAGCTGTGACAAGGCTGTCCCATTTGGGGGTAGTGGTCCTTTGTGCTTTTGTCTTTCATATTTTCTGTGTGCAAGCCTGCAATTGTTCTTTTATTTAATGATTCTTTAGCTTTAAGAGTTTGAACAATTCTTTATTAACAAAGTCGATATTTTAAAATGAAATTTCAAAAATCGATAAATACATATACAAAATAATATATAATTTTTAATTTTTAATGCTAACTCTCATCCTTTATTCTATTTGCGTAGTTGAATGGTTGGTTGGTTCTAATTGTAGTGGAAATAAAAGTAATCATGTGAAGTGGCTGCTGGAATATATAATAAATTGGTTGATTAATTTATATAAGCTGGAAGAATTCAATGGTGTGGGACTTATATCTGCTTAGTTGTTTAGTTGAAGAGATAATCTAGAATTTAGACTCAGTTGATTGTCATTAGAATTAATTAAGAATTTAACACTTGGAAAAGACTACCATTGACAAGGTTGTTTTGGAATCAACAATTATTTAATTTGACTTCATATGGAAAAAGCCTCATTGTCTTTGACAAAGGAACCAAACACTAATGAAATTCTTTAAAATTGTTTATTACAACATGTTTGGTAGCTTTTATTTTAAAATTTTATTTTTTAAAATTTATTTTTAACTATATATTTCGAGGGATTCATAATTCTCCCCTCGGGGAATCCCCACTCACTACTTTCTCTAATATCCTCCATTTACCACATCGTGTGGGTTTAATAAACATCCCAGAGGCTCGCTCCGAAAGGTTGCTATACCATACCTTTTAACCTAACTCTACTATAGTAGTCACTAGTTATCAATTTTTCAATCATACATCTCATCAATATTTATCAAAATCTTCTAAAAATTACTTTTAAACTCTGCCAAACAGGCAATTAATAAGCTCGTAGCTGTAATCAACAACACATTGAGGAAAATGTTCTCTCTCTTCTTTAATTGTGATTTGATATTCGTAGAGAAAAACCACCGCTATACAAAAACAAATGTAGTGAAAAAATAAAAAATAAGTAGAAAAGAGAAGATGGTAGTTTACGAGTTGAATCACGATACTTATTATCTGTAATAGCTTCTCAAGGCAATTGTGCTCACGTAAAGCAGTGACCCTTGATACAGTGTAAGGATGTTAAGAGTAAATCCCATATCGAATAAAAGATAAAATAAATTAACAATATATAAGAACTTGGATTGTTCATCTTAACAACGAGCACATATTACTGGACATTCTAAGGGTAAATCTCACATCGAATAACGATGAAATAATAAATATACAACATATAATGTAGTACTTTTTGTTGGAGTGTGGATTATTGAGAAAGAGTGCGAACAAAATCCTACATCAATTAGACATTGAGTGGAATCAAACACGTCATAAAAAAATAAGAGTGGAGGGTCGTATTAGTATTGGAAAAAGTTGGTCCACCTTGAAGAAAAGTATATGATTTAGTGAAGAACATGGGTATGACGTAATGGTTTCATAATTTAGATTTAGAACTAACAACGTTATCTACTTTTGTTCCAATCAAAAGTAATAAATATAATTATCTTTGCGTTTAATTATTAACAGCAGATTAGGTATGATTGTAATGACATAATCCTAAATTTGTATGTTAGAATTCAATCAACATCAATTCCTCTTTAATGTAGTTGCTTGGAAATCCATAGGACTGGAAGGTTCTATAATGACAACCGTATTTATGTCGTCCAATAGTCGTTTGCACGAGTTAGATTTTTTTCTTGATTAAGTGACAAAACATTTTTTAATCAATTAGGTTTTTAGTTATTTTATATTAATATTTTACATGGTAGACATATGACAAATGCTGATTATGTATTGAGTATGTATCTAGAAAATTATCATTTTTATATTTCTAAATAGTAAATACTCTCTGTGTGTAAAAAATAAAAATCGTTACAACATATTTATGTTATTGATAGTGTCTTAGTTTTCGAGCTTTGCTATTGAGTGCAAGTGGAAGCTATATATAAGATGCATGCCATAGAAGAAGAAATAGAGAATTTTTCTTTTATTTTCCGCTTTCTTTACCAAATGGGATTTTAGGGGAGAATAATATGAAATATGATTAAAAATGACCTACGTCCCTCTTAAAAATGGTCATATATGTTGTTCAAGTTGATCGGAAAGCGCAGAAATCAAAATGTGCCACCGTGTTTGGCAAAATTTGAATTTTATTTAGCTTATCGTACAAAAAATACTTATATTTCTATATTTTTTGTTTTTATAAATGAGAAGATTATTTTAAAAATTCCCAATAATAATTTAAAATTGACAATTATTATAGTCATACTTGTTTGGTCTTAAAAACGAATAAATTTTGAATTCACACAATTCCTATAGTGGTTATGAATTCAATTAACTCCATGTCCTTAATTTTTATCAAGATATATGTTAAATATGTTTCGTCCGAAATAAGAATCAGAGAATTACAACTATTTCTTAGCTTGTGGGTCTCATGAGCCGAGCCATCCAAGAGCCCCGCTCGTTTTTTATTTTCAATTTTTTAAATTTTTTTTAAAATAAAATTTTTAAACAACTTGCAAAAATCAAAATGAAAAATCCAAAACATGAGCCGGCTCCTGACCCAAGCCCACGAGTTGGCTCGTAGAAAAAATTTGGGGCTCAAGCCTAAACGAGCTCGAGCCGGCCATGAACCCAGTCCAAATGGGTCGAACTAGACCCATGCCACTTTCGCCTAATGGTTGAACTACTGACCCATCAATTAAATTAGAGACTCATTGATTTGAAGTTTTGTTTGACTTAATGTCCGAATTGAAAACCATGGCCCTAACAATATCATCTTTGATTTTTAGGCACTTCATTACCAAATCAAAATCCTTCAACCCTTCTTTTTGTTCAACTTTTCTTTCATTTGGCCATGAGGTAGAGAGATAGTGGTTCAAGGTCCATGGACTTGGTCTCGTAGTTGGAGACTTTGACATGGATAACAGTGTAACAAAATGATTAATTCGGTGTCTTGTCACTACCCAAAATGGGAATACAAATTAACGCGATTTGTGGCGCCGGTGGGGTTGAAAATGGCTCCCAACCAACTTTCGCAAATATCATCAATATTATATATTATATATTAAAGTAGGATAGTCTGTCAAAATATTTTGTCATTTAGTAATTAATAGTGACTTATTTGTTCTCCATAACTTGCCTTTTTTTCAAGAAAATGTAAAATATAAATAAATTTTTTTTTGAATTTAGACTTTCAATTTGAATTGGTGTGCATTAATTTCACGGAATTGACACATCAACATTGTATCTACTTATATAATTCCGTAAAATTATCATTTCAAATTTGTGACAATTTTTTTTTATACAACAATAAAATAAAAGTTTAAATTTTAAATAATATAATTACTTAATAGTAAAAATAATAATTTTATTTGACATGTTTATTACTAAAGTATTAATTTCAAATAAATAAAAAAATCATTAGTTTTCTTTAATTTTTTATAAAAAATAAAAATATTAGACCTATTTGTACATTTTGTAATGATTAGGAATTCACATGCAATTTCTTCTAATTAAAAATAAGGGCATATTTGTCTTTTTAATCCTATAAGGACCAATTTTGCACTAAAATACATAAGTTAGAAACTCGTATGCCAAAAAATAAATGTTAGGGACCAATTCCACGCAAAGGTTATGGACTATTTGTGCCAAAATCTCTTTAAATACATGTATTTAATCCATTTTCAAAATTAAATATTAAATCTAGTTAAATTATAGGATCTGATATAAAGTAACAAAAAAGTGTTTTAAAAGCGTTATTTCCTCATGTTCCGGTCACATTGTTAAGTGATGATTTAGCTAAGTTTAATTATAATTTAAATTAATCAAATATAAATTAATTTATAAATACTTAAAAATAATCTATATATATATATATATATATATATCATATAAAAACAGAAGTGCCATCAAAATCTATTTTCCCGCCCAAAGTACTTTCTTACTTAGAATTTCTATTTTTTTTCCCAATTTCTGGAAATGGATTTTTTTAATAGCAATTAAATGTTCATTCTTAATACTACATTTAATTACCGCTTGATTTTTTATTTTTCTAACTGGAGTCCCTCCATCTACCTTCTAATTTAGTTATCATTGCAAAAACTAATTTGTTTTTGTTATCATTACAAAAATTAATTATCCAATGCGTTTTAATTTAATATCTATATTTAAAATATTTAATTAATTAAATTAATTAATCTTATCTTTGTTTTGGTAAAAAAAAATGCGTGGATTTTTAAATACTAATTAAGCATTTTCAAGATTGTTATGGAAAACAATCAATGCACATTGAAAGAAAAATAAATCCAAATCTATATTTTTAAATGCATTTTAATTTAATTATTATTGCAAAAATTAATTTCCTAATGCATTTTAATTTAATTATCCATATTTTAAATATTTAAATAATTTAATTTAATTAATTCTTATCTTCATTTTGGTCAAAATATGCATGAGTTTTTCAATGCTAATTAAGATTTAAGATATCATATTTAAGATATTGCATTTTCAAGATTATTATGAAATACAATCAATGCAAAGTGAAAGAAAAATAAGTCAAAATTTATATTTTCAAAATTTTGTTATTATGGCAAAAATTAATTTTTCAATGCGTTTTAAATTTAATTATCTATATTTTAAATACCTAGTTAATTTAATTTAATTAATTAATTAATTTTATCTTCGTTTTGATCAACATATGCATTAATTTAATACTAATTAAAATTTATTATAACTAATTAATTTTCATAGATAACTATTAAAATTATTTTTTGTAATTACATCTCTCGTACATCACACGAAAACAATACTAATTTAAAATCACACATGCACTACACAATTTAAATTGATGGAAAATTGACGTTGACTAGAAATTTTGTAAGAGGAGTCAATGCTGCTTATGATTATGTCTTAAAAATTAAAATCCTTGTACCCAGTCCCCACTCCCACCTTTGGGAAGGGAATTTCATGCATTTCCACATTTAATTTTAGTGGGTTAGTTTCTAAATAAGATCCTATTCACACGTGTGTTGTGACCAGCACAAGCTTGGAAAATTTTCAACTAGTGTATTCATTCAACTTTTTTCTCAAGACATGTATTTCAACAAATTCTTTTTAAAGTCATATCGATGATCATTAATGTGTATCATAGAAATGGAGTTTGGAGGGATGAATAATCTTATATCGCTTTGATTATGACATTTTTTAAAAGGGAAATTTACACATATACACAAATATGTGTACGGAATTTGAAAATTACTTGATGGTTTATATTAATTGAAAACTACAATAAATTAAATAATTCAATTGAAAAATATTGTTAATTACCGACCGTAGGGAAATTTTTTCTGCTACGAGCACAAAAAAAGTACTTCTTTGTTCGTTTCTATGTCTTCAAACCAAAATCTACATCTCTCTCAATTCCTCCATTTTTCCATATTTATCAAAATTAAGCTCTCCTCAAACAAAAAACTCTCTCTCTCTCTCTCTCTCTCTCTCTCTCTCTCTCACATTCTTCTCAACTCCTCAATCCGTTAAAATCTTCTACGGTCGGATTCCACCGCAAAGAAAAGCAGTATACTAGTTTAATTAACAGCTTTTTTTCCTCCAAAGAAACCGTTTCTTGTTGAAAAACTAGTCCAAAAAATTCCTCACATTTCTAAAATTCAAATTCACAAAGTTAATCAACAATTGAAAATATCAATGAAATTAACAGTCCAACAACTCAGCAAAGATTTACAAAAATACTTATCATTCTTCATTAACAATCAATTGTCACAATACATAAACGATGAATTTAAGTCGTTCAAGAATGCAATAAAGATTTATAAACATTGAAATTGTTTATTGTTGAAAAATCTAATCGCAAAAATTCCTTCCATTTTCAAAATTCAAAAATCAAATCCACAAAATTAATTAGCAATTGAAAGCGATGATGAAATTAATAGTTCAAGAATGCAACAAAGCTTTACAACAACACTTATCATTCTTCATTGACAATCAGTTTTCACAAGTTGTTTTTTGTCAGGGCATTGATACCACTCCACAAGCCTAAGTTGGTAGCAATGTATCATCAATATTTATCATATTGCATTAAACGGTACGATAAAAAGGACTAGAATTGGCATACTATTATACTGATATAGGTTTGTTGAAGTACTGGTCAGTGCTTTAGAAAGTGTTGGAGGCAACACAAGCTGCTGAATTCCAGTGCTTCATGGTCCCTATTTTCAATAAGTTGCTCGTTGCCTCAACAACTCTCATTTTCAAGTTGCAAAATGAGTAATTTTTTGTGTGGAAAATGAGTATGTTGTAAGCTTGACTGCTCAAATCCACAATATCATTTTGCCAATAATCTTTGAAGCAGTGTAAAACAACATAAAGTTCATTGGAATCCAATAGTACACATGCTAAATGTTTATGTGCCAAAAAAATTCATGGAGATGAATTTCGAGTTATTTGAGGAGTGCTAGAGGTAGTAAACGAAGAAGAAGCCAGAGCCGAAGACTTAGAAGAACAAAAGACTTAACATGACAAATATAACAAGGATTAACGTGACAAAGTCGATAGAAACCGCTGCTTAAGGATAGAAACCACTGTTTAAAGAGGTTGAAAGATCATATCTATTGCTTTCCCAGTAACATGGGATGTGAAAAACCAAATCCAATATTTATCCAAGACATAGGCATAAACAATATAAATTTTCTTTTATCAATGATCAATTGTCTGGTGAAGTATCTATTGTGTTTTACAAGGTTTCTCCTATGAGATAATTTTTATGTAAAAAAAATAAAAACAAAAAATGTCTAGGGTTTGAATATTTTGAAAAGTCTTGGGAGAATTTCTTGTAATTTTTTTTTATTTTTTTTATTTTTTTTTTTTGGGAATGATTTTTCATTCAACTTCACAAAGATATGAAGGTTTAAATTGATATATATCCCTAAATATATGGAATTGATTTGTTAAAAATGAAAAATTAAATAATGAAGAATATTCGATAGAAAGAGGATGGGAGAATGCATTTATCAACATTATGATAACAATTAGTATATTTCAATTTCTTAAATAAGATTAGGTACTAACCCTAATATTCTCGTTTTAAAATTACGAAGAGATTTCGAACTCATAACATTGTAACATGTTTAATTAGTAATTACAAATACGTTTGACATACTCTTTGCTTTTGTTCTTAACACTTTATGCACTTTTATTTTATTAGTTTTAGAGTAAATTATATTCAGGGTTCTCTAATTTTTTAAAATTGTCTCAATTTTGTCTTTATTCAATTTTATTCACATTTATCATTTTCAATTTTCTAGTAATTCATGCAGATGATCATTTCTGACAATTTTACCCTCCAACTTAAATAACTAAAACAGCCAAAAAAGTTGAAATTTTGCAACAAAAATGCCGAACTCTTCAAAAATGTGCCTTCAATCATAAACTTTCTAATCCTAGCACCTAAGTCCTAAAAATAGAAGAAAAGAAAAGAAAAAAAAGGAAAATATCCTATTCTTTCCCAATTCCCTAAACCCACCTACAGCTAAATGTAAAAAGACCATTTTACCTTTATTAAAATTAGTCAAAGAAAATATTGGTCAAATAACGCCCGGACAAAATCCATCCATAAGTCCTTCAGCCACACAATTATTAAAAAGTTAGAGAATTAAATGCTATGATTAAAAAGTTTAAGACCTTGCAAATTTTTGAAAGGTTTGGAATCTCTGCTGCAAATTCCCTATCCATTTTTCTATTTTGTTGTTTTAATTTATTTAAGTTGGAATGCAAAATTGTTGGAAATGACTAAAAGGTTAGAGATAATAAGTGCGAATAAAATTGAATGGGGACGAAATTAAGACAACATTCAAATGTTGAGAACCCTAAGTGTAATTTACCTTTAATTTCAATAATATGTTGGAATAAGTAGATGATGAAGGTGCTTCGGAGGTGCCAACATTGATGGAATGTTACCGCGCCTAATCATTCCTGACACCAATAACTTTACATATATATAAAAAATAAAAATAAAAAAAATCATAATTTTAACAAAGAACTCATCTGAGGCGAACATCAATGCTTCGTTCTTCAACAAACAAAAATATGCCCCGTATAAAGACCCTGCAAAATAAAGTAGATATTTAAGCATGTCCTTTGAGAGACGACCTCCCAAACATCATTTTTCTCACTTGTTCATGACCACATTTTACAAGGCATATTTGCTACTAAACAATTACTCCATTCATCAGCAAAGAAGAGAAGACCCTATCACATTCATCCATCACGTGTGTACCCTTTGGCACTAAAAACAGAAAGTACTTCCAAATTCATCATGGTTCAATCTTCCCGATCTGAGCAATTTTCATCCTTCAATTCAATTGATATCACAAACAGACTTTCTAAGTTGATACAAACCCAACTCTAAAACAACAGTCTTTAGATATATTCATCATGTAGTACAATTTCCACGGTCATATACATGCATTTTATCTCAATTATGAAGGTGGGGTGAGGTGGGGAGGGGAGGGGAGGGGAAGAAGAAATTTATTCTATAATCCTTATCATTAAAGGAGGGTATGAATAGCACTACAAAGGTATGAAAATGTTTCATCAAGTTATTCGAAGCAAGACAAGAAAAAGATTATACAATTAGGGGATTTTGTGGTTTGTACACGGCACACAAAGCAATAAACACCAGCACCAGCACCAGCAACCCAAACTTGTTGAAGGAAATAGTATAGATGTAATTTAAAGGCAACACTAGCAAAAAGATATAAATCTCAAAGGCCGTTGTCATACAACATTCCAACAACTCAAATTTCAAGCCCATCATTTATTAAACCTGCCACTTAAGTATGCAACTATGCAAGTACATACATATGTATGTGTGTACACACACATTTACAAACACACACGTTCAATAATCACCAACCAACCGTAAGAAAGGTTTTCACCCCCACTCACACAAAAAAGGGATATATGCCTGTCTTCCATTTTTCAAAAAAACTCTCTCCTCAAATATCTCTTTCTCATTTCTCTTCACCATTCTTCAAATCTCTCCTCTCAACATTGTTCCTCATCAGTATTCTTCAACGCAAACAAGCTTCTACGGTCGGATTCCACCGGACAAGTGGTATACTAGTTAGGTTCACTTATTCAATAATTAGTAGTCTAATCCATTTCTATTGGACCCAATGTCCCAACCGCGTCATGAAAATGCAAATGTTTTGGTACTTCCAAAAATTGGATAAAAATAAAATAAGGAAAACTTAAAAAACCACGAAACTCTTCATTCATTCATCATCTTCATCTTTAAGCTGTGCTGAAATCTGCCTATACCTGTAAAATACCATAAAAGATCGCCTCAAGTGATGGTTTTGATTTTATATGAAATTGACTCAAAATGGAAAATTTTATATTTTAAATTAATTAGGGACAATTGTTGAGTCTTTTGTCAAGTATATTATGAAGGTACTACACACAAATACAACGGCGTTATCTTTGATTTATGGTAGTAACATGGTGGCAAGAAACGGCTGAGCATGCGTTGTCCTTTTGTGGCTTTGCTGGTGAGGTAGTAGGCCATCACAGTTGAAATAGATTGATAGTTTTTTTGACGTATTTCATTGACATCCAGAATTGACCCTCTTTCCTTTTCTATTTCCATAATAATAATTGTGCATACTTTTGAAGCCATTAATCTGCCCCCATTTTAATTGGGCGGAAAGGGCATTATATATCCAACAAAAATGGGCACAGTTCTAACTTACTAAGTATAACCTATACATTCACACAGACATACGTATATGTATATATATTATATATGTATGTGGATCAGCACAAGTTTAAGTTACATTACTTCCCTGAGGCCAAGGGGTTCATTACAAGTACACATGGGCAACACGACTTTTAAAAGCCTGTCAAGTCAATTTCAATATCATCATTCATCATTCATCATTATACCAGTTTGTGAATGAAAGATATTATTCAACATAATAATAATATCAATTAACCACAACTATGAATATTGATCCACCATTCAGTCCTAAATTCTCATCGACCAATAACATACAATTTGATGCAATTTACAGGCATATAACATCATTTTATTGAGGGGACTTACCTTGCTTGTAAAAGTCAATTAGACACTCCTAACATTTGACCACCTCCAACTCTGGGCACTCTCGTTCACTACATATTCCTTTCACTGAGCAAGCTCTATCACTCCAAATACTGACAAGGCTCGCTACCATGCCGTGGCCTTAATAGTCAACACCTGAATGAGACTTTTAGTCATGTTTGGAATTCAACAAACCTATGGTAGTCACGCACACAAATGACGATGCAATTCATATCATGAAAGTGAATGCATATCTTCTCTCCACAATAACACCAGAATGCATAGATAAGATCACACACATCAGCCACCTCCAAATCAATGTGAAAGTACTTCAAATACATTACAAGACTTAAATATATCCAATCCAAATTTGAGCCCAGCAAGATATTCCTGTGGGATTAATTGTTGATGAACATTTCAGCATCCAAAGTTCGTCTCGAGTCTTTCATTTTCTTCCAAACTTTAGTTGCTATTTTCAAAGTATAATTAGTGATTTCATGTTATAAATTATCTAATTTTATATGAACTTCTTGGTTTAGTACACCTTAAGATTGTTGGAGTGTGTTATTTATTTATTTCACCTATTCAAATTTTGGCTTCAAAAATTGTCTCTATATATTATGAGTATGCCAAAGGGTTAACAACTTCACTGTTAAAGAATTTACTTTCACAAGCCAAAAAGTACCCTTACCCAACCAAATTACTGCTTACTAAAACATTTCAATCGACTCATTATATGTCTGAACTTCCACTACTCATGTCTTAGGTATCAAGTTTTTTTATCATTCAAATTCTACTCCATTTAATTTACTAACAAAGTAAATGAAAAAAAAAAAGTAGTGTGAAAACCAAAAACCAAAACACAAAAGAAACTCGTGTTAGGAACATCGATCAATACAACATATAACTTAATCAAAGAAAGGAAAAATAAATAAAGCATAATTGATAAGACATTGTTTATTAAGGCATTATTTTTTAAAATATTTTATTATAAACCAATATTATACAAAAGGTTTCGAGGGAGCTATCCTGTATTTTACAAAAATACCCTCATCTAATACTCCTTTTTCTTAAAAAAATGTGATTCTATTAATCATAGAAGTGTAATTACAATTGTTAAAAGGGAATCCTCTTACATCAAACAAAGTAAAAAATGCCATAGGGTTTTCTAACTAAGGATAAGTAAAGAAAAAGGAACACCTTTGAACTCCTTTATAGAAGTCCACGAGGATGCTAAAAAAAATAGTTCTATCCCATTAACACAAAAACATCTTCCTTTCTTCCTTCAAATATCCTGCTGTTCCTTTCTGTCCAAATCACTAAAACTGTATCTGAAAGTATGGCTCTCCTTGTGACCACACCTTTTTTACCCTTATCAAAGCCAATTGCATTTTTAAGGAGTATTCCATCATGCCTACTCGAAAAGTCCCAATTAAAAAACCACCTTCCTGAAGGAGTCAACACCATACGCACCATGAGGGGGAGAGTGAAATAAGGACATTTCTTTTGAACTAATTCAAAGGTACTAATTTCCTTATGAGACACAAGCATATAAACACCATAATTCTATAAGGGATGCAATCATGCAAAATTTGAAGAAGATCCTAAACAGGACAAGATGGGATAGTTTAGCAAGTGAACAGGAGTATGGAAGAATAGCTTGAAAGAAAAAGAGCCTGAAGGCTCTAAAGTCTACGACCTCTTGCCAATTCAAGAAGGTGTCAAACATACGTTCTCAAGAATAGTCAATGAAGATGCCAAATCTCAGTATCCCTTAAATTTCATCAGAACTGAAGATTCAATTCATTATCCCATTTTTAGAAAATGAAAATGAAGCAGGGGGAAAAGAATTTGGTATTATTAGTGAAACATCGATTTCTTGACTTTCTAAATTTGAGGATATTCTCAGAATAAACGTGTTTTTAGGCGCAATCATTGTTCTCGCATAATTCTTCTTCATTAATTCTGAGGGACCTCTCACAATTGTTTTAGTACCCCACCCCACCCCACCCCACCCCAACCCACCCCACCCAAACACCCCACCCACACATGCCAACATTTTGATCAAAACCATTCTTGCATTTTGCAACTCTAATTAAGAAAAATAAGCCATTTGCTATCAGAGCCAAGTTCTTGTTCCAAAAATTTCTGACTCCTAAACCACCTCTACCCTTTTTACATGTTACAAAATCGTAAGCTACCATACACTGGCGGATTTACAGTGGGGTCAATTGCCCCCACTCAGCTTTCAAAATTGTTGTTGTGTTTTAAAAAAAAAAAATTAATTTTATAATTTTGCTCCCATAACAAAATATATACTCTAAATTTAGATAGATGCAAAGAAAGTTCTTCATTCTAGTAGCAAAATTTATTATTTGTGTTTGGATAGATTAGAGAATTTTCTCATATTTTAGAATGATAAAATTGACAAAACACTATGCTTAACACTGAATGTAATCTTTTATACCTTAAACTTTTATTTGATTTTCAATTCCAAAATCTGAAAAATTAAACAAAATAGTCCTTCTTTTTTTACGTACAAATCTCGTGAAAATCTAGTTGAATTTTTAAATTTTTGCATGAATAAAATAAGTGATTTTATTATTTTTTTTCAAAAACGTTATGTCTACCGACTACTGTTTCGTTGCTTACTGTTATAGACGCTACAAGTTAGCGTAGTGTTGTCAGCCAACATTATAGTACTGCTAATCGCCAAATTGCCCCCACAAGCTAAAGTTCCTGGCTCCACCCCTGTTACCATATGGTGTTTTTCTTTTCTCTTTAACCTCCCACATTCTCATAAAAAGTCCCTCATAAGTTTCTCTAAAATTTCTACAATCTTAACTGGCATTTTAAAAGAAAACATGCAAACATGGTACTTGACAGAACCTACTAGACAAGAGTTAATCTTCCCACTCTTAAAAGAAGTAAAAGTAATAACAACGATTCGTTGATACCAACAATGACCAAACCACAAATTTTGGGAAAACTAAATGCATGTTCATGTGGGAAAAAGCAACAGGTTAGTACTCCATTTTCCAAGGCAAAGTTACTTAAAGATCTGAAAAAATGAGTTAATCTATAAGACAACAAAATTATTGCTATGATATGAGAACTGATTATTGTTATCATTGTTGCATACGCCATTGTGCTCCTTGTGCATATATAATTGTGTTATGATATGAGAACTGCTCATGGAAAAGTTGGAGCATTTTGGTTAATATTTTTCCCTCCTTTTGGCTGCAAGTTGAATGTTATTTAATCCCGCATTAACGAATTGCTGTGAGCCTGTAATACTGTTGGAACTCCTTAATCTAGAAATGTTCCCTCCAGTTAGCCATTTAAGCGATCTGCAATATAAATTTAATTACAGAATACCATGGAATGTTTGACTAACTCAAGTGTGGCACAAACTTTGGACTGTTAACAAGATACTTCAATGCGTTAAAGATGATGTTGGCATAAAGTCACAGGCTTTGACTTATTGTTGAGGAAGTTATTCAAGAAGGATTATATACAGGAAAAGAAAATTACTTTAAGCATCTGTTTGAGTAGAAAAATTTATTTGAATCCCAAAGGACCTCCGGAAACTACTTAAGTTAATGAGTATAGTTAGAACTTCCCTACAACATCCCGTACTGCACATGATAATTTTCTGGGGAAGTTATCTTGTAAGAAATTTGGAGGTTATGGAACCACATGCTTTTCCTGCTAATGGAACACACAAAAGATCCATGAAATTAAAAAGAACCTTCCCCCATTTTCCTTTAAAGAATAATTGCCGGATGCCAATAAATCAAGAGAAGTAGAACAGAGAGAAGCTGGACATACTTACCATCTGATTGTTGTCACACAACAAGAAAAGCCCTCTCTTTCGATGATGGTAAAGTAGAACATTCCTTATTGATGGTGTCTCCCACTTCCAGTCAGTCACACTAGCATGCAAGAAACTTTCTTTCTGAACACAAAAGAATAAGATGTCACCCTTTATGGACTATCAAGATGTGAAGTTGTTCATTTCTCTTGATGATTCTATGAGCTTTTAAAACAATTCTTCAAACTTTAGGATGGTAAAAAACTAATAATTGATGCTGAAGTATTCAAGAGCTGGCAGCTCACATGCACCCTAAATAATTACTCAATGATTTATAATTCATGCAGCAAGAGGAGTTTGAAGCTTATAAAGTAAAACAACACAACGAAATACCTGAGGTGTTATTGGCCTTAACCAGCTTACTCTCCAAATCTTGAGCAGCTTCAATCATACCTTGCGCCAGACAAGCTTCAATCATGGTAGCAAAGGTGATATCATCTGGTTTACATTTGTACTCCTTCATTGCCATGAATATGTCCACCATTTTTTCCACATCACCGGCATGTCCATAGGCACTGATGACACAGTTGAAAAAAGGTGTATCCAGAACTACATTGGAATTCTCCACTTGCCTCACAATTGAATCAACTTTACTCAAAAGCCCTGCTTTACTATATGCATTGACAAGCGAGCAGTAAGTAATTGAATTAGGCTTCAGGCCTTGATGCTTCATTTTCAAGAAAATCTCGTCCATCTGCTCAATATTTCTAGCCTTTCCAAATGTCTCAATAATTATATTATAAGTAACAACCGTTGGGCAATAGAATCTCTTCGTCATAAAATCCACAACAGAGCCCATTTTCTTGTACATCCCAGCTTTTCCATATGACTTAACCAGTATATTACATGTCATTATGTCTGGCTTTAACCCCATTAGCTGAAACTCTTCAAACCACTTCTCCATTTGCTTAATGCTTCCAGATCTACCATAAGCCCCAACAATAGAATTAAAAGTGAAAATATCTGGATGACATGTGCCACTTTCAAGCATGTCCATCAGTGAGCTTTCCATCGGTTCAAAAAGTTCAGCTTTACCATATCCAGCAATAATGGTATTGTAAGTAACAGTGTTACATTCGATTCCCAAGCCCGACATCTCTTCTAGAATTTGTTGCACCATATGAATACGGCCAAGTTTAATGCAGCATTTGATAAGGATTGAGTAAGTAAACACATCTGGTTTGCAATCAGGGATGGTCTTCATATAATTAACAGTCCGAAATGCCTCGTCGAGGAGGCCACTAAGGCCATATGCACTGACAAGTGCAGTGTAAACATCAATTGTGGGTTGGAGGCCATCAGTTTGCATGACTTCAAACAGCAAGCTAGCTTGATTTGGCTGCCTGCACTTGCCAAGCATTACTAATAACTTTGCATATGTCTGGCATCTAGCCTTGTACCAGTGTTGCTTGCGCAGGAGACCAAAAATCTTTCAAAAGTGAATGAATTAACAAGAAAATGTTCGAATCATGAGTTCATGACCAATGCCAAAATTTTGAGTCATTTGAAGTTCAAGCAATAACTTTGACATCAAATTACGGAGTTCATAAATATATTCTGAACACCTATTCTTCTATCAAAACAATAGTTTCACAACCTAAAGATATTCCCAAAGACAAAAGTTTCACAAGAAACATAACCACTCCAAGATTTTCTCTTCTTCTAGTCCACAATTAAGACCTAAAAAGCAAACCCCAGCAACATCAACCTCTATTTCAGCACAACACAATTGGAAACCCAAACCTTTAGCATTATTCAAAAAGCCAGAAGCTAAAACACCACTAGCAACAAATAAAGCCAAACTTCATACATGTGAATATTAAGGCATGTATATTAAAAGAACCCAGAAGCTAAAACGACCAAAAAAACAATAATATGAAGAGTTCCACAAACGCAGAAGCTAACTATCACTCTATGCATACATGTATTTGATATTTTACAGAAGGTAAAATCACTCCCCAATCAGACAAAAAAAGGAAAAATTAAAATTTTTGCATCTCTATCAATCTATGAATGTGTGTGTGAAGTAGAGAAATATAAATAGAACCCACGAACCTTAAGAGCAGATTCCCACTGGTTATTCCTTATAGCATCATCTAAAGCTTCCAAAACAGCCTTGGGCCAGAGATTATTGTACTTTGAAGAGTTGGCTTTTTTCTCAATGGCTTTGATGGCAGACTGTGTTCTCAAAATTCTTGAGAGGTCTTTCTTAGAAGGCTTGTTGAATTGGAGGCCCTGTTTCTGTGACTGTGGTGTGTTGTTGTAATCTGGCATTTTCTTGGATGATGATTTCACTGTGAGAAGCGGTGGCGGGTTGTTTGAGTAGCTGGTGAAGGAGGGGCGCAAGTTAGCTGGGTCAAGGTGGTGGAGCTCCATGCCGCGGCGGTGAAGGAGCTGGGCCGGCGGAGGCGGAAGTGATGTTAAACAGTTCGCCACCGCAATTACACTTCTTTAATCCAGTAGAGGGGATTTTGGACTTCACAATTACCTCACTTCCTCACTTGCTAACAAGAGAGAGAGTCAACTAGTATACGGCTTCGTGCGGTGGATCGTACGATATATGAGAAACATAAGGATCGCGGAAATTTGAACTTTTTTGTTCTTGATTGGAGATCTGAGTTGTGTTAGATATAGTTTTAGGATTGGGAACTGAGTAGAGGAAAGAGAAAATCATTTGTGGTAGAATTTCGTTTGTAGGAGATTGTAAACGTAGAGATACAATGATGTATATATTCTCTTTTTTTTTTTTTTTTTTCCTTTTCGTAACAAAAAAAGAATTCTCTATCATGATTATGCTAAATTTCATTGTTGGATTAAAATATTTTTTTATATACTAGTATATCACTTTTTTACGGTGGAATTCTACCGTATGATCTATGAGAATAGATCACTCAAATTTGAACTCTTTGTTCATGATGGAGTCTCAATTGACGATGATGACGAACTAAGTTGTGATGATTATAGTTGTATGATTGAAGCAGTGAGTAGAGCAAAGAAAATCGTTTAAAAGAGAATTTGTTTGAGAGAGAAAACATCTGGACCCCGTGACGGGTCCAGATCATTTTCCCGTCTAGGCTGCGTGTCAAGCAGCCATTGAATTTTTTTTTTTTTTTTAACCCACCCCCACCCCTCTGTAATAAAACACAACTCACCCACCCCTCTGCAAGGAAAGAAGCCCTCCCACTAGCGCCGCGAAAAAAGCCCTCCCACTAGCGCCGCAAAAAAAGCCCCCCCACCCCCTCCTGTAAAATCCCCTCCCTATTTAATTTAGAGCCCCTCCCCTCATTTAATTTTACACCCCCAACCCCACCCCCAACCCCACCCCCAAAAAAAAAATCCATTTCCTTTCTTCTTTTGTCCATCTATTTATACACCAGTCAACATAATAATTTTTTTTTTCATCAAATACATATTTTTCCATCTTTATCAGAATACATATTTTTTCCTCATCAAAATACATATTTTTTTTTTAAATTTGGCCAACACAATCGCTTTATTTACTTTACTCAAATTTGACCAACATCAAACGTTTACAATCACTTTTGTTCTCTAAATTTATTTTACCGAATTTGTGTCCCACTTATTGTTTTTCACATTCTTCAAAAGTTATTAATAAATTATTAATTTATTTTTTTTCCGTTTATTTGTACATAATTATTTTTTGTAATTTGCAAGTTAGTTGTAATATTGTTAACAGTTTTTTTTTTTATTTGCACATATAATTGATATGGCACCAGTGGCCACGATAGAAGAACTTGTCCTACGTTGTAAAATAGGTAAGTTAATGTTATATATTTCCTTACTTATTGCTCTGGATCCACAATACTCGATTACACGCAGTAAAAAATGTATCATATTCCCTAGACCCACGGGAGTATGATACACGCTTTAACCCTCGTCACTAATTTATTATTTCTAATGTAATATTATTTTCTTCTTTGTGTGTGTTTATTATCAATTAGAGCAAATTTATTATGCACGCTTCATTTATTTTTATTTTTGAAGTAAAATTTAATTTGTTACTCAAATATAAACTCATTAATTAGTCTCACTATAATCTTGATAATAAAATTAACGTTAATTATATTATTTATTATATGATATAAATAATATTTAACCCAATAAATATTATTGTATATTATATTTTTTTAAAACAAATACAATGAATATAATAATAAAAAATTATTTTTAATTTAATAAATTTAATTATATTAATAATGTGGATGTAAATTTGGTGGTAAATAAATATGTGAGTGATTAAAGAAAATGAGATATTAGAGAAAAGTGGTGGGTGTTAAAATAAATTGGGGGAGAACTTTTTTGCAAAATAGACGAGTTGGGGGTGGGGGCTGTTAATTCATAAAAGCTGAGGGTTGGGGGCTTTGGGATTGTTAATTTGCAGAGCGAGGGTGGGGGCTTTTGAGGGGGGGCGCCATTTTCCCCAGACGGGGAAATGAATCAATTATCTGGACCCCGTCACGGGGTCCAGATCTTTTCTCTTGTTTGAGATAGAGATTGAAGATATAGTGACACGGATGTATATATTCTTTTTTTCTTCTACTAATGGAGAAAACTCTCTACGATCGTGATTAACTACTAGAATTAATAATATATCGCTTTTCCACGATGGGATCCGACTGTAAGATTTATGAGAATATATCACTGATATTTGAACCCATTTGTTTCTAATGGAGTCGGACGAATACATCGACTTGAGTTGCGGTGGTTATGGTTTTAGAATTGAGACAGTGAGTAGAGCAAGGAGATTGCAGTGGTTATGGTTTCAAAATTGATGTATTGAGTAGAGCAAAGAGAAGATCGTTTGATGGAAAATTTTGTTTGAGAGTGAAATTGAAGACATAAAGACACATGCACGTATATATTCTTTGTTTTCAGCAGCGGAGAAAACTCCCTACGATCGTGATTAATGATTTTACAAAGTGAAATTGGCGCAAATGCTTCATAAGTATGGAAATTATCCCTGCTGTTTGTCTTTTAACACAAAAATCTATAACATATGTATTTTGGTACATAATTAGTCCTTATTTGATAAGGAAAACAAATATACCCTTAGTTTTAATTGAAAAAACTTGTAATTAGATTATTAACCCTTGCAAAAAGTACAAATGAGTCTGATGCTTTTATTTTTTTATAGAAAATTAAAGAAAACTAACGAGTTTTTTTTAATTAACATTTTATTGACCAAATTGATAATATACTAAATTGTTTTATATATTTTACGAACTATTATAAAATAACTATAATTGAAGCTCATAATTATTAACAAATATGTTAAATAAATTTATTTTTATTTAAAATTTAAACTTTTATTTTATCATTACAACATAAAAAGAAAAATAACTTTGTCACAAACTTTATGCTCAAATGCTTTGATCTAATTGAGTTGTTTGTTTTTTAACTACAAATATTAGAGTTTCAATTGTATTCTTCATATTTTAATTTATCTTTTTATTATTGTTCAAAATAAAGAACACGTAATGTGTAAATTAATTTCATTAATATTTTTATGATAAAAAAATATAATAAGATTTGTTCAATGTCATAAAAGTATATAAGTCATTATGTTATTAATTTACTTTAATTTTTATTCAAGATTTTTATATCGCATAACAATTACATATACTTAAAGCACAATAATTTTACAATTTTCTCTTATAAAAAATTTAATTGACACGACTATAGTGATATATTTAATATGTTAAATTAAATATTATTTAAAAAATATATCAGACGCATTTACACCTTTTGCAAATGTTAGAAATCTAATTGTAATTTTTTCTAATTAAAACTAATGACATGTTTATCTTTTTCATCAAGTAATGACCATTTGCGCACAAAAATACATATATTAATAACTTCTGTGTAAAAAAATAAACGTTAAATAAAATTTCTATACTGAGGACAAAGGTTAATGACCATTTACACCAAATTCCCTTTTACAAATGAACACTCAATTAGTAAATGTTAGGAAAAATTGCAGTTTTGATCCCCCGTCATTTTTCTTTTTTGGCACTTCTATCTCAAATCTTTATTTCTTAACAATCTTATTTGCAATATTTTATTTTTTTGATGCCCTTAGTCACTACTAACACATCTAGAATGTTAAAAGTTAATTTTTCCACAAGTTTAGATATAACAAAAAGAGAAATTATCTACTCTCCATAGTGGAGAGTAGTTATGAAGGCCACCAAACACGTGTTCGATGACCATTGGACAATGAAAATGTACTTGACATTAAAGTCAAGCACTTATCCAATTGCCACCATATTTGACTTTAATGTCAAGCACTTTTTCATTGTCCAATGCCTTCAAAACTACTCCCCACCATGGGGAGTAGATCATTTCTCATAGCAAAAAATCTATAAATAAACAATGAATAAAATTTTAAAAATGAAAACTAACACTTCTTCTTCTCAATCCCCACCCAAGAACAAATAAGGACACTTCTTCTTCATCCAACGAAACTACCATACCAACGCACCATCATTACTCCTATATATCAGTCTAGCGATCACCACAAAACTCCAATTAAGAATTAGTAGAGAAAAATATTGGACCAAATAAACACCAGATACAAAACTGGTTTTAAGAAGAAATGTAAATATGATTAGTGATATTCAGAATAGTATCAAGAACAAAATGTCATAGCCTCAACACAAGCAACGACGCCATCAATTTTATAGTGGTCAAAGAGTATAGAAACGAACAAATTCTTCAACTATTAGGTTAAATTGGATAGCATTTTATCTAGTTCTCTCGTCTCTTTTTTAAACATCTCCTTTTATTATCTTCGCCTTCAATATAAGAGAGAACGATAAAATAAGAGAAATGGGTAGTGTCTCCAAAATAGGAGGTGTGGCTTGGGGTTGAGAGTTGTAGATAGAGAGAGTAGGGTGGGTATTGACTATACGTAGGTATGAAAACTTCTTGTGAATTTAGAAGGCTATCTAATAGTGGGAACTTGTGGTGGTTGGAACTTTCGGTAACTTGGGATGTGATGGTGGGGTCTTCACTTGTGGATAGGGGTGTTAAGGGGGTTAGTGACCTTTTCTTCAATTTTTTTGTGTTCTTTTTTTATTCATATATATATTCTACTTTTGAACTTAATGGCAAATTCATTTTTTAAACACTCACTTAATAGAATTTTTTGACACAACAATCAATAGGGACTCAGGGTGAGAACAAGTTGAAGGTTGGAGGTCAAATTTCTAAGAAATAAAAGTTGAGGATAGAGGTGCAAAAAAAAAGGTTGGAGATTAGTGCTGCAATTTTCTTTAATTCTGTTGTATAATCTAAGTGACTATTTATGAAACTATTAATAATTTCAGTGATTGATAGGGATAAAGAAATTACTTTAATAACCAACTTGTAATTTTACAAAAATTTCATTGACGGTTGGTGAAATTAACTCGATGAATTATAAGTAGTAAAGTGTGGCACAAATTTCTGGATAAAAAAGCATATTACACAATCAAAATTTTCTGTATAATTCAATAAGTGTGAGTTCAAAATAATACATCCATTGGACACAAAAATTACTATTCAATAATCAATACTATTTAAGATTGGGTAACTATATTGTCACCACAGTTTTTAGTTGCATCGTATTTAATCGTCTAAAAAAATT
This sequence comes from Forsythia viridissima, assembly GCA_030279155.1. NCBI lineage: Eukaryota > Viridiplantae > Streptophyta > Magnoliopsida > Lamiales > Oleaceae > Forsythia > Forsythia viridissima. The sequence continues at coordinate 11,280,699 of CM059045.1, read as the reverse complement.
CTATCTTTTTTTATTATCGCAGTTATATCTTATTTTTTTCGTGGCATTCTCGTCTTCAAGAAGTGGAACACCTTATCTCTAGTGAATATAAAATTTTGACCAAAAAAAAAATAGAGACATAAATGCGATAATAAAAAAAAAATTTAATTACACTAATAGTGCATATTCTTTCAGCTTTATAATAATATCACCCCTATTCAATTTTATTCACACATATCGTCTCATCCTTTCATTTTACTCGCACATATAGTTCCCAGGTGATTTTTTGGACAATTTTGCCCCTTACTTAAATAAATTAAAATAAAAGAAAAAAAATACAATGAAAAAATTACAATTTGGTCTCTAACATTTTCAAAAGTACAAATAAATCATAAACCTTTGTATTTTTTTTTAATACAGATTTTCACTTAAAATAATAAAAAAATGTGTCATCAAGTCCCACACTTTTAATTATGTTCACTGAAAGGACATTTGGAGTCTGTACAGATTTCGTACAGTGATCCATTAATTGACAAAAAAATTATACACGTAACCTAAATTTGACCAATTAACAAGGACAAAATAGTTTATTACATTATATTATTCAAAATAATATTTTTAAAATCATCTTATCTACCCACCCAACCAAATAGTCACAACCGAGAGGAGAGATCCGGTGCCCCATTGTCAGCCACCAAAGCTCAATTATATAACACCCAGCGCCACATGTACCGTTCCCAACCCCTTTTATGGCATCGCCACCGACGCGACTTCTGCTGCTCATCCTGTCTTTACACTACTCTCTTAATCATTATCATCTTCTTCTTCTTCGCCGCCATTGCTAGCACCATTTTCTGGGTCCTCTATCGCCCCCCACCACCCATCTTTTTCCATTTCCTCTATCCAGCTCTCGAAATTAAACCTCACTGACACCTCCCTCGCATCCACCTTCAATCTCACACTCAATAAGAAAATCGTCTTTTCCTATGAACCGATCGCCGTAAAAGTATTTTTCAGCGACATCAGTGTCGGCGATGGATCTTTACCGGGCTTTACCCAAGCTACCAAAAATGTTTTTTTTTACTGGGGTGGGGAAGATGATGTTTTGTTTTAAAATAATAATAATAATATATTTTTAATAATATAATGTAATAAACTATTTTGTTCTTATTGAATTGGTCAAATTTAGGTCAATGGTATAATTTTTTTGTCAATTAACGGATCACAAAATCTGTATAGACTCCAAATGTCCTTTCGATAAACATAAATGGAAGTTTTGGGACTTGATGACACATTTTTAATTATTTTAAGTAAAAATATGTAAAAAAATAATAATAATAAAAAAGAGAATGGTTTAGTATTTTTTTGTACTTTTAAAAAGGTCAGGAAACAAATTGTAATTTTTCCATTGTATTTCTTTTTTCTATTATTTTAATTTATTTAAGTCAAGAGCAAAATTGTCTAAAAAAATCACTTGGAGACCATCTGTGTGAGTAAAATAAAAAGATTGGGACGATATCTGTGAATAAAATTGAATGAGAATGATATTATTACAAAGATGAAAGAATGGGACTGTTAGTTTAATTAACCCTAACAAAAATTGCGAACTTTTACTAAAAGTAAAAAGTGGTACAACTAAAAGAAAAATGGTGAAATGTGTTTTTTTTTTTTTTTTTTTTTAACTTCATAAAATTTTTCCTTTGGGAAAAAAGGTTTTAATCCCCAACCCCCCCCCCCCCCCCCTCCCTCCACCGCACCACAAAAAAATAAAAATAAAAATAAATTCACGTTCAGCCAGCTTAAATTATAACTTGCTCTAGTTCCAATTTGTGTAAAATATTTAATTAAAATAAAACTTTAAAACAATAGTTTTCCATTAGTTTGAAATACTAAAATTATTAAACTCAAGCATTAAAAATTTGGGGAATCATTATTAACATAATAATAATAATAATAATAATATGAAAACAGTAAAGTGAAAATTATTTAAATGACGACTATAAACAAAAATATTGTTTATTAGAAGAAAAGTCGACTAGGAAATTCTAGAATAATAATAATAATATATTGTTTAGTAAATTTAACGTAAAAAGTCAATGTAAGTTTCTTAATTTTGTGGAAATAGAAGGTCTAGTAAAATTAAAGGTAAATTATAACTAGTGTTTCCAATCTTTGATTTTATTTGTACTTGTATCCTCAGTATTAAATCTTGACATCCATCACTCCAATTTTTTATATAATTAGTAAATAATGCCCTCACATGAGAACATGAAGGCATTGACTGCTAATCATATAAAAAGTTGGGGTGATAGATGATAAGAATTAAATAATGAGGATATAAGTACAAATGAAGTCAAAAGTTAGAGACACTAGCTGTAATTTATCCTAAAATTAATGAAAAAAAAGTCAAAGTACGTTTTGTTAAATTAATGGAAATGGTCAATGCAAGTTTTGTAATTTTGTGGAAATAGAGGGGCTTTTGTGTAAGTCATTAGTCAACCACAAATAATTCACGCTAGAGATCACGTGGAAACTTGACGTGGCTTTTAAGGTACACCAGGAAACATAACTGCGCGGAAAGAGTCATTATTGCAGAAAAGTCCTCCTATTTTTCTTGTTTACATTTTAGCCCATATTGAATATTATTCTTGTATCCCCATTCTATAGTGCAACTTGACCAAAGGACAATGACAGCACCTCTGACAATTTCATTACCCACCACAATGCATCTCGGGGTGGTCACGTGAAAAATGGAATAACTACCCATTGGAGCTATTCCTTCTCATTTAGGGGCATATGTTCGAGCAAGGGCGGATTCAAGGAGGGCAGGGCTGTCCAAAATTTCAGCACACATTGTAAAAAAAAAAAAGAAGATAGAAATAAAGTCCAAAATTTCAGCCCGCATTGTAAAAAAAAAAGATAGAAATAAAGTCCAAATTTCACCAAGCAATCCAAAAGAATTTATAGTCAAACATAGAAAAAGAATTTTTTTTATTCTCAATTGTACATCCATGTTTAATTAAACAAACAATTATTTGCATTTCATGTAAGTATTAGAAAATTTAAAATTGAAATTCAAACTTTAGGAAGTTTAAAATTCGAAAGTGGGCTAGAATTATTTAATTTGTTGCACATTCTACTATTTGGTATTGAAATATCATTTTATTTTCTAACTTGATTGTAATAATTCTGTTGTGTATGACTTATTTATATGTCGTTTCATTAAATATATGATTACAATATAATTGTATATAACACTATTTGTTTATCGACTACATAACTTAGTTTTAGATAAAATAGATATAGAATATATTATAAAACAATTTTTGTGCATCGACTACATAACAATTTTTGTTGAAAGAGACATTGTTAATAAAATAGATATAGATTCTATTATAGAAGAATTCACAATTGTAAAAGATCGTCGGGCACAACTTTCTTTTAACTAGTTTAGGTCTTGAATATTTTTGTGTAATGACTTATTGTAACATCTTTAAAGATTATGACTTATAAAAAAATATTAGATTTTCATAAAAATTAGCTAAGTAATTGTAATTTAAGAAAAAAAAAATTAGAGCCCTCGAACCCCCGTAAGGGGTCCCCCTCCCGCAGCCCACCCTTATGGCATATTCTGGCTTCGCGCCTATGTTCGAGCGTACTTAAAAAAGGGAGCAAGAGGAGATGGCTCGAAGAATTAATCTTTCCTTCCCTTCAGGTGTAGGGCCTCTAGGGACGGGGGACAAGCGAAGAAGAAACAAAATCGATAACGACTAACGATCATAAAAAGATATGATTTCTTGTTTGGTCTAATTTAAAAGTAGTTTTTTAAATTTTTTTTTTTTTTATGAAAGTTGATAAAATATGTGATTGAAAAGTTAATAAAAGTTGTGGGTTCAATAAAATATGTGGTTGAAAATAAATTTAGAATTTTTTCTTAAAAAAAAAAAAAAAAAACACTTAGCCAAACATGCTATTCTATTGTAATTTTCAAGATACTGAACCAATATTTATTTAAATTCTCTCTTAAAAAAGGAGTACAACTGAAACACGTGAAAAAATTTTGAATTTAGAAAATATTAATGATTAAAACAATATAATATGAAGAAGGAAAAATAGGCTTATCAAATTAAAAGAAATTTGAAACTAACACTTTGTATATTGGGTATGTTTATATTTTACCTACTCTATTAAATTAAAATATTACAATTGACATACTTATAAACGATAATAAGAAACATATTCGATTAAAATACATAATTCATTCATCATCATAAACCCTCAAAATCAATTGATTCTTTTTTTATTTCCTGGACCACTAAAATCAATTCATTATTTTTTGTCTTTGTCTGTGTCAACATGTATATAAAAAATCAACGAAATATAAATATACATCATAGAAAACATATATGATTTAGGAAAGGCCAAACCTTAATATTTCTTTAATATATATTCATCAACAGAGCTGAGGAATATTGTGTTCGATTTTTTGTGGATGGGAAAGTGGTCCATCTTAATTTATTTTATTTTATGTTTTGAATAGGTCATGTTGTTAGGATTTCAAGTAGTGCACCACAATTTTTCTATGAACCGTGCGAGCACGTCTTCTGTCATTTTCACCGCGCGTATGAATCTCTACCCCAACCCAACTTCCTGGATCCCAAGTCCTTCCTTTCTATTTTTTAGTAAACGTACCGTGGGAGCATGGGGGCATATAAATGTGACAAAGAATAAAGATTAAAAACTATTAATAAAATTAAAATGTAATACATTTAAGAAAAAATATCGTGTCAATACTCAATATAATTACCATATTTTAAAATGCAGCATGTTAAGTGTAAATACATGTTAATGCCCCTATCTACAAACATAGGGGTTGTTTGACAAAATTTTAGATAAAAATTTTGAGCAGATTTTGCTAAAAATCGATGAACTATCTAATTAAAATTAATTTTAATTTTGAGTAACTTTTAAAATTAAACATACGAAGGTAATATTGTTTTTCGATGGCACATGTCACGCAATTTAAATAAGATATTTTTCTCTTGTGACATAATTGGAATATATTAATATGATAAATAGCTGTCACATCTGACATCACACATGGCTGGTGTGCTCCTCATATCTCGCCATTAAGTATAATTAGCTGTCACGCGGCTTCATGGGTCCATACGGCTAGGGATAGCAAAAAAACCCGCCGACCCGAACCCGCCCCGCGCCCCGCCCCGCCAAGAGCCGCCCCGCCCCACCCCGCCCCACGAAGCAATAGGGGCGGGTTTGGGGCAGAAAAATCTGCCCCGGGCCGGGTCCGGGGCGACCCCGCCCCGCCCCGCCGCCCCGCGACCCGCCCCTAAATTTTTTTTTTTTTTTTTTTTTTTTTTTTTTTGAAAAATCATAAAATATAGTAGAAATTATGATTTTCACTAAAAATAAACTAAAGAAGAATCAAACCCGGGTTAAAACTTATAAACTATTAACATTAACCACTATACCACAACCCAAATCTTATATTTTTTTTGTTTTGCTTGGTATAAATATTTAAAAAAAATTGTATATATATTTTTTAAATTATTTTTCAGTTTAACAAAAAAAAAAAAAAAAAAAAAATTGTTCGCGGGGCGGTTGGCGGGTCCAACGGCCGCCCCGCCCCGCCCCGCCCCGCCCCGCGAATTCGCGGGTCGCGGGGCGGGGCGGGGCGGGGCGGGCCAAAAAGTTCGCGGGGCGGGGCGGGGCGGGGCGGGGCCGACCCGCCCCGGACCCGCCCCATTGCCATCCCTGCATACGGCTTTAAGTTTAATCTTGGTAAATTCCATATTAACACATAATCTTGTTACATATTAGGGAAAAAAATTAGACCCTTTTGATCTTCATAATAAAGTCGAAAAATTTGTGCTTTTAAGCCACCATATAGAATCAAATTAAGAGGGAAACAAATTGTGTACATATTTCATATATTGAATTAAATAGGATTTAAAATTTGCTAATATAATTTTTCTATTTATTTCTTTTGTTCTAAAACTAAGGTAGGTGTGACTGAGTACATATTTGGTTAGGCTTAGATTATAATTTAAGTTGATAAAATTGGTCAAATATATTTATTTATTCAAACATTTTGTAAAAATTTCAATTAGTAAATATTTAAAAAATAATTTCAACACTAATACGGACTCATGTTACCTAACATTCATATGTACAATATTCTCAAGATTTTGTGTTCGGTGATTGTTGAAATTCATGAATTTATTCATTTATTGTTTTATTGACTAACATGTGCAACATGCTCTGATAATTTTTTGTATTCGTTTATAGGTGGGGATGGGTGGTGGGTCAGGGAGTGCAAGAACACTTTCAAAAAACTCTTAAGAAGTTTGTCTTTTAACATCATATCAGTTTGCATTTTATAATGATTGGATTCAATAAATTGTATTTCCAATACTTTATTTCTTGTGTTATTTAAACGTATTTAAATGAGTTCAGATCTGCTATTTTAAATATATGCTTTTTTAGTTGTCACTCCAATAGAAAATTGTATACACCATCAAATAAATATATGAATTGATCATTATAGACAATATTTAATGCATTCACACTTGCTGTTATTGAAGAGACAACTAAAAAGACATGTATTTGGAACAACAGTCTAGACTCTATTTAAATATTTTAACTACTTATATGTAAAAATTATTTGATTTGATTATTGCCGTGCAAACTTCTTGGAAAAGAAAATGATAAAAGATAAAATTTGAGTAATGTTATTTGTCACCACCATAATGTTACGTACGTGACATCAAATGATGGGGTGATCTCTTGCCCACATGGAGGGCAGAAGATCATTATTGATCAAATGATATGGACAGTGAATTGAGTTTCATGTCTATATTTCATTTTATTTATTATTTAATACCACATAACATGTTACGAAAATTAGTGTTCATCACTCGTGGTAATAAATAAAAATATTTATGAAATTTACAGTGCAAAACCTTACAAAAATACATAATTAAATATTATTTCTTACGTTGGGAGATAAAGAAAGTCGAATTACAATTGGGATGTCAAAACAATGAGTTCTTGGCAAGAAAGTTCTCAACAAGGCAAAACATAGAAAAAAACTTAAATAATATTTTAAATGTATTTCTTTTAACATCTCTAATTCTCTATCAAGCAATAGTATAAAGAATAAAGTCAGTAGTATCAATCCCGACACCTTTGGAACCAAAACGCCCCATCGGCGCTGAAACATCCCCGGTGGTGCTGCCGCCGGAGACACCTTCATAGTGATTGTGGTGGTGGTGATGGCTGTCGTCATGACTAGTTGGAGGGTGGTAGTACATCCGTGCAGTTTGAGGGCAGTGAGAATGAAACCTTGCAGCAATTCTCACACCCAAATCCAAAATCTCTATATATTTACTCATCTCTCTTTTGCTTCTTGAAGGAGGAAAAATGGAAAGAGAGAGAGAGAAGAAAAGGAAAACTGTGTGTATTTAGAAACGTCCCAATTGTTTGAGCCCATCAAAGGAGAAGAATAACTTTGCTTGAACGAAACTTGGAATCTATATTGTGCTTTATGTATAGTACTTTGTTCTGGTTGTACCTTTCCTTTGACATTGATACAAATTGGTGCATTTCGTCCCTAAACTTTCAAAAAAATAATAAACATACCCCTACTTTTATTTTTGCACAAATCATTCTCAATCTTTAGAAAATCAACGCAATTCATATTTAATAAATAAACAAAAAGGAAAGAAAGCATTAAAGGAAAATTACAGCAAAAGTTTTAAAACATTTTAAAAAGTGCAAATGAGTCCAAAAAGAAAATAATTGAAAACTTGGAAACTCAAGATCTATTACATGGTAAGATTTTACATACCAAAAACGTTTTATTCTCAAGTGTTGATTCTTTTGCATATAGTAAAGGTACATTAATACATTAATTATAGGATCCACTAGTTAATAGTATCAAATAAATTTGGTCAAAAGTCAAAACCATTATTGTATTTAATTTATATTGAAAAAAATCTTATTATTGACATTTTAGAAAGTATTGTGCTTGTTTGTTTATGCTTAAATTATAATTTAAGTTGCTCAAATTAATCAAACATATTTTTTATCTATACATTTCGTAAGACCTATAACTTACTACCAACTTATTATCCATAGATTTAGAAGGATTCATAACTTATCATCAATTAAAAAATAATTTCAGTATCGTCAAACATGCGAATGTGTCATATAAAAAAGAATCTTATTCGATTTTTTTTTTTTAACGTTTTAAAGTTGAAATATTGTGAATACATTGTACCTTAATGACTAAAAATCTCGCCTAAACATAGAGTGCTTTTTGACCGAAAAAGTGTTAAAAGTCTAATTCAGTATGAAATTTAATAAAAAATAGAAAATATATAACCACTTGAATGAACGGTAGACACAATTAGTGGGAGTGGTGATTAATTGTCGTTTTCATCAAGTTGCACTGGAATAATTTATATCCAGAATAGAATAATAATATTCATTTGGTCATAAATGTAAATAAGAAAACATAATGAGGCACAATATAGATATATCTAAAGTATGAGGGCTTTTCTAGAAGAATGACTTTTTCTGTGCCGCGGAGTAATCGTTTACCAATACGTAAGTACCAGAAGCCGCATCAAGTTTCCGCATGACTATTTACTGAAAATTACAGAACTTGTATTGACTTTCTTCTTTAATTTCTCTTGACAATTTGTCATTATATTTTTTCCTTAATTAACATAATTTTTATTTGTTATTTTACGGGAGTTAATATTGCATTAGTCGTTAGCAGATTAATAATGGTTCATTAAAATAATTTGTATAATTTTTAATTTACAAGAATTCCTAAATCGTTTTTAAAAATTATTAATTAAACATTCTTTCCGACCTTTTATACAATCATTAAGGAACATTACATTTGCTAATACATTACACAAGACCTTTTCAACAATCATTATATATTCCCTAACTCCGCGCTTTGCTTGTTGAGGGCACGAAACACAAGGATCCTCTCTGAGAGGCTAAAGATAGCAATGGGGCGGGTCGGCTCTGCCCCGCCTCAAAAAATTTTTACTCCTCCCCACGACCTGAGAATTCGTGGGGCGGGGCAACCATTTGACCCGCCAACCGTGCCCATGAATTTATTTTTTTTGGTAAAATTGAAAAAAAAAAAAAATTAAAAAAAAAGAAATAGAATTTTTTTAAATGTTTATAGCAAACAAAACAAAAAAAATACAAGATTGAAGTTGTGGTGTAGGGGTTGAGATTTATAGTTTATAATATCAACCTAGGTTCGATTCTTCTTTAGTCTATTTCTAGCTAAATTTTAATTTGTATTATATTTTATGATTTTACAAAAAAAATAAATAAATAAATTTGATGGGACGGGACGCGAGGCGGGGCAAGGCTACCCCAAACCCGCCCCTATTACCCGAATAAGCCAAGCGGGGCAGGATAGCTGGGCTCGGGGCGGGGCGGGGCGGGGCGGGGCGGGGCTCGGCGCGAATATTTTTGCCATCCTACCGCTAAAAGACAAATCAATCCATACAGGTACTCAGGAATTAAATTAGAAGGAAAAGGCAACCCTCCTCCTCGGAAGAGGTAAATTGAACATATCCCTGAAAGGGAGATGGGAGGTAGAGAGCTAAGAATAAAGACTTTGAAAAGGTTCTATAGAGCTCTCTAACAAGAATTAACTCAGAAAAGCTATAAAGGTATTAAAATACTTTTTAGAGGACCTCCAATAGCATAAAAAGAGTCAAAAAGGCTCTGGCTCAGTAATTAAGGTCATCTTCAACTCATATCTTCAAATTGGTACAACTTCTACACTAAAATAGTGCAACTTTCATACCATATCCATATGTCATCTTCAACCCATTACTTCAAATTTTACACCAAATGATTATTGCATATACTCATATATTTATATTTTTAATTATCAACAATAATTTATTTTAAAAATTATTTAATTATATAGTGTATTATATTAAATATATAAATTTTAAAATACATTTATTTACTGTAATTATTGCATTCATTAAAAAAAATAAGAAAATGCACGATACTCAATATCACAATTTAAAAAAATATTTAACATCAAAAATAAAATAAAAATTGGACAGCTACAAATATCCAAAAAACAAACATAAAACATAATTAAAATTAATAATCAAATTAAAATTAAACACAAATCACTTTATATAAAAAAAATAATAAAATGATTGTGAATAAGGACACAAAAGAAAAAATAAATTTTTGTACAATAATATAAAGACAAAATTGAAATTATATCTCACACCAAACTCATCTTCAAATAAACAGTGTTGCGCCATATACATTCTCAATTTAGCACAGAAAAATGACGTCCAATTGGAGAGCTTTGGTACTCCATTTTTGAAGTTTTCACTCCAACTGGAGAGCTTTGGTACTCCATTTCTATGGACTCTATTTGAATATTTTAACTACTTATATTTAAAAAAAAAAAAATTGATATGATTATTGCCATGCAAACTTCTTAGAGAAGAAAATGATAAAAGATAAAAATTGAGTGATATTATTTGCCACCACCACAATGTTACGTGACATCAAATGATATGGACAATAAATTGAATTTCATGCCTCTACATTTTATTTTATTTATTATTTAATACCACATAACAAACCACGAAAATTAGTGTTCTTCACAAGTAGTGATACATAACAATATTTATAAAATTTACAGTGCCAAACCCCACAAAAATACATAATTAAATATAATTTCTTACGTCGGGAGATAAAAAAAAAGTCGAATTACAATTGGGATGCCAAAACAATTAGTTCTTGGCAAGAAAGTTCTCAACAAGGCAAAACATAGAAAAAAACTTAAATAATATTTTAAATATATTTCTTTTACATCTCTAATTCTCTATCAAGCAATGGTATAAAGAATAAAGTCAGTAGTATCAATCCCGACACCTTTGGAACCAACGCCCCATCGGAGCTGAAACATCCCCGGTGGTGGTGCTGCCGCCGGAGACACCTTCATAGTGATTGTGGTGGTGGTGATGGCTGTCGTCATGACTAGTTGGAGGGTGGTAGTACATCCGTGCAGTTTGAGGGCAGTGAGAATGAAACCTTGCAGCAATTCTCACACCCAAATCCAAAATCTCTATATATTTACTCATCTCTCTTTTGCTTCTTGAAGGAGAAAAAATGGAAAAAGAGAGAGAGAAGAAAAGGAAAACTGTGTGTATTTAGAAACGTCACAATTGTTTGAGCCCATCAAAGGAGAAGAATAACTTTGCTTGAACGAAACTTGGAGTCTATATTGTGCTTTATATATAGTACTTTGTTCTGGTTGTACCTTTCCTATGACATTGATACAAATTGGTGCATTTCGTCCCTAAACTTTCAAAAAACTAATAAACATACCCCTACTTTTATTTTTAGCACAAATCATTCTCAATCTTTAGAAAATCAAAGCAATTCATATTTAATAAATAAACAAAAAGGAAAGAAAGCATTAAAGGAAAATTACAGCAAAAGTTTTAAAACATTTTAAAAAGTGCAAATGAGTCCAAAAAGAAAATAATTCAAAACTTGTTAACTCAAGATCTATTACATGGTAAGATTTTACATACCAAAAACGTTTTATTCTGAAGTGTTGATTCTTTTGCATATAGTAAAGGTACATTAATACATTAATTATAGGATCCACTAGTTAATGGTATCAAATAAATTTGGTCAAAAGTCAAAACCACTATTGTATTTAATTTATATTGAAAAAAAATCTTATTATTTACATTTTAGAAAGTATTGTGTTTGTTTGTTTATGCTTAAATTATAATTTAAGTTGTTCAAATTAGTCAAACATATTTTTTATCTATACACTTCGTAAGACATATAACTTACTACCAACTTATTATCCATACATTTAGTAGGATTCACAACTTATCATCATTTAAAAAATAATTTTAGTATCGTCAAACGTGCGAATGTGCCATATAAAAAGGAATCCTATTCGATTGTGTGTGTGTGTGTGTGTGTAAAAGGTATGCAACTCTGCATAAAAAAGAGAATAAAAAAAAAGACGGCTATATTGTTCTTTTTTCCTTTTCTTTTTCTTTGAATGTTTTAAAGTTGAAATATTGTGAATACATCGTACCTTAGCTACTAAAAATATCGTCTAAACATAGAGTACTTTTTGACCGAAAAAGTGTTAAAAGTCTAATTCGATATGAAATTTAATAAAAAATAGAAAATCTATTACCACTTGAATGAACGGTAGACACAATTAGTGGTGATTAATTGTCATTTTCATCAAGTTGCAATGGAATAAGTTATATCAAGAATAGAATAATAATATTCTTTTGGTCATAAATGTAAAAAAGAAAACATAATGAGGCACAATATAAATATGTCAAAAGTATGAGGGCTTTTCTAGAAGAATGACCTTTTCTGTGCCGCGGAGTAAACGTTTACCAATACGTTAGTACCAGAAGTCGCATCAAGTTTCCGCATGACTATTTCCTGCAAATTACAGAACTTGTATTGACTTTCTTATTTAATTTCTCTTGACAATTTGTCATTATATTTTTTCCTTAATTAACATAATGTTTATTTATTATTTTACGGGAGTTAATATTACATTACTCGTTAGCAGATTATAAATGTTTCCTTCAAATAATTTGTATAATTTTTTAATTAATAGAATATATAAATAAATTTTTAATTTACAATAATTCCTAAATCATTTTCAAAAATTTGTAATTTAACATTCTTTCGGACTTTTTATACAATCATTAAGGAACATTACATTTGTCAATACATTTCACAAGACCTTTTCAACAATCATTATATATTCCGTAACTCGACGCGCCGCTTGTTGAGGGCATGAAACACGAGAATCCTCTCTGAGAAGTCAAGAATGGCAATGGGGCGGGTTGACCCTACCCAACCCCATGAAATTTTTACCCCTCCCGCAACCTGCGAATTCGCTGGGCTGGGCTGGGCTGGGCTGGGCTGGGCTGGGCAACCCTTTGACCCGCCAACCGTGCCCATAAATTTTTTTTTTTTTTTTGTAAAATTGAAAATAAATAATTAATAAAAAAAGAAATATAATTTTTTAAAAATATTTGTAGCAACAAAACAAAAAAAAATAAAAATACAAGATTGAAGTTGTGGGGTAGGGGTTGAGATTTATAGTTATAATTTCAACCCAAGTTCGATTCTTCTTTAGTCTATTTCTAGCAAAATTTTAATTTGTATTATATTTTATGATTTTACAAAAAAAATAAAAAATAAATTTGATGGGACAGGACGCGAGGCAGGGCAGGGCTACTCAGGACCCGTCCCTATTACCTGAATAAGCTAAGTAGAGTAGGGTAGGGTAGCTCGGGTCGGGTCGAATCGGGTCGGGGCGCGAATATTTTTGCCATATACATTCTCAATTTAGCACAGAAAAGCGCCATATACATTCTCAATTTAGCACACAGAAATGACTTCCAATTGAAGAGCTTTGGTACTCCATTTTTGAAGTTTTCACTCCAACTGGAGAGCTTTGGTACTCCATTTCTATGGACTCTATTTGAATATTTTAACTACTTATATTTAAAAAAAAATTGGTATGATTATTGCCGTGCAAACTTCTTGGAAAAGAAAATGATAAAAGATAAAAATTGAGAAATGTTATTTGTCAACACCACAACATTACGTGACATCAAATGATATGGACAATGAATTGAATTTCATGTCTCTACACTTTATTTTATTTATTATTTAATACTTCGTAACATGCCACGAAAATTAGTGTTAGTGGTGATAAATAACAATATTTATAAAATTTACAGTGCAAAACACACAAAAATACATAATTAAATATAATTTCTTACGTTGGGAGATAAAGAAAGTCGAATTACAATTGGGATGCCAAAACAATGAGTTCTTGGCAAGAAAGTTCTCAACAAGGCAAAACATAGAAAAAAACTTAAATAATATTTTAAATATATTTCTTTTACATCTCTAATTCTCTATCAAGCAATAGTATAAAGAATAAAGTCAGTAGTATCAATCCCGACACCTTTGGAACCAAAACGCCCCATCGGCGCTGAAACATCCCCGGTGGTGCTGCCGCCGGAGACACCTTCATAGTGATTGTGGTGGTGGTGATGGCTGTCGTCATGACTAGTTGGAGGGTGGTAGTACATCCGTGCAGTTTGAGGGCAGTGAGAATGAAACCTTGCAGCAATTCTCACACCCAAATCCAAAATCTCTATATATTTACTCATCTCTCTTTTGCTTCTTGAAGGAGAAAAAATGGAAAAAGAGAGAGAGAAGAAAAGGAAAACTGTGTGTATTTAGAAACGTCCCAATTGTTTGAGCCCATCAAAGGAGAAGAATAACTTTGCTTGAACGAAACTTGGAATCTATATTGTGCTTTATGTATAGTACTTTGTTCTGGTTGTACCTTTCCTTTGACATTGATACAAATTGGTGCATTTCGTCCCTAAACTTTCAAAAAAATAATAAACATACCCCTACTTTTATTTTTGCACAAATCATTCTCAATCTTTAGAAAATCAACGCAATTCATATTTAATAAATAAACAAAAAGGAAAGAAAGCATTAAAGGAAAATTACAGCAAAAGTTTTAAAACATTTTAAAAAGTGCAAATGAGTCCAAAAAGAAAATAATTGAAAACTTGGAAACTCAAGATCTATTACATGGTAAGATTTTACATACCAAAAACGTTTTATTCTCAAGTGTTGATTCTTTTGCATATAGTAAAGGTACATTAATACATTAATTATAGGATCCACTAGTTAATAGTATCAAATAAATTTGGTCAAAAGTCAAAACCATTATTGTATTTAATTTATATTGAAAAAAATCTTATTATTGACATTTTAGAAAGTATTGTGCTTGTTTGTTTATGCTTAAATTATAATTTAAGTTGCTCAAATTAATCAAACATATTTTTTATCTATACATTTCGTAAGACCTATAACTTACTACCAACTTATTATCCATAGATTTAGAAGGATTCATAACTTATCATCAATTAAAAAATAATTTCAGTATCGTCAAACATGCGAATGTGTCATATAAAAAAGAATCTTATTCGATTTTTTTTTTTTTAACGTTTTAAAGTTGAAATATTGTGAATACATTGTACCTTAATGACTAAAAATCTCGCCTAAACATAGAGTGCTTTTTGACCGAAAAAGTGTTAAAAGTCTAATTCAGTATGAAATTTAATAAAAAATAGAAAATATATAACCACTTGAATGAACGGTAGACACAATTAGTGGGAGTGGTGATTAATTGTCGTTTTCATCAAGTTGCACTGGAATAATTTATATCCAGAATAGAATAATAATATTCATTTGGTCATAAATGTAAATAAGAAAACATAATGAGGCACAATATAGATATATCTAAAGTATGAGGGCTTTTCTAGAAGAATGACTTTTTCTGTGCCGCGGAGTAATCGTTTACCAATACGTAAGTACCAGAAGCCGCATCAAGTTTCCGCATGACTATTTACTGAAAATTACAGAACTTGTATTGACTTTCTTCTTTAATTTCTCTTGACAATTTGTCATTATATTTTTTCCTTAATTAACATAATTTTTATTTGTTATTTTACGGGAGTTAATATTGCATTAGTCGTTAGCAGATTAATAATGGTTCATTAAAATAATTTGTATAATTTTTAATTTACAAGAATTCCTAAATCGTTTTTAAAAATTATTAATTAAACATTCTTTCCGACCTTTTATACAATCATTAAGGAACATTACATTTGCTAATACATTACACAAGACCTTTTCAACAATCATTATATATTCCCTAACTCCGCGCTTTGCTTGTTGAGGGCACGAAACACAAGGATCCTCTCTGAGAGGCTAAAGATAGCAATGGGGCGGGTCGGCTCTGCCCCGCCTCAAAAAATTTTTACTCCTCCCCACGACCTGAGAATTCGTGGGGCGGGGCAACCATTTGACCCGCCAACCGTGCCCATGAATTTATTTTTTTTGGTAAAATTGAAAAAAAAAAAAAATTAAAAAAAAAGAAATAGAATTTTTTTAAATGTTTATAGCAAACAAAACAAAAAAAATACAAGATTGAAGTTGTGGTGTAGGGGTTGAGATTTATAGTTTATAATATCAACCTAGGTTCGATTCTTCTTTAGTCTATTTCTAGCTAAATTTTAATTTGTATTATATTTTATGATTTTACAAAAAAAATAAATAAATAAATTTGATGGGACGGGACGCGAGGCGGGGCAAGGCTACCCCAAACCCGCCCCTATTACCCGAATAAGCCAAGCGGGGCAGGATAGCTGGGCTCGGGGCGGGGCGGGGCGGGGCGGGGCGGGGCTCGGCGCGAATATTTTTGCCATCCTACCGCTAAAAGACAAATCAATCCATACAGGTACTCAGGAATTAAATTAGAAGGAAAAGGCAACCCTCCTCCTCGGAAGAGGTAAATTGAACATATCCCTGAAAGGGAGATGGGAGGTAGAGAGCTAAGAATAAAGACTTTGAAAAGGTTCTATAGAGCTCTCTAACAAGAATTAACTCAGAAAAGCTATAAAGGTATTAAAATACTTTTTAGAGGACCTCCAATAGCATAAAAAGAGTCAAAAAGGCTCTGGCTCAGTAATTAAGGTCATCTTCAACTCATATCTTCAAATTGGTACAACTTCTACACTAAAATAGTGCAACTTTCATACCATATCCATATGTCATCTTCAACCCATTACTTCAAATTTTACACCAAATGATTATTGCATATACTCATATATTTATATTTTTAATTATCAACAATAATTTATTTTAAAAATTATTTAATTATATAGTGTATTATATTAAATATATAAATTTTAAAATACATTTATTTACTGTAATTATTGCATTCATTAAAAAAAATAAGAAAATGCACGATACTCAATATCACAATTTAAAAAAATATTTAACATCAAAAATAAAATAAAAATTGGACAGCTACAAATATCCAAAAAACAAACATAAAACATAATTAAAATTAATAATCAAATTAAAATTAAACACAAATCACTTTATATAAAAAAAATAATAAAATGATTGTGAATAAGGACACAAAAGAAAAAATAAATTTTTGTACAATAATATAAAGACAAAATTGAAATTATATCTCACACCAAACTCATCTTCAAATAAACAGTGTTGCGCCATATACATTCTCAATTTAGCACAGAAAAATGACGTCCAATTGGAGAGCTTTGGTACTCCATTTTTGAAGTTTTCACTCCAACTGGAGAGCTTTGGTACTCCATTTCTATGGACTCTATTTGAATATTTTAACTACTTATATTTAAAAAAAAAAAAATTGATATGATTATTGCCATGCAAACTTCTTAGAGAAGAAAATGATAAAAGATAAAAATTGAGTGATATTATTTGCCACCACCACAATGTTACGTGACATCAAATGATATGGACAATAAATTGAATTTCATGCCTCTACATTTTATTTTATTTATTATTTAATACCACATAACAAACCACGAAAATTAGTGTTCTTCACAAGTAGTGATACATAACAATATTTATAAAATTTACAGTGCCAAACCCCACAAAAATACATAATTAAATATAATTTCTTACGTCGGGAGATAAAAAAAAAGTCGAATTACAATTGGGATGCCAAAACAATTAGTTCTTGGCAAGAAAGTTCTCAACAAGGCAAAACATAGAAAAAAACTTAAATAATATTTTAAATATATTTCTTTTACATCTCTAATTCTCTATCAAGCAATGGTATAAAGAATAAAGTCAGTAGTATCAATCCCGACACCTTTGGAACCAAAACGCCCCATCGGAGCTGAAACATCCCCGGTGGTGGTGCTGCCGCCGGAGACACCTTCATAGTGATTGTGGTGGTGGTGATGGCTGTCGTCATGACTAGTTGGAGGGTGGTAGTACATCCGTGCAGTTTGAGGGCAGTGAGAATGAAACCTTGCAGCAATTCTCACACCCAAATCCAAAATCTCTATATATTTACTCATCTCTCTTTTGCTTCTTGAAGGAGAAAAAATGGAAAAAGAGAGAGAGAAGAAAAGGAAAACTGTGTGTATTTAGAAACGTCACAATTGTTTGAGCCCATCAAAGGAGAAGAATAACTTTGCTTGAACGAAACTTGGAGTCTATATTGTGCTTTATATATAGTACTTTGTTCTGGTTGTACCTTTCCTATGACATTGATACAAATTGGTGCATTTCGTCCCTAAACTTTCAAAAAACTAATAAACATACCCCTACTTTTATTTTTAGCACAAATCATTCTCAATCTTTAGAAAATCAAAGCAATTCATATTTAATAAATAAACAAAAAGGAAAGAAAGCATTAAAGGAAAATTACAGCAAAAGTTTTAAAACATTTTAAAAAGTGCAAATGAGTCCAAAAAGAAAATAATTCAAAACTTGTTAACTCAAGATCTATTACATGGTAAGATTTTACATACCAAAAACGTTTTATTCTGAAGTGTTGATTCTTTTGCATATAGTAAAGGTACATTAATACATTAATTATAGGATCCACTAGTTAATGGTATCAAATAAATTTGGTCAAAAGTCAAAACCACTATTGTATTTAATTTATATTGAAAAAAAATCTTATTATTTACATTTTAGAAAGTATTGTGTTTGTTTGTTTATGCTTAAATTATAATTTAAGTTGTTCAAATTAGTCAAACATATTTTTTATCTATACACTTCGTAAGACATATAACTTACTACCAACTTATTATCCATACATTTAGTAGGATTCACAACTTATCATCATTTAAAAAATAATTTTAGTATCGTCAAACGTGCGAATGTGCCATATAAAAAGGAATCCTATTCGATTGTGTGTGTGTGTGTGTGTGTAAAAGGTATGCAACTCTGCATAAAAAAGAGAATAAAAAAAAAGACGGCTATATTGTTCTTTTTTCCTTTTCTTTTTCTTTGAATGTTTTAAAGTTGAAATATTGTGAATACATCGTACCTTAGCTACTAAAAATATCGTCTAAACATAGAGTACTTTTTGACCGAAAAAGTGTTAAAAGTCTAATTCGATATGAAATTTAATAAAAAATAGAAAATCTATTACCACTTGAATGAACGGTAGACACAATTAGTGGTGATTAATTGTCATTTTCATCAAGTTGCAATGGAATAAGTTATATCAAGAATAGAATAATAATATTCTTTTGGTCATAAATGTAAAAAAGAAAACATAATGAGGCACAATATAAATATGTCAAAAGTATGAGGGCTTTTCTAGAAGAATGACCTTTTCTGTGCCGCGGAGTAAACGTTTACCAATACGTTAGTACCAGAAGTCGCATCAAGTTTCCGCATGACTATTTCCTGCAAATTACAGAACTTGTATTGACTTTCTTATTTAATTTCTCTTGACAATTTGTCATTATATTTTTTCCTTAATTAACATAATGTTTATTTATTATTTTACGGGAGTTAATATTACATTACTCGTTAGCAGATTATAAATGTTTCCTTCAAATAATTTGTATAATTTTTTAATTAATAGAATATATAAATAAATTTTTAATTTACAATAATTCCTAAATCATTTTCAAAAATTTGTAATTTAACATTCTTTCGGACTTTTTATACAATCATTAAGGAACATTACATTTGTCAATACATTTCACAAGACCTTTTCAACAATCATTATATATTCCGTAACTCGACGCGCCGCTTGTTGAGGGCATGAAACACGAGAATCCTCTCTGAGAAGTCAAGAATGGCAATGGGGCGGGTTGACCCTACCCAACCCCATGAAATTTTTACCCCTCCCGCAACCTGCGAATTCGCTGGGCTGGGCTGGGCTGGGCTGGGCTGGGCAACCCTTTGACCCGCCAACCGTGCCCATAAATTTTTTTTTTTTTTTTGTAAAATTGAAAATAAATAATTAATAAAAAAAGAAATATAATTTTTTAAAAATATTTGTAGCAACAAAACAAAAAAAAATAAAAATACAAGATTGAAGTTGTGGGGTAGGGGTTGAGATTTATAGTTATAATTTCAACCCAAGTTCGATTCTTCTTTAGTCTATTTCTAGCAAAATTTTAATTTGTATTATATTTTATGATTTTACAAAAAAAATAAAAAATAAATTTGATGGGACAGGACGCGAGGCAGGGCAGGGCTACTCAGGACCCGTCCCTATTACCTGAATAAGCTAAGTAGAGTAGGGTAGGGTAGCTCGGGTCGGGTCGAATCGGGTCGGGGCGCGAATATTTTTGCCATATACATTCTCAATTTAGCACAGAAAAGCGCCATATACATTCTCAATTTAGCACACAGAAATGACTTCCAATTGAAGAGCTTTGGTACTCCATTTTTGAAGTTTTCACTCCAACTGGAGAGCTTTGGTACTCCATTTCTATGGACTCTATTTGAATATTTTAACTACTTATATTTAAAAAAAAATTGGTATGATTATTGCCGTGCAAACTTCTTGGAAAAGAAAATGATAAAAGATAAAAATTGAGAAATGTTATTTGTCAACACCACAACATTACGTGACATCAAATGATATGGACAATGAATTGAATTTCATGTCTCTACACTTTATTTTATTTATTATTTAATACTTCGTAACATGCCACGAAAATTAGTGTTAGTGGTGATAAATAACAATATTTATAAAATTTACAGTGCAAAACACACAAAAATACATAATTAAATATAATTTCTTACGTTGGGAGATAAAGAAAGTCGAATTACAATTGGGATGCCAAAACAATGAGTTCTTGGCAAGAAAGTTCTCAACAAGGCAAAACATAGAAAAAAACTTAAATAATATTTTAAATATATTTCTTTTACATCTCTAATTCTCTATCAAGCAATAGTATAAAGAATAAAGTCAGTAGTATCAATCCCGACACCTTTGGAACCAAAACGCCCCATCGGCGCTGAAACATCCCCGGTGGTGCTGCCGCCGGAGACACCTTCATAGTGATTGTGGTGGTGGTGATGGCTGTCGTCATGACTAGTTGGAGGGTGGTAGTACATCCGTGCAGTTTGAGGGCAGTGAGAATGAAACCTTGCAGCAATTCTCACACCCAAATCCAAAATCTCTATATATTTACTCATCTCTCTTTTGCTTCTTGAAGGAGAAAAAATGGAAAAAGAGAGAGAGAAGAAAAGGAAAACTGTGTGTATTTAGAAACGTCACAATTGTTTGAGCCCATCAAAGGAGAAGAATAACTTTGCTTGAACGAAACTTGGAGTCTATGTTGTGCTTTATATATAGCACTTTGTTCTGGTTGGTACCTTTCTTTGACATTGATACAAATTGGTGCATTTCATCCCCAATCTTTCAAAAAACTAATAAAAATACCCTTACTTTTATTTTTAGCACAAATCATTCTCAATCTTTAGAAAATCAACGCAGTTCATCTTTAAATAAACAAAAAGGAAAGAAAGCATTAAAGGAAAATTACAGCAAAAGTTTTAAAACATTTTAAAAAGTGCAAATGAGTCCAAAAAAAAAAATTCAAAACTTGGTAACTCAACATTTATTACGTGGTAAGATTTTACATACCAAAAACGTTTTATTCTCAAGTGTTGATTCTTTTGCATATAGTAAAGGTACATTAATACATTAATTATAGGATCCACTAGTTAATGGTATCAAATAAATTTGGTCAAAAGTCAAAACCATTATTGTATTTAATTTATATTGAAAAAAAAAACCTTATTATTTACATTTTAAAAAGTATTGTGCTTGTTTGTTTATGCTTAAATTATAATTTAAGTTGTTCAAATTAGTCAAACATATTTTTTATCTATACACTTCGTAAGACTTATAACTTATTACCAACTTATTATCCACACATTTAGTAGGATTCACAACTTATTATCACTTAAAAAATAATTTTAGTATCGTCAAACATGTGAATGTGCCATATAAAAAGGAATCCTATTCGATTGTGTGTGGGGTTTTTTTTTTTTTATTATTATTTTGGTGTGTGTAAAAGGTATGCAACTCTACATAAAAAGGAGAATAAAAAAAAAGACTGCCATATTGTTCTTTTTTCCTTTTCTTATTCTTTGAATGTTTTAAAGTAGAAATATTGTGAATACATCGTACTTTAGCTACTAAAAATCTCGCCTAAACATAGAGTACTTTTTGACCGAAAAAGTGTTAAAAGTCTAATTCGATATGAAATTTAATAAAAAATAGAAAATCTATAACCACTTGAATGAACGGTAGACACAATTAGTGGTGATTAATTGTCATTTTCATCAAGTTGCACTGGAATAAGTTATATCAAGAATAGAATAATAATATTCATTTGGTCATAAATGTAAATAAGAAAACATAATGAGGCACAATATAGATATATCTAAAGTATGAGGGCTTTTCTAGAAGAATGACTTTTTCTGTGCCGCGGAGTAATCGTTTACCAATACGTAAGTACCTGTACCAGAAGCCGCATCAAGTTTCCGCATGACTATTTACTGAAAATTATAGAACTTGTATTGACTTTCTTCTTTAATTTCTCTTGACAATTTGTCATTATATTTGTTCCTTAATTAACATAAATTTTATTTGTTATTTTACGGGAGTTAATATTGCATTAGTCGATAGCATATTAAGACTTGATTTGATATTGCTGTGCATTTAATAGAATCAGTTTCTGTTGTGTTGCAGAAAAAATCAGCTGTGGAAAAAATCATGTAAGTGTTTGGTAAACTTTTGTTTCAAAATTGTTGTTGTTACCACCCGATTATGATAAGGCCTCTACGTCAGCAAAAGCCCAACAAGATTCCCATGTATAGGCACAGTAAGGGCCTCGTAAATTCTTAAAGGGGCTTCGGAGGCCCACCAGACACCTTAGCCTTCTGCAGTTAGGTTGCCGCGAGGCCCATTAAGGGCCTCGGCATTCCATACCGAACCATAGGGTCTCGCAGGGCTCCGTATCAACCTGGACTGGCAGATAACACGATATTCTGGAATGACCAGAGAGATAATTAAAGACATTTTGCATTAGTTTGGCGCACGGATCCTCACGAGGAAACAGAATCATAATCTCCTAAAATCATATAACGTGATAAGCTCAAATAAAGCAGAGTCAATCTTGGAGATTGCCTGAACAAGGAAGGATCCTTATCTCATAAGGAATGAGGATCTGATCGAATAACTGATTGATTGGTTACCTAAATCAGTGAGGACTCTTGCGCTATAAGTATGACGTCTCCAGTTGTTCCAATGTACGCTCTTTTTGCACTTAAAATCTCACACTAAACTCTGCTCAAATCTCTGCCTGCTTGTTTCTCCCACACTCAATTACTTTCGCCCCCCATGTATTGCTCTAATACCTGCAGTTGACTTGATCGTCGGAGTACCAACGATCGCCGGACCCTTTTCCCCTGGAGATCTTGGTGCCTAACGATTGTCTAAGTGTGCAGGTAACATACAGGTTGGCAGAGGAGTGACTGGAGATCTGTTGGCATGTGGACATTGCAGGTTCCGACGTCAACAGTTGTATGTTTCAAAAGCAGCATTTGAGCATTTGGTAAACAAAAGTGATTTATTGCTGTAACGGTATTAAATTATTAAAAAAGATATTGATTATAATAATGTTATTTTGCATTATTATTATTATCACGAGTGGTAAAATTCATTTTTTTCCTAATCAAATATTTTTTAACAAGATATTGCATTCATTATTATTATTTTAAAATAAAAATAATAAAAACATAATACATTTCAAATTTTATAAAACTTACAAAATAAAAGTATAGTCATATAGTGCAAAAATTAATTAAATTTATATTATTTTCTATTATCCAACTTGCATCAATTCAGTTTCTCAAATGAGTATTAAAAGAATTAGTTTAATTAATTAAGGGTCAAATGAGTATTTTAATAATATATAAATGAAAAAGCTAAAAGTAGAATCTGAAAAGTTGTCATTTTGTTGTTTCTCAAAATTTATTGCCAGGTGTGTCAGATTATTTTATAATCACTTTTAAAATTTTTGTCAAATGCCTAAATCAACTTCTAATTGTTTGATAATCAGAAATTGGACTCCAAAATCAATCCTAAACGGGGCCTAATAATGTTTCATTAAAATAATTTGTATAATTTTTTAATTAATAAAATATATAAATAAATTTTTAATTTACAAGAATTCCTAAATCATTTTTAAAAATTAGTAATTAAACATTCTTTCGGACCTTTTATACAATCATTAAGGAACATTAAATTTGCTAATACATTACATAAGACCTTTTCAACAATCATTATATATTCCCTAACTCTGCGCTTCGCTTGTGAGGGCACGAAACACAAAGATCCTCTCTGAGAGGATAAGGATGACAATGGGACGGGTCGGCCCTGCTCCGCCCCATGAAATTTTTACCTCGCCATGCGACCCTCGAATTTGCATGGCGGGGCGGGGCGGGGCGGGGCCGTGCCCACAATTTTTTTTTTTTGTAAAATTGAAAAAAAATAATTAAATTTTTTTTTTCAAATATTTGTAACAAACAAAACAAAAAAGAAAAAAAATACAAGATTGAAGTTGTGGTGTAGGGGTTGATATTTATAGTTTATGATTTCAACCTGAGTTCGATTTTTCTTTAGTCTATTTCTAGCAAAATTTCAATTTGTATTATATTTTATAATTTTACAAAAATAAAAATAAAATTGATGGGACGGGACGGGACGCGAGGCGAGGCAGGGCTACCCCAAACCCGCCCCTATTACCTGAATAAGCTAAGTTGGATAGGGTAGCTCGGCTCGGGGCGGGGTGCGAATTTTTTTGCCATCCTACCGCTAAAAGATAAATCAATCCATACGGGTACTCAGGAGGTCAATTAGAAGGAAAAGGCAACTCTCGTCCCCAGAGGAGGTATATTGAACATATCCCTAAAAGGGATATGAGAGGTAGAGAGCTAAGATTAAAGACTTTGAAAAAGGTTCTATAGAGCTCTCTAACAAAAATTAACTCAAGTAAGCTATTGTTAATAGACAGCCTCTTTGGACTTTCCTGGCTGAAATCAGTGCTACTGATCCTTCTCCTTGGCTAGTTGTTGGAGATTTTAATAGCATTTTAACTTGTGAAGAAAGATGCAATGGTTCGGTGGCATCCTTCTATAAAATGAAAGACCTGGTTGATTGTTGCTTGGTTACAGGTCTCTCAGATTTAAGATCCAAGGGGTGTTTTTACACTTAGAACAATAATTCTGTTTGGAGTAAAATGGACAGGGCTATGGTTAACTCCAGCTGGTTGCTGGCCGGTTTCTTTGCTGAGGCAGACTTCCTGCCACCTTTGTGCTTTTCAGACCATTCTCCTTGCATTATTTCACTCTTTCATCAACTTGTAAATAGGGGGAAAAGTTTTAAATTCTTCAACATGTGGGCCACTGATCAGGATTTATGTGATATTGTGATTAATAGATGGGTTGAACAGGTTATTGGTTCAAAACAATTCATCTTATGCCGAAAACTTAAACGATTAAAGTCCCCTCTTAAGTCCCTTAACAAAGCCTGCTTTGCGCACATCTCTTCTAGAGCGGAAAATGCAAGAAATTCTCTTTCCATTGCACAACTGGAGCTTCATGATCAGCCTGCAAATGATAATTTATAGATTCATGTCGCTGGGTTACGTAAACAGGTTGTTTTTCTTTCAGAGGCTGAAATGTGCTTCTATGTTCAGCAGGCAAAGACAAAGTACGTTATCAATGCCGATAGGTTCACTAAATGCTATCATGCAATTGTCAAACGAAATATTAAGCGAAACCATATTATCTCTATTCAGAAGCAGAATGGATCTTTCACCTCGTCTCTACAGCAGGTTGGGGATGAATTTGTCAATTACTATCTTCAGCTTCTAGGTTCGGATAGTGTTTGTGAGGCTGCTTTAGACCACGTTCTATTCAATGGACCTTTGGTCTCCCTGAACAATCAGATGATCTTCTTAAAGATATCTCGCGTCTTAAAATTAAAGAAGATTTGTTTGACATCGGTGAAGACAAATCACCAGGGCCAGATGGTTTTTCTTCATGCTTCTTCAAGAAGTCCTGGCATATTGTGGGAGATGATCTCTGTGAGGCAGTCACTGAATTTTTCAGGTCAGGAAAACTTCTTAAGCAGATCAACCATACTAGTATTGCTCTCATTCCAAAATTGAATCATGCTCATTCAGTTGGAGACTTCAGGCCCATTTCTTGCTACAATGTTGTGTATAAGGTTATTTCTAAAATTCTTGCGAACGGGGTGGCTGGAATTCTTGACAGTCTGGTGGATCAATCGCAGTCAGCATTCGTGAAAGGCTGAAATATGATCGAAAACATTCATCTTGCTCAAGAATTACTTAGACAATACAATTGTAAGCGTATCTCACCTAGATGTGTTCTCAAAATTGACTTGAAAAAAGCTTATGATATGGTTAATTGGGAATTCCTTCGGGCTGTGTTGGTGGGACTTAGTTTTCCTCCCATTTATGTCAACTGGATTATGGAATGCGTCACTACAACTTCCTTCTCCATTGCGGTTAATGGCAACCTTTTTGGTTTCTTTAAAGGCAAGAGAGGCCTCCGACAAGGTGATCTGCTTTCCCCGTTCCTTTTTGTTCTATGTATGGAATATCTTTCGAGATCCCTCAAATCGAACACGGCTACAAACAGCGATTTTAACTTCCATCCTAAATGTGGAAGTCTTAACATTACTCACTTGGCTTTTGTGGATGATCTCATGTTATTTGCTAGAGGTGACCCCTTCTCGGTATCGATACTTATGAATACACTCACACATTTTGGTGAAAGGTCGGGCCTAGTGGCAAATTCGATGAAATCTGCGTTATATATAGTTGGGATTTGTGGGTAGGACCTTAACGACATCAAAGAACTTACAGCCTTTCCAATTGGTTCCATGCCTTTTCGTTACCTTGGTGTACCTCTTGCGGTGGAGAGACTTAGAGTGGTACATTTTGCACCATTTATTGATAAAGTGGCGGGTTACATCAACTTATGGACGAGTGCATTCATGTCTTATGCTGGACGGGCAGAGCTTATTCGGGCCGTTTTACAAGGAGTTGAATGCTTTTGGCTATCTATTTTCCCCATACCATCTACGGTTATTGATCGGATTACAAGACTTTGTCGTTCTTTCCTTTGGGGTTTTAAAAAACCGCTGGTTGCATGGAAGGATGTTTGTCTTCCTAAGGCGGAAGAAGGATTGGGTTTTAGGGACATTAAGTGCTGGAATTCAGCATTACTCTCCAAATCCCTTTGGAACTTCCATGAAAAGAAAGACTCTCTATGGGTTCGATGGATACATCAAGTATACTTGAGGGGATGCTCGGTCTGGGAATGAAATCCTAAGAAATCGGACTCGCCATTGCTTAAAAGAATCTGGGCCATTAAAGATCAAATCTGTCTCGCTGAAGGAGACGCGCAGGCAGCAGCGAGCATGCTGCATTTTCTGAATTCAAGGGCTGTTTCTCGTCTTTCACATGCTTATGACTACTTTCGAACTAGGCAGGCTGTTAAACTTTGGGCCACGGATATTTGGAGACCCTACTTATCTCCAAAACACTCTTTTATCCTTTGGTTGACAGCAAAGTCTAAATTATTAACGAAAGATAAATTGCATTTCTTGGACATCAACAGGGAATGTGTTCTTTGCGAGGCTGAGCAGGAATCCATTGATCATCTTTTTTTCCAATGTCGTTTTAGCAATGATGTTTGGACTGCTATTAGAGGTTGGCTTCATATATCCAGATCTATGTCTACTATTGCGAGCTCGTTGAAATGGATTAAAAAGGAAGGACGCGGAACTACCTGGATTAGTAAAGCAAAGAGGGTTGCTTTGGCGGTTACGGTTTATCTTCTATGGATGGCCAGAAACAAGTGCGTTTTTGAGGATCTTATAACCAACCCAGATACAGTGGTTCGAAAAATCAAAATACATGTATACAGAGTTTTGTTTTCTTTGTATCCAAATGTTCTGATTAATTTTGGGTATGTATTCTAGGTTTCTTTTTGGCATTGTTATTTTCCTTTTGTGCCCAGGTATGCCTGGTGTATTTTGTCTCCTTTCTTTATTTTGATTGCCATTCTTTTGTATAGGCAACTTCATTTCGTGCTTTTTATTTTGATTGTGCCCGGGTATGCCCGGTGTAACTGTACATTTCTTTGATCGATTTATATATTTACATTTCCGATAAAAAAAAGAGATACTTTTTAGAGGACCTCCAATAGCATAAAAATTATTAAAAAGGCTCTGGCTCAGTAGTTAAGGCCATCTTCAACTCATATCTTTAAATTGATGCAACTTCTACACTAAAATAGTGCAACTTTCATACCATATTCATATGTAATCTCCAATCCATTACTTCAAATTTTGCACCAAATGATTATTGCTTATTCTCATATATTTATATTTTTAATTCTCAACAATAATTTATTTTAAAAATTATTTAATTATATAGTGTATTATATTAAATGTATAAAATTTAAAATACATTTATTTACCATAATTATTGCATTCATTAAAAAAAATAAGAAAATGTATGATACTCAATATCACAATTTAAAAAAATATTTAACATCAAAAATAAAATAAAAATTGGACAGATACAAATATCCAAAAAAACAAACATAAAACATAATTAAAAATAATAATCAAATTAAAATTAAATATAAATCACTTTATATCACAAAAATAATAAAATGATTGTCAATAAGGACACAAAAGAAAAAACAAATTTTTGTACAATAATAGAAGGACAAAATTAGAATTATATCTTACACCAAACCCATCTTCAAATAAACAGTGCTGTGCCATATACATTCTCAATTTAGCGCAGAGAAATGGCGTCCGATTGGAGAGCTTTGGTACTCCATTTTGAAGTTTTCACTCCAATATAGCGCACAGTTGGAGATGCCCTGAGAAAAGAATCGTTGCCCCCCTAGCCCCTGGGGGGGAAATTATTAGTTAATAGTTAAGTTTTTTAATATTTAGGGGGGTGTCCCTGACTCAGATTTTAAAAGATTTCTTAATATTTATGAATTCTCAAAAATTTCATGAATTTGAATAGAATTCCATGGAATTATAAGATTTCAATATCATTCTATACTATAGATTTTAATAAATTCTCAAGGATTTCTATAGATTTTCATAAATTTGCAATCTTTTGATGAAAAATCATAATTTTACCTATACAATTACTCAAATTTCAACTTGGAATAAAGAAAATTTTAAAATTCCACGTACCATTGCACTATTTTCTTTGTTATGAATAGACTAATGCCCTTAAAAAATAAAAATATTAATAGACCACTAATTTATGTCCACTATTACAAAAAAATAAAAAATAAAATTGCCTTTAAATGTGACATGCTCATATGGATTGCTGTAATTATTTCAACCACAAATAACAAAAGTAATATGTTTTAATACCATAATAAAAAACTTTTACTTCAAAGAATTTAATAGAAGACATTTCTATCACTCTTCATTCACATCGTTCACGTTATCCCTCCACATTTCTAATGCTATATTAGCTCTCCATTCATTTGCATGCTCTCTTTGTTACTCTTTAGTTTCAAAAATATCATCATCCTCTTCAAATCCTGCTAATGATGGAGATGAAGCTTTATTGTTTGGTTCAACAGGAAATTCATCAGAACAACACTCCTTGCGAAAAAAATTGTGCAATCCTGCACAAGCTAACACTAGCTCTGCTTGTGTTCTAAATAGATATGGAGGTGCCGATTTAAAAATAGTGAATCGCGATTTGAATATGCCAAAAATTTTCTCGATTACATTTCTCAAGGAAGCATAACGAAGATTGAATACTTCATTAGCATTTTTAGGATTACAACCTTGGCTATCAAAATCTTGGAGATGATATCGAACACCTCGAAATGGAACTAAGAATTGACGACGATTTACAAATCCACAATCCACTAGAAAATATTTACCGGTAAATACATAAATCGTATGTAATATTGATCTCGTGTAAAAGAAAAAGATAGAGTGTTACTCCGGACAAAAAACGTATAACTTATAACACAATTCAAAAAACCAAAAAAAAAAAGTACAAACCTTGTAGTACTTTAAGTCCATTTCTTCTTACTAACGCGTCATTTAGTAGTTTTGAATCATGAGCTGAACCTTCTCATCTACTAAGGATATAAATGAATTCCAAATCAAAGTTGCAAGTTGCCAATACATTTTGTGATAATGTTCCGTGGCGATTGCGATAGCTGCTCACGTCACGTCCTGATATCATAGCCGGTATATGTGTACCCTCAATAGCTCTAACACAATCCTAAATAAATAAAATCTTTTCAAAATAATTTCTATACGAATATAAAAAAGCGAAAGCTTGCTCTACTCTACCAAATAAGTAATTGTTATAAACAATGTTGTACAATTTACCTTAAAATAAGGACAAAATCTTGTACTTCTTCTTATTTTACTTGGTACTGTAGATCCAGGTTTGACCATCATATCAGATGTAATTGTGTTCAAAGCCTTCAAAATTTTGTTGAAATTTCTACTAGATGTAGAATGTACTCGACCAAACGTCTTTCGAGTAAGACAATATCGAGAATTTTGACCAACGGTAGGTAAGAATGTTGCAAGCATTTCTTCAACACATATATCGTGTATCTTGTAGAGGTGGTTTTTCTCTAATGATAATGCAAAGCTTTAAAAACACATTAGGATACATCATATACATCTTTCTGAAGTGCCCCGGATCTTCTTTCAATACCTTATGAATGTAATCATATCCAATAGTAGTAATTGATCGTCGAACTGGACGTTCTATATGTTCATCACATATGATAACCATTAACCGACTTAACATTTGAAGTATTGCTTGAAGTGCCATTAAAACTAACTTGATAATTTCATCAAATTCTTCCTCAATTCCTTGTTCTGTTTGTTCTTCCATTCCTTTTCCTAAAATACATACACAAAAAGGATCATTATGTTAATATTGGTTAAATAATTAGTTAGTTTGCTGGGTTAGTTAGTTATATTTCTGTTCAATAAAAGATGAGGTGTCACTCTCTTATTGGTAGGAACTTTTTCTCCTTCAAATATATATATTGTACTCAGCATACAGAAATGGCGTGAAGTAAGAAATGAAATTTATCTGAACTTCTTTCTCTGTGATTTGTTCATGGTATCAAAGCAATACGATTAGAGGGACAAAATGATTCATCTCAACTTTAATTAAGGAAATCATCTTGCTGATTTCACCATGGGAGATGCTAAAAATGCAGAGACAGGTGCAAAGGAGCTTGGGAAGAACTATAATGGAGATCCACTCTTCCTCCAAGGATCGGATCACATGAATGATGTTAGTTACTTCACCTCTCATAGGAAACAATTATTTGAGCTGGAATAGATCCATGAAAATTGCTTTGGGCGCGAAGGTAAAGCTGGATTTCATAAATGGAAATCTCAAAATTCCAAATGAAGATTCGCCCAACTTTGAGCAATGGAAATGCGTTGATTGTATGGTGATTTCGTGGATTCTAAGCTCAATTTCAAAAGATATAGTAGATGCCTTCATATATGCCACTTTTGCGAAGGATCTATGGCAGGAACTTGAAGAAAGGTTTGGAGAATGCAATGGGCCCCTTCTCTATCAGTTACAAAGGGAAATCAGCAGTATCACTCAAGGAAGCATGAGTGTAGTTGTGTATTACACAAAATTGAAGAAATTATGGGATGAATATGCCTGTTTAATGCCCACTCCCTCATGTACCTGTGGAGCAGCAAAGGAAGTAACAGAGATTAACACTTTTAACAAATTGATGTAGTTTCTTATAGGATTAAATGACTCTTTTGATCACATAAGAAACCAAATTCTTTTGATGGACCCAATACCTAATGTAAACAAGGCATATTCAATGATATTGAGGGTTGAAAAGCAGAAGGATGTGCACCATATATTTCCTGAGATCAGTGATAACACAGCAATGATGACAAGAATGCAGAATTTTGATAGGGATGGTTCTGGAAGAGGTGGATTTGGAAAGGGATATTGGGGAGGCAGAGATGGATCAAGCAAGGGAAGAGGAAGTTACAAAAGAATGGGTAATGAGGAAAAGGATGGTCATCATTGTGATTATTGCAACATGAATGGACACACAAGGAATACTTGCTTCAAAATTCATGGATACCCAGATTGGCACAAGAATTTGAAGAAACAGAAGGCTAAAATCTCAAATCAAAATGGCAGAGCTGTGGCAAATATGGCAAATACACCTTTAGACCTAGATGAAGAAAGGCATGATATGAAGGACAAAATAATTTCACAAAGCACTAACATATCAGACCTAATTCAGCAAGAGTTGGTGAAGTTCATGAAATGAAAAGTGCAGTTGGAAAACAGCAACTATGTGAATTTTGCACATCTAGGAGATTTTGCAGGTAGTAATACTTTCCAACATGTGTTTACTTTGCTTGATAATTTGAAATCTGGAACCTGGATTATAGATACTGGTGCTAGCAATCATATGTGCACTGATTTACATCTTTTACATAACTCCAAACCTATTCAAGACCTCACACCTGTATACCTACCTGATGGCTCAATTAAAGAAGTGAAACACACTGGTGATAACATCTTAAATCAAAGGATATGTCTCACAGAAGCACTACATGTCCCAAGTTTCAAATTCAACTTACTATCTGTACCTAAATTAGCCCAAACTGCCCAGATAAAATTCATATTTTATCCTTCATATTGTCTTCTGCAGGACCTGGAGAGTGAGGAGATTTTGGCTGTTGGGAAGTTAGTTGGAAGACTATATATACTTGACAAATCTTGTTTACAGAATACAAATTGCAAATTTATGACTCCTGCTTTACCAACTTTGTATTCAGATTCTCAGAATGACATAAATAAAGCTTGCACCAATACTCTTTCTGATTGGCACAATAGACTTGGACATGCCTCTCCTTCTATTTTAATGCATTTAGATTTTTTAAAACCTCTGTCTGATGTTCATGAGTTTGCAGCGTTGAAGGAGTGTGATGTGTATCATAAAGCTAAACAACATAGACTACCTTTCATGAAGAGTTCTATTCATACCAAAACCATTTTCGAATTAATCCATGTAGATGTGTAGGGACCTTATAGGAAATATTCTCTTACTGGAACTCCCTTTATGTTGACTGTTGTGGATTATTATAGTAGATCAACTTGGGTGTTTTTACTGGTACATAAAAGTCAAGTCCCAAACATCTTGAAAGGATTCTTTGCCATGATCAATACACAATTTGACACTAAGGTGAAATGTATTAGAAGTGACAATGGGATTGAATTCACTAGCCTTGAATGCCAACTCTTGTTCCAATCTCTTGGCATTCTTCACCAAAAATCATGTGTCTATACTCCCCAACAAAATGGAGTGGTTGAAAGAAAACACAAACAACTATTGCAAATTGCTCGTTCTTTGATGTTTCAATCCAACCTACCTAGCAAATTCTGGTCCCATTCTATCCTAATGGCCACATTTATTATTAACAGGCTCCCTAGCTCTGTCATTCAGTGGCAAACACCATTTGAAATCTTATTTGGACATAAACCTGATTTTTCCTTCCTCAAGCCATTTGGTTGTTTAACTTATGCAACCAATACCAAACCTAACAAAGAAAAGTTTGATCATAGAGCCTCAAAATGTGTATTTATTGGGTATAATCCTAGCTAAAAGGCTTACAAATTGTATAATCTTGATACACATCAGATCATCCTTTCTAGAGATGTCCATTTCTATGAGCATACTTTTCCCTACCTCAATCATCCTCAGACCCATGTTTCCATATCTTTGCCATTAGTTTCAAATGATGATCAATATAACTCCACCTCTGTTGAAGATCAAATTCATTCACCATCTCAAAATATTACCTCTGTTGAAGATGATCTATATAACTCTCTCCAAGACCAAGTCTCAGATCTTCCCTTGTATCCTTCCCAAATTGAGCCTACTGATAATCCCAATGTTGATCAAGCGACTCCTAACATTTTATCAAAAATAAGTTCAAGATTAAAAACCACACCAACATGGTTAAAGGATTTTGTCACAAATTTGGTTATCTCTACACCTGTTAATCCAGCTGACACTTCAAACTCACCACCAACTTTTCCCTATATTACTAATCCCACTTTTTCAAATGCATATAAGTCATTTCTAGCCAAATGTATCTATTATCCAAGAGCCTACATCCTATTATCAGGCAAGTAAACATTCAGATTGGATATAAGCTATGGCTAAGGAAATTACTGTCCTTGAAAATAATTAGACCTGGGAACTGACTGCTTTACCACCAGGTAAGAAAGCAATTAGGTCAAAATGGGTTTACAAGGTCAAGTTGAATCCTGATGGTTCTATGGAAAGACTGAAAGCTAGACTTGTGGCTAAGGGCTATCATCAACTTCCTGGTATTGACTACACTGATAGCTTCTCTCCTGTGGCCAAACTAGTCACTGTTAGAATAATTCTAGCCATTGCCACTGCAAAATTTTGGCAATTACATCAGCTGGACATTAACAATGCATTTCTACATGGTCATCTAGATGAAGAGGTATTCATGTTGCCTCCAGAAGGTTACAAAAAGGCTACACCAGGGAAGGTTTGCAGGCTTAAGAGGAGCTTATATGGGTTGAAACAAGCTTCTAGACAATGGAACAATGAATTCTGTACTAAACTAAAGGCTTTTGGTTTTATACAGTCACCTCATGATCATTGCCTATTCATTAAGCATAATTCAAATTTCTTTCTTGTTCTCTTAGTCTACATGGATGATGTTTTATTGACTGGTAATGATGAGGCTGAAATCACAAAAGTGAAGCAGTACTTACACCATACATTTACCATCAAAGACCTTGGACATGCTAAGTATTTTTTGGGTTTAGAAATTGCAAGAGATGTTACTGGAACCTATATTAACAAGAGGAAATATACCTTGGATATTCTACAAGATGCTGGCCTAACAAGAGCTAAACCTTCTCTCACTCCTCTCCCTAGAGATACCATACTTACTGATGACTATGGTATCCTCCTTCCTGAACCAGATAAATACAGGAGACTTGTTGGAAGATTATTATATCTGAATTTGACTCATCCAGACATCACATTTTTTGTCCAGCAACTTAGCCAATTTGTCAACTCTCCTACTCTCACTCATTGGGAAGCAGCTATTCACCTTTTGAAGTATCTTAAAGGGTGTCCCTCAAAGGGTTTATTCTTTCCAACAGAAAATGACTTCAAATTGCAGGGCTATTGTGATGCTGATTGGGCCTCTTGCCTTCAAACAAGGAAGTCTATCACATGTTATTGCATCTATCTTGGCAATGCTTTGGTTTCTTGGAAGACAAAGAAACAAACTACAATCTCCCGTTCATCTGCTGAGGCTGAATATAGAAGTTTGGCTGCCACTGTTTGTGAACTTCAATGGTTATCTTATATTCTTACTGATTTACATGTTCCCATCTCTCTTCCTATACCTCGTTGGTGCGACAATCAGGCTGCACTTCACATTGTAGCTAACCCCATCTTCCATGAACGTACCAAACACCTGGAGATAGATTGTCACTTGGTTCGCAAGAAGTTCAAGGATGGTTTTGTTCTACTACAACACATCTCCTCAAAACAACAACTTGCAGATCTGTTTACCAAGACCTTGGCTACACCTCAGTTTGCATATCTCCTCTCCAAGTTGGGCTTGCTTGATATTCACCAAGCTCCAACTTGAGGGGGGACGTGCTAATATTGGTTAAATAATTAGTTAGTTTGCTTGGTTAATTAGTTACATTTCTGTTCAATAAAAGATGAAGTGTCACTCTCTTATTGGTAGGAACTTTTTCTCTTTCAAATATATATATTGTACTCAGCATACAGAAATGGCGTGAAATAAGAAATGAAATTTATCTGAACTTCTTTCTCTGTGATTTGTTCAATCATAATATACATAAAAAACAAGTTCATGCTACGAACATAAGAAATCAACTATACGATAAATATAACAAATTGTCCATAATCAAATCAAAGTTTAAAAAAATAACTCTATTCGAAGTTTCGTCAAAGTTACAAACCAAATAAAAAATTAAACAAAGTAATCTAAAATCACATTATCTTGAAGAATTAAAATTGTTAGCCTTCATGTTGCACGGTGATGAAATCCAAAATTTTCACATATTGATCTTGGTTGTAGAAAACAAAATAGAAGATGAATAAAAACGCAAAAAATGGCAAAATAGAGCACTATATGATTCTGTTTGATCTCCACCAAAACTTCTTGCAATGCTAGAATCGGAAATTTTCGGGTTCAAATCAGAATCTAGCAAAATATTGTTGGTTTTGAGATCTCTATGAATAATTCTTAATCTAGAGTCCTGGTGAAGGTAAAGAAGTCCTGGTGAGGGTTTAAAAACCATCTTTTTGCATAGATTTATCACAAAAGTTGGCACTTAAATTGTGGTAAATGAGTTGGAGAATGGCATGTTACATGTATATATATCAGCATAGGTTTCATTAAAAAATTTATTATCGGTTTCATGAACTAACATGTCTTATTGCAGAGGCATTCAGATAAATTACTATCTCAAAAACCAAAATAATTAGAATTGGGTGTCACTGAAACAATTAATTGTCACCAAAGTCCAAACCGAAAGAGAAACAGAAAGAACTACAGTGATGCAACACAGTTTTTTAACCAATCTTCAATACAAATAGAGCACAAAACGAAAGTGAGAAATTTGTTACCGTCGAAGGTGAGAAATAAACAACAAAAAATAGAAAAAGTTACCGTCGAAAGTGAGAAATTTGTTCGGATGATAAAGAAACCTTGACAATCCCTCTTAGAGAAAGCTGTAAAAGCGGTGAGAGGAGAGAAGCGAGAAGTAAAGTAGAGAGGCGTGAGAGGATGTGGGTTGATGTTTTGATATTCTGACTAGAATTTATAAGGAATTTGGTATTTATATTTATGGGCTCGAAATCCATTAAATTTTGTTCAAATTTTCTAATTAATGAAATCTTTAGAAATTTACTAGTTATTATGACACCTAAATTTCTAAAGAATCTATTTAAATATAAGTTGGGAACACGTATATTTAAATAGAATTTATTAAAATCTAAGTTGATGACACTTATATTTAAACAGAATTTATTAAAATCTAAATTGGGGACACCTAAACTTATATGAATTTTTAAAATTCACTCAAATATGATTTGAAGACACCCCCTTTAAATTTGCTACACCGATTTAGTTAAATGGAAAATTGAGTATTTTTGTTCGGGGCTTTTGAATTTCTTGTGTGTAATTTGGTTAAATCTATGAATTTCAATTTGATCTTTGGATTATATTAGCTTTTGAGTGTTTTTATGAAAAGGAAGGCTATTTGCCTATTTCATTGTTAGTTTTCGATTTCATATAACCGTTGATTCATGAATTAGAAAGGAATAATAGTCTATGTGTGTTTTACTTATAAGTGATTTTTTTACTTATAGGCAATTTTTATAAGTAAATTGGATTGATTACCAAACTTTAATTCGTCTAATCATTGAACTTTTATTTATTTCTAATATTAGACTTATTATCACTCTGTTAACTATCGATCGTCACTAAATTTACTGTTTCAATTCTACATGGACGTTAAAATTTGATAGTAATTTGACGTGTCTTATCTTAGGCCTAAACTTCATTGTAACATTATACAGAGCATACCATAACCTGTCCCTAATGTACAAATAGGCTCTTCAGAATTGTCAAAACATGTTATCCTACATCATATAAATCATCTAACAGCTTCTGGAGCAGAGTTGCAATAAGGTGTGTGCAAACAAACTAACTTGGTGCAAGTCAGGCACACGCTAGCAAAGACGACACCAACGATGAGCCCAAATATGCTCTTACGTTTATCTAACTTAACAGCTCGTTTGACAATGCTAGCGAAACATGGAAATAATCCCCCACATGCAAAGACCATCACATGGTCGAGGCCACTGTAGTCAATTCCAGCAAGTATCGCTCCGATTGCAGATGATGGGCCCATGAACCCAATAAAAGCAGCCGATAAAAGGGAAGCATGCCAGCTGTCAGTTGCCCCGTAAATGCAGCTAGCTACAGCAGCACCCCGAGGAAATCCATGGAGAGAAACAGGAAGGACCATGTGCCGGCCAAGCCCATAAGCTTTAGGTGCAGCCACTCCTAATGCAAGACCCTCGGATAGGGCGTGGAGGGCAACAGCCACACAAGCCAATATTGACTGTAGAGTTAGTGCACTAACTGAAAAGCCAGTGACAGCAGATAATGAATTTGCTGACGTCTTTTTACGGATTCCAAGCTTCATAGTAACGGAGGTAGATAAATGAACAAATACCGATCCCGTCCCAAACAAAAACAGGAGGGGAAATATCCCCATCTTGGAAGATAGTAGTAGTTGCAGCGGTCTCCAGGCACCAAGAACAAAGGCAATTCCGGAGGCCACGCCAGTTAGGAGAGCATGCTGAAGACGAAAAGTAAGAGCAAATGCAACAAGAGCAATTCCACCAAGCAATGGACCTAAACCGAAAAGTAGGGAAATAAAGAAGCCAGAAGCATCCTCCGCACTGCAGTTTAAAGCAATTTGGTTAAATGACAGGTAGATTTCACCAAGCTAAATTCCACAGACTAGGCAATTTTGTTTTTTATAGAGTTCAGATTAAGCAATTATACAACAGAATTCCTGTGGGTGGAATCCTCTTACCCTGTTTTCGACGACGGGCCAGCATTCCACTCAATAGCAACCATCACTTTCTATATAATTCAACATAATCATAATCCATTCTAAGGAAAGAGGTCTAAGTCCAAAGTTTTCACGGTTACAGTGCCATGAATTCTAACACCTTATTTTCTCAAGTTTAGTTATATTAAATTATCAACGCACTGGAATAATGAGTCAAAATTCTGAAAAAATTTCATGCATTCTCAGATTCATGTTAATTCGGCGTGATTTGCCTATACGTGATGCCAAATCTAAACATATAAACTTCATATTTTTTTATCTTTATTTTGACATGTTACACTTGCATATATCAAAGCTACAGAGACATAGGAGCAAATATAGTCCTTTCTGCTTAATTTTTCTCTAAATAAAAGCTCAATCAAAAGCTGGCTAAGATAAGCATCCTTATCTTGCCATTAGAGTTGTCTTGACCTGTGCCAACTTCCCCGATCCATAGTTTAATGCAGGTTGGTATACATATTATGATAAGTATGTACCTCCAGGATACCACAGAAAGAAGAGTGGTGTAAGAGAAGGCTTTTTCTAAATAAAAAGCTCAATCAAGAGCTGGCTAAGACAAGCATCCTTATCTTGCTGTTAGATTGTCTTGAACTGTGCCAACTTCCGTGATCCATTTTAATTCAGGTTGGTAAATATTATGTTAAGTATGTACCTCCTGATACCAGAGAAAGAAGAATGGCGTAAGAGAGGGCAAGACATCCTATCCCAAGGCTACTGCACTACTTCAAGTCAAGATTTTCAGAACATAATGGGGAAGCATAAAAACAATAATGAATATTCAGAGAATTTGCTATCTCCAATCAAAGTCACTCTGCAAGCAGGCAGTAAACACACAACCCAGTAAAAATCTGCACCCACGCACACACAAAACAAAGAACGTGGAGGGAGACAGAGCTCACTTGAAGTTGTGGCTAAGATGCTCAAATACTGCACCCAGAGCTTCCATGAATGCCACAGAAAGTGTAGCTGCCGATGCTACATGCGAAGGAGAAGCTTCCTACAGCCCAAATGATAGAAAAAACCGAATTGAAGTCAAGAGCCAAAATTTGACTAGTGTGTTAGAGATAGACTCAGAAATGGTATAACAGATCCAAATGAGATCTCAACATTAATGTGTTGTTAAGATCAAATCAGTACGAACTGGATCGTCATTCTTCTTTTCTGTTTTGTTTTCTCCCTCTACCATGTAGGGAAGGGAAATGAAGTGAAGCGAAAACTTGCCACTAAGTAAAAAAATAGAAGAGCCGTGTTGAATAAGTAAATCTTTTTTCTATTAAATAATCATAAAATATAAAAGCAGGTATACTTTAGGAATAACTATTATTAACCACTGCAATAGTTAAGCTGTTCTGGCGACAACTCTGGCATACAAATAACATTAGTTTCTCCCAACTAATCATATCCATACACACAACAATTTAGCTCTCACAAGAATTTCAATTAGCCTGCCTGCACATCAAAGTCCATGATTCCAAATTCAGGCATAAAATCTTACACTCATTCCTTTATTAAAATGTGAATCCTTCTTTATAGGAGTACATCTTCATTTCAAAACATCTGGTCTGCTTTCTTGACCAGAATAATGTTTTATTCCACTTAACATTCTAAGTGATTTCGTTGGATGTGCTAAACACATGTTATATTACTTCCACATCAACCAGAGAGGGGAGAATTAAATGTTTCACTAAGCTGGAACAGTGAACAAACTCATAAAATTGAAACGCAATGAAGAAATATATGTTGCATAACTTGTTAGGGCATATACAAAGTACATACGTAAAAGAAGTAATAGGGGGACACACTATTTACAAAGTTGGAACACCAGATTCTTGTTTTTGATTGGCTTTTAGCTTTTATTCCTCGAGACTTTTAGCTGTAGTTTTTAATTTTTTTCCATCGTTGATCTCTCTCTCTCTCTCTCTCTCTCTCTCCCAGTTTTTGTGGAAGGGGAGAAGGGGAGGGTGTCAAGCAAGTTATACCTTGAATCCATCTGGAAGGACCTCCGCAATAACCATCCAAATCATACACCCAGCTGCAAATCCAGTGGCAAATGGCAGGAACTTGTTGAATGCGTCAGCACATATAAAAGATGGCACTGCTACAATAGGCTGCATTAAGAAGTGATTTAAAATGCCAATTTACAAACTTAACATATCATTTATAAAAGCTGAAGGGAAAGCGTACACACTCTCTATATATCACTCAACTGAATCCAAAAGCTGACATCAGTTTTCTTGCTATAGCTCTACCAATTCACTTTTACATTGTAATGCATTTTTCATACAAACTAAAAACAAGATATTAGAAAAAAAAAATGGATCCCCAACTTTACCATTCCAAATTATTACTGTTAGAGCATTTTATCACACCATTTTAAAATTTGCTAGGTAATTAGCATCCCCAAATATATGCAAGACAAACCAACCAATTACCTGTGGCAGTGATGTAATCACACTCCATAGCATAGCATTCTGTGGTGAGACCCCTCTTGATGCAAGAACCATACTAACAGCTAAACCCTCTGGTATATTGTGTACAGCAATGGCCAAAGTAACCAAAATCCCCTGAGATAAACCCTTGGACCCGGCGAAGGATACGCCAACCCCAGAGCCCTCTCCAAAAGAATGAAGGGTCATAATTCCAACAACAAGAATCACTTTAGCTGCTTCTGCACCTTTTAAATCCAACATGCTCACTTCACCATATTGCTCAAGAAACTAAACAAGAGAAGATTAAACAGTAAGAGAAACCGGCAATAAAGAGATTCTTGACGTCCAGAACACAAATGACAGTGAAAGATGTTTAAACACAAATGGTAATTAACTGGATTGATAACAGGGTTATGTAGATTACAGTACTTATTTATGTCACTTATTAAGGTTGTGAAAATTACATAGTTATATATCATGGTTTTTGTTACTCGTTGAGGTATTCGAAGTGACAGTGACATGGTCAATAATATTGAAGACAAAAATCAAGGATGAGGGGACCTAACTAATTTCATCAGTGTATTATGATTCCATTCTCTCTGGAACCTGCCCCCTCCATCCCTCCCTCCCTCCCTCCCTAAAGGATAAAATAAAAGAGAAGACATGTAAATTTTCGTTGAACTTGGAAAGGACAAATCTTAACCATTCTAAATCTGTTGTTTCAAACAAGGGCACCGTTCAGGCTGCATCAGTTCAAAACTTTTGGATAGCGCTACGAAAATACGTAAAGCAAGGTTGTGCTGGAGGCATATTAACATACCTAGCAAGTCTATGCCATAAGAAAATAAAGAAAGATAGAAAAGACCCAATAAAAGACAGATAGAAATGACCCAAAAAATACATTTTTCGGTGAAGCTTGACTAGGCAAGCAGGAGATGAATATGAGATAAATCATGGTAAAGTAGAAACTATCGTAAACATGTGTCCAAAATAGACTCTACACTCATAAAATTTTAAGTAGTGGGATACACTTACCAACTCATATTTAGCCAGTACGAATGTAAGATAATATACAAAATTCTGACTCATCAGTCTGGTCATATTAGACGCAAACGCAAGTTACCCGAGACATGAACAATTAAAAAAAGAGGTACCTATAGATTTCACCGCATATAAAGAATAAAAAATACATATCAGAACCTACAAAGGTTAAGGTTGAAATGAAACAGAAAAAGAGAAGGCATCAATTGTGAGTTTTCGTTAAAAAAAAAAATAAAGATTTTCTCATGGGAAAGAGGCGGCATGATTAGGAAGAAAATTTTAATAAAAAACCAAATGGATATCCAAATTAACAAACAGCCACTTATTGCAAAGCTGAACAGTGCTAGAGATGAAAGGCTATACCTTCTTGCAAAGCCAAATGAAAATGCCACCCACCAAAATACCCAACATAACCCAACTGCCACTACCATGGCCCTGTCCTTCTTGTATAAGGTCAAAGCTAGCTGCCAACATTACTCCTGCAGCCATCCCATTACATATTCCAGCAAACTGAGGATCAAGCTCCAGAAAAAAGAACGGCACAGCACCTAAACCAGTAGCTGCAGCCATTGCCATCGTGAAAAATGCAACTGTTGACACAGAAACTCGGTTGTTTCCACCCTTCCAATCACCCATTTCATTATTACTAAAAATATGCTCTGTGCCCGACCCATCTATCACCCCACTCCCTTCATTCCATCGTGGAGCAGTTCTTAATCTTTGTGAGGTTTCTTTTTCATGTTCGGCGTTAACATTAATATTCAACAATGAAACATAGAGAACAAGTAACAAGACCTGTTTAAATCTCAATCCCATTTTTGGCATAGGTACAACATCAAATCATTACACTGAACATTTGTCAATGAGATTTACAACTTCAGCATGCTATCCAATGGATCTACTTAGTCTTAGCCAAATCAACTATATCGAAGCAAGGTGCAGATGAAAAGTTTTTCAGACAACCAGAATGTTTTAAGATAAAGCTTCAGAAGTGTCACACAACTGAACTTCAATTTGTAGATGCCAAAAATTGAATCGTCAACAATTCATTGCACGTATGCTTCACCCTCCCTGTTACAACAAAGATGAAACAATATTAGCTAGTAATTCACAATGCATACACGATCCAGAATACTCCAAACAAGCAAGGGTAGGGACAAGTATGGAGACAAGAAACACATGATAAAATTATCATCACTCTGATATATGCCCATAATCTGCAAGGCATTTTGAGTACATGCTAATTTGGCAACATTTGTAGTGCACTTTGCACTAGATTTTGTGTGATCAAAAGAAGCTCAGTAACAAATAGAGACTAGCTTCGAGACAAATGGGCTATGTCAAAGGTGCTCTCAAAAGGAATAATGCTGATAACCAAATGAATAGTCAAACTTGAAACTGCCATGCAGGTTTCCCGTACTGAAATTATGAACAATATCCACAAAGTTTGTTAAACTTTTTCGTCTGCTCTTAATAATTAATGAACATGGGGACTCATTTCTTAAGAAGAAATCCTAATACAAGATGACATGATTATTGCACACCGTTCAATGGTCTCCAAAAGATAAAACAAAATTTATTTTCTCGAAATAAGGATGATAACATAATTCATCACCAATTGACTTACGAAGAGAGAAATAAATATAAATCTAGTTAAATTCGTCAGTATTCAGTCTTCAACGGGGAAAAACTGAATTAAAAACTTCACATTTCGACAATAGAAATATTAAACTTCGAAGATTGTGCATTATAGAGTTCACTTCTTTAGGCATCTGAATTTTTAGAACGCAAA
The DNA here is from genome assembly GCA_030279155.1 of Forsythia viridissima. Taxonomy (NCBI): domain Eukaryota; kingdom Viridiplantae; phylum Streptophyta; class Magnoliopsida; order Lamiales; family Oleaceae; genus Forsythia; species Forsythia viridissima. Next base: position 11,236,648 of record CM059045.1, on the reverse strand, counting down.
CCAATCTTGATCAATGTAAAGTTAATTCATATTCTGCAACTGATATGCATCAAAATGAAAAACTAAAAAAATATGAATAGCTATAAAATATAAAACACCTAAATTATACAGGAAATAACCCATTCTACATACAACACTTTTTCAATCAAGAATTCATCATACTCAAAATCCCCTAAAAATTAAAACAAATCAAATTAAAACGACTGGAAAAAGAAAACCCCAAAAAATCCAAAATCGAACAATTCAACAGTCCATGTGTCCCACAACACAATCCCTTGAACAGTAAAAGCATAAATATAGTTCCTGATAAATTTGAAAAACCCAGAATTACACACATGTATGCAATAGATAGAATTACATTTCAGGTAAATAAATGTACATTTTTTTTATGAACTAAGCAATCTTGAATGAAATTAAAATTATCTTGCATTACCTTTCTATTTCTTTCTCTCTCTTGGGGGAGAGGTGTAGACTATTTCAAGGAGGGTGGGTGTAAAAGGTGAAGAAGAAAACAACTTAACCCCCCGTTTCATGAATATACAGTGGATGTTGACGATGAAAGATGAACGATACATTTTAAATGATCTCTTTTCTTTTCTTCTTCACTTAGACCTAGTTTTTTATTAATGAAAAATTCAATACAAATTATATTATTGACAAAGTCCAATTCACATTTTTCTATAATTAATGTTTCTTAAATTACTATATTTTATTTCAAATATTCCGCGTGCTACAGCTTTGATTTACACATAGCAAATTAATGGACTTTAATTGTTTAGTTTGTGTATGTACGAATGTTGGGTGCTGCTGAGTCAACCTCCAACTTGTTCATTTTTAAAGGGAAGATTGGTGCAAATGGTACTTTACCTTTGTCTTCATTGTAGAAATAGTCCCTAATGTTTATTTTTTAACACAAAAACCCTTAATTCATTTATTAACTACAAATATTGGATCTCAAATTATATTCTTCATATTTTAATCTATTGTTTTATTATCGTTCAAAAATATATAACACATAATGTGTAAATTAACTTTTATTAATAATAAGTTTAGTTTAATGTCATAAAATTATATACACCATTTTGTTATTTATTTAACTTAATTTTTATTCAAGTTGTTCACATCACATAGCAATTACATATACGGCCTAAAGCACAATAATTTCATATTTTTCTCTTATGAAAAATGTAATTGACATGACTATAGTGATATATTTAATATATTAAATTAAATATTATTTAATAAATGTATCAGATCTATTTGTACATTTTGTAAATGTTAAAAATCTAATTACAATTCTCTTTAATTAAAATTAAGGGTATATTTGTCTTTTTTATTAAATAAAAATTAATTGCGTTCTAAAACACATAGGTTGAAGACTCTTGTGCCAAAAATAAAAGTTAGAAACCATTTTCACACTAAAAAAAGGCTAGGGATCATTTGCGCCAATTTTCTTTTTTAAAGTGCATACAACTAATGTGAATATATGAAAAAGTCAACTATCAATTTGTAAAGAAAAAATAACATATTTGGTCCTTAATATTTAAAAATAGTATCGAACATTCTCAACGTTTGAAGAAACAAGCATAGTATGTCCTTTATGGCGAAATTGATATTCTTTTTAAATATAAAAAAAATAAAAAAATAATCAAATATAACTCCCAAAAATAAAGAATAACAAAATGTTTATCTTCTTCAACCCAAGAAAAAATTATTATTTTTTTACAGCGCATCCCCTGCATCCCTTAATTTGCATGTTAAACCATAACTATCACCCTCCAAACTTCTCAAACCTAGCAAACTTTACATTTTTGCACTGAATTCTTGCATCAATTTCCACTTTTTCTAGTGCAACCCACATTTATTTCATTTTTTATTTGAAACCAGAAAATTCAGGAAATCTTTAGGGCTGTCTAATTTCGATTACTGGCAGTCAGTATTGTGTTGTTCGTGTCGATAGGTATGGCAGGGGTGGCATTTAAGCCAGAATAAGATGCTCACTTCAACTGCGCTATTTTCATTACACTCGTTGTCGGTGTGGACATAATCCCGTTTTTTCCTTCAATTTCAAATTTCTTGTATAAGCCTTATTCGATTCTGATTCATCGTTGCTGACTGTTACAACATTTCTTCCATTGTTGCCAATTTTTGTATAATCATTTAAATTCATTTTCAAATTAAACAAATGATTTGTTGGTTCGATTTTCTAAAAGCAATAAATCTGAAGAAAATTAGATGGAAAAGAAAAGAATAAAAGAAGAATTTTAGATGAAAAAAGAGAATATTTTCGTGTAATCTGTAAGCAAAATTGACTGGAGAAAAGGCTTGTAGTCGTCGTATGATCAAAAACTTTGGTGACTTTTTTGGTAACGAACTTTTGCGTGAAAAGATTTTTCATTTTAGTCGAGAAGCCATCTTGGAGTCTAAGGTGTTGGTAGATTTTGGATTTTGGGATTGGGTGGAAAAATATAACATCTTTGTTATTTTTTTATTTTTAGAAATACATTTGGTTATTTTTCTATTCTTTTATTTATATTTTTTCTTGTTTGTTTTCTTTTTATTTAAAGGAGAGTTCAATTTTGTTATAAAGGACCTACCATGTATATTTATTCAAACGTTGGAGATGTTCAATGCTACTTTTAAAGATTAGATGTATATTCTTTATGTTTTTTAAAAGTTGAAGACCAAATATACTATTTTCCATTTATGTTGTTTTTTTGACATAATTTTAGTCAATAATCATTTAAAATAACGGGTCAGGTCTATGCTTTGGAGCCTCTTTTCTAAACCCATCACGGCCCCTACCATATTAAGCATTTAAGATTGCCAACTTTTGCCTTGAGGTCATATCTAAAGATGGTGGATCTTCAAAATAGGGGCAACTAGTTCTGAAGTTCAGGCCACCAAAATGTCCACTGCTCTTCATGAAATGAAATGTATCATGTTTGGAAGAGTTTATTTCAAACTCTTTTTCTTTCAAAATCATTTTCAATTAAATATATTTAATGAAATGTACAATTTTTATCATTTTACTAATTTTTTCAAAATCTCCTAAAAACTACTTTTAAACTCTACCAAATACACTCTAAATACATAACCCAATGGTTGCACAGCCAATGGCATATCCTCCAAGCTACAAGTAGACTTAATAGGCACTTTCACAAAAGTCCAGATGTGTTGTTCTAAATACATATCTTCTGAATAAAACATTTACACATCATCAAATAAATAAATGAAGAATCATTGGATAACATTTAATTGATTCACACTTTCTATTAAGTTAATTTATTTGATATTTTATAAATTTTGTATTGAAGTGACGGCTAAGAGGACATATATTTGTGATAGTAGATCTAGACTCGTTTCACAATCCAATGTATAAGCTATTAAATGCACTTAAATATCGATTATCACTTTTCGGTCTCTTCGTCTTACAAAAACTGGGATATTGCAAAAAAATTATGGGCAACTTACCAAAGAGCAAATACACAACATTCTGCTATTTCATTTCCTTTCTCTGAGTCAACCCTTACAGATTACAAGCACTAGCATTGTCCATTGACTTCCAAGAGGATAATCTAAGGTCTGGTCACCCCAATTGCAACTTTTACTGGTAGTGACATAGTTAGTGTCTTAGTTAGTGTCTTCTATAGCAACATAAGTCAGCTACTCTTACATGATCCTCTTCCAATTATACCCTCTCCTCTTTCATATACTCTTGTTTCTTTTACACTGATTATGAAGTTTGAATTTTTCAAATTGTAGTATTAGGTTATTCAGTTTGCATCAATGATCAAACTAGAACTCGCATTGTAAACTTACGTTGGATTTATTCTCTCTAAATTGCATGTAAATAAACATAACAGGGTAAAATTTCTTAGAGCAAAATAGAGCATAGTTGTAACCATGTCAAACCGAACTGTTTGAACCTTAATATCCCCAATCTCATATCGAATTACATCTAATTAAAAAATAATGGCAAAAGCACGCACATTCAAGTACCCTCTATTGAAATAGAGAGAGGAGTATTGGAAAACAATGGCTATATTTTTCATTGATTAAGAGTGATCCAAAACACAAGAATATGGAAACTATTCTAGGATTGGGGGATTACAACTAATTACAAAGATTAGGGGATTACAACTAATTACAAGGACAACTAATTACAATAATTTAATTCTCTAATATGCCCCCTCAAGATGGAGCTCCGGAGGAGACGCCAATCTTGACCCTTAGTTCTTGGAAGCGGCTTCGTAGAAGCGGTTTGGTAAGAGCATCGGCAAGTTGATATGCGGAGGAAACATGAGTATAGAGATGGCAAATGGATCGGGCCGCCCGTCGGCCAGGTGGCTCGGTCTGTAAAAAGACGGACCCGGTCCCGGACCAAGCCGTAAATTGACACAAGCTCGGCCCGTGAAATCCACGGATCGACCCGTGGACTAGTCCGTGGACCACGGACTTGGCCCGTGGTCCAAATGGGACCAAATTGGTCACTAACTTTAAGTTGGGGACCAAAATTGCTATTAACAATTATATTTCCAATTTTTTTTTTTTAAACTTCGCAAAAAAAAAAATTTGAATTTCAAGTGGGTCTGCGGACCAGCCCGTGTGGCCCGCGGACCACTGGCCGGTCCGAACCCACCTTTTTTACACGGGCCGAGCTGGACCCTATGTGGCACGGGCCGGCCCATTGCCATATCTACATAAGTAACACGAAGAGCACCAGATTGAACTTGATCCTGAATAAAGTAATAGTCAATTGCCACATGTTTCATGAGCGAATGAAAGACTGGATTAGATCAGAGATAGGTGGCACCAACATCGTCACAATAGATAACAGGCGGTATAGGAAGAGTGACGTCAAGCTTTGTGAGAAGGGAACAAACCCAATTGATTTCTTCAGTAGTAGCGGCAACTAATCAATACTCAGTTTCTGTGGATGACCGAGCAACTGTACGCTATTTCTTGGATGACTAAGAAATGGGATAACGACCAAGATAGACAAAATAGGCACTCGTAGAGGTATAGTCGTCTTTGTTGCCAGCCCAATCTGCATCTGAGAAGGCATGAAGGAAAAGTGGATTTTTCTTGTGAAGAAATAATCCATGAGTCAATGTGCCACATAGGTATCGAAGCAGTCGTTTTGCAGCATTCCAATGTTCAGTCGTCGGACGATGCATGAATTGGGAAAGCTTGTTAACAACATATACTATGTCTGGGCGAGTGAGACAAAGATATTGTAGACTACCAACAATTGTTCTATATTCTGTGTAGTCAGTCAGAGTTGTACCTAAATGAAGTGTGAGATTTTTATATGTAACAAGTGGTGTAGCAACAGGTTTTGCACCAAACATTTTTGTCCGGGCAAGAAGATCAGTGATGTAGCGTCTTTGAGTAAGCAACATACCAGATGGAGTGGTGAGAACTTCAATGCCGAGGAAATAAGACAAGGCGCCAAGATCCTTGATTGAAAATCTTTGTGCCAGGAGGTGAATGTAGCACTGAATAATATTGGTGTTGGTACCTGTGATAATAATGTCATTCACATAAACAAGTAGATATATAGTAGTGTCTCCTGAGTGAAGAATGAATAGAGAAGTGTCTGCATGAGAGTTTGTGAACCCATACTCAATGAGGAACTGGCGAAGTTCAAGGTACCAAGCCTGTGGGGCCTGCTTGAGTCCATATATAGCCTTTTTAATTTGCATATATGTGTTGGATTGTCTCTATCGACAAATCCCGGAGGCTGGGCCATGTACACATCTTCGGAAAGATGGCCTTGAAGAAAGGCATTATTAACATCCAATTGTCGCAACTGCCAACCTCTACTGACTGCCAGGCTTAGAACAAGGCGGATTGTTGTCGACTTGACAACTGGACTAAAGGTGTCATGATAATCCACTTCAGGTCGCTGATGAAAACCTTTGGCAACTAATCTGGCTTTGTACTTGTCAATAGAACCATCAGAAAGTCGTTTAATACGAAAAACCCACTTACATCCAACAAGATTCTGCAGAGAAGTAGATGGAACAAGCTCCTAGGTTCCATTCCGAACAAGAGCATCAAATTCATCATTCATAGCTTGTCTCCATTTAGGATCTTTTAGGGCTTGGTTAACAGTATGAGGCTCAATGTTTGATGGTTGAGAAAGGACAGCAGTGAGATTCATCTTGGGTAGGGGTTTGTGTATGTTGTTTTTCGCTCTAGTGGTCGTGGGATGGGTATTTTGATGGGTGGGTTGAGTTGTGGTTGAAACAGAAGAGGTCTCAAAACTGTGTGGTGCTACTAGTAAACGGTCGACTGTAGTTTCTTGGTGGTCAACTGAACTGTGTCCGAGTAAATAGAGGTCTGTGGACAGAGAGCGATGGTCGACTGGTGAGGAGGGACGGTCGATCGTTTGGGCATTTTGTGATGGATGTTGACACGAGGAATCCCTTTGTGGAGGCTTATTGAGTGAGCCACTTGAAATGGGTAGAATTTGAACCGGGAGAAGCCATTTGGAAATGATCTCTAGGTTCGGACGAGCTAGATGGGATTGGTGAGTGGCAAAGGGAAAGGAGTTTTCAAGAAATTTGACATGACGAGAAATATATGTTTTAGAAGTGGACAGATCAAGACAAATATAGGCACTTTGTGTTGAAGAGTAACCAAGAAAAACACAAGGAGTGGAGCGAGAGTCAAGTTTATGTTGAGAATAAGAACGAAGTCATGGATAACATAAGCAACCAAACACCCGAAGTTTAGTGTAGTTGGGTTGAGACTTAAGGAGTTTTTCAAAAGGAGATGAAAGATGTAGTGTGGGTGTGGGCATACGGTTGATGAGATATACAACAGTGGCAAAAGCATAAGTCCAATAAGTTAGAGGCATTGATGCATGAGTAAGAAGAGATAGACCGGTTTCAACAATATGGCCAGGGGAGGATGGGTCACATGGCAAGCTCCCGCGTTCGCCCGTGCTGAAATTTCAAAAAAAAAATAGTGTGTAACATGTTTTGGGCTGCAACCCGGCCCAAGTTCTGTAGCACAGTCCAACCCAATCCATATCCATTAGATTGGAATAATTTTTTTTTTAAAAAAATTATAGTCCAAGTCCAGCTCAATTAAATTGATCCATCACCCATTTGCAGTCCAATCCAAAAATCCAAAATCGGCTGAAATCTGAAGAAATACCCAATACAACAATACCCATCTAAATCCAAAAATCAGATTCAATAAAAAGAATTAAGAGAGGAGAAAAAACCCACAAAACAAGAAGAAGCAGGTTGACTCCGGTAGAACTTAGAAGGCGACTCCGACTCGAGTTAGCAGTGCCTGAAAAGTGAAGCTGAACCGCTGAACGGCTGAAGGACGAAGCACAACAAGGCGATTCCGACGACTTACGAACAAAATCGCAGTCCGCAGAAGACAAATTGGCTGAAATCTGAAGAAAGGTATTTACTTTTTATCATCTTCAATGAGTTCAATCACCTTCTCTTCACCGCCATTTTGGAGTTTCTGTGACTGTGTGCGCAGCAGTAGAAAGGTTTGGAAATTGGAATGGAATTTGTATTGTGTGTTGTTTACGTGTACTTGTGTATTTGTGGCTTTGGCCTTTGTGCCTTTGTCACAGCTAATCATAGCCTCCTAGTCAAAATAGGTTTAATTGTTTATTAGGTTTAATTGTTTATTAGTTGCTTATTAGCTTATTACTTATATTTGATTAGGTTAAATTGTTAATTAATAGTTTAATGGTAGAATTAGTTAATTAATACAACAATACATTTATTACTTATTAGACAAAAAATGGTTAATTAATTTTAGTTATTAGTTTAAATGGTTAATTAAATAATTTATTAGTTATTAAATTGTATTATTATATTTACTTATTAATTATATTGTTGCCTTGCCGGCTAATTTTGAATATTGTCGTTGCTAGTTGTTATTGTTTAAATTGTTACCTTGTCGGCTAATTATTACATTGCTGTTGATAGTTGATCTTGATTATATTATTGTCTTGTCGGCTAATTATTATATTGTTGTTATTAGTTGCTATTGATTTTATTATTGTCTTGCCGGCTTAGTACATTATGTTGGGAGTTAGGATTTGGTACTTGGGATTGAATAATTTGATTGAGAAATAATTTTCGTAATTTGATTACTTGAAGTCTTGAACCGTTGAGTGACTAATTTGCAGTCTACAGACAAGACATTAGACATGAAAAGGTTTTTTCAACCTCAAAGAAAGCCTGAATCTGGACCAGCTGGTACAAGTTGCTCTAGTGCTGCTTCTAATGCTATCAATACTTCGAGTTCGACACCTTCACAAAGTTCATTACCTGTTGATAATGATAGTACTAAGAAGTCTCGAGTTGATATCAATTTAGATGTCATTGACCTTGAGTATGATCCTGGGAAACGGCCCCCAATCGAATCCCATGACCCTAATATTAGAGACGAGGTTAGGATGATTTACTTGGAGAGAGGTCATTGTCAACCACACGTACATTGTTTTCCAAAAACAATTATGGAAAAAGATAAAAGGTGTTTTAGGAAGGAATAGTTTGTCGAATTCCATTGGTTGGAGTATAGCATTGAGAAGGATGCCGTTTTTTGTTTGCACTGCTATTTGTTCAAACCCGATAGAGGGGGTCAAGGAGGTGGATGAACATTGACAAAAACTGGTTTTAGAGATTGGAAACACAAACAAATTTTGAAAGATCATGTCGGCCTTGTTACTAGTGCTCACCATCATGCTCTCACAATGTACACCAACTTGATGAATCAAAGGCGAAGTATTTCTTTTGCACTTTCAAATCAAAGTACCGAACAACAAAAGAGGTACACGACTAGATTGACTGCGGTGTTAGCTGTTACCAAATTTCTCGTGATGCAAGGATTGGCTTTTCGTGGACATGATGAGTCAGAGAAATCGCTTAACAGGGAAAATTTTCTTGAGTTACTAAGCTGGTACGCATATAGATGTGAGGGAGTGAATGAGGTAGTTTTTGGCAATGCTCCTAGAAATGACCAAATGACTGCACCAAGCATTCAAAATGATTTGGTTAACTATTGCGCTGTGGAGACAAAAAGGTCTATCATGAATGAGTTCAGTGATTCTGTGTTTTCGATCTTAGTGGATGAGGCTCGTGATAACTCAATGAAGGAACAAATGGCAATTGTTTTGAGGTATGTAGACAAATTCAGATCTGTCAAAGAACCTTTTTTGGCCATCTCTCATGTCAATGATACCAGTGCCCAATCACTAAAGGATGCAATTGATGAAATCTTTTTTAGACACAGTCTGAGCATTTCTAAGCTTAGAGACGATGGAGCCAGTAACATGTCAGGTGAGTTCAACGGGTTGAAGACTTTGATTTTAAGAGAGAATCCATGTGCCCATTATGTTCATTGTTTTGCGCACCAACTCCAATTATGTCTTGTTTCTGTTGCACGTAGAACTGAAGTGCTTGCTGATTTATTTAACATGCTGAGTATCATAGTAAATTTGGTTGGTGCTTTATGTAAGCGTGTTGATGCTCTCAAAGCAAGCTACCACTTCGAGATTCTCGCGAAGCTCAATACGGAAGAACTTTGCAGTGATAGTGGCAAGTTTCAAGACATGAGTTTGGCCCGACCGGGTGATACTAGATGGAGTTCACATCTACTCACAATTATCCATTTTATTGGTATGTTTAATAACATAATTGATGTGCTTGAGAATATAGCAGATGATGGCATAAGTTCAGATTTGAAAAGAATGACGGGAAGACAACTGAGTATTATGCAAGACTTTGAGTTTGTGTTTTGTCTACATTTTATGTTCGAAATTCTTGCAGTGACAGATGATCTTTCAAGAAAGATCAGGACATTGAAAATGTTATGAGATTATTGAGTTTGTGCAGGGGTTCATTGCAAAATATGAGGGACAATGACTGGGATAATTTGTTGAGCAGGGTAATTGAGTTTTGTGTTAGTAGAGAGAATGTAGTGCCCAACTTGGAGGATATTGTAGTGAAGAAAGGTCGACCTAGACGCGGAACTCATCAGGTGACTTATCATCATCGTTTTTATGTTGACTTGTATTGCCATGTCATAGACTCAATCTTGCAGGAGTTGAATGATCGTTTTTCAGAGACTAGCACCGAGCTCCTTACTTGTATTTCATGCCTCAATCCAAAGAACTCATTTGCATGTTTTGATACGGCTAAATTAGTACGTTTAGCTCAGCTCTATCCTATGGACTTCACTACTGAGGACATCATGTTACTCAGACCTCAATTGGATAAGTTTCTTATGCTTGTCAGAAGTGATGTGGCATATGCTGATCTCAATAGCATATCTTGCATCACTGAGAGACTTGTTCAAACAGGATGTCATTGTTATTTCTCATTGGTTTATAGGCTCATCACATTGGTTTTAACTCTACCTGTGGCAACTGCGAGTGTTGAAAGGGCATTCTCTACTATGAATTTTATTAAGAATGATTTGCACAACAAAATGAGTGATGTTTGGTCGAACAATAACTTGGTTGTTTACACAGAGAGAGGGATATTCAAAAAAATAGAGAATGAGACGATCTTGAAACGGTTTCAGACTATGCGACCTCGGAGAATGCATTTATCTAATTTCACAAATTGAAATTAGAGTTGTACTAAATACTTTTTAGCATTATTACAGCTTGTATCCAATTATATTTCACTATTATATGATTTTCTTGTTGGTTGATAAGTTACGTATTTATTAAAAATATTTTTACATTATTTTTTCACAAGCATCGGTCGTTGACTGGTCAACGGTCAATATTTGACCGTTGACCAGTCAACATCCGTCCTAGCTGAACTTCAACTCTAGATCCGCAACTGAATATGGCGATGACGTCGTTCAGAAAGACCATTGTGTTCTGGTGTATGGAGTGGTGTAGTGAGATGAGATATACCATTGGTGGAGAGAAAACTATTAAGGGCTTGATATTCGCCACCATTATCTGAATAAAGGGTAACAATGCTGTGTTTAAATTGGTTTTTGACTAATGCCTTGAAACGCACAAAGACATCATACACATGAGATTTCTACTTAAGTAGATAATACCAAATATACCGTGTATAATGATCAACAAAAATAACATAGTAATGAAAACCATCAACAGAGTAAACAGGAGAGGTCCATACATCAGAAAAGAGAAATTCAAGCGGATGGAATGAGGTTAAGGTAGAAGAAGAAAATGGAAATTTATGACTTTTATTGCATGAACAGACATTACAATGTATGGAAGAGAGTAACTGACTAGACAATGGTAAAGAAAATTTGGAAATAATATTTTTCATAATGGAAAATGATGGATGACCTAGTCTAGAATGCCACTCGGACGAAGTGGTCTTGACAGTGGAAAATACAAGCAACGGTGAAGAGGTAATTGAAGAGGATGTAGTCGGCCACTCATATACGTCATTCTTAGGTTCACCCATCAAAAGGATTGCCCCCGTGTTTAGATCCTTCACCTGAAAAGCAGAGGGTAAGAATTCAATAGAAACACGGTTATTAGTGCAAAATTGATAAATCGAAATTAAGTTCTTTTTTATGGAAGGGGCACAAAGGACGTTTTGTAAGGTAAATGTGCGAGAGGAAGTAGGTATGGTGGTAGAACCGGTATGGATGATGTGAAGGGCAGATCCATCACCGATCATGACATCATCAGATCCTTGATACGGGCTATGAAGAGAGAGATTGCTCAAGTCAGACGTAACATGGTGAGATGCTCCACTATCCAACAGCCAAGTAGGAGCAGTGTTGTTGCCAAGAACAATATGATTAGCTCGTGGTTGCCAGGGTGTGGAGGAGCGATATCCCTAAGAGCCTTGAGGGCGAGGTGTCGGGGATTGTTGATTTGTGACAAGACGGAACATCGGGCATCGTTTGGCAGTGTGCCCTTGAATGGCGCATGCTTGACAACGACCCAAATAAGATTTGGGTTGGCATTGATCATGAGGAGAAAACGCAATGGTAGGGCCTGGTCGTTGTGGATTGGTGGCTGGTGGACGCCAATTTGGACGATTTCGAAAGACTGGGGGATTTGTCGTTGCTGGTAGTGATAGAAAATATGGTTGAGCAGTCTGAAGAGATGCTTCCTTGTTGAGAAGTTTCTCATGGAGCTCAGCAAAAGAAATTGACGTATCCCGGGCATTAATTGGATCAATGACAGATTTGTACTCATCATTGAGTCTGTCAAGAACCCGATCAATAAGATCCTTATCATCAACTGGCTTCCCCAGAAGAGCAAGTTCATCGGCACGAAGTCTTTATCGCCTACATATATTCACTAATTGATTTTGAGCTCGTGTTACATCGCTTTAATTGGTCCTTCAATTGTTTAATATGACCACGAGATGGTTTGGCGTAGGTATTAGCTAAGGTTTGCCATGCATCAAGGAAAGTGGTGGTGCGGGCAATAAGCGGTTGCAGTGAAACAGAGATAGCGCCAAGGAGAGCGCTAAAGATGAGACGATCTTGACGCTTCCAGGTTGTGTATGCAGGATTTGGAGATGTAACACCATTGACGGTGATAGTTGATGGTGGTGGATTATGAGTGTCATCAATGAAGTGATGGAGATTATAACCTTCAAGAAGAGATTGGATTTGAAGGCTCCATGTAAGATAATTGGTGGATGACAATTTGGTGATTTTTGAGAGATTGATTGTAAGGAGGGGATGTTGAGGATCTTGGGAGTTTTGGATGGGGATAAGATTGTTGGTGGAAGTGGAGGTCGCATCGAAAGCCATTGAGAAGATTGATGCTAATCGCTGGAAAAAAAAGAAAAGAAAATATACCCAAGAAGATTAGGCTCTTGATACCATGTTGAAATAGAGAGAAGAGTATTGAAAAACAATGGCTATATTTTTCATTGATTAAGAGTGAATATATATACATATCCAAAACACAAAAATATGGAAACTATTCTAGGATTGGGGGATTACAACTAGTTACAAAGATTAGGGGATCACAACTAATTGCAAAGACAACTAATTACAATGATTAAGGACAACTAATTACAATGATTTAATTCTCTAATACCCTCCAATGCCAACACGTTCTTTCCACACTTAGTTAACTCCCAAGCAAAATCTTCATGAAAGTCGATTAAACTAGTAAACAACTAACTTCAAAAGCATGATGATTTTTCATTCCTGTATAAATAATAAGTCATGTAGAAAAAGTTTATGAATAAGTGTCCGCGGAATTGCTATGGTAGGTGCCAGCAATGTTTGAACTTAAAACAGCACAATCGGGTACCAAGAAGTTTTACTGTGTTAGGTGAGTTTGACGCTCAAAAATATGCTCGTAATAAACCTTAAACCATCATTAAAATCTATAATAAATAAACAACAAAAGTTTAAAAGTTTAACTTACAAACGAATATGAAATAAATCAATAAAGTAACAAATAATAAGTACTCAAACCGGTGATCACATAAAAAAATTGTAAAGTAAACTACTATTAGAAGTCTCTTCCATCAGTGCTACTAATAGGATCTTTATGAGAATCATCAGCAAATTTGATTTCCCTATCATCGTCCTACCCTTTATTTTCGCCTCATTATTTGTCATCATCCTCCACTTGTAATGGTGCATTTTCCTTCCGCCCTTCCATGTAAATGCAGAGAAGAAAACTAAAGAAATCCGGTAAAGGAAAGACAAACAAGGTCACACATCAGCCGCCATGCGGCTTAGACTAAGCCTTGAAAATGAAACTCAAGGCAGAAGCTTTGAGGCGTTTAGATAAAGCCTCATGTGTGTGAGCCTCAGGCATAAGCCTTAAACAACTTTTTTAAACAATGCGTGCAAGATAGAAAAGGAATTTCTATTAGATACATAAATATTATTAACAATCTTTAGAAAGGGAAGACATAGATCAAGATGAACATTGTATGTTGTGTTGTGAAAAGTATCTGATTGCATTCAATCTTTCAAATTTCAATGAAGGTAGCAAAAAAATTACGGAGACATGAAAAAAGATTTGTAGAGCCAACAAATTTATCAAGATATGAACACAGCTAAACACAGGAAGCAATCACAGTTTCTTGAAAGTCAATTCAGGTAAGAGCAAAAACATGAACTCAACAATTAGTTATTTACAATGTTGTACACCAAATTATTACAACTAATATTATCCAGTGGCACCATCAATTCCCTAATTAAAAAACTCGAGGAGATCAGTCAAGAAACTCAAACTCATCTTTTTTAAGGTGCGCTGTGAATTTCACCGGTTTACCATCACGCCCAAGAACACCATCGGCTACAAATTCCACTTTATACGGCAAATTAGCCGAGATCTTTTTACCCTTGTGAACCCCAACATACTGCTTCAACACCCCAACTCTACCTGTCAACTCGACTTCGGGTGTTTTGGGCACATGATACACTTTGAGTGGCACCTTGACCTTGATCTTAGCCCCAGTTTTCGACTCAGCATTTTCGGCCTCTTGATCAGTGATACTATCATGGTCAAGATTCAGCGAATTAGAGGTCGTAGCTGAATTGCTAGATCTAGAGGACAAAAATGTGGCTGATGGGTTGTCGACAATTGCAGTGGAAATGGATTTTACGGGACGAAAATGAGTGAAAAACAGCTTTTTCCTTGAACAAAAACTGATTTTGGCAAAAGAGGTTTCTGGGATTTTTAATTTGGAAGTGGATATGTTGAGAAGTGAAGAGAAGGAGGCCGGACTGGTAGTCATGGCGGTGAAATTGGAGTATCTTTTTCTGGGTGTCGATTTTTAACGGTGTTGGGTGCAATTTTTTGGGTAATCGGCGTTTAGCGGTGGGATTTTATACGTTTATCCGGCGGGAGTGAAGCTAAGAGAATGGGGATTTCTTAATCCAAATTGTATGGTGGATGAAAAATCTCATCTACCTATCAGATCTCTCGTCTGTGTAAGGACCCATTGAAGTTTGATATGGTTCATTATCTGGGTTTTGAAAATCTTTTGAGTTGGATTTATTAAAATCTTATATAATAAGACATGCTTATTCAGCTATATCGTATAATATCTTACATTGAAGATATAAAAATTAGTGGTGTAGTTCAATCCATCCAAATCCAGATAAAAAGGTTCGCTGCCATGCAATCACAATCTGTGTGAAGTCTAATGTATTCTCAATAGTTAACTATTTATAAGTTGTTTAATTATTAGTATACCTCTTTTTTTGTAGTGGAATCTGACCGTAAGTTCTATTATAATAATGGATGGATTGAGGCGGTGAACAAATTTTGGAGATGATCGAAAGAGGAAGATGATTGATTGAAGGGGATGAATTGAGAAGATGAGCAGATTTTGAAGATCCGTTGAAAAAGATGATTGAACACTAAATTCTGGATGATATAAAATTGAAGATGTAGTGATACACGGACATGCTTTTTCTTTCTTTAGCAGAGAAAATTCTTTACGGTCGTAATTATTTTTATTTATATAATTTTATTTTTTATCTATATATTTTGTAAGATTTACTGCTTATAATCTAATTTTTTTTTTTTTATTAAATATACTCTTAGTAAATAAACTTTTTAGCCCTTTAAAAAACAAAAAACAAAAATAGAGAGCTTCTATCACCTAATTTAATGTGGCATACTTTTCTAGATGGCTATCTCAAGCATCTGTTGGGCTTTTACAAGCACAAAATCGTTGCCATTTCTACCGACCGATCTATTTTAATACCTTTAAGTTGAATGTCGGTGAAATTTTAATTTATGAACTTTATTTGATTTTATATTAATATTAGATAATCTCGTTTAAAATTTAAATGATTAGATATACAAAAATTAAAAAATTTGATGTATATTATTTTTAAAAAGAAATTGGGAAAAATATTTATTTTTGAACGTAAATTTTAAAATATACCTAGTTTTGAAAAGTTTGACCAAATAATCAATTTAAAAAAAAAATAACGAAAATATTATTAACAAACAATCAAATTTTCATTGTTCTAAAAAGCGTAAAGCGTGATTAGACGTGGAGGTCGAGTTTCAAGCTTTTCGTATCTATGGGAGGGCGATGTGAGGGGGAAGCGTTAAACGTTGCTAGGCATTGATGCTAAGCTTCAAGCTTATGCGAGTTTTTTAGAACAGTGCAAATTTTCAGTTTTTACTATCTTCTCTTTCCAATTTTTACGTCTTCTCTATACAACTTTATCATTTCACATCACTAATTCCTCTTCTCTCTCTTTATTCTTACCAAATTCTATTATTGTTGTCGTCGAAATCAAATAAATTGCAAGATCTACTATTTCTCATCTACTTCAACCGTAACCGAGACATCGACACTTTATTACTGCCTCACTCAAGCACCCAGCCACTCATTTTTTCACCGCCATTCTCTCGAATTTTGGACAAATAATTTTTTTATTTTACTCTACCTTTTTGTGTATTTGTTTTGTCCATTTCGTACGTTTACTCAATTCAATGCTAAATTTCATTGATTTATTATGACCCATTTGATATAATATTTGATCATTTTTCTCAATCACAAAAATGAGTTAAATGACAAGTGTGTGAAATTTTTGTAGGACATAGAGCCAAAACAAACTAGTGACCCATTTGCTAATAAACAAAACCCAATTGAGTCGCCAGCCAACTTCAAGACAATTTCTCTTCTTTTTTTACAATTAACTCGGTGAATTGTTGAATTTTCAATAGCTCAGTTGAAAAATCGACAATTAAACAAAATTAAAATTGACAGTTACTTTGGTAAAGTGTAGATTTTTCAATAGTACGATTGAAAATCGACAGTTCAAAAAAAAAATTGAATCGACAAATGCTGTTCAATTGGAAAGTTCACAGTTCAAATAACATTTTTTTTCTTTAGGAACCGACAATTCAGATGAAAAGTTGTTAGTTCAAAAATAAATAAAAAAATTGGAATCGACATTTCTAAAAATAAAATAAAATTTGAAATCAAAAGTTTTTGTTGAAATGTCGATTTATTTTGTCTCCCAAGGATTTTCGCTTTCTATTTTAGTTTAATCATAAAAAAAATTATAAAAAAAAATTATATCTTTTGACTATGAATTAATTCATATTATTTTGTATGTAATTGCGTTATATTGTGTTAATTTCATAATCTATTTTGATAACTTCTTCTTAAAGCTAATGTATGAGTTTCACATGTCGTGAAATCTTAATCATACAAAAAAGTAATTATTTTTACAAAATAATATATTTTACATTTTATATCTAAAAATTATCATATTTTCAATCCAAATCTTAATTTAGGGCACTTTGCAAGTTAATTCCTCGTAAGGAGACTTGTTACAATTTTAAATTATGTTATTGTATTTAATTAGAGACTTTAGATTGGTATTATTGCAAAATCACGTGTTGAAAATAAATGCAATTTGACATGAATCGTTCTAAATTTTTATCTTCAGTGTGAAAATAGTCTTTAATATTTATTTTTTGATACGAGCATCTTTAACTTATTTATTTGGTTCATAATTAGTCTTTTTTTAATGAAAAATATCAATGTGTCTTTAATATTAATTAGAAAAAATTACAATTGTATCCATAACATTTGCAAAAAGTGCAAATGTATTATTTTTTATATAAAATATAAAGAAAGTAACGAGTTCTTCTTCTTATTTTTTTTAATTAAGATTTTATTGATCAAATTTATAATATACATAAATTATTTTATATATTTTACAAACTATTATAAAATAACTTAAATTTAAGCTTATAATAAATTACCTAATGTGTTAAAGAAAAAAAATTAGTTTTATTATTATGTAATTACACTATTAAAAAAAATTTAACTTTTATTTTATGATTATAGCAAAAAAGGAAAAACAACATTGGTTCACAAACTTGATCTCAATTACTTTTATTTATTTAAGCTATTTATTAACTTCAAATATTAGAATTTCATATGTATTTTTTATATTTTAATTTATCATTTTATTATCATTCAATAAATAAAATAAATAATACATAATTTGTAAATTATATTTTGTTAAATAAAAACATAATAAGATTGGTTGAATGCCATAAAAGTATATACAACACAAATTAATTACATACGCTTAAAGCACGATAATTTATTTTTTTTCAATTCTAAAATATGAAATTGACGCGATTATAATGATATATTTAGTACACTAAATTAAATATTATTGAAGAAAGGTTCAGAACTTATTTGTACTTTTTGTAAATAATAGGGACTCAATTACAAATTTTCTAATAAAGATAAAGACATAATTGCTTTTTTCATAACAACTCACTAATTGCACATAAAAACACGTACGTTAGAGACGTTCGTATCAAAAAACAAATATAAAGGACCTTTGTTGCCAAATTCCTAAAATAAATATTATAGCTTGTCGACCAAGCAAACTTTATCTTATCGTATCCTCTTTTTCTTTGTAACTTGAAAAATTGGCGTAATTTTGTTCCAATCTTTTAAGAAGATAATGATATTTATAGTCGCTCACTATCGGTAGTAAATCTACGTGACATTACTCAATTGAAGTAATTATTTATTCTAATTGAGTAATGTACATATAGTCAACAACTATGAATAATTACTTCAATTGAGTAATGTCACATAATCTCACTATCGATACTGAACGAGTACAAATAGTATTACTCTTTTAAGAAAGTAGCATTTTAAGAAAATAGCAGACATATTCTTACCTTTCAAAAATTGTGCAGATCATCCCCAACACACAGTTAATCCTTTTGCGTTATATGACAAATTTGTCTTCTGCTTAAATAAATAAAATGAAAAAATTAAAGAGAAACTTACAGCAAAAATCCCAAAACTTATCAAAAAGTGCAAATAGATTAAAAAAAATAATTGAAAAACAATCAACAAAAAACTGATAAAAATAATGGGAAAAAAAAAACATGTTTTCGAAAGGTATGACAAATTTTTCATATGACACTCGAAAGGTTGAATTGCACGAATCTCGCAAAGATAGAAGATGAGTTGCGTTATATTTGAAAGGTAAAGACATGTATATTGTTTTCTTGAAATGCTTGAAACGAAATGCGCCAAATTTCCTTGTTAACTTACATCCCTCATTCTCTCATGTTTTCTTTTATAAGAAATTTAACTACAATATGTTTTACATCAAAAAGTAAACTAGAAAATACTCTTGAAATCTTAATTTTGAGAAATGAAGCACTCATGCATGAATTCTAGATTTGAGCATATTATTGGTTTGTTTTATTAATTCATTTGCCAAATTACTTTTAGCAGGCTTACAATAATACCAATTGGGCCAGAAAGTTCCTGGATGATGGGCTCATTATTGCAGGACGCCTTCAGAAAACCAAGGGAAATTTAGCCCAATAACACCAACATAAAATAGTAAGGATTCAGAGTTCTCTCGTGGAGTCAAATTTATGAGTTATATTATTTATAGTACATCGCTACTGATAGTGAACTTATGTGACATTATTCAATTAGAGTAAATATTTTGGAGAAGAATATGCTAGTTTAATTTTAGAGAAATTGAGTGTTTTGATAAGGGTAAAAAAATTTATTGGTCTCTAAATTTTACACCGCGTGGGAAAAACGTCCACATATTTTAAATCAGATTTTGTTAGTCCCTTAACTTTAAGTCGTGAACTCCGTTAGTCCCAAAAAGAAATTTCGTCATAAGATTCTTATCCTAAATCAAATTTGGGTCCATATGACTTAAAAAATTATAGAGAAGAAATCAAACAAATTTTCT
Organism: Forsythia viridissima; assembly: GCA_030279155.1. Lineage (NCBI taxonomy): Eukaryota > Viridiplantae > Streptophyta > Magnoliopsida > Lamiales > Oleaceae > Forsythia > Forsythia viridissima. The sequence goes on along the minus strand of CM059045.1, from coordinate 11,216,944 downwards.
TAAGTGCTTTCACACTATAAGTGTAATTATCCCCCACTCCTCAAAGTCAAATTCCAAATCTATATCTATATTTTTTTTAAGTCCGTATTGAATTTATATTTATTATTGTTTTTTGATTCTCTCTAAGTCGTGTTTATTCTATAGAATTATTTCAAATTATGTGTATATTTATGTGTCAAAAAAAGACAGAGAAGATGCCACGTTATCTTTCTGTTGTCTATGTAGGATGTCTGTTAGTAATTTTGGAAGAAATTTTTTTTTTGGACTAACGAAGTTCACAACTTAAAGTTAAAGGACCAACAAAGTCCGATTTGAAATATGAGAACGTTTTTTGCACGTAGTGTTAAGTTTAGGGACCAATCAGGTTTTTTATCTATAAAAAAACAACAGAGGATGCCACATCATCTTTATGTTGTCCAAGTAGGATGTCCGTTAGTAATTTTGAACGAAATTTCTTTTTGGGACTAACGGAGTTCACGACTTAAAGTTAGAGACTTACGAAATCCGATTTGAATTACGTGGACGTTTTTTGCACGCAGTGTAAAGTTTAGGGACCAATCAAGTTTTTTACCCGTTTAGATATTAACCTAGGGCCAAAATGTAAAAACCATCTTTTCATTTTGAACAAAATCCACATGGACCAAACGTTCACACGTGGCGAGATACGTCACCTAATTAACGGTTCGTTAATGCCACGTCTGAATTTTCATCAAATAATTAACAATTGATTAACGAAGTGATTTAATTAAATTAATTTTTAAGTTCGATGGTATAGATGAAATGAATTAAAGTTCAATAGTATAAATAAAACCGAGTACAAAAGTTCAGTGATCGATAATATAATTGACCTTTCAAAAATTGTATACATAGACTTGCAGGCATGTTATTATAAAAGTGATATTGGCTGACTTGACCAAATCTGCCTTTGAAGTGGTCTAAATTGGGCCAATTATGACTAGAAGTGACTTCTATTTTTATGCGAGGCTAATCTAATTTGAGCTGTGTCGAAAAATGTTATGTTCAACACGGCCAATAAGCATAGTTTGTGCCGTGTAGGACATGTCACTACTCGACTACTCGCACAGGCAAGAGGTTGGATTTTACAATAAAAACCTATATAGGGTTTTCTACTCTGATATTGTCTTAAACAAATTGATTGTACGGTTACAAAAAAAAAATGTCAAAATCTTCTTAGATTACGAAAATATAATGTTTGAAAAACCTTTAATTACAAACTTTACTAATGAATGAACTTGTTAGCGAGTCACAATCACTGACGTGTGAATTTCAATTTTCTTTAAGTTGACAATAAAACATTTAATTTAATAAAGTTGAAATCGCACTATAAATATGTCCTTTTTTTCCAGTATCGGCATTTGATGCTGATTATTGTATTATTGCTTGAAATCAAAGCATGAATTTGGACAGATAAAAACGCAATTCTTTATTTGCCGACCATTCCTCTTAAAGTCGCATTTATTCGGCCCCACATATGACCATAAAAAACAAGGACTTGCGACCATTGCCCCTAAAAGTCGCAATTCTGTCCCACATATTACCATAAAAAAACAAGGCCTTCGTCAACAAGTATGTCTCATTCATTGCTACAATTAAGTGCCAGCCCCACCCCAACTCATCGGGTTGGCATCAAATTATATACCAAACATTATCAGATAACCATTATAAAATACACGTGTCGTCGCGTTATATTTTCGAACACTAAAAACATCACCAATACTAGTTAACATGGATTGTTCTAAAAATTTGCCACATAAACATATTATATATTTTTAAAAAAAATTATCTTTAATACTAATTGACAATGTCTATGTCATAATGTCAAGTTGATATGATAAAAAAATATATATATATATATTTTCTAGAGCTACGTCTAGATTCAAAGACTTTGTTAAGACATATTCATTCGATAATTTATTCGATTCTATTTATGTGGGTAGAGTATTAAAATTTTTTTTTTCTTCTTCATTTTATTTATTTTTATTTTAAAATATATAGAAAACATGTAGGCAATATTTCAATGTCACATAAACTACAATCTATAAGATCAGGGGCTGATTGGGGGGTGGGGTGGGGTGGTGGGGTGGGGGGGGGGGACCTTACAACAGCCCGGGCCGGCCCCGGAAAAGTCTTTTTTTACCGTGTAAAAAAAAAAAAATTTAAAATTTTTTTTTCCTTAGTAATAGTCCGTGCGAATTTTTTTTTTTTTCAGTTGTAGCTCGGGCCCAAAAAATTCATGGATCTGCCACGGTATAAGATGCATCGAAGATACTCTAATATAAGTTGAAAAACAAAATCTAAATTCATAAAATTACACCTACAAAGATCATATGGAATAGTTTAACAAATTTTTGAATGATTCTCATTATCACATATTTATTGCGTAACTGTAATAAAATTTAAATGTCAGCTTGCTCAATTTTAAAATGAAAAGATCGATTTGCCATTCTCAGTTTCTCACAATATCTTAAAGCTGCTTTGGCTAAAAGGCCAAGTCAAACATTATGAATCGAAAAAGAATTTAATTTATAAAATTTAAATTGCAAATGCCTCATTTATAAAAAGAAACAGATTTGAATATCTTTGTCGATAAGCTCTGTTAACAGACCATTGACTTATGATTCTTTAATCGACCTTAACAGACCTCTTTTAAGGTCGGTTAACGAACCAAATCTTAACAGATCATGAGTCTATTAAAACCAGTTTACACCTGCTAAACTGAGTTTTCAATTAACTCAACTTAAACAGACTTAAATTTACAGAAATTTAAAACAAAAATCACAATTCAGTATACATATTTTCATGATTTAAACTATAAAATCCACAATTTCTACCATAAATTAAATAAGAAGAAATAACCATACATTTTGCAAAAATTTAGATTAATTAAATTCTAACCTTGAAATGTGATTTTATAGACTTGTTTTGAAATTAATGAGATGTTAATTTTTTTGTAAAATAGTAAAATTTGGAATCCTTTTTAAAATCGTTTGAAATGGATTAAACAGAATATAAAAATAGAGATATATTCTATAATTTACTTATAAAAATAAATCAACAAATATTCATATAAATTGATGAAATTACCTAATCATTTACCACTATTTCCACGTACATTAAAAGACCCGAGAAATTTTCGCAATAAGATACACATATGACATATCCACCCCCACCTACTTTAAAAAGTTGCGCCTATATTTCAGAACCAATGAAAAAAATAAATGGATAAATTCAACCAGAGGTCTCCAACCTTTTGTAAGTGTGACACTCATGTCCTCTATCTACCATTTAATATAATCATGTCCCCAACTTTTTAAAACTATGACACCAATATCCCTAGATAACAAGAAATGTTTATTTAAATATTAAATGAGCATATAAAACTAATGTGTGTGAGACTATAAGCATAAAAATATTCACAATGTTTTCTTTATTCCAAAGCAAATTAAACAATGTTAACTCGAGACATGAGCATCACAATTTTACAATTTTGAAAAGATTGGAGACACAAGTACATTATGAAATATTAGGGACCCCTGGTGGAATTTATCCAAAATTACTCCTCTTCATCTCTATTATCCATCCACCAACTGTGCCCCCACCCAAAATCATATATACATAGATACACATACATAGATACATACTGCACTTGGTACTGAATTTCAGAAGATGAAACATATGCGAAAAGAATAATTATAGAATCATAAAATAGTAAAATACAATAACCATTGTCCAAGATTGAACTAGGTTTCTTTAATACAGTCCAGATTACAATTGAAAATATCTGCTGCTGTAATAATCAATAAATAACTAAAATTGATTACACTTTTTTTGGAAAAAAAGAAAGAAAAAAACAATTTTAGTCTCCATTGTAACCTTGAATTCTTTGAAACTGCATTGTTGATATTCCTTTCTCTATTTCACCTTCCCAACCAGCAAAAAGTTGATGCAAAAAAATTATATATTTCTAAAAGTCTTGATTGTCCAAGTGAAAATGAAATCAAGTTATTCTTACTAGGCGACGAGCTGATCAAGTTGCATCTGCTCGAGCCAAGCTCCTAAAACCGAATGATCAACGGAATCAATTTGAGAATTGGATTTCAAACCCTCACCGGATGGCATAGCACCAGAAATAGGTGCAGCACGTTTCTCCATCATCTCAGGTGGTGATTCTTTGACAAGAGATTGCACCCATGAGAGGTCAGGCTCCCCTCCATTCTTATTAACTTCAAACGAAGATGACCTTTGTAAAACCCCCATACCATCTCCATTAACAGACCAATCAACTTTTTCATGGGGTGATCCCCATTTAGAGCAAGTGTTCCCAGGAGATCCTACAATAGGGGCAAAGTTGGATCCAAGATCCCGGGAGCTGAGGCTGCGTAGATGCTGCTGCTGCATCTCGCGCTGAGCAAAGGCAGAGAGGCGAGCATTCCTTGGGGAAATGGGCTCCATGCTTCGTGGTGACATCCTTGGAGACGATACACCAAAGGAGCCCTGATACAAGGGGTGTTCAACATTTTTAGGGGGGAAAACATTAGTATTGATTGGCGAAAGCAGGCTATGCTGCTGCTGAAACTGATTAAGAACAGCTGATTTGTGTCTTGCTGAGAAAATCCCAGAAGCCACTGCCTGATCAGAGTATCTGGGAGACGAGGTAACCTCAGCAGAAAAGAGCTCGTCAAGATTGGAAGGAGTTAATGCCTTAGACCGACCAGAACGATTCAAAGAAGCAGAATTAGAATGTGACTGTGGAAAACAGGCCAAGTCATTCAGAACTAGTTGCTGAGCATCAAAATCCTGCAACATGTTCAAATCCTCAGGTGGAATGTCCCGGGCACTAAGGGAAGATCTCAGTCTACTTGATTGGAGATTACTTCCAGGCAGAAGAAGGGTGGGGACATTTGGTTGGTTCCAAGCTCCAGATGAGTGCGACATTCCATTTGCCGTTGGGGACATGGGCTGATTGAATGCAGGAGACATCACAGAGTGTGACGAGGGTGAGCCAGGTAAAAGGCTCAGAGCAGCAGCCATATCCATGACACTTGCAGCCGACGCAGATGACCGCGGAGAAGGAACAGCAGACCCAGTGGATACATACAAGGGGCGAAGCTCCTCTGGTGTGTGTGCAAAGAAACACACCCGTCTTTCACAGCTCGTGCCATCCTTGCATAACCTTGTACGGTACTGAGCAGGGTGTAGCCAGCACTCAAACACGCCATGTGCATACTCACACATGTCCCCTCGCCTACAAGCACCCTTGCGAAAATCAGGACAAGGGACACAGCTGTAATGGTACTTTCTTGGATCTCTTCTGCGAGCATTCTCTCCAGGATGAACAAAAGGACACTCAGTCCAATCATGAGAGTAGGCCCTTGAACAAGGACGGACCTTGAATGAGAACATACGAAACTCATCAGTTGAGTAGATGCTGTTCTTGATGTCAGGAAGAGATGGATCCACTGGATACTCTCTCTTCTCTGACATAGAATTAGAAGGAACATCATTGAACTTTGATGCCATGGGTGATGATACTGAGTCTGATGGTGAACGAGGCGACCTATAATCTGGTGATGAAGACAGAAGGGGCGAAGAAGTATTTGAAGTAGATACAGACACCCGTAAATTGCAATCGCCAACTAATCCACCAGAACAATTGTTCATAAGCAATTCCTCAAGAGCAGCTCGAGCACCCAGAAGCTTTGGGTGACAAACAATCACATCAACTGGGCGCTGGCCGTCTGCATTCTCAATATTTTGATCAGCACCAGCTGATATAAGCAGCTTAACAACATCAAATGCATTGACAGAGCCACCGGATGCAGCACAATGAAGTGCAGTACACTTGTCTGAGCCACAAGATCGATTTAAATCAACCTCACGTTGAGCAACTATCAACTTCAACGCGTCTACACTGCCATAAGTAGCTGCGACCATTAATGGGGTTCTTTCCTCATGGACAATCTGTTTTGAACCCTTCTTGCGAACGTACCACAGTCCAGCCTCATCAATTCCAGAAGAATCATACTCAATGGATCTCTTGAAACCCACAACATCGTTGTTAGCAGCAAATTCAAGTAAACTGGAAAAAGAATCCTCAGTCTCTACAGTTAGTTTCCTCGTATCCATCAGATTACTAGAACTGGTAGCAATTGTAGATGGAGCAGCGGACGAATCGGAATTTGATTTCCGTGGGCCACTGCACATGCTTCAATCAACTGCAAGTCAACCAAGCAGATCCTTATTCAAGTCAGGAGCTACCATATCCAAAAAACAGAAAGCCAATAAAATATTAAAAAAATAAAATCGAGGAATACGAAGACTATGATAAAAGATCAAGACTCTCACAGAGAAACAGACCAACCAAATGCCTGGAAAAGTTCATCTCCATTTCAAAATTGCTTAAAAACAACATGAATAGAACCTTTTCTATACATATATTCAGCATTAAACGGCAATTCTCAATAGCAATGCAAACAAGAAAATTTTGTGCAAGCAACTAAACTTACGGCTCACCTCCGTAAGATTTAACATATATTACACAATCGCGCACATACACATACACTCAGAAGACAATCAGACGATTTTTTAGAACACTTTGATAACTATAGAATGAAGGATATGTAAAAAAAAGTTTTTTCAATAGTTTACAAATTTGATGTACTACCAAATTAGATTCTTATACAATCAAGAGAGACAATCCGCAGATTTTTCCTCAGATACGAAGAGTAAATATTCTTTTCCCCATTTCATTGAGTAATAACACTAAAATAGACCATTCAATCCAGAGAGAAGATCCACTAATTTCCCACCAGGATATGACTAATAAATATTCTTTCCCCAATTTTAGAAGGGCAATAAATAAGATCTAAACTCATTAAATTAGCTAAGGAATAATTCCATAAGAACAAATTCCAAACAGATAAAATTTATCACTTATAGAATAATCACCAAACTTAAAGGAGGTTTTCACCCCCCACTCACACAAAAAAACATTTACATCTATCTTCACTTTTGAAAAAAATCCCCCTCCCCTCAAATCCCACCTTGTCATTTTATTCACCATTCTTCAAATCTCTCCTCTCACTCTTGTTCCTCCTCATTATTCTTAGAAGCAAGCTTCTACGATCAGAATCCACCTCAAGGTAAGCGGTATACTAGTAATTTTATGCCAAAAAAAAAAAAAAAAAAAAAAAAAATCTACAGCAAGTAATTTTTATAATTCACAAGACATATCTTAAAAAATTAACATGAAAGATTAACAAAAAAATTTTGAATCGGAAAAAAAAAAATCTACACAAAGATTAAAGTCAACCCAACTCCCTTTAGTAGCTCAAGCCAAAAATCACCAAAAAAGATAACACAGACTCAACTAACAAAACTTACATATGGTTAAAAATTTGGAAGCTTTTCGCATAGATCTGAGGCCTATAATATTTGGTCATTCACTCATTCAGCTATCTCTTGCTTCAAGAATAATCAAAGAACATGAAAATAATAGCAAATTGGCTACCGATGTATATAAATGTACAAATTACAAACGAAGAGAGAGAAAGAGAGTCATGTACCCATGTATATATATAAGAGCGTGTATCTATAGAAAGATCGAGAGAGAGAAAGAGGGACCTCCTCGTTGCGTTGTAGTGAGAGAAAGTCTTTAAGGATTTAAGAGAGAGAGTGAGAGAGTTTTTGAACATGAAATTGAAATGGAGATGAAATTGAAATTGAAATCTAAATTGAAATGATGTTGAAATTTACGCGAAATGAAGTTGAAATGCGAGTCAAATGTTGAGGGTTGAGATTTTTCAAAGTGGGAGAAATAGAGCGGGTTCGGTCGGTGGGGTTGGCCCACTTTGGCTCGCACTTTTCTTACCAATTATTTTTTCTAATTCTACTATTAGTTTTTCAGTTAGGGTCCCTCAACGGTTAAAATTTAGTAAGTAGGTCCTCAACCTATTATTTCACGGCTGCGGTGCATTCCCAACATTATTTTATAGCATTTGAGTCCTCAATAGACAATTTCACTTAGGATAATTATTGGGTTCATTTCACCAACGGTCATTGAAGCTACCTTAAAATTTTAAAATGGTCACTGAAGTTTAATAGTTTCAATGATGGTCACTAAAGTATGAAGGAAAATGCATGTTGAACAACAAGTTGGACCAAAAGTTGAATCATCATTGCCAAAATGTCAATTTTGTCTTTTGAAAAGACATAAAAGAAAATTTGACTTGTGTCTTTTCAAAGGACAAAGTTAACATTTTGGAAATGGTGGTCTAACTTTTAGTTCAACTTGTTGTTCAAATAGCATTTCTCAAGTATGAAATATTTTCACTAATTGTCACTCCATTAAGTTTTTAATTTGAAATAGTGATGTGGCATTTATTTATTGCATAGTAGTCTATGAACTTTATATAATATTTACTTTAGTTCCTATAATTTTAATTATATTTCAGTTTAGTCTTTCAAAAATTGCATCTTAGGTCCTTAATCTTTTACATTTTTACACTTTGATCTCCAAATTTTTAATTATCTTTCAGTTAAATCTTCCAAAAATTGCATCTCATGTCATTTAATTTTTTACATATTTACACTTTGGTACCTAATTTTTTAATTATCTTTCAGTTAAGTCCTCTAAAAATTGTATATTAGGTCTTTCAACTTTGTACATCTTTAAATTTTGGTCTCTCAAATCTTTGATTTTAGTGGTTAAAATAAGTGCACTTTCAATTAAATCCTTGACTTTACACTCGAATTTTCACCTAAACGAACAAAATAATATAAGGGTTAATTTCGTTTAGGTGAAAATCTGAGTGTAAAGTCAAAAATTTAATTGAAAGTGCACTTATTTTTACCATTAAAATTGTACTTATTTTGGCCACTAAAATAAATGATTTGAAGGACCGCAGTGGTGAAGATGTATAAAGTTGAAGGATCCAAGATGCAACTTTTAGAGGACTTAACTGAAAGATAATTGAAATTTTGGATATCAAAGTGTAAAGATATAATTCGTGTGTGGCAACATATTTAGTGTCCGCTGTTGTGACTGTCGACGCAATGCAAACCTCAGCGGCACGCTCCGACCCCTTGTCAATGCGATCTAAAGGCCAACGTGCGACGGTCGAATCCCGTCGCCCCTCCCCTCTTTTTTCGGTTGTGATTGATTAGGCCGAAGCACACAGCTTGCAGCCCGTGTTGGCTTGGGATCGACAGCTGATTGAGTGCGCATGGTGCTAGGACAAACAAAATGTGGGCATTGAAACTTGTTGCGTGCATGTGTGCGTGGCAACGTAGCAGGTGCCTGGCCTTTTGAGTGTCGATGTGCTGCAAACCTCGGCGGCAAGCTCCGAACCCTTGTCAACGCGGGCTAATAGATTCGTATATTATCGTGCGTAGCGGGACATGCTTGGGCTTTGTTTGTCTCTGTTTGCGACCTTCGGTTTAGCGAACACGAGGCGTGCTGAGCTTGGGTGTTGCATAAGCGAAGCACGTGAGTTGCATTTGGCTTGCATGGGTGTGTTGGATCCCTGCTCGAGCAGCGACGACATCTTGTGCATGCCTGTTCAGAATGACCCTATACCATCAAACAAACTATAACTGATTTAATGAGCTATTCGCAGTTTCACGATCTGAATTAATTCATACGTACACATGCATGGCTTAATCTTTGAGACAAGCATAGGACTACTGGCAGGATCAACCAGGTAGCATTCCTAATTAACGTCGACCTCGGATGAACAGAGCCCAAAGACCTAACCAAGACGAGGAAGATCGTCATTCGCACGAAGCGTCGAACGCTTGTTTGGGGTAGATAGAAGACCAATGGTCTCATACCCGCTTAGTATTCCGCATCCGAGAATTCGAGCACGCTGTTGTGGGCCAACACCGCACCAACACATGTAGTGATCTTTGTGGAACACAACGAATGCTTTTCGGTCCACCATCAGCTGCAAGATATTCTTCTTGCAGCATAGGGCGAAAGAGGGTCGTTTTGAGCAACACTATATCGTCGAGATAGGTATGCAACACAGGAAACCAGCTACGAAGATGTGTGTTGATCGATGGCCCTAGGGATAAGACACACGCAACAAGATTTGCTTGCAAATGCTAATTGCGATGGGGGGCCGTCCAGGAGTATTTTTCTGAGCATCGTCCCGTTCAAAAATTGGACAGAGAGCGTGCGCGGGCAAGAAACCGCGTGGCATGTTGATCGATTGGCCTAGGCATAAGACGCACGCTGCAACGTTAAGCTTGCAATTGCTCTTCGTTCCGATGACGCAATATATATCCGGCTAGAGCACGAGGCTTGCGACCCCTGTTAACTCGGGATCAGTAGCTGCTTAGTGCTAGACAGAACGAGCAAAATGTGGGCATCGAAACTTGTCTCGTGCGTGCGTGCGTGGCAACGTATTTGGTGCCCGAACGAAGAGCAATTGCAAGCTTGACGTTGCAGTATGCGTCATATGCCTAGGCCAATCGATCGACACGACGCGCGGTCTCTTGCCCGCGCATGCTCTCTGTCCAATTTTCGAACGGGCCAATGCTCTGGAGAATACTCCTGGACGGCCCCCCGTCGCAATTAGCATTTGCAAGAAAATCTTGTTGTGTGTGTCTTATCCCTAAGGCCATCGATCAACACGCATAGCGATTTTCGTGCCCCACTCATGCATTTCCGTCGGGGACCCGTGGGTGGAAGGCTAAACTAAAAGATAATTAAAAATATAGGAACTAAAGTGAATATTATATAAAGTTCATATACTATCATATCACATCACCATTTCAAGTTAGAAACTTAATGGAGTGACCGTTAGTGAAAGAATTTCATACTTTAGTGACCACCACTGAAACTATTGAACTTCAGTAACCAGTTTGAAATTTTAAGATAACTTCAGTGACTGTTAGTGAAATTAACCCGATAATTATTTCATATTACAACTTTTATTAACTACACAATATTTTAATTGCAATGAATATCTTCTAATCTTTGAAATTTTAGCACTTATCTCCTCAACTTTTTTTTCGTTGCATTTTTTTCATTAATTTTCACATCTTGTTTCTAATGACGATTTTTATCCAAATATTCTACTTATGTGAAATGAAATTATGGACAAATATTTTGTCAAAATTTTATATTTGTTATTTACTTTGCTTGTTTAAAAATACGAGGGAAAAAAAACTTATGACATTCTAATTACTTTTTTGACATAAAATATCATCAAACACAAAAATAAGATGTTCAATTTAATAGATTGATGAAACTATAGTGATAAAAATAGATGGGAACATAATTGTAAAAATAAACAATAAATGAAGACCTTAATTACGATTAAAATGTGATGTAGTTAACAAACAATATGGTATTAATATAATTATAATTTCACTTATATGTGATTAAGAACTTAAATTTGTATTAGAAATTGGATGTTATCTTTATATTTAATTAATTAAAAAGGAATATAAAGATATAAAAAGAAAAGAAAATACTAAATCCACCAATCGTTATCTCTTATTTTATTTATTATTATTCATGTCTTTCTATATTTTCCTTTTTTTCAAATATATTTTGGAGAAATTGTCTATAAGTTACCCGCAAGTGACTTGTTCTAAATTATGTCAAAACACTTTTTAAAATTGTCATTAATTCATACTTTTCGATAATATTTCATATTAATCCCAAAATTACTTCTGTGATCTATATTTGCCACGCAGCACTGCTCCCACTATCTCCTCATGCATCACTACCACCACCACCTCTTTCTTCCCTACCATCAACTCCAACAAGTGACCTTTGCAGAAATTCAGAAGAAGTGTTGATGGATTCATTATCAACCTCAATTAAAATGTTACCGACATGTGCTAAGAATATTCCGACGGTAGAAAAAGATGTCAAGGACAGCGAAATTGGATGAGTCTTCTCAGCTACAGAAAAGTAGGAGCAGAAACGATTCGCTGAAAAGTGAGTACAATCATTACATTGTTTACATTGCACGTGTGATAATAAATCATTACCCTGACACGTTCATTTTGGAGTTCCACGATTAATTATTCTTTGTGGTTTCAGGTACAACTATGATATATCTCTAGATGCTATCTTTAAGAGAAGGTACAAGTGAAAAGTTCGTAATTTTACAGCTATAAATGAAAATCAATACAAGATGATGAATAAAATAATGCATTTTTTTTTATTTGATTTCGCCCCCTTTCTTTATTTTCTTCTGATTTTTTATTAGGAGCTAAATTTTACATGTTGAAGAGGTGCTGGCTCTTTGTGTACAACAATTTCTATATTTAAGTAAAGAAACATCTGTTTCACATACATCAACATTTTTATGTGTTTCGAGATGTTACTATTATACATTCATGTGTGTTATTTGATATTGTATCATAGAAAATAATATATTTATAAAACAGTATCATAGAAAACACATTTGTATTAATATCATAATAACAGTATCATAGATAACTGTACCGTATGATTAAAGATAGCAAATATAACAATATCAGAAGTACATTATTATCAAACACATGCTTAGGTCAGCACAAATGTTATGTTTTTACATAATTTATAGCACAATATCTAAATAAAAAAGTATATTAATAAAATAGTATCACAAATAAAAATATCTTAATATATCAGTATCATACACGACATTATTTTAATAAAACAATATCACATACACAAATTACAACCTAGTTGAATAACACGGTATAAAGCATTTTGAATGAAAACAGTATCAATTGTCTTGTACTACTAACGAAATATTTTAAACAGTATTATTATTTCAACCATAAAACATTTAATATTGAATGTGTGTTTGTTTGGTGAAGTTTAAAAGTAGTATTTTTTGGATATTTTGAAAAAAATTGGTGAAATATGTAGTTGAAAAGCTGATAAAATTTATAGATCACATGAAATATGTGATTAAAAATAAGTTTTAAGAAAAAAAGAGTTAATAAATTTAGCCAAACACGATATAATGTAATGAAAACTAATGTACACAGGGGCGGAGCCACGGAGGGACAAAGGGGGTCAATTGACCCCGCAAAAATTTGAAAATTTTCCCAAGCATAAAGGGGGTCACTTAAGGCTGCTATTGATTACTTATTTTGTATATATAAGTTAAGTATATCTAGCTTGAGAAGTCAAGATTATAATGAAGTTAGTAATATACAAGGTAGGTTTAATGGTCTCAAAGCACTTATTTTAAAGGATAACCCGAGTGCTTACTACATTCATTGTTTTGCTCATCAACTCCAACTAGCCTTTGTATATGTGGCAAACAAGCATCTGGAGATTGAAGCATTCTTTGATTTGGTTGTTAAGGTAATGAATGTTATTTGAGGATCGGTTAAACGTTATGACCTTATTCGAGAGAAATAAAGAATCCAAATTCTTGAAGCACTCAATCAAGGTGAAATATCAAGTAGATATGGCATTAATCAACAAACTATCCTCAAGCGTTCAAGCGTTCTGGTGATACACGTTGGTGATCTCACAATACTTCTTTACTTAATTTGATTCACATGTTTTCAGCTACAATTGATGTCCTTGAAATGATTGATATTGATGTTCTATGTTCTAGAAAAAGAGATGAAGCACTTAATTTGTTGAGTTTGATACTAACATTTGAATTTGTCTTTAGACTACATCTCATGAAAAAGATCTTAAGAATTTCAGATGAATTGTCAAAGAAATATATTTCAAAGAAAAGATCAAGATATTGTCAACACCATGAGATTAATGAAAAAACTTTAAAGAACAACTCCAAGCAATTAGGGATAATAGATGTGAATCTTTTTTAGAAAATGTTTGTTCTTTTTGTGAAAAGCACAATATTAATGTTCCTAACATAAATGATATGTATATACCTCTAGATCATTCATAGCGTAACACTCCAGAAATGACAAATGTTGTACATCAGCGTGTAGATTTTTTTATGTTGTCATTGATATGCAACTTCAAGAGTTGAATGATTATTTTCCGAGGTAAATGATGACATATGCCTTTGTGTAGCATGTTTGTTTCTAGATTATTCATTCTCTACTTTTAACAATGACAAATCAAATAGACTTGGTGAATATTATCTCAAAGATGTTTTACCAACAGTTCTTTTGGCACTTGAGGAACAACTTTAAACGTATATTATTGATAAGAGCACTAACTCATATTTTGAAAAATTACGCAGCCTTTAGTGATCTTGCACAAAAGTTGGTTGTGACGAAAAAAAATAAAATTTATCTATTACTATATAGGCTTGTGACATTGGCTTTAATTTTATTAGTTGCTACTACTATGGTAGAAAGAGTATTTTATGCAATGAATCTTGTGAAGACTCGACTGCATAATCGAATTGGAGATCAATGATTGAATGCCAAGTTGATTCTATATGTTGATAAGAATATATTTAACAAAAATGATAATAATGTAATTATATAATGTTTTCAATGTATGAAACTTGTAGAGAACAAGTGCAATAATGTATCAAAATATTTTTATCAATGTTATATTAATTCAAAATTTTTTGGTTACTTAGTGCTTGTTCGGTTGCCATTTTCTCTAAAAAATCCTATTTTTTTGCCTACAATTTTTTACTTTTCAATCCTTTTTACACTACCAAAAAAGTTGAAAGTCAAAAAGTAACAAAAAAAATCCATTTTTTCTCAAAAAAAACTCTACCGAACAAGCCCTTAATATTTGCCCACCCAAAAAAAATTTTATGGCTCAGCCCTTGAATGTACAATATTAAACGTAAAACAGTATTATTGAAAATAATACCATAATAAAATAATATCATACAAAAAAGTATCATAATAAAAAGTATCGTGTTTGAATTAACGTTTTTTTGCAATTACAGGAACATGTTGGTCTTTTAATGCTGAAATGTGACTTTATTTGAATTAAGTTTGGATCATATAACTTAAGAGCCCATAAGCACATGAATAGTAATCGATCTTGAATTTACCTTTTAATTTTTATAAAATATATATTTTCTGCATCAAATAATAAACAAAAATAATTATTATTTTAATAGCCATCACTCCTAATACCTAAGAAATAGATGTAGTGAGTTATTTTTTATACTATAAAAAATTATATTATTTTCAATTTTCATCGACTATCAAACTCCTAGTTCACATCTTATAAGATGAAATAAAAAAAAAAAAGTATTTGATCTCGAAGATCTTTATTAACAATATTGTCGAGGTCGCTAAAAGTCACCTTGTTTCCTTTTTGTTGAAGATGTTCATAAGAGTCGAAGTGATTAACGACATTTACATGATGGTTTCATATCTCAACAACTAGCTATCACCATAGACACATGATGTTCCATGCAATAGATTTAATATAATACAATTAGGATAATTTGCAGTCGTCGTTCTCAACTTTTGAACTTTTGGCACTTTTATTCTTATTCTTTATTTTTTGGCACCCATCTCTTCAACCTTTCTTAATTTGGTGGCTGAAGTCCTCAACCTTTGAACTTTTGGCACTTTTATCGCAATTCTTCATTTTTTTGCACTCATATCCTCAACCTTTCTTAATTTAGTGGCTGAAGTCCCCAGCCTTTGGACTTTTGTATTATATTTTTTAATTGAAACTTATGAAAAGTATATTTAAAACCATGTTTTATGAGTAATTTTATCTATAAATGTTGATTTATTTAAAAAACTTAATTTTTAAAAATTTTATGAGATTTTTTTTTATTTTTTTGCACCCATATCCTCAAATAGAGCATTAATCAAAATATAGTTTTCCAAATAAAACTATTTATCTGAATAATACAATATTCAGAAAACAGGACTGGCCATCGATCCAAAAAAGATAATAGGTCAATGGTCAAAAGATAGAACCGGATCGAACCAAGGTCGACCCGGTTTCAATTAAAATTCAATTTTTTACACCCATATCCTCATTCTTCATTTTTTTGCACTCATATCCCTAAATGGAGCAAATGGAGCATTAATCAAAATATAATTATCTAAATAAAACTATTTATCTCAATAATACAATATTCAGAAAACAGGACTGGCCATCGACCCAAAAAAGGTAACGGGTCAATCGTCAAAAGGTCGATCCGGGTCGAACCAAGATCGACCCGGTTTCAATTAAAAAATTAAAAATTGATCTAAAAATCTCATAAAATTTTTAAAAATAAGTTTTTTAAATAAATCAACATTTATAGACAAAATTACTTACAAAACATGACTTTAAATAGAATTTTCATAAGTTTCAATTAAAAAATTAAAAAATATGATACAAAAGTTCAAAAGTTGGGGACTTCAGCCACCAAATTAAGAAAAGTTGAGGATATGAGTGCAAAAAAATGAAGAATGAAGATAAAAGTACCAAAAGTTCAAAGATTGTGGACTTTAGCAACCAAATTAAGAAAAGTTGAGGATATGAGTGCTAAAAAATAAAGAATGAGAATAAAAATACCAAAAGTTCAAAAATTGAAAATGGCGGCCGCAAATTACCCTTACAATTATACACTAATTGTACAATTTGTTTCTCCTCCTTCAAAGCTTAAATTGAAATATCAACAGATTTTTTAATATAATTTTATTTTATATTTACTCGAAATGCAAGAACATTATAATTTAATTAAATTTTTTTTTTCAATTCTTTCTTCTTCTTTTTTGCTTTAAACACTCCAGCCAAGGCTTTATCGGCTTGGTAGGTTGTCTCAATTGAAGTGGAAGGAGAAGAAGACGGGTTGAGCAGGCTGCGGATATGAACGGAACATTGAAATGAAATGGAATCAGGAAATGGAATCCACCAATGAAGAGAGGAGAGAGAAAGTGCACGGTAGGGAGCCGACGTCAGGCAGTGGTGAAGTAGTCAAATCGGAAGAAAAAGCAGCATGGAACCGTACGGAAGCCGGATAGAAAACGAATCTCTTCTCAAACTCTTTTCGGTTTTCAATTTTACAAAATGCCCCAAAGTTATTTTTGAAAATCTTGAAAATTTATTTTCGAAAAATTTAAAAAACAAGGGTAAATTTATAACGTAAATCTCAAGTGTTTTAAGTGAAAACATAGAAACCGCTCAAACATATTAAAACAAAATTTATATAAACAAAAATTATAAAAAAAACAAAAATTCTAGAAAAAAAATTCTAAAAAAAATTAAAATTCTATACAAATTAAAATTCTAAATACTAAAAAATAATTCAAGCATTTATTGGTTATTTAATTTTTAAAAAAAATTGATTTAAATAAAAATTGATTAAATTCTGAATCCACGTCATTAATTTTTATTTTTTTATTTTTTATTTTGTTAATTTATTATTTGTTTGTATTTTATTTTATTTTTGTAAAAAAAAATATTATAAGATTCACCAACTTTAAAATATATATATTATTTTATCATATATTAGCATAAAATTATTTTATTTTACTGAATAATCAAATTTATTGAATAAACAGAACGTGCTTTCAAGTTTTCTATTTTCAGAAATAATTTTTTAGAATGAAAAATCAAACGCATTTTCAACAATCTTAAAATAGAATCTTAAAACAGAAAATTGAAAATGAATTCAAAAATCAAAACTGAAACGCAAAAAAAACATATTTTATAAATAATTTCTTTAAGTGCCCCCTACTTTTTATTTTTATTTTTATTTTTTTTCATCTTTACTTCCTTTATATGGCCTAAGAAATTTCAGTACATCATATTAAGTTGGAAAAAATAATAAAATTATTCTGCACAATGCTTAATATTTGTAAATTAACATTTAAACTATTAATACAAATGATATATCTCAGTATGTTAATGTTTTTATAAATATTCGTATTTTTAAACAATTATTTTAAAATATTTGTAGAATCTGTATAAATGGTTATCGTTAAAAGAGCTCATCGATGTTATCATGCTTAACTTTGATAGACTCCTCCTCGCCCATGTTTATCATGTCACTACCATGAATTATTGCAATATTTGATTTTGAGAACTCTCGTCGTCCAAAATCAAAGACGTAAAATAGAAATTTGACATGAAAACATCTCCCATATCTTATACATATTCTAGCTAAAGATTTGACCCCCAAAAAAAATGAAAAAAAAAAGCATAGGATTCGGACAATTTACCAAATAAAAAACTAGTCGAGTAAAGAGCTATACACCAAGAGAAGCCTTGCCACAATAATATTTGCAATAAGTGTTGAAATGGAGTTATACATGAGGATTTACAGGTCAAAATGGCATTAGACTAGCAAGGTAAGAAGCACATAAATTTAAGACAAAAAAAACCCATAAAAAGTGAGGCATCGTCTCCCATCAATCTGTTTTCTCAGTATTTGTGTCATCAGATGGCCATATAATGGTTTCCATAAGCCTTTCTCTCATCAACTTCAAGTTCTCATCAGAAATTTCTTTATATATTTCCGCATGATCGCATTTCTAGATCTCAATCACCACAAGAATAAATCAAAATTATAATTAGCTTCCACATTTGTTCAACCATCTCGTCTATAACTTTAAGTTATCAAATTGAAGACAATATTTGTATGCATAAATTTCTCTAAATGAAGTTTCTAAATATGACATCATAGTCACGCAAATGAGAGGTGGCATGTTGTAGCTCATAACAGGTTGGTTATGAACAAAGATAATTGGTGGGTAATTAGCAAGTTTCGTCCATATCCTTTGGGTCTAATGTGCAAATCGTTAACTTTAGCATTTGGGGTCCTTAAATCACCCATTCATTGCGCAAATCGTCCCTACCGTCCAAATCTGTCAATTTTTGCTATTAAATATTTGCATAAAAGGTCCCTACAGTGCACTCCCTCAAATTTTTAAGGACAATTTTGTTAAATCATAAATTCCACTGTTCCTCCACCACTACCATCAAGAAAAATTGTATATTCGAAGTTTCAGAAACTGCTCCCTCTTTCAGCAATTTGAAAACCCACTATAAGTGCTCCTAGTTGTATGGCAAGTGTGCGGTCGCCACTCATAATGGCCATACGCTGTCAATCTCTAAGTTTCACCACATGTCCATCACCAACTCCACCGAGCTGCAACTCCCCACTGTATCTTTCTTCCCAAAGTCCCACTTCCAATCGTCCGTAAAAAAAAAAAGATAAAATGAAAAGCAAGTTGGCTCTTTTGGGTATTTGATTTTCTAGGATGCGCTAAATGTGAGTAACTAAACATATGGCTGAAAAATTAGTGGTTGTTATCAATTTCTCTCTCAATTTCATGCATAGTTACAGAGCATTATACTCAGATGAAGACCTATTTACTAGTTCAGAATTCTAGGGCATATGCAGTTCGATTTATGAATTAAAGAGCCATTCGGAAAAAGAACAAGAAAAAGGGTACTTTGCAATTGCTCTGTATATTGTATCCGAGTGTCCACCCTGGTGAGGTATCCATTTCTGATATATTTGGTGCCGATTCCAAGCCTAGCAAGAACCCACTTTAGAACTATGCGGGTATTGCAACCATTGCTGTTATGAAGATGCTCAATATTCGATTTGTTGGGCTTTCCCTTTCCCTTGAGAGCGGTGGCTGGTGGTGATGGTGGTAGTTGGTTAGGGTGCTGGAAGTGTGAGTTTCTTGGTGGTAGTGGTGAAGGAACAGTAGAATTTATGATTTGACGAAATTGTCCTTAAAAAATTGAAGAAGTGCATTGTAGGGACCTTTTGCACAAATATTTAACGGCAAAAATTTACAGATTTGGACGGTAGGGATGATTTGCGCAAAGAACTAGTGATTTAAGGACCCAAATGCCAAAGTTCAAACGATACGGACGATTTGTGCAATAGACCCAAAGGATAGAGACGAAACGTGCTAATTACCCATAATTGGTGGGAGAGATTTGAGCAAGTGAAAACTAATTAATCAACTAATCAACCAATAAACTACCAGTAAACCATGGGTGTACCTTAATCCATTTTGCATATAGGCTAAGTCGTGTTATCATTACTCTTTCAGCAAGTTCCCGCCTTTCCTGTAAATATCAAGGAAGTGCAAAAAAACTTATAAGATCGATTGGAACTATACAAACACTTCTCAAATGTTTGATATGCTGGACTAGACAACAATGTATATGATTAATATTGAGAAAATTTTAAAATTTCGTTACTTATCCTTTCTCCTCGGTAATGTTGCCTAATTTTGCACAACAAATATTGCATTTTGAAAGTATTTCATGCATTATACGAGATTGCTTTGTTTTGTTGTTAAGTAATTAAATTACTTCAAGTGCGTGTTTGAATGGCTAGTTCAATGAACCAAAAATGCCATAAAATTCAAACAGTAACAGAGCTATTAAGAAGATTTTAAACTGTATTTTTGAATCGTACCTTCGCAAGGGTCTGAAGAAAACGCTTTCCATTGTTGGGTACGTTATCTGCAACAAAGCTGTCAATGATTCCAGACGCCAAGTAATCAAATTAGCCTTTGCATCTAATAGTCATAAAAGATAATTTGCATGAACTTGTGTAAACAAACAAAATTGTAATGCAAGATTTCTATTCAGAATTTCAAAATCTGAAGCATTGGGAATGTATTGCTTACTTGTTGAACCAAGTGTATTGTGGTGGATTCATCTCATAGAGTTGCTCAAGAACAGTCCTCACAGCTTTAAAAGTGAAGCAGTTGATTATTTCCTGTAAGGACATCAATGGCAATGTAGTCTCATGAACATAAAGAAAAAATATAAGTGAATTTATACACTGTGGAACTTAAATTCTTATTAGTTAAAGATTATTGCAGTAACAGGCAATTGAGAACTGATAGCTTAGATGCATGAATGAAGGTGTTTAGAGAGACAAGACTTCTCCAAGGGTGGAGGCCTCTCTAAGCATACGATTTCACCATTAACAAAACGCGCAACATATGTTTGGTACACTTCACTGGATAGTACTAAATACGACTCATGTTCTTATCATACTTCAAATCAAATTCATAGTTGTACGAATCTAATAACTACGTGTCCTTGAGAAAAGTTTGTTCCTTCTCCCATGATTTTCTTTCTTATGGAAGCAATAAGAATTAATTTTTCTTCTTGTTCGCGTAAAGGACGTGTTAGTGATGACTATCAAGGAGAGAGAACTCACCATTTTGACATCATTGAATGTATCCTCGTACTGCCCTCCCAATTCATCGACAACACTGAAGCCCTGAAGCCTACGTTTGTTTCTTGAATAGCCATTAGCAGTGTAGAATGAAAGCATTTTTGCAGACAACCTCCATTCATACCAGGCATCCAAGAAAGAACTGCTCAAATTCACTGTCTTCTTCACCCTCTTCAAATGCTTTCTCCCTCGAAATTTTTTATACAAACCCAATTCCAAATTGCCCTTAACATTTAAGCTTCTTGAAGAGAGTGAATCCAAGCATAAAAATGGGCATGAGAGGTTATCAGTAAAAGAGCCCACCAATATAGCCCCAACCATCCTGTCATGCAAAACTGCAGATAAATTATAAGCTATAAAAATTCTTGATACTGAAGCGAAAAAACTCAGATCAGAATAGAGAATGTGGAAAGAAAATAAACAATATATAAATATAATAGAAAATTAAAATAATATCTAGTTTTTACAAGACAAAAAAGAAAAGGGCACCTGAGAATTGTTGAGGAAAAGCTGCAGTGAGATATGGGAGCTGTGCTGAATCTTGTGTACTAGTGCTGAATTACTGATATTTATGGGATTTTATTTAAAATCTCTTTTTTTTTTCTTTTTTTCTGAGGTCCAAATTTTTCCACAGAACACTTAAAACTTAGCCAATATGTGCCAATTATTACCTTCCCTTTTGAAGTAGTTACTTCAGGAGATTCTTTATTGCCATGTATTGGGAGCCTCCACACTCCAGTTCATCTTTTGGCAAAAATGGCTAAGATTCCGGTAGATGATTGGTAAGATACTCAAGAGTTCACAGTCATTTGCACTTGAAAAATAATACAATTAATTTAGAGCTACGTTTTAAATTTGCATCGCATACCAAAGTAACCAACCCTTGGATCAAGCATTTTTGGCTCCTCAGAGAAGCTACATTTTTTGTGGCTATGCCGAAATAAGCTACAAAAAGAAATTACTTTTAATAGGAGCCAAACATGCGAAAATTTACTAAAACTTGTAATTCAAGTGACAATTCTTTGTTCTAAGGCAAAACACAGTGCTCATGTTGTGTGAACATCTATGAGCAACTTTGCATGTTTGGCATTGCTTAAAAGACAAAGAAGCAGCTTTTGCAGTTTACCTTAATACTTTGGAAAAAAGTGAAAAGAGCTACTTCGAAGCAACGCTAAACATGCTCAGAAGACAAAAGAGTCTCTGAACTAAGGTGTTCTGTTCGCAAACAAGAGAACTGGCCCAAGATTTTAAAAACATCCGTAGCGTATTTGGGTCGAACTAAACACTACAACTGAAAGATTTTGTCACAATCTCTCTTCCTTATTGTGTCAAATCCTATTTATTCCATCGTTTCTAACAATTAAATTCACTGCAACATGGATGACAAGTGCAACATTAAATTCACTGCAAAAGTTACACGTTCAATTCTTCACTCAGTTTTCTTAGAGCACAAAAGCAAACTACGAACTGTGACAGTAAAAATATTTAGCTTTGCCATTTCTATACAAATGTGAACTTCACATAGACAAAAAGGAACACAGATGATGAAATCATCAAGGAAATAGCTCTAGCAGTTAATTCCACATTGCTCAACATCTGGGCCAGTGACTCTAGTAGTGAAGGGATCGACTCGCACCCATAACAATGAAAAGATAGAAGCAAGAAGAATGGACCATACGACGACAATAGTGGGTGTCCGGTTCTGGCGGCCCATAAGACCTTTGAGGAATGGATAGAGATGAACAATCACCCAGAATGCGAAGAACAATTTCCCGAATAGTGGACCCCATGACTGGTAACCACTATTGATTGCATAGGAGATTCCTGCAACAACACCAACTATGTTTATGATGAGGAGAGTTGTTGGGGGTATTAGAAGAGTTGTCCATTTGAACATGTAGAGCTCGGTAAAATCCCCATCTTCGTCCGATGCTTTGGATGTGACAGTAAAGTTGGTGTCTATTCCAGCAAGCACTTTGAGGAGACCTTGGAAGACGGCAAAAAGATGAGCTGAAACACCTCCAATGACCCAAAACTGTTCATTCCTCCACCACTCATCAATTCCAACACCACTCCACCTCATTTCCAGTATACCAGTAGCAAAGATGGAAAGAAAGAGAGAGATAAACCAGATACTGGCGAGGTTACTAATCTGCAACACAAAGCAATAATTTTCACTATTGTGAGATCTGCATTTTTAATGTAAGATTCTGAATAAAAATGATAGAATCCTGTTACGGTGGTTCCATTGTTGAATCAAGTATCAAGAGCAGAAAGGTAAAGACAAGTCTATAGGAAGTACGACACTAGTTTAGTATGATTTCTTGAACCACAAGGTGAATTAATAGAACAACTTTTTGGTGAAGGAAATGGATGAAATTTATAAAATTTTGTTCGATGTTGACAGATTGTCAACTTGAATTGAAGTCATCTCTTGAGATACTGCCTATGTAAAATACAAAGCAGTGGCCATTTAAGCTCAAATGGAAACCAAAAAAAGAACAAGGATACGTTCAGATGGGAATGGGAGATAGAACCAACCTGTGGGATAATGAACTTTCCAGTAAGCAAGCAGACAGCTGGCAAAGTACAATAAATAACAAGAGGAATGGCAGTAACTGGATAAATTGTGGTGTTGACATATGCAAACCTCTCTAGCCACTTCAACCTTCCACCATAGCCATACCATATAGGACAGTGCCGGCTAAATAAAATCTCAACAGATCCCAAAGCCCATCGAAGCACTTGGTTTAGACGATCAGATAGATTAATCGGAGCTGATCCCTTAAATGCTGGTCTCTGAGGCATGCAGTAAATTGATCGCCAACCGCGGGCATGCATCTTAAATCCTGTAAGAATATCTTCTGTGACAGAACCGTAAATCCATCCAATCTGCGGATAGAACAAAAAATGATTATTGTGGGCAACAAAACTGTTAGATCAGACATATAAGGGAATGCAAAGGATATCAAGTTGGAAACTTAACGTAAAAAGAACATTCACCTAGTAATAGTTGGTTTGGTTCCCTACACAAATTTCGAATGAGATGATGAATATTTATAATTCCAGTTTGCAGAAATAAATCATCACATTACGGAGTAAAATTCTAGGAAAAATGACAAGGAGGACCAATAGAATCAAAACTAAGTAATTTCGGCATGCCACAACAATTTCCATTGTGGGGAGGGAGAAAAAGAATAAAAGAGATTAGAAATACACGAGTAATTCCAGCATGCCACAACAATTTCCATTGACAGATGCAGAAAAGCACAAACTTCTAATGCTGCCAAAGAAGTTCTCAGAGGAAAAGTATGCTTCATTCTCATTAGGTTTCAACCGTAATTAAGGAACTATGACTTTTTAATTTTATCTCCTAATTTTTTTGACAAGCCATCTCATCATAATGAAATTTACTAGTAAAATAAATACAGAAATTTTATAGGAATGTCAAAACATTTGTTAGAAGCTGTTTTCATACATAAATGCAATCTGTGTTTAAAGCATCTCCCAATGGTCAAGCGTTCCCTTCCAGTCTAAGGTTAAGTAACATTTGCTAATATACTATGAATAAACGAAATATAATCAGACAAGGAACTTCATATAGCAAATGAAACCAACTCACCTCACTTCCCCATTCTGACTTATCTTCATACCCACAACTGATAACATGGATTGCCTCTTTTAGAAGAGTCTCAGGTGTGGCAGACTGAGGAACACCACCATTCTCCATAAGAGTGGATGCAACAAAAACTGCAGACTGGCCAAATCTTTTCTCGAGGCTCATTTGGGACATGAGCAGCGACTTCTCATCATCAAATCCGGTACCTGATATCAACATCAAAAGAGGGAACAGTTAACAAATTTGCTATATTAATTTAAGATCATATATACAATTTTCTACTTGATATTTTTGTCTGCTCGTGAGAGAAACTCAATAAACAATGAAATAGAAATGAGTTAAAAGGTGGAGGGAAAAGACACGGGATCCTACATGCTTATCAATGTAGTGACAGTATTTGAATTCAACAAAAGAATTATGTGCATTAACAGTGGGAAAAAAAATGATGAAATCTCCAATAAAGCAGCATATCATGTAATTCCAACCAACAATGTGAGACATATCAATGGAGGTGTCATTAAAAGAGAGGACTATAACAGCCATATTCTTTCCTTTTGCTAGCTCAATATGACGTCAGACCATATATACAGACAATTAGCTCAAAAGTCTGAACCATTCAACACGGGATAATATTCAAATAGGAGACCAAATTCATTACTATGAATAAATCCGCTTTCTGATTGAATCAGTTCTATTCATTACAAAATACATAAAGAAACAATTATATAAACCATATATATTTTCATTTTCATATAAATAGAAATTCCAAAAAGAATACATGAACTATATTCCCAATTAGAGTGTGTCATATCAATCTGACTGGGCAAGGCACAAGCACTGAATCATGGCTAACAAGTAAAATGTATATAAGAAACTACCAATGCAACGTAAAGATCCAATATACTCATTCATGTTCACATCCAAATCAATATTTGTAATTTGACGTGTTGAGATCAATTGAGCAAATGAAAATATATAATCCATGCCTTTATGACAAATATAAATTGTCACTGTATTTTACTTAATTCAATGTTGAAATTGAGCAAATGAGATGTATTAATCCATGCTTTTATGATAAATATACAGTGTCACTAAATTTAACTTAATAAAAGACAAAATGCAAGTCCAATAGATCTAGCAATAACTTAAGTGGCAAAAATGATTCATGTATTGGACTCCAATTTTATAGGGAATAAGGCTCAGTTTGTTGTTTGATGTTGTGATAACATAAAATACAAGTAAGATTAAACAATAGTATTCTACCAGAAGACATACCTTCAACACCCTCCTCTATATCCTCCAAACTGAATATTGGAACAGTGGGATCAACATGCTTGCTAGATTTCTTTTTGTCTGAACCCTTCTTACTTGATTTAGAATTTTTCTTTCTTGAGCCACCAAAACAGGAAGAGAGAAATCCTGGCTTCTTTTGCCTAGGTTTCAGAGGAGGCTCATAACCATACAAAGCTGTTCTATTAAAGACGCATCCAGTACCCACATACACAGGACCTTGAATACCATCCAAACCTCTCAAGTTTATCTGATTGCAGAAAGTAAGAATAAGTTTACATGAACATTGGACAGCAGAAAAAAATAATAAGAAGAAGAATTAGACAATATTGTTACATGAAATGGCCAGAAATAATGATTACTAATGATTATGAACTCACATCAAAGAAAACAGTATTGCGGTTGGCATATCGATCATTTCTATCAATACCATCGAATCTCTGTGGAAATTGAACATAACAGACATACTTCCCAAGATTCGGATCCATTAGAAAGCACATTGCCTCCCGCAAGGCCTTGCTGTTGTTTATGTAGTGATCACAATCAAGATTCAACAAAAACGGTCCATTAGTAAGAACTGCTGATACACGAACCTGCAGAGATGCATGGCATTGATAAGTTAAATGTCCAAGAATAAAAATTAGATTAACAGAAAATCTCAACTGTTAATCACTTACAAGTGCATTCATAGCACCAGCCTTCTTGTGATGTTGGAAACCAGGACGCTTCTCACGAGAAACATAGACTAGCCGTGGCAGCTCATTACCCTCGCTGTCAAGACCTCCACTTTGGCCCAGGAAAACCTGCAATTGACAAAAGCATATTTTTTTAAGAAAATAGATAACACTGGAAAGTGTAAGACAATCAAGATTGTTTTGAGGAAACATATCAGTTCATAATACACGCAAAGAAAATAGAATGTGTTACCATCAATCAAATGATATTAGCACTATTTGATACTAAGCATGCAAGTTTTAGATGACTGTTTTATTAAACATTAAGTACATAACAAGTAATAGTCAATGCTTTATATGTCAACCTATAAGATCCATTACCATTGAACCAAGCTCACCTGAATCATTCCTGGATGATCCCTGGTGTTATTTCCAGGCCATGGTGTACCATCTTGCATGATCCAGCCTTCTTCGGGAACTTTTTGGGCCTTTGCAACTAGTGCATTTATACGAATTTTAAATTCTTCATATTCTCTCTGTAGGACAAGGAGGAGAAGATACATAAGAAGTCTGGATTAAAGGTAAGAGACAGAAGAATATCTGAATCAAACATTCCACCTTCATAGCCCTACGATCTTTCACAAATGATGGTTGAACTTTATCTTTCAAGTAGTCAATCTTCTGAGTAAAGTACCATTCTGGAGCACGTGGCTCAATGTTGTACTTTTTGCAGAAAGGAACCCATATCCTTGCAAATTCAGATGTTTCTGAAAGAGCTTCAAAAGTCAGCATCGCAGAACCATCATCAGATACATAGCATGAAACCTTGTCGACTGGGTAGTCAACCGCAAGAATGGATAGGACAGTATTAGCCGTAACAAGTGGAGGTTCCTTCAAAGGATCAACAGTACTGACGAATATATCTACGGCAGCTAATTGTGATGGCTCTCCTTCACGGTCGTATCTGTGACACAGATTAAATGATTTTCCAATTGAAGGAAAAAGTCAGAAACTCTCGTGTGTGTGTGTATATATATTCAGAAAAAGGGAAGCCTCCGTACAAATGATGATTTACCATCTAGGTATCAAACATAGAAATGCCATATCATCTACTTGTTATAGCAGTTTTATGACATTGAAACATAAATGGCAACAAGAAAAACAGGAAAATAGATATCTGTATAGATAGAAAACTTCTCACCTAAGAGTAAGCCTATCAAGATAAGTTTCACGGTTTACTGGGAGCCATTTCGGGAATTGATCCAAAATCCAGGATATAGCAAACCAGATCTCACATATCACGGATAACAACCACAAAGGGAATGCATTGGTAACAGGATTTGTTATTCGGTAGTGCAAGAAAATGCAGAGAATAACAAGCCGCAAAATAATAACCATCCTATAGGGGTTTATCCTGGATGACGGAATAGAAACCTTCCTTGAAAGGGGCTGCCGAGCTTCATCATTCCTGCATAACAAAGAGAAATAAGCCCGGGAAACCACTGGCTGGCTAGACTGAAGAAAGTTGGCAAGATGCTGCATAAAAGAATCAAAGATTATTCGTATGAAACTAGTCACTACATAATTTACAGCTAAATAATGCCAACTTTTTGTTTAATCAATAATACATAAAAGTGCCTCCATCATTGTTGAGATTCTGCGCATCCAATTACGTTAATGCAATAGTAAAGCAATACACTTATGGCTTACAACAATACTCAAAGTTTCATGCTCAATAACCATACTGCAGGAAGCCAAAATGTCATTGCATAACACAAGGTGGAACTCACAATAAAGAGTCATCCACCAGCACATCTGTGCTGGCATCAATATCTCCAGCTCCTCTTTCTGAAGGAGGATGGCTGGTAGCCATTGGAATGACATTTTTTTCCTGCTTCATCTTCCAGCCATCAACTCTCTCTTTCCAGGCAACATTGCCCAATCCTGGGGATCCAAACTCCCTCACTGGATCCACAACCCTGATGGTAGCTATACCAAGAAAAAAAATACACATTGCATTAAATTAAAAGAAAAAAAATACACATTTGATATCTGAACCAGAAAAGATACACATTGCATTAAATTATAAGATTTAAAATAAGCAAATGAGAAGATATGAGATTGATTCACATCAGTGCATAAGGGAGTGGGAGCAGGAGTGGATCTATACATTTTCCACCAACACCAGGTGGGGGAGATGCCATTGAAAGGCGCTCAGGTGATGCTGCTGACAGTTCTCCAGAAACCTAAAAGCCAACAGTTGGTAAAAAAAGAATTAGTTTAACCATTGTACCAAAAATAAATGTATTTGATTCGGTGTGATAATAGAAAATATTTGACAAGAAGCATAAAAACATACATCCATTCCGTGTGTAAGCAAAGGAATGGGAATGTGGGAGACCTCTTTGTCATACTTTGGAGCCCCAATCTCTTCCCCTCGTCCATAATTCATGTGCAAGCTCAAGATGCGCTCTGAAACCTTCTGCTTCTCATTTTGAGTTTCAGAGTAAGGGAAATCACTGGTACCATCATCGGGTGCACCATCTTCTCCATCGCCATGGATTGCAGGACTTCCTGCATAAAGTTAATTATGAGAGGCTACTTTCATAGAATAAAATTAAAGATGTCAATTTATTAAACACCATTGGAATTCAACTTGAATTGACTGATAAAAAATATCTATTGAAGTGAAGAGACCGGCTAAAATCCATAAAAATCAAGGGGTGGGTGAAAGGGATTCATCTCACAAAATTTAGGCACATCAGCATTCTAAGAAGAAACGTCTCTTGAATTTTAAAATTTACTGTTCACAACAGATTAGCTCCTGTTGAGCAATGCACAACCAGATCTAATCGTATGCATTAACAATGATATGTATTTGTTGAGACCACAGATAATTTGCATATATTTCTTATTGCAGATCAGTGAAACTTTTAACTACCATACACTAACATTAATACGTATTATATCTCCATATGCTGTGTCCATTCCATTACAAAAGAAAACTTGTGAAGATAATAATATCATTTCCTTGAAACACTACATGTCAAAAGATTATATGTACTAGATATGTCTACATCAAATATACCTTTATGTCTCTTGTATCTGGTTTTGCACTGAGGACAAGACTGATTTCCATCCTTCCTCTCATATTCATAGCAAGGCCTGCAAACGGGAAATGCACAGACATCGCAAGCAACAAACAGCTCCCTGTCAACAGTCAATCCCACATTATCACCACATATCTGGCAGACCTGACTGCCCATGTTCTTCAAGGCCTTTACCTAATCAATTAAGCACCATAGTTTAGTACCCAATACTGCATGGTTAAATCTACCAAAAATCACTTAGTAAACAGCTTAGATCACAATTGCAACCCGCTAACCCATAATTATAAAAATTGGCAAAAGATAAAACCATAAGCAACTCAGTTTCAAGCCTGATGTTTAATAAAGCGTCAGAATTAACAATACTTAGTGGTCTATCATCAAATACAAATCACATTTGAAGGATCTTGACAAAATTAACAAACCCAATTCACTTAAACCTCAAAAAGTATCACTAAGATCAGTAAAAGTTAAATCTTAGATGCATTCGGTAACCCGTGTAGGAAGTTTCCTCATTTATTGAAACTTAACTGATTTTGTTTTGAACACTAACCTTTATTTCAGCTTCTGATTCCATTAACCCCGCTACTTCGACGGAAACACCAGATTTATAATCAGGATATATAAGAATTACTGGGATACGATCTTAATCAACATGCCGAGAGACTATAAAATGTCCTCTGAAAAAGAGCAGAATCTTTGTTTCTTTTCACGCTCTTCCACTGCAAAAGCAAAGTCTTCAACTTCAATTTTCTTATTGACAGATCATATTTACTTCTAATCGCATGAAAGAAAGAGAGATACTAATACCTCAACAATATAATCAAAACTAAGAATCAAAGTTACCTCTAGATCAAAAACGCCATAAATCAAACAAAACACATCTTAAGGAAAATAGATAAATTGAACAATGCTCCCAATTCACTATTTGTCGAGCTAAAAAATAATTGAATAATACCTCCAAACAAATAAAAAAGGAATGAAATTATTACATTCTTCCAAATAAACTGAAGCAAAGCTGCAAGCCAGTAGTGAACTTATCATGATTTTTTCCAGAAAAATTAATAACACTATGCATAAATACAGACAAAAAGAGAACGAAATGGGTACCTCGCGATCACAACGTTAATGCTATTTCCGCCACCGAAATACAAATTTCCTTCGTGATCAACTATAACTCATCCACAGATCGATCAAATATCCACCAGATCTCTCGCCAAAATTTAAATCCTTCTGATAATACGCAGTACGTATAGGTAAACACAGATAAATAGAGAAATTGGGAAAGCAATATGAAAACCCAGTGGCAATGCAGGAGAAATACACTTGAGCAATAACCCACTAGCTATCTCCCTCTACAATTTTCTCTCTAAGAAAGAGACATACATATAAATGCGTGTGTATATATGTGGGTATAGCTGTTAGCGACTGGGTAATTATTTATTATTATAATTATGAAGATTGGTTGAAATGATGTCAGAAGTCGCGTAGAAGAGAAGAAAACGACATGGAAGTGAGCTAGAGATTTTTAGAGAGAGAAACCGTCACTGCAATCATGCTACCGACAGAGCGAGAGTGAACTGAGGAATCTGTGTGACGATTTTTTGGTGAGGAAAATCTTGTCGGAAGCGGGAAGATGATTAGACTAGCTTTAAAGGCTTGTACAATTGGGACTCTAGCGGTCCTTTTGATGTGAAAATTGTGTATGCTAAATATTTTGGTACAATGCTAGGAAGCTTGTAATTGTAGGGAGTGCAGGATTATAACTGTACAGTGTTCAAATTATTCGTCGGTGATGTTAGTTAATGGAGATGACAAAATAAAAGAGACATAAAGTGGGATATCACATGGATAATCTTTCATATAATTAAGAGTTTTGAGAAAACTTTTTAGGGAAATTAGGGCAAATTGATTTGATAGCTTCTAATTCTATGAAAAATGTCATATTCAAGTAATTCAATTTCTATTTTAACTGTTTGATACAAATGTGGAAATGGACTTTGAATTCTAGGGTACAATCACTTTAATCTTGTTTTTGTTTAATTATATCGAAAATGAATTCTTATAGGATATGGTGATTTTTAATTTCTAATTTACATGGAATTTCAATTCTTTTCTATATTTGCTAATCAAACGGACCCTAATATTTGCTTTTGGTGTGGAAATTGTTTCTAATATTTATTTTTGACACAAAAGTTTTTAATATATTTGTTTTGGTGCGCAATTAATTCTTATTTGATTAATATATATATATATATATATCTTTTTATTTTAATTAAAAAAAATTGTAATTAGATTCCTGACATTTGCAAAATGTGGAAATAGGTCCGGTATATTAATTAAATAATATTTAATTTAGCATATTAAAATTATTGGGTTTTGATCTCCTACTCACTTATAATGCCCACACTGAGGTGATATCACATGATTGGCATTATAAGTGGGTAGATAAGTGTGTAGGAGATCAAAACCCTAAAATTATTGGACTTTAATTATATGTAATTGCTTTGTGATGTGAAAATTTTGAATAAAACTTAAGATAAATAAATAACAAAAATGTTATACACAATTTTATGACATTGAAGTATTGAACAAGTCTTATTGTGTTTTTCTAAAAATAAAATACTAATAAAAATTAATTTACACATGTATTCTTTATTTTTGAATGATAAATTAAAATATGAAAAATATAATTGGAGCTCTAATATTTTTAATTAATAAACGAATAGCTCAATTAAATAAAAATATATTAGTACCTAGTTTGTGATAAAGTTTTTTTTTTTTATGTTGTAACGATAAAATAAAATTTTAAATTTTAAATAATGTATTTACTTAATAATATAAAAAATAATTTTATATAATGGTTGTTAATAATTATGAGCTTAAATTTTAGTTATTTTATAATAGTTTGTAAAATATACAAAACATTTTAATATAGGATAATTTGTACGTTTGGTTCCCAACCTTTCAAATATATTACTAATCTACACCCAATCAATTTTTATAACATTTTTGTCCCCAACATTTGCAGTTTATTGCAGATCATGTCCCCATTGATATATTTTGACGGATTTGTCATCTTTTTTATATAAACAAAAATGGGAAAAGGCTAAAAAAAAATTTGTAAATAAAGTCTCATAATTTTTAAAAAGTACAAAATAACTTCATCTTCCCAATAAATAAAGAAATATGTTGAGAATGCAAGGGTGATTGCTGGTGTTACTAATGCTACTCCCTCATTCTACCCCTTTGCTGTTATATTGATTGTATATTTTGAACTCTGAATTTTGTGATTTAAACTTTGTATCCAGTTGATGAAATTATCAGACAAGGATATTGTGGAGATGGTATTCTTTCCCGTGGTGAACGAGGCTTGTCGAGTGCTTGATGAAGGTATTGTAGTCAAAGCTGCCAATCTGGACATATCTGTTGTCATGTGCATGGGATTTATTCCTTACCGGTTTGTTTACCATATTGAATTGGAAAGAATTTATTTAATTTTTTTAATTCCTTATAATACTTATTAACCAGGGGAGGGATATTGTTTTGGGTAGATTCTCTTGAATCTAAATACATTTGTTCGAGATTTGATGAATGGTCGAATTTGTATGGAGGATTCTTCAAGCATAGTTCTTATTTGGCGTCGTATTGAATATGGAGCTAGCGAAGGTGGAATCCATGGCGTCGGAAATTGGAGTTTCGGTGTCAATGCTCCGGTTCTTACTTTGCTTCCCTGCCACTATCCCATTTAGTTTTTCCACCGATTTGTACGACGGGGACCGGTGGCGCACCATCTTTACGCCGCCACGAATGGGGCTGTTATGTCGTATTTGCCATTTGGGTTTTCTTCGAATCTTCAATTTTAGTGCTTATGTTCTTGGGCTACGCCTCAATGGTCATGTGTCGAAAAAAAGACTGGAATTTGACTCATCATTTGATATAGGAAC
Source organism: Forsythia viridissima (assembly GCA_030279155.1). Classification (NCBI taxonomy): domain Eukaryota; kingdom Viridiplantae; phylum Streptophyta; class Magnoliopsida; order Lamiales; family Oleaceae; genus Forsythia; species Forsythia viridissima. Next base: position 11,183,206 of record CM059045.1, on the reverse strand, counting down.
TTCCTTTTGATAAATATATTTGCACGAATCTCGGTTATTTATTGGTTTAAAACTTGCAAGGTTTGATTCTACAAGGTGCAACAGAATTTGTGCTTGAGTATTGATTTACATGTCCATATAATCTGACAGTGCAATACTTGTCAATGGTGGTGAAATAAATGTTGGAGTGGAAGTGATTTAGCCATGGGTGTGGTGGGTTTTTGAGGAAGATAAAGTTATTTTGTATTTTTTAAAAGTTATGGGACTTATTTGATTTTTTTTGTTTTTTGTTGTTTTTATTTTAAAGATGATGGTAAATCTGTCAAAATATGTCAATGGGGACGTGATTTGCAATAAACTGAAAGATTGGGAATGTCTGGTGCTAAAAAAATTAGTTGTGAGTAGATTAGTAACATATTTGAAAAATTATGGATCAAAAATGTAAATTATCCTTTAATATATTATCAATTTGGTCAATAAAGTGTTAATTCAAAAAAATCGTTAGTTTCCTTTAATTTTTTTATATAAAATAAAAGTATGGGACCTTTTTGCACTTTTGAAAAGTTTAGCAATCCAACTACAATTTTTCTTTATTAAAATTAAGGGTATATTGGTCTTTTTCATCAAATAAGGACCAATTGCGTACAAAAACACATAGATTAGGAACTTGTGTGTTAAAAAACAAACATAGATTATGAACTTATGTGCTAAAAAATAAACATTAATGACCATTTATATACAGCAAAGGTTAGAGACCATTTGTGCCAATTTCTCAACTTTTTATAAAGATTTTGATAATTTTTGAAAAGTTATTGTGGTATCTATGAAATATGTGATTCAAATTAATTGTTGCTTTTGATTACAAATGAGCTACATATTATTACTCAATTGAAATAATTTTTTCATAATTATTGACTATAAATAACATTACTCAATTGAAATAAATAATTACTTCAATTAAATAATGTCACGTAGATGTATTAGCGATAGTGAACGACTATTAATAACACTACTCACAATTTTTTTTTAGCAACTTTTAAACTTTGAACAAACAAGCACTAAAGAGTGTTGTGCCCCTATTTAAATAACAATTAAATAGCCCACGATTTTTAATAACAACTATTCTCTAAAAAGTTATACCAACCAAAATTATGAGCTTGTTTGACAAAGATTATAAACCTATTTTGGTTTTTTTCAAGCGTAATTTTTGACTTTTCAACCAATTTTTAACATGAAAAGTCAACAATTTCAACTCAAATAAACCAATATTGGTCAAATAAACTAAAAATTGGTTTATAAACTAGTTTATAATCTCTGTCAAACGGGCTCTATATTTTGGGTGGTTGTACACTTTATAGTCCGTTTAATTTGTAGATAAAATTATTTATTTGAATAATAATTATTTGGATAACATGTTTGAGAACCGTTCCTCCTACTAATGTATTTGACAAAAAAAAATTGACAAATAATCAAAGCCTTAATTTATACAAATCAAACGGTCTAAATGTATTAAAATATTTTTTGAGATGTATTTGGATGCGTATATAAAGATTTTAAATGTGCTAATATATCTAGATCGTTAGATTTGTTGAAATTAAGAAATGTGATTATTTGTCAAATACATTAGTAGGTATAAAAATGAAATAAAAATAAATCAATGTTTAAAAAATTATTATTTGATAAAAAAATCCACTATTATTTTTAATTAAACGAAAAGAGTAAGTAAAAAAAATATTAAAAGAGAAAAAAATGGGTAGAGCGCTGGCTGGCTGGCTGGTGGTGGCAGAGGCCGATAGAGCTCGCAAACGGGCCGGGTTGGGCCAGGCCGGCCCGCTAGAGCATGGCTACACTTGAAACTGGACTGGGCCGGCCCAACCTAGTTTTGTGCGGGCTAGAAATATGCTAGCCTAGCCTACCCAGCCAACTCGGTCTTAATTTTATTTTTTAAAAAATAAATTTTTTATACAATCTAATATATTGCATAAAATACAATATTAGTTGTCATGTTCAATTTGACGTACCAAATTACGTTAATAACATAGAGTATTGATCATTAATGCACCCATACACACAAGACAATCTAATATAGAATTAATATTGGTAACTTTTCAATAACTAACGGGGCCAAATTAAAGCCAACTTTTGTTCTAAATTTTTCAATGCCTCGTAGCATGAAACACAGTAATCCTTCTTAATTAACTCCATATGCTAATAAATAGTGCAATTGCACAATCTGGATATTTTTTTTTTTTTGAGATTTTTAAAGAGATTAATTCATAAAAATGGGACTCTCATGTATTAATCAATAGATAAACATTAATTTTCTTTCAAAATAATAACTTTTTTGAGTTAATTGTAAACTATTTTTTGACACAATTTTTTAAAACATAAATAGTAAAAACATGCTAGTCTTATTGCTTTAAGATATAAGCAAGTTTGGCTTAAATTAAAAAGTTTACTTATAAGTAATTTTAAAATGAATAATTTACACCAAGCATAATTTGGATTGAAACTTGAATTAAACTAAATTTTAATTAAATTTAAACAATTTTATGTTGAGCTTGAGATTATTGGACTAATGTTTTAAAAAAGACAATTTAAGTTGAAGACTTGGGCTTAAGCCATTATAGATTGATATTATTTAGATTATATATTGGAGCTATTCACAAAATGAGTTGTTAGTGTCAAAAAGATAAAAAAAATATTGTAGGCCCAATTTTGTTCGTGTTAGGGCCAGCCTAACCCAAAAGCTGGGTTATAGTTTTACCACCTCTAGAGGCAGAGGGCAATGGCGGTGGCCAGAGACGAGGACGACGAATGTGGGCATTGGTGTCGGAGGGCAGAGGTGGCGGGTGGCGATTATCTTAGGATATGTATGTTCATAAATAGATTTATTTTATATTATAAAAAGTACGTTCGTTTTTCTAAAAATTGAGTGAATCATTATCCGAATAAAAAAACTTGTCCTACTCTTTATGAGGACAAAACTTATCCTCATTTTTTGCTTAAACTATTATTCAGATAAAAATTTATCAGGATATCATTTTCGTCCAAACAAGATAAAATAAATTGTATCCATTATCTTTAACCATTGTCCATAAACCAAACGAGCTAGTCCACATTCAAATTTTTAATCAAATTGAGTATTCATATGACACACGTTCACTAGAGTTTGTATGGCTAAGCTTAAATTATATTTAGTCAAACATAATTTTTATCCACATATTTTATAAGACTCACAACTTACTAGTCGCTTTTTATCCACACATTATTTAAGAGCATAAGGTCAACACCAAAAAATCTAAGCTCTTTGTATCTGGCAATGTCTCGAGAGGACTAGCAATAGGGCTAAGCTTGAACCGGTACCTCAACAACACTTGTCCTTGCCTGGGGCCCCCTCTCCCATTTAAAAGAGAGATTAAGTAGAACATAATTAGCTGGGTGGTAGAGTCGTGAAAACACTTATTTCATCCATATTTTGGAAGCCTTGTTATTTGAGTCATCTGCTCGTGCTCTTTTTTTTAGAATATGCCCTTAGTAGATGTCCCTAGATGAGAAGGCACATCTCAAGGTCAGGTGCCGATGTTCACACTCACAACTCACAAACACTTAAAAATAATTTCACTATTAACAAACATGCACAAAGTGAAAACACTTTGCCGTGTTCGGCTTGAACATTATCAAAAGTCATACATTATGTTTCACTCGCTGACAACCAATGAATGCACATCACTCAAATGAGAAAAAACATGAAACAAAAAAACAAATAAACAAGGTAAATTGAATGTAGTAGTCAACACACACAAAGAAAAAGATTAGGGTAAACTTATTAAATGACTATCGAATTAATTTGAGGTTACTAATTACTCATTCAATTTTAAAAGATTTTCAATTGCTCACTCAACTTTCCAAATAGTTTATCATCTATTACTCATTAAAAAAACGTTAGGTTGACGAACGAAAATTGTCACAAGGCAAACAGAAAGCTGATATGACGTAATTAAATCGTATAAATCGTCCATATAACTAAATCACAATAGCCAAACATGTATTTATCTTGCCTAGAAAATTATTTCTCTAAACTAAAGACGTTTTTTCAAAGTTGGAGAAATATTTTTTAAAGCAAACTAAAGACGTGTTTGGCTATTGCGATTTAGTTACGTGAACGATTTTAACGATTTAATTATGCCACGTTAGTTTTTCGTTCGCCATGTGGTAATTTTCGTACGTTCAACCTAATATTTTCTTAATGAGTGATGAATGGTAAGCCATTTAGAAAGTTGGGTGAACGATTGAATACCTTTTTAATTTGAGTAAGTAAGTAGTAACCACAAATTAGTTAAGTAACTATTTATTAAATTTACCCAAAAAATTAACATAAAATGAACTACAGTACCACATTATGGAACAAGTAATAAGTGGACAATGCAAAAGTCTAATGCTTTTCTCATAGTCTCGAGCAACCACGATCAGAATACCATGAATTATGAACACGTCTATGAGTCGTGGTTAATTCAAAACATTTTAGATCAGACTTTTTAACCCCCACTGTTTTACTTTTGGTCGATAAAAAATTAGCTTCATTGCCCTGTTGGTTTCCCCTATACGTTGCAAATGGGCTGGATTGGGCCGGCCTATCAGAGCTGGGCCACACTTGAAACTAGTCCGGCCCAGCCCGGAGCCCATTGGGCAAACGGGCCAACCTAACCATAAATTTATTTTTTTTTCTTTTTTTAAAATACAATTTTTTTTTAACCACAAAGATAAGCAATATATCTTTAATGTTAAAAAAGTGTGTTATAAAATAATTTATATATAAGTCTTTATTCCTCTTGTTAATGAGAAATTAAGTCGAGTATTGACAAGAAGATATTCAACTATATAAAGTGTCCGATAATTCAACATAGTTTTAACTTTTAACGTTGTAACTGTGTGCATATATACTCATATATATACTCGATTTTGTTCGACATAGTTATTTAATTGAATAAGTTTTAATTCAACATAGTTATTTAATTGAATATGCTCATATATAAATTATTTAATTCAACATAGTTATTTAATTGTTTCGTACCAAACTTCAACTCAAATTCATAGAAGATTAGTATCAAGGAGAAAAATAAAATAAAATAGGGCTAGCCCGGTCCAAGACGGGTCGGGCCATATAGGCTCAATTTTGTTCGAGCTAGAATTTAACGACTAGCTCGACCCAAAATCCGGGTTATATGGGCCGGTTCCTTGGAGCCAGGCCGATTTTTCCACATCTAGTTTTCCCTATAATTTTTAACCATGTTCAAATAATGTATGCAACGTGCCTTAGTGTGACCATATATACCACAAAAAAGCAAGCATGTGGATGAACACACCTAGATTTTCAGATATCACTTATGAGAAAGTGAACTAGCTTTGATGCCAATTGAAAGTTTAAAATATAGAAAAATATTGATTTTTTCATTAATTTACCAATTAAAAATAAATAATTCGAAAATTCAGTTTTACTTATTCAGTTCACTATCCCGTACTGGTTATATGCCAGTTTTCAGAATTCAAAAACCACTGTAATAAAGCAAATTAATAATTAACTACTGAACGCGTGATATAACGTGGTAAATCTAAAAAAGAAACATTCACGGGTAAATAATTCACTGTGACGAACACGATACAATCATATCAATTGTTTTGAAATTTCCAAGCATAAAACAAAAACAAATTCAAAAGTAACTAAGCGAACTTTCCTTGTTTATTGCTATTTTGAATGTAGAGGAATAGAACCACCAAACACTAGGATTTTGGTCTTCTCCCATTCCTATGAAAGAATTTGGAATCTTCCACATGTCGAAATAAGAAACTCATTCTTTGTTAAGGAGAAAGTTCCGAAGGCGAAATCTTCCACCTATGTCAGAGGCCCATTGACCAAGCGGATTGTAAATGGAAGGATGTGCACGAGTGGCAGGGATTTGAAGGAGAGAGCCAACAGGCCAACCCCCAGGACAGATTCCCACAATATTTCAGTGAAAATTTGCCCCACACGAGAATCGAACCTGCGTTGTCAGAAGATTTCTCCCCATCAGTTCAAGCTTTACCAGCTCGCCTAGGCCCCTGGAGACTTAAGAAACTCATTCTTATTTTCATATCAGAATGCCGTCTCTATGTGAATATATTTTTGCTCCAAAATCAATACTTCTCATAATAAATAATAAATAATAAATAAATAAATAAAAAATCAAAGCCAATAATTGTACTTCTCTTTTCTTCTGATTTGTATTTTCTCTCTCTCTATTAGACGCATGTTCAAATTGTTAAGTGTTCACGGCGTCATCAATTTTCTTGGTATCACCCCTAGTTAAAGGAAATGACAATCAATAAAATTGAATTCTTACCAAAAGCATACTGTAATTAAAAAGGTAAAAATTATCATTTTAGACCACAAAAGATACTCCTAAATATCTTTGAATTGACGGGTGAGCCAATAATGAAAGTCCACTAAATCTTGAATTCCTTGAAGTCCCTAAATTCAAAAAGATATTAAGTGATGCTATATAAACAAAATATACTCAAAATCATGTGTGCAGTTTCCTGACAATGCGTACTTTTGCATTCTATCAATTATCCCTTCTCGGTCCGTTTGATATATAGTAAATGATTAAAAATAATAAATAAAATTTGTCATATTCTATTTGGATGGACTTGATGTTTGAATATATTTTTATCCGAATAACAATTTAAGTAAAAATAAGTAAAAAACATACGTTTTTTTCCTCAAAAAGATGAAGACAAAAATATTTATCCAGATAAGTATTCACTCATTTTTATTTTTTTAGAACGTGAACATACCATTTAAGAACACCAATTCATTTCTCATTTACTCTTTTCGTACCACCACCACTATCACGACAACAACGCCACATTCAAAGCCACTCCAAATCAACTATCCAATCTCCGTGTAATAACATTCGTCGCTCTGTCCATCATCTACGGATCCAAAAAATTAATAACCTAAAATCCAAAATTTTTTGTACTCGTAATCTCCATTATCTATTTTCAATCGTCCATTACACTTTAAATCTCTATTCGATTCAATTTTTCAAATGATTTGAATTGATTTTATTAAACAAGTAAACATTTTAGACTTATTCTGATCTTTCTTTTAATTCTTCTTTTTTGTTGTTGAATTTGAGTTTGAGCTCTTTATATTTTAGACTTATTCTGATCTTTCTTTTAATTCTTCTTTTTTGTTGTTGAATTTGAGTTTGAGCTCTTTAGGCTATGAACTGGTGATTTTGATGCTTTGGTGGTAAAATTTTGAAGAATATGAATTTTTTTTTTCTCTTTCACTTTTTCATTTAATTAAAAATAATGATAGAATTATATTTTTTTTTAACAAAAAATTAACTTTTTAACAGCAATTTTTCACATTACCTAGCTGAACATAACAAAATAATGCATATTAACGTTTGTTCAAATAAATAAGTTTATCCACAATCAAACAAATTGTCGATTCCAATCTATTTATCTTTTCCATTGAACACACTATTAACCACCCAAATCCTTCATTTCTTTTGTTCACACAGAGATCATAATGTTCGCATGTGATCTAAATCTTTTCTGTTCATACATTTTGTAATTTTTTTTATACAATTTACTCACATTTTTACAGGTTTCGAACCACTGTGCTCCTGGACATAAAAGTCAGAGATATGAAAAGTGTGCCAATTTTGGTAATTAGGTTTTTCCTACCTCGTCCAAATTTTGGTGCTCTCTCTCTCTCTCAATTTTTCTTTTTTTAGAGTTAGTAAAAGAAAATATTAGGCAAAATAAAAATCTGATATAAAACCAGTTTTAAGAAGAAATTGTGAATTTGATTAGTGGTAGTTAGAACATTATTAAAAACAAAATGCCTTAGGCTCTACTACGACAACAGTACTACTAGTTTAAAGTGAATTATTATTATTTTTAATTTGTTTTAGTCGTTCTTCGTTTATTAATATATTTTCTTCTTTATATGAATTCAAGGAGAATTCGTCCTCTAAACAATCACTTCATAATTTTTTTGACACAACTGCTAGTAAGGACTAAAAACGCTAACAGATTAAATCTTATACATAAGATTTTCAAAATATAAATGTTCGGGACAATAATGCAAAAGTGGGTAAAAAGTTGGAGATGGTAGTTGCAATTTTTCTTAAATCTAACATATAACTTGGGTGACTATTTTTTAAACCGAATGATCATTTCTGAAATTATGAATAAGTTCAATGACTAATAGGATAACAAAAATACTTTAATGACTAATTTAAAATTTTGCACAAACTTCAATGACAATTAATGAATCTAACCCAAATATTAAGCTTTTTTTTTTTTTTTTTGCTACGAAGATTTATGTTAAGAGTATAAAATATCAATGTTCGTGATTTCATTGTTTTGGGAGAAATTGAACAAAATTTTACGGTTCGCTCTCTTTGCTATTTTTAATTTTACAAAACACTCAAAACTTGTTTACTAAGTTGTTTTTGAAAATTTATTTCCAAAAACAAAATTAAATTTATAACACAAACTCAAAACACTTTTTGACGTTTTGAGAAAATAAGGAAAACAAATTTTATTTAAATAAAAATGTATATAAACAAAAATTCTAAATAAAATTATAAGAAATAAAAAATAATGAAAAAATTAAAATTCTAAAAAAAATTAAAATTCAATAAAAATGAAAATTCTAAATACTAACAAATAATTAAAGCCCTTATTGGTTATTTAAATAAAAAATTAAAAAAATTAATTAAAATAAAAAATGATTAAAATTCTCAGTCCACGTCATTAATTTTTATTTTGTTAATTTATTATTTGTTTGTATTTTATTTTTGTAAAAAAAATATTGTAAGATTCACTGAATTTAAAAAATATATATTATTTTATCATATATTAGCATAAAATTGTTCTATTTGACTGAATAATCAAATTCATTAAATAAAATGATATAAACTAATTTTCTCAAAATTTCAAACAGAATGTATTTTCCAGTTTTGTATTTTCAAAAATAGTATTTCAGAATGACAAATCAAACGTGTTTTCAGTAATCTTAAAATAAAATCTCAAAATAGAAAACTAAAAATAAATTCAAAATTGAAAATTGAAAACTGAAATGCAAAGAGAACAAATCTTTAGGTTTAATACTTGCTCTTAGATGTTTCCGTTTTGTTTTCTATTTCACTTTCAGTTTATTTGCTTAAATATTTTAAATTGAAATAATATTTTTGTGTATAAAACATTTTTTGTTTTGTTTTGGGGGTTACGTTTGCACACTACATTCATCTTAAAAATAAAAGTAATTACCACATTAATAAACCACAAATTTAATTACTAATTTATCTTTAAAAAAGAGGGGGGGGGGGGGGGGGAACAAATTGGAAATGAGAATAGTGAAAAGTGAAAACTGAATAGAGTAAAAAATATTAATCTTTTTTTTCATAAAAAAAGTTGATAATTAATCACGACTCTAAAATTTATAGAAAAAGAAATAAAAGAGAAATATTGAAAAAATTCACAGATTGATTTTTTTTTTTTATATATATAAATCTTTCAGGCTTTCATGCGTGAATGTAGGAGAAATTGTGAGATTTTATAGTTATAACTTCTACATAAAAGTTAGTGTGTAAATTCACTAACATTTTGAATACTCTTGACTTTTATAAGATTTTAAAAAATTTGGATTGAATATCCTTATGGCTTTTAAAGACTTTTTCTAAATCTATAAAAGTGTGTTTGAATACTCCAAGATTTTTATATAATTTATAAAGTATATATTGAATACACTTAAGCTTTTTAATTCTATTGAAGTCTTTAAAAGAATATATTGTATACACTTTTCTGGGTGTATTTTAATTTAGACTTTCAAAATACTATTATGAATTTTTTTTTTTAAGTGATCGATTGTTGTGGAGTTAATGAGTTCAAAGTATCGCACTATACAGACTCAAAGCAAGCGAAATAATTGAAATCACATCAAAATAACTTAACAAAAAAAGAAAAGCACCGTGCTCATCATGATAAAAAAAAAAAAAAAATTTCCACCAATGACCGGCCATGCAACAAAAAGAAGAAAGAAGAAAGAAGAAAGAAAAAACAGCCATGAAAAAAAATAAAAATAAAAATAAAAATACAATAATAATGTAGATTAATATTTAACTTGTTGAAATTCATTAATAAACTAACAATAACCATTGTATAAAAATTTAATTGCAAATTTATCTTCTATGAAAATATGGGAGAAACCATGAAAAGGAAGAAATAGAAAAAAAAAAATAGTTATAAGAATGTTGAAGGGAGAAAATAAATTCATATTAAAGAGAATAAAAGTATATACCTTATTTTTCATTAAAAAAAATTGGTCATTAATCATAACTCTGTGGTAGAAAGAAAGAGAAAAAAGAGTAAAAAAAAAGTTTTGGTAATATTGAAGAAAAAAAATTACATTGAAGAGTGAAAAAAATAATATTAATCACGATTAAAAATATATATTGACGTGTTAAATAATATAATATAAATTACACATAATATGTTTGATCTAAATAATTAATAATATTTTAAGTAATATGATATATATTAAAATAATTGTGTTATTATAATTTAATTAATATAATAATTTTAATAGTTATTGTAGGATATAAAAAAATTATTTAGTTAAAAAAATAATATGAGATATATAATAATTAATTACTACTTATTCAAATAAATATAAAATTTATACAAAAGTACTTTTATAGTTATGCAATCAAACACTCAATTTAATTTTCACAGTATTTAAAAAAAAATAAAAAAGTTTGTAAAATACGTAATTGAAAAGTTGATAAAAATTGTAGGTCCATAAAATATATGATTGAAAATAAATTCGATTAGAGAAAATTTTTACAAAAAAAACTTGGTCAAACATGCTTTTAATAGACTATGTGATTTTTTATCCAATTGTTTCTTTAATATAAGGAAAAATAAAAACTTTAAACGAACAACTGGTAATTAGAATTTGGATTAGGGTATGAGATACTAAAATGGAGCTCTTTCATGCATCAATGAGAGACTAGAACAAAAAATCACCAAAAAGAGTAAATGCAAGCACTGAAGCACCACTAATGTCAAACTAATGATAGCAAAATTGGTATGGAGATATTTCCACAAGTTACCTAACAATAGAAGAACCATTCAACACTTACAAGGGCCATGAAAATTTAGAATTTGGACCAGAGAGATTCACTTCAGAATAGCGACATCCTCAATCCTCCCAGAAGTTGAGTTTCAAATGGTCAATATACGATTTTTTGTGAAAGAAGGACCAATGTGCTACGAAATTGATAGGTTGAGGACTTGGAGTCACAAAATATAGAACGAGGACCAATTTTCTTCTAAATAAATAGATTGGAGACCAACTCTGAAATTTTCCCTAACAAATAATGCTAGGCTGTACCGCCTGGTATTTGTTGGGCCAAAAATGAACTGGGCAAATTCATAATTTTTGAATTTATATACTTTTATATTGATATGTTGTAATATTTTTCTTCACGTTAAAAGCTAAAAATTGACTGGATAATTCGCAATAAAAATTTCAATCTATTAATAGATAACTAGAAAATAATTACATTGACTATCTTTAATCACGTCTCTAATACTTTTCAATGTATAAACATGTCTACAATAATTTGTCTCCTAATCAAGTTATACTCAAATCTATCTAGTTAGTCGGCATTTCAAAACGACAAATTGGACAGTAGTGACTTGTTATCAACCATTTTTTTATACAATTGCTGTGAAATATATGCGAGCATGGCATGGATATCACTTTCGACCCTTTAAAAAATTCGTCCAAACATACCATGCAACTCTGAACACCATTATTCTCATCATCTATTCTTTTTCTTTTGAGGGACTTGATCGCCAAATCACTGGCAGGAACCATACTAGAGCGATTGCTTTCTTCTGTTGGTTGCTCCACTGTCCCTTCAAATACATGTGTATCATCGTAAGTACGACGATGAAAAACTTTTATATCAACTTGAAGATGTAGCAAATTCTTGTCTGGAGACATTGATTTAGCAATAGCCGTTCCAGTAAAAAACACGTTCTTGATCAAATTTCGACGTCGAGAATCCAAAATAGGCCAAGTTCTTAGAACTTCATACAAGGTTTCATGAGTCTTGTTGTAACACAAAAACTCTTCGAGCTTGATAGAAATAGATTCTGAAATTTCAGACATTTCAACTTCAGTCACAATTGGTTCGTTGTCTCCAAGATGAGTTGTACGTAGCGTAAGATTGAAAGTAAAATCAATATTGACTTGAACCGAGTTCGGGAGTTGCTTGTCACATTCAACCACTTCTTCACCTTTCCTACAAATATAGATGTATACATCTTGCTCGACATTATAGTTTCTAATACCATCCATCTTCAAGATTCTTGTAAAGGGCTAGTAAATTAAGAAGAAAGAGAAAAACTTTTAAGTAGAGAGAAACGAATTTTTACTTTGAAAATCTATGGAACTTTTGCTTGTAAGACAAGAAGTATATATAGAGATTATGGAGGAATTTTTGGCATACGAGAATTACAGTTTTTGGTAAGTATAGATTCTTTTTTCTTGTATAAGAAGGAAATATAAAATAAATTAGAAAAATATATAGAAAGTTTGTAACTATAATCCTAATTTAATTACATACTTTCCATATAGATCATTAGATTTTAGTTCAAGTGGATAATGACCCGGAAGCTCTATAAAAAATAAATAAAAAATACTGATAATAAAAAGTATTTCGAGAAAATAAAGTACCACAGATCATTGCCCGTCACTTTCTATAGGACTCGTTATAAGTTGTAAAAGAACAGGACACGACTCTCAAGGATGGAAAAAGTCTCCAAAATCTACCTCTCACGACTCCACGTGTCCCGTGTCCGGTGCAGAAAGCTCCACAGATCCCACGTGCGCGTCACGTGCTGGCGGACTCGTTCAAATATCAACACCCTTGGATTTTTTGTTGCTTCCCAGGAACACGACATAGCGGCGTCACTCTGCCGTTAAGTACTTAAGTCCACCAACAAACAGATATCAAGTTTCCAAATGAGCCCCGCGTGTCAAATATGTGGGACCCAACAAGGGAACTGAGTTAACATCTGACACGTGGTGGGTCTGGCAATGAAATGAACACTTAACTACCCAATGAATTTGTTATGACTGATTTGCCCCTGGAACAGTTTTGTTGTACTAGAGAAAAAATAGTGAAGAAAAAAAAGATCGAAGTTGAAACAAGAAACTGAAGTGCCTTTCTTCTGTAATAGGCATATATTGAATATATTAAAATTAGTATTTTAAAATGTGTAAAGTGTGATTAAGTTTGAAGGTCGAATTTTAAATTTTTTGGACTTATACGAAACTTAGATGAGAATAAGACAAAGACAAAACGATAGCGAAGCGTGGTTAGACGTCTGCTTAAGGCGCTGCTTAAGTGAGTTTTTTAGAGTATGAATTAAAATACAAATAAATAATTTTAATTGAAATATATATTAAAACTAAAATTAATATAAGAAATAAAATTAATTTTCTTTATCTAACCAGCCAAGCAAGAAATAAAAAAATATACTTCATGGTTAGCAATCAAGAGCACAAGAAGTAACGCGGGGATACATTCTTAACAACACATGAATTCAAGTTCATAGAATTTGATAAGTAAACGCATCGAGCTAGAATCTAGCAGATGAATAGTAGCTTAGCATACAAGACATGAAGTTGGGAACGAGTATTTACATTAACAACTTTTGCGACACAAGTTTTAAGGACGATTCTTTATGCAACTCCAACACGACACAGCTAGCAAGAAAATATTTGAGAATGACTATCAATTTATGGATGCTGATCTCCTACCCTTAGTGGGCAGGAAAATTCGGCCCACCTGCTGAGGTGTCAGCAGGTGGGCTGTGTGGGCCGAATTTTCCTGCCCACTAGGGGTAGGAGATCGGTCCTGATCAATTCATTACCTAGTGTCATCAAGTAAGCAATTGAAATATCTAAAATTGAAAGAAAAATGCGAATCCTTTACTTTTTTGTTGTTCGAGTTGAATTCTAATATATGTTGCCATAACACTATTCGACATTTATTTCACAAATTATACAATAAGAAAACAACCGAGTATATCATTTTTGTTTCACTCTTCTTTCGCGTAGGTCTAGTGATAAATTATAATCATCAACACACAAGTGATGGTGTGGATAAGATTGGAGAAATTTCAAAGATAAGTCAAAATGATTGCAAGCAACAAATAGTGAGTGGTTAGTGGGAAATATGTATCACTCTTTTTATTTTGCAATTGGATAGGGACTTGTTAGCCAATAATATTTCCACTTGACCCAACTAGCAATAATTTGGACTTTTACTTTTTATCCACTCAAGTTAATAATTAATCATCAAATTGTTAAAATCAAGAATAGTTACTAAGTGCAGGATTTAATTTGAAATGGCCGGCTATGGATTAGGGTTTAGTGAATTGGTGCTACATTTATTGGTGCCACGGTCAAATAGCACTAAATAACATTTTATCCTTCCCACAAAATATATTTATTTTATTTATTTATTGTTTCAAATTATAATCTATTTTTTTTTATTGAGAATATAGTTAATTATTTAATATATGAGTATATTAGAAAAAATATAAGTAAAATTTATAATTTCAACTATATTAATAAAAATATAATTATATTCACACAACGTTTTTTTTTTTTTTTAACATTATAGCACTCATGTCTTCAACTTTTTTTTATCACATTTTTATCTTCAACTTTTCATTAATTAGCACATCTTGTGTTTGATAACGGTTTCCGTATAAAACATTTGTTGAAAATTTGTAAAAAGACTTATTTGTCTGTCATATTTTTAAAAAAACAATAGATACAAAAGTAAGATAAAATATTTTTTCCTCGTAAACAAAATATTTCGACAGAAACCATTATCAAATGTGCTAATTAATGACAGTTGAATATAAGAATTCGATGACAAAAAGTTAAGAATACAATTGCAATAATAAACAAAAGTTGAGGATATTAAGTACAATTAAAAAATAGTGCACTTATAACAAATTGTAGTGTGAATATTTTAACTTTCATTTATTAACCTCCCACATCAAGTGGGTAGATGAGTATTGTGACTATGCGGAACTCTTATCTACCACTTCTCTTTGAGTCTAATATACAAGATCATTCACTTTAAAAAGTTAAAACTTTTTATGATACAAAAATCTCACGCCATTGATATGCAAAAATACAAATATCTGTACCTTATTACTACTATTATTTTATTTTTCCTTCTAAAAAGAAAATACTTTAACATGATCGTCAAAGTTAAAATTCTTGTCACTATCTCTTTCGAACAATCGTGACAAGTGTCGATATTTGTTTGATAGATTATCTAATAAAGGGGAGAAATAAGAAAATTCAAGGATTAACATGATGTGGAACTTTCAAAATTATATCAAAACTTTTGTGCAATGAAAAAAAAGTGGTTTGACTTTGACCTCTTAGAGGTAAATTTGTGTTACCTTTTGTATTTTGCAATTGGATAGGGACTGGGCCATCCACTTGTTAGTTAATTAATGATTAAAAAAAAGTTACTAAGGCACACCTGCACTAAAAGTTTAATTTGAATTGGTCGGCTATGGATTAAGGTTAATTAATGAATTTTAATTGTAGTGGTTTAACTTTTTAACTCTTCTATTTCCCCTATTGTTAAGTAATATCGTGTACAGAGGTCGGCATTAAGTACCATTAACCACGATTAATGAAAAAAACGATGATTTAATCTCGGGGCCATGTTTGGTAAGTCGTAATAGGGTACTATATTATTTCATTATAATGTATTATATAAATTAACACAATACGTGACATTAATACCATAAACAATGTATCGTTGATATATCAAAACATAAGAAATCATATTATTATTAACATTCATTAATATACCGTTGATCACGACCACTTACTTTCACTATCAAAAATGTATTGTTTCGTAAAAAATTATATTATTTTTCATTTTCACTCTCACTTTCAATCATCGATAATTATCAATAGTCACTTATTGACGCTGTAGAGAAATAAATATATTGTGAAAATTCATATAATTTTCAAATTTTACTATATTACTGTTGATAATTATTATTAATCTTCACTTTCCGCTCATTAGTGATCATCGCCGATTGATCTCACGTAATTATTTGTCATATCTTAAATTATAATATAAGTTAGTCAAATTAATTAAATATACTTTATTCACATATTTTGTAAGATACACAACTAACTTTTCACTTGTTATTTATATATTATAAGTATTTAAAAAATAATTTTAGTACCACGAAACATGCGCCTAGTATAAATTGATAATGCCTTAGTAATGTGTTTGGCAACTTATTTTGACAGTATTATTTTTGAAGCCAAACATGCCCTAAAGAAGTAGCAAAGAGGATGCACGATACTCGATAAGCTCTATCTTACAGTTTAAATATTTTGTCAATTACAATGTTAAACGTGGAGGGTATTCCAGACAATTTTCATCCACAAATGTGTGGTGAATATAATTGTCCTTGTTAATCCCAACTTTCTTCCTTAGCAGAGACAGAGAGAGCGACGTTTGGCGTGAAATATAAATTTTGGGCTCTGCATA
Source organism: Forsythia viridissima (assembly GCA_030279155.1). Lineage (NCBI taxonomy): Eukaryota > Viridiplantae > Streptophyta > Magnoliopsida > Lamiales > Oleaceae > Forsythia > Forsythia viridissima. The sequence continues at coordinate 11,166,545 of CM059045.1, read as the reverse complement.
TACATAATTCGACACCAACAATGAAAAATTGAGAATAAAATTTCCATAATCACTTCCCCTCTCCCCCACCCCCTCTCTATATATATACCCTCCTATATCTCATATCTGCATATTCTTAATTTTGGCCTCTGCATATACATAAATGGAATTCTAAGAGCTTTAAAAGTGAAGGGTAAGTTTTTTTTTTTTTTTAAAACCCCGATAAGGGTTTCCGAGAGTTGGGAATCTTAGTTAATATTTAGTTAAAATTTGCTAGTTTTTGTTGTTTTCTTTTCTCCTTTTGTCTTTCTAAGTGAATAAAATGGCCTTTTTTTTTAGCTGAGCTAAACATGCATGACTAAAGCTTTCCATAGAAAATAGGATAAAATTGCTTATATTCTGTTAAGAATTAGTGAAATCATCTTTTTGTTAAGTTCCTGATTGTGACATAAGTTTGGTTGAAAATCTTTTGGTTATTATTGGATTTCCCTTTTCTATATTCCCAATAGAGTGGCAGAAGCTTTTGGTTTACTTTTATAAATCGAATTTGGAGTCAATTTATAGAATTCCATTATCTGGTATTAAGATGGGTGAAAAAAATATGGTACTCTCTGGTAGTCTTTCATTTGCGTCGTCCTAATAATTTCGTAGCTTCTAATACTTCAAGCATTTATTTGTTTTGACTTGTATTGATTATTCAAATTGACATATATCAGTGTTTGATTTAGAAACTTTTACTAGTTTTATTAGTGATTGATTTTCTAATACACTTGTCTGTATTTTGTGTAAGCTATGTAAATTTCCTGTGTTGATCCTTGATACTTCGCTTCTGTCTTATTTGGTTTTAATTCCTTGTATGCTTTGGTCATCGAATGATACAGTCAGATTGATGATATAGGTTAATATTTGGGAGAGTCGATAATAATGCCTACACTAGCTAAAAATGATGATCGGCGCCTAGAAACAGGAGTATGGGACATCTCATCATCAACACCCTACGCGCAGCCTTGGTGGCGGGGTCTTGGAAACAATAACATGCCTTCGTCAGGGGAACAGGCAGATGGTATCTCCTCTGGAACTTTTTTGTCACAAGGCAATGGTGATGGTGCTTTTAAAGGAAATGAAACCAGTGTGGCTCCAGAATCTGGTAGTTTTCTATGCCTGACCTCATCTCATCTCATGTCATGCCATTTGGTTTTTCATATAAATTTAGATGCCAAGAGAAATTGAGATATTCTAATGGGTTTTCTACTCTCCCAAGATTAAAGCAATCTTCTCCTTTGTGATCTTTACTTGTTCTTCTTGAGTATATAAATTAGATTTTATAAGTTTATATACGGCTGTTTAACTTTTGTCGTATAATTTGATACAATGTGGGAAATGAAATTGTTATTTCCAGGCATCGCCAATTCTTGCACGTAATCAGGTTTGATATTCTCACCTATTTTAGGATCCTAGTCTAAAATATATAGGTAGATGGTGAAAGTATGGAATATGTGCTTAACTAATCCATCAAGCATAGTCATCTTGAAGTTGTTTGGAGTTGGGTATGGATCACTTGTCAAAGAACAACTTCAAATATATCTCGTCTTTTTCGTATTGGATAACCACTAATAATTCAGCATTTGATTTATCCATTTAATTTTAATTTTGCGGTAACAATTAAATTTAGGGTACTTGGTCAACCATTTTCCTCCCACACTCAAGCTTGTGAGGAGATGAATTAAGGAGCTTCCGAGGTAAATTGAACCACATTTTGAACTCCCTAAATTTAATATCCGAAATTCCAAGGTTATCGTTTATGGTACAGTATTTGTGGAGTCACGAAGTGGAAAATTTTCGGAATTTGATTTATTGGACTTCAAAGTCTAGCACAAACAGCCCTGTTTGCATTAGCTGCAGCAGAATAGCAAATTTTGGTCTTACCATCTCTTTATCACCAAAATGTGAACCTGGGTGATATAAGGTTTGGTTGTGCCTCTCCTATCAGCTATAAATTTTGGGAAAAGTAGTTGCATCTCCTTATATTAGTTGGTATCAGAGTTGGAGGTCCATGTTCGATTCTCCAAAGAGGGGAAAATGATGCAGAGTATCACTGAATATGGGGTGGGTTATTGCGTAAGGGGGTTGGCCCTCCAAACGAATAGTACTGGGGGTGGATCCCAGGCCTGATGCTGAGTGAAATAATGATTTGATTATATCTCTCCTATCAGCTATAGCTACATAAGGAATGAAAAATGAGTTTGGCGCGGGACCATAGAAATCACAATGCTATGGTATTATACTTAAACAAATTGTGACACTTGGATTTTGCCTAGGATGGGAAAAGGATTAAGGAAGTGTTAGGAAAGCTCAAAACTGGTTCTACAGTGTGGGCTATTAGCCCAACCATTTGGCCTTCTCATATAGATCATGCCTTCTCCCTTCTACTTTGTGTGATATTTAATTTGAATTGTTTTATTTCCCTTTATATTTCCTTCAAAGACTAGAAGAAAAAATTAAAGAACTAGAAAATTGAAAAGATGATTGCCTATTTGGACCAGTATTCCGTTATCTTGGATGTATAGAAGGTACTATAGAGACACTTGTTCCGTACTAAACCAGCTAATGACTGTAACTGAAGCTAAAACTATGAAAACAGGGTTAAATTTTTATGTTACATAACTTTCCTAGTTTATCTTGAACTTCCGATTTTCGTTTAAATGCTTCAGTAGAGGATTGGAGATTGATGATTAGTGGGGAATGTGGACAGATAGATGATATTTAACAACATGGTCATTATGGAAATTTGTCTGTGGAGATACAATCGTAGCAAGTAATCTTGGATACAAAATTTGTACAATTTTTCCAATATCACATCCGATTTGACCAATGGATGAATATGTAAGCATACATTTCATGCTTGTTTGAGTAATAGCAATGATATTTCCCAAGATCAGATTATGCAGAATTATACACGAAAGATTTAGTTCTCTCATTAGCCCTATGTCTCTTATGCCTAGGAGGGCGTCCTCCATTAGAAGGTTTTTTCAGGAAACTCTATTTGATGCGGTATATGGTCTTCAAACACTGGTTGCATTCATTAAAAACATTCAAATACATATCTTTTTTTTTTTGTGTTGAAAATTTAGGATTTCTTAAGTCATTTATTTCTCATTTGAAGTGCTTTTTCTGATCATAATATTTGCATCTATATTTTCTTGTTTTGTCTCATAGTTCGAGGGGAAAATGTGACAAGGTTTTCTTATTGAATAAACTCAAAAGAAGGTAACAGCGAAATCTCTGTTTGTCTAATCAGACTGTAGTGAAGATCTACTGTCAATAAAATGGAAAGTGGGAGCAGGATGTATTTGCCACATTTCTTTTGGCCCTATCAGAATGGAGGCATTCCTGGTCACATTATTTGGAAGCTCCCTATTTTTTGAAGAGAACAAATGTGATAAATGGGTGCATATTTCCATTTCTAATGTTTTGATAATGTCATCTTCTGATAAGGCTCATTGTATCTCAATGCTAATTCTTTGTTGTCTTGTTGACAAAACAAAATTGAATTGTCAGCAGTACTTTTAACTTCTACTTAGTTGTTAATCGTGGACCGCCTTTATCACTTGTTCTCCATGCCAGTGAAAATGACCCATGTGGTTTTAGGACATAACAATGAAATGATAAATCAGGATAATTTGGTTTTAGGACATAACAATGAAATGATAAATCAGGATACTTTCTGATGTCTTTAAGAGTTTTAGTGTGCGACGCTGCATATTTATTGTTTGGTAACCTATCAAAAGGAAGAACAATTATTTAACGCGGACTAAATTTGCCACATGGCTTTATTATTTATCTGCAATCTGATATATATTCGTTATTGGCTCATTGTATTCGAAACAAATTAGTTCACTTTTCAGTTAAACATAACTCTCTCTCTAGCACACAGACGCTCATGGATGTTTTGGAGAGGGGGGTGGGGGGTGTCTGATTGAATATGTGCCTAACCAGTAACTGTATATTCATTTTTCAAAATTTATGTCTGTGTTTTACCTACCTGCAGACCAACACGGACAAATCACTCAATACACATTCATATATGCATGTATACATTGTTGTGTAATTTGTAACTCACAATGGTGGTGATGGACATACACCTTTTCAGGATTAGATGGAACTAATGGTCAAAAGGAGCAGCATCCTGATAACAATTCTCCAATGGAACTTGTTGGCCATTCAATTGTAAGATTACCCCCCACCCCCCCAATCCCCCTTTCTCATGCGCTAGAGCAGACACAAAAAATAGCTGTGAGCTATGGGAGTATTTTATGAACACATTGTTTTAGTGCCGTGCAAACATTTGAACTTAATAACATCAATTTTGAAGCAGAATCAGGAGATCCTTCTTTTTATATGACCAACAGTTATTTTTTTTATTTGGAAACTGAAAGTTATTTGATTGATTTACTTACTTTTCTAAGAATCTTATGATATGTTGGGGATCTCATCTGCGCTTTGTTTGCAGATGTTGACGTCATATCCATATACAGATCCACAACATGGTGGAGTAATGTCTTATGGGGCATTGGTATTAACAGAACTTCGTCTTCCCTTCTTACTTCCCTTCCCAGCTCCTGTGTGCAGTTCGTGGGCATCTGTTGTGTGAATCCATGCATCTACATCTTCTTATTGAAGCAACTACCTTTCATCTCCTTAGTACCACATGTCTGAATTTGATTGTTATCATTTATTTATTCTTTTTCAAAAGAAGAGCCATACTTTTCTCTCTTCTTTGTTTGAATCTGCGTATTAACTTGTTTTTCTTTTTCTTTTATGTTTCTTTGGTGGTGGTCATAAAAAAGTTAATACTACAATTCCTAAGTTTGACATGCTTTTTGCCACTTCTTAATTGAGGCCACATCTTATCCTTGTCTTCTCCAAGGGATGTCGTTCTTTGAGTTTGCAGACATTTGAAAATCAATATTGACAAATGAACTACTTCACAGTTTTGTTAGCCATGTCCTCATGTGGAAGCAAGAGGGCACCTTCCTTAAAGAATGCTTTCATTTTGTTAGATGTTTTTACATGCTACACATCATAAGCGTGTTTAAAATCTTTAGAGGAAATTGCAACCGGAGGTCCCCAATGTTTACATAAGTGAGCACTTGGGGTCACAACCAAATTTTTCTTGGCATTTCAAATCCTAACCTTTCATTTTTATTGCGTTAATAGCATTTGGACCCGTTGGTTGGGAGTCAAGTGCTACAAATATGAAAGTTTGGGGACCCAATGCCCCAAAAAATATGTTGCAGACCCAAGTGCTCACTTGTGCAAAGGTTGGGGGACCTCTGGTGCTAATTTCCCAAATTATTTTGACCATAAATTGCTGAAGCAGCATTTGATCCCCATGCACGAGCTGGTTGTGACACAACTTCATTATAATTAACATTTCTTTATTGTGCCAAATTGTTGCAGTAGTATTAGAAAGAACTAGTTTTAATTATGAAAATTAAAAGAGGAAAAAGAGAAGGAACTCTTACTTCTGTAATCTGTTGGAACTATCTCATAAATCGTTCTGTGGTGGTGCCAGGGACATCCACACTTACTTGGATATCATCCAGGAAGAATGCCTCTGCCTCTAGAAATGGAAGAAGAACCTGTCTTTGTGAATGCAAAACAGTATCATGGTATCTTAAGGCGAAGACAAATAAGAGCGAAAGCTGAACTGGAAAAGAAAGCGTTAAAAGTCAGGAAGGTAATAAAATGCCTCTTCCTCTCTGAATGAAAAATGCCCACATTTCCAATTTATTTGTACAAGTGATGGTTTCTTTATGGAAATTCTTTTGGAAAAACAGAAAACATGAATTCTGCCACTTGTTAGGTTTTGTTTCACAACCACACTTCTCTGTGTTCATTGACGTGGATGAGCTAGTGCATTGCTGTTTAGTCCAAAATCTAAAAAGTGAAGTACTTGTAAGGGGAAAACTTGGACATCATATCAAGGGAGTGAAACTTATGTCAGGATTTTGGCTTATTGGTTTGGTTGATGTTAGTTTTCATGACAAACTTTATTCAATGTTTTTATATATAAAGAGAATATGTTGGACAAAAGAACAAGAAAATTGGACAGGATACTGCTTATTGTGTTCCTCTTCCTTCTTTCTCTTGGTCTCTCTCTCACTCATTAGACATGTACTCATTCATCTCACATTTAGCATATTCCTACACCAGTATGTGTGTGTGACCCTTTTTGTTTTTCAATACATGGAAGATCCTTTTGTCTGATATGGTTCAAAGTCAGTGTCTCTTTTATAAGGACAGCAACAGTTGGCTCTATCTTACCCTTGACACACAGACATCCGTAAACATATGAGCAATTCTTTCATTGTTCCTCGAGTGTGTTCAGATCTCACGAGGACGGTCTGCTTGTCAATGTTAGTGTTTTCAAATATGTCTAAAAGGGGCAATGATGATGATCCAATAGGTTTATAGTCACGTCTGGAAGTAAGCAATTCACTTTCGTGCAATAGAGGGAAGAATGTTTTACAACCTGATGCTGTCGGGAGATTTTTTAGGGAAATAAACCTGGTCGTTTGGTGGCTTGCAAGTTTGTAGTAAACGATAGAAGAAAAGATCCTTACTGCATATAATGACATGCTGATTTGCCAAGCATGAAATTGGATTTTAAATGCTTAATCATCTACCAGCTTTGCTTGAAGCTTTACCTGATATATTATTGGGGAGACATTAGTATTTTCTGAAATTGAATCGAGTTGGAGTTTCGGGAGCATGAGATGCATTAGGAATGTTGCGTCTTGGTGGATATAATGACTAGCTGATTTTTGCTAAATTGTGAAATTGGATTTCAAATGCTGAATCATTATCCTACTTCTAATGAACCATTGTGAATTGTGAGTGAAAATTTGGTGAACTTTAGCTGCTTTGAGGTGAAATCTTATCGGAGTTTGGGGGCATGTGTGATGTTCAACCAGTATGGCTGAGTGCTTTATCCCCTTTAATACTTCCTCAACTGTAGTAAAGCTGTTCAAGAGGTCTGTTTACCCATGCAGCTCCCAGAATCCACGCAGATAGGCCATAAGTAAAACACTAAGCATCTCACGGGGCCACTTATCTGGAATAGATAATGCAGGTCTTGCATAGTGCTTGGGCACTCTAATATGACTTTAAAGAAGGCCATTAAATCCTATTTTGTTTGGAAGGTTTTCTTCTCAATTTTTGTTTTTACTCCAAATCTGTCCATTTGAAAGGCATATAAATTAAAATGATATAGAAGAGGAGATACAATTTGATATAGCTTAAAAAGTCCCATCTGTTTATAATGGATGCAGCCATATCTTCATGAATCTCGGCACCAGCATGCTATAAGAAGAGCAAGGGGCTCGGGTGGCCGTTTCCTCAACACAAAAAAGCTTAACAATAAGGAGAAAAATTCCACTGCCAACGAGCAGCCAAAATCTGATGCAATTGCTCCACCACAATCTGGCAACTCAACTGGTTCCACTAGCCGTGATGGAACTCAAGGAGATAGGGCTTATATGGTTCCAAACATGCATAAAGAGCACTCTCTCTCAAATGGAAACAGAAACAGCTATGAACTGTCATTGTTCCATTATAAACAGTTGTCTCGGAGCGAACAGGGAAGAGGACATTTTGGTCAGGACAATTGGTGTTCCATGGTGGAACAGTCACCACAGAGAGCTTCCCCTAGCAAATGAGAAGCTGCCCCTTTATAGTGCCAGGTGGGTTTTTTTAGTACCGCTTCATCCTGGAAATTGCTGCATGGGCTCTATATTGGGTTCATAGATGTCCCCCGCACAGGCAAAAGCTGGTTTGTAACTCATCTGAACTATATTGGGGACAACTTCCCCGTGGCATTGCTATTGTCAGGCAATTCATTCTTGGCTTGGTTACTTCTATCGCGGAGTGTAGTTCTCTAAATGTAGAAAATTGTATGGTCCGATTGTAGGAATCTCCAGTGTAACAAATCTCTGAACTTTACTTGTGTCTATCCTTGTGTTTGGAATCTTTCGAACCATGAAGTACTTCACTCAGCTGTGCTTATGTGCTTCAAGTTTGTTTATCGCGACATCTTCATTTTATCATATTGAATGGTTTCAGGATATGCACATACGATGAATGAGTTACAAACAGTGTCCTATTCGATGGTTCATTTACTGTATGCTTCGTATGTAATTTGGGTTATTACTATTTTTTTTTTCCTTATCACAGTATATTACAGTGTTAAAGTTTTGTCGCACTAATCAATGCTATTTGCTTGAGAAATGTCAATTCTTGACATTGTTTCCAAGCATCAAAACATCGTCCCAAGTGACAAGGATTACTCGATGTTGAGTACCTACTCTCAACAAGCTCGAGTGACCATTGAATTTTTCTGACTCTGTAGAAAATGATATTTCCGTGATAGGTGTTAAAATTAGAAGTCTCAGATCTTCCAGGCTAAGCCCACTTTAGTTTGGTGCGATATGGTTTGAAATCTAGAAGTCAAATTAGTCATCTGTTTTTTATCTTTGGCAATATGGTCTTCATCTACAAGTCAGATTGTGCTTAACAAAGCAGGCGGTGAAAAGAAAAATGAAGAAGACATTTTTGTTTTATTTTTTTGAAAATAAATAATTTTGGTGGTCAACTTTTGCCATCATATAACCGAAAAAACCTAATAACAGTCGGGTCAACTTTCTGTTATACTTTCACTTTGTGTAAAAGAAAGATTTTACATATTCAATGGTCAAATGATAGAATTTTGGCAGTTAAGCGAAATTAGTTCTTTAAACACAAAGACTAATTAAGGACAATGGTTCTTTAATTCATTTTTGTATTGTCACAGCCTTCGCTTCACTTTTCTAAACATTTTTCCGTTTAAATATTTTTCAATTGTCAATTAAAAGTTTTCTAAGTTGCCATTGGACTTGTGAAAGTGTTATTTTATATGTCATTCCATCACTCTCTATTTTAAAAGTTAACGAACTTAATAACATGGTAGATAGAATTTCATAGGAGGCATGCTTTCGACGTTAGTGTGAAATCCATCTACCATGTCATAAAGTCCGTTAATTTTTAAAATGGTCAGTGAAAGAATGACGGACGAGATAACATTTTGGTAAGTTCAATGGCATTTTGGAAAATTTTTAAAGTTTGATGGTAACTTAAAAAATTTGGAAAAGTTCAGTCGTAACTTGCAAAGCTTTTAAAGTTTTTGAAAACAACTCAAATATTTAACACTCACAACTTGTAATAAATACTAAATATATCTAACAATATGAGGTGGTTTAACATGATATGGTTTAATATGATATAAATGAATTGAATTTAAGTTTTATCGTCACTCATTAATTTATGAAAATTGTGTACATGTGGTGTCGACAACGAAATATTGACCTGAGCGTGAGGGGCATATTTGTACTTAAACTGATATGCTGTTTTGTACTTGGTTGATTTTAGTTACTTTTTTGGAGGAGGACTAATTATTTTGACTTTAGTACTCAATTTAAGATTTTATAGGCTATTTGGCGGTAGTAGGCCCAGGTCTAAACTCACGTGACAATATACGGAAATGATTTGTGGCAAGAGTCGAAGGCTCAGCCAATATGGATATAGTTGGTTTCGTGAAATTTATTTCACTTGTTTTGAGTGTATGATGTCGATGGCCCAAGGTAGAGCACTCAATAGGCTAGAGTGAATTCTATGGAGGTCTAAACCCACGTGACAAAATACGGAAATGATTTGTGGCAAGAGTTGAAGGCTAACCAAGATGGATATACCAAGATGGATATAGTTGGTTTTGTGAAATTTATTTCACTTGAGCGTACAATGTCGATGGCCAAGGTAGAGCACTCAATAGGCTAGAGTGAATTCTATGGAGGTTAACCCATGATTAAAAATCATTGCATGGTCGTGGTGACCTTGGCATCTAAATAGGACTTATTTAACAAAATAACTAATAGCATATTTGAAAGTGTTTATAAGATATCTATATATTTTGTAAGATCTGTAACTTTTATTCACTTTTTATCTATATATTCTGTAGGACCCCAATGTTTATAATCTACAAAAAAAAAAAAAAAAAAAAAAAAACTTTATCAAACAAGCACTAAATAAATAAATATTTGACTTTTAAATTTATGACACTATTGATGAATGAATTCTGATCTCCTGTTTCTAGGGGGCAGGAAAATTAGGCCCACCTGCTGCACCTCAGCAGGTGGGCCGTTAATGATATCGGGCCTGATTGATGAATATTACACTTGTTTAATTAATGCATGTAAGAACTCTTAAGATTCATCTATACATTAAAAGTTCATATATTTTTTTTTTTTTTGGGTTTGGCAACTTATAAATATGGAAAACACAGTGAAAATTTCTTTTTTTTTCTACTTAATTAATTACAACTTCAGTTTAGACTATTAATCTTCACAATTAATAAAAATCGCGGCTAGTTAATTAATTATATAGAACCTATTGTGTTCCTCGCCGTATTCTATACACAAAAATCTACACGTTGAACTAAGTATATATTATAACGAGACTCATTTTTAAAAAAATATATGAGTGGAAACAATAATAAGAATATTTCTAGCGAAACACCTTATTGGTACTTAGCCAAACATAGTGTTGGTAAACAAGGAAAATGGAAGTAATTAACAAGTTGATTTTCTTTAGTTGAAAGATACTTGAAGGGGAAAAGTCAGCTTCTCCTGCCAAGTGATTCTTCGGTCTCCAGCTATATCTTGAAACTGAATATTTGACACTGTGATATGAAAAAGAGTTCTCCAAGCAGTCAATGCTTTGCTGCACAACCCCCCACCCCCCATGATATGATGCATCTTTTCTGTATCTATATATATATATCTCATTTGCTGCTGCTGATGATTAGATATCAACTTTTCTTGGATTTTCAGGTGTTTCAATTCAAAAAAACTGAAGATGAAAATGGTTTTCTTTGTAATACTCTTAACCATTTTAGTATCTTCACCCTCCTGTTTTAGTAGTGATTGTCAAAATCTGAAGAATGCACAAGTACGACGTGTAAATCACCAGGAAAACAAATTTCGTAATCTAACCAAGGGTATGATTAATTCTGAAAAGGCCGTATCATTACAAACTGTGAATGTAGATGATTTTGGAGCGAAAGCTGACGGGCGAACTGATGATTCTCAGGTACTATACATTAGTAAAAATTTAGTATAAGTTTGTGCATGCATATCAGCGTGTTTGTTTTGTAAAGTATTTTTTTAGATTATAAACTGTGGATTTTACAAGTGCTTATAAGTGTTTATACTCCCAAATATGTCGGTTGGAAGCTCCGACGATAGAAATATATATATTGAAAATTGTAAAAATAGAATTAAAACATAAAGATTTTTTATTTTACACCGTGCTCAAGTGCTATTCGTCTTTTTATTTTTTACATATTTTTAGGCATTGTTAATTAGATAAGTTGTTGTTTTGGGTTATTAAACATAAAGACTAATTCTACTTATTTGTCAATAATTAAAGTTTTTATATGTTTCTTGTTGCTTCTCCAGGCATTTAAGAAAGCATGGGACAAGGCCTGTGGTTCTTCCCAACTAAGCCTTATTCTAATCCCTAACGGGACTTATTATATGAATCCAATAGACTTGTCAGGTCCATGTAAATCTGCTCTTAAACTGGAGGTGAGTAGATACATACATACATATATATATATATATATATATCATTTGCACGAAAATTTCTAAAATGCTAGCATATCCATTTCGTACACGTTTTGAAAAAAAAAAAAAAATTCTAAGAAATTTTTTCGAAACTTAAAAAAGTTTTGTATTATCCAGTGAAATACGGAAACTCCAAGGAAATTTTACATAAACTTTTGACCAAAATACTCGAAAATGTTGATTAAGAATTGCACTTTGCATGGGATTTTTGGTGGGCTTGAATTAAAAATTAAATTATTTGAGGGATTTAAACTAAAATTTTCTTAATTGTGGGTTTTAACCTTTGTGCTAGTCATGTTAATTTGTACAAGAATGTGCATATCCATGGCTGAGAATAACATGCAGAACTTCTTTTTTTTTTCCCTTAAAAATTCAAAGATCCAAGGAACAATTGAAGCTTTTTCAAACACGTCGTTGTACGAGAAAAGTGGAAGACGATGGATATCCTTCAAGAAAGTAACAAACTTTGAAGTTTATGGTGGTGGAACCATAAATGGCAATGGTCAAGTATGGTGGAATATTTCTTGCAAAGTCAATAAAACCAAGGTATGCCTCATAAGTAAATTATTCGTTGGAGATAGCATTTAAATGAATTAATTTAGTCCTCTTTTAACAATTTAAGCGTTTAGATTCTTTAAATGAAATAGTTTAACATTATACCAAAGCAAAAAAATAAAAATAAAAAAAATTGATGAAAATTAATGAATTCTTCTTGTATGAGAAGGGAAGTCTTGATACAAAATTTAAATAATAAAGTTGTTTATTTTCTAACATTTTAAGTTTTAGACGAGAGCTTGCAAATTTTTTAAGAGAAAATAAATTTTTCTACACGAAAAAAGATACGATTCTTAACTGGTAACCACTTAACCTTTTAAATGAGATCTTTCAACATTAAGATCTGACAAAAATTTATTAATTCTTGCAAGAATTTAGTCTTTAATTTACATGTTATATTATAATGTAATAGTATCCTGACATTTCTCCTCTTCCTTCCTTCCTTCGAAAGCCCTGCAACGACAAAGGCGCGCCAACGGTAATTTCTAGCTCCTTCGCTCTTTAAGTTTATGAAATGTTTCGTAAGTTGGATTAGATAGTGCTGGATGATATTAAATAATCGAAAAAAAAAATTTGAAAAAAATGATGTCGATTATATTATCCAGTGCTGATCTAATACTACTTACCGAACAAGAAGTGGATAGGATTCTTGACAATATCTTTTTTTTTTTTTTCGTTTTTGTTTACAGGCATTAACTTTTTCTAAATGCACGAACTTGAGGGTGACGAACTTAATGATTAAAGACCCTCAGCAAATGCATGTGAATTTCCAGGATTGTCAAAATGTTGAGGCTTCAAATCTTACATTGACTGCACCAGAAAAAAGCCCCAATACTGATGGAATTCATGTCTCAGGAACACGAAATATCAGTATTATGAATTCCGTAATTAAAACAGGTAAATGGATTAGTAGTTAATTATTCTTTTAATAAAGAAATTGTAGTAATATTATTGGTGTCATTGTGATTACTGTGTTAATTTTTCGTTTTAGGTGATGATTGTATTTCAATTGTAAGTGGATCAAGCAATGTTCAAGCGAAGGGAATTGTATGTGGACCAGGTCATGGAATTAGGTACGTTTTGGGCAAAGTGACTTGATTGTTCCCAAAATTACTCAATGGTGAAGTTGCTGTCAATTTAAGATTGAAGCGTAAATTTAGTGATCCATTCGCTTTTGAACACTTTAACGAGCTTATTTAGTACGTTGAACTCAAAATGACTAAAGAAGAGAGACGTGCAACGAATTTATTAATTGTCATGTCCAATTTTATCTTATCCAACATACCAAAGAATTTTAGGAGAAATTAATATTGCTTACTTTGTGGATTTGTAGCATTGGGAGCCTAGGTAAAAATGGCGCCGAGGACCAAGTTTCAAATGTTTCAGTGAATGATGCCACAATTTCAGGAACTACTAATGGACTTAGAATAAAGACATGGCAGGTAACACTCTAATATTGGATGATGTTCAATTTACGTGTTTGAGCACTCAACTTATAAGTATACCGTATTTTGGTCATTCTTCTTTTCTATTACTCCAGTAGTTACTCCACTCGATTCCGTCAATACCAACTAATAGAATGTGCACGTGGAGGGTCTAATTGGGTAACAAAATAAAAGTTTAGCGATAACTTTGCATGCTCGTAAATTAAGTACATACCTACATAGGTTTTTAACTAAGAACTTTTCGAAAATATTTGTAATTGATATTGATGATTATGTGAAGGGAGGAAGTGGATATGCGAAGAACATCGTATTTGAAAATGTGGCGATGCAAAATGTGAACAATCCCATAATTATCGATCAAAACTACTGCGATCAAAATGAACCATGTCAAAACCAGGTTTGATTTACATCGTATTACATGACAGTCAATGGTTGTCTTTGAAGATTTTCATCAAATTATAATAACTAATAACATATTATAACTATTTATGATGGAATTAAATTGCAGAAATCAGCAGTGCAAGTGGAGAATGTGGTGTACAAAAATATTACAGGTACAAGTGCTTCTGAGGTGGCTATGAAATTTGATTGCAGTGGGACATTTCCATGTAAAGGAATCGTGTTACAAAATGTGAATTTAACAGGCCAAGCAGGTCGAAATGCGAAAGCTACGTGCACTAACCTTAAGTTAGATTATAGAGCCACATCTATTTCTCCACGTTGCCCTTAGATCAAGTAAAAATTGATATTGCACTTTATGTAAATATCAATTATTTACACGAGATTAGGGATCTTTGTAGTACTCATTAGTTTAATTTGGTTTACACTAGAGTTAAAAGTAGTTTGATTTAATTTAATTTGCTATTGAAAGTATTGAGCATCACCGTGGTCCGTGAAGTTCAAAATCAATGTGCAAATAAAATATTTCTAGTTCCAATTATCATAGGAGAGGGTTATTGATCAAGTACACGGACGAAATGTTTGGTCCTGTTCTGTACTAATTATTGTACAACTTTTATAGATTAATACTCGATAAATTAATCACTTTCTATTATATAATGTTTTTTTACAGTTCCGACATGGACTAAATTAATAATTTTGATAAATTAATAAGATAATACTTTCTGAAAACGCTTACGTAATTATATGATCCCATTCATATAATAAATTAATAATTTGCTAAAATTACAAATTTATCCCAATTTACTATCTAACTAGCTTCATACCTTGAGTTAATGTTACATTTGAAATTTATATATGCATAAAGCAAAGAAATGAGTTGCAAGGTGTTATGCATGAATTTTTAAGAACATGAATACAAACTTTAATTTGAATTCTAAAAACCAAGCATATGGTCTCTGGTTAAGTGGGTGGAGAGGAGGAAAAAAGACAGGTAGGTGGGCGGGTAGGGAGACTCGACGGGACAGGAAAGTCGGTGGGAGGCGAATAAGTGACTGAAATGGAGTAGGTGTTGGGAGTTGACAAAGATGTTTAATTTCTTATTTATTTATCTAACTAAATAAAGTATAATGTCTTTTCCATAAAAAACGAAAAAATTTGACTTTATTTTTATAATAGTATAATGGAAGAAATCCAATTGTAAACAAAGTTGCAATTCAATTAATAATACATTATAGAAAAGTTATTATAGCAAGAGAACTCGAGCAACTATCTAATACAATATTAACATATCTGGTGCTAAAAATGTGTTTAAAATATTATTATTTAAAAAATCACAACATTATTACAAAATCATATGCAATTTACATGTTCTTAACTAGTTTTATAAAGATACTGTAATTTTTCATTTTTGAAGTTTACAATGTTTTGGAAGAAATGGCGAACTGGATTATGATAATTTAATTTCAGAATGTAATGAGACAACGCAGATCCGTTGTAGTCTAGTTGGTTAGGATACTCGGCTCTCACCCGAGAGACCCGGGTTCAAGTCCCGGCAACGGAATGTTTTTATAGTTTTTTCCCAATTACAACAATTACAATTGATTCAGCAAATAGTCACAATTTAGTTCTTATGTAGCTTCACATTTTAAATGGTTTCAATGCTCAAACCTATGCGGGTAGCATTCAGGTTAAATTTTAAATTCCCTGCACAAAACCCGAAATGTGCTCATGAACTCACCAAATTTTGTCACATCCTCGTGTTTAATCTAGAACAAAGTTGGCAATATCAATTTGCCACTGCAATGGCAACTCTTTAGAAAAAACAATGCTGCAGGCAATAATAACTCTTAAAATGTCACAAGATTCGTTCCATATTGCCAACGACTGTTCGTTCAAAAAATTTTAACTCAGAATTTTTTTTTGACAAAAATATATAAAACAACGTTCTAAGGGTCTGTCTTCAGTTGATCAAAACATTCGACGTAATACAACAAAAATCATCGAAAAAGAACACGACATGTCAGAATCTAGAGGACTAATCTGCTCGACTGCTCGTATACAAATAATTCAGAAGTCTTCGAGTGAATATTCAATTCCATAGGATTGATCTGCACACATATCTCTATTGTAACTACCGGTATAAAAAGTTTAAAAAAGTCAAACATCCAAACTAGGCATACAATAGCTCTTCTTCTTGAACTCTTTACGGTTGAGGTAACAAATTCTTCGAATTAGCGAACACGCCTGAAAACCAGTGGGTGCCTTAGCAACAGGTGAATCCAACACCAAATCAAGAATGGCAACCAGTGTCTCCTCGAAAAAGGATTTGAACAAGATTCAATCGAGAGTTCATCCCAAATCCCTCTACCAACTCCCAACCCAAAAGCTTCAAAAAGTGCATGTTAGGTACACAGACTCTTCAGGACTCAACAGTTTAACAAATAATATTTTAACTTCTTTAGTACTATCCAATCGTGCACGTCTCAAAGTGAACAAGATTTTAGTTTCTTCACCTTACGAAACACGCCATTGGAGTTTAAAAGAAGGTAGCTAATGTAAGAGGCGAAGAAAAGAATAGAAGAAACAATAACTATATACAGATAAACAACCAGCAACATAGTAAAGATTCTAGGGATCTTTTACCAATGATTGGCTAATCACACAAACTTTTTCATTCTGTTAGCCCTAATGCATTGGAAACTACTACAGATAGCTCCACAATTACTTCACAAAATATTTATCCATGTTACTAATAATAATCTGGCATTTACATGTCCTGGAAAGGCATCTAGGCTATTGTCTTGTCCTCTTTTATTGTCTTTAATCGCAATTGTATTGATGAATAATGATCTAATGCCTCTAAGGGGACATTACATGTTGCCCACCTGCTGAGGTGTCAGCATGTGGACAATCCAAGATCAATAAGTTGAGGTGTCAGCATGTGGGCAACATGTAATGTCCCCTTGGGGGCATTAGATTGGTCCTCTTGTATTGATTGCACATAATTCTCTAGTGGACATATAGAAACATGAAAAGAAGATTGATGTTGCAATCCAACAAAAATATTTCCTACTTACGAAAATTAAATTTACGCAGTCTACGAGACTACGTCACCAATTTAAAACTGATAACCAATCATTCAAAAGCCGAACCAATAACAGAAATCAAAGCAAGAATAATATGGAAGTTATTCTGCTATTTCTACTAATGATCCACCCATTTACTGTAGTTGAATAAGAAATCAGATAACCAAATGGTCATACGCTAACAAACAATGTGCATTAGTATTCACATTCAAGAGTATTTATGAAAGCCTTTTCATGAACAGTTCAGAACGCGATATTCTATAGCTTTCAAAGTGACGATGACTTACTGTGCAGTGCATGAAAGCAGCATCAGCTTTACGCTTCCATTGACTGTTTCCAGGTTCTGACTGAAAAAGACCAAGCAAAGGCTGTGGTGCATTTCAGGAATTTTATGTTAGCAGCACACGACGAGATAAATTTGCATCTTAATGATGAAAGAAAATGCATGCGACATTACAATTCACATGCGACATTACAATTCACACACTGTGTACTGTTAAAGGTTCGTCGCACTAATCCATTGCTATTTGCTTGAGAAGTGTCATTCTTGACATTGTTTTCAAGCATCAAAACATTGTCCCAAGCTACAAAGATTACTCGATGTTGAGTACCTACTCTCAACAAGGTCGAGAAGCCCACTTTAGTTTGGTGCGATATGGTTTGAAATCTAGAAGTCAAATTAGTCATCTTTTTTTTTTTTTCTTTGGCAATATGGTCTTCATCTAGAAGTCAGATTGTGCTTAACAAAGCAGGCGATGAAAAGAAAAATGAAGAAGACATTTTTGTTTTATTTTTTTGAAAATAAATAATTTTGGTGGTCAACTTTTGCCATCATATAACCGAAAAAACCTAATAACTGTCGGGTCAACTTTCTGTTATACTTTCACTTTCTGTAAAAGAAAGATTTTACATATTCAATGGTCAAATGATAGAATTTGGGCAGTTAAGCAAAATTAGTTCTTTAAACACAAAGACTAATTAAGGACAATGGTTCTTTAATTCATTTTTGTATTGTCACAGCCTTCACTTATCTTTTCTAAACATTTTTCCGTTTAAATATTTTTCAATTGTCAATTAAAAATTTTCTAAGTTGCCATTGAACTTGTGAAAGTGTTATTTCACCCGTCATTCCATTACTCTCTATTTTAAAAGTTAACAAACTTAATAACATGGTAGACGGAATTTCACACAAGGCATGCTTTCGATGTTAGTGTGAAATTCATCTACCATGTCATGAAGTCCGTTAATTTTTAAAATGGTAACATTTTTGTAAGTTCAATGGCATTTTGAAAAAATTTTAAAGTTCGAAGGTAACTCGAAAAATTTGGAAAAGTTCAGTCGCAACTTGCAAAGATTTAAAAGTTTTTGAAAAAGTCAGTGGCAACTCAAATATTTAACCCTCACAACTTGTAATAAATACTAAGAGCTTGTTCGGTGTAGATTTTTTTTCTAAAAAATGGGTTTTTTTGTCTACTTTTTTTGACATTTCAAAATTTTTTTTATTGTGTAAAAAATTTGAAAAGTTAAAAAAAGTAGGAAAAAATGGGTTTTTTTAGAAAAAAATAGAAATCGAATATGCCCTAAATATATCTAACAAGATGAGGTGATTTAATATGATCGATTGATTTCAATTGTTTTTTTGGAGTAGGACAATTATTTTGACTTTATTACTCAATTTAAGACTTTATAGGCTATTTGGCGTTAGTAGGCCCAGGTCTAAACCCACGTGGCAAAATACAGGAATGACTTGTGGCAAGAGTTGAAGGCTAACCAAGATGGATATAGTTGGTTTTGCGAAATAAATTTTAGTAGAGTGTATGATATCCATGACCCAAGGTAGAACACTCAATATGCTAGAGTGGATTCTATGGAGATTAACCCATAATAGAAAAAGACTGTATGTCGATTTTAACAACTCGATACCTTATGCCACCTTTATAACTCATCGGTAGAGCCGTCAATACTTAATTGATTGGTCGTAGGGTCAAGTCCTACTTAGGAAAGCAAATATAAACAATGTACTCTTTTTTCTCCCATATATCTAATTATTTGGGAACTATTTCTCCTACCATTATGAGAACTAAATTTTTACATATCGGAACCGTTACTCCTACCAATGTATTTGACAAATAATCACTACCCATAATTTCAACCAATCTAACGTATTAGCACCTTTAAATTATTTATATCCACATCTAAGATAATTAGCGTCCTTTAATTTGTCGGAGTATTTTAGCCTAAACCATATTACAAGATTGTTGGACGTCTTGGAGTGGTTTGGTAACTGTGTTTTAAAGTGCTTATAAACACTTGTACATTGATCAAATATTACTTTTACCAATACATTTTGTAAGACTCACAACTTTTATCTATTTTTTATATATCTACACATTTCGTAAGACTCCACTACTTATAATATTAGTATGTAAAATGTGTGCTGCACGTTATTTAATATTGGTGTT
The DNA here is from genome assembly GCA_030279155.1 of Forsythia viridissima. Lineage (NCBI taxonomy): Eukaryota > Viridiplantae > Streptophyta > Magnoliopsida > Lamiales > Oleaceae > Forsythia > Forsythia viridissima. Next base: position 11,146,899 of record CM059045.1, on the reverse strand, counting down.
GTGAGATATATGTTTATTTAAATATTCAAATAATCATAACTTAATTTAATATTGCATTAAAATACAAAAATCTGACATTAGAAAATACGGTGAAATATAATGTTTGTCTATTGCATATGCTTCCAAAGACTCAATTCTATGCCGGATCTTCTCTTCAGTCCTCCATGAAGATTTTGCGGGTTTTGAATGCGATGGCATTTCCCTGGCAGATTTTAGTAACTTCACAAACTCTTTAAGTTCCTTCTCAGTAGCCTCTTTGGCATGCTTCTTCCGTAGAAGTTCGTCAACTTAACAATTGATATTGACTGAATCATAGCTAGTAGACAAGCCAACAAAACAAATAAGTATCATAGTGGGGCGCATCACGACAAATCAATTAATCCACAAGTTAACAGGGAACACCAACTGGAAATGAGCATAACATATAATACCAAACAGACCAAATGAAACAAAAAATCTGTATTATTAGTGACCAAACATCTGTGTCCCTATAAGAAGTTGCAACATACCTGAACAGCAGGTCGAGACCCATAAACAGAAAATGAACCTTTACTCTCCAAAACAATGAAGTATATGTCATCCTTCGAAAGCAGTAGATAAACACAATAGCTCTCAAGAGGCTCGGCACTACCAAAAATCATCTGTTAGAATAAACTAATGTCATTAGAGGAACACATAAATGCAAATTTAGTAATGCAAAAAGTTTACTTCAGCCAACTCTTCCACTCTTACTGATTTGTTCTTTTCAAGAAGTTCAATCCAGGCAAATTCAAGCAACGTTGGATCCTGAACAAATAACAAAACAAATGGTTTTACAAAGTAGAAACAAAGAATAGTATCCAAAACAGTTGTATTTTTACTCCAAATGACAGGATTAACAAACCAAATGACTCTGAGCTCTATGAACAAAGTCTGATATTTCTGTGTGGTCAAAATTTTTGACACCAGGAACAATGAAAATAATTTGTTGTGGCTTAATGGAGGTCATGGCACCGTTCTGCATAAGTAAGAACCAAGGGGAGAATTTGAGAGACCCGAGGCACAAAGTGCTTAAGCAGTGTAGAAAAAGACAAGAATCCAACACCTAGCAACCTATCCAATATGCCGCATTAGTTGTTTCTAATAAAACCTGATCGGAAACCATCCAATTCTTCTTGCCATCAGGCTTCTGTGCAACTGCCAGCAATACTCTCTCCAGATCTTTCTTGAACTCTAGTAGCAATCATTTCTGCAGCATCCGCTTCCCTGACTTATTTTCAAGAAGCCCTTCACTGCTTTTCAGTTCTAACCTGTAAAATAGTTCAACAATAAATATCACACATAGTGCGATCCATAGATATTACTATATTATTTAACCAATGAAAGACTCGGTACTTTGTTTCCTTAGCACTGTCACTTACCATAGTATTTCTAACAATCACTTATATCAATTCTTCCAGAATTCTGTTAATTATCCTCCCAAATTTATCAGAGAACTACATTGAGGTTATCACAAAAAATCTCAATTTACCGATTGATCAAATATGAGCTGAGACCTCTCAAGTAGTCATCATAACGTTTTTTTAAAATATTCTAGTTAGCTTCTGAATAATTAAATTGCATTAGAATCCCAAAACTCATAATTTCTTATCAGGAAATTTCATAAGCAAAGGGAAAGTTTTAAATTCCCATCATATAGCTACAATGTTTTTGAAAAACTTTTCACAGTTCACACATTTTATCATTGTCAGTTGCACTAGCCGCCAGCTCCAATTATACCAATGGATTAACTTCAACATTACAATTTATTCAAAATTAATTCAATTATTATTCACAAAAATTATATAGTAACTACACATAAACACACGACATGCGGATTATATATAGTTTAATAATGATGGGAGGTGAAAGGTTTTAAGATTTTTGAATATGGGAAGAAAAATTATTATAAAATAATTGTACATAAATGAGATTGTGTTATGTAGTTTATTAACGGTGGTACGGGAAATGTTTTTGGATTCTTGAATATGAGAGGGTAAAATATTATAAGAGTATTGTATATGGGAGGGTAAAATATTATAAGAGTATTGTATATTAGTGTGATTGTGTTATAAATACATATTTAGAAATTACATAATCATCATATGAACATTTGTATTCTGAAGAAAAAAAATGAAGATAGATTGTCCAAAGGATCCAAACAACCCATTATTTTGTTCAATAATGGTTGGAGATGAAAGATTTTTGAATTTTTTAATTTAATATGGGAGGTTAAATAATCCAAATATGTAATATATGAAGGTAAAATAGTCCCATTTTTATGATCTTAAATACATATTTAGGAATTACATAATCATCATATGACCATTTGTATTCTGCAGTTAAAAAAAACTGAAGATAAGTTGTCTAAAGATCCAAATAACCTCTTATTTTGTTCAATAATAGTAGAAAATGAAAGGTTTTTGGAATTATCATATGATCATTTGTATTCCGAATTGAAAAAAAAAACTGAAGATAAATTGTCTAAATGTCCCAAACAACTTATTTTGTTCGATAATGTTGGGAGATGAAAGGGTTTTGGATTTTTTGACTTAATATAGGTGGGTAAAATAGTTCGAGAGATGAAAGAGTTTTGAATTTTTTAATTTATAATGTAGGAGGTAATTTAATGTCGGAAGGTAAAATAGTTCGGGAGATGAAAGAGTTTTGGATTTTTTAATTTAACGTACGAGGGTAAAGTAGTCCAAAGTTGTAATATATGAGGGTAAAATTGTCCCAAAATGTTTCTCATTTTAAAGGACTTTTAGAATTAGTATAGATTAGATAAAAAAAACTTTGCCCAACAAATACTAAATAAATAAGCGACTTCTAAATTTATAACAAGCACCAAATAAATAAATAAATATGTGACTTCTAAATTTATAACACTATTGATGAATATACAATTGTTTAATTAATGCATGTAACGTCTTAACTTTTAAGATTCATCTATTATTACATTAAGAGTTCACAATGAAAAATTCTCTTTTTTCCTACTTAATTAATTACAATTTCATTTTGACTATTAATCTTAACAATCAATAAAAATCGTGGCTATTTGATTAATTTCATAGAATCTATTGTGTTCCTGGCCGTATTCTATACACACAAATTTACATGCTGAACTAAGTATATATTTTAACGACACCCATTTTTAAAAAAATATATGAGTCGAAGCAATAATAAGAATATTTCTAGCGAAACACCTTATTGGTACTTAGCCAAACGTAGTGTTGGTAAACAAGCAAAATGGAAGTAATTAACAAGTTGATTTTCTTTAGTTGAAAGATACCTGAAGGGGAAAAGTCAGCTTCTCCTGCCAAGTGATTCTTCGGTCTCCAGCTCTTGAAACTGAATATTTGACATTCTGATATGAAAAAGAATTCTCCAAGCAGTCATTGCTTTTCTGCACAACCCCCTCTCCTACCCTACCCTACCCTACCCTACCTACCCACCCCCCATGATATGATGCATCTTTTCTGTATCTATATATATATCTCATTTGCTGCAGCTGATGATTAGATATCAACTTTTCTTGGATTTTCAGGTGTTTCAATTCAAAAAAACTGAAGATGAAAATGGTTTTCTTTGTAATACTCTTAACCATTTTAGTATCTTCACCCTCCTGTTTTAGTAGTGATTGTCAAAATCTGAAGAATGCACAAGTACGACGTGTAAATCACCAGGAAAACAAATTTCGTAATCTAACCAAGGGTATGATTAATTCTGAAAAGGCAGTATCATTACAAACTGTGAATGTAGATGATTTTGGAGCGAAAGCTGACGGGCGAACTGATGATTCTCAGGTACTATACATTAGTAAAAATGTAGTATAACTTTGTGCATGCATGTCAGCGTGTTTGTTTGTTAAAGTTTTTTACCGATTCTAAGTGAGTGATTCTTACAGAATGTGTGAATTAAAGTTGATTATCCTACATACTGTATCAATAAAAATAATATTTGACTAACTTATAAGTGCTTATAAGTACTCCCAAACACGTTGGAAGCTCTCGGCTCACCCAACAATAGAAATATATTGAAATTTGTAAAAATATAATTAAAACGATGGCAATAAACTTATAAGGTATTCCGTCCATTGAACTTCAATGCAGTCTAATCCAACCCATTTTACACCGTGCTCAAGTGCTATTTGTCTTTTTATTTTTTACATAGTTTTAGGCATTGTTAGATAAGTTGTTGTTTTGGGTTTATTAAACATAAAGATTAATTCTACTTATTTGTCAATAATTAAAGGTTTTATATGTTTCTTGTTGCTTCTCCAGGCATTTAAGAAAGCATGGGACAAGGCATGTGGTTCTTCCCAACTAAGCCTTATTCTAATCCCTAACAGGACTTTTTATATGAATCCAATAGAGTTGTCAGGTCCATGTAAATCTGCTCTTAAACTGGAGGTGAGTAGATGTAACACACACGTACATTGCTTGCGTATAGTATACTAATTTGCACGAAAATTTCTAAAATGCTAGCATATCCATTTTGAACAAGTTTTAAAAACAAAAATTCTAAGAAATTCGAAACTCAAAAAAAGTTTCATATTATTCAGTGAAATACGGTAACTCCAAGGAAATTTTACATAAACTTTTGACCAAAATACTCGAAAACGTTGATTAAGAATTGCACTTTACATGGGATTTTTGGTGGGCTTGAATTAAAAATTAAATTAATTAATTGAGGGATTCAACCTAAAATTTTCTTAATTGTGGGTTTTAACCTTTGTGCTATAGTCATGTTAATAATTTGTACAAGAATGTGCATATGCATGGCTGAGAATGACATGCAAACTTTTTTTTTTTTTTTTTTTTCCTTTTCTTAAAAATTCAAAGATCCAAGGAACAATTGAAGCTTTTTCAAACACATCGTTGTACGAGAAAAGTGGAAGACGATGGATATTCTTCAAGAAAGTAACAAACTTTGAAGTTTATGGTGGTGGAACCATAAATGGCAATGGTCAAGTATGGTGGAATATTTCTTGCAAAGTCAAAAAAACCAAGGTATGCCTTGTTATCATAAGTAAATTAATTATTCGTTGGAGATAGAATTTAAATGAATTAATTTAGTTATTTTTTAACGATTTAAGCGTGTAAGTTCTTTAAATGAAGTAGTTTAATATTGCATCAAAGCCAAAAAAAAGAATCTTGAAATTCACTTTTATAGCTATTCATTTATTAGAATTTGTGCTTGTTTTAGGGTTTGATGAAAATTAATGAACTCTTCTTGTATGAGAAGGGGAGTCTTGATACAAAATTTAAATAATAAAGTTGTTTATTTTCGAACATTTTAAGTTTTAGACGAGAGCACGCAAATTTTCCAAGAGAAAATAAATTTTTCTATACTAAAAAAGATGCGATTAACCACTTAACCTTTTAAATGAGATCTTTCAACATTATGATCTGAAAAAAAATTAATAATTCTTGCAAGAATTTAGTCATTATTTTACATGTTATATTATCATGTAATAGTATCCTGACATTTCTTCTCTTTCTTCCTTCCTTCAAAAGCCCTGCAACGACAAAGGCGCGCCTACGGTAATTTCAAGCTCCTTTGCTCTTTTAAGTTTATGAAATGTCTGGTAAGTTGTATTAGATAGTGCTGGATGGTATTAAATAATCGAAAAAAAAATTGAAAAAAATGATGTCGATTATACTATCCAGTGTCGATCTAATACTACTTACCGAACAAGAAGTGGATAGGATTCTTGACAATATCTTTTTTTTTTGTTTACAGGCATTAACTTTTTCTAAATGCACGAATTTGAGGGTGACGAACTTAATGATTAAAAACCCTCAGCAAATGCATGTGAATTTCCAGGATTGTCAAAATGTTGAGGCTTCAAATCTTACATTGACTGCACCAGAAAAAAGCCCCAATACTGATGGAATTCATGTCTCAGGAACACGAAATATCGGTATTAAGAACTCCGTAATTAAAACAGGTAAATGGATTAATAGTTCAGTAATTCATTTAATTAAATTCTGATTTCATTAATTAACCCACAAGATTAATAGTATTTTTATTGGTGTCATTGTGATTACTGTGTTAATTTTTCGTTTTAGGTGATGATTGTATTTCAATCGTAAGTGGATCAAGAAACGTTCAAGCGACGGGGATTGTGTGTGGACCAGGTCATGGAATTAGGTACGTTTTGGTCAAAGTGACTTGATTGATACGAAAATTACTCAATGGTGAAGTCGTGGTCAACTTATGATTGAAGTGTAAATTTAGTGACCCCTTCGCTTTTGTACACTTCAACTTACGTGTTTAGTATGCTGAATTCGAAATGATTGAAGAAGAAAGACGTGTGACGAATTTATTAATCGTCATGTCTAGTTTAATCTATCTGACGTACCAAACATATGTTTGAATGTGCGGAGAAATTAATATTGCTTACTTTGTGGATTTGTAGCATTGGAAGCCTAGGTAAAAATGGTGCCGAGGACCAAGTTTCAAATGTTTTAGTGAATGGAGCCACAATTTCAGGAACTACTAATGGACTTAGAATAAAGACATGGCAGGTAATACTCTAATATTGGATGATGTTCAATTTACGTGTTTGAGCACTCAACTTATAAGTATACTGTATTTTGGCCACTCTTCTTTTCTTTGTTGCAAAATTAGCACTGAACTTTCATTTTATTACTCCAGTAGTTACTCCACTCGACTCTGTCAAAACCAACTAATAGAATGTGCATGTGGAGGGTCTAATTGGGTAATAAAATGAAAGTTTAGTGATATTTTTGCATGCTATACCTACATAGGTTTTTAACTTAGAACTTTTCGAAAATATTTGTAATTGGTATTGATGATTATGTGAAGGGAGGAAGTGGATATGCGAAGAACATCGTATTTGAAAATGTGGCGATGCAAAATGTGAAGAATCCCATAATTATTGATCAAAACTACTGCGATCAAAATAAACCATGCCAAAACCAGGTTTGATTTACATCGTATTACATGACAGTCAATGGTTGTTGTCTTTGAAGATTTTCATCAAATTATAATAACTAATAACATATAACTATTTATGATGGAATGAAATTGCAGAAATCAGCAGTGCAAGTGGAGAATGTGGTGTACAAAAATATTAGAGGTACAAGTGCTTCGGAGGTGGCTATGAAATTTGATTGCAGTGGGACATTTCCATGTAAAGGAATCGTGTTACAAAATGTGAATTTAACAGGCCAAGCAGGTCGAAATGCGAAGGCTACGTGCACCAACCTTAAGTTAGATTATAGAGTTACATCTATTTCTCCACGTTGCCCTTAGATCAAGTAAAAATTGATATTGCACTTTTTGTAAATATCAATTATTTACATGAGATTAGGGATCTTTGTAGTACTTATTAGTTTAATTTGGTTTACACTAGAGTTAAACGTAGTTTGATTTAATTTAATTTGTTATTGAAAGTTTTATGCATCGTCGTGAAGTTTAAAATTAATGTGCAAATAAAATATTTCTAGTTCGAATTATCAAAAGTCATAGACTAGTAGGAGATAGTTATTGATCAACTACACGGATGAAATGTTTGGTCCCGTTCTGTACTAATTATTGTACAACTTCTGTAAATTAATATTCAAAAAATTAATCACTTTTATTATGTAATAATAATAATTTTTGACGGTTCCGACATGGGTTAATAGGCTAAATTATTAATTTCGATAATACATTTTTGAAAATTCTTACCTAATTATGGGGTACTATTCATATAATAAATTAATAATTTGCTAAGAATTTCACGATCTTCTTTTTGGGAAGGGAGGATTAGAAAAATCCCATTGATTGCAGCTGTCTCCAAACCTCCGGAATCCACTCATGGGGGGAGAAGTCTTTCTGTAGTTCCCGTATCATACACTAATATATTTTTAACGTCTAATTAGATCTAAAAATTATTCAAATTAGTAACACAAGCTGGTTGAACCATTAACTATTGACTGCTCACTTTGAATTCATGAACGACTGTGATATTTGAATCTCCAAATTGTGTTTTCCTAATGACATTACAAAAATAAAATACAAATTGACTAAAATTACAAATTTATCACAATTTGCTAATTATGAACCAACCTCGAGAAATTGGCGCAAATGGTTATAACTTTTTTCTTAGTGCAAAAATGGTCTCTAACTTTTATTTTTTAGCACAAAAGTTCCTAACCAATGTATTTTGGTGCGCAATTGATCCTTATTTGATGAAAAAAACAAATATGCTCTTATTTTTAATTAGAGAAATTTTCAATTGGATTCCTTACTTTTACAAAAGTACAAATATGTCCGATACTTTTATTTTTTTTATAAAAAAAAAAAAAAACTAACAAATTTGTAATATACTAAATAATTTTGTGTATTTTACGAACTATTATAAAATAACTAAAATTTTGGCTCATAATAATAAATAATGTATTAATTAAAAATATTTTATTATTATTAAGTAATCATATTATTTAAAATTTAAACTTTAATTCTATCGTTACAACAAAAAAAAAACAACTTTGCCACAAACTTGATACTCAAATAATTTTATTTAATTATATTAGAGCTCAGATTGTATTCTTCATATTTTAATTCATCGTTTTATTATTGTTCAAAAATAAAGAACACGTAATGTGTAAATGTTAGTATTTTTATGTTAAAAAAACATAATAATTTTATTAAGATTTTTCACATCACATAGCAATTGCATATACCTAAAGCGCAATAATTTTACATATTTCTCTTACGACAAATTTAATTAACACGACTATAATAATATATTTAATATGCTAAATTAAATATTATGTAATAAATATATCGGACTTATTTGCACATTTTATAAAAGTTAGAAATCTAATTGCAGTCTTCTTTAATTAAAACTAATTGCATTTTTATTTTTTTATCAAATAATGACCAATTGCGTACTAAAACACATATGTTAAAGACTGATGTGCCAAAAAACAAAAGTTAATGACCATTTCTGCACTAAGAGCAAAAGTGAGAGACCATTTGCGCCAGTTTTCCAACCAACCACTGTAGGAAATTGTGTCATAATTTCTAGATAGATAATTAAGGGTTTTTATATATATCATGTTGATGTTAAGCAACTTAGTTACTATCTAACTAGCTTTAGAGATGGCAACGGGGCGGATCGACCTGATCCATATTCGCCCCGCAAGAATTGTAGGAGATACAAATTTGCGAATTGATCCGCTATTTTTCGGAGCAGATCGGATATGGATCGGGGCGGATCAGATCCCTGATCCGTATACTGATCTGTTTTTTCTTCTTTTTCCAATTGTCATTCAAACCCAAAAGAAGAAGAGAATTAGATTTGCAACATCAAAGCCTTGACAAACAATATTATTTCAACTCCTCGAAGCAGTTTTTAACAACAGTGATATTTCATGACTTGGATGTGAAAACTTTCTCCAAGGTTCAGAAATTTCACTTAACAAACTTGTTAACCGATATTTACTTTTGGAATATATGCAATAGGGAATAGCAGTGAGCATCTAGAAAGCTCAAACACTACAAGAAATTTCACTTTTGACAATGAATTTTTTTGTCGTAGAAAGTCATTTTTAGGTTGTTTTGTCGAAAAATGTTCGTCGAGAGACTTTACAAGACCAAAATTTTCGTTGTTAAAAGTCAAATTTCTTGTAGTGAAAGCTCATTACATTTTTATAATTTATCAGTTCTCTAAATTATTCATATCCTTATACCAAAACCAAAAAAGAACTTGTTAAATTTGTATTGACAAAAAATTCAAAGAAACCAAAACGAGAAAGAAAATGAAGTTTACCGCATCCTCTACCGATAACAAAAGCTGCGAAGTAGGTGGTGCGGTGGAGCTGCGAAGCACGATCTGAAAATTTCAAATCTTCAATTTGGTTTGTAAAGTGAAAACGGGAAGGAAAACTGGGATTCTAGGAAGAGAATAGCATAATAACATTAGGTTTAGAAAATTTGAAATTGCATTTTCAGTCCCAGTCCTAAATATTTGATCTTTTTACAATTGAATCTTCTTCTTCTTCTTTTTTTTTTAATACGGGACGGGGCGGGGCGGATCGGGGCAACCCCGATTCGATCCGCCCCGGACCCCGATCCGATCCGATCCGCCCCGAGATCCGTGGCGGATCACTATTATTTGTTCCGATCCGCCCCGTCGACCAGCGGATCAGGTATTTTACGCTCCATTCGGATTGGGTATCCATCGGGTTCGGGACAGATCGAATATTTTTACCATCTCTAACTAGCTTCATACCTTGAGTTAAAATGTTACATTTGAAATTTATATATGCATAAAGCAAAGAAATGAGATTCAATTACTGGTACAAACAAGTAAATGAGTAGCAAGGTGTTATGCATGAATTTTTAAGAACATGAATACAAACTTTGAATTCTAAAAACCAAGAGGAGGAAAAAAGACAAGTAGGTGGGGCGGGCCGGTGGATTGCCGAGTAGGGAGACTCGATGGTAGATAGAAAAGGACAGGAAAGTCGTTGGTGGAAGAGGAATAGGTGAGTACAACTGAAATGGAGTGGGTGTTGGGAGTTGACAAAGATGTTTACTTTTTTTAGTTCGTTTTTTATTTATTTAACTAAATAAAGTATAATGTCTTTTCCATTTAAAAAAAATAAAAATTGGACTTTATTTTTATAATAGTAAAATGGAAGAAATCCAATTGTAAAAAAAGTTGCAATTCAATTAATAATACAATATAAAGAAGTTATTATAACAATAACTTAGAATTGGAGCAACCGTCTAATACAATACTAGCATATGTGGTTAAGCTAAAAATGTGTTCGAAATATTATTATTTAAAAATTCACAACATTATTAAAAAATCAGTACATGTTCTTAACTAGTCTTATAAGGATACTGTAATTTTTCTTTTTTGAAGTTTTCAATGTTTCTGAAGAAATGGCAAACTGGAGTTTTGATAATTTAATTTCAGATTGTAATGTGACTATTCGAAACAGTTGTAGTCTAGTTGGTTAGGATACTCGACTCTCACCCGAGAGACTCGGGTTCAAGTCCCCGCAATGCAATGCAATGTATTTTTAGATTTTTCCCAATTACAACAATTACAATTGATTCAGCAAATAGTCACAATTTAGTTCATATGTAATGTAGCTTCACATTTTAAATGGTTTCAATGCTGAAACCTATGCGGTTAACATTCAGGTTAAATTTTAAATGCCCTTAACAAAACCCAAAATGTGCACATGAACTCACCAAAATTTGTCACATCCTCGTGTTTATAATCCTCAACAAAGTTGGCAATATCAAATTGTCATTGCAATGGCAAACCTTAAAGAAAAAACAAGGGACTTTGGCGCAAATGGTTCCTAACGTATGCTCTTAGTGCGTCTTTGGTCCCTATTCCCTAACCTTTTATTTTTTGCCAGAAGATCCCTGACCTATGCTATTGGGTGCAAAAATAGTCTCTATGGACGGATACCGTCCAAATGTGCCATTAGTTGAGTACGTGTAGTGCAATCTCTATTAATTTGTTTTTATTTGCAGGGATAAAGTTGTTAGTTTACTTTTATCCATTTTTTGTTGGTTTCAGACGTTTCAATTGCTTCTACTTTCATTCCATGTTTTGGAAAAAAAAAAAACTCAACGCACAGTAGGCTTCCACTTCCACTTCTATTCATAGTTTTTGAAGTTTGTTTTGCCAAAGAAGATGAATGATTCTTGAAAAATTTTGTTTTTGGTTTTTATGTGTAGAGTTGGAAGATTTGGTTTTTTGGTTTTATATGCGGAGTTGGAAGATTTGATTTTTGGGTTCTTGGAAGATTTGATTTTTGGATTCTTGGAAGATTTGGTCTTTGAATTTTATGTGCGTGAGTTGGAAGATTTGGTTTTTGGGTTATTTGGTAACATGTTGTAATGTGTATTGTAGTTATTGGATGAATGCATGAAAATTGTTGGAGATGAAAGTTGGTGGAGATGGTGCATAGATAGTCCCTAACCTTTTCAGTAAAGGTGTGTGAATAGTCCACAACGTTTCAAATGTATATGTGGTTTTTCAGTAAATATACGCAAGTGTCTCTAACTTTTTCAGTAAATGTGCACAACTAGTCAGTAACGTATGTAAAATGGTGCAATGTTAGTCCTAAACCTACTGAAAGAGTTGCACGAACATTCCCCTCAAACAACATTTGCAGAGAAATTTTCAATTAACATGTGCTATTTACACATTTGCAAAACCAGAGAAATTTGATAAAAAAAAAAAAAAAAACATAGGAATCACATTTGAGACCTACAGACTATGAGTGTCATTTTTACATTTGCAAAATCATAAATATTCTATCTACACACCGGTCCTAAAAAACAATTCATCCAACTCAATATGATTTTCTTTTCCTTGGGTTCAATTTAAGTTTTTTGCAATGATTGAATGATGATTTTATCACGTTTAAGTGTGGTAAGTGTTTTTTTATTCAAAATTCTCAAACTATTGTTGGGTAATATGAACACAGGCGGATTTAGTGTGGGGGCAGTCGCCGATTTAGTGTGGGGGCAGTGGGGGCGACTACCCCCACACTAATTTCAAAATTTTTGTTTTTTTTTTAAAACAAAATTTGAATTTTGCCCTCAGAACAAAATAAATCCTTTATATGTAGATTAATTTATTAGAAATGCTTGTACCATAGTAGTAAATTTACCATTTGTTTTGGCAAATCTGGGTTCTAGTCCCACCAATGTTAATTTTTTAATTTTCTTTTAAAAAAGTTGTGCAATTAATCTCTAACTTTAAAATATGTCTTTTAAATCTTCAATCTTTAATTCTATTTGCATATTTCATTTTTTTATATAATTCTATAAATTTCAACACTAATTTTTTCACGTTTTAGAAAGATAAAATTGGCAAAATACTATGCTTAACACCAAACTTAATCTTTTAAATTATAATGTTTTTTGGATTTTCAATTAAAAAATCTAAAAAAAAAAAAAACCAATTAGTAATTTGAAATTACATTTTCCTTTTTTACGTACAAATCTTGTGAAAATATGGTTGAGCTTTTTAATTTTTAATCAACTTGAACATAAGTTTTTTTTTTCTTCACTTATGGGGAATAGTTTTTTCTTTAATATTTTCTTTACTTTATTTTCATATGTATATACATGAGTAACTATGATTTTTATTTTTTTTTACATTTTTATTTTTATTTTTCAAGTTTGATTTAATTAAAACTTGATATTTTTTTTATAAACAAAAATATTGATTCTATTTTTTATTTTTTATTATTTTATTCTATTTTTATGTACAGCTAATCCAAAGTCGATTACTTTTGTAAAATAATTTTTTTGAATAAAATGAATAATTTTATTGTTTTATTCACATACCGCTATTTCTATCGGCTACCGCTATGTCGCCTAACGCTATAGGTGCCATAGGTCACCGCCGTATCGTCGGTTAGCACTATAGTCCTGCTAACCGCCATAGCTCTCCTACATGCTAAATTTCCTGGCTCCGCCCCTGAGTATGCAGAGTAAAAGGAAAAAAAAGGGAAAAAAATGTGATTTTACGATTTTGCCCCTGCAAGTAAAAACAAATTAATAGAAATTGCATTACACGCACCCAACTAACGGTACATTTGGACGGAATCCGTTCATAGGGACAACTTTTGCTCTCAATAGCATAGGTTAGGACCTCGTAGCCAAAAATGAAAGGTTAGGAACTAAAAACGCATTAAGGACATACGTTAAGGACCATTTGGGCCAAAATCCCAAAAAACAATGTTGCAGGCAATAATAACTCTTAAATGTCACAAGATTCGTTCCATATCGCCAATGAGCGATCGTTCAAAAAATTTCAACTTAGATTTTTTTTGACAAAAATATGTAAAACAACGTTCCAAAGGCCACTGTCTTCAGTTGATCAAAACATTCAACGGAATACCACAAAAGTCATCGAAAAAGAACACATGTCAGAAACTAGAGGACTGATTTGCTCGATTGCTCGTATACAAATAATTCAGAAGTCTTCAAATGAATATTCAATTCCATAGGATTGATCTGCACACGTATCTCTATTGTAACCACCGGTATGAAAAGTATAAAAAAGTCAAAAATCCAAACTAGGCATACAATAGCTCTTCTTCTTGAACTCTGTATGGTTGAGGTAACAAATTCTTTGAATTAGCGAACACACCTGAAAACCAATGGGTACCTCAGCAACAAGTGAATCCAACACCAAATAAGAAATGGCGACTAGTGTCTCCTCGAAAATGGGTTTGATTGTCTGCAAAATTTGGGAACCACGTGAACAAGATTCATTGGATAGTTCATCCCAGATCCCTTTGCCAACTCCCAAACCAAAAGCTTCACTTTGTACACAGACTATACAGGACCCGACAGTTTATCAAACAATATTTTAACTTCTTTAGTACTATCCACTACTATCCAATTCTCGTCTCAAAGTGAACAAGACTTTAGTTTCTTCACCTTACGAAACACGCCATTGGTAGCTAATGGAAGAGGCAAAGAAAAGAATAGAAGAAACAATAACTATATACAGATAAACTGCCAGCAACATAATAAAGATTCTAGGGATCTTTTACCAATGATTGGCTAATCACACAAAATTTTCCATTCTGTTAGCCCTAATGCATTGGAAACTACTACAGATAGCTCCACAATTGCTTCACAAAATATTTATCCATGTTACTAATAATAATCTGGCATTTACATGTCCTGGAAATGCATCTAGGCTATTGTCTTGCCCTCTTTTATTGTCTTTAATCGCAATTGTAATGAATGCACATAATTCTCTAGTGGACATATAGAAACATGAAAAGAAGATTGATGTTGCAATCCAACAAAAATATTTCCTACTTACGAAAATTAAATTTACGCAGTCTACGAGACTACGTCACCAATTTAAAACTGATAACCAATCATTCAAAAGCCGAACCAATAACAGAAATCAAAGCAAGAATAATATGGAAGTTATTCTGCTATTTCTACTAATGATCCACCCATTTACTGTAGTTGAATAAGAAATCAGATAACCAAATGGTCATACGCTAACAAACAATGTGCATTAGTATTCACATTCAAGAGTATTTATGAAAGCCTTTTCATGAACAGTTCAGAACGCGATATTCTATAGCTTTCAAAGTGACGATGACTTACTGTGCAGTGCATGAAAGCAGCATCAGCTTTACGCTTCCATATTGACTGTTTCCAGGTTCTGACTGAAAAAGACCAAGCAAAGGCTGTGGTGCATTTCAGGAATTTTATGTTAGCAGCACACGACGAGATAAATTTGCATCTTAATGATGAAAGAAAATGCATGCGACATTACAATTCACATGCGACATTACAATTCACACACTGTGTACTGTTAAAGGTTCGTCGCACTAATCCATTGCTATTTGCTTGAGAAGTGTCATTCTTGACATTGTTTTCAAGCATCAAAACATTGTCCCAAGCTACAAGGATTACTCGATGTTGAGTACCTACTCTCAACAAGGTCGAGAAGCCCACTTTAGTTTGGTGCGATATGGTTTGAAATCTAGAAGTCAAATTAGTCATCTTTTTTTTTTTTCTTTGGCAATATGGTCTTCATCTAGAAGTCAGATTGTGCTTAACAAAGCAGGCGATGAAAAGAAAAATGAAGAAGACATTTTTGTTTTATTTTTTTGAAAATAAATAATTTTGGTGGTCAACTTTTGCCATCATATAACGGAAAAAACCTAATAACTGTCGGGTCAACTTTCTGTTATACTTTCACTTTCTGTAAAAGAAAGATTTTACATATTCAATGGTCAAATGATAGAATTTGGGCAGTTAAGCAAAATTAGTTCTTTAAACACAAAGACTAATTAAGGACAATGGTTCTTTAATTCATTTTTGTATTGTCACAGCCTTCACTTATCTTTTCTAAACATTTTTCCGTTTAAATATTTTTCAATTGTCAATTAAAAATTTTCTAAGCTGCCATTGAACTTGTGAAAGTGTTATTTCATCTATCATTCCATTACTCTCTATTTTTAAAGTTAACAAACTTAATAACATTGTAGACGGAATTTCACACGAGGCATGCTTTCGACGTTAGTGTGAAATTCATCTACCATGTCATGAAGTCCGTTAATTTTTAAAATAGTAACATTTTGGTAAGTTGAATGGCATTTTGAAAAAATTTTAAAGTTTGATGGTAACTCGAAAAATTTGGAAAAGTTCAATCGCAACTTGCGAAGCTTTAAAAGTTTTTGAAAAAGTCATTAACAACTCAAATATTTAACCCTCACAACTTGTAATAAATACTAAATATATCTAACAAGATGAGGTGGTTTAATATGATTTAACGAATTGAATTTAAATCTTGTCGTCACTCATTAATTTATGAAATTTGTGTACATGTGGTGTCGACGACGAAAAATTGGCCTGAGCATGAGGGGCATATTTATACTCAAACGAATATGCTGATTTGCAATCGATTGATTTCAATTGTTTTTTTGGAATAGAACAATTATTTTGACATTATTACTCAATTTAAGACTTTATAGGCTATTTGGCGTTAGTAGGCCCAGGTCTAAACCCACGTTGCAAAATACGGGATGACTTGTGGCAAGAGTTGAAGGCTAACCAAGATGCATATAGTCGGTTTCGCAAAATTTATTTCAGTATAGCGTATGATACCTTTGACCCAAGGTAGAGCACTCAATATGCTAGAGTGGATTCTATGGAGATTAACCCATGATAGAAGAAGATTGTATGTCGATTTTAACAACTCAATACCTTATGCCACCTTTATAACTCATCGGTAGAGCCGTCAATACTTCATTGATTGGTCGTAGGGTCAATTCCTACTTAGGAAGGCAAATATAAAAAAAGTACTCTTTTTCCCCTATATATCTAATTATTTGGAACTATTTCTCCTACCAATATAAGAACTAAATTTTTACATATGGGAACAGTTCTTCTTACCAATGTATTTGACAAATAATCATTACCCTTAATTTCAACCAATCTAACATATTAGCACCTTTAAAATATTTATATCCACATCTAAGATAATTAGTGTCCTTTAATTTGTCAGAGTAATTTAGCCTAAACCATATTACAAGATTGTTGGACGTCTTGGAGTGGTTTGGTAACCGTGTTTTATAAAGTGCTTATAAACACTTATACGTTGATCAAATATTACTTTTACCAATACATTTTGTAAGGCTCACAACTTTTATCCACTTTTTATATATCTATACATTTCGTAAGACTCCACTACTTATAATATTTAAAAAAAAAAAAAACTTTGATAAGCGACTTCTAAATTTATAACATGCACCAAATAAATAAATATATATGTGACTTCTAAATTTATAACACTATTGATGAATATACAATTGTTTAATTAATGCATGTAACGTCTTAACTTTTAAGATTCATCTATTATTACATTAAGAGTTCACAATGAAAAATTCTCTTTTTTCCTACTTAATTAATTACAATTTCATTTTGACTATTAATCTTCACAATCAATAAAAATCGTGGCTATTTGATTAATTTCATAGAACCTATTGTGTTCGTGGCCGTATTCTATACACAAAAATCTACATGCTGAACTAAGTATATATTATAACGAGACTCATTTTTAAAAAAATATATGAGTCGAAACAATAATAAGAATATTTCTAGCGAAACACCTTATTGGCTTATTGGTACTTAGCCAAACGTAGTGTTGGTAAACAAGGAAAATGGAAGTAATTAACAAGTTGATTTTCTTTAGTTGAAAGATACCTGAAGGGGAAAAGTCAGCTTCTCCGGCCAAGTGATTCTTCGGTCTCCAGCTCTTGAAACTGAATATTTGACATTCTGTTATGAAAAAGAATTCTCCTCGCAGTCATTGCTTTTCTGCACAACCCCCTCCCCTCCCCTACCCTACCCTACCCAACCCCCCATGATATGATGCATCTTTTATGTAGCTATATATATATCTCATTTGCTGCAGCTGATGATTAGATATCAACTTTTCTTGGATTTTCAGGTGTTTCAATTCAAAAAAACTGAAGATGAAAATGGTTTTCTTTGTAATACTCTTAACCATTTTAGTATCTTCACCCTCCTGTTTTAGTAGTGATTGTCAAAATCTGAAGAATGCACAAGTACGAGGTGTAAATCACCAGGAAAACAAATTTCGTAATCTAACCAAGGGTATGATTAATTCTGAAAAGGCCGTATCATTACAAACTGTGAATGTAGATGATTTTGGAGCGAAAGCTGACGGGCGAACTGATGATTCTCAGGTACTATACATTAGTAAAAATGTAGTATAGTTTTTCTTTATATGGCAGAATTCATTTGCAAAGCCAACAAGACAAAAGTGCTGCTAAACCCTTCATTCCATCTAGCCTACTCCTTCAATCACTTCAACCATGTTGCTACATGACCTGATCAATTCAATATCAGGCACTCGCCATCTATTTTCATTGTTCAAATCTTTGACAACAATAAAAACCATTGTGCATGCATATCTGCGTGTTTGTTTGGAAAAGTTTTTTTAGATTATAAGCATGCAGTGGCTCTTACGGAAGGATGTGTGAATAAAAATTGTGTCCTACATAATGTCAATAAAAATGATATTTGATCAACTTATAAGTGCTTATAAGTACTCACAAATATGTTTGTTGGAAGCTCCCGGCTCACCCAACAATAGAAATATATTGATAATTGTAAAAATAGAATTAAAACGATGGCAATAAACTAAGGTATGAGCTAACCTTGGTTTGAGTGTAGAGATTTTGCAAAAGAAAAGGAAAAACCAAAAAATGCGGGCTACAGTTATCCATCCATTGAACTTCAATGCAGTCTAGTCCAACCCATTGCTCAAGTGCTATTTGTCTTTTTATTTTTTATATATTTTTAGGCATTGATAATTAGATAAGTTGTTGTTTTGGGTTATTAAACATAAAGATTTATTCTACTTATTTGTCAATAATTAAAGTTTTTATACGTTTCTTGTTGCTTCTCCAGGCATTTAAGAAAGCATGGGACAAGGCATGTGGTTCTTCCCAACTAAGCCTTATTCTAATCCCTAACAGGACTTTTTATATGAATCCAATAGAGTTGTCAGGTCCATGTAAATCTGCTCTTAAACTGGAGGTGAGTAGATGCAACACACACGTACATTGCTTGCGTATAGTATCTAATATGCACGAAAATTTCTAAAATGCTAGCATATCCATTTTGAACACGTTTTAGAAACAAAAATTCTAAGAAAATTTTTTCGAAACTCAAAAAAAGTTTCATATTATTCAGTGAAATACGGTAACTCCAAGGAAATTTTACATAAAGTTTTGACCAAAATACTCGAAAACGTTGATTAAGAATTGCACTTTACATGGGATTTTTGGTGGGCTTGAATTAAAAATTAAATTAATTAATTGAGGGATTCAACCTAAAATTTTCTTAATTGTGGGTTTTAACCTTTGTGCTATAGTCATGTTAATAATTTGTACAAGAATGTGCATATGCATGGCTGAGAATGACATGCAGAACTTTTTATTTTTTTTATTTTTTTCTTTTCTTAAAAATTCAAAGATCCAAGGAACAATTGAAGCTTTTTCAAACACATCGTTGTACGAGAAAAGTGGAAGACGATGGATATTCTTCAAGAAAGTAACAAACTTTGAAGTTTATGGTGGTGGAACCATAAATGGCAATGGTCAAGTATGGTGGAATATTTCTTGCAAAGTCAAAAAAACCAAGGTATGCCTTGTTATCATAAGTAAATTAATTATTCGTTGGAGATAGAATTTAAATGAATTAATTTAGTTATTTTTTAACGATTTAAGCGTGTAAGTTCTTTAAACGAAGTAGTTTAATATTGCATCAAAGCCAAAAAAAAGAATCTTGAAATTCACTTTTATAGCTATTCATTTATTAGAATTTGTGCTTGTTTTAGGGTTTGATGAAAATTAATGAACTCTTCTTGTATGAGAAGGGGAGTCTTGATACAAAATTTAAATAATAAAGTTGTTTATTTTCTAACATTTTAAGTTTTAGACGAGAGCACGCAAATTTTCCAAGAGAAAATAAATTTTTCTATACGAAAAAAAATGCGATTAACCACTTAACCTTTTAAATGAGATCTTTCAACATTATGATCTGGAAAAAAATTAATAATTCTTGCAAGAATTTAGTCATTATTTTACATGTTATATTATCATGTAATAGGATCCTGACATTTCTTCTCTTTCTTCCTTCCTTCAAAAGCCCTGCAACGACAAAGGCGCGCCTACGGTAATTTCGAGCTCCTTTGCTCTTTTAAGTTTATGAAATGTCTGGTGATTTGTATTAGATAGTGCTGGATGGTATTAAATAATCGGAAAAAAAAATTGAAAAAAATGATGTCGATTATACTATCCAGTGCCGATCTAATACTACTTACCGAACAAGATCTAATACTACTTACCCAATAAGAAGTGGATAGGATTCTTGACAATATCTTTTTTTTTTGTTTACAGGCATTAACTTTTTCTAAATGCACGAATTTGAGGGTGACGAACTTAATGATTAAAAACCCTCAGCAAATGCATGTGAATTTCCAGGATTGTCAAAATGTTGAGGCTTCAAATCTTACATTGACTGCACCAGAAAAAAGCCCCAATACTGATGGAATTCATGTCTCAGGAACACGAAATATCAGTATTAAGAACTCCGTAATTAAAACAGGTAAATGGATTAATAGTTCAGTAATTCATTTAATTAAATTCTGATTTCATTAATTAACCAACAAGATTAATAGTAATTTTATTGGTGTCATTGTGATAACTGTGTTAATTTTTCGTTTTAGGTGATGATTGTATTTCAATTGTAAGTGGATCAAGAAACGTTCAAGCAACGGGAATTGTGTGTGGACCAGGTCATGGAATTAGGTACATTTTGGTCAAAGTGACTTGATTGATACGAAAATTACTCAATGGTGAAGTCACGGTCAACTTAAGATTGAAGCTTAAATTTAGTGATCCCTTCGATTTTGTACACTTTAACCGACGTGTTTAGTACGTTGAATTCAAAATGATTGATGAAGAAAGACGTGACGAATTTATTAGTCGTCATGGCTAGTTTTATTTTATCTAACTTACCAAACAGATGTTTGAATGTGCGGAGAAATTAATATTGCTTGCTTTGTGGATTTGTAGCATTGGAAGCCTAGGTAAAAATGGTGCCGAGGACCAAGTTTCAAATGTTTTAGTGAATGGAGCCACAATTTCAGGAACTACCAATGGACTCAGAATAAAGACATGGCAGGTAACACTCTAATATTGGATGATGTTCAATTTATGTGTTTGAGCACTCAACTTATAAGTAAACCGTATTTTGGTCACTCTTCTTTTCTTTGTTGCAAAATTAGCACTAAACTTTCAATTTATTACTCCGGTAGTTACTCCACTCGATTCCGTCAATACCAACTAATAGAATGTGCATGTGGAGGGTCTAAAAGGGTAATAAAATGAAAGTTTAATGATATTTTTGCATGCTATACCTACATAGGTTTTTAACTTAGAACTTTTCGAAAATATTTGTAATTGGTATTGATGATTATGTGAAGGGAGGAAGTGGATATGCGAAGAACATCGTATTTGAAAATGTGGCGATGCAAAATGTGAAGAATCCCATAATTATTGATCAAAACTACTGCGATCAAAATAAACCATGCCAAAACCAGGTTTGATTTACATCGTATTACATGACAGTCAATGGTTGTTGTCTTTGAAGATTTTCATCAAATTATAATAACTAATAACATATAACTATTTATGATGGAATGAAATTGCAGAAATCAGCAGTGCAAGTGGAGAATGTGGTGTACAAAAATATTAGAGGTACAAGTGCTTCGGAGGTGGCTATGAAATTTGATTGCAGTGGGACATTTCCATGTAAAGGAATCGTGTTACAAAATGTGAATTTAACAGGCCAAGCAGGTCGAAATGCGAAGGCTACGTGCACCAACCTTAAGTTAGATTATAGAGTTACATCTATTTCTCCACGTTGCCCTTAGATCAAGTAAAAATTGATATTGCACTTTTTGTAAATATCAATTATTTACATGAGATTAGGGATCTTTGTAGTACTTATTAGTTTAATTTGGTTTACACTAGAGTTAAACGTAGTTTGATTTAATTTAATTTGTTATTGAAAGTTTTATGCATCGCCTTGAAGTTCAAAATCAATGTGCAAATAAAATATTTTTGTTCGAATTATCAAAAATCGTAGACTAGTAGGAGATAGTTATTGATCAAGTACACGGACGAAATGTTTGGTCCCGTTCTGTACTAATTATTGTACA
The DNA here is from genome assembly GCA_030279155.1 of Forsythia viridissima. Classification (NCBI taxonomy): domain Eukaryota; kingdom Viridiplantae; phylum Streptophyta; class Magnoliopsida; order Lamiales; family Oleaceae; genus Forsythia; species Forsythia viridissima. The sequence goes on along the minus strand of CM059045.1, from coordinate 11,124,584 downwards.
ACTTCTATAAATTAATATTCGAAAAATTAATCACTTTTATTATGTAATTTTTTACGGTTCCGACATGGGTTAATAGGCTAAATTATTAATTTCGATAATACTTTTTTGAAAATTCTTACGTAATTATGTGGTCCCATTCATATAATAAATTAATAATTTGCTAAGAATTTCACGATCTTCTTTTCGGAAAGGGAGGATTAGGAAAATCTCATTGATTGCAGCTTTCTCCAAACCTCCGGAATCCACTCATAGGGGAGAAGTCCTTCTGTAGTTCCCGTATCATACACTAATATATTTTTAACGTCTAATTAGATCTGAAAATTATTCAAATTAAGAACAGAAGCTGGTTGAACCATTAACTATTGACTGATCACTTTGAATTCATGAACGATTGTGATATTTGAATCTCCAAATTGTGTTTTCCTAACGACATTACAAAAATAAAATACAAATTGACTAAAATTATAAATTTATCACAATTTGCTAATTATGAACCAACCTCGAGAAATTGGCGCAAATGGTTATAACTTTTTTCTTAGTGCTAAAATGGTCTCTAACTTTTATTTTTTGGCACAAAAGTTCTTAACCAATGTATTTTGGTGCGCAATTGATCCTTATTTGATGAAAAAGATAAATATGCCCTTATTTTTAATTAGAGAAATTTTCAATTGGATTCCTTACTTTTACAAAAGTACAAATAGGTCCGATACTTTAATTTTTTTATTAAAAAAAAAAACTAACAAATTGATAATATACTAAATAATTTTGTGAATTTTACGAACTATTATAAAATAATTAAAATTTATGCTCATAATAATAAATAATGTGTTAATTAAAAATATTTTATTATTATTAAGTAATCATATTATTTAAAATTTAAACTTTAATTCTATCGTTACAACATAAAAAAAAATAACTTTGCCACAAACTTGATGCCCAAATAATTTTATTTAATTATATTAGAGCTCAGATTGTATTCTTCATATTTTAATTTATCGTTTTATTATCGTTCAAAAATAAAAAACACGTAATGTGTAAATGTTAGTATTTTTATGTTAAAAAAATATAATAATTTTATTAAGATTTTTCACATCACATAGCAATTATATATACCTAAAGCGCAATAATTTTACATATTTCTCTTACCAAAAATTTAATTAGCACGACTATAATAATATATTTAATATGCTAAATTAAATATTATGTAATAAATATATCGGACTTATTTGCACATTTTACTAAAAGTTAGAAATCTAATTGCAGCCTTCTTTAATTAAAACTAATGACATTTTTATTTTTTTCATCAAATAATGACCAATTACGTACTAAAACACATATGTTAAAGACTGCTATGCCTAAAAAACAAAAGTTAATGACCATTTCTGCACTAAGAGCAAAAGTGAGAGACCATTTGCGCCAATTTTCCAACCAACCACTATAGGAAATTGTGTCATAATTTCTAGGTAGGTAATAAAGGGTTTTTATATATATCATGTTGATCTTAAGCAACTTAGTTACTGTCTAACTTGCTTTAGAGATGGCAACGGGGTAGATCGGCTTGATCCATATCCGCCCTGCAAGAATTATAGGAGATCCAAATTTGCGAATTGATCCACCATTTTTTGGAGCAGATCGGATACGGATCGGAGCGAATCAGATCCCTGATCCGTATACTGATCCGTTTTTTCTTCCTCTTCCAATTGTCATTCAAACCCCAGAGAAGAAGATAATTAGATTCGCAACATCAAAGCCTTGACAAACAATATTATTTCAACTCCTCGAAGCAGTTTTTAACTATAGTGATATTTCATGACTTGGATGTGAAAACTTTCTCCAAGGTTCAGAAATTTCACTTAACAAATTTGTTGACCGATATTTACTTTTGGAATATATGCAATAGGGAATAGCAGTGAGCATCTAGAAAGCTCACAGCTCATTACATTTTTATAATTTATCAGTTCTCTAAATTATTCATCCTTATACCAAAACAAAAAGAGAACTTGTTAAACTTGTATTGACAAAAAATTCAAAGAAATCAAAACGAGAAAGAAAATGAAGTTTACCGCATCCTCTACCGATAACAAAAGCCGCGAAGCAGGCGGTGAGGCGGTGCGGCGGTGCGGCGAAGCACGATCTGGAAATTTAAAATCTTCAATTTGGTTTGTAAAGTGAAAACGGGAAGGAGAACTGGAATTCTGGGGAGAGAACAGCAGAATAACATTAGGTTTAGGAAATTTAAAATTGCATTTTCAGTCCCAGTCTCAAATCTTTGATCTTTTTACAATTGACCTTTTTTTTTTAATACGGGACGGGACGGGTTGGATCGGGGCAACCCCGATTCGATCCGCCCCAAAATCCGCGACAGATCACTAATATTTGTTCCGATCTGTCCCATCGACCTGCGGATCAGGTATTTTACGCTCCATTCGAATCGAGTATCTATCGAGTTCGGGGCGGATCGAATATTTTTGCCATCTCTAACTAGCTTCATACCTTGAGTTAAAATGTTACATTTGAAATTTATATATGCATAAAGCAAAGAAATGAGATTCAATTACTGATACAAACAAGTAAATGAGTTGCAAGGTGTTATGCATGAATTTTTAAGAACATGAATACAAACTTTGAATTCTAAAAACCAAGCGATGGAAAGAAGGAAAAAAGACAAGTAGGTGGGCGGGCCAGTGGACTGGCGAGTAGGGACTCGATGGTAGATAGAAGAGGACAGGAAAGTTGTTGGTGGAAGACGAATAGGTGAGTACAGCTGAAATGGAGTGGGTGTTGGGAGTTGACAAAGATGTTTACTTTTTTTAGTTCGTTTTTTATTTATTTAACTAAATAAAGTATAATGTCTTTTCCATTAAAAAAAATTGACTTTATTTTTATATGGATAAATTCAAGGCCGGTTACTGTTTTGGTACTTATGAACTCTAAAGTCATATGCTCAAAACTTAATTCAATTAAAGTCATATTTTAGAGCTAAAGGACCAACATACTCTTAATTGTAAAAAACGCTAATTGTGATACTGTTAAACATATGATTTTGTACTATTAATGGAACATTTTAAGAACAATATTATTCTCTTGTTTATTCTCTACTGATTAATTCTTCTACCATTAAACACCCTATATATTTATACTTATCTATCCAATGAGAATCTATGTCCTAATTGAATCTCAAACATGTTCATAGCCTCGACAGATCTCTCTAACAAGTTGAAATTTCAACAATATCTAATTCATGGCTTACTTTGAGATTCATGAATCAGCTTAAAACTTTGGAGTTTTCGATATGACCATGTTTTCTGCATAAAATACATTCAAACACCAATTTTGTGGTGACTATTCAGAAGATTTTGGTGTTATGAGTAGTCAAGTACAAGTTTATGATTCTTGTAGTGAACCTTGTTTAGGATCTGATCAATCAAGAATTGGGAATGTTAATAAAAAATGATCAAGTTCAAATGATGTTCAACAAGAGAAAGATGAAGAGTGGCTTCAATAAAGATACATTTATCTGTGATACTGTTTTAGAAGATTTGTGATACTGTTTTGACAAAAAAAATTAAAGATTGCCATTTTAAACTAAAGAGACGACTTCAAACGGGTAAAATCCATCATACGCAGTCGCAAAGTGACTGGTCTTGACTGTCTCATCGAGACCATTCCGAAAACATATTATAATAAAAATTCGAAGCACGTATGACTATGTTGGAATTTTCGATATGACCACGTTTTCTGCATAAAATACATTCAAACACCAGTATTGTGGTGACTATTCAGAAGGTTTTGGTGTTATGAGTAGTCAAGTACAAGTTTATGATTCTTGTAGTGAACCTTGTTTAGGATCTGATCAATCAAGAACTGGGAATGTTAATAAAAAATGATCAAGTTCAAATGATGTTCAACAAGAGAAAGATGAAGGGTGGCTTCAATAAAAATACATTTATCCGTGATACTGTTTTAGAACATTTGTGATACTGTTTTGACAAAAAAAATTAAAGATTGTCATTTTAAGCTAAAGATACGACTTCAAACGGGTGAAATCCACCATACGCAGTGGCAAAGTAACTGGTCTTGACCGTCTCGTCAAGATTATTCCGAAAACATATTATAATAAAAATTCTGAGCACGTATGCAAATTCTATGTTCATTTCTATTGTGATACTGTTTTCTGTAATACTGTTTTGCATAATACAGTATCAAACAACACACATAACTATAATACCATGCTTTTATCTTTGATACTGTTTAATTAGTCATGTATTTTGTTTGAGACTGTATTATGCAAAACAGTATTATGGATTAAAACATGGATTAAAATAGTATTAAAAATACTAATGCACATTACCTAAATAAAACAGTATCATAGACAAAACTAAGATATTCAAACAGTATCACATGTTCAAACCTTACAATAATTAAACAGTATCAAAGATAATAGCACGGTATCATAAATAAAATCTATTCCACATAGATTCAAACAGTATCATGGAATAAAATAGTATCACGGATTAAAACAGTATCAAAATATATTAATGCACATTACATAAATAAAACAGTATTATGGATTAAAACTAAGACATTCAAACAGTATTATAGGATTAAAACAGTATCATGGATTACAACAGTATCAAAATATACTAATACACATTACCTAAATAAAACAATATCATGGATTAAAATTAAGATATTCAAACAGTATCATATGATTAAAACAGTATCATGGATTAAAACAGTATCAAATTATATTAATGCACATTACCTAAATAAAACATTATCATGGATTAAAACAGTATCATAGACAAAACTAAGACATTCAAACAGTATCACAGGTTCAAACATTGCCATAATTAAACAGTATCAAAGATAAAAGCACGGTATCATAAATAAAACTCATTCCACATAGATTAAAACAGTATCAAACAATATCTGTGATACTGTTTTCTATAATACAGTATCAAACAACACACATGACTAACAATGTTTTCTGTGATATTTTTTTTCTATAATACAATATCAAACATTATGCTCTCTTTTAACAATGAGATCTTCTTGCCACTTTCTCAGCACAGATTCATAACTTTGTGGGATATAACGCTCTCTTTTAATTATCTCTTTTCAACAGAGATCATTCACTAGCAAATGTCCAGGATGTTTATGTAACTGAATAATTTTATTATCTTGTTGTGCTTTCTCTTTACTAGCAAATATCCAGGATGCCAATTGTTCTCCAATATATATCCAGGACAGTAATGCATCTGAATCAAGCACGACATTGTTGTTCTCATAGTAGTCGCAAAATGAAGTTTTTGAAAATTAGTTGCCTTAGATTTTGACTTTTCTTCCAACATCTTGATTGCAACATTTAAATCCAATAGTTTCCAAGAACAATTAAGAAACATCTCAAACCAATCATTATCCACTATCGAGTATAAACGACAGCAATTTGGATAACAAAGTCCTCATACAGCAATGACTAATTTTAGGATTGATAAAGGAAGTTGTGGAATAGTCTCTTTCACAAATCTTTCATTCCTTCCATGAATGCTTAGATATCTTCACAATTTCAATAGCAGATGGCCCAGATTTTACTATAGGGAATTAAAAAGTGAAACTGCGCCGTAGAAGCACTTGCCGGAGGTGGAGGAGGTTGTCGCCGGACGTCGTCGGAAGTGTAGGAAGTTGTCGTCGGAGGTGGAGGAGGTTTGTGGAGTTGGAAGATTGTGCCAATAGAAAATATGGTTAAAATGGATGATTTTGGAATTAATTTAAAATAGTGATGTAAAGTATGACTTACTCACAATTTTCAAAAAAGTTTTGATTTAATTTGAAACAAGTCATGTGGAGATGACTTATTGACAATTTTCCCTTTTTATAATAATAAAATGGAAGAAATTCAATTGTAAACAAAGTTGCAATTCAATTAATAATACATTATAGAAAAGTTATTATAGCAATAACTTAGAACTTGAACAACTGCCTAATACAATACTAGCATATCTGGTTAAGAAAAAAATGTGTTCGAAATATTATTATTTAAAAATTCACAACATTATTACAAAATCATATGTAATCTACATGCTCTTAACTAGTCTTACAAGGATACTGTAATTTTTCATTTTTTAAGTTTTCAATGTTTTGGAAGAGATGGTAAACTGGATTTTTGATCATTTAATTTCAGATTGTACGGTGACAATGCAAATCCGTTGTAGTCTAGCTGGTGAGGATACTCGGCTCTCACCCGAGAGACCTGGGTTCAAGTCCCGGCAACGGAATGTTTTTACAGTTTTTTCCCAATTACAACAATTAGATATAGTCACAATTTAGTTCATATGTAGCTTCACATTTTAAATGGTTTCAATGCTCAAACCTATGCGGGTAACATTCAGGTTAAATTTTAAATGCCCTTCACAAAACCCGAACTGTGCACATGAACTAAACAAATTTTGTCACATCCTCGTGTTTAATCCTGAACAAAGTTGGCAATATCAATTTGCCATTGCAATGGCAACCCTTAAGAAAATACAATGCTGCAGGCAATAATAACTCTTAAATGTCACAAGATTCGTTTCATATTGCTAACGAGTGATCGTTCAAAAAATTTCAATGAATTTTTTTGACAAAAATACGTAAAACAAAGTTCTAAAGGACTGTCTTGAGTTGATCAAAACATTCGACGGAATACAACAAAAGTCATCGAAAAAGAACACGTCAGAAATTAGAGGACTAATCTGCTCGATTGCTCGTATACAAATAATTCAGAAGTCTTCGAATGAATATTCAATTCCATATCTGCACACGTATCTCTATTGTAACCACCGGTTTGAAAAGTTTAAAAAAGTCCAAAATCCAAACTAGGCATACAATAACTCTTCTTCTTGAATTATGTACGGTTGAGGTAACAAATTCTTTGAATTAGCGAACATGCCAGGAAAACCAGTGGGTGCCTCAGCAACAGGTGAATCCAACACCGAATCAGGAATGGCGACCAGTGTCTCCTCGAAAAAGGATTTGATTGTCTGCAAAATTTGGGAACCATGTGAACAAGATTCAATCGAGAGTTCATCCCAGATCCCTCTACCAACTCCCAACCCAAAAGCTTCAAAAAGTGCATGTTAGGTACACAAACTCTTGAGGACTCGACAGTTTAACAAATAATATTTTAACTTCCTTAGTGCTATCCACTATTATCCAATCCTGCACGTCTCAAAGTGAACAAGATTTTAGTTTCTTCACCTTACGAAACACGCCATTGGAGTTTAAAAGAAGGTAGCTAATGTAAGAGGCGAAGAAAAGAAAAGAAGAAACAATAACTATATACAGATAAACAGCCAGCAACATAATAAAGATTCTAGGGATCTTTTACCACACAAACTTTTTCATTCTGTTAGCCCTTATGCATTGGAAACTACTACAGATAGCTCCACAATTACTTCACAAAATATTTATCCATGTTACTAATAATAATCTGGCATTTACATGTCCTGGAAATGCATCTAGGCTATTGTCTTGTCATCTTTTATTGTCTTTAATCGCAATTGTATTGATTGCACACAATTCTCTCATGGACATATAGAAACATGAAAAGAAGATTGATGTTGCAATCCAACAAAAATATTTCCTACTAACGAAAATTAAATTTACGCAGTCTACGAGACTTTGTCACCAATTTAGAATTGATAACCAATCATTCAAAAACCGAGCCAATAACAGAAATCAAAGCAAGAATAATATGGAAGTTATTCTGCTATTTCTACTAATGATCCACCCATTTACTGTAGTTGAATAAGAAATCAGATAACCAAATGGTCATACGCTAACAGACAATGTACATTAGTATCACATTCAAGAGTTTTATGAAAGCCTTTTCATGAACAGTTCAGAACACGAAATTCTATAGCTTTCAAAGTGACGATGACTTACTGTGCAGTGCATGAAAGCAGCATCAGCTTTACGCTTCCATTGACTGTTTCCAGGCTCTGAGTGAAAAAGACCAAGCAAAGGCTGTGGTGCATTTCAGGAATTTTATGTTAGCAGCACACGACGAGATAAAATTTTATCTTAATGATGAAAGAAAATGCATGTGACAATATAATTTTTTTTCCCCAGGAGGAAGAGGAACACAAATTTAGATATGCATAATCCAAATGCCAAAATGAACAGAAGAAGAGGAGTCGACGATGACAAGAGAAGACGAAAGATGACAATCTTACAATTGACATACAACATAACATTGCTAACAACACCTATTATAGAATTTGTTCCTTCCTTAATAAAACTAAGGTAAACACGGAATTTAAAAGAACGTCTCAGATTGCATGCATACCCTTATAACCTCCCGAACATTTGGTCTCTGTCCATATTTTCCCAGTACTGAATCGCCATAGACCTGATACTTTTCGAGGACCTAAGAGAAGAATTACTAGACAGAGTTAACTGTATAGGCATTTACCACAACATCAAAAGAAAATCAGGTTGATTGAGAAACCTGGCGCCGTGTTAGATTGCTGGGAGGTGCACCATATATTACACTGTCAACATGTCCTAAAAGATTCCATGGCCTGCCAAAAAAATAAATTGACCTTCAGTCAACTTCTCAGAGGAAGTAACAAAGAAACCATTAACTTGCAAGTTTTAGATTGGTATGTAATGTTTAGAAAGATTCTGAGTTTAAATGAGTTCAGATAGAGACACCAAAACAAAATACTACACACCAGACATTCTTAGACAGACAGTTGTACCACAAATAGAACCTCAGTTTCTCCACAAGGACAATAATTGTCATCAGAGCTTTACTTTATTCTGGACATTGAGAATGTCTTGTTTTTATCTAAAGCAGAGGCATACTTATTTATTTCCAGGAATCTTATTACCTTTAACTAAATACAAAAGAACTGACAAGTTCCCTGCAACATTTTTTTTGCTGCAACACCATGTACTAAACTATCTATTCTCTAGTCATAGATAAAGGGAGGAATATCTTTGCTGCTCACTTATTTAGTTCTCGATCATTATGTGAGGAAAACATCTTTGGTTCAAAAATCCATATTTAAATCTCTAAATCCTTTTAAGTTTCAAGGGAAGAATGATCCCCAGCTATCAAATAAATTAACCCCATGAACTAGTTTGGTCAGTGTTACTAAAAAATGCTAGGATAAATGAAATGGCCGAATGGGTGAAGACTTAATTTTTTTTTATTATATGCATAAAATGACTGTCATATATCAGGTCTCACAACTGAATCGTCTACCATTCCAACATTTGTTTATAGTAGGCAATAACTTTTTTAATTGCCACAACTACCATTCAAGTATTGGGGTGACTGGTGAGAAAATTATTAAAACTGTCTTCACAGGTCATTCATTCATAGGAAACGAAAAGAAGCTGAAATAAATCCATACTCATAGGAATGCTCTCTTGTTTCTGTAATCGAATATATCCTTGTGCAAAATCCATTCTTAGATTATCCAACTCAGCTTAACTTAAACTATTGCTTCTTTTATCCAACATCGACAGAGGAAGCCACAGCTTTTTTTAGTCAAATGCAGGGGTTACATAACCAAGTTGTTCTTGGAGCTTTAGAATGAGTATCTTAAAAGTCACAATGAACACCAAGACAAAGATGATCACAATCACAAATCTGTAATTCACATGAGTATGTCATACCCACAGATGTGGATGCCTTTATGTTGAGCATTCATTTGTAATGTTGAAGCTGATTACCGTTTTATGTAAAACTAAAGTTCTAATAAAACACAAAGTTCAAATAAGGATAAAATAAACATACAGCTCAAAGATCAGTTCAAAAAAGTATCATATAACAAAAGCCAAGGTAATTTATAAGATGTCAAACTGAGCATTCAACTACTTAATTTCAGAGACAACAAAATCTCCATACATTAGAAAGTGCATATATGGCTGTTAAAAATCAATATAACTCGAGAAAATAGTGAACAAAATGAAATAAATTATGTGAAGTGCAAGCAATTCATACTTATGGTATGCAGAACGTCCAACCATTACTCCATGAGCCCCTTCCATTCTTGCTGCATTCACCTACCAGTTAAAATGTCAATAGAGAATGGGAAACAAATATACTACAGAGCTTTATTTATACACAATTATAAGCTAGATAGAAGCAGTATGATCTAAATCACTCATCATATAATCTTCTACAACTGCATAGGTTCCAACTTAGTTGATGAGGAATGTATAAATCACGTCCATAGTTTTGATAATGCCCAGAATCCATAGTAATGGGCCGTTATGTGTCCCCTGTTATCTTTAAGCATCCTGAAAAAACTCCTAATGTGTGTAAATCTCCGAATGAATTTCCTTTAGTAGTTTGTTATAGTTTATTTTTCCTATTTTTATAGGTTTTTCCATTGACTCCTTTTCTTCTTATGGTGCTTTGTGTGTGTAGGTGGGTTGGGTCTTCTCCAATCATTAACCCTTCCCAAACATCCCGAATGAAGAACAAAGGAACTATTTCGAAAAGAAAAGGTCTTATGAACCTTACTGGTCTTGGGGTCTAGATTTAGGGGACTAATCGCATGGGAGTCGGTCTCGGATTTGTTATAAATATTTGGGTTCTAGGAGAAAACTGCCTTTTTGACATTTTAACTTGAAGGATTACAACTGATTGGATTAGAGGGACAGTGTAAAAACAAGACCTCGGTGAGACTCATTTAAAACACATCTGCAAGTTAAACTAAAAATATTCATAACTCTACATTCTTATCAGGTATTAAGACTTCACATAAATAATAATAATAATAATAATAATAATAATAATAATAATAATAATAATAATAATAATAATTGAACTTGTTGGGAGTGTCAACTTCTTTTGTCAATGGATGTAAAGAAATCCCTTAACAAGCTAATGATCTATGCATATAATTTCAATAATAGATTTGGAAATCAACTGTGGAATCTGACACAAACAAACCCCTTCAACTCTAAAATAAAGGAGCTAAAAATTATAAAATAGACATCAATGTCAGAAAAAAGGAATGGAGTAAAATGATGTATAGGTGATAAAGGAAGAAAAAAATAGAAGAGTCGCCAGATCAGTGCTCTTACAGTATAAACTATGGTTTGCATATAACAAGACAGCTATTGTAGTATTTTAACATCCACTTTAAAAACCTTGTGCATTTGACAATGGGTATGAACTTGACACTTACCTCATCAATGGTGTTTATGCCTCCGTTAATAGTAAACCGCAGATCAGGAAAATCACGCACAAGAGCATAGTAGTATTCATATCTGCAATATGCATTGTAAATACACGGAGGAAGAATAGTAATAAACCAATTCTCACTCAAACTTAACCACGCTGATAAAAGGAAACAGATAGCTAATAAAAGTAACTGAATAAAACGTCACAGTAACTTCTGTAAATGAGATAGATAATAAATAAGTATTCGATAGCAACTAAGTACATACTTCAAAGGAGGAATTGTTCTATTTTCAGCTGGGCTAATTCCGTTAAGTAATGCCTTTCGTGAATGTATGATGAAATGCTTAGTTGGTGATTGAGACGAAACCTTATATATGAAATCACCTGCAGAGAAAGAAAATGGACAATAAATCAGGATAATACCGACTTTATCCCAACCAAGTTTTCTATGTACATCCTTGAGCAAAGAAGCAGAATTGGCACACATGATCGTAGATGAAATAATGTAAAATACAATATGGGTGCAGACAAACCCATGGCGCGAGTAGTTAGTAAATCATTGTGAATGTGAATGCGTATCCATATCCCCAGCATCACAGCAATATGACTAGATCCTCAAATGACTAGTTACATGTTATCCAAAAATACCAAACGGAAAAACAAAAAAGAAAAACTGTAACATCTACAACACGTAGCAATATTATGTTTCAACTAAGACAGGAATGTAAGATGGTCCTGCATATAATTGCACCTTGATTAGCTTAAATTTTCAGCTGATGGGAAAGGGGAAAAAAAAGAGAAGGAAAACGAGCCTCACTTTACTCTCTGGGAAAAACTCTCAGATAATAATTATGGTTAAATCTTAGACCTAAACGAATTTGACTACACTAAACGTGGACGTCACAGGTCTATGACATCAGAAAATTTATTCCAGGCACCACTTATAAGCGTGAGCAAGACTGATCACCACAAACAGAGATCCAAAACAAAGGGGAAGAGGCAACTGAATATTTATGGCTATAGCTAGTTACAAGTAAAACAAATGGTAGGTCTTTTTGAGTGTCTGAACAACCATCCACTAGGTCCCACAAGATAGGAACGAAGATGCCAAATGCCAACTCGGAAGTGGAAGAACTTACATAGCTCATTGTATGAATCATGATCATCAACACCAATTCGGCATTTGACACTAACAGGAACATCTGTATTTGCCGCAATTACTGACATGGCCTCAGCTACAAACTTTCCTTGTAAAAGACAATATAACTACGTCAAAACACATTCACATACAGTATTCTCTTGAATAAGTCCAGAGCCATTACACACACCTTTGGATCAAGCATAAGACGCACCCCAAAACACCCATGTCCAGCAACCTTCGGACTTGGACATCCACAGCTGTTATCAAAATGTCTTGGTTAAGTTATGAGAGAGAGAGAGAGGAATCCAAGAATATTTAGAACTAAGGAAACCAACTTGAAATTAATCTCATCATATCCATAAGGATTTGCAAGTTGAGTTGCTGTGGCAATGTTTTCCAAATTACTTCCCCCAATTTGAAGCGTTATAGGATGTTGCTCGGGACCAAATGCCAAAAATCTATCCTGGTATGCGAAGAAATCGTAGATTAAGTCAGATGTGAAGCGGACTCCTAACTAAGCAAGATGCACCACTTCTCAAGTTAAAGAGAATTCAAGTATTTATACCAGAAATATTCCAATAAAAAGTAAAAACACATCAATTGATAAGAAACTGTTTGTAAGCTGAAAATTCAGCAAATCTAACATACTGGTGGGACTGGATATAATCTTTTCTGGAAAACACAATATGATACAGCATCCTTTAAATAACGTTAGCACTGTGAAGAAGTGATGTTTTCATTGGTATTTATGCTTGCGTCTGCGTGCTTTACTTTTTCTTTTTATTAGCAGATCATAGCTTTCACAAAATAGACATTTCTGCTTGCTAACTGAATTAGATTCAAGATACGAACTCTACACTAATATTACCAAATTCCCCTTCTGATATACAATTGTTTCTGCAGCAAGCATTTCGGTGTATAGCCATGCATGTTTTGAGATGAGCCGAGCCATAGTCCTATAATGATTATCTGTCCACTCCATCATGGGAGCAACACTGCATTTAAAGTGCAATAATTATAAAGGGTCACAAAATCAACTAATCCACCTACTGAACATAAATTGAGCTAAAGCTCAAGAAACACACCTGAACCAAGGCTGAGGATAGCGAGCAGCAACCATTATAGATTCTCTGTGATATTGGTAATTCTGACTGTAGGAACGTAGTTTCCTTGATTTTGAAGTATTTCCATAAAATAAGTTTGTCAACAATCTGCCATGGGGTTTTAGGATAACGGAATGAGTAGGAGTAAAAGAAGCAAGCAGAGTATTTCCAGCAGATATCATCATCCCTCTAATTGGACGGTAGCCTGCTCTTTTATGTACCTATCCAACGGATAGAAACTAAAATCACAAAAGAACGTGATTCTCGACATGTAGACAGACTTAAAGAAAGGATATAAGATGACTTGTATTCTAGTAGGCGCCTACAAACTGTTGGAACAAACTATTAAACGACACAAGATCAAGACACATGAACATCGCCAAAGTACACTCGGAGCAGAGATTAGCTCATTGAGAAGAATTTGAATCAGATATCAATTTATGCAAAAGCTTAGGCTGAAATTTTTATGCTATTTGAGCAAACCATCACCATCAAAATCCCCCCACCCGGAGTCCCTTACACTAATGGCATGTTTAGTAAGTTCGACCAGATACCATAACATGCTCATAAAGTTTATAAAACACTTGAGATCAAAAGTAAAAACATAGACCCGATTCAGAAACTAAGCAAGCCAAGCCTATGTACAATTTGGGTGGGTGGGTGGGTGGGTGGGGGGGGGGCGCTAGATCAACCTTATTTAACAACAATTTCAAGTGTCCATTATAACTTCGATCTTTTAACAGCATTATACCAATTTCCCACAAATATTTCCGCAACACCCACATTAAATTTCTCAACTTTATGTCGCCTTGTCCTACAAAAATTAATTACTTAATTCTCTCTCTTTGTTCTCTTTAAAGACAAAAAAAATAAAAACCCAATCTTTCAAACATGGTGTTACTTTGCTTTCGTTACTCAATAAACTTTCTTGACAGAGTAAAAGAAAAAAAAAATGCATATACAACATTTTTGCAGTAAATACTTTCATGGGAATTTGAAGGGCAAGAAACTGGAGAAAATACATCCACAGAATACAAAGATATAGAGAGAGAGGAATTACATGGACACCCGAGCGAGGGGACAGACCGCCCCTTTTGTGTTTCGTGGTAGCAGCCCAGGTCAATCTTGTAGGATATATAGTTCGTTTTGCCGTATGTTCTCTCAAAAATCAAAATAGAGGTCCCCATAAAACGGAAAAATAGTGGTTAGGCCTAATATTTTGTTTTTTGCCCCCTTAAACACAATTGTAATGCTAGTATACAACTTACTCGGTCGAATCCAACCATAAAAACTTGCTTTTATTGAAAAATAATAAAAAGAGACAATATTGAAAAGAGAGATTTGATGAATGATGAAGAGAAATGAAAAAAAAAATTGAGAAGATTGAGATTTTTTTCAAAATTAAAGAGAGTCGTACATGTCTTTTTATTGTGAGTGGGGATGAAAACTCTCTATAGTCGTGATAATAGCTTTGTATAACAACCAAATATTACACTTGTTATTTAAACTAGTATACCGCTTCCCATGGTGAAATACGATTGTAGGATATATGAGAATGGTTCATTGAAATTTGAACCCCTTTGTTTCTAATGGAGTCTTGATGGACGAGGATGTCGGTTTGAATTATGACGGTTATGGTTTTAGGATTGCGGCTCTGAGTAGTGTAGAGTAAAGTGAAGATCGTTTGGGGAGTGTTTCATTTGAGATGGAGATTGAAGACGCAGAGACAGATGAACGTATATATTCTTTTTTTCTATCAGAAGAAAACTCTTTACGGTCGTGATTATTTTCAATTCAGAAATTCCTGATGAAACACCATTGTTGTGTATTGAATCAACTATCTAGTTACATAAATTAAAGTAAGTTAGGAGTGTAAAAATAGGTCGAATCATCCGCAGACGTGTTGTCCTTGAAGAAGAAGAGGAGGCCGTAACTTTGTATGTGTGTGGATGTTGAGAGAAGTCAAGAATAATATAATTTATGATTTGACGAAATTGTCATTCAGAAATTGAGAAAGTACATTGTACACATTAATTTAACGGCAAAAGTTGATAGATTTGGACGGTAGGGACTTTTTGTGCAAAGAATAATGAATTTAAAGACCTAAATGTCAAAATTCAAACGATATAGACAATTTGTACAATAAACTCAAAAGATAAAAACAAAATGTGCTAATTACTCAATAAATAAATAATGGCTTATTTGCACAAATGGTCCCTGACTTTTGCACTTACTGCGGGTTGAAGACCATCGTTTCATTTTTGGCAGTTTAGCCATATTTCAAATGTTTTTGGCAGCAATGGTCCTTTTCATCAATTTCTATCCAAATGGCCGTGAAATTTAACGGTGGCCATTTTTTTTATTTAAAAAGGGCTTATTTGCACAAATGGTTCCTGGCTTTTGTAAAGAAAAATTTGTAGCAAAAGTCCTTAATTTTTCAGAAAGTGTTGAAAAGTCTCATAACCTTCTAATCCTAACACATATGACCCCAAACCTTTTTGACAATTTTACCCCTAACTTAAATAAATTAAAAATAACTCATAAACATTTTCAAAAATACAAATAAGTCCTAAATATTTTTATTTTTTACATATTTACACTTAAAATAATAAAGAGTGTGTCATCAAATCTCAAAACTTTTAATTTTATTCACCAAAATGACATTTAAAATGTGTTTGATTAAAATTAGATTTTTTAGTATATGTAGTTGAAAAGTTGTTGGACCATAAAATGTGTGGTTAAAATTAATTGTTGACTTTGACTTTAGTTTTTTAGCAAAATCAAAATTGAAAACAAACGGACTCTTAGAGTTTCTACAGATTTTGTCCATTGGTCAATTAATTAACAAAAAAATTATACCCATGATCAAAATTTCATCAATTTAAAATTTTAATTTATTTTTCATACCAATTAAAAAAAAGGTAGTGATTGATAGGAGATTGTTAAGAACTTTTTTTTTTTAATTATTATTTAGTAATTGGTAGAGCTGGCAAATGGCCCAGATGGACTGGCATGGCCCAATTTTACATGGGCTAGTATTTGCTGGGCCAACCCAGCCTGATTTTGGGCCACAGGGCCAATTGGCCAGCCCAACTTACATTTTTAACTTATTTTTTCAAAATAATTACTTATAATTTTGTAAAAACAAAAAAACAAAACAAAATCCACCATATTCATCCACCACCACCTTTTTTTTTTAATTTGTACTTTTGAAAAGGTTAGGGTCCCAAAATAAAATTATCGGGCCAGCCCGATTGGCTAGTTGTATTGGACTAAATTGATCTAATTTTTATTTGATCAATATTGTATTGGCCCAGCCCAGCCCAGTAACTGGGCTATCCATTTTGCCACCTCTAGTAATTGATATGAAAAATAAATTAAAATTTTAAATTGGTGAAATTTTGATCATTGATATAATTTTTTTATTAATTAATAGATCACTGGACAAAATCTGTAGAGACTCTAAGAACCTGTTTGTTTTTAATTTTGATTTTACTAAAAAGTTAAAGTCAAAGTCAACAATTAATTTTAACCACACATTTTATAGTCCCCACAACTTTTCAACCACACATTTCAACAACTTTTACTAAAAAAATCTGATTTTAATCAAACATATTTTAAATGTTATTTTGGTGAACAAAATAAAAAATTTTGAGGCTTGATGACACACTTTTTATTATTTTAAGTGTAAATCTGTAAAAAATAAAAATATTTAGGACTTATTTGTATTTTTAAAAAGGTTTATGAGTTATTTTTAATTTATTTAAATTAGGAGTAAAATTGTTAAAAAGGTTTGGGGTCATATGTGTTAGGATTAGAAGGTTATGGGACTTTTCAACACTTTTTGAAAGATTAAAGACTTTTACTGCAAATTTTTCTTTACAAAAGTCAAGAACCATTTGTGCAAATAAACCCTTTTTAAATAAAAAAAAATGGCCACCGTCAAATTTCACGGCTATTTGGATGGAAATTGATGAAAAGGACCATTGCTGCTAAAAACATTTGAAATAGGGGCTAAACTGCCAAAACTGAAATGGTAGGTCCTCAACCCGCAGTAAGTGCAAAAGTCAGGGACCATTTGTGCAAATAAGCCAATAAATAATAAATGTCATCCTTTTGATTGTAAAAACAAAGAATCATATCAAGTGTAATCAACCACAACACACTCTAATTAGAATTATTCGTTATAATTTCATATTAAATATTTTTTTCCAAATTTATGGAGTGGCCCTTTTATGTCAAAGCCTACCATTTTTCTATCTTTATAGTTGTATACATGTGGTGGATAACTACTTTAACAAGTCCTCAAGAAACAAGGATTTTCTTGATTACTTTCTTATCACCACCACTCTTTAACCTCCCTCCCATGGCTAGTCTAAGCTTCAACTCCACGAGAATCCAACAACCCATTACCAATTTCACTTCCCCAAACAAAAAAATCCAATTTAATCACTTGTTTCAATTCTCCAGAAAGAATCCCAGCATCCCAAAAATCAAAACTTCCCATTTTCCACCATGTTTTTCAGTGTCTGAAAGCTCAGTTTCTTCATCCCCATTGGAAATTGAAACTGAAGAATCTGCTCTTAATGAAGAGGACGACGACCCAACTGCAGAATTGAGTTATCTTGATCCAGAAACTGATCCTCAGAGCATTACTGAGTGGGAAGTGGATTTTTGCTCTAGGCCAATTCTCGATATCAGAGGGAAAAAGATATGGGAGCTTGTAGTTTGCGATGATTCGCTTTCGCTTCAGTATACCAAGTATTTCCCTAACAATGTCATCAATAGTGTCACTCTTAAGGATGCTTTAGTTTCTATTTGTGATGAACTGGGTGTACCTTTACCAGATAACATACGCTTTTTCAGGTGATTTCTTATGATGTTCTATGTATACTTTGTGATTCTTGTGCTTTTGCAGATTTTTTGTCATATTTTGATGTAGGTGAAAATTGAATGTGTATGTATTTGGGCGATATGTTTATAGGTCACAAATGCAGACAATTATTTCAAGAGCATGCAAAGAGCTTAGCATAAAATCCATACCGAGCAAAAGGGTATGTATTAATCAACCGGCAGGGTAATCCTATTTGTTTTTCTTAAATTCATTGCTCTTTTAGTCCTAGTCAATTCAATTTGATGGCAAGATGTGACCCCCCCCCCCCCCCCCCCCCCCCCCCCCGGGGTACGTCGGGTACACGACACTGAATAGCACTAGCAATAGAAGGAGCAAGGTTATGAACAAAGAATATGTAGCCCCTCTCTGTTCATAAGGTCATTACATTCTCTAATGGCTAGTTTATTGTTCAGCAATGCCTGTTATTCATAAAAGGAAAATGACCATTTTATACCTTCCTACAATCTAAATCTGTGGTTTTGCCTTTGATTTTTGCTGTAGTCATTCTTAGTTGTCTCTCATCAGACAGTGTGAACTGTGAAGAATGTCGTGGAGAGTCAAAGCAGTATAAATTCTATACTGGTGCAGATCCATTATAGTTTGTAGAACTGAAGTTCTTGTCATTGAAGAAATTACATGAATCATTATTTCTATTTCAATGCATAACGTGTTGCAGAATCAAGCACATTTTGGTTTAACAGAGGACAGCATTAAGCAAATATGATATGATTATAATGCAATAAGCAAGTGTTCTTATTCCTTGTGTCATACAGAGGGCCTTATCTTAATATTACTTTCATGTTTTAACATCTTTGGTCCTATATTACAGTGCTTATCTCTACTTCTTTGGCTTGAAGAACGCTACGAAACTGTATACATGCGCCATCCAGGTTTCCAAAAGGGATCTAAGCCACTTCTAGCACTCGATAATCCTTTTCCAATGGAACTTCCAGAGAATCTCTACGGAGAAAAATGGGCTTTCGTTCAGTTACCCTTTTCAGGTATGTGCAAATGCGGATTGAGTTAAGTTACATGATGTAAAACTATCTTGTTTATTCTGAAAGTTCATCTTGAGTTTAAGCAACCTGGGTTGTCGATCAACTGCAGCTGGGAGTGATCGTGAACTCCATTGACTGTAAACTTAATACAGTACCATTCATCAACTGTTTGAGGAAATGTTGGTTTACCGTCATAATCTTGCTTTCTCTTCTCAGCTGTTCAGGAGGAATTGTCATATTTAGATACAAGATTTGGTGCAACTTTAGATTTGGATCTTCTGGGAATTGAAGTTGACGACAAGACATTGATTCCTGGACTTGCCGTTGCAACTTCACGAGCTAAACCATTAGCAGGTAATATATATATATATTTTTTTTTTCAAGAGTAATTCATCTTATCGTTCAATTGTCATTCTTTTTTCTCCCATGCCCCTATCATTTAACTGTGTGTATGCACATGCACGTGGGTTCCACATTTGCCTCGAGTTATTGTATACTCTTTGCATGCTTTGAACAATGTCTCCATTTCTATAAAGCATCTTGTTATGCATTGCTGCAGCTTGGATGAACGGTCTAGAAGTCTGTTCAATAGAAGCTGATGTAGCAAAAGCTTCTTTGATTTTGTCTGTCGGGATCTCTACACGCTACATTTATGCCACGTACAAGAAAACAGCCGAAACTGCTAAGGAAGCTGAAGCCTGGGAAGCAGCAAAGAAGGCCTGTGGAGGCTTACATTTTCTTGCTATTCAAGATGACTTGGATTCAGACGACTGTGTTGGATTTTGGCTCTTATTAGACTTGCCACCACCACCTGTATAACTTCCTGTGTTAGTAACGAGTCGGGGCATTTCTCTTGTACAATTTTTTTTTCCTCAACTACATTTTCTTTCTATACAAGTTATGCTCACCTTACTAAAAAGTTTAGATTCAATCAGCCTTCGGCCTCTCAAGCTTGAAAAGACGATAGAATATGGACAGCAGCCATTGCCAAACTAAAATCAGCCAATTCTTTGGTTTTGGTTTGGGATCTGGTTTTGGTCCAACTAATCATTTGTAGAGTTCCCTTCTGTTTCTGATAAACAGCCTTGTCATGTTCTGCTAGCAGGCGTAACTCCCGTGAAATTGCTTTGTCGTGTGCATATTTACGTGCCTTAAGGAAGTCCTCACGAGCTGCATCTGTCTGTCCAAGTTCAGCTCTAGCTTTTCCGCGTCTGAACAGTGCTTTGACATTGTTTTCATCCTCGCCCAACACCTAAGGAACATGAATCAATCAGCACTTCCATTTTGTGATTTTTCACAATATTTATGATTCACTTGCTAAGGTTTAAATATTTGTTTGAAGTTCTGCAGAAATTCAGCTATTTATAAATACACATTCCACAACATCGAAACTACACAATTCATTTTCCTCTTTGCTCGTCTTTCATTGATTCTATTAGTAATCTTGATCCACTAGAGTATCATATGGAACCCTCAAACTTCAACAGATGAAATAGCGCACACTTCCACTAAAATTAAGTGCACCATACAATGAACACAACAGCATACTCAATCATCGTCAACACCCACAAAAAGGACTACTTTACAAGTCTTGAAACCATTTTTCAGCTTAGTCTTTATCCTCTGCAGGTAACCTTAAAAAACATCATTTGTAAATATGATTCAAGTTCCACAGTAATCTGTTGACATGTGTTTTACTTCTTAAAGTTACAGAGTTCTCACAACACGTGCGGGTCCATATTTTTTTCTTCCCTTTTTTTGATTCATACAACATTTGTGGCTCATTACAAGTAATATAACAAAATTTTGGCACAACCATATTATTGTTAAAGAAAGCTAAAAATAAGATAAAATACCTGCTGGTGGACTCTGCTGCTCCTCCAATTCCACCATTATTTAGATCTTGCTAAAGTTTTCTTGAAAAACCCAAGTTATAACAGCTTCTCAATTGTCAGTATCTATTTGAAAAATTAATTAGGTCGCATTATTAACTCAAAACCAAATGACCCAACGTTTAATTAATATTTTGCCGTGTATGGCAATCTAGGAGACTATATGCCTATATTTACAGCCTTGGACATAGTTCCAACTTCCAACTCCATCATCTTTTGTGAAAATTGATAAAATTTATTCAATTAGTATTACTGTAATCAAAATAAAACACAGCAAAAATTGTTCAAATGTCAAAAAATGCGCGGTCATGAATTGTTATAATTGATTTTCCTACATTCGGATTACATTAACAGAGGCATATGTTGGAGACCGGGATCTGGACATCACAAAAATTAATTTTCTGTGATGATCAAACATCCCTTCACAAGATATGATTTATTTCGTGCATTCAACTGGATTAAATAAAACTGTAAGAACACATAGGTTTGAAGAAATTACCCTTGTAGCGTGTTGTTCTTTAAACTTTCAAAGCTCCAAAACCCTCAAGCCTTCTCCAGTGTTCTCCAAGAGAAGCTATGCCGGTGTGTGGTCACCTCTTTGGTTCTTGGTTATACTAGGGTTAGGATTTTCTTTGTCAGGAGAAAACACACACTTCACACTTTAGTGTGTGTCCTGCCTCTAGGTTTTGGTTATCCAGAAAAAACAGTCTTATGAGACTATTTATAATCTGTTTACACTTCAAAACCCTACTAACCCTAGTACCATAACCCAGGCCCATTTCTGCATAGCCCAAAATAGGTAATAAGCCTATTTAGCCCTATATATTGGAGCCACTGAGGGGACTTGATCGGACCCAATTAAACTAAGCTCTAATAAATTAATTTTGACTCTGTCAACTCTTGATCAGTCAAAAATAATTTATTAATCAAGTTCCATTCCACTAAAAGAACAAGACTGCACTCTTAGTCTAATTGAAATTACTGAAGCAACAATCAATAATTATATCCTCCGACTTATCGATCCTACGTGTTACCCCCGTCGATCAACTCGAATATTCGAAATAAGTAAAATGACCAAAATGCCCTTATTCGAATATTCACAAATTTTCAACTCTCATCTTCTATCTGACAGTTCGACGTGATCACATCACATCATTAAATTCAACAATCAATGTCGAACTACTGAGCTCAGATTAAACTGTACACTAGAAGAACCAGTGAGATCTTGATCATACCTTAAAGGTGACGGATTCCATATTACGAATATATGTTCCTCGTTAGTTCACTCTAATTCCTAAAGTGTCGAGATATTGACCAGCAATTTGATCTCACTCATTGACACCTCAAAGAACTTCAAGCTAGTAACCGAAGTCCATTATCCGCTCAGGATTAAGGTCCCATGTACGATAGTCAAGTGAAATTAAATTTGTCTGATTAATGTCACAAATTAATTTCACGTGGTCCCGTTCAATACATTCTAAATGTATTCTCAATTTCATTACCAAAGTCAAAGATAGACTTTAATAAAATCGAGACGATCTTATCAAAATAAATTATCCATATTTATTTACTGATCGCGAACGATAATTTTAGATCGAATTACAGATTGAATCTTTCTGTGTTTAACAACTTAAACACTCAATTTGTAATATCAAATCGACTTATGGATATGTGTAAACTCAAAATAACATAATAAATGTATCAATCAAATTATTAATTTTATTTCAAAATGTCACGAGTACAAATAATTTACTCGACGGGCAAATATAACCTAACAGAATACACTACTCATAAGCCCATAATGTTCATACCAAAAACAAAATAAGTTCAAGAAATATTAAATAACAAAGCGATGTGAAGAAGTGTTTAATGGAGCGAACTTACTGGGTTTTTTTTCAATTTTGCGTTGACTAATGACAAAGTTCTTTTAAATTACTTTTTCGGTTAAACAGATTGAAACTTTTGATTTTGATTGAGTTTGAATTGTCTTTGTAATGGTCGAAGAAGATTCCGGAGACAGTGTAGATGGGAGCCGTGAAGACAAACCTGTTTAATAGATTTGGTAGCTGGGAAATAATATTAAAAGGTGAAGTACTAATTTGTTATTCGATTTATAAGTAGGGGACTAGTGGTTCAATTTTTCTTTTTCTCTCCTGAACTTTTCAATTGCATCCAGTTAAACAAATAGCCTATTCTTAAAAATTACCAATTGAACAACATTAATCCCATTATACAACACAATTTAAATATGGAAAGGTACGAAATAATAGTATCATTGTGAGAAGATACACAATTTAGAATCAGTGTGATTTTTTTGAGCTAAAATAATTTTTTTTCAGTCACTATTGTTGACTTTTCAAACCGATTAGTAGCTGAAATGATCAAATAGCCCTTAATCCACAAAATACACAGCCACCATTTGGTTTGAAAAGTCAACTATTTAGTCGACTAGTTCATAGATTAGAGAGAAATAATTTGAAATGAATATAAAAATGGTATGAATAATTGAACAAGTTAGTACATCGAGAGTAAATTATTATATGCACATACAGAATAATTAATTTTTTTTTTTACTCTTTTTGATAATTGCAAAATAAACCTTTAAAGATTACATTAGAAATATATATATAAATTGAAAAAATAATATAAGAAACTTACAAGAAACTACGAATATTAAAATACTGAAAATATATAACATATTGAAATTTAAGAATATAAAGTAGATTAAATCCTCGAACGATTTGATTGTTAAAGAGCGTGGACCATGCTGAACTTGAAGTTTTGATTTTTTGAAAATTCAAAGAAGACTTGATCTTATTTATATTTATAGGACTTGAATTTGGATTTCTTTTTTAATTTGATGTCTTATAAGATTTTCAACTCGGACTTGAAATAACATTTTCTTCTGTTTTTCTAGATTTTTCCTCCTAGACTCGTCTTTTTCATTTTTGGCGCCATAAAATTTAATTTTCTAAAATTGCAAACATATTGATTTAAATTTGAAACATACTATTTCTTCCTTATCATTTTTACTAAACTATATTACACATATCACAACTTTCACGCACACGCCGCTGATATGAGTGTTCCTCGGTGGATGAAATTTTGAATTATCTAATGTATATTATGTACACACACATCTGAAATTTTCATAGTCATGACACTGCAATTCGTCGTCAAAAAATTAATGTGAAATCTGTCAAGAATTAGCTTAGAAATTTGTGTTGGTGGTGGTGAGATGGGGTCAGATCTTGTTGCGATACGTTTGTGTTGGTGGTGGTGACAACGGTGGTAGTGGCGACAATGGAGCAAGATAATAGTGGTCGTGGTGAGGTGGAGTTTTGGGTGGTGGTGATAATGAGATGTGATTTAAGTCGAGTGATTGTGGTGGAGGTGGTTGTCGACCATGAAAGGTGTCAATGATGTAAGCGGCAGTGGCGGTATAACACAATTTGTTTAATGGCATTGGCGGTAGTGACGACGACGTAATATAGTTCGTTACAAGTATTACAAAAATTGTCACACATGTTGCATTTTTTATAACAAAAAGTGTTACAAAAAATGTAAATAATATTTATATAATAAAAAAATAGAACAGTATTTTCAAATTTTTATTTTTTTGTAGTTATTTGTGTAATTTTGCTTCTGTAACAAGCTATAATTTATTGGAGTTAATTGGACTTTAATCAAACTTAATTGGACTTGTTTTTTAAAATGGTACGTCCATAAATCAGACATGTCCATGAATATTGAAAAAATGGTTCAATTTGATTTAGAGCCGGTTTCCCCTAATATATGACAAATATGAAATTATACAATTTTGGTAATATTTATCTTCCCTTATCCGACGGGATTCTGCCAATTCTGTTCATTTGCCGGCGACTACAAGCTGCTAAAAACTGAAATTTTACAGAGATTGGATTTAGTTTCTTATACCAGAAGGATTGGACAAATAATTTCTCTATCCAATTGTGACTATCGTTGATCTTTTGAAAGTAATTTGTGAAAACTCCCAAGTAAATGTTTTTTAATTGTGACATCGAACATAAATGACTTTCATGAAAGTCATTTTGTCTTCGGCAATCGCCATAATGTGACCTTCATTATACAAATCATCATTAATGACATAGTATGTGGCAATGGTATTTAACTAACCTTGAGTATGACCATATGAACTAACATGTGATCTTCAAATAAATTGTTCGACTGCAAGTTACAACTTGCAATTAATTAACCTTTGTCGATTTGAATTTTTTTTATAAATGTATAAATAGTGAGAATTGATTTTGGGGATTTGACCAAAGGTTTTCCATTTTACACGATTAAATACCGTGTTTTTTCTTTTTTCTTCTCGATGACTACAAAATTTTAAAAAAAAGAAAAATCATGGATTTGAGTAAGCCCAAATGCTCTCATTTAATTTGACTTTGTCACTATTTATTCTTATAAATTATATATACTAACGATTATCACGAGGATATATTAGAAAATCATTTATTATTGTCAATTGGTTCAATTTTATATTTGAGATTAAATATATATTGAAAATTCGAAACAGGAGTCAACTTTGCTATTAAATCTTTATTGTCAAACAGATTTTTAATTAATAATTCTTTAATCCATTTGTTAATTTAAATTATATTTTATATGATATAATAAAATTTATTTAGTGTTCAACTAAGGTATTTGGTACTTGATTAGAGTGTTAATCCAATTAAATCTTTGATAATTAAGGTTGACCAACTGCATGTAAGATAGAAATTAAATATTTTGAGTTCAAATATGAAATTTTTTTATTAGTTTATATGCTAAATTTGTTTTAATTTTCATTTATATATGCTGCTTCAAACAATTAAAAAGAATATACCCAAAATTTAAAACTTTTCTTGTAAGTCTAAATAATAAATAAGTAACTTTCAGGTTAATTTTTATATTACTTAAAGTGAAAAGTAAGTAAATTACATATTTTGAGTCAAAATAAATATTTTTAAATGTAACAAAACAAAGTAAAATATCTAAACGTATGCTAATTAGCGGATTATGTTCTAAATTAATATGTGAATGAGAAATTCAGCGTATGTTTGATAGAGTTTAAAAGTAATTTTTTAAGAAATTTTTTAAAAAAATTAGTGGGATGTGTGGTATAAAAGTTGTAAATTTCATGAAATATGTGGTCGAAAATAAATTTAATTTTTTTTAAAAAAAAAAACTCTCCTAAAAGGATGCTGGTACAAGTACCATCTCACATTGAGGTGAAATCTGTCGGAAAAAGAAAAAAAGAAAAAAGAATAATGTGTATTTTTTTTTTAATTTTTTAGGAGGAATAAAAATTTATAACGACCATATAGAGTTTTCTCTGCTACGAAAAGAAAAAAGTAGTTAAACGTGTGTATCACTACATCTTCAATTTTTCTACACACAAAATTATCTATTCCAAAATTTACTGACCGTTTTAATCTATCTCCTTGATTCAATAATCTCCTTCAACTGATTATCTTCAAAATCTGCTCACCTTCACAATTAATCTCTCTCAATTGATCATCTCATTCAATCGATCATTTCTAAAATTTATTCACAATCTCAATTTATCATCATAATAGCTCATAGTCGTATATCATGAAGCGACATATTAGTTTAAATTTAGAATGACAAAAGGTCGTCCATATATTAGTAAAAAATGTAGACCAATTTCTGCTACCTGACAACTCTTATTATTTCAAATCACATGCTGACGTGGAAAGGTCCCGAGTGGTCCGCCTTTAACTTTTCAAATAACAGTTGACTAATTTATTGTTCTAACTTGCGCGTTTGAGCGCAATACGCACCCTCTTCCCCATCTTCCAAAATTCTTACCTGTGCGCTCTACGCACTTTTGCGTATACATCTCTCTCTCTCTCTCTCTCTCTACAAACCCCCAAAACCCAGCAGTGAAAATCTCCGTTGACTGTGAGAATAATATAACCACCCCACCAATACATACACTCGTATATTAATTGTATATAAACCCGCTGTTTCTTCGTTGAGCTTTTCCAGCGTAGGTATCAGGTAATTTTCTCAAAAGGGTTTTTGAATATGCCTTTGGTGGTATCGAAAGCCTTCAAATTGGGAACTTAGAGTTGTATTTTTTCTAAGTTTTGATGTGGTGTTGAAAAGCTTGGCATATCTGGATCCTAGGGTTTCAGCTCAATCAATATTTTAATCTGTTTTATCTGGAGATTGAATGGAATGAATGGTTGAGAGGAGTAGTTT
This sequence comes from Forsythia viridissima, assembly GCA_030279155.1. Taxonomy (NCBI): domain Eukaryota; kingdom Viridiplantae; phylum Streptophyta; class Magnoliopsida; order Lamiales; family Oleaceae; genus Forsythia; species Forsythia viridissima. Next base: position 11,097,119 of record CM059045.1, on the reverse strand, counting down.
GAAGGGTTTCTTTGATTTTCTTAATTTAATTAGTGAATGTTGTGGTATTTTATTCGGATTTCTAAGAAGTAATGAGCTTTTGTAACAGTAGTTTGTGAAAATTGTGCAAAAATTATGGTTTTTGGCGAATTTGTTTGATGTTCTGTATATTGGATCGTGTGAAATTAGTTATTTTTGGAGTTTAAAACTATGAAGAGATTGAGGTCAAGTGATGATCTTGACTCATATGGGGAGAAGGGTGTTATTAAAGATTGGGGAAGAAGGGAGGAGGATCCAGGGTTGCACCGATCATCTTCTTCGCACAGGAGCTCTTATTACAAGTCTTCCGAGAGTGGGAGAAAGGGATTGTCATCATCATCATCTAGGTATGATCGGTTAGAAGATGATCGGGACAATTCAAGATCCGTCAGAAAGTGGTCAGATTATGACATGGATGGTTATGATAGAAGGAAGAGCTATGATCGGCATAGAGAGGGGAATGAGAGAGGGATTTTGAATTCTTCGCCTCGGGTTGGGTATGGCATGGATCGGATTCATAGTTCTGAAAGCTTTTCAGGACCTAGGAGGGAGTTTCCAAAAGGGTTTAGGTCAGAGAGTAAAAGGTCAAGGAGGGAGGGGAGTGTTTCATCATGGCGAAGGTTTAGTGGGGCGAAAGATGGCGATGATGGAAACAGAAGTAGTGGTAGTGAGTTAGCTAGAGGAAATAGAGTGGAGTTAGAGGATGTTAGTAAGGTGAAATCCCCCCAGGGACGGAGAGATGCAAAGTCACCTGCATGGTCGAAGGATTCTGTCAGTGATCAGTCAAAGAGTTTTGAAGTCAAAAGAACTGAAGATTTGCCAGTGGATAGTGGTGCCCCTAGCAGTGAAAGGGAAGAGGGGGAGCTGGAACCCGACCCTCAACCCATGCTTTTTTCTAAGCAAGCTGCTGGTAAATTGAACTCCTCTCAGATGGAGCTCCATCATGAACATCACGTTCAGAATAAAGTTTTGCAGCAAAAAGAAAATTCCTCACCTTTAGAAATGGGAGATACGAGTAAAGTGGGTGGTCAGGAGGAGCCAGCAGAAGTTAGAACATTGGAAGATGTTCAAGACATAACAAATCAAGTTAACGAGTTGCCAGATGGTAAGGATAGTTCACCCCTGGGGATAAGTGAAAGTGGAGATGAAAATGAGGCCACAGGAGATAATAGTGGAGGTAATGATGAAGAGGACGCTAGAGGAGGAAGCCATGGTAAGGAGGATGCAGACACTACATTTGCTGAAAAGCCATCAACTGTACAAAAGGAACAAGTGGAAGACAAAGGTACTGATCTTGAAGTTAAGGCAGCTAATACTGATATGCCAAAAGTAAACAAGGGGTTTGCTGAAGAAAGTGGAGTGCCCTTGAAAGAGGAGACTACCCAAAATTTGAAGGATAAGGGGAAAAGTATTGCTTTCTCGCCCTCAAACTGTACTCATATATTGGAAACTGGTTTGGAGGTTGAAAACAAATCAAGGGGCCTCACAACATTTGAAGACACTGGTTTTGAAGGACTGAGTGCCAGAGGATTTGAATTTTTCTCCAATGATCCAGTTAAAAAGCATGAGATAGTCGAGCAATCACCTCAGAACCCGCATAAAGATGAAAAACTTGCTCTTGACCTTTCTCTTAGCCTGCCAAATGTTTTATTGCCTATCGGTGCTCAAAATAGAAGCCAGGATCCTGGTTCTCCTAGTCATGGAAGGAGTGCTCAGTCTTTTCCTAGCACATTTCACACGAATTCTGATGGATTTACAGCATCGATGTCTTTTTCGGGTTCTCAGCAGTTCACTCACAACCCTAGCTGTTCCCTGACATACGATGCATATGATTATGAGAAATCTGTTGGTAGTCGGCCCATATTTCAGGGAGTGGATTGGAAAGCTCTGTCTTCAGATGACCATAAGAAAAAAGAAGTTCCAATCTATCGAGGCACTTCTATTGGAAATAGCTTGCATCATCAGTCTCAAGCATCTCAAGGGAATTCAAGTGGACAACCTGTGTTACAGCACCTAAGAGTCGTAGAGGGAGGCTCAAAAGTACCCATTGGTCTAGATAGGCAATTAAGTGTTAATAAACATTTACGTGGAGCACAGTCTCAGCAACTAAATGATATTAGATCTCCTTCCCAGAGTATTGGGTCTCATGAAAATAGACCAGGATATGGTAAAGACAGGAGACCAGCGATGAAAGATAGAGATAATGCTAGTTTACATAGGATCGGTATCCCAGAGGGAAAAGAGCAAGCACTTGTGGTTGGAGCTGACTTTGCTGAGTCAATAGTTACTATGATAGTTGCTGAACCACTTCATACGATGGCCCAGAGGTTTAACGAAATGACCGAACAACATGTGACATGTGTGAAGGAGTTTGTTCGTGAAATCATCTTAAATCCGGGTAAGCAGTGGCAGCTGAGTGCTTTGCAGAAAGCACTGAGAAACAGAAAAGATATTACCCTGGACATGCTAGTGAAGTCGCATGTTAGTCAATTGGAGATCTTGGTGGCCCTGAAAACCGGTCTCCAGGAATTTCTTCAGCAAAATTACAACGTACCATCTTCTGATTTGGCAGAGATATTTCTAAATTTAAGGTGTAGGAATCTTACATGTCGGAGTCCTGTGCCTGTGGATGAATGTGATTGCAAAATTTGCATGCAGAAGAATGGTTTTTGCAGGGAGTGCATGTGCCTCGTGTGTTCGAAGTTTGACATGGCATCAAACACATGCAGTTGGGTTGGATGTGATGTATGTCTACATTGGTGTCACGCCGATTGTGGATTACGGGAATCGTATATTAGAAATGGGCGTAGTGCATCGGGTGCTCAAGGCACTACAGAAATGCAATTTCACTGTGTTGCCTGTGATCACCCTTCTGAGATGTTTGGCTTTGTGAAGGAAGTTTTCCAGAACTATGTCAAAGAATGGACAGCAGAAACACTTTCGAGAGAACTTGAATATGTGAAAAGAATATTCTCTGCCAGTGAGGATTTGAGAGGGAAACAACTTTATGAGATTGCCAGTCAGATGCTGTCTAAATTGGCAAATAGAGCCTACCTTCAAGAGGTGCAGAATCATATTCTGGGTTTCTTTAATGGTAAGCACTCAATGCCTATCAAATTTGATTAGTTTTGCTATGTTTATTATACAAAAAGAACACACCTTATTTTAGCACATCGTACACATTCCTAACTTCCAATACCCATATAATATTAGAGCTATGGTAACATACTTTTAAACTTTAATTTGTTTAAGATTTATGGAAATTTCTTTCTTGATTTCTTGGTTTCTGTGTTGATTATTGTTCTTAGCTAGTGTACACATGCAAGTCACACTATTTAACATTCTGATGGTTGATTGTATGACTCCTTTATTTCATTGCTCTTAGCTTTTTATGGAATTTTCCGGGGGGTCTTACCATGCTTTGAAATTTATGCTGTAGAGGGATAATCCATTTGTCTTATTGTACTTCTGAATTGATGTCGCAGGGGAAAAAATTATGACTTTAAATTCTTCTGTATTGATTCTTTTAGCTGCGGATGAACTGATATTTGATAGTGATTTTCTAAATTTTTTTCTCTTAAAACAAGGAGTTAAATGTTTGAATAATCACTGAACTTTTAGTCTTGTCTTCATTTACTCATTGAACTTTAAAATGGTGCTGAATGCTCACTAAACTTTACAACGTTACTCTCCGTTACTCACTCTTGACGGTTCATTTGACGGAACAACACACGTGGCAGACGGAGAGCCCACGTGGCATACATTCTGCCAACCAATGCTGAGTTGTCCACTATGTCAGCAATTTGTATTTTTTGAATAATCACTGAACTTTTAGTCGTGTCCTCGTTCACTCACTGAACTTTTAGTCATGTCTTTATTCACTCATTGAACTTTAAAATGTTGCTGGATGCTCACTCAACTTTTCAAAGTTACACTTCGTTACTCACTCGTGACGATTCAATAACAGTTTATTGACGGAATGCCCACGTGGCTGAAGGAATGACCATGCGTCATCTATTTAGTGTCATTAAATCTACTAACCAGAATAGCAGTGCGTCATATCATCAAATGCATTTTCAAAGTGCATTTTTTAAGATGCTAAAAACGGTGAAACTTCTCTCAATTAAACAAATGGTTTCATTTAAATTGATCTCAAATTGATTTTTCCTAAATATTCTATCAAAAATCCCAGCCCTAAGCCATCTTCTCTAGCGAACCAATCTAGAATAGAAAACTCTAATTCTTTACTGATTATGAATAGAAAATAGTGTTATTGTGGGAATGTTCTAGTGTTGAAGATATTTTGGACGAAAAGTTATCCCTGGTCGTCGATTTTAGGGTTGCAGATACAAGTCGGTAATCAATTGATGAAATGTTTAGGAGAAATCAATTTGAGATCAATCAAAATGAAATTGCTTGTCGAATTAGGACAAGTTTAACGGTTTTTAGCATCTTAAAAAATGTATTTTGAAAATGCGTGGGTATTCCGTCAATAGGCTGTTGTTGAATCGTCATGAGTGAGTAACGAAGTGTAACTTTAAAAAGTCGAGTGAGCATCCAGCAACATTTTAAAGTTCAGTGAGTAAATTAAGACATGGCTAAAAGTTCAGTGAGTGAACGAAGACACGATTGAAAGTTCAATGATTATTCAAAAAATACAAATTGCTGACATGGCGGACAACTCAGCATTGGTTGGCATAACGTATGCCACGTGGGCTTTCCGTTTGCCACGTGTGCTGTTCCGTCAAATAGACCGTCAAGAGTGAGTAACGGCAAGTAACGTTGTAAAGTTCAGTGAGCATTCAACACTATTTTAAAGTTTAGTGAGTAAATGAAGACAAGACTAAAAGTTCAGTGATTATTCAAACATTTAACTCAAAAACAAGTTTATTGTTTATTGGTTTTGAAAATTGTTGATCAAGTCTTCAATAGGTTCAATACACTGCAAATTCTAATTATTGGGGGTAAAATTTTCTTGTTGTGTGGTTTGTTGTCTCTTTTATCTGTAGCCTTTTTAATATTTCAATAACTGCCTTTACTTTTTGCTACATATGACCATCACTAGGTAGTCTGTAACCGTTGCATTTTCACCACACGTGTTCTTTCTTCCTCGTTATGCTGATTAGTTAAAATATCTTGTCATATTGACCTTGAAAATTCTTGTTGTGAGATAGCTAATGTCTTTTGCTGCTATAGTTACTTGCATAAGATGGACTATCGTTCTGCAGTGTCCTCTCACATGAGAATCTAAGGTCATTGAACTGATAATTAATTGTTAACCCCCCATATACCCCACCACCACCGCCTGGAAGATAGAAAAGAAAAATGTAAAAAACATAAATAAATGAACGAAATGAAATAGAAAGAAAACAAAAAGGAAAGGATGAGTTGGTAATTACCTGTCAGTATTAGCCGTTGAGTTGTCCCTTATAATGTAATTTCCGCAAATTGATAATGTTCGACTCTCTCTCTCTTTTCTGGCTTGGATAAAGATCTTTGTTGTTCTTTCACAGCATAGCGTGAATAATGTCTTCACTTGCGTCTCTTCAATTGCAGAATCTGATTTGTTCAAGCAGGGCTTCGTTCCCACCGAATCCAGGAAAGATTTGTCAACAAAAAATAAAGAAGGCAGTAACGGTATTGCTGGGTCCAGCCAAGGAACCATGTGGCTAAAATCTGTTTCTTCAGATAAGGCTCCTCGTTTGGAAAAATCTTTACTTTCCAGTTTTGATGGCAATAGGGATGATAAATACAAAATGAACATGGATTTACCAACTGAGAAAGAGCCCATTTATGATGAATTGGATAGCATCGTGAGAATTAAGCAGGCAGAAGCTAAGATGTTTCAAGCACGTTCTGATGATGCAAGAAGAGAAGCTGAAGCTCTAAAGCGCATTGCAGTCACAAAAAATGAAAGGATTGAAGAAGAATATACAACCCGAATTGCAAAACTGCGATTGGCTGAGGCAGATGAGATGCATAAACAAAAAGTGGAAGAGCTCCAGGGTCTTGAAGGAGCATATCAGGAATACTTCAATATGAAAATGAGGATGGAAACGGATATCAAAGACCTTTTGCTGAAAATGGAAGCTACACGAAGGAACCTCACGATGTGATGTATAAACGGAGTATTTTCTTAGTTAAAATTCCGGGCTTGTCCCTTGCCGTAATTGTAGTGCTCCATTATTGTTAGTTGATTTGTAGGTGACTTCCAGTTTCATTATCCAAGTGCTAACCAGATTATGTACCGAGTTGCCAAACTCTATATGTTATCACAAGAACACGTAGATTTGGACAGGGTTCGAATGAAGAAATCAGCTACCCAAGTTTTTATCACCGGGCTATTGCTGTTATAGTAATTCAAATATTCCCCCTCTTTTATTTTTTTCTTCATGTTTTTGGGGACAGGTTTATGAGATCTTCTGATGCAGGGAATGAAATTCAAAATGACCCTGTCCAATTAAACACAGATTATGTCGGACATGAAATTATGCCACTTTCCTTTGTCAGAACTCTGAAAACAAATCGGAGTTTTGTTTTGTCGTTGACAATGAAATAATAGCAAGAAAACTTAAGAAAAACCTTTCTAACTCTTCTATAAAAATGCATTCGATATGTTATAACTCAAAAAGTTGCTTGCGTGACAATATTTTTCTGTTGTGTCCATGAATCCGAATTGAGTTGAATTATATATTCTTAAGAAAGAAAAGCGCTATTTTGATTAAAAAACATTAAGATGACTATTTTTCATCTTGACCTACAAAAGAATTTATTTTATTTATTGTTCTTATTAACATTTTATTTAAAGTAGTTACAAGTGTTTAAGAGACGAATGTCGTTTATTGTCTCACTGTGATTTATTTATAAAAATTTCATATATTTATGATTTAAGGATAAATCCAATCTACATGTGAGAGAACCTATATCAAAATTCAAGATGTTGAGATTGAAAAACAATTACAAGTATTACAATCTCGATTTAACATGAAAAAAATACAAGAAAAATAAGTCTTTGTTGCTCTTTCGTTCTTGGTTAAACTTGTGGGCTCAGATTCTTGCCACAAAGAATATTGCAATGCAACCAAGGGAACGGTAATCGGATGTTCACCAACCAAACCCACCGGAGATGACTAAGAATTTTAAACACTCAGTCCAATCTCACTTTTGAGAACAGAATAAAAAGACGTCTCCTCACTTTTCTTCTCTCTATGTTCTGACCTAGATGAAAGACAATAGTAGTACTTATATAAAACCCTAAAATGATCTCAACCATCCATTACATCTAACGGTCCACACAAGACACACCATATTGCCTAATAGAATTGGGCCAAGTGGATTTAGTGACCCACATTCTCACAAACTTCACCTTGGTTCACAAATCCATTACCAAGTTCCCTGGCTACAAGTGCTATCCCTTTTGTGGTCTTATTTCATCATCATCGCCCACTCCAGCCCGGTACCTGCTTCACCAATCCTCCACTGCAGCAAGTACCTGTCACATAAGTTAACCCGTATCAATATTCAACATTGATATGCACTTATTAAACTTACCAGCAGCAAGTACTTTGGTTCCAACATCTGCAGGGTTATCATCAGTTGCAATTTTAAGCAGTTTAAATTCACCAGAAGCTAACTTCTCCCTAATGAAATGGTATTTCACCTCAATATGCTTAGATCTTTCATGATACACAGGATTTTTACATAGCATTAAAGCACTTTGACTATCAGTAAAGATCATGGCATTTTCATTCAAGAAATTCAATTCACATAAAAGGCCTTTCAGCCACATGCATTCTTTAAAGGCTTCAGTTAATGCAACATATTCAGCTTCAGTGCTGGAGAGTGTAACTAAAGGTTGCAACTGTGATTTCCAAGTGATACAATTATCACCTAACGTGAAGAAGTAAGAAGTGGTAGATTTCCTCTGATCTTTATCCCCTGCAAAGTCAGAATCTACATAACCCTTAAACTCAAGCTTATCACTCCTCCTTTCGAACACTAACCCCCTTTTAACTGTCCCAGCTAGGTATCTCAATAGCCATTTAAGAGCAATCCAATGATGTTTACCTGGGTTAGACATAAACCTACTCAAGAGACTAACTGCATAAGCTAGGTCAGGTCTAGTGGTAATCATCGAATACATTACAGAACCAATGGCATTAGCATAGGGGACACTACTCATTTCCTGTTTTTCTTCTTCAGTTTTAGGGCATTGAGCAGATGATAAAATCATGTGTGCAGCTAATGGTATATTGACAGACTTAGCAAATTTCATACCAAATTTGGTTATTACCTTTTCTAAATAAGACTCTTGATTAATAGTCAACCTATTTTCAGTCCTATTCCTTTTAATAACCATACCAAGAATTTTTCTTGCACATCCTAAGTCTTTCATGTCAAATTCAGATTTCAAAAGGTTTTTCATTTTTATGATATCAGCTTTACTACTACTAGCAAGCAACATGTCATCAACATATAACAACAAATAAACCTCACAGCCTATCTTAGTGTTATTATAATATAAGCATGCATCAAATTCACTCCTTTTGAAACCAATTTTAAGCACATAAGCATCAAAACGTTTATACCATTGCCTAGGACTCTGCTTAAGACCATATAAGGACTTGTTAAGCAAGCACACAAGCTCAAACTTCCCTTTCACCTCAAAGCCTTGAGGTTGAGACATGTAAATGACTTCATCTAACTCTCCATGAAGAAAAGCAGTCTTAACATCTAGTTGCTCTAATTCCCAATTGAATTGGACAACTAAGGCTAATACTAACCTGATAGTCTTATACTTAATCACAGGGGAAAAAACCTTATTATAATCAATCCCCTCTCTCTGAGTAAATCCCTTAGCTACTAACCTAGCTTTGTATCTTAAAGGGTCATTTGGTTCTACTCCTTCCTTCAACTTGTAGATCCATTTACAATGGACTATCTTTTGATTCTTTGGTCTTTCAACCAACTTCCAAGTATCATTCTTGCCTAAGGAATGAATCTCCTCTCTCATAGCCTTCTTCCAATTTTCAGAATTTTTACAGTTAACCGCTTCTTCATAAGAAACAGGTTCAACTGACTCTAAGGCTTCACCTGAAACTAGGACAAACTCCATCAAATTTGAAGAAGTGTACTTCAAATTTGGTCTTACCTGTCTTCTCTCCCTATCTCTCACTAATTGATAATCTCTCAAATTAGTATCTTCAAGTTGTTCTTGGTCAGGGATCACAGTTTCAGGAGTTTCTAGTTCAAGTTGTTCTAAGACTTCTTCTTGTTCAGTCTCAACTTGAGGATCAATTTGTTCAGGTTCTCTAACCTCTAGATTAACATCTAATCTCTTCACCTCAGTCTGAATCTTTTTCCCAGTAGAAGATTCTCCTTCTCCACTTTGTTTAACCTGATTGTCTGGAGTTTTTAGGCAAGGCATATCAAGCTCATTAAACTTCACATCTCTACTGTTAATTATCTTAATACCCTTAACACCTAAAACCCACAATCTATACCCCTTGACACCCTCTGGGTATCCTAACATGACACACTTAGTAGCTCTAGGGTCTAACTTACCCTCAACCTGATGTGCATAAGCAGCACACCCAAACACTCAAATGTGTAACAAATCTGGAGATTTTCCAGACCACAACTCCTGGGGCGTTTTGAAGTTAACAGAACTAGAAGGTGACCTATTTATCAAATAAGCCGCAGTACATAAGGCTTCAGCCCAAAAACCTTTGGCCAACCCTGAACTAATCAACATACATCTGACTTTATTCATTAAAGTCCGATTCATCCTCTCAGCCACCCCCATTTTGTTGGGGGGTATTTCTCACAGTCCTATGCCTCGTGATACCTCTCTCTTTGCAAAACTCATCAAATTCAAAGTTGCAAAACTATAAACCATTATCTGTCCTAAGAGTTTTTACACCTTTTACCACTTGATTTTTGACTAAGGTATGCCAGAACTTAAACTTGCTAAAAGTTTCAGATTTTGACTTAAGTGGGAAAATCCAAACTTTTCTAGAGTAGTCATCAACAATGGATAGGAAAAACCTGTTCCCACCATGAGTAGGGTGTTTTTCTGGACCCCACAAATCTGCATGAATGTAATCTAATGGTCTCTTAGTGCTGTGTTGACCTATCTCAAAGCTGACTCTGTGTGACTTTCCTAGAACACACGTCTCACAAAAGCTTAAAGGTGCAACAATGTCTTTACCTAGTAAATTCTGGTCACTAAGATATTTTAGCCCCTTATTCCCAATGTGTCCCATCCTCCTATGCCATAGATCTGATCTATCATCATTGATTGAAACCAATCCTGAATCTTTGGCATGTAAAGCTTCACCTTGAAGGTAATACAACCCATTCCTCTTGGGACCTTTCATAACTACTAGAGAACCTTTAAGAATCTTTAAAGTACCAAAATCAGATTTGAACATACAGCCCTCATCTTCAAGAACACCTAAGGAAACTAGATTTCTCTTAAGGTTTGGGACATACCTAACACCAAGAAGTGGTCGGACAATGCCATCATGCATCCTAATAGCAATGTCACCTATTCCTTCAACTGTTTGAGAATTGTTGTCCACCATGTATACTTTCTTAGGTTCAATTTCTCTATAGTTATAAAACCAAGACCTCACAGGACACAAATGAAAGGTGGCACCTGAGTCTAATATCCACTCATGGTCAATCTCACCATCAGACACGGTCATAACATGTAAACCATCTAGGGCATCCCCAACAGCAGCAACATTTTGATTTTCATTCTGCTGTTGCTTCGATTTTCTCTTAAGCTCATAGCAATCTTTCTTGAAATATCCTAACTTCCCACAATGGTAACATTTCTTATTGCCTTTATCCCTAGACTTAGACTACCCTTAGATTTTCCTCTGCTTCCCTTCTTACCCTGGTAGTTGTTCTCTTCTCTCATTTCATTTCTCCCTCAAATAAACAAACTCTCCTCCCTAGTGCTTCCCCTAGACTCCTTTTTGACTTTTAAGTCCTTTGATCTCAAAGCATCTATCACAATAGCTTGAGTCAAAACATCTCTAGCATACTTAATCGCATTCCTAACATCTCTATAAGAATCAGGAAGAGAATTCAAAAGTATAACAGCTAGATCCTCATTGTCAAATTTCTTATCATTGTGGGCCAAACTTTTGACAATTTTGCTAAAATCACTCAGATTGGATTCAAGATCCTTCCCCGAGTCCATTTTAAAATTGAAAAGTTTTTCTAGCAAATAAATCCTATTTGGCAAAGTTTTTGTCAAAAATAACTTGTCAAGAGCTTCCCACAATTTTCTAGCAGTCTTAGCATCATCAACTTGTCTAACAATATTATCAGATAAGTGTAATATTATAGAACTGTATGCAATTTCATTCATCTCCTCAATTTGATCAGGTTTAGCTTTTAATGCATCAGAAAAATTTTCTGGATCATCAAGGGCTTTAGAAACCCATTGTTGAACCAGAATAGCTCTCATTTTTTGTTTCCAAATTGAATAATCACCATTTCCATCGAATTGTGATAATTCAACCCTAGAACCCATGGATGGAAAATCATCCATGAATGAGAATTTTTGAAAAAGTTTTATAAAAAACTTACTCACACAGATGCAAACACAGAACACAACCCTTTTTCCAAATTACTAACTAAGATGACATGCAAACACAGATTATCAACACACAAGACAATAAAACAACAAATTATACTAAGGAGTTATAGGCTCTAGCCACCTAGTTTGTTTTAACCTCAATTAAAATTAACAAAGTATAAAATTAAAAGAGGGGGTTTAAGAAATTCAAATTCAGCGGACAAATCTGTTGTCCGTATTTATAGGAGAGACGAAATGAATTTCTTTGAGTTCCAAGGCACTACTAGAACAACCAATAAGCTGCACTGTTGTTCCACCAACAAAGTAATACCACCAGAAGGTCAGAAATAGCTAGTAAACAATCTGCTCCAGAAACTTCCGCCGAAAAATGCTGGCCGCGCTCCCACGCGCCGCCTGAAGTTACTGCACGCACTGTCGCCGAAGTCCAAACGCCGATGTCTGACCACCAGGTTGTGCGCCACAGTCAGAGGAGTTGTTTGCCGCAAACCACGCTCGGATAGGAGGTGTCACGCGCCCGCACGCGCCGGAGGAAGAAGCTGCCAGCCGGATTTTTTCGCGCCACCGCCGGAGACTTCACGCGCCGCACGCGCCAGTGGGCTTTGTTCGCCTCGTCGCCATGAACCCAGATATGGTCTCAGAATTTCTGGAAGATGAGTGGTTTGGCCGGAATCTTGATTTGAAGTCTCGGGTAATTTTGAATCTTCGCGAATCCGGTTCCACTTTTCGACCCACCAACTTTTTCTTGATTTTTCACACCCCTAGATCAATGTTCTAGGCTCTGATACCATTTGTTGAGATTGAAAAACAATTACAAGTATTACAATCTCGATTTAACATGAAAAAAATACAAGAAAAATAAGTCTTTGTTGCTCATTCGTTCTTGGTTAAACTTGTGGGCTCAGATTCTTGCCACAAGGAACATTGCAATGCAACCAAGGGAACGGCAATCGGATGTTCACCAACCAAACCCACCGGAGATGACTAAGAATTTTAAACACTCAGTCCAATCTCACTTTTGAGAACAGAATGAAAAGACGGCTCCTCACTTTTCTTCTCTCTATGTTCTGACCTAGATGAAAGACAATGATGGTACTTATATAAAATCCTAAAATGATCTCAACCATCCATTACATCTAACGGTCCACACAAGACACACCATATTGCCTAATAGAATTGGGCCAAGTGGATTTAGTGACCCACATTCTCACACAAGAGGTTCAACATTTAAAAAAAAAACAAAGGTAGAGCTTAAGAATGGATCTTGAGCTGACTCAGTACTCACGGGCATCATCATATAGCCATGGTAAAAACCACCACCCCAATCAATTAACATAAATAATGCATCATATTAAGAAGCAGTAAGATTATAAGCTGCAAACCCAACAACGATATAGCCAGAATCCTTGGGACAACTCAAGAACCCAAAGTGAGAATCAAACCGTGGTCTGGTCGGGGATGGCTAAGCACCACTGGTTATGGATCGTGCCCAGCCATGGTTTTGACCCCGCATGCCAAATACACTAGTCGTGTCTGAGCCAGCCTATCATATTAGTCTACTTGAGTCGCGACATCCCTTCTACAGTTTTGTATAAATAGAGTTAATACAAAGGCTAGACATTCATGCCATATAAGTGTTGGAGCGGATAAAAACTTCTTATAGCAAAATATGCAGGACTCATAATACAGACACAGGTAGAATTTAGTACAAAGAAATTGCTACCCAAAGAACAATACAGAAACAAAAACAAATAAACAAGAAATGAAGGCAAAATGTTACAATAAGATCTTATTTTGTAGCTTCCAGAAATTCTACGAACAAAGTCATATCTATGGCAACAATCGCCCTCTAAGAAAGTGCCAAGGCCCGGTTCCGGTTCCCATCCTGCAAATAGAAAACCATAAGTTTAAGGCCAATTTGAAGTTCTGAATGTAATATCTGCTATTTCAGTACAATTTTCTGATTGTTTATTTGCACGCCATGTTAGAGAAATTACCTCCAAACACCAGCAAATGCTCTCAATCCCATATAAATTGTTAAAGCAAACCATATTCCAATGAAACCATTAGTTTGGGAGAGGAAAAACAGGAATCCAATGCTTACTGCAGACACTAGAATCTGAAAATGGAAGTTTATAATTAATCAACAAACTAAGCCATTTTTCTAATAAATTTGGTTCCGTTATATGAATCTTTTTCCAGCCGCCCCGTTAGGTTCATTATCAAATCTAGATGAAGATCTAAATCAAATAGATTCTTAACAACTATCACATATTCTACTGAGAAGGCTTCACTCTATGCAGACAAGAGGTGAAAATTTTACCATGGAGTATGCAGAATATGCGAAATCAGATGCTCCAAAGTTAACACCATCAAAAACAAACGCCAATGAATTTATTGGCTGTGTAGCTGCAACAAACTGATGATAAAGCAGAGGTTAAAATACGAAAATGTAAGCACTATATATAATTTCAGCCAGTGTATGAGGAGATACCGGGATGCCTATAGATATCATGTGAATAACGCTCTTGTCCTTCGAAAATATTCCGGATCCAAATTGCAAACCAAGTCCCACAAAAAGAGCAAGTCCAAGTCCCAGTACAAATCCCATCTGCGAGAGAGGGGATACATCTCAGTGTAGCTAAATTTTATGTCTTCTTCAAGAAACTAAATGTAAAAGGAGGATCTTTCACTAGTTTTACAGGCAACAAGAACTTTCATGTTGTGCTAATGAAGTTTGATCGGTGCGCATTACATTTTTTAAAAAGTTTACTATTATCCTTTTCTTAAGAATCAATGGGAGAATGGAGAATTGCTCGGAAACTCCACTATCTGTTGTATGTCAAGCAATAAGTGGAGTAACTGTCGATGCAACAGAAAAGCAAGACTATATCCCAATAAAGCATTAACGAAGCTTGTCGCGATAATCTTTGCAAGAAAAGGTCATTTTTCTCACTGAAAATTTGGAAGATTACTCTCTTTCCCTCGAGCATTTTACAAATCTTGATCAGCCAGTACAATAATCTCTACAAAACGGAGGAGATAATAAGCTATTTGGATGAAATCTACCTGTAGTACTCTGGCTGCAGCGGCCGATGCTTTCTGATAGTCCTTCTCAGCAAATGCACATGCAAGGATAGCCTGGAACATTGGTAAACAGATAAAGGCTGGTAGAATCAACCAACTACACTAAAAAAGCTAACAATGCTACTTGGATTGATTTTTGTTAATGGATGAAAAGCTGATGAAACTCAACTTCGATATCAAAGACTCGTAACAAGGTTTGAGTCTTCAAGAAAATATCAATGTTTGAAGATTATGATTTCTAACTCCGCATCTGTTTTCTACAGTCGGTTCCAAAGAGGAGGGTTGTGATAGGTTGAGCCAACGTAAAACTGTCAAATTTTACGACACAAATCCCAATTTCTTTTTGACTGTTTGAAAAGAATAGCTTCAATATATGGGTTTTCATCCAACTACTAGTAATCTGAAGCTTAAAGACTAGAATTTTGTTTTGAAAGTTTACAATGAGAAGAGGAAGTGTAGGCACTCCACCTTCATGAAAACCATAATTGTTCTTATTTCTGCAGAGAAACGACTGACACGAAGTAGTTTCTCTTGATGTCATAAGTTTATTAAACTGATTTAGAGCCTACCCTGAATTTGTCCGTTTGCCTTCAAATTTTTTCTTCTTTAAATGATTCAATTTGGAGACAAAAGATTCAGTAATTTCTAAAAAAAGTTATTACCTGTCCCGCAACAGCCAAACCATCAGCAAGAAGTGATGATGTCATCCAGACCTGTAAGCATATCTGAAAGGCAGCCATAGGTGTTGGACCTAGCCTTGCAGCCATTGATGCAGCCAAAGTTACACAGATAGTCGCAGCTATAACTCTTGCTAGTAACAAAAAACCTGTGTCCAATCACATAACAAAATATCAATGGAGTATATTCAACTGAAGAGATTAAAAACATTATTTAAGTGGCTAACCATTCTTGAGGAATCTACTGAACTGCAAATCACCAAGACTTGGAGGTAATAGATTAACTTGTTTCATCAATTTGCATAAGAGAATCACAGAGATCAAGTACCTACAAAAACCAGTTTTCACGTGAGGAAACTTTTATATTAAAGGTGCCATGAACAAGCAACAATATGCTATCGGAGGAACTGTGAGATTGCAAGACAATACTACATAAAATAACACACAAGATTTCAACTTGTTTTTATCCCCAAGTCCTATTTAGTGATGAAGAGTCTATCGTACTAAACATGTCAAGAGTCTAATGGATAGAGTATGGATACAAAACTTACTGAGAAAGGACATGAGCAATGGCTGCACCGCTCACACCCATACGGCACGTAAATATAAGAATTGGGTCCAAAATTATGTTTGCCAAATCTCCTGCAACTATTAGCAAAACTACAATAAGATCGGGTATCTGAAGTTCTGAGGATAAATTTAAATTTTTTTTCTATAATTATATGTAAATAAGAACTTAAAGTTGCTTTACTATGTATTTGGAAGAGGGTAATTAGCAAAGGATAATCCATTTTTCACTTGTCCTGGCAAGATTTGGCCATATTAATCAGAAGATTATAGTATTAAGGTTTCTTGTGGAATTTCTTGGGAGAAATGACAGATATAAAATCAAGGGATTCAAATATTTCACTAAAAAAAGATTCAAATGGTCATTCGCATTGCTTAATGTGAAAAAATTTCTTATTTTGAATGAAAACAATAAAGAAAGAATGTACAAACAAATAAAAAGAAGGAAAAGAAGTACACTTCAAGAGTAACTGCCTTACCAGTGGCAAAAAGAGGAGTTTTAGTGTCCTTGAAACCTCGAAAAACTCCTTGCATAGCCAAAGAAAGAAGAACAGCTGGAGCTCCAAGTGATCTTAGTGTCAAATACTTATGTGCCGGGGCTAGCATAGGAGATCCCTATATCACCATTTCAAGAGGTGTATTAATTAAAGAACATATGAATACTCTGTGCAGGGAAATGGTTATTATTTCACTTACCAATGCATGATGAAAAGGTACTATGAAAACAAAAAAGATGGACAAACAGGAAAGTCACAGTTTTGTGCTTGTACCTTCCTTAAAATGTCAGAGAGAGAGAGACTAATGACAAACTTGAATATTAAGATACCATCTGTTGATACTTACAGATTTTACACCCATGACACCCAAGAATGGTTTTGCTAGAAATATGAGGAATATGGTCTGAAGGAGTCCAAGCACACCACCAACAAGTAGTGCAGTCGATGCAGAAGGGATATGTCTGCGCTCACTCCTGAGTTTGCCTTTCTTTGGATTGCTGCTGCTGATATCTGGAGACTTACATGTAGTAGTTTTGAAATCTGTTGAAGAAAAAATGCCGATTATCTTAGAGAAACTCTAACCTATAGAGAACATTAGCAAATTACTTGAAGTGTTGGCAGTATTCAAAACACAGACGTAGTTAATTTCTAGGTAAGCTCTCTTGGCACATACCATCTTCTGCAGCTGACTCTTTTGTTTCATCATTTTCTGCTGAACCCTTCTCTAAGTTTTCGAGCATGTCATCTTCCAGCACCAGCTCGTCCATTTCTTTGCTCTTGGAAGCACCTTTCTCTGAGTTATCATTTTTTTGTTGTTGATCACTAATTCTTTTAATCGTGTCTTCCTCAGCAACGAAAGAAGTTGTGATACTAACAAGTGGGAATATGGTAACCTTAGAGGCTTGATTAAAAATAGCAATGGCAACTCCTACAGCAGCTATTTCCACCGGACCTGTGCAAATAACAGAAACTAAATGCTCAAAGAAACAAATTTGGACGAGCAATTGAGCATGTTTGGTTCTCAGTATTAGACAACTTATAACAAAAAAGATTATTTTTTCCTTTTTGTTCTTAAGTGTTGTTCAGACTTCAGAGCATTTACTTGATTCACCATATAAATCCTGTACGAAATTACTTCGCAAAATTGTTAGAAGAAAAAGAAGAGAACAAAGATGATGAAAAACAATTGATGAATTCTCATATTAGACGGCCAAATTAGATATACATGAAATGAAACCATAACATTTGTTATCCAAATACATGCTGTTATACTGATGAATGAAGGTGATCCTGTTGGTACTTTTAATTTAGACCATCACGAGTGATAATATTGAACAGAATTAGATGGTGGAAACTATATATGGCTCGTTTGGTAAGGTAGATCGTATAACACTGTGGACAGTATTAAGAAAAGAAAAAAAAAAATGAAGCTAAAACTTGAACTACCAAGTTGTCAGTTCCTCCCTAGTACAACGTATTGAACATGTCCATATAGGTGATGATTTTCTTTTACAAAATTTTACAAAGGCAATAAAAGCATACTCCATTGACAAAATGATTTACTTCAAGGATACAGGGAATTCAAAAATAGACAAGAAGGCATACCTAAATGGCCAATGAATGCTGTATCAATTAAAGAAGCAATAGGATCAGCAGCTAATGCCAGAGCTGCGGGGAATGCAATGCGTAGTATTTCCAACCCAAGATCATCCCTTTTGAAAACATATCTGCACCCAACAGAAGACGAAATATTAAAACAAAACAAGAAATTATATCTTCTGATAAAGTGTGACTTTAAGCAGATATATAAAGTTTGGTTAGCCTGAGTAATACATGTTCAAAGTAAGAAATAGCAGTATTCATTTACCTAGCATCTTTAAAGAAAACAAAGAGAGGCATTGTCCACTTTCTCTCAGAAGGCGGCATATCAGCATCCTCAGCCATGGTTATAAGAAGCTAGACAGATTCAAAGCACGGATGACTTCAGGAGGCTGGATGGAGCACTCGAAGTGTAACTGTTCCCAACCAACAAAATATTACACCCCAAAATTTTCAATTTTTCTCATTCAAGACTTGCTTTCTGCAGCCTGAGTACATAGCCTGGAAGATGCAAGACAAGCGAGCTTTCTGATTAGTTGGGATGAACTTGAGAAATAAGAAGGATAAAGAAATTATGCTTGTGAAATTTAAACCTTACAAGCTAGCAACATACATAGGGTTGCATATATAACAACGATGGAAACCTTCCTTAGTCTAAGGACCGAGGTGAGTAATCTAGACAAGATTTTAGTTTCTTTTTTTCCTTAATACAGTCCAATGTTTTCCAGTTTATCTTACCATAAATGACATTGTTGTACATGATAACATATCAGATAGATCTCGATAAAAACCTTTTTAACTTAAAAACTACCAATTGGAGTTGAAAAGTTGTATTCCCTAACAAAGGAAAAATGAGATAAAAAACCCAACAAATCTTTCATTTAACATAATAAATTTACCATTAGCTCTGAATGATTCACTTCAAGAACTCACAAAAAAAACACAAACATTGGCAAAAGGATTGCATAATTAAGCAAGAAATCTAGTCTATTTAAGCATTGTGAATGAGGATAAAAAGGTTGTTAAACCAAACTCCAAAAAGTAACATGAGTCAGGAATTACATAAACCTTCCTCAGTTCTACATTCCCCTGATAATCTTCTAAAAAAGGCTTTGACCAAAGTGCTTAAACCTTTTGTGACCACAAAGATTCCTCCAGTTACTCCACAGTTAAGCCTTAAACCCCTAAATTTGTTTTAAAGCTACTGACAAATGCATAAAATTGTTGAGGGAAAAAAAAAACATTATAGTATCTAAGTAAATCCGATATCTATTTGTAAAAATTGTGCACGCAAAAATCTGCACTTTAAAGTAAATATGTTGGCAAAAGAAGCATAGTTTCACTTCATTTTTCATTCTTCGTTTGATTGAATATTAAACAAAATGAAACTTAAATATTCACTACAAGTTAAGGTTTGTAGATGTACCTGCGCGCGATGCTTCTTGACTGGTTAAACCCAGTTACAAGAAACCAAAAATTAATTGAACACAACTTTATTTAATTATTATGGAGACTACTTTCGTGGAAAAGTGACAGGTATAGTCAACATCTCCACATGTGTCCTACTTTCACATTGGATCCATCGAAAATACACGTCTGTAAGCAGAATGAAAATTATACGTGCCACAGGCACAGAACATTTGCAAATCTTTGATAAAATTACTTATTTTCAACTGGTAAGTATGTTTGGCAAAGCGTACACCGGTGATTATGGTTGCATTGTACCTCCATTTATTTTCTACTAAGTAAGATAAATAGTTTAATGACATTGAGAATTATAAGAAAAGACATTCATGTTTAGTCATATACTCATATTCAATGTATTCAGTACTGAATATATCTAAATTAGTATTTGATGCATAGAATTTCATAGCTCAGCGCATGCAAAAAAGTTGTGACTTTTGAAGCATACTAAGTAATTAATGAACTTTGAGATGGACCAACAAAAAGGACTTTTGAAGCATACAAAGATGTTTTAGGTATTAAATTTTCCATCTTGCTCAAATACTAAACTTCAACATCTTTATAAGAATTCTCCCACATCTATTTATCGTTTCATTCGAGAAAAGCCATCTTTTCTCACTGTGCATGTGTGTAGCTCGTCTAGGTGTTTGTAATGAAGTGTGTGAATTTCCCTTTCTGAACACACTTTTTCATGCTAGTAAATAGACAAGAAATAAAATAAAGGGTTAGAACAAACTTTTCATGACATTCGATTCACAACAATTCTTAGCCTACGTAGAGATTCCACGTAGTGTACATGTATAGTTGCACCCATAGAAGATCATATAATAGCATATATGAATATATTCTTCATGTCTCTTAAGAAAAAGATTGGAACAAATAAAGGAGGAGGAGAGCAATAAAATTGCTCAACACGCAATAACGAAAACGTTCAAACAAATATTATACTGCAAGCGTGTCATAAAAGAAAACGAAAGAAGTAACATGCATTTTCATGAAAGCTAGAGAAGCTTAACAAAGTACTACTCACCTTCTCAAGCATAGTGTGTAGTTAGAGAGCTCTCACTAATTCTTGGCAATTGGCACTACACTAAACATTCATGCCTTTAAATACTCTTTCGTTCACTCCCTTTCCCTCTCCCAATCAATAAGAAATTGACACTAGAGTGAAGGTTTAAGCACTTAACTTTCCATCTAATTTTCTAGTTTATATAAGTAATGCACAATGACAAAGATGTATGTGAAGTATTAACAAATAGAATGCTTTTTGTTTTTCATAGTTGTGTACTTGTGTTACTTCACTCTTAAAGACTAAGTCGAGATGGTTATATATTAAAAAAAGAATGATCTAATGCTCCCATGTGGGCATTATAAGGTGCCCACATGCTGATAAGGTGCCCACATGCTGATGTGGCAGCATGTGGGCACTTGATGATAAAATGCACTTTATCATCAAGTGTCCACATGCTGCCACATCAGCATGTGGGCACCTTATAATGCCCACATGGGGGGTAGGAGATCACCCTTGTATATTAAAACATAATATGATTTAAGAATAGAGAAATGTGACGAATTTTGTTAACTATCTTGTTTAAATTGAATTTAATGTACCAAATATATCATTGTAAATTCAAGCTTGAATTCTATCTCATGCATCGTGACGGTGTCGACATCGTCACCCCATTTAGAAAATAGTTATAATTTCATCGAAATTCAAGCCCCTACTTGTAAATGCCCTAAAAGTGGAATCACATCACTCGTGTCAGCTAATAATATTATATGTTGGACAAGTACATGTAGTTTTGTTATTCTTAGTGCCTAGTGGTCTTAACTTGAGGGATTCTAATTGGTTGTGTTAGAACCTTTGCAAAATATGGGGCACGTAGGAATCCCAACAATCCATGTCGCTGGTCCCGACAAAATTACCTAATTTTTTTTCACATCGAACATATATCTAGATTGTATTGTGTATTTGGCACACCGTACTAAATCAGATAAATAGAAAATTTATTCTATCCCGTATTTAAAGAAATAATACCCTCCATTCATTAGTCACACTCGATTAAAATAATCCCCCAATAAAATATATTTAGGCAGAATTATTTATTTTTATCCACATGCGGTATTGCAGTGTATGAAGAGTGACAATGAGTTGAGCCAACCCGGCTCGACTCGTGTCCACACGGCCCGAGCTCGGCTAGTGACCCAAAAGGAGGCTTGTTTAAGCCAAGTCACAAAAGTGATCGTTTGGCCCACGAGCCACAGGCCGACTCGTGGGTTTTACTAGTCGAGATTGTCGACCGGCCATGGGCCGAGTTAAGAGAGCTGAGCTGGCGAGTTCATGAGCCGTTCAAACCGTTTGCTATCCCTACTTAGTGTATCAAATGATCCACTCTAATTCTATATAATATATCAAACATCTTCGCTTACACTCACACTTACACTTACTTATGTGCCAGTAGGATTTAGGAGTAAAACATTTGACCAAAACATTATTTTGAATTTTCTTTTCATTATTTCATTCTGCCGCATAAGCAAGTATAAGTGTGAGTGTGAGTGAAGATGTACAAATAGCATTACTCATTGATTAGGGAAAATATTTTAATCCGGTGAAACTAAAAGAGGATAAGCTATCCAAATTTATTTTAATCTGAGTACAATATTTCCGAAACGGACCGTGCATGCAAATGACTGCTAGCTGTATTTACCTAATAAAGCTAGTTTATGGATCTTGAAATACAGGGCCAATGGAATTAATTCCCTGTGTTCTGTGAGCATCAGCATATATAATATATATAATTACTATAATTCCACTTGATAACTGATGTAAATTATCACACTAATAGACTAAACAAAGTGAGTTTCTCATTGTGTGAGGTGTGAGAGGGAGGTGTTGCCACTGTGTATTGAACTTATCATGAGTGACAAATCTTAATATAAAATTAGAAGAAAGATCCCATGAACCAACCAATATTGATGAATTTGGAGGACTAAAATATGGCAAGTTTTAATGTTGTGATAACTTATTTTACTCTTATGATTTACTTTGATTATGATGGAATATATATGGATCTAATAATTTGTTCATTATGTTATGCTTTTTAACGTGTTTATGTTCCGTATTATTTAAGATAATATTTAAACGATATACATGTAAACTTATTCAACAGTTAAAACTTTTAGATAGTTCAACGTATTATCAGAACAGACAAAAATCCTAAGTTCAAATTTTACCGCCACTCATTTAAATAAATTGTGCATGATGTACGAATAAAACTCTATTTATTTAGTTGTATTAGCTATAACATTTATAATCTACACTATAATTATATTCACACCACAATTTTTATTAGTTATAACATATATAATTTATACTGTAATTATATTCACATTATAATTTTTATTTATTATACCATATTTTAATTGCAATAAAAGTTTTCGATCTTTGTTCATTATCGTATTTATGTCCCCCTCGCAACTTAATCTTTAACCTTCAATTAATTAACATATTTTTTCTCTGATACCGATTTAGGTCCAAATATCATGTTAGTGTGCTTTAAAATAAAGAATAAATATTTTGTCGAACTTTTATTTTTGTTTTTGTTTTTTTTTTTTTTGCTTATTTAAAATATAAGGGATATAAAAAATATTTTTTTGGGTAGGAAACCATCATCAAAATAGAAGATTGATGATAAGAATGCGATTGAAACAAAAAAGTTAAAAACACGAGCGCGACATTGAGCCAAAGTTGAGACCTCTATTGCAATGTACAATAAACAAAAATTGTGTGAATATAATTACTTTAATCTATAATCTATAACATATAAAAGTGTGGGAATAAGAGAAATATTTTTTGACGATAAAGTCCTCACTATTAGATTATAATTTATGATTTGTCCTTCCATTAGTATTATAATAATAATTTTTAATCATAATTATCCAATATGTATTCCCACTCTAAAAAAATAATAAAATAGTTATTTAAATAATTTAACAACAACAATAATTTCAGCAAAAATAATAATTACAAAAATAATGTTTAAATCATTTTTCTGCAAATAATAATCACTTAAATAAAGTTTAGCAATTATTTATGAAATAAAAAATGAACCTCCTCTTTTTTTTTTTTTTTTTTTTTTATGACTCAAGTATTCAAACTTCGTCTGAATAATACTGAGGAATGGTGGTCTTCCCCCCTGGTTCGCTACCCAAGTAAATCCGAATACGATCACAGGTTATACATACTTGAACTGGACATTCGACAGTTCTCTTCTCTGTGGACCTCTGCCTTTCAACATTCATTTTTTTTTGTTTTTTAAATGTTGTCTTCCAGCTACTGCGGGGATTCGAACATTCGATACTCCATAGATAACCCTCCTGCTTTACTATGCCATGCCCTTGGAGGCAAAAAAAAAGAAAAAAAGAACCTTCTCTTACATTGGCAGTCTTGTGCTTATAATAATATTTTTTGATTAATTATTTATATTCATCAATGACATAGTTTTAATTGGTGAGAATAAAAATATTTTCTATCAAAGTTTTTTTTTTTTTTTTTTTACTTAATAAGTTTTGAATGAGATTGAATTTTCACAAATTTTGCTTGAACTATTATTATTTAAAATTTCAACAACACAAAAAAATTCACAACAATATTACCAAACTACGTACGCACGTGTTCTTAGCCCAATTTTATTTTGTGTGTGTGTGTGTGTGTGTGTGTGTATAGTGAGTCTCGACTCTCTCATGTTATTTTTTTTCTCTCGATTTCATAACAATATCTAAATTGTCCAAAGTTATTTTCATAAATCAACTCCTCCCGTAAGTATACTTGTGAATTTTCACCATATATGTCTCAGTACAATATTTCGATGATATGTTCAAGTCATCTTTCATATTATTTATAAATTTTTTTGACTTACTAGAAATTCAGAATCCTAATTGTTCTAGAACTCATAACAAGCCATGAGTATTCATAACAAAGCACATACCAAAACAATGTAACATTTCTTAATGATTTTTCAATTTGTGCAAGAGCTTTTCTTAGTGGGTCGGTTTGAACCTCTGTGTTGTACGTAAATGTCGAATTTTTTTGCCACGATCATATGATAAGTGCATAAAGTAACACGAATATAAATAATACTTAGTAAAAGTAACACATAGTGAGACTGTGAGATGGTGCCATCTCCATATAAGACACACAACTTATGTATATTCTAATTACAATTGTTGCATTGCACACTTAATCTTATGTATATTCTAATTACAATTGTTGCATTGTACACTAAATCAGTATCTTTAATTTCTACCCTCTCAATAGCTATGTGCTCAATTTCAGTGCACCTCCTTTTTCATTTGGAATCTTGTCCTTCCCTTTTTAAGGATATAAAAATCAGTAATATTTTAATAATACACATTTTATTAATAAATTACATTGATTTTCCAATTTTAAAAAACAAGTAATTCGTTGTAAAATAGTGGGATCGTGGAATGTCTTTTTTTTTCTAGGTTTTTCATGAAATTTTGGCGATCATTATACGTTATAAACACCTAATCTACTTTCATAGAATGTTTTTCCGCGCTGATTTTTATATATTTGAAGAACATATATTCTTAGACTGATTTTCTACATTATGATCTTAAGACTTGTAAGGTGTAAATTCAGAGCTTTCTTATTGTATTATATATCGTAATCGAGAAAGCATCAGTTGGTTATTGCTATCCCCTCTTGGGGAAAAATTCTTTTGATATTGTAGGTGACATGTTACGGAGGGATTGTTTCGCTTTTGTAGACTAGTCCGATCTCTTGCTCTTGTGCGTATTTCGCTTTAGGGGTTGGATTTGTGATGAAATGTCCATGACTAATTTTGTTCACATCCATTTCAAAGTTTCGATGCTTAAACTTATTTGTCCTTCTGATTGACGAAATCTTCGAAATAGAAAGGTCTTGAGACGGAAGATTGGACTTGGAAATAAAACTCATCACGAAACCTCTGATTAGGTCACAAACAACAACATAATAAATTAATTACAAATAATTCGTCACTATTTAGAAAATAATTCTAATTAACAATGTTTGTTTAAATATTACTTGAAATTAAAGTATTGTGCGTGTGGCATCCACAAGCAAAGAATGTGTAAAGTTGCGTCCACAAAATTCGTAGTGGCCTTTGCAGATAGGCCACTCAGTGCAAACCACCATTTTGGCTTATTCTATCATTACTTGAACATATATTTTTTAATACCATTATTTTATTAAATGTTTTTAAATTAATTATGAAAACTCCAAAATTATAATTTTTATATGTCTGAATTTGGTAAATTTGTTGATGATATTTAACTGAAATAATAAAAGTGGGCGGGAGCGTGGCAAAGAGTGTATAGACATATTTCGTTTCGATAATTTTTTTTTTTTTATCATATTCACTAAAGTCGTAAGTGTTAAAACAAACGCGTGGTCCTTAACTTCCTCTAGAGAATATAATTAAATTATACTCTTTATTCTACGTTCTTTTTGAAGATAACTTTGAGTGATTTGCGATGAGTTTTTGGATTGAAAGAGAGTGCACGAAACATCATTCAAATGCCAACTAGTATAGAGTCGTGCTTTAAAGTAAAATTCTTTTAAGATCATTTTCTCAACCTTTTAAAACAAAGAACTCGAGCAAAATTCAAAAATACAATGATTATAACATTGAATAGTAAATTCATGATTATAAAAATTTAATTCGAAACCATTGGAAGTATAGTCCAACTTATTTAGATTTTTGACATTTAAATCCAAACCTATCATTTCCTTTAACTTTGGTCCTTAATTAATAAAAAAGGGTCTAAAATACCGTCAAATAAACACGTCTAACATTACATTTAGAGATAACACCGTGCCATGGAGCTTTTTTGACTAACTTTACTAAACATTAAAAAGTGACTCCACTTAACTCTAAAGCACGAGTAATCAAATCAAAACATATATAGATAAAACTTTATATCAACAAATTCTTCATCAAATTGTCTTTTCCTTAAAGACTTTAAAATGATATATACATTCTCCGTGGGTAATAAATATAATTGGTACATATATATCCGATCTATTCTCAAATTTTTGTATCAATCACGAACTCGATTGAATAAAAATAAGAGAAAAGCAATTATGAAATTATGAAAACCAACATGTAACTTTAAGACCATTATATAACAATATATTAATTTTAAATTTTTTTAAATTTTTTTGCAAATTTGTCTCGAGTAGACAATGTGAATTCTCTGTCAGCATCTTTATTTTTAACTTGTGGGACACGAAATATTGAGTTTTCATAGCAAGTGGATTCATTCTAGAAGTTCTTGTCAAAAACATAAGAAAAAGTAAGTTAAAATTTTATTTTTTATACTCTCTAATCGAATTTTTATTTAGTATTATATACTTCATTCGTCTCATAAAGATAGATTTACTTTTCTTATTTATTTGTCTCAAATTGTAGGTCACTTTTATTGTTGATAGTATAGTTAATTTCTTAATTTTCCATTATGTCTTCTAATTTTATATGTCTTGTTATCAACAAATAATGAACTATCATTATATTAAGGGAAATTGGTGCAAATAGTCTCTAACCGTTGCCTTCAGCCCGAAAAATATCTCCAACGTTTGTTTTTTGGCACAAAAATTCATAACTTATGTGTTTTGGTGCACAATTGGTCTTTATTTCATGAAAAATACAGATATGTCCTTAGTTTTAATTAGAGAAATTGTAATTGAATTCCTAACTTTTGCAAAAGGTGCAAATGGATCCGGTACATTTATTAAATAATATTTAATTTAACATATTAAATATATCACTATAGTCGTGTCAATTAAATTTTTTATAAGATAAAAATATAAAATTATTGTGTTTTAAGTATATGTAATTCTTATGTGATGTAAAAATTTTGAATAAAAATTAAGTTAAAATAAATAACAAAATGACATATATAAATAAAAAATTAATTTACACATTATATGTTCTTTATTTTTGAACGATAATAAAACGATAAATTAAAATATAAAGAATATAGTTGGAGTTCTAATATTTATAATTAATAAACGAATAGCTCGATTAAATAATGGTATTTGAGCATCAAGTTTGTGTCAATTTTTTTTTATGTTGTAACGATAAAATGAAAGTTTAAATTTTAAATAATATAATTACTCAATAAATTAAAAAAAATTATTTAACATGTTTGTTAATAATTATTTTTAGTTATATTATAATAGTTCATAAAATATTAAAAAAAAAATTGTATATTATCAATTTAAATCATAAAGTGTTAATTTTTTTTTAAAAAAAAAAACTCGTTAGTTTCGGTTAATTTTTTATAAAAAAAATAAAAGTATGTGACTCATTTGCACTTTTTGCAAAGATTAGAAATCCAATTACAATTTTTTCTAATTAAAATTAAGAGCATATTTGTCTTTTTTATCAAATAAGGACCAATTACGTACCAAAACACATAGGTTAGGGACTTCTGTGCTAAAAAACAAATGTTATGGACCATTTACGCACTGAAGTCAAAGGTTAGGGATTATTTACGCCAATTTCTCTTATATTAATTGTAGGAATATATTAAGAAAAATATAAGTATTGAAGTAGATTCTTATTTTTTATCAATCAAAACCTATTTCCAAACTATAAAAGCTTCTTCCAAAGCATACAGTTTTTTGGATGTAGATGATGATATCTATACAAACGGTATGGTACAATGAAATAAATCCATACTAAAGTCTCAATCAATCCCTGCCACTATCCACGCCAGGAGATTAAGAACACATCAAAACATATTTGATAAAAAAAAATATCAAAACATATTTGTTGGTACGTGTCGATCTATTACACTTACGTCGTAGAGAGATGCTACGCTAGAAGAGATAAATTGTTCGTTGAGTTGATAACACTAACTAGGCACGCGTAAGATACATGTATTAAACCTAGACATTGGTTAAGATTGATAACTTTTTCAGACATATACAAGATATTTGAGTCTTTGAAAAATTAAGATTGATGAATGATAAGCTAATAAATTTGACAGCACTAGTCATATCTTTTGGGGTTGATGAAAACACCATCATGGGGCACTCAAACCCAGTGGCTGAAGCTGATTTCCACAAAACTCACGTGCTTTGTACGAAATAATCCGTAATTTTATGTTGATGCATGTTTGTTAATATTTATAAGTTAATCAAATATCATTTTTATTTATATATTTTGTAGAATCAACAATTTTTATCTATTTTTTATCTACACATTCTGTATGATATATTGTTTATAATGTACAAAATTTTTTATGACACATACTAAATTAAGGATATCTTTAATCAACATTTTTATAGATTTTTATAAAATTTGATGAATTGTGTGATTAAAAAATTGATAAAAGTCGTAGATTTCATAAAATATGTAATTAAAATTATTTATTTATTTTGACCTCAAAATTTTTAACAATTTTTTAATATCATTGACTAATTTACCTCATTAGGCACCATTGAGTGTGAAAATAGCATATTTGAGTTCCCATAATAGTTTACAACTTCATTCATTACAATCTTACTTTTGACTTCGTATAAAATGTTTTACAACTCCAAATCTCTCATAAGTCCATTATTTACCTCATGTTTAACAGTAATGAGACTTTGTTCGCACATTCTCAATAAATTACCAATGTGCTACTCTCTACAAATGGCATCAAAGATAACCCCAAACTTAGTCATGTGAACGCACATGACAGATCTCTAGTTGCAGTCGAACAAAGGTGATGGGTCCTAACTTAGATTGCGATGGACGAAAAAATTCATAGTTGGCTCTTAAGGCGGTAGCCCTAACGCAGTGAAAGAATTGGGTCTTGGTAAAACATGTAATCCTTCCAAATTTGATGAAGAGAGATGAATAGACTATCGCTAGAAAGAGACAAGAAAACATAGTACTTCGTTTGAAGGGAGAATGTTGGAAATGTACGAACAAAACTCCACATCAGTTAAACATGGGGTAAATAATAAACTTATAAGAAATTGAACTACTCCACCTAATGTGTAAAGAGACATTGTTTCCATCAAATAGACATTGTTTAAGAGATCATATAAATAACATGAAAAATACTTTGTTTTAAATGAGATAGTTTAATAAGATATATATGTGAGCATGCCGATGTCACAAGTTCAAGTGCCGTCGCTGCCCATTAATAAAAATTATGTAATTACGTTCAAGTTTTTAATAAAAGAAATAAATCTAAGACGTGCATAAGGGATGTGTTCAAGGCATGATTTAAGAAAAAATATGTGTCATTCTTTAATAACTTAAATATTTAAATAAAATAGTTCAATCGTATCGCATATACATAAATTCGAGTTTGATGTGAAAGAGTGGCTTCCTAATGGGATGAAGAACAAAGCCAAAAACAATATCATCGAACCCTTGAAAGAGGATAGTTGGTAACTCTAAAATTTGAACTTTGAAAGAGTGGCACGTACCATTATTGGACATACTTTAAAATGTGAACTAGATAAAATTATAAAAGAGAGGCATACGATAAAATTTGTTAATTATTATATTTAATTATTTATAGAATCTAATATACAAAACATATAATGTGAGAGCTTACGAAAAACTTTGAAAGAGGGAAAAAGCCATATTCTCAAAGTTTCTTCTAAAACTTCCAAATTTTACAAAGACAAAACCAAAACTTTAAAAAACTTAGGAAATCCTCAAAATCCTCTATGCAATAAAGACAAAATCTAATGCCAGCGAGATCTTACAAAAACATGTTAATGATGTTTAAATTTATGAGTAATCGAATTTCAAAATTGATATTATTAAACAATTACCATCGTGCAAGACAAAAAAAGAAAAAAAGAAAAAGAAAAAGAAAAGAAAAGAAAAGAAAGAGAGACAATCGGATCTAATAATAGAACATCATTGAGATGTATATGCTCAATTTGATGCCTGCTGTCCAGCGGATTGATTTGATGTCAACATTAAAATCTGATGTTTTAAGAGTCGCACTTAACAATAAATATCCTAATCAAGAAAGCAATCACTATCTTAAATTATTGTCAAAATAAGTGATTTAAAAGCAAATATTAACTTAAAAGTAAGTTAAACTTAGTTAAAACTTAGCCAAACATGCTCCTCCCGTAAAATGAAAGGAAACAAATCAAAGGGCTAGGGGTGGGCAAAAAATCCGCCAACCCGATCGACTCAAACCGACTCAGGTCGGTCTTTGAGCAAATTCGGGTCGGTTTTGAGTTGGGTTTTACCCAACTTGAAAACATATCAATTTTTTTATAAAGAAAATTTAAATAAGCTTTAATCTGGGTCGGTTTCGAGTCCGGTTTTTTGAAATTGGGTCGGTTTTCAGTTTGGCTCTTGCCAAAACAAATTTTTACGGTTCGGTTTTGGTTCAGATTGGATCGAAAACCGACCCACACCCATCCCTACAAAGGGCCATAAGAGCAAACCAATTACAATAGAAAATACAATAATTAAATAATATTTAAAAAAAAAATATACATAACATTAGACAAGATTGAATATCATCCTTAACAAATTCTATCGCGTCTCTCTCATATGTAATCTTACTAAATAGTACTAAATACACTTTACATATTTGCTAATTAAATCAGCTTTTAAGCTCAATTTAACAATCTTGAGAGTCAAATCATAAGATCAACAAGTTCAAAAAAATATAAAATGGTCGTTGTACCCTTATAACTACGTTATTATCCTTCAATCACTTTTTCCTCCAGTAGCTCAAATCAATCTGTGCCCGTTTGGTATGGATTATAAACTAGTTTATTTGACTAAAAATGGTCAAAAATATCATACTACAAGACAAAAAAATTTGTCAAATAAACTATTTTTAGTCAAATAAACTATTTTGGTCAAATAAACTAGTTTATAATCCACACCAAACGATCTATTAATCACGTGCGTAATAATTTATTAAACTTGGAGATTATAAGTATCGATATGCTCAATTAACCCAATCCATTACCGTGTTTATGATTTATGTTCTCTAGTAATTTCAATTATTCACCTCGATTGAATTTGAGTTTGACAATAGAACTCCTCTTAAATTTTTACTATAATTGACACGTTATTGATCACGAAAAATAAAAATAAAAAACTGATTAACGAACATAAATTTTATAATAAAAAATGTCTCAAATTCGCAAACAAAAATTTCAGTAAAATAAAGTAAGAAGTGAATTGAGCAAATTGTTGCTGGGGCGGGGACAAGTACGTAATTGCTTCCTCGCTCCATTGTCATTCATACTAAGATGTTCAGATGGTTTCAGTCGAACATGTGATAAAACTCGTCTTTCAACTTACACTCTTCAAAAGTCGAATATCAAGAATAAAATTGAACCAACGAAGGATACTACAAACATATATATTTTTATATTTAATCAAAAATTTAAAGCAAAGAAAAAATGTGTAAAATTGTTATCAAATTTCACCATTAAAGACAATAGTGTCTTTAAGGGAGTCATAGAATGAGGACTCTAATTGTGGGTCTAGTTTCTATTTTATATAAAACTGTAAACACAATTATTAATGAAACTGGTAATTGAGTATTTAGTTTGCAAACATATTGTTTGTCTTAGAAGTGTAGGTTCCAAGAAAACCTATTTATGAATGTCGAGGCTCTCTCAAACAAGTCTATATCTTTAATTAATTTTAATTTTCTTACTAGAAACAAACGTAACACGTCGGGAGACCATTTGGGTCGAAAATGTTGTCAATGAAATGGCTGCTGGTAACCATGGCTTGCATGGACAACGATGAAGATGAATCCATGCACGTGTAATTCCCTTTGTCCTTAACCATTGAATCTGCAGGCTTCCTCATTAGTTCCAAATGCAGTTTTTTGCACAGATGAGATATATATGGATGAACATTATGAGAAAAAGAAAGGGTTAGAGGAATATTATGTGAAGTGGAAGCAAAATACGTTCAAAACATGTCTCTCGCAGTATACCTAGCAGGCTAGCAATGAATCAAAAAGAGCAAAAATAAAAATAAAAAAAATATTGTAAAATCGACTCTAAATTTATTAAAACGTTATTTGTACATCACGTGTCTCATCTTCCAAAGTTAATAGCCTAAACAATCACTATCATCGACAGCGTTACATACCAAGTCCCTGGAAACACTTGTCCCCAATAACAAGATGGGCTATGCGTGGCAAGATACATCACTGTCGGTCGAGAATGACATTAATCCCAATTTCCAAGGATGTCTCAAGTTAACCACATTTTCAAGCAAATTATCTGTTGTCTATCTCTTCCACTGCAATGGCTAACAAATTGGTAGTCTTCTTCTTCAACATTACCAAAGTATTGTTCTACTCACGCCCATATGTGTCCACGTGGCTCAGATGGACCCACTAGTGCTGATATGGCACATAGAAAAGTCAAATCTTGGTCATTTAACCCCCTTGCATGTATAAGATTTGCTGAAGATGGACACTTATGACTTCTCCATATTAAGAGCCTATTTGGTAGCCATTTTAAACTGGAATTTCATTTTTAAGTTTTGACTATAAAATGGCGCAATGTGTAATCCAATACAAATAGTGCTCGTGGCCAAAAATTACTCTTTTTTTGTCTCAATTCACATTGCATTCACAAATGTGTATTATTTGTGGGCCAAGGGTCATTACTGTAATTTTGGTTTACATTACTAATTGTGTCACATTTTACAGTCTTTTTTTAAGGAGTGTTCAAATGAAAAAAATAAAATAAAATAAAATTGTGGTGTTTCCCATATGATTCTTCTCTCATCTTGGGCTCCGTTTTTTATGGATTTTAGAATTTAATTTTTGATTGTCAAATAATAAGAACTAGGTATTTAATAAATTTTTAAAAAATTAATTATATAAAAATTTGTACTATTTCGCAACAAGGACGTGGCGCTTTTCTCCGCCCGAAATCCAAGAAGTTGGCTTTGCCAACACAATATTAGGGCCGTCCTCTTTATTCTACTATGTTTATCTCGGCCCAAGCTGACTTTTTGGGAATAATAGCAGTTTCTCAAATTCTGCTTTTAGATTCTAAAATTATATATCATTAAAATACTTATTTTAACACTAATTAATTAAATTGACTCATTTTCTACTATATAGACTATGATTCTTTTTTAAAAAAAAGATTTAGAAATTTTGAGATTTAATAGATATTATTTTTTTTTCATTGTAAAATAACTATAGTGAATACAGTTTTAAAAAAATATTTGATAATATTACATATTATTAAAAAATTAAAAAATTTACAATACTACAAATGATAAGGATAGTACAAAAGAAATTTATTATAATGAATGTCGATTTTATTAATTACATATCTGCAAAACAATAAATCATTTTTTTTACAAAAAAACTAAAATATTGATTTTTAAATATACAATAATTTTAAAACAAAAATTTACTAAACAATTAATTAATTTTTTCTTCTAAAAATTAAAGATTAATTCTCTAAAAATTACAACAATATCAAACCAAACTTTAGTAAGAATTTACATCTTAACACTAAAGAATATTACTTTTCTAATTCTACCTCTTTATTAACCGTGTGTCAGTGTTTATTAATGAATTGCACCGCAGTTTCTAAAGAGAAACTCCCAAATACAAGAACAACGAGCACAATTTATTGTCGTCTTCTTCTTTCACCGGGTTAGGTGCTTTCTTTCTTTCTTTTTCTCTCTAACGGGAGGTGGGGCTACACTCTACAGGGGGCGGTAGTAAGGTAAAAGTTCGAAAAATTTATCCCTAACTTTTCATTGTGTGATTACTAGTTCTTAACCTTCGAAAGTGAACTTATGAACTCCCAACCTCCTTAAATATATAAATCTAAGTCTCCACGTTAAAATCGTGCACAGCTTTTACACAACTTAAAAGCGATAGACAAAACCGTCAAACCACTTACATTTCTATCAAATTCAACTAAAATGCACTTGCAATTTTAAAATCCACACCACATTGACAGTTTCCATCACGCGGAGACTTAAATTTACAATTTTAAATAATTAAAGACCCATAAACCTCACTTTTAAAGGTTTGAAAAAGACGCGTAACCAAACTATATGAAACATTGAAAAACCCGAAGGTTATTATCAACAGTATTAAAGAAAAAAATATATACAAGCCACAAACTTATCAATTATATTGTTGTTCAATATTGCATACCAAAACTAATTAAACACAAATGCGAACTGGAAAAAAGTGCAACCCGTCCAAATTAACATGGAATAAGGCAAAATAAAGGCCACACTGTAAACACACATATGATACAATTATTGTAGTCTGAAACTCTGAATCAATTCTTGCTTCCAGTAAAACCCACATTCGCGTGGACCTACAGAATCTATGCACGCCACAAGCTTGAGACAAAAAAAAAAATGTACTTGAAAATGCATAATTTCCAATACCACAAACTTGAGTTAGATAATGTAGAAAATATATAATTTCAGAATACAGAGGTACCGATGTGATCATCATGAAACGATGTCTGATTTTGTCTAGGTTCCAACAACGCGAGTAAACAAGAAAAAACAAGTTGCTTTTATTTGAATGCAGCAGGAAAACATTTTAATACGAAACTGGGGCACCCAAGCAGCCCTTAGTTATTTACCCAAATAAAGATGCTGGATTTTGTCCATTTTAGGTCAATCGCAGAGGAAATAACCAGAAAAAGGGAGACTGCACGTAGGCAATATCAACCCATTTTAGGTCTAGATGCTGGATTATTCCAAGTTGACAGGTTCCCGCAGGAATCGCTCCATCTGGCGTGCCCTAGTCTTTATGGACATGTCAAAAACTTTTTGTCCGAATTCCACCACAAGCCCACCAAGAATGTTGGGATCAATCTGCATGCACAGAGGAAAATTAAGAATATTCCGTTCACATCTCAACGAGAAATGGATTCTATCCGTCAAACAATAAACCGTACCTTCTGCTCAACCTTAACCTTCTTCCCCTGACCAATCATATCCTGCAATGTTTCTTTCAGCTCCTTCTCCTCTTCTTGGGGTAGAGGCTGCAGAGACGAGAGAGAGTCTAAAAAAGATAAAATTGCAAGTAAAA
Source organism: Forsythia viridissima (assembly GCA_030279155.1). Lineage (NCBI taxonomy): Eukaryota > Viridiplantae > Streptophyta > Magnoliopsida > Lamiales > Oleaceae > Forsythia > Forsythia viridissima. The sequence goes on along the minus strand of CM059045.1, from coordinate 11,061,495 downwards.
AGTATTGTTGTATTAAACGGAATTTTGTGAATCAGAACACAAGTATTTTTCCCACATAAGCATGAGCGATCCATCTAGTACCAAATAAGATGGGTCGATATGGACTACTTAAACAGTTGGAATAATCTTAACTCAATTAATATGAAATTGAACATTATCTGTGATTATATGCTTATATCAGTTTGTACAAAAATTTAAACAAATATTATATCCTCGAATCTTCTTTCACATATAGGCCCCTAAGCAATAGGGAGGAATGTTCTTGCTTTCTCCGCCAATTTTGGAAATTTTGAAGGGTCTATAGATTCCTCTTAGTTTTCATGTAGGACCGATTTTTGCTATCTTTTTTTCAAAACAGTTTCAAATTTCATAAAACAGAAGTTTGGTTTAACTGTTTCAGGCCCAAAGGGAAAGGAAGAGAAGGAAAGGAATACATTTCTAAATTCCAAATTTGGTTTTGTGACTGAAAAAAAATCTAAATAAAATATATCCATGGTTAACTCAATTTTCTTATCAAATATCCTAATATTAGCCTCTTCACTTTCCATGTAAACAAAGACTGACTTGTCATCTAATATAGAATCCCGTCAAGCTCAAACCAAAAATTCATGCACCAAAACTTATACGACAACGTACATTGACAAGATTTTACATTTTAAAGACACGTCAGTTTCCAAAAATCTCGATTCTAGCATGTTCTGTAACTTAAAATTCTCTTGTGCAAATGATACTAGACCTTCCAATTGTATTTAGAGCTCTATATTTCCTACAGGCTACAGGACAAGTAACTGTATTCAACAGATCAGAGAACAGCAAAAATGAGAAGGGTAGACAGGAAGTTACTGCAAACCCTGCCTGATTGCAAAGAACATTTTGCGATAAATAATTTTTCAGAGGAAAGAAGCAAAAAACTGAAAATGAAAAAGAAATATAAATAGTTCTGATACTTTTTGTAAGATGTGTTTCAGAAGAACTCAAAAGGGGATTATCTTGGAGCAAAGACTGCTTTGCGTGTGAACTTGCAAAGAATAAAAAGAAACACACTTAGTTGACATGATTTCCAGAGCCACCAAAATATAAAACAAAAGAAATGATAGAAAAACAAAGCTTGAACCTCAGCACTTATATTCATGAATTTTGAAAAAAAGAAAAGAAAGCTAAACCCAACAACTAGTTAAAGTTACAGTTCTGGTAGAAGTTCAAAACCTTCCACTATTGACAAAAACATATTTCTTTTACTCTTTTTAAGACGTCCATCCAAGAGGGTTTTTCTCAGAGTTGGCATAAATGATTGACCTTTAAATGCAGAACTGACCTCACTTAGATAGAACAAAAACAAAGGGATTGTTGGGTCTTCCAAAGTCTTAAGTGGATGTGAAATGCCAATTAAAACACCGATAAGATGCATATTGTCCTCAGCTTTTCCAGCAAATGCCACTTTAAAAATAATGCTTCCGCTACTTAGCCAACCTTGTTACACTAAGACCACATAAGCCCATACATTAGCAAGAACTACAGTATAGCCACTTTCTATGCTCAAAAGTAGAATACTACTTAAATGTTCATGATCTGTATTGCATAACCTATTGGCCATAAAAAAAATCTTAGACCACATATAATAATACATTATTACACTCTGTCTTCTCTATGCCAATGAACATTATGAAGAGAACACAAGAAAAAGGAGCTATACCCAGAAAGTTTCAGTTCATGCAATAATGCATTTCGGCAGTAAGTAACTCAAAAGAATTTGCAATCTAAGCAGATGAACTTACAATCACAGATGTTACAATGACTTTAACTTCTCCCTTGTGTGCCATGGTAAGCTCAGAAAATCTCTGTACTACACGTTCTAATTGTGCCAGCCTCCCATATTCAGCTACAACAGCTGGTACAAACAAGAAGAAATGATCAATCATGAATGGCATATATTTAAATAACAGAGCAATAATAACAGTGCAATAATAATAGTGCATCAGAAGTATTAAACATCAATAACCGAAAATGAAACAATTCAAATAGGACTGTGCAAGCAAATATGCAAGGGATGTGTAAAATCTGCAAACATGGAGTATAATAAAAATTATTCACATCATAATTTGCTAGGTGAAACGAGAGATGTCACTTTAACACCATGTAGTTTATGGGTAACTACTAGCATCATAAATAAGCAAATATACTCTTGCTCGCTGAACGCAACCATATGATCTCGTTTTTTATGTTTTTTTTGCCCCCTTGAAAGATGAAAATAAGGAAATGTTCACAAAGGTCAGAAGAATCAGAAAACAAGTATTTAGCTCTTTTCATTATAGGATTTCAGTGACCATTAAAACAAAATGTTTTTAAGTACTTTCAACGTTCGGTAGAACAACGTGAAAATGAGATTTTCAATCCCGTAAATCTTCATGCTCTGAAAGACAACAGTGTAACAGAAAATGCCAAAACCATAAAACACTTGCAGAACACAAATATTCATTTCGCACGTTTTGGTAGTTGAATCAGCATAAACCAACGCCCGAATATTTAATTCCAAAAAGAACTCAAATAACTTGAATCTGTGTGTGAGACAACCAAATCGAAAGCCATCCCATTCAATTCAAAATGTGATGCAACAAGAGCACCGACATCCATTTTACCAATCACTATTAAGCAAGATAGCAATGGGATATTGCATGTTGCAAGGTGGAACCAATCCAGTCCTAAGGTTTGCTCATTAATAACTATATATGAGAGTGGATAAGTGATATGGTTTTCTAGCACAATGCATGCAGTAAGATGCAACTCCTATAAAATAACTAAGTTTTTCGGATACCTGTACCTATTTAAAAGTTCAACCAACAAACCAAAGACATCCTGTGGCAGGTTGAAAGGTACACACGCTCTTAAAACTACAAACCCATGCCAACAAACATTTTCTAAATCAGAATATGGAACATGATATTAATTCATTTTCAGATTTGATAATGCACACTCGTAGGTAACAATAAGCTATTCTTGTACCCAAGAAGTTCTTCGTGATATCTGAGAATTTAGCTTGAGTACTAATTTCATTTACGGCCTTCACTCTGGTAGCAGCAGTTACTGATGAATCCTTCATGAACTGAGAAAATGAAGAACTTCTCTTTGAGGCCTCAACGAGGTCAATAAGCTCGGCTTCAACCTTGTCCAACACATTAGCTTTAACTGCTGCGATGTACAAAGCCGAAGCATAGTTTCCAGACACACCAAACATTGTCACAGGAACCTACAGAATATCAAGACATTAATGTCTACTATATCATAAATGAAGACAAAATTTGAATAATAAAGAAAATTGTAAAAAAATAAATACATAATGAAAGCAAAAAGGTAAATTGAGTGCAGATTCCAGTGGAATAATCATATGGCAAAACAGAAAATTTAGTGAACATAATGACATTGTATCATCAAGAGAGACATGGGAACAAAAAGATTAAACAAGAACTGGTGGGTTACGATGAAGAAACAGACTTCATTTAGAAGTTTCCACTAAATGTGCCAACTGAAAGGGAACCATCATTTTCAAAATTGTAATGTTGCTTCAGCAATTGAAATTGTGAATTCAGAATAAATTTCAAATCCCAAGAAAAGATGCGCACAAATTCGACGTCAGTTTGGCATTCATGAAAAGTAAAGAAGGATCAACAAAAAAATCAAACAAAATTGCCACTGAAGAGTAAGAGAGACAAAATATTGACAGTTAAACAGTACACTCATAACACAAAATGCTTATTATCCGAATTGGACCAAGAGTATTTCTTGATATACTATGGAGAAGTTTCCCATTTCATGACTCTAACAAAATAACGGATACTATGGCATAAATAAAATTTATTGTCTTTCATCATTTTCCTCAAAAAACGAGAAAGATATATCTATCTTCTATAAAACCCATTACTCAAGATTTTTCATATAATTAAAGCAAAATTAATATCGGATGAGTCTCACTAATGAACTTGTATAGACGCAGAAGTTTGGTCATGTTATTTTTCAATTTTCACATTATACGCCAAAACATTTTGTCTCTTAATATAAACGTCAGTAAAATTTCAATAATTTCTACAATAATAACAAACCAAGTCTTATTCCTAATATACTTGTAGTCTGCTATATAATCATTTTTCACCACTTTCCTAGCGCTACATCTGCTGAAAGTTCCTTAGAATAAATTGCAACCACATCAGGCCACCATATTGCTAACACCATCAAGACATATCTTGACCATCAAAGTCGTCCTTCTTGATTTATCCTCAATTGCTAACACCATCACTTGTTGGATACATCCTCACTCTTAGTTTATCCAGTCTAGTATGGTCAAATTTCCATTTTAACATCTTTGTTTCTACTACGTTCATGTATGGGCCTACAAAAGATTACGTTAAACTTTTTGAAAATCAAAGAAGATTATTACCTTAATTTTTTGCTCTGTAGAAGCTGAGGCAGTTGCAAAGTCCCTCGATAACTACAAGAAAATAAAAAAGACTGATGTGTTAATGGTAGCCTACAAATTCAGGTGTATCACAGAATTTAATAAAAAAAAGTCACATTCATCGAAAATTTCAGCTAGTACAAGAGTACTATGTCCTATTTGGGGGAGAACAGCACAGTTGACTCAGCTACTCCCCTACTCACTGAGACAACCCTGCTACTCCTTCTTTTTATGCTTATCAGTGCAGAAACAGAAGCTTTCTTTAATGAAAAGGAACGAGAAGGCAGCTGTAGAGATAGTGTGAACAATGATGCTAAAACCCAAATTTACATGAAGAGGGAATTTTCTGAAGTATCAAAGTAGTCAGAGAAAAATTTTCAAATTGCTGTATTCTGGAAGACAAGATGAAGAATACAATCTCTTCAGTTTTTGTCAAAATAGCCTTCTTTTACGTAAAAGATTTTAAAAAAATGTACATTTTACCCATAATAGAAATAGCCTTCCGTCGGTCAAAGCTGCAGGTCAACTTGACGTGTTGGACCCTCCACTCGACCCGGCAACTTGACAAGCTGACCAAGGGCGAATTTTGAGACGTGGCCTCTACGAGTTGGGCAAGTGGAGAAGAAATTCAATTCATAGTTCTCACTTTTAAAAAACCCTCCATCCCAAACCCTTCCACTTCCCACCGGTTATCTTAATCAATCAACAACTCATTTTAAGTAAAAGAACAAGCAATTACCCTCCTTCTGAATGCAATGAGGTAATACAATAACTCTTCAATTACAAAACTTATTTGGAGAAATTTTACTCAGTTCTTTGAAGAAACCTCATAAACCAGAGAAGAAAATAAGAAAGGAGAACTGCATTACGAAAAATTGAAGGATTTTGATAAGAAAATTTTAAAAGATGGTTAGCTTTCATTTTGGACATCTTTTGAAATTTTCTTACAGAAGCCTTCAATGTCCCATAATCCAAAATTTCCAGCTCTTATTTTCTTCTCTGCTACCCACAAAGAACTAGGTGAAATTATCTCTAAATAATACTTATAATTGAAGGAGAGTTATCGCATTAAGAAGAAGAGTTATCTCTTGTTGCATTGATTAAAGGAAATTGACCATGGATCAAATTCCCCTTTCTGCAGGTGCTGGGTAGTTTACTCACTTAGCGCTTCTTGCTGGAGGGGGGAGAGCTAAAAGAGGGATAGCTTTCCCGAGGAACATAACTACTCTATTACACATGGGATACGAATCCAAGTGGGACTACGTTTTAATGACGTCACTGCCAATCTTCCAAGCCGCGCGCGGGCTGGGCTTAGAGCGCGTGAAACTCATCACTACCTCGTAAGGGCGTTGCTACTAAAGCTAATTTTAATGAGAACTGAAACAGAAATTGTCTCCATTGTTAAGTAAAAAGAAAGCAATTTTGAAAAAGAATAAAGAGAGGGATGTGTTATTCATCTTGTCAGTCAAAACAAGCCAATATAAAAAAATCCCTCACCAATTATTGAGACTATTTCATTTTGGAGAGACAAAATACATGAGCAAGGGAGCAATTTTCAAATGAACGTAGAATAAAAAAAAAAAAAAAAAAAAAGACATCTTTCTCAACAATAAATAAATGAAGAACAAACAAAGAAACTAAAATGTCTGTTTTATAAACAAATCAGATATTTAATATGCTAAATTTTTCATTTAAATACTAAATCAGATTTTTTCCCCAGATCTAAAATAACCCAATAGATCAAATGAAAATCATATCTTTTTTCCTTCTGGATATTCATTGATTTGTCGTTTTACGAATTTTAAATTTTTTTTATCGTATAATTATTACCTCTGTATTGGTGAGAGGGCAGAGGAGGGATTTCGATGCGGCGCATCTCTGGGCAGCGACGGCAGAGGAAGTGTCGAAAGTTAGGACTTGGCGGAGGAATGGAAAACCCGATCTTAATCGCCCTGCCATTGACATTTCCCAAAATCTAGGGTTTCGATTTCTTTTCTTTTTTCCTGTATATATTTTTCTTCTTTCTCAAGTTGTAGAGAGAGACTGGTAAAGTTTGGGGAGAGTAGCTGGTAGTAGTAGAGGGTATTATGGCCAGTAGAGCATGGGATAAATGTGCTACCTTCGTTAGTACCTGACACGTGTTTTGTTTAGACTTTGACCCCTTCTAAGTTCCGTATTGTGATGAATGAATATTATTAGTAAGGGTGTGTTTGATTGGTAGCATGGAAAAAAATGTGGAAAATGAAAATATTTTTTATGGAAGTGGGAAAATAAATTCTACTATCTATGCAAGAAAATTTTTTTCAAGAAAGAAGGCAAATTCATGCTTTAAATGCTTGTACCTAGAAAATGTATTTGCTTTTCCATGTGCCAATCAAACAACAAAGTGGGAAAATAAAAATATTTGATTTGACAAGATTTTCCATGGAAGTGACATTTTTCATGGAAAATGTTTGAATCAAACACACCCTAATTGGTAAAATTGATTTAGAAAATATAACATTCGAGCGAATTAGTTAAAAATTCAAATAGTTAAATAGTTTGACAGAAACAATAGCAATTAGTATGAAAGAAAATGATAAGTATTGGAACAATTTGACAAATTTAATCAAATTTTATTGTGATGATTTTTAAGAATTATTATAATAAAAGTTCAATTTTGTAATATTTATTGCTTTAAACTTGTATCGAGATTAGTATATCAGTGTTGTAATTTTTATGTTCACAAATTTTCATTTAAACTTTATATTGATATTTTGGACCAATATTTTTTATGTTTAACTTGTTTGAAAATTGTTACTTTTAAACCGTAATTGGAAATCAAATCGAAGTGCAAAAAGGGTTGGATTGGTTCAGAATTTTTCCTTCTCGTTTTAAACGGTTTTGTTTGAGAATATGTCAAAATTTATCCAAATCGAATCATGTTCGCCTGAGTCTCTAGATGATCGAAATCATCAATACAAACATTAAAATTGTACATGACTTTCACATAAGTTAAAGATGTATGGCATAACCATTAAACCACTCAATATTTCTCTCTAAATCAACTTAAAGTCATGTTGAATTTTAACGTGCAAATTGATGATTTCGATCACGTGAGGATCTAGATTTATAAATTTAAATATGTCGGGAATCCATAATCACATGAGGTAAAAGGTTAGGGAGCTCAATCACGACTCTTACTACCCGTTTGGTTTTGTTAAAAATCAGTTTTTAAGCATATTTTGATAAAAGTTAATAAAATATGTGGTTAAAAAGTCGATAAAAGTTGTAGATTCCATGAAAAGTATGATTAAAATTAATTATTGATTTTGACTTTAAAATTTATAAATAAAAAAAAATTAAACAAAATCAAACAAACTCTTTAGTTTCTCACCTTGAATCCCACTTTGTTGATGAACTAGTAAAGAAGAAAAACCTACTAGTTTTGCGAACTAGTTTGGAAAAGAGAACCCTTGTTCGTGAATGGTGATTCTCGAATCGGTGTGGAGATAACCCTGGCAATCGGTAGGGTAAGGTGCTGCCTGTTTTTTCTTTATCTTTTTTCCTTTCATTTTTGTTTTTGGTTTGTTTATTTATTGCACTATATTTTAATTGTACTTAAAGTTATCAATCTTAGTTTATAGTTTTTTTTTTTTGTTAAATTATTATTTTCAATCTTTTATTAATTAGCACATCTCATTATTAATAATATTTTTTTGTCACAATATTATGTTTGCGTGTTTTGAAACGAGGAAACAAGATTTTGTCAAATTTTTATATTTATTTTTTTTAAATATAATGGACAAATAAATCATTTTACGTTCTTCCAAAGGACTTTTTTGATAGAAAATAATATCAGAGACAATGTGTGTTAATTAATGAAAGAATAGGAATAAGATTGCAAAAATAAAATTATAGATATAAGTACTATAATAAACAAATATTAGAAGTCTTAAAAGCAATTAAAATATGATGTAACAAATAAAAATTATGATATAATATAAAAATATAATTACTCTTTTTCTATTGGAATATGTATGAGTTTGACCAAAGTACCCTTTAAAATATGGAGGTTGTGCGCGTCATATGGTAAATATTCCATTCAAATGAGAACCTATAATTTTGAAGAGTTGAAATCCATACAATGTATTTCTCGAAAAAGAGAATCCAACGTGCGAATTTCCATTCTTCTTCTACATACATGTGTCTTTCTTATTTTTCTTAATATTGGTTAAACTTGTGTTTCGATAAATTCCAAAAATGATCAACTTTCAACAAAATAACAAATATACTCATGTCCAATTCTATTGGAACAATTCATTTTTAATTTTTCAAAAATTAGAAGAGTTCATTCTTTTCGTCCAGCATAAAATGAAAAAAATCGTTCTCATCTATAAGTAAACAAGCAAAAAATAGAAAGCAACCAAAAAAAAAAAAAAAAAAAGATAATTAACCAAATGAGCCCCTCAAAAAAATAAAAATAATAAAAATATCTAAAATTCATTCATCTTCTTCCGTTCACCCCACCAACACCAACCATCGAGAGCTCTTGTCGGTGACTTTTCCTTTGTCCACCACCGCCGACATAGAGACAAATTTTTAATTATTTTGGGAATTTATTTTTTGAGTTTGGATGGTGATAATCGATGGCAACAATTTTGGGACTTGGTGGCGGCGGCGGCGGCGGCGGCGGCGGCTAGTGGGGAAGATGAAATTTTTTTTTCCTTTTTTTCTTTCATTTTTTAAAATTCTTTTCTATTTTTAAGTGTGACTTATTTCTACGTTTTAAAATATTAAGAACTTTTACTGTAATTTTTTTCTTTATTTTTATATTTCATTTATTTAGAAAAGAAGATAAAATTGTCATTTTATACTATTGTAATGGCGAATTAGTGGTAAAGACGAACTCTGCTAATTTTTAAAATGTTGTGGATGAATTGTGCCAATAAGATTAAATAGAGCTATGAATGTACTTCCAATGCGGGATACTTAATGCGTTACGTTGGCATGTTTCCTATGCTAGGTTGAAACATATTGGCGAGAAACTAACATAAAAGAGAGATATATAAAAAGATAAAAGAATTGAATGATTGGTCCCCAACTTATTATTTATATAGTAATTTGGTTTGGTAATGGAGTGTTTTGATCGTCAATATTTCACAATTTCTTGCGGAAGTAGTTTCAGTGGACAATTTCACCCTAATTTGTCGTGAAAATAGTTCGTGCAAGACATTTGGAGTGGTGTTGTTTTTAAGTGTAAAACTAATATATTGTACGGTGAAATCCCGCAAGTGTACGAATTCGTTGACAAGTAATAGTAAAAAGTGAGTAACAAAGTATCGTTCCCACAAAGACTATAATTTCTAATACTTAAATTAAATCAAGTCTAACTTAATTTGAATAAACACAATAGAAATTTGGTTGTTGTGATTTTATTGTTGAACTAGACTAACTTAGCTTAAAAAAATGAAAGTTGCTTACTGATTTCGAGAAAAACACAGATAGATAAATTATGCTATGAATCTGACTCCACCCTTTATATTTACTTTAATCCCTGAATTCATACTTCCTTATCCAATTTATTCTTAGTTTGACAATCGACAATCCTAAGTTATCTAATAATCTATTTCGAGCAAAATTAGATCTATTTTCATATACGCCCCAAAATATTCCTATGTTGGGTTCGAATGTACAAAAATACTTTCAATAACAAGATCATCTAAATTAATTGCACCAAGCATAGGAAATTATTTCTAATTTCTATAGGACTTGGTGTATATAAAAATCATATGAGCTAATTTATTTTGAACCTTTCAGAAATTAAAATAAATCATTTGTTCAAATGGTGATCAAGCATTTAAACGAACATCCAATCCATGGCATAAATCAATAAATCATAAATTAAAATTAAGAAAGAGAATTCATGAATTAAAAGAACATAATAAGGTTTACATCTTCATCCATAGCATAAAAAGTTTAGCCTACCATAATTCGATTACAAAAATAATAAATAAATGGAGAATTCGATTACAAGAAGAGACGAAAAAGTTTAGATTTAACCCGGTTGAAAGTCTTCAAACGAGTTGTCACACAAATATGGTGCTTCCTTGCCTTCGTTCTTGCTTACCAATTGCCGGAAGAGAGATTCGTCCCCAAAACTTGTGTTTTCGTCCTCCTCTTTCTCTTTTCGGCTCTTTTTTTCTCCCCTCTCATGCCCTTTTATATCTCCCATATAGGGTTCAAAACGCTCCCCCATAGGTCCCAGAATTGTTTACCAAAATTAGCCTACGGGCAGACTGAAGATCTGCCCGCAAGCCGTCCGCTCGAGCGAGGCAACAGTGCCCGCTCGAGCGGACAGAGGAGAAATTTCCCTCTCTTACCTCGCTCGAGCGAGGCAACAGTGCCCACTCGAGCGGACAGAGATGGGACTTTCTCGAGCGGACAGAGATGGGGCTTTCCCTGCTATGCTTCGTCTGTTTGCCTTCGTTTTGATTCCGATTGACTTCGGTTGGCTTTGATCTTCACTTGGTAAAATTTGCAGCGTGCGGATGAATTTTATCAATCTTTCCCATGCCTAAATCCATGATTCTAGATTCATTTCATCTCCTTGTTTCAAATTATATGTGTCATCCCTAAATATACGGACATTGATTGAATTAGTGCAATAAATGTTTTATTTCAATCGAGATATATATTTAAAGGTTAAATCAAAAGAGGTTAAGTACGTGTATAAAATACCCTTATCAAATCTCCAATCTTAAACTTTTGCTAGTCCCGAGCAAAACAAAAATTGATACTAATGTTTGAAAGCACGGGATTATAGTGATTGTGTAAGTCGAAGAAAAAATCGCCGTTCACTTCAGGATAATATCTCTGGATTAAATTTACGAAATGTATCTCGACATTGCTGTTTAAAAGATTTTAAAAAATTATCCAATTTGTGACTCATGTGTGTGTGGATAGCTATTTCCAATCATTACTTTAACTTAAACAAAGTTATGTAAACAAATGAGTGTTTAAGTTTCTTCCACCCCCACCCTTGAAGGTCACTGATCCTTTCTCCTCTCGTGAATTTTTTACCACATTCAAGAATTTATCCTTTCTGCTCGAGGATTTTCCACCAAGGTTAAACTCACTTTACTAACTGAAAAATTGGAGCTTAGATAGGCAATAATCTTCTACTAGGTCCAGTGTTATGGTCCTCAAGAATTCACTAGGCAAGTCAAACTAACTATGCATCTAAATCCCCTAATTTATGTCCAAGACAAAGCCAGGCATGCAGTACTTTTTTTTTTCTCAAGTAGGTAGTTTTCGCTCTAATACTGCGGTAGCCCTCTTCCTTGGTAGATCGTCTCCTACATATTGTTCGTACATAGGGTCGGATTACTCAAAGTTAGCTTTCACACACAATACAGACAACTTTTTCCTACCAGATAAGCCTTGACTTAGTGCAGTGCCTTTCATTTACGACTGAAAGAAGGGATTAGAATTCTAGCAAACAGTCAATGCCTAACTTCAACTTGCTTACCAGTACCACCTACAACGCTTTTCAATAAGGATCGAATTATTGCATCTTTAAACGAGCATCATTCTCAGCTCAATCACCCCCAAACTTTATCTCAGATGTGGGTTAAGTGACATTTTTAACGAGTATTTGGGACTAAAATTTCCTAAAGTCTTAACTTAGACCTTCATTTAGTAACACACAACCCAAATCCGAGTATAAATAACAAAAAGAATAGCTATGTGCTCTAGGTTGAGAGTCTCGCAAGGGTAAAAATTTAAAATCTTTAAATAGTAGCAATAAGCAGACACATCTCACAAACTGGCTTCGGATCAATCATAAATCATCATAAGTTGGCAAAATGTTCATGTTGTTACACAAGGGGATGGTTTCAATCAGATTTTTTTTTTTTAAGCATAGGCATTTAATGATGAGATAACGAGTATCACTGGCACCCACCCCAACAGCAAAATCACACATTGTCCTCAATGCAAAGAAGGAAAAAAATGAGAGAAAGGAAAAAAATGAGGGTTAGAGTGTACTGAACGTCCCAATCATTGGGAGGAGGCGGTGGGTAGAGACTAAAATAGCTGAGGAGCTGCGTCATTTGGGCGGAGAGCGCCTCATGCTCCCGTTGGCGGGCTTCGGCCTCGTGAACCTAGGTTTCCCAAATCTTCTGAATCTGTGCTTCTAGTGCGGCATGCGAGGCATGCCATTCATGGAGCTCATGAGAAATATAAGCCAATGTCGGTTCAGTGGCTGGCTGAGGGAGGTCCTCAGGCATAAGATCGTCAAGAGTAGGCCCGGAATCGCCAGCTAAGATGCCCTGACCGCCACGGGGGTCCTGTGTGCCGTGATCCAACTTGCGGGCTAGGTGTAGTTTAGAACTACATATCCCAATTCGGTCTATTTACATTGTACGCTTCACCGTGGTGACCTCATGAGAGAAGTCAATGCCATGTATTGCACAAAGTCCTGTAATCAGTGATGGGAACGCCAAACATCTCTTGTTGTGTCGAATATGCCAGATATTGCAAAAGATATAGTTTTCGATATTGAGGGTCTTAGTCTGGAGCTAGTGAAGTAGGCGTGCCCGTTCCATGGTGACTGTAGATGTATGCGTCGTAGGGAGAAGGTTGGCGCTCACCATTTTGTCCAATGTTCGTACTTGAGGCAGAAGACTTTTATAGTCTAAGGTGCTGCTCCCATCAGGCTAATGATCAATACCTTGACAGAGGGATGTGACTACGTCGTGAGAATCGGAATGGGCTGCGTGAAAAATGTCGGACTCCATGTTGTCAAGTCCATAGTAGCGGAGAATCGCCAGGAAGGAGAATGGAATATATTACCCCCGCATATAGACTTGTCGGTACTTAGGATGCTCGGGGTTGTCGAGATTGTCATGGATATTGGCGTAGAATTCCTTGACAATTTCGACATACGCAACACGCAGGGTGGCTACAAGTGATTCCCACTGATTTCTTGCAATAACGTGACCAAGTAATTCATTTGCAAAATCCGATGTTAAAACCCTTCGCTCCGGGAGAATAGTCCGTCTGCTGGTGTCGTGCTTGTATACTAACCAAGTTTCCTCCGTTTCAAATTTGGTATCGTCATACGTGGCCGATTGTTTGGAGGTCTGCTTGGATGGAGCTTTTCTTTTACCCGAGCTCGGTCCCACGTCTTGTGTTGGTTTCTTCGCTCTCGTCATCACACCTACCAAACAAGAAGAGGAAGACGTTACAATCAAGAATAATTCAACAAGTGAGATATGCATGACATGACACGCCACAAACTATGTTCCATGCGTGAGAAGTGGTGTGAGCATGTTGATGGAGATGGATGCCGTGGGTGTGTAGAGCGTGGTGCTGTGTAGAGATCGGCATTGATGTGACAATGCAAAGGAACTAATAAAGGAGAAGAGCAAATGTACTAAGGAAACCAGAAAAAGGGAAAATTGTGGGTGAGACATTTCAACAAACAGTTGGTGGGTGCAAGCTAAAACAAGGGTAAGAACATAATATGGAGATGACCATAAACCCAAAATTTTTCTTCAATCAAGCACGGCCCGACAACTCCACAAACCTCCAGACCACAATTCAAAACCCTAACCTCCTCAAACAAGCATAGATGAAAAAAAACAAAAAAGAAAAGTGATGGAAACTACACAATATGTAAAAATCATGAAAGGGAAGCTAAATTACCGTGAATGCTCGGGAGTGTTAGAAGTGAAGTGTAGGTGAAGGGATGAGACGATAATGACTCACGTTGCTTGATGTGGAATTGAGAAAGGGAAGTGGTGGAGAAGGGAATGAGTAATGAAGGGAGAAGAGAAAACAAAATAAGAGGGGGAGAAAAATGGAGGACCCGTGGGTTTAAATCCCACGGGTAAAGTCCATGTGGGGGCATCGTCTGAGCGGACAGAGAGCCCCTTTGGGACTTTATCTGTCTGTTTGAGCGGACAAAGAGCCCTTTTGGGGCTCTATCTGTCCGCTTGAGCGAACAGAGGCCCAAATATTTTTTTTTTGTGTAAAAAAAATTGCAAGAAACTAATGGCATGCTATAGATGATGAGAACCAAAATTAAAGGTGTGCACACAAATCAAAAGTATTCAAACTACCTACTCATAAAATAGAATTTAAAACGATGATGCAAGAAAATAAATAATGAAATAAAAAGGAGTAGAAGTTGGGTTGCCTCCCAAGTAGCGCTTGTTTAGAGTCATTAGCTTGACTTTGTCGAGTTGTTTACTCCGAGTGTGTAAGGTGGATAGTTGATTTTTCTTTAGAGAGATCACCACCTCGATAAGCCTTTAACCTTTGCCAGTTCACTTTAAACGTTTTAGTACCATCCAGGGTCAATTCCACAGCCCCGTAAGAGAACACCTTGTTCATTGTGAATGGTCCCCACCACCTTGAACGCAACTTTCCTGGAAAGAGTTTGAGACGGGAATTATATAACAGCACTTGTTCTCCCACTTCAAATGTCCTCTTCTGAATGTGTTGGTCATGCCACTTCTTTGTTTTCTCTTTATAAATCTTAGTGCTTTCATAGGCCTCTAGACGGAATTCTTCTATTTCATTGAGTTGCAAAAGTCGTTTTTCACCGACAACCTTCGTGTCAAAGTTTAAATTACGGACAGCCCAATAAGCTCTATGTTCTCATTCAACTGGCAGATGGCATGCTTTTCCGAAGACCAACCGATAAGGAGACATGCCAATAGGGGTCTTGAATGCCGTACGATATGCCCACAATGCATCATCCAGTTTATTAGACCAATCCTTGCGGGAAGCATTGACTGTAAGGTCAAGAATTCGTTTCAACTCCCGATTTGAGATCTCTATCTGTCCACTAGTTTGAGGATGATAAGGGGTTGAAATGCGATGACGGCACCATACTTGGTCAACAAAGAATCAAACTGGCGGTTGTAAAAATGTTTGCCACCATCACTAATAATGGCCCGGGGGGTTCCGAAACGCGTGAGAATGTTCTTTTTCAAGAATTGCACCACGACCCGAGCATCATTTGTTGGTAAGGCCGCTGCTTCCACCCATTTAGAGACATAGTCAACTACCACCAAAATGTACTGATTTCCAAATGACGGGAGAAATGATCCCATGAAGTCAATGCCACATACATCAAATAATTCAACTTCCAATATGCTATTAAGGGGCATTTCATGTCGTCACGAGATGTTTCCTGTTCGTTGGCATCGGTCACACTTTTTAACAAATTCAAAGGCGTCCCGAAATAAAGTCGGCCAATAGAAACTAGATTGTAATATTTTGCAGCAGTTTTAGATGCTTCGAAGTGCCCCGTATAGTCAAATGAGTGACAATGCTCTAGGATCTGATTCACCTCCTCTTCTGGTATACAACGTCGAATGATTTGATCCGGCCCTCGTCTGTATAGAATGAGGTCCTCCCAAAAGTAATATTTGATGTCACTAAAGAACTTCTTCTTCTGATGACTTGTGTATTCTGGATGGATAACAGAATTGGCTAAAAAGTTTACAAAAATCTGCATACCATGGGGCTGATGCAATGTGAAATAGTTGCTCATCTGGATATACCTCGTTGATTACATCAGTTTGATCTTGTGCTGATAGTTCGATCCGAGATAGATGATCAACAACCAGATTTTCACAACCTTTCTTGTCCCTAATCTCGAGATCAAACTCTTGCAATAGAAATACCCACCGAATAAGTCGTGGTTTTACATCCTTCTTGGTTAGCAGATATTTCAGTGCGACATGATCTGTGTAGACAATTACCTTTGATCCAATGAGATAGGATCGAAATTTATCAAAGGCAAACACCACAACGAGGAGTTCTTTTTCCGTGGTAGCGTAATGAATTTGTGCATCAATGAGAGTTCGACTTGCATAGAAAAATACATGTGTAATCTTATCCTTTCTTTGGCATAATACCGCCCCAACTGCATAGTCACTGGCATCACACATCAACTCAAATGGAAAGTTCCAATCAGGTGCTACCAAAATTGGTGCTGATATGAGTTTTTCCTTTAAAATGTTAAAAGCCTTCAAACAGTCGTCAGTGAAGATGAATGGGATGTCCTTTTCTAACAGCCTACATAGCGGTTTTGTAATTTTTGAGAAATTCTTTATGAAGCGTCGGTAGAAACTCGCATGCCCTAAGAAACTTTGAATTCCTTTAACTGAAGTTGGAGGAGAGAGTTTTTCGATCACCTGAATTTTAGCCCTGTCTACTTCAATGTCTCGGTCTGAAATCTGATGTCCTAAAACTATTCCTTCATGCACCATGAAGTGACATTTTTTCCAGTTGAGAACCAAATTGGTCTCCTCACATCGCTGAAGAACCATAGACAAATGATATAAGCATTCATCGAAAGAATCTCCGAAAACTGAAAAATCATCCATGAAGACTTCGATGTAGTTCTCCACCATATCTGAAAAGATTGACATCATGCAACGCTGAAATGTAGCGGGTGCGTTGCATAATCCGAATTGCATCCTCCTGTACGCAAATGTGCCATATGGACAAGTGAAAGTTGTCTTTTCTTGATCTTCTAGAGCTATGGAGATTTGATTATACCCCGAATAACCATCAAGAAAACAATAGTGAGAATGACCAGCAAGTCTCTCTAACATTTAATCAATGAATGGGAGAGGAAAGTGATATTTCCTTGTAGCATTGTTCAATTTGCGATAGTCTATACAGACCCGCCAACCTGTAACCATCCTGGTAGGAATGAGTTCATTATTTTCATTGGGAGCTACTGTAATTCCTCCCTTCTTTGGTACCACCTAAACTGGGCTGATCCATGCACTATCTGAAATTGGATAAATGATACCTGCATCTAACAATTTTAGGACTTCTGCTCGCACTACTTCCTGCATCTTGGGATTCAACCTACGCTGATGTTCGACTGATGGTTGGTAATCATCTTCCATAAGAATTTTGTGCATACAGAGGGATGTACTAATTCTTTTGATATCTGAAATAGACTATCCACTAGCAATTTTGTGATCTCGAAGCACCCTGAGCAGCTTGTTTTCTTCTATTTCATTGAGAGCATTGACAATAATGACTGGCAGTGTAAATTTTTCTCCTAAATAAGCATACCGCAGTTGAGTTGGTAATTGCTTGAGTTCAAGAGTTGGAGGCTGCAGAACTGATGGCAGTGGTTTTGTAGGACCTTTTCCAAGTTCAATAAAGTGAGACTTCATCTTGAAAGGTTGATGGGCTTCGAGATACTGAACGCAATATTCTATTTCTTCAAAGTCAGTTGGTGCCGAAATAGAGTGGACAAGACAAGCTTTGAGTGGCTCCTGAGGGTGTTCCTGAGTGAATGTTTCTGTCACATATTCACTTATCACATCTACTTGAAAACAGTTGTTAGAGTCAGTCGGATACTTTATAGCCTTGAGTACATCGATCACAACTTATTCGCCATTTAACCTTAGAATGAGTTGACCCTTGTGCACATCAATTAGTGCTCGACCTGTAGCTAGAAATGGGTGGCCGAGAATAATGGGTACATCTTTGTCTTCTTCCATGTCAAGTATGATAAAGTCAGCTGGAAAAATGAGTTTATCTACTTTCACCAAGATATCTTCTATTATTCTCCGATGGTGTTTTATAGATCGGTCTACAAATTGTAATGACACTGTTGTGGCCTTTGCGTCGCCCAAACCAAGTTTCCTGTAGACAGAAAAAGGTATTAGATTAATGCTCACACCTAAATCACATAAGGCTTTTTCAAAACAATTATTGCCTATTGTACAAAGAATAGTAAAACTCTATGGATCCTTGAGCTTTGGAGGTAGCTTATTTTGCAGAAGTGCACTGCATTCTTCAGTCAACATCATCGTTTCATGCTCTTCTAGCTTTCTTTTATTTGACAAAATTTCTTTCATAAACTTGGCGTAGCTGGGCATTTGGGCTATGGCATCTGCGAATGGGATGTTGATATACAGTTTTTTGAATACCTCCAAGAATTTGGTAAATTGTTTGTCTAGCTTACTTTTCTGCAATCTCTGAGGGAATGGTATTGGTGGTATATAGGCATTCACAGGAACGGTTGCCTTAACCTATGGTGTGCCTAAATTATGTCCCATAGCTTCTTCTGTTTTTTGTTCAGACTGCTCTACTTGTTCCTCGTCAGTGGTAGGTACCTTTTGTTTAGATGATTCATGTTTGTGGCATGGATTTTGGGTAGTTGGACTCCACTCCTAGTGGTGATAATTTTAACCTGTTCTTTTGGATTAGTCACCGTGTTACTTGGTAAAGTGCTCTGAGTCCTCCCATATAAAGCTGCTGCTATCTGCCCAATTTGAGTCTCTAGATTTTTAAGGGAAGCCTATTGGTGCTGTAGAGTATTATCAGTTTTTTTAATGTACTGATGCATTAAGTCTTCCAATGACGGCTTTTTCTCCTGCTGCTGTTGGAATCTAGGTTGTTGAAATCCAGGTGATTTTCCTTGACTTTGATTTCCCTGATTCTG
This sequence comes from Forsythia viridissima, assembly GCA_030279155.1. Taxonomy (NCBI): domain Eukaryota; kingdom Viridiplantae; phylum Streptophyta; class Magnoliopsida; order Lamiales; family Oleaceae; genus Forsythia; species Forsythia viridissima. Next base: position 11,042,575 of record CM059045.1, on the reverse strand, counting down.
ATTGCTACTCCAGGAGAAATTTGGATGATTTATCCATCCTGGATTATTAGTGTTGGAGTAAGAGTTGTTCTGTTGACGTGGGAAATTTTGAGTATAGCTGACTTCTTCAAGGTTCGATGTGAATGAATTCGTTAGTGGACACGTCGAAGTCTGGTGATTCGCCCCACAGCCTTCGCAAATCGGATTAGAACCATGTACCATATTGACTGAATGTGTGATGAGATCCATTTTTCTTGTCATAGCGTCCATTTGAGTAGATAGTGCTGATATGGCATCAACATTATAAAGACCTGCTGTTTTTTTCGGTGTTTCTCTTTCTGATGGCCACATAGCACTAGTTTCAGCAATTCTTTCAAATAGTTCATGAGCTTCCCAGACATTTTTTGTTCTAATCGATCCGTTTGATGATGAATCTACTGCAGATCTGCTTGCTGGAATTAACCCGCCATAAAAATAATGGACCTGGCGTCCCTTTTGTATGTTGTGATTTGGGCATTTACGCAGTAGATCTTTGAACCTTTCCCAAGCTTCATGGAAGCTTTCTGAATCAAGTTGCCTGAAGATGGTTATATCATGTTTTAACTGGGCAACTTTAGCTGGCGGAAAGTACTTGGTGGTGAATTTTTGAATGAGATCGTTCTACGAAGTAATACTGGAGGCAGGATTAGAGTCCAACCACTCTCTTGCCCCATCTCTTAGCGTATGTGGGACTAGTCTCATTCTAATAACATCATTGTTCATCCCTTGGTAGGAGAAGTTACTACAAAGCGCCAGAAAGCGTGAAACATGGCCATGTGGATTCTCATTTGATTTCCCATAGAATTGTAAGTTGTTCTGGAATAGATTTATCACATCTGGGCGTAGTTGAAAATTTGGTTGTCCATATGGTAGGTATGCTATGCTGGATTGATTCTGAATGATTGATGGGGTCATGAATTCTCCAACCAGCATTTCATCTTCATCAATCACTGCTGGTAGTGGAAGTTGAACATGGACTTCTGCCATTGTATCCTCGTGCTCTTTATTCTGCTTATTCTTTTGTCCTCTTCTGCGTTGTCTGACAATCCTCTCGATCTCGGGTTCAAATGGAGCAAGATCGAGATCTTCTAAGTTTTGCATAAACTGACAGCAACTACCTGAAAAAATCAAAATGAGTGAGGTAGTGTAGTCACGAGAAAGTTAGAGTAAAATAAATAAATAAATAAATAAAAATTCAAATTCAAGCCAAAGCTAATAAAACTTAAGCTAAAAGAAATCTGTCCCCGGCAACGGCGCCAAAAACTTGTACGGTGAAATCCCGCAAGCGTACGAGTTCGTTGATAAGTAATAGTAAAAAGTGAGTAACAAAGTATCGTTCCCACAAGGACTATGATTTCTAATACTTAAATTAAATCAAGTCTAACTTAATTTGAATAAACACAATAGAAATTTGGTTGTTGTGATTTTATTGTTGAACTAGACTAACTTAGCTTTAAAAAATGAAAGTTGCTTACTGATTTCGAGGAAAACACAGATAGATAAATTATGCTAGGAATCCGACTCCACCCTTTGTATTTACTTTGATCCCTGAATTCATACTTCCTTATCCAATTTATTCTTAGTTTGACAATCGACAATCCTAAGTTATCTAATAATCTCTTTCGAGCAGAATTAGATCTATTTTCATATACGCCCCAAAATATTCCTATGTTGGGTTCGAATATACAAAAATACTCTCAATAACAAGATCATCTAAATTAATTGCACCAAGCATAGGAAATTATTTCTAATCTCTATAGGACTTGGTGTTTAAAAATCATATGAGCTAATTTATTTTGAACCTTTCAGAAACTAAAATAAATCACAAATACGTTCAAATGGTGATCAAGCATTTAAACGGACATCCAATCCATAGCATAAATCAATAAATCATAAATTAAGATTAAGAAAGGGAATTCATGAATTAAAAGAATATAATAAAGTTTACATCTTCATCCATAGCATAAAAAGTTTAGCGTACCATAATTCGATTACAAAAATAATAAATAAATGGAGAATTCATTGTTGGATTACAAGAAGAGACGAAAAAGTTTAGATTTGACCTGGTTGAAAGTCTTCAAACGAGTTGTCACACAAATCTGGTGCTTCCTTGCCTTCGTTCTTGCTTACCAATTGCTGGAAGAGAGATTCGTCCCCAAAACTTGTGTTTTCGTCATCCTCTTTCTCTTAGAATTTTCGGCCCTTTTTTTCTCCCCTCTCATGCCCTTTTATCTCTCCCATTTAGGGTTCAAAACGGTCCTCTCATGCCCTTTTTTATTTATATATATATTATTATTCTGTAATACGTGGGAGACGTTTTGGACGGGAAAATATGTTGACTTTTATTGATGACTATCCTTCTTTTATATATATATATATATATATATATATATATATATATATATATATATATATATATATATATACTAGTCTTAGTGACGTACGTTGCACGTAAGTGAAAAATATAGGAAAAAATTTTAAGTTTTAAATATAGTTGAAATGACAAAAAAAAATATATGAACAAATTTGAAAAATGTAAAAAATTTAGAGAAGATTGTGTACAATTTGCTTATAAGATAAAATAAAAAGAATAATAAAAAAGTAAATGAAAATCTATTTGCTACTAAATTCTAAAAAAAAAAAAAAAACACACACACCTTCCGCAAATAATAAATCTTTAAGTGTTATAAGATGAATATTTTGGGTTACATTTGCAATAAAGAGGGGAAAAGAGGGAAGAACTGTATGGTTCGTCGCAAATCTGTTTCAATATTACTACCAATTTTGAATTGAATCAATCTCAATTTATAGCCTAACAATTTTACTTATATTTCTTAATATTTACAATTTCACATATAACACATTGGGGAAGAAGGTTTGATATGCCAAAAGAAATGGCTCATTCCCATTTAGGTATGGTAACGGATGGGAGATATATTTAGACAATATGGCCCTCAATTATTCTTAAAACGTGTGTAAAAAAAACAAAAAATAAAATCCTAAAATAAAAAATAAAAAAAAATGGGCCGATGCCCAAATTACAGAATGTTGTCGAATTACTCGACAACATTCTTAAAAAGAAAAAAGAAAAAAATATCAATTTACAGAATGTTACTCGACAACATTCTAAAAAAAAAAATTTATTCAAATTACAGAATGTTGTCGAGTTACATGACAACATTCTAAAAATAAAAAATTAAAAATCAATTTACAGAAAAAAATAAAAAAAAATCAAATTACAATATTGTCGAGTTACTTGACAACATTCTAAAAAAATCAAATCAAATCAAATGTTGCTGAGTTACTTGACAACACAAAAAAAAAAATTTAAATTCAATATTGTCGAGTTACTCGACAACCATGATGTCAAACGATGATTTTAGATCCCAACCCGCACAAGCGGATAACCATGGCAAAGATAAGCATTTTTTGAATAATATGTTATAAATAATTCAGTAAAAATAAATTATAATTTGCTTGTAAGATAAAATAAAAAAGATTAATAAAAAAATGAATGAAAATGTGTAAAATAAAAACAAAAATAAACTAAAGAAAAAAATTGTGAAAAAAATGAGAAAAAGACAAAGAAATTGGGCTAAAAGCCCCAAAAAAAAAACCATTGTTCATTGCCGAGCAACTCGGCAATGAACAGTAATTTTTTGGGGGGTATGTTTGTGGGCTTTTAGCCAATTTCCTTTGTCATTTTACTCGACAAGAATTTTTTTTCTTTTCCACATTGTTTATAAATTCTTTTCGTCGAGTAACTCTTACTACCTTTGGTGGATTAAGAATAAGTTTTTCTATTTTTTCTGAGCTACAACTTTTACAAGAATTAAATATCCTTTTAGCAAAATCACGAAAGATGTGGTTTACTAAAGTATTCTAGAAGGCATGCATATGGCTTTTAGACTGTGCACAGTTTGTTTCACACAATTTTTTGTACTTGAGAAAACTGCATCTCCATTATCGGTGAACTCAAATTTAGAATCCATTCATCCATCATACTTGGCGACAACTGCATCCTGAAACTTCCCATCCATTCAATGAATCGGCAGACTTGAATTTGGCAACCAATAGCTTGCTTTTGCTGCTTTTGCCTGCTCGTAGTTGTGCTAGTTTGAAAGCTAAATTTTGAGTAGCCAAAATTTGATTTGATCAATCGTGGTTGCCGAGTAGCTCGGCAACCACGCTGGTTGCCGAGTGATGGGTTTGTTAATTTTTGGGTATTGATGACTGTCATTGCAGCAATTGCAACAGTGGAGGGGGAGTTAATGCAGTGTAGGAAATCAAGTACTTAGCCAATATTTGAAGAATTCGTACCATTGAAGAAAATTAGTGACGATTTAGATGAAAAACTTGAGGCTCCAAAAGATGAAATTGTTAGCAGTAGATATAAATTGAATTGGATGAGCTATGTGCAGCTATGGAACTCTGGTCACAATGTTACATAAAGAATATTCAGTGCAGGTGGTTTAAAGCTGATGATATTATTGTATATCCTTACCTTCTCATTTTAAGCATCTTTTATTGTGCTACGACAAAGATATTTTATTTTTTTATTTGGGGCACAGACTTATCCATAATGTAAACTGTAAATTGTTTTGCTTTGAAAAGATATTGTTTTAAAGGCTCTTTAAGCACGATATATTGTTTATGTTATCTATAATGGGAAAAGACGGAGAATCGTTGGGTAGTAAAAAAAATAGTGAGATGCTGTATTTTCTAACCAACTTGGTTGTCGAGTTGGCTCGACAATCAACTTGGTTGCCGAGTTACTCGACAACCAACATGGTTGTCGAGCTACTCGGCAACCAACACGGTTGCCGAGACAACTCGACAACCGTGACCATTAGTAATCTTATAAATTATTTCCGTATTTTTTTATGCCCTTAAATTGTTGTTATGAAACCTTCAAATGAGTCTCAATAACAATTAGTTTTCTGGTGTTTTAGCCCACATACATACTAAAAAAAAAAAAAAAATCACTGTTCATTACCGAGTTGCTTGGCAATGAACGATAACTGTACTGTTCATTGCCGAGCAACTCGTCAATGAACAATGATTTTTTTGGTGGGGGTGGGGGTGGGGGTGGGGGGGGGCTTTTAGCCTAATTTCTTTGTCTTTTTCTTATTTTTTCCACAATTTTTTTTCTTTAGTTTATTTTTGTTTTTATTTTACACATTTTCATTCATTTTTTTATTAATCTTTTTTATTTTATCGTAAGTTAACAATTATCTAAAGATGTATATATACATTTGTTTTTCTAAAACAAATATTTATTTATTTATTTACTTTCTGTTAAATTTTATTTATCACTGTAATTTTTGTGGATACCAAATATAAATAGATTTTTTATATTTATTTTTTAATATGGAAATTTTTTGAACAATCAAAAGGTTGCCGAGCAACTCTTGGTTGCCGAGAATTGGTTACCCATTTGTTTTTTTTTTCGTGTTTTTTTTTCGTTTTTTCTCCTGTTAAAAACAACAATAATATAAACATACATTTTGTGTTTTTTTTTTTTTTTGAGGCCAACTAATATAAACCTATTTCACTGATCATTTTGGGAATAAAATGTTTCATTGTCGATTGTGTACAAGTCAAACTCAATTTCGATGATCCCATTTCTAGCCATATCTTTGGTTTTCAATTAATCAATTATCCCAGTTTTCTTGTGGTCTAAATTCATTTGTTCTAATAAATATAAACACAAGTCACCACTCCAGTTAACCCACTCAAGAGTCCATAAAATCATATTGACATTATGAAATAGCAAATGATAAGCTTAGAGGTATCCCACTTTTTTTTTATCTCCAAAACAACATTTTCAATAATTGCATTTTACATTGTGTCTGTTTTCAGCTTCAAGCTCACAGTTTAGCCATGAAACAATAAACTCACCATTTAATCTTTGAACTGCGAGCATCCAGAGAGGCAATTCATTCAAGTTGTTGGGAATTCAACCATATAACTTAGGGATTTTCCATATAGCAGCTCGGCAACCACGCCTGGTTTTGAACCTTAGGGTTTGTTAGATAACTCAGTTCAGGCTCGGGTTTGATTTTTGGCAAAACTTGGCATGGTCTTTAATAAGCTCACATTATGCTGGTTTAGAAATGCTATTAAAGATTAATACTTGCTTGTGAGTTGTACAATAATATTTTGGCCTTCAAAGTTTGTGTGCCTTTCTGTATTGTTTTCCTTTCTCTTGCATAGTGCTAACCAACATGGAAGATCACACATGGAATTGTTCTTCTCAATGCGTACCACGTGTTTTTATAATTAATTGTTTTCGGCCAAGTGTATATTTCTCTGCAACTGACTTACTATTTCTGTTCTTGATATATTCAAGTTTTGCCTAACAACCATCTTTCTGCTGAACTTAATATCTAACAGGCCATCAGAAAGGACAACAAATAGAGGTTAACCCTATTGGAAGAAAATGGGGAGGTTCTCATACGTGCAAACCAAGGCCACACTATAACAGTAATGCATCGTCTAAAGATTGCAATTAGGACTGCATTTCAGGCTGTCAAACTGAAGTATTTGAATATTGAGATAAAACTAATAATTGAAATTTGTCTGTCATTTCTGTTATCTAAAATATTATTGCTCCCTTTCATCTTTTTCTTAGTTGAAAGAATGAATTGAGTTTTTAATTGAAGTTGGGATGCGAAATTCTTTAACAAATTTTAGTAGTATAATACTGAAGTTTTAATTCTCAGAATTTGTGAAAGTTGAACCAGCTTTAAGAGAACTTCAATATCTGAAAGTTTCTATTAGAAGTGTCTCAGTGCTGCATTTGTCATGGTTCATCACCTCAATATAATCTTTAAATATACGTTTATGAGCTTATCAGTGTTTGAAAGCTGCTAATGTTGATGTTGATTGAACTCTGAAAAATGCATTAGTAATGAGTAGTGGAGGCGTTATTTATCCAAATGAAAACAGTGACTTCAGAAAAGGTAGAGAGAGGACTGAAGTAGGTAATAAAACAAATGATAGTTGTAAAACGACGGCGTGTTGGACAAAAAAATAAACAGTAAAAAATTTAAGGCTCTTATATTATTGTAAGGATATATATATATATATATATATATATATATATATATATATATATATATATATATATAAAGATAAAATGGTTAGACATGGGTAACTTTAAGAGAACAAATAAATGAAAATTGGACTATAGAAAAAGAGAGAGGATATATTGGACGTAAACTATAATTATGGAACGTGAGTGCTACAAAATGAAAAATTAGAGACAATGCTGTTAAGAAATAATAGTTGGGATAAAATACAAAAGGATATAAATGTAAGTAGTGGCGGAGCCAGACATTTTGAGTTGGAGATTCCTAAATTAACATGCAAAAAAATTTGAAACAATATAATACATAGTGATGGAATTGTTTTGACGCACTCAAACAAATTCAATACTCAATTCACGTTTATTCTAATTGTTTGAAGAGAATAGTCTCAATACTATGTTGTTGGTTATTGAATTATTCAAACTCAATATAAGCTAAGTAGTATGCACCTATGATGCTCGGATATGGCATTCCAGCCAGATACTCGTGTCGACACGACACGAGACGGGTACTAGTATGGAATACGGGTAGGATATTGCTATTTTGAAGTGACACGGAAAATCGGAGGAAGAAGATAAGATAACTTACCAATGAAAAGAGAAAGATCGGAAAGCCCAAATCGAAGGACGAAGCTAAGAGACGCCAATGTTCACCAGTGAAAAGTTCTTGATAGGAGATTTAGAAACGGAGAAAGGGGTAGATATTCTGATATTTGTGAAGAATAAGGGAAAAAGATTGGATATTTTCCAGAAATTGCGTGGGTATGGTTCCCGAAAACTGATACTTCGCAGGAATTTTGGTTTGGGTCTTGTTGCGTGCCTTGTTGCCTTACAGTTTGTACAAGGGCATCGTGTTTAATAAGCTTTGCTTTTTAAAATGAAATAGAATCTGGTGTTTTGGTTTGTTTGGAGTTGTAAGTTAAATAGGAGAGATATAGAGATAGTGATAGAGATAGAAACAATTTGGAATTCAAAAGTGTGACAGTGTTTGGCCGAAAAAGCTATCCCCAAAAGAGTCCCTTTTATATTAAATTTACTATAAAAATTTGAACTGTCTCTATCTTGAATTTAACTTATCCAAAAAATAGTTTTTCTCTGGCCGTTAATCATAAATAAAAACGAGCTACCCAACGAGCCCAATATCAATATACTAAAACTCGTTTATTCACAAACAAATTATTTAGCCCAGTTAAATAAATAAATTCTAAATTTTAGTTTTCACTTAGGTCCTTTAATAATAAATAATAATAAAAATTCGGGATTCTACACCTATATCCCAAAATTTGAGGACTACACTGCACTATACAACCCACCATCATGATTTTTGTATCTAAAGTCATTCTTGGAACCTGAAAAACGTCATTGCTGGAAGCTGAAAAATCAAACTCGAGTGCCATTTTCAAGCTTTATTCCACCATTCTTCAAGTCATTCTTAGCATCCACATGAACCGTCCAGCTCTTCCCAAAAGAATATAGAAACACAAAAAACACATGTAAGACCATTACATATTCATGGACAAAAATTTGATGCTAAGCCACTATGGAATCATGTCAACGTTCTGGGTATGATAGCAGGTGGAGAAGGAAATCATAATTGGAGTTGCAACTACTGCAGCAAGAGAGTAACGGGATCATATTCTAAAGTGAATGATCATTTGCTAAAACTTTCCAACCATGGGATTCAATACTGTAAGATTGTGACTGATGATATCATTCGAGAGATGAAGCGGGAGCACGAGCAAGCTGAATGGAAAAAATCACAACATGACTACAATGAAAGGCAAAAGGCTGAATATATCTCACTACCCGACATTTTGGATTTGTTACAGAAGAAACGAAAGAAGGGATGAGAACTTGGACCTTTAGAAAAGTCATTCGACATGGCACAGCGGAATGTAGCTGATAAAGAGGCTGCCTGTATGTTTTATGCAACTGCTTTACTATAACTTTGCAAAATCTCTATACTTGAGGTAGTATTCAAGAACATTGGCCAATAGCAACATCGCATGTTACACTCTCCTCCTTCATACAATAGACTACGTACTACATTGTTTGTCCGAGAAAATGAGCATATTAGCAGAAAATTGCAACCCATAAGAGACTCATGGAGAGTATCCATTGTTTTTTATGGATGGTCAAATAGGCATAAGAGACCTCTTATAAATATTATGGCTGCTTCTACTAGAGGAGCAATGTTTCTTCAGTCAATTGATGCTACTGAAAATACAAAAGATGGAGATTATATTGCAACATTGTTTGTAAATGCAATCAAGAAAATTGGAGAAGCAAATGTTGTTCAAGTCATCACAGACAATGCAATAAACTGCAAAGCTGCAGGGTTAAGCATCGAAACTAGGTTTCCTCATATCTTTTGGACTCCTTGTGTGGTACATAGTCTAAAGTTGGCTTTAAAAAGTATATGTGATCCTTCTGAAAAATTACCTCAATATACAAATTACAAGTAGATTGCAAATTTGGTGTGTAATATCCAAATTGTTCGTAATTTTATTGTCAATCATGGTATGGCACTTGCAATATACAATAAATACTCTAAACTGAGTTTGTTGAGAGTGGCTGATACAAGATTTGCATCAAGTATTGTAATGACTGGACATTTAAGAGAAGTTAAGCTGGCACTTGAGAAAATGGTGATGGATTCAGACCAGAAAGTTTATAGGGATGCGAACATTGATGGTAAAGCACAAGAGGTGAAAAAATATATTGTGAATGATACTTGGTGGGATGATATGAATTATCTTGTATTTGACTGAGCCAATTCTTAATATGTTACGAGTTGCTGACACAGATTCTCTAATTTTGCATTCAATATATGATATGTGGGACACGATGATTGAAAATGTGAAAAAAAATATTTGAGAACGAAGAGATATATATGGTTGGTGGTAATTCAACCTTTTTTTATGTTATTCATCAAATTTTGGAGAGTAGATGGAACAAGAGCAACACTCCCTTACATTGTATGGCACATTCTTTGGTTTCAAAATATTATTGTGAAGCTTGGTTACAAGATAGAAGTAATGGAGTTCCAAGAATTGCACTACACGAGGATCACGAAGTTTTCATGAATAGAGACAAATGCTTCAAGAGGTTGTTTCCAAATTCAAATGATTTGAAGAAAGCATATATTGAATATGGAGCATTTTGTAATGGATCAAATTATTTCAATCAGCCACACGTAGTTGATGCAAGATTGTTTGAAGAACCAATTTCTTGGTGGGCTAATCATGGTACATCTACACCTCTATTGCAATCTCTGGCCTTTAAATTGTTTTCGCAGCTTGCATCTTCATCCTGCTGCGAGAGAAATTGGAGTACATATTCATTCATTCAAAGCATCAAGAGAAATAAATTGACAACAAGTAGGACTGAAGACCTTGTCTTTGTCCATTGCAATCTTCGTCTAATGTCACGAAATGAAGAAGAGTACAAAGAATGGCCAACAAAATATTGAGATCTGTGTAAATTTACCATAAGCTTAACGACTTTATTCTTCTTTAAAGAAATATTTTGGATTAGTTGTTTGCATTAAGTTATGAACTTTTTATGCTTTTTATTGTTTTTGTAAGTGGAGATCACATTGATTTGGATGGACAAACTACCATTGAATTGACAGAACTTTCTCTTGATGAGCCACAATTACAGACGTTTATTCTTGATGATGATGAGTAGGACTAGAGGAAATTGGTAGATTAATTGGATTTTGGGGACCATTTTGTTGCTTTTGTAATTAATTATGTCATTTCTGACTTTTTTTTTTTTTCATTTTCTATTTTTGTCATGTAAATTTATGTTGTTTTTGGTGTTTTAATATGAGCTTCTAGTTAGTTTTAATATTTAAGTGACATGTTCTACTTTGTCAAAATTTGTATTTTAATTTTTATTTCACTTTTTACATGTTAATTTTTAAAAAATGAAGTTTGGAATCCGTACCTACGTACTCGTGTCTGAAATTTGGACTCTTTTTAACCGTGTCTCCATATCCTAAAGTTCAAAAAAAAGAAGGATCCGATACTTAGATACGTACCCGTACCCGTACCCGTACCAGAGTCCGAGCATCATAAATATGCACTACTCAATTTTTTAATATATTTTTTGAGACTATCTTTCTTTCCAATTTGAAGATTTTATGGTAAAATCTAACGATTGGGTTAAAATCTGGGAGAAAATTAATATTTAGTGATTTGTGAGAGATTTGTAGATATTGGAATGTAGTAACATAACTACTGCTTTATCCAGTGTAGAAAATGGGAAGGAGAAAGGTGAAATTCAAATTTCAGATGAGTGGACTCACATTGAGTAATGAGCCAATCATTTGTAATTTTGTATTATTAATTTTATTAGATCAATGAGTTCAATTACCTTTCATTAAATTGATAGTGAGACAAAGTTGTCTGTTATTAAATTGTATGTTAAAAAATTAAAAATTTGATGTTGGGGAACAAAATTTCCATTTCATTATGTAAAAAATTGATATTGGAGGACAGGGTTTCTTAAAAACTCACCTCCGCCCCTGACTAACTGTGAGGATAACGAATGTAATTTTTTCAGAAAAAAATAATAATAATAGTGATGATGATAAGAAATGGAGCAAATCGTGTTACAAAAAGAAAAAAGAAATAGCCCTAATCATGCCAACAATTCCTTAAATATTTTATTATTACTTTTCCAAAACTTATAGAAACCACTTAAGTAAGCAACAACAAATATTCATTTCGTTTAATATTAAACGTGATAGTGTGGATTTTACATAAAGTACATGTGGAATGTTATTGGATCATGGTGCATTAGGACTAGGTTGTCATTCGATTAAATGAGTAGTGAAGTGTTTTGAATTTGCATCTTCAATATATACATTAGATACTTAATTTTTTACATAGCTTGGTTAGGGTTAGGTTTTGTATCGTATTATAAATTTGAATCGATCTAATTAAACTTTGTGAAAAGTAGACTAACTCAAATTGATTGCATGAGAAAATCGGCTCGACCCAATCTGAACGAGTCATTCGGTGAGTTTTGTCGGGATATCGAACTAAATAGTCATCTCTATTATGGAGATTCAAGAAAATGCATAACAGTTTATGAGTATGTTTAGTAAAGATTTTTGTAGATTATAAATAGTAAATCTTATGAATTGTGTGGATAAAAATTGTAAATCTTATAAAATATATAAATAAAAATAATATTTAACCAAGTATTAATAAACACAAACATATATCTTATATAATTGGGGAATTTTTTCAAATAGCCTTGTCAAACAAGCTTTACAAAGAAATAGCCTAGTGTTTTATAAATAAGTTGTAAAGGCCTCCTTTTTTATTGAAGTGCCCAAAATGTCCTTTTAACTTCTTCTATGTCTATTTATTTCTTCGTCACTTAATCTTCCCAACAATTCTAATTTAATATCTAGAATATTTTCGTATCTGGCTAATAATCTGTTTACTATTCTAGTTTGTTCTAAATATTCTAAAGATACTTTATTTTGGATATTATTTAATTTTGCGAATTCTTCCTCTAATAAATCTAATATATTTTGTTCAAGGTTATCATAACCTTTTAAATTATATCCTGGCATTTAAATAATCTATATATGCAGATAATTTCTTAAATGCGTTAGGATGTTTCTGTTGAGTTATATATCCTAAAACAATTCCTTCAGATACCTCTTCTTCTAAATTTTTATATTCAGAAATAATATCTTCAATTTTCTTTATATTTTTAGATGTTTGTACAGAATTAATTCTTATATTATTTTTGCAAGCAAAATCTATGCTAGTGTAAATATCTTTGAGCTTAGATTGACCGGTAAAATAAATTTTTTCTAATTTATCAACCAAAGTTAATAAAAACGAGATATATTTATCATCTAAATATAATTTAAGATCACAATCAGTGGATGTGGATGCTTGTGCAGTGTTCATGAAAATAAGAACGTCAAACCTGGAATAATTCTTCAATAAAGAAAGCTAGGTTTCCCTTGAGTGATCTTCTTCAAGTCTTTGTGTATAAATGTGCATTAGCAAAGCAAGATCTGCTTTTGTCTATAGCTCATAAGGTTTTTAACAGAAGGGTCCAACATGTCTTCCGCTCATTTTCTTTTCTACTTCTTCCTTTTGCATTGATAGTTCAAGCTAACGGATATAAATCTAAAAAGATTCAACCCTGACACGGAAATTCAGTCTAGCTGTTTTCACCCCTATTGTAACAAATCTTTCAGTTTAGAACCTACTTGATTTTTCCAATAACACTCCAAACACTCTCAAACAAGGCAACACAAGCCAAAACGAGAAAACAAGGAGATTTAAAGGAAATAACACAAGGTTATTTTACTACCGCCGGGGACTGGCTATCAAAGGAAGTTTTCTTTAGAAAAGGGATTATAAGAAAACATTTCAAATACTTTTATAGAAATCATTATGAACATATTACAAGTACACACCTGATATTCAAAGACTCTAGTAAGAAACACTCTTGGTACTCCCTATGTTTGAAGTTTAGAACTCCATAGAGATTACCTTATTGACGTTTGAAGAAAAGACTGCAAGACTATGGTATGATAGTAGAGAGATATGAGAAAACTCAGTGATTGTCTCTAACTTTCGATACTTTACAACTCGATATGTAAGTGGTATATAAAGACTCAGATACAACTTATTTTCAATAATTGATCCTTATCAAGAAGGAATCTCCTTTTTATCTTGTCGGTAAATAGGGACCACACCTTTTCCAAAGTGATAAAATTATCACTGTTGGTAGTGAGTGAAGGGTCCTATCCGATCATTTTTCCTTCAAAATAGTCTGGTGGCATGTCATCTTCATTGAGGGAGACGTGGTCCATATCTTCAATAATGCAATTTGGACAGCTATGTTCAGCATGACTCACCATAATCTTACACATTTCCTGAAGAAAGTTTGGTGATCCATCATTTTCATTATTCATTATTTTGTCGCACCAGTGGTCAAGTAGGGCCCAATCCTGATCACGAGTCTTTTTGGTACAGTTGCTGAAGATTATGTGATCTTCACATGGGTATATCCAGATATTTTCATTTTTGCTCATGGTGTCAACTAAGAAATCAAATTGGTCTTTGAATCCTTTGGCTCTTCTGAAATGTTCAATCTTCAGAATTTCTTGAGGAGTGATTTCATGAGTATTTTGACTGTTTGGATCGAACAATTTTCTTGTTAATCCAATTTTGATAACATTTTTGACTGGAATGAGGTAATGATCATAAATATCCCATTCTGGAACTGCAGAGAAGAATCTGATATAAATGTTGGTAGGCTTAGTAATTCGGACAAACTCTTCGATTGCTATTTTGATTCTTGCTGGCAGCATAGAAATTTCTCTGAGATTTTGGCTAGGATAAATACAGAGTATATTTCCAATATCATACATATGGCGAATCCAATTTGGTGGTGCTCCAGGATAGAAATTCACCTTGTTATATTTTCCATAGTTAAAAGTCTTCATCCATGGCTTATTACCAATTTCAATAAACCAACAGGCCACAAGATTGAAAAGACATATCTTGTATTTATATCCTGCTTCATCTTTTATCCCAAAGGATAGGAGACTGTTGCAAAACTGTATAACATTTGATTTGTTAATTCCAGATATATCTTGTATAATGGATGGTTGGGGCTGAGAGGAGGAAGCCTCTTTATTTTCTTTGATATCTTGTGTGATTTTTTGAATATTTCGTGGAATATCTTCTTTCTGGAGGTTTTCATTCTCCATTTTGTATATTTTCTCTTCCATCTCCTTTATTTTGAGCTTCATTGATCGTAACTCTTGCTTGATTTGCTCCATCTCTGGAAAGGAAATCAGGAAGAAAATTATCTTTACCACGAATATATTGAATATCAAATTTGAAGTTGGCCATCCAGGATTGTATTCTAATTAATGGCTTGTTAGCAACATTTGGTTCTAAATTATTTTTAAGAAAGTACTTAACTTGAGTATTATCTTTTCTAATAGTAAATGATTTTTTAATCAAATAATATTCATATTTAGCAACTCCTTTTTTGACAGCAAGTAACTCTTTTCTATTGGAGTCATATCTAGTTTCAACATCTTTAAAGGTTCCCGAAGTATATGCAACTAATTTTTCAGGACATGTTTTTGAACAATCTTTATGACATGGGTAATTTTCTCCATGTTTTGATACTGCTTTTAAGACTGCTCCCCAACAATAGTCAGAAGCATCTGTTTCAAGAATAAAATAGTCATCATCTTCTGCTATAGATAGTTTTGGGAGATTAGAACAATATTTTTTAATGTGTTGGATTCTCTTAGTATCTTCATTGGTCCAATTCCAAATCTGATCCTTTTTTAGTTTATTTAGAAATGGCTTTTTAAGTAAAGCACATCCTTCAATAAATTGTTCAGAATAATTCAATAATCCTAAAAAGCTTTGTAGCTGTTTTTTGTTTATTATTTCGTCAGGAAATTCGAGTAATTTTTCTCCAATATGAGATTGTAATTGAATTTCTTCTTCTTTGATGATGAGTCCTAAAAATTCTATATTTGTCTTAGCTATTTCAGCTTTCTTTTCTGAGAGTATTATTCCATGTTTGTTGATAATATATGCAAATTTTTCTAGATGTTCTAGATGTTCTTTGTAAGTAGTAGAATGTATAAGTATATCATCAATATATATTACACAAAATTTTTTAATTGGTTTAAATACCTCGTCCATTCTTCTTTGATATATTTGGGGGGCATTTTTTAATCCAAATGGCATTACATTCCATTCGAATTGTCCTAAAGGATTAGGAGTGCTAAATGCTGTTAGTGGTTTACTTTCTTCATCTAGACATATTTGCCAAAATCCTCTTTTGCAATCAAACTTAGAATATATTTTGCTATTCTGTATGGCCTTTATGAGAATATCCTTATTTGGTAGGTAATATCCATCAAATTTGGTTTTCTCATTTAGTTTTTTATAATTTATAACCATTCTGGCTTTATTTCTCTTTATTTCGGCATGGTTCCTAACCATAAAGGCTGGGCTACTATGTGGACTTTTACTTGGTCTAATAATTTTTGCTTTTAATAATTCTTTTATTTGTATATCAAATTCTTTTATGTCTTCTTGACTATATGTCATAGGCTTAACTCTAATTATGACATTTGGTTCTATTAACTCTATTTTAGCCGTTGTTTTATTTACGGACCATTTTTCTAATGGATTTTCTGAAAAGTTATTTCTGAGATTATTCTTTCTAGCTTTTCATTTTCTGATTCACTTATTTGGAGGTTTATACTGTTGTATAATAGTGATTTGAAATTTTTTTTTCTATTTCTGTATAACATCCACCACGCTGGGTTGAAGAACTCTGATGATTTATTGGTTTTTGAGCTATAGATACAGCCTTTTGTATTTGTGGTACAATTATTTTATGGTTACAGGGTGTTGTAAATTCAAATCTTGTAGGATTTTTATATTGTGTAAAGGGTACATAATCTTCTAGGAGGAAGGTCTGTCCTAAAAGAATGTCACATTCTATTTTGGGGGCATAGTAAAGTTCTCTAATTATGACTTCTCTATTTCCTAGTAAAAATGGTATATTTTCGGCATATAAAGAGTACGGTTCAAATAGGCCACTAGCTGTTTGAGCATAGTATTTCTTTTTAGGATCTGTTTTCCAGTAGGAAGCTGGTAAAACATTATATTGTGCTGTACATAATGTTGATCCTGTATCTAGATAAGCATGAAATGTAATTCTACAATATTCAGGTAGGTTGAGTTTTATTTCAACATAGGGACTTAATGGATTTGTTATGTTCTTGGTTATAGATTTATAACTAATCATCATATAGTTAGTAAATCTTTTCTTTTCACTAGTAATCCTTGGGATATGTTGTTCTTCAAGGTTAATTGTTACTTGTAACCTATCATTTTGAATGCTGTATGGTTTGAACATATCTAAAAAGTCCATTCCTAATAGTATTGGTGCATTGGTTTCAATCCTATTGGGATCTTTATGTATAACTATAGTTATAGGGAATTGTTCTCCTCTTATATTGGTAAGTATAAGATTCATTTCTACGAATTTTCTGATTTCATACTCTATTCCATGATAATCTTTATATTTGTATCCTTGAGGTAAGTCCTGTTCCGGTAGCATACTAACTGTATTTCCTTGAACATGGCTTGACCCTGCTCCTGTATTAATTAGGGCAATCATTTCTTGTATTTCTCCTGTAGGTTTTATCCATTCAGTAAGGATGTAGAATTGTTCTTCTATTCCATGTCTATCTAATTTGGCAAATATTGGTATATTCTTTTTCCAATGGTTTCTTGGAGTGGATGTCTCTCCTATGTAGCTTTTCCTAGGAAGACTGAGACTTCTTCTAGGAGGGAATTTTGCTATCATATTTCCTATTGAATCAATAGAAACATTGCCTTGTAGATTACTGGTTTGTCCTGTTTCTTTAATTGTTTTAATTCTTCTTTTGAAATCTAAAACAAATTCTTCAGGTATCTCAATTTCGTGGGATCTGAATTTTCTAGGTGGAATAGCTTGTGCTAATTCTTCAAATCCTTCTTCAATTTTTATTTCTTCAAAACTTCTTCTTATTTCTTGATGGTGGCTAGTAGTAAAAGCAAATATAGATCTTATGGTAAGGCTTACTGCCTTAGATTTTTCTGGCATATCTAATCTATCTATTTTATGATATAAATTTAAGGATATGTCTATATTTTCATCTAATAAAGATACTGCAAATCCTGGCTTTAAGGTAAATATTAGTTTCTGGTATACCAAATTACCTGAAACTGCTCCTAAAAGGGTACCTATAGGATCATGCAATATTCTATTGTCCATGCAAAATATGTTGACTGGTATATCCATACCTTGTCTGAAGAATCCTTTCATAAGGATCTGGATTCCTCCAATTTCTACATTTTTGATTTTGTTTCTAATATCAGGTTTTATTTTAGCTAGTTCTTCATTTATCCATTTCCTATTTAGTATGGGAATTGTTGTAGATCCTTTTACATTTTCTATATAAATAGGAACTTCATTATGTTTTATAACATAAATAGTTTTGTTTAGTTTTGGTAATATATTCCAAAATGTTTTATTTTTGAAAACATCTTTTTGATTCAAGGATAAAACTTTTTTCATAATTTCATCATATTTTTCTTCTTCGAAGGTAACAATTTGGCTTATTCCTTCTATATTATCTATGTTAGTCTCTTGTATTTCCATACTTTCTTCAATCCTTACTTCATTCATAAAATTATAATTTATGAATTCATTTTCTTCTTCACTTTCTATTTCACTATCAGAATATATATATATAGTAGAAATTTCTGATTCGGTTTCACTTATTTCATAAGGTTCATATTCTGAGTCATATATAGCTTCTTCATATACTTCTAAAAATTTTGAGTTGGTTTTATTTTTATGTTTATCTGGACAGTTTGGTGCTATATGTCCTGGTTTTTGACATATAAAGCATTTACATTTTTTAATATATTCTTTCTTAGGTATCCAACCTTTTGGTTTTGTTCTCTTTTTAAAAGGTTTTTTATTAGGTTTCCAATTATCTCTTCTTTTCCTAAAATCTTTCTTTTTATACAGTTTAAGAAATTTTTTGAATTTCTTTTTCTTTTTATACTCTTTTGGATAACATCCCCATTGATGAGTATGAAAGATATCTTGATTGCAACAAAGGGGTTTTTTCTTTGTCATCTTTTTTATTGCTTTATTATCAGCTATTTCTCTACACCATTTATTATTTGTATTGATAATAAATTGTTCTCTATTGCCAAAAGTATCATTTATTTCTGGTTGAGTCATGGCAGACCTAATCTTTTCATATTCTTGGTGTATTTTTATGCTCCAAGGGTAAGGAAGTTTTAAGAACATTATTTTGAGATAATTTAGTTTTTCATTATAACTCATATCTTTATTTAAAGCTTTTATGTAGATTTTTTCAAAATCTCTTAAGTATCCTTTTAGCTCACACATATCACAAATTTTTAGATTTTCTAATTCTATTTGTGCTTCTAATTTTTCTCTTATTTCTTTCTCTATATTAGTTTCTTCTGCAATTTCTCAAAGAAATTGTGCTCTTAAGTATTTTTCTAATCTTTTTAATATATCCATAATTGTTTAGTTATTTAAATGTTCTCTTGAATCAGCTATCAATTCTTCTCCATATTTTATATTACTTTTTATCTGATCAGAAGTTTTCTTCCACAATTGTTCAGTATTTCCTCTGAAGGTGTGTTCAAGAAAATTGAAAGCTGTATATGTATCCCATCCTTTGCTAAATTGTATAGCAAGGCTAGAGGCTTTAACCCAAGCAGATATCTTTTTATCTTTATCTCCTGAATCTAGATCTAACCATATTCCTGTTGTTGGTATTGGTTCTGTTAGATTTTCTATAGGACTTTCTTCTTTGGTAGTTATTTTGAAGTTGCCTTTTATTTTGCTAGGACTTATTCTTTTGTTTGGGCCTTCTACTTCTGGGCTGAATTTATACCAGGTATATAACTCTCCTTCATCTGTTGGATATCTATAACTATTATATTCTTCATTATCCTTTTCTTTATTTACACCACTAGTTTGTCCTGGTCCTTCGTATCTTGGTGCAATGGGTGGTACAGGACCTGAACATACTGTAGGGTATATTCCTTCAGTTTTTGGTAGTGTAGTAGGTGTAAATGGAGGTTGTCTTACTGTAGGAGGGGTAGTAGAACTACTAACTCCTGTGGTACTAGTATTCATTTTAGTATTTCCTAAACTTATGTTTGCCATTTGTATTTCTAAATCTTCTAACATTTTTCTATATCTCTCTGCATCTTCTCCCGAAGTTTCAAAGAATTTTTCTTCAAGATCTTGTTTGGTTTCATTCATTAAATTATATACAGATTCTAGAGTTTGGGGTTCTTCTTTAGTATAGATTTTTATATGTTTTCCTGTTATTGCTGTTGATATTTTAATATTTTCATTAATTTTTAAAAAAATTTCTGAAATATCTCTTAATTGAGTATTCATATTTGGATTTTGATTATAAGGTTCAAGTTGTTGGTAGTATTTATTATTTTGTTCAAGAAATTCTTCTATTATAGTCTCTTGTTCTGTTGGAAAATTTTGTTTTACTTCATTCATCATAATAATATTTTCTTTTATTAATAATTTGTCTTTTTCTTCAAATTGAAATCCTAATCTTTTCCCAATTTCAGTAATTATTTCTTTATGATCTATTATTTCGTTTTCTATATTTATTATTCTTTCTTCTAGAGTTAAAGGTTTTCTTAATATTTTTATTTTTTCTTTTAATTCTTCTAACTCTTGCTGAGTTTTTATTAATTTTATTTGATCGTTTAACGTTATATATTCCTCAGAAAGTTTATTTCTAAGATTCTGTAACTTTTGTTTATTTGTATTATTTAATATTTCAATTTGTAGAATTTCTTTGAGAATTTCTTGATCTTCTTTTCTAATATGTTTTTCTTCAATTAATCCGAATTTATTTATCAAAAAGGTTTTTATCCAATTAATTTGTTCAATTATATTAATTTTTGATATTTTGTTATAATTATTTGACATAATTATATTTTTAATAGGCTCTGATACCAGTTTTGGGTGCGGAAACTTAAAATCGTAATTATAAGGGAGCAATATAGCAAATATTAAAAATTTTATATGTTAAGGGTATTTCTTTATATGTTAAGGGTATTTTAGGTTTTATTTGGTCAAAGGCTCTTTTGAAGATTTAGCCATTCTTGAAGGCTATCTTCACTATATGCCACTATATAATTCCTAATTCAATTGGTGGGCCACTAAACTTATTCCAACTTGTGGATACACTAGCGTTGACATGTACCAGTGGCTTGGTCCAAACTTTAACGCTACTCACATTTCAAGAAATTTCGACAGAAAACAAAAAAAAAAAAAAAAACCATATATCAAAATCTTCAACAAATCAAAAAAATCCCTGAAAACCTTTTCCAATTCTGTACAGTTGAGATGTCGACCTTGTTCTTTGCTGCGGCATTCTCTGCAGTTCCTTTGATCCTTTATTTTCCCCCGTTGAGAAGCTTGAGTCTTTTGGTGGAAACCGTAGAGGATATGTGGAGAGAATCAAGAGTTTATATCGGTAGGATTTATCCTCGTCTAAGGTCTGCTTGTACGAGGATCTTGAATTGTATACTCTCTAATATTAGGTAGATTATTTTTTTAATTTCATTTTGAATCAGAGTTGGTTTAATTGATTAGAACTTGTAATTATTTCAATTGTACGTGGATTGATATGTGTTACGAAGTATTTGGTTTTGTTGTTGGAGCTGGTTTTTGGTGTTCTTGTGGGATTTATATTATGATAATTGATGTAATTAATGCAGACACCACTCAAATAAGTGATAAGTTTGAATTTTAAGTAGATTGATCTTCTTATGTGTAAAATTGAATATGGTTTTGGCCCTTTATGCATGTATGTGTATGTCTTTTTATCCCCCCACCCCCAAACCCATAGACAGCCATGAGTCATTTTTGGGAAAGGTATAAGCATGTTTGTCTGAGCTTGAAAAATTGACTTATAAGAAAATAAGCAAGTTTTAAAGTAAATAATTTGTTGTATTGATCAAAATTGGAAATAAGAAAGTTAGTTATTTGACAGTAACATGTTTGGCTTAGTTAAAAGTCCAAAAGAAGCAAAAAATGGCTTCTTCTTCTTCTTGGCTTATTTCAGCATTATCAATATTGATACTGCTGAAATAAGCTATCTTCTTCTACAAAAGAAGCAAAACCAACCATGCTATAAGCTTTATATTGACATTAATGTAGGAGTTATTTTCAAAATAAGTAGTTTTTTCACTTAAAAGAATAGAAAAGTAATTTATCACAGAAGTTTGGAGGAGACAAGGAGGGTAAACCTGTTCAATTGGCATGGCTAGAGGGGTTGTAGCAGGAACTTTTGGGATGTGGGCAAAATAATTGAAATAAAAATAACTACAATTTATCCTGAATTCTGCAGGAAATGCTCTTGCAGAGTATATGCTTTCAAAATATAGATATATATGAAATCTGTTGTTTAATAATGTGCAGATACTAGCTTAAAAGATCAGAAAATGAGGAGATTACTAGCTAGTAAAGTCAATTTCCTGTTCTTAGAATTGTAAGTTGCATATCCTTTTTAGATGTTCAAACACTAGAAGATTTGTTGACTATCTCGTAAGGGATTCTTGAAGGCACAAAGAAGTAGTGTGTTGAGCGTGGATTTGTGGGCCTGATCTTAGATGATAAAGGGTTGATTGTGCCTCTCTTATTAGTTGCGGCTTTTGAAATAATCACCTTGCACCAATTGACACGAGAGCTAGAGGTCTCGCAGTCAAGTCCCCTAAGGAAGGGAGAACGATACAGAGCATCACCAGAACATGAGGGTGCGCCTATCTCAAAAGGTGCTATTGAAGTAAGACCCAAATGTATATTAGTTAAAGTTGATTCCCGAGCCTGGATCTTGTGATAAAGGACTTGATTGCCCTCTCCTACTAGCTGCGACTTTTCAGACACTTCACAGCAATCTTTTTCTTAGAATAGAGCACACTTCCTGCTCAGATAGTCTACAGACCAAACTTGTTGTCCAAGTACATTTTTGCTGTAGATGAATTTCTTCCTTCAAGATAAGAGACACATTCACTTCCTCACTTCTTTTTATGCTTTTTGGTTGGTAGCCAGCATAATGGTTTTGGTAGAAAGGGACTGGTTTGCACTGAATTGGTCCGATATTTTTACGCAAAACCGTCTGATTCAACTGTCAAAGGACCGTTCCTTGTGAAGTCACGAGACCTGGTTCTATTTCCGGGGAGTTTCGTGGCTGGACAAGTCTGTTCAATCTAGTTCTAATAACCACGATGGTAATGAAAGTTGAAAATTTATATTCTCTAATGTTGAATTCTTATGGACCGGGTCTAATTTAATTAAGGTTTGATCTCAAATACTGATAATAAGGCAATTGAAAATGATGTAACGAGATCTGTGAAGAAATACTTGCACATAATGTGCCAGATTTTAAGAGATTTAGAATCAAAAGTTACCTCTAGAGTTTGTTGGAGCTTAATTTTAATGATCGATGTTAATATTAGTCATAGTTGTACAAGGCTATCTCGGGCGGGCCCCCTGATTGGGTAAGTATCAAAGAATGCAACTGAATTAATGGGAATTGCTGGAAATTGAATAGGTCATATACATTTGGAACAAAGGGGTTCATGGTACCTGTTACCGAATGTTCCTCCTATGCTTCAAGAAACATGCTAACTTCTAAGAACAGCTCTAATGTAACGTGTATTGCTTTAAAAAATTTGTCATTTAAGTAAATTAAATAGTGTCTAATAAAATTTGTCATTTAAGTATATTAAATAGTGTCTAATAAAATTCTCGAGTGCTATGTGATAGCTAATTTGACCAAAAAAACCCAAAAAACATTGTCGAGAATTTTATCTAAATTTAAAGACACTGATTCTGCATTTTATTTAACCATATTTCTTTTTTTTTGAAAATTAAATTCTCTCTCTCCCCTTCATTTTATTTGTTTTTTTTTTTATTTAATATTAAATTGTAGATAAAACTCATTAGAGACAAACTTTAAACTTATTATTTGATTTTGTAAAATTTGCTAAAAATTAATGAAATATATAATTAAAAAATTGATAAAAAATTCTAAATCAAATATGTAGATAAAATTAATTGTTAACTTCAATTTTAATTTTTTAACAACATTTTAAGTAAAATCAAAAAACTGACTTATGAAAATATAAAAAGTTTAAAGGCAACTATAACTAACACATAAACTTAGCCAAACATGCCCGATTGTACAAATCATACAAAGTTTCATTATTTGTATAGAAAACCATCATTTAATCAGGCTGCATCAAGCCCAAACATTTTTCTTCTTTGAAGATTAAATGATGAAACAGAAAGACAACATTTTTTACAAGGCAAGAGAAACAGTACACCTGAGATGGTTTAAATAAAGCGGTACGGAATATTGGCAAAAATGTTTATCAAACAGGAGTCGAATTAAAATATCATTCCTTCAATACTGAGTTAAATTGGCTCAGTGTACCAAACATAACACAAATCCCAGATGCTTCAATATAAAGACTCAGAAATGTTTCAGACTGGATGGGATCTTAGTAATAAGCTTTTCGTGGATTATTCTGCAAGAAGCAATCAAAAGAGAAACATAAATAATCTGTCGAAGAATCAAAACCTTGCTTGCAACCTTCTTTTCAATCATTAACAATGATGAATGAAATCCCAGACGAAAAAGCATTTAGGGGCTTATAAAAAAAAAACTTGTCAAGCATTAATAGACAAAGCAACAACGAAAACTTTACCATAGGATTTGGTCTGTGTCGGTAACCAAGCATCATTCGCTTTTTATACTGCTCGTAAATATCATCCTCAGGAAGAACCTCGCCAGGATTGTGAGCACCAACACCCAAGTTATCCTTTTTCACATCACCTGCCATAATGGGAGTCGCAATTCCACTTCTTGAGCTCCCCAGCCCCTCACCTGCAGTTCAGAAGCAGGTTAAATGAATATAAAAATTGCAGAAATTATCACAAACTCTTGGTGCATAATAAGGAATCAAAGTAAAAATCAAGTCCACGAGAGAAGGCAACATCTGAAAACCAGTATTATAGAACCTTCTTACGAAATTTTAACTATTTCATTTCGACCACAATTACCATTGTGAGCACAATCTTGAACAGGAACACAGTGATTACAATTTTTGTATTGTTTGACACTGAAAGACATTTTGTGCAGACTAGCCAAAAGCAATGAATAATACTGCCAGCTCAAAGTATGCACTGGGATGAGTCTTCTGTTATTAAGGTCACACCAAGTGCAATTTGCTAGGTAAGGCTAAGAGAAGAGAACCAAGGAATCTTCCTGTTTACGTAACCAAGCGTGCATCAACCATATGTCAACTTCCACAAAGCAATTCTTATAGTCAATATAACTTAAGCAAATAAGCAACTGACATAAAAATATGTTATGTACACCATACCAAGACACCAGAAAGTTTAGTTTGAAAATCCAAGATAACTCCTCATAAAAGAAAGAAAGTGTTGAAGACAAGATTTAAATAATATAGATGTGGCCCTATTTATATCAGCTTAAGCTTTTAGATCCAAGTGGTTCAGAGCACGCAAAGATCCTTAATTCAAGTCTCGCAGCCACCCATTTAATACAATTTGGGCACATGGGAGAAATTGATGGGGGAAAATGAACCCGCCAACACATGATGAGGCGTATTGAAGACAAAATTTAAAATGATATACATGTAGCCCTCTTTAACAGTTTAAGCTTTTAGAAAACTTAAGATAAATTGGCAGCAAAGAACAAAGAAGAACAAAACAAAACTAAAAAAGGATATCAAGAAAAATACTAGAACCAGAAAGAAACGCCTCAAGTTTAATTCTCAATTACAGATTGCACAGAACCATACACAAACCTATTCCTGGCGTCTTACCAAAGAGCTAAACAGGTAAAGTAATTAAGGAGAGGAGAATCAAGAATCCTATCATAGATTGCAAAAATATAGCATCTTTACCCACTTCAGCAAACCCTTTTGCCTCGAAATCAAAGTATAAGTCTATTGTAATATTGATAATTTACTAATTCAAAGGATCATTATCTCTGCTTGTGAGCAAAAGGAAAAAGGAACAGTAATGGTGTACCTTCCTTCCAACCCATTTTAGACAAAAGTTTGTGACCAACATTATCAGCCTGAATTTTAGCTCTTTCTGCAGCCTCCTTTGCAGCTTTCCGTGCACCAGCGTCATTGCAGGTAGACAAGAATTTCTCAAGCTCTTCAGGAGGAATATAATCACCCATGTGATGTCCTTTCTTCGATGAAGCTTTCACCATAAAGCATTTATAAGAAAATGTATATTCATTAACAGACAACATTAGAATCTCAAACATGCCCAGGCACAAGCACGAATATTCATCCATGCGTAGACATGCCCTTTAAAAAAGGAGAACATGAGGAAAAGGGAAAGAAAATCCCAAAACATGGATGCGTCCAATTCAATCAGCGCAATAGATGTAAACCTTGGAGGGAAGCAGGTGGAGGCATCTCATCCTTTGAGTGTTTAGGACGCCTCAGTTTCTCTTCTTCTGCAGCCTTCTTCATGTAGAATTCCATCATTGCTATAGGATCCACACCAGTTGGGCCACTCGGTTCACCTACAAGTTACACTTTATATAAATATATCCTAAATATAAAGTACAATGCAAGCCGATTGAAAAATGCTTGCACGAGACACAACCAAGGGATACACAAAATCAGAGTTGAGCATTTTTGGAAAATAGTGAATGGTGGCTACTCAAACAAATAATTGAGCCTAATAATGCAACGAAGTGATTTCAAATACTGACCTCTCAGATATATAGTATCTCAAGAGTAGATGTATTATATAACTACAAAAGCAGGTTGATCAATAATGACTTCCAATGAACAATTATGGACAATAGTAACTACAGCCCAAAATTGATCCAAGAAAAAAAAGGTGTCAAAATAATACCATATTTTTCACTCGATACTGATGCCGTAGAAGCTCTTGTGTTCTCTGTAGGCTGTTCATATAAAGCAGAGGAAGGAGTTTGATATTTCAAATGCTGATGATGTGATCTCTGAGAACCACTTGATGAATTGGGAATTGAGATGACAGATCCATCTGCAGATCCGAAGGGTCAATGATAATAAAAGTAAAAACCCAATTAAAATATGAGAAGTTACAGAATGTGAAATTTCAAATATTAACCTAGTTATGGTGACAAAAAAGTTAAGACCATACTATGCTACTGTAGAACATGAGAAACGGCCAATCCAGGAAAAAGAGTATAGGAAGGACAAACTGTTTCTTTTTTATCATTCAAATTAAAAATAGGAACTGACCATCCACCGTTCGAATATTTTAGAATTGGTTATCCATGCAACCAACAGATTAAACAGTGCTGAGACGAAATCATGCTCCAAATTCATTGACAGAACAGAAGAGCTAGAATATTCTAAATACAGCATTCAAAGTGTAAGAGGTCTGAGTACAAGCAGATTTCAAAGACACGTTTCCATCTTATTCATACAGGCATGGCTCTACCAGGGGGGAAATTTTGAAGTTTTAGCTATTAGTCACATCTAAGTAGGATATGATTCTGAAGGTACCATTTGGCATACATAATTTGCAGCATAAATATATGAAACAATACACTAACCATTTTGCGATGTTTGGGAATCACTAGTCTCTGACAGAGCTTTTTGCTCTTCGCTGAGCTTGTATTCATAATACTTGTAGTCTGAACAGCTTTCATCAAATAGAAACCTGAAGTATGCAGTTGGTTAAAATCTAGGAGCTTGAAAGTTGACCACAATAAACAAATAGTTCCTCCACTTGTCTCTTTTGCGGGGCCACACACAGTGAAAAATGAAAGAAACAGATAGAAAATGAGTGGATCTTGAAACAAAGATGAAACAAGAAACGGATTATATAATTTCTAC
This sequence comes from Forsythia viridissima, assembly GCA_030279155.1. Lineage (NCBI taxonomy): Eukaryota > Viridiplantae > Streptophyta > Magnoliopsida > Lamiales > Oleaceae > Forsythia > Forsythia viridissima. Next base: position 11,014,915 of record CM059045.1, on the reverse strand, counting down.
ATGACCAGCAACATTGTCCACTAACAATGAGGATCAGATGAATTGCAGAGTACTATGCTAACAGAACATGCAAGAAAAATATTGGTCCATGTTCAACTAGGTTGCCGGAGCTAGTGTGTCGATGTCAGACGCTCAAGCCAGACACACTCTGACATGTGTTGGTGCTCCAAATCTCATCAGAAACAAAAGAGGGTAGAATGAGTACGTCGTCTCAGGAAAAAAAAATAGAGCTAACGTCATATCTCGATCTATGAAGGAAAAGGAGGCGGATCGGCTTGTGAAAGAAAGCATCGTCGATCACCGGCGATGGGTTTATTTGCAGAACCCTATGTCTATGAGCAGAAAGCATTAAGCACCCTCTGTTTAGGAGGCATGAAAAAGAAAGCCAAACCCTACAATTATCATGAAAAGACAAAAAGGACCTTAAAAGTAAAAACACAAGAGGGCAAGAGGCGGTGTATATGTATTAAAAAAAATAATGGTTTGACTGGAAAAAATCGGTGGCTGCTGGCTGGAAAAAGGTTGTAGCATATATTATCAAAACGTGCCCTTATTTTCACCTTTTTTATGAAAAATACACAAATCAAAACTAAATTTGTAGGTCTACTTTCACATGTAAACCCTTATTTTGTTTCACACTAAAATAATAATAATAAACAAGAAGTAAAAAATTTATTTTAATCGGATTCCCCAACGTGTGGTGTCCTAATTTTTTGGAAAATCATGTGTTAGCGTGTCCGTGCAACCTAGATGTTCAACTTACAACATCCAGATAACTACTACTAAAAAGGGATGGGAATGAAAATATACACTACAAAAGAGGGTCATGACTCATGACCAAGTCAGTTCAAACTTAGTATGATCAATCCAATACAACAAAACATATGAGCCATGAGCAGTGGATTGGATACATATCGTCTCGAACATCTCAAGGAAAAGCGGCCACCATCAAACATAAAAACACAAGGATCAAAGCATTTATCATTACACTGAATAATGGCCACAAGAAAAACCTAATAAGTGTCTCAAATACTGAAATAATTGATTGTTGTAGAAAGTAGCCAAAAAGAAGAAAACACATTACCAGATACACGGCATTCTAGATAAGAACTGCAAAGCACACAAAGGTAGGAAATAGCAAATCAAATGTGTTTATGAATCATCTTGTAAATATGAAAAGGATATATATTAATTTAACAGGTGAGAAGGCAGAAATATAATCGTTTTTAAAGTGATTATTACATAACATATTCCTATAACCCCAACAACATCCGGCAATTCAAAGGGTTTCATGTGTTACATCCAACAAAATGTCAAAGACAAGTCAAATGAGGAGACCTCGTGTAGGTGTTATTTGGGCATCAACTTGCTCTTTACTATTTTATCAAGTTCCACAGGTATCAGAAATCAATAACCCCATTTAGTGTATTAAAACAGCCAAACATAGCAATTAGTAAGAAAATAATCTCATTTCAACTTCGCTTTTCTCTATTCTTGCTTGGTAACTGAAAGTAAAGTCAGAAAGCTATTCCAAGATTACCAACTCTAGAAAAATCCTAGAATCCCAAAAGTAAAGTCAGAAAGCTATTCCAAGATTACCAACTCTAGAAAAATCCTAGAATCCCATTCGCACTTTTGACTAAGGAATCAGTATTCCAACTTCACCTAGAAACAAGCTTATCCCCAAACTCATCCAGCCAAAAAACACTCTCTGCCTCTTAACTTTTCCCCACTTCTGATCGCTGGCCACACCACCTTGTCCGGCCACACCACCTTGTCCAGCCACATCCCCATCCATGCCCCGTGGACATCTTCAACCCTTCACCCAGTCAAAAGGCTTCAATACCTAGCGCATCCTCATCAATATCTATTTTGCACGTAATTATCCCATTGGTGGGATCACAGAGGAGCGGCAGTGGGTTTTCTTTGGGAACAAAATGTGAAAAACATTTATTTGCAGGTTTCTACATTTCAACCAGACAAATAAATGGAAATGATCATCTCGAGCTAGGTAGAATTTCTTTTCAAAAGGAGCTTTCAATTCTACGGAGTAGCCTAAACTTCTTAGAAGAAACAGCAAACTATAGAAGACATAATCAGGTCATTATTAGCTAACATAATGAATCTTCCTAAAAACCCAAAATCTTCACATAACAAATAATACTAGAATATGCTGAACTCTCCACAACAACATACTTCCAAGACTAATTACCTAGGAATAGTTATGTAATAACCATTGAAGAAAAATAAAACAAGAACATACAAAAACTAGTTCTGCAAAAATTAATAAGAAAAAAAAAGATCGAACAACGAATTTCTCAGATTCCCCCCAGGAAGCATGCAACTTATGAACAAATAAAAAGCCAATAAAACTGTAGATCACATACTTAAACGGAGTTTCTCCGGGGTTTTTCTGTCTTGTTATATGCTCAAACTGCGTTCCATGCTTGGCCACAAAACTTGCTAATTTGTCTGCAACTTTCTTCACAGTAGGATCACTTGGGAAAGGTGGCGCTGCATGTCACTTAAAGAACTGATTAATACCAAGAGCATGAAGAAGAGAATGCAAATTACTTTTGTAGCAGGCGTGCCATATTTTCCATATCTGTCATTGAACATCTCTTCCCACCAATGTTGATAGGGACTTAAAGTATAAGAGCTGCATTCATCAGACAAAAGTAATTCAAGAATGTTTTGTCCTATTTATCCACCAGCTCACGCAAAGAAATACCTAGACAATTTTCTCCAAACTTGGAACAGACAAGACCCAGTTAGCCCTTTAATTGAGCATTTCACTGACAAAACATAGGCAATAATGGTACTAGCCAAGGGAGCAGGCAAGATAGCTTTGGATTTAGATACATAGAGCTCCAACGCAAGAGAAACAGAGCTGAGTCCACAGTGGAGGAAAAAAGGAACTCGTAAAAATGTGGAGTTGAGCCAATTCATTTAAGACCCTATGATCCACTAGAGGAAATATGGACAAATTTACATAGCCAAGGAAAAGTGGTTAACGCGCTTGTTGGACCAACCAGGGACTCCCAAGCACACTAATTTTCTATAATATAAATCGAAATACACGGCCACCTCTTAAGTGAGTTAATTCTTGAAATTATGATTTAAGACGCACTCGATCACGCTCCCTCACATGAAAGACCAGCATCGTGCAAATAAAGGAAAAATTGTATATTGGGAGCAACAAAATTACAAATAAGTGAATGTACCAGGATGGGTTTGCTTAATCGCCAAATACGTTCTAGACCACTCTAAGACAGAGCAAGTAGGTAACAAAGGAGGTAACAAAACAAACACGTGTAGAAGAAACACACTTTTTATTATTGGCATATTTAAGTTTCAAAATCTGATGTTTACCGAGCCTTGCTAACCTGCAAGTGGAAAAGGCATAATAAATGAAGAGTGTGTTCGGGTGAGCATATAAGCTTATATGCTCATCCGAACACGCTCAATGTCAAACTTGACAGTCAGTGCTAACTTAAGCACACCACCAATTTATTTTGAGCATGACCTGCAAAATTTCATACGCAATGAACAGATAAACAATAAATAATAAAAGAAGTTTACCAACGTCAACTTGTCTTGATGACTGCTCAGAAGCATCACTCTGGTCCAACTTCGGCCGTTTCATCGGCCCGCTATCTGACAAATTTCCAGCATCCTTTTCATCTTCATCCTCGTCTTCACCAAGCTTAACAGAGGGCGCAACAAGTTTTGACTTCTGTTTCAAGCTGAATGCAAGTTTTCCACTTGAAGGAACTTGGCCTGTTTTCTGAGAACCATTAGCCTTAATTTCCAAGGTTGTTTTACCAATGACAGTCTTTGGGGTGGAAATAACAGAAGTATTTGAGCCTGACTTAGATTTCTTGGATATATCACTCTTCTTGTCCTTCTGCTTTTCCTGTTGAAGCTGTTTGAACTTCTCCAAGAATGACCCATCATTAACAAATAGGCTAGAATCTGTTGCCTTCTCCATTGCCGAAAGGCAGAGTATCTTCAATGTTTTCAAGGACCCACTGCTTGACAAGCAAGCTCACAAACTATTTAGTTGTGGAAGAAGTCAATTTGATCATTCTGACTATAAATCAGCAGCTTTCTCATGCTTTCAGTTCAACAAAGTAAAAGTGTTAATATCATTATAACAGCAGTGTCCCTAGAAGCTTTCGGAAGGAAATAACGTAACTTCCACAAGGTCAATTTACATAGGGGTTGGTGGAGTTGGTGTTATAAGTTTTTTAGCTAGGTGATGCATGTTCAGCCAACCAGTAAAGACTTCGACAAATTTGTTTTCTATTCTCCTCCTCTTTATGCTAGTGTATTCTTGTTTTAGGAATAGGGCCAGATTTAAGAAATCAATAGTACATGAAAAGCCAGATAAAACCTTCTATGCCCAGTGAACAATAAGTGACGATGTCTTGGTGCTTATTTGTATAAATAATCCCACTACAGAAACCTGACCAGAGGGCAAGCACAGAAAATGATTGAAAAAATACATGAAAGTAAATGTCAAAAGATCAATAAGTTTGGATGTGGTTCATACTCTTCCAACGGTCCTATTGGATCAATAATTAAACAAGTTTCGTTATCTGAATATAAAAGAATTGCTAAGAACCAAGTACTCACAATTAGAATAATTTTCAAGAACTTAGGGGCTTCATAAAAAAGTTGCAAACACATCAAAAAGGCAAATTTAATGAACTTCTAAGGGAAAGAAAAAACTCTCATGCAAAAAACAATTAGCCACTACAATTTACAAGTCAAAGAGTTTGAACACGGTGCAGAAGATAGGGGACCCAATAACTACTCCACCCAAGCCTTCTTTGCACCCAATTCCACATGCTTTTTTCTAACTATGGCAATCAAACCCTCAAACCTTAGCTACTTGTTCAACGATATCTTTTATTATTTGACATGTATATCCTTCCCACTTTGTTGAGGATTAGGAAATCCTACATATCAAACAAAATAATAACAATCCTTTGACTGAAAATGAATTATTAAACCAAGCAAGTCTCAATCAATAATAAGCTTTATCAAAAACATCTGCCTTGCGCATAACAATTCTCCTTTCAATAGGTTCAAAAACCAAAGTAAAAGATAAAAAGCATATCAAAAACAAAACCCAACCAAGAACATAGGTTTAGCTATTGTTGATGGGATTGTTATAAAACTGAAAGAGAACCATCAGTCTTCGTGCTGTAATACAACTCATCCAATGAGATTATTGACTAAAATATATATAGATTTTCTATATGCATGTTTGCCCGTGTGTAGTCGAGAACAAGGGATCCTCCAAATATATTTAAGCCAAACTAATCAAGATTTTGGTAGAAACCTTAAAAATAAGCTCAATCAAATCAACAACACAATCAAGCTCTTCAATTAATGACGAAAAAATAAAAATGAAAAAGAAAATCCGAAGGCCAAAAATGCTCAAATCAAACAAGAATTATTTACTAGTATTACCGAGTACAAGACAATCTTGTACAGAAAATAAAGCACCAATTGAAACCCTAAATACTTCAAATCATTAATTCATCAATATTTAACAAGTTTTTGTACCTGATTGATTGTGATGGTTTGATAGGAGAGAATAAGATCGAAGCCCTAATATGAGACCGCAAAATCAAATATTATTTTCATATATCGAGTTTTTGTGAGGGTAAAAATTGGGGAAGAATGACCCTGCACCCTGGTTAGAGTTTATATATTGGGGTCTAGCCGTCTAGATCACCTGACGTCATTACTCCCGTTTCAGCATTGATGTCGCAAAGAGCGACTTTTGGGATCTTAAAATTGAAAACGCGTTTAATTGAAATAGGGTGTTGATGAATGTTTTAAAATAGTAAATAGCACTCAGTTCGAAACTTGTACCTTGTAACGATAGGGTTCCGAATTTTCAATTTGTGGCACTCTGACTCCTTAACATTTAAAAAACACTCGAGCAATGTTTTACTGTTAAAAAAATCGTTAATTTGATCGTTAAATAATCAAAATTTTCGAATTAAAATAAGAAATAAAGAAAAAATTGCAATAAAATAAAGAAAAAATTGCAATTAACCCCTCCCCTACTTCTTCTTCTTCTTCAATCAACCCCTCCCCCACTTTTTCTTCACCAATCAACCTCCAACCAACAAAATACAAAATTACAATCCATCCAACCACTTCTTCTTATCCAAAATCACCGCCGCCAACCATACCCACCAATTCATCCAATCGATCGAGACAATAGTCTGTCACTCTATATCTCTTGTTTTATCTCTTGTTTTTATATTAAGAATACCAATGACTAAATATTATTGTTGCCAACCATATTTCTTGCGATTAATTTGGTGATTTTTTAAAATGTAAAATTTTGAAACACGAAAGAAATATTAGATATAAGTAGGCGTGTCACTTTATTGGTTTAAGAAAAAAAAGATTTATCACTTTATAATTAAATTGGTATTAATAAATTTGAGAAAATTAAAGTGTATAAAATCATTGTGAGTAAATTATTTCGTGCATAAGCTAATATCTTATTTTATCTTCGTCCATTACTTCTTTTTCTTTTTCCTTTCAACATTTTAAGTATATCGTCACAACGTAGAAGTAATTTTCGCGCAGATTAGACTAGTAAATAAAGCCATGACGCAACCAACAAGCATGTTCCTATGATCCTATCTCCATGTTCATGAGAGTTGCTTGGGATGAACATGAATATGAGGACCCTACTCACTAAATTCCGGTATTTTAAATTATTAACAAATGAAAAAATTATTAAATTTTAAAATTAAATCAAAATTGTTGATTTAGATCTACATGGATTCATCAACGTTTTGATCTTGAATTGAACTAAACCGTTTTGGAACGATTCACCTTAATTAAACCTATTGAAGTTTAACTTCAATTTGTAAGACCAAATTACATCCAAGCATTCTACTATTACACATATCAACCTTTTCAAAAATTACAGGATAATGAAAGTACAATTTTTTCATTTGATCCTCGTGTATTTACATTTTACTAACTGTATTTTGTACATTTACGTTCTACACACTACTATTCTTTACCGAATGGCAACAAAAACTCAATTTGATGAAAAATTATAAATATGCCACCATAATCTAAAATCCCCTTATTCAGTATTATCAAATCACACCATATATATAAATTATGCATCACTTTACTCGTTCTTTTGTGAAACTAAATGAGCAAAAAATATTCACATCATATTTTTTATAAATGCGCCATATTTAAATTGTATAAAAAGTTCATAATATTTACTCAATATTACACTTTTGTTTCCAACTATTTTGATCATTTTCTTATTCTCAACTTTTCATTAATTAGCACATCTTATTTTTAATAACGATTTCCATCCAAAAATCCCAACAAGAGAGAATAAAAAAACTCATTTGCCACCAAATTTTTAAATAAACAAATAAATAAATAAATATAAAATTACGACTAAATAGTTGTCTATCATTTTAAAGTATATTAATAAAAATTTTGAAAATAAATTGTCATTAAAGAATATGTTCTAAGGGAAAGTTAAATATATGAAAAAGAATTAAGAACATAAATGTGCAAAACAAAATTTAGCATTTTAAAAGAGGAGAAAAATTATATTACTTTATAGTATCTTACAATAGGATTGCAAACGAACCACACTGATGACCAATAAAACTTGACATGTTTCGTTTATTTTGTATTCATTTGCTTATTTTCTGCAAATAAACAAGTTTCTTAATCGTTTTTTCAAAAACACGTAGATTGTAGCATTGTGCGTCAATCCAATAGCAATTACCACATTACACTATGTAACATAATAGTTCCCAACTATATAATTGTAGAAACAAACGAGTTCGCTGATAACTCTCCCAATATGGATTCAAATTTTCCAAGATGCCAATACAACTTCCATAGCGCTGTCACTAAACAAAATCAAATTAATTGAAGCATCAAAGTCAATCAAGTCTAAAACAGGGTGGAATGCATTCATTAAACACACGATAGCTTCCATTTAAGTGAATCTTTCTAATAAGAACAGAAAACAGAAGTCCAATTGTCATAATAACCTACGGGTACACCAAAACTTGACTAGAGTAAAACACTTAGAAATGGAAAAATAAATTTATTCTTCATCCTCAATGACTTGGGTGCCCAATCCCTTAAGCCCTCCCTCTGGAATTTCTGCAACAGTTACCAAAGAGTAAAGTTCCTCCTTGGCATCTTCATCATCGTTTCTTTTGCGTGCAATGCGGACACGGATTCTTCTTGGCACGCTTCGAATTCCACGACTCCAAATCTGTTTGTTCAACTTCACATCAACTCTTACATCAGTTGTGCCCATAGCCTTCTGGGCAAACTTCCTGATTTCCTTAATTGCTTTTGGAGCCTTCTTCTTGAAGGTGCTGTACTCGGATCCATGACATAATCAATTAAATATATCAAAGTTCAAAACAACATAATCAGATATGGAAACGAAACAAAACAAAGCTGCCATAGGGAAATTGTGAAGTCAATCCTGGAACAAGTACGGATATGATGGCTCTGAACAATCATACAAACAAGTTAATCTTTCAGAGATCAAAATGCTTAAAATTTGATTAAACAAGAATATCAATGCCATCTATCTTTGAAGTGAACAAATTTTTCACTTCTGAAATTTAGGAGTTTTAAGACTTATCATGCTTCAGCATTTACAACAGAACTAGTAATGTGTCCCATTTGTGGCTATAATCAACTGTCATCTAACAAAATGAGTTCACATCTACATTCAATTGACACGATTTACGGCAGATGTTGTCCTGTTGTTGTTGTTCCAACATTTAAAAGCAAGTATCACATATGAGTGTATATTTCATGTATAATTACAATTCCTCAAAGTCATGGCCAATTACATTCAACAAGTGTGCTGCAGAAAAAAAAAACATGAATTCACTGAGCATACCACACAGATAAATTGCTATGAATGTCATCACATAACCAACATAGTGGGTATCATCAATCAGTAAAAGAGACAAAAAAGAAACACATATATCAAACAACATAATCAAAAAACTGCATATGCACAGCTTCAAAGGTTAATACTTTCATTATGACTGTAATAGATAATAAAAACTTCACATAGACAAAACTTAACAGACACTCTTTCCTCGCTGCTTATTTAATTTTGAACCATGTTCGTACCTTTGTTTGGGGAATATGGATATTTGTATTGATATTTGAGTTTCTGATTTTTTTAAAACTTAAATTGCTCCAGCTAGAGAGCAATTGCATAGATAAGGTTAGCAAATAATTTTGCTTATATAAAATTGTCCTTTTTACATCCTAAATTAACACTAAAACTGTTGTTTCAGCTTGTAAAAAGTTAAGAACCAATCAATTCATACAGTTATTATCAATCAAAAAAATTACAAGACTTATTTTTGTGTTTCAACCTCTTGGGTAGAATTCACCTTAATAGCTAGCTATTAAGGGGAGAGTGCGGTTATATATCACACGCCCACTTTCGACGTGGGACAAGCCCCATAAATTGCAATGGCAATGGGAACCATGACATTTTGACACGCTGACAAAGAGGCAGACATCAATGTTTTTAAAAGAAAATGCGAAACGAAACAGTGAACACATAAAAATGATCCCTATATTCCAATCGAGATACGATAACAGACCAATATAGATCTAAATAATTAATACACTTTACAAGTGATGTAGAATCGAGCAAACCGACGCAAACATTCATACATATACATATATGTAATTGCAAACAGACAAGCACACGCTAATATATATTTAGACAGAGAGAAAGATATGAAGTACCATCCGTGCAGGCGTTTATGGAGGTTGATCGTATATTCCCTAGCGACGACCTCCTCTTTCCTTGCCTTGCTACCCTTTTCCACCATTTTTGCCGCTGCTGTGACTCTGCCTACTGCACTGCAATTTTTTCCGGTGCTTCAAGCCGCTAGAAAAGCCCTAATTGCTTTCAGGGTTATATATACCGGTTGTTGGTAATGAAACGCACAGTTTGGGCCTAGGTCCGGCCCAAGTTTAAATGGTTTCTATAATTTCAAGTTGTGGGAATGGTGCAGAATGGCGGCCAATTTTTAAAATGGCTGTTGCCTGTTGATCAATTTTGGTGTGTAAAATATCAAATATAATTCTGTCTTTTTTCTTGTTTATAATTACTTCAAATGATTTCAAATTTATTTATCTGTGAAAAAAAGAAGATTTCAAGATTAGAATCTTAACTCATTTCAATGTTAGAATCCAACTCATTTCAATATAATAAATTTTATTTCGAAGTAGAAATTCATCATTCACTATCTTTTTCTTTTAATTCACGGTAGAAATTGTGAATTTTGTAATATAAATTATAAAAATATGTATAGATCTGAATATGAATTGTGATTTTTACTTTAAATTTCTGCAAATCTGAGCTCATTTGAAAGCGGATTAATTGAAAAAATCAGTTATAATTGTATAAATTCGTGTTAATAGACCATGAGTCTGTTAACAAATTTTTGGCCACCTGTTGATCTGTTAATTTGGCATTAACAGACCACAAGCCTGTGGTCTGTTAATGATCTGTTAACAAATGGTCTTTTAACATGGCTTTAATAGATCACAGGCATGTGGTCTATCAATGGTCTGCTAATAATCGTGATTAAGTAAAAGTATTTAATTCTTTTATGTATGAAAGAGGCCTTTAAAACTTTTCTCTAATTAGATTTGACAAGGTAATTTAGCCAAAGTGGCTTATCAAGTTTAACAAGATTTTCTTACTCAAATTGATAACTGAGTACTTAAATAGTAAAGGACAAAAGAGAGAGTTAAAAACCTTATAGTTAAAGTTTAAACTGGTAAATATCATTCACACTAATTATACTTTCACTCTAACGTTAATTAGATAACTACACTTCAAATTTGTTCAATCAAATAACTAAACTTTAATTTACTCGCAATTAAGGTAACTCTCATCACTTAAAGAGACGAAAATTATTTACGTGGATGTCAATTAATGACAGAATTGGACTCAATTACTTTAATTGATACAAAATTAAAGTATAAATATCCGATCGAAATAAATTGAAGTTTAAAGTTACCCGTTTGAAATAAATTGAAGTATAAAGTTATCCAATTGAAATAAATTAAAATATAGTTACCTAATTGACATTTGAGTGAAACATTTGTATTAAAAAAATGTTCGGAATTTACAAAATGTACGAAAATGCAAAAAAAAATGTTTGAAATGTACAAAAATGTAGGAACCGGGATAAATTCTATTCGCGTTAACTATACGTTCACTCAAATGTAAATCAAGTAATTATACTTGAATTTGTTTCAATTGGAAAACTACACTTAACAAAATAGGACAAGAGTTACTTTAATTGAGATCAAATTAAAGTATAGATATTCGATTGAATAAAATTACAATATAATTACCTGATTAAAATTAGAGTGAAAGTACACTTAACTCGTTTATTAGAGTCTACATACGAATATAATTTGTTATGATGCACAAGTTAATATTGTAAAATTGTGGATGTTGTGGCATGTTAAAAGACCCATGTGTATATCCAGAAAGGCAGAAATGTTCCCATTCCAAGGATGAAGCCTAGCTACAAGGACTCACCCCACCTATGATGAGGCCGAATCAATAAAAATGTCCCTTGTTGAGGATACACACCCATGATGATGAGGACATTTGGATGAGATGAAAGCGTCTCAATGAGGTCAAAAACATCTAGAATGAGCATATTCAAATAAGACTTACAAATTAACGTGGTCGATGACAAACAAATATAATGAGGTTGCGCAAATGAGAGCGAACCTATGGAATAAATCCATCGTTAAGTACTCATTTGAACCTATCTACTACAACATAAGTTCTACTATTACCATGTAGCCACTCTAGAAATTCAAAAAAATAATAAGTTAATGTAACTAAGTACAACACCATATTAGACCCACTGTAGTTGCGGTACTAGGTCATAGATGAGTCATTGACAATGACAAAGAATGACCAGTGTGTCCCCATTGCTCTCCCCTCATCCAGCTCTATGAACAATACCACTTTCAAGGTAAAGGGGAGGAGGAATTTATCTTTTATACCAAAAATTCCATAAAATATCTCAATTGACACTTAAATTATAAGCCATTTTGGAGAAATTCCCTTCCTTTCTAATGCCAATAATGCAATTTTAGACATTGTCAGTGAAGTGTAGAGAAAAAAATCAAAGAAACACTAATTTAATGTGCTTGTTCTCTATTACTCGTCGTAAACAGAAAATATTGATTGTGTTATTGTATCTTTTAAAGAACCATCTTTGATTCATTAACATTAATCAATCAATCAAAATTGCTAGTGTTGTATACCCTTTGGTTGCACATTGGCTACATTTACCGATTAGCCTTGGTCGTCATTCATACTTAGAGCCCATTTGGTAGAGTTTATAAATCAGTTTATTTGACCAAAATGGATTATTTGACCAAAAATTGTTTATTTGATAAAAAAATTTGCCTTGGTAGCCGTCATTTTTTACCATTATTGGTCAAATAAATTGTTTTGATCAAATAAACTAGTTTATAATTTCTACCAAACGGGCACTTACTCTCAATTGGGATTGAGTAATTAATTTAAGTTAAAAAAGTCTGAATCATAATGTGTTAATTTAAAAAAAAACTGCTTGATAATTTTAATATCCACTCTTTTTAGCTGTTTGTAGAGTTGTTAATTATTGTTTTCACGAGCTCTCAATTGCTCGGTACTAGAGGATTGAACGTGGCGTGAACTAAATCAATTAGCTATTATTGAGAAGACGGACTATTGGGACATGTTCTGAACATAATATGGACAGTCATAAAAAAAAAAATTAAAATTTTATCTATTGTAAATATTAGAAATCCAATAGTAGAGATCATACATACATTTATATATGTAAGTTCCCTTCTAATAATTATAAATAAGATTTTATGTAGTCAAGTGGTAGTGTCGGGCATCACTAGAATGCAATTTAAGGTTACTTCAAATTTATAACTGAACTCGACATGAGTTTTTCTAGTGAAATAAATCAATTTTTAGACTAATTTTTGAAGAAAAAAAAAATTAATTTTTAGACTAATTTTTGAAGAAAAAAAAAATTAGCCTCAACTTTACATTAGACTGTATCCCAATTTCAGTACACTTAGGTTTTAACATCTCTTGTCCTTTTTTACATATACAATTGTGTGAATTTATTTCAGCCAGACACAAAAATAGAGTCTTGAATTTTCCAAAACTTGTTATTTCAGACCAAATTTTAATTTTATCAAACCACGCTGAACGTATGTTTGGTAGTGTTGAATTTTTTTTAAATGCTTATATTATAAGTTGTTAGTGAATGTGTAGATAAAAAGTAGATTATAAATTATGAGTCCTATAAAATGTGTGAATAAAAAATATGTTTGACCAGTTTGACTAGCTGAAATTATAATTTAAGCATGCCCAAACATATGCGGAATATGTTTTTTGTTCTTGACATATTTAATACTCCAACTGTCTTAAAAAGACAGATTTGTTTTTATTTTCACACAGATTAAAAAAATGTAGTTATTATAGTTGTAAGTTGTAACAATAAATTTTATTAATTTTTTTTCTAATATACATTTATATTGATATCATTATTTTATTAAAACTAGATGGTCATGAACTATTAAATTATTATTGGAACTAATCATTCTTTAATGCAACGATGACAATAGATGATATTTGGGCTTTTTTACACTCCCAATATAAATGATTAAATACTATCACTGAAGAGGAAACGTGCATGTATTAGTCTTTTATTATTATTCCAACAATAATTTAATAATGTTAGTTCATACTTTGTTGATAACAATACACATTAAATATACACATATTAGGTGTCGAAAATAAATCACAAGTGTTTAGGCTCAGGTTGAAAGCTAAACACCATTAGAAACCTCAATAAAAGCCCATATTCAGAAAATCGGACCGGCTATTGACCCAGAAAAGGCAACGGGTCAATAGTTAAAAGGTCGAGTCGATGTCGAACTGGTTTCAATCAAAAAAATTAAAAATTAATCTAAAAATCTCATAAAATTTATTAAAATAAGTTATTTTTAAATAAACTAACATTTATAGACAAAATTACTTACAAAACTTGGTTTTAAATAGACTTTTCATAAGTTTCAATTAAAAAATAAAAAATTAATCCAAAAAAATCCCATTTTTCAGGTTTAACTGTTAAAAACTCCGATTTTCGATCCAATTTTTTGAATACTGGTTAAATTGGTAAACTAGACCGGTTTTGTGGCCGATTTCTAGTTGAACTGGCCGGTCCAATTCGATTTTTTAAATACTGATAAAAGTTCAACATAAAACACATCTATTAACCCAAATACGTGTAGCTCACTAAGAACCAATCTATCTCACTCAAGAGATAAACCAAAATCAACAATGGCAGCAGCCATATTGAAGAAGAATAAGCAGCCGCTCGGTTCTCTCTATTTCTCTTGACAAGGCAGACCAAAAATGATGCTAGAATAAATGAATGAATAGGGCACAGACCATATTAAGCCAATCGATTGGGCCACAAGCCCAATAAAAACATAAACCACAGAAACACTTATAAATGGACTTAAGTAATAGAGTGTACCATTGAACAAATACAATATAAGTCAATCCAAATGGCCCGCTAAATTTTGATTCGCTAAGTAGTGTTGTTTTTTCCTTAATTTCAATCATTGGCTAACGTGTATGAAATTAATCTTTAATCATCATTGCCCGTTTGAGATTGTTTAACAACAAATACCCAACATTAGGGAACTAAGAAATCAACAAAACTCTCAGCATGGAAAGTAACCTATAATTTGGGATTGATGAAAAAAGAATTCAAGTATATTCTTTCGGGACGGATGGAGTATGTTAAATCGAATAAAACAATCATTATAACACTGGCTAAAGTATTGTTTGATTATACAATTGGGAATTATAATTTGTTATTCTAAACTTATTGTAACTTGGTTGTTTTAATAGATTTTTTATACTTCGTCAAATCATTTTTTTTAGCAAATGAGAAGATGCAAATACATTTTTTAACACATCGACACATCACACATTACATCTTGATGTCTTTTTATCTGTTAGGAAAAGTGATGTGTCGAATTGTCAAATATGTATTAAGAACATTAGGTACTGTATAACTTATCTCAATTCAGACACTTAGTCCTCATACAATGTAAATTGATAACTTTCGCCACCGTCGTAGTTTTATATTATCAAATCTGGGTGATAGAAAGCTTTCAAATCTCATTAGTTTGTCCACGTAACTTGCTTCTAACTACTGTTAAACAACGAAATCTATATTCAAAAAATAGTTATTTGACGATTTAACGAAAATTTAGATAATTTCTATAGCAAAGAAGTAATTACTTAACTACAACAAAAAAAATTGAAGATCAACTTATTTTGCGTTGGTTTGGTAGAGCTTATTAGCAAATTTTGATAAAAAGTTAATAAATTTGGGGTTGAGAAGTTAATAAGAATCGTGATACCGTGAAATATATTATTAAAATTAATTATTGATTTTGACTTTTAACTTTTTAACAAAATTTTAAACTACACCCAAACAAGGTCTGATGAGTTACTATTGGAACAATAATTGGAGAGTAGCAATACATTTTTCTTTCTAGGGGCCGGTTTGGTATATGGATAAAGGTGAAGATAATGGATAAATTTTGTTTTATCCTGTTTGGGCAGGAGTGATGTCCAGATACACCTTTATCCCAATAACAATTTAAACAAAAAATGAAGATAAATTTTGTCTTCAGAAAGAGGGGGACAAAATTTTTTATCTACATAATGATTCACTAATTTTTTTTTTAAAAAAAACGAATGTACAATTTATAATATTTAAAAAAAAAATTTGAACATCCATAACATAGAATAATCATTGCCACCCGCCCCATTGCTTAGCGATGGCAAAATATTCCGACCCCACCCCGTTAGTAATCGAGGCGGGAGTGGGGGCAAGGACGAAGACAGGGATCACGGTTCTCGCTCCAAATTCTCCGAACCCGTCTCGAATCTCTTTTTATTTTATTTTATACTTAAATTTTAAATTTTAAATTGTATTTAAAAAATAAAAAATAATTAATTAATTAAACGGTAGTAAATAAAGATTTTTTAATCCCCGTCCGACCTCAATCACCCCCGAATCACCCTTCTCTGCCCCGCCCCGCGCATTCTAAAAATTTATGTTGAGAGCATGGATGATAATGGCTGCCCCAGCCTGTTGCCATCCCTACCGTCGCCATCGTCCTCCGGCTATTGCCATTTGCGACCGTCACCATCCTATGCCAACACCTTTTGCTGTTTCACCCATTTTTTTCTCTTTTATTTTTTTTACTTGTTTAATTAAGAATAATAGTATAATTATTTTTTTTTAAATGAAAATTTGACTTTTTTTTATTCTTATACTTAACTTAACCAAACAAGATAATAAGAACATCTACAACAACTTAGCTATATTTAAAGAGTTTCTTTAGAATTTTAAAGAGCATTTATAAATTTAAAAAACAATTTTTTTTAAACATTCCAACAGCCTCTTTATCTCCACGCTCTTCATTTTACATTTTCCAAAAAACATTTAATATCTTTTGCTCTCTTTTTTTCCCCCATATGCGTCATTCCCAATTTGTATATAATATTAAGTTAAAACCAATATATCAGGTATTGAAAATTGAAATTTTTTCTATGCATTAATAATAGAGAATGAGTTTGGCTCTCCAAATCCATTATCTAAATTAAAATGTTAAATTAGAGAATCTATTGGAAAAGAAATTTAAGAATTTGCTCTTTAAATTAAAGACCATCTTATGTTTAAAGAGTTTGTTGAGTTGCTCTAAACATGTTATCCAAATAAGAGAAATTAGCACATTCCATAACGTATGTCATAATGTTAATAGTGCGCAAATGGTCCCTAACCTTTTATTTTTGGTGGAGTGGTTCCTAACCTATCCATTCAAGTGCGCAATTGATCATTGTCTGATAAAAAAAGACAAAAATACCCTTAATTTTAGTTTTAAAAAATTACAATCAGATTTCTAACATTTGCAAAATATGCAAATAAGTCCCATACATTTATTAAACAATATTTAATTTAACATATTAAATATATCACTATAGTTGAGTCAAATAAATTTTTTGTAAGAGAAAATATAGAATTATTGCTCTTTAGGTATATGTAATTGTTATGTGATGTGAAAACTTAAATAAAAATTAAGTTAAATAAATAATAAATTTATTTATATAATTTTATGACATTGAACTATTCTTATTGTTTTTTTTTAACATAAAAATACTAACATTAATTAATTTACACATTTTTTGTTATTTATTTTTGAACAATAATAAAATGATAAATTAAAATATGAATAATACAATTTGAGCTCTAATATTTGTAGTTAATAAACGATTAGCTTAATGAAATAATAATATTTGATTATTAACTTTGTGATTAAGTTTGTGACAAAGTTATTTTTCTTTTTATGTTGTAATGATAAAATTGAAGTTTAAATTTTAATGATTACTTAATAATAATAAAATAATTTTAATTAACACGTTTGTTGATAATTATGAGCTTAAATTTTAGTTATTTTATAATAGTTCGTAAAATATACAAAATAATTTAGTATATTATTAATTTGTTAGTTTCGTTTAATTTTTTTTTGAAAAGATAAAAGTATCAAACATATTTGTACTTTTTGCAAAGGTTAGGAATCCAATTGAAAATTTTTCTAAATAAAAATAAGGCATATTTATCTTTTTTATCAAATAAGGACCAATTGTGCACCTAAATAAATAAATTGGGGACCATTCCACCAAAAATGAAAGGTTATGGACTATTTGCACAATAAAGGCAATTTTCCTCCAAATAACTCTTATCCATATAACTTTTATCCAAATAAATAATTTTATTTATTGTATATGCTTAAATTATAATTTCAACTAGTCAGACTTAAAGACACGAAATTTTTTACCCGCCCCACCTCGCTACTCACTAATTCACGGGGCGGGGCGGGGTAATTTTTTAGCCCGTCAACTGTCCTACGAATTTTTTTTTTATTTTTTTTTATAAAAATAAAAAAATAATTAAAAAATAAATATTTTTTTAAAAATATTTGTAGCAAACAAAACAAAAAAAATTCAAGAATGAGACTGTGGTGTAATGGTTGAGATTTATAGTTTGTAATTACAACCCGGGTTCGATTATTCTTTAGTCCATTTATAGCAAAGTTATAATTTGTATTCTACTTTATGATTTTACAACAAAAAAAAATTCTTGGTGGGGCGGGTCTCGGAGTGGGTTTGGGGCGGCGGGTTTTTTTGTCATCTTTAGTCAGATTGGTCAAATATATTTTTTATCCACATATTTTATAAAATCTACAGTTTGTAACTCACTTTTTATTCACATATTTACTAATAACTTGTAATATAAATACTTAAAATATATTTTCGATGCCAAACATGAGCTAAATCAAACGACTCTAGATGAAAAATTTTGTACACAAAAACTAAACTGATGGGTTGTATAGATTCTCTTGGTAAATGCAATATGACACGCCACACGTGGGAAAGTGTATTGGTAGTTGTTTCCAGCCTTTTGTGATTGACGCATCGTTTCTATCCACTCGTGTCAACAGTCAGATAACAGTCATTCTTAATTTGGAATTTGTGCCCTATATCGTGATTTTTTCATTTTCTCCTCCGAATAAGTTCTCGCGAAAAAACCTCACTTTCAATTTGCTGACTGTGATGCGTGTTTATACGTCTCCCTTTCAAAAATATCAACAAAATAAAATCATTAAAAATAGAGAAGCAATAATACACACGTTTACATGAAAAACTTCAACATGGATGAAAAAGGGTTACTGTAAAAGATAAATATTTATCTACTGTGTAGAAAATTAAGGTAGGATTAATTTTTTTGGGGGGCATTATTAGTCTTAGTCTCAATTTTCTATCAAGCAGCATGTCTAATTTAGATTGCTATATTTGTACTATAATTTTTATTTGTCACACAACATTTTAATTGTACTTAAAATTTTCAACATTTGTTCATTATAGTATTTATATCTTTAACTTTTTTTCGTTAAATTCTTATCTTCAACTTTTTTTAATTGGCACGTCGCATCCTTAATGGTAGTTTCTTTCGAAATATTTTGTTTGTGCGCTTTAAAATAAGAATATTAATGTATGTTTAGCAGTGCTAAAATAAAATTTTAAGTGCTTATAAATTATAGATCATATAAAAATGTGAATAGCAAATGTATAATAAGTTGCAAGTCCTACGAAATATGTGAATAAAAATTATATGTTAAAATAATTCAACAAATATAAATTATAATTCAAACTTAGTCACAAGCACTAAAATGTTTCAAAATGAGACTTCGTTGCTATTTTTGATGAGAAATGGTTTTAGTACTTTGACCACGTATTTTGAATAAGGGTCTTAAAAATCTCATCAAGATTTTGAGGGTGTATTTAAGAATTCACTAATTGTATTTACACTATATAATAGGTTTGCTTTAATTGCAACAAAGTTTCTCGATCTCTACTCCTTGTTGTTGTTGCTTCCAAAAATCACTAATCCAACTGAATACCACATCAGTCTCAGAGCTCAAGTGATACAATAGACTGACCACGTTGATTAGTCTAGTTAGACGCCTAAGTTCTAATAGACGAAGATGTAAACCTCACCATCAGAGGCTTAATTAATTACATCGAATGAAAGAAGTGACACATGCTATATACTCACAGTGGAATAGGGCCTCAGGCTTGAGCCTCGGTTTCATGCCCAAGACTTTGTGTCTTTGTGTCTAATTATGACATATTGGATTTTAACATTAACAATATATTTGACTCAGCTTGAATTATAATTTAAGATCGTCAAACATATTTTTTTGAAAAATTGACGCAAATGGTTACTAATGTATGACCATCGTGTGTTTTTTATCCATGATCTTTTGGTTTTTGCATAAAGGTCCTCAAGTCATTATGGACGGACAAAAAGACCGTTAGTTTTGCTTGTAGACTCCAATTTCTTTTTAAAACATGGGCAAATTTGTTAAATTCAAAATAAATAAATAAATGTATCATTTTCTTCAACTACCCCCACTCCTAAACGCGGGAATAATGTAAATGGTCGAGTCACCCTACTATATTATTTGATTAGCCTTTGACTCGTTTTACAATATTAAAATCCTTAAAATATACATATAAATAAAAAAACAATATAAATTCTCGGATATACCACTATCTAAACTTCTACTTAATCCTTTATACGTACAAATTCATTTAAGTGTGAACCTATACATAATCGACGAAAATAAGACTTCCAAATTTTGCCTTTTTGCAAGAAAATTGGAATCTCGTTAATCTCAAACAAGTGCATGAAATCTATTTCAAAGTTAGAATCCAATCAATCTCTATTTTTGTACAATATGTGGTTATTTTTCCTTTAGTTTAGGGTATAAATTGTAAATTTGTAGTGCAAATTACAATAATGTATATATATTTGAGTATATATTTATGATATTTTACTATAAATTTCTTTAAATTTGAATTTGTTTGTAAATTATTGAGTTGAGTTAATAGAAGAACAAGTTTAACAGGAGCAAACTCATGATTTAAAACTCAACATATTCTAACCGACTATAGGTCGATTATGAATTCTATTATTTTAAATGGCATAAGTGTCTGTTTAGGAATCCCTTCCAATCGATCTAATGGTCTGTTAATGCCAATTTCTAATCAACTTTAATCGATGTAATAGTTTATTAAGACCAAATCTTAATTGACCTTAATAGACTTAATGGTCTGTTAAAGCAACCTCCTAGCCGACAAGAGCACTTGCAACTTAAATTCACTTGACATATTTAACTAGACTATTTAGCAAATGCAGCCCACCTAAATGGTGGAAACAAAAAGAGGACTCAACCCGATTTTGAGTGGGGGAGAGGTCCACCTAAATGTGTGTGATGTGTGTTCACATGTGTGGTGGAGTGGGCTAAACAAGATGATTTTATTTATGTACATTTTTTTTAAATTGACAAATTTGTTCGTATTATTAAAAAAGAATATAAATCGTGTGCAAAATTAACGGACGTTTTGGACCCATTTAGTTCAAAAGAACCATATGCACTCTTAAAGGCATAAGTTTGTGATCTCTTCGTCAAAAAAAGAAAAACTGGGGATAAAAAACGCACAACGACAATACGTGAGGATCATTTGCACTAATTTCATTACCTTTTATTCATATATGACATATCTTAAGACGCACAAGTTAGTGCATGTTTGACTTAAATTATAAAATGTATGGATAATAAATAAGTAATAAATTATTAGTACTATAAAATATGTAAATAAAAAATATATTTTATCAACTTAAAATTTAATTTAAATTTTATAGAAAATTACATATTTGATCTCCAACCTTTCAAAAAGATTGGAGATATACTCTAACTTTTAAAAATAGCAACATACATTTCAAACGTTTACAAAAATAGGTATGATAAGTCATTTGTGACGAAATTGTCATTCTCTTTAAATAAACAAAAAAAAATTAAAAAAAAAATGATTGAAAAATAATAAAATGTATTTAAAGAAAAATAAAAACTAAAAAAAATATCATCTTTTTTATCAGACTTCAAAATTCAAAATCTACCTCCGCCTTAAAAACCCAAAATCCACCATCACGTGAATTGTCCAATTGCAAAAAGGATAAAATATAATTTAATTGTCCAATTGCAGGAAAAATGGCACTTGCTCAATCAATTCAATAACACGTTGATATTTGCTTCATAAAAGATGCTGATGATCGAACCTTTCGCCATCACAGCTGTCCGTTTCTCCACCGCAAACTACGATTCTTCCACCCGCCTACACCCTCATTATGCCACCTTCTCCATCTCTCGGTACCATCTCTTTATTACTGTTTTTTGGCCAAAAATAAAAAGCTTTTAGTACCTTTTTTGGACGATTACGTGAACTTTGTGGTAATGAGATAAGAGCATCTCAAATAGACTCTCTATTTATGAAGAGTATTTTTAATATTTTCAAGGGTATCTATAAATTTAGAGAGTAAAATTTTTAAAGTGCTCCAACATTCTCTTTATCTTTAACACTTTATTTTACTTCTTCTAATAAGTATTTATTGTTTTTTCATTTTTTTTAACATGCCTCTCTCCTAATTAATATATGATTTTATTATATTTTATTTTGCATACACTATTTAATTCAATCATTATATGGAATATTGAAAATTAAAATTCTTTGAATGCATTTAATTATAGATTTAAAAAAATAATTTAGAGAGTCCGTTGAAACATAATTTTAAAATTTGATTCTTTAAAATAGAGAGTATCTTATGTTCAAAGAGCCTATTAGAGATGCTCTAAGATTTGTAACTGAATTTGGTTGGTTGGAATAAGTGCTGGAGGTTGAGTGATAATTCAGGACCATGTGGAAGAATGGTAAAAAGTGGTAATAGAGATAGCAAAAATATCCGATCTGCTCGAACTCGATGGATACTTGATCCAAATGGAGCGAAAAATACCTGATCTGCAGGTCGGCGGGGCGGATCGGGGCCCCGTATTTAAAAAAAGATTAAATTATAACAAGATAAAAAATTTAGGGCAAGGGCTGCAATTACAATTTCAAATTTCTTAATTCCTAAATTGTTAATTCCTAAACATAAGTTCTTAATTCCATAAAGTTATGAAGATGAGATGATAAACAATTTTTTTTTTTTTTATTGTGTATTTTGGAGTATTCAATTTTTAATTAAGTAATTGATGTCGTTTGTTTCTTTTGGACATTTAATTAAGTAGTTAATATATTTTAGAATGTTGTGTAAACTCTATAGTATAGTAGTAAAGCTTGTTTCAATAAATTTTAATTTTTTTATAAAAAAAACGGATCAGGGCTCTGATTCGCTCCGATCCGTCCCGATTGCCTCGAAAAATGACGGATCGCGGAGCAGATTTGGATCTTCTACAATTATTGCGGGGTGGATTTGAATCAGGACGATCCGTCCCGTTGCCATCACTAAGTGGCAATGGTATTAGAGTAACTGCGAAAGAACAGTCTAGCTCTGGCTCGGGTTTTGAGAAGTAGAATGTCCCAGAAGTATCATACGTTTGAGGAAATTGTTGAATCGGGGTTAACGTAGAATGGGGAAGCTAGTTTCAAACTACTAGAACAATTATGGAGGTATCACCGAAAGGGAAAAATACGTTATTTTTAAGGATAATTGGGTTTTTTTGGGGTTGGGGTTGGGGTTGGGGTTGGGGTTGGGTGGGGTGGGGTGGATTTTGAAGTTTGATAAAGGAGATGACATATTTGTTAGAGCATCTACAACATCTTATATATATATATATTTAAAGAGCATTTTTTTAAAACATTCCAGCAGTCTCTTTATTTCCTCTCTTTATTTTACTCTTCTCAAGCAGCATTTAATATATTTCTCTCTACTATCTTTTTATCATATATTTTCTTCACAATTTGTATATATTATTTAATTAAAACCAACCCGTCAAGTATTGAAAATTGAAATTATTTCAATATATTTAATAATAGAGAGTGGGTACTCTCTAAATTAAAATATTAAATTGGAGAGTTCATTGGAATAGAACTTTAAGCTTTGGTTCTTTAAATTAAAGAGTAATCTATATTTAAAGAGTTTGTTGGAGATGCTCTTAGTTTTTATTTTTTTAGGGTATATTTAGTTATTTTTTAATTATTTTTTTCTTCTTATTTTTTGTTTTTTTTTATTTAAAAGAAAGGAGAATTTCGTCGTAAAGAATCTATCATGCCTATTTTTTCAAACGTTGGAAATATTTGATATTATTTTTAAAAACTAGGAGTATATCCCCAATTTTTTTGAAAAATTGAGGATGAAACATACAATTTTTCCTAAATTTTAAGCTAAGACAAACAAGCACTTACTACCTACTACAATTACTGTTATAGATATTTAAAAAATAATTTGAATAGCGGCCAAGGGTGTATTTTTGAGGTAAACCTTGTTCCAACTTATCACGAACTAAATTTTTGAGGTAAACCTTGTTCCAATTTATCACGAACTAAGATTGTATTTGATTTTGATTAAAATTAGATTTTTTATGAAAATTAATAAAATTTGATAAAATATTTAGTTAAAAATTTATAAGTCCACAAAATAAATAATTAAAATTAATTGTTGATTATGACTTCAAAATTTTAGTAAAATTTTAAGTGAAATTAAACAAACAAATTTTAAGCAAAATCAAATTCGCCATCAAACCAATTTTCTCGTCAAAATGGTCCCGTATTGCGCCCAGCAATTATCCAAACCCCGTCCAAATGACAATCTCGCTCTACATCTTCCATCAAATTTTCGAATCTTGCCATTCCTAGTTCAAACTGTTCCCCAAAAGATCATAATTCAAATTCCTCACATTAATTAGCAAATTATCATCTTCTTTAGTGTTCCTCAACAAAAACAGGGCAGCAATGAGAAATTTGAATCTAAAACATCAATTTTCATTACACAACATAATTTTTCGAAATGATTCAAACCAAACCAAATCAAAATAAATAAATATTCGGCATACAATTTTCAATTGAAGACTAATCTATCATAAACACTCTGCCATAAGAGGACCTCTTTGTTTTTCTTTACAATAGCACATCAAACTCCACCACCCCCAGCCAAAATCTCTCAAGTTTTTTTTCCCCCACCCCATAGAAGAAGTTGTTGTCACTTATCAGCAACATCAGAGATCGAGCCCTGATCTCCAAATTGTCATTTGATTTAATTTTTCGTAAAATTCATTCAGATCCTGATTATTTTTGCTGCTTTTACCACCGGATTTTCCTTCTCGATAGCCTCTCGTCCGGCAGCCTTGTAGTCGTAGCTACAGTCGTGCCGGTCGGAGTACCGATGCTCAGAGCAAAAGAGCTCGCCGCATCGGCACCGGAACCCGGTCAAACCCACCTTCCTTCGGCAACCGGAGCACCGATTTACCTGCCTCTTCACTACCACACCTTCAGTTAAATCCGATTTCTTCGGATCTTCACTTTTCTCCTCTACATCTCTAACCGGAGAAAAGCCGAAAACGGAGCTAGATCTGTGAGATTTCTCACCAGACAAACAAGTATTTCGCTTAACTCCACCTCCCGCCGTGGCAACGACGGAAGCGGTGGCGGTAGAAGCAGCTGTTGTGGTGTTGAAACACTTTTGACATAAATTATTGGTGGGGGAATTTCCTGAAACGCCACATTTGACACAAAGAGGCATCGTTTCAGGTACAACCTTGAACTCCGTCTCTTCCTTCTCAGTTTTCTGCGCCATTTTCGCTATTATCTCAATTAAGATTTACTTCAACAATTGAATAACAATATGTGTATATGGAGAGAGAGAGAGAAAACAGAGAATTGTATAGAGAGATGGGTTTGTAGCTACTGGGGAGGGGGGATTTGAAGGGGAGGAGGTCGGCAATGGCGAAGGAATAATGACCACATAGAGACGCGTATCAGGCAATTTGAGGGCATATGAATAGACAAAGATGCCCTTATATGACTTTTCTGGAATTCAGGCAGGTTAAGGTGGTGGTGGGGTGTTTTCTAGATCAGCTGTGACGTTTCATTGTGCTTAATAATCGTCGCCATTTCCAGGATATTTTTCCCACTGACTTAAAAATTGGTTTATATTGAAATATTTTAGTAATTTATACTTTCATGAAAATAATTAAAAAAATATAAAAATAAACCATCAACATTAAGAAAAATTGTTATGTTTTGTGTATAAAATAGTCATAGTCCAAAATTTTGGAATTTATATTAATTAGAATTTCTTTTTTGAAATAATACTAATGCTACCAAATATTGTACTACATGATATGGCATGAGCAATCTCTAGAATAAGATCGTAGATTGTCACTAATAGAAAATAAATGCATCGAAGTGTGACCTCGTCAATGCTTAAGTTAGTAAATGAGAAGACAATGTTAGTATGTAACTATGAATTGAATAATTAACAAATGAATAATGTTTTAATGTTTACCGTTGACAATATTATAATGCTGACTTGAACACTTGTCCAGTGGGCATTATAACATTGTGAATATTAGAACGACTAATATTTTAAAAGAAATTATTTCAAAACTAATAAATTTTTAATTATAAATGCATTAAATATGCAACGCTGCTTCCTATAAAAAAATGGCAACTTGAATGTTGCCATCAAATGTATTTTACGACTGGATGCAGCTAATAACTATTTCATGCAACATAACAACTGTACAATATGAATGAGTGTACAAAATTGATTGCCATGGGTAAAATCGGAAGTTCACAGGATCGACTTTATCTGACCCTTCAGCTTTCAGCCGCCCATTCTGACCGCCTCTTCAGTACCACCACTCGCCGTGACAAACACGCACCGCCTCCTTTCATTTCAATACCACTGCCCTGATAGGTGCATCTGTTAGAAAAAAAATTATTTATAAAAAAAACGTATTTTAAAAAGGACGTATAAATTTAGAAAGTAGATAGAACGTCTTTATTTTTAACTTTTTATTTTCTTTTTTCTAATAATTATTTATTATTTTTGTTTATATTTTATTTTAACATATACTCTTAATTATTATATAATTTTTATTTATTTTATTTTGTATATACTCTTTAGAATGTGTGTGATTTTGATTAAAATTAGATTTTTTGTAAAAGTTGATAAAAGTTTTTGAAATGCATGGTTAAAAAATTGTGAGACTATGAAATGTGTGCTTAAAATTAATTGTTGATTTTGACTTTAATTTTTTAGTAAAATTAAAAGTGAAAAAAAGGGGCTCTTAATATGTACGATGTTATTGGATTCAGTGGCGCGTCATCTCAGTGCCAATTATCCGCGTCTCAATCGTTTTTGCCCCACATGTTTTATTCATCTATTTACACATGGGATTTGTTTATTGCAGGGCTACGAATAGGTAAAATGTGGATCCACACGTGATCAAAGCGCAGAGGTCCTCTCATGGAAAGTAGTCAACCTTATTCATATAGCGCCGTAGTCGCTTAGTGGGTCCCTTTTACATTTCCTTGATAATATTCTTTTATTTTTTCAGTATATTTAGATATGTTATAATAATATATAATATATAAATATAAATAACTATTATACCCCTAAAACCTCTATAAATAGATGATATATAAATAACTATTATACTCCTAAAACCTCTATAAATAGATGACTATGATTATTAATAAAATTTATTTTTTTTAACGTTTTCTCTTTCTAATTTTCCTCTGTTTCTCTTCAGATTTATAACACGTTATGAGCACGAAGACTTTAGCCAAATTGTACGAAGACTCTAGCCAAATTGAACTAAAAATATTCCTCAACTGAATTAACAAAAAGTGGGTTCTAAGTATATCTTATTCTACTACATAAAAATTGGTTCTACCACCTAAATGCATAGTTTTAAACTGGTTTTATTAGTTCTAAATATTTAATATACTTCCATGATTTTATCATTTGAATGGTTCTAAATATTTCATGTTTATCCTCCATGGCTTTGCCATTAGGATGTATCTAATTATTCCATATACTATTTTTTTTTCTTTCTATCGTTTTTCCCATTAGAATGGATCTAATTATTTCACATACTGCTTATGCATCCATGGCTCCGCCATCAGAATGGTATTTTTTTTAATTTAATTTACTCATATATGTCGTTATACCTCATAAGTGATTCTATCATTTCAAATGATGGTTTTAATTATATAATATCTTATATATATATATATATATTGTTTTACCACCTAAATAATTAAAACACGATGGGCTTGCCATGAAACTTGAAGTTACAGTATTCATAAAATGTTGTGTAAACATTACAAATGTCATTTATATATATATACACCATGTTCACTTCCACACATATATATTATGGTGATATTTTAAATAATTTATCAATAACAAAACCATGGCGTGGATGTTAAATGACGTTATATACACTGCAGTGATGCGTGTTGCAATTTCTTAAAGCTTTCTATAATTTAAAAATTTTATGCGGTGGTTATGATATTTCTGACAATCATAGGACGTCAGTGCACAACTCCCAGGAAGTATTGCATTTTGGAGAGTGTTAAAATTTATAGATTACTTGTTTACCATTTGCATATCCTTGTATGATATCCTAAATAACACGTTATCATATCCGACAATTCAGATCATGCCATAAACTTGTTATTTGATATTTTAAATAACAAATGGTAATGGTTATCAATTAAGCTGTGTCAATCGTGGCATGGATTCCATTATGATCATCCATTTAGGCACCGCCCATTCCATTATTTTAATTCCATGAAATTGTAGCTCTTAATTTAATAAACATAAAGTCGTGCAAAGAAATTTTCTTTGCAACTAGTTATATAATTTTAGAGGAGCAGATTTATATCGTTCAACGATAATAATTATATTAATATTATTTGCTTACAAATGACATTCAATTTTATTGTCATTTATATTGATCAATTTGACTATCATTATACGTCTTATTTTGAAAATTAACTTTTCTCTTTTTTATCATATAGCTATAGCCAATATCACAAAATTTGAGTTTGTTGCCTTCGACATATTAAGAAAATATTATCAATCATAGACACTTGACGCTGACATCCACCTTATCTAAAAAAGATTGGGTGAAACGATAAAAGAGGGAAATAAAGAATCCCTGCAGGATCGTGCAAAAGTGCTTATTTTTCTCCGTCACTAACTCCATGATGGATTGAAAATTGAGTACCTCACTGTGAAGGATCCACAAACGCTTTGGACAAATCTCAAAGAGAGATTTGATCATCAAATGACCATTGTCCTTCCCAAAGCCCGTTATGAATGGATACATATCCACCTGCAAGATTTTAAAACTATCAATGAGTAAAATTCTGAACTATTTATGATATCTTTAACATTAAAATTATGTAGAGGAAAGCTAATTGAAGACGATACGTTGGAAAATACTTTTTCACTTTTTATGCCTCAAATGTGCTCCTGCATTAGCAATGTCGTGAGCGTGGTTTTAAAAACTACTCTTAAGTCTTAATTGATATCTCGCCTTTTAGTTGTTAAACAAAACAATGAATTGCTAATGAAAAATCATGGGCTACGCCCAACTCGTTCCACAACATTACCTGAAGCAAATGCAATATTATCATGGACGCAGACGTGGACACGGACGCGGACGCGGACGCGGATATGATTCTAGACATGGAAATGGACGTGGATATGGTTTTGGACATGGAAATGGACGTGGTGGCTATCGTGGACAAAATAATAAGCAACATTACAGCAACAAGATAGCAACTTTGGGAAACCTATCACATTCAAAAAGAAGTACGAAGAAAGTTGCTATAGATGTGGAATGAAAGGGCATTGATCTCGTACCTGTCGTAAGGCAAAACATCTTGTGGATCTTTACCAAAAATCAATAAAATAAAAATGTATAATTGAGACAAATTTTGTTGATTATTTAACTAATGTAACTCACTTAGATGTCTTTGATTTTGACACTAATGACATTACTGGTCATGTTGGGAATAATGTTGATTAGTTTATCACATAGTCTTGTTTTAGTAAATTTATGTTACAATTTATTTTGTTAATTTTCTTTAAATTTTGAAACTTGTATTAGTGATCTATTTCATGGTTAATCAAAATATTTCTTTATGTTTTAAATTCTTTTCGTTGTAAACTTCATTTCTAAAACGATCTATTTTATTATAAATTCAGGATGAGTTATCGAGATATTTGTTTATCCGATAGTACAGCTTCGCATACCATTCTTCAGGACAAACAGTATTTTCTAGATTTAATGCTCGCAGAAAATAAAGTTATTTTGATTGCAGATGAATCGAATATCATTGAAGGCTCTGGAAGAGCTTGTATTATTTTATCAAATAATTATTGATGATGCACTTTATTCTAATCAATCTCAACGAAATTTGATCTGTTTATGAGATATCCGCTGTAATAGATACCACATTGAGACAATAGAAAAAAACAATGTTGAATATTTTTGCATAACTTCTTTTGTATCTGGCCAGAAACAGATACATGAAAAACTCACAGCCATCAGAGATATATTATACAGTTATGAAAACAAATGAAATAAATATTGTTGTGAACCAAAAGTTCATTGATCCCAAAAGTTTAATACTTTGGCATGATAGACTTGGAAATCCGGGAGCTACAATGATGCGACAAATAATTAACAATTCACATGGACATCATTTAAATAACAAAAAGATTCTTTTACCTAATAATTATCCACGTGTTGCTTATTTGCAAGGCAAGCTAGTCATTAGATCTTCATATGTAAAGGTTAATTTTGAATCTTCCACTTTTCTGGAAAGAATTCATGGAGATATATGTGAGCCGATATACCCATCATGTGGACCATTTCGATATTTTATGATTTTGATCGATGATGCATCAATTAGATGGTCTCATGTTTGCTTGTTTTCAACAAGAAATGTTGCTTTTACTAGACTACTTGTTCAAATTATAAAATTGCGAGCTCAATTTCTCGAATACTCAATCAAGAAAATTTGTCTTGATAATGCTGGTGAATTTAGATCCCAAGCATTTAACGATTACTGTATGTCAATTGGAATTGACGTTGAACACTCAGTTGCACATGTACATACACAAAATGGCTTAGCAGGATCATTTATCAAACGTCTGTAATTTATCGCCAGTCCATTACTTATGAGGACAAAACTTCAAACTTCTGTTTGGGGTCATGCTATATTACATGATGCATCATTGGTTCGTATTGGACCAACTGCTTATCATCAGTATTCACCCTTACAACTTACATTTAGTCAAGAACATAATATTTCTCATTTACGAGTATTCGACTGTGCAGTCCAAGTACCAATCTCACCACCACATCGTATTAAAATGGGTCTCCAGCGAAGACTTAAAATTTATATAGGATTTGACTCACCCTCCATCATCAGGTATCTTGAACCTTTAACAGATGATCTATTTACTGCACGATTTACAGATTGTCATTTTGATGAAACAAAATTTTCAACTTTGGAAGTAGCCAAGCTACATTCTCAAGAACAACATAAAATTTGTTGGAATGAACCAGCATTATCTCACTTTGATTCTCGAAGTAATCAATGTGAGCAAGAAGATGAAAAGATCGTTCGCCTGTAAAATGTTGCAAATTAATTACCAGATGCATTTGTTGATACAAGAAAAGTAACAAAGTTATATATTCCACCAGCAAATACTCCAACAAAAATAGATGTAGAACAATCTACGGTAGCAAGTGACCCACAAATACGCCAAAAACGTAGTCAACCTGTTAGTGCTAAAGACTCGGTACCTAGAAAAAAAAAATTTACGAGAGAAAAACCAACATAAAGAGGTTGGTCAATCAAATTCTAAAAATATAGTTCCTAAAGAACCACAAGTGTCCGAAAATCACGAGATTTCAATAAATTATTTGTTATCTTATGGAAATGAAAGGATATTGTTATGGACAATATTTTCGCCTTTAACATAGCTCTTAATATTGTGCAAAGTGAAGAACCTGAACCACAATATGTACGAGACTGTCAAGAGATAAATGATTGGCCAAAATGGAAAGAAGCCATACAGGCGGAATTAAATTCTTTGGAGAAACGTAAAGTAATTGGACATGTAGTCCGAACCCCTGAAAATGTTATCTCCGTATGATACAAGTGGGTATTTGTAAGAAAGCGAAATGAAAATAATGAAATTACTCAGTACAAAGCCCGACTTATAGCACAAGGATTCTCACAAAGATCTGGAATCGATTACAATGAAACATATTCTCCCGTAATGGACACAATTACATTTAGATTTTTAATCAGTCTGGCTATAACACAAATGCTTGATATGCGCCTCATGGATCTAGTAACTGCTTATCTGTATGGTTCACTTGACAGTGATATATACAAGAAAGTTCCTAAATGACTGAAAGTGACAGAAACACATAATTCATGCAAAAGGGATATGTTCTCAATCAATTTGCAAAGATCACTGTACGGATTAAAACAATCAGGACGTATGTTGTATAATCGTCTTAGTGGATATTATTTGAAAGAAGGCTATAATAATGATGATATCTGCCCATGTGTTTTCATAAAGAAAACAAATACTGGATTTACAATTGTAGCAGTTTATGTTGATAACTTAAACATTGTAGGCACTCCTGAAGAGATCTACAAAACTGTTGAGTATTTGAAAAATGAATTTGAGATGAAAGATTTGGGAAAACCAAAATATTGTATCGGTTTGCAAATTGAACATTTACAAGAAAGATTATTTGTTCATTAATCATCATATACAAAAAAAGTATTAAAACGCTTTAATATTGATAAAGCGCATCCACTGGCATCTCATATGGTCGTTTGTTCACTCGATGTGAAAAATGATCTCTTTTGCCCATTCGAAGATAGAGAAAAGATTCTTGGTCCTGAAGTGCCATACCTTAGTACAATTGGAGCATTGTCTTATCTTGCAAATTGCACTCGACCTGAGATAGTTTTTTCTGTAAATCTACTTGCAAGATATAGTTCTGAGCCAACTCAAAAATATTGGAATGGTGTTAAACATATCTTTTGTTACCTGAAAGATACTATAGATATGAAATTATTTTATTCATAAAACTATGGGTGTTTTTTAGTAGGATATGCATGTGCAAGTTATCTCTATGATCCACACAAATGAAGATCACAAATAGGATATGTGTTTACACGTGAATGAACAGCTATATATTGGCGATCTATAAAGCAAACTCTAATAGCAACATCCTCAAATAATTCTGAAATTATTGCAATCCATGAAGCAAGTAGAGAATGTGCGTGGCTGAGAAATATGACCCATCATACATAAACATCTCGAGGATTACCTTCAACAAAAGAGAGTCCAACAATATTGTATGAATATAATGTATCTTGTACTACACAACTCAAAGGAGACTACATCAAAAGGGATAGAACAAAACATATTTCTCCAAAAATTTTCTATACACACGAACTTAAAAAAAAATGGTGATATATATATTCAACAAATTCGCTCGAATGATAATGTTACAGATTTATTCACCAAGACATTACTTACATCTACATTCAAGAAATTGGTATTTGAGATTGGGATGCGTCGACTCATAGATCTTCAGTTATCAATATCAAGGGGAGTAGCTGTTCTCTTTTTCATTCGTCCAGTTTTTATTCCACTGAATTTTTCTGGTAAGGTTTTAACGAGGCATCATCACAATACCCAAATTAACTATACACATTTTGCAATTATTGTACAGATAGTCATTTAATAGGGAGTGTTATAATATTATATAATATGTAAATGTAAATGGTTATTATGCCCCTAAAGCCTCTATAAATAGAGGATTCTGGTTATTAATGAAATTTATTCATTTCAACTCATTTTCTCTTTCTAGTTTTCTTTTGTTTCTCCTCAGATTTATAACAAGATAAATTATTTTCTTAAGACATTTACTTATTTTGGAAGTAAATTAAGGGTATTTTCAAAGTAAATAACTTACTTTTAATTTGATTAATAAAACAATTTCAAGACAACGAATCAGGGTGTTTGGTTAACCTTAAATACATAGTTGTCAAAATTAGACAAAGCGATTTTACTCGAAAATTGTCGAACTGGCCACTAGACCATTTTCCTTGCGTTTATGAACTATTTTACAAAAAAACTAGTCAAAACACGTTCAAATTGGCCGAGTTTCACATAAACTTATTCGTTTTAATCGATTCTAATTTAATGTATAATTTTCGAAAACGCAATGGCCAAGTATCAAACACTTGACCAGCGAATTAGCAAAGCGACCAATTTCAGTGGACTCCTCTAGTTGGGATTATGTTTTCTAAAAACGTTTTGTTTCTAAACAATTAACTCTACTTACTCAAAAGTTAAAATGGCATTTTAGAATAAGAAGAAGTTATATACATGTTTAGATTGCGTGAAATAGTCGTTAATAATCGTTTACTTATTGTGAAAATATCATTATAAGTATAATCCAATGAAAGTTCTTTTTTTAAACGTTGAAGAATATTATCTACTATTAATTCTTTGTAAATAAAATGCATAATGCAACAAACTAAAGTAAAAAAATATATAATGCGGAAGCTCCACGATTAAATATACCTTATTAGAAACAACATGAACATTAAGATATCTAGAAAAAACATTTAAATGGTAATTTTGTAATAGAATTTTGTATTGTATGAATTTAAAATATTTCATCATACAAACAAATAAGCTCGAAAGCTGTTACTAAATGACCTTTAGTAGATATTCTCACGTCGAAAAAAAATATCGTAAAATTCATTTAAAATAAAATTTTTCAATGATCTTCTTATTCATGAAATATTGAAATGAAAATATTATAACGATTCTGATGAACTTATTACACACAATCGTCATATAGTGTACTATCATCTATCGTGTCATTCGAGAACTTACTCCAATTTTTGATAATTATCATATTTGTTATCTACAATATTATAAGTCATAGAATGAACAAGCCACGTGTCTAGTGAGCTCGTGTGTGTAAGTATGCGTATGCATAACGTGATTTATTTTCATTATTAAGCCCCACGAATAGTAACCATAGCACTCTATAAGAGCTCTTACAATCATAAACATAAAGGCCCATAGTTCGGCCACTTGATCCATGTAAAGACCAATGCGTTGGTAAATGTGAAATGTATCTTACTTTTTCTTACACTGATGATAATGTCACTCTGTCACTACAAGACATTCCTGATATAGTACACATATAAATGGACAAGATCTCAACACATCTTTCTTAGACTTCTCCATGATCGTGATAAGTCTCACGATCAAATATTACCCTACCTCAATGTCATGACATGATTGTATATGACATGTACATTTGTAAAACCCAAGTCCCCATAAGTAATATTGTATTTTTTTTTAAATAATAACACAATAGAGGTTATATTATAAAATGAGTTGTACATAACCATTTAACTAACGAATACTTTCGCGGTCCAACGCATATTAGTTAGTCCTCTGAGTGTTTCTAGCATCCTTTAAGCATTAGGTCCTACAATGTAAAAATCACTTTGCTAATTTAATTAGGTAGAACTTATAGTCTTTCTTTGAAAAGAAAGAAAATTCACGTTTCTTTGTTGAATTGGTTATAACTTTGTATTGACAATGTGTTATAAAATTAAGAGAATGAGAGATAAAAGTAGAAGGGAATTGGAGATCTAGTTTGTAAATTTATTTGAACAATGACTCATATATACACAGTTTCAATGAAAGTTTAAATAAGAGTAATAATCTGAATTTAATACATCATAAAAACATCTAGTGGCTGATCTAGCCATGGGAAGGGGTGTTCTTATGCCACCTAGCTAAAAAAGAAAAAAGACTTTTCATTTCAACAAGTCAATTTGTGAAATATATTTGTATGCCAATTCTCAAACGTTAGGAAATGTTCTTGATACCATTTTAAAATACTCACGATGTACTTCGTAACGAACATTTCAATTTGTAAAACCGTTAAGTGATAAAGTAGCAATAACGAGTTGAAAATAGCTGCACGAAATGGGTTCAATAAATATAATTCGTGGTCATCGCCTATTTTGGCATATTTTTGAGCTATATTTCTTGATCGTTGAGGTACCTTTTTGATATTGTTTCAAAGAACTTGAGACCAGTTATGCGGCGCATATTTTGAAACGAAAAATTGTTAAATGGTGAATTTGAAATAATTAGTCAAAGATGGTTACTTAAAATAAGTTTTAACAATTTTATTTTTTTTCGTGCTAACTCTGACATCAACTTAAATAAAATTATATTTGATGTAAAATGATACATGGCGTCTGACTTGAATAATTGAATATAAGAATATAATAAATTTTCGAGTTGTTATGAGTTGTATAATATTATTTTTAACTAAATTTGTGAATTGAGAATTTGAGATTCTTAGTTGAATTTGTATATTTTAGTTCTTGTTATTGATAGATAGTTAATCATTGATAAGTTTGATCTTTTCAGAAATCGCAAGTTGCGACTTAATTAGTGTTTTAAAGTATTTGTGTTGTACGTTTTTTTGTATTTTTGTTCTTTCATTTTTGACTTATAAGTTAATGTAGTGTGTTAAATGTGCAAATTGAAGGATAAGACTCGTTGTGCATCATTTTCGTCTTTTCAATTTTCTCGTACTCTCAAAGTCTTCATAATTTTTTTTTACAAGCCCTCCTGATTTATTCATTTTAGATCCTCCCATGAAAACATCCACATAATACAATACCAAATACTAATGCAATATTATCTATTATTTCAAATGAATAGTGATTATACTCGCACCAATTTTTTATAGAGACGTCATGTTTTAATTACATTAAAAATTTATAATTTTTATTCAGTGTCACATTTATGTCTCTGGCTTATTATTTTCTCTCATTTTTATCTTTAATATTACATTAATTAGCATATATTGTCCCAAACGACGATTTTTGTTCAAATATCTGTTAGTATGTTTTAAAATGAGGGGCAAAAATTCAGTAGCAATTTTGTATTTGCTCTTTTTTTTTTTTGCTTATTTAAAAATACGAAGGACAAATAAATCTTTTTACCCAATTTTAATGAAATTTTTGGATAGAAAATCATTAGAGACGAGATATTTTAATTAATGGAATGTTGAAGATAAAAATGCGGTAAAAAAAGTCGAGAATATAAGTGTGACAATGAGTGAAAGTTATAGGCATTTAATACAATTAAAATGTGATATCAATATATTTAGTAAAAAACAGTAATTATTTTCATATCACAATTTTTGGTTAGTGCACCACATTTAATACCACTGATGGTATATAATTTTTGTTTATTGTTGCAATTTTCTCTAATTTTTTTTTTTTACATTTTTATATTTATCTTCAATTAATTAACACATTTTGTTCTTAATAACGACTTCTTTTTGAATATTATATTGGCGTGTTTTCAAATGAGAAATAAATATTTTCTCAAATATTTGTATTTGTTGGATTTTTGCTTATTTAAAAATATAAAAGAAAAATAAGTTTTTGTACGCACTCATAACGGATTTTTGGGGGCGGAAATGTCATTAGACGTATATAGTAAATAATAGAAAGTTAGGGCTTGTTCGGCAGAGTTTTTTTTGGGAAAAAATAGGTTTTTTTTGTTATTTTTTGACTTTTCAAAGTTTT
This sequence comes from Forsythia viridissima, assembly GCA_030279155.1. Taxonomy (NCBI): domain Eukaryota; kingdom Viridiplantae; phylum Streptophyta; class Magnoliopsida; order Lamiales; family Oleaceae; genus Forsythia; species Forsythia viridissima. The sequence continues at coordinate 10,977,597 of CM059045.1, read as the reverse complement.
TGGTAGTGTAAAAAGGGTTGAAAAGTAAAAAATTGTAGGCAAAAAAATAGAGTTTTTTGGATAAAATACCAACCGAACAAGCTCTTAAAGAGAAATAGGTGATAAAAAAAAGTTGGCAAACAACAAATAGTGCAATGAATACGTGATGCAATAATGCCCCTGGGCACAGCCAAGTTGGCAAAAGATGGGCATTGCGGGGCTCGCAACCTCATCGTGGAGAGTTCGTGTTGGAAATTGGTTTAAAAAGTCGAGAAATTAACTAAGTGACTCCGTGTCAACTTAGCCAAATATACAAGACCCGACCCAATCCGTTTAGGCAAATTTGTTTGCCACTTCGACGCACGCTTCGGGGGCAACGCCCCCGGAACGGGGATCGACCTGCCCGGTCAGGTCGCGGGGTTCGACCTGCCCGGTCAGGTCGCGGGGGTCGAGGGGGCAGCGCCCCTCGTGGGGGCTCGGGGGCAACGCCCCCGGACAAAAATTCAGATTTATCTGTATGTTTAAAGGGTATATTTGGCATCTCGAAACCAATATCGAATGAATGAGAAATTACGAAAAAGGACAAATTCGGGTCAAATGTTTGACCATGCGATCGCACAGGTATGTAAACCTGCGATCGCAATATGGCTAAAATTTTAGCAGAGTGTATTTTGGTCCTTCCATGCGATCGCAGGAGGCAAAGCCTTGCGATCGCATGGTCATTCTGGACGAAGTTCTGTTCCATTTTTTGTACCTTGCGATCGCAGCTTGGTTAAACCATGCGATCGCATGGGTTTGCGTGAACAGACATATCCTTTTGAAGAGTTGCACGGTTTGGTTCATTCCTTTTCGTTTCCAATCAACTCTCCAACGTTAAAAAGGGCTTTGGACGTCCATTCTGCAGATATATTGATACAGAAACGATTGCAAACTTAAAACACTCATACATTTCATCTTTGAACCAATTTTTATTGCATTTAAGTTGCATAAAATCTGGTTTTCATTTCATTCATCCGTTGGAGTACAAAAGCCATTCTTGGTTCGCTGTACTTGAGTTTTTGTAGTGCTACAAAACTCAAGTGAAACCGTTGTATCTTGGGAGTCATTTGCCAAAGACCGAAAGCACCTTGCGGGGCAATTTTGACTTAAGGACAAAGAGTTCAACTCTTGCCTCGGTTAATTCATCCTTTCCAGATTTTTGGTTCTTGATTCTTATTGTCTGAAGTTACTTTCACAGAATTCCGCCAACAGTTCGATTCCTGGATGGAGCAGCTGAGTGATGTAATACTCAATTATGGGTGGAGCAGCTTGGTGATGTAATATCCATGGAGGAAGGCTCCCTTGGGGTCAGGAGTATAAATGGTGCACGAACCCTGGTCAACTTGGGCATATACCGCGATTTACTTCCACCCATCACTGAGGGGCCGGGGATGAGTGGTCCAGGACATAGTCTGGTGTAAACTGGGATACCTGGATATTAAAAAAAAAAAAAAAAAAAAAACAACGTGATGCAATAAACAAAACCTGTGGTGCTGAGGTTCCAAATTCCAATTATACCCCTTCCAGTCTACCGTCGGTAATATAACTTCATTTTGGTTTTTAACCCATTAATCAGTGGGCTTCTCCTGCCCCAAAAAGCTTCGGGTTTGCTCTCTCTCTCTCTCTCAAGTCTCAAGTTCTCTGCTCGACGAAATTACGCACTAGATGAATTTTCCCCTAAACCACTGTTTAATCACCATTGAAATTGCCCTTTTTTTTTATTAATATCCTGAAATTGAAAATCCATTTTCACATCAATTCTATATAATACACAATATATGCTCTGAATACTTTCAATTTCCTTTTCCTTTTCACGTTGGAAAATTCAATTGTAATTATTGGAAGGATTTAAGGAAGCGCAATTTTAGTTAGTGTTTTGGAAAATGGAGGGCAATGACCGGATATTTAGGGTAAGTTTTACGAGCGAAGGAGTGGGGAAGCTTCGCGAGAGAGTCCAGGAGAAGCTCAAGGAGTTCATGGGTGACTACACGGACGACACTCTTGTGGTATGGGCTCTTTGTTAGGGCTTTTAAATTCTTTTGGCCTGAAGTTTTGTGTGGAAAAGGCGAAAAACTGGAGTAATTGATACAAGTTTTGCGTTGCATAGAAAATTATTTTACGTAATTTGGCTTCATATTCATTTTTTGTTTCTGGAAGTTTTTGAGCAGTGCAAGCATGCGTTATGAACTTTGATTATGCATAACTAATTAAAGCTGTGAAATGGTGTCTCGTTGAAATGATTCCTTAACTTGCTAGAGAAAACGAATTTGTGCCATGGAGAGAAATTTGATATATGAGAGTTTAAGAAGGATGTTTAGATTATGTAAATTTATTGAACTTGTGAGAGACCGTCATTGTAATGTGAAAGGACTGTTTTGTGTTTACTTAGCATAGATATTTGCCTATGTTACTTACTGATTTAGATTACTATAAGCCATTTTGAAGTATTCCCATAATCTTTATGGGCTTTCTTTATGCCCTAGCTCTTACAATTCAGTTCTAAGACATTCTGTTGGTGTTGGGCTGAGCAGTTGCTACAAGTCTTATGTTATCAAGTTGAAATTTAATAGGCATTCCTTGGATAATGAGCTCCTTACCATAGTCGCTGCTCAAAATTTGTGAAGTTCCGTAGATTTAGAACCTTTTGCAGTGAAATGTATGTGATGTGCGGGGAACTCAGCTGTAGCTAGTTAGATAACTTCAATGTTGGATGGGATGGTATGCACATGTAAAGTTGTTGATGGAGTGTGGGTGTGGATATTTGGGTATGTTGGATGTCTAGGTGTTTATCTATTAATGCTAATGATACCAGAACTTGACATTTTTTACCAATTCAAGATATATCTGGTACAGTTTCGGTGATCCCAAATTTGTCAGAGCACCCCATGAAAACAGGAATTCCTCTTGTCTAATCAAACATTAAGAATGACTGAACGAGGAAACTCCTGTTAAGAACGTTCACTCAATCGTTTTCGCCAAAGCAATATGTTGTCAATAGATCAGGTAGAGCACCAGAAGGACGTGTCGGATTTTGAAGGGATATGATGATTTGTTTCCAAAAGACTGTGTTTGGTGTCTTATGCTTTGACTCTTTTCTGCAATCTTCGAGTATTCTTTTCGATAGACCTATTGCCTTGCACACAATGTCCTTTTTGGATTTCGCTGGTTAATACAATATTTGGTGGGTGCTAGATGCATTCTCAGTATGATCAGATATATCTCATCAATGTGCGTGCTAGATGCATTTTGAGTGTACTTGAGTTTGTTTTGTAGTCTGATTTTATCTAGGTGGATCATGCTCCAATCCTGCATTTCTTTAGGGATGCTGCCAATATTTTAGTATAAAGCTTATGACGTGTGATCTTTTGGTTATGGAGATAGCTTTTGGGTTGTCAGGCCAGTGCTACCCATGATTGAGTTGCAAGATCAGAAGATATAAAAAAGTCACTGCAAGCACTGCATCAATTTAGGCTAGAAACTGATAAGGTTAATTCCAGCATGTTTGGAGAAATTATTTATTGTAAGCTGTATGTAGCTACGAACACCGATTTTTGTCAAGCACATGGTGGTCTCTTTGGGTTAAGGTTGTGAAAAGGGTGGAGGGGCTCGTCTTTGATGGGAGGCTGGGAGAGATCCTAGCGGAGAAGGACACTAGAGAGATCATATTGCCTCAAGCAGAAAATTTTGACCTATGCCTTGATGTCGATGAGCACCTAGCATGCTAGAGAGGGAATCTTAAAAGGACTTTACTTGGTTTTCTAATGGTGTCGGAGAGACCATGCCACAGTCATTTTGATGGTGGATACTGATTGTTTGTCTATTGCATGGTTGCTCCTGCAGTTTGTTTCGTCAATACTAGTGTATCTGTTGGTTCTTTTATAAATATTTTTCTGTTACAATTGGACTATTGAGAGGGCTCAAGCATATTCTGCTTGGAATACTTTAAGGGCATCTGACTGATTTTGAATTTTGATAAGACAAATGAATTAAGTGTCTCATTTTATGAAGTACGGGGGTGGGTGACAATCGAGTCATATGGTTTGGGGAACTTTGATTCACCTTATTTTTCTGACTAATCAGCTCTAATATTCTCAAACTATGGTTTTGTGGGCTTCTCGACTAATTCGTTTTTCTTAATTCCTCCATTTCGATTTGAATGGCTTAGGTGGTGTTCTCTTTGCGTTTGAGTTTTGTGTTTTGAGTTGTTTTGAGATTTTTGAAAATACGTTCTTTTTGGAATTTTCGAAAATTGTTTCTCAAAACAGAAAACTCGAAAACGCGTTTATTTAAAATTTTTTAGAATGTTTTTATATTATTTTATTGATTAAAAATCTAGAATTACTTGTAATTAAAAACAATTATTGTTGGAATTACAAACAATTAAAAACTTGGAATTATTTGGAATTAAAAACAATTAAAAACAATCATTGTTAGAATTAAAAACAATTAAAAATTTGGAATTACTTGGAATTAAAAACAATTAAAAAAATATTAATTAAAAACAATTAAAAACTTGGAATTACTTGGAATTGAAAACAATTATTAATTAAAAACAATTATTATTAGAATTAAAAACAATTAAAAACTTGGATTTTAAAAAAAATGCTGCAGATATGACTTGAATCGCTGACCTGGAAATGGCAAAGCGCGCATCTAACCGTTTTGGAAATGAGGCGCGTTTTGTAAAGAAAACTCGGAAAATAATCAAATCATTATTTTTCATGCCCAACGTAAAATGTTAAAAAAAAAAAAAAAGATTGCATGCTAGACTCGAAATGCTGACCTCATTTTCGAAACGCGCGTTTTGGCCGTTTTGAAAATTTTCTTGTTTTGTGAAGAAAACGACCAAAACGGTATTTATATCATTTTTCGTTTCCTTTGTATTTTTTTTTTGGGTATTTTGAAAAATGCATTTTGAAAAATGGTTAAGTAAACACGTTTTCACTATTTTCAAAAACAGAAAACGGAAAATAGGTTGAAAATGCCAAAGAGAACATGCCCTTAGTTTCCTTATTTGGATGTTTCAAATCAATGGCAACTTAGCCAAAATGGGAACCTTTTAATCTTTTTAATTTTAAAATTCCCCCTACTTAAAGTAACACCAAAAAGGACTTTAAAAGGAAATCTTAAAAAATGTTCTAACCCCTCATCCATCCACATACCTCACCTCTCTCCTCTCCTCGCAAGTAGACCCGCTGCCACTGCCTCACTGCTGCTAACCCCTATCTTTCATCCTTCCCCTTGTGCCTGGCCTCTCCACCACCAACTCAACCTCAAAATGCTTCAACACCAGAAAATTGGCCTTCAAAATCCTTTTTCTTGAGACAACAGCACCACCACTCCCTTTTTTTGAGTTGCAGTGGCAGCTTTTCTTTTTTCTTTCTAACTCTCGTGGTTGTTAATGTCAACTTTTGGGTAAAATTCCAGCTAGGGTCGTGAACCTTTGGGCCTTATGATGACTATGGGGTCCTTAACTTTCCATTTGTGCACCTTGGTTCCCTAACCTATGAAAAGTATGCGCAAGTCATCCTTATCCGATGGAAAATGTTTATTTGACTACTAAAAAGTCAAAATTTTATTGAAAGGTTAGTTCTATCCTTATTTTAAATAACATAAAAACAAAAGAAAATAACAACAAAAGGAAAAAGAAAAATAAAAACAAAAGGAAAAAGAAACAGAAAACCCAACAAAATAAAAAATGAAACCATCTTTCTTCCCCAAACCAACCCCCACCCCTGCCTACTTGCCAGCCGCTGCGCCAACCACCATCCCCACAGCCACCTACCCCTCTTTCTTCACCACCGTCCATCTCATCATTCACTTCTCCAAACAAAAACAAGATCATTGAATTTTCTATATTTCTCCAGTCCATACACACACAACCACAACATTCAACCAACACAAAACCATCGAAGCTCCACCTTCGGCAAACGGTGGAAAAATTACACAGATTTGAGTCCCAAATGTTTTCAAGAAAAATCAAATCTGTAAAAGAATCCTCACTAAGGAAGAAGAGTACTAATATCATGTGTAAACAATTTTTTAGTTAAACCCAGATTTTGCTCGATGGGCTCAGCCGGTTGAGTTTGACATTCAAAAAAAATTGATTTTTGCAATGGAAGTTGTTAATCTAATTTTTCTATTTGTCACTAATTAGTACTAATTGAATTATACACTAGAAGTCTCCGTGTTCCTTCTAGGCGTCGGCCAGCAGCGTTGGGGTGTTGGTGATGGCGGATTTGGAGTGTTGGTGGTTGCCGGTGGTTGGTTTAGGTGATTGGTGTGGTTGCATTGGGTCGGGGGTGGCTTCTTGCTTGTTTGGGGTTTTCTTTTCATATTTTTCTTTCTTCCTTCTGTTTTACTTTTCAGATTTTTTTTTCTATTTTGATTTCTTTTAATTTATGTTAGTCAAAGTAAGGGTGCAAAGGTCATTTTAAATATAATTTGACTTGTTAACGGTCGAAATGACGGATTCCGTCAGATAAGGATGTTTCGGCACAGTTCTCACAGGTTGGGGACCCGGGGTGCCACAAATGGAGGGTTTGGGACCCCGGCTGGAATTTTTCCTGATTTTTGATGTTTGATGCCTATTTGAGTTGGCAAATTTCCATTTTTTCCTGTTGTAATTAAGGAAGTTTTGTTTTGATTGCTATGGTGGTTTGTTTGGGTTTCTAATGGGGGTCAAAATGATATGAGTTTTATTGTATGGGTGGTATCGTCTGGTGGTTTTGGAGTGTGGGTGCCGGCGGTAATGACTTCTTTTTCAAGAGTTACGGAAGCTCCAATTTGCTGGAGTGGTTATACTGATTTTCTGTACAAGTAACAGATATTGCCGAGTCCAACCAAGCTCTATTCAAATTGAAATGGAGAGAGTATTAGTTTCACTTGCATGTTTATTAGTGGTTTCATTTCCACCATATCCCTTCAGCTATTAAAAGTTTCATCAACAGTAGCATTACATTAAAACCACATCCTTCAATTTTACATGACACTTTAAATTTATTTGGACCATGTCTGATTGTCCAACACCATTGGGATGGTTATGCAACACTATCCTATCACTCTCATTCTAAGATTTACTATAATAAGATCTAGTCAATGTGCACTTTTCTTTCTTCCAAAATGAATGAGTTGATGCCTCAACCTTCTGATGATTTTGACAGGCTTATTTCTGTGTAATATCTTGCATTTTTCCAGTTCTGGTCTTTATGGCTCTGTACTGCATTATTTTTCTTCTTATTCTAGCCCCTGTTCCATCCTCCCCTTTATGGAGGTAGGCTTGGAGATGTGAATTTAATCCTTTGGCACAAGAGTTAAGCCAAGATATGTATTGACATCGTGCAAATAGTTTGCCTCTAGTTTTCCAACTCTGTGTTGCATGTATCATTTTCTTTCCCCTTCTTATTCTAGTCTTATTAATTCACTTCAAGTTGCTGATTTTCGTAATGACAAGTTTTCCAATATTTTGCCTGATCCAATGAATTTTAGTTATTTCGTCTTGAAGGTGATAGTTTTGAATATCATGGAAAATTACTGTTGCCTGCTATTGATATTGAATCTAAAAGGTTTTTTTTGTAGTGTTAGATAAGTTTCTCACCTTTTGTTACTGTATATGTATATTCACTAAGTTTCCATGATTTATGTAGGATTATGTGATAGTCTTGCTCAAAAATGGGAGGAGTAAGGGTGAAGCAAAGAATGAATTGAATGTCTTCCTGGGAGATGACAGTGACTTTTTTGTATCTTGGTAATGCTACTTCTGTCGGGGATATCGGAAAATGTGAATAGCTAGCCTCAAATCATTCTCATTACCAATATTTTTGTTTTCTATAGGCTGTGGGATCATTTGGGATCAAATCTAGATCTATATGTACAACCGCTGGAATCTCATCCTGATGGAGTCCCTAAAACAAAATCTGCATCTGGGGAGCAGACTGGAAGAAATGACTCTCATCAGATGGAGTCGGGAACTGAGAAAGTAAATTCCAATAGAACATCTAGGAACCGTCACAATCGAGAGTTGAAAGGTCTGGTTGGGGATGAAGATGAAGTCCCCCCACCACAGATGTCCGTGGTAGCCGGGGTCAATGTGGAGGACGAATCTCATCATAAAGTTGGCCGTGCAAAGGGATCACTTTCTCCTCGGCCAGTAATTCAGAAGAAAAGAATCCGTCGTGAGGAAGGACAGACACATAAGGTGATTTTCTTCCCAGTTCATTCACAGCAGGAACCTTTACACACATTATCTTTCATAAGGTGGATATGGCTGCTTAGGAGTTCAAGCAATTGGTCCTAATTATGATGTGATGCATTTTGATTTCTTGATTTTCAGTTGTTACACATTTCACCTTTTCTTTCTTGTAATCTTTTGTTTCATTGGGGCGCTGCTTTTGAAGACAAGGAGTTCAGCATGATATAACTAGTCTGCATTGACTTGTTACATCAGAATGAGTGAGTGTGATGAAATGAACATTGACTTGTTACCCCAGAGTGAGTGAGTGTGATGAAATGAGCATCGACTTGTCAAAGGTGAAATGGGTAGTCTTTTCTGTCCACGAGCTATTAGGTGACGTTATTGGAAGGATATATCCTATAAGAAGTGTCATAAATATGTGCTAGAATTTGCAAAGACGTGTTGGTGTCACTTGTATCACCTTTATATTTAAATTCTACCTTTAGCTTACCATTTTTGTTTTGCTGTGTGGAGTGCTCAATAAAGATTCTAATGAAACAGTAAGATATTCATAAACATCTCTGAAGATTTACAATTCCTGCAGTGGGATGCCATGAAAAACACTATTGTTAGTTTCTGTTCTTGCTGTTGTCTTATGTCATTTAGTCTCAGAACTCTACTTGGTGAGTGTGTGTGAGAGAGAGAGAAAGAAAAGAGAGAGATAAAAAAGGACAGCTAAATCAAATTAAGCTTTTGAGATATAAAATTGTGTTATGAGACCAGAGTATGGCCAAAATACACTATGTAGGAAATTATAGTAATAAAATTTAGTGCCAAACTCTGAGCAACTTGTGTAATGAAACGTCTCTGCATCTTGCTTTATGAAGATGCAACCGAACTTGTAGGGTGAGCAACTGTGACAGCACTCCTCAAAACATCTCCTTCTCCCAGCGTATAAATATATAATTTGTTGTTTTACGTGAGGTTACCTATTAAAGAAGTTCTTATTATAAAGAAAGAATCGTTGTTATCATTATTCAAATACTGTATGTTTGTATGCTTTACATTGTTAATGAATTTCATGATTGAGTGAAAAATTAATGCTTATAAAATGTTTACTGTTGGCTAATAAATTTGTTAATAAGAACAAGAACAAATATCAAGTCTTCATATTCTTAGGATAGAACTGTTCTAAGAGTGAATCAACAATAATATTAAGCTCAAGTCTTCCTATTCTTTCTATCCTCTTTTAGAGCATGTTTGGGCTTGCTTATTTATTTCTTTATTGAAATTATTTGTGTTTACCCATTGTAACCTCAAGTTAGTGCTCCACATGCCTTGCACGTGCTGTTTTAGTGGCAAATTGGACAAAAATTGTCATCCAGGTGACTAATTGTGAAACTACAGGTTATGGACCAAAATGCTTCGTTTAAAGGTTAGGGACCAACTTGCTATAGAGGCAGGGATTGAAGATTTGTAGTGATTTAGGGGAATAAGACTATGATTTTTCATTTTTCATTTTATTTTTTTTGTATTTAATTCTCTCTCTTTTTTGTTTATTTAGTTTAAGGGTAATGTTGTCTTTTTGCACCATTCTAATTGGATTTTTGGATGGAACTCGTTAACAGGGTTACATAGCACCAATTAATGAAGGTTGAGGGTAATAATGTCATGAAAAAGGGTGGGGGATAAAGATGTTACAAGGTCAGAGGTTGGCCGACAAACGTATATTTTTCCCTATTTTTAATTGAGATGAGATAAAAAATAAGTAAAGAAAATAATCGGAAAATGGAAAAAGGAAAAAACAAAAGAAGGAATTAGCACCTCCAAACCCCCTCTGGTGGTGGTTGGGGGGGGGGGGTGCTGTCGATGGTGGAGGAGATGCAGTTTTTCTTGTCTTTTTTTTTCCTATTCTTTCTATCCTCTTTTAGAGCATGTTTGGGCGTGCTTTTTTATTTCTTTAATGAAATAATTTGTGTTTACCCATTATACCCTCAAGTTAGTGTCCACATGCCTTGCACGTGCTCTTTTAGTGGCAAATTGGACAAAAATTGTCATCCAGGTGACTAGTTGTGAAACTACATGTCATGGACCAAAATGCTTCGTTTAAAGGTTAGGGACCAACTTGCTATAGAGGCCATAGGCGGAGGACCAACTATGTAATTTTTCCTATTTCTTTTGTCTAATTTGTAGTTCTGATCTATTATTAAGTCTTCTGTAAGTAATTCGGCTGCTTCTTCCCTTTCCATTTTTATTTAGTTATGGCTCATCTTGCGTTTCTTCATATATAGGGGAAAAAAGAATATCTATACTTAGCTAAGGCTCCGTTTGGAATTAATTTTAGACCCCAAGTTCTCTGATAGTTGTTTTAGGTGTTTGGTAGATTTAAGAAAAAATGATTATAGAAGAATTTGAACAGATTTTGAGGTTTTAACTTCTCTAATTATTTATAATCAAAATACTAATTTTAACCTTAATTAAATAAATTGATTCTTTTACTAATATATGGATTATGCTTTTATCTTGTACGTTTATAGATTTTGAGATTTAATATATATTAATTTTTTTTAAATTTTAAAGTAACTATAGTGAACACATTGTCATAGAAAAATATTTGATTATAATTACTTAATATTGATTTTTACAATACTATGGATGATTAGAATAATACAAAATGATATCAATAAAATTAATGTCCATTTTAGTAAATTTTTACACGCTTAACAATAAATTACTTTTGTTTACCAAATGCTTAACATACAACAATTTTGAAGCAAAAATTTACGGAACACTTAAATGATTTTTCCTTAGAGATGATTATTTCTTCAACACAGCAAGCTAATTCTTTTAAATCACAACGATACCAAATGAAGCCTAATAATTTAGATAACTTCTTGTCTATTTTCTCACAACAAGCAGAAATTTATAAACTTTTGAGGGCTGCTTGAAGATCTGTAAATTCGAGGAAAGCATTTTCAGATGTTACACGAGTAGTGGATTATTATTTGAATCAATATTTTGCTTGAATTCCTTCTGGATCGGGTACACTTTGGCCATTGAATTACTGTAAATTAGGACAAAGTGTATGCTATGGGATATCACCATCTAACAACCCGTTTTTGCATCTAAGGATGTCTTCCTTCGATGACTTCTTTGAACTTGTGACATGTAGAATTCTCAGCTGCATGTGGAGGTCAACTTTAGCTGCATATTATTTATCATGGTAAGAGTTTAGTACACCATTTTGTAACCCTGAATGAGTTGTGTTTTTTATCGAAATAATGAGCTTGGTGAGCTCCTTCCTAAGATGTATAAATTGCTAGTCAGTCGACTAATGTCGGCAGGCCTGCGGGGGTGGGTTGGGAATTTCACTGAAGTATATTGTTTTGTTTTTCTACATCTATCTATTCTCCATTATTTGACTACTGGTATTGATGTAACTTATTATGCAGCAATATCCGTAGGATTAAGTGTATTATCTCAGTGAACGTAGGACCACCCTTTCACCGGCCCCTGAACTTGAATCACAGCATGTTGGCCAATCTGTGATTAATATTTAAGCTGGTCAAATTTATTTTTTATTCACACATTTCGTGGGAACCACAACTTATTACCTACTTACTATCCACACATTCCATCGGATAAGCACTTAAAAATAATTTCAGCATTGCCAAATATGCTATCAGTTTATTGTGGCCATGGTCTTAGGAATGAGGTTATGATTGATGATTTTGTTCATAATAATAATTGGGTTAGGTAGTTGTAATACTTTATTCTATGTTAGTAATGGTGAACTCTCTTGTTATGGGGCATTTTAAAGAAAAAGACACGTATCTTTTTCTCTGCTTATAAGTTATACTTCCATTTCCTTTTCTAAACGAAATGATTTGACAAATTTTATATAAAAAGAACCTCAGTGCATTTCATACTGGAAGTGAGCAACTGTTCTTGCTCATGTTCCTTAGATTATTTTGTTAAGAGCAAATTTGTAGTCCATTTATTGTTTTTCATTTTTCTCATTCTTTTATTTGATTTATGAAAGAGGGAAGCTCCCCAGGCATCAATTAATGCGCCACGGAGGCTCCTGCAATTTGCAGTACGAGATGCTGTGGCTATTTCTAGGCCATCCAATTCAACTTCAGAGCCTTCACTTAAACGGCTCCGATCTGTGGTTTCTACATCAGCTGCGGACTCATGCCTTGAAGAACACCACAAAAGAATTCGATCAGTAGCAAGAGTGCATACTGTTGGTATGTCAGTTGCCATTAAAGCCGTGGAAGAAGCTGTGAAAGATGTGAAAAAACTTCGATCCTCGGGCAATGTGTTTGATAGGCTTGGCCGCGCTACTGATGTTTTGGATTCGTCGGATCATCTAGCTAAATATAGAGAAGACATTGGTGAAGATGCAGGACGTGGAGCTTTAGGCAATGCAAAGGAGGACATTCAATCAACTTACTATGAAAGAAATGAATGTGGTGGACAGGATGATGGGGGGAGTGTGTCATTGTTCCAAGGTGACGCTGTCGTGGATTCTGGTTTGCTACATGATGACAAAAGTTATGATGGTGTCAATTTTATTGGAAGAGGAGTTATGGGTCAATCTCGGTCAGGCACATCTGGTGGAAACAGGGGTGAGGACTCGGTAATGCATCGGTATGGTGTTGCTGATGATGCTCAAATAGTGCTTAGACCACGTAAAGATCAGGATGAACCTGCATCTATGGCTGATACACCGCATAAAATTTTGAGTACTTGGAAACTGCCTCAATATCAGGAGGCGAGGGAGGTTTTGGAGATGAATAATGGGAAATTAATACAAGAGAGTGAGACTGGGGCTACTAAGTTAGGTGTGCGATCGTTGAAGGAGAACGCCAATCCAATTGTAGCTGTTAATGGAAATGTAAGGCACCTGTGTGATATCGTGTATGCTTATATTTCTGCATCTCTTGTTCATCCGAGTAGTTTTCTGTTTGTATGAATATTATGCATTTTGCTCACCTGTTTTTTAACTATCTTCTTTGTTTAGGTGAAACCTGATGTAGATCTGCAAGGGGAATCTCTAAAGACACAGACATTGACTTCTGGTAAGCTTTACATTCTTATCTCTGTGCATTTTTACAAGGTTCTACCCACGGATTAGTAAGAGCAAAGGTGAAAATATATATACCCACAGATTTATAAGAGCAAAGGTGAATTTATATATCTTATTCTATTGTAAGGTTTGATTGCAGGTTGTTGTTTTCATTGCTTTCTGGTGTTAATTGGTTAATATTTCTCATGAAGTGATTTTATTCAAGATGTTTTTTCATGGGAATGTGTAACCAAATCTGTCTTGTATTTTTACTTGTTCTTTTTGGTAAGTTTTCACACTTCATTGATCTAGAAAGAACTTTGATAAGGTGCCTAGGCCCTAGGGAAGTGCTAGGGAGAAAAATTTCTATTAGATATATTAATATTATCAAGGACATGTAGCAATCGTGAGGTGATATGTGGTGGTAGTAGTACTGATTCTGTGTCACTATAGCCTTGATCCAAGGCTCTGCCCCAAGTCCTTTTCTTTTCGCATTACTCATGGATAGGTTTTTAGGATGTATTAAAGATGAGGTCCCTCAGTGTCTGTTATTCACTGATGACATAGTTTTAGTTAATCTTAACTTAAAACTTTGGAGGAGCACTTTGAGGTCCCTCAGTGTCTGTTATTCACTGATGACATAGTTTTAGTTAATCTTAACTTAGAACTTTGGAGGAGCACTTTGGAATTTAAAGGTTTTAGGTTGAGTAGATCCAAGACACAATACATGAAATGCTACTCTAGTAATAGTAGGGATAAGGATAATAATGGAGTTATTATAGTAGATCACGTTGTCCCCCAAAGTAATTATTTAGGTATCTAGGTTTGATTATTAGTAAAGGAAGAGGAGTTGAAGAGGATGTAATGTAGAACAGTAGAAGATTAGAGTGGGTCAGATAAAATAGAGAAGCGCTATAGGAATTGTGTGATTGGAAGATTTCCTGTAGCTTTAAAATGTCTGTGCTTTATGGTTATGAGTGTTGGACCGTGGTCATAGAATAGACTAGATAAGAAATGTGAATATACGCTAGCAAGTGGAGGTGGCGCTGATTGGAGGATAAATTAGAGAATGATTACTTAGGTGGCGAGGACATTTGTTTTTGTAAAGCTAAAGATGTTCCCATTCATAAGATCCGATCTCTGTAATGTTAGGAGAGGGAGGAAATGATCTACTCCCCACCATGGGGAGTAGTTATCAAGGCCACCGGACATGTGTCCGGTGGCCATTGGACAATGAAAAAGTGCTTGACATGGCCACCGGACACGTGTCCGGTGGCCTTGATAACTACTCCCCATGGTGGGGAGTAGATCATTTCCCTAGGAGGGGGATAGAGATAAAACAAAACTAATATAGCCTAATGTTAGTAAAGATTTATTTGGTTTAGATTTTCCAATAAATTTAGCAATGAACCGAAGTGAGCGGAGAAAAAGGATCCACGTAGCCAACCCCAAATTGATTGGGAACTCTTGGGCTTCGTTTGTTGTTATTGTTTTCATACTTCTCTCATGCTTTCCTTGTTTATCATCTTATCTACAACGCTTGGCCTTACGACTCAGGTTTACATTCCATTGCTCTGCCTACTGAAGATGCTGATTCGAGGACCCTCTTTATTAGCAATGTAATTACCTTTATCCTGATCCTTAATCTTCAAATGTTATGCATCAGGAATGATCTCTTTTCACTGCTGACATTGTTTTCCCTGTATTAGGTTCATTTTGCTGCCACTAAGGATAGTCTTTCACGGCACTTCAATAAGTTTGGAGAAGTTCTGAAAGTGATTATTCCAACTGATGCAACAACTGGGCAACCACAAGGGTATAATGTTATGAATACTTCAATTCCCCAACCTAACATGTATGCTATTTTAGACATTATCTCAAACATGTTGCTTGTGCAGGTCAGCTTATATAGAGTTCATGAGAAAAGAAGCAGCTGAGCATGCTTTAACTTTGGATGGCACCTCATTTATGTCACGCCTACTCAAGGTATGCAATTGAAGGATGTTTACATTTAAATTAAGGATATGACCCATCCATTATGTGGTTGTGTGGATGTCAAACGAAAACATAGTTTGCTTTTCTGATGTTTCCCTGTTGACTGCTTGTGCAGCAGAGATACAATTACATGTTTATTTCTATAATATAATCAACTTACAGTTTATTTCTATAAATTGCTTGGTAGCCAGTTTCCCTTGCTTCTTTTTGGAGCATCCTCTCCATACGTATTGTTCTTCTTTTTATAAATCATTGTAGAAGGCAAGCACAACCTTCTGTCTTCCTCCTCTTTCTGTTTTCCTTGTCTCGAAATTTGGGGTTGTATTGGTGGGTAACGGAGGAATTGAAGATTTTACATCATACTATTTACTTTTATTTCTTGAACTGTTAAAAAAATTGTGAATTGTTGTGCATCGCACTCCACCAGTACCCAGTAAATAAATTTACTTTGCGAAGTGCATTTAGAAATTGTTCTTTATTAAAGTGGAATTGTTTGAAATAAGTAGATTATAAATTTGTCAATGAAGTTCTGTAGGAAGTGAGTTATTGATAAGAAAAAGAAGTTTAAATTAAATGCTGCCAACTGTTCTCTGCGTTGGCCCTGGAAAAATAGACATAGGTTTATCTGTCACATTCTCTCTCCTCTGTGTGCGTGAATTGATTGATGTGATCAAGCGTTAAACTGTTTTAGAGATTGATGTTAATGATTTATTAGTCTGATGGTGTATTAGTGGATTTAATGTTTACTTGTTTCATTTAGTTTATTGTGAACTTGACGAGTCATCTCTTGTTATCATATGCACAGATTGTGAAGAAAAGCTCGGCTAAAGCTGAAGTTGCATCAGCCGTGACATGGCCTCGTGTTGCTCGAGCAATGCCATATACTGTTTCCAGATTTGGCAGGGTTCCTTTTGGTAGAGGCATCCCCAGTATATATAGGGCCCGCCCCCCAATCAAGCCGGGTGCAAGGAGTTTTCAGTGGAAGCGGGATGCTCAGTCAACTCCGACCGACATCTCTGGTCAAGCCACCAATAGTTTTATTCCATCACCCACTGCTCGGAGTCTTACATATGTTCGAACAGAACCTAAAAGGAATGGAAGTTCTAGCACTGATTAGTTCATCGAATTAAATTTTTATTGGGGAGTACCCTTAGAATGCAAGGTAATATTGAACATCGAGGGGGGTTTAAACCCCAGAACAAATTTTATCACATTAACTTTGGCTATTGTTTTGCTTGGGTGAAGATATTAAGAGCATGTTTGGTCTGTCTTACTTTTTCTCTCTCCGTCTACTTATAAGACGACCCAAACATGCTCTAAGCCAAGACTGGAGATGCGTACGTGGCTTCCTCAACGTACATATTAGAGGAATAATAACCTTTTTTTTGGGTTTATTTCTTGTCGCCTACTTTATCCTTTATGGAGTTAAGCTTATGCGCTATGAGGTTGAAAAATATAAATTGCTAGTCGCAATGTGTGAATATTGAAAATAATGGTCGATGTGTATCAATTGAGGTGTTGTATTTTCACTAAATTCTGTTAATATAAACCTGTGAAGGGGGGAAAACGCAGGCCACTGTAAGCCGCGTTAAGCTTTGGAACTTTTGTTTCTATGTTTATTTTGGCTTTTGAGGTGGCGACAACATTTTTGTGTGGTGTTTCTAGTTAGTTTTTCCATAGAAAGGCAGTAACGTTTCAAACTAACAAGCTCAAACGGGTGGCGTGTTACATGCTATACAAAGGACTGCAGTTACTGGGAATTATGATTTTCCAAACAAGCAAATACTGCTAAATCCGTGTTTATTGCGAAAACTCAATGAACTAGGATGGCTTGTAGTTTTATGATTTTCAAGGGGCAGATGGAGTGACATATCAAGACAAGTGTATAAAGCAAGCAGATAGTGATTAAATGAAGAATGTATAGAAGAAAAAAGGGACATATGGAATGAGTATGACCATTCATTGTTACTGGGGATATGGTAGTAGCAAATTGCCAAGTGCCTTGAACAATTCTTAATAAAATGGTAAATGTAGCTCAATATGGTACGACCGTACGAGCTTACCACAAGTTAGTTATTGAGGAGCCAAATTAGTTCCTTTCATTACCAATTGCATCAGATTAAATTCTCAGTAAAATGTTAATGAGTTGATTAATTAATTTTTGAGTTAACATCGTAGTACCAAGAACCTACACTAATGAATGTGTTATATAAACTTTGTCATGAATACTTTAAAACAGTATCAAGAACCTAATAGCCAGAAAATAAGTTGAAAGAGGTGACACCAAAATAAAATTTAAAAGTGAAAAATCGAATTATTAAAGTCATTTCTAACCGCCATCTTTGACTTTTTATTTTGAATTTTTCATTAACGATTTTTTAATCTGAAAAATGTATTACGAATACTTCTAAATGGTATAAAAAACCTACTTTGACGAGTAAAAAAACATAACTAAAAAATAAACCAAAAGAGATAATGATAATTAAAAGATAAAACTTAAATTATTATATTCATTCTTGCAGTCATCTTTAATTTGTTATTTTGAATTTTTTATTTAACAATTTTCTATTCAAAAGATACTTTGTGAAATTTGGTGTGATACTTTAAAACAGTATCAAGAACTTACTCTGACAAGTGAAGAACATAGTTTGAAAATAAGTCGAAGGAGGTAATGTTAAAATAAAAATTAGAGGATAAAAATAAGATTATTAAATTTATTTCGAATTGACTCATTTTTCCAAACTCATCGTTTGACTTTTTTTAATTTAAAAGATACGCAAGCCAGCGAATTTTATTGACTCCTAAGTAAAAATTCTTGATTCCGTCACTACATTCACAATACATATGAATGTTAATTGAATATGCATGAATCATTTCTTACGAACCAAAAGATCAAAGCAACAAAGTCTTGAAGATTTTAACAAAAGGTAACAGAAAATTACATGAAACAGCTCAAAACATAAGCATATAATTAAACACATATAACATAACAGATAGACAAACATAAACAATCGAGACGGCCGGTGGAGATTCCGAACCGACGCCGCCGACCATTGCCGGCGAAGGAGCAAGGCCGTCGTCCTCCGTAGTGTCCGCCGCAATCATTGAGCAAACCACCAAAAGAAACAAAACTGCAGCTGCGGCATTAGCCTTCAATGAAGCCATTAATACTACTATTCATAAATGTATGGCCGAAACTATATTATTTGTGGGCTTTTATAGAAAAAAAAAATGGCAATATTTTTGTTGGGATATTTAGTGGGGCGGGTAAATCCTCCTATGCATGTTTACCATTTGGTTTTAATGTTTGTAAAAGGAGTTATTGTCTGTCATTCAGATGCATGGTGAAATATAGACACCTGTGGAGTGGAGGATTTGCTGAATTATATACTGTTTTTATCAGAAAGAATGAAGAACATTTTCACGTGCAACATGGACACCCCGTGACTTATAAGCTGAATTTGCATTGTAAATTGATATATATATTAATAAGTATTACCATCTTGATTGGTACTCAGGGGTGGATTTACAACATGGCGAGACCTCACGTCCGCCCGTGTTGAAATTTTGCGAAAAAATAGTGTTGAAATTTTGAGAAATAAAGGAAAAATGGAGAGTGGATCTCTGCGTGTAAGTATATGTGTGTATATGTATATATATATCAATGGTGCTACATGTACACCGCGGTTGATCGCGTGGTGTACTGCGAGATGAGAAAACCAATATCTCGCGATATATTGTAATATATCGCGAGATATTGGTTTTCAAAAATTTAATAGCAATTAATGAAATCAATCGTATTTCTACCGCTTTAATTAAATGTCCAGCCAATTGTAAATGTTTGTTCACTTCTTCAACACTTTACAAAAATTTGTCTTCAGTTCATAATTTCCGGCGACTCTATGAGAAAGAAATTTTTGCTCTATGTTTTCACGTGGTCATTCTTTTGTACTTCTTTAGAAGCAATTTTTTGAAGACTGTCAACGTATTGACTCAAAAAAGATAAATGGTCAAATGCTGAACTAATAGTAAAAAAATATTTACAAAAAATAGAAAAATAAAATTTTGAGATGGATTGGCCACTTCTTAACTTGTTTCAAAGGACTTTTCACATTTCTGGTTTTTACGTAAAATTGGATTCTCAATGTTTTCGAACGAATAGACTAGTTTGATGTGGTTTTCAAAAAAAGTTAAAATTGAACAATTTTTTTTTTAAACCAAACACTTCAAAAACTTGTATGTGCAAAAGTATGTCATGTAGAGGAAAAGTTAAGGACCCGTTCTCTTTTTATTTCACTTTTCAGTTGAGTTTTAAATTCATTTTGATCAGTTTTCTATTTTAATAGTCTCTTTTAAGATTGTTGAAAATGCGTTTGGTTTGTTATTCTGAAAAACTATTTCTCAAAATAGAAAACTAGAAAACACGTTTTGTTTGAAATTTTGAATTTTTTTTATGACATTTTATTCAATGAATTTTATTATTCAATAAAATAGAACAATTTTATACCAATATTTTATCAAGTAATATATATATATATTAAAGTTGGCAAAGCTTACAATATTTTTTTGGAAGAATCCCAATTTCTGAAAAATCCTAATGAAGAAAAAGATTCGGAAGCACACTACTTTTGATGGTCCGATTTTTAGAATTCGGCTCAAGTATGAAAATCTTAAATCCAAGCTTGACTTTTGACATGGCTAAAAGGTGGAAGTCATACAACATTGACCCATTCCACATTGAATGATGAGGTGCGTAACTTTCATGGATTAGCATATTGTTATCGGCACTTTATACCCCACTTTAGCACTACTAATTATCGGCTGAAATTTGTTTGACATATGTTTAGTAGTGTTGGAATTATTTTTTAAGTACTTATATAATAAGTTGTGAGTGAATGTGTAAATAAAAAGTGAGTTATTAGTTGTGGGTCCCATGAAATGTGTAGATAAAAAATATGTTTAACCAGCTGAAATTATAATTTAAATAATGACAAAAATGAAAGCAAAGTGGATAACATTACACGAACTTTATGTTGAATAACGTCAACATTAAATTAATTTCAGTAACTTTTTCATGACTGAACCTTTGACGCATTAAAGCTATTGTTAGGTTGTGTTTGTCCGTCGAGTAAATTATTTGTACTCGTGACATTTTGAAATAAAATTAATATATTGATTGATATATTTATTATGTTATTTTGAGCTTATATTTATCCATAGGTCGATTGATATTACAAATTGAGTGTTTGAGTTGTTAAAACACAGAAAAATTCAATCTGTAATTCGATCTAAAATTATCGTTCACGATCAGTAAATAAATATGGATAATTTATTTTGATAAGATTGTCTCGATTTTATTAAAGTCTATCTTTGACTTTGGTAATAAAATTGAGAATACATTTGGATTGTATTGAACGGGACCACGTGAAATTAATTTGTGACATTGACCAGACAAATTTAATTTCACTTGACTATCGTACATGGGACCTTAATCCTGAGCGGATAATGAACTTCGGTTACTAACTTGAAGTTCTTTGAGGTGTTAATGAGTGAGATCAAATTGCTGATCAATATCTCGATACTTTGGGAATTAGAGGTGAACTAACGAGGAACATATATTCGTAATATGAAATCCGTCACCTTTAAGGTATGATCATGATCTCACTGGTTCTTCTAGTATATAGTTTAATCTGAGTTCAGTAGTTCGACATTGATTGTTGAATTCAATGATGTGATGTGATCACATTGAACTGTCAGATAGATGATGATAGTTGAGAATTTGTGAATATTCGAATAAGGACATTTTGGTCATTTTACTTATTCTGAATATTCGAGTTGATCGACGAGGGTAACATGTAGGATCGATAAGTCGGAGGATATAATTATTGATTGTTGCTTCAGTAATTTCAATTAGACTAAGAGTGCAGTCTTGTTCTTTTAGTGGAATAGAACCTGATTAATAAATTATTTTGACTGATCAAGAGTTGACCGAGTCAAAATTAATTTATTAGAGCTTAGTTTAATTGGGTCCGATCAAGTCCCCTCAGTGGCTCCAATATATAAGTTAAATAGGCTTATTACCTATTTTGGGCTGTGCAGAAATGGGCCTGGGTTATGGTACTAGGGTTGGTAGGGTTTTAGAGTGTAAGTAGATTATAAATAGTCTCATAAGACTATTTTTCTACACAACCTAAACCTAGAGGCGGGACACACACTAAAGTGTGAAGTGTGTATTTTCTCCTGACAAAGAAAACCCTAACCCTAGTATAACCTAGAACCAGAGAGGTGACCACACACCAGTATAGCTTCTCTTGGAGAACATTGGGGAATGCTTGAGAGTTTGTAACTTTGGAAGTTTAAAGAACAACACCTATGTGTTTTTGCAGTTTTATGTAATTCAGTTGAATGCACGAAATAAATCATATCTTGTGGAGGGATGTTTGATTATCACAGAAAATTTATTTTTGTGATGTCTAGATCCCGGTCTCCAACAATTGGTATCAGAGCCAAAGTTTTAATTTTATTCCGTGTATTTAGGATTGAATAAGATTGTATTTTAATGCATGTGTTAGTTTGGAGCGGTATTAGGGTTATGTGATTTATTGTTGTTATTAAATTGAATGATTTTTAATTGTGTTTTGAACAATTTATGGCCTTAGATTTTTTTGTGAAAAATTGTATTGTGTTTAATCGAGTCTTGTAACAAAGAGGGTGGATTACAACTCCATGTTTCTCCATTGATTTTAATTTATTGCAATATTGTATTAGAAATTATTATTTTGAATTGTATTGCTGTACAAATTAAAATATGAGGACCGATTTCACTGCTGCCCGAGAATTGAAGACCTATGCTGCAATTTACAAGAGAGGACCGGACTTCATCTTCTTCATTTCGTGGAGGGCCTGTGCTGCAAATATCCATTTTCGCTAGTTTTGTGAATCTGTTTGATCTCCCATCGCATGGCATCGCCTGTGGATGTTGTTCCCGTGTTTGGCAACCACCTTTAGTCACTCTATTGGCCGGAAAAGTGACCATCCTTGCTGCACGAAACAAAAAAAAAAGAAAAAGAAAAAGGCAGCAGGGCTAGCCGGCGCTGCTGATTCAGTGCTCACCGGCGTTGCTGATTTCGGCACGATGGCGGCGCCGGTCTGGACGCGTGTTGATGTCTGGAGGTGCCGGTATGCTGAATTTGGCGAGGGACAGTGGCGGATCCACATGCTGGAATTTGGGCCAGGTCACGCTATATTGGGCCAGGTCATGCTGGAATTGAATTGGACACTTGCAAATGGAAATTGAAGAATTGGGCCGGCTTGTGGCTCAATTGGACCTTTAATTTATGGAAAAATTGTCAATAAGTCATCTCCACATGACTTGTTTCAAATTAGGTCAAAACTTTTTTTAAAATTGTGATCAAGTCATACTTCACATCAATATTTTAAATTAATTCCAAAATCACCCCTTTTAACCATATTTTTCATTGACACAATCTTCCAACTCCACAAACCTCTTCCACCTCCGGCAACAACCTTCAGCGACCTCCGGCGACCACCGGCGACCTCCAGCGACAACCTCATCTACCTCTGGTGACCTCCGGCGAAAGCTTCTACGGCGCATTGTCACTTTTTAATT
This sequence comes from Forsythia viridissima, assembly GCA_030279155.1. Classification (NCBI taxonomy): domain Eukaryota; kingdom Viridiplantae; phylum Streptophyta; class Magnoliopsida; order Lamiales; family Oleaceae; genus Forsythia; species Forsythia viridissima. Next base: position 10,954,710 of record CM059045.1, on the reverse strand, counting down.
CCATATAGTAAAATCTGGGCTACGTTCTGCTTCTCCTCGGTATTATAATTGTTCTAAACTAATTCTAGTTCTTCTTGTGCTTAATATTGTCAACCTTGTTCTTGCTTCCCATGGACACCAATTGAATAGAACCAAAAATATGCATTTTTCTGTTGTTGTTATGATATTTATCATGTTTACATTGCAGGAATGTATATTGGGGCTTCTGGATTCAAAAACTGTTATTTCTATCACGCATCAAGTAGAATTTTTACCAGTAGCTGATCTGGTTTGGTGAGTTGGGTCACAAAACCTAATTGCTTTATCATCAAGTTATGAAAGATGGAAGGATTACTCAAGATGGAAAGTACAACGATATTTTAAAATCCGGTAGTGATTTCATGGAACTAGTTGGTGCACATAAAGAAGCTTTATCAGCACTTGATTCCATTGAGGCAGGGGCAACAGCTGTTGGTGAGGATAGCAGCACGGGAAATGCTAAGAATTTTCTGCAGAAAAAGGAATCTCCAACTGATCAAAATGATAAAACAGATAATGCAATGGAGACAAATAGACAGCTTATTCAAGCTGTTGGTTTATCATTGTCTATGTTGCTTTGGCAATCGAAAGTTCATTTTGTATTTTTGCCAAAGCCTTGTTTCTTGTTACGGCTGGTTACAAGACAACTACAATGCTTTTCAATAAAACAGTATCACAAAAAACAGTATCACAGCTACAATCATATGATACTGTTTTAATCTATGATATTGTTTAATTATGGCAAGGTTTGAACCCGTGATACTGTTTGAATGTCTTAATTTTAATCCATGATACTGTTTTAATGTCTTAGTTTTAATCCATGATACTGTTTTAATGTCTTAGTTTTAATTCATGATACTGTTTAACTATGACAATGTTTAATATGTTGAAACTTTGTCATAAACCTGGGATACTGTTTGAATGTCTTAGTTTTAATCCATGATACTGTGTCAATCATATGATACTGTTTGAATGTCTTAATTTTAATCAATGATACTGTTTTGTTTATGTAATGTGCATTAGTATATTTGATATTATTTTAATCCATGATACTGTTCTAATCATATGATAATATTTGAATGTCTTAGTTTTAATACATGATACTGTTTTATTTATGTAATGTGTATTAGTATATTTTGATATTGTTTTAATCCATGATACTGTTTGAATATCTTAGTTTTAATCCATGATACTGTTTTGTTTAGGTAATGTACATTAGTATATTTTGATATTGTTTTAATCCATGATACTGTTTTAATCCTATGATACTATTTGAATCAATGTGGAATGAATTTTATTTATGATACCGTGCTTTTATTTTTGATACTGTTTAATTATGGCAATGTTTGAACCCGTGACACTGTTTGAATGTCTTAGTTTTGTCTATGATACTGTTTTAATCCATGATAATGTTTTGTTTAGGTAATGTGCATTAATATAATTTGATACTGTTTTAATCCATGTTTTAATCTACGATACTGTTTTGCATAATACAGTATCAAACAAAACATATGACTAATTAAACAATATCAAAGATAAAAGCATGATATCATAGTCATGTGTGTTGTTTGATACTGTATTATGCAAAACAGTATCACAAAAAACAGTATCACAATAGAAATGATCATAGAATTTGCACACGTGCTCAGAATTTTTATTATAATATATTTTCGGAATGGTCTCGACGAGACGGTCAAGACCAGTCACTTTGCCATTGCCTATGATGGATTTTACCCGTTTGAAGTCGTCTCTTTAGCTTAAAAAGACAATCTTTAATTTTTTTTTTCAAAACAGTATCACAAATCCTCTAAAACAGTATCACGGATTAATGTACATTCTTTTTGTGCAAATTAAAGCTCTTCCAAGGTATTTCTTGTTACCCTTAAAAGCAAACACATACTTCACCAGAGCAATGTCAAGATGAAGAAAGAATAACTACTCACTATCATTAAAAACAAAGAAAAAAAATCAGCAAATTTCACTATCATTAAAAACAGTATCATATATTGAAACACATCTATTGAAACAGTATCAAGCATTTTACATGTTCTAACATAAAACTCTAACTCACAACAACTACATTATCAAAAACTAGTTGAATCAGTTCATCCAAACTCCATTCATTAACTGCATTGCATATGTTTCAATTGGAACAATATCTCAATATTTTCATGATTATTTTTAACCGAAAATGGTTACTTTATACAAAAAAATAAATAAAACAATATGTTCGCCATTGAAATATCAGCTTTCGAATTGTTTATATGCGGTTACAGGTTATGGTGAGAAGAATCAAACACAAGAAGAATATGAAAATTGTTAAAAGTAAATAAAGGAGTTTCTAAACAGGCATTGAAATAATTTTGTTGGTTTTTACGTGTTTAAATGACAGTTTTTACAATTGGAGGGTATATTGGTCTTTTAGTAATAAAGTATGACTTTAGTTGAGTTAAGATTATATCATATGACTCTTCAGCCCACCATGGCGTTAACAGTGACCGGCCCAAAATTTTTCCTTAATTTATTTGTAATTTTGTGTCTAAGTTTGGGCCATAAATTTGTTCCATTTAATTTTAATTATCGCTTTATTGCTTTAATTTATTTGTAATTAAATGTCATTCATATAACATGCCATATAGATCACATTACACCGCTCTAGGTACTATTCTGTTATGCATTGTATATAATATTTATTTTCTTTTCTAATTTTATTAGATTAGAAAGATTAAAAATTTTAATTAATAATTGGACCATTTTTTTAAGAGTTAAAATTGGTTAGAAATTATTAATTGAAAAAATCCAAACAGTATAAAAATATTAAGTGGGTGAGGGTGCACTGTTTTTGTGAACCCACGGCCTCCCTTATTAGCCCATTAGTAAGAATAGGAGTATGCCTTGTGCTAATTTTATTGGCCTCCCTATAGGAGGGCTGCACTGTTTTGGTTACTAGATTGGGCCCAATCGAGTGATAATTTTTTAGTGTTAATTAATTACGATTGCCCCATATGTAACGTAATTAATTTAAAACATAAAATTATCAAATATAGGGGTTGCACACTTAAATCAAAAACATCGTGGGGACTTCCTATAAAATATCCAAACGGTGTTATTGATGGCCTAAATACAGCGATACTGAATTAATATTGCATGAGATGCTAAATATATTGAATTTAGTGGGAGGGTCCCAGCCTAGCCGTAAATCACACTATCTTCTCCTATAGAGGGATGTATTTAAGATTTTGGAGTTTTAGGTATTCGTCATATAGAAATAGTTCTTGGGTCTACTCGTGCATTTCATGTATCATATATGAAATCATTATTTTGTCTGTAGCTCATTTCAATTTTTAATTTTATTTTAGAAAAATGTCGAGCAATTTACTGTCTATGATTTTGACCAAAAACCAACTAGTAGGAGAGAATTATATTGACTGGAAACGTAATTTGATGATTGTCCTCACTGCTGAGAACCATAAGTTCGTGTTAACTGAACCTCGTCCTGATGAACTTACCGAGTAGTCCACGGTTGCTCAGAAGGCTGCATATGAGAAGTGGATCCAATCTAATGAGATGACCTGCTGCTACATTTTGGGATCTATCTCAAATGTGTTGCAGCAAAAACATTAGAATATGGAGACTGCTACTCAGATTATGGACAGTCTTCAGGAAATGTTTGAGCACCAGGGACATCAGGCCCGTCAGGCTGCCATTAGGACCATAATGAACATGCGCATGAAACCAAGCACGCCCGTGAGAGATCATATGCTTGCATTGATTGCTCAGTTTAACGTGACTGAGGTTTTAGGGGCTGAAATCAAATCGGAGACTCAGGTTGACATGGCTTTAGAAACAGTCCCTGAGATGTTCTCTCAGTTCAAAGTTAACTATACCATGAACAAGCTGAGCATGTCCCTGACTGAGCTGATGAAGGAGCTCCAAAATGCTGAAACTGTTCTTAAGACCAAAAGTGGTGATGCCTTTGCTGTTTTTCCTGCTACATCATCATCTTCTAAGCTGAAAGGCAAATGAGGGAACAAGAGGAAGAAATCTAACAAGAAAAGCCCACAGCAGTAGGTTAAAAAGACAAAACCAGATGGTAAGCCAAAAGGAAAGTGTTTCATTGTGGAAAGAAGGGTCGTTGGAAGAGGAATTGCCAGAAATACCTAGCTTCCAAAAAGCCAGATAATGGTGAGTTATCTTTTATTGAGTCATGTTTGGTGGTTGATTCTACTGATTCCTGGATTGTAGATTCTGGAGCCACTAATCATGTTTGCAATTGTTTGCAGGGGTTCCATGTAACCAGGGAACTCAATGAAGGGGAACTGACTCTCAAAGTTGGCACAAGAGCAGTGGTGTCTACAAGAGCTATTGGAAATGTTTATCTTTATTTTAGAAATAAAAGATATTTGGTTTTAAAGAATTGTTATTATGTTCCGGATATTACCCGAAATTTGATTTCGGTTGCTTTGTTATTTAGATAAGGATATTTTGTCCAGTTTTCACATTTTTCGGTAGATATTACTCTAAATAAAGCCCTTATCTGTAGGGGACATTTGAATGATGATTTATATGTTTTAAAACCTCTTGATAGCTTATTGCACCACACTGAATCTAATAAACGCATTAAATTGTCTCCTACTAATGAGACTTACTTGTGGCACCTGAGACTTGGCTATATTAACCTTAATAGGATCCAAAGACTCGTAAGGGATGGTCCTTTAAGTGACTTAAAGATGGAGTCCCTACCGGTTTGTGAATCCTGTTTGGAAGGAAAAATGACCAAGAGGTCTTTTACATCAAAAGGACATAGGGCCAAAGAAGTTTTGGAATTAGTACACTCTGATGTATGTGGGCCAATTAGTGTCCAGGCTAGAGGTGGGTATGAGTACTTCATCACTTTTACTGATGACTACTCTAGATATGGTTATGTTTACCTAATGGCTCGCAACTCTGAAGCTTTTGAAAAGTTCAAAGAATTCAGAACTGAAGCGGAAAAGCAATTAGGTAAGAGCTTTAAAATACTTTGATCAGATCGAGGTAGAGAGTATCTATCCCACGACTTTAGATCATACCTATCATAAAATGGGATTTTATCCCAACTGAGTGCACTAGGAACACCCCAACAGAATGGTGTCTCAGAAAGGAAAAATAGGACCTTGTTGGACATGGTTAGATCAATGCTTGGCTTCTCAACACTTACTACATCTTTTTGGGGATATGCAATACAAACTGCAATATACTTGTTGAATGTAGTTCCATCTAAGTCTGTCCCTAAGACACCCCTGGAATTGTGGAATGGGCGTAAGCCTAATCTAAGACATATCAGGATATGGGGATGTCCAGCACATGTGCTTAAGGAAAAGGCGGATAAGATGGAACCAAGATCAGAGTTGTGCATTTTTGTAGGATATCCTAAGGGGACAAGAGGATATTACTTCTATAGTCCTCAGGACAAGAAGGTTTTTGTAAGCACAAATGCAACCTTCTTAGATGATAGATATATAGAAGAACGTAAATCTAAGAGTAAGGTTCTTTTGGAAGAAATGAAGGGAAACGTTCCCAGCTCATCCACTCCAGAGATCCGCACTGAACCTACTCAACATGAATTCACGCCTCTACCATTGATGATACCTCGATGCAGTGGGAGAGAAATGGAGGTTCCACCTACCATACCTACTGGTCCAGAGGCACCTGATATGTCAGAGGATCAAGTCCCTCATGTTCAGTCACCACATGAGACTGAACCTGCAGCGGAAGGACATGGTGGAGGAGAAACAACAGTAGAACAATCACAAATTCCAATCAATCAGGAACTTCCACAACTTAGGCGTAGTGAGAGAGTCATTCGACGACCCTCTAGGTACTTGCTATATGGAGAGTTTTTCGAGGCAGTCTCCACCGAGCAAGAAGAGGATCCCACTTCGTTTAAGGAAGCTATGGATGATGTAGACGCTGACCATTGAAAGAGTGCCATGGATTCAGAAATGAAATCTATGTACACTAACTCGGTCTGGGAAATTGTAGATGTACCAAATGGGGTAAAACCTGTAGGGTGCAAATGGATCTACAAGAGGAAGAGAGGAGTAGACGGAAAGGTAGAAACCTTTAAAGCTAGATTGGTTGCTAAGGGTTTTACCCAAAAGAGAAGGTATCGATTACGAGGAAACCTTCTCTCCCGTGGCCATGCTTAAGTCTATAAGAATCCTCTTATCCATTGCAGCTCATTTTGATTATGAGGTTCCTTAATGGAAGCCTTGATGAGAGCATCTATATGATGCAACCAGACGGTTTTATCCAAAATGGTCAAGAGCATAAAGTATGCAAACTAAATAGGTCCATATATGGACTTAAACAGGCGTCTAGGTCCTGGAACATCAGATTCGATCAAACTATCAATACTTATGATTTTGATCAAAATCCTGATGAACCTTGTGTCTACAAGAGGATTAAAGACAACAAGGTGATTTTTCTCATACTATATGTTGAAAATATCCTACTCATTGGGAATGACGTAGGAGCATTGACTTCAGTTAAGCACTGGTTGGCACAACAGTTTGATATGAAGGATTTGGGAGACGCCAATTATGTTCTAGGTATTCAGATCCTTCGGGATAGAAAGAATAGAAGAATCGCTCTATCCCAAGCTTCATATATTGATAAAATATTGGTGAGATTTGCAATGCAAAATTCCAAGAAAGGTCAAATGCCTTTTAGACATGGAATTCACTTATCACGGGAGCACTGTCCTAAGACTCCTAGTGAGGTGGAATACATGAAACATGTTCCTTATACCTCGACTGTAGGAAATCTCATGTATGCTATGCTATGCACTCGACTAGATATTTGCTACGCTGTTGGAATTGTCAATAGATATCAGTCAAATCCAGGACCGGAGCACTGGACTGCTGTTAAGCATATTCTCAAATATCTTCGCAGAACAAGAGATTATATGCAGGTCTATTCAGCTCCAGATTTAGTGCCTACGGGTTATACTGATTCTGATTTTCAGGCTGATAGGGACTCTCGCAAGTCCACATCAGGGTCAGTGTTCACATTGGGTGGCGGTGCCGTTGTTTGGAGGAGCATCAAGCAGTCTTGTATTGCTGATTCCACCATGGAGGCAGAATATGTGGCAGCTTGTGAAGCAGCCAAAGAAGCGGTATGGCTAAGGAAGTTTTTGCTAGACCTTGAGGTGGTTCCTTCGGCATCACAGGCCATCACTCTATACTGTGATAACAGTGGAGCGGTGGCAAATGCAAAAGAGCCCAGAAGCCATCAACGTGGGAAACACATTGAACGAAAATACCACCTGGTTAGAGATATCGTTCAACGAGAAGATGCTACAGTGTGCAAGATTGCATTTGCAGAAAATCTTGCTGACCCCTTTACCAAAAGCTTACCAGCTAAGAGTTTTGAGGGGCATATTGAAAATATGGGTGTACTTAACACGTGTCATTTACTCTAGGGCTAGTGGGAGATTTGTTAGGTTGTGTTTGCCCGTCGAGTAAATTATTTGTACTCGTGACATTTTGAAATAAAATTAATATATTGATTGAAATATTTATTATGTTATTTTGAGCTTACATTTATCCATAGGTCGATTGATATTACAAATTGAATGTTTGAGTTGTTAAACACAGAAAGATTCAATCTGTAATTCGATCTAAAATTATCGTTCACGATCAGTAAATAAATATGGATAATTTATTTTGATAAGATTGTCTCGATTTTATTAAAGTCTATCTTTGACTTTGGTAATAAAATTGAGAATACATTTGGATTGTATTGAACGGGACCACGTGAAATTAATTTGTGACATTGACCAGACAAATTTAATTTCACTTGACTATCGTACATGGGACCTTAATTCTGAGCGGCTAATGAACTTCAGTTACTAACTTGAAGTTCTTTGAGGTGTCAATGAGTGAGATCAAATTGCTGATCAATATCTCGATACTTTGGGAATTAGAGTGAACTAACGAGGAACATATATTCGTAATATGGAATCCGTCACCTTTAAGGTATGATCATGATCTCACTGGTTCTTCTAGTATATAGTTTAATCTGAGCTCAGTAGTTCGACATTGATTGTTGAATTCAATGATGTGATGTGATCACATCGAACTGTCAGATAGACGATAATAGTTGAGAATTTGTGAATCTTCGAATAAGGACATTTTGGTCATTTTACTTATTTTGAATATTCGAGTTGATCGACGGGGGTAACATGTAGGATCGATAAGTCGGAGGATATAATTATTGATTGTTGCTTCAGTAATTTCAATTAGACTAAGAGTGCAGTCTTGTTCTTTTAGTGGAATAGAACCTGATTAATAAATTATTTTGACTGATCAAGAGTTGACCGAGTCAAAATTAATTTATTAGAGCTTAGTTTAATTGGGTCCGATCAAGTCTCCTCAGTGGCTCCAATATATAGAGTTAAATAGGCTTATTACCTATTTTGGGCTGTGCAGAAATGGGTCTGGGTTATGGTACTAGGGTTGGTAGGGTTTTAGAGTGTAAGTAGATTATAAATAGTCTCATAAGACTGTTTTTCTACACAACCTAAACCTAGAGGCGGGACACACACTAAAGTGTGAAGTGTGTATTTTCTCCTGACAAAAAAAACCCTAACCTTAGTATAACCTAGAACCAGAGAGGTGACCACACACCAGTATAGCTTCTCTTGGAGAACATTGGGGAAGACTTGAGGGTTTGTGGCTTTGGAAGTTTAAAGAACAACACGCTATAAGGGTAATTTCTTCAACACCTATGTGTTCTTGCAGTTTTATTTAATCCAGTTGAATGCACGAAATAAATCATATCTTGTGGAGGGATGTTTGATTATCACAGAAAATTAATTTTTGTGATGTCTAGATCTCGGTCTCCAACAGCTATACGTCTTTTAGACATGAAACAACCCAAGAAAAGAAAACATATTACAAGTTCAAATTTTTCTAGTATTGAAATGTTTTAGTTACTTATTTTAAAAAAATTTGTACGTATTGGATCGTTGATGATAAAAATTATTTTTATTGTATTGCACAAAATTTAAATAAAATAAATTGTCTCATCTTTCACTAAGGACTTCAACTTTTCTATTAAATAGTAATTAGACGAATCCTACACTCAAATTATTTACTTTGTTAATTAGTATATATTAAATTTGTATCTTAATTTGATGTCATAATTAATTTACTCATTATCAAAATGTAGTATTTAATCTACAAATATTTAATTTATAGTGATTGTTCTCTTTAGGTATATACTAAAAATGCGAGTATTATGGCCAACATATTCTGAAAATAACTTAATTAAAATCTAAAAATTATTTTTTTATCATTATATCTAAATAAAATTTAGTAGTGTCAAAACCGATGATGCACTCCATTAAAATTTAGTTTGAAACTAATCAATCCTAATCAGGCAAGCTCACGGATTGGCCCATTATAATTAGCAGGTCGTGCAGAGCTGGATTTTTCTGCAACTCATGAGGATCGGCACTGTCAATTCTATTTATTAAAAATTTATAAGGTAAATATGAATTAAAGGAGCGTTGGGAATTTAACTACAATGATGCATGAAATACATTCTATGTTGTTTATGTGACAGTATATTTTTACGATTGCATTAGAAATGCATTCATCCAAATAAAGATAATGGAATTAAGTTATCATTTGTCGTTGCAGGTGAAGTTGATACATTCATCCAAATAAAGATTAAAGAAACATATAAACAAAACAAAGTTAGAATGAAACATACATCAAGATTTAATAAAACAATTTTATTAATTGTATGCTTGAGGTACAATAACATGAAAGTTCACAAACATGCTGCAATATTTGTAATACCATCTCCAAGGATATGACATCTGGCCCAGATATATGCTGCAAAAGTATTTTTATTTAGCTGATCCATGTCTCAAAGATAGAGGGCTTATGTGTCCCTTTTTTTCTACTTCAGGTAGTTCCTTTCTGGAAGGAACTGTAGAACTTTACGACAGGGGATCGGATATAAAAAGAAATAAAACTTTATTGCGTGTAGAAGAAAACAGAAGAAAGGCTTATTGCGGAAAGATGATTATTTAAAATGAGATAGTTAATATTGAAATATGTTTGGAAATACTAATAATAAACTGGTGGTGGTGGTGAGACATATTTGTAAGGTGGGGGTGGGGGTGATTTATAGACGTAAGGAGGCGGTGGTGGAGATTTGTAGACATATGGAGGTGGAGGAGGTGATTCATACTTGTATGGTGGCGGTGGTGGTGACTCATACTTGTAAGGTGGAGGTGGTGGAGATTTGTAGATATATGGAGGTGGAGGAGGTGATTCGTACTTGTAAGGAGGGGGTGGTGGTGACTCATACTTGTATGGCGGAGGTGGAGGAGACTTGTAGACATAAGGAGGTGGTGGCGGAGATATGTAGACATATGGAGGTGGTGGTGGTGACTCATACTTGTATGGGGGAGGTGGTGGGGATTCATATTTGTAAGGTGGAGGTGGTGGTGACTTGTAGACATAAGGAGGTGGCGGAGGGGATTTGTAAATATATGGAGGTGGTGGGGGTGATTCGTACTTGTACGGTGGTGGTGGGGGTGACTCATACTTGTATGGTGGAGGTGGAGGTGATTCGTACTTGTATGGTGGCGGTGGTGGAGATTTGTAGACGTATGGAGGTGGCGGAGGTGACTCATATTTGTAAGGTGGGGGTGGCGGAGATTCATATTTGTAAGGTGGGGGTGGCGGTGACTTGTACACATATGGAGGTGGTGGGGGTGATTCATATTTGTATGGTGGTGGTGGGGGTGACTCATACTTGTAAGGCGGCGGTGGTGGAGATTTGTAGACATATGAAGGTGATGGTGGCGACTCATACTTATAAGGCGGAGGTGGTGGCGACTCATACTTATAAGGAGGTGGTGGCGGTGACTTGTAGACATAAAAAGGTGGCAGAGCGTAAAGTGGTGGAGATGGCAACTTGTAATCATAGTCGGCATTTATACTCGCCACCATCATGGCGAAAAGAGCTAGCAGAACCCATAGTCGGGGTTCCCAGTAATTCGCCATTACTTCTAATTAAGAAAGAATCAGAAAAATCTCTACTTTATTCTTCTATCAACTAAATTTTGTTTGTGTCTTATGTTATGGAAAAAGGGCTTATTTTTCCACATATATATACATATTTCTTGTAACTCATTTGGAATTGGTCTGCATACATAATTTCTTTCAAAATTAGGTTCATTATGGGCAGGTAATTGCTTAGGTAAGGTAAGAAGCAGTCAATTATTAATTGGTACTTTCAGTAGTTTTTTAGCAGTAAATTTGTATTTGTAAATACAAAATTAAAGTATAGCTGGCTTAATTAATATTTTCTTAGTGTATTATATGTGTATTTTTTTTCTTGCAATGACTTGTTCTAAGTAAGACCCAGCTGTGTGATTTGAAGTTAAAACTAACTGAAAATGATATGAAGGCATTATTAATTATAAACTAGAGCTAATTAAAAAAGACTTGGTACGTAATTAATTCACATTTTTGATGTCATAATTTGCTCATTATCAAAATGTAGTATTCAATCTACAAATATTTTTATAGTGATTGTTCTCTCTAGGTAATGTATATACTCTTGGAAATTGATTTAATTTGTCGAGAAATTGACTAAGTGTTTAAAAATAATTAACGTGACTTCGTGTCAACTTGGCCAAAATATACAAGATCCGACCCAATCCATTTAGGCAAAATTGGGTCAAAGTTTGACCATGCTATTGCATGGTTATTTTACACTGTGATCGCAACTTGCTTAAATTTTAAGCAGAATATTTTTGGTCATTCCATGTGATCGCATGAGACAAAGCCTTGCGATCGTATGGTTAAACGAGATTAAGTTCTGTTTTCAAAAATGTACTATGCGATCGTAGCATGGTAAAACCATGCGATCACATAGATTTACGCGAACAGACATGTCCTTTTGAAGTGTTGCACGAATTGGCTCCGCACCATTTCGTTTTCAACCGATCATCTTCTATATTTAGGACATCTGGACGTCCTTTTTGACAGAGAACAGACATGTAAAACAATCCATTCATATATTTCATCATTTAAACCAAAATTTATTGCATTTGTTGCATAAAAATTTCTAGTTTTCATTTCATTTCATTGTTTGGGAGTCGATTGCCATAAACCGTAGGCACCGTTGCAGGGCAAATTTGACTTAAGGACAAAATGTTCAACACTTGCATCGACTTGCTTTTCATTCGGTTCTTGTTTCTGCAATTTTGGAGTCATTTACACAGAAATCCAACAACATATACTAAAAATGCGAGTATTATGGCCCACATATTCTGAAAATAACTTAATTAAAATCTAAAAATAAATTTTTTTTTATCATTATATGTATAGAAAATTTAGTAGTATCAAAACCGATGATGCACTCCATTAAAATTTAGTTTGTACCAATCAATCCTAATCAGACTAGCTGACAAATTGGCTCATCATAATAAGCAGGTCATGCAAAGCTGGATTTTTTTGCAACTCATGAGGATCGGCAATGTCGATTCTATTTATTAAAAATATATGGAACACCTTCTATTTTGTTTACATATGACATTATTTTTTACGATTGCATTGGAATTGCTTCTATAAATATCAAAGTTCTAAAATGCGTAATGCGCGACGAGACGGCGATATCGTGCATTGAGCCTAGGCGCATCTAAACGTGGCAGTGCGCGGCCGATGCGCAAAAATGAGCGATGCGGGATGAGGCGGCAAGGCCAGGCATCAAGCCTAGACGTGCGCCTAGATAAGCATTTTAGAACACTGATAAATATCTTCCTCTTCACAAAAACAAACCCACTTATTACAAGCCACAAAATAACCACATAAAAATAGCAATTTCTAACAAAAAAGAGCCTTATCACCCCCTATATATGCCTCTTCATACACCACCTTCATTCACAAGGCAGTACACGTACACAGGTTTGATACGGTCATTATTCTCATTTTATTGAGTTTTCTTGCCGATCAAGCCTGTCGTTTCGCCACCATGTAGATGAAGAAGATTGCCTGTGCTGCCCTTGTTGCCGCCGCTTCCATGAGCGCAGCCATGGCAGCCACCGCTGCCCCTAGTGAGGCTCCAGCTGCTGCACCAACCAGCAATGCCGTTGCTGCCTTGCCCGCCGTTGGATCCTTGGTCGGAGCATTTGTTGGCCTTCTTTGCCCATTACATGCACTAAATTTATCTTCTATTTTATTTTATTTATTTATTTTTAATCTTTCTGCATTGGGTGTTTCTAATGCAATGCATGCTTAAATTATAAATTCAGTGGGACAAATTAATCAAACATACTTTTTATCTACACATTTTATAGGATCCATAACTTACAACTCACTTTTTAACCACACATTTACCAACAACTTATATTATAAGTACTTAATAATTTCAGCACTATTAAACATGCACGAAATTCTCCTAGGTTTTTAAGGTTTTCAAGAATTTTTTTTTATTTTTTTGGGGGTTCCACTTCTCTTAACTTTGTAATGTCACCATGTAAGGGAGAGGAAAAAACAAAATATTAAAGGCCAGATAAGATTAGTGCATTATTTATATTCTGACAATTTAATCACATGTATGTAAATAAACAAAATGACGATGTATAGAAATTTCGAGAAATGAAAAATTAGATTTGGTCGAGGCAAGAGTTTGACTCTTTTTTCTTAAGACGAAATTGTCCCGCACAGGTGCTTACGATTTTTCAGTACATGTCTCCTAAGATATAACAACTACTTATTGTAATAGTAGCACTCCAAATTACGAGAACAACGAACCGAATAGTATTTTATTCTCTCTTTAAATAAAAACTGGACTTGAACTTTATACAAAAATTATTTCTATACTAAAATAATTTGTGCAAAAGTGTAGTGACATTCGGTTGAATGTGAAGTGATTTAATTTCCAATCATAAGTGGCATATTTATAATATCTGAAAAGTTGTGTATCAAAAGACACAACTTCATAAAAAGACACGTCGAAAAGACATGTATTGTTGAAAAAACACATGTCCAAAAGACATGTCTCTCTACGTTGAAAAGACGTGACTGTTAAGAAATGACATATCCAAAAAGACACGACTTTTCATCTAAATAGATTCTAGAATATTCTGCAATATTCTAATCCCATTTTCTACAATATTTGTATATTTAAGTGATTCACTTTGAACCTTAATTTCTCATTCACTCGAAATTGGTTCGAGCAACTAAATATACTATGTTAATCTACTAGCGTAGTAGAACATGTATGACCTTATAATTTCCGTACTTAACTAACGGGCTCCACTTAAATAATTGGTTACAGTTGGTCAAAACCAACATTACTAAACAAATTTCCAACAATCCTCACATGAATGAAATTTAATGCAAACGACTATGTACACACTAAAAAAGAGTACAAGCAGAAAGCTATTGCATCAGGATATGTGGCTTCTGGCTTTGAACCTTCTTTAGTAGAATACTATTGGATTTACTTGGCTAATCAATGAACACGTTGTCTTGAACTGTTCAGCCGTTGGTGTTAACCAAGACAATAGTTTCTACACAATAACCTCCCCAACACCTTCGGTTCTCATGGTTGTTTCATTTTGGCCCTGAAAATCTCTTGGGTTTCATAAGTACTTTAGAGAATTCAAGCCTTGAAACATTTTCATATAGCGGTCCCACTTCACACTTACACAGGTAATTTCCTATTAAGAATATTATGTCATACTCTACTTAGTTTATCCAAGCTAGAAGAATCATTAAAAGTTATAACTTATAACTTAATCTCATACACTCTGCAGAGAACACTTTTTTTTACAATAGAAATGAGTAGGAGATAACTCCCAAGTGTTTAACTGAATTTTCATAACTTAGTTGTCTAATTGAACCAAGATCTTGGGGATCTCCAGTCAACAAGGTTGGGTTACCATTATAAAGACTCATACGTAGTTGGCTTTTAATCCCATTTCACTCAATACGCAGTATACTTGATCTCTTGGTAAACTTTTAGTAAGCAGATCTGCGATAATCTTTTTTTACTTTACATAACCGATAGAGATTACACAATTTGAGATCAACTGCTTTATGGTATTACGTCTTCGACGTATATGTCGAGACTTATCATTATACATACTATTTTGTGTCTTTCTAATAGCTGACTGATTATCACAGTGTATATTTATTGCAGACACTGGCTTAAGCCAACATAGAATATCCTCTAAAAAATTACGAAGTCATTTTGCTTATTCTCTAACTTTATGTAAAGCTATAAACTTAGATTCCATCGTGGATCGAGCTATACTCGTTGCTTTGAAGACTTACATGAAATTTTGAATAATCATACTTTCTTTTATCTTCATTTGAAGCTCAAAAAGTCAGATTCTATCACGATCTTTTAATACTCAAGTTAATTGGATGATTTCAAAAAAATAAATGGACTCTCAATAGTAAAACATATTTACGAGTAGAATTTGATTCCCTTCCATTGGATATCCAATTTATAATATCGTACGATTTTTAAGTCTAACAAGAGATTCATCACAGTTCAATTCAACATTTTAATGTTGTTTCAACATTTCAATACTTTAATTTGAAGAAAGCAACATTATCTCCCACAAATCTTGGAATAAATTTGAACTTAAATTGAAGATATAATGCAAACAACAATCTCACCCCCACAATTCCGAATAGAATTATGCTCAGTAACATAAATTCGTCAATATTATGAAGCACAAGCAGTACATTCATAATAAACAACTCATTGGCTAAATACCCCTTGCTCACGTACATTCCATTTTTGGTAAATACATATTTTTCAGACTCAAATACTAATTTGAACCTATTCTTGCACAACAATGAACAAGAAACCAAATCTTTAAAAAAAAAAAAAAAGAAAACTCAAATACTAGTCAAAATCCATTCTTGCGAATCTTTAAAACATGTAGTTCATCAAGTAAGGTTACTTAGGGTGTGTTCTCTTTGGTGTTTTCAACCTATTTTCTGTTTTGTATTTTTGAAAATAGTGAAAACACGTTCTCTTTGCTATATTTGAAAATGAATTTTCCAAAACACCCAAAAAAATTTCAAAGGAAATGGATCATTTTCGTGTTCTATGTACAAAATCTGGGTGTTTTCCAAAATGGTTGAAAACGCGCGTTTTGTTGAGAAGGTTCGCATTTCGAGTCATGCATCCGGCATTTCTTTTCTTTTCTTTTTTTTTCATTTTAGACTGGGCAAAACAATGATAATTTAACCATTTTCTACGTTCTTTTTAACAAAACGTGGTTTGTTGTCAAAGCGGTCAGCACGTGCTCCTTGTCAAATGGAGGTCAGGAGTTCGAGTCTCCAACAATGCGGCTCATTTGTAAATGCTTTGAATGAATATAAATGTTTTTAATTCATTTTTAATTCTAAAAATAATTGTTTTTTATTTCTAATATAATTATTTTTAATTAATAATTATTTGTAATTCCAAAAAATTCCAAGTTTTTAAATCCAACAATAATTGTTTTAAAATGTTTTTAATTGTTTTAAAATATTTTTAATTCCAACAATAATTATTTTTAAATGTTTTTAAATATTTTTAATCCCAATAATAATTATTTTTAATTCCAAAAATAATTGTTTTTAATTGTTTTTAATGAATAATTATTTTTATTTCCAAATAAATTTAAGTTTTTAATTGTTTTTAATTATTTTTAATTGATAATTGTTTTTAATTCCAAGTAAGTCCAAATTTCTAAAAAATTTCAAGGAAACGCGTTTTCAAGTTTTCTATTTTCAGAAACAATTTTCGAAAGTTCATTTGAAAATTCAAAAAAGAACGTATTTTTAAAAATCTCAAAACAAACAAACAAACACTCAAAACACAAACACAAAACACAAACGCAAAGAAAACACCACTTTACTTTTTCCAAGGTCTTTTTAGCACTAATTTGCGTAGCCAATGACCTCAAAAGGAAAAAGAGTTTTTCATAAAAGGTTGCATGAAAAACATCTTTGTGTCGATATACCATGCTCATGTTATATATTATATTGGTTTCAAACACCGTTACCAATGACATTACATTCGACATCTTATTAGATAATTTGTCCTCAAGCTTGAATCTCGGTAGATTCAAAGTCGTGAGATAAAACATCAATTTTTTTTTGCATCTCTTGAAATCCAATCAAGTTAAATTTCGGATATATCGAACTCGTAAAAGAAATATATTATTTATTTATAAATAGAAACTTAACTTATATAATAAATACTAAAATAATAATCTTGACTTCTTGAAACAAGCTGAATGTTATAGACTCAGAAATTAGACTAATTAAAATGCACCTAATGTAATCAGAAAATAACATCGGACTTATATAGGCTGAATAATCAACTTATCATATAATCAGAATGATAAATATTTGCATAAATAAGAACATGCAATATAACTTGTATTAATAACATGGGGACCTCTCTTGCAAATTAGATTAAATCCTTAACCATTGCATGTAAAGAGAAGTTTATGATTAAATCAATATAGAATTTCACTATTTCAATACATTAAAACACGTAAATCAATTCTGTATTGAATAACATTCACAAATTTTGCACAATATTATTCAATGTAAGTTTAATTACCAAATAAAAACCAATTTAAGAAACCGGAAACCAAATTTCAGCAATGCCAATTTAAACTCCACACAAATTTCAACGAGACATGCTAATATTGTAATATATTAACATATAATCAAATGTGATTTTGTTGCTTTAATACAAATACATAGTTGAACAACATGCAAAATTAGGTAAATTCAAATGAGATTTTGTTTGTTTTATATAAATAGGTACTTGAACAACAAGTTTATTTATTTATCACTATATGCAAACCAATTGCATGACATAATTAATTTTACATTCAAACTGACTTTTAACATTAATATATGTCAATTTCAAATTATCAGAAAACCATACATGAAATCTGACTTACTGTAAATGACTGCACTACGAAAAATAGAATATAAAATGCAAGTAATTTTGTCTTAACATTATTGGTAAAATTAGTGTATTATTTATATTCTGACAATTTAATCACATACGTGCAAACGAGCAAAATGAAGACTTACTGAAATATCGAAAAATAAAAAATTAGATTTGATTGAGTCAAGAGTTTGACTTTTTTTTTCCCTTAAGACGAAATTGCCTCGCACATGTGCTTATAATAGTAGCACTCCAAATTACGAGAACAACGAGCTGAATAGTATTTTGTTCTCTTTTTAAATAAAAAATGGACTTGAACTTTATGCAGAAATTATTTATATACTAAAATGATTTGTGCAAAAGTATAGAGACATTTGGTTGAAAGTGAAGTGATTTAATTTACAATCATAATGGGCATATTTATAATATCTGAAAAGTTGTGTATCAATAGACAGAACTTCATAAAAAGGCATGTCCAAAAGACATGTATTGTTGAAAAAGCACATGTCTCTAAGTTAAAAAAACGTAACTGTTAAGAAATGACATGTCCAAAAAGACACGACTTTTCACCAAATGGATTCTAGAATATTCTGCAATATTGTAATCCCATTTTTCAAAAAATATTCGTATATTTAAACGATTCACTTTGGACCTTTATTTCTCATTCACTCGAAATTAGTTCGAGCAACTAAATATACTATGTTAATCTACTCGCGTAATAGAACATGTATGACCTTATAATTCTCGTACTTAACTAACGAGTTCCTCTTAAATAATTGGTCATAGTTGGTCAAAACCAACATTACTAAACAAATTTTCAACATAAAATACTATAAATAGTTAAATACAAGATCGAATTATTCGTTAATTCTTAAAAGATATCAAGAATCGATCTATCAATAATGCTCATTCAACATCGGGATCTCATTGACCCTAAGATTGATTTGATTAACAGAATCTTCTATTCAAACTTAAACACCAATATTTGATTGAAAGAAAAACTAGAAAACATAATCTACACAGCTTATATGATGCGATTTGAGTTTGCAAATATAGATACAAGGATAGGTATTCATGGACGTTTTCGTCGCTAATGGCTTAAGTGTCATTAATAAGTAATGTTATTCAAGATTTATATTGAAGTTTTAAAAAGGATAACATGAAACAAAATGTAAACTGCAGAAAAAATGATAAGAAGGAAACAGTAGGATAAGAAACAGCAAACTGAGGCATGTGCAAGCATAGTTTTCTTAAAATATATTCACTCCCTATCGTAGGTTCTTGTAGGTAATGCACGTCTGCTTCCCAAGATACAACGGAAGAAATGGTAGAACGAAGTTTCTATACTAGCGAACTGAACTACTGCCAGAATAGTATTCACCAAAAAGACAATTGGATATTTTGGAACAGAAATGAAGGAGTTGAAGACTGAATTTCGTATGTAAGATTGTGAAAATGCTGACTATTTTTTTATAGGTTCTAGATGACCAATCACCTTCTCCTCCATTAATAGTAGCATTGAAAAGACAAAAATTTAATTCTGTAATTAAATTGGGAAAAAAAGTCAATTTTGGTCCGACATTCGTGTACACAGGTCAAGCTTGTACATGAGTTCAATGGCTCGAAGTGTTAATCGGTCCGTGATTTGCCCCTCCCTGCGGGGGGGTGCAAAAGAGAGCCTCTTTGGTACACATGATTACACATTTTATTAAGTGTGGCCATATATACACTAGTCCAAGTTTTTCTATTTTTCCGATGTAGGATAAAATCAATTTTTTTCCCTTCAATCATTTTCAACTCCATCTTTGAGCCTAAATTTACCATTCACTCAAACATCATTTTGAGCAAGTAAATACATGATTTCGATGTTCTCGCGGAAGAGAACACGAATGAACTTTTGTTTTCATTAAATTGAAAATGGGTCTTACGCAAAATTATGTTCAAACATAGCACAAATTTATAATTTTTTCCAACAAGTAAAATATGCCAAAATTCATCTCTAAATCTCTGACTGATTAGAATAAATTTTTCTAAATTTACTATAAAAAAATTCAGGAAAGGAATATGCAATAGATTCCCCCCCGCGCGCGAGCTAAATTCAATTACTAAATTTGTTACTAGTTTGATTTGATTTTTTTAATTTTTAGAAAATATCCAATTATCTCACAAATAAAATACTTATTTAATTTCTATCTTCACCTTTGGATAGGTAGTGACAAACAAATTCATCACTAATTAATGAGATAAACTAAGATAAATTTAACTAGTTTAGATAACTAAATGAAAAAATCATCATGCTCCTTTTTTTTTTTGGTCATGCTTCATGTTATCATCGTGCGTAGATCCAAACTTAGTCGTAGAATATTTCATCCCTACTCAAACTCTCATCTAGACTATAAGCTTTAGAAAATAGGAGAATAATCTAATGCTCCTATTGGGCACTCCTTATTTAATCCACTGGACATTTGTCCAGTGGACATTGGATGATGAAAAAGTATTTGACAAACAAGTCAAACACTCTTCAAATGCCACAAGTGTCTAGTGTGCACTTCGTATTTGGTCCACTAGAAACATTAGATCATTCCTTCTAATATCAATTTTTGTAATATAATTTTTTTTTAAGAGTAGTTCCCCAAATTTTTTGGATCTGCTTGTGAGTGTTAATGCACCCTACCTAGCCGAATTGCTACATAGGTCACCTATGCAATTCAGTGCACAATTTTCAAGCTTTCTTGAGCTTGATAAGAATCCTCGTTATTTTATCAAAAATAATTTTTCCTTAAAAATAAAAATAAAAAATCCACTAGTATTTTACAATATTTTTGAATCTATTTGTAATTTCAAAATGGAACATCAACCAATCATTTGATCAGATGGACGGCTCATTTAAAAGTATTTATAAGTACTTATACGTCAATCAAACATTATTTTTTGTTACATATTTGGTCAAATCTACAACTTTTATCTATTTTTTATTCAATTGGTATAAAAAACTCATTTCTTATAAAGCCCAAACAAGCACTAAAATACTGGCGTTGGGAACAAGTAGCTATGCCATCGGCACTCACCCCCACCCCAGACAAACGTCACGCCGCCGAACACTTAGACCCCATTCTCCCACCTACACACCCCCCAAAATCATCAATTCTCTTCTTGGACTCAATCCACGTGCATTTGCATCCCTACCGTCAGTCTCCTCCATAAATACCACACTCAAAACTCCGTCACAGAAATCAATAAAACTGATTTTTTTGAATTTTTTGGAAATGGCACGACAATGGAGTAAAATGTTGAAGGTTGTGTTGGGAATTGAGACCAATTCTTTTATTATCTACAATATCTTTGTTCAGAGAAATATAACAAAACAGAAAAATATAAAATATGGAGAAAGATTTACGGACTGTCAAAGCTTTCACTATATGAAAAATTGTTACAATCATATAGATTTCATCTATCCAAATTCCCAAGTATCTCAAGAAAAATAATATCCTAAACTTTATCACACCTACCAATTTCTAATCTTTGTACAACCCACAAAGAGAATAAGAAAAACAACTAGGATGTTAGGCTTACAATTTTTCTCTCAGAAAATCCCCTGGTCACTACACCAAAAGAGAATAAACTATGTCAATTTATAGTTAACGAATGACCCAATTTTCTTACAAGTTTAAACTGCCAATGAGTCCAATATTTGAAAACTTGTTCAATTTTAGTTGACCTAGATATCTTCCAAGTTTCGACTATCAAAGTGTCCAAGATTAGGAAACTTATAATTGTAGTCGACCTAGAAGTCTTCCCTTTCAACAATTGGTGTATCTTTTGATTTTGGTAAATTTTGAGAAAATATCCCAACAATCTCCACCTTGACGAAATACGAGTCAAAAATCAATTATCTTTTCTGCAGCTCTTCATCTCGATACTTAAAAAAAACTGGTAAACTTTGACAATCCCAATTCTCAAAACAGAGAATTAACATACTCCACCATATAAGTATAATCACTTCGAATTAACGAATTCTAAGAATTTTATCTGCTCATGTCGAATAAATTTGCTAAAATATTATGGTGCAACTCCCTTGCTTGACTTACTTGGAAGTTCATTAGCCATCGACATAAATTCCACCACACACCTTGCATTAATATCAAGTCAATGCCCGTGTGTAAACACGTGGACCCGCTAGTAGTAACACATCCTCTATCATGACAACTAGCGCATGCTACGAGGATGTAAATATTTACTCAAGCGACATCATCATCTCTCATAAAAGAGAGACATATTGTCTGTATCTGATGTTGAGCAGTTAGCCGAGCCTGCTCCACCTTTTGGACAGTTTTTTCTCACGTGACCAGGTTGTTCACAATTCCAACAAAATACTTTTCTTTTCATAGAGTTATTATTCTTCCATTTTCAGCAACAAGTAATGAGTTTTCAGATGAAATATTACTTCCACCACTCAACATTCTTTTTTCAGAAATTAATTTACTTGTAACTTCTTCAAAACTCACAGTTTCTTTCCCATACATCAAAACTGGTTTGATGTGCTCATAGGAGGATGGAAGAGACCAGATGAGTCTTAACGCTTTATCCTCATCATCAAGTTTAACTCCAATAGTTTCCAGTTCAGAAACGATCCCATTAAGAACACTCAGATGGTCTGAAATTTTTGTACCTGCATTCATTCGCAGATAATGAAACTGTTATTTCAAGTACAACCGATTTGAAAGACTATTTGTTTGATACAACTTTTCAAGTTTTTCCCAAAGTTCCTTTGCAGCAGATATTCCATGAATATTTGCAAGAACATTTTTTTGCCAAACAAAGACATATTGTACTTGCAGCTTTCAAATTCAAATCTTCCCAAACCTCATCGTTTATACTAGATCTTTCAGTATCTTTGTCAGAAACAGGGGTTGGTTTCCCTTTCAAAGCTTTGTGCATTCCAGATTGAATCAAAATATCCTTGACTTGTACTTACCACAAGTCAAAATTCATTCTTCCGTCAAATTTCTCCACGTCATATTTAATAGACATATCTTCTCTTCTCTGTGCGCCAACATGCTGAACGACCTGAAGCTTTGATACCACTGTTGGGAATTGAGACAAATTCTTTTATTACCCACAAGATCCTTGTTCAGAGAAATATAACAGAACAGAAAAATATAAAATATGGAGAAAGATTTACGGACTGTCAAAGCTTTCACTATATGAAAAATTATTATAATCATATAGATTTCATCTACCCAAATTCCCAAGTATCTCAAGAAAAATAATATCCTAAACTTTACCACACCTACCAATTTCTACTCTTTGTACAACCCACAAAGAGAACAAGAAAAACAACTAGGATGCTAGGCTTACAATTTTTCTTTCAGAAAACCCTCTGGTTACTACACCAAAAGAGAATAAACTATGTCAATTTATAATTAACGAATGACCTAATTTTCTTACAAGTTTAAACTGCCAATGAGTCCAAAATTTGGAAACTTGTTTAATTTTAGTTGACCTAGATATTTTCCAAGTTTCGACTACCAAAGTGTCCAAGATTAGGAAACTTACAATTTTAGTCGACCTAGAAGTCTTCCCTTTCAACAATTGGTGCAACTTTTGATTTTGGCAATTTTGAGAAAATATCCCAACAGGTTGTGCTGATAATTATGGCAACTTTGTGTGCTGTAATTGCTGAACAAGAGTT
This sequence comes from Forsythia viridissima, assembly GCA_030279155.1. Taxonomy (NCBI): domain Eukaryota; kingdom Viridiplantae; phylum Streptophyta; class Magnoliopsida; order Lamiales; family Oleaceae; genus Forsythia; species Forsythia viridissima. The sequence continues at coordinate 10,931,012 of CM059045.1, read as the reverse complement.
TGACATGGCAGCGCTGGCGCCGGCTCCTGACAATGGTGGTGGGTTTGAGTTCAACATGGCACCGGCGCTGGCACCTGAAAGCGGTACAGGATACGCGCTGCCCGTTTCTGCGGCGGTTGTGGGGTTTTCGGTGGTTTTATCTGTCTTGGCCCTCACGAAGAATTAGATATATGTATGTATGCATCCATGGAGTTCGATTCTGATGAATCCATTGATGGGATGTGTATGCAGGTGCATGGAGCATAAGGTGGAGCTCGCTCACTCACGTAATGATTGCCATTTGTACTTTTCTTTATTTTTATTATGCATGAATAAGAGCGAATCTTGAATTTGTTTTTAATTTTAGTTGTTATTTTATTTACATATTCGTTTATGAATGAGTTGGCCAATTCTTTTCTTAAAGGAATTAATCTATACTAATTTTAAAAGTCCCTTAAATAGAGAATATTTTTGGATGATATTGCTCCTCAAATAATTTATAATTTTTAAAATCATCTTTCAATTAATATAATTTATTTTGACTTTAATTTAAACTATTTAATACTATATAAATATTGTATTTTGATCATTAAAAATGATTTGTCTCTTTAAATTCTATTATATATTGTAATTAATGAAAATAAATAAAAATATACTAATAAGATTTTTAATATATTGAAATTATTATCTTTAATTGTAAACAATGCTTCACATTTCGATTTTCTTATTATTGATTCATACTTTCTTCATTTGTTATTCGTCTTTATTTTTTATTATGCAAATAATATTTTTTCTCTCGCAATGACGATTTTTAATCTTTGATAATTAGTTTGATAGTAATGTGGTAATAATGGATATGTTAATTTTTCATGAACGATTCACTAATTTTAAGAATATATATGATGGTAATATTGATTTTAGATTTTGATTTCTATATCTTTTTTTCTTGATTTAGAATATTTGTTCGATGTAAAAATGTTAATTATTGTAGTAGTGTTGATAACAAAGGAATTTAAGCTCGAATGATGTTTTATGTCATTTTGTAAGCAATTAAACGTATATTTATTGTGAAAGAATGAATTAGAACAAGGAGAATTAGTGTTACTCTAACTCTTTCAATTACGCGGCTGAGGAAGACATAACTTGGATAAAGTGAATCATGTTATGTATAAGGTGAAGGTAAATCTCGCATAATAAGTGGTTTTATGTGATGAGTTAAAATCATTGTCCAAATACTTGGTTGTTTTGAATTTTCTTGAAATTTAATAATATTTCAGATGGAATTACGGGAAAAAATGTATGAAGAGAAAAAAAAAACCCTTAATTTATGGGTAAATTAAAACTGAATGAATATTGCAATAGAAAAATCTTCTTTATCTTATGTCAAAGAATTTTGAGATTCTTTTTTCTGAGAAATAATTACCTAAAAAGGATAAATATTTTGTTTTCATGTGCTTTTGATAATGATAAAAATTCAGAAAATAAATGAAAAATTGTGTTGTACTTTTAACTACTATTTTCATGTATTTTAGAATTTGATACTAATTTTTATAATATAATTAAAAGAGTATCAATAATCTTTCAAACTTAATATTCACATATGTCATGTATTTTTTAATGAACCATATGTTTTATCAAGAAGTTTGAATATAATTCTTTAGTTGGTCATAATCATCGATGAACTTATAATTGAAAATGAGTTTCATTTAAATGTTATATTCATCGATAATTTTAAAATAAAAAAATTATAGTATTATTACAAAATCACGTGCAACGCACGTATTCTTAACAAATCTAATATAAAAATGTAAATGCATTGATAGTTGCTAGTCCAGGTGGTCTCAATCAAGGTTTATTATCCACAATGAGAAACAATACATATAAGTATTCAAGTCTTGATGCTGTATGTGCGTATTGGTATAATAATCGTCTAAAAATCTATGAAAAGACAATCACGTATCAATAAAATACGGGGACTACAATATGCAAGATCACAAATATTGGACATAAGGAAAGTGGCTTGATATGTTAAAGCATCTCCAATGCAATCAATGGATTGTAGTTGACGTGGTAATTAAATAAACGGACTTGTGATTATGTAAAATGAATAGACGATGAAGTTCAAAAATTTTCTCCAATAGATTCCTTCTACAATCCAATAATGTTGATTATGTAGTATTTATTTTTTTAAATTAAAAATAATAAAATTAATCCACTTAATAGAATTTAAAAAAATTAAGTCAAAAATTAAAAAATTGCTTACTCATTCAATTTTCACATAGCGTCTAGATGTAGAAGCAGTATTTGACATCTTCTATTTTTTTTGGTGTCATGTCAACCTCACATAGTATTCCACATTGTGCATTGGAGAAGTAATTTTAATAGACATTGTCTATTTGATGATGTGGCACATCATTTTCTCCAATCCATTAAATGCATTGGAGATGCTCTTAGAGTGTATATTTGCTCAAATGCATCACTCGTTGGACATATATCGATATTGGGAAGAAAAATTATTAGGTAAACAAATGTTGAATTAGGGGGTGGCAATGGGCAGAGCCGAACCGACTCGGCCCATTGCCAACCGAGCTCGGCTCGTCCCAAAATAATGAGCTCGGTTCGGTCCACAAGCCGAGCCGAGTTGCCCACGAGCTCGGCTCGGTTTTGAATTTTTTTTTTTGATAATTTTAAAATGAAAAAGAAAGAAAGTGTCGAAAATATTTTATGTTAAAAATTCAAATGTTGAAAACCCTCATACTTTTTACGGGCTTAGGACCGACTACTTTGAACGTAGGCGGAGTTAAACTTGTATACGAATAAGTTGTCCAACGCCAAATTCCAATTTGAGCTTTTGTTTAGTTTTACTTAAAAAATTGTTGATAAAAATTTAAGTCAAAGTCAACAATTAATTTTAATCATACATTTCATGATATCCACATTTTTTATCAACTTACATTTCATTAATTTTTATCAATTTTTTTTTAAAAATAGATTTTTAACAAAACCAGACAATCACTAAATCTGCCACATCCATGTTGATTGTTGCTCTTTAGGGAAACAAAGAAGGAAGTAATGTTCCTCCACTGGTATGGCGCATTGGTAAAGCAAGATGGTTATCTACGGAGTATCGAATGTTCGAATCTTCGCTACAGTTGGAAGGCAACTTTTAAAAAAAATATTGGAAGGCAGAGGTCCACAAGAAGGAGAACCGCCAAATGTTCGGTCCAAGTGTGACTGCATCCGAATTTATCTGAGTGACGAACTAGGGAGAATGTTGCCACTCCTTAAGATTAATCGGACGAAGTTTGAACACATGAGTTATCAAAAAAAGAAAAGGGAAGTACTGCAAATTTCTTTCATCAACATAGAGTTAAAAAAAAATGAATATCTTCATCCCTTGAGATTGCTTATATTCATCCTTTTGTTTAACAATAATAATAAAAAAAATCTTTTTCTTCGATTGTCTTGACCTTTTATGATAATTTTAATTTTATTTTTCTAATCTACGCGTTTTACGATCATATTACAAGTTTTTTTTTTTCATTTATTTTATCTATCGATTTATAACCTTATTCTTAAGGTTTTTCCTATTCTTTTTTATTTATCGGTTTACAACCTTATTCATAAGGGTTTCCTTTAATTGACCGGTTTATAACTTAAGGTTTTTCATTTTTTTAAATTGATTGGTTGTTAATCTTGTTTCCAAAATTTCTTTTTACCAACCAATTCTTGACCAAGGTTCTTATTTTTACTAACCGATTCTTATCTTTGTCGAAAGGTTCTTTTCTTATTTACCGTTTCTTGACCTTTTTGAATCTTTCTTTTCCTAGTTGGTTCTTTCCCTTCTCCCAATTTATTTTATCACTTCCACAATGAAGTTTTCAAGTTGATTATCAACGTAAAACAATCTCAACAATGGTGTTCGACGTGCATATAATTTGTCCATTACTACATATTATCCTTTGGGAACAATTTCAAGATTTGATCAATTGTAAACATTTTAGATTTCAAACTTAATTGGGTTTCTACAACACTATATCGAGTTTGAAGGGATGTATTAAAAATATATTTTAATATTCTCGTTATATATCTATTAGATTTTCATAGTGGGTTAATTTCACTAGCAGACACTAAAATTTCAGCAAAATTATAAAATAGTTGCTGAAGTTATAAAGTTTCAGCGTCGGTCACTGAAGTATACTAACAAATTCATCGACAGTCACTCTGTTAAATTATAAGCGTGGATTGATGATATGTCATCGTTAAATGTCCGCGTGGCACACAATCAATCAACATTTGACAAAAATTGACGTCACAGAGACTTAATGTGCTAATAACAATAAATTCGGAGCACAAATGATGAACCTAAAACATGAAGACCTAGCGACAATCGTTTTTAACATTTTTCGTTTTGAATGTTTCGCAATGTGTCGGCCAGGGGAGCAATTACTTTGATTGGATTGATCCGTCAATCCAGAACTGAAATTGCACCCCTAGCATCCTGCGAAACATTCGAAACGAAGAATATTAAAAACGATTATAATTAGATCCTCATGTTTTAGCATTATTTGTGATTCGAATTTATTGTTATTACTTCATTAAGTCTATGTGACGTCAATTTTTACCAAATGTCGACTAATTGTGTCACGTAGATATTTAACGGTGACACATTATCAATTCAAACTGAGAATTTAATAAAGTGGTTGTCGGTGAACACATTAACATACTTCATTGATCATCGTTGAAACTTTGTAACTTCTGTGACCGCCAACGATATTAACACTTTTTATAGTACTTTGATTATGTAATCAATATAGGATCTTGTGCTAGTTTGTTATCCAGTAAAAAAGGTCTTTCTTATTATAATTGACAGATAAAAATTTATTCAATTTTCATATTAATCACTTAGTATTGAGCCTGAAATTATATTTGATTTATTATTTTACCAATCTCAATAAATAGCAACTTTATTGGTCAATGAGATACCAATTTCACTACAAAGTGAGTGAACACAAAGAACTTGAGAGTGGATGCTAGAGCTCGATATTTGGCCAAGGGTTAATTTTAATAATTGTTATTGAAGTTGTTGTTAAGTTTTAAATCATTCATTAAAGTATTTTTATTACTTTAGTAGTTATTGAAGTTGTTAATGGTTTCACAAATAGTAATTTTGGTCTCCTACATTTATTATTTTTTGCACTTTCGTCCCAGCCCTTATTATCTTGGCAATTTTATTCCTAACATTCTATTTTTTGACGCCCTTAATCCTAATAATAGTTTCTGGAGTGTTTAAGGTGAATTTGTCCATAAATTTAAATAAGGTAAAAACATATAAATAAAAAAAAGAAAGAAAAAAGAAAAATTGACCATTCTTCCAACGAAACTCTTATCCCCACCCAAAAATAAACCACAACAACCAAAAACTAACAATCACCACAATTCTATACTAGCAACCAGCTACCGTCTTTGTACATCACCACAAATTCGAAATTACAACAAACAACCACAATTGCTCTCATAAACCAGTGTAGCAACCACCCATTTATGTTAGCATCATACTCCAATTATGAATTAGTAGTAGAATATATTAAGCAATAAAATAATCATTTATCAAATTGATTATTCAAAACAGTATTAAGAACAAAATGCTTTAGCATAACCCCGGCAGCAAGACCACCAATTTAAGGTGAATTAATTTCTTTTTCGTTATATTTGGTAATTGTTCTTATTTTATTAATATATTTATTCTTTATATGAACTTAATAGTATATTCGTCTTTTAAACACCAACTTAATAGAATATTTTGATGTAATTGTCAGTAATGATTGAAGACACTAACAAATTAAATTTTAGACATAAAATTATCAAGAAATAAAGGTTCTGGACAATTGTGCTAAAGTGAGTAAATGTTAAGGATGACAACTATAATTTTTTAAAATCTAATGTATAATTTGAGCGATCATTTATAAAATTATGAATAAATTCAATAATTAATAAAATAAAATAAAATATTTTAATGAACAAACTTCAGTGATAGTTAATAAAATTTATCCCTTGTCCAAAGATTAGTGAATGCCAGTCACTCGTCTCTTTGACAACGAATAAATGAAGACACGTTAAATTGGCAATACATAAGCCGAAAATATTTTTTTCAAAGTCTTACAAAATATTGCAGATTGTAGTCTAATCAATGACAGTAGGAGTTTTTTACTCCTACGAATACAAATATATATATATATATATATATATATATATATATATATATATATATATATATATATATATATATATATAAATTTTTATCAAAATCAAATGTTAACAATTCATCTTTTCAAATCTCCTCTCTTCAATTCTATCTTCTTTTTTCTTTTGCAAAATTTATCTGTTGAATTTGAATTGTAACCTTGTGGTTGGATCTCCCACAACGCATAAGCGGTATATTAGCTTATACAAACTAGATGAAGTAGGAAAATTCAAAAGAATTGAAATAACTAACCCATCTTTGTGAAGCTCATCCTTTGTGATGTAGAAATTATTTTTTAAATATTTATAAATTGTGAGTCTTATAGAATATATGAATAATAATTTGTACATCTAGCTTAAATTATTATAGTTTAACTTTAGACCAGCACAAAAAAAATGTGTGTAATCATAATGCTAAAATTTGGAACATGACATGGCACCATGGCTTGATATGATTGGTGAACCTCAATGACACACTTGTAAACATAATATCCTCTCCCTACTATTTAGGATAAGGGATGGAAACCACATCAATCTATCCAGATTACAGAAGCAAAATTCAATGGCTACAGTTTTCTCTCCTTCAGCCCTCCTCTCTTCCTCCTCCTCCTCCACCACACCACCAGCTCCAAAACCACAAGTTCCGCCGTCACCATCCAAACCCCATCTCAATATCCTCCCCACAAAACTACACTTAACTAAATTAACCACCACTTTAGCCGCCACTGCCTTGGCCACAACAATACTAACCACCACACCACCTTCCCTAGCAGACTCCTCCAGTCCTTACCACATTTACTATGGAACTGCGGCTAGCGCAGCCAACTACGGTGGATTTGGTGGCAACTCCGACAAGAAAGCCTCCGCGGAGTACATCTACGATGTACCAGACGGATGGAAAGAACGATTAGTATCAAAGATTCAGAAAGGAACTAATGGCACTGATAGTGAGTTTTACAATCCAAAAAAGAAGGCAGAAAAGGAATATCTAACTTTTCTTGAAGGTTTTAGGCAACTTGCACCTAAAGATTCTGTGCTAAACAACTTGGCATTATCAGATGTTGATTTGCAAGATCTTATCGCAAGTGCAGAAAATGTTAAATCAGAAGAAATGAAGGATGAAAAAGGGCAGGTTTACTATGTTTATGAGATTGATGGGGTTGGTGCACATAGCTTGGTATCAGTTACATGTGCCAATAATAAGCTGTATGCCCATTTTGTCAATGCTCCAACACCAGAGTGGAATAGGGATCAAGATACTTTGAGGCACATTCATGAGTCCTTCAAAACTGTAGGCTGAAATTTGTATGATATTTGGTCATGTTGCAGAACAGAACATAGGTATAATTCTGGGATGTGTTTTTGGGTTTTTGATACTGTTGAATGATATTTATATTGTATAAAGAATATTGAGAATTCTGTGATTTCTAACTCTGAGGAATTAATAACATTGGATATTTTCTGATAAATTTTGAACTGCCCCCAGTATCCGCCCCTGACTAAATTGTTGTCTCGTGGACTCACATGCTTGATGCTCTAAATATCTTTAAACCACTAATGAGTTGTCTAATGAACTAGCTCTATAAATGCGAAGATGTCTTGATTATCTACTCATGGAATGAAATTGACTTGGTTTAAGTATTTGCCATCTCGAACTCATTGGAATTTAATATTGCCACCAAATGACTTCTTCTTTACCTTAAGCACGTAGGGTCTTTTCTTTTTATAAATTATAATTTTACGTGACAACTTGGGAGCAACTTTATTGTATGAAAATCTATGTTTTATTTTATTCTACTACGCTTAATTACTATTTTGTTTGAGATAAAATTACCAATGAATTACTTTACTAATTTACAGTTTTTTTTTTATTTTTTGTTTTGACCAAACCACTAAGCAAGTAAAGACTAATCAAACTTTATCTCAGAATTAATTGCATATATCTCATATAGTGGTGTAAAAAATGACAGGGCCAGCAGAGCCGTTAAAAGCCCGGCCCAGGAGCACGAGTCAGACATAACTAGAGGGGATAAAAAATGTACAATTTTTCTAAATCAAGCCTTTGTTAATTCGCCTTTAATTTGTTAAATTATAAAATTAAAAGAAACTCGCAGTCTACAAAAGAAAAATAATGACAAATAAAACTGACTTTGATGTCATTATTCAATGAAGAAATTGCAACAGAAGTCCTCAACATATTGAATTTGTTTCTCAAGTATCCCAGTTTCTTGGTTCTATAAAGTAGAGATCCATTTAAACCCCATTTCGTGGTTTTACAATTTGTATTCTTTTTGTAGGTTTTTCCATCTTAAGTGTCAGCAAAATATTATGGAATAAGTTATCATTTGTCGTTGCATGTGAAGTTGATGCATTCATCCAAATAAAGATTAAAGAAACATCCATACAAAACAAAGTTAGAATGAAACATACATCAAGATTTAATAAACCAATTTTATTAATTGTATGCTTGAGGTACAATAACATGAAAGTTCACAAACATGCTGCAACATCTGTAATACCATCTCCAAGGATATGACATCTGGCCCAGATATAAGCTGCAAAAGTATTTTTATTTAGCTGATCCACGTCTCAAAGATAGAGGGCTTATGTGTCCCTTTTTTTTTCTACTCAGGTAGTTCCTTTCTGGAAGGTACTGTAGAACTTTACGACAGGGGATCGGATAAATAAAATAAAATAAAAAAGAAATAAAACTTTATTAGCGTGTAGAAGAAAACAGAAGAAAGGCTTATAGCGGAAAGATGACTATTTAAAATGAGAAAGTTGGTATTGAAATATGTTTAGAAATACTAATAATAAACAGGTGGTGGTGGTGAAACATATTTGTAAGGTGGGGGTGGGGGTGATTTGTAGATATAAGGAGGTGGTGGTGGTGATTCGTACTTGTAAGGTGGGGGTGGGGGTGATTTATAGACGTAAGGAGGTGGTGGTGGGGACTTGTAGACATATGGAGGTGGAGGAGGTGATTCATACTTGTATGGTGGCGGCGGTGGTGACTCGTACTTGTAAGGTGGAGGTGGAGGAGATTTGTAGACATATGGAGGTGGAGGAGGTGATTCGTACTTATAAGGAGGGGGTGGTGGTGACTCATACTTGTATGGTGGAGGTGGTGGCGACTTGTAGACATAAGGAGGTGGTGGTGGAGATTTGTAGACATATGGAGGTGGGGGTGGTGATTCATACTTGTAAGGCGGAGGTGGTGGAGATTTGTAGACATATGGAGGTGGAGGAGGTGATTCATACTTGTAAGGAGGGGGTGGTGGTGACTCGTACTTGTATGGTGGAGGTGGTGGCGACTTGTAGACATATGGAGGTGGGGGTGGTGATTTGTAGACATATGGAGGTGGAGGAGGTGATTCATACTTGTAAGGAGGGGGTGGTGGTGACTCGTACTTGTATGGCGGAGGTGGTGGCGACTTGTAGACATAAGGAGGCGGTGGTGGAGATTTGTAGACATATGGAGGTGGGGGTGGTGATTCATACTTGTAAGGTGGAGGTGGTGGAGATTTGTAGACATATGGAGGTGGAGGAGGTGATTCGTACTTGTAAGGAGGGGGTGGTGGTGACTCATACTTGTATGGCGGAGGTGGAGGAGACTTGTAGACATAAGGAGGAGGTGGCGGAGATTTGTAGACATATGGAGGTGGTGGTGGTGACTCATACTTGTATGGGGGAGGTGGTGGGGATTCATACTTGTAAGGTGGAGGTGGTGGTGACTTGTAGACATAAGGAGGTGGCGGAGGGGATTTGTAAATATATGGAGGTGGTGGGGGTGACTCATACTTGTATGGTGGAGGTGGAGGTGATTCGTACTTGTATGGCGGCGGTGGTGGAGATTTGTAGACGTATGGAGGTGGCGGAGGTGACTCATATTTGTAAGGAGGGGGTGGCGGAGATTCATATTTGTAAGGTGGGGGTGGTGGTGACTTGTACACATATGGAGGTGGTGGGGGTGATTCATACTTGTATGGTGGTGGTGGGGGTGACTCATACTTGTAAGGCGGCGGTGGTGGAGATTTGTAGACATATGGAGGTGGTGGAGGCGACTCATACTTATAAGGCGGAGGTGGTGGCGACTCATACTTATAAGGAGGTGGCGGCGGTGACTTGTAGACATAAAGAGGTGGCGGAGCGTAAAGTGGTGGAGATGGCGACTTATACTCATTGTCGGCATTTATACTCGCCACCATCATGGCGAAAAGAGCTAGCAGAACCCACAGCCGGGGTTCCCAGTAACTCGCCATTACTTCTAATTAAGAAAGAATCAGAAAAATCTCTACTTTATTCTTCTATCAACTAAATTTTGTTTGTTATGGAAAAGGGCTTATTTTTCCACATATATATACACATTTCTTGTAACCCATTTGGAATTGGTCTGCATACATAATTTCTTTCTAAATTAGAGTTGATCATACGGGCAGGTAATTGCTTAGGTAAGGTAAGATGCAGTCAATTATTAATTGGTACTTTTAGTAGTTTTTTAGCAGTAAATTTGCATTTGTAAATACAAAATTAAATTATAGCTGGCTTAATTAATATTTTCTTAGTGTATTATTTGTGTATTTTTTTTTCTTGCAATGACTTGTTCTAAATAAGACCCAGCTGTGTGATTTGAAGTTAAAACTAACTGAAAATGATATGAAGGCATTATTAATTATAAACTAGAGCTAATTAAAAAAAGACTTGGTAATTAATTCAAAATTTTGATTTGTCAACTTCTTTTTTAATTAGTTTATAATATAAGAAAGAAACCCTGACTTCTTGTCCTCAACTTGGATAATCCATTTTATTTAATAAATATATAAGGGGAGAGGAAAATGTAAAGAGTGGCACCGCACGATTTGATAAGTGAAAATGATAATCTGAAATAGTTAGGACAAGTAACGTTGTATAAAATATTATAATTTATTTATATAAATCAAACATTTAATTCTAAGAAGATAGTAATATTAAACTATAAACTTCATAATTGAGTGCATTTCTTAATAAAATTGTCAAATATTTTAGTCACAGGCTTTCTAGAAGTTTCGTTAACGTTTCTAAAATTTATTATAAATTTTTAATAAAATTAGGAAAGTTGTTGTGTATCAACAAACTTAACGTTTGAGAGTACTTATAAGGTAGTCAAATATTATTTTTATTTACATATATCGTAAGACTTACAATTTTTATCTATTTTTTATCTACACATTCCATAAAATCCATTACTTATAATCTAAAAAAAAAAATGTCAAACAAGCAACTAATAACATCTTTAAAAAAATTTCATGATTTTTTATTATGCAGGCATAGCGAATTCTTCCAAGTTGATAATAACTTAATTGATTTATTTTAATACAACTATTTGATTTGGTCGTTTCTTGGAAGGATATAACATATAAAATAGCCTCATAAACTGCTCTTGGCTTGTGAAAATGAAGTGAAAATAAATAATATTTAAAAAAAAGAAATTTTGAAAAAAAGGGTTCAAATCTAACTTAATGCTCCAAGTCCAAAATTGAGTGATTTGGTTAAATTTGACCTTTTATTTTTAGTGCCTAATTTCTTGTAATTCATTTAAGAGCATCTCCAATGCAAACCATGGATTGGAAAAAAATATATGCCACATCATCAAATAGATAATGTGTATTAAATTCACATCTCCAATGCACTATGTGGAGTACCATGTTAGGTTGATGTGACACAAAATAAAATAGAAGATGTGAGGTAGTATTTCTACATGTAGAATTTATATGAGAATGATGAGTCAGCCATTATTTTAATTTTGGACTTAATTTAATTCACAAATAAATAATTTTGGACTTAAAATAAATGCCAAATAATCACCATTATTGAATTGTAGAAGGAACCATTGGAGAAAATTTTTGACCTTCACCGTCTATTCATTCCACATTCATCTAGAAGTCCTTCTATTTAATTGTCACATCAGCTACAATCCATGGCTTGCATTGGAGATGCTCTAACTATTTTAGGTAGGAAAGTTAAATCTTCCCAAATCCTATTATTTAAAAACTTTTCTAAATAAAATAAGAATATAAATAGTTATTTATTGTAGAGTGATGAATATAAATAGTTATTTTTCTTTTATTATTCGATATATTCAATTATTTTCTTATATGTTCCTTTCCATCAATAAAATCCACATGTTTTAGTTAAAACCAGTGTTATCAGACCCGGCCCGGCCCGGCCGGGTCAACCGGTAAAACCGGGAACCGGTCCCAAAACCGGGCTGGTTATGTAAAAAAACCCTCTATTTATAAACCCGCTCAAAAACCCGTTGACCCGCCCGGTTTTGAGAAACCCGTTGACCCGTTCCCGGTTTTATTGGTTTTAAAAATCATTTCTTTCCACAATTAATTATAACTGACCATTGAAATTCATCTATCTCCTTGCACGAAATGGATTAAAAGAATGAAAAATCAAAAAAATTACTTTTGAGCAATTTTTGTGATTTTCAAAACCTTATTTTTCATTTTTTAAATTTTTTTGTACATTTTTTAATTTTTTTAATTTTTTAAAAATCACCGGGTCAACCCCGGTTCGACCCTTTAACCCTTGACCCTTTCACTTTTCCGGGTCGATGCCCGGGTCGGTTTTTAAAACATTGGTTAAAACCACCATGGAGTGTATTAATTTTCCATTAATACTTAGTCAATGCTTTTAATTATATGACTAAATCATACATGTATGAGTCAAGAATATAGAAATATATATATTTATATATGAAAGCAACTCTTAATATCCTAATCTTTGAACAAGTCGAATTTATAGTTTCACAATTTAACCTTTTGTAAAAACAAATACACGTTAGCTACTTAATCTTGTTTTAAATAAATTTAGGTTGCATACATGAATTATTATTTTTTTCTATTTGATTTATCGTAATTTTAGTTTGATCCAATTGTTGAGCTTTCCCACTTACGTCAACTGTTCATTTAACACATGCTCCTCAGTGCCATATCGAGGATAGCTCTAGACGACTTGAAGAAAAGAAATGTGAATTGGTCGTCGAAGATACTTATTTTCTTCTCGGCAACTTTTTTTAATTATATGACTAAATCACACATGTATGAGTCAAAAATATAGAAATATATACACATATGAAAGCAACTCTTAATATCCTAATCTTTGAAAAAGTCGAGCTGATTTATAGTTTCACAATTTACCTTTTTGTAAAAACAAATACACGTTAGCTGCTTAATCTTTTTTTTTTTTTTTAATCGTAATTTTAGTTTGATCCAATTGTTGAGCTTTCTCACTCACGTCAACTGTTCATTTAACATATGCTCCTCAGTGCCATATCAAGGATAGCTCTATACGGTTTGAAGAAGAGAAACATGATTTGGTCGTCGAAGATACTTATTTTCTTCTTGGCAACTTTTTTTTTTTTTTTTTTTTTTTTGGGTTATTGTTACCACTTGTGCTCCTAATTAAGACAATGATTGGTGCCAACTTATTTATTGCATCATTTGACAAATCCTCCCACGAGTTCTTATTGTTGAATGAATTGATAAAACCAACATAAAAGCCAATACAAGATTCCTACTCTTTTAGAGTCAGTGTTGTAGTTGTAAAATAACTAAAAGAATGAATGCTATTAAAGTGTTTAATTGACATGTGTATGTTTATATCTTAATCACGATCACGTGGAATTTCACCTCTTCACTCACGATAAAAATCCATATACATCTGTCTTCATTGTCAAAATTGATTTTTCTCTCTTATATCTCACCTGTTCTTCAAATCCCATCTCTTCAAATCAAATTATCAAATCTACATTCTTCTTCATTTGCTACATATTTGAGTTGCCATTGAATTTATATCGTAACCTACGGTCGAATTCTACCGCAGAAAAGCAGTATATACTAGTTAAATAGTAGGTCATAATTATTCAATACATTTATCAATTAAATAGTGGGCTGAAGAAATTATTGCTTGAGTGGAGCCGTGATGCTGTGAAACTTCGTTTGAAAAAGAAATTGTTGGGGATGTGAGACGAAAAGTCCTACACTGGTAAGACATGAGCTTACCTTAAATTTATAAGGTAATTAAGCTACTCATGTTAATATGTTAACATATTTTTGAGATATAGCATCTTAAAGTGTTTTATATTTCTTGTGTATATATTGAAGGTCTAGCCCGATCTTCCCATCCAAAATTTTATGTACTTAGAACATCTCCAATGTTGTATTTTATTTTGAATGTTCATGTAAAGTATTGAAGTATACATGCACAGCGAAAATTAAATGTTCAATTCTTTTAAGTCAGATCAACTTTGTACTTAGAGAAAATTTGTGATAGAAGTTTACCTTTGATGAATATCGTGAAATCTAATTTTTGATTAGTTGGATGTGCGATCTTCAATACCACAGCTGTCCAATTGTCCAGCCTCAAATGATAATCCACACAGCAAGAACAAATCTGGACTTCCACGATCAAGAACAGATGAAAGTGGAACCTTTTGGAAGTAATTGTATTTGGCTGTCTTTTTCTTGTGCTAGCAAGTAATGAAAACCAACTTGTGATTTAATCTGTCGTGGCCTTTGTATTTATAGGTAGAGCTAACCCTAGCCCTAATTCTTGTCAAACTAGAACCCATCAACAAATGAGCTTAATTAATTAATCTAATTAATTAATTTGGTCCAATAAATAATTAAGTCCGACCCAACTAATTGGACCTTGGACATTAATTCTTACAATCTCCCACTTGGACAATGTCCAACTCTAGATACTCAATTTTCGCTTTATGTATGTGACCCATTAGGATCCCATTCACGATGACAAACTTAGTGATATTCTCATCGATTCACCTAGATCGATCAATTCACGCTGCCGTCCCAGATTGACATCTAGCAATGTGTCAAGGCAATCTATGTGAAGGAAAATGTTATGTGGTATGACAGAACCAATATATGTACGGTTACCGTAGAAATGTAATTCCTTCATTAATATAACCCAATTGGTTAAGAGATATGAATCAACGTTAATCTCATTTCAACCAATTATATTATACAATTGTTGTTCATTGGTTATTAAGCTCTAATAGAACATAAAACAGAATAGGCATTCAATGAAATATTATACATGTGATTTTGGGTATGGATTAATCAATCAGTTAAGAGGACAACGAGAAAATTAACACAGTCCTGATGGTTAAATCAGATCAAATACACAAAAATAAGCTACTTTTAAGCTTAACCAAACATACTCAGAAATGAATTGAAATAAAACAAAATGCAAAAATTATAAATGTCACTTACAGCACATTGAAGCACAATAATTTACAAAGACCTAATAAAAATTTCATGAATCTAGCTAGATATAAAGTTTGATATATTAGTATCATATATGAAAATATCTTAATAAAACAGTATCATATGTTGAAACATTATCTTAATAAAACAGTATCAAAGATAAAAATATAGTATAAGTTCACCAATATACATTATCTAAATAAAAATAGTATCATGGATTAAACAGTATCAAAGTATACTAATGCACATTACCTAAATAAAAAAGTATCATGGATTAAAACAGTATCATAGACAAAATTAAGAGATTGAAACCTTGTCATAATTAAACAGTATCAAAGATAAAACTAAGAGATTGAAACAGTACCATAGAGTGAAACTTTGTCATAATATTTCACTATCATTAGAAACAATGAAAAAATTCGACAAATAGAAACAGTATCATAGATCGAAAGAGTATCAAGCATTTTGTATTATATTCTTAGACAACTTTGTCATAATTAAACAGTATCAAAGATAAAACTAAGAGATTAAAACAGTATCATAGGTTGAAACTTTGTCATAATATTTTACTATCATTAGAAACAAGGAAAAAATTCGACAAATAGAAACAATATCATAGATTGAAAGAGTATCAAGCATTTTGCAATCATAGGTTGAAATATTATCATAATAAATCAATATCAAAGATAAAAGTATGGTGTAAGTGTATCATAGCACATTATCTATATAAAACAGTACCATAGACAAAACAATATCACAACAAAACAGTATCACGATAAAACAGTATCACAATTAGCGTTTTTTTACAATTAAGGGTATGTTGGTCTTTTAGCTCTAAAATGTGACTTTAATTGAATTAAGTTTTAACCATATGACTTTAGAGTCCATAAGTGCCAAAACAGTGACCGGCCTTGAATTCACCCTTAATTAATTTGGTCCAATAAATAATTAAGTCCGACTCAATTAATTGGACCTTAGACATTAATTCTTACAATTCAGTTGATATGACGATGAAGTCGAATTGACAAAACTCATGTGACAATATTTATTGTAGAGGTTGTCCATTTTTAGATAACTTGTCACCAATTTTTTTATTATTTTGTGTCTATCTCTCTTATCTATTTTTTCATTCTATTTTTTCATTCCACTCTTTCTCTCTCTCTTCATCTTTCTTCTTGACCACATAGATTTTTTTAGATAGTTTATAACATTTGAGATGCTCTTATAAATTGATAGAGATCCACGTCAAAGTCCACGAATTATGTTAATTCAGAAAAATGAAACTTGCAACCAATTGTACTTGTATTAAAGCATCAAGGGAAATATATTTCTCTTAATTAAAGATAAGTTTGTTAACAGGAAATTAATTAGTTAAGCTTCAAGAAAAATAATAATAATAATAATAAAAAGACTATAAAGTAGAAGAATCCAACAGAAATTCTTCAAGGATTTGGTACACATACTTGATTACTTATTACATTATTATGATTAGTAGCTATATATAGAATAAATCTAGACTCCTCCATTCACGCATATCTATTCATAAACTTCCCCTTGCCTCTAACTTGTTAGTCATTTCGCAATTTCACCTGCACAAGACAAACATTTTAATCAGCCTTTAATGTATATTGTTGAATTATTTTGTCTAAATAACTTAATTCTACGTTAAATAGTTAAGAACGCGTCTATTTATGCAAGTGTAATTTTCAACACACTCTCTTACATGAATTTTAAATTTATGCTCGATTTTCATAAATAAGACCTTTGTATGCTCTAGCAGCATATAAAGAGGAAACATGTAAATTTATTTACTATTAGTTTTAAACACATTCGGAGACAAAAATCATGAAGTTCAAATTAGGTTATTTTGAATTGAGAATCCTTCCGTTTTAAAAAAGAAACGGGGGGAGATATAAGGAGACTCCCTTTTCGGAAGTCCCCACCCACCCAACCAAAAAATATTTTGAAATTTTTTTTTTATATAGAGAAATTTTATTTTTCTCATATACTAGCTCGGTCTAAAAAAATTTTTAGTCCCCATCTGAATCCGCCCTTTGAAAGAAAGGATCTCAAAGAATCGATCCCCATAACCACTTTGGTCTCTGGAATTGCAAACCAATTTTTTATTGCTTGTTAAGGAAATATCACCCCCCAAAAAAAGGCATAAAAGAGAAATAAAAACATAAATTTCCATGAGAGTTTACATGGTTCAAAGTTGGCGGTGCACTTATCAGGAAGCTGCATGGCCATGCTTCTATCAACACCAGTAATTGGAGGGCCATTGACAAGAACACAAAGACAAGGCTGGCCCAGAGTTCTGATGGCTGCACAGCAAGCATCACTTGGTGGGATTGGGCTAAATGGAGCAACTGCTGCCCTGCATGGTATCAGCTGAACTAAGGCTGAGAAAAATGTGCTGCCACAAGGATGTCCATTGCTTTCCTGCACCAAAACACCTGCAGCCATGAATACCATCACGAAAACCAAAGTTGAAAGCTTCATGTTTATAAGTGAAAATTTGACTTATTTTTGTTTAAGTGATTATGCTTGCTTCTGGATAGCCATGCATACTAATGAGTGAGATTTATATAGGGAGAGGGAGGAGGAAAATAAAATGATGTTTTGTGCTTCTCTCCTAACTCCATTCACACTTGATTCATGTTACTGCTTGTTAGCCAACTCTGCCATTTATCGAGCATGAAAGTTTATAAGCTTGAAAATTTAACAGTTGTTACACTCAGTGTTCATGTTTAATCCAGGGTATTAGATAAAGGGTAATTATATTTCCAACAAAGGTTTTGTTTGCTGCTCTATATTTTAATTACAATGAAAGTCTCTAATTTTTTATCATTGCCTTACCTCTGTTTTTATCTTCTTTTTTTTTACCGCATTCTTATCATCAACTGATAAGTATGATTTTACACTTATTTAGACCGTTAAAGGGGACCATTGTGAGTGCATTGAGTGTAATTTTATTTAATTATGTGTTTATTTTGTTATTGTAGGTCAAAACCCGAGTTTGGTGGTGTTTGGAGCAAATTTGGCGAAAAGGACTAAATTGAAAGAAAAGTATAAGTATGGAGACCAAGTTGCAAATATCTAAAAGTTTAAGGACCTAGAAGGCAAGTATATGAGGGCGTAATTGAAATAAAAGTTAATTTTTGAGGGCTCAATTGACAATGATGTAAAGTTCAGGGGCTTTTCGTGAAAATAAATGAAGACTAAGATACAAAATGATGATGAAATTGGGTCATGCGATCGCTTGGGCCACGTCTATTGCGATCGCGGGCCATTAAAATTATAAGCAGATGCCCAATTTTCCCTTCCAATGGCATGCGATCGCATGGGCTTTTCAAGGTTTTCGACCCAGCAGATTGTTTTTCTTTCCTTATGTGTTTGTGCTTCTTTTGGACTCATTTTTGGACACAAATTGAGGCACGAATTTAGGGTAATTATTGGCCATATAAAAACACATTATTAGGGAAGAAAATAGAGAGTTCCATACCATAACATAATAAAAATCTTTGGAGGAATTCCACATCGACGACGAATTTTGGAGAAGAAGATACAAACAAAGAATTGAAGATCAAGGCGCGGGATTGAAGATTCTTGAGCCGGGATCACGGGTTTTATTTACTTTTTGTTATTCTTTCTCTGGATGATGATGAATTCAATTATTGTAATAATTGACGAAATCATGTCTGGCTAAATTTACTTTTTCTAGTATGAACGATGAAACCTCTCGTTTTTAATTAATTAGAAGTTTTTCCTTTTTAGTAATTAATTGCTTTTGGGTTGATTATTCCTTATTCATTATTTCTATTATTTTAATGTTTGATCACCATTAAAATATATTGTGATCTGTATTGAAGTCGAGAGATTCAATATAGATTAAGCACGTGGTATTGAATAACATAGGGTCCAATAATAGATAGAGATTACTATTATGCTTTATGAAATCTATTTAGGTGTTCTTGAGATTTTAATGCATATATTTATGTTCGAAGCTCAATTAGAGATGATTAGGTTCGCATATCGTATAGAATTGATTGACTATTGATAGAGGCTTTTGATTATTTTAGGAACACCGATTTTCAATCCAAGGTGATTAAGAGCTAAAAAGCGATTAACGGATAATTGATTATAAAGCGTATAGGTGGATTTGTGAATCCTAGTGTTGGTAAAATTCGAATTCGTTCTCATCATTTAAATTGCTTATTGATATTTTTAAATTTAATTCAAATAGTTGAAATAGGTTCAGATTCATAAACCAAATCAAATCTGTGTTTCTTTATATTGTTAGAATTTGAATTATAATTTAATAGGTTAAATTAATATCTAGTCCTCGTGGGTTCGATACTCTACACATCACTTTATTACTTGTTAACGAACTGTACACTTGCGGGATTATAATCGCACAACAAGTTTTTGGCGCCGTTAACGAGGACAGTCTAATCTTTCAACATTCTCAATGACATTCTAATCTCAGCACCTGTCATTGTACCACCTAATTGGGATCTACCGTTTGAACTTATGTGTGATGCAAGTGACTTTGCCATTGGGGCAGTGTTGGGGCAACGTAGAGAAAAAGTCATACATGTCATATATTATACCAGCCGAACTCTCAATGACGCCCAGATGAATTATGCCACTACAGAAAAAGAATTACTAGCAGTAGTATTTGCCCTCGAAAATTTTTGATCTTACTTCATTGGATCGAAAGTAATAGTGCACACGGATCATACAGCAGTGAAATACATTTTTGCAAAAAAAATGCAAAACCAAGACTCATTCGGTGGATACTGCTTCTTTAAGAGTTTGACTTGGAAATTTAGGATAAAAAGGAAAGTGAGAACGTGGTAGCCGACCACTTGTCAAGAATAGAGCAGTCAGAAGGGAATGTAGAAGATGAAATAAATGAAAAATTTTCAGACGAGCAGATTTTTGGGATAGAGCAGATGGAAAGTGCACCGTGGTATGCAGATTATGTGAATTACCTTGCAAGTAATATCGTGCCACCTGATTATGATCATTAACGCCGGAAAAAGTTCTTTTCATAACTTAAATACTATTTTTGGGAAGATCCTATTCTTTACAGAAGGGGAGCTGATCAAGTAATTCAGATATGTCTACCTGAAGAAGAAATGGAGACTGTCTTGGAGCAATGTCATTCTTCACCATACGGAGGTCATTTCGGTGCTACCAAAACAGCAGCCATAGTCTTACAATCCGAGTTTTATTGACCGACATTATTCAAAGATGCCTACAGTTTGGTAAAAAAATGTGACAGGTGCCAAAGGACGGGAAATATATCTCGGAAGCAGGAAATGCCCCTTCGAAGTATTTTAGAGGTTGAACTTTTCGATGTATGTGGGATTGACTTTATGGGACCATTTCCACCATCGTTCTCAAATTCCTACATTTTGGTGTCTGTGGATTACGTGTCTAAATGGGTAGAAGCTGTAGCCTTACCGACCAATGATGGCAGGGTGGTGGTGAATTTTCTCAAAAAGAATATTTTTACGCGTTTCGAGACTCCTCGAGCAATCATAAGTGACGGAGGTAAACATTTTTACAACCGACAGTTTGAAACTCTGTTGGCAAAATACGGTGTGAAACACCGTGTGGCTACTCCATACCATCTACAAACTAGCGGCCAGGTGAAAATCTCCAACCGGGAGTTGAAAATGATCTTAGAGCTTACGGTGAGTACCTCGAGAAAAGATTGGTCGAGAAAACTAGATGATGCTCTTTTGGCATATCGAACTGCATTTATAACACCAATTGGAATGTCACCATATCGCCTAGTTTTTGGGAAGGCGTGCCATTTACCGGTTGAGTTGGAGTACCGAGCCTACTGGGCGTTGAGAAAGTTGAACTTTGACTTGAAAGAAGCCGGTGAGAAAAGACTACTTCAGTTGAACGAAATGGAAGAATTCAGGTTCGAGGCATATGAAAATGTCAAACTGTACAAAGAGAAAACCAAGAATTGGCATAACAAAAAATTCAAAAAAGGCAGTTTGAGGCGGGACAAAAAGTTCTCTTATAACTCTCGACTCAAGCTCTTTCCTGGGAAACTACATTCAAGATGGTCTGGGCTATTCACGGTAGTGAAAGTCTATCCACATGGGACGGTAGAAGTAGCTCATAACACAAATGGCAGGTTCAAAGTAAATGGACAAATACTAAAGCAATACTTGGAGGGTGATTTTTCGAAAGAAAAGTCATTTACCGCTTTGAGCAATCCAGAGTGATCACCACGACAAAGTCGAGCTAAAGACTTTAACCAAGCGCTCAATGAGAGGCAACCCATAGGTGGATTTGTGAATCCTAGTGTTGGTAAAATTTGAATTCGTTCTCATCATTTAAAGTTGTTTATTGATATTTTTAAATTTAATTAAAATAGTTGAAATAGGTTCAGATTCATAAACCAAATCAAATCTGTGTTTCTTTATATTGTTAGAATTTGAATTATAATTTAATAGGTTAAATTAATATACAGTCCTTGTGGGTTCGACACTCTACACATTACTTTATTACTTGTTAACGAACTGTACACTTGCGGGATTATAATCGCACAACAAATTTTTTGCGCCGTTGCCGGGGATCAGTTTTATTAATTACTACGTTAATTTATAATTTAGTTTTAACAAAAAAAATTATTACTATTTTTTTATTATTTATTATTATTATTATTATTATTATTATTATTATTATTATTTTTTTAGTTGATCTACTCGTTTTTCTTGGTTTCATTGCTACTAGGGAACAAAGATGAGCTAGGAGATCAAGCACAACATAAGATGGCAGACTTTGAGATTGATGATGATGACTTGCTCTTAGAAGATTTATGGAAACCACCGGTCAAACAAAATTTTTGTCCCTACTCCTACACCTACAATCATGATTGACAAAATCACTCAGATTACTCTTGGTACAACAACCATACTCAAACAGGAATGCATAGGGTGGACATAAATTCGCTCCTACTGGTTAAAATTGATTCATTGGCAAAGCAGATGGAAGCACTGAAATACTCACAGTCAGCCAATATGGTTCAGATGTCCCTACCAATGTGTGTAACTTGCGGGGCAAACGATCAATCATCAAAGTGCCATTTGGCTACTGCTGAAGTATCATCACATGAACAAACTGCATATGCTCAGAATTTTCAGGAGAGACCACAAGAGAGTAAAGAAGGGTGGAAAGAGGCACTTGATCATAGCATCAAGGCAACTAAAAAGCGCATAGAGAATAAAATTAAGCAAATGATAAAGATGCTGACAGAGAGTCTATAAGGCACCTTTCCAAGTGACAAAATTAAACAAATAATAAAGATGCTGACAGAGAGTCTATAAGGCACCTTTCCAAGTGACACTAAAGCCACCCCGATGGAAGACATGTCAACCATTACAACAATGAGTGAGGGGCAACTACCTGAAATTTTGGAAAATAGACCGGTTGTCCAAATTGAAGAAGCACCAACTAAAGAAGAAGAGTATATGAAGAATGAGAAGTTGATCATACATATGCAGAATGAAAAAGTGGCGTTTTATGATGCTGCACCAATCAAGCAATTCTCCAACTCCTATCTTTTTTCTAAAATTGATTTTGTGATCAATGCCATTGAACAAGTTGAAATTTTCATAGTTAAGTTCGAGCAGGGTGATAAAATTGAATCATATTTTTATGAGAATAACAAAGTTAAATATTAGAGAATAAAGGAAAAATGGTACAAAGTCAATCGATGCAAACAAAACAAGTCATCAAAAGTCCTATTCAAAGTGTCATGAGTGATCACCACGACAAAGTCTAGCTAAAGACTGTAAACAAGCGCTCAATGGGAGACAACTCTTTTTTCTACCATTTTATTTAAATTTCGTATTTTTTTAGTCCTAGGATTTCAATTGACATTTTGCACGTTTTAAGTTTTTAGGATTTTAAGTAGGCTTTCAATTATTAGGTTTCGAGGTTATGATCACCGTCATTCTGATTTTAAAAAAAAAATTAATCAACATTAAATTAATTTATTATTATTAATAATAATTTCTTTTTTTTTTTAAGGTTACAACCTACAAGCTAGCTGGATGACATTCAAGCAAAGATTTTTCGACCAACCTGTACAGATTTTTCCACCAGTTGATCATACTACACCTCTTCTTTCAATACCATCTGATCTACCTATTGGAAATCTCTGATCTTTATATAAAATTCTTTTGATTTTTAACTTTACATTGGAGACAATGTATGTTTCAAGTTTGGGGGTAATTATGAAAAATTTGCTTGACTTGAAAATTTTGATAATTGATATTTGATATTTGATTTTTAACTTATTTCCGTTTAAAAAAAATTGATATTTGTTTGCTTGTTTATGTGATATGAATAGCCTTGCCGGCTAATGATGCAACTTTTCATTTAATTTTAGCTTTAAATCATGACTTGTGAACAGAGTATACTTTTGTTTAAATGTGAGGCCACTTAATCTTGCGTGATATCATGTTGTGTGGCCAGTTAAAATAATTTTTAGCTATATTGGTGCACTTAAGTTGAAAATAATAGGAGACCCTTCTCTAAACCTTAGAATCATCTGTATCTCAACAAAGTAACCAATAGAGTGAGTGATTGTAGTAGATAAGATGTGATGGTGGCTATCTAGGTTATGATTGATTCCATGTATGTTGAAAAATTGTGTGGAGCACTTTAGACCTGTTAGAGGAAGCTAAGTATTGACCGAATGTTAGGAGTCTAATCTCTGAGTATGAACTTATTGCACGCAAGGAATAAGGCTTTTATTATTATATAACTCTTTTCGTAGCCTATTTGACTTGAGTAAAAAGGTCTGTAGGGGTTTCTCAAAATCCGATGCCTTAAGGTTCAAAAGACCTGGGAGTCATCAACCTAAAGATCGTTACATGAGTCATTTAGACAGCTTAATGGACTGAGTTTTGCACCCTATTAGTATCTTATAACTATTTTCGTAATCTTTTTGACTTGAGTGAAAAGGCCCGTAGGGGTTTTTTAAAACCTGATGCCCTAAAGTTCAAAAGACTTGGGAGTCATCGGACTAAAGCTCGTTACATGAGTCATCTAGAAAACTTAAATAATTGAGTCTTGCACATAAGATTTATTTATAAAAATAAAAAAATTTAATTTATTATATGCTAAAGCCAGCCAAAAATCATTTGCAAAGTAAACATGGGGATTAGATAACTAATGGGTTCGACTTACTTAGTAAAAACTTTCTAGTCGAGAGTACTCAGAAATTAGAGAATCTTCATAAACCTAGGTTGTTATGATTATCAACTTTCTCAACCAGCCTCGAGCAAGAAAAGAATGTGAACCATAACCTTAGATCCAAATTCTCGAGAATTGAAAGAGAAAATCATTTTGGAGGAAGTGTACCTTACGAGAGGGAATGAAAAGTTGACCAAGTAGTTGGGCTATCACCACCATAGAAATTAAGTAGATCGGATTAACTACTCTCACACATATCAAGTATGGATTAAGTAGAATCACGTTTGCAATAGTATCACCTGAACACTCGTCATGAATTATAAGTTTTTGCAAAAGAATAGCAAACTATTTATATTGTGACTATTTATATTGTTTTTATCATTATGTGCACGATTGTCTTTAGCTAGTCTTGTTCGAGGACGAACAATAGTTCAAGTTTGGGGTGTGATAAGTGTGATTTTACACTTATTTAGACCGTTAAAGGGGACCATTGTGAGTGCATTTGAGTGTAATTTTATTTAATTATGTGTTTATTTTGTTATTGTAGGTCAAAACCTGAGTTTGGTGGTGTTTAGAGCAAATTTGGAGAAAAGGACTAAATTAAAAGGAAAGTATAAGTATGGAGACCATGTTGCAAATATCTGAATGTTTAAGGACCTAGAAGGAAAATATATGAGGGCGTAATTGAAATAAAAGTTTATTTTTGAGGGCTCAATTGACAATGATGTAGAGTTCAGGGGCTTTTTGTGAAAATAAATGAGGACTAAGATACAAAATGATGATGAAATTGGGCCATGTGATCGCTTGGGCCACGTCCATTGCGATCGCGGGCAATTGAAATTATAAGCAGATGTCCAATTTCTCCTTCCATGCGATCGCGGGCCATTGGCCTATGCGATCGTATGGGTTTTTCAAGCTTTTCGGCCCAGCAGATTGTTTTTCTTTTCTTATGTGTTTGGGCTTCTTTTGGACTCCATCTTGGCACAAATTGAGGCTCGCATGGGCTTTTCAAGCTTTTCGGCGCAGCAGATTGTTTTTCTTTTCTTATGTGTTTGGGCTTCTTTTGGACTCCATTTTAGACACAAATTGAGGCACGAATTTAGGGTAATTATTGGCCATATAAATACACATCATTAGGGAAGAAAATAGAGAGTTCTATACTATAACATAATAAAAATCTTTGGAAGAATTCCACATCGACGACGAATTTTGGGGAAGAAGATACAAACGAAGAATTGAAGATCAAGACACGGGATTGAAGATTCTTGAGCCGGAATCACGGGTTTTATTTACTTTTTGTTTTTCTTTCTCTGGATGATGATGAATTCAATTATTATAATAATTGACAAAATCATATCCGACTAAATTTACTTTTTTTATGATGAACGATGAAACCTTTCGTTTTTAATTAATTAGAAGTTTTTCCTTTTTAGTAATTAATTGCTTTTGTGTTGATTATTTCTTATTCATTATTTCTATTATTTTAATGCTTGATCACTATTAAAATATATTGTGATTTGTATTGAAGTCGAGAGATTCAATATAGATTAAGCACGTGGTATTGAATAACATATGGTCTAATAATAGGTAGATATTACTATTATGCTTTATGAAATCTATTTAGGTGTTCTTAAGATTTTATTGCATATGTTTATATTCGAAGCTTAATTAGAGATGATTAAGTTCGCATATCGTATAGAATTGATTGACTATCGAGATATGCTTTTGATTATTTTAGGAACGCCGATTTTCAATTCAAGGTGATTAAGAGCTAAAAAGCGATTAACGGATAATTGTTTATAAAGCGTGTATGTGAATTTGTGAATCCTAGTATTGGTAAAATTTGAATTCGTTCTCATCATTTAAAGTTGCTTATTGATATTTTTAAATTTAATTAAAATAGTTGAAATAGGTTCAGATTCATAAACCAAATCAAATCTGTGTTTCTTTATATTGTTAGAATTTGAATTATAATTTAATAGGTTAAATTAATATCTAGTCATCGTAGGTTCGACACTCTTCACATCACTTTATTACTTGTTAACGAATCGTACACTTGCGGGATTATAATCGCACAACATCAACCTTCAATTAATTAGCACATATTGTCCCTCATGATAACTTATGTCCAAATATTCAATTAGCGTGGTTTCAAATGAAGAGCAAATATTTTGTCGAACTTATATATGTGTTATTTTTTATTTATTTTTTGCTTATTTGAAATTATGAGGGATAAATACGTCTTTTATGCCCTTCTAACGTTTTTTTAGATGGAAACCACTGTTAGAAACAATAAGTGCTAATTAATAGAAGGTTGGAGATAATAATACGATAAAAAAAAAAATTAGAGACACCAATGCGACAATAAACAAAAGTTCAATACCTTTATTGCAAGCGAAAAATTGTAGTTTGAATATGTAGGTTTAAATCTAAGGTAAAAACAGGCTACGGGTTGTTTATAATATATCGATTTTAAATTTGTCCAATTATTTTGTCGAACAGTTTTACACTCGTGAAATGATCTTTGAGATTTGGAACTTTAAGTAATTACAAATCATACTACGAAGGGTACTCTTATTTGCACAAATAGTACTTTGAAGTTGAACTAAGCATTTTTTTTCTTCAATAATTGCTGTTAAAGGTAAAATCACGTCGCTTGCAGATGAAAATAATAAGCAAGATATAAGAGTTTGAATTCATCATTTTTTAATAAGATTAATATTTAAAAATGAAATCCTAAAATTCAATATGATATCAAAGATCAAAAAGCTCAAACATACAATTCAATCATTTTAAAGCTCAAATAGACAATAGTTTTCGAATTCAAATAAAATTTTGATCATCCGTCACAGAGAAAAAGGATAAAGAATCTTTTAAGATTCTTTAAAATTATTTTGATTTCCAAGCTTCTCAAGTTCCGTGAATAGCCTAGACATTGAAGAATACTCTCGGATTTCACGACATCATCTTCCAAATTTGACATTGATTTAAAGAAAATTCTAGGAGTGTTTTTATGTAGGGATGGCAATGAGACAGGTTGGCCTCGCCCCGCCCTGCGACTAGTGAATTCGCGGGGCAGCTCGGCGCTTTAACTCGCCAACCGCTTCAAATAATTTTTTTTTTTTTTTAAACTGTAAAAAAAAATAAAAAAAATTAAATAGGAATTTTTTTAATATTTGTAGAAAACAAAATAAAAAATATACAAGATTGGGGTTGTGGTGTAGTGGTTAAGATTTATAGTTTATAATTCCAATCCGGGTTATTTAGCCTATTTCTAATGTAAATTGTAATTTATATTCTATTTTATGATTTTTCAAAAAATAAAATAAAAATTGAGCGGCGGATCGCAGGACGGGAGCGGGGCTGCCCTGAACTTGCCTTTATTACCTGAATAAGCAGGACGGGTCCAAGGTAGCGAATATTTTTGCCATCCCTATTTTTGTGTATATTATTTCATAACAATAGATAGTGGATTTTAGGGGGCTTGGCCTTTAATAGTTTAGAATAGAATAATGTTGTTAACAATACATTTACTGGAAATAAGGTAAGTTGACGCCAAACTAATTAAAAAAACTCATGTAAGTTGGCCAAATTATAATTTGTTGAAGAATGATTCAGAATTCAGATTAAACTATTCATATATGGTGATTAATTAGACAACATGGGCGACCACAAGTATGCATGATATATTCAATCTTTTTTTATTTCCTTCAAAAATATATTTATGTCTCGTTGATATATGAATCAAAACAAATACAAGTCTTGAGTTCAAATAACACTATCATCCATTTCTATAAATTTTATTTGTCGATGTTTCCCGAGATTTGCAGATACACCACTCCTAATTAAGATGGGACTTCATTTCCTAGCACCCCAATGAGAAAGGCAAGGTTCGATGAATTCATTCTCTAATACATGTTCATACAAGGCAATATGTTTTCCATGAGGTCAATCCAACTAAAACTGAGTAATAATCAATCTATTGTCGCTTGAGACATATAGACATGTTTGGTAAGTTAAATTGAACAAGACTAAACACGAATATTAATATCTTACATGTCTTTGTTTCTTAATCATGTCAATTCAGAATAACAAGCATATAATTATGGTAATAGAACATTACACTTCAAAAAAAGTAGAAAACATTTGAGACGCTAATGGCATATTGTAGTAAGGTGGATTAGACAATACTAAACAATCTTATGTAAGAAAAATAAGTTAAAATATCGTCTATTGTACTATCTAGTAAAATACGATATTACATAGCAAACATCCACTGAGAAGTTTGAAGCCGTGAAGCTCAAGGGATTGCAAGAAAATTGTAGGAATTACAGCCAGTTCCTTCGTTCATGTGTCCAAATGGCAGTTCTAGGCTGGCCTGGATTCTCATCTGCAGGAATGTGAGCAACTTTCCAGTAATCTTCACAAAGTTTTCCTGGAGAGATTTTGTAATAAATTCTTCTGGCATGTCAAAAAATTCAAGAACTTTAATTAAGGTTTAATCAGACATTCGATACCAGAAGGCACACTTAGTACCGGCCCTGGGCCTAGGCTGATAGGCAACAGGCTAGGGCCCCTTCAATTGTTGTCCAATTTTTCTTTTTTTAAAAATCAGCCCATTACATTTTAAAAGCCCAAATGAAAACTTCAACCCAATTATCTAAAAATATAATCTTTCCTTACAAGTTACTTAGAGCTTGTTTGGTATCTATTTTTTGCCAAAAAATGTATTTTTTTCAGCCACTTTTTTGCTTATCAAAGCAAATGTGGTTGAAATGACCAAATTGTCCTTCATTTGAAATATGTAACAATTTTGATAAAGGACAATTTGGTCATTTTAGCTACATTTACTTTGAAAAGTCAAAAAAAATGGCTGAAAAAAATGTATTTTTTGACAAAAAATAGATACCAAACAAGCTCTTAGTTACAATGTGGGAATGGTGTTGAATGGCAGGGTGACCCGGCCAATTTTCTAAAATGGCCGTTGACCAATTTTAGTGTGTAAATTACCGAATATAACATTGTCTCCTTTCCTGCTTATAATTATTTCAAACGATTTCAAATTCATTTGTCTGTGAAAAAAGAAAAAATTTCAATGTTAGAATCTAATCAATTTCATTGTTAGAATTCAACCCATTTCATTTATATAAGAAATTTCATTTCAAAGTAGAAATTCATCATTCTCTAACTTCTTCTTTTAATTCACGGTAGAAATTGTGGATTTTGTAGTATAAATCATGAAAATATGTATAAATCTGAGTATGAATTGTAATTTTTTCTTTAAATTTCTGCAAATCTGAGTTCATTTGATGTGAATTAATTGAAAACATCAGTTATAATTATATAAATTTGCGTTAACAAACTCATAGTCCTGTTAACAGACCATGGATCTGTTAACAGAATTCAGGTCTGTTAACATGCCTTGTTAGTCCGTTAACAGACCAACAGGCCTGTTAACTTAACAGTGTGTTAACAGAGAATGTTAACAAAACTTGTTAACAAACTCATGGTCTGTTAACCGACCATATGTTAACAGATGGTCTATTAATAGTCATGAGTAAGTAAGGGTATTTATGTCTTTATGTTTAAAAGAGGCCTTTAAAACTTATTTGGTATAAGTTAAGCTCTTCTGAAAGTCCGAGGGTTTGACAAGTTATTTAAAAAATTCACCCAGTTACAATTACCCAGAAGGAAGGCTAGAACTCAAAAGACGCTCTGCATTCTGGAAGACTGCAACCTCTGCGACTGCTTGTAAGCTTGTTGTCGTCTGCAACAGAGAAAGAGAAGGCGAGGAGACAAGTTGCCGTCTGCAAATCCGATTCTGTGGTGCCGTGTATCAAACTATCAATCTCCAAGCCCAAGGTAACTAGTATACCGCTTTTCTTTGCGGTGAAATCTGACCGTAGAAGATTTTAATAAATTGAGGAGTTGAGAAGAATGAGAGAGAGAATTTTGTTTGAGGGGAGTTTGATTTTGATGAATATGGAGAAGAATATGGAGAAATTGAGGAATTTAGAGAGAGGGATATGGATTTTGGTTTGAGAGGATGAAGACGTAGTGACGGACAAAAAAATATTTTTGTGTGTGCTTGTAGCGGAGTAAACCTCCCTACGGCCGGTGAATATGGCCATATGGTTATTCAATGCGCAATCCACAACTGCTGCATTCAAATTCTTCTCTGTGAATCTGTGATGCTCAACTATCCCAAAACTTGGGTGGAGATAAATCATAAATGTCTTCATTTCTCCTAAATGGTTTAATCTAAAATGTCGATTTAGGAAAAATAATGGAACACAGTTGCAGGAGGAGGTGATGAGCAGTTTTCGTATAAAGATTAAAGACCACTTCCTTATTCAGTTATTCCTTAATCATTCAAGTTAGTACACACCATCAGTGCATCACGTCTTTTATAGGTCTTTTATAGGTGATGGGTCATCCATTTGATGATATGAATAATTTAATTCTGTAATTCAATAAAAAAAATGATTAAGATCATGCATTCATGGTGGCTGATGCAACTTGGAAGTTGGAATTGGAAAAATGGCATCCAATACCCATTTTAATTGTTTACAATTTGCCATTTGATTGTCTGATTAACTGATTTAAGTATTTAGCATAAAAATAATTCTATAATGTATTTTTTATTTGATTAGAGCTTTTTTTTTTAATGCTGAATTCTGATTTGAAGTCATTAATTAATGATTTTATGCTTTGAAAATTAAATTTTTAAGTAAATACATTTAAAGTGAATTTTGAAAGTTTGAAAATATTATTATTGTAGTTTTGGATGTTGTAATTAAATGAAAAACATTATCTATAATTATTGTGTGTATGAGTGAGTGTGTGCGTGTGTTTTGAACTACTTATTAAGGGTCCCATAGTTTTTGCCCAAGCCTCCAAAAAATCTCAGGGCCAGCCGCACACTCTCCAGCAACTTGCATTGCTGAAATATAAGGTAGTGTTCTCTTTGCATTTGAGTTTTGTGTTTTGAGTTTTGAATTCATTTTGTGTTTTGTGTTTTGAGTGTTTGTTTTGAGATTTGTGAAAATGCGTTCTTTTTAGTGTTTTTGAAAATTGTTTATGAAAACAGAAAATTTGAAAACGCGTTTACTTGAAATTTTTGAGAAATTTGAATTTGGAATTAAAACAATTAAAAAAAATTAAAAAAAATTCAACCTTGGAATTAAAAACATTTAAACACAACTAAAAAATTTAATTGTAGAATTAAAAACAATTAAAAACATGTAAAAATAATTAAAAATATGTAATTATGGAATAAAAAACAATTTAAAGTCGGAATTAAAACATTTAAACATAATTAAAAACATTTCATTATGATATTAAAAATATTTAATTATGGAATTAAAAACATTTAAAAATAATTAAAAACATTTAAAATGAGCTAAAAACATTTAATTATAGAATTAAAAACAATTAAAAATAATTAAAAACATTTAAAATAAACTAAAAACATTTAATTATGAAATTACAAATATTTAAAAACAATTAAAAACATTTAAAATGAACTAAAAATATTTAATTATGGAATTAAAAACATTTAAAAACAATTAAGATATGTGATTTAGATCAAGAATTTCTTTCGCTGATAAAGATCTTAGACTTGTTGAACAGAGTTTCGGGAGCTTCTCAATGCACGAGCATTAAGCTACCCCATCCTCCGTTCTAAATTTTATGATGCTAAGTCTCTTCTATTCACTCATCAACGCTATCTCTTGAAAAATTCCACTACCGGGAGATGCTTCAATGAAACTGAGTTTCTGTAAAGATGTGAAAGCTCCAATTCCTTTTAATGCTTTAATTCCATTTGTATAATCATAAGGTAGATATGAACCTGGTACGTGTTGATATACTAAAAGATGGCGAAGATTTCCGAGACTTAGGATCTCGATTGGCAACTCAACAACGTATGTCCGCTTAAGATCCAGTGTCTCTAACTTTTGAAGGTTCTTAATCGACCTGGAAGCCTTTTGATCCTGGTGTCAAGCTTAAATACTTTAAGTGAAACAGTTAAAGAACTTCTCCAGAGGAACTCCTCTCAAATCTAAAACTCTCAGCATACTACAGCTTTTACGCCACTGCAGAATGCTTGACATGGATTTAGGATCTTCCACACGAAATGTTAGTAATGAAGAGTGTTACGATCCGTTTTAATTTAGTCAAAGTCAAAATTTATTTAGTCAAAATCAATGAAATTTTTGGTCAAGTCCAAGTTGATAGCCCAAGAATAACTAACCAAGAGGGGAGTGAACTGGTTTTCTCAAACTTTTTCGAAAAATATTCTCAAAAATGATATTTAAGAGATAAAAATAGATTCACAAAAATATAAGCACAATATAAGTAAATAAAAGAGAAGAGAGAGTGCAAACGATTTTTATGGAGGTTCGATCCAACCAATGATCTACGTCCCCCGTTACCAAGCTCTCCAACAAGAGCACGGCCTTTCCACTATTATGATTGACTTATGGTGCAATCCAAACCTTTACAATGTATCCGGTGACTTACAAGCAAGGAGCACCGATCCTTATACAATATTGAGCTTTTCAAGGGACCTCAATATGACCCAAATAAATAAAGAGATTGATTTAAGTATTTCTCTCTAGATGAATGATAGATACAAGTTTAGTTCTAACAGAGACTAACACTTTAATGAATAGCAATGGATGAGGAAAGCTCAAGTGTTAGAAGAAAACTTTGTTGAGAAAAATGAACCAAAAGTTTGATTTAATCAAACAAAGTTTTTCAAAGAGAGATATTGAAGATATAAATGCAATGAAGCTTTGAATGATGTTTTTCAATATGATTCTCTCTATAAATGCTCTTGTAAGTGTTATTGAATGATAGTAAATGAAGTGGTATTTATAGAGATGAATTTTCGTCACTTTCTGACCAAACGGATGACCAAACGGTCGACCGGTCAGATTGGTCAAAACTAGCCGTTGAACTGCAAAAAATCAGAACGGACACTTTTTGAAAAGTGTCAATCAAACGGTCGACCGGTTCATGTAAAACGGTCGACCGGTTCAAACGGATGACATAACGGATGACCGTTTCCACAGTTTTGAAAAATGATTTTTGGCTTTGGTAAAAATATTTTATGCAAGTAATAATGACATATGTTTTGTGCATAAAAATATTTTGAGCTTTCATTCATTTTAATTGCTAAGAATTAAAGGGTTAATACCTTTACAATTTCATCTAAAGATCTATTCTTCATTCTTGATCTTCGAATATTGAATTTCGGATCTTTGAGAAACTTGAACTCTTGAATAGATTTTGACTTGATCATGACAAGGTATGAGAGTTCAATTTGTAGTGCTTTGAATATTTCTTGAAAGTAGATTGTTAGTAAACATAACCAATTTGTTTGTTATAATCAAAACATTAAGGTTTAAAGTTAACCATAGGTCAACAATTTCCCCCTTTTTGATTATGACAAACAATGTGAGAATATAGAATAATAAGATACAATAAAGCATATATATTCCCCCTTTCTTTTTCAAGTAAACATGATTTGATGAATTTGTATCACATTATATCATTTTCATTTGATTTGCCAAATTTTATCATATATGTCAAATGTCCAAGTTGATTGTCAAATAATATCAAATTTTCATCACAATATAGAATAAATTTCAAGTCCATCTCACATCACATATATTCCCCCTTTTGACATAAGCAAAAAGACAAAATCGAAACATTTAAGGTAAAAAAAAAATTATTGGCAAAAGTTGTAATACGTCATCCATTAAGGGAAGGACAATCAAAGTTCAAGATGGCATAAAAGAGATACATAAACAATGATTGTTTGCAAAACAAATAACAAGAAATATATAAATATAATCTAGATCTCCGGTAGAGGAGGCGGAGGAAATCCGGTGCCGAGACGGGAGTGAAGAGCATGAAGCAAAGACGTGATGCCGTCTACCGAAGTTTGTAGTCCACCAACCATAGTTTGAATGCTAGCCGCCGTATTTTGTAGGTCACTCACGGCATGTTGTAGGCCATCGACAGTAGATGCAAGTGAATCGATCCGGCCATTAAGAAGATTGAATTGGTCTTCGTTGAAGCCGGAGGTGGAGGACGACGGCCTTTGAGATGATCGTGGTCGCCGCGGAGGCGGAGCATGAATTATTTTTCAAGTGTTGGACAAGTATGATTTTTAGTACGAGTTAGTTTTTATAAAGGAAAATTTCACTAAAAGTTTATTTTAAAACCACCAAAAAGTTCCCAGGTAACTTTTACCCGCTCTGCACTGGTGTGAATGTGTTTCCACAGGGTATGACCAGATATGGTGATTTTACCCGCTCTGCACTGGTGAGAATGTGTTTCCACAGTGTATGACCAGTTATGGTGATTTACTCGCTTTGCACTGGAGTGAATCTGTTTCCACAGTGTATGACCAGATTATTAGGTCTTTGGGACCCACTCTCGTACACATATAGGCTTTAGGCCGTGTACCGGGGTGCTTAGCCCTTTGGGGGCAGCTCTGCGTGCGTATGACCAGACACAGATTATAGATTACAAATTATCAATTATTCAGGGTACTTTTTTTGTGTGGTATTATATATTTTAGAATAATCAGTATACATATTTCATATTAGATTTACGATTTCAGATTTCAGATCATAGATCATGCAGTATCAGACTTTTAATTCCAGATTACAGTAAATCAGATTACATTTTATTTGAGATCTACAGTTATACTAGCATTTCTCAGTATCTTTATTCTTGTAATTATTTTACTTATATCAAGTATAAGGAATTCTTAATCTTTATCGCTTACAAGTATTATAAAACAGTTTAGAATTTCAGTAAATATAGATAAACTTGAAAAAGTATAATTATTTGCAACTCTCCACTCACTGAGCTATCAGCTCACAGATTTTCTATGCTTTCTACTCAGGTAGTAGTTGAGTTTGAGCAGCAGTTTGAAGAGCCTATTGATTGTTGAGTCAGAGCCACAAGAGTATTAGTTTGTATGATTCAGCTCCTTTGAACATATCATCATTTACTTTTAGGATATATGTTCTAGGTCTTTTGATGATTTATTTTAGTATTATTTGTGGCATGTTGAAGTTAGATGGGCTTGCCGCCTTTTGGGATGTAAATGTTATAAATTCAGGCTGTTTTGTAAATGATAGTAGAATTGGTCGAGTTGGCTATATTTTATTTTCGATTGGTTCATATTTGGGTCAGGTAGACCCCAATTGATTTTGTATATACTTTGTGTTTGAGAAATTATTGTTTTTCAGGTTTGGTTTAGCTCACTTTACAAAGGGAACTTTGCCAAAAATTTTATAAGATCCCTTTAGTCAAAGAAAAGTCATAAGTTCTAGAAAAGTTTAAGTAGCCTTAATGGTGGGTCCGGCGTCTAGCTGGCATCCATCATTGGCGCACGACACGTTTTGGGTCCACTAGGGTGATTTAGGACGGGTCGTGTCAAAGAAAGTCTTGTCCAGTACCTTTGTATTTCTGAAATTCCTAGGCTTCCATGGACAGAAAGGCATCAAACTCTTCTAAGCCACATCGTATTATGTTCATTAGTTGTCGTTACAAAATTCTGATCCCGGGATAAAAGTCATGGATCTGGCCAAGTTTGATGCTTCCATCATCATTAGTCCTGAAAGGGCGAATCAAGCTTCAGTTGACAAGCTCGTTGAGGTAGCCTTCTGCTACATCTTCTGCAGTCCTTCCCTCTTTTTTCTTTATAAAACCTTCTACTATCAACTGTCGGATTAGCGTATTGTGCTCAATCAAATGATCCTCGGGATAATTGCTCAAGTACAGAAAACAAGGTTTGAGATAGCATAGCATAGAGTTGAAACTGAGCGACAAAATGAGTCTTATACTCTCAAGCTTATTGTTGTGTTCTAATTCAGACCCAAGGTTGCAATCAAGTAACTTCCATTCATCAACATTCGTCTTGTTCTTTGTAGCCAGTATCCCACTAATTGCAAGCGGCAGCCCCCCACATCTTTTAAAGATGCTCTTGCAAATTTCAGTCAAGTGTGAAGGGCACGAGTTCTCTTGAAATGTCTTTAGGCAAAACAGAATACAAGAATCTTCTTCAGACAAAGGATTCAACTCGTAAATACGGCCATCAATTTCTATGCTTGAAAAGGAAGCTACACTTAGGATCCATGTCATGAGAATGACACGACTACCATTATCCCCATTAGGTAATGCATATTTAATAGCCTGCCATGCTTGAATTCTCCAAACATCGTAAAAAACAAGCAAGTACTTCCTTTGTTGCAGGAATTCATTTACCATTGCTTTTAGCTGGTGACTGCCCATGGTACCTTCAGGAAGCAGCTGCCTAATTTCATCAAACAGTTGTTGAATCATGTCTCTTAAGAGCTCCTCAACCTTGAACGACCGAGAGACCGTTGTGGTTGTCGAAATGTTTATTGACTAATGCATTGTCATACACTCTTTTAACCAAAGTGGTTTTCCTCGAACCTCCCATACCAACCACTGAAACCACTTTAAATTTAGGAACCCCCTCCAGCACCCACAGAATTAGCTTCTGTTTGGCATTTTCAATCCCCACAAGCTCGCATTCGTCTACTAGAAGTGCATCGCCTTGACAAGCAATTCCTATGTTGCAGGTGGAAAACGAACTTGACCCTTCATCCGGAACATTAAGCTTATAAGTAGCCACATGAGCCGAGTGCAGACGGCCACCTGCACTGAATTTTGAGAAATTTTTGGAAGAGTAAAAGATTCGCCTGCACTAAAATGTGGAGCACCAGAGATGAAATAAAGGAAAAACGGAGAGAAGAAGAAGAAAATTACATAACTTTTTCTTGATATTTTTTTCTGCTCACCAAAAGAAGAACAACAACAATAACTTAGTAAGCAAAATAGAAGAAGAAACAGTGTGTGTGTGTGTGTGTGTGTGTGTGTGGGTGGGTGGGAGTGGGTTTTCTCTGCGCCTCTGCGTGTAAGTATATGTGTATATATATATCTTATTGAATGAAGGTGAAAGAGATAAAAATGATATTGTAAATTCAAATTTTCATTTATGGTCCTTGAATTTTGAAAAATTAAAAAGTAAGGTATTTGCATGATTAAATCTCCAAATAAGAATTTATTATTTTTCTTTAGAGTGGATCAAAATTGAATAATATAGAAAGTATTTTTAGAGTTTTTGCTCTTGATTTTTTAAATTTACCATGAATTTGGCTTTATTTTAGGCTTCCTCCCCCGCAAGTGGTAGAGGCAAATCTAGTGTACTAGAACTTCTATCTTTAACATGTTGAAGTTATACTAATATTTTATTTTTACATTTAAATCTCGCTCGCACTGAACTAAAATCCTGGCTCCGTCCTGTAACGATATCTCTGATGTCCCTCGGCAATATTTTTTATTCTAGATATAATACTTTGGATTTCAGAAGTTTCATGACAGAAATTTATATTTCTAATATAGAAAAACAATTTCTCAAAGAAACCGCAGAATCGACTCTGGTGGTGAGCTCTGACTTGCTTAACCCACACTTTGAGATCTGGATTGCTCTCTTCTGCAGCATCAGATACTCTTGAGGAAAGCTACTCAACACCCTCCTTAATTCCCTTCAATAGATTCACATTTTGTTCCAATAAGGTTGTAAGCTTGTCGAGAACAAATATAACTGCACACTCTGCCATTTGTCCTTTCTCCTCAAGGTTGCCCCCACATTTAATGCAAAGGTAAAAGAGAAGTGCACAACAAACAAGTGGAATTCAACTGTGTAAAAAGACTTAAAGTCATTTGAGTGTGGTTTGATAGTTGAAATTCAAATTATTCTTTGGATGAATTATACAAAGTGTTGAAACACTTGAGTAAAAGAAATCAAGAATATACTCGAGATTAAGAATATATAAGTACACGATCCCATCTACGGTACCATTTGACCACAGTTCCATACCATACCATTCGTGGTTGTTGAGATTGAAAATAATATTACTCATTACAATTTCGTTTGAATGTTAAAAATACAAGAAAAATTCTCATTTGTTACTCCTTTGTTCTTGGTTAAACTTGTGGGCTCAAATTCTTGCCACAAAGAACACTGCAATGCAACCAAGGGAACGGCAATCAGATTTGTTCACCAACCAACCCATCGGAGATGATCAAGACTTTTGAACACTCAGTCCAATCTCACTTTTTGAGAAAAGAATGAAAGACAGCTCCTCACTTTTCTTCACTCTCTATTCTGACCTAGAATATAAGAAAACCTAGAATATATATATAATCCTAGAAAGATCTCATCTATCTATTTCATCTAACGGTCCACACTCAATAAACCATATTGTCCAATGGACATGTGCCAAGTGGATTTAGTGACCTACATATTCTCACAAACTTCACCTTAGATAAAAAAATCCACTACCAAGTTCCCTGGCTACAAGTGTTATCCTTTTGTAGTCTTATTTCATCATCATCGCCCACTCCAGCCTGGAACCTGCTTCACCAATCTTCCACTGCAGCAAGTACATGTCACATAAGTTAACCCGTATTAATATTCAACATTGATATGCACTTATTAAACTTACCAGCAGCAAGTACTTTGGTTCCAACATCTGCAGGGTTATCATCAATTGCAATTTTAAGCAATTTAAATTCACCAGAAGCTAACTTCTCCATAATGAAATGGTATTTCACCTCTATATGCTTAGATCTTTCATGATACACAAAATTTTTACATAGTATTAAAACACTTTGACTATCAGTAAAGATCATGACATTTTCATTCAAAATGTTCAATTCACATAAAAGGCCTTTCAACTACATGCATTCTTTAAAGGCTTCAGTTAGTGCAACATATTCAGCTTCAGTGCTAGAGAGTGTAACTAAAGGTTACAACTGTGATTTCCAAGTGATACAATTATCACCTAACGTGAAGAAGTAAAAAGTGATAGATTTCCTCTGATCTTTATCCCCTGCAAAGTTTGAATCTACATAACCCTTAAGCTCAAGCTTATCACTCCTCCTTTCGAACACTAACCCCCTTTTAACTGTCCCAACTAGGTATCTCAACAACCATTTAAGAGCAATCCAATGATGTTTACCTAGGTTAGACATAAACCTACTCAAGTAACTAATTGCATAAGCTAGGTCAGGTCTAGTGGTAATCATAGAATACATTACAGAACCAATGGCATTAGCATAGGGGACATTACTCATTTCCTGTTTTTCTTCTTCACTTTTAGGACATTGAGCAGATGATAAAATCATGTGTGCAGCTAATGGTACATTGACAGACTTAGCAAATTTCACCAAATTTGGTTATTACCTTTTCTAAATAAGACTCTTGATTAATAGTTAACCTATTTTCAGCCATATTCTTTTTAATAACCATACCAAGAATTTTTCTTGCACATTCTAAGTCTTTCATGTCAAATTCAGATTTCAAAAGGTTTTTTATTTTTATGATATTAGTTTTACTACTACTAGTAAGCAACATGTCATCAACATATAACAATAAATAAACCACACAGCCTATCTTAGTGTTATTATAATATAAGTATGCATCAAATTCACTCCTTTTGAAACTAATTTTAAGCACATAAGCATCAAAACGTTTATACCATTGCCTAGGACTCTGCTTAAGACCATATAAGGACTTGTTAAGCAAGCACACAAGCTCAAACTTTCCTTTCACCTCAAAACCTTGAGGTTGAGATATGTAAATAACCTCATCTAACTCACCATGAAGAAAAGCA
The DNA here is from genome assembly GCA_030279155.1 of Forsythia viridissima. Lineage (NCBI taxonomy): Eukaryota > Viridiplantae > Streptophyta > Magnoliopsida > Lamiales > Oleaceae > Forsythia > Forsythia viridissima. The sequence goes on along the minus strand of CM059045.1, from coordinate 10,890,553 downwards.
GTCTTAACATCTAGTTGTTTTAATTCCCAATTGAATTGGATAACTAAGGCCAATACTAACCTGATAGTCTTATACTTAATCACCGGGGAAAATACCTCATTATAATCAATCTCCTCTCTTTGAGTAAATCACTTAGCTACCAACCTAGCTTTGTATCTTAAAGGGTCTTTAGGTTCTACTCATTCCTTCAACTTGTAGATCCATTTACAATGGACTACCTTTTGATTCTTTGGTCTCTCAACCAACTTCCAAGTATTATTCTTGTCTAAGGAATTGATCTCCTCTCTCATAGTCTTCTTCCAATTTTTAGAATTTTTACAGTTAACAGCTTCTTCATAAGAGAAAGGTTCAACTGACTCCAAGGCTTCACCTGAAACTAGGACAAACTCCATCAAATTTGAAGAAGTGTACTTCAAATTTGGTCTTACTTGTCTTGTCTCCCTATCTCTCACTAATTGATAATCTCTCAAATTAGTATCTTCAAGTTGTTCTTGGTTAGGGATCACAGTTTCAGAAATTTTTAGTTTAGGTTGTTCTAAGACTTCTTCTTGTTCAGTCTCAACTTGAGGATCAATTTGTTCAGGTTTTCTAATCTCTTGATTAACATCTAATCTCTTCACCTCAGTTTGAATCTTCTTCCCAGTAGAAGATTCTCCTTCCTCACTTTGTTTAACCCAATTGTCAGGAGTTTTTAGGCAAGGCATATCAAGTTTATTAAACTTCACATCTCTACTGTTAATTATCTTAATAGCCTTAACACCTAAAACCCACAATCTATACCCCTTGACATCCTTTGGGTATCCTAACATAACACACTTAGTAGCCCTATGGTCTAACTTACCCTCAACCTGATGTGCATAAGTAGCACACCCAAACACTCTAATGTATGACAAATCTGGAGATTTTTCAGACTACAACTCTTGGAAAGTTTTGAAGTTAACAGAACTAGAAGAAGACCTATTTATCAAATAAACCACAGTACATAAGGCTTCAGCCCAAAAACTTTTGGCCAACTTTGAACTAATCAACATACATTTGACTTTATTCATTAAAGTCCGATTCATCCTCTCAGCCACCCCATTTTGTTGGAGGGTATTTCTCACAATCCTATGCTTCGTGATACCTCTCTCTTTACAAAACTCATCAAATCCAAAGTTACAAAACTCTAAACCATTGTCTATCCTAAGAGTTTTTACACCTTTTCCCACTTGATTTTTAACTAAGGTATGCCAGGACTTAAACTTGCTAAAAGTTTCAGATTTTGACTGATGTGGAAAAACTCAAACCTTTCTAGAGTAGTCATCAACAATGGATAGGAAAAACATGTTCCCACCATGAGCAGTGTGTTTTTCTAGACCACACAAATTTGCATGAATGTAATCTAATGGTCTCTTAGTGCTGTGTTGACCTATCTCAAAGTTGATTCTGTGTGACTTTCTTAGAACACACGTCTCACCAAAGCTCAAAGGTGCAACAGTGTCTTTACCTAGTAAATTCTAGTTACTAAAATATTTTAGCCCCTTATTCCCAATGTGTCCCATCTTCATATGCCATAGATCTGATCTATTAGTATTGATAGAAACCAATCCTGAATCTTTAGCATGTAAAGTTTCACCTTGAAGGTAATACAACCCATTCCTCTTGGGACCTTTCATAACTACTAGAGAACCTTGAAGAATCTTTAAAGTACCAAAATCAGATTTGAACATACAGCCCTCATCTTCAAGAATACCTAAGGAAACTAGATTTCTCTTAAGGTTTGGGACATACCTAACACCAAGAAGGGGTCGGACAATGTCATCATGCATCTTAATAGCAATGTCACCTATTCCTTCAACTGTTTGAGAATTGTTGTCCCCCATGTATATTTTCCTAGGTTCAATTTCTCTATAGTTATAAAACCAAGACTTCACGGGACACAAATGAAAGGTAGCACCTGAGTCTAATACCCACTCATGGTTAACCTCACCATCAGACACGATCATAACATGTAAACCATCTAGGGCATCCCCAACAGTAGCAACATTTTGATCTTTATTCTACTGTTGCTTAGTTTTTCTCTTAAGCTCATAGCAATCTTTCTTAAAATGTCCTAACTTCCCACAATGGTAACATTTCTTATTGCCTTTATCCCTAGACTTAGACCTACCCTTAGATTTACCTCTATCCTTCTTACCCTAGTAATTGTTCTCTCCTCTCATTTCATTTCTCCCTCTAATAAACAAACTCTCATTCCTAGCGTTTTCCCTAGAATCCTTTTTGACTTCTAAGTCCTTTGATCTCAAAGCATTTATTACAATTGTTTGAGTCAAAACATCTCTAGCATACTTAATCGTATTCCTAACATCTCTATAAGAATTAGGAAGAAAATTCAAAAGTATAACAGCTAGATCCTCATCATCAAATTTCTTATCATTGTGGGCCAAGCTTTTGACAATTTTGTTAAAATCACTCAGATTGGATTCAAGATCCTTCCCCGAGTCCATTTTAAAACTAAAAAGTTTTTCTAGCAGATAAATCCTATTTGACAAAGTTTTTGTCAAAAATAACTTATCAAGAACTTCCCAGAATTCTCTAGCAGTCTTAGCATCATCAACTTGTCTAACAATATTATCAGATAAGTACAATATTATAGAACTGTATGCAATTTCATTCATCTCCTCAATTTAATCAGGTTTAGCTTTTAATGCATCAGAAAAAATTTCTGGATCATCAAGGGCTTTAGAAACCCTTTGTTGAACCAGAATAGCTCTTATTTTTTATTTCCAAATTAAATAATCACCATTTCCATCGAATTGTGATAATTCAACCCTCGAACTCATGGATGGAAAATCATCCATGAATGAGAATTTTTGAAAAAATTTTATAAAAAACTTACTCACACAGATGCAAACACAAAACACAACTTTTTTTTTTCAAATTACTAACTAAAATGACATGCAAACACAGTTTATCAACACACAAGATAATAAAGCCACAAATTATACTAAGGAGTTGTAGGCTCTAGCCACCTAGTTTGTTTTTACCTCAATTAAAATTGACAAAATATAAAATTAACTAAAAGGGTTCAAGAAAATGCAAACTCAGCGGACAAATCTGTTGTCCGTATTTATAGGAAAGATGAAACGAATTTCCACGCGTTCCAAGGCCACAGTTGTTCCGCCAACAAAGTAACTCCAGCAGAGGGTCTGCTTCAAACGAATCTGCTGGGAAACGCAGGATACACGTTCACGCGCCGCTTGATGTCTCTGTATACGTCGCTGCATGAGCCCACGCGCAACCACCAAACTACCAAGTTGTGCGCCTCAGAAAGAGGAGTATTTTGCCGCAAACCACGCTCGGAAATGAAACCTCACGCGCCCACACGAGCCGGAAGAAGCTGCTGCCAGCCGAATTTTTACGCGCCTCACACGCCACCGCCGAAGGCCGCACGCACCGATGGGCTTTGTTCACCTCGTCGCCGTGAACCTAGATATGGTCTCAGATTTCCCAGACGATGAATGGTTTGGCCGGAATCTTGGTTTGAACTCTCGGGTACTTTGAATCTTTTTAGATCCGGTTCCAATTTTTGACTCACCAACTTTTCTTGATTTTTTCACACTCCTAGATCAATATTCTAGGCTCTGATACTATTTGTTGAGATTGAAAATAATAACAATCATTACAATCTCGTTTGAATGTTAAAAATACAAAAAAAATTGTCATTTGTTGCTCCTTTGTTCTTGGTTAAACTTGTGGGCTCAGATTCTTGCCACAAAGAACATTGCAATGCAACTAAGAGAACGGCAATCAAATTTGTTCACCAACCAACCTACCAAAGATGACCAATACTTTTAAACACTCAGTCCAATCTCACTTTTTGAGAAAAAAATAAAAGACTGCTCCTCACTTTTCTTCATTCTCTATTCTGACCTAGAAAATAAAAAAACCTAAAATATATATATAGTCCTAGAAATATCTCATTCATCTATTTTATCTAATGGTCCACAATCAATAAATCATATTGTTCAATAGATATGTACTAAGTAAATTTAGTGACCCAAATATTCTCACAGTGGTATTATATTCAATTTATCCATTTCCTTATACAAGAATGAGCTGGACATGACTCAAGACATTGAAGGCTGTCATAGAACAAGACGAGAGGTTGACAATTGAACACAAAGGGGGCCCCCAGGGCTATACTAAGCCGGTGGCAGCTGGGGCAGTTGACAGGGATAATTGTACCTACTTAAACCCAAATACTAACAAAAAAGGTAGATTTTCGAGATCCTAGATAAGGTGATGCAATCATCAAACCCCACCATGACGTCCGATGTCTCCGTTCAAATAAAGAGGGATTAAAAATTAGTATTAAACCATATACAATATTTATGATCATGTATCTTACACGTTTGTAAGATATAAGAGGCATAATAAGAGAAAACACCTTGCAGCATATGAAATCCAACATTCTTGTTTCCAGGCAATGGATTGATGCGGTAAATTGAGCAAAAATATTGTTCAAACATCTTGTGGACTTGTAAACAAGTTCCTGTTTGCCTACCCCTTTCCTGTCAAAATCAATATCCAGCCACCACTTGAAACCTGCCTCGTATCAATTTTCTTGAAATTGCTAGGAAAGTAAAGGTCCTATATCATGTGAATTCTTGCATTTGACACAACTCGTAAATTTGAGTCCAATTTCAAAGGGTCCAAAAGATCAAAAGAAAAAGGGAAATTGAAAAGTGATAACTGGTACTTAAATATAATAAGCATGTTGAATAATAATTAAAGAAATGGCTTCACCTGCAAGTCACCTTGCAAAAGTCCACTGCCAGAGACCAACTCGAGCATTATCATCGCACATCTAAGGCGTATTCAACATCAGCTCCTTCTTTGCAAAATTTATTTTGACAAAAACTATTTCAGGACACACAGCCAACAAGAAGGTGGCTAATGGCTATCTCTCAAAATCTTAATCCAACCAGAGATTTTGTTTATGTTGAGTAAAAATGAGCAAGGACAGAGCCAAGATCTTTTGTAGGGAGGACTATTACTTAAAAAAATAAAATTACACGATAGTGGCGATATACGGTCTCAGGATATGAGAAGAGGATTCGTGACGGTATATACGGTGGCGATAGTATGATGTAGCACAGAAAATTAAAAGATGCGATTTAAAGAAAAAAACTGCCTCGTGGGCGAAGATCCACAAGTTCTACTCCTATTCATGTTTGGTTGTGTTTAAAAGTTAAATTTATTCATAAATTACTTATTTTGTTAAACATAATTTTTAAAGTTATTCTTTTAAAACTAATAATTTATGTAGTTTCTCTTTGGGTTGTTTGTTAAGTTGTGGAACCTAATTATTACATTTTGCAGAGCAGTACGCAGATCAACCTTGTAAACGATAGGGATTTCACTTGCAATTTTAGTTGCCTTAATTTTTTCTTATAAATAGAAACCGCCATTAGGGTTTCATGATGATCAAGCAAAGGGAGAGAGAGAAATTGAGGGTATTGATTTCTCTTTTAAACGACTATTTCATTATAGTGAATTACAGCAGCAGCAGCAGGGAGAGGATGTAGTCTCACATTAAGACGAACTTCTATAAAACTTGCATATTCGTGTGTGCCTATTTTCTTTTGCGATATTTTGCTCTCGGTAATATAGAATTAGGGTATCTAATTCTCAACATGATCAAAGTTAAAACTAACTCAAACCATTGGAAGTAATAAGCTTTTTGGCTGAACAGCAGAGATGGTAATAAGAGCTTGACTGCTTGTGCAAAGCTTAAAGCACATTGGTGACATATTTGGTAGAGAGAATTGAATAGTACTTGATAGTATTAAAAAAAAGCATCATACATTGTCCATTCTTATCTATTACTACGTGTCAAACATGCACTAAAGGTGCAGAATATGAATTACAGTGAATTCCGTCGTCCTTGAGTTCTAATGACAGTTCTAGGCTGTCGAGAATTCTCTTCTGCGGGATTTTGGTCTAATGGATATATTTCCCAACCTCCATCCCGCCAAAATGTGTAATATACTTCAGGTATATGGGCAACCTTGCAGTAATCTTCACCTAGTCTGTTTGGATCCATTGTCGTAATAAATTCATCTGGCATGTCGAAAAATTCAACAACTTTCAGTTCAATAAGGTGTTCAATTCCTCGAGGAATCCTCTGTAGCAAGTTACATCTCTGGATAACTAGTTTTTCAAGATGAGGCATTGCATCCTCCTCAACTATTACCCTCCTTAGAGGTTCTAGTTTGTCAAAATTTAACAGCTTAAGTCTCTGAAACTTTCCAGACTTGAAACAGAGTTCTTCTCCAGTAAAACCCACAAGAAATTCAAGATGGACAAGATTTGGCAAATCTTGGAGATACTGAAGTGGATCGTCGCTTAACTTACTCCACCTAAAGTACACTTTTATGAGGTTGTGAAGAGATTGAATCCAAACTGGAAACTTTTCTACGCGTCCTGTCAAATATAACCTCTGAAGAAAGGGGGGAGGAGAAGACAGATATTGAAGATCGAGTACCATGTCTTCTTCTGTTGATTTTAAGTTCAGTGAACGAAGATTATGGAGCTTTTTGATGGATGAGCATATAGCCATTCCATCTTCCGTTCTCAATTTAGTTACACACAGTCTCCTTAGTTCTGTCATCATTGATATCTCTTTAATTGCGTCACTCCCACAGCTAGCCTCCATGTAGCCAAGTTTCCGCAAGGATATCAATCCTCCTATCCCTTTTAATGCCTTAAAACCATATGAACAATCATAAGGCAGATATGAGTATACTACATGACGATATAATAAAAGATGGCTCAGACAATGGAGCTCTAGAATCTCAACTGGCAACTCGGTTATATAAGTCTGCTTAAGGTCCAATGTCTCTAGCTTTTTGAGATTCTTAATAGATCCTGGAAGAACTTTCACTTTCGTATTTCTCAAGCTCAGGTGCCTTAAATGATACAATGTGAAAGTTGCCTTTGGAACCGTCAGCAGAGGAACATCTTTTAAAGATAAAACCTTTAGCATCCTAAAGCTGCTCAGCAACTGAAGAATGTTCAGCATGGATTGGGGATCTGTGACACCAAAGGTAAGCAAAGAACGGACTTGAGTGCCATACCTTTCTTTTTTTACGTGTTCCAAGGTGTTGTGTATTGATAACCGCCGAACCCTTCCAGGCCACATTGTCTTCTGTTCATTGGCAGTTGTAACAAAATTCTGTTCTCTTGCCTTCAAAAGAATGACCTCCCTATACAAGTCGTGGATGTGGCCATATTTCAAACTTCCATCATCATTGGTCTTCACCATAAAAATCAAGCTTCTGTTGATGAGCTCATTAAGATATCCTTCTGCAACTTCTTCCACTGTCCTGCCCTCTTTTTGCTTCACGAAACCTTCCATTATCCATAATCGAATCAGGATATTGTGCTCAATCAAGTGATCCTCTGGATAAACGCTTAAATACAGGAAACATGGTTTTAGATAGTATGGCAGATCATTGAAACTGAGCAGCAAAATGTTTTTCATGCTCTCAAGTTTATCGTTGCCTTCTAATTCCGGGCCAAGGCTCTGATTGAGCATTTCCCATTCACTGACTCTCAACGTGTTCTTTGTAGCCAAAAGCCCACCTACGGCCACGATTGCTAGTGGTAAACCACCGCAATTTCTTAGGATATTTGAACAAATGTCAATCAAATGTTGAGGACATGAGTTCCCCTGAAATGCCTTTTGGCAAAACAAAGTCCAGGACTCCTCTTCGGACAATGGCTTCAATTCATACATGTATCCATCAGTTTCAAAGCAAGATGCGGACGCAACATTAATGAGCCGTGTTGTGAGGATAATACGGCTTCCATGGTTTTCATTGGGCAATGCATATTTGATGGCTTCCCATGCTGGAATGCTCCACACATCGTCAAACACAAGCACGTACCTTCTTCTCCGTAGGAATTCTCTGATTATTTCTTTTAGCCTATTACTGTTCAAGGAACCAATTCGTTCGGGTAACGGTTGCTTGATTTCATCAAAAAGTTGCTGAATCATGTCTTTTAGAAGATCCTCAATCTTAAACTGAGAGACAGTTAACCAGGCATGGTTCTGGAAGTGTTTCTTCACCACAGCATCATCAAACACTCTCTTAACCAGAGTGGTTTTCCCCAAACCTCCCATCCCAACTACAGAAATCACTTTAAGTCCCGGATCCTCCTCCATAAGCAACCGAATCAGGTTCTGTTTGGGGTTTTCGATGCCCACAAGTTCACCTTCTTCTAGTAGAAGCGCATCTCCACGACGATCAGTCACTGAAAAGTCTAAAAAACCTGAACTTGAGCCTTGCTCTTGAATACTCAACTTGTAACGATATCTCTGATGTCCTTGTGCAATATTCCTCACTCTGGATATTATGCTTCGTATTTCAGCGGAAACTTTACGAGTGAACTTCAACTTTTTGATAGAAAAATATAATTCATCAAGAAAACCATGGATTCCATGCCTACTATGATCATGTTTAGAGTGGAGCAAGAACTCGTCGATTACATCTTCCGTGTCATAAGCAATTTCTCGCACCTGCTTAACCCAGACTTTTAGCTCTGGATCACTCTCTTCAAAGCCATCAGCAACTCTAAGGAAAGCTATCATCCTCTCAAGTTCATCCCTGACGTATTCGAAATCCTGCCTGACGCCTTTGAACAATTGTACCTTTTCATTCAATAAGATTGTAAGCTTTTCAATCAGAAAATAAACTGCAAACTCAGCCATTCCTTAATTTTTCAGAAATATTCCCCAGAACCTCTTTTCAGTTTTATGCAAGGGTAGGCTACAAAAATTCATTATTATGAAGCTGCAATTACTTATGGTATTCCTCACTGGAAACTGATCGAACAGAAATTTTTTCAAGTCTAAATGTCGGACCCAGTGATCATTCAGACCATAAATGTCATATTCTGAGGATAAAAATATTAGTGTCCAGGTCATGGAAAAACAGTGATGCTTCTTTTCTATATTTTAATGACTACTGTCAGAAAAATCACTACATTGGTCTCCCTCCCACCATTTTCCAACCTACCACAGTTGGCATGACTTGGACCACATTTGGCTAAGCTTAAAATGTTATTTATAAGTAGCCCCACGAGCATGGCGCAGTGGTAAAACAGTAGGGTTCTCTACGGAGCATCGAAAGTTCGAATTCACGCGGAAGCTGGAAGACAACATTTAAAAAGAAAAAAAAATGTTGGAAGACAAAAATCTAGAGAGATGAAAACCGTCGAATGTCCGGCCCAAATGTGTATAACCTGTGACCGCATCCGAATTTACCTGGATGGCGAACCAGGGAGGATGGCCACCACTCCTCATATTAGTCAGGCGAAACTTGGATACCTGAGTCAATAAAAAAATGTTATTTATAAGTAGGTTTAACTTGTAAATAAATTAATTTTAAAACAGATAAAAAATTTACTTATTTTTAAAATTATCTAAACATTCTGCCTGTGGATGTGCTCGTCTCTGTGGGGGAATTTTGGTTGTTGGAGGAGGAATACTTTCATTCTTTCGGGTAGCGGGTAGCGGGTGGTGGTTGCATGGTCCGCCGATGGTGGTGGCTGCACGAAGGGGTCGCAGGAAGGTGGTGGTTCCATTTTTCCTTTTCCTTTAATTTTTCTTTTTCATCTCATCTTTTGATTTGCATTTTTATTTAGGGTAATTATGGGCTTGTTCGGTGCATATTGTTTTCCAAAAAATGGGTTTTTTTTAGTATTCAAACTTTGTTAGTGTTAAAAGCAAGATTCTAAAATGCGTACTGCGTGACGATGCGGCGATGTGAAGTATCAAGAATTATAGGCTTAAGTGCGCCTATGCAATGCCTAGGCGTCAAAATGAGTTTTTGAATTTTAATTTTTTTTTAATGCTCAAATTTAAAATTTTAACAACATAGCTTAGAATATACTGATTTAGATTACAAAATTACATGCATAGTTTTCAAAAAACAAATAAAAAATATACGAGTTTTCAAAATTAGGTGCACGCTGTACAATGAAGAAAATTAGATTTATATTAAGGCATATATCATGGTTGAACATATCACATTTAACGTGGTTCAAAATTAAAATTGTATGACTAATTTTAATATCATAGCCTACAATTAGATTACAAAATAACAACTCAGCATAATAGTTTTCCAAAGTTAGTAAATTACAACTACCACAAACATAAACACAAATTACCAATAATTTTCTACAATTTGATTACATACCAACATAGCTTAACTTTTGTCTAACTCTTTATCGAATTCTAAGTCAAGCTATTCTTCTTCATCTAACTTATCTTCCGTGCCATCCGATACAAAATCATTTTCGTCAGGCTCTGTTATTTCATCTTGAGCATTTCTAGCACCTCTTCTAGGTTTAAAAAATGTTTATTTTGGCCCAATCTGAAAATAAATTTAAAAAGAGACTTGCTTGATCTAATGCGTGTTATGCGCAATTATTCCCGCTTATTCTCGTCTATTTGTGCCTATGCAGTCAACAAAAAGAGTTGACCGCATTTTTACGCACATACCCTCAATGCGACGCGTTTTGCAAACGCATCGAGCTTAGGCGTGCTTATGCAGAGCCTAGGCGAGCTTTTTGGAACACTCGTAAAAAATTTGAATAGTAAAAAAATTAGGCAAAAAATAAGTGTTTTTTAAAAAAAAAAAATAGAACCGAACAAGATTCCCACTTTTTCTTGCACAATATTTTAATTCCACTTTAACATCTTTAATTTTTGCTCATTGAAGCATTTATATCTCCAACTTTTTTTCGTCGCATTCTTATCTTCAACCTTCTAATATATATCGGTTCTAATAAATATTTCCATCCAAAAAGTCTATTGCGAGGGCATAAAACAACTTATTAACCCATCATATTTAAAATAAATAAATAAATACATAATCACGGAAAAAAAAAATTCCTCATTTCAAAATATTCAAATTGAATATTTTGACAGAAACTATCATCAACGACAAGACGTGCAATTAATGGGAGGTTGAAATAAGAAAATGTTAGAGACAAGTGATACAACGAGTAAAGGTTGTGGACCTTAAATACAATTAAAATAAGTAGTGCAACAAATAAAATTGTAGTATCAATATAACATCCATTTTATTTATTTCTTTATTAAAATCAATCATGCTTACCATTAAAGAGTAAATTTAATAAATAGTCATCAAACTAATTAGAGGTTACTATTTGCTCACTCAACTTGAAAATATTTTCAATTGTTCACCCAACCTTCCAAATAGTTTTATCATCCATTACTTATTGGAAAAATATTAAACAGTGGACATAAATTACCACATGGCAAAGAAAAAGTTGATGTGACATAATTAAATTGTTAAAATCTTACACGTAATAAAACCGTAATAGCTATGCCTTTAGATTGCTTTAAAAAAACGTTTTTCCAACTTTGAAAAAACGTCTTTTAAAGCAAGCTAAATACGTGTTTGGCTATTGTAATTTAGTTACATGGACGATTTTAACAATTTAATTATGCCACATCAATTTTTCGTTCACCATGTTGCAATTTCCATCCGTTCAGCCTAACGTTTTCCCAGTGAGTGGTGAATGGTAAACTATTTGGGAAGTTGAGTGAGCAGTCGAAAACCTTTTCAAGTTGAGTGAGCAAATAATAACTCTAAATTAGTTCGATGGCCATTTATTAAATTTACCCTACCATTAAATGTCTAATGTATCCTTAGAGGTGGGGTGGGGTGGGGTGGGGTGGGGTGGGGTGGGGTGGGGCGGGGCGGGGCCGTCCCCAACTTTCTGAATTTTTTTTTAAAATTTTTTTTAATTTACTAACCAGTCAAACTCAAAGTCCAATTGTCCAAACCAAATAATCAATTAAGACCCAAAAAATGAATAATCTAAACAAAGAAGGCCCAAAAATACATTGATATTCATCTTCTTCCGCCACTAACTTCACGTCTTCTGGTCTGTGAACTTTAAATCACGAATCACGCACGACAGGCGGTAGCAAGAATCACGTCGTCTGAGTTCTTCTGTCGAATCGAAAGGTCAAGTTGCCATAAAAAAAATTAGATTTTCATAAAAATTAGCTCAGTAATTGTGGTTTTAGAAAGAAAGAAAAATCGGGGGCAGCCTGTGAGAGGGGTTCCCCCTACCCCCGGCCCACCCCTTTGCCATATCCTGGCTTCGTCTCTGTTTGGAGACCCCTCAACTTAAAATGTCTGGCTCTGTCACTGTGTATCCTTATTAAAGGCTTTTTTTCGTCTCCTTAGCGCATTTCCAATGCATTCTATGGATTGTTATCAAGGTTGCACAAATATTGGAAAACTTTCGATGTACGTGGCATTGATGTCTAATAAATAAGCATTCAAGTTGAAATTTAAGTCTCCAATGCATTTTATATTTTACTATCTAGGTAGATTTTATTTTATTAAAATAAATACTAGATTATATTTAAATATACATAGAAAATTTAAATATTGTAGAGTTAGCATGTTTAATGTCTGAAACTAGACGGAGTGTTACATATTGTCTATTTTTTTTTGTCACGTCAGCTTAACAGAGTGTCTGACGACTTGCGTTGGAAAAGAAATTTTTTAGACATTGTTTATTTTGCCTACGGGGCAGAAATTTTTTTTCAACTTATTAGAAATGCTCTTATTTCGTCAGAACAAAACTGAGGTTCCCGAGTTTCTCATCTAGCAGAGACTATTTTAAGTTGATCTTCATTGTTCATTAATGAAGTTCAACACATATATAGCTGAATGCCTCGCATCACACTACGAGGAATCTAAGAGTTAATATTCAAATGAATAAATTTATTCCTCTAACAATAGGTATTCACAATCTAAGTTCAAGTTTAGCTATCGTTTATATATGAAAATTCTTTTGAAGAAAAAAGAAATATGAACGGCAAGGTGAAGATATTATTTAAATAAATAAATATCTCTAATTGTTCAAACTTTTAGACGAAATAGTCGAACATCAAACCCCCCTTCTGGAACTATTTAACTCCCACAATCACACACAAAAAATGCACTCACTGTTAATGCCTGCAAGCAGTCAGAGGGCAGCACTGAATGCATCTTCAACACCTTGTCCGGCACCGACTGCTGTAACAACTGGTATGGCATTGGCTGCGACCCGGATATCAAACGGGTCGCTGACATTATCCTTCGGGGAGAGTCGAAGGATCCGGTTCTTGAAAAGGCCGGTCAGTCTGGTTACATGACCGGATTGCTTTCCCCTTCCCTCTGCCAACTAGACCGCCTTACCACCCTCGTTGTGGCCGACTGGAAAGCCATTTCTAGCAAAATTCTGACGTGTCTCACCACCCTCCCCAACCTTGCTGTGCTTGACTTCACAGGGAACACAATCTCCGACGAGATTCCGTTGGTGTTTCGCGCGGAATGTGTATCTTTCGCTAACAATTAAAGAATTCAGACGATGTGTATGGGACGCCAAACCTTTTGAGACAAAGTCCCAACAAGGGGTGTTTGATTTATGAAGACTACAATAATGACAAAGGATGAAAAAGCAAAACGAAATGCCTCCAAGGGGCACAAGCACACTAGAATTCACTGTAAAGAAATATTTAAGACTAAACGGAATGAAATTACATTTCTCTGTTTTTTGAGAGTTTTTCCTTTTTCTTCTTCAATCAATCTTCTTTCTTTTATACCTTGCCAAACGGTTTTATCACACGTTTTCCTTCAGTCTTGCATAAAAACTTCTCATCGCCCAGTTTCTTCCTCATCGCCCAGCGACCACCTCGTCGCCCAATAACTGCCCATTTCTTCCATAATGATTTCAACTGTTTGTAACTTCCCCATGATGATTTAACTTCTTGTAACTCCTTCATGAAGCAATCACCTCGTCGTCCAATAACTGTCCATTTCTCCCATGATGATCCCAACTGTTTGTAACTTCCCCATGATGATCCAACTTCTTGTAACTCCTTTATGATAATTCAAGTTTGTAACTCCTGACAACGTGGGAACAATGATAAGAAAATGAGAAAAACTACTTATGAACAGTTACTCTCATGCCGCGATTGACCATTCTAATCGCCCAACGCCCTGAGCGTTTTTGATCTGGGCGATGTCCATTTTGGGCCCTTCCTGGCTTGGACAATTTCTATTGGGCCTATATACAAATTTATTTGGGCATCCGTTGGGCCTGGCCGATATATTTTCTAAACCTATATGCTTGGGCATTTATTATGGGCCTACATGTACAATTTTTCTTAAGTCTCTTTTTAGGCCCTTGTTATTTCATATGTCAACAGTTACCCCCCAATATGGCTTAATTAATATAATTGCTTATTTAATTAGCCATATTCACTTGGTGGCGTTTCATCTTCCGAAAGTTTTTTGGCGCCTTAATTCCGAAATCCTAAGAGCACGATTTATATAAACCCCAAAAAAGGCGCCATTACCAATAACCACGTCCAGCCCTCATCACATCATTGTCCCTTTTCTCCCTCTATAAAAAGGACACTATTCATTCATCTTTTCTTTAACTCTCACTCATCTTTCCAAACTGATCGTTTCACTTGCAATCTTCTTGTCCATTTTCTGAAACCATGTCGACGTCCAGAGCTTCCTCCAACAACAGCATTACTTTCGAAGATTTCCAAGACCTCCTGACCAAACCCTACGTAAACCCATCGAATCTTCTACCCTCTAGGCCGGATATGAACGAGTTCTATTTGGGCCCGTCGTTCAGGGATGCAGACTCTATTGGGCGACTGGCCACAGCCCAATTTTTTTCTTGTACCCAAGGACCCCCTTTCTTGGACCCATTCTCATTGAAGCCAATCCGCGAGAAAAGCATTCGCACATGGCCCAAATCTGATACCACCTTCCGCCTCTGGCATGCGCGTATGATGAAGCATGCCCCTACGAAGGCGCTTTTTGATCGTGCTAGGATTTCTGATCTTTTGGAAATTGCCACACGTCTCCCGCTATATGACCCAGTTCTTTTCCCAATCGCCCTAAGCTTCTGGTCTTCTGAGTACAATACCTTCATTTTCCCCCTTGGCCCAATGTCGGTTACTCTAAGGGATGTTGGTGCTTTGGTCAATCTTCCTCCTCTGGGCGATACCATTTCTCCTGCTATATTGATATCCTCTCTCGCTCCGAAGTTTGATAAGAAGTTTACGGACTCCTATTCTGGTATGCAAGAGCTTTATGAAAACACGGGCAAAGATCCCACACATGCAGAGCGTGTGGCTTTCCTCCAAGTTTGGCTGTGTAGGTACATTCTTTGTGTTCCTAGTCTAAAACCTTCCATGGCCTATTTGCCTATCGCCCATGAGTTAGCTCTTGGTAGGTCTTTAAACCTCTGTTCTCTGTTTCTGGCTGCCTTCTATAGAGGTATGGCTTACCTTCAACATCAGCTTAGGACCAATGCTTCTCCTACTGGAAGTGGGCCTCTTTGGCTCGCTCAATTGTGGTTGAGAGCATACTTTCCACAACTTGGTGTTCCTTCAATTCTCCCCAGGTCCGTGAGTTGTTACGGGCTAATTATTAACCAATTAGCTCCCGTTGATATGTCTAACCGGGACGTCTTTACATTCTTTTATAATTTAAATTCAATTCCCTCTTTCTTTCCTTTCTCCATTCATCAAGTCCCAGCCTACGTCCAACCTCCTCTTAGTTTGAACGAGGTGAGTAATGTCTTGCCCGTTTGGGTCCAATATTTGACTGGGCGAGAATTGTTTCATGACATTCTCACGGACACCAATGCCAAGGCTGGGGTCGAGGTCTATGCTCCCCAGTTCTTTGCCCGACAGCTTGGTTTTGGCCAAACTTGGCCCCTTCCTCCTTGTTACTCAAAGAGTTTTCAAGAATGTTTCCATACCATCACCAAAGTGGAAGCCCAAGCTATAGATGAGCGTAATGCTTCCTTAATGAACGGGTTTTCTTTGGCTCCTTTTAATCCCACTTTGGCCGTTCACCCTCTTTTTGAACAGTTTTGGCCTTCGGTGAAACGTAGGCTCTTCACTACTAATGTCAACCAAGCATTCCACATACTTGAGGGGTCAGGGTCTTCGAGAACTTCCATTTCTCCTACTCCGATTCCTATCCCTGCTGTGCCCATATCCGTTAAACAACCTGTTCCTTCGTCTTCTCCTGCAAAGCCTTTGACAATGCGTACTAGACGTTCTACTGCACTCACCATTCAATCCAGTTCTCCTCCTGCCCAAACTGGAGTTGCGAGAGGTACATCCAGTCGAAAACGGCCTGCATCGGACCCGTCAGATCAGGCTGATGATGAAAGTGATGATGATGGTGGTACTCCTCCTCTGATCAGAAGAAAGGTAACCTGTAAATCCCTCATTTAAAGAACTCTTTAGCATGAACTCTTTAGCATGAATATTGACATTCTCTTTGTATTCTAAACCAGAGGGGAGTCACTTCTCCTTTGAAAGAATCCACATCGCCCGACCCTTCAACTCTTCGATCGTCCGAGCCGACCATAGAAGTGGATTTGCCTGAAAAGGGATTTGGAGACTCGGCTGCTTCAATCGCCCAGGCAGTTGAAGAATCTTCATCATTTCAGGGCGTTTCTCCTCCAGGTGTAGAACCGGATGGTAATATGTGCTTATAGTTGTTGTGCTTATAGTTGTAATCATTTTTCTAATTCTATCATTTTGACATGGCATTTGACATGGCTTTACTCTTGAAGCACTTATCATCATTCGTCCTTTTGCAGAAAGACCAATTGACTTGCCGTTTGTACCTGAACCAATACGTCCGGTTGTACCTGAGCCATCACGTTCGGATAGGGGTGACTCTTCACAGGCGGTAAAATCGCCCATTGGCACACTTCCCCCTTCTTCCTCTAAGACCACTGATGAGGTAATTTTTCTTTCGATTTCCCTTACCTTGCTTATTTCCAAAGAAACGCTAAGTAATTGTTTTACCTTTACAGGATGCTGATACCATCTTGCGCTCTATTCAGGACTTGTTTACATCATGGGAACAAGTGAAGGCTAGTCAGGCTGCTCGTTCGTCTTCGGCCAGTCGTCCTTCTTCTGCCTCTGGTGCTTTCTCCATGGAAAACATGAACATCCTAAAGCAGGCAGTACTTGAATATACTTCCTTCATGGACATGGATATCTCACATGCTAGTGCTGCCAACCATCGGGACAAATTTGAGCATTTAAGCCACCAAATGGCTCAAGCACTTGAGCTTCCTTCGCTCAAACTCCCCACAGATCTCAAGTTATCGTTGAAAGTCATTCATCAAGAGATAAGTGCATTGCTGGCCAAGAATGTGGAGCTCAAAGTCAAGAAGACTCAATATGTCGAAGCCATGACCGAAAAGGAATCCCTTCACCAGGAAATCGATCAAGCCAAAAACAATTTGAACGAGATTTCTTCCGAGGTCATGGTTGAAGACTCCTTGATGATGAGTTTGGCTGCTCAGATGAAAGAAATCCAAGAAAAGATGGACGACTGTAAGGCCAGGCTGGCAGCCAAGAAGTGCAATGCTTCACAGGAAGTTGAACGGGCTAAATCTTTACTTGAGCGTTATTCAAGTTTAGAAGTGGACGATGGGTTTATGGATGAACTATCCGCCGCTTCTGTTCAACAGCGCGATGAGTGGGAAAAACTTAGAGAGCAAATGCGCTCTATTTGGGGAAGGATGTAGTTAGGATTTTAAAGTTTTAAGGACAACTTTTGTTTTATCCAGTTTCCCTTTTGTAATGGCAGCCACTTATGGCAACCAAATTATCTGATGAAATGAAAGGCTCTATTCGTTTATAGAATTTCATCCCTTAATGTTTAAACCTCTAATCGTTCAAAATCCCAAACTGACGGAACGTATTTCTTTAAATATTTGCCATTAATAGACATCATGTGCCTCATACCATCCAAATTTTCTAAATGATATGCCCCATTTGGCAACACCTCTTTAACTCTGTATGGTCCTTCCCAATTTGGTGACCATTTCCCAAACTTTGGATCATTACTATCCAATGGGAGTATTGTTTTCCATACCAAATCTTTCGTGCTAAAACATTTGGCTATAACCCTTTTATTATAATATGAAGCCACTTGTCTTTTCTGAATTTGCAATCTATCCAAAACGCTCAACTTTAGTTCGTCCAATTCTAATAAATTCTGAACAAGTAGTTCAGTATGCTCATTTTCATCTATATTATTTTGCAAACGTACTCTGATCGATTGCACATTAATTTCCATAGGCAGCATTGCTTCTTGCCCATATGTCAACTGGAAAGGAGTTACTTTGGTACTAGATCGCGGCGAAGTTCTATAGGCCCATAACGCCCTATTCAAGCATTCATGCCAATTTCTAG
Source organism: Forsythia viridissima (assembly GCA_030279155.1). Classification (NCBI taxonomy): domain Eukaryota; kingdom Viridiplantae; phylum Streptophyta; class Magnoliopsida; order Lamiales; family Oleaceae; genus Forsythia; species Forsythia viridissima. Next base: position 10,872,219 of record CM059045.1, on the reverse strand, counting down.
CATTTTCACCTATCATTTTCCTTATGATACTCTTTAAAACCTTATTTGACGATTCTGCTTGGCCGTTGGATTGGGCGTAATAAGGCGTAGAGTTTGCCAACTTGATTCCAAACTCGCTCAGAAATTCTTTCACTTGATTCCCGTTCAAAGAAGTTCCATGGTCCATCACTACAGTTTGAGGTATCCCAAATCTATATACGATATGATCACGAATGAACTCTATGACATTTCCTTGGGAAATTTCTTTTAAGGGTATCGCTTCTACCCATTTAGTGAAAAAATCGGTAGCGACTATTATAAAGGTGTGTTGCTTGGACGATGGTGGGTAAATCTTTCCTATCAGGTCTATCGCCCAACACTTGAAAGGCCATGGTTTAATAATAGGTACCATTTCCCTGGCTGGCACTCTTTGGATTGGGCCATGTCTTTGACACTCCAAGCAACTTTTGGCATACTGAACGCATATCTCGCCCATTTTAGGCCAATAATATCCATTCCTGATGATCAACCACCTCATCTTTTGGCCAGCTTGATGTGCTCCGCACACTCCTTCATGTGCTTCGGCCATAACCACTTTAGCTTCTTGCAAATTTATGCACTTCAAAAGTATACCATCTGAGCGTTTCTTATATAATTCTCCTTCAACCAGCAAATAGTTCAGTGAACGTAATTTTAACTTCCTGTCGTTCTTCTTATTGGGTTCTTCCAGGAATTTTTGTATTTCTTCTCTCCAATCCAATGCGTCTCCATTTTGTATACAATGCACATTAAACCCCTTCGCCCTTCGTTGAAGTACAGGCAATATCGTTCCGTACTCGCACGCAGAATCGTTATTTAACATTTTTGAATAACCTGATGCCATTTGGGCCATCTCATTTGCCAAATCGTTATACATTCTATTAACGTATTGAAGCTCTACTTGGTCGAACTCGTCCAAGAGCTCTTGAGCGATGCCATATTGACTTATGACAGAGTCACTTTGGCATTTAAAATCGCCATTCAATTGATAAATTATTAGTTGAGAATCACCTCGGATAAGCACGTTTTTCGTCCCCAAATCCAATAATAATTCTAAACCGACAATCAACGCTTCGTATTCGGCTTGATTATTAGTACACATTTCAGTTAGGGCGAAAGCAAACTTGTAACAAACCCTTAGTGGGTTTATTAGCACTACCCCTACTCCTGCACCTCTAGCAGTTTTTGAACCGTCAAAGTATAAAATTCAGGGTTTTAGCTCGAGCAAATTGACTTCTAATTCAATTTTCTTAGGTACGTCCAAGCATGGATGATCGGCCAAAAAGTTAGCCAATGCTTGATTTTTTACCGCCTTTTGTGGTATGAACTGTATTTCAAATTCTGATAGTGCTAAAGTCCAAAGACCAATCCTTTGATGCAAAACAGGACGAGAGAACATGTACTTAACCAAATTTACTTTAGAAATTAAGTAAATAGTTACAGGCCGTACGTAAGCCCTTAATTTAGTACATGTAAAATACAAAGCAAGACATAATTTTTCAATAACAGAATAATTACATTCACACACAGTAAGTCGTCTACTAAGATAATATATCGCCCTTTCTTCTCCAAACTGGTCGTCCTGGGCGACTAGTCCAGCTATTGACTCCTGTTCGGCCGATATATAAACTTTCATTGGCCGACCTTGGATAGGTGAAACTAATACTGGTGGATTTGACAAATATGTCTTCAGGCTATGGAAAGCCTCTTGATGCTCTTCCTTCCAGACGAAGTCGTCCTGATTTTTCAACTTTAGAAGAGGCGAGAAAGCTTTCGTTCGCCCTGCACAATTAGAGATGAAACGTCGTAAGAAGTTCACTTGCCCAAGGAATCTTTGTAATTCCTTTTTGTTCTTAGGTGGTTTAGCCTCTAAAATGGCTTTTGCTTTATTTTTATCAAGTTCAATTCCTCTTTCATGCACTAGGAATCCTAGGAAATTTCCTGCATTAACACCAAATGCACACTTCAACGGATTCAATTTTAATTTATACTGTCTCATCCGTTCGAATGAACGTTTCAATTGTTGGAGATGGTTTTCTTCTTTCACTGATTTAACTACTATATCATCAACATAAAGTTCAACGAATTCTCCTATCATGTCATGAAAAATTAGATTCATTGCCCTTTGATAAGTGGCTCCTGCATTTTTTAAACCAAAAGGCATGACCACCCATTCAAAACATCCTAGAGCACCTGGGCATCTGAATGCAGTTTTATGTATATCTTCTTCAGCTATATAAATTTGGTTGTATCCTGAATATCCATCCATAAAAGAGTACATCACATGTCCAGCAGTTGAATCTACTAAGGAATCTACCGTTGGCATTGGATATTCATCTTTGGGCGTTGCTAAGTTCAAATTTCTGAAATCTATGCAAACCCTAATACTACCATTTTTCTTTGATACAGGCACAATATTAGACAACCATTCAACGTATCTGGCCGTCCTTATAAAACCTGCCTTCAACAATCGTTCTATTTCTTTCTTTACCTCGGGCAATACATTAGGAGCAAAACGTCTGGGGGGTTGCTTATGTGGTTTAAAGTGTGGCTTAGTTGGTAGCCTATGTTCTACCAAATTTTTATCTAAACCAGGCATGTGTTCATATTCCCAAGCAAAACAATCTCTATACTCTTTTAACAAAGCAATTAACTGGTCACTTACCTCTTTGCTAAGCATCTGACTGACAAACGTTGGGCGATCTTCTTGTTCATCTCCAATATTTACTTTCACCAAAGGGTCTTGTGCTTGGGCGTGCCCCGTCTTCATGACTCCTATCACATCGTCGTCCAAGCTCCTTGTAGTGATGTCTTCTGCATCTAAACAATCCACCTTATTCACTTCTCGGCCAATATTCTGTTCTAACTCGAACACTGCTAATTTATCCCTTAAAATCTCTAAAGCCGTTTTCTTTCTTATTTCTCCTTCGCACCTTTTCTCGAAAGCCATTGACTTGGCTTCGACATCCTGAAGGTTAGACACCTTCTTCAACATTTATTGAATATCTTTTTTGCCAATCATTGGCTCTTCAAGGGCCACTATGTTTGGCCTCATTTGATCGAACATTTCAGTAAATGCATCTATTGATAATGGCTCCTCGCTCTGCGCGATGATCCGAGTTTCTTCACCATCTTGGACTACTCTCACAGGCCCATAATTTCCTTCATACATGAACTTCTCGATCGAGTTCGCTTCTGTAACAAAAGGTCTATGATCTGCTTGCACCACTTCGGCCTCACCTTTATCATTCCAAAAAATTAGACACTGATGGAGTGACGAAGGTATACAACGATTTCCATGAATCCAATCTCTTCCTAACAACACATTGTAGCTAGTCGGTCCGTCTATTACAAAGAATACTGTGGTTTTGGTGAGAGTTCCTACCGTCACGTCCAAAGGCATTACTCCTTTGGCCGAAGTCACCCCGCCATTGAAGCTCGTAAGAATAACTTCAGTAGGGATCAAGTCGCTCTCTGTCTTTGCAAATTTCTTTATCATTCTAGATGGAATGGTATTAATAGCGGCCCCATTATCGATGAGAACTTTAGCTACAGGGATGCCATTGACTAGAGCCTTTACATATAATGGCCTCAAATGTTTGGTTAGATTGGCCGTTGGCTTCTTAAAGATGACCTTTTCAGTCGCCTCTATCTCCACTTCTTGTCTCCCATCATCCTTTGGATCGAAATGCTGTGTCAGGTTTACGTGCAACATTTCGCACTGATCTTCTGTGCTGGGCTCTTGAGCTTCTATGTCGCTCACTTCCTCCCAACCTGTAGGGGGTGGCAATATCGTTGGAGGTGATCCATACTTTTCAGAGCGTGGTACTCTCATTTTCCTCTTGGGCGTCCCGTATAACACGTAATAATCAAAAGATCGTCCAGATGGTTCGCCCAACAAATCTACTTCTCGGACACCTTCTTGATACAGCTGTTTTAGCAAATTGTTATATGAAACTCCTCTTTTTCTTCTTTCTGATTCTAAGTCAATCTCTTCTTCCACATCTGTCAAGCCATCGTCTTCTTCTTCTCCTCCATAGATATCTCCAGAGGTTTGCCCGATTTCTCCCTCACATTCCAATGTGCATGCTTCCTCCCTCTCATCATCTTGTGGCCCCTCATCCCTTTTGCTTTTAAATTCATTGGCAAGCAGATAATTATTAGCCAATATTGGGGGTAAAGAACCAAACTGAATGGTGATGGATTGTCCAGGATCATCTTCATCTTCGTCTTTGCTGTGTCTTTCAAACTTCGACCTACCAGAAGAATCTTCTGGCAATTCTTCTGTTGAATCGTTCACATTATATTCCTTCTCATCTTCGAGATTTTCTTTAGCAACAGTGTTGGAGAAATTAGGCAATTTGGGACGTATCACTTCTTGTTGCTGCCTCATCATTCGTCCATAATTTCTCTGATGACGTCTCTGATGTGTCCTAGTCATTTGATCAAAGGGTATCACCCTTCCCGCACTGTATTGGAATGAATGCCATACATTCGATCGATGGGGCTGTGGCCTGAACGTTCTATTGTTGAGCATCGGCCTGCCGTTGTATACCGGCCTGCCATCATACATTGGCCTGACATGTCTTTCAAAAGGAGGCCGTGATACCTTTCGTCTTTGAATAGGTTGGAAATTTTGGGTCGCGTTTGGATGATTGTGACGCCCCCATACTTCTATTTTCTCCTCATCTTCATCTATTTCTCTGCTACATCTAGCACACAACACTTTTTTGTTCCTTTCAACTTCTTTACCTTTGAGACATTCGAACACGCTGGGATGCTGTTCAAGATCTTCGTCTCCATTATCGACTACCAATTTGAATTTAGGTAAACCACTTTTGAAACCTGCTGACAACATATTGACTCCTAGTGGCCGTTGAAAAGGATTCTCATCCACTGCCATCTTCTTTTTACCTTCAAAAGTAATTCGCCCTGATTCGATGGCATCCTGTAATACATGACAAAAAACCAAACAATTATTAGTTGTATGAGACCATGCATTATGCCACTTACAATATTTTTTATCCTTAACTTGCTCAGGATTTGGCAATTTGTGCTTATCGCTCAGTTTTATTTGCTTGTCTTTATACAATCTATCAAATATAGTATCTGCTTTGGTTATATCGAACGAAAATGTTCTAGCTTTCTTGCTTGTATCTCTTAGAGGCTCGTTTTTCGCCGTCATCCCTGAATTAATTATTAACGGACATTCATAAGCATCTCCTTTAATCAATTCGGCCAAACATATTTCAGTTTGATCATAATACTCATCTACAACGTGAACGTCGAAGTTTGGGTCTCTATAGTAAGTCCCTTTGCTGGAATTTTTCATTTGTTCTTCTTCCCTTATCAAACGCTCATACCTAATCACATTGGCCGTTAATTGGAAGAGATCAGGAAACTCCCTATCCTGAAATTTCTTTTTCAAGTCAAAACTTAAACAACTTTGAGCGATCTTAACAAACTCTTTTTCAGGTAAGGGCACGAAGCATTTACTCCTAGCAGTCTTAAACCTTTGAAGGAAAACTTCCGCCCATTCAGTTGGCATTTGACGTAAATTCGCCAAATCGGCCAAGGTGACCTCAGATTCAGTCTTATAGAATTGGGCGTGGAACAACTGTTCTAATTGTTGCCATGTCTGAACAGAGTTTGCTGGTAAATTAATGAACCATGAAAAAGCTACCCCTGTTAGCGAACTAGGAAACAACCTTATTTTATGATAATCACTTACTTCACCGCATTGCAGTGTAAATCGCCCTACATGTTCCAATGTTGAGACCTCTCCTAAACCTGTGAATAGTGAAAATTCCGGCACTTTATATCCCCTAGGCCACGGATAGGCTTAGTCTATCCAATCGGGATATGGTTTCCTATAGGTCGGCCTAATGAAAGGACGCATTCCAAAAGCCATCTGATCTTGTAATATCTCGGTGATTTGGTTTCTTAAGGCCATGTTTGGATCGTACGGGACTCCTATAGGTTGATTCACAGGTGGAATCATCTGAGGTCTATTGTTTAAACCTGGGTTTGTGGCCAAATTACCATTATTCAAGGTATTATTGCCATTTACTTGGACATTTGCCCCTTCGTTAACACGTGTTGCGTTTTGTCCTATATTTGGCATATTTTCTCTTGCATTCGGGCTACCCCCCAAGTTGGACGATCCCACATTATGACCATTCAAATTGGCCATGTTGCCTCCACCCACATTTGACGTCGATGGTATAAAAGGCATTTCTATTCCTTGGCTAGGATTTATAGGGTTCGTTGTCGGTGAATTGTGCCCCACAACCGTCCTAGCTTGGAAATGATTCCCTATATTTGGCAAATTTGGTTGACATGTCTGGCCTACTAACCTAGTTATAAGTTCATTTAAAGTACTTAATTGTTTGGCCATGTTGTCGTAATGCACATTTCCAGTTTGAACAAATTTTTCCATATCATGAACATTTTGCAAGCTTACCTGTCCCACGACATCTTGCGTGAGTTCGCCAAGTAATGCGCGCATGGTTCGTGGACTCAATTCCGTCATTGGTTCGTAACGGCTTTGATTTTGTCCCTCCGTTGCTGGTGTATTTTGCTGTTCTTCATATCGCTCGATCACGGATTGAATTCGCTGGCTTGCTGGTTCCTTATCTGAGTTCTTGTGAGGCATATTGTTCCACCCTCTTGTATCTTCTAACACCAAAAGGGTCCCACTGGGCGTGCCAAATTGTTTCGCGCGGAATGTGTATCTTTCGCTAACAATTAAAGAATTCAGACGATGTGTAAGGGACGCCAAACCTTTTGAGACAAAGTCCCAACAAGGGGTGTTTGATTTATGAAGACTACAATAATGACAAAGGATGAAAAAGCAAAACGAAATGCCTCCAAGGGGCACAAGCACACTAGAATTCACTGTAAAGAAATATTTAAGACTAAACGGAATGAAATTACATTTCTCTGTTTTTTGAGAGTTTTTCCTTTTTCTTCTTCAATCAATCTCCTTTCTTTTATACCTTGCCAAACGGTTTTATCACACGTTTTCCTTCAGTCTTGTATAAAAACTTCTCATCGCCCAGTTTCTTCCTCATCGCCCAACGACCACCTCGTCGCCCAATAACTGCTCATTTCTTCCATAATGATTTCAACTGTTTGTAACTTCCCCATGATGATTTAACTTCTTGTAACTCCTTCATGAAGCAATCACCTCGTCGCCCAATAACTGCCCATTTCTCCCATGATGATCCCAACTGTTTGTAACTTCCCCATGATGATCCAACTTCTTGTAACTCCTTTATGATAATTCAAGTTTGTAACTCCTGACAACGTGGGAACAATGATAAGAAAATGAGAAAAACTACTTATGAACAGTTACTCTCATGCCGCGATTGACCATTCTAATCGCCCAACGCCCTGAGCGTTTTTGATCTGGGCGATGTCCATTTTGGGCCCTTCCTGGCTTGGACAATTTCTATTGGGCCTATATACAAATTTATTTGGGCATCCGTTGGGCCTGGCCGACATATTTTCTAAACCTATATGCTTGGGCATTTATTATGGGCCTACATGTACAATTTTTCTTAAGTCTCTTTTTAGGCCCTTGTTATTTCATATGTCAACAGTTGGAAATCGGTGAACTGAGTAAAATCATGATTTCATAAAACTTGGAAGAGCCAGCCCACAAAAGCTAGCTAACGTAGTTGGAGAACCCAAGCCCATATAAACCACACAAAGGAAGCTCATACTTCCGATATGGGATTCAAACTCCCATAAATCCCACTAGAAATTATGACAAACCACCACGCTTTCGACTCGGCGTCCACGTCGAGCAAGTGCCCATACAACCTAAGTGGTAACCGACACCTGAAGATATGGTGCCTGCTCTGATACCAATGTGATGGAACTTGAAAGAGCCGGTCCACAAAAGCTAGCTAATGTGGTCAGAAAAATTACACTTATAACCTACTTTGAAATGGAAAATTAACATTTACTGGTTACTATTAATTTTTGCACATATACCATTAAATGATAACATAAATTGAATATTGATGGGATGTAAAGAATCCTGCTATTCTGAATTCTTATCTTAATTAATAACAGAATTATATCATTATCGGACAAAGATTTTATCCCATAAATTTCTCCTTTTTAAATTTCAAATACAGAGTTTATCAATGCTAATTTTCTGTCTATCGTTTCCTCAGGAGTCACAGTCATCTCTAATATTTATCGTTGGCAAGTTTGAAGGCTTTTCTGCAGCATATTTGATGATGAAGATGTCACAATCACTTCTGCAAAATAGCGGATATCATTTGAATTTAAGACTTCACAATGAAGTTCAATAGATCGCAACAAAAAAAAGTTGAGTACACAAATTTGCCTGAATATATGTGTTAAATCAAATAATCTCAAATGGGCACAATTATATCAGAACATGATTACCAACATGAGTTAATAATATAACAAAACTTGTTAACAAACACTAAAAAGTTATCATACATTGGAAAATAATCAAAATATACATTAACATTGTGTTGTAATAAGTATGTATATGTTAACAGCGTAAGGTAACTGAAAGTAGTAAACGTAACAGTTATTGTTTGCATACGTCGAAACTAATGTAATAATTTTAGCTAACATACGATGGTTTTGCAATCTATCCTAACATCAATTAATGAAAGATATTTTTCACAATAACAAAATCTGCTATAGTGAATAACGGAATTTCAGAAATATGATCTAACAAAACAAAATAATGTCTAAGAATAAAAAAGGTAAATGGCAAACAGGAACTTACCTTGGTTTGTTCAAGAAAGGGAACACTGTATTTCTTCTTCATCCACTTTGTTTTGGCTTTCTTACCAGACCGTTTCTTCATGTTCCCTAATAATGTTTTTTATATTACATTCAAAGTTGTAAACTCCAGGAACGCATATGAAATTGACCTTGATTTTTTTTTTATGGAATAGTGATTAGAGAATGCTAGGGTTTCAAATTGATGGATAATGGGAGAAATGTGCGTGATTTTCTCTATGAAGATTTCCAGATGCGAATAAATCTCTTGATAATAGAAAATTTCGGTTATAATAGATGGATTTAAGAAAATTAATTATTATTTAAAATATTTCAATAAAATGTATTTATATAAATTTAAGTGTAAATATGGAAAAATTTAATATCTAAAGGTATATTTCAAATTTTGAAATGGCAAAAGGTACATGACCTAATATTCTCAATGTGGATGGAGAATCTAAGCTCATATAAACCACACAAAAGAAGCCCATACTTCCGATGTGAGATTCAGATTCCCATAAATCCCACTAGAAATCATGACACACGATGTTAAACCTAGTCGATAATAAAATCTCCGGCTCAATACCGTCTTCCATTTGCAATCTCAAAACCCTAATGCACCTTGATAGCGAAATTCCGTCTGACGTCGGAAAATTGACAATTATAAGCCGTTTTTTACTGAGCAGAACCCAACTCATCGGCTCAATCCCGGATTCCATTTCCGATATTTTCAGGCTGGTTGATTTTGATTTTTCAATGAACCAAATCTCCAGCAAAATCCCAGAGAAACTCGGTTCGATGCCAATTCTATCAACTTTAGATATAAACAGCAATCAATTATCCGGCGAGATACCATTTTCTTTGCTTAAAAACAGAGGATTGAGCATGTTAAATTTGAGCAAAAATTGTTTAGAAGGAGATTTGCCAGATGCTTTCGGCCCAGAAACTTATATCACAGCACTAGATTTATCAAAAAATAATTTGACGAGTAGGGTTCCAAATTTATTGTGGTCAGTTAAATACATAGGGACTTTGGATTTGAGCCATAACAAATTTAAAGCGTCGTCTATGGCTAAAATGGGTTGTAACTGGCAGTGTTGGCCACTCTGTGAGTGCGAGTAATCTATTTTTCTTTCCTTTTTTTTTTTTTTAGCATTATGGGAAATTAAGTTTCTGCAAAAATATTTGTCATGAATTTTTTATCTTTGTTCATTTCAAATCTTCAACGGTTCATCAGTTTGTTGTTTTATTGTCTTCATTCTCATGCATTATTTGAGTTTATCTACAATGTTGAACGGAAAATACATATGAAAACGAGGAATTTGTCTAAGATGGATCAAGTTGGCTAGAGCTAAATTAAAAATAGCTTTGTTTTTTAATGATGAGTAAAATAATCTCTTTAATTAAATATTTTCAAAATGCAATTATTATTTTCTTGCCGTATTTGTTCTCATCATCACTCCTTTCCCACCGTGCTACTTCTCCCCCTACCTCGCTCCCGCCACCCACTACTCATAAGTGCCCGTTTGATAGAATTTATAAACTAGTTTATTTGACCAAAATAGTTTATTTGATCAAAAATAGTCAAAAATATCAGACTACCAAGACAAATTATTTGGTCAAATAAATTATTTTTGGTCAAATAAACTAGTTTATAAACTCTACCAAACAGGCTCTAAGTCCCCCAACTCCCAAGCAACTCAAAGAGGGGAGATGTAGAGAAGGAATTGTGCAACAAGAGAAAGGGAAAGAGAGAGGAGGAGAGAGAGCTAGAACACAAAGAAGATGGGTAAGATAAAACATGACTTGTGTTTTAATGTACGGCTAGTAGAAAGTTGATTAGTTTTATATTTTCTTAACAGAGTTTTATAAGCCAGTCAAATATATTTTTAATTTTTTATTAACACATTTTGTATGACCCACTGCTTATAATCTACAAAAATATTTATCTAACATACTTTAAAATAGATGAATTTGTTGTTTTCTTCCAATGCTGATATATGTTAACTATTTTTGTGTTGTTGAGAATCGTAGCACCTCCGACCTTTCCCAAACTAAAAAGCATGGCTCTGCAGGCTGCCCAGCTACTTCTGCATTCTTCAAATTAAGATTAACAGTGAAGATTGAATTAATGCTTAATGAAATATAGTTATCTTGGAAATCAAGATTAATAGCTAGTAATAAAGTATTGAGATATAAGCATGACAAAACCAAAGTGCCAGTGTGCAAGGCTTTAGTAATTGGTACATTAATTAAATATAAAATGCATATGACCTGCTTGGAGATGAACATATATGTGAATTACCAGATGCAAGCTCCTCGTGCCAAATCGTGCTTGGCAGAATTCGGTCCAACTTTACGCAGATCTGGTGTTGAATCTGCAAAATGAACAATTATTTAATCTAGTCCGCCGTTGAAGATTGGGAGGTCTAATGACTAAAAACGGTCAAGCGCTTAAATCAGTGAGGTCGGAGTAAGTATTTTGACAAATTGACAATTTATAGTATTGATGAAAAATGCTTACTAAATTAGGCATGTGGTGTTACATTTATGGTGGTCCAAGTCGGCCACCCATTGATTTGATGGAGTCTAGAACTTGTGTTGCTGGCGTGGAACATTTAGAGTGTGTTTAATTTGTACATTTTTCCATGGAAAATGTTGTCAAATTCAAAAAAATTCTTTTCCACTTTTCTTGTTTGATTGCACATGAAAAATAATTTTGATTTTTAAGGTACAAGTATTTAAAGCACAATTTTTCCAACTTTTTTGGAAAACAATTTATCACCTATTTGGTGGATTGTATTTTCTACCTTAGATGGAAAAGATTTTCATTTTCCACAATTTTCCATGTTGTGTTTGATTGGCACATTTTCCATGGAAAATGTCACATCCATGGAAAATGTTGTCACATCCATGAATTTTCTTTTCCACCTTTAGTTGTTTGATTGCACATGAAAAAGAAAATTAATTTTCAATGTACAATCACTTAGGCTGTGTTTGATTGGCAAAGATTTTCCATGGAAAATGTCTTTTTTCCGCCTATTTTCCAACTGGTATGTTTGATTGTCCAAAATTTTTCGTGGAAAAAGTATTTTCCCACCTATTTTCCTTGTTTTGTTTGATTGCAATCTTTTTATTTTCATGTAAATTTTTTTCTCATTTCCCACTTTTGACCACATTTTCCTTGTTTTCAAGGAAAATATTTTCTTTGTGGGATAAGAGAATTTATTTTCTATGGAAAATTTGTCTTGTTTTCCAACCCATAATTTCTTGACAATTCATTTCTATGGAATTTATTTTCTTTCCACCCAAATTTTCCACTTGCAATCAAATTAATTAGGGGGCGGCTGTTCGGTCGCCTATGATACTAGGACCAATAGGTCAAAATAGCCTTAAAGCACATTTTTTCTCACTTTCTTGGAAAATATTTTCTCACATATTTAGTAGATTTTACTTTCCACCTTATATGGAAAATATTTTCATTTTCCACCATTTTCCATGCAAACCAATCAAACACACCATTAGATCCTAATGGCCAACAATGGAAAATGCTTGTTGTACATAATGTCTTGCAGAATATATTACAGGTGTCATGACATGGCATGCACAGTAAAATAACTGATTTGCCCATTTTAATTTGGGTAAATGTAGCAGAAATAATAAACTGTGGAAAGAGAAAAGTAAACCGCGGAGAGAGAAAATATACAATGAAGCCATTCTGTGTCTGATACCATTCTTGCCAGAGGGAGGTCGTCATTACCGAACAGAAGCTTGGTCGTCGGAAGCAAAATATTGTAAATTCAACATCACCATTCACAAGAGCAAATGACGAGCAAATGAAGTACAGAAGTGAACAATAAAAAAAATGGGAATACCCAATTAATTTAGAAATTTTGGTTTTATAATTAACAAACGTTTGTTATTTGTGCATTTGTAAACATTTAATTATTTGTGATTGAAAAGTTATGGATTTTACCTTTGCAAACAATGGTTTGAATTTGTTTGATACACTTTACAATGAATATCTAGTTCACCACTTTTTGCTTCATGATTTTGAATGTATATGAATGTCTTATCTCTGTCTAATTCTAATTCAGCAATATGGTGCCATCAAAATGTTTCTATAATATTGAAAATGGATGATCATCTTCATTACATACAATGGATGATGGAACATTTTGATCACAGTTCTTTCTCAATTCTCATTACATGCATTGGTATGCTTAAAGCTCATAAATTCTACACTCCATTTAACAATAAGCTTCTCCAACTTCATTTCATCCTTTTTCTGTAAAGGTTGTGAAACTGTGGACACTCAAATGGCCAATTCACATTAGATCATATACAAACCTAAAAAAGGTTCATAGTGCTAAAAACACTTGTCTTGTGGATGCCACAATGATGCAGGACTTTGATGGTCTATTTCAGTTAAGATTCAATAAAAACCAGGAGAGCACTACGTATCTGTAGCAATTAAAATTGGATTGAGAATGCTTATTGTTGTCTGCACGGAAAATTGGCCGAAAACGTCCCTAACGTATAGACCCAGTGCCCAAATCATCCATACCTTTCAAATTTTGACAATTACATCCATCACCTATCCATATAGTGCCCAAATCATCTTTTTGGATGAAATCCATCCAAAATTCCGTTAAACCTTTGGGATTTTGGCGCAGATGGTCTCTAATCTTTGTTCTTAGTGTGGAATTGGTTCCTAACGTTTATGTTTTGGCAAACAAGTCCCTAACCTATGTGTTTTAGTGCGAAATTGGTCCTTATGGAATAAAAAAGACAAATATACCCTTAGTTTTAATTAAAAGAAATTATATGTGGATTCCTAATCATTAAAAAATGTGCAAATAAGTCTAATACTTTTATTTTTTATAAAAAAATTAAAGAAAACTAATGAATTTTTTTTTTAATTAACACTTTAGTAATAAAAATTTCAAATAAAATTATTATTTTTATTATGAAGTAATAAAGAGAAATTATTGTGAGAATTCATTTTTCTCCCTCTTTACTTATAAATTTTTTTTTCTCCCTATTTACTTTAAAAATTAAGGGCTTGTTCGATAGAGTTTTTTTGGGGAAAAAATGGGTTTTTTTGGTTACTTTTTGATTTTTCAAATATTTTTGTAGTGTAAAAAGGGTTGAAAAGTAAAAAATTATAGACAAAAAAATAGATTTTTTGGGGAAAAAATCTCTACCGAACATGACCTAAGTTAAATAAATAACAAAATGACGTATATAATTTTATAACATTGAACTAATCTTATTACATTTTTATTTAACATAAAAATACTAATAAAAATTAAAATTTACACATTATGTGTTTTATTTTTGAATGAAAATAAAACGATAAATTAAAATATAAAGAATATAGTTGAATTTCTAATATTTGTAATTAATAAACATATAACTCAATTAAATAAAAGTATTTGAACATCAAATTTGTGACAAAGTTATTTTTTTTATATAACAATAAAATAAAAGTTTTAATTTTAAATAATATATTTATTACTTAATAATAAAAATAATAAATTTATTTGACATGTTTATTACTAAAGTGTTAATTCAAAAAAAAAATACTCATTAATTTTTTTAATTTTTTTTATAAAAAATAAAAGTATTGGACTTATTTGCACATTTTTTAATGATTAGGAATCCACATACAATTTCTTTTAATTAAAACTAAGGGTATATTTGTCTTTTTAATCCCATAAGAACCAATTTCGCACTAAAACACATAGGTTAGAAACTTGTTTGCCAAAACATAAACGTTAGGAACCAATTTCACACTAAGAACAAAGGTTAGGGACCATTTACGCCAAAATTCCAAATGTTTAACGGAACTTTGGATGGATTTCATCCAAAAGGATGATTTGGGCACTACATGGATAGGTGAAGAATGTAATTGCCAAAATTTGAAATATATGGATGATTTGGACACTGGGTCTATACGTTAGGGACGTTTTCGGCCAATTTCCCTTGTTTGCACATTAAAGATCAATTTAATGAACTGGCAGCCATAAATCTAGGATTGATTAGGCTATTATCATATCCCAAGTGACAAACCAAAAGTAAGATGGTAGTGAAAAGCCACATTACGAAATCCCTCCCTATCTCGTTTAAATAAACAATAGTATAATTTTTTACAAAACTTAAGTAGACCTCCAAATTATACGCAGTACTGAGAAGCATAACTGATAAGTTTGGACAACATCATCAGAACTCTATGGAGATAATCATACAAATTATGCAACAAACACCAATAGACTCTGTAGGAGTAGAAAATGCACTACTGGATCCATTCATTTCAGCAAACCACGAGTGTAGATAAAACATAGCAAAAAAAAAAAAAAAAATAGTGCAGATCAATTCATTTCATCCACTAATGCATCCTTTAAATAACAAATACAATCTCTAAATATTCAAATACTTCTTCATTACATGAAATTTACACATTAAGTATGTGTCCATATCTTCGTCGGAGATGGAAGCGAATAGGAGGAGAATCAGATGTTGCCAGTCAATGAATGGAGAAATTTTCTGGTGTTGGAATGAGAAAGATTACCTCTTTTCCTGCTTCTTGGCTGAAAAAAGTGTTTTTTTTTTCATTTCTTATTGTCGTTTTCTCTCGATAAATTGAATTGGGCATTCTGTGATCCATTATGTACACCAATTCTGTACAAGAAGCGCAGTCCGCCAACAATAGCATGCCATATTTCTTCAAGACTTGGATGTCATAATCGAACGAAAGCCATCACAATGTAGTGTCTGATTGGTTTAGAGATTGATCAAGCATGCGGATATGGATTCTGGACACCATAAGTTATGATGTATAGATGATATATACTGAGATAGAAAGAAATTGATGCTTTCTTATTTAAGGAAATCTAAATAGTTTCGAGGTCCAAACAAGCAGAGGATTGAGACTGTCGCTTTTGTCCATTTCTTTTGCGAATTGAGGTCGAACATGTAGCCAATCTAGGCAATAGCTTCGGCACGTTTCGCTGTCATCTAAACACAACTCCAACCATGCATGCTACTATCTCGACCAAGGCCAACTGAATTGAACTCGTGTATGGATTCAATGTAACAAACATACACAAAATCACAAACATAATACAAACCTATGAACATTTTAGTACAGCAATGGATGAAAATGTACATCGTTCAGAACACCTAAAACCAAAACCAAACAATAAATACAGAACAGAGAATCTTACACCAGACCAGCTGACCAGCAGAGCCAAACCAACTTCACTCATCAAATGTATGTATTGGTATATATTATAACTTGATTCTAGAACATACTCCATGCATCAGGTATAATGACAGGGAAAGAAACAATTAGAAAACAATAATTAAGCAGAAAGGAAATCATGACTCTATTAATATTCAACATCGTGATTAAACCAATGGTTTACAAACTGATCGACTGCAACCTGAAACAAAATTTACACCAACATCCCTAAAAATCCCAAGAACCCAAAACCAAATCCCTAAAACCAAATCCCAAACTGATACCAGCGATTCAGCAGATCTAAGCCCGCTCACCCCGGATCCTCCTGGCAAGTTGGATATCCTTAGGCATAATAGTGACCCTCTTGGCATGAATAGCACAGAGATTAGTATCCTCAAACAGTCCAACAAGGTAAGCCTCCGCCGCCTCCTGCAACGCCGCCACAGCGGAGCTCTGGAACCTGAGGTCAGTCTTAAAGTCCTGAGCAATTTCCCTGACCAACCTCTGGAAGGGAAGCTTGCGGATCAGGAGTTCAGTGGACTTCTGGTACTTCCGGATCTCACGCAACGCAACTGTACCCGGACGGAAGCGGTGGGGCTTCTTGACTCCGCCAGTGGCCGGGGCCGACTTCCTAGCGGCCTTGGTGGCGAGCTGCTTCCGGGGCGCCTTGCCTCCGGTGGACTTGCGGGCAGTCTGCTTAGTACGAGCCATTGAACGATTTGAATGAGAAATGGGACTTCGATTGTAGGGCTATAGAGATATGAAGATTGTATGTACATATCATAGAAGGGCCTTTTATTTATAAGGCCGGAGGCGGGGATTGGGGGAAGCTTTGGCGCTGGTTTGAATTTTGGGGTTTGGAGGGTGTAGTAGGGCCGTTGATTTGGAGTGAACGGCACAGATCAGATTAAGGAATAGATATGCTGATTGCGGTCCAAGTGAAAATTATATAGCCAATTACAGTTGCCCACGTCGAATGTAGTTCTCTTTGTGCTCTCTTGGTTCTTTTGCACTCTGCGCAAATGGTCCCTAACTTTTTCCCTTAGTATAGAAATGGTCCTTAATGTTTGTTTTTTGACTCAAAAATTTCTAAACCATATTTTTTATGCTAATTGGTCCTTCATCACAAAAACAAATATTTCCTTAATTTTAATTAAAAAATTACAATTAGAATATTAGCCTTACAAAAATTACAAATAGATCCGATGTTTTTAGTTTTTTATAAAAATTGAAGAAAACTAATTTTAGAGGGGTGTATTCAATTAAGACTTTTAAAAACTTTTATAGACTTTTATAAATGAGTGACTTTTGTAGAATTCGTAGACTTTTAAGTGACTTTAATAGATTTGTTAGGAATTAATATTAAAGACTTGTGTAGACTTCTATAGACTTTCATTTTTTTTTAATGTTAAGCTAAATTTTTATACACTATAATTAATATTATTTTAAGTAACTTCTCATATGTGTAAATCATCTACAACGTGTGTAATTAAAAACTCAAAGTATATTTCTCATGTCAATAAAAATATTTATTAACAAATATAAAAAATTTTAAGTCACCTCAATTAAATTAACAAATAACATAAATCTCAAGAAGAATTAATAACATTTTAGTAATGTTCAATAAAAAAATATCAAATATTCCCAAAATCACTCAACATATCAAAGATTTTTATGACCTAGTTGATATAATTTCGTAAAGCTCGTAATTTTCCCTATTAATGAGGCCAGAAAAAACTTTATTGAGGTCTGAATCCAATTGCCAAACCATACGCATAAAGGCATTGAATAAATTATAACAATTTAAGCAAATGTAGTACAATATCAAACTATCGCCATAGAATAATTTCTAATAATTAAGCGAAAATTTTGACTCCTACCAAAACATTAATCAAAATACTGCAAATTCATCATGCAAAATATTCTCAAATTTTGACATAAGACAATGTACTTTGATATCAAAGTTTTGATTACTACAAATTCTAGATACAATTGCATATAAATTATTGAGTACAACAAATTCTTACTTGGAAGAGATGCGAAAAAAATCCTAGAAGTGAGAGAAAATCGCCTTCTTTATTTGGTGGCAATGGAGTATTCACAAATCTCACGGTAGACTGGAGACTTTTTTTAAGATTTGCTATTTATACTTTTCACTAAAAAGTCTCCAGAAGTCTGATAAGTAGAGAATTCCTATAAGTCCTTTTCAATATGAATACCCCGTGACTTATAAAGACTCCTATAAAGTTTTAATTGAATGTTCCATGACTAAAAATTTCTAAAAATCTCAATTGAATACACAAATACTTCTAGAGACTCTTAAAAAGTCTACATTAAATACCCATAAATTTTTAAATACTTAAAAGTCCTTAAAAGTCTCAATTTGAATACACCCCTCTTAATTAACACTTTATTGACCAAATTAATAATATACTAAATTATTTTGTATATTTTACGAATTATTATAAAATAACTAAAATTTAAACTCATAATTATTAACAAATATGTTGAATAAAAAAATTATTATTAAATAATTATATTATTTAAACTTTAAACTTTTAATTTATCGATGCAACATAAAAAGAATAATAACTTTGCCACAAATTTGATGCTCAAACAATTTTATTTAATTGAATTATTCGTTTATTAAGTGTAAATATTACAGCTCCAATTGTACTCTTCATATTTTAATTTATCGTTTTATTATCGTTCAAAAATTAAAAAAAAAACACATAATGTGCTTAATTAGTATTTTTATGTTAAAAAATAATAATAATACTAGTTCAATGTCATAAAATTATATACGTTATTTTTATATTTATTTAACTTAATTCTTATTCAAGTTTTCCACATCACATAGCAATTAAATATACTTAAATCATAATAATTTTATATTTTTTTCTTATGAAAAGTATAATTGATACGACTATAATGATATATTTAATATGCTAAATTAAATGTTATTTAATAAATGAATGGGACACATTTGCACTTTTTATAGAGATTGAGAATTCAATTACAATTTATTCTAATTAAAATTAAGGATACATTTGTCTTTCTCATCAAATAAATATCAATTGTACATCAAAACACACAGGTAAAAAATTGAAACGTCGTGAACTATTTTTACACTAAAAGTAAAGATTATGGACTATTTGCACCAATTTTTCTAATAATTACTAATACTTCGTGTATTTATTAGGTTCATAGAAATTTGCTATAATTAAGGCTAGAGCCTTTGTAAGATTTTTTTTTAAAAAAAACTAGTGGAGTGCACGTGCAAGAGCACGTATTTTATTTTAATTAAGTATTTAATAGCGTAATTATTATTTGTGAGTTTCTTAATTATTTTCTTAGTCATAAAAGGCTGAGTAAAATATGTATTACAATTTGTTGGCGAAAATACGTATTTTTTTAAGAGTGAGCGGTATAGTTTCGATTAATTTTTAACATGAACGTTGTTTACTTTTAGATGTGATGAATGATATGTAGTTTCTAACAAAATTGATTATTGTAATTCCTAGAATTGGATACTTCAATTATTATGTGAAAAAATTATTCTGCTGCTTTTAAATTTAAACTTGTTGCATATTTTTCCTCATGATTTGACTTTGTAAAAATTTTCAATTTATCAATTGAATTTTGTTTATTCTAATCAAACATTCAAAAATATTTAGATCACACACGAGTGTCATAAGATATGCAAAAGATTATTTGCGAACTTGCAGTAATAAGTAATAAAAATACATATTATAGATTAGCATAAGTTGTTAATTAGTGATTTCTCATTAGGTAGATTTTTGAAGTAATTAATAAGGAATAAATTCGGAGAAAAGTGTTGATGATTTATTGTTTTATATTTATTTCCTTAATTTAAAATTTGAAAATCAACAAAATTATTCAAAAATCTCAAAAAGAGTTGATAAAAATAAGTATATTAATGATATTTTTACTTGTTTTCGCAATAATAAAGAATAGAGCACATCAATACTATATACATGTATAAATGTAATGATTTAAACATAATTTTACGATACTAAATTACTTAAAAACGTAAAATAAATAAAAACTCTCAATATCTTAAATCAACAAAAATAATTCAAAAAGTAAATGAATGTTCATTATAGAATTTAAATAATTTATGCTTATAATTTTTCAACACAACGATCAGCAATGAGAACATGCCTTTGTCATTCTTAATAGTGTGTTCCAAAGTGCAAATTTCAATATCCAATGAGTGGTATTCACTATATTCTTTTGTCGTAGCCAACAAGAAATCATGAAAATTATTTTTACTATAATCAAGAACCTGTGTAAAAATAAAAATAAAAACAAAAATAAATTAATGTAAAAGAACACATATTTAGAAACGATATTTTGTATCTTCACCAGTGTTAAGTTTAATATTACTAATGTTTTCCCAAAATAAAAATTTACATTGCCAATTCTATTACACCAAATTAGGAAAAACTAAAAAAAAAAAAAAACAGAGAAAAGAAAATGAACAACGGTGAATTTTCATAGGAATAGTGCTACACCAAAAAAAAGAAAAAAATATTGTCAATTTTAGGGGAAAAAAAACTTTAAAAAAAAAGTGTTAAAGATCCCTCTTTTAATATATTAAAATACTAAATATTATAAATATTTAAGAACTCAAAATGAGAATTGAAAATTAACATTTAAACAAGCAAAAATGTTCAAATAAGCATAAAAAATTAACAAAAATAGTACTTAAACAATTAAACAACTACTTGTAATGGTCAATTCACGAACCTTATAAATAATAAGAGCCAATATCAACTTTCAAATATATTGTGATCAATGGTGCAAAAAGTTAAGCAGATAGATCTGTAGAAACAACTTTTATAAAACAAAATTTGGATGGATACTCAAAATAATCAACATATCTATAAAATTTGGAGCGATTTTTCAAAAGACATGATTGAAATCGAAAGAAATACAAAAAATACGACGAAGAAATATAAGTGAAATAACGAAATGTTTAAAAGAAAATAGTGCTGAAAAAGATCTACGATTGAGAAAAAATGGTGTCAATTTCAAAAAATTAGGAAAATGTGGAAAAAAAAAAGGTAAATGAATAGTTGTGGGCATTCATAGTAATAATGTCACACAAAAAAAAAAAGAAAAAAAAAGTGTCAATTTCAAGAAATCAATAAAAACTTAAAAAATACAAAAATAAAAAAGAGCTTGGCATGCAATCCTATGAATAGTGCCCAATTCAATTAACTCTTTTAATATATAGGGATATATGTGTGGAACTGAATTTTAATAGTTTAAGTTATTATGAATTTGAATAGCTTCTATTTGGAGAAAAACAAAAATAATATTTGATTGGGTATCTAAAATAATAAAAACACATGTAAAAATTTTGGACGATTTTTCAAAAGGCATGACTAAAGTCGGAAGGAAGACGAACAAGACGACCAAAGAAAGACGAGAAAAATGACGAAACGTTAAAAAAAAAAATTGGGTTGAAAAATCTACAATTTAAAAAGAAAATGAAAAGGAAACAAAATATAGGAAATAGGGAAAAGTAAAAAAAAAAAAAAGAATAATATTAAAAGGGCACACATTCCTATGAATAGTACCCACCTCACTTCACTCTTTTAAGATATAGGGATATAGGACACTTTCTGTTTTAAAAAATCAATTTTTGAAATTAAATTCTAGCAAGCTCTTCAATTTAATATTTTAGAATATTGAGTGAGTTTGGCTATCTCATTTGGAAAGTCAAACACATTTTGTATTTTAATAACTTGCAAGTTGTAATGCTCAACTTCTTGTCCAGACGAACCTCTGGATGAAATTTGTCCAGACTTTAAAGATCATTTCGATGAACATAATTAGAAGATTTGAGACTTGATGATACATTTTTTATTATTTTAAGTGAAAATTTGTAAAAAATAAAATATTTAAGATTTATTTGTACTTTTGAAAATGTTAGGATCTCCAATTGCAAGTTTTCTATTATACTTTCTTTTTTCTGTTATTTTAATTTATTTAAGTTAGATGTTACAAATGGGCTAGAAGGACCGGCTCAGTCCAAAGCTGGACGGGCCACACAAAAAATTTAGGCTGGGCTAGCCTTAGCCCGATTTTAAACGGCCCGTAAACTTAAATTTTTAATTTATTTAAAAGAAAAAATAAATGATCTTTAACATCTTCCCCCATCTCTCCGCAAGTCACCAAATTGGGAGTTTTCGTAGTAAACACTCCGGCACAGTTGCTATTGGTACGATTGATATTGTTGCTATTGGTGCGATTGGTAGTATGGCACGTAATGCTGGTTATACATCATCTTCTTGTGCTGCTGCATGTTGTTCTGAAAAATATGTAATTACAAGTGAACAATATCGCACACAAATAATAAAAGTAGACCTATTGAATCCGGATTATCGTTCCCACAAAGACTATCTTATTTATATAATAGTTAAATTAATCTTAATGCTAATCTATTTAAAACACTTCAAAATAAATTGATTTGAAGATTTTAAATTATAATTATGAAATTTAGAAAACAATGTAATAACTTATGTGAAAGAAAAAAATTAAGAATTTAGGAAATATGGTTATTAAAGCGTTTGGATTAACGAGTTCACCATAGTTGTAATCTCTAATATCTCATCTCAAGACTTATTCTTAAAGTTGTATTTAGTCGAATTCACGAATTTAACCTAATTTACCTCTCTCGAGTTCAAATTAGTCATATCTAATTAAGTCAACTTATAAAGTCAGAATGATCATTAATTAGATGTATTAAATCGCATAAGAATTCAATTCAAGACCGTGACAATAATAAAAGCATATATCTACCTTTTATCCAATTGTCGAATTTTAATACGTGGTCTAAATTAATAACTTACCTCTCGATTTACTACAATCCACAAATCAATGACAAATAATGGCCAATTATTTTAAGCATTAAGAGAATAAGTAAAATCAAAACATAATTAATTTATAAGCAAAACTTGAGAGTCGAAAATAAAGAATTAAATTATGTTACATCGTTTATCCAAACTTTAAGTTTAGTTATTCATAATTCTAGAGAAAGAAAAGATGAAGAAATTTAAATACATAACCGGATCTTGAATAAAAGATGAGAAGAAATTGAATATCTTGCACAAAGAATTCTTCGTTTTCACGTTCTAATCTTCATGATTTTGGTTGTTCTTTATGTTATTCGCCGTTCTTTTCCAAAAAATCAACCTTTCTTTTGACTTAGGTTAGGTATTTATATAGTGTTTTACTAATTTTGCAACCCGTGTACGAAAAAAGATAAAAAAGACCCTGACTAGAGTTGAAAATAAGCTAAAAAAATCCAGACGAGCCAACAGCGCATTGCCGTGCATTGTCGCGATCAACCGCAATTTGCCAACTATGGTTTAACCGCGACAAACAGAAAATACTTTTGCCTTTGATCCTCCAACTATAGATTATGTTCTCTTTAGTCCTCTTATTTCTTTTTTATTTCAATTTAGTAATCTTTTATTTGCAATTCAAGTTCTTCAACTTTTGAATATTTACAAGTTGGTCCCCATTTCCAAGTCTTTGCACATTTTCAGTCATTATTTGTTCATTTTGCTTTGTTTTTCTCAAATTCCATTTGAACTTGGGTTTTGACCTAAAACAATTAAATCAACACATAATTAAGTAGAAAATCACTTAAATGTACTTACAATCGTCTACTTTTGATGGTCCCGATAAGTGTAAAATTAGACTTATCACATCACCATTGCCGTCGTCGAGTACTGCATCACCATCTACTATTGCTGTTGATGTTCATTCAAATCTCCACTATTCATTTCAAATCTCTTCAAATTACCCCTCCCTCAAGCGGTAGGTTTTAGAGAGAGAGAGTATAGGTACCTGGTCAAAGAAACCACGTAAACCTAGGTAAACCACGTTCTACAAAGAGAGAGAGAATCATCAGATTCAAAGCTCGAGTGAACAAAACAAGACGATCTGGATTGGTGATCTTGTGTTGAAAACAAGGGGGAAGAATTTCCCCATGTTTGCTACAGATTTTTGTAGAGGATAGAGAGGGTGGGAGGTTGTGGGTTGGGGAGTTGGGCCAATAAATTTTACTGGGCCAGCCTAACTTCAACCCAATTGGCTAGTTATACTAGCCAAATAGGCCTGGTTTTTACTTAACTAATTTTTTATTAGGCTAACCCAGCCCGGAGTCTAGGTTATCTGGACTGACCCATTTTTGCCACTTCTAATTCAAGTTGATGGCAAAATCGTCAAAAATGACAAATTTGTGGACCACATGTGCGAATTAATGAAATGATGAAGACGACATATGTTAATAAAACTAAATAGAGATGATATTGTTATAAATATGAAAGAATATAGACTGTAAGTGTAATTTACCCTAAATTTAAAAACGATCTCTAATATGTGCAAGATGTACTTTAAAAATAAAAAGGTACTTGGTGATGGTGGGTATTTTAATCAGAACCTGAGGTTCAAGTCCGATTCCAAAAAATAAAATTAGGAACGAGAACCAGCCAGTTCCAGGTCAGTTCTTAGTTCTGGAACTAGAACCGTGTGTACCCGAATTGGTCATTTTTCGTAAATTTTTATTTTTTACAATTTATTCACTTTAACTCAATGACCACAAACTCAACACTACTAAAGATAAGAGTTCAACTGTCCAATACCCAAACCAGGAGTACAAAACCCGTCATTCCTAACTCAAACTCAATTGACCTAATTTTAAACACTCAAATCTCAAATTCTCAATCGCTATTTGTCCAGATACTAATACGAATATTGTTGTATGTCTTGTACTTTCGCTCATCTCTCTCACTCAACACACAATGTGACGGCGAAGCGAAATTCCTCTATGACTTAAACAAATTCTCAATTTGAGAGGTAATTTCTATTTTTCTAACTCTAATTTATAGGTTTGCAATTTTGTCATATATTCTTCCAATTAATATTTATATGTTTTAGAATTTATTTTAATATCTAACGTATTTTAAGATTAACAGGTTTGTAATTTTTAAATTTTTAAAACACGTTGTCAACTCACGATTTAAAAAAAAATGTTACAGTTAAACCGAACTCAAACCGGAGCCGACAGTTCTAATTCAGGTTTGATTTCAATAATTGCATGGACTCGAATGATTACATTTACGAAATATCTGAAGTTTAACGGATGGTTCCAGATATTGAAATATCTGGACTGACTCGTCCAATTCCCAGACTTAGTTATTGGAGATGTTCTTATAAATTTATAAATAACTAACTTCACTGATATTTGTTATACCTTATAATTGATTTATAAGAATACTTTTTTATTTAATATAAGAAAAATCATTCTTAAAACTGATTGACATAAATATGTTATTAGAAATGCCAAACAAATCAAAAACTAGAGTAGATTTGTATATCACGACTTATAAATAGGCGTGGTAATACTTCGCATGTTATAATTCGAAAAATCAAATCTTAGAGAATATGACTAGATAAATATTTTTGTTGCTCGTTCCAATTTGAATGCTTAAGAGTTGGAAAAACTCCATGTTCACTTGAATGAAGAAAACAGGTCTATCGCTTGCAAAATTATAGATGATCTCCTTTTCAAAATGAATGTACGCATCTGTGAGTGGCTTCTTTTCAACAAAATACTTGCTAGCTTGCCGCTAATAATGGGCTATAAACACATATTTCAATATAAACTAACACAAAGTATACCCATTTAACTTACAAACCTCCATTAAAAATTGTGTAAATAAAAGCTCACCCAACGCAAGAAGACAGCTTCGTAACAACATTAGGTTATCACTCGTAACAACACTAGGATCTTCAGCTTATCTTGTAGATAATATTGATAGTTTTTGAATTATTTTGTACTCTATATAAGTTCATACTTCTAGTGCAATTGAATCATTGAAGAGTTTAAACAAATATCATTATTCTTTATGGTATCAGAGCTTTATAAGCTTTCACAAGTAGAGATCCTGATTTTATTTGTTTTCTATTTTTTATTTCTCCAAATGGCCAATCAACCAACACATACGTATTCTTATCTAGCCAATCTCAATGTCACTAACTTTGTATCTAGCAAACTTTCATTCAACAACTATCTTTTATGGAAAACACGAGTACTGTCATTGATAGAAAGTCAATACTTATTTGGTTTCTAAATCATGCACGTCTCTTTACAAATCAACAACTATATTTGCAACCTACAACTCTTGCACAACATGTTTAACCTCAACACACACCATTATCTTCACAACCTATAGTCCCAAACTCAACTACACAACATACTGAACCGCAACATACATATCCTAATAACAAAACCGATCACCCACTACCACCTGATGCATCCACCCACACCATGACTAGTATTGTCGAGCCTAGTCCCAAGTATGCCCTTACCAGAAAGTTTGCAAGACATTTCTTTTGAACCCAAAACCATGTAAAGTGCTTTAAACGATTCTAGTTGGCATGCAGCTATGGTCGATGAAATGCAGGTTCCACATGACAATCACACTTGGATTCTTGTGCTACGACAACTCACATAAATATAATTGGATGTCAATGGGTGTTCAAGATAAAACTCAAATCTAAAGGATCACTAGATCAACTGAAAGCTCCTATAGTTTCCAAATGATATAATCAGCAAGAAGGTATTGACTTCAACATCAAGTCTCATCATTAAACCTATAACTATTTGCACAATTCTTACTATTGTACAGTAAAAAGGTGGAATATTCGCCAACTTGCTATTAAAAATTCCTTCGTGCATGGACATCTTGACGCGACGGTGTTTATGGAACAACCACTTGGTTTAAAAGATCTTCATATGCCAAACCATGTATGTCAATTAAAGCGTGCTTTATATGATTTAAAACAAGCGCCGCGGGCTTGGTTCGAATGCTTTAGCTCATTTATTGTTGCCTATGGGTTCCAATGTAGTTCTGTTGATTCATAACTCTTTGTGTTTCGTGATGGTGCCTATCTCATGCTTTTACTAGTTCATGTTGATGACATAATTTTGTCTAGCAATACACCTAGTTTATTGAATGAATTTATCATACAATTGTGGGCTGATTTTCTATAAAAGAATTTGGTCAACTGAATTATTTATTAGGTATACAAGTTCAGCATTTTAATGGAAGGATTTTTTTTGTCTAAATCTAAATATATGATTGATTTGTTTTATAATACAGACATGGTTGACTGCAAGCCTATTGGCACACCTATGGCCTATAACACAACCGGTTGTTGCTAATGTCAATGTTCCTTATTCCGATGTTATAGCTTATCAAAAAATTCTTGGCACTCTCCAATATTTAACTCTTACTCGGCCTAACTTATGTTATACAATTAATGATGTATATCAACACATGCATGCTCCAACAAATGCACATTTTCAATTGGTTAAGAAAATTATTAGATATGTCAAATGCATGCTGTCCATGGGCTTTCGCATCCTCAAACAAAGTAGTCTTGATTTATATGCATTCTCCGGTGCCAATTGGGCTGTGAAACTAAACGACGATCAACTACTGGTTATTGCACATTCTTGGACTCTAATTACATTTATTGGAGAGCTAAAAAGCAGCCCAGTGTCTATAGATTGAGTACTGAAGTTGAATATCAGGTGATGGCTTCTACGGCTGCTGAGTTAACTTAGTTGTCCTTCATTCTTCGTGATATTGATATTTATTAGGACACGCCTCAAGTCCTATTTTGGGATAATATCTCTGCACTTCAAATGTCTATGAATCCGGTGTTCCATACTCGTTCAAAACATATTGCAATTGATTATCACTTTGTTCGAGGAAAAGTTATCCTTGGTACTTTTATCATATGCTTTGTTCTCTAGGCAACTCACTGACATCTTCACCAAGCCCCTTTCACGCTCACTCTTTGATGGTCTTAAGGTCAAACTTGGACTTTGGCTTCCACCAACGAAAAGTTTGCAGCAGGTGATAACTAAGATAACTAATACTTATAACTTATAACAACATTTGCTTATCACTTGTAACAACATTATGATCTTCAGCTTATCTCGTTGATAGTTTTTGAATTACTTTATACTTTATATAAGTTCATACTTATAGTGCAATTGAATCATTGAAGAGTTTCAAAAAATATCATTATTCCTTATTTCAACCACATTCAATATATTAGAGTTAGAAAAAGAAAAAACTCTATTAGTGTTGTGATGACACGAGTTATATATGAGGCTAGATTTATTGGCTCGTGTTATCTATGCAGTGCAGCAAAGCCATAGATTTAACAAAGTTGATACTGAAATGAGATAATCTCTTTTTCTATGCTTTATTTGATATAATGATGTATATTAGTCTTAGAATTGGTTAGTTACAATATCGTATATTCATGCCCTTGTAATTACATAGATGAATAAAAATCATTTTCTCATTTTCAATTTGGTATGAGAGCTTTTTTGCTCTCACTTGCATGACACTCTCTATCAAGATCCCTTATTTCAATATTTGATTTTCCACCATCTTCTCCATTTCCTCTTTATAAAACCTAATGACGTCGTTGCACTCTCGACACTCTCAACTGAAATTCTAGTAAAAATATCAACGCAAAACAGTCCAATCCTCTTATCTTCCTTAATGTCGCTTCTTAGATTACATTCAAGCTCTTCACAAATCTACTTTTTGGCTACCAATTGCTACGATACGTCAATGGCTAGTTTATTTGTCCCGCTTCAATTATTCCAGCGATAGGAAAAACAAAATCAACAATTAATCCAAAATACAACTCTCCCATCACATTTAAGAATTATATGACAAAATTCTAGATCAATAAGCTTTTCATATAACAACACAAAATCAGTAAACAACAAAGGAAAATGAAGTAAGAGAAATCAAGGTCCAAACAACAACTCTAGAAATACAAACTATCCAATTTACTCACAAGGTACTTGTGGTGCATAGAGGCAAATTTTTTCATTCAAATCAAAATCGGAGCTCGAACACTGGCAACAATCAACGGAGAGTAGTTTTCCAACTCTACGATAAACTGGGACACACCATAAAATATTTTCATTCTCGACCCTCATCGCCTTATCAGTTAATTGGCCTCAAGCCAATTACATGTCAACTAAGTCTTCTCACAACAAAGGCAATTGGGTAGTTTATTTAGGAGTATCTCGACACATAACTTTTGACCTCCTAAACCCAACAGTGCATTCAAAATATAGATGCAATGAAAAACATTATGATTGGAGATGGTAATGGCATCTCCACAACCCACACATGTTATGTTATTCTTGATTATCCCAAATCTACTTTTCGACTAGACAACATTTTGTCTGCACTATTAATCACGAAAAACATACTATATGTTTCCCAATTTTGCTCACAAATAATGTGTCAATTGAATGTTTTGTTGATTCTTTCCTTGTAAAGAATTTGAGAACTAGAACAAGGCCGATGTAACACCCAAAATCTAGAAGACTTCAGATTTAGAAGTGTTAACTTTTAGTTATATAGGAAATCATAAATGAAGAAAGTGGTTAAGTTTTTATTTTATATTTATTTCATAAGAACCTAATAAATATTAATGACTTTTTTTAATCAATATTTTGTTCAAACTTCGTACTTGTTAACACCATGAAAATTGAGACGATTGATATAAAGGTTTAACATCACAATACTTTATTTTAAAACAAAAGTAAATCTTCAATACTATTAGTACTGAGTTCGTCTCGAATCATCTAGATCTCATCATTTGAAAATGAGGTGAAACGTGAAAAGAGCTAATGCGCAATAAGCAAACCTGCATTTATTTAGAATAATTCCTTGTGAGATCAAATATGATGTCTTATTCTTGTTGTCTCTCTATAAAATCTTGACATTTCACTATAATTTTAAAGTGTCAAACCAACCCTCACTACAATATTTGAGGTACAAACACATAAAATGTCACAATATATTGAGTGGACAATTAAAGAATATCAGTTATGGACTTCTCCCCTCCCTTACCAGAAATTGAACATTGTGGCCGTTTATCTTACTAAAGCTTTACTTATTATATATTGTCCAAATATTCAGCTTAACAATAGCTAATTGATGAATTACTTTTATCTAACATTGACGTGCTTTTATTAAAAAGCAAACTCAAACTTTTAAGCTCGGCCACTCAAATAGGGTCCAATAAACTAATTCAATTTTTTATTCTAATAACTGCTACACATCTCATTCATACGCAACTTCTGGTCATTTTCGTCAAGCAAAAATTAACGACCAAAATCATTTTTTATGTTAACCTCAAACCCCAATCCGGCAATCCCCAACTCTCAAACCGGGTCCAAAAACCCAGTTTCATTTCCTTATATTGACCCATATACGGCCCAATTCTATCACTCCTTTGGGCCAACTCCAATCCAATAAAGCAAAATACTAAAATTAATTCCAAAATACAAAAAAAAATGGCTAATCATCAAAATCAAAAAGTGTATATAAAAGGGGTCCAAAATCCGCCGTCTCTCAGCCACTTCTCTTCTTCCCTACAACATCAAACCTCAGCTCCTAAACCCCCGAAAAAACCCATTTCCCCGCACAAATTACACTGTTTATTTTGCCTTTTCTTGAAATCCAATCAATTTTTTGAGCTGTGATTCTTGCCTTTCCCCATAGGTAATGTTATTAATACCTACTGTATAAGCTACTATTGTTATTTTTACTGACTTTTAATTTCATCATGTCCGTACATTTGCATACCCATGTGGGTATACTGTTTTTTCTTGATTTTATGATTTTGAGATGTTTGTGTTAGATTTTTTTTGTGGTAAGATGTTATGGTGCCGACTTTTTGTTCTTGTACTTTGTTTATCTGGGTGAGACTGTAAGGTATTCTTCACGGGCTAATGGGGTTTGGAAAAGATCGTTTCTACTTTCTGATTGGCTTTTTATGGTTTATTTTTATTTTCTTGATATGGGATTTGGATTAATTATTTGGTTTGAGTGTAAGATTGAACTTAAGAGGATTGATTCATTTTGTGTTTTGGATGTTATGAAGCTTGGTCTTAATTTGGAAGTGATAGCTGTCGACTTTATGCAGTTCTTTAATGGTTAAAGTAGAAAGAAAAAAATAAGCTTGGACAAATATGAGAAAGCTTGATTTTTGTTTCCTCTTTCTTATTAAATGATGCTTACTTAACATGGGATGTGAAAAAGGTGAATATTTTGGTAGGATTGATATGCCTTTTTTTGGAATAGTACACATATGTGCTACATGGACATATGCAGATTCTTGCTTTGTCAATTTTTGACTCTTGGCTGGAATTTAAATGGTGAAGATTTTGGTAGGTCTGATATTCCATTTTGGAATCGTACGCATATGCACTACATGTATTAGATTCTTGCTTTGCCAATTATTTGACTCTTAGTTGGAATTTAAACGGACTGACAGTTGCTCTTTGCAACTCTGGTAGGGGATAAAATGGCGGGCAAATCAAACAGGGGGAAGAATCGCAAAGGGTCACAGCAAAGTGCTGCAAATTCTGTTGAGCAGACACCGTTATCTGATGTTCAATTGAACAATAGCTCAAGTGGTTCTGATGCCAATGGAAATGTCACTGCAGCTGATTCAACTAACATGGACTTAGAGGTGAAGGACAATCAAAATGCATCCCATCAGCACCAGCGAAAACAAGGTGAGTCGGTTATACTCTATTTTCGATCTTTTGTTTTCTAGCAACAAAAATCAACCATTTGTTAAATCATTATGCCACGTTTTCTCTCTTTTATAGAATGTCGCTTATTATTGTTGTCATCTGTTAAGAGTAAGATATAAAACCTGGGTACAGGTTTTCAATATCAAACCAATGAATCTTTGAAAATTTGATGTGCAGTGTTGCATTAATTCATTTGGTGGGATGGAACTAAGGCCTTGGAATTGGAATTTTCTTAAAAACAGCCACCAGATTTTATTTTATGTGTGCCGGTTCAATTCCAAGTTCCAAATATGTCCAGATCAAACATTGACTTTCTTGGATTCTTTTGTGATCGCAGTGACCGTTTGTCAAATTTCAAAAGCATTTGCATGGGGACTGTGTATATTATTTGAAGCCATTCTCTCTCTCTCTCTCTCTCTCTCTCTCTCTCTTATTTTGCTGTTGTGGGGGATGTTCTGCCCCTACATATACATTCAACATGTGCGCGCATGGAGAGACCTTCCATATATATGTAAACATAACTGGAACTCTGTCTTAAGTGTTGCATTAATTCATTTGGTGGGATGGAACTAAGGCCTTGGAATTGGAATTTTCTTAAATACCGCCACCACATTTTATTTTATGTGTGCCGGTTCAATTCCATGTTCCAAATATGTCCAGATCAAACGACCGTCTTGAATTCTTTTGTGATCGCAGTGACCGTTTGTCAAATTTCAAAAGCATTTGTATGGGGGCTGTGTATATTGTTTGAAGCCATTCTCTCTCTCTCTCTCTCTCTTATTTTGCTGTTGTGGGGGGTGTTCTGCCCCTACATATGCATTCAACATGCGCGCGCATGGAGACACCTCTCGTATATACGTAAACATAACTGGAACTCTGTCTTATGGTGCAGCTGACATTCAACTTTATCCTGTTTCTGTGAAGACACAAGGAGGTGATAAGCTTGAGCTACAAGTAAGCTGAATTTATTCTTAATTTGAAACAAGAATGGCACCTGATTTTTTCTTACTTAGTTTCAAATTTAACAGTTTCCTTTCTAGTAGTGCTTAATTAATACTTTTCTAATTCTTATTTCACACATCTACAACTGGAGTTATTTAATCAATTACCAGTGAATCTCAAGATGTTCATCATGCAACTTGTTTGAAACTGTATTAAATGGGCTAAGAAATTGATTGGTCTTTACAGTTGAGCCCTGGAGATTCTGTGATGGATGTGAGGCAGTTTCTTCTTGATGCTCCAGAGACATGTTTTTTTACTTGCTATGATTTGTTACTGCACACAAAGGATGGTTCTGTTCATCATCTAGAAGATTATAATGAAATTTCTGAAGTTGCCGATATTACTTCTGGAAACTGCTTTCTGGAGATGGTTGCTGGTATGCCAGATTCTTTTTACTGGGTTTCTTTCTTCTCCCAGCACTACTCGTGAAGAAAGTTCAGTTTGTTAAAT
The DNA here is from genome assembly GCA_030279155.1 of Forsythia viridissima. Lineage (NCBI taxonomy): Eukaryota > Viridiplantae > Streptophyta > Magnoliopsida > Lamiales > Oleaceae > Forsythia > Forsythia viridissima. The sequence goes on along the minus strand of CM059045.1, from coordinate 10,839,031 downwards.
CAGTTTGTTAAATCTACTGATCATTCATGAAATACCTTTTGGATGCATGATATAAAAGAGGCATGTCTTAGAGGACAACAGCATTTGGTTCAATTTTTAATGCACTCATACGTGCATAAATGCTGCAGAAGATATATATTTTCTGTTAAGAAGACTAGCCACTGGAATTATATGCTTTTACAAAGAATAGTATCTGGGTTCTTACTTAAAGCTACTGCTTGCAGCGTTATATGATGATAGATCCATCAGGGCTCATGTTCATCGCACTAGAGAGTTGCTCTCTCTTTCAACATTGCATTCCTCTCTGTCCACGACGCTTGCACTGCAACATGAGATGGGGAAAAATACATCTGCAAATTTAGGAGGTTTGCGATTTGAGCCTATCATCTTTGTCTCATGTTGATGACGATTTATTTCCTTTTAATATGCGAACTTCTTATCTTATTCTCTTGACCTGGATCCTATTATGGACTGAACTCTTAACAACCTTTCTGTATATATAGATGCTGCAAAAGCTGAAGTGCGAGAACTTGACAATTTGGGTTTTATGGAGAACGTCTCTGGTTCACTTACTAATTTGTTGTCGTCGCCTTCCAAAGAGATCAAATGCATGGAGAGTATTGTTTTCTCTTCATTTAATCCTCCTCCTGGCTATAGAAGGTTTTCTTCATTCCTAGGCATCTTCATGTGTTATATAGCACTATCTAACTTCATGAACACTAGTGGCTCCTTCACACTCCCCTTTTGGCTCAGAATCACGCTGATGTACTGATCACCATTTTTGTTGCGTCAGGCTCTCTGGAGACTTGATTTATTTGGATGTGTTGACCCTTGAAGGAAATAAACATTGTGTAACTGGAACAACCAAGGGTTTTTATGTAAACTCAAGCACAGGGAACGTTCTAGATCCAAGGCCAAGCAAAACTGCTTCTGAAGCGACAACCCTTATTGGACTTCTGCAGAAGATTAGCCCTAAGTTCAAGAAAGGTAACAAGGACATGGTTAGAGATAACAAGCTTAAATGTTTTTGAGCTCCAAATATATAATTAGCTTATGAAGTAATGTATCACTTACTCGATCTTTTCATGTTCAAGCTTTTCATGAAATTTTGGAGCGGAAGGCCTCTGCACATCCTTTTGAAAATGTTCAGTCTCTGTTGCCACCTAATTCATGGCTTGGATTGTATCCTGTTCCTGGTATGTTCAAATTTTTTTACAGTCAATTGGATGCTTGTGGATCATAGAGTCTAGAAAACATGGAAAAATTAAAAATCTCCCGTTCCCATTTTTTTAGATGGTGAGAAAATTAAGGTCCTTGGTCATTTTACTTCCCGACCTTGTTGCTTCTTTACTTCACGGTTTTATTGAAAGATGAGCTAATGTATGTAATGTTCTTTGTTGCCTCCACAGTCAGCATCAGACTCCCTTCTTTAGTTCTTAATTGATATGTAAATGCAACATTTTGAGCGTGGAGAACTTTTTTATTGTTCTTTGTTCAGGGAACCAGATCTTTATTGCTTTTTTGATGTATTTTTTTCCTTTTTTTTTTTGTGTGGTCAAAAGGACCCCTCCACAGCAGTCCATGATTCCAGGATTCACAAATTTTAAAGATCAATAGCAGACTATCTCTGAGTAGTTTGCAAAAGTTCCCATTCTTTGTTTCATAGACGATATCGTCTAGATTTCCTTTGCGCCAAGAAATATGGATTCCGAATGATATCTATAAGTCAGTTACCTATGCCAACATTATTTGGCATTCACACAGTATTCCTACCCAATTGTCACGTCTTTACATAAAAAACTGTGAAAAATGATAATGTGTATGTATGTTGGTGCAAATGCCTTGATTAGTATTTTGGCACTCGCACAGTATTCCTTTCCAATTGTCACGTCTTTGCATAAAGAACTGTGAAGATGATAATGTGTATGTGGTGCAAATGCCTTGATTAGTAGTTTGGCATTCGCACAGTATTCCTTTCCAATTGTCATGTCTTTGCATAAAGAACTGTGAAGAAGATAATGTGTATGTGGTGCAAATGCCTTCATTAGTAGTGTGGCATTCGCATAGTATCCGTTCCCAATTGTCATGTCTTTGCATAAAGAACCGTTAAGATGATAATGTGTATGTTGGTGCAAATGCCTGTTAGTATTTGGCACTCACAGCATTCCTTCCCAATTGTCACGTCTTTCCTGAGTTTGCTTCCTTTCGGAAATCGATATACCATTCTAAGAAAACAGTATTCTTTACTACATTTACTTGCATATAGCTTCAGTTAATTTGGTGACCTTATGATAAATATGCATGTCAGTGCAAATCCAAATAGGGAGAAATGCAAAGGCTGCATTAAACACTCTGCTAATAGTGAAGAGAAATAGAATTCTGGTTAAATAAACAGTTTTGCGCTGTAGATCTGACTCATACAATTTACTTTCCTTACAAGACTTAATAATCCTCTCATGGGTGATTCCGGTTTCAGATCACAAACGTGATGCATCCAGGGCAGAAAATTCCCTGACTCTTTCTTTTGGAAGTGAGCTGATTGGCATGCAGAGAGATTGGAATGAAGAGTTGCAGTCTTGTCGCGAGTTCCCACACACAACACCTCAAGAAAGGTGCACTTTTTTACAATTTGCATCAGCTGCTGGATCGATGCGTGCGGAATCAACTGTGTCTCATTTAGTTTTACACTTGAAATATTGTTTAGGCTGAAAGTGTGAAAATATTAATTTGGCCGTGATACTTATCCTTTGAATTGCAGGATCTTAAGAGATAGAGCTCTCTACAAAGTGACCTCTGATTTTGTCGATGCTGCAACTAGTGGTGCCATTGGAGTGATTAGCAGATGTATTCCACCGATCAATCCAACTGATCCAGAGTGCTTTCACATGTGAGTGGTAACTGAAATATTAAAACTTTTGACATGCTTTGATAGTGATTATCCTTTGCCTTGATGCTTGAAATCTGTTTTCCTGCATGTGCTGGTTTTGTCAAACACATATCTGCTGTGAATCACTCCCATCCTAGTACCAGAATATTGAGATAGTATTCTTTCGTTTTACTTTATCTACATGTCATTTTAATTTTCACATTAGATGCTACCTTTTCTCCTTTTTAAAAGTACATCCTATGTTTTTGTTTGGAACTGCATTTACTTGAAAATATAACCTCATTACCTTTCTTTAGGATCAAGTGATGCTTGCCAAAACAGATTTAAAGAGAAAGAGAACGAACATTAAAATAAAATGGTGGAATTGTTCCAAGGAAATGCTGGTCCCTCCCTAATTTTTTGCTCATAATCATCTACATACAACTTAAAATGGGGAGGAAAAGCGAAGCAAAAAAGAGATAAGAACAAGAATAATAGGTTTCAATATTACAGCTGTGACTACTCAATTTTTGTCACTTTATCTCATCACCTCTTATTAACGTCAATCTTGGAAATGACTCCTCTAGAATCTACTAATTGAATCTTTTAAATGGTCTTCAGTGGTAACAGGTGTATATGTGTCTAGAGAATATATCTTTTAGATCTTTTTGCTCTTCCCATTGCGTGCTGTGCTGAAGTAATATATATTTTGTTGTTTATTCTAGGTATGTTCACAACAATATATTCTTCAGTTTTGCTGTTGATGCGGACCTTGAGCAGTTGCCCAGAAAGCAAGCATTGGCAGAGAACTCTAAGATTGAGAACACTGCCCCGTTGCAGAGTTTGTCTGAGAAGTCAAACAGTGATGTGTCACAAGGTACATCTAGCATTTCTGATGGGGATGAATCTGGTGTCCCCAAGCCAGAAAATAGCAATGGTGATGAGGCTTTGTCCCCTGATGTGCCTGCTGAGGCTCAGTTGGCTGAAAGTGAGCAAGCCACATATGCAAGTGCAAATAATGATCTGAAAGGCACCAAGGCGTACCAGGAAGCTGATGTTCCTGGATTGTACAATCTTGCTATGGCGATTATTGATTACAGAGGTCATAGAGTGGTAGCTCAGGTGCATAGCTTAATACCCATCTTAGACAGGTTTCTCTAAGTTTGTGATGTCTAGTATTGATTGGTATAGAACTGTTAGATAGGAGTCTGAGGAAGAATCTCCATGTCGTCCTCTTGTCATTAGCTTCTTGCATGATAATTTTTTTCCCCATCACATTAACTAGTTTTAGTTGCTTGCAATTTCTACCCTTAAGCTACTTGTATTTTCAGTCGCGATCCTTCCGGTGTTTTTCAGCACCTGTTGGTTTCTGATGATCATTTAATTGGTTTGAGTCCATTTTTTTATACAAAATTTTGGTTAAGAGATGCTAAATCCTGCCTTAAGAATATTATAATGACATCTGCTGATTCCTCTGCTAAATTTATTCTTTTGCTGATGTGTTCCCCCTTTTTTGTGTGGCCAGAGTGTCTTGCCCGGCATCCTTCAAGGTGATAAATCAGACTCTCTTTTGTATGGTTCTGTTGACAACGGCAAGAAAATTTGCTGGAATGAAGATTTTCATTCCAAGGTAGAAAATGAACAGACTTGCAAGATATTTTTGCAAGATATTTTTATCTTATTTTCTTCCTGTTGCAGTTTCCCTAAATAATATGTTGAATAGTTCTTTAGCTTCCATCCATAAACCAATAACTTGCCCTGTAAAGTATCAATCTACAGAAGTTTGACATTGCAATACTTGCAGCACTGTTGAAGCCTGTAACATCTTTGTGTAGTTCCCTTATTTCTTGCCTGTAATAGGGTGCATATTTTCATTTTTATTCTGTAGTATCTGCTAATGTGCTAATGGTCTCTTCTTTCTCAACTGGAGATGGAAAAAGTTCATTTTAATTGATTCACTATACAAATGTAGATCTTCATTTTGCTTATGGTCCGACTCTTCAACTATAAAGTGTTCCATGTCAGTTCTATTAACAAAAATGCACTTAAATCGTCACTTGACTTAATTTATGTGCATTCCAGGAAATGACAGAGACATTCCGTTGATTGTATCTTAAAGCCTGTGAATGTAATTGTTACTGTCAACCACCGTAGTATTTTCTTTTTGGGGGCTGGCAGACACTGGATGACCTGGTAGCATTGCTTGGTATTGTTACATGTGAAATTTTTTAAAAGATGCATCTTTTAGCAGTTAAAATAATCCACTTTGTACCGGATCAATAAATAGATGTGCTGGAGTTAGTGGATTTTATTTATTCATCTTTGTGTCTAAGGCTTTAGCTTGCTGCTTCTATGCACACTGCCTGACCATTCTGGCTACTTGGGTTTATTGGCCATTGCTTATAGAGTCATAATGTTTCTCATAAGCATGAAGCTGAAATCCCAAATTTATAGTCAGCAGTAATAAATCTAGATCTTGGCTCCTAATTCTGGCCACTACAATATTTTGCATTCCGTAACACAATGCCTTCTGGCCTTAGACATTTGGAGATAAAACTTTGAACATGAAAGTGTCCTCTTTTCCTGATGTTCTTTTCCTGATGTTGTTGTGCCTTTTTGTCCCTATGTTGCAACATTTACTGTATTATTACACATATCTATTAGCTCCGTCATTGATGCCATCTTTGATTATTTTTAGGTAGCGGAAGCTGCCAAACGTCTTCATCTGAAAGAGCACACTGTCCTTGATGGATCTGGAAATGAATTCAAACTAGCTGCACCAGTGGAATGCAAGGGCATTGTTGGTAGTGATGACAGGTGATTGCGTCATAGGATTGTGGTTCTCTTGAGTCGTTAGAAAATTGTTATTTAACCACTGTTGAAGAATTGGAATGGAAGTAATCCAATTCTGATGAGGCATTTGCATGCCATCTGATACATCTTTCTGCTTCTGCATCAGGCATTTGCATTTTGTTTTGCAAATAGTTTTTCCCTTTCTAAGAAATATCAACAACATCTAGAATTTGATCTTCGTTTTGATGTCATGCACAGTAAGTAGACCTTTAGAACTTCCACTCCTTCCTCATCTCTTATAGCTTCTTCCTTCAGATGTGGTATGCATTCCAAAGTTACTAGTCGTAGGGAGTGTAGATGAAGTAGCAATGACTGCCGAAGTGACTTTGTATTTTAGATCTGCTTCATTCTTTTAACACTGTATCTCATTTTGTTCTTGTTGCAATCTTTTCTTTTCAGACACTATCTCTTGGACTTGATGAGAGTCACTCCTCGTGATGCTAACTATACTGGACCTGGTTCAAGATTTTGTATATTGAGACCTGAATTGATAACTGTTTTTTGCCATGTAAGTTTATGCTTTATACTTAACAATATGACTTCTAAACTAGCCTGCATATTCTCCATTCTTAACGTTTGGATGGGCTCCGTGAAAAAGGCTGAGGCGGCTGAGAGGTCAAAAACCAAAGGTGAATCAGAAGGAGATGTTCTCCTTGCCTCCAATTCTTCAAATTTGAATAAAGCTGTTGAAAATGCTGCATCAGTAGCTTCTGATACACAGGTACAATTTGATCTTGTGAGAATAATTTTCTGCGATGTTTCAATTTGAAAATATGTAGAGTGCTTACAGCGACTCAGAAGCAGTTTTGGGATATAGGCATGTCAAAATGTTCAAAATGTCTGATTCCTTGTCAATAAAAATGTGATTTTGATTTTGATTTTGGGTTTGGGAGGTAGGGGGTGCTGGTAAATTTCCTAGCGGCATTTTTTTTTAAATCATCAAGTCCTGATTCCTGTTGCCAATTATATTATTCCGACTATGAAGGCTTAGACCTGAAATGAAAGAACAATATGTAATGAATTTCATGATTTTCTTTGGTTTGACTGACTTACAAGGAACATTGATGGATGGCCGCCTCTCATTTCCATATTTCATCATTCTCATGACATCAATCAAGACTGATCTGTACAAGAAACAAAAAATGTGACTCGCATATTAATAGATGATTATGTACTTTGACAACCTTGTTTTTTACACGCTACTATGACGTTAATAAATTGATAACTATGTTGGAAGAAACCTGATTCTGAACTTTCTTGTTGTTGAAGCTTCAGCAAACAGTTTATTATAAATTTAATTTTATTCCTTTTTTAATTTAGTTAGCCCTAAGTCTAAGTAGGTTCACTATAATTGATTATAGTTGAAAGTTCTATGTTTGAAATTGACTCTGATGAATGTACGAGGCATTTGCTAGTTGTCATGGAAAAGTGGAATGCTTTAAATTGATTTTCATGAATATTGATCAAGCATATTGTACACAAGGAGGTTGCCACACTTATTGGCCACTCATTTGATATCTTTATTGCAAGTGAAGACAATTATAGGTGGCTTGACTGAGTGTTGCTTAAGCAAGCCCACCTCGAGCAGGTTCGATGTTGGAAAACAAAATAGATGATGAGATCTTAATTTTAATCTTTACGCATCTACTTATTGTGCTTGAATGATGACATAGTTTCTGAATTGTCTTAGTTTTTGTCTGTTTATTGGGTACAGATGCAAAATTAGACAGTGATTATGGCATATTCACATTACAGAAGTCCTATGATTTGCTTCTAATTTGAAAGGGAAAAGTCCAAATTAACTTATTGGACATTTTTTTACAGCGATGATGCAAGCTCTAAAGCTCATGAAGGCTGATGAGCTTGCCTCATCCAAGTTCGAATATATGATTCTTGATGACATGGGCTGCAATTTTGTCAAGCATCTCACTACATCCATCAAATAGAATAGAGTTAATGTAACACCCCCCCCCCCCCCACCCAACCCACACACACACACACACCTCTTCTAAATAGAATTTCAATGGGTAGTGCTAATTTGGCTCATGTAATTGGATAACCAGACCCTTTTTCATTTCAGTACACAACATTTTATTATTATATGGTACAGGTAGCAGTTTTGTTGGATTGCATAGCAGTGTTTATGGGCATTTATGCTTGTCTTATCATTCCTCCACCTACATATACTCCATATATAATTATGAATGGGTTTTTGCAGGATGCCACAGAAGGTGAAAAGCATTCATCGCAAGAATGTGGCTCTCAGTCTAGTATTAAAGATTCAACTGAAGAGATGCTGTTCAATCCTAATGTCTTTACTGAATTTAAGCTAGCTGGGCGTCAAGAGGTAGCTTATGTGTCCTTTCCGTGCTGCCTCTTCCCTCGACCCTATATTTGGATATCATGATGTTAACTTTCTTGCATTGTTCTCAAGGAGATAGCAGCAGATGAGGAAAACGTGAGGAGAGCAAGTTTGTATCTTAAAGATGTTGTGCTACCGAAATTGATAAAAGATCTTTGCACGCTTGAAGTTTCACCAATGGATGGACAAACTTTAACTGAGGCACTCCATGCTCATGGGATTAACGTCCGGTATATTGGAAAAGTAAGAATGAGCTCCTGATGGGTTCTGGTCTGTCCTCTGACATCATTTTCTTTATCTAGATTTCTCTCATGAGTTGCCAAGCCTGATTTTATTTTTCTCTGTTCTCCATCCACGGGCTGAAATGTTTTAGTTTTCTCTATAGGTTGCTGAAGGGACCAAACATTTACCGCACTTGTGGGATCTTTGTTCCAACGAGATAGTTGTCAGATCTGCAAAGCATATCCTTAAGGTGATCAACAATCTATGAAACTCGTGCAGTATTTAGTAATACCCTTTTTGATTATCCAATAATTGGATGACAGAGATGAATTTTGAATCTATGGTTGTGCAAATTACCTGGCTTCGTTGTGTGGAAAATTGTGACTGATTCTACCCAGCCTGATTTTATCTTTCCTAACTTAGTGGTGTTACGAAGTTACTTTCAGACATGAGATGTGGGCGTTGAAGGAAAGTCCAATATATGCACTTCTCCCCTGGTAGAAGGAAAACTATTTGTCCTTCCATTTCTTAACCGCTTCCTGGCTTAAAATTTTCCACTTGGTAACAAATTCAAACAAAACCCACTTCCACCCAATTTGCTGTTTCTCCTTGTCTATCCCTTCTCCAACCAAAGAAGTCAATTTATCTTCATCCACCCCCCTTCCACTCTATCCAAGGCTGTCTCATATTAAACATAGCTGTTGATGCTGCTTGGTTTTGAAGCAATCATTTGTGCCTGCTACCTGTATTACCTGTTCAGGGCATCATGTATGGTTGGACATTTTCTTTTTCTACCAACTTATTGCTTATTTTCTTTTGGCGGTGGGAGATGTGGTTTGTGCAAGTTAGCTTGGTTTCCTGAGGTTTCTTTGGGGTTCAACAGGTCTTTCCTGAAGTCATAATGGATAAATATTTTTCTTGAGGCCTTGCTTTGCCACTTCACTTTAACTAAAATTGTCGATTGGTAACTTATAGTTCCTTGGGGTGGTTAGTAGTTTGTTTATTCACATTAACTTTTTTCTCATGCAGGACATTGTAAGGGATACAGAGGATCATGATCTTGGGAATGCAATTTCACATTTTTTCAATTGTTTGTTCGGAGATGTTCAAACTGTTTCTGTTGAAAGTGTTGCAAACAATACACATTCCAAGAATTCAAAGAAGGTACATGAATATTGATCTACTCTTCTATATTTTTTCAATGTTACTAGATATCTTGTGTGCAAGTTCTGCTCCTGCATGATACATTAATTTATTTGCATGTCTCATGCTATGAGAGAATTTGTTCTTTATATACATTGAAGCATAGAGAGTAGTATTTCCATTTATTCAAAATTACATTAATGTCTATAGGAAGATGGAAAAGTTAGATCGAGCCTTTTGAATTTTATTCTACACTAGTTAACTATATATGTTTACATTTCGGCACATACTCAAAATACTGATAGTTCTAGTCCAAGTAATCCTGAGACCTAATTTGCTGATTTTTCAGGCTCCAGGGAAGTCTTCCAAGGAACAAGCTAAGTATAGAAATGGAGAATCTGCAAGAAAGAAGCAGTCCTCGTACTTGAGTATTACGTCTAGTAGTTTGTGGTCTGACATCCAGGAGCTCGCAAAAATCAAATATCAGGTATCATGTGCTTGAGAGAATTCTTATGTATACAATTTGACAGGGTTGCTTATAATTTTTGTTGAAAATTTTCTTCTGCAGTTTAACTTGACAGAAGATGCAAGAATGCTGGCGAAGAAAATTTCAGTTATAAGGAACCTTTCCCAAAAGGTATCCTTTTGTGTGGTCTTTCTAATATGCTAGAGTTGCTTGCGTTTAGATACTCTCAACAAGAATCTTTTGAAAGTTGCATTTCTGCTCCTCCCTTCCAATATATATATATATATATATATATATATATATATATATATATATATATAAAAGAAAGAATTCCTAGTTTTACATGCATCACACATACTTTTAACTTGTCTTCCTTCTGTTATGATATGAAGTAATCAATGTTTAGGCTATGGTAGAATTCTGTCTTTGTGCATATGAAGCATGCTTTAATTACCATATATATCGTTTCAATTATTTACTATCTGGTTCGGTGTACCACTATTTCAAATGTCAGATGAAGTGGCCAAATGCATTCATGTATGTTTGACAATATCATATGTCCTCACAAAGGATGTAATAGTGGATATGTTCTAAAAGTTGCATTTACTAACTTCTTTTAAAGCCATGAATCTGGAATAAGAAAAGAAAATTGACAGGAAGGAGATAGGCAAAAGAGGATCGTAAAGAAGGAAAGAGAGAAAGGAAGAGAGTAAGTAAAATGAATCCATCACATGGGGAAGGGATGAGTATAGCTAATAATATAACCAACATGTATGAATGGGGAAATCAATTAGTGTTTTTTTTTGGGTAAAAGCTCCCCCCAAAAAATAAGTGTAAGAAAAAGCATGCTGATGGATGAAAAAAATACGTTATTTGAAGCTTGTAGGTGTCTTCTAGAGACAAGCCTTTGAATCCTTTGTCCAAGTCTTCTAGAATGTTAATTCAAAAAGATGAAATTCTGATTTACTAATCAGGTAGGTTTTAATTCTTGTCCCCAACTGTTTCAATGGTTGTGCTATGGGATTGTTTTTACTTAGGTTAGGTGTTAAATGTTTTTTCTGTTCTTTTGTTTGGGGGATACAAAATTAAGAATTTCTACTTTCAAAGTTCAAGAACTATAAACTTATCTTTTTCATCATTTTCAAATTATTGGTGTTTATGGTGGTCTATGAGCTAGATCAGTATTGTAGCAGCTCGCCGGAGCCTTTTCTTTTGTTTTTTACTTTTTAGCATTCACAATATTAGCTTGACTGAAATTTCTTGCTCTTTTCATTTTTTTCTCTAATATGTTCTAATCATTTTATTTGTTTTGCAGTCCATTATTGACTTGTATTATTATTTATTATTAAACTTCACGAGCCATTGAGGTCCCCATAGGTTGGGTTGATTTCTATTTGTGGCATTGTATGTGTGACGGTCTGTTATGCCAGTCATAACTAAATACATGAAACTCCATATTAGTATCCATTTAAAATTCCATGGTTTCTGAAATTCATGGTTTGAAGATTAATACATGTCAAATTATGAATGGTTTTTGCCTTTAAAATGATATGATTATTTTCAACTAAGCTTGTTCTCTTTCACAAGAAGTGATTAGTTTTTGTCTTGAAATGACGATTATTTTCTTATTTTGTCTGAAGCTTTTCTGGTTTTTCTCCCCTCCCCCTCCCTAACAGGTTGGAATCACCATTGCTGCTCGCAAGTATACTCTTGATGCTGCAGCACCTTTCCAGGTTTCAGATCTCTTGGATCTTCAACCAGTAATAAAGCATTCAATTCCAGTTTGTTCAGAAGCTAAGGATCTCGTAGAAACTGGAAAGGTCCAATTAGCTGAGGTACGGATGGTTTTGATTCATGGAGAAGGAAATTCTCTCGTGTGATTTTTAAAATTCTGTAATTGAGAATTTTTATAAACTGTGTCCATGACACAGGAGAGCTATTGGAATTTGTTTCATTACTATTTGAGGTTAAGGAATTTATTTTAGGGTAGAGTTATTCACCTTTTACCTCCAATGATCCAAAATAAGGAACTAGACAATGTGTATTTTGTTATAAACGCATGTTTGGTAGAGTTTAAAATAAACTCTTTCTTTCCCACTCATTTTTAACCACATATTTTATGAGACCCACAACTTTTATCAACTTTTCAACCACGCATTTAATTATTTTTTAAGAAAATCTCCTAAAAAACTACTTTCAAACTCCACCAAACAGGCACTAATTAAGTGCATGTCTAATTTTCAGGACTATCTTGAATTGACATGAGCTATTTAATTGGAGTTGCTTATGGTTTGGAATTTCCTAGAAAGAATGAGTTCCATAATAGTTTTAGCTTGTATTCAACTCGGTGTACTTGAAATTGTAAAATTTATTGTCCCTTTTTCTCAGGGAATGCTTAGTGAAGCCTACACATTGTTCTCTGAAGCATTCACAATACTCCAGCAGGTATGATTATCACTTTTATGGTCTGTTGATTTTTTGTTGTTATGCGGGATTGATAAACAAGTTGTGACAATATTCAGGTCACTGGTCCAATGCATCGAGAGGTTGCTAACTGTTGCCGGTAATCATCATTTTCATCACTTGGTTATATTATTTTCCGGATTATGTTACAGCTTTTATTTATTGTGATATTGAAAGTTAGTATGGCATTTTTATTGATGTTAACATTTCTTGAAATTATCTTCATCGGCAGAAATGAAAACTCTTTGCCTGTTTCCTGTTTTACTCTCATCGTTAGATAGGTTTATACGGATGAGTGTCTGTTCTTTCTGGGGTCGATTGGTGAACGGGTGGGGGTTTGATTTGGTTGCGAAGGGATTTATTGTTGAAGACAATTTAAATAAATAAATATCTCCTCTCTAACAATGAGGTGGTTGAACGTGGTATCAAAGTCTTTATTACTCGAGTTCAAGTCTCACTGTTGTCCTATAAAGAAAAAGTTCACGTGTCAGGCCTTTGATGAAAAAATGAATTCGGCCTGCACTTTAAAAGACATGTTGAGGACAAAATTTATACAAATAAAATGTGTACCATCTCCAACAACTTAAGCTTTTACATAAGGTGGTTCAACATTATGACTTCATTTGTTTAGTTTGCAGTGACTCGTGGTTTGGAAATTTGATTTTCAAAAGTTACAGGCGGTTAATACCGTGTTAATGATTTAGTTATTTGGTCAATTAGTGCTTGTACTAACCAGCATATTTCTACCTTTTTGTTTTCAGCTATCTGGCCATGGTTCTATATCATGCCGGAGATATGGCTGGAGCCATAATGCAACAACACAAGGAACTAATTATAAATGAGCGCTGCCTAGGACTGGACCACCCCGACACTGCTCACAGGCACGAGTTCTTTGTTTCTGCATTCATCATTATATACATTGTTCCGTACCCATTTTTGATCTTGTCAGTCAGATTCTCATAATTCATTGGGTTTCAAGATTAAGAGTATGTTTGGCTAAGCTTGAAAAGTTTACTTACAAGTAAATAAGAGTAAGTTTTAAAAATATAAATCTTTTCATTGGTCAAAGTTGGAAATAAATTATTTACTTATTTTGACAATAAGGTACCGTTTTTTTTTTCTTTTTCTTTTGACAACAATAAAATAAGAGTTACGTGTTAAAAAAAAAATCTTTTTTAACTTAAAAGTAAGAATAACTATGCAAACATATTTGGAAGTGAAAAGTTGAGTAACTTTTACATTTTTCTGTTTTAAGCTTTTAGCTAAACACACCAATTATAGTGAACCTCTGCAAAACTATAAATACATTATAAAATCAATTGAACGTCGCAAGCAATACAAGCACTTGAAATGGAGGAAATGGTACAGAACAATGTGGATTCCACAGGAGAATTTTTGCTGTGACCGGGATTTTTTATTGTCTTATCTGTCATTTTTGTTTTCTTTATTACTCAAAATTGGGCACTTGACTGCAGTTATGGAAATATGGCTTTATTCTACCATGGTCTCAATCAAACAGAACTTGCCCTACGGCACATGTCAAGGGCATTACTTCTGTTAAGTTTGTCATCCGGCCCAGATCACCCGGATGTTGCTGCAACTTTTATAAATGTTGCAATGATGTATCAAGATATTGGAAAGATGCATACAGCCCTTCGTTATTTGCAAGAAGCCTTGACAAAGAACGAAAGACTGCTGGGAGAGGAACACATTCAAACTGCTGTGTGCTATCATGCTTTGGCAATTGCATGCAACTGTATGGGCGCCTTCAAGCTCTCGCATCAGGCATGTCCTAACCTAAATGTTTCTTCTACTGAATTCGTGAATGAATTTGAGATAAAACTTGCCCTTTTATTGTTTGATATGGCAGCATGAGAAGAAAACATATGATATTCTTGTCAAACAACTTGGAGAGGATGACTCTAGGACTCAGGATTCTCACAACTGGATGAAAACATTTAAGATGCGTGAGATGCAGGTTTTGCATACTATCCGAAATTTCTTGATAAAATCGTGGTTCTTGGTTTATCCACGTTTTCTTTTTGTTTATTTACTGGTAGCGTTTATTGATTTGGCAGTTGAATGCACACAAGCAGAAAGGTCAAGCTTTGGATGCTGCTTCTGCTCAAAAGGCCATTGATATTTTAAAGGTGATACTTGATTTCTGTTTTCTCCCTTGCCCCTAGGTCCATCCTCCTTTTCATTGTTTTATTACATTCCAAAAATTAAAAATACAAAACCAATGAAGAAGACAGAGCTTGGCGGAGATGGAAGGCATTAGCTTACGATAAGGATGCATATGGTTTTTATTTAAATGGCTGTCTGTTCAAATAATAGAACAATACTAAATTTGGGTATTCCCTGGTAAAAATAGAAAGCAATCCAAAATGAATATTCCGGAGAAGAGAAAGGTAAGCGGAGTTGTTAAATGTGCTTGGTTGGGATTGTGGATATGTTTATTAAAGGTAACGAGACAACATTTCCTTGAAAAGGAAATATTTTTAAAGCTAGAACTGTACCGACTATTTTCTTTCTTTTTCTCGTGAAAAAACAACCTCAAGAACTAATAAGCATAATTAGTTATCTACTTTTAAAAAAGTAAAAGATATTAGTGGATTCAAATGGAATGGAAGGTTTGTACTTTTTTTCCTGTTTATTAAGCTCCCGTACCCTGATTTACACCTGGTAATTCCTGAGGATGTTCAGGTGCAGTCTCTTGTGGAACACTAGTATTTGGTGGTTATATGATGGGGATAATGTTGAATTTTCGTGGAAGTCGCTTGTGGGATGTATTTAAGTTATCTATATGGATGCAGGCTCATCCTGATCTAATACATGCTTTTCAAGCGGCTGCTGTGGCTGGAGGATCTGGTACTTCTGGTGCTGCTTCAAACAAATCGGTCCACACCAGTATTGGTAGTGAAGCACTTCCCCGAGGACGGGGTGTAGATGAAAGAGCAGCTCGAGCTGCTGCAGAGGTGCGAAAGAAAGCAGCTGCCAGGGGTCTTTTGATCCGACCACATGGTGTCCCCGTCCAGGCTTTACCACCACTTACCCAGCTTCTTAATATCATAAACTCTGGAATGACACCTGATGATGTGAACAACGAGGTGACTGGTGGAGAGAAAAATGAATTGAATGGACATGCTTCAAATGGACCACAAGTTCCGGAAGAGGACCAATCAAAACCCGTGCAACAGGATCAGACCCCGGTTGGATTAGGCTCCGGCTTGGCTGCATTGGATGCCAAGAAGCAGAAAGCAAAAGCCAAAGCCACATCTTGAAATTTAAGATTCAGAGTTTTCTTACAATTGCAAAAAGTTGTTCCTCCACTGTTTCTCGTTGGCATGAAGTATAAATGTTTGCCTAACCAGCTCCTCTTCTTATGCTCTTTGAACTAAGAAGTGAAGAGTGTTCAAATGTAAGAATAGAGATTCCCCTGATTCTATTTAAGAGATATTTTTAGGAATCTTTTTGATATAGCAGACAGCAAGCAGAGATCAATTTTTGCGACCTCGTATACATTTTATCCATAAAAAGTTTGGATTTCGTGATTTATATGTAGCATTCCTAGTTAGAGTGACGGGTTCTTCCTGTGCTGTACTTATAAGGGGTTATTCAATAAAACCACCATTGTTTTTTAGGGCTTCTTGATAATTCTCCTTTTCGTCAGTTCTAATTTCTTTAATTTGATTTGTTCTTTTTGATGATCGCCTTTATGCCTCGTACTGCTGGTCGATCGCCGTGGCCTGGTAAGGTGTATGGAAGTACCATTTTTTTCATTCTTTTCTTCTCTTATTTTATTTTATTATTAAATTGACATGAGGATCGTACCCGCGATGGTCACGTGTAATTTAGATAAACTAGTCGTAGTTTATAACTTATTTGTATAATTTTTTAAATTTTGTAAAAACATATTTTCACTTTATTGTTGAAAGGAAAGGTTGATGAAATCACAAATAGTTCAACATTTGTAAATTGAATGTCTCAATAACAATATTGCATTTTTTCTAATTGTTTAAGAAATATATTAAATAAACCATTACTCCCATAATTTATCGAACAATTATACAAATGGATTAGTTAATCGGTATAACTTCACAATTTTTTCACTGTGTTTGTAATAAAACTGTGAAAAAGATACTAAGGAAGAAAACTCTAAAATACTGTTGATTTCTTATTATAATTTATTCACTTAACATACATAGAAAGACTTAGAATATGTAGAGATATTCTGGTAAGAAAATATCCCAACAAACTAGAAAACAAATCAACAATAAATCAGGAAATAAATACAAATAAAACAGAATAATAAAAACTTGATTTTATTCCTAAAAAACGAGGATTGACTAAATCAATCATTGATTGGATTAACTAAATCAATCATTGATTGTCTCTTAATCTCTCGGATATCAATCAATCAAGAGAGGCTGATTTTTAACACTCCCCCTCAAGCTGGATTGTATACATCAAACAATCCTAGCTTGTAAATCATTTTTTCAAACAAAGGTCTAGGCAATCCTTTAGTTAAGATGTCTGCAGTCTGCTCGGCTGAAGCCACATGTAGAATGCAAATGGTTATATCCTCAATCTTCTCTTTAATGAAGTGTCGATCCACCTCTACATGTTTAGTACGATCATGATGTACATGATTATGAGCTATGCCGATGGCAGCTTTGTTGTCGCAGTACAATTTCATGGGATTTTTTGTTGCAGCTTGAAGTTCTTCTAGAAGAAGCTTTAGCCAAATTAATTCACTGATTCCATTTGTCAAGGATCTAAATTTAGCCTCAGCACTATTTCTGGATACTACATTATGCTTTTTGCTTCTCCATGTCACCAAGTTTTCCCAAACATAAGAACAATACCCAGATGTAGATCGTCTATCAACCACTGATCCAACCCAATCTGCATCAGTATATGCTTCAATCTCCTGTGATTATCCCTTCTTAAAGAAGAGTCTTTCTCTTGGCTCTCTTTTAGATACTTCAATATTCGGATGACTGCATCTAGATGTTCTTCATAAGGAGCATGCATAAACTGACTCACCATGCTGATAGCGAAAGCTATATCAGGTCTTATGTGGGCTAAATAAATGAGCTTTCCAACAAGTCGTTGGTATCTACCCTTGTCCACATGTGTGCTCGTCTTTTGATCTCCAAGTTTAACATTCGGATTAGCTGGAGTATCGACAGGCTTGCACCTAAGTAACCCAGTCTCCTTTAAAAGGTCTAAGACATATTTTCTTTGTGAAACAGAATCTAAGACATATTTTCTTTGTGAAATAGAGATACCAGACCTATTTCGAGCAATCTCCATCCCTAGAAAATACCTTAGCATCCATAGATCTTTGATTTCAAATTCATCTACAAGCTTTCTCTTTAAGGAATTTATTTATGAAATATTGTCTCATGTTAAGATAATATCATTAGCATATACAATAAGTATAGTTGACTTACCACCCTCATGTTTGTAGAACAATGTATGGTCAGTGTGAGCCTGCTTATACCCTTGGTGGCAGACAACTTTTGTGAACCTCGACTGTTTAAGGCCATAGGGAGATTTTTTAAACTACACACCTACATTGTTTGTCTAGCACTCTTAACTCCTAGAGGAAGTTTCATATAGACTTCTTCAGTCAAGTCTCCATTGAGAGGCATTTTTGATATCCAGCTGATGGAGCAGTCAGTCTAGATGTGCTGCTAAAGAGAGAAGAACACGGATTGTATTGAGCTTGGCTACAGGAGCAAATGCCTCTTGATAATCTATCCCATAGGTCTGAGTAAACTCCTTTGCAACCAATCGTGCTTTGTATCTTGCAACAAATCCATTTGATCTATACTTTACTGTGAAGAGCCATTTGTACCCTAATCGAACAACATCTTGGAGTTTTTTCAACAATTTCCCAAGTCCCATTTTTCTCTAGGGCTTGGATTTCTTCTTCTACTGCCCTTCTCCACTCAGTTCGTTGAAGTGCTTCTTCAATTGTCATAGGAATTTCTCTCTCTTCAAGATTAGATACAAAAGCTTTCATAGAAGTGGATAAATGATCATATTGTGTAAACTGAGCTATAGGATGTTGAGTGCAAAAACGAACACCTTTCCTTAAAGCAATAGGTATATCATTAAAACTTTCCAAAGGAAAAGAGACAATTGAATTACCTGGGTCCGGATCAGATTCATGACAAGTCTCATGAGTAAGAAGAGATTCTACTATTTGTTGATTCAAACATGAAGTTCAATATTCGATTGAGTTTTTTGTTGTTGGACATCTAGGTCAAGTTCATTGACTTCATCTTGATTATTTTTCCTTTGTTTATGAATGACATCTTCCTCATCAAGATTTTCAATTATTGGCAAACCAAGACTTTCTGAGTGTGTGAGATTAGATTCTGAAATAGGTTCTGAAGTAGGTGAAGAGGTGGAGCTTGGTAAGGTAGTGGAGTTTGGTAAAGTGGTAGGATTGAGAATTTTAGAAGAGAAGAACCAAAAATTTCCTTCACTTTCTTCACTACCTATCTCCCCTGAAGGGAATTTCTAGAATAGAATGGAGTGTTTTCAAAAAAGATGAGATCTATGGACACAATTAATTTTTTCTTTTCGGGATAGTAACATTTGTACCATTTTTTATTTGTTGCATATCCAAGAAAAATGTATTTTAGGGCTTTTGGATCAACTTTGTTTTGGTTGGGTTCATGGTTATGAACAAAGACAATACACCCAAAAACTTTTAGAAGAAAAGTACTAATAGTACGGTTCTTAGGAAAATATTTAGAGAAGACATTTAATGGAGTTTGAAATTGAAGGACATTGATGTGCATTCTATTTATAAGGTAGCAAGCAGTGAGAACAACATCCCTCCAAAAATATTTAGGAGTGTTAGTTGTAAACATGATCGACCTTGCAACTTTTAATAAATGTCTATTCTTTCTTTCAGCGATGTCATTTTGTTGTGGTGTGTTGGGGCAAGAGTTTTGATGAACAATTCCATTTTGGTTAAGATATTCTCCTAGAATCTGGTTAAAATATTATTTTCCATTATCAGTGTGAAGAATTTGAATATTTGTGAATTATTGGGTTTTAACCATTTTGTGAAAACTTTTGAATAACTGTTCAGCATCAGATTTATCTTTTAGCAAGTAAAGCCAACACACACGAGTATGATCATCAATAAAAAATATAAACTATCGCTTAGAATAAAGATTGTGAGACTGTGAAGGTCTCCAAATATCACTATGAACAATAGCAAAAGGCTTAGTTGTTTTATAGGGTTTTGGTTTAAACACAGATCTTTGATGTTTAGCCAACTGACAAATTTCACATTGAAAGGTACCATTATTCTTAAACAAAGAAGGAAATAAATATTTTAAATACGCAAAGCTAGGATTTCCTAACCTAAAATGCCATAACATTATTTGATTTTGCCTTGAAGAGGGTTCCCAACTAACTGTATGAACTTGTTTGATCTCGTCGGTTCCACGTCAAAGTAATATAGCTCATCATGCTCACTAGCATTGCCAATCTTCTTCCCCGAATGTAGGTCCTGAAATTCACAATTATTTTGTGAGAAAACCACTCTACAATCACAATCCTTAGAGATTTTGCTCATAGACAATAGATTACAAGATAACTTTGGAATATGCAATACAGATTTAGGGACAATGGTTGAATTAATTCTAATAGTTCCAATTCCAGCAATAGGAGACAAGGATCCATCAGCAATCCGAACCTTAGTATGACCATGATTAGGAGTATATGAGGAAAATAATAGAGCAGAACCTGCCATATGATTTGATGTTCCAGAGTCAATGATCCAAGATCTTTTGTTTCTCTTTGTGCAATTTAGGGCTAAAAGAAAATTACTTTGCTGGGCAATTAAAGAGGTACTAGTTACTTTCTCATGTGTGAGTAGCTTGTAGAGATGCTCAAGTTGCTCTTTATTGAGGTTGATGTCTCCCACATTTTCTCCAAGTTTATGATCAGCGTGTTCAGTATTGGACTGGTAGGCACAGTTTTGAAACTGTACAGGTTGTCTTTGATGGTCACGGTTGCTTAGATTGGGAGGTTCCCCATGTAACTTCCAGCATGTTTCTTTAGTGTGATTGGTTCTTTGACAAAAATCGCACCACAGATTCCCTTAGGTCTCAACTCATTAGAACCATCAGCTATTCGTTTTTGTTCATGGCTTTTGGAGACAAGTGCCGAAACTTTTGTTTGGGCAGCACCTTTAGGATCACTATGCATATTCTTGCCTCTACTTTCATCCCTTCGGAATTCAGCAAAGGACTTCTTCAATCTGAGGTAAAGGTCGGGTTCCAATCATTCTACCACAAACTTCATCTAGAACCTTATTCAAACCTGTAAGAAAATCATAAGTGCGAGTTTTTTCTACCAGTTTCACATATTTTTTTAAACACTCACCACTCCAATCATTGGGCTCAAATAGGTCCAGCTCCTGCCAAACCTTGATAAGGGCCGTGTAGTATTCTGTGACATCCATACTTCCTTGTTTGAGATCCCTAGCTTGATCTCTTAACTCACACAACTGTGCTGAATTCTCTAGATCATAATAGGCCAACTTCACCTTATCCCAAATGATTTTGGCTGTAGTATGAACAACGTATAATGCTCCAATACGTTCCTCCATAGAGCCGATGAGCCAAGACATTACCAAAGCCAAAGCATTTTGGGTGTCTGGTCTGTTTATGGAGCCATCAAGAAATTCTATATTTTCTCTCCCTCGTATTATCATCTGAACAGACCGTGACCATTGGAAAAAATTCTTTCCATTTAGTTTGTAGGGAGTGATTTGTAAAGAGGAACTTTCAAAAGAAGCAATGAGGTTAATTGCAAGGGTTGGTACAAGGGAAGTTTCAACAGCAACTTCATCCTTTCCATCTTTGTCTAACCCAGTGAGGGCCTGTTTGAAGCTGGCCATTTTGTTTTTTTCTCAACGGTATCCCATCTCTAATACCATGTGAGAAAGATACCGGAGAACAAAACTCTAAAACACTGCTAATTTCTTATTATAATTCATTCACTTAAAATATACATAAAGACCTAGAATATATAGAGATATTCTGGTCAGAAAGTAACCCAAAAACAAATAAGCAATAAATCAGGATATAAATACAAATAAAAATATAATAATAAAAACCTGATTTTATTCCTAAAAAACAAAGATTGACTAAATCAATCATTGATTGGATTGACTAAATCAATCCTTGATTGTCTCTTAATCTCTCGGATATCAATCAACCAAGATAGGCTAATTTTCAACAAAAACCTATAGAGGGCAATATTGATAAGAGCCTTATAAAAAAAGTTGAAAAATGCCATATTTTTTAACTTTTTAAAAAATACATTATTTTTATTAAAAAAATTTAAAAAATACCCCATTTTCATTAAATATCAATATATTATAATTTTTCCAATTTTATAATTTTTTTAAAATACATTATTTTTATTTAAAATCAATATTTCAACTTTTCACTTGAACACAACATTTTTACACGAGTAACATGTGTTACCCTATGCTACTTCTTCATTTTCATTAAATTTAATATTTTATCATCTTTTACAATTTTTATTATAAATACTTTATTTTCATTTAAAATCAAATTTTTAAAATTTCATTTAAAAACAAAAATTTTTACCTAGGTAATATATGTGTTACGATATGTTACTTTCTTATTTTCATTAAAATCATTATTTTATAACTTTTCACATTTTATAATTTTTTTGAAAATAAATTATTTTTATATAAAATCAATATTTCAATTTTTATTTGAAAACATTTTTACACGGGCAACATATGTATTACCATATATTATTTCATCATTTTCATTAAAATCAATTTTTATCATTTATCTTCTTTTACATTTTTTTTAAATATACATTTTTTTTAATTTAAAATCAAAATTTCAAATTTCATTTAATAACAACATTTTTACCCAGGTAACATGTTAAAGAAACTAGTTAAAAATGTCAAAATTGAAGTAAAATGATTAGTGTACCCATATTTAATTTTTAATTAAATAAAAATAAAATGAAGAAAAAAAACAAAAAAGAAACAATCATTTTCCCTATTTCCAAACCACCCACCCCAACCTACCACTACCTACAAAAAAATAAACTCTCATATTTTGCAGCACTTCGAGAACCCAAATCCCTCTCAATACTCTCCTTTTTCATCGATCACCACCTATATCTAGATTCTTGAAACTCACACCATTTTCAAAGGGGAAAAAAAAAAAATTGCAGCCAAAATCTACTCTCAAACCCAATATCCCAAATCTACTCCTGGGCGACATCAAGCTCTAGAATAGAAAAATAATCTACAGTGATGCTTGGTTGCTGAATTTTTTTTTGTTTTTTTAGTTTTGAGATTGAAAAATAGATGTATTGTTTGTGTGATGTCATGATTATTGGTTTGAAGGGGAGGGGTGACTCTTTTTTTTTTTTTTTTTTCTTTTAATGGTCAAACTGACATCCTCAATCATAAAATGACCTCAAGTGCATATGTTTGAATGTTTTGAGATCCCATATGCTAAAAATCAAATATTCGGGACTTCATTATCACAAAGTTTAAAGGTCAAGGACTCCCAGTACTATTTACCCTTAATTAAAATAAAAGTAGAATTGTCATTTTTAAAAAAAATTGACCATTTACAGTCAAACTGACATTTTTCGTAGAAAAAGGATTCAGGCGCAGACGTTTGAAAGGTTTGAGATTTCGGGTACTAGAAATCAAATGTTAGAAGCTCTGAATTCTTTATTTCATGGTAGAAGGGAAATGTTTTTTTTTATTTGCTATTTATACTTTCCACTAAAAAATCTCCAAAAGTTTCTAGAAGTCTAGTAAGTAGAAAATTCCTAAAAGTCCATCTTCAATTTGAATATCTCATGATTTATTGAGACTCTTAAAAAATTTTAATTGAATATCCCGTAACTTTTAAATTTTTTTTTAAAATCTCTAAAATATTTATTGAATACATCATACATTTAATATTCTTAAACTTTTAAATCTTTAAAAATCTTTGAAAATCCAAATTTAAATACACCCCTTAAATCTTTACACATGAAACAACTCGAGTCCAATACCAGCATCTTTCATGCAGGTTCTAAATCTTGTGTCCCAATCTTTTTTGGTGGTTTGGAAAGCTCAATATTAGTGGTTGCTGATTTTGCTTAAATGTTGGTGATTTGTCGTTCGATAAAAGGACAACTAAACGTAAGTTTAGACATCGGATAGATCAATCCAAGTATTTCAATACCTGGAACCACCCATTACACTTCAAGTATTTCGTAAATGGAACCATTCGATTCCACGTAATTATTGGAACTAAACTCGAACTCAAACCGTCGATTCGGATTCGGTTCTACCTATAACAATTTTTTTTTAAATCGTGAGTTGACAACATACTTTAAAAAAATTAAAAATTGCAAACTCATTAACATTAAAATACGTTAGATATTAAAATAATTTCTGAACTAGAATATCCACCAAAATTGCAAATCAATAAATTAGGATTATAAAAAAAGAAATTACCTCTCAAAAGTTGAGGAATCGTTTTAGTTACAGAGCTTCGCATTCGCTGTTTCACTGTGTTAAGCGAGAGTGCGAGACTGACGATAATATTTGTATTATGTATTTGAGCAAATATCGATTGATAATTGTGAATTGAATATTTGAAATTGTGTCAATTGAATATGAGTTTAGGGGCGGTGGATTTTGAACTTTTGATTTGGATCTTGGATAAGTGGTATTGGGTTAAGTTGGATTGAGTCGGATTAGAGTGAATAAATTGTCAAAAAAAAATAAATTATAAATACTAATAAATTCGATTCCAAGTCGACTACCAATAGTTTTAATTCAAAAATCAAAAACCAACCCAGATCTGGTCGATCCTCCGTTCCCATTCCAATTTCTATTTTTATCTTTTTAGAATCGACCAGAACATCCGATTCTGATCCGTGAGGTTCGGATTCGGGTTAAAATGTCTACCCTACCTAAACGGACAATAATAAGGAGAGAGCAGATCTGGGCTGGAGAAACAGCAAGTTCCCACTCATCAAATGGTTCAGACTGATTCAAATTCCAGCTCGAGTGAGTGCTTAGCAACATAAATCATTTTTACTTTTTCAGAATTTCAACACGCTTGAATGTTACTGCTGCTATTTCAAAATCTAAGAAAAAATAAATAATAAAAAGAATTACGAAGAAGAGAGAAAGCCCATAATTGTTTATGACTCCTAGGATGATCATATGGATTTTTTTATGAATTATGGGATATGGGTTGTCCATTTAAAGATCAAAGATTGTATCTTTTTTATATGCTTTTGTGGTTTCTCTGTTTTTTATTCTTTTATAATTTTCTACTGATCAGTTTGAGTAAATTGTTCTATTGGGAGCCCTTTATGAATCGTTAGATGATGATAAAGGTTTCTTTACGAATTATGTGATATGGGTTTCCCATTTAATGATCAGAGGTTGTATCAATTTTACATGTTTTGTGTATTCTCTATTTATTTTTTTATATATTGAGTAATTTGTTCTTTTGAAAGATGAAAATTGTAGATCTTTCTATGTATTTGTGTATAAATTGCTATTAGATTACTATTCAATTGTATTATTGCTTGCAACTATTAGTACATTGTAGAAAGGGTGAAGAAATATGATTATCTTTTTAATGATAAAAATATATTTCTTCTAATCTTACAGTTGGTTTCTGTATGAGTTATCAAGTTAGTATATATGTGCATTGTGGGATTTATTTTTCTTTTTTCTTTTTTGTAACTTTGTACTTCATTGGGCAGTGGGTGAACACAAGAGGGTGGTAATACAGAACAGCCGTGGTGAGAAGCTTGTGGGAATATTACATGAAACAGGCGCTCGCGAGCTAGTAATTATTTGCCATGGATTCCGTTCCTCCAAGGTTGGCAATTGTGATCTAGAAAATTAATTCTTGTGGTGTACTTCAATATCAATTTGTAATGTAAGAGAGAGAATTCTGAATTTTGTGTTCCATTGGTGATGTTAACTATATCCCAGGATCGAATTCCTATGATAAACCTCGCAGCTGCTTTTGAGAAAGAAGGAATTAGTGCCTTTCGCTTTGACTTTGCTGGCAATGGGTAAGCGTTCACGTCATTAGACATCAAATACACACCACCAAGAAAGAAGCAGATGTCCTCCTGTTTTGGTTGCTTTTGGGTTATCATGTTTTAGTTCTTGATATATGTTGAGATTAGGTATTAATAATTCCTTGTTTCGCATCTTTCGCAATTGCACGTCTCCTATCCTCCGTAACCAGCTGTATCGAAGCAAAAAATTCCCGTGACTCGCATGTTTTTTAATATGATTTCTCTGCTTCCACAAAAAGAAAATTAGGTGTCCTAAGGCAGGATTTCTATGTTAGCATGCACGACTCAGCTCTCTTCATCTTTAAGTGTATTTAGTGTATCTCTTACTATCTCATTCTTATGAAAAATATTCCCCTTTCTTTTTCTTTTCATTTGGACGAAGAGTAAAAACCTCACTCCTTGATCGGCTACGATTGTTTAATTTAATAGTCCTTTTGCTTGGATGGCAGAGTCAACCTATCCAGTTCTATGTAGCCTTGATTACATTAGTTTCTCAAAAGTTGAATTCGTGGGATGTCCTAGGTTGTTGTTTTTACATTTGGCTTTCTTCCGCTCCAACTTTTCCACATAGTTCTTGCTTGCTTAGCACCTGACATCTACTACTACAGTCTCTAGATTTATTTTACTTTGAATGCAAAAAAAAAAAAAAAAAAAAAAAAAGGTGTAAGGGAAAGTATCTAGTTAATAAGTAAACTCCTTGAAATTGCTTAACAAACACGCGCAGATCCTCCATTTACCCAAGTCTTGTGGAATTACTAATAAAGAAATGTTTTCATGACTTATCAGGGAAAGTGAAGGTTCATTTCAGTATGGTAACTACCGTAGAGAAGCTGACGATCTAAGAGCTGTGGTCAAATACTTTCGTGGGGACAAACGATGTGTTGGGGCAATTATTGGGCACAGCAAAGGTGTGTTATATACACTACAATTGAACTTTGCTTTCCATTTTTATGTTCTTAGTTTATTTATATTGTTTTTTTGGGTTGGGTTGGGTTGGGTGGCAGGGGGCAAATGTGGTGGAGGCAAAGAGGGCTGTGAGCATAAATATTCGTAGCTTCAAAATTTTGTAGATTCCAGACATAAATTTTTTGTCCTATAATAGAATTTTTATCCTCAGGTTATATGTAGATTGAAAATACTCCAGTTTGATACTTTTCAGGATAATGTATAAATTCAAGTTAGAATAATACTTTATCCAAGCAAGAGTTTTACGTAAATTGTAAACTCTGTAAACGACCCTGCACGGTGTCTTAACATCTCAAGTCAATATTTGATACATTTTCCTAGATCAGTTCGTAGAAAAGATTCGTTCAAGAAAGTCTGTCGTTTCATATCAAAATTTCTGCTGCCTACAGTGTCAACTATTTATGTTTGCATTTAACACGAAAGGGCTTTCTTTTTATGCTTCCTTTCCTAAATGTGCCGTATGGCTGGATAAAATTCTTACAGGAGGGAATGCTGTGCTTCTTTATGCTTCAAGGTATAATGACATACAAACAGTTGTAAATATTGCTGGGCGTTGTGATCTAAAGAGAGGAATTGAAGGTCGCTTGGGTGAAGACTTTCAAGAAAAAATTGAGCAAAATGGATTCATCGATGTTAAAAACAGAAGAGGTACGTATTACTTTTTGTTCATTGACATATTTTCATCACCTTCACACGGGAGGATCGAGGAATTCACAGGAGCTGAAATTTGAGAAAGTCAATGTTGATCTTCGGTCAATCAATCTAAAGTATCCTTTTACTAGATTGACCTGTCTTTTTAAATAATTAAAACAATGTTTTTCTTTTGAAAAGCTTGAACTTCCATTTGTAAATTCTAAAATCGCTAACAAATAAAAAAAACAATATATCAATAATCCAAAATAGGTCGGTAAGGCACATCAATTTAATAATAAACCGACAAGGCAACAAAATAGTCTGGCAAGGTAACAACAATTTCATTTGAATATAAACTATTATCAATATTAATTAGTAAATAAATGAAAAAAATTAGTAACGTAGTGGCATGTGAAATATGTGCTAAGTACTAAATGTGTAGGGTTTAATTGAATATTATTCCCCGACAATAAGGTTCGGGTGATTTTTCTTCACCTTGGCCACTAATTTCTCTTTATATAGTTAAATTTACTTTTCAATTGTTAGAAATTAAAAAATAGCAAGAATAACAAAATTTCACAATTTGGAATCATATAAATGAAGACTTCAAGAATTTAAGTAATTAACTAAAACTAACAAATAATCTAAAATAACAAATAATTCATATTCCATACACGTTATGGAGGAACGTTAAGTAATTTTGGAACAAGCAACTCTGAAATTAGATAAATACAATTTTAGTCAGGGGCGGATTTACAACATGGCGAGATCCCGCGTCCGCCCGTGTTGGAATTTTGCGAAAAAATAGTGTTGGAATTTTGAGAAATAAAGGAAAAATAGAGAGTGGATCTCTGCGTGTAAATATATGTGTATATAAGTATATGTATGTGTGTATATATATATATATAACTTGCAGAGTGAAGGAGAAGAGAAAGAGAAAGAGAAATAGATATTTTAAATTCAAAATTTCACTTATGGTCCCTAAATTTTGAAAAATTAAAATGTAAGGTAATTGCATGACTAAATCCTCAAGTAATGATTTTTTTTTTAAAGTGGATCAAAATTGAATAATAAAGAAAGTATTTTTAGAGTTTTTTACTCTCGAGTTAATATTTTTGAAATTGTACTAAACATTTTTTAGCATTATTACGGCTTGTATCGAATTATATTTCACTATTAAATAATTTTCTTGTTGCTTAATAAGTTACGTATTTATTAAAAATATTTTCACATTATTTTTTCATAAGCATCGGCCGTTGACTGGTCAACATCCGCCCTAGCTGAACTTCAACCCTAGATCCGTCACTGATTTTAGTGCCATATTTTCATCACCTTCACGGCTTCACCGTATTTTGCCCAGCTTTGTCAATTTTAGTGCCAAATACACCATGACTTCATTACTTTACAAATTTCAATTTTCTCAATCATCTAACTTTCCATTTATACAGAGATTAGTGACATGTTTGGTATAGAGGATTGGATAGCATTGAACAATAATAAAAGAAAATCACAGTCTTGTTCGTTATACTGTTTAGTTTTGTCCATTGATGTGTACTGAACACGCATTAGGAGTTTCAGAAAATATGTTGTTCTGGTTTACAAATCATTAGAAGGATTGACATGCCAAATCTGACATTTTTGTAGGGAAGATTGAATATCGTGTGACCAAGGAAAGTTTGATGGACCGTCTAGCAACAGATCCTCGTGTTGCATGTCAATCCATCCATCCAAGCTGCAGGTTCGAAAATACATCTCTCTTAGTTACTTATTGATATATTGTTAATTTAAATTCTAGTATTTCTTGTTCTTAGTATATGCATGATGAATCGAATCAAGGTGAAGGAATACAGTATTTATTATTCCATAATATCTCAAGTATTATCTGTCTTACGTAAAATATTCGTACTTTTATACGCTATTGCATGTACATACATGATATGTTTAATATGCAATATTGCACTATTTTGATAGGATTAGTGTCTACAATAATTAAGATCTGATTGAAAATAACAAATCACATTCTATATATTAAATTATCTAACACTTTACATTTGATTTGTTTAATTATTTTATAATTAATTTTTAAATTTTTTTTAAATATTAGAAGCTTGTGATGTTTTATTAAATGTTTTTTTTCTTTAAAAGATGATCTTCATGAGGTTTACAAAATTTTATGATTTTCATTTTCTTTAAACTACAACTTGAAAATATTGAATTTATTTAAAAATAAATTATAAATGCAGTATAGCAAAAATCTCTTTTGAATTTTTTCCAACATTATTAAATGGACAAATGGATATTATCACTTGCAGTTTAAAATGATTTTCTTATTTATTTTAAGTTGAGGTTATAACTTTATACTATTTTGCAATTTAAGACATTTTCAAGAATACATAATTTTTTTTCTGTTTCTATTTTTGATTTTTTTTTTTTAAACGAGTAAAATTTAAGAGAAGACAAATATAAATTTGTTCATAAAGTTTTGTGCTAAAATTGAAAATTGTGATTTGTTATTTTAAACTAGGGGTATTTTGGTTTGTTTAGCTATTTATAATGACAAATTTGTAAATGTTTCTATTTTTCTCGGGAAAATACGGGAAAATATATTTTTGTATTACCAATAAGTAAAGTACAGTATACAAAATGTAATTTGTAAAACATGGTGTACAAATTGTAAATACACCCAAATGTAGGTGTATTTTGTAAATTTCTCGTCTTCTTTTTTATTTAATAATGTCTAGTCTAACTTACAAAACATGTTAACAGGATATTAACCATTCATGGCACGTTGGATGAGTTTGTACCGGTTGAAGATGCAATGGAATTTGACAAATATATACCAAATCACAAGTTACAAATTGTTGAAGGAGCTGATCATGAATACACTTCACATCAAGACGAATTGGCTTCTATTGTGCTGGATTTTGTGAAGACAAGTCTATATAAAGACAAGTGCATTTCTAAAACGTCATCGTCGTGTTCAAAATTTGATAAATTAATTGATTCACGTCTTTGAATCTTGAATGTATGTGACCAAAAGATTGAATTGCACATAAACTTGAATGACAAAAGATTATGGTTTTTTTTTTTTTTTTGGTATGTGTAGATAAATATTTAAACACGAAAAGCACTCATGCTCATGTTTAGAGATGGCAAGTGGGCCGTCTGGCTTGGGTAGGCCTGAACTATACATGAAACATAACCGGTCTGACCGTAGCCTGATTTTACATGGACCAATAATGAGGGTGCGACACTTCTTGCACATTGAAAACATATTGTGGTAACTAATATGGATCGGGGCGGGGCGGGGCGGGGCGGGGTGGGTTTTTCATTTTGATTAATTAATTAATTATTTTTTAATATAATTTTTATTTTTTTAAATACGATTTAAATTTTAAAACATAAAAATAAAATAAAATAAAAAGACTACAGTCCTCGTTCTCGCTCCATTTACCAATGGGACGAGGGTAGAATTTTTTTTGCCATTCCTATCCTAGTAATGAACAAGTCATGAATATATTAATAAATTATATATTTTAATAAATTTAGCCGTTTTAGAAATTAACAATTAATCATAACTCTTTCTTGTATGTATTAGATTCTAATACTACAATGATTGAAATATTAGCCATAGTTGAAACTCTAATAATATGCTATGATGACACGCTCTACCTCTTTTACCTTGGCCCACAAGTCCAACAAGCGCAAGTCATCCTGCGTCTTGCTCGCATGTCGATGATGGGTCAAATTTTCAATATATTTTTATAAGCAATAACTTAGAAGTTCATCGGTGGTGGGTGCTGGAAATTTGGTAGTTGTAATTGGTGGTTGGTGGTAATAGCTGGTGCTGGGGCTCGTAGTGGTAGGGATGATTTTACTTTATTTATTTTTATTTTATTATTAATTTGACTCGAAGATCATACTCATAGTTATATTTCACATGCGATGGTCAAGTGTAATATAAATAGATTAGTTGTAGTTAACTTATTTGTAGACTTTTTTGAGTTTAGTAAAAAAAATAAAAAATTTACTTTATTATTGAAACGTCGATGAAATCACAAATATTTCAATATTTGTAAATTGAATATCACATTCTTCTAATTGTTTAACAAGTACATTGAATAAACAATTCCTCTCATTGTTCAACAATGATAGATTATTTAAGGGTTAATTATATTAACGGTACAAATTCTTTCAACTTTGTAACAATATCATTCTTATTCAATTTTATTCGCTCATATCGTCCACATTTTTTCATTTTACTTATATAGATGATCCCCAAATACTATTTTTGATATTTTTAACATTGACTCAAAAAAATTAAAGAAAAAATAAAATGAAAAAATTGCATTTGAAATCTCCATCCTTTCTAAAAAGTGTAAATAAATCATAAACTTTTTATTTTTAAAAATTAAAAGAAATTTTTTTTTTTTTAAAAAAAGGTCTTCTTCCCCACCCCCACAATAAATAGATCTTCGAATCAATCATTAATCTCTTGTAGCTCAGAATTTATCCCGATATCAAAAACAGAATCACGTATCGAGAAATTATTAAAAAAAGTGGAGAAAAGCTTCTCTACATAGCTGGTGCTTTCTTCATCAGTTTCCATTAATTTGCGCTGTACAACTTCAGTGTTCAACTTATCCACCAAGTCATCGAGATCATAAGCTAAATCTTCCTGATCATTCAGCCACTCTTTCACAACTTCGTTCCTTGTTTGCTTGTTTTCTGCATCAATCAGCACGACTTTGATCATCAACAATGTTCGATGCCATTTTTTTCAACTGGGCACGATTCTTAAAAAATGAAGAAATTTCTGCAACTCACAAGAGGTCAGCCTCTCAAGCAAAATCATAACAAATGTTCCAAGAAAGACCTCTCCAATAGCCATTATTATCTTTTTCTTTTTTGTAAGGCACGAAGCAAGAGATCTAAGTATGGATGGCAAAAATATCTTATCCGTCCCGAATTCGATGGATACCCGATCCAAATGGAGCGAAAAATTCCTGATCTGCGGATCAACAGGGCGGATCAGGCCTGATCCGATCCGCCCCCGTTTGAAAAAAAAATTGATTAAATAATAAATAGATGAAAGATTTTGGACTTAAATTACAATTTAGAAGTGTCTGGAGTTAGCTAAAAAAAATTATTCAAAAAAAAAAACGGATCAGGGCTCTGATCCGTCCCAATCCGTATCCGATCGGCCCCGAAAAATGGCGGATCACGGGGCGGATTTGGATCTCCTATAATTATTGAGGGGGGGATCTGATCGGATCATGTCTGATCTGCCCCGTTGCCATCACTAAATCTAAGAGATGAAGTGTTTTTTTTGGTTTGAGGGTGGGGGGGAGACCTTTTTGGTTTCTTTTTTCTTTTAATTTTTAAAAATAAAAAAATTATGATTTATTTACACTTTTAAAAATAATGAGGACTTTAAATACAATTTTTTCATTTTATTTTCTCTTTAATTATTTAAGTCAGTGGTAAAATTATCAAAAATAATAATTTAGAGACCATATATGCGAGTAAAATTAAAGGATGGAGACAATATCAACGAATAAAATTGTATAGAGATGATATTGTTACAAAGTTGAAAGAGTAGAGACTGTCAATGTAATTAACCCGATTATTTAAATAGTATACCTCACAATTTTTTCACTATTTTTATGTAAAACATATTAAATAAACATTATTATTGAATCAAACAGATTAACCAACTTCTATTAAAGAACCCTATTAATGCCGCACGCAAGATAGATCCTTTCGATCGAATTGCTTGTTTGAGATTTATGTGCGGGAATGTCAACAAGTGTTCTTGTCTATTATTTTCTTTTATTACTTTGAAAATTGCATTCAAAACAACAAACTAGTCCAGTAAAGTGCAATTTTGTCCTAGTGGATGCTAAAAATAGTACACTAATAATTTTTTTATGTTACTTCATATTTTTGTTTAGCACATCATTTTCAATATTTTAGAAATGGATGTAAATAGAGTGTTTAAACCAAAACAAAAATAAAAGTTTAAAGTTTAAATATTAATTTAGAACAAAAAAATGTTTAGTGACAAAGTGAAACAATTCAAAAGTCGAGTGCTATAAGCCAACAATTGACTAAACTGTAGCTTTTGACTCAATTGGCGACGTCGTGCTGGTCCAAAAAATGCGCCATCTAAGAATGATAATTGATGCTTATCTCCCAATATTAGGGCATCTGATCTGTACAAATCTTTATCTTTCCTTTACTTTCTGAGCGAACCCATGTATAAATTCGATTCTAGAAAAGAATTGAAATAAAAAAACTATGGAGAATCAAATTGTATCAGGCAAAGCAGTAGATTACCTTTTTTTTTCTCGAGGCCCAAACCAATATCCTTTATGCAGGTTCTAAATCTTGTGTCTCAATCATTTTTGCATAGGTAGAGACATACATGTTTCTTTGATTGCCTTGGTTCATGAAATCTGCATATATAAAGATTTTGTTGTTTTTCAGTTGGTTCTAATCCCGATTGGGTTAATTCAAGGCTCGTCTTTTTTCCGAGTTGTGTGGTTTATTCGAGATTTGAGTTTTAGTGTTGTTGCATTTTATGGGTGATAATAATTTCATCGGTGAGAATTTGATGGATCTTGATTTGAACCAAGAACCTTTGGACCCAATTGTGAGATTTGGGTCTTTTCTGAATGAGTTGGGAACTCCCCATGGTAATATAGAGGAGAGGATTCGACAGCTTGAGGCTGTCACTGCTCGCACTAGACAGCGCCAGAGATGGCGTCAAGCACGAAATTCTATTGAAACCAGTCCGTTTCCGGGCCAGCGGATGGTTAACGCGGATGGGGAGATAGGTGTTCTTGATGGAGTAGATAGTGTTAATGTCTTAGAAAGGACTGGTGAGAGGGAAAGAGGTTGTAAAAGGGATAGTTCCCATTTGGTGGCAAAGGCGTTGGCGATGGATCCTGAGGTCAAGAAGGTTGATAGAGATGGTGGGAGCTTTTTTGATTGTAATATATGCTTGGACACGGCGAGGGAGCCTGTCTTGACTTGTTGCGGTCACTTGTTTTGTTGGTCGTGCTTTTATCAGGTGTCGTATATTGATTCAACTTGCAAAGAATGTCCTGTTTGCAAGGGAGAGGTATCTGATAGTACTGTCATTCCTATTTATGGCAATGGAAGCAATGATAGCATGTTGGAGTTGGAGTCGGAGTCTGTCTTGAAGATACCTCCAAGGCCGAAAGCGCGTAGAGTCGAGAGTGTTAGGCAGCAGCAAATAACTCGTACTTTGTCTCAGATTCCGGTTGCAGAAGCGCTTAGGCGAATTAGGATTAGCATTGGTGCAATGGGGGATCAAACACAAGAACTGCACGGTGTTGATAATTTGAGTCTTCAGTCTGATACTTCGGAAATGCAAAATGCAGAGATTGCAGTCAGTCGACGCTCAAGGAACCAACAATATTCACGAGTGTTATCTGAAAGAGCTTTGAGTAATGTGGATCGGTTAGCTGAAGACGTTGAAACTCTTATTGGCAATCGGCTTTCGCGACTCGACAATCAGCTTTTATCTTTCGATGGTAGAAATCCTCTAATTAGGAATTCTGCTTCTATACAATCGGACCGGCAGCCTCCAGGTTCTAGAGGAGAGATCAATATGGTTTTGCCCATTCCCGCATCTTCCCAAATGAGTGACATTCCTGGTGATGTTGTAGATACCCTATCGGGGATGACCGATAGTGGGATCGGCCTGCCTGTGGCCCCTTCTTCATCTTTCCGTAGAAGAAGGATTAATTCAAGGGTTTCCAATGTAGATGATCGGGATTCCCGTGAATCAAGAAGGAGAAGATTGAGCTGAATGATTTCTAAATGAAGAAATATGGTAAATTTGGATTTCTTGTATGGCACAAGAATTTTAA
The DNA here is from genome assembly GCA_030279155.1 of Forsythia viridissima. Classification (NCBI taxonomy): domain Eukaryota; kingdom Viridiplantae; phylum Streptophyta; class Magnoliopsida; order Lamiales; family Oleaceae; genus Forsythia; species Forsythia viridissima. The sequence goes on along the minus strand of CM059045.1, from coordinate 10,804,010 downwards.
TATCAGAGCTGAAATGGGATTTGCTATTTGTTTTATACATACCAACTTGGCCAGCATTTATAAAATTGGCATTGGTGATTAGGTTTGTTCGACATGGCATAATTCTCTGGGAAGGAAGGTGTATCATTCCTGTCATATATGAGAGACAACAAGCTATCCCACCACTGCCTCCCTGCCAGCTACCCTACCCGACCAGCCAATTTTCCATGTATTTTCTGGTTTCTCATCTTTCTTTCTATCCCCAGATTATGAATGTATGAGTTGGACAAAATCATGTTATTCGTTTAATTTGCAACATGAGATTCCAATTTCCTTTTGGATACATTTGAATTGGATTATAATAATTGACAAAAGAAGTATTCAACTATGACATGGTGTATGGGGGCAGGGGCACTGCACAGGTGGGGAGGGGGTGGGGAAGAAGGTGAGCTTTTTTTTTTTTTTTTTTTCTTTTTTGTAATTTTTTGTTTCAATTGAAAGGGGGTAACTGATTATACCTCTTGTTCAGTATGGCATTTTGACGGATTTGTGATCAGAAATGTCTATGGGGTCCAAGTGCCAAGTGACTTGAATTTTGGGGAACCATAAATTGAACGGGGACGGGGGACCAAAGCCCTTATCTTCGTATAGAATGGGAATTGTAGGTGTTATTTTCTCTGGAATTTGAGCTAGTATGGTGTAGGCACTGATCACTGATTCACTTCAAGCATTGCATATTTATTTAGGTCTATATACAAGGTTTCATATTCAAGTTACGCGCTTTTTTCTTCTTGTTGTCCATCATCTTCTGCTTTTTTGTTCTATTAGTGTTGTTCATTTGTCTATTTGTCTATTTGTAGAAAATTGGGTAAGTATTTCAACGCTTCCTTAGCATTTGCTAATTCCTTCATTTTTAGTTTCTGATATTCCTTCTAGTTATAATTCTCCAGTGACATTAATGGCACCTGTAATTTCACAAAATTAACTCTGACAATTGAATCTTATCTTCTCTTTGGCACATTTTCTTTTTCTTTGAGCTTCTCTATCTTCTTCATGCAATAACAGAATCCCACCAGTTCCATTTTCTTTCCATTATCAGTTCATTGTTTTATTTATTTCCTTATCACTCTTTTTTAATTATCTTTTTCTATGGTCTAGGCATCGGTTAGTTATAGCGCCGTGTGTATGTGTATTGGATGCCTTCTATGGTTTCTTATTGCAAGGAGTGGGGGAAGGGAAATTGGTTCGGTACTGGGTATTCTAGCAGATTAGCAATGAACCTAATGGAGTGATCAAAAATGATTCACCATAGAATTATCAGGAACAGGGTTCATTTTGTTGGCCTTGTTTGTAAAAGGATTCATAAAGCCAACTCGAAAATTTGTTGCTGACAAGGTTTAGCTTCTTGTTGTTTGTTGGCTACATCAGTGTCTTCACATGTTAAATGGAATAATTCACAGAGATTGTCTTGCTTCATATTAATTGAATGTTTCCATCTTTGTTGGAATACTCAGTGATATTCTATTCTTGTTGCTCAATATGCTCTCAAAAAGAGGTCATTATCATTCATCTTCCCTTTGCTGTGTCTTTATAAAGCCTTGTGGATTTCATCTTGTTCAGGTATCATATAAATCACTGCTTTGCTGACCGGAGTATTTTCCCATTGTGCGTGTACTCGTCAGTTTTGTGGTGGCTTTGTTGCTTTTTTTTTTTTTTTTTTCCCCGACTGGATCAATGAGGAAAATATTGATTCGTCGTCAAATTCAACACAACGGGAGCATCATCTGCTCCAGCTTAGCTCTAATCGATCGTGACCACAAATTGCCAAGCGACTCGCCCCATCTCCCTCGAACCCCAAGTGCAGTCGACCAAGATCCATTTGGTCAACAGGAGAGCTCAATTCTCTGTTTCCAGCAACTAACCCAACAAAAATTCAGGGTACATGACATAATTTGAGTTAATTATAGACACAACCTTTGAGGTTTATGACAAGACGGTCCTTTTGTTTTAAAAATTACGGAAACCTCCCCTAGCACAAATTTCCTATTTTGCCCTTCTCTCTTATGGTATATATAAAGTATGTATTTGTTTTTTTATTTGCCTTTTTCTTAATTTTAATTTAGATAAATATAAGTTGTTTTAATTTAAAAAAGTTCATTTTCTTTATCATTTTGTACAGAATGATTTTATCTTAGTTATATTTTTATGAATATTGATATTTCATTTAGAAAAACTAACAAATTAAATCATGCAATATAAATTTTTTTAATAAATTTTATATTAGCTTTATTAAAATATTCTAAAATATGTATATACATCGTAAATCATGTGAAATTTTTTAATTTATCCCCTACAAATTTTGACCATTGCTACAAATGTAAGTTGACAAAACGCACATTACATGTGTTACCATCCCCTTTTCAAGGAAAGTTTCCTTATTTTTATGCTCTAATCAATATTCTAAAAAACGTAAAGCGTGACTAAGCGTGGTGGCCGATGCATGATGCGTGGCTAGGCGTGGATGCCAAGTTTAAAACCTAGACAAAGCCTATACGGATTTTTTACAACAGTGCTCCTAATAAAGCTCCAAGCGTTCTTCCATTTAAATAAGTAAGTCTTTATTTTATTTACCACATGTACAATAATTTACATTATTACATTAGAGATGCTCTCAGTCCTCCAACTCAACTCATTTTTACAATTTTCACTCACAAGTTTGTAATGTTTCGATTTTGAACTTGTATCGACTAAGTCTTTTAAAACAACATGATTACCGATATAATCACTGATGTAGATGGCCCAAACATTCAAGAATGGCTTGTTTCTCGAAAGGTCTTATTCTCAAACAATAAAATAAAGTTTATTTAATAGATATTTAACAACTAAAATAGTCTATATTTTATTTTACTCAGTCAAAATTGCATCATTTTTATGAATTAGAGGTTGAAGTTGAAAAAAATAAATGAGGACGTGGTTCGTAGGAATGTAGAGAGTCTAAATGTATGAGAATGATATTTTTCCAAGTCATAGTATAAAAAGAAGAAAAAAAAAACAGAAATGGTCAATAGTCGATAGAGTTGTCTAATTGTACCTTTGTTTGTAAACTTTTATTCTTATCAAAGGAAAGGCCGTGTTAAAGCAGTCTTGGACTATAACCTTAGCAGTCATATGATCATCATACCATTCGGGCCCTCTCATGGGCCTTGTAAAATAGGTCTTTCACGTGTGCTCTTTGTCAATATGAGTTTGTCGGTCAACAAGAAATTATGCTGATCATTACATGAATTTTTAATGATATCGACCTAAAAAATTTGAAAAATTTCGGAAATTGGAATAAAATAAGAACTCGTTTGGTGTGGATTATAAATTTTTTTTTTTTTTTTTCAGTGCATGTAGACTGCAATCTCTATAAAGACTTTTTGCAGCGTTTTAAATCAAAATCTCTCTCTCTCTCTCTCTCTCTCTCTCTCTAACATTTGAGATATGGAGCTGGGCTTAAGCTTAGGAGATGCATCAAGACCATTTGGATTCATGAAAAAAAATAGTAATTCAGAGCCTCACAATACCGCCATAACCAACAAGGATGGCCAGGTTTTTTGCATGGCCTTAGGTCTCAACTCAACTTTTGGAAATCAAGAATCTGAGAAAACCCAAAAATCCCATGAAAATTATGATGATGATGATGAAACGTTACAGGAAAGAGATGAAACTGATGATAATCAAGAAAAGTTCTTGGAAACTCCTGTTCAGCTTAATCTTCTCCCTCTTGCTTCTGTTCCTCGTCACACTCGATCTCTTCTTCGAGGTGTCGCATGGTCTTCTGACAACAGTAATTCATAATCTTCCGTTTCTTAAAAACATGGGATAATTTGTTTAGGTTGATAGTTTGTTTTGACTTTGTTCTTCTTCTTTTGTTTGGTCTGTTTTGCAGGTAGTTCAGAGAATGGTTCGTCGAGGCACCTGGGCTTACTGCAGCTGGCGAGAGGCTTCGAGGTGAAGGGGCAGACGGTGGTGGCAGGTGGGGCAGCGGAGGAGGAGGTGTTGTCGGAGGCCGAAAGAGCATCTTCCCGAGCCAGTGATGAAGATGAAAACAGTCACAACAGTAAAAAGAAACTCAGACTATCTAAAGAACAGTCTGCTTATCTTGAAGAAAACTTCAAAGAACACAGCACTCTCAATCCTGTGAGTATTTGGCATACTTAAAAGCAACTTTTTAGCTACTTTACTCGGCATAAATCTATGTTCTAATTTATCATTTTCTTCCCTTTTGTTTCTTTCTGGAAGAAGCAGAAACAAAAGCTTGCACTTGCAAAGCAGCTTAATCTTAGGCCTCGACAAGTTGAAGTCTGGTTTCAGAACAGAAGAGCAAGGTATGTATTGATTCGTTAAATTAGAATAGCATACAAGTTTTATTACATAACTCTCTTCCTTAATTATGTCAAATCTTGTCTAGTGCAATCCATCGTATCAAGTATGGAACATGTCATTTATTTTTTTGAAAAGTAGTCCAATCTCTTATATGTTGATTTGTATTATCATATTTAATGACTAAACACTTTTTTTTGTGTCGGTGCTTGTGTATGCAGGACCAAGTTGAAGCAAACAGAGGTGGATTGTGAATATTTGAAGAGGTTTTGTGACAGTTTAACAGAAGAAAACAGGAGGCTAAACAAGGAGTTACAAGAATTGAAAGCTCTTAATTCTTCAAATCCATTCTGCATGCAACTTCCAGCCACCACCCTCACCATGTGTCCCTCCTGTGAACGTGTAGCCACCACCACCTCCCCCGCCACTCCCACTCCCACTCCCACGGCCCCGGCCGCCAACCCCCCCATTGCTAAAACCAGCACCATTGAATCCACACCCAAAGTAATCCCATATCCTTTATTTAGACCAAGGTTTTACCCATTCTCATGCTCTCCAAACCATTCCCATCATTCTGCACCCTCATAAATTGAAAAAATATTCAGACTTTGTCAATAATGGTCCAAGTTATATATAAACACTGAAATAATTTGTTTGATTTCTCATAAATGTTTGATTTTGGATGAGGAACTGTTTGGTGTAGAAGGGTTCTCCATTTAGAGCAATTTTCTTTTTTCTTTTTTTTTTTCTTTCAATTTTTTCAATTTAAATTTTACCATCATAATAAAAAAATTACTAGAAAATCATGGCTCCAGTCTATTGTTATGCCTAAACCTAATTTTCGACTTGTGAACTAATAATTCCGATTTAATGAGGTCGAGAGTTTAGTCATATGACATCGTCCAAATTCCAATTTTTTTCTTTTTTTCTTTTTCTTTATTTGGATGTATAGACATGTAATGTGCACAACAATAAATTAATGCAAGAGAAAATTATGATTTTACAATGTGAAATGGTTAGTCCCAAGGTTCAAGGCACGCTTTAAAAATAAAGGGCTGTCAATTTGGAGCTTCTTTTCAAAGATATGATTCAAACCAAATTATATTGATGAAAAGGAGAGGCGTGGGGAAAGGGTTTATGGACAAACTGGTCAACTTGGGGACAAAGGTAACAACAATTCATTGATCAATGTTGTCTCTCTGGTCAATTGAGGTGGTCTTTAATTATAAGCACCAATCATGAGTACACACCAACCCTTTTCATTTATAAATTTAATAAGACCATCTACAACGTTTATCTATATTTAAAAGAGCATTTTACAATCTTTATTATTGAATATTAACGTTTTTCGACACGTGACTTCCCACCACACTTAAAATATTACTAATTTTTGTCGAACCATATCTGTATAGACTATAGAGTGTAAAGTGGATTGAACAATCAAGCATATATACTCCTAATTATTGAATTTTAATGTAGCTTGGCATGTGATTTCTCACTATATTGAATTGTGTTAGAGCGTGTCCGTCTAAAAATATAAAATATATGTACATCAACCAATGATTTAATAGCACAAGCCCCTTTCTTACAAGGAGACAACCATAATAAAAATAATAATTTGTCATATCAAGGAGATATATTTTGAAATGACTTTAGTGTGGCTACTTTTCATAGTATTCAAAGTTTATGATCAACCGTTGAACTTTTGGTAGATGGGTATATCTATTCGATGACTATTGTTTTTAGATAAATTTAATTGTTAAGTCGAGCTGACTTGGTACGATTTAATTTTAGTACAAGTTTAGTATAGATTCGAGTTTTTTCTTTACTTTCTTACTTGTATCCTTTTATGCTCCTTGCTTTCATACCAGATTCATAAGCAGTAGATAAAAGTAGTTATGTGTCCTGCGAAATTTGTAGATAAAAATTATGTTTGACTAGTTTATAAGTACTTATAAACACTAACAAACATACTCTTTTAGAAATTGAATTAATTTTGAAAAATGAACCCAAAAAATGAAAACCTATACGTGTATCTGTTTTCACATTGGCATGATTTCTTATCTATAAACTTACATTAAGGGTGCGTTTGATTGCAAGCAGAATTTGGGTGAAAAGAAAATGAATTCCAGATAATTGAATTACCAAGAACTTGTTAATTGGCAAATATCAATTTAGAAGGCAAATTTTACCTAGAAAATAAAACCTTCTCCCTCCCCCCTAAAAAAACATTTTCTTTATTTTTAAGAAAAATGTGGTCATTTATGTAGAAATAAGAAAACGTTTTATTTGAGAAAAAAATGACAATAAATCAAACATGTAGTTGGAAAATAGGTAGGAAAATGTATTTTCCATAGAAAATGTGGCTATCAAACGTATTAGTTGAAAAAATAGGTGAAAAAAAAAACTTTTTTCTTGCAATTAAACGCACCTTAAGAAAATAAAACAATTTATTCTTTTATATTTATATCTTTAATTAGTAATATGGCATGAATTTCGGGGAGGTGCCCACTATGGAATTGTACCGGCGTCACCAAACTTTCAGCTTAACTACAATTAAGTCATTTAATTTCAATTTGGATTCATTGAGTCACTTAACTTCAATTTAACAGCAATAAAACCAATCCCCTTTATAGGATGACCGTAAAACTAAATTCTGCATATTTGGCATTTGATGTGGACTTAGTTTTTTGTCTTTTTTCCATATAGGTGGACTCAGTTAATTTGATTGCTCTCATCATAATTACTTAGAGAAAATTGTGCCTTCAATTCAGGATAAGATTTAGATTTCATCACTAAGATTATTGATTTGAACAATGAATATGAAATACAAGTGAATCATCATATTCAACTTGTATCGTGATGCTACGTCTTGAAGATATAAATATAAATAAATAAATTATTTTTTTCAATGTACACACGACGAAGTAGTATAAATAAGATAAAAAAAATAAAAAAGAATATACGACAATAAACGGATCTGAAACGTAAGAGAATAAATTAAAACAACGAGGGAGATATATTCTGTATATACTTAAAAGAGGTATCATGTTGATAATAGAATTATTGATTCAAGAAAATATAAATTAAGAGTGGCATTATTTTCTTTTATTTTTAATAAATAAATAAATAAAAGTTAAGATTGGCATTTTCTACACGTAAATTGTAATGACTTTGAATTTGGACAAAGTATATTTTTGAGTTGAAACCTGGAGAAGAAAACGTTTGTTGACTATGAAACACATTTGGACCTAATTCATTCTCATCCGCTGAATCCAGGAAAGATTTTATGGAATCCATAATTATGTGAATCATTACTATATTATTCCTAGTCAATATTTTTATAAAAGTGCAGTGTGGTTAGATATGAAGGTCGAGTTTCAAATTTTTCAAATCTAGACGAGAGAGAGATAAAGACAAAGTGAGGACGAAGCGTGAGGCGTGGAGGCCGCGCCTGAAATATAGGCAAAGTTTATGCGGACTTTTTAAAAGTATACAAAATGTTCTATGAATTTTATAATTAATCAAAATTTCAATTTTCCATACGCACCGCTAACTACAAGAAGAATTGATTATTTAAAATCAAACAAAAAATTAACATTTAAATCGAAGGGTCGAATTGATACAACTTATAGAATTCTTTTAGATTATATATGACAAAACTTAACTTGTAAGTAATTTGTCACTATTATTATATGTGACGATTTTGGACATTATTTAGGACACGTTGCTACAACTTTCTTGTAATGCATGTACTAAGTCAAAAAGTGGCAATCTAGTATGAAAACCCAAGTAACCAATGTAATTTACTTCTTTTAGCACAAAATCTAACAAGATTTGAATTGACAAAAACTTTCAATCCATGTCAATCTTCATATAATGATAATTATGGTATGAAAATGAAAGCTGCACTTAAAAGTAATTAGTTGAATAAAAAATATGCCTTGTTAAAGAAGCAATTTTGAACGTGGTCGTGGTATATGTTTTTATATTGCCTTTAGTCAAATAATTAAACTGTTATTATGCTAATATATTATTCTTTTCTGTTTTGACTCAATATAACCCAGTAATTATCCATTCAAACTTTTGAAATTGTCAACTTCAGTATCTGTCAGCTTTATAAGAAGTTTTGATAAAATATGTAAGTCATATCAAATGTGTAGTTAAAATCAAATTTTTATTGATTTTTTTAACAAAATCAAACAGACACTAAATCCCCGGGAGCATGCACGACCTAGCATGAGCCCTAGTTCTCAAGAGGAAGGTGCTGAGAATGATTTCTTTGGACTAAACAAGGTTACGTCATATTTCTTATATCAAAATAATTCAGTCTCCGAACCAAACAAACGTCATAGGCTCATAGCCGATCAAATCAGCACACAGAATCAGGCATATGTAACTTACATATTTACCTATGTCATGGCAACTTCATTTTAAATCTCTAACAAAAATATGACGGTTGTATTAGAGTGGGACAGAAGTAGACCATAGGAACATATTTGATACACAATACTAAATCAATATTTTCAATATGGTAGTTTCCACCAAAAAACTAGCAATATAACCAAAATTTTTACATGATCACCATGTTAATGGCAGCTGTAATAATTTTACACGAGCATTGACCTGTAAATCAAAGAACAAGAAACCACCCTAGCTACAGATTGGTCTGAGCTAAATAACTAAAACACTACCAATAATCCAATGTTAGAAGAGAATGTCATTTGAAATATGGCAATATACAACAGAGCCCCCCCAAAAGAAAAGACAAAACCTAACCCATGTTTCCAATAGGCCACTAACTAAAATGTACTTTCCCGTCCATTTTGCTCTACTAATTTCCGTCGTGATTCAGGTTTGTCAATCTCGTTCCATTGATTGCCGGTGCGAGAAACGGCCACCCTCGTCTGTCATGAAGAACCAATACGAGGTCAAGAAAGAATACGTGTGAATTTACTGTTTCAAAAGATTAGCAAGCAAATATTTTGTTAAACAAATATCATATGTTTTAATTCAAGATAAAGAGCTAAAATCAGTATCAAGAAAAACACACTTCACTGGAAAGCATGTAAACTGCATACCCAAAATATCATTTTCCCATTCATTACTTGCCAAACCGGAAACACTTGCAATAATGATCCACCAGGAGAAAATTTTCTGAATTGCTAATAGAAAATAGAATTTGACTAACCATAATTTTCATGCTTTGCTATTCGACACCCGAAACCTCAATGATTTAAAAAGCTCTGCTATTTATTCCCCAACACTATGTCTATCAAACTGCATTACTGGTAGGGGATTGATTCCAAACAACTGAAACTCAATGTCTCAAATTATTGAGTGATACAATAAGTGCTAATGTGTCCTGGTAGGCATTAAGTGCAACGATTTGGAGCAGACACATATATTAATATATATAGCAAAATAGGAACTTCCATCTTAAAAATCATAATATGGCTAATGAACAAAATCAGGCACAAATATTATGCAAAATCGTACCACTTTCACCATCAGATATATCTGCAAGCCTCTCAAGGGCATCAGCTAGCGCTTGTTCATGCTCCTATTATACCAAAAGATACAATCGCAGACCCCAATAAGCAAGCAGGGTTGATATTCAAGAATAATTACCAAACATTACGGTAAAGAACTTAGAATTATATATATGATTTTGAAAATAATACGTTCAAAACTCTAAACACAAAATAAGAATTTTATTTTATCTTTGTTTCTTGCTTTTCTAACCTTCAGCACTTTCTTTGCTTTCTCTATTTCCAATGGGTCAGGATTACTAGCCCCGAAAACCCTCTCCACCTGCCAAGGTTCACTGTCAATTTACATCCCCAGGAAGACCTACATATGAGTAGATAATACATGTCAAACCATTGCTGCTTACCTCCTTGATTATAGTGTCGGTGTGAAGCAGTTGAAGAACGTCATTGGATCCCTTCTTACCAATGCCATTCTGGGACTGTGGAAAATCCTTCCTAGACTGACTTTTGTTTAATCCCCTTCCTCTTCCTGAACCTGGAACACTGTCACGTCCCAGAGGTCGATTCATACCATGGCCTGCTCCACCATATCCTCTGTGACGGGAAATTCCTGGGTCTTCTCCTACCCATTGGAAATCCTCAGGAGAAATCTGCAGAGGAGTTAAGAAAATGTATCAAATGAAGACATGATCTCTTTCTTGCCATTACTCATTGTACTCCGTGACAAGCAACCAATTCTCCAACATCAAGAAGAAAGGTAAATCCTCGAACATGAAGGTGGAACTTAAGGTGAAAGCTAAATATTAACTTTTTTCTGGTGTGAATTATGTACACATCTTTAACAGAAGTTGTGACGTGTTGTCCTTGAATGAATCTAAAGTGGCTTCTACTTTGTGGCAGGAAAGGTAAATCCAGGCCCCATGCCTTTTCCCTCTAAAGTATTGGATAAAACTAAGAACTATAGTAACGCGATCTAATTTAGGTGTTACTACTGAGTACCACCATTGCCCACATCAGATTATCCAATGCATATTTCAGATCAACTTCTCTGTCAGGGCCAATATAATGTCCTCAAATTCAGGACATGCATAAAGTATACTCCCTCCATACAAAATCCAACATCACGTTTGCTTAGGCATGCACGCCTATTTAAGTAGGTTTTGAAAGTCGTATATTTTATAGTCTTAAGTATTGTCCTTTGGCCGTGAAATCAAATGATACATGAGAATATATTAATATAACTATAAGTGTGGAGAAAACTCAACAGAGGAAATATTTTAACAATGGCAGCCCGAGAGCAAAAGGTTGGAGAGTTTATACAGGCAAGTACACGCAAAAATGGCATATCCCAATCAGTAATGCAGGCATCCTATTTAAGATGAATGAAGTAACTGAAACCTAGCACTCAGCTCAGTTCTAACTTTAATTTCCTTCTCTGTACAGATATTTCTTTTCTCCTTGCTTTTCCTACGGCATTTAATTTTTGCTTACCCAGAAGCACATTCACAATGCAGTATACAAGTTCCAAAATATGCTACGTCTTCTGGGAATCATTTTAACAATCTTCCAATAAAGCTTACAAGGTTCGTTTTACTATTCATCATGAATATGCATATATGAATTCCAAAATGAGAACATTGGTCAAATGGCTACTTAAGCCGTTTTACATTCAATTGTCAGTTAGATGCAGAGCTGTACATTGTAATGGGGTACGTTACACAAGAAGAACTCAAATAGCGTATTGTATATAAAATTGTCAAATGCCGTAAGGTAACCTAAATTGCCAAAGCTGTAAATTGAGCCCCAGCTCCTCCCGAAGAAAATTGGTGGAGATAAAGGTTGTTTTTCCTTGATGACAAATACGCCTAAAACAAATAGAAAATCTCCTTCACCTTCAAGATAAAATCTTCTACACTTTCAAATTGCCCCCAAGTACTGCTTCTACAAAAGGCTTGATCAAGGTCATAAAAAGGTGGCACCTCTAGTCCATCCATCATTTCATGCACAGCACACAATACATGATGCATCCACAGACCACATCACACATCAGAAACTTAAAACTGCCATACTACCTTTCGAGTTCTGACATAAGATATAATAGTGAAGTATTAAGAGGTAATCTCAACACTTGAACTCAAAAGTATCATGGAGGAGAAACTGTCGAGTAAAATAAAAGATGTGGATCTATCCATTTGAATGATCTTATAACTAGTATATCATAACTTAATTGAACATCCAGGGCAAAATGTAGGTTTTCAACTTCCAAGCTATAAAATCATATTCAAGATTAGCTTGGTTATACAATAAGTTACTGTTGAAGGAGGTTTAATTGATCCAATCACAAGCAGAGCTGGACCAGCTTAGTTTTTCTTTAAAAAAATATTAATAGTAATATCTTATCAAGCCGAGTTCAAGATGATTTTAAAATATTAAAAAGTTCTACAAGCTTTACTTGATTATCTTAAGAACTAACCTCAAATGAGCTATTGAAGGGTCAATTATCAAATCAGATTCTAAATAGTTCAGTTCATTTTACTACACTATGCCCCATCATACCTTCATTAAAATGGCCAAGTAAATTGATCCACAGGCAGAGCCACATTAAGTAGTGTGGGTTCAAATGACCGACTGAATCGGAGTAATAAAAGAAGTAGAGAAATGAGAAGGAGTGGGTGGAATATTAATACATGCGCGAGAATGACACTTTTGGGGGACTCTTCCTGATGATCTCACTGAAGTAGGAGCAAAACATAACACATGGGGTTGACGAGAACAATAACCAGGGCTCTACATTAACTGATTATGGAAAATCAGGACCTAAGAGCAAAGAATGGCAAATAAAATTACAAAATACAAATCTTCATTCTTAGATTCATTCACATTATCGCTGAATTCAAAATCAGACTTTATTTATGGATTATCATAATCTGATAATAGGATTCAGAACGTGATCTTGGTTCACATGTTTACTTTGAGTTTACAGGAGTTTGAATTTTTCACTCAATATATGCCGTAGGAATTATTGTAGAGGTTCTTTTACTCTTAACTGTTACGCAACTTATACCTTTAAATGGTCATGTTTCATGCGTCATGAGCTATTCTCTAATCCCACTGAAGAAAGTTTGACTGTGCCACTATGCCATCTCTTCTTTTGGCAGTTCGTCAAAACTATACTTCAAGATACACATTTTCCGTAAGTCTTTTTTAGAAAAAATAACATGTGGATAGAGACAGATGGGTTGCACTATCATTTAAATATTAAATGTGAGAAAGAAGAAAAACACACAGGTTCCACTGTCATAACAATCTTTTTCACCACTCCGTTCAGTTCATTGCTTGATCTAAAGCAACTATGTCCTAAGCAACTATCACAAGTCATGTTATGTTTGATCTAGCCCTCCCTCTACTGATATGTTCAACCAAGATCACGTCATTCATAAGAATGGGAGCCTCTTTAGATCTATGCCAAGCATGTTCAACCACCTAAGTCGATGGAACATTTCTGCGTAGACCTAAATATCTCATCTATCACTTAGATGATATCACAATTTTGTTCTAGTATACATTGTCCTCAAGAGTGTGCAAATATGAATTTGTATATCACAATTTTGTTCTAGCATATGTTGTCATCAGAAGTGTGCAAATATGAATTTGTCTATTTGCCATAGATCCAAAAGTGTTTCGTGAGATGTAAACAGAGAATATACATACCTCAGCAAGGTTGACCCATTCCCATGTTTCGCTTGCAGTACCTATATCGTAAACAAGAGCATGCAGACCCTGAAAGAGATTACAAAACAATTTAAGCACTGAACCAGCAGAAAGTAAATATACAAGCAGCGAGAAATCGGCTAAACCTCAGCTGGATTATAGTCAGTTATAACAGCTTCATAGAAGTTATTGTCATCAGGCCATCTGGTCCTCACTTTCCTTCCGACTAATGTATCAAATGAAGCTGCTTCAGCAGGCTCATTTGTAAGACCACCAGAAGAAATTCGATTAGCAAATTGACCTCTTCCAGTTGGACCCGATGCAGGATACTGCATTTTCATCGAAGATGCGCCTGGAGGTATCTGACCCTGCAAAAGCAAATTACAATTCAAAATTAAAACAGAAATTCGCTCAACAGGGTTAAACTTAAAACCAAAAACTATTAACTTACAGATTTATGTTTTCTGCCTTTGGCTCCCATGTTCGGTCCACGCTTTGCAGATGATGAAGATGGCTGGTTTGCAGCAGCCATTGCCTGTGAGTGAAAAGGAGGAGATGGCCCACCAAAGGATTGTGAAGGTAATGAAGGGGCTATATTCTGCTTTTTACGAGAAACTGAAACAGAAGGACTGGGCACTGGATCGTGGATAGCGTGACTAGTACCACGCATGCCTGGTTGAAGCCCACCTGACTGTCTCCATTCCCTGATGGCATTTCCCAAAATTTTATGGAACAAATAAAAGAAACTAGGGCATGTTGAACTTCAACAAATCAGAAAATAAGGCATAAATTATAATGGAACAAAGCTTGGTTATAAGGACAAAACCTTATTCTTTGGATTACATCATCGGCATTAACCCTGCCAAGGAGTTCCCTGTGTTCTTCATTTGACAGTCTTAACTCTTTCCTAAGTTCAGTTATTAAACTTTCTTTCTCCTGAAGAAAATAGATTTCATTGACCAGTCATTTAAACCTGATCAAACAAATATGCCAATATTAGATTCATGTGTTCAATATGACAAAAAGTACCCAAGTAATCGCATCAGCTTGAGCTTTAAAGGCTCTTAGAACTGAACTGTATGCTTCTTGCTCGAGCTGGTGAATTTGGGCTTCCATATCAGTTTCACCATACATCCTAGGATGTGGAACAGAACTCCTAACAGCAGGCCTTCCATTCCCCGCAATGCGGCCGCCTCTTTGAATTCTATTTTGGTGTGTGGGAGGAAGATCGTCATCTGTTCCTGCAATAATAACAGTATCAAAATCGAATCCATTGATTAAAATCACAGGTGCCCTTTTGCCCACAATAGTCCAACATTCCAATCCATGCATCAATAGTCACCTCTCCTTAGTGGCAAAATGCTGAAGTCTTTGAGCTCATAGTAAATCTAAGTTCTAGTAATATTGGTCCAAAATGATCATCATTAAACTTGACATTGAGATGGTGTTCTGACTTTTCAGGCTCTCTCTCAACACCATGGGCTAGTGTGTTCTATATGCCCAAAAAAATATTAGGATTTTGCATGTAATGGGAAGTTGTACCCCACCCCCACTCCCGAAAAAGAAAGAAATAAAAAGGGCAAATAATTGTATCATGCCCGCAAGTACCTTGCATTCAATTTGCATATAAATGTATTCAAAACTTTCATAGACTTAAATCTTTAATCGAGTCCATCTATACAACAACAAATTTCCTAAAAGTATGAATTTTATATAACATTCCCACTTCTTAAACATGTGACACCTCCTGAAACCTGTACTAGGTAGTATAAGTTTTCCAACCAACACATACAGTCAAATTCAAATCTTCAATTCATCTTTAGCATGACCAATCTTACATAAGCAACAGTTAGGTGTTACTAAAGCTACTTTATCCTCCAACACATGCAAATAAGAAAGATATTTTCAAAACATAATGAGAATAAGCTGCCTTCGAGTCCTCTGAACTCTTTATTTTGGTAAATAGAGCTAAATCAAATATTATTGTTTCTTCTGAACTACTATTACTACAAGTAGTTTAATTACCAAGACTTAGAAAACAGTGATACTCCAAATATACTAGTTATTTACCCATTCTACAACTTTCTAGCTTTTCTACGATGCACAAATACTACTGAAATTCAGGAACTTTACTATAGACCACAAAATTTTCACCAAAGTAAAACAGCAAAATATGATTTCCACTATCTCCCATTGAACCTCATTAGTTTTGTGTAGCATTACTAACCCCACACAAAAGAGCCAAAAAATTCACACTAAATAACTATAATTCACACAAAATTGACCAACCCACAAAAAACTCCCGAAAGTGACATAACAATTCAGACATAAAATTTCTAGGCCTCCAAGCTCTCTTCAAAAACCAAAAAAAAAAAAAACACTCAGGATATCAAAGAGAAGCACTTCCCAAATTCAACCGCACCAAGCTATAAAGGCAAGTCATAAAATCTTTGTAAATTTATTCTCAAACGACAGTACAAAAAACTTCAAGAACCAAGAACCCAAGCCCCTGATTTTACTTTCACTATTAACCCTGGTCACCACAGTCCCACAAATACAACAATGCACGTTCTTACACTACGAAATCAAACCTAATTTACCACAAAAGTCAATGCAATGCCAAAATTTTAGAAGTACAAATCAAATCTTTTTTACTGAAAAAAACTCACCACTGCTATCGTAAGGCTCGTAGTCCATTGCCAGCTTTTTCAGTCCCACAATTCACAACTATTAAAGCTCAAATTATTACAGCCAAAAAATCTTCTTTCTAAATAGATAGCTCAAAATCACTGTTAAAAAGAAAACAAAAGCATCAACAAAAAAAAAAAAGGAAAACCTT
Organism: Forsythia viridissima; assembly: GCA_030279155.1. Taxonomy (NCBI): domain Eukaryota; kingdom Viridiplantae; phylum Streptophyta; class Magnoliopsida; order Lamiales; family Oleaceae; genus Forsythia; species Forsythia viridissima. The sequence goes on along the minus strand of CM059045.1, from coordinate 10,787,624 downwards.
AACGCACGACGCCCCAAATAGGCAAATATACATAAATTTGTGTACGGGTTTGGAGAGATTCGAATCAATGGCAATGTGTGATTTGCGAGAAGTTGAGTGTGTGTGTTTTTTTTTTTTTTTGGGGGGGGGGGGTGGTACGCGGACGTAAAATAGGTAAATGAAATTACATTGAGAGAGGGCTTGAGTTCCGCCTCCGTTTAGTAATTAAATTTGAATAAATAAAACACAAAACAAAACCGTTAGGAGTGTTTTGTGGTGTTTTTAATCCATTTTTTGTTTTCTAATTTTAAAAATAGTGAAAACGTATTTACTTATTTATTTTTGAAAAAGTATTTTTTAAAATATTCAAAAAAAATTCAAAAGAAATAGAAAACGATGTTTTAACCATTCCGCATTTTCTTTACAAAATACAGACATTTTTCAAAACAGTCAAAACGTGCATTTTGATGAAAGAGGTCCGCGTTTCGATTCTAGCAAACGACCTTTTATTTTCAACATTTTACCCAGAGCATGAAAAATGATGATTTCATCATTTCCCGTGTATGTTTTTACAAAATGTTACTCCTTTCCAAGATAACCAGAATGCGCGTTATGGAAGTTAGAGGTCGAATTCAGCATGCGGCCCTTTTTGTCAATACCAAGTTTGTAATTGTTTGTATTTGTTTATAATTTTAAAAATAATTATTTTTAATTAATAATTATTTTTAATTCTAAATAATTCCAAGTTTTTAATTAATAATTATTTTTAATTCTAAATAATTCCAAGTTTTTAATTGTTTTTAATTCCAAACATAATTGTTTTGAATTCCAAGTTTATAATTGTTTTTAATTCCAACAATAATTGTTTTTAATTTCAAGTAATTCCAAATTTTTAATCAATAATTGTTTTCATAAAAAATGTATTTTCATAAATCTGAAAATAGACACACAAAACTCAAAACACAATACTGAAACGCAGAGACAACACCACCTTAAAATTTGTAAAGCTATGTTTGGTAAAATTTGTTGTAAATTATAAGCAGTAGTGGCTAGTGACATACGGAATATATGGATATAAAAGGATATAAATTGTGGATAAAAATAATATTTGACCAGCTTATAAATATTTATAAACATTAGCAAACATGTTATAGTTCAGTTTTTTCATATGCTAAAAAGTTGAGATTAAAATCAACAATTAATTTTAACTATATATTTTATGAGATTTATAATTTTTATCAATTTTCAACTCCAGATTCATAATTTTTATCAATTTTCAACCCCATATTTTATTAACTTTTAAAAAAATCGGCTAAATTTTTTATCAAAAACTTTATCACAATTAACATATAAGAATAAAAATGTTCTTTAAAATGACAATTAATAAAACTCAAAGTATGTTTAGTAAAAAATTTTGAAGATTATAAGTAGTGGGTCCTACGAAATGTGCAAATAAAAAGTGAATAAAAATTGTAAGTCATACGAAATATATGAAAAAAATGATATTTGACTAACTTATAATTACTTATAAACATACACAAACATACTTTTAATCACTATATTAGTCAAGACCAGAAATTAGTTCAAAATTTTCAAAAAAAGGTTTCCCAAAAAAAAAAGGTGTGAATAAAAGTTAAGGTTGAGAATTATTATTGCCATTCTTATTGCAATTCCACGTGTATACGTGAGTTTGAAAAAGAACAATAACAGAGACTTTAAAAATATGTTCACGTTTCTAACAATATATACGAGGTGGTTTCTTAGCACTGCTCATCCTCTAACCAAAACGATGTCGTTTTGGTCAATTACAAAACGGCGCCGATTTGGGGTTTTTTTTTATTTTTTATAAATGACCTCCCTAAAACGGCGTTGTTCCATGATCCATATACATACCGTATTTTCCCATTTTTATTGAATTTCGCTACTCATTAAGTTCCAAATCCTAGAACGTCTCATGTAGAGAACAGAACTTATAGCTCTATCGTCGACCTCAGTCCGTTTGGCAACTGTAAGCCTATTTTCGTCCCTATATTTTCTTTTTATTTTTCTATTTTGTGGTATTCAGTATGATCGAACTCGGTAAGATGTTAGGAATTTAATATATTCTTTCGACCCAAATCCGTCCGGAATCAAAGGATTATAGATTTTGGTTGTCTTTTTTGTTGTTTTTAGTTTTTTTTTTCCTCCTTTTCCGGTTGGTTTTTGTTTGTTATATGATTTATTTATTTTTAAATATGTGCCGCTCTAGAATTTTTTTTTGTCCGTTTGTTTTGTATGAGCAGAACTTTCAGTTATTATGCGAACTTGTTTTATTCCATATGTATGCGTGATTTCGGAAAAAACCAATAACTGGTCCGTGTGTTTTATTTGAACAGAACTTCCAGGTTTTGTGTGAACTTGTGTTATTCCACATTTATACGTGAGTTTGAAAAAGATCAATAAATGAGGCTTCAAAAATAAGTTCACATTCCTAATAATATATAAGAAGTGGTTTATTAGCACTGTTTATCCGTCGACCAAAGCGGCGTAGTTTTGGTTAGTTACAAAACTACGCCGTTTTGTGTGTGTGTGTTTTTTTTTAAATGACCTCCCCATAACGGCGTCGTTCCATGATACATATACATATCGTCTTTTCCCATTGTTACTGAATTCCAGTACCCATCAAGTTCCAAACCCTAAAACGTCTCATGTGCCTATAGTCGGCTACACACATATCCGATGGAGATAAAAAATTATAGCTCTATCATCGACCTCAGTCCGTCTGGCATTTGTATACCTATTTTCGTCCATGTATTTCCTTTTTGTTTTCTATTTTGTGGTATTCGGTACGAGTGAACTCGGCCATATGTTAGGAATTTAATATATTCTTCCGACCCAGATCCATCCGGAATCAAAGGGTTATAGATCTGGGTTGTTTTTTGTTGTTTTTAGTTTTTTTTCTCCTTTTCCGATTGTTTTTTGTTTGTTGTCTGGTTTTTTTATTTATTTATTTTTCAATATGTGATGCTCTGGAAATTTTTTTGTTCGTTCGTTTTGTATGAGCAGACATTTCAGTTATTGTGCGAACTTGTTTTATTCCACATGTATGCGTGATTTAGGAAAATAACAATAACTGAACCGTGTGTTTTATTTGAATAGAACTTTCAAGTTTTGTGTGAACTTGTTTTATTACACATGTATACGTGAGTTTGAAAAAGATCAATAACTGGGCTTCAAAAATATATTCCTGTTCTTAACAATATATAAGAATTGGTTTCTTAGCACTGTTCATCCGTCGACCAAAACGGCACCGTTTTGGGAAGTTACAAAACTACGCCATTTTGTGTGTGTGTGTGTGTGTGTGTGTTTTTAAATGACCTCCCCAAAACAGCGTTGTTCCACTATCCATATACATATCGTCTTTTTCCATTTTTACTGAATTCCACTACCCATCAAGTTCCAAACCCTAAAACGTGTCATGTGCGTATAGTCGGCTCCGCACAGTTCTGGTGGAAATAAAAAATTATAACTCCATCGTCGACCTCAGTCCGTCTGGCATTTGTAAGCCTATTTTCGTCCCTGTATTTTCTTTTTGTTTTCTATTTTTTGGTATTCGGTACGAGTGAACTCGGCCAGATGTTAAGAATTTAATATGTTCTTCCGACCCAGATCCGTCCGAACTCAGAGGGTTATATAGATTTGGGCGGTTTTTTTGTTGTTTTTAGTTTTTTTTCCTCATTTTTCGATTATTTTTTGTTTGTTCTCTGGTTTATTTATTTATTTATTTATAAATATGTGCTGCTCTGGAAATTTTTTTGTCCGTTCGTTTTGTATGAGCAGACATTTCAGTTATAGTGCTAACTTGTTTATTCCATATATATGCATGATTTCGGAAAAGAACAATAATTGATCCATGTGTTTTATTTGAGTAGAATTTCCATGTTTTGTGTGAACTTGTTTTATTACACATGTATACGTGACTTTGAAAAAGATCAATGAATGAGGCTTCAAAAATATGTTCCCGTTCCTAACAATATATAAGAAGTGGTTTTTCTTAGCAATGTTCATTCACCGACCAAAACGGCGTCGTTTTGCTCAATTACAATACTACGCCGTTTTGTGTGTTTTTTTTTTTTTAAATGACCTCCCCAAAACGGCGTTTTTCCAGGATACATATACATATCGTCATTTTCCATTTTTACTGAATTCCACTACCCATCAAGTTCCAAACCCTAAAACGTCTCATGTGCATCTAGTCGGCTACGCACAGATCTAGTGGAGATAAGATATTATAGCTCCATCGTCGACCTCAGTTCGTCTGGCATTTGTAAGCCTATTTTCATCCCTGTATTTTATTTTTGTTTTCTATTTGTGGTATTCGGTACAAGTGAACTCGGCCAGATGCTAGAAATTTAGTATGTTCTTCCGACCCAGATCCGTCCAGATTCAAAGGGTTATAGATCTGGGTTGTTGTTTTTTTTTTTTTTTTTAGTTACTCCCTCCATCCCACAAAGATATGCTCGTTTTTCTTATTTATCTTTTCCAAATAATAGTCCACTTACTTTATAGAGGGTGCATTAAAATTTTCTTTTTTCTATTATACCCTTATTTAATTTACATTGTTATCAACCCAAATAAACTTGAAGTGTGTTTGATTGGCCAATTTTCCATAGAAAATGTCATATTCATGAAAAATTATGTCACATTAGAAGAAAATATTTTTCAACTTTGGCTGTTTGACTGAAGGTGGAAAATGAAAATAGATTCTAAGGTACAATCACTTAAAGCATGCATTTGACCAAAATGTTGGAAAGTGTTTTCTCACAATTTGGTGGGTTTTTTTTCCTTCTTATATGGAAATTTTTTCCTTTTCCATTGAATCCAATCAAACACACCCTTAACATATTCCAATTATAATTGGAAATTACATAAATTTAATCACACATTTATTCAAGTAGCAGTCAATGAATTTCATCTTACCTACGAAACACACATCCCCTACATAAAAAGATCAAAACATGTGCCAACATCTGTCATTGTAACCATTTTTCCCCGTGTAACTCTCTCTCTCTCTCTCTCTCTCTCTCTCTCTCTATATATATATATATATATATATATATATATATATATATATCTTGATTTCCATATCATACATTGCCAAAATAATTTTAAAAGCATGAGTAAGAATTTGAAGGAAGAACTACACGAGTCTACCAATCCATTTGAAGATACTCATTTAACCATCAGCAACTTCCATCATGATGTGAAAAAATCTATGAGGCCATTGCTCGATTTGAATGCTCCACCAATAGAAGATGGTTACATTTCTCCAACTCAAGAATATCAACATGTCGTTTCTCAAATGATGAGAATTTTTCTCCCTACTTCTAAATTTCTTATCGTGATGTTTTGGATATATTCGTTTACAATCTGTAACATTGCTTTGAAATTTATCTATAGTTTTATAATTTAAATATGTTTTAGCTTCTAATTTGAACTTGCAATAATCTTATAAAGAAATGAAATGCAAGAGAAGTAATAAAACAACAATGTTAAGATCATCTTGATAGTGAAACGATAAGAAAAATTAAATGTAGTTCTATTAACATATATTTACTTACCATATTTCTACATTCACCTTATTGGTAGAATTGTATTTATAGAAAGATATCATATATGTAATAGTTATATATTTAGACAGATTTCTTTTCTTACTAGTATATATACATTGTACTCTTGTAATATTCATCATTCAATCATTCATACAATTGAATCAATATAGAGAATTTTTTCTCCACACATATTCTCTTTTATATTTCTTCATCTCTTTCATATTTCTTCAAGTTCTGTAATTTAAATTTGTTTTAGCATCTTTGTTTTTGTTTTTTGCACTGCCTACAATACATAATGACCTTTTGCCTTAACAAAGAAGAATGAATAACTGATTTTTTGTCAAAAACTGAGACTTCAAGCCAAAAACAAGAAACATAATTCAAATGCATATTGAAGTTTCGAATGAACAAAGTAAAATGAACATCTAAACAAGCACTTGCCTAATCACTTTACTAAAGAAGCAGTTAAATAACCATGCATGATCATATTCATTGTCTTCCACAAAGAGATGCATTGGCCTCATTCAAAACTTTAGCGCCGCATTCAAGGCAATCCGGTAGCTGCCCATTTTTAATCAATTTTTGTTTGTTCATATGTGGAATCTTGTAGTTATTAACCCCCGAAATTTTCATCACCTCAACCATGCATGACTGTAATGTTAAAAAAACGTTGTTTATTCTTCAGTTGGGAATAAGTCGTAAGCCTTCTCTACAGCAGAAACGAATTGATCAATTGTAGTTGGAGCCTCTTGGTGATGAAGTGAATCAATAGCTTTAAAAAAGCCAAGGTCCAAAACATTCATATCAGGACTGTTCGCGGGCTGACAGCATAAACGAATGTTGAATCCATCTTTTCTCGCAGTTGCTACGAACTCAACATCATTAACATCTAAATGTGACTTTGCATTATCATGTTGAACAAGGATGGTCCTAGAACTAGAACGTGGCCATTTTTCTTTGATTGAAGGCAACACCTTTTCGATTAAACACGATCGAATAAAATCTTTAGTAACCGACAATATTGGCTTTGTCTCCAAAGTCCCGGCTATACGGTTTTTGCTATGCCGCATATATAGCTGCTTCCCTAAACACAAATGGCCATATTCCAATTTTCCCATTGAATTCCTTATTTGAAGTGGCATCGAATCGTGGACGAACGACGACGGCCAAAAACATTATCTTTGGAACAAATCTTTTACTTTTGCATGTACGAAAAGACCATGTTTCATCCAGATGGAGATAATACTTTTGCGACATCTTAGACATATAAAACTATTTTTCATCAATATGAATTTGATTGTGCATGTTAATAAATGAAGGTTTAGATGCAATTGTACCATTGTCGATCTTTGACAAGCAAAACTCTAACCTCGCTTTCTTGTTGTCATCCAAAAAATATGGTTTCACGGCATTTGAATGCGCTTGAATACATCCTTCTTTGATTCTCCTATGTGCGGTTGATTTTGACCCGACCAAAGCCTTTGATAAGGATCTTATATTTGTTCGACGACGAACAGGGATATGTTTCATCCGTTCTAAATCTAACTCGAAGCTTTTACGACCAACCCTTTTCACAAGCTTTGAAGAAAAAAATCTGGTATGTCACCAATTGAACTTCTAGAACATTTTGCGTCATGCCAAATTCGAGACACTGATCTTCTAGATATAGAAAATGAATTGGCTACTTTCGAAAGGGCTCCTTTTAGTATCTTTCCATCACGACCTTTTTCAAGTAACATTTCAAAAACAGCTCTCCTTGTTTCAGAGGTGAATTTTTTTTTATATTTGGACCACCCATTTTTTTCCGTTGCTGTGACGGCATTGCCGATAGAGTATCTTCTGAAAAATTATTTAAATCAATCTAAATATTTTGTAGTGAATATAAATAGACATAATTGGGTGAAGAGATATTTCAGGCAAAACATTCAAATCAATGGAAGTAGTATGTGAAGAAATATTCATTTTTTACTTGAGATTAAATCTGGCAATATGTCTATATTTATATATGCAATCTGAAAAATTTGAAACAAAGATGACGAATGTATGCAAATTGTTTGAATTGCTTCCAAGTTTACCAAATTAAATTTTCATTTTTGATTACAAATTTTCAATTTTTAATTGTTGGCAAGTTCGCCAATTTTGAATCTGCCCAATTTTTTAATTTTAATTGTTGGTTACAAATTTTGAATTTTTAATTAATGGCAGTTTTGTTGCTTTTCATTTTTACCCATGCACGATTATAGTTCCACTAACAATCAACATTTTTACCCATGCACGATTATGATTTCATTTAACTTAATATTAAATGGGGGTATAATGAGAAAAATGTGTGAAAATATTATAATTTCAATTACATTAAATGAGATTTTTTAATCTGGAAAAAAACGAGCCTATCTTTGTGGGACGGAGTAAATATTTTTTTTCTCCTTTTCCGTTTGTTTTCTGTTTGTTGTCTGGTTTATTTATTTATTTATTTTTAAATATGTGCTGCTCTAAATTTTTTTTTGTCCGTTTGTTTTGTATGAGCAGACCTTTCAATTATTGTGCGAACTTGTTTTTTTCTACATGTATGCATAATTTCGGAAAGTAACAATAAATGATCCGTGTGTTTTATTTGAGCATAACTTCCAAGTGTTGTGTAAACTTGTTTTATTCCACATGTATATGTGAGTTTGAAAAACATCAATAACTAAGGCTTCAAAAATATGTTCCCGTTCCTAACAATATATAAGAAGTGGTTTCCTAGTACTGTTCATCCGTCGACCAAAACGGCGCCGTTTTGGTCAGTTACAAAACTACGTCCCCAAAATGGCGTCGTTCCACGATCCGTATACATATCATATTTTCCCATTTTTACTGAATTCCACTACCCATCAAGTTCCAAACCCTAAAACATCTCCAGTGTATAGTCGGCTACACACAAATCTGGTGGAGATAAAAAATTATAGCTCGATCGTCGACCTCAAACCGTCTGGCATTTGTAAGCCTATTTTCATCCCTGTATTTTCTTTTTGTTTTCTATTTTTTGGTATTCGGTACGAGTGAACTTGGCCAGATGTTAGGAATTTAATATGTTCTTCCGCACCAGATCCGTCCGGAATCAAAAGGGTTATAGATCTGGGTTTTTTTTTTGTTGTTTTTAGATTTTTTTTTCTCCTTTTCCGGTTGTTTTTTGTTTGTTGTCCGGTATTTTCATTTATTTATTTTTAAATATATGCTGCTCTAGAAAAAAATTTGTTTTTTCGTTTTGTATGAGCAGACCTTTCGGTTATTGTGCGAACTTGTTTTATTCCATATGTATGCGTGATTTCAGAAAAGAACAATAACTGATCCATGTGATTTCTTTGAGCAGAACTTCCAAGTTTCGTGTGAACTTGTTTTATTCCACATGTATACGTAAGTTTGAAAAAGATCAATGACTGAGGCTTCAAAAATATGTTCCCATTCCTAACCATATATAAGAATTGGTTTCTTAGCATTGTTCATCTATTGACCAAAACGGCGTTGTTTTGGTAAGTTACAAAACTACGCCACTTACCAAAACAACGCCGTTTTTGTGTGTGTGTTTTTTTTTAAATGACCTCCCCTAAATGGCGTCGTTCCATGATCCATATACATATCGTCTTTTTCCATTTTTACTGAATTCCACTACCTATCAAGTTTCAAACTCTAAAATGTCTCATGTGCGTATAGTCGGCTACGCACAGATCTGGTGGATATTAGAAATTATAGCTCCATCGTCGACCTCAGTCTATTTGGCATTTGTAAGCCTGTTTTCGTCCCTGTATTTACTTTTTGTTTTAATTTTGTGGTATTCGGTACGAGTGAACTCGGCTAGATGTTAGGAATTTAATATGTTCTTTCAACCCAGATCCATCCGGAATCAAAGGATTATAGATCTGGGTTGTTTTTTTGTTGTTTTTAGTTTTTTTCTCCTTTTCCGGTTGTTTTTTGTTTGTTGTCTGGTTTATTTATTTATTTATTTTGAAATATGTGTTGCTCTGGAAATTTTTTTGTCCGTTCGTTTTGTATGAGCAAACATTTCAGTTATTGAGCGAACTTGTTTTATTCCACATGTATGCATGATTTCGGAAAAGAACAATAACTGATCCTTGTGTTTTGTTTGAGCAGAATTTCCAAGTTTTGTGTGAACTTGTTTTATTACACATATATATATGACTTTGAAAAAGATCAATAACTGAGGCTTCAAAAATATGTTCCCGTTCAATAATATATAAGAAGTGGTTTCTTAGCACTATTCATCCGCACACCAAAACGGCGTCGTTTTGTGTGTTTCTTTATAAAAAAAATAAACTTCCCAAAACGGCTTCGTTTCATGATCCATATACATACTGTCTTTTCCCATTTTTTTGCTGAATTCCACTACCTATCATGTTCCAAACCTAGAACGTCTCCTGTGCGTATAGTTGGCCACGTACGGATCTGGTAGAGATAAGAGATTATAGCTCCATCATCAACCTTAGTCTGTCTGGCATCTGTAAGCCTATTTTCGTCCCTGTATTTTCCTTTTGTCTTCTATTATGTGGTATTCGGTATCAGTGAACTCGGCCAGATGTTAAGAATTTAATATGTTATCCGACCCAGATCCGTCTGGAATCAAAGGGTTATAGATTTGGATTTTTTTTTTTTTTTTTTTCCTTTTTTTCTGGTTGTTTTTTGTTTGCTGTCTGGTTTATTTATTTCTAAATATGTGCTGAACTAGAAAAAAAAATTACGTTCGTTTTGTATTAGCAGACCTTTCAGTTATAGTGCGAACTTGTTTTATTCCACATGTATGCGCGATTTCAAAAAAGAACATTGATTGATCCATGTGTTTTATTTGAGCAAAACTTCTAGATTTGGTGTGAACTTGTTTTATTCCACATATATGAATTTGAAAAAAACAATAACTGAGACTTCAAAAATATGTTCTCATTGCTAACAATATATAAGAGGTGGTTTCTTAGCACTGTTCATCTGCAGACCAAAACGACGCCGTTTTGGTCAATTACAAAACAATGCCATTTTGTGTGTTTATTTTTTAAATGACCTCCCCAAAACGGCATCGTTTCATGATCAATATACATACTGTCTTTTCCTATTTTTCTGAATTCCACTACCCATCAAGTTCCAAACCCTAGATCGTCTTATTTGCGTATAGTTGGCCACGCACATATCCGGTGGAGATTAGAAATTATAGCTCCATCATCGACCTTAGTCCATCTGGCATTTGTAAGCCTATTTTCGTCCCTGTATTTTTCTTTTGTTTTCTATTTTGTGGTATTCGGTACGAGTGAACTCGGCTATATATTAGAAATTTAATATGTTCTTCTAATCTAAATCCGTCCGGAATCAAAGGGTTATGGATTTGGGGTTTTTTTTTTTATAGTTTTTTTTATCCTTTTGTGGTTTTTTTTTGTTTGTTGTCTGGTTTATTTATTTGTTTATTTTTTAAATATGTGTTGTTCTGAAATTTTTTTTGTCCGTTCGTTTTGTATAAGCAGACATTTAAGTTGTAATGCAAACTTATTTTATTCCATATGTATGCGTGATTTTAGAAAAGAATAATAATTGATCTGTGTGTTTTATTTGAGCAGAACTTCCAGCTTTGGTGTGAAACTTGTTTTATTCGACATATATACGTGAGTTTGAAAAAGAACAATAACTGAGGCTTCAAAAATATGTTATCGTTAGTAACAATATATACGAGGTGATTTCTTAGCATTGTTCATCCGTCGAACAAAGCGGTGCCGTTTTGGTCAGTTACAAAACGATGCCGTTTTGTGTGTGTTTTTTTTTTAAATGACCTCTCCAAAACGGTGTCATTTCATGATCTATATACATATCGTCTTTTCTCATTTTTTTTTAATTCCACTACCCATCAATTTTCACACCCTAGAACGTCTCCTATGCGTACAGTCAGCCACACACAGATCTGGTAGAGATCAGAAATTATAGCTCCATCGTTGACCTTAGTCCATCTGGCATCTATAAGCCTATTTTCATCCTTGTATTTTCCTTTTATTTTCTATTTTGTGGTATTCAGTACAAGTGAACTCGGCCAGATGTTAGGAATTTAATATGTTATTCTGATCCAGATCCGTCCAAAATCAAAGGGTTATAGATTTGGGTTTTTTTTTTTTTTTGTAGTTTTAGTTATATTTTTCTCCTTTTTCGATTGTTTTTTGTTTGATGTCTGGTTTATTTATTTTTAAATATGTGCTTTTGTATGAGTAGACCTTTCAATTATGGTGCGAAATCGTTTTATTCCACATGTATGTATGATTTCAGAAAAGAACAGTAACTCATCCGTGTGTTTTTTTTAGCAGAACTTCCAGGTTTGGTGTGAACTTGTTTTATTCTACGTGTATTCGTGAGTTTGAAAAATAGCAATAACTGAGGCTTCAAAAAATAAGTTCCCGTTATGTGTTATTCCTGAAATTTGTGGTGAATTTCAACTAAATTTTTGTTAAATTGTTTAGAAAGCGTGTATGTGTTTTGATTTGCTTGATTCATAATTTTCTACAGATTTTTTATAATGTTTGGAATTTTATTTGTTCTTTCTAAATATTTACGAGGAATTTTAACTGGGTTTCTATTATTATTTTTTTACAAAATCAGGTTTGATTTATAACGTTTGATTTATTTCTTCATTTCATAAATTTTTACAGGTTTTATAGAAATCGTGGATTTCTATGCGTTATAACAAGCTCACTAACACAACGAATTAACAAAGCACGCCACATAACAAGAAGACAAAGACTTGACATTTGGGTAGTTTTCTTTTCTTAGAAAGGCATATTTCTGGTCATTTTGTGTAATGTATAGCTTGTGTGCACGTGTTATTGTTCATGGACAAACTTTTATGCTTTTTATAGCTGCGATATGATTTCTATATTTTTTGTTTAATTTGGGTCTATTTTTTGTTTTCCTTCATCGAGGGACTAATATAGTTTAATTGTGTTGCAATTTCGTTTTCCCGTCTTGTTTGCTTTGTTTCGTTTTTTAACTTTATATATGATTTAGGATTTTACACGTCACTGTGCAGGTTTTCGTTTTATTTCTGTTATCATGTTTTGCTAATAGGCTCATTCTCCGTCCTGCATGCTTTTTGTTTTTGTGTTTATAGCTTTATCGTCTTTGATGTTTGATGAATTTTCCCCCCCTGATATGTATACCACTCTTCCAATATGTTCTGATTTTGTAAATGAGTTAGTTATCTCTAAAATCTTTTGCAATATGTTCTCCATCTGGGATTGAGATATTTATTGTTGAAGTTACATCATTATCACTACATTGTCATTACATTGATATTTCCTTGTTTGTTTCTCTGGACAAAAATACATGTATTTCTCATTCTTCGTTCTCTAAAATTGGTTATTTCCTTTATGGTTCGTTGGCTTGAGTTATCGTTTTTATCTATACTGAATTAAGTGTTGCCATACTCTTTAACAATATTCTTTATTTCATAAATGTTTATAGTGTTACATAAACCTTTGATTTTTATTCGTCATAAGAAGCTCACTAGCAAAACGGACTAGCAAAGCACGCCACATAACAAGAAGACACTGCCTTGCCATTTTGGTAGCTTTCTTTCAATTGATATGCATATTTCTTGTCATTTTTCGTAATGTATAGTTTGTATGGACATGTTATTGTTCACGGACAAACTTTTATGCTTTTTCAAGCTACGATATGATTTCTATGCTTCTTGTTTAATTGGGTTCTATTTTCATTTTCACTCGTCAAGGGATTAATGTAATTTCATTTCGTTGCGATTCCGTTTGCCCATCCTATTTTCTGTGTTTCGTCTTTGTAATTTCTATGTGATTTAGGATTTTACATTTTATTGTGTAGGTTTTCATTTTATTTCTATTCATCCTGTTTTGCTGATAGTCCCATTCTCCGGCCTGTATGCTTTTTGTTGTTGTGTTTGTGCCTTTATCTTCTTTGATGTTTGCCTAATAATGTTTATCCAAAAGAGCATACCAACTTCTCACTTTTGGAAAAAATTCTTCAAGGGAAACAATTCTACCATCTAGAGTCTAGACTACAAGATTTTGCAACCTATCTTTTTAATATATGGCTTGTGACATATGCAGCAAAATTTCGAGTGCAAACTTCGGTGAAGTATATAATTGCATATTCTGCAAATTTGCCCATGTACGTGCAGCTGCGAGGTAACAACTATTTTTTTTAGCATGTAATACAATTTTTTCCTTTTAGTACAACCCACAAAACTTATTCTTTTTCTCCCCACATAATCTTTAATTTTGTGTTTCCTTATTGTCTTCTTACTATACATATATCTTCATAGAGCAAGAGTCTTTGTTGAACTTGAAGACTCAACGGCATCAATTAATAGTACAATGATTGGAGAGCCGGCAGAAAGGATGGTTCAATGCTCAGCCCGCAGATTGATGGAGCTAACTTCTTCAATAAGTGTACAACACATCACCACTACCACTTGATTCTTCCTAGTAGTAACATCAGTGTTCTGTTTACACAAGGCAACCAACTGCAAGTCTTGGATGAAATCTGAATTACAATCGAAGAGAGCTATTTGTTTTACCTAAAGGCTGTTAAAAAAGAAGGTCATATAGATCAATGGAAGTACGATATTATTTTCATTATTGAACCAACGCCATTGACAGAGAACATACAAGAAGTGCTTTACCCTCAAGATTGAAGTTCTACCTCTCAAACACGGCACTCTGTCCCACAGCCACTACCTCCATCAACAAAATGAATGCTCTTTCAATTATCGCCCATTTCAACCTCAAACAAAAGTCTCACCGAAAAAAATCATCTTCATGACACTGCTAAAAGTAGAATTATGAAATTGTCTAATACAAATGCACCAACCATCGAAGACAAAGAGAATGGTCTAGCAATACATTGAGTGGAAATGACATTCTTTTTTTTTTGGCTCTGTTTTTTGTTTTTTGTTTTTTTTTTTTTGTTTTTTGTGTTGTCATTGACTACAAATATTGTCCATCTTGTGCATTCTCAGTTATTTTTAGCAACTTCAACAGTCCTTTGTCCACTCCAACAACAAACTCTTACTAATTTTAGATTAGGAAGACAATTTCACTTGCACAATTCTCATTACATACTCTGCTCTTTTGTAGTATGACAACTACTGTGAGAATTCCAGGCACAATTTGTATATGCACATGAATGATGTTAGGCTAATTATTTGTTATTTCAATCCATCTTCTCCTGATTCTTGTTGCAACTCGTTGGCTAATTAGTGCGTACGTGTTGAAGTGATTCTTTGTTATTTTAATCCCAGTTGGTATACGTACAAATTTTAATTATCCATACTTCATTGATTCGATTTGATGACAACTACAAATCCAACGAGAGCCACAAAACGTGCAGTGCACGTGCCCAGACTAGTTTTTCAATAAAATCTTATGATTGTTACTACTAGAAAATTGGGGACGACTCAAACCAAAAAATATAGGTCGAGGATGAACTTGTAACATAGTGAATATATAGAGAACATGTAGTACAATTTTGAGAGACAAGTGTTCAAACGTTATGACGGTAGCTGAAACTGAACAAAATCCCATATCGGTAGCAGAAGCTGAAAGGTCGATGAAACTTGAAACTCAGGCGCGAGTACACGACTGTGTGTACCCATTAACTATATAATTAAGGCCGCGTTTGGTTCGCGTTAAACATCTCAGGAAAGAAAAATGGCAGAAGAAAAAATACCACCACAACCACCGCCGGCTGCAGATTCGCAGCTTTTTGGGCTCCTGTCCAATCTTCTCCAGCAGGTAAATCACTCCAGAAAGATACAAAATACATATATATTCATTTTGTCTTTTAGTTCCTTCTTTTTGATTGATATGGGTAATTCTTTTTTGATTGATTTTACGCGTTAGAATTTGATTTTTCTCGATCTTGTGATGTGGGATCTGCTAATTGGGGCAAAATTCTTATTCATGATATACCTCTTTTGACGTATGGCAATGGCATATTGATTCTAAATTGAGATACATTCCAAAGATAATGCTGCTTTTACTCGGTTTTGTTGCATGACAAGAATAATTTTTGCAATGCTTTTAGTGATTTCTAAAATATTCTTTCTCACTGTGATGTTTGGGTAAAAATTGGCAGGGCCTGAACTCATTTTTTTCACTGCTTATGTTTTTTTATTGATGACTTTATGTTGGATTTTTTGTAATGGTATCTTTACATGAGATTTTGTTTTTTTGTTCCCTTTTTCCTGTAATGTAATGGGTAAGTAAATAACACAAAATCCCAAAAAAATTGAGTAGTATAAAATCTAACCAGAATTTTGATTTGAATTAATCAACTTTTAAGTTGTATCAATTCTAGACTGCCATACAATTTCGTGGAGCAACAATGAACCAACACAAGGACACTGCATAGGAGATGTCAGGATGATGGACTGTCAAGTTAGAGACTGCCAACTAGCTTCTGATGGAGAGTGAATCTGGTCTGGTAGAAATTTATCATCAGTAGCATGAAGTTGAACATTTAGTCTTTGAACGTGCCTCAACAGTTTTGGGAAATGGAGTACTATGTCTAGCAGGAGGAAGAAGATTGAAAGCATGCTTAGCCTAGGACAAGTAGTAGTAATCTGATCCTTGAGTAATGTGAACACGAAGAAGAATAATGATTGATACAAGATCCTTCTGTGTTAGACTGAAAACCAAGGAAATAGTTGAGTGATCCTAGATCCTTCATGTTAAACTGAATTGAGAAATTGCTTATTTCAAGAATACTATCCAAGTCATATAAGTCATGATTGTATCATCAAAATGTAGGAAAAGTAGAATGGTTTCACCACATATTGTTAGAGGAACAAAGAAGAATGTAACACAGGAATGAATCCATGATTGTAGTACTCCAATCCAAGGAGCTTTCCTTATGGCTTATGGCTTACACCATAAAGAGTGAAGACGACATACTTTGCTGGGTTAATGAAGTGAGGATTGCATGTGTCCTTCTTTATTAAGAAAACAAATATGGGATCAAAATTTTAGCATCCATTTTAATATTTTTCCCATGGCGAATGGCTTCTATAATGGGCACAGAATCAACAGAGGTAACATGAGCAACTAGCTCATAGTTTCAGCTCATAGTTTTTCCATGGTCAATGTCATACTTTTGATAACAAAGTGGCCCCCGGTCTGAAACTTGTAATGGTCAAGCAATCCATCACGAGTTTTGATTTCATAAACCCATTTACATACGACCATAAGACCTGATTACATTTATGAGATAGTGAGGGCCAGGGCTCATTGAACGTAGTAAAGACAGTATAACAATGAAAGGAAAAAAAAAAATCACGGCCCTGTAATGTATGTTGTATGTTGGGGCTGGAATTAGTACAACACCTTACCTCTGTAAAGTAACTCACATGCACTCCAAGTTAACCTATAATATAGATCTAATCGAATAGTCTACGTGCATTAATAGATTATAATGCCTCGCTATTCCCTATGTTGGCATTATGTGGAACCTCACTCTACTTGACAACTAGGAGAGCTTTAAGAATCCTACATCAACCAAACATAAGCTCCTGACTCCATATAATAGGAATCTTGAGGTTTAAACAGATTCTTATACATGGTAGTGTTTGTGTTTGGAGACAAGGAACTAATAATCGTCGTCTAATGGTCGTCTATTAGGAATGCGATTGATTTAGCAGAAGTTTGTTTTAGAGCAGCTTTAGTTTGATTTGCATTTTTATGCAGGATACAAATAGACTGATTATGTTCCGTGGAGTGCAATTCTATACCACTTCAAATGTATTATTTGATGCTGAATTAGGGTTATTTCTTCATGTGATGATTGTTAACATCTTAACCTATTTCTTTTGTTTGTCATCAGTTCGGGAATTATATTTTTCAAGGGCTAATTTCATCCTTGGTCTCTCAACTTTCAGCGAAATCTCAATTGGATCACTACACTTAATTTGTCACAATTAGAATACTGAACTTTAATGTGATTGCAAACTACACCACTCCGTCACCTACCATGAGTAAAACTAACTGTGATTACTGATTTGGCAGTTAAATGGTAACATTCATTCCATATTTTGCTGACTAGTGTGTCAATTCACCATTTTGCCATATGACAAAGTTGCTAAGTCAATGTGAAAAATTGACGATTAATTAACTAATTATTAACATAAAGAAAAGAAAAAGCTCATCTTCTCCAACTATACCACCCAGCTCACCCCACCGCACCACCATCTCCATTAGCCACTTCCTATCCCAACACATCTACCAACCCCCATCCCACAAAAACCCAATGAAAAAAGAAATTGTCTAAAAGCATCAGTTCCTTTCCCTACAACCCCCTTCTTCTATTTTAATTATTTTCCCATTCTTCTCATTAGTCCTTGCATTATCTGCACTTGAAGGCAAATCGCCAAATTTCTTTTCGACAAAGTCAATTTGCTCGAGCGAAAGAAATGCAACTATGGCCTCCCAAGTAACAATCTTTCTTACAGCATCCAATAAGCCATAAACATGGTGCACAAACAAAATTATATCCTTCTTTACACGAGCTTCTTGTGAATGTGTGCAGAAATCCCAAAGAATCAGCACTTGGGCATGCATCAAAGAATTTTGCGATACTATAACGCAAATCCTCGTGAGATATTAAGTTGGCAATAGAGGTGGGTATTTATACAAGACCACAAATCCTCACGAAATATGTCGATGGAGATTTTGTGGGGAGATTGGATGAGGTGTTGGGATAGGCTGTGGCTATGGTTGATGGGGATGGCGATGGCAATGGCGGCAGTGGCGGGGGCTAGGGATGGTGGTGGCTATGGGGCGGTTTGGTTGTATTTGAATCAAATGTTTCACATGTTTGCCAAATTGAGTTCCATTAATTTAACAATTTTCTGTTGTGGCAAAATGGTGAAATGGCATGCAGTGGCAGAGATAAAATGGACTGCTATTTAACTGTCAAATCAGCAATCAATGTTACTTGTGGCTACGGTTGGTGATGGAGTGGTGTAATTTGCAATTAAATGAAAGTTTATTGATCCAATTGAGATTTTGATGAAAGTTGAGTGAGTGTGGATGAAATTGACCTTATTTTTCGAGATAATTGCACAAAACACACCCTCACTAATTCACACGCAAACATATATTTATTGTGCCATAGATAGCTATGTTAGAAAGTTTCTAGCAAATACAAGAATTCTTCCTTGAAGCGCTGAAGTTGCCCCGATTAATTATTTTGCATGTACAGCCTGTAAACTTTTGAAACATATATCTTCAAAATTATTTCATTTTCCTCGAATCCCTATTTTTTCCTCTTTAATCTGATTTGTCACAGGTATATTTCCCTCGTTGTTAAATTCTTCTTAGGTGGAATCATTAACTAATCAAGAAGAAGTGGAGCTTCGTGCCAAGATTGAAGCCCTGGGATTGGAGGTTACAAAAGTTCCTTCCAAATCTACCCGAAATCTCAACGAGGTAATCCAAGGTTCAATTCAGTCATTTTCTGATTCTTTCAGCACACTCTCGTCTTTTTATTTGCAAATGAAAACTTTTCATTTGCACGGTATAGTTTTTGAACTATCTTATCTAAAAGCTTAACTATTAACAAACTTATTTATTGAAATTATGCATGCAACATGATTCCTACACTTGTAGACCAGATTCATTGTTCAACAAAGGGTGACACTGTGTATAATTTTCATAAATGGATAGTGTCCAGATTTGAGCTCAGAACTTCTGTTAGCTCTGATATCATATTGAACTACTTCATTTAAAGCTTAAGTTATTAGAGAGATGACGAATTTATTTATATTTATTTATATAAATTGTCTTCGACAAGTTTATTGCGCGTAACATTTTCTATTGAAATACTTTCTTGTCTAATTAGATGGAGATAGCAAATGAGTTGGATAAATTATCAGCGAAGTTGGACGACGTAGACGATATGATATCCTCAGCAATGGCTGCAGACCCACAGGTCCGGTTGCTTTTAAGTAGTACAGCTGATGTATGGATGCCGGTTATCACTGCCACTTCTGATGAAAGGCGTAATTTTACAGCAACTGTTGGAGAAGACAACCACGAAGCGAAGGGGAAAGATTCTGAGTAGTTCCTCTAATTTATAAATAATCTGTTCTGAACGTCAATAAATGCATTTCTTTTTAGCATAGCCCATCAAACGGATAAAGGATAGGCATTTTGGAATTCATGTAAGAATTCTCGTTAAAGAGTGTAACTGGAACGTATACTTCAATTTGAGAAGTGGATCGCATTGCTGTGACAAGATCACTGTGCCATGGCTTGTCGATCCATTGAGGGGTGTGTGTGAATTCTTAAGAATCAATAAACCCTTATAATACACCCATTGGGGTTTGTGTGTGAATTCTTAAGAATCAATAGAAAAGACAAATCCCTTATAATACACCACATCCAGCTCCCCAAGTTGTGCAATCTCAGATGATGGGCTGGGGCTATAGACTGGAGTAGATTGTCCTCTACAAATAAGTGCCCGAGCCACTAAAATCCATGAAGACAGGTTTTTGGAGTTAGCTCTTGTAGTAACGATTGTTTATAAAAAATAAAAATAAAATTTAAATCTTATCAATTGTACTCTTCATTCTTGTTAAATAACAAGGTAACGTTCCATTGGTGCAGTTCATAAAACATGGGCACATCAGTTCAGGTGACTAAAAACTGATGTATGGTAAAAGCACTCTGAATCATTTGTTTTAGTGAGAAATTTGGAACCGGCTTATTTATGGATACGATAAGGGTGGTACATTGATCAAGACTATTTCCTGAAGTTGAAAAAGGTAAATAAAGAAAAATTTGTTGCCTCGTTTTTATTGTACAAGAGTTATCCGTTTTCTGGAAATTTTTTTTCCAATTTTTTGTAAAATTAACTTTGCGTGCAAACATGTAGCCACTGTAAAAGGATCCAGGACCACCTTATAATTTCGACCTTGTATGCGAAAGTAAAATATCGATGAACACTAACATTGAGTAATGAAATTAGATTAAAAAAGCTCTCTCCATCATTGATCACAATCTGTTGGCTAAGAGTACAAATACAATGCAAACTCAACTCATTTTAAAGGAGGTGGATAGACAATTAAGCCAATAATCCACATCACTATGGATCCGATGATCCAGCATATGAATCCGAAAACTAAAAAACCAGCCAAAATGGTAAGGAAGGGAGGACCTTGGGCAGCATCAGCGCTTTTAGTTTCATTCGATCCCTCTGGAGGATTAGTGTTTGAAGCGAATACAGGATGTAGCCTCGGTCTCGCGTGCAGTCTACCTTCAATCTTAAACCTGAATGGAAGAAATAATAAGTCATCTGCTTGACAAAAATGCCGACAATAGTAAAGGGACTGACAGTGCCGTTGTTTAGTTTATGCTTATGCAGAACAATGAAGATTTTTACACTTACAAAGATGAACAGAAGCTCAAAATAAGCTAGAACTCTATGCAATGCATATTTTGTTGTCTTCCTCCAAATCACCTACCAAGAGGTGTAGTGTATCTTATATCATTGACAACTATTTCTGATCCCCACACCAAATCAGTTGTCAAAGCCGGTGATGATCATTATGGCGTGCACATATACATTAAATGCATGTTTGGTTCTCAGGACAGGACCAGAATGATTAAGATTTTAACTTGTTCTTTTCTATCCAATGCTTCCAATCCTTCCTAGCAAATATGCACCAAGTGTGTCAATAATACTTAAGTGATTCTATTTGAAAAGGCTCATCTGTTGTATCAACTATTTCCATGAGAGGAGACGCAGCCATTAACAATTAAGTGGGACCACATTCTTGTGCATTTGCTATTTTTGGCAAGCTGCAGGGGATAGCAAGAATTATATGACGATAAAGATTGTGAAACTTTTGGAATGGACAAGTATGTAAGTAAATGACTTTAGTAATGTTTTCCACATTGCCTTAGCGAGTGCATTGTTTCCATTACGAGGTATCGGATAAAAACAACACGCAAAATTCAAGGACGAATATTTTCCAACTCGAGGAGAATGATGCGACCCGAAAGCAAAGCTCAAGCTTTATTTAATGTCTTTTTCATTATTTACTTGTGTCATTTTATTAATTATGGTTTTTTATTTAATCTTGATAGAGAATAAGGACTTGGGTGCAATTTTACTTTGGTTAGGAATTAGGTTTTAAAAAACATCAACCTCATCATTGTTTGGTCAGCTTTGTTTGACTGAAATTAATACATTTTGGGTGATTTTCTCTCCTTCAATCCAATTTTCGGCATTCAAGGTTGAATAAACTATTATTGTGATTTTGTAATCTTGTTTTGCTTGCTTCCGCTACATCACCTTCTGGACATCTAACCTGAGTTCTAGATGCTCAGAATCATGTTGGACATCCAAACTTCATTCTGCTGTCACTAAATTTTAACTCCAAAACCCTTAAAAATACATCCACAGTTCCATTCAGGACATCCAAACTTGATTTTGGGTTACTTAATTCAACTCCAAAACCCATTGGATATAGACAATAAACTTATTTAGCTTGATTCCGCTCGTAATCTCATACTCTCTCACCTTCTCTATTGTGTGCGGCGAACTAGTTCATGACTATTTGGCCACGGGAAGTAATGTTGAACTCTTTAGGTGATAAGTTAATGTCCAATTAAGCACATATTTCCATAATTTAACAATACTATTTGAGGCTTACGCCTCAAGCCCTGCCTCACGTGAGGCTTTCATAAAACACCTCGAATGCCGCACCTTAAGTGCCATTTTTTAGGCGTGTTTGCCCGTTTGTCTTGCATTTCGGAGATTCAATTAGTTGCCTTAGCTTGTGAGCTATTTCTTCATAACCTAACATGTTTTATGGGTTTTTTTATTTACACGGAAGGAAAAGGGGGAGGAGAATACACGATTGCAAGTTGAGGATGATGATATAAGAGATTTCTGAAATTGTTTTTACTTTTAGTAATATAGATTATAATTTTGTTACTTGATTAGTAATATGAGACTTTATTATTTTCTATTTTATTGATTTATTTTATGTTAGTTTGAAGTTACACTTTTAATTTTGTTAATTAGTTTTATTATGGATTTTTTAAGATGGTTTATAGTTTATTATGAGCATATTTTTGAATTTTTATATTCTTGTGTTATTTTATTGTTTATCTTGAGGCTTACGCCTCAAAGCGCATCTCCTGACATAGCTAAAACGCCTTTGTACCTGGTTACGCCTGTTTAAACATTGCATATGTCAATTAAATATTCTCTGTAACACACTCTTCACATATATTGGTCTGGTAGCGCACTCTGTCCAGCCATGTCCTCTTGATGCTTGTAATCCTCTACATGTCTTGGAGAAGACATTTTAACCCCATTATTTTCATAGTGGATGATTCATACCTGAGTACTATCCTGTGGATTTTTATTTTCTCGTCGGGGTTTCCCATGTATAAACTCACTTTCTTGCAATTGATTATAATTATTGCTTAGTTTTGGTGATTAAAGTTGGTATAGAATTGGTAGGGCTCTTCTTTTATCAAACAAGGGAACAATATCAGTAGATATAAAAAAGCACTTTTTCATATTCTCCACCTAACATTTGAGCTTAACCAGACAAAGATCAGCTCGCCAATCGCTTCCAAGAAGGGCTGGATCCCCTTTCTGGTTATTTTCAGTTGTACCTTTTTTCTCTTGGATCTCTTTAATGTCTCTCCAGTGAACTTCTCTCAACTCTCTGTATTGTCCCCTAAACTCTTCAACAGTAAAGAAACAAGGACTAATTAGTATCCATACAAACCCACGCATACTGCAATTGCGGCCAATCCAACACAAACCCTTCTTACCTTTTGTTAGCTTGTTTACAACTTTCTTTTGTTTTTGTTTTTATTGGACTGGTTGCCTGGGAATAGATATCATATAATTATCATTTATATGCATCTGGGTAGTACAATATACTGTAAATTCAGCAACTCCCTGCCAAATTCTGATTAATTATCAACAACGAGAATACCTAGCTAAGATGAACAAGAATCAAGCACTGCAGGAGTTCAGGTTAAACAAAATCAAAATACATTTGCAGATAAACAAAATTAATAACCTTGGAAGAACTGAAATACATAAAAAAATAAAATAAAAAATTAATTATGAATCAAGAACCCATCAAAGCAAAATAGAGTCAAGTCATTTCCAAGAAACATTCACCCTTAAACAATTTTCAGCTCAACTACCCAGTACCCATCATACACTATCATAAATCCGATTCTTACTCACACAGCCCAAAAACCCGTACCCAGAATATAATTAATTGAAATTTAATTGCAGACAACAGAAAAGAACCTCAACAAAAAAAAAATCAGTGAAAACTGCTGCAAAGTGCTAATGTACCTGAAATTTAGATGGGTCACCGGGGAATTTTTTCCATAACTTAAGAAGGAGAAGGAGGACTTGTGAGCTCCGGCGCAGGTACGATGAAGCAGTGGAAGTGACTGAGCAGAAAAATGCATAGACGCCATGTTTCTTCCGGTGGAAATTGTAGTGTACTGTATGAGTGGCACTTGTATAAAGGCTAATATGTGGCTGTTCCGAGTTCTGACCCGAGTGAATTGTATCTTAGTGCACTTGGACTTTTTTCCTATGTCAAAACCGGCCGGCCCTGTATTGGTTCGGATAAAGCAAAGGGTGAATGGTCCAAAGGTTGAATCGGGCTAGGGATGGCAACGGGGCGGGTTCGGAGCGGGTCAGCCATTCCCATACCCGCCCCGTCGGGGATTTTTGGAAAGCGGGGCGGGGATCGGGGCGGGTGCGGGTCGGGGCGGGTATAAGAAAATTCCCATTTATCGCCCCGTTTAATTAATTAATTAATTAATTATATTATTTTTTATTTTTTTACATACAATTTAAATTTTAAAATATAAAAATAAAATAAAATAAACTATTCGGGGCGGGTTCGGGTAAGGCGGGGCGGGGATCATGATCCCCGCCCCCGCCCCGTTTAGTAATCGGGGCGGGGATGCCCCAACCCATTAGGGTCGGGGCATAGCGGGGCGGGTCGGGGACGGGTTTTTTTGCCATCCCTGAATCGGGCGGTTTGATCTAATTTTTAAAGCACTGGTTTTTTGTAGTTGGAATTTCTCAATTTCAACATATGTGAAATATAATAATTCAGCTCCAATCTTTCAATTGGGTTAAATATTATATTGTCAATTAGAATTTTCTATTAATTAAATTAATGAACATTGACGAGTGATTAAATCGTAACTGATTTGTATTTATTGATCAAATTGACCAATTTAAAAAATATTCAATTTAATAATCAAGATAAAATTTTATAATGAATTCGGTGACCACTTAATGCTTTTAACCCTTTTTAATTTACACTAATTAAGTCATCAACCTTTTAGTTTCATCGAAAGTAGTTTCTAGTCATTTCCACGTCGAAATGTCATTTTTTATTAAAAAAACTATTATCTTTGTTCTGAATTATAAAATGTAAACAAAATAAAACGACCCATAATTTTTTTAATAAAAAAAGAGAACAAGAAACTACCACAAACGGATAAATCATTAAAGAAGCTGACCCTTATAGAGAAGCGTGGGGAGACAGTAGTATTAGGGTAGCAACAAAACTCATAGAAAAATAAGACGAAATTGGACAATTGGGAGGCACGAGTAGGGAGGAGGGTATATGGAGGCATCGGATGTGTAGTAGGGGTTGGGTGGCAAAGAGCGGAGGACTAGAGCATGGAGGCGACGGAGTGTGATTGGGAGGGGCTTTTTATTTTCCTTCTTCTTTTTTCTTTTCAATTTCCTTTCTGTCTTTATTATTCTTATTATTTCAAAATTAAGTGTTTGTCTATTTTACCCTTAATAAAAAAATCAAACATGTAAATATTGCATGATATTGTGGTGTCTAAAAGGACAAAAACCATTTATAGGATACTCGTTTGCAATAAAATTGAAAGGTTGAAGAATTACTGCTACATTTCGCATATGGTGGATATTTTAACAACCTTTTTCCCCATTTGAAAATAAAATTTTCTTTTGTAATAGGATTTTAGAAATATCATGCAAGCATTCTATTTTCTAGCGAATAGTCACGTGCCGTGCACGCAATAATCCTTTAAGGTTATTTATTAACTCACATCCATTTTCCTCACAAGCAACTAAAAAGAAGAAAATGATAATACTACGTAATATTAGTCTATATGACAATAGACTTTATTGTCTACAATTGATTAAAAAAATTATTTTAACCAATTGTATGCAAAAAGTTTAATCAGCCGTGGACCTTACTAATACATAGACTAGTGGTAAATAATATTACTTAAAATCTCTTTTTTCAATGAAGATGAGTTCCTTATAAAAAGTCAGGAAATATAGAGGCTATGGAAGAGTGGGCGAAACCTAAAACAAAGTGGTTTGGAGTTGTTGAAGTTCGGAATTTTGTTTAATAAGAGGTAGAGTGAATAATTTTCCTATAAGATCTTGAATCAATAATTGATAATGCATATATAACGCATTCCCGTGTACATGAACATTCTCTAAATTTTTAAATACTGCCACTCAATATGCCTATAGCCAGGGCCAGTTCTGATATTTTCGGGGACCGAGGCGAGATCCAAAATTTAGGCCCCCAAATCAAGAAGTCATATTTGGCTATTAGTGGGCTGGACTTCAATATTTTTTTTAAAAAAAAATAGGCCCTTTCAATTTTGGGTCACTACTTAATAATAGTCATTGTCCTTATAAAATGCGGCTTAATTTGCTTTGTTGGATTTCAAACTTTTGTACAAATATTTTTTATTGGACAACTTCAGTCCAAAATTTATTTTTTTATTTTTTTTTTACGAAAATGGGCCCCCTTCGGTTTTGGGCCCGAGGCGGTCGCCTCACTCGCCTCGGCCCAAAACCGGGCCTGCCTATAGCAATTGATAATACTTGGAAAAAAATGGAGTCGTCGGAATGAGCTCCTCTGTAACTCCGATGACCTGCAAAAAGAGGGCAAGGAGCTCTCCCACGTTATCTTTCTGGCGCGAGAATTAGTTACTTATCGTGATAATGATTATAATTGTAAAAATTGATGTAAAATGTAGTGAATGAATCCTTCTTTTCTTTGAGTTCAATACTCTCTCTGTACACATTATCACATTGCCTACGTGGCATCAAGATCTACAAAACATTGTCTTTATTTAGGAACGTCAAATATTGATGAAGATGCATATCCTTATCCATCCCTAGAAATAAGGAGTGAATTTAAAAACTATTTTGAAGTTGTTAGGACACATGGGAGGTAGCTTGGGCGTGTGAGTGGTGACTCGGCCTTAACCTTGTTTTGAAGGTTCCACCCAATGTAATGGGACGTTGCTCGATTTCGACCAAGTTAGAATGTCTTACTAGCTCAACAATGGTGTTCGAGGGATGATATGTTACAAGGGTAGTTGACCGACTTGCTATGTAGAGTCAACATAGTCGGCCGACTTTTATTTGTACCTATAAAGATATAGGAGAATGATCTCCTGTCGGAAATATGTTGTCCACTGCTGATGTGGGCTGATGTGAGAGTGTCACATCAACAGTGGGCCAAAAAACTATGTGTGGACAAAAATATTGTCCACACACAATAGACAATATATCTTTTGCTTATCATAGACAGGAAATCATTCCCCTAAAGATATGTGCTTTTGAGAGTCCTTGATTATTTCAAATTTACAATAACTTTCATGTGCCATCTATTTTTTCCTATAAAGGGACATAGGTAGGCCAAACTAGTACGTTAAATAGTTTTATTAGATTATAATATTCTTCTTCTAACATGTCACGCACTTATTATGAAACTAGTTTTTGATACGTGCATTGTTTGAATATATGTATAAAAAAAATTTAGTATAAAAAATATTAAATATATAATACGTAAATAATAAATATGAAAAATATATTTTTGAAAATACCATTTAATACAATTAATTAAATAAAATGTTGAATTCTATTAAGAAAAGCATAACCAAACAAACACATAATTCGTACAAAAAAAATTAAATAACTAAGATTTGTAAACGACATTTGAATGTTGGTAAAGTGACTATTTTTATATTTTTATTGAATGGCACCGCTTCGAGAATTTGAATTGAACCAAACACACATTCTTCAAACTCAGTTCCAACTTTTTCAACTTTTTTACTAATGGCCCAAAAGTCAAATATTAAATAATTATGTACAATTTGCTTATAACATCAAATTAAAAAAATTAAAAAATGGTGAAAAATTGAATAAAAATCTGTACGAATATGTGAATAGTTAGAGGTGTCAAAACGGGCGGGCCGACCGAACTGGCATCGGTCCACCCGCCTCGACCCGGAACCGCGGGCCGGCCCGTGAACCGGACGGGCTGTTCATGGGCTGAGGAGGCCAACCCGCGGGCCGTTCACGGGCCGAAGAGGCCAACCCGCGGGCCGGCCCGTGAACCGCTTTGATTTTTTTAAAAAAAAAAATAGACAGAAAATTCAAACTTTCATATTTGAAATGATATTTAAAAAAAAATAAAAAAAACAAATGGCAGAGAATCGTTTAAAGGAAAAAAAATTGTTTTTTTGTGTGCTTGACAAGGAAAAAAAAAATTTGTGTGTTTGTCGAGCTCACAAAAAAAATAATAAAAAAAAAATTATTGTACTTGCTCGACAAGCACCCAAAAAAAATTTATTTTCTTGTGTTTGTCGAGCAGGAATTTAAGACTATTACTGTAGGAATTTTTTAGTCTAGTTACTGGACAAAAATTGTTTTTTTAATTAAATTATTTTTGTTTTCTTGGCAAATTGTCGAGGACAAAAAAAAAGGTATTGATTGGCTTTCTAATATTAAAAAAACAAAAAAAAAAAAAAAAAAAAAAAACCATTTTGCTTGGCACTAATCTTAAAAAAAATCTCCCATTTTTGTCGAGTAACTCGACAAATCAGCCAAGGGAATAATTAAAAAAAAAGTCAAAGTCAATGGACTAATTTAAAAAACAAAAAAGTCAAAAATTGAAGCTCCACTCCCACTAATTAAAAAAAAAAAAAAATACAAAAACCAAGTGAAAAATTGCGGCTCCCATTTTGCTTGGCTTGGTTTGTCCAAGGGACTAATTATAAAAAAAACAAAAGTAAAAAATTGTGGCTGTCTTCTATGTCAAAACGATGTCGTTTTGGACGAAAAAATCTCAATAAAAAAATTAAGGCTCTTATATTATTGTAGAGAAAGAACATCTGCTTGTGCCTACGTAATTTGATAATTACAAACGTTGTAAGAACCTGAGAAAACATTTAGAATGGGGAGTTAGCGAAAAATTAATTTGATTTCATTTACTTGGATATTTCAGAAAATGTGGTACAAAATTGAATTTTATAGAAAGAGTTTACGGTAAATAGCACAAGAGGTAGGTTTGGGCGTCGAGTGGATCGGTCCGAGTATTTCAATACTCGAAACCACCCGTTACAGTTTGAGTATTTCGTAAATGAAACCATTCGGTTCCACGTAATTACTGGAACTAAACTTGAACCGGAACCGTCAGTTCCGGTTCGAGTTCTATTCTACCCAAAACATTTTTAAATCGTTAGTTGACAACTTGTTTTGAAAAAAATTAAAAATTGCAAATCCGTTAACATTAAAGTATGTTAGATATTAAAACAATTTATGAAATTTATAAACATTAACTAGAAGAATATACACAAAAATTGCAAACTTATAAATTAGAGTTAGAAAAAAGAAAATCACCGCTCAAAATTGAGGATTCATTTCGGTTACATATAAGTTTTGCTTTCACCGTCTCATTGTGTGTTGAGCGACAGAGAGATGAGCGAAAGTATGAGACAGAAGATATTGTTTGTATTAAGTATATGAGCAAATATCAATTAAGAATTTGAGATTTGAATAATTAGAATTGAATTAATTAAGTTTGAGTTTAAGAGTGACGAGTTTTGTACTTTTTGTTTGGATCTTTGACAATTTGACTCTTATTTTTGGTACCGTGGTGTTAGATTGTGGGTCATTAAGTTATGGTGAATAAATTGTAAAAAATAAAAAATTTATAAAAAATGATAAATCTGGTTCCAATCGGATACCCACGGTTCTAGTTCAAGAACCAATAATCGACCCGAACCTTGCCGATTCTCAATTCTCGTTTTCGATTTTTAATTTTATTTTTTTGGAACTGTAGAACCGGACCGAAACCTCTGGTTCCGATTTGGTTTTGATTAAAATGTCCACCCCTAATTAGAGGTCTCGAACATTTGAATTTTGTGGCAATAGAATCCCAAGCCTTTGATCTTTAGCAACTATCATCCCAAACTTTTTAAACTTTTGTGCCTGAAGTTTTTTGTAACGAAAAACGTCAATTTGATTGTTAAATTGTTGTTTTTATTGAAATTACAGTTTTACCCTTACTTTAATTTAGTGTAAATAGAAATAGGAGTTCCTAATCTTTAAACTTTGTCACAACGAAGTCTCGAAACTTTAATTTCTAGCACCCGATATTCCAACCCTTTTAAAACTCTGCGCATGAGGTCGTTTTGTGATGAAAAATGACAGTTTCACAGTTAATAGGTCAAAATTTGAGTAAAATAATTAGAATACTCATATTTAATTTTGAATTAAATAAAAAGAAAATGAAATGAAGAAACAAAAGCAAAATGAAAAAAAAATAAAAAATAATCATCATCTTCCTCAATTCCAAACTACCCACCCTTGGTTTGTATTCTAAATATTGATGAAATTATTAGTTTAAATGGGTGAGGTGGTGATTTCATATTTCTTTTTCTATCTTTTCTTTTTAACGGTCAATATGACGTTTTACGTCACAAAAAAACATCAGGTGCAGACTTTTGCATGATTTAGGAACTCAGGTGCTAAAAATTAAAGATTTGAGACCCTACTGTTACAAAGTTTAAAAGTTAAAGACTCTCAATGCTATTTATCCTAAATTAAATAAAGGGTAAAATAGTTATTTCAATAAAAAAAATTGAAATCTATACTGCTGTTAAGAAGACAAGTGACTCACATTTATCGGTAAAAGTAATACGACTAGAAAAAATTAAAAGTTGGTAAACTCCATCCAATTGCATTGTAGTAATAGGTTGGACTTCTGCTTCAATTTCTCTTGATAACTCTGCATAAATTCTTGGGTAAATAGTGCTAGAGGTTTCGAACATTTGAATTTTGTTACGATGAGGTCCTGAATCATTTACCTAGCGTTTTCTGTAAAAAAGAACCTCAGACGCATATATTTAAAAGATTTGAGATATCGGGTGCTAGATATCAAAAATTCGGGACGTCATCGTCACAAAGTTTAAATGTTCAAGACCTCTAGTGCTATTTACCCAAGAGTTTATGCAGAGTTATCAAGAGAAATTGAAGCAGAAGTCCAACCTATTACTATGATGCAATTGTATGGAGTTTACCAACTTTTTATTTTTTCTTGTCGTTTTACTTTTACCAAGAAATGTGAGTCGCTTGTCTTCTTAACGGCAGTATAGATTGAAACCTGATGGTTGACTTAAATGCTAAAAATTAAAAGTTAAGGATCCATATATAAAATTTAATAAGTTGAGGACCTCTACTATAATTTGTCCCAATTGTTAGAATATGCCAGGCATCTTCCTTCTTTCTGTTACAAAATTTTAAAGGTAGGAACATATCTCCTTCCCGATTGCTGCGTGGCAACCATCCACGCAGCAATCACCAAAACCCCCACCCCCACCTTTATTTAAACCCCCATATTTATGTTAGCAGTAACTCCACCCCCATATAACCCCAACTTGAATCCATTTATTTTTTTCTGAAATTTGTCCCCAACCCCTTATTTATTTAAACCCTCGCCCAAACAAATACAACCCGCCCCTATGTACTGACCAAATTTACTCCACCTCCAATAAATTTGGATGATTGTTATTAATATAATTAAATTTATTATATAAAAATTGTATAATTTTTTATTATTATATTTATTGTATATATTTTTAAGAAATATAATATATAACAATATTTATGGAATTAAATATTATTTATATCATATAATAAATAATAAAATTAATGTTACTTTTTTTTATTAAAGTTATAGTGAGGATAATTAGTTAGTTTATATTTGGATTAAATAATGCGTCACATCTACATTACGCTTACCTTGTGTTGGACCTAAAGTACGCATATTATCTGTCGGACCCACAGTACACATATCATGCGTCGAACCCAAAATATGCATATCATGATATAAACAATTCAAATTTCGTTTGCCATACCCAAATATAAACTAACTAATTATTCCCACTATAACATTAATAAAAAAAGTAACTTTAGCTTTATTATTTATTACATGATATAAATAATATTTAACTCAATAAATATTACTATATATTATATTTCTTAAAAAATATAAAATGAATATAATAATAAAAAATTATTTATTTTTAATTTAATAAACATAATTATATTAATAACAATTATCCAAATTTATTGGGGTGGAGTAAATTTGGTGGGTTCATAGGGGCGGGTTATATTTGTTTGGGGGTGGGGGTTTAAATAAATAGGGGGGGTGAGGGACAATTTTCAGAAGAAAATAAATAGATTCAAGAGAGGGATTATATGGGGTGGGGTTACATAAATAGGAGAAGTGGGGATTTTGGTGATTGATGCGTGGATGATTGCCATGCAGCAATTGGGGGGAGGGAGACCAGTTCCCGATTCGGGGAACTGATCTCCTCCCAAGTTAAGATTTAATTAGGATTAATCAAATACTAATTCAACACGCTACTAATAGACCAAAATCATACGCTAAGTGGGTCCACTCTTTTTATGCCCTATTGTTAGATCACAAAACTCATTAGCCTTTCTTTGATTTTATTTAAAAAATTATTAAAAATTTAAAATCAAAATCAATAATTATTTTTAATCATAGATATTTGATACAATCCACAATTTTTATGAACATAGTAATAATACATTTCATCAACTTTTATCAAAATTTGTTAAAAAATTGATTTTTAACAAAACCAAACATGCATTTACATTGCGTTTGGTAGGGATTAAAAATTGTTTTTGGTTTTTTTCAGCCTACCATTTTTGACTTTTCAACCCATTTTTAACATGAAAAGTCAACAATTTTAACTCAAATAAACCACTTTTGATTTATAAATTGTTTATAATCTCTATCAAACGCACTCTTAATATTAAAATCTTCACCAATCTATACAACCATTATTATACAAAACAAATGAATATATGAAGTATTATAACCCAAAAATTGAGACTTGCGTGAACGACTAAAAAGTCACTCCATTAGAACGATACGCTAAAGTCGAAGCACAAAGTAACTAAAAGGGTACCGATCCCATATAAATAATAAATATACAAAAGAAAAGAAGAGAAATTAACAAGCTTTAAGACGAAGGATCATTCTTGGACGACTCTTTCCGGCTGAACGACCTGCTTAGTGACCTTAAGAAGCTTCCAGAAGGTGGCGACGACGAATTATCACCAAAGAAGAAGGAATCTTTCCGGCTGAAGGACCTAAAGAAGCCCCGGCCGGAGGACGGAGAGTCGGATCCGGCCGGTATGTCGGCTAGAGCAGCAGCCAAGCGACGAATACTAATGGATCGAGCTTGCTTGAAACTATATGATCTTGGTGCCTTTGAGAATATTGTTGAAGACTGTGTAAGAATGACATAAACTAATGCTTGCACAAGAATAAACAAGCCAATCTTCAATAGCATGCCTCCTAAGCTGCTTTCAAACTCCATATTTTTCACAAGAAACCAATATAAGAAATTAAAGGGCTCTAGAATTTGCTGAAGAGAGAGAGAATTATATATAGAAAATGGAATAGAGAGAGATGAACATATGCACAATGTCTAAATATATACACACATATATATATATATAGAGAGAGAGAGAGAGAATAAAAAAAGTTGTGGACGTCAATGGCCGACCCCTATTGACTGCATGGATTTTGAAAGCCATGACTGGAAATCTGGAATTATATATTTACACGTGCTGGATAAGATAAATGAATTAAATATTGGGAAAATTGCATCATTGGTCCCCAAGGAGCCCCCTAGCAAGTTTTTTAGCAACATTTTAAAGAGAGAGCACGATTCAAATCTCTTTTAACTCGTCAAGTAGTTCTCTATGTCCAATTTTATGAAGTTAAGTTTTGCTTTTCAATTTAGGTTGATATTTAAAAATTTGAAGTTAGATGCTGACTATTTATGTAATTATAATAAAATGTTGGAGATCAACTTCTCTTTTTAAAAAGTGAGGACTAGCTTGCTACTAAAATGATAAGTTAGTGACCCATTTGCAATTTCTTCTTAAATATTAGGTATCCACGTGTAAAGTTTGACTTGTGGAAATGTCTAAAAGTTGTGGGGGCCAGTTATTATTTGTTTAAACAAGAAACGTAACTGCAGAACAGAAGTTTCTCTTATAACTGGATTAAGCTGATGACCAATTCTTGTAATGGCCCCCATCTGACGTGTTAGTTAGGTAAAAGAATTAGCTCTTTTTCCTCGTAGTTTCACTTTATATTAGAAAAAATTATAGAAATATATTTTATCCTCGTCCATTTTCAAAAATATACAACCAGTGATTATTTGCATGATTTCCGTTCATATTTGTGACGTGATTTCAATAGAGTAAAAGTTAGAAGTATAGGAATAAATCAAAATTAACTTGGCAATTGTTGATTGATAAAAAAAAATAGATAATTGCATCAAAGGTTCACAACGTTTCAAAATCGTTGAAGATATGCTCCTAACTTAAAAAAATAGTACCACACGTCCCCAACGTATAAAGAAATAGGCATCGTAGGTCCCTCTTGACATTTTCTGTCAATTTTGTCCGTTAAAAGTCAAAATTGAACTACACGCGATTCATTTCTCAAAAAAACGCGAGTGAAATTGCAGAGATGAAACTCTCACTTCATTCTAAAAATATGAATTCTTGTTGGAATTTCTTTGATGCAATTATTCCTAAAAAAAAAATTCTGCAGCTGACTCACGTTTTCTCTGTCTTTTTTACACAGTAATGTAATAAAGTGTCTTCCCCTCATATCACCCAATCTACCAAACGCCAGCCGGAGGATCCAATCTTTTTCAGGTAAAATTTCTTCCAGTAAGATTCTTGTGGAACTGAATTGATGGGTTTTTCTTTTTGAAGAGTTTTTGTGGCGTTCAAAATTCTCTGTCTTTAAGGTTGATCTGGGTAATTTTTTTTATGTATAAACCATAGGAATCACATATGGCTTCAAAGCGGATCTTGAAGGAGCTCAAGGATCTTCAGAAGGATCTTCCTACCTCTTGCAGTGCTGGTTTATTAATTTATAATTACCGAGGGAAAAAAACGAGAAGTACCAAAAAAAATTAGTTTTCACATATTCTCGGAATGTGCCGATGCCACATAATCCATTTACTTCAGGTCGATCCTCTTCTCCTCGATCACCGGTAGACCGGAATGTAGGTTGTGTTGCTATCGAGTTAAAGAAGGGCTTAGAGCGAAAGTCTCTGAAAGAGGATTATCACGAACTCTCCCTAATTTTCCTGAAATTAAAAAGAAAGACGCCGAGTTGGGAAAGGACTTCGATGGAAATGACAAAGAAAGACGCCGAGTTGCATACTGTGAACAATGCTTTGGCACAGTTGGGATGAAACTGTAGTTGAAGGAGGCCTCTCCCTATTTTTCCTGAAAGCCCAAAGCTATCAAGAACAAGGTCAGAGACTCTATTGGATCTAGAACTTTCCGCCGGTGAATTATACATACATACAACATTCCGTCGCAGGATGACGAGAATTAAGTAATTTTGGACATGGTGGACAAGAAGCTTCAGGAGTGAGTTTGATCCTTGCAATTTCACTCCCGTTTTTTTGGAAAAATGAATCGCGTGTTGTTCAATTTTGACTTTTAACGGACAAAACTAACGGAATGTGTCAAAAGGGACATACGATGCATATTTCTTCATACGTTTGGGACGTGTGGTGCTATTTTTTTAGGTTAGGGGTATATCTCCAACAATTTTGAAACGTTTGAGACCTTTGATGCAATTATTCCTAAATAAAAATTTTGTCACATACACTAAGGGCAGAACTAATTTCGTTTGGAGACGGACTACTATTTAAAAAAAAAAAATTGTACTTCAGAATTGGACAAGTACTAAAATATAAATTACACTTCAAAAATTATTTTTTTCGAGAGCGAGGCCAAACAAAATAAAATAAAATTGCATTGAGTCTCGTCTAGATTCAGAAACTCTGTAGACATGCTAACTTATCAAAATTATATTTTTTGTGCAGATTTAGATGTGATTTTGTTCTTATTTTTAAGAAAATAAAAGACACATAAACAACATTATTCAATTGTATATAGAACTATTTGAAGAAGTCTTGAGAAGCGTATGTTCATTAGAATTGATACTACGTATATCGAAAATCTTCTAACTCACTATGCCACATAAATAGCAATCCATAAAATACATTAAAGATGTCTACTTACTTCACATCTCCTTACTGAAAATGTCCAAAGTTCTATGAAGATTGAATTAGTCCTAAAATGCTAAATGAAGAAATAAAATATAGATAAACAGATTTCTTTAGCTTGATTTTTTAGATAAAATAATTTAAGTGTTTAACGTAGATATCAATAATTTTATGTTATTTATGGTCACAGATGTCATGTTGATAAAATAAATCGAATAATACTAGACCATATTATAAAATTTAAAAAAAAATAAAAAATTATTCATTATACTTCAATTCTATCTAATTTTGCATTTAAACGTGTCAAAAATTTTGTTAATTAAATATACCCCTCGCTATCAACGTCCCTTTTGTCTCTCTCTCTCTCTCAATGACGTATAAGCACACGTATACAAACTATTCTCATATTTTTGTCGGGTCATTTAAAAATTAGTCTTTTTTTCTTGTTATTTTCTATCAACCAACAATGGGAGAATTTGGAATTTCTTTGATTTCGTTTTCTTTATTGCCTGGGAATTGGGTTCTGTTTGAGAATTAGGTTCTGTTTGGATGATTTCACTTATCTTTATTTCGGAATCAGATTACTTTTCTAGAAACCAAAAGGCAATTCCCACCTTTCCTTTTCAAGCTTATTTAAGATGAGAAGGAATCCAGAGCCAAATTTCACACAGATTATTTTTGGCTTAATTTTAAAAAATTACTTATAAGTAGGTTTTCTTAAAATTAAATTACGTGAGAGTACTTTAAAATTATAATATTTTAAGTGTTCTTATTCTTAAATAAAATTTGGATTCTTCTACTTCTTTTTTATTTAAATATTAATAGTGTTTTTAAGATAAAGACATGAACTGCAGCTTTGTTGATTAATGAGATTATATTAGTCATTTATCTATTAAAGAAAATAATAATAATTTTTTAATATAAGTAAAGAATGTTATTTATTCAAATTATTAATACTACGGGAAAGGGGTCTTTTTCCTTTTCTTTCTTTTTTCTTTTTTGTTGTTTTTTCAATTTTTATTAGTTGGGATGCACTCTATTTGATTATGGGTTGTTAACCTTTTTGGAATGCAAATTAGGTTACTAAACTTCTTTTACTTATAATTAGTAAAATTCACGTATAAGGTACGTTTTGTATTTTAATTAAATATTTAATAGTGTGGTTATTGTTAGTGAATTTTTTTAATTATTTTTTCACTTATAAAAGACTAAGTGAAATATATATTAAAACTTATTGGAAAAAGTACATATTATTTAAAAGTGAGCGATATATCTTCAATTGATATTTAACAAGAACGTTCTTCATTTTTAGATGATGTAATAAATAGTGTGTAGTTTACTAACATAATTGATTAATACAAATCCTATAACTGAATACTTCAATTATGATCTCACAAGATTATTTTGTTGTTTTAAAGTTTAAACTTATTCTATATTTCTCCTCATTATGACCTGACTTTGTAAATTATTTCAATTTTTTTAATTTAATTTAATTTATTCTAATGTATCAAACATTAAAAGAAGTTTAAATCACACGAGTGTCATGAGATATGTATAAGATTTCTTGTGAACTTGCGGTAATAAGTAGTAAAAATGTTTATTATAGATTAGCATAAGTTGTTAATTAGTGATTTTATTTTCTTGGTATATTGAACAAGGTTGTACTTATGAATATATTTTCTTTATCTACTATTGAAATTATTATCTTGAGAGTAATATTTTCTTTCTCTTATTTCTTGCATAGTGCAATATTTTGTGCTTGTAGGTAAATTTTCTTGTATTTAATATGTGTGTGTGTGTGAACCGAATTTTGTTTCAATAGTTTAAGTTGTTAGGAATTTGGATATCTTTTATTTGGAGAAAAAAAAAAATTTGATTGAGTATCGAAAATAATAAAAACATTTGAAAAATTTTTGGATAGTTGTTCGAAATGCAAGACTAAAGTCGGAAGAAAGACGAACAATACGACTAAAGAAAGATGAGAAAAATTACAAAACGTTGAAAAAAAAATGGGCTGAAAAAATCTACAATTGAAAAAAAATGAAAATGAAAGAAACGATAGAAAATAAGAAAAAGTTAACAAAAAAAAAGAAATAATAGTTGGGCATGCATTCATATGAATAGTGACCACACTCAATTCACTCTTTTAATATATAGGGATTAAGTTATTGTATCCATGTCTATTAGTTGTTAACTCCTTTTTGTTAGATTCTCCTTTTTACATGTATCAATCAATCTTTTCAGAAATTGGGATCAAGAATTGAAAGTGTGATTCCAAAATGTGAATTGGCCAGTGCTTGCACTTAAGATGGTGTCGGGTGGACGAATGTGATGAAACACCTAGACAGAAAAATTTTAATATTAAGGTCTGATAATGACTTTGAATTATGGAACCAATAATTTGACAATTTTTGTGCTAAAAAGGAAATTTAAAGACATAAAACTGTTAGATTCTCCTCTCAGCAAAATAGTGTTGTTGATGTTGTTGAGGAAATGAATAGACTATCCTAAATAATATAAGGTGTATGTTGTTGAATTTAGGGTTGTCAAAAGGCTTCTTGGGTAAACCTGAAGAATTATGGTCCAACAAAGCTTCACTTAGTCACCCAAGGGTGTTTGGACGTGCAGTATATGCACATGGAAAATTGGTTCTAGAGCCTTGGAGCGTGTAATGTTAAGATATCTTGAAAGTGTAAAATATTACGGATTATTGGTTGGAGAAAACATAAGCATTAAAATAATTAATAGTAGAGATAAAACATTTAATGAAGAGTGAATGTCATGCTCGAAGAATGAACTTTTTGTTATTGAATCTAAAAATCGAACTAATTTAGTAAAAGCTACAAATGAGAAATTGAGGTGAAGATCGTTAGTCTTGAGATAGTAATTCCATAAGAAGAGTCAGTAAGTTCTCGAAATAAAACTGAAACAAGAAATGCGCAAGAATCTATCGAAATTGAAACAATTATAAAAGAAATTGAAGAAGAAAGAGCTGAACATATAATTGAAAGAGAAAATCAACACAATTATTAGTTAGCAAGAAACATAATTAAAAGGCAAATCATACCAAAATTAAAATATGCATATGTAAATTTAACTGATTTGGCCTTTATAGCAGGCCAAGGGTTCAGAATTTAGGAACCTAAAACCTTAAGTGAAGCAATAAAAGGACCTTCAATGGAAGAGATGGCCTACTTTATAAGAAAGTGTTGGAGTATGTGGCTCATATCAAGTGGAACACATATATACGGAAAGATAGGCCGATGCAGGAGTGGAGCGCACCAAACGGAACAGAGCAAAACAACATTATCGGCCTTTGAAACTTGTAATTTACTGTTAGTTTGCCATTGATGTTTAATATGTTGGTGGTATGGTACAAGGGTATTTTTGGAATATTCATAATACCCTAAATGGACTAGGACTTCCCTAGTATCCTAAACGAATTAGGTTTAGTATATCTATATATATAAGTTGTAACCCTAGTTTTCATATAATTCAATGCAATCGCTTCGCTCTCGTGGAATAGATTTTCTGTCGAATCACATAAATCTGTGTATTTATCTTTCTTCCTTTTATTCTATACAATCTATTAATATTGTCACTCGTAACACAACATAACAGCACTTGGACATTAGTTTCGAAGCCTAAAGATCAGAAATAGTACAATGTAAATAGGTGTATAAGATAAGGAGAGTGGATCCATAGATAATGCCACGGTGTATAAAGTCAAGCTTGTAGCCAATATTTTTACACAAAAAGAGGTATAGATTACATTGATGTGTACATTTTCACATGTGATTTAAGTTTAAAACTATAAGACTTGTCTTAGCATTAGTATCTCAAAATGGCTTAGATTTAGAACAACTTGATGTAAAGACGTGTTTTTTACATGGTGAGTTAGATGAACTCATTTACATGTGTCAATAAAAGGTTTTATTTTAAAAGCAAAAGAAGAATTGGTATGTTTACTGCATAAGTCACTCTATGGAATTAAGCAATCTCCAAAACCAATTCGATTGTGTATCCTTGGTCTAACATTCTATTATGAACTAGCTGGACAAAGATGGATTGAATATCAGATAGATTTGAGTGAAAATGGATCTGTCCCTATATGAGAATGAAAAGACTTGTGTATGTTTCTTTTTCCAATATCAACCTCTAAGTCATAAGTCCATTTGTGATTCCCTCGCCATTTGACTCTTATATCATTAAAGCGGGATTGTAGAGAAGTAAACATAACAAATGTCTGTAATTTATAAACCTAGGAAGTGCTAACTATACATTTTGTACTTTATTTAAAGAATGTATTTTTATCTAGTAAAAGTAAGCAATAAATTAACAAAGTTAGACATCTTCTTTATGAAGACATTTGAAATGAAATACCTAGGAGAAGCAAGAAAAATATTAGGAATGGTGATAAATAGAAATAGAAGAGATTCTGTTTTGACTCTTAATCAAACTACTTATTTGAATAAAGTTGTTGAAAAGTTTGGTTTGAAACAATCTAAGTCAGTAAGTCTACCATTAGGAACATATTTCATGCTCTTCTACTGATCAATGTCCAAAAGATAAATTTGAAAGACAGAAATGGACTTTCCCCAACAAAAAATCAACACTATCTTAAAGTATGTTTGCCAGTGCTTATAACATTATTTTTATCCACACAAATTGTAGGATATATAATTTTTATCTACTTTTTATCCACACATTCCGTATGACTCATTGCTTATAATCTATAAAAATCTTTATCAAATATAAATTTATTAGTTTACATTTGGGGATAGTTGCATAAGTTGGAAGTCACAACTAAAATCAATAGTAGCACTTTCCAGTATTGAGATTGAGTATGTAACTATTACTGAAGTAGTTAAGGAAGGAATTTGGTTACATGACCTCTTAAAGGAACTTAAACTTTCCTCGGTCTATCAGATAAAAAAACATATTACCATACCTTACCACAACGTTATTTCAATTTTGAAATGTCAACAAAATAATCTCTATTCATCTCATCTTTATAGTCCTAAATCGTACATCAACATAGGAATGGCAACGGTCCCGGTGACCATTACCATCTCCGTCTCGTTAGAATTTTTTTAGGATGTAGGACGGGAATTAAAAAATTTAT
Source organism: Forsythia viridissima (assembly GCA_030279155.1). Classification (NCBI taxonomy): domain Eukaryota; kingdom Viridiplantae; phylum Streptophyta; class Magnoliopsida; order Lamiales; family Oleaceae; genus Forsythia; species Forsythia viridissima. The sequence continues at coordinate 10,746,435 of CM059045.1, read as the reverse complement.
ATATACCATCATGTTTAATTAATTAATTATATTTTATTTTAAATATACTATCTAAATTTTAAAACATAAAAAAAAAAAATAAAAAAATTCGGAGTGGATATCATAATCCCCGTTCCTGATCCATTATCTAACAGGACAAAACGGGTTGAGGTCAGGATATTTTGCTATCCCTACGTCACCATATACGTGTATAAATATAAATACAATTTCACAATCCATATGAAGTTTAAAGAAAATGCAAAGAAGATAATCCAGAAATCAAATTACTCACACCCTGTCACGTTCTTTCTCAATTGCCTCCTTATTTCCAAAATGTGGTCAAAGTAATCAAATGGGTTTTTAATAAACAACATGAAGTTATGTTCTTTGCAATAACTCACTTAGAACAAAGTCAAATGAACTCTCTTTGGCTTCTACAAAAGAATTTTCTTGAGCATTATTTCAACGACGTATTAATGGTTTATATGAGTAAAAACAAAGAGTATTAATACTAATATCAACATGATTTTAGTTATCATTTTCGTTTTTCTTTGTTTTTTAACCAACTAAATTGGGTGTAAATCTAAAATACCAACCGTTGCATAAAATCATTTTCAATTAACGTGTCATTGCAGACCGGGAAGAGGAATCTGGAATTTCAAGAAACTCTTTGCCTCTTTGGGGATGATGATTTCTTGAAGGGAATCCATGAAGAAGAAATTACTTGTTAGTGTTGCTGGAATAGTAGAACAGATAAAATAAAATAATACTGCTGTACTAATCATGGGTCGCTTTGGCCGAGTGGTTAAGGCGTGTGCCTGCTAAGTACATGGGGTTTCCCCGCGAGAGTTCGAATCTCTCAGGCGACGTATTTCTATTTTTGTAAGTTTTCTTTCTATCTTTTTTATTAATCATTTACTTTTTGTCTAAGTTTATTCCAAATACAGAAAGATTATGAAAATTTCTTAGATCAGTAATTAGAAATATTCTTCTTAGATCAGTAATTAGAAATATTCTTTCTCGTGCAAAACCCATTTAAGAATTCAATTTTAACATTCTTCCTCTTCTTCTTGATTGTTGTTTTCGCTTATATATTTCACTTAATTTGTGTTTATCGTAAAACCCATTTAATTTCTCATGAAAAACAGACTTAATTTATCGCGCAAAACTGATTTTTGTGCTAGAATTGAATTGATTGACTCAGAGGTCGAGTTCCTCCCTTGTTGAGAATTTATATAGTTTTGTTTGTTTCTATGATTTAATTTTTCATTAGCCAAAAATTTAATCTGTGAGAAGTCAATGTAGCATGGCTCATTCCCAAATAGGGTTTTTTTTTTAGCGCGCATTCATTAATAAATAAAATTATTAAGTTTAGGGACCAATCACGACATGAATTCAATTCAATTCAATTTAGGTAAAGAGATGTGCCGGCTGAAGAGTTGTCGCAGCCAATACGTGAGTTTAGACAGAGAATGTAAGAAAATTAAAGAAGAGGCGACATGTGTGTGCATGTATTGTAAATTTTTTTAAGTTAATTGATTTTTCTTTTTTGGTATCAACCTATAGTTAATTTGTTTTTTTTTCCCTAGCTCGTTTTTCGTTTTCCAATTTTTACTGCGTTTGGTGAGGTTTTTTTTTTCAACATTGTCCAGCTGATAATTGTTGATTTATTTTATCAATTTTAATTGAGTCACACCTGATTTGATTGTAAATAAAATAAAATCCCAAAGAAAAGTTGATCTTGATATGTATTACTTGCAAACACTTGGCAATTTATGATCGTAAATATCACAAGAGTACGAAATCACGACAAGTAATATAATAGTGAATAGAAAATGTCAATCTCATGAAAACTGAGTTATTAATTATTAACATAGTTACCCATAACTAATTATTTGAACTGATGCTAAATATAATAAGAAAGTTTGTTTGTGATTTTAACTAAAAATTAATGAAAATAATTAAAACTGTCGGTTGAAATTAATGAAAGTGAGATGTTAGAATTTCTCGATTTCACCGTAGTTTATTACGACCATAGAGAGTTTTCTCCGCTACAGGAAGAAAAAATGTGTCACTACGTCTCCAATTTCTCCCATCACAAAATTATCTCCTCCAAAATTTATTGGTCGCTTCAATCATCTCCCTCAACCGATCATTTTCAAAATCTGCTCATTTTTTCAATCCATCTCCCTCCACTGATCATCTCAAAAATCTGTTCACCACATCAATCCATCATCATAATATAGCATATGATCGGATCCTACCGCAAGAAAGCGGTATACTAGTCTTATTTAATTTTACTTTTTAAACTGACAGTATATGATCATGCAATAAATCAAATTTCTCTATTTTATTTGAATTTTCTCTGGAACAAATAAAAACTAATTTTAAACACTAATTCACTGTATTTTTATGTGAACTGGAATGAATAAAAATGCATTAAACACTAATAAATTCACATAAGATCACACGAATCATATGAGTATATCTCTATCGCTTATAAAAATAACGGACTAGGTTTAGTATATTCACGATTGTAGAGAGTTTTTTCCTCTACTAAGCTTAAAATCATTACATACGTCTGTCTTCATATTACTCAATTTCTCAATTTTCATCTTTTCAAATCATCTCCACAAATTCATCTTATTCTCTATTCTTCCTCCTCAAATCCATCTCATTCTTTTTTTTTATCTATTGAGTCTACGGTCGGATCCCACCATCAATAAAGCGGTATACTAGTTATATATATGCTTTGAAAATAGAAAAATAAATATTGATAGATGTTGTGACTGGTAATGAATGACGAAGAGAAATATAGTTGAGAATGAGATACTCAAAGAGATATTGATTCTTATCAAAAATGGTAAAAATGTACCTACAATTTTTTTTCTTGAGTAAAGATCTGATCGTGAGTAGCTGCGACAATTTCATTGTGAAAAATAAAACAAATATTTTATCTAAATTAAGCCAATATCGTTCCCTTCAAAACAAGCCCTTTTAAAAAAATTCCCGAGTCGAATAACCAGATCGAAAATTTTCAGCTCGCACCTCTCTCTCTCTCTCTCCACACAAACGAAACTCTCACACATCTATCCCTCCTGTTTTCCAAAGTGCCCGTGGCCTGAAACTGGGGATAGGGTTAAGGAATTGCTCCCGAAGCCTTTTTTCCAGCACAGTTGAACAACGTCGTAACGAAGTAAGGTGGATCTGATATAAAATTGCAAATTAAGCAAGATGAGTGCGGATCTGGTGGCAGCGAACACACATGGGAATTTGGACGAGCAGATTGCTCAGCTTATGCAGTGCAAACCCTTGTCGGAGCCCGAGGTTTTAACTCATTTTACCTCTTTTACAAGTTATTTTAATTTTTCTCTCTTACATTTTTATGGATCTGATAGATGTAGGAGATTTAACGATACGAAGAAGAAATGTGCGACACTTGTTGCTTTTTGTGTATGATGGTATTGATTTTTTTATAGTTTTAGATGGTGGGTAAAGTTTTTAGAGAGTGTCCAGATGAATTTGGTTACATTCGCTAAAGGTACTATTGTCCTGAATGATGCATTTTTTTTTTGAAATGTTTATGTAATGACTTAAAAGTGAGATGATGAAAAGGTCAGGCATTTGTGCCCTGCAAATGGGAATTGGAAAATATTCTTTTCCACGTGTTTTCGGACAGTGTAGTAGGATTCATCATTTTTGTTGGTGAATACAGATTTGTCCATGGAATACAGAACCCAGAGGAGAACACTAGAGTAAGGAAAGAGAAAGAGGGAGGTTGGTGTCATGATTTCTAGTGGGATTTACATGAATCTGAATCCTACATCGGAAGTATGAGGCTTTTTTTGTGTGGTTTATATGGGCTTGGGGTTCTCCAACCACATTGGCTAGTTTTTGTGGGCTGGCTTTTTCAAATTTCATGACATTGGTATCAGAGAATGCACCTTGTCTTCAGGTATCGGTTACTACTTAGGGTGTATGGGCACCTCTTCGACATGGACGCCGAGTCGGAAGCGTTGTGATTTGTCATGATTTCTAGTGGGATTTATGAGAATTTGAATCCCACATCGGAAGTATGGGCTTCATTTGTGTGATTTATATGGGCTTGAGTTCTCCATCCACATTGACTAGTTTTTGTGGACTGGCTCTTCCAAATTCTATGATAGTTGGTTGGGGGGAGGGAGGGAAAAGAACATCTTGTCAAATTTAATGTAGATTTTTAATTTGTTGCACGTGGTGTGGCATGTTAGAATTCAAGCATTTTGAGTGAAATATAATTTTGCTGACTTGTTGATCCTTGCTATTTGCTGAAACCATGCATTTATTGTACATCCAAAAAAAGCTATTGGACAGAAGACATCAGCTATTGCAAAAATAATCCATAAAGGTTACTCTTTTAATCACATGAAGGCACAACTTGGTTCAAATGTGGCCACCATTGTGAAATTGCCTACCTCAAAGCTGTTTCATGCAAGAGGATCTTCAACTGTAAAGGGGACAACAATGTTATAAGAATAGTTTCTACAGGACAAAAAAATCTTGACGTGTTCTAATAAAAAATAGTTATTGATAGACTTCAAATATAGATGTATGTTTAGTGATATAAAAACACCGTTAGTCACCCAACAATATCATTGTCTCATTTTAGTAACTGAGCTTTTTTAATCCTAAGTTAGTCACTGAACTTCCATTTTTTGTTTCAATTTAAACACTCCATCTGTTGAATTAATAGAAATGATGATGCGGCTTGGAAAATTGTTCATTTTTACTTCTGACTAGGCAAAAACATGTTTTGTTGGACTAGTTGTCCTTTTCTTTTTTTCTTTCCTCTTTTACTTTTTTGTTTCTTAAAGTGCATTTGGAAAGCACAGACTTGTCCAACAATACAAGTTTCTTCCTAGTTGGAAAAAAATTAATGCACTAAAAGAATTACCACCCCACTTCATCGTTTTTTGTTAATTCAGTAGGACAAAGTGCATAAATTGAAACAAAAATGAAAGTTTAGTGACTAACTTAGAAATAAAATTTCATTGACCAAATTGACCGCATGTTTGGCGGTGTTGAAATTATTTTTTAAGTGCTTATAAGTTGTGGATCTTATGAAATGTGTGGATAATGAGTGAGTAGTAGGTTGTGGGTCCTACGAAATGTATGGATAAAAAGTATGTTTAACCAATTTGACTAACTTAAATTATAATTTAAGCTATGACAAATAAGCACTGAGTCAATGCTATAAGTTGGAGTACTAACAATGTTTTAATCCATGTTTAACACTTATTGGCATTAGACATAAGTTGTATTTACACGAACGAACATAATGGTTTAGGGAGAGCTGTCGAAAGACTACAAAGAAAACTTGTCTACATGGGAATTGCGTGTGGTTTATTACTGTCTCCATTAATTAGTTGTTCACAATCCATATATAGTTAGTTGCTCAACCACAGTGTTCATTTTCTTATATATGACTTTGAGGAATGGAGCTATAAAATAGCTTATAATTCATGCTACGTATTCTTTTATCATTTTGAGAAGGCACTAAATTCTTCTCAAAATTGTGCATCTTCATTTTGCCTGAAGGAAATGATTTGTCACAATGAATGTTGTATTTTTCATGCATGAAATTTGATGAGCTGAGATTTCCGATGGCTTTACTAAGGTAGATATTTCCATGTTGTGTTGAAATCCAAAAATTCTTCTTTAAGAAGTTGCAATCTTTCACTAACCCCACATTTTCCTCTCCTATGCACTCCGTGCTCAGATGTTTGGCCTTTTTTAATGGAGAAGGAATAACTTGGACATTGTCCTTAATTATGACAAATAAGGAACCATGTAGATTGATCTGTTGTTTATTGCTTTATTGATGTTGGTTATTGAAACTAAAAGTGGCAACTGTAGAATTGATCATATTTGTCATTTGTGGATGCAGGTTAGAACTCTATGTGAGAAGGCTAAAGAGATACTAATGGAGGAAAGTAATGTACAGGTATGCATTTTTATTTCTTTGTTTCATAATAATATTTGGGCAATTTTGACACTTTACCTTTTTCTTTTTTGAAAAATTGAAAAATACCATCTTTTTCAATTTTTTGAAAACCACCCCATTTTCATTGAAAATCAACATTTTACAATTTACCTCATTTTATAATTTTTCAAAAAATACTCCATTTTCATTTAAAACCAATATTTCAATTATTCATTTGAAAACAATATTTCCACACGGGTATTACTGTTTATCAAAAAATCAACGTTTTATACGGGTAACACCTTATGTTACTTTTTTATTAACACATTATGTTACTTTTTATTAAAAAATCAATGTTTACATGGGTAACACATTGTGTTAGCATATTTTAATTTTTATTAAAAAATCAATGTCTTACATGTGTGTTGTCATATGTTACTTTCTATTAAAAAATCAACATTTTACACAAGTAATGTGTGTTACCATATGTTACTTGGTCATAACCCAACAACAGCAAAAATCCACCGTCACTCAGCCATTGAAATTTTTTCCATCACCATCGTCATCACAGTATCCACCATCACTCGGCCAATACACCACGAAAATCTACTAAAACTTATCGGAAAAATCATGATAACCACCACAAAAACTTATTGGCTGTGAAAATAAGTTTAAACTTATAGAACAAGTATTTCAACATAAAGAAATGACGCGCAAATCAATCAAGAAATCCAAGTTGAAGAAATGAAAATAAATTAGAAAATTTACCGTTAGATCGACACATCGTCGCCATAAATCCAAAGAGTATTGAATTTGATGGTAAACCAGCGTCTCCGACTTAATTAATTAAGCGCTTGAAAATTTGGTTCCTAATTTACCAGGCGTGGGAATTTCCAGCACCTTAATAATTCTAAGATGTTGATGGTGGCGGTTAGTAAATCTGGGCGTAGATTTGAAAATGATGGTGATGTCGTCGCGGTGGCAGTAAAGATGAAAACAATGGTAGCTTTTTAAATCTGCAATGGCGCCAATGGTGGTGACGGTGTGTGGTGTCGATGGTGGTGGTGGAGGCGGTGGTCCATGGTGTAAGGGATTGAAAGATTGAAGAGAAAGAAATAGATATTAATTTCTTGTTATTTGTGTTTGGAATGATAAATAATTATTTTTAAAAAAATTATACAGTAGAAAAAATAAGTATTTTTCAAAAAGTGTTATAGAGATGTAGGGTAAAAATTAAAAAATTAGAAGAGAGGGTATATTGCGACTTTATGAAGAAAAAGAGGTATATGGTCTAATTTTCACATAATATTTTGGGACAATATGTTAATTTTTTTGAGCGTTTCATACATTATCAACAAGAGTAGGCCAAAACTTCACAGTGGCTAGCTTTTCCTAGCTTTCTAGAAGTTACTAGAAACTTATAACACTTTGAGTTCTACCATAATAACCTTTCTTTGTAATACTTTCTTCTAAAGCTGAAAGAATTTTTTGCTCATCTTCCCACATTACTATGGGTGATGATTATCGTGGAGGAAAATCAATTAGTTCCATTGAAATGTGACACATGCTCACTCTGGGTTCTGTTGGATTTTTTACTTTAGATCAGAACTAAATCTTTCAGTAAAAGTGATTTGGGAAATAAAATAGACTGGAAAGAAAATCAAATCTGCTGTACTCCTTTACGTGACATGGTTGTTGAAGGAAAATGATTTTGCCATTTTACTCTTTCTACTGCCTCCTACATTTTGAAGAAGTCAGTGCAAATATGAAAAGCAGATAAGTCTTAAGTTGAATTTTTGACGGCTTGTTTTCATTTTGGATTTCACAGTCTTTGCTTCTTGGCATCTTTCATGGTTGTTAGGGAAGAAACTTGTCACTTGCAAGATATAGTATGTTTTGTACAGGCCCCTGGATCTGAATTATATTAGTTAAACAGAAATTTTAAAAATTAGCAGTGTTCAATGCCTTGCGCGTGCTCATCTAAATATGTTACTTATAAATTATACTTCTTGAAATATTGTGCCTATTTGAAATTTTAAATTACTAAGAGCATCATTGAATATTGCACATAATTACGAAGTGATAGTAGTCTACTATTTCATGATTATGCATTTCAAATTGTCATTTTGTGATTTGTTGTTTTTCTGTAGTGCATGTGGGAACTCGTGTGTAATATGATATGCTTAATTGATTTCTTTGCTCCTGCCATGCAGCCTGTCAAAAGCCCCGTGACAATTTGTGGTGATATTCACGGGCAATTTCACGATCTTGCTGAACTTTTCCGCATTGGGGGGAAGGTATCTTTTTGTAGCCTATGACATTTCCTTTTTCTTTTTGTCTTGAGCTAGGGGGAAAGTGAATCTTTGAGACCGATCAAAGGATGCTTTGAGGAAGGAGGTTGTCTTGTGATACGATAAGTCGATAACAGGTTGAAGTGTGACAAGCTATAAACATGCTGTCATTGTTTGTCATATTCTTTTAAATGTTAACTTAGTTTTTTGTTGAACTTTCACATCTTTCATAGAAATACAAAGATTTGCTGCTAGGTATACTGCACTTTCCTATTTTATGATTCTATTTTTGTGTTGTTTATTTGCTGACGGAAATCGGGTTTATAACACGAGAATGACTCCTTTCTCACCCGTTGTTTTGCAATTTGTAATTTCTCTTTCCATAGGCAGCAACCTATACGTGCTGTCGTAACTAAATGAGCAAAGATCCTATTAAAATTGATTGGACAAAATCAGAAATTAAACCACTTCAATTTTTTATTGTTGAATACTAGAATTTTGTGTACTCCACCTTTAACACTATTTTGTATTTATGAAACTCATGTTACCTCATAAACAAAGAAAATACTAAAAAGAGGTGGGCATCGTGTCATGTTGAAGTATCTTCAAGCTTGGATATTCAATCAATCCAACATATTCATACTTGCACCCGTCAATTATTATACGTTCTTTGTTTATAAGTAGAGTTAGGATCGTAAGATGGAAGAAATTTGGCAAATGGTAGTACTGAAATTTGAAGTTGCTCTGACCTTAACTCCATTGATTTAAAATTGTTTCTCTTGTAAAATTTCTCCCAATTTGTCTTCATCCCTCCCAGGCCCCTTTCAGTCCCTTCTTTGTGAATTTATTGGAGATAAATACCGAAGCAGGGCATTATCCCTGAATACAATGCAAAAATAAGATCTCAGCAAGATGGGGACCTCTATTTATGTTTGGTCATTTTATTGTTGTAGTTCTGGTTCCTTACTGTAAGCCAAGATACTAATGGTTATGGGAATATTTTCATCGCTGAGTGCATAGAGCACTTCTTTTAGATTATCTAATTCATTGAAGTGTCAACTCTGTTGAGTTCATTGTCTTCACATCTAGCTGTTACTTTAGTGAATTTATGTTTAGACGTGCCTACGTGGTAGGCTTGCACTTCAGCATTCTAATGCAGTTCAATCGTCTTATTGACAGTGTCCAGATACAAATTATCTATTTATGGGAGACTATGTAGATCGTGGGTATTATTCAGTCGAAACTGTCACTGTAAGTAGAAGCTAAACAATAAATGTATATTGCACCACCACAACTTTCCTTTTATAATTCAGGTTACAATTATTACATAGCTCTTTTCGTCTTAATTTTCACTCTTTTCTTTTTGTATTTTCTTTATCATCTCTCTGATATGTTAGATGATATGAGAGCCTGATTAGTGTGCATTTTAGTGATGAATTCATCTGTGACATAGTGGAGCTGACTAATACGCTTATTTATGCAGCTTCTAGTGGCTCTGAAAGTGCGCTATCCTCAACGGATTACTATTCTTAGGGGAAATCATGAAAGTAGACAGGTATCCATTTACTTCTTAAGCCCTTTTTGATGCCAGTGAAAAACTTTTTTGGGGGTATGGTGACAATTTTTCATCTTGATATCATAGTGATGAAATGAAGAATGATGATACGTCATGACTTATTATTGCTAAAACTGATGTGATTGAAATTAGTCGCTTCTACAGCTTATCTCCTACCTAATGCATGATAATATGTGATAGCTGCATGGTTCTCATTCTCTTCTTAGTTGATTTTGAGGTTTACCTCCACATTTGTATGTGGTTATGATAACTGCAATTATAATTTAACACGTTGAATTTCTTGAAATTTTTTGTGCTGGGCATGTAACTGCTTAAACTTGTTTAAACCTGTATTTTTTTTTTTTTCAAATTAGATTTGAGCTTGCTTTTGGGGGTTGTTTGGTAAATGACAGCCAGATCTTTTTGCATGAATTTGAAGTCAGAAGTGAGGGGTTCATCGAGCTTAAGCAGGGCCCAAATGTTTATTTTAGCATTGGTTAGCTGTTATTTATTAGACTGTACTCGGTCTGGTGTTATTTGTTACATCATCAATCCATCGAATTTTGTTGTGTTTGCCTCTGTTGTTGGGGAACCTTGGAACTGGATGATTGAAGGAATCAATATTTGTACTCATTCTTTAAAATAGTTGTTCAAGGCTTTGTGCCTTGAGGCGCACCTCACATGACACTTTCATTAAACGCCTTAAAACTTGAGCCCTGCGTGCCATTTCTCCATGGCCTCAGTCCTGATTTACTGAGGCATAAGCCTCAGGCGGCTAAGGCGTGACTTGTTTGTCTGGCCTTTTTTAGGCTTTAGGCTTTAGGCTTTTGGCTTTTGGTTATTGGCCTCAGCTTATTGGGTTATTTTTTCTGACACCTAGACAGTTGTACAGTTTTTCTTGTTTTCTCTCTCTCTTTTTCCCCGTTTTGTTAATTTGTTTTGTTATGATTTAAGATGGTTTATGTTTTATTTTGAGCATATTTTTGTGTTCTTTCGAATTATTTTATTAGCTTCTCTTGACACTTGTGCCTCAGAATGCCTTGGGGCTTGCACCTCCCCTCAAATAGGTGAAATGCCTCAGTGCCCAATTGAGCCTTTTAAACATTGTTTTCACCTTGCCATGACTCTTGACATTTTATTTCTTTAACTTTTTTTCCCCTGTTTATCTGAATGAATGGCTCGAGCTATTCTTTTTTGAATGCAAAAACTAATTATTAGTTTCTCTTGCTGTTTGCAGATTACACAGGTCTATGGATTTTATGACGAATGCCTGCGGAAGTGAGTTCTTGATGTCCCGTCTGATTTTTTATTTCAACTAGATTTATATTTTACCATCAGACTACTGAAATTTTCTTTGAAATTAATTGCACTGTATCCCCCCCTCCCTTTCTTCTGATAATTTACAGAGGACAAATTAAATTGGTGTTTCGTGTTTCATAATCACTAAAATACTATCTATTAAGGTTGTCAGATGATGGTCATTGTTAATCTTCCTTTGATGTTCCTGTGCAGCTAACTGAAAACATTATGCAATAAAGAAGCAAAACCTATGCATAATACTTTTGTTTTTGACAAAAAAAATTAGTTGTAGAGGGAATATTGTAGCAGTTCTCCTGTGGGTAAAATGTCATTTCATCTTCATGACTTGTCAGTCTGAACAAGACCTGGGATATTAAAATCCAAGTCACAAATTTTACTAGCCCTAGTGGCTGAAAGTGTGGAGACTGAATGTTAAAAAATTCTCAATGTTACGATATTCTTAATAACATCACCATGATATATATACCCCAGGTTAAACATATATTTGCATGTTTGTAGCATAGATTCATAAATTGATGAAATCTGGCTTTTGTAAAATATCCTAGATGTCAACTTAGTTATAAGATGCACTTGCATGTTATCAAGGAAAAGCGGATTTTCGGAAAGGTGAAGATGATAGCCGATAGGGAAGTGTGTGAAATTATATTTGGTGTCAGATAGAGTGCACAGCTGGACAATAATACGTAATGGACAAAGCTCTTGGATGTGGGCCACACCACACAGATCATGGTTGCAAGCCATGCCAGTACTCTAGGTCTAGGTAGGTTTAAATGGCTTGGAGAGTAATCAGGAGCAATTGCTCACGATCACGCCCACACACAAGCACATGCGGCTCGTGTGGTTTTGCTTAAAGGGGTGATTATCTGTTAGACTGCAGGTTTGACCACTTGATATACAATTTTGACTTGGAATTTTACCTAAGTTACCATTCCCTGATTGGGATGCTACATGCATAATTCTTAGATTATGTAACATTGCATACTGAGTTTCTAAATGCAATTTTTGATACCATGATCTTCTAGGCACTAAAGAGTTGTTCTTTACATGGAGTTGTTCCTGCCTTTTTCTTGGCATTTTGTCATTAATAAATTGAAATTTTCTGTTTTGATGGATAGGTATGGAAATGCTAATGTTTGGAAGATTTTCACGGACTTGTTTGACTACTTCCCTTTGACTGCATTGGTTAGTAAAATCTTCTCGTAGCTGTCATTTCACGTGTTGATGTATTTGGTTTTCAAACAAATTAATTTTCCTTGCACGTTTATAATATCAGTGAAAAGTTAATTGCTGATTATTACCATCTACATTCCTGTGAACAACATCACATGCAATTTGCTATATTGGTTGACTAAAGTGTAAATCATGCTCTTTAAATAAGGCTAAATTGCTACTGCCGTCCCCAACCTATAGTATCACCTTTTGCACTTCTATCCCCAACCTATATTTCTTGGCATTCTTACCCTCTACCTTTCATAAATTAGTGTCCACGGTTACCATCCAAAATGACTGCTAAGTGTAGAAAGACGAAATTACCCTTCAACTCAAATAAGAAAAAAACCGATAAATAGAAAAAAAAAATAAAAAATTAAACTTCATCTCCCTCACCCTTCCCTTCGTTCTCCCCACCACAAATGCACACTTCCAGCAGTTCTCCACTGCCGCCCCCAAGCCCCCAAGTACCACTGTACAGGTTGGCGTCCATTGCCGAAGTTGAAGTATCATTATCAGATCAGGAGAATTCAACGATAAATGTGTATCCTTCAATAATGGCCAAATCCATCATCCCCCGCCCTTCTCTTTCTCCAATTCAAATAATCTGCTATTTCTTCGGGAGAGCTTCCAAACAACAAAACCCATTCTGAAGCTCATTGAACTATATCCATTTGCAGTGAACAACGAACCAATCACCTGGGCATCGAAACAACCATTTATTAATTATAATGTGGTTGTGGGTTAGTGTATTATTTAATTAAATTGATGGGAGAAGCACAATATATCTCAGCCTACCCACCACAAATTTTATAAATATAGATCTCCATTGAACATTGAACCTATCATCTGTGCACCTGAACAACCATTAATGCCATTTGTTTTGGTTTTTTTGTCGTCACCGTTTCCGCTGTTCATGTTCCTTTCCATTTTTTCTTTCTTTTGCAATTCCAAAATCAGCCTGCTGCCTGCCTATCTGTACCTTGAAACTTTTGGAAGTTCACAAATCAGTAGTTAGCTTTCTTAATTTTCCTTCTCAACTCCATTTCTTTTTCTTGTTTGATCGTGTCTGAATGCTTTTCTGGAGCTGAAACTTAGTGTTTCTTCTTTGATTTTTAATGGAGAATTTATTCAAAGATAGAGCCTTCTTGAAACATCCGTTATGGTTTCTGAATGGCTTTGAAACATCCATTGTGGTGGTGGGTGGTGCTTGGGGTAGGGGTGGCGGCAGGGTGGTGCTGGGGTGGGGATTGTCTCTGGAGAAGATGATACTTCTTATTTCTTTTCTTTTTCCACTTTTATTAGTTTTTCTTGTGCTTATTTTTATTTTTGTATTTATTTTCAAGTTGAGGGTGTGTTTGTCTTTCTTGCTCACTTAACGGCCATTTTGGATGGAAACCATCAATAGGGACGGAGACTGATAATTTATGTGAGTTTGAGGGTAAGAATACCAAGAAGCAAAGTTGAAATAGAAGTGCAAAAGAGGGTATAGGTTGGGGACAACACCCACAATTTATTTAGCCTTTAAATAAAGAGGGGAGGAAGAATATTTCAGATGTGCTTATTATGTTCTTGGTCAACATTAAATGCTTTCTTATCAATTTGAAATCTGTCAATGCTTTGAACCATTGGGAAATGCATTGTGTGTTATGCAACAAAAATTTTAGTTGTCTGCTGTAGAGGTTTCTCAACATTTGTATGGGAGTATAATGAATAAGAACCATGAGTTGAAACTCATATGAGTTTTAACGTCAGATGATAATTGTAACACAAGAATGGAGAACTATGCTTTCTGTTTAAGCATATGTTTGGAGGTGCTGAAATTATAATTTAAGTGCTTATATTATAAGCAATTGGTAAATGTGTGGATAAAAAGTGGTTGTAAGTTGTGGGTCCCATAAAATGTGTGGATGAGAATTATGTTTGACCAGTTTGACCAGCTGAAATTATAATTTAAGTGGTGCCAAACATATGCTAAGTTGAAGGAATAAATTGAATCAATGCAGTTGCATTATTTTGCTTTCAAGTTGATTCTGACGCAGTGATCTTATCAATAGGTTGAATCAGAAATATTTTGTCTGCATGGTGGACTATCCCCCTCTATTGAAACCCTTGATAATATAAGAAACTTTGACCGTGTTCAAGAAGTTCCACATGAAGGTCCCATGTGTGATCTTTTATGGTCTGACCCTGATGATCGATGTGGTTGGGGTATCTCCCCCCGTGGTGCGGGATACACATTTGGCCAGGTACCTTCATCTATTTATTGGAGGTTTTTGTTTCCGTTTCTTATTTAATCTAATCGTTACCATGGACTGTCTACCTATTCCAGGACATATCAGAGCAATTCAATCATACCAACAACTTAAACCTAATAGCTAGAGCTCATCAGTTGGTTATGGAGGGATACAACTGGGCGCATGTAAATTTTTACTTTTAGTAATATTTAACTCATTTATCACTTGTATTACTATTAGTTGAAGTGGGTTGTCATGATCGAATTTGACTTCTATCACAGGAACAAAAAGTTGTCACAATTTTCAGTGCACCAAATTATTGTTATCGTTGTGGGAATATGGCATCCATTCTGGAAGTTGATGATTGTAGAGAGCATACATTTATCCAGGTTCCCTGTTCTCCTTCCTTTCGTATGTGTGTGACAACCCTATTGACATTTAATTATCCTTGAGAATCTGAGGCATAATGAATTATCAGTTGTTGAGGGTGATATTTTCTCTATATTTTGGTGCAATGTGGGTTAATTAACGGAGTGGCTTGTGATTTAACTGTTGCAGTTTGAGCCAGCTCCAAGGAGAGGGGAACCTGATGTAACTCGGAGAACACCTGATTATTTCTTGTAGAGCAATCGACAGTAACTGGCTCGTGTTTTGGCACGAAGGTCGAATTCAAGTGTGTACCTGTCCTTTAAAGCTTCATTATCTCAAGTTACTAGGCGTTTTGGATGGTGATGGGAAGGTGAAGAAGCATTGAAAGTTTGAAAGTCGTTGAGGTTCTCTTCCAGGAATCAATGTTATATTCTAACCCATGCAAGGGTCATTGGAAGCAGAATGCAGGGTTGGTCGAATTTTTTAAAGTGTTGTTTCGTATAATGTTTTGATGTTGTTCTTGTTTCCTCTTTCCTATTATAAATATTTCTGTAAGTTTGTTCTCTATTGTTCGCATCACTGTGAAGGATTTGTTCTGTAAAAGTAATGGAGGATTCTATTCACTTGCTTTATCATAATTTTTCTCCTCTCAAAATGAACCGATCAGGATTTAGTTACTTTGAATCTTTTAGTTATCTAGCAGTGCATCGTAACAGGAAACTTTATTAGGAACTAGTAAGGTTTGTCGTTGATTTCTCGTTTATGGTGACGGAACGATATTAAATATTCTAGGATTAGTAGTATATGTTGACACTCTAAAAGAGTTGTAACCATTTTTCATTCTCTAGAGATCCATCCTCAACAGCTTTTCTCGTCTATCTATTTATGGAATAAGTGGCGATCCAAAAGTTATTACTCCGTAAATAGTTGAATAATTGTGGTCGAGTATAAATTTGAGGTTGACCCCTTGCTCTCTTTTTGGTGAATTCTCTAAACCCGAAATGCGTAGGGGAACCTGGTGGAGAAGACTGGACCTTACCTTCATATGGCTATGCCTAACTAGTCTTTACTGCATTCATCTGCTACCTTAGAAAGCAATTCAAACATGTACGCTAGACTGGACCATCTCTTGATGTAAAGATCTGTTGGCTTCTAATGCATGGTTTTGTGGAGGTAATCACTGCTATAAATTCATGGACCATTGATGGTTGTGAAGACTGCTTTGTTATCCACGTTGACAATGTGAAACACGCTTCATATGATTAGTCACCATCTCTTGAGACTTTCACTATCTTGGTCTTTTTCTTCACCAAATGGACCCCTAACGTTTGCTCCAAACAATATACTATTTATCTTCATACATTTGGCACTAACTCATTCAAAGAATCTGTTCAAAAGTCTAATGATTCCGTACCCTTGTGCCGGCCTATGTGTTTTAAGTTTTAACCAATAAAGATTAGTGTGCCAAAAAAATTGAAAAAACTCAAGAATATGCTACAGAGTAGAGTAATATGGTAAACAATAACAAATTGAATACCTTCTGCAATATCATTATCGTCAATTAATGGGACTTGGTCTGGAGGTCTTTTCCTCTTGTTTTACTTAGGATTGTCAAAGATCTATTAAATATAGAGATGGATAGGGCTTCTCTTGCTTTTGACACAACATCTATTAAATATAGAGATGGGTAGGGTTTCTCTTGCTTTTGACAGAACTGACCAGTACAAGGCTTGTGCAATGGATTATTATTAGTTCAGCAGTAGAGCATGTTCGTCATGATTTTGTCGTTGTTCTTTCTATTGTGAATTAGTGATATCAAATTTTTAATAAATTTAAAATCGACAATATGATCATTTTTTTTTATTACTTTGTTCAATCTAGAGTTGAGTAGTCTCAGGAAAGAAAAATCAATTCATAAAATTTTAGTCCATGGGAAGTTTTTATATTGGTAGATACCTTACTACAAGGAATGAAAATGTAGTTCTAGGACCATCTGAGCACAAGAAGCTACAGACAGAATTTTCAATCATGCAATTCTATGGACAAAACCTAGACTCCAAATTAAATGTTCTTGTCGATAGCATAACCAAGTCTTTTTTTTTTTTTTTTAGAATTAATCTCCTAATTGTTACAAAACCCTTCTTGTTAAGGCTTTAGTCTTGTATCTAAAGGTACATTTCACGATGCACACAAGATAGATCAATCGACATATTATATTACATGCAGGGTTGCTGAACTTATGATAATTAAACATAATTGAAAAAAAGAGACGTGAAATATTTAATTGATGTCTTTTCAAATACTGTCGAATTCAACAATATCAAGTATTCAATGCATTATTAATATATAATACTGAATAAGATTGAAGATTCATACTGTGTATAAATAATCCAAAAGGATTGGAGTTCAAAGAATCATTTCCAATAAGCAAAACCCAAAAAAGGGACCAAAATGGGTTACACAAAACTCTCATTTCAACTCCCTTTCTCCATATTCACTATCTTTCTACTATGTTCCACCATCCCTGAAATCTCAGCCGTCGGATACCCGATCAACGTCTGGCCGAAGCCCACGACCTTTCTCTGGACCCGACCACAGGCAATCCTACTCTCCCCAAACTTCACAATATCACAACCTAACCACCCTTATCTAACTGCCGCCGTTAACCGTTACCTCCGTCAACTCCTGACGGAGCACCACAAGCCCCTAGCTAAGCCGCCACTCAACGTGACGTCAGCACTGCCGCTTTCATCGTTAATCATAACCATCACTGACGTTACCTCGCCGTTAACTCACGGCGTCAACGAGTCCTACACCCTGACCATCCCTTCCACTGGGTCCTCAAACGCCTCTCTCTCCGCCCATACTGTATGGGGCGTAATGCGCGGACTGGAAACTTTTTCTCAATTAGTGTATTCAAAACCCTCAATTGTAGCTTCCGGGTTGTACATTTCCGACGTACCACTTTTTATGCACCGTGGGGTCGTACTCGACACATCGAGAAATTATTACCCAGTGGAGGATTTGTTGAGGCTGATAAAGGCAATGAGTATGAATAAATTGAATGTGTTCCATTGGCATATTACGGATTCGCATTCATTTCCACTGGTGCTTCCGTCGGAGCCGGAGCTGGCCGGAAAAGGAGCGTACGGAGAAGAAATGAAGTACACGACGGAGGATGTGAAGCGGGTGGTGGAGTTTGGGATGGAATACGGGGTTCGAATTGTGCCTGAAATTGACATGCCCGGTGAGTAAAATTTGTCTATTTTCAATTTTTTCTGTGATGGAAAATAAATGCGTTTGGATTTTTATCATTATGGAAAATACATGCGTTTGGTGAATTTTTTCGGGCTTCAGATAGTGATTGGCGGTTGCAGTGGCAGTGGCAGTGGCAATGGCGGCACTGTGGGGCCGTAGGTGTTTAAGGAGTTGAAGATAAAGACAGATATTTTTGGGAAACGGAGTGGAGGAGGAATGGGAATGCGTTTTCACCTGAGAGCATAACTTGAGCTCTTATTTACGAGTTGTTTTAAAATAAATAACTCATTGTTGATGTCAAATTCTATGTGGCAACAACTCAATTTTTTTGATTATCGGGGTGAGTCCTATAAAATGAATGAACAATTGGGAATTAGACCGTCAGAGATGAAGGGTTGCAACTTGCAACAGTCAAAGCATAAATGCGTAAAGTCGGTAGTGAGTTAAGGTATATATTGACATAGTAGGATGACACAAAGTTACATGTTTTGGTAGGGTGTATTTGTAGGAAAGTTTGGGATTTAACATTGGGCTTGTCACTTAAATCACGAGTTGACGCTGCCTTAAGATGCGTGCAGACATAGGTGAACTTTTAGTTTTTATTGTTTGAAATGGGCAGCGTGTTAGGTCCACTTGAGGTTCTTATGGCATACTCGATCCCCCACTGTCTTGCCAAGGTTTCTGATTTGGCAGCTTGGCTTTGCATAGTGTTGGTTAATTTGGTGGTGAACTAAAAGATTGCCGCCGCCAATTGTTTCTTATGCTGGTTAATTTGGCGGTGACCATAATGATTGCTGTCTCCTAGTGTTTCTTTTCGGGAAGGAAAGTCAGTGCCTCTGAGGTCCGAATTTAGAGGGGAGGTCGACACTTCCGTAATGTCCTTTGTTTGAATTATTCCTTCCTTTATCCCATTTTTTGATATTCCTACCTCTGAAGTGAGCTTAATCTAGACATTCCAACGCTGCCCAGAAAGATAGGTGTGGTAGTTCTAGGTCAACTTGAGATGGGGTGAATGCGTGGACATTCCGGGGCGGTAGTCCACTTCAGCTGAATCTTGACTAGTCAAGCCATGCATGCTTGAAGCGTAACAATTTTCAACTTTGCTCAACGATTAAAGTCGTTTATTTTAAAATTCACTTATTTACCTGAGAGTAAAATTTTTAAGCTTACCCAAATATGCGCTTCTTGTAATGTAATGATTGCCGCTGCCAAATGTTTCTTATGCTGGTTACTTTGGCCGTGAACATAATGAGCCTAATGTTTATTTTTGGGGAAGGAAAGTCAATGCGTCCTGAATTGAGAGGGGAGGTTGCTACTTTCATAATATCCTTTGTTTGAATTATCCCTTCCTCTATCCCATTTTTTGACATTCCTACCTCCGGAATGAGCCTAATCTAGACATTCCAGCGCTGCCCAGAAAGATAGGTGCGGTACTTCTACGTCAACTTGAGATGGGGTGAACACGTGGACATTCCGAGGTGGTGGTCCACTTCAGCTGAATCTTGAATAGTCAAGCCATGCATGCTTGAAGCACAACAATTTTCAACTTTGATCAACGATAAAAGTCATTTATTTTAAAAATCACTTATTTACTCCAGAGTAAAATTTTTAAGCTCAACCAAATATGTGCTTCTTGTTTCTCTACGGGATTTAAGTATTGGTAAATATTTCCAGTTGCACAATTTTGAGGAATTTTTCAAAATAGTATTCCCACGTGTAATAAAAAATGATTTTTGCTTCATAATTTTTACTTCAAGTGTTCTTATTTTTATGTAAAATCACTTTAAGGGCTTTCTCTAAACTGGTCAAAATCGTCTACAACCTTATCAAAATACCATTCCCATTTTTTGGTCGTCATGCAAACCCTTAATTGTTATTAGGTTGTAAAATTATCTATGTTTAGAGTAATGAATTGTGGAACTGTTTTGTCTTGGAATTACTAGAGAGAGTATTTATAGAGTTACAAAGTAAATTCTATAAGATAATTACGCAATCAAACTATTAAGGGTATAGTTCTATGTCTTTAACACATGTTAATAACGCAGTATTTGTCATCTGATAAATAAAACAATTTGAACTCTAGCTTACTTGCATCTGTAAGTCCATACAAATTAGTATTCTGCTAATAATTATGCTAAGCAACCTATTTCCATTTCTGTATTTGCAGCACATACAGGATCATGGGCTGAAGCTTACCCCGAGATTGTCACTTGTGCAAACATGTTCTGGTGGCCTGCAGAAGTCGAATGGGCCGACCGGTTTGCTTCTGAGCCGGGAACAGGTCAACTGAATCCTTTAAGCTCCAAGACCTATGAAGTTGTCAAAAATGTCATCAATGATGTTGCGACCATGTTTCCTGACTCATTCTATCACGCAGGAGCTGATGAGATCCTTCCAAACTGCTGGAAAGTTGACCCTTCGATTCAAACTTTCCTTTCTAAGAATGGAACCCTTAGTCAGATTCTTGAAATGTTTGTTAATTCTACCTTACCTCATATTACCTCCCTAAACCGGACAGTCGTCTACTGGGAGGATGTGTTATTGGATTCTAGTATCAAAGTGAGCCCTTCGGTTCTTCCTCCAGAAAATGTTATTCTGCATACATGGAACAACGGGCCAAATAACACTAAAAGAGTTGTTGAGTCTGGTTACCGTGTCATTGTATCATCCTCGAATTTCTATTACTTGGATTGTGGACATGGGGGTTTTCTTGGAAATGATAGTCAGTATGATCAGCCACCGGGTACTGATCCAGGTAATGGCGGATCATGGTGTGAACCGTTCAAAACATGGCAAACTATCTATAATTACGATATAACGTATGGTTTGAATGAAACGGAGTCGAAGCTGGTATTGGGAGGGGAGGTGGCATTATGGTCAGAGCAAGCGGACTCCACTGTAATGGATCCACGGATCTGGCCTAGAGCATCGGCAATGGCTGAAGCATTATGGTCCGGGAACAGAGATGAAACCGGAAAGAAAAGATATGCAGAGGCTACAGATAGGTTGAATGAGTGGAGATATAGAATGGTTACCAGGGGAATAGGTGCTGAACCCATTCAGCCACTGTGGTGCGTGAAAAATCCAGGCATGTGTAACACAGTTCATCCTTTTGTTAGCTGATTGTTGTTTCTGTCTCTAAGTTCTTTTTTTATAGTGAACTTGGACTCGGAATTAGAAAAGTAAAAAGAAGCTTAAATCTTGTCCATGGTAGTATCCAGTCCCGTCCAATACATAACAAGCATGCCTTAAATGCACATCAACCTAACTTGTATGTTACCTTCATAGGATCGTTTAAAATTCTATTTGAATTTCGTACTTCACAAACCATTTTAACAGCAAAAACTTCTGCTGCTGTAGTACTAATTTCTTTTTCTATGTCTCTAGTTAAAGCATCATTCACAGTGTTTCAACGGATAAAATTTGCAACTGAAAAGAACTCTTGGAACACATTTTACTTTTTGACGTGATTTTTTAATACACGTGGCATGTTTGGTAATGTGGATTGGACAACACGGGATAGTACCAAAAAGGAAAAAGAACAACACTTTAGTGCTGCAACTATCAAGGTAAAATGCAGTTTCCAATCTTTAGTATCATCATTGGCTAGTTCTATTTTTTCGGTTGGTTTAACAAGAAGGGAAAATCGATTTTCACTATCCAAATAGTTTAATTTTGTTGTTAGGTGTCACTTGGTGCCATAAATGTGGAATGGCTTGTAACCAAATTTCTTTATGCACTAGATTGAGCAAGCATCAGATCCCTAGTCTAGCTTATTTAAGTGATTACATGACAACTGGATCAGAAATATTAGTTACTTATAGACAGGCTTGAACTGTGTGTATGGCCTTGAGCTTCCAAGACTAGAAGGTTATCCTGGCAGTATTTGCAGGAATTGGGGACAGCAGTTTGATGAAGATTCCTTTAAGCACAAGCTTCCTCAAATCTTTTAGTTTCTATACGAACGAAAGAAGTGTGCATTTTTTGTGATTTTTTTTGGTCAAACTACTTATATTGATAAACTCTTTGTAATTCTGTTGGTGATTCAAGTGAGTTCAACGCCAAGTTCTTTTAGGTGTGAGTCCTACAAAATGTGTAGATAAAAATAGTGTTTGACCAGCTTATAAGTGTTTATAAACACTAACAAACATGCTAACAAGTATTGTAGCAGGAGTTTGATGTTTTGGCTTGTGTAATGCTAATTAGACTCCTGGGATGATTTGAGTTGTAGTTTATTTAATACATTGACTGATTTCGGTTAACTCTGATAAGTCTTGTATGAAAAGTCTTTCCATTTTAATGGTTTAGAGTTAATAATTTGTGTGACTAGGAGGACTCCATGTGATCTCATAACGATGAGTCACACGCACCACACCATGTTATGTAAAAATATTTGTTAAGGACGATGATAATTATATTCTCGTGCATAAACAGGTAAATAATTGATTGTTGTGTTTATGAAACAATATGGTGAGATTTAGTATCTTGTAACTCGTGCCAAATCGTGTCAACCCGATTCATATTAGGACGGGCCTAAGGGACAAAAAGAAATGTGATGGGGCTTGGGTTGGCTAAATACGTTGTTATGGGCAGCTCGACAATCTAAGTAGGTTAAATTGGCCTAATTCGATTGACACTATTAAGTACTCCACTGTACTCGCAAATCAAACAAATATATTTATATATAAATGAGTAAATTTTTCTGATGAATTAAGTCTTTTGCCAATAAAAAAAGAAACATATTTTAAATATGTTTC
Organism: Forsythia viridissima; assembly: GCA_030279155.1. Lineage (NCBI taxonomy): Eukaryota > Viridiplantae > Streptophyta > Magnoliopsida > Lamiales > Oleaceae > Forsythia > Forsythia viridissima. The sequence continues at coordinate 10,723,498 of CM059045.1, read as the reverse complement.
TTTATTATAAATACAAACCTTTACTTCTAAGTTAAGCATATTTAACTTGTCAGTCAAGTCAAACATATCTGCATGCAACTTGCAAAATTTGCGCGATGAATGTATGATTGTACAATTTGACTATTTTCCTAATTGTCAAAAAAAAAAGTCACACACACCGCGTTAGACCAAATGATTACACATCTTGAACGCCTTCATTCCAAACCAAACAAAAATAGGTCATGCCATAAATCTTGAGTGTGTGTATGTGTGTGTGAGAGAGAGAGAGGGAGGGAGTTCTCAGAAGTCAAAAGAAGTGGCCTGACATTTTGAATTTTGCTTTGGCTACACCTACACATAGCCCCCACCCCCACCAACACCCCTCATGGGCGGTGGGGTAGGGTGTGGGGGTGCATACATTGAATGTATCTATAATCTATCTTTAGGTTATCTCGTTTTATTTGATGGAAAATGTAGGATGGGTGGAATTGTGGAAAGAGGAGTAAATCCATTTTTCTTTTTTCTTTCGACTGTAACTTTAAGATAATGATAGTTTGTCCTTATTTCCTTTATTTTCTAATTACTTTTCTATCAATCCATTGACCAAGTAAAAGTTTTTTTCAAATTCCCTGCTAAGCACTCTTCCACAAAGGGGCAGTATTCTCCGGTCCTTGGAGCAGGATAAAACAGTCCACTTACTAATGTGTCAAGTGGGTTTTAGTCTCAAAATAAACACCCTACCTACTGACACATTAGTAGACGGATTGTTTGGGGGGCAGGAGAACACCGCTCCTTCCACAAAATACTAGTCTCGTCTCTAATTTTTACTTACGGGTAATAATCTCTTCCCTATAGTGGAGAGGAATTATAAAGACCACATGGCACGTGTCCTATGACCATTGGAGTCATGTGGTATTTATAATTCTTTTCCACCATGGAGATGAGATCATTACCCTTCTACTTACAGTTAAATTTGTGTTTGATTTTACTTAAAAAGTTAATATAAATTTGACTCAAAATCAACAATTTATTTTAATAAACTTTTATCAAAATATGCTAGAAAATTAATTTTTAACAAAACTAAACAGTATTAAATGACTTTTCTATTTATTGCTCGCAACAAATAATGCCTATAAAAAGATTTTACATAAAGGGTGTGTTTGATTGGCACATTTTCCATGGAAAATGTCACTTCCATGGAAAATGTTGTCAAATTCAACATTTTTATTTTCCACTTTTGTTGTTTGATTGGCACATAGAAAATCAAATACATTTTCTAGGTACAAGCATTTAAAGCACATATTTGCCTTCTTTCTTGGAAAATATTTTCTTACCTAGATAGTAGAATTTATTTTCCCACTTCTATGAAAAATATTTTCATTTTCCACCCTTTCTCCATGCTACCAATCAAACACACCCAAAGAATATTTATGACATCTAAAACATATTCATTCCAAAAAATACCAAAATAAAAGACAACGAGCACAAGACTATTCTCATGCACTTGAATCATACATTGACTACTCATGGAAAATTTGCCTAAACTCGTGCCCCTAGTACATTTCATGTCAAAAAACTGCTCCCTTACATTTAAAAAAAAAAAAAATACGAAGATTTCTCTATAATTAATTTAAAAAGTTACTTCAAGTCTCATATAGAATGCTTTGTGTGCAACATAGAGTTATTCACAATTTCTCATGGTTCTCTTTGCTTATAAACAAATAATTTATTTATTTGGATACTATAGTAGATGTTAATGAATTCTTACTTTAATCAATAAAAATATTTCTTTACATTTAAAATTACTTACTTACTTATAAGCAACTTATAGTATGCTTAGTAAAGATTTTTGTAGATTATAAGTAGTGGGTCATAGATAATGTGTAGATAAAAAATAGACAAAAGTTGTTGATTTTATGAAATGTATAGATAAAAATAATGTTTAATCAACTTATAAGTACTTATAAGTACTTATAATCACATACAAACACAATTATGAGTTGGTTTGCTCAACTTTTCTTTTATATTTGTTTTGTTCAAGTTATATATATAATAATATATTTGTTTAGTGGTGGGCGTGGTTCATTTCCAAATAGAATCGAAGCGAATCGGGAACCACTAATGATGCTGGGAACTCGTTTTGAATTAGGATTAGAGTTGGTCCGTCGATCGAAGCACCGATCGATGTATTTTACGTATTTACGAAGAGTAAATTGAACCCCTATAAAATCGCTCTTGAGACACTTGGGACATGCCTTTTATATCGACCGAGTAATTGTAAGACCCTCTTTACGTCATTAGACGAGGATTTCGCCTATAAATACCAGTCTCCCCTCATAAAATGAGTGAGAAGACAAAAGAAAAAAAACTGATCGAGAGCATATTTCTACTTTCATATTACTCTTTCACGTTCTTCATATAAACACTTATTTACCAATTAAGTATCTTGTAAATGGAACTATTAGTTCCAACTTGAATTATAGAACTAAATCGCAACCGTACCGATCAATTCGATTCATTTCGAATTCATAATTAAAAATTTCAAAGTAGTCATATTTCTAACAACTGTTTTTATTCTCTTTTGAAACAACTCAATAATGTAAAAAATCATAATTTACAAACTTTAATTTATTCATAAAACAACAATATACCATGTTTTGAACACAGAGTTCCAACATAATACATAATAACAAATATAAAAATAAAATATTTTTATTTTTATTGGTTAAATTTTCAAAAAAAATTAAAAAACAATAAGATCATTGTAGTTCTTCGATTTTGAGTTTAGAATCGATACTCGAATCATAAACGATGTGTTCTCGTTCTAATACCCAATAGTCAATTTAATCTAATATTGGCAGATTGATCCCAAAAAAAAAAAAAATTGTTTTATTTATTTATTTAATTTTAACAGATGTCCAATTTCGATTTGAAATATAATATTTTATTTTCAAAACTTTGTTCCAAAACGTCTCTCTCTCTCTCTCTCTCTCTAACAAATGGCCAAGTGGAGCTTACTTTTGCCGTCAACCACTGCGCCGCCTCCACGTGTCACCGAAATCGTTCTATTTTCCCACCCACCTCTCTCTTCTCTCTCTATCTCTCCCTCCTTACTTTTCCGTTTAAGAGAAAATTCCAAATGATACCCCACAATTGATCATACGTACTGTAGACTAAAATCTCTATCTGCTTCCTTATCTACTCATTTACTTCATTATGGCTCCATTCAAATATCTACAGCCAATCATCCATCGCACCGCAGATTTTTTTAATATATATTCAGAGAGAAGATAGAGAGAGAGAATCAAACAGAACCAAGTAAATTGAAAAAGAATATAAAATGTATGACTTAAAAAAATTACACTTCATTTGTCATAAGCAAAATTACTCTTAAGCTCTTCGTCACATTCAGACTTGCTATTTGAGGAAAATTTTATTATTATTGTACCTCAAATTCAGAAAATCTATAATTTCATCACAGTTTCCATGAACGTGACCAATAATATCTCTGGCATATTCTATTGTGCTTGAATAGTAAAGTGGGGCATTTGCTCTCGCCTCACTCGCACTTGCGGTAGTAAGGATCGTGAAATAACATTTTTATTAGCATTTTATATCAAATTTCATATTGCTTAAATTACCGCAATGTTGATCTCTTTAATTAGAAAGAACGCAACCAGCAGTACTTCAGCTTGCTCCAACAATGCTTTAAAAGATAAAACCACCTTCCACAAGCTAACCAAGGACATTAGGAATCGAAACCTTGTAATTCCTACGGTAATTACCATCAGTTTGGTCGATCGAGCTAACATTTGATTTATCTACTTGTTGACTCTTTGATTTTTCTATCGATCTATCAATGACATTTTTAATAACTCCTCTACTAACATATATAATTTGCGAGGTAAACTTGATTGTGTTGCTCTTGAAATGATTCAATAATCACTACCTCACTTGGTATTCATCCCATGTCCTAAACTTTTAACAGATTTGTCCAAATTGGCCACGTGTTTATTTCCCTTGTCCTAAAAATTCCCAGACGAGTGGTCCTTAAAATTTCAATATTCTTCAATTTTCCCTTACATTTTTTATTTGTTGCAATTCTACCTCTAATTTTTCTGGTTGCTGCAAATTAGTGGAGACGTATGTTTAGTGCATGCTTGGCTTTGCTTATAAATAGTGAGTCTTGTTCTTATAGAACGTATAGATAAAAAATAGATAAAATTTGTGGGTCTAATAAAATGTGTAGATAAAAATAATGTTTGATCAACTTATAAGTACTAAAAAACAACCCAAACATATGCTTAACCTTCCGCTAATGACAAAAATAACCTAATGGATTGAAGTTAAAAGAAAAAAATTTATCTTTTAAAATTTGAATACCATCGTCAAGCTACTTGTAATCGTACAGTTTTGTAAAATACTTTGTTAGCCTCTTTGAAATGAGTCCAAATATGTTGTCTCAAATATATGGCTTATTAACCGTTTCTTTAATAAAAACTGTACACATTATAAATAATATCAAATTTGAATGTATTAAATATTGTCTATAATGATTCGTTCATATATTTATTTAATAAAGTTGTTCAATATTGACAATATTGATTATATCCCTTATGGCCTTATCTATAATTCTATTTATAGGATGTATCTTGAAATGGAAATAAATATATGTAAGTATTATATATATACAAGGAAAACAAGACAATTCCAGCAATATGTTTACCCACCACCAACAAACCCACACTTCCAGCACCCTAACGAGCCACCACCATCACCACCGCCATCACCACAACCCATCCTCCGTCACCACCCCGTCTCCGCCGCATCACCACCTGGGAATGCCAAATGAAGAAGCCGACAGTCAAAGCCACTCCACTCCCTTCACCACCAAAAGATACCCTTCCACCTCTGCCAACGATGGCGCCAGTATTGAAGTAATCCGCCGTCCCCGAGGCCGCCCACCTGGCTCCAAAAACAAACCCAAGCCGCCGGTTATTATCACACAAGACTCCGAGCCATCCATGAACCCTTATGTTCTCGAAATTTCCGACAACACCGATATCGTCGAAGCCATTACTCGGTTTTGCAGAAAGCGGAACACGGGTCTCTGCATACTTAACGGAAATGGGGTTGTTGCAAATGTTACTATCAAACAGCCGTCGACAACTCCCGCCGCAGTCGTTACATTTCATGGGCATTTCAACATCTTATCAATTTCCGCAACTGTTTTACCAGGAAACATTCCGGCGACGAACGACGGTTTTAAAATATCTCTAGCAGGACCCCAGGGCCAGGTAGTAGGCGGGATCGTGGTCGGTCAGTTGTTCTCCGCCGGAACTATTTATCTGATGGCTGCCACGTTTAATAGTCCATCTTTTGAGAGGTTGCCGCTTGAAGATGACCCCCGCCACTCCGGTGAGGAACGGCAGCAGTCACCGCCTGAACTTTCTGGGTTAGGAGATAGTGGCCATCCACCACCTGCGGGTGCGGACTCTAGTAGAATTCCCGTTTACAGTTATCAATCTTCAGACGTGATTTGGGCACCCGCCCCTAGACAGACGCCACCACCTCCGCCGCCTTACTGATTACATTCATGACTTTCTTTCGGTTGGTGTTATTAATCGTATTGAGAAAAATTGTTATTTGTTGTTAATTAGTGTTTTTCAGTCAACCTTTTAAATGATTAACGACACTGGGAGGCATCAAATTTATTGATTAATTACTAGACTTTCATGGATAAAAAGAATTTTAGAAAGATTATTAATTTGTTGTGGTCGCAAATAATCTAATTAAAAGAAGAAATGATTTAGGTAACTAAATTGAAAGTGTAAACATAATCCGACTCTATATTATTGTATGTCATAAAAAGTATCTTCGACTAATTTGACCAACTTAAATTATAATAAATATTTATTGTATGCTTCGATCCTATATATATTTTGTTTGTGTTTATGTGTGATTGAAATATTTTGAAATTGTTCATTTGTTATGGCATCGTTCGTTGTTGTATATGGAATATGTTGTAGTTGTAGATTCATGTTATTAAATGTCGTTAGTGTAAAAATTGAAATAGTTTTATCAGTGGCATGGTACCATATTGTGCTTTATGATATGAATTGTTTTGAAAATTGTTCGTTTCTCGTGTGAGGTCATAACAATCATAGTAGAAAACATAAATTGTGCTTTATGATATGAATTGTTTTGAATATTGTTCGTTTCTCGTGTGAGGTCATAACAATAGTAGTACAAAACATGTTTTCTAGGAATATTATAAACTTTTGCAGTTTGTGATACTCTTGTACTTGTTGATAACTTGATATTAATTGGTCACGTGGACAAAATCTTTCCCTTATAATCCATTCGAGTCTACTTTTTTGGGCAAGAACAGAACTCGAACATGATAGTCTTGTCGACGAAAACACTTGCAGATCACGTGTGTGATTGCTTTGGTGTGCAGCAATAGCAACAGGCTGGCTAGGTCTGGTAATGGTATGATTCTGGTGGAAAAAAAAGTAGTGATTGAGATGTATCATGTATGGTCCTCTGTCTTATCTTTAACTTAGCTTCTTGGGGATGATGGATAAATTAAAGCCTGTCTTTCACCAGATTTTCAGTTATGGGTCTTCACTCTTTGGCACTAGCTAGGTTGTGTAATAGGTCTGTTTAATTTCAGTTGTTGTACTAATTCATTCACATCCCTCTTACACTTGGGCCTTCCTTTTTAGTCCTTCATTTAAGCATTTGCTGAAATATAAGTACAAATCTTCAACATGTCTTGCGGTATCATGGAGCATTGGTGTCATATTATGAAGGAACCACCGATTTAATTAGCCTACTAATCATGGAGGAAAATAATGATGGCTAGAGAACCGAGCCTTAGACGACACTAGAGTTTTAGTAATGTTACGTAACTCATGCACTTCAGCTCTTAGATTGAGAAGGAAAGAATCTTATAAGTATTTATTTAATTATTCTTGTTTGTTTTTAAAGAATTTAGAGTTTATCGCTTGGTTCTATACCCATAAGTGCCAGCGCTTGTTAGAGTTAATTAGGAGCGGGTAAAACTTCTTGGGCTTTACTATTTTTTAATTTTTTTAGTAATTATTCTAAAGAACCAAAAAAAAAATATTTGTTCTTTTGATTTAAAAGTAGGTTGTTTGTTTCTGGTTTATAGAAAGGGTATGATGATGATTCATGAATTGCAAGGCATCTCTGTCTGGAATGATCCACGCTCGAAGACATTCCATGAATGGTCAAGTGGGGTCCATCATGTTAAAATGGTCAAGTGGGGTCCATCTTTCCCATGGACAACTTTTCTTACTATTAAATTTCATAATAAGTTGCTTTGAGAAAAAAATTAAAGTAAATTACAGAAAATTTGTCGAGGTAATATTCTTTACTATTTTAATTTAAAAATTGCAAAAACTTCCTCTATTAATATAATTTTTCTATTTTATTTTTTTTCTCTTGTGCTAAATATACAACTATATTTTATTTTATTGTCTTTTTTTTTAAAAAAAAAATTAATTTAGACACAAATAAATTGTTTTTAGTTTAAAGAAGTTATTTTATATTTTTTATACAACGTGATTTCATCTTAATCATATATTGTATAAATTGATTTTTATTTTTCCCCCCCTCTAAAACTTTAAGTCGATACACCTTTGATCCAATTTTGTTAATTTTGTGTTATAATAATTTAAATTTAAATTTAATATAATGTGAGTGTTAATGTATAAAAAAATAAAAAATTTGAGAAAATGCTACTAAATCAAATATTATAAAAATATTTGATTACTTTTTAATTTTAATTGTTAAATTATTCTGAACATTTATTTATAAATATTTATTAAGTATTTGTTAATCGTATAATTTTTAAAATATTAATAAAATATTTATTATAGTATTTCTTTTAACTAAAATTTATGAACTTGTGTAACTCAAAAGTATAAAAAAGTATTATCTTAAAAACAGAAAAAAGAAAGTGCTTTAAAAAAAAAAAAGTAAGGAAATATACTTTAAATATAAATATAAGGGAAATTTACAAAATACAACTTGCATTTAGGATTGTATATTTACACACCATTTTTCACTTAATAGTCACAAAAAATACTTTTTGGTGAGAAACTACAAATTTGTAATTATAAATAGCTAAACAGACAAAATTAGTGTTAATTTTACAATTTTAATATAATTTAAAATTTTGAAGAATAATACAAAAAAAAGTAAGTAAAAGTGCTACGTAATACAATATATAAGGTATTAAGGTGTGATTTGTTACTTTCAATCAGGGTAATTTGGTATATTTAGCTATTTATAATGAGAGATTTATAAATATTTCTATTTTTTCTGTAAAATGTGTTTGTTGTGTATTTTGTGAATTTTCATAAATATAAAGCAAAAATAAAATAAGAAATATATATTTGATTTTTTAACGACATGGTTAGTAAGAATTTTTAACCACCCCTTATCATTTACACGAATATTGACACTCTTTTGTACATTTACCTCATTACGACTGATACTGTTAAAAGTTAAAACAGTTGTTTCTTGACATTGTTCAAATTCAGTCTACCATTTTGGATGTTGTTAAAATTTCAATTTATTTAGGATTCTATGTTATATATAGTTAAAGCGCCATTAATTTTGATCATAATATCTATAAATGTTGAAAAGGAAAAAGAAATATAATATAAAAGATAAGAGGGGTAAACCAAGATGGGTCGGTCCTCGGAAAAGCCCACTACAGCCCAGAAATCTTGGCAGGCTAGAACAGAATGGGCTAGCCGGCGGGCAACCGGGCCCAACAGAAATACATGTACATGGAGAAAAAAAATAGAGAAAATTAGCTCACATACTTCTTTTTTTGAAAAAAATTGATATATGCTCTCAGTTTTTATTTTTTAATATTTACTCTCTTTTAATAATTATGTTAATAAATTTGCCCTACAATTACAAGGGCTATTCACGTCTTCAAAGTCCATGTGTCAGCAATAGATTGGCTTATGTCAAATTTTAATTAACTCGCAAGTGTACAAATCTATTGGAATATAGAAAAGTAGTAACGAAGTCGATCCCACAGAGATTGCAATGGAGAAAGTATAATTTAATCCTAATTAACTATTATTCTATACTAGTTGAGTCGAAAAGAGTTTTGTTGAAATTATTTAATTTAAAGAATAACTAATTATGCGAAAATAATGGAGTTGAAGAATCAAGAAGTTTAAAATACCAAGGTTTCGGAATCCATCATTGTTTAACTTAGCAATTATCCAATTATCGATTAATTCTCAAAAACACACGATAACACGAAATCAATCTATTGTCGTCCCGAAAGATTTCTCAATTAATTCCAAAAGAAGAAAATCAAATATAGGCTCCCCTTAAACTTCAAACATAAATTACTTAAGCGTTTTTCGTATTAAGTTCCATTGAAAGAAAACAAAGAATCAAAGATTTTCTAAGCATTCTATGTATCCCAATTCGAATTAAAGATGACGAAAAATCAAAAGAAATTAATAAGACACATTTAAGCACCAAGCATGAATTAATTAAATCAATATCTAACTATCAGAAATACATGATATTTAAGATGAAAGAAATTTTATTTAATTAATCTGATAAGAACGAACCATGAATGTTAAAACTCTAAAAATGAATTAAACGAATAACAAATAATCACTTAATTAAAATAAGGTTTCATTGTCTACCTTGGCTAAAGAAAATTAGAAAAACATAATTAAACTAAAAGCAAAAGAATTGATAGAACCCGGCATGGATTGAATGAGAAGAAATCTTCAAAAAGAACTCTTGATCTGCAAGGAATTGTCTTCTCTTGTTTCTTCCGTCTTCTTCCAAGTTCGGCTCCCAAAAATCCTCTCTTATGATATGATAATATAACTCATATTTATACTACCCTAATTGTGCCTCAAAAGATCTCCAAAAAAGTACAAAATCCACGGGCCAAAAGTTGCCTAACGAAATTAGAACTAAAAAAAGGAAATAAAATAAAAACGTTGAAGAATTAGTTCCTGGGCAATCACTCAGACAAGACCTTTTGGCCTCTGCTCTTGTTTTCAGCAGCTGGGCGCTCGCCCAGCTTGTAGTTTCTAGGTTTTAGCAGTTTGGTCTTCTTTCTTTTCATTCTGTCTGATATAGTCCTCCATCTTTTCATAGCATCAAATATGGTCCTTCCACTTTACATAATCTCCAATTTGGTCCTTCAACATTCAATTGAGTGCACTTGAGTCCGCATACTTTTGAAATATCTTCTAATTTATTGCTCTTTTCGTCCAATCTTCTCTACTTCTTCACAAACCAGTCCAAATCTGAAATAGAATAATAATAAACTAGATTAAGTAGAAAATCAACTCTATGACGACATAAATGATTAATTCAAAAGCTAAAATAAGTGTACAAAACGCACTTATCATTGGCCAATATCTTTATGATTCTGCTATAACCTATTTAAACGGAGCTACTTGAAATTTTCAACCGCCATAGCATTTTTCCAGTAAAATGCCAAGCGAAACTTCAAACACACTGCAAATTTCCCTCTTTCGCTCCCAATTCAAAAAACGAAGGTGTCAATTCCGATTTTCTCTGTTGTTTGATTTTTCTTTTCTTTTTATTGATCAAGTTACAAAGAAGAATCCGTGTTTTAATTTGTATAGTTATGATGAGGGAACTCTTCAAATTCTGGAATCCATTTTGGTCGCCAAAGGCTTTAAATCGTTGGTGGAAGTTATATCGGCTTTGATAGAGTTCATGAGAGATGAATTGCTCCAAATCATTAGAGAAATCGCGAAAAAATCTATTGAGCATAAGTTTCTATGTACTGATTTTCTGATTTGATTTTTTCACACTGATTGGTGATGTTCAGGTATTTGTTCTACTCCATTCTCTATATTAATCGAATTCATAGACATAAGATGGAAGCAAGAGCGCTTTGAATTGAATAAGAAAACTGATCACACCAAATGTATTTGTTCATTGTAATGCAATGAGAGACGAATACTCAATCTGGCTTGACTTAATTTCTTAATCTAACATTACTTAATAAATTTTTTTCTTACATAAGCTTAGCAGTAATTTCATCAGAATTTTAGTACATATTTGAGAATTTATGGTCTTTATCATCACAATATCATTGTTATTATCACTTAATAATCTAATATCACCGGACACCGAAAAAAGTTTTTATCATTGGAAATAGTTATTAAAAAAATCATAGCTAAAGCAATGTTATTATATTAAAAAAGCATGAATCATAGTTATTCTTTTTTAATAACATGTGTGTTACTATATGTGTTACTATAAGAGTTTCGAAAGAGGGGAAAGATGTGATGATGGTAACACATATGTTACTTTGTGTTGCCATAATTTAAATTAAGGTAATACATGTATTACTCCATATATGGTTAAGGTGATTATGATTGTATATAGTTATTGCAGATCTAGCCTAGGTTGGGGATGGTGAAAGGCGATTGGTAATGATAACACATATTTTATCTCTGTAAAATTTTGTTTTCAAATGAAACATGAATTTTAAATTCCAATAATGTATTTTTATAAACTATAAAATGAGATAAATGATAAAATATTGATTTTAATAAAAGTAGGCAAGTAACATAGGGTAAAAAATATGTTTACAAATATGTTACACGTGTTGAAATATATTCCCAAATGAAAATATTGAAAAAAAATTTAAATGAAAATAATATATTTTTCAAAAATTATAAAAAGAGATAAATTAAAAAGTGTTGATTTTAATAAAAATGAAGAAATAACATATAGTAACATATATGTTACCCGTGTAAAAATATTATTATAAAAAAAATTAAAATATTAATTTTAAAGGAAAATAACATATTTTTTAAATACTTATAAAATATTGATTTTATTGCAAATGAGCAAGTAACGTATAGTAACATATATGTTACTAGTATAAAAATATTGTTTTTAAATAAAAAATTGAAATATTGATTTTAAATGAAAAAAAAATGTATTTTTAATTTTTTTTATAAAAATAGAGAAATTGTAAAATATTGATTTTAATAAAAAATGAGGAAGTAACATATAGTAACAGTAACATATATGTTACCCGTGTAAAAATGTTGTTTTAAAATTAAAAAAATTGAAATATTAATTTAAAACAAAAATAACATATTTTTTAAATAATTATAAAGTATTGATTTTATTGCAAATGAGCAAGTAACACATAGTAACATATATGTTACTAGTATAAAAATGTTATTTTAAATGAAAAATTGAAATATTGATTTTAAATGAAAAGAATGTATTTTTAAAAAATTTATAAAAATAGAGAAATGGTAAAATAGTGATTTTAATGAAAAATGAGGAAGTAACATATAGTAACATATAGTTTCCCGTGTAAAAATATTTTTTTAAAATAAAAAAATTGAAATATTAATTTAAAAAAAATAACGTATTTTTTAAATAATTATAAAGTATTGATTTTATTGCAAATGAGCAAATAACAGTATAACACAGAGTAACATATATGTTACTAGTATAAAAATATTTTTTTAAAATAAAAAATTGAGATATTGATTTTAAATGAAAAGAATGTATTTTTTAAAAAATTATAAAAATAGAGAAATGGTAAAATATTAATTTTAATGAAAAATGAGGAAGTAACATATAGTGTTACCCGTGTAAAAATGTTTTTTTTTTAAATAAAAAAAATTGAAATATTAATTTTAAAGAAAAATAACGTATTTTTTAAATAATTATAAAGTATTGATTTTATTGCAAATGAGCAAATAACACATAATACCATATATGTTACTAAAAATGTTATTTTTAATAGAAAAATTGTAATATTGATTTTAAATGAAAAGAATGTATTTTTAAAAAATTTATAAAAATAAAAAAATGGTAAAATATTGATTTTAATGAAAAATGACTATATAGTAACATATATGTTACTCGTGTAAAAATGTTGTTTTAAAATAAAAAAAATTGAAATATTAAATTTAAAAAAAATAACGTATTTTTTAAATAATTATAAAATATTGATTTTATTGCAAATGAACAAATAACACAAAGTAACATATATGTTACTAGTGTAAAAATATTTTTTTAAAATGAAAAATTGAAATATTGATTTAAATGAAAATAATATATTTTTAAAAAATTTATAAAAATAGAGAAATAGTAAAATATTGATTTTAATTAAAAATGAGGAGGTAACATATATGTTACCTGTGTAAAATTATTGTTTTAAAATAAAAAAATTGATATATTGATTTTAAAGAAAAATAACTTATTTTTAAATAATTATAAAGTGTTGATTTTATTGCAAATGAGCAAGTAACACATAGTAATATATTTGTTACTAGTATAAAAACGTTGTTTTAAATAAAAAATTGATTTTAAATGAAAATAATGTATTTTAAAAAAATTTATAAAAATTGAGAAATGTAAAATGTTGATTTTAATAAAAAATGAGGAAGTAACATATAGTAACATATATGTTACCCGTCTAAAAATGTTGTTTTAAAGTAAAAAAATTGAAATATTAATTTTAAAGAAAAATAACGAATTTTTTAAATAATTATAAAATATTGATTTTATTGTAAATGAACAAGTAACACATAGTAACATATATGTTACCAGTATAAAAATATTTTTTTAAAATGAAATTTTGATTTTAAATGAAAATAATTTATTTTTAAAAAAAATATAAAAATAAAAAAATCGTAAAATATTGATTTTAATGAAATATGAAGAAGTAACATATATCTTACCCATGTAAAAATATTGTTTTTCAATGAAAAATTAAAATATTAATTTTAAATAAAAATCATATATTTTTAAAAAATTATAAAATGAGTAAATTATAAAATATTAATTTCAATGAAAATGATGAAATAACACATATGTTATTCGTGTAAAAATATTGTTTTTCAAATGAAAAAATGAAAATATTGATTTTTTGAAAATGCTATATTTTTAAACAATTATCAAAGAAAATAAATAAAATAGTATATAAATATGATAGTTGATGGTAGTAACACGTGTTAATCTAATTTAAATTAAAGTAATATATGTGTTACCATAATTTAAAATAGTATATAAATATTTATTTTGTTCGTTTAGGTGAAAATTCGAGTGTAAAGTCAAAATTTAATTGAAAGTACACTTATTTTGACCACTAAAATTGCACTTATTTTGACCACTAAAATCAAGAATTTAGAAGACCAAACTTTGAACATGTATAAAATTAAAAGACCTAAGATGCAATTTTTAGAAGACTTTACTAAAATATAATTGAAAACTTGGAGACCAAAGTATATAAATATAAAAAGTTGAAAAACCTAATATACAATTTTTGGAAGACTTAATTGAAAGATAATTAAAAATTTGAAGACTAAAATGTAAAGACATAAAAGATTAAGAACCTATAATGTAATTTTTTGATGACTTAATGAAAATATAAGGACTAAAGTGAATATTATAAAAGTACGTAGACTACCATACAATAAATAAATGCCACATCATCATGCCACATTATAAAATATTGTTTTTAACGAAATGAAGTATTTTTTAAATCAAACCATGAAAATGAAGTATTTTTTGAAAAATTAAAAAAATTGGTATTTTTCAACTTTTTAACAAAAAGTAGAGCTTTGTCAACTTTGCTCAAAAAATTATTAGATTGGAACTTCACTGCAGAAATTCATTCTCCATTCAGAACAACCACTCCTGTGTCACAGTGTGCAAGCATAGAAGAGACCTAATATTTTTAAAAAGACCAGCTTTCATTAACCTTCCAGTTTACTTCAACCACATCTGGATAAATGCGTCAGCAAACGGGACTAATACAAAGGCATGTTTGGTGCATAGTATTGGACAAAACAGTACAATAGACACGATTTTATAGCTTTTCTTTTTCCCCCTTCCTTAATACTGACCAATACTGTACAATCTATCTTATCAAACAAGCCACAGAAGTATAGATGAGCTTGAGACTATTTAGCAGCAGCCTCCCTATAGAACTTCATATCAATACTTACCCCGCACTTTAACCTTCAGCTACAAAATTACAAACAATCTTTACATGAAGAAAGTCGAAGATGATGATGTAGCATCCATCCTCCAGCCGAGTCGACCCATTTATCATGTGGGACTGTACCGTAGGTGTTTCTCATAGAAGTTTATTAACTGCATAATAAAGGAAAATAATTTTAATGATATCGATCAAATTGAAGACTATAGATATAACGAAGTAATCAAGAGATTGGAAGACTCACAAGTATCGGATTGTTGGCCTTCAAGAATTTGTTATCCACCATCACTTTAGTTCCATCAGACCTGTAGGCAGCCATGTTACTGATGCTACTAAACCAGAAAAAGGATTTTTGAAATACATAAACAGATTGATAATAAAATAGTGTTCACAAGACCATTAAAAAAACCCAAAAAGAAAAGGAACAATGTGTTACAAAATGTAAAAGAAAAAAAAAACGTAAAAGGTTTTCAAACGTTCAAAGAGGACAAAGGAACCAAGTAGCTAATTCAAATAGTCACCACCATGTTATCGAAGGAACTGATCAATTCCCATTAAGAGAGATTAAAGAAAAGAGAACGATAACTTTTGAGTGCCATGTTTTGTGTAATTGAGACGTTTATGGTTTATGGTTGAACAGCTTATTACACGTCATATTGGTTCAAAAAAATGAGGTTCCTAAGTACAAAAGCACGGCATAAATCCAGGGGAAAGGTAGGGGTGGCAAACACTAAAAATAGAATGGTAGCTTGTGTACGATCAGTAGGATAAAGCACTCCATCAGTAGATTAAAGCATTATTATATGCACCTCGTCTAGCATTATCCCAGACAACCACAGTTTTGCCAGGTGAAATTCATGACCATAAATATTTCACCAAGCTCTAACAAGACCTTTATTTCAGTATTTGAGTGTCCATCACGAGTTGCCATTTCTGATTCCCTCGTCATTTGTCGAATTATTACAATTTACAACAAAAATAACAAATTAAGCCTTTTCCTGAGAAATGATTAGTAAACTTATTATTCTCAAGGCCTAAAATAATTACTAGAGGAATCAAAGACTACAAAGTTTTAAAAAAATTATCAGTACAATATTGTAATGCATGGTCACAGATTTAACTTCTAACTTGCTACCAATAGAGAGGTTGTGAGATAGAGAGTAAACTAGCCAACACTAGAATTCACCTGTTTTCTCCAAGAAATGATATTAAGGTGCAAGCAATTACCATATTTAAATCCAGTAACTGCTATTTAAACAAACAATTCACTCCTATGAGAACTCTAAAAGCTTATCACAATATCCATCTCCCGGTTGATATTATGTTTAGATGTTTCCACCATAGACAGAGAGTAATACACTGAAGTTCAGAAATTAATGTTAAGGCATGGAATATACGTGCTAAATACATACCAACTTAGCAAGAAAAGTAAACCCATTTTTTACTCCCCACCCCCAACAAAAGGCTCAAAAGTAGCAAACCCAAGTTCCTCTAAAATTTCTATGGGCATATAAAATACCAAAAAATATAGACTGTAGAATTCAAAACATATTAAAATTTGTATCTCTGAAATCTGAATTCAAAACACCTAAGTCACCATAGAGATACAAATTTTTATTGCAACTATAATGTTCTACGATCAAGTCTGGGGGAAGAGCTCAACCTGGATACACAAACACCACACCAGGGAATTCTATCACTATCTCAAGTACATGCACTCATACGCATTTATTCTATTTTGTCAATTTTATTCTCAATATTCAATAATTCTCCATGCAAACATGTCATCAGATTCATCACTGGAAAGACATTTCGAAAGATTTTTCTTTCACATAACAATCACTTCACACGATCGGAAAACCAAAATCCCTCTTCATAATATTTTATCCCTTATTATAACTTGTGCAACAATTTAAGATTTTGTCGCAGTAAGAGGAGACACAGAAAGAAGAAAACGTCTAACATCCATTCTTTTAAGAAAAAATGAGAGAATTTTTATTCATGCAGAAGGAATCATTCTCCCAATAATGAAGAATCAAAGAAAAAACAACAGAATTTTGATTGTTATGCTAAATCAGCTACTCTGAGGAATTTCACAGAGTCCACCTTGATCGAGTGTGCAGTTAACCTGAGCAAAATGGAGAAAATTTGGTTCAGGACCCGGGAGGGAGGGAGGGAAGGAGAGAGAGAAGGATATGTGTGCTCCCATTTTCACTCGAGCATTTGGCCAGGCCTAGTGTTGAAGTTGAGTGCCACCAATGAGCTTTGAATGGGATCAAACATGATCACACTTTCTCTTCTATGGTTTCCCTCTTTACCAAGTCATTTCTATGGCATTCAGGCTCTTTAATTGCTTTGATCCTTTAACCTTCCAATCAACTTTTCTAAAGCCTATAGGCATATTTCTACACATACCTTTTTATTGCTGGTAAGCACACCTTTAATGTTGTCCCAATCAAATCTATATTCAAGTCCAAATAAATTTGTTTAACATCAAATGAATTTCTCCAACTTCCAAGAAGAATTTAAGGACAGCAACCACTCTATCCTCACTTTGCAACACACTAAATCCAAATTCGAGCACTCACTATCACAGGGAGCCAGACCCATTGCATCACGTGATAAAGGCACTAACAAGCTCCACTTTGGTTTGCCAACTTATCCAACTCTTGAGCCCGTGAATATACGCATACCGTAGGTGGATTTATGGCAAATAAAGATATACAAAAAGAAAAAAGACGACAAGAATGGTCACCAGACAATGTAAAGTCTGAATGACAGCATTGGTATATTGGAATTTGTACTAATAGCGAAATCCAAAATTCCAAGCTATAAAACACCAACACTCCTACTGTGGTGGCGTGACACTCCCGGACAAGTGTCCAACACACCACATGCATGCCCTAGTTTTTATATATTTTTTGAATTTCCGAAAATGAGGTGTCCGAGTTTGTTAGATTCCAAGATACATAACAATTTTTTAATAACCAGACCAAAAAAAATAAAATCGAACTTCTCTTACCTAGATTAACTTCAAGAGAAGAAATCATATGGTATAAAGCAAAATATAAAGGCACCATATGGTATAAAGCAATCCCAAATGACCTACATTATCGACATCATCTATAGATCAAGCAAACCATAATGTGAAAAAAAAAAAAAAAAAAAAAACCCTACTAAAATAGGAGCTACTCATTTTCCATCAAATGAATCATAGAGTGCTGCAAGCCTGCAATCTCTAGCTTACTTTTTGGTGTGCACATAAAAACAGTCACACAGTCATAAAATACAACCACGAAAAATTGTAGTGAGAAAGTTAAGATACAACCTCAGAGCCTCAAAGGTTAATGAGACTTCTTCGCCATTGTTTGATGTGGAAGTGCTATAGCTTATAGGCTTAACAATCTGAGTGATGTTGCACATTTCTTTGGAGTTGTCAAATTTATTCTTGCAATCCCGATCATTCCCCATAAAAGCATGGGTTTGAAAATCTTTCTGTTCTGCCATAGCACAAGCAGAAATTGCATTTTGTGTATCGTCTCCGATGCATAATGCTGAATCTTGCTTGAACCTCTTGACTGGGAAAGATTTCCTCTTTTTCGCTCCAGTGCAGCGGCCGGATTGAACTGGATCCACACAATCAGATTTTGGCAACCCAATTGCAAGGACATCTCCTCCAGTAACTAAGCCTTCTTGGGAATGTACACCAATCTTATTTGCATTCTCTTCACTGACCATTATTGATTCCTTTAATTCACAAAGCTTCAGATCCAACTCATTTTGCTCATTACTTTTTTCCCTAGTAGCAGACACAATTTTCACGCCATGCTCATTTACTTTCTTGCATACCTCAAAGCCATTCATACTGATGACATCAGTTTTCCCTTTGCCATTTGTAACATTTAAATTATTTAGCTGAGGATACTTCATAGGGTCGTCCGCAATCCCGACCCTGTGTGAGGGGACATTATTCGTAGCAGCTACAGGAAGCCGCTGTTGCTGTTTTTTCTTCATCTGAGCATGAGTGATCCCATGTTTGCGCTTTCGCCCACGTGCCGACCTACTTTTACCTGTTATCAAACTTCAGAATACAACAAAACCACAAATATCCCAAACAAATAAGTATTCGTGAATTACATAAATATCATCCTAATTATTCCATACACATGCCTATTACAGAACTGGGGAATAAAAGTTTGTCTAAATAGAAATGAAAACTACCTCTCTTCAAAAGCATCAATAACATCGGAACATTGCAATAGATTCTCTAGAGGCTCCCATGTATTCTCGGCCTCTGGCCAGCCTCGCCTTTCCAAGACAATCCATTACATTGATCAACACAAAAATTCCCAAAACACATGCATTCATATACATATGTACAAAATGTATCTATATCACTTACCATTTTATGAGGTACTGCACTTGGCCCTTCAATTTTCGCATTCCAAAAAACACCCAAATCAATAAACAGACACCAAAATCAGCTAAAAAGGAAGAAATTCGCTAAACCCACCAGTACCAAAACCCCATTTAGTTTCTTTTTGAACTCCTCGTAAACAGAAATTATTACAAAAAATAATCTGATAAAAAATTTCCACCTTCTGTAAGCCCATAAAAAAGGAGAGAAATGACGGACCTTTCGGACGCGCTTTCTGCGTACGGCCTCGATCTCATAATACCCATCAGCAAGCTTCGAGCGCTCGGCCTCAGCCCCCGCTTCGGGCTCTTCGATTTGGAGGTTTTCGAAGTGATCATAGTCCTTTTCAGTCTCGGAGTCTTCATCTTCGTCTCCGTAGTCATCTTCTTCCAAAGTCTCCTCTGTAGCTTCAAAACGCTCAGTTTCCTCTCGGTTCTCTTCCGCACCTGCTACATCGTCGTCGCCATTTACGATGGCGGTGTTGTTAAAGGGTGGCGGCAGAGGAGGTTGTACGGACTCCGTACTGGGTTTCTTTTTCCCTCCTTTCATTTTCTCTCTCTACAAGTTTTTCGATTCTCTCTCTATGTTTTTGTAGAGTGTGCACTCTGTCCTGAAGTCCTGACGCCTGACGGGGTAGAGGCTTTTTATTTCTTTGTTAGGGGAGATCCTTGAAAGATGAATTGTTGAAAAGAGCCCTTTTTTAATTGTCAAAGTAAAAAAATGGCGTTTTTATATATCTTGTATTAGAAAGTAGTCTCAATGACAAAACATCATTTTACCTTTGTTTAAAGACTTTCTTTTCTCAAAAAAAAAAGATGTTGAACTCCAACTTTGAGGACCCCCACCGACCCTGTCCTAGACTTTTGGTGGAAGAGGTAAACCGCAGGATGTGCCTCCCAAGAGCCAAGGTGGAGAGCTTATGGATAGGCCTTGGCTATTAACCATTTAGTAACTCCCGTTTGCGACAGGGCACAAATCTAATATTTCAGGATTCGAACCATGCACCCCGTCGCGCTGAGCTCTATCCGCCCTCCTCTTTGCCACTGGGAGATATGCCCTGGGGGCAAAGACTTTCTTTTCTCGGTCTCGAGAGTAGTGGTTTTGGTTTAGCACATGTTTACTACTGTTTAAATTATAATTTTAACTAGTCAAATTAATCAAATATATTTTTTATTCATATATTTTATAGAATTCATAACTTACAATTTACTTTTTATCCACACATTTACTCACAACTTATAATATAAACAATTAAAAAATAATTTCAACACTACCAAACATATGCTTAATTTGGTATACTATAATTTTAAGAGAATTAAATTTTATTGTACTGAATAATGAATTAGTAGCATGAATAATCAATTAAATTTTATTTTAAATGATTTATTGGTGTGCCCTGTGTACTATTACTAAAATAAATATTGATTATAATAATATTTTTTTGTATTATTATTATTATCAACTATTGTAAAAAATTATTTTACATTTATAACAGTATGTAAATTATGAAAATAGGAAAACCGTCTGCTAGTCATAGATTCCACCATTTTGGGAATTTTATCAATGAGAGGCCTACAGTCTCCGATTGTGAGGCTAGTCCTTTTAAAGAAATCTAAATCTTCTATAAGTTGTATGAAGGAACTCTCATTAGAGAGCTAAATAGAGCCCTCACAGAACATTTGATTAGAATGTATTGACTATAATTATTTTAAAATAAAAAAATTACTATTTATTACATATCACAAATTATAAAAGTATAGTCCATCTAGTAAAAAATGAATGGTTTAAACGATTAGGGTTACAAATGATATTTTGGTTATAGATAATTTGATAGTGCATAATTTGAGAAGCTCTCGTTTTATTAATTTATAATATATATGAACCATTTGCACATAGAATGGAGTTGTGAAAATGACTCTCACAAACATGAATATGGTGGGAAAAATGATTTAGGTTTGTTGCAACAGTTGTTCATCGACTGTGTCAACTTTCAAGTTGTTACTTAGAAGATTGGAGCGATAGCTCATAGCTCGAGAGTAATCTTCAATTCATATATTGACAAAATTTGCTTGGTTGTTAATAGACAGGAAAGGGAAAAAAGAATAATTGAAAGAAATGATTCGATCAAAAATAATAATAATTGAAAGAAATGAAATCAATTAGTTATTCATCAGACATTCAATTATTCAATGACAAAAATTTATTTATTTGCATCAAGAATTTGAGGGACTCGATAAAGACTTTCTCAAGCTATTACTCAACAAAACACATGAGTTGTTGATACGTCAGGAATTACTTGATTATAAAATGTATCGGTATCGCACGTATTGTATTTTTGGATGGTTAGAATATTCATCTTCTTGGTGACCATTTACAATAAAGTTGAAGTTATTGTCGTAATTAGCATTCGTTAATCGCAGTGAGGACAATATCATCTTTCTCATAAATGATCTCCAAGTGAGGACATGTATCATGTGGGTTTTATATCTTCTCTCCATGGTAGGGAGGTGATCATTGCCCACGAGTCCTGCCACACTATTTTGGCAATACATTAACACTTTGTACGTGATATTGCTTGTACTTGAAAATATTCAATTAGACAAGTTGTTTAAACCCATAAATTACCACCTTTTTGGATTATTGGCATATGTTTACCAATTCAATTTGCTATAATTTGACATTACGTAGAGATAGACTTTCTATTCGTTGTGAAACAAAATAAATAAAAAAATATCAATTAAAATGATGTTATTTGCACAAAATTGGCTGAGGCTTTTCTTATTTACCTTCTCCAACATGATCTTATATGCTTGATAAAGATTGTTGTAGATTATAAGTAGTGAGTCCTATAAAATATATTAATAAAAAGTAGATGAAAATTGTAAATCCTACGAAATATGTGGATAAAAATGATATTTGGTTAGTTCATAGGTACTTATAAATACTAACAAACACAACGTGTATACTATAAAATAGTCTTACTTCTAATTTTTATTTTAAAAATCTTGTTTTCACGTTATGACATTAATGTAAAATGCCATATTTCTAAAATTAATCAAATCTACTTTACTTGATCAAAACTGACCTCTCGTCTCCTTTCAAATCATAGGTATGATAACAAGCATAGTTTCAAGGTCAATATGCCTAGTGACTCAATGAAACTATCATGGTATTAGGTGTATCCAAATTCACTTTTAGATTGAAATTTTTATATTAAAGTTGTTTAAAAAAAAAAAAGAATAACAAATATAAATATCTTTATCTTAATCTATAAATTTTAATTTTTATAGTGAGAGCTTGTTTCACAAAATTTTTGATAAAAATTTTAGCAGATTTTGATAAAAATTAATATAATGCGTGGTTAAAAAATTAATAAAAATTGTAGGTTCCATAAAATGTGTGGTTAAAATTAATTGTAGATTTTGACCACAAACTTTTAGCAATCTTAGTATATACTATATAGTACATAGTAAAGGCTAAATGTCACATGAATTGATAATCATTTTATCCTAAGTATTTGTAAATTATTTTATTAATAAGTTTCCATTAATATATTAGAGGAAGTTAAGGAGACTTTTAACTCTTTGATTAAAGTCAACAAGACTTCCATTAATATTTGTTGGAATATAAACCAAATTTAATTATGTGTTTATGTATTTGATAATTTAATTGTCACTTGTGTATTTTATGAAATTAAATAGATTAACGAATAGATTAATGTGTTCACTATCTACGTGTCTTATCTAGGGAGATAAATGTATTAATTGATTAAACGAATGTATGTATTAGAGTAAACACATTTTTTGGAGATCCTATATAAGTTATGTAATGCTACACATTTTGTGCATGTTTTGTAGATTTTAAATGTTGTTTTTTAGGAGATTTTGAAAAAAATTGGTGATATATGTAGTTAAAATTTTAATAAAAGTTGTGGATCCTATAAAATATGTATTAGAAAACGAGTTTGACAAAAAATGAGTTAAAAATAGCCATAACAAACATGCTCAAAAGAAATGTCACATGGGTTGAGAATTTTTTTATAGATGATTTTATCTTTATATATTTTTAGATCATTTCAACAATAACCTTCCATTAATATATATTGGAAGAAGTCATGGAGACTTTTTAAGTCTTTGATAAAAGTCAATTAGACTTCCATTAATATATTATATAAACCAAATTTAATTATGTGTTTGTGTATATAAGAATTTTAGTTGTCAATTATGTATTTTATGAAGGGTGTGTTTGATTGATTTTCATGGGAAATGGTGGAAAATGAAAACATTTTCCATGTAAGGTGGAAAAAAAATCTATCAAAATAGTGAGAAAATATTTTTCAAGAAAGTGGCCAAAAGTATATTTTAAGTGATTGTACATTGAAAATTATTTTCATTTTCCAGGTGTAATCAAACAACCAAATGTGGGAAAAAAAAATTTCATGAATGTAACAATATTTTCCATAGATGTGACATTTTCTATAGAAAATGTGCCAATCAAACACAACCGAAATTTAAATGGATTCATGTACTTATTACATACAAGAACTATTTAGGGAGATGAATATAGCAATTGATGAAATACATATACTAGAATAAAGTCACTATTGTAGGTACCTACTTATAAAAGACCATATAATGTTACATATTTTGTAAGAGGTCAATCAAATAAATAAAGGTTAATTTTAGAGAAGGTTACTGAAGTTTGTTAAAAAGTTCAAAATAGTTATTGAAGTAATTTTTTTACAGTAGCTGTTACTTAAATTTTTAACAGTTATACTAATAGTTACTCGGTTAGAAACGTTAAACTAAAATTTTATATGTCACTATTAAATTTTGACGTAGACACAAACGACGCTAACTAGTACGCCATGTGAGTTATAAAATTTCCCATCCAAAAAAATTGGCCATCGAAAATGTGAAATTTCACCAACTAACAACAAATTAAAATCAAACAAATATGGAAAAAAAAACGTGTTTGACAATTACGCTTTAGCTACAATTAACATGACATTGTCTGACGTGGTGTACCAGTAAATGCTGTTTGTATCTACATTGAAATTTAAAAGTGACACGTAAGGTTTGAGGTAAAAATTTTCAATCGAATGACTATTAGTATAACTGTTAGAAACTTTGAGTAACTATTGCTATATAAAAAATTACTTTAATGGCCATTTTGAAGTTTTTAACAAATTTTAGTGACTGTTGCTAAAAATAATCTAATAAATAAAGTAACATTTTGTTTTGAATTGTTATTGACCTCTCAAATTAAATTTTCAGTTTCCTATAAAGTGATATTGAATTTGTTTTCGCTTCTAACACTATAAAATGCTAATTCAAGAAAATAAAAAAATGAATATATAAAGAATTGCAAAATATAAATAAAATGCTTACACTCACCAATAACCTCCTTCCCCATCCTTTCTCTCGTACAAGAAATAATAAAATTTATATATAACAATTCAGGATAAAAGAAAAGAAGTAAAAACAGAAATTTCAAATCCCACTATCTATTATTCAAATACAATACTTTATATATATAATAATTCACAATAAAGAAAATCAAATTTAATGAATTATGTGTATCATTAATTCCTATAAAAAAAAAATTAGGGCTTGTTCAGTAGAGATTTTTTGGGGAAAAAATGAGTTTTTTTGGTTACTTTTTGACTTTTCAAATTTTTTTGTAGTGTAAAAATGGTTGAAAAGTCAAATATTGTAGACAAGAAAATGGATTTTTTGGGAAAAAATATGTACTGAACATAGCCTTAAAAATGACGTGCAACACATGTTTGACTATAACTAATAAGACTACAATATAACTTCTATAAATTAAGAAGCTTGGTACCGATAAAATTTATTATATAATAAATGTTATCAATTTATAAAGGATTAATTTATCCTATTAGTCCAAGTTGGAATTGGGAATTTTTATTATACTAGTTAGACACGCGTACATTGTACGTGTTTTTGTAATTATATTGTCAATTTTTAATATTTTCATATTTTTTATTTTTTAAATGTTAAAGTAGCAATTGCAATATAAAGATAAAAAAACATGATTATTGATAATATATTGTACTGTATTGTTCGATGCTGATAATTTGTAGAAGTACAATTGCAATCAAATATAAATTTTATATAGTGGTAATATAAATTGTAACTTGAACCATGATTGACTATATAATAGGATTGACTACATAATATTGTACATTTGTTAGAATAGTGATTTCTTGTAAACAATATTTTTTGTGTATGTTTTCTTTTTATTAAGCACGTCTAATTTGACGATGTAAATGAAAACAACATAAATGTAAGTACAATAATAATGAACAATAAAATAGTAATCAATAAATATTAAAAGATAATTGCATTAATGTAAGTACAATTACAATAAGAGATGGGTTTTATATAGTGATAATACCAACAATAACTTGAATCCAGTAAAGACCTTTTGGTGATTTAAATTTTGATAATTACCGAATTATTGATATCACATCTTATGGAATTAATGATCTACATGGTTGTATTTTACGAAAAATAAAATTAATAATTGCTAATTTTATTGTGAGAGAATGTAGTAATTGACCACATAATATTGTACATTTATTGGAGTATTAGTTCCTTGTGAATAATATTATTTGTGTATGTTCTTTTTATTAAACGTGTTTGATTTGATGACGTAAATGAAACGTCATAAATGTGAGTAAGAAACAAAAATTAAAGAATTGTCAATGGTTACCTGTGTTGTAAGAATAATATTGACGGACAGAAGTAAGATGAGATGAACGTTCTATATATATTAATAAAATTAAATTAAATTAAAAATGAAAAAAATTTCACATGTTAGTGCTAAAATATAGTATATATTTGGCGGGGTTTAAAGATTTTGAAATTTTTTTGATAAAATTTGTTGTTGAAAAGTTAATAAAAGTTTTATGTCCCACAAAATTTGTAGTTGAAAATGTATTTGAAAAAAAAAAATTAAAAAAAAACTGAACCAAACATGTTCATAATCATTGTAATATAATGCATTAAAAATAATTTTTTTATCTTCATTTCAGTTTTGGCAACCATGATTTGAATTTTAATACGGTAATAAACAAAGTTACAAATTTTTCCATTCATTTTTTTTTTGTTGAAACTCATTTCTCATTCCTTTCATCTACGTAATGCAAACAAATTTAATTTAATAAATTAAATGTTTAAAAATTTTAATTGTACATTTAGTAAATTGTTGAAAATTTAATGTACAATAGTGATGAACAATAAAATAGTAATAAATAAAATATTAAAAAATAATTATACATTAATGAATACTAAGGGTGAATACGAAATTTTAAAAAAATTGTAAAGGTAAAATAGTCTAAAAATATTTCTCATTTTAAGTGCCTTTTAGATACAGTATAGATATAGATAATAGAGGTTATTAATGTATAGAGTATTAATAGATAGAAGTTATACGGTAAATGATTCAATGACAAAATATTATTTTGTTTCCAAAACTTATTTTCCCGTTTTGAGAGTTGACAAGCAACCATCGACATGACATTAATTTTTATACCCAAAAAAAAAAATATATATATTGCTTTGGAAAAGCATACACAAGGTTAGCTTCGATTTGTACGAACAAAATATGTTGGATATTTGTGTTTTGTCAAGTCTCTAGTTTCTTAAATAATTTGTTGTGATTTCAAATGTATATAAATATATGAAATTGAATCACGAACAAAATGATTTAAGTTTTAGTGTATTGGTAACTTATCGACTTTGTCAACTCTTGAGTTGCTATTTAGGAGATCGGGATGGAAGTTCGAGAGTAATTGACTTTGGTTATTAATAGAATAGAAAGGGGAAAAAGAATAACCGAAGAAAATGAAATCGTTTAGTTATTCATCAAACTTTTATTTATTCAATAATCATAATTAAATGCTGATATATAGTTCGAAAATGTAGATCAGAAATTCATTTATTAGCATAGATCAGAAATTCATTTATTAGCATCAAGATTTTGAGGAATTCGTTCATGACTTACTCGAGCTATTACTCAACAGAACACATGAGTTCATGTTGAGGTGTTTGGAGTTATTTGATTATAAAATGTATTGGTATCGCACGAGCTGGATCTTTAGATGGTTAGAGTATTCATCGTCTTGGTAACTGTTTATAATAAAGTTAAAGTTATTGTTGTCATTAGTACTCATTAATCACGAAGAGGGCAACATCATCTTCTTCATAAATGATCTCCAAGTGAAGACAAATATTTTGTTAATCAAGAAGTCGATTTAGTACTCACTACAGACACTAGTTCTAATAGACTATTTTAACTATACATTAATATTTCATGCGGTGGTAGTGTCTGTTCTTGAAAATATGCAATTAGACAAGTTGTTTAAACACACGAATTACAAACTTTTTAGAGTATTGGCAGATGATTACCAATTCACTTTGTTATAATATGAGATTATGAAGAGATCGATAGACTTGCTACTTGTCGTGAAACAAAATAAAAGTATTTTTAAAGTATCAATTTAAATGAGGTTATCCTCCACAAAATTAGTAAAGATTTTTCTCATTTTCCTTCTTCAACATCGTTTTTCAATACATATTTTTATTGAAAAACAGTCATACTTTCTAATTTTTATTTTAAAATACCTCATTTCTCTGTGATGTTTAGCTGTTATTAATATAAAAGGCCATCTTTCTTGTTGGGTTGATCTGCAATTGTCCATTTACATATTGACCCAAGACTTCATGGCCAATGATGTAAGCCTTCTCTTTAAGCCCAAGATGGAATCTCTGTAATGGCCCAATCCATTTCCTATGAAGTCGCTCTTTTGGAAACACGACTTGTGCAATGCTGAAGTTGTGAGTTTTGTCTGGTGGTGATACGTGGACAGATGATGGCCGTTGATCTTAGGGTTATGCTGAATGATATAAATACATCCTATTCTGCTTCTTTGAAGGATACTGAATAGGTGCGCAGCTTTCTCTAGAATTCGTCCTTCTTGAGTCTCTCTTCTTGTTTTCTTTATCTCTGAAAATCTTCTTCCTTCTTCATTTCTTGGTGAATAGATAGATGGTTAGATTAGAACTGGTTTGTTCCACATGTGGGAAACAGTAACCGGGTGGTTTATACTTGGTGTATTTCTGAAGAGAGAAAAAGAGGTCTGAGGGTACATTCTGTTGTTTTGGGTGATACTTGGTGTATCTTTGTAATACCGTTTGAACTTGAGGTTGTGTTAGTGGATTTGGAGCGTGAACCACGTTTGTGGAAGCTCAACGGTTGATTAAGCCTCTAAGGCTGAACATCCGGACCCGAAAGGGTGAAAAATCTTGTGTTCTTATGTTCTTTACAAGTTGTATGGTTTGCATGTTCATAACTGCGACCAACAGTGGTATCAGAGCACAGACCTAAACGGATCTTGAGATTTTTTTTAAAGAAAGATCAAGATTCTTCAACCGGAAAAAGAAAACTGGTATTCTGTTGTTATTTCTTAAATCTCCTGTGGTGGAGAATGGTAACGAGTTCTAACCCTTTTATTTTCAAACTATTTTGTTTAAACATAATATTGTAAATCTTGACATGAGCCGTCTGGATCTTCCTTTGTCTAGGGTTTCATGCGAGAACCCTAGAATCTGAGGGGACTGGACTTGGTTTTATCAAGAATTTACATTCTGGTTTGAATATATAAGATCTTGTTAATTTCTTGAAATAACTTGAAGTTTTTCATTATTTCTGTTATTGTGTTCTGCTGCATATATATATATATATATATATATATATATATATATATATATACACCTCTAAGTGTATCCTTCTTGTTGTGACTTTTTTTTCTTTTAAGTAACTTTTAGTTATCTTCTGAAATTTTTGTGAAAATGTCTTCTAAGAAGGTTGATATTGAAATTTGGAATGGCAAAGGAGACTTTAGTCTCTGGCGTAAAAAATTAAGAGCCTTACTTCTGCAACAAAGGTGTGCAAAAGCCTTAGATGAATCTTGGGATAATGACTTAGAAGATGTTAAAAGAATAGAACAAACTGAAATTGCCTGGAGTACTTTGTTTCTACACTTATTTGATAGTGTAATTAGGGAAGTAGGCACCACTAACACTGTTGCTGTTCTCTCGAAAAAGTTGGAAGGGTTATACCTAACTAAAACTTTACCTAATAAATGTTACTTGTGGAGGCAATTCTTTAGTTTTAAATTTGATCATTTTGTTGACCTAGAAGCAAATTTAGACAGATTTAATAAGTTGACTTTAGACTTAGAAAGCAGTGGTGAAACAATTTCAGATGAACAACGTTCTGTTGCCTTGCTAAGTTCTCTGTCTGATAAGTATAAAGATATGAAAAATGCTTTAAAATATGACAGAGAAAATCTTACTATTGATATTATAGTTTCCTCTTTGAGAAATAAAGATTTGGAATTAAAATCTGAGACTAAAGACTCTACAAGTGGAGTAGGTCTTGTAGTCAAAGGAAAATATCAAACTAAAGGAAACTATAACACCAACAATAAGGAAGGAAACAACAAGGGAAAAGATTCATCTGAAAAGTTTTCAAAAGGTAAATATAAGCAAAATAATAAGTCTAAAGCTAAAGGGAAAAAGTGTTATTTTTGTGGGAAAATGGGACACTTTATTAAAGACTATCATAAAAGAATTGAGGAATTGAGGAATTCTCAAAGGTTAGAAGGTGGTGCTGCTGTTGCCTATGAAGAGGTAGTAGCTGAAAATGGGCAAGTGTATGCTACAGATACTTTTGTTAACAAAAATAAATGGATTTTAGATTCTGGTTGTACTTTTCATATGTCTCCATGTAAAGACTGGTTCTCTGACTTTTTAGAAATCAATGGAGGGCAAGTTTCAATGGGAAACAATTATTCTTGTAGAATTAAAGGAATATGAAAAGTGACTTTAGATTTAGGGGCTGGTCATGTGCTTGTTCTTAATAAAATCAGATACATACCTAATTTAAGAAGAAACCTTGTTTATTTGGGGGTCTTGGATGATGAAGGATATAATATAATCATCAAAGGTGGAGTCACTCAAATATCTTATAATTCTGCAAAAATAGTAAATACTCCAAAAGTAAATGGGATTTATGTGTTACAAGCAACTCCTGTAGTTGAAAGAAATTTGGCTACATATGTTTCCCAAAAGGACAAGTATGAAATTTGGCACAAAAGATTAGGTCACATAAGTGACAAAAACCTCCGATTTCTTAAGAAAAATGGTGTTTTTGGCTCAGATAAAATTGAAAGATTGTCCTTTTTGTGAACAATGTACTCTAGGAAAACAGAGTAAATTGCCTTTTCATGCAGGAATACATAAATCCACAGCTGTCTTGGAATATCTGCATGCTGATCTGTGGGGTCCAGCTACTGTAAGTACTTCTACTGGCTTCAGGTATTTTCTTCTTATAATCGATGATTTCTCTAGAAAAAATTGGGTTTTCTTATTAAAGAATAAATCTGATACTTTTTCAAATTTTAAAAACTGGAAAGTTTAAATTGAAAATCAGATGAACAAGAAATTAAAAGTTCTCAGAACTGATAATGGCTTGGAATTCTGTAATGAAGAATTTGATAACTTCTGTAAAGAAAATGGGATTCTCAGGCATAAAACTGTAACATATACCCCTCAACAAAATGGCTTAGCTGAAAGAATGAATATAACCTTATTAGATAAAATTAGATGCATGCTGATTACCTCTGGTTTACCAAAACTGTTTTGGGGTGAAGCTTTAAAAACTACTTCTTATCTAGTAAATGTTTGCCCTTCCAGTGCCATAAATTACAAAGTCCCTAATTCTGTCTGGAATGGTCACTCAGTTGACTATTCAAAACTAAAAGTTTTTGGTTGTGCTGCATTTGCACATCAGAATGAGGAGAAACTTGAGCCTAGGACTACCAAGTGTATTTTTTTGGGTTATGGTGAGGGGATAAAGGGTTATAGATTGTGGCAAAGGGATTTAGGTGGTTATAAAGTGATAATCAGTAGGAATGTGATCTTTAATGAGATTGAAATGCCCTGTTTAAAAGATCAGAAACATACTAATGTGTTGTCTGAAGGCACCAAGTCTTTTGCTGAATCTGATTTAAATCTCTTGAATTTAAATCCAAGAGAAGAAGATCAGTTTGAGGTGGAGTCCCCTTTTAATGAAGTTGATGTTCCAGAAGAAGAAGAAAATTTATCTTTAGATCAGAAAACTCCAGAAAATCCTTTACACGACTATCAGTTAGCCAGAGATAGGGAAAGAAGAGATATCAGACCTCCTGTTAGGTTTGATCAAGCTGATTTTGCCTCTGTTTATAATGTTCAAGACTTTCTTGGAACTGAACCCAGTTCATATGAAGAAGCAATGGGAAGTAAGGATGCAAACCTTTGGTTAGCAGCCATGAGGGAAGAAATGACCTCCTTACTTAAGAATAAGACTTGGGTCTTAGTAAACAAACCTAAGGGGCAGAAACTAATAGGCTGTAAGTGGATTTATAAAATCAAAGAAAATGATTCAAATCCTGATGGCCTTAGATTCAAAGCCAGGTTAGTTGCAAAGGGCTTTTCTCAAAGGGAATGTATAGACTACAATGAAATTTTCTCCCCTGTGGTTAAATACACTTCTATTAGGATATTATTGGCTTTAGTGGCCCAATATGACTTTGAGCTTGAACAATTAGATGTTAAAACAGCCTTCTTGAATGAAAACTTAGATGAGGAAATATATATGTCTCAACCTACAGGTTTTGAACATAAAGAAAGATCTAACTGTGTTTGTCTTTTGAAAAAGTCTCTGTATGGCTTAAAGCAGGCACCCAGGCAGTGGTATAAACGATTTGATACTTTTATACAACATCTTGACTTTATCAAAAGTGAGTATGATCCCTGTTTTTACTACAAAGGATCTGAAGGTATGAATGCTTGTTACTTATTACTCTATGTGGATGATATGTTGCTTGCATGTAAAGATAATTCTTTGATTTCCTTTGTAAAGAATAAACTAAAATCTGAATTTGAAATGAAGGATTTAGGTCCTGCCACTAGGATTCTAGGAATGGAAATCAAAAGAAACAGGATTGAAAATAAGTTGTTCTTAAGTCAGCAATCTTATATTTCAAAAGTGTTAAGTAGATTCTATATGTCTGAAGCAAAATCTGTGACTTTACCTCTTGCAAATTCCTTTAAGCTCTCTTCTGATCAGTCCCCTAAAACTGATGAAGAACAATTGAGAATGGATAAGATCTCCTATGCTAATGCAGTAGGATCTGTGATGTACTTAATGGTCTGCACTAGACCTGATATTGATTTCTCTATTAGTGTTCTTAGCAGATACATGAGCATGCCTGGTGAGGGGCACTGGGAGGCCATGAAATGGCTTCTCAAATATTTGAAAGGTACATTAAATTTAGGATTAATGTTTTCAAAAGAGAAAGAAGGAATTAGGTTAAAAGGTTTCGTTGATTCTGATTTTGTTGGGAACAATGATAATAGGAAATCTACTTTTGCTTACATGTTCTATATAAATGATACATGTATTAGTTGGAAATCCCAACTTCAAAAGATTGTTGCCTTATCATCAATAGAAGCAGAATATATTGCTGCTGTTGATGCTGTAAAGGAAGGCCTATGGCTGAAGGGAATTCTTAGTGAATTAGGTTTCTTGGAAAATCAGATCACCCTTCATTCAGATAGTCAGAGTGCTATACACTTAAGTAGAAATCCTATTTTTTATGATAGAACTAAACACATTGATGTTAAATTTCATTTCATCAGATATGTGCTGGAAAAAGGAGTGCTAAAAATTGTGAAAATTTCTACTAAGTGTAATCCTGCTGACATGGGAACCAAAGTTCTATCATTGAATAAGTTTAGAGATTGCTTAAATCTTCTAAACATTATTAATGAATAACAATCTTTTGCAGGTAAAAGGAGCTGATGATATAAATATGGTACTTTCCAAATCCACTCTGGTATGGCCCAAGTTATGTGAATGATACAATATGCGAGCAAGGTGGAGATTGTTGGGTTGATCTGCGATTGTCCATTTACATATTGACTCAAGACTTCATGGCCCAATGATGTAAGCCTTCTCTTTAAGCCCAAGATGGAATCTCTATAATGGCCCAATCCATTTCCTATGAAGTCGCCCTTTTGGAAACATGACTTGTGCAATGCTGAAGTTGTGAGTTCTGTCTGATGGTGATACGTGGACAGATGATGGCCGTTGATCTTAGGGTTATGCTGAATGATATAAATACATCCTATTCTGCTTCTTTGAAGGATACTGAATAGGTGCGCAGCTTTCTCTAGAATTCGTCCTTCTTGAGTCTCTCTTCTGGGTTTTCTTTGTCTCTGAAAATCTTCTTCCTTCTTCCTTTTTTGGTGAATAGATAGATGGTTAGATTAGAACTGGTTTGTTCCACGTGTGGGGAACAGTAACCGGGTGGTTTATACTTGGTGTATTTCTGAAGAGAGAAAGAGAGGTCTGAGGGTACATTCTGTTGTTTTGGGTGATACTTGGTGTATCTTTGTAATACCGTTTGAACTTGAAGTTGTGCTAGTGGATTTGGAGCGTGAACCACGTTTGTGGAAGCTCAACGGGTGATTAGGCCTCTAAGGCTGAACATCCAGACCCGAAAGGGTGAAAAATCTTGTGTTCTTATGTTCTTTACAAGTTGTATGGTTTGCATGTTCATAACTGGGACCAACATTTGTAAAATTAGCCAAATTGATTCCACTCGACCCAATCAATCATAATTGACCTCTATGTTTCTTTCTCATCTTGTCTCCTTTTTAAGTCATGAGTATGATAGCAAGCATAGTTTCAAGACCCGCACTGTCTAGTGACTTAGTCGAAGTATTATATTATTGGACCTAGTCAATTTTAAATTGAAAATTCTATATTAAAGTATGTTTTTTAAGACTAAAAAGTTATGATGTCACACAAGTTTGAAACATACTTCCAAAATAAATTAGCATAGTAATAAAAAGATCAAGAATACCTAAATATTCACTCTTTTTGTCCGCAAAAATCAAATCAAAGATATATCCTAAGTTTTTGTTTTTCTCATTCTTTGTATTTTATGATCACGTTATATCTATTACTTGGTCTTTCATTTAATCGTAGATTGCCATTAAATTTATTTGTTATAGTTTTTTGTGCTAAATGTAATACGTAATTCAACTATTTTGTTTTAGTATAGACACATTATTAAAGTTGTTTACGTATTTTATTAAAAAAAATTGTAATACGTACACAATCAAATATTAAAACTATGTAATAAGTTTCAATAATAAATTCTTCTAACTTTTATCGTTGTTGATTGAGAAATAGTCACAAGAAATGGGAATAATTTGATATATACTTGAAACAAAAGGCGACTTGAAGAAGACAATTAAACTTCAACCTCAATATCTCGAGACTCTTTCAAGTTTCGACTCTAATTAAATTTTGTTTCCTAAGCGGTCTTATAGACATGTATAATAACAGTCCATTAAATGTGTTAATATTAGAATTAATAAGAAATAAAAAGAGAGTTTTATGATAATGAGTCACACTTTGTTTCAACATTAGAAAAATATAAAATAGAAATAAGGTTTTTCGGGTGGTTTATGAGTTGAAAAAAAGTGTGGAGAAATTTCAAATTCTGGTAAAATTTCATAATGTCCAGAATATATGTTCAATAGTATTTTCATTATTTTTAACATTTCTTTTTCAAGCAAACAAATAATTGTAAGTTTCATTATTTAATAATTATGTTGTAATTTTGTTTGATAGGTTAATCAATTTTTAATTCAAATCATTTCGGTAGAATTTATTTCATTCAAGATTACTAATAATTATTACTTTCATTATTTAATAAAATCATCATTATTTTTCTTATTTAATTGATTTTTGCATAATCTTTGATTTCAAACTGTATTTCGTTCCCAAAGCGGTTGCCTCACTCGCCTAGGCCCAAAACTGACTATGTCTGCAATTGTTATAGAAGCCAACTTGGTGAGTAACACCAAAAACTAGATGATGAACACCAGAGCAACTCGGTGCAGACATATACATTGTTCTTTAAATTATAGTTATATAAACGACCCGAACATCGATTCGAATAAGGAGGCATGTCATTGATTGCTGGTACAATCAGTGATCTGGTGGTTCAACGGATGGATTAATTTATGTCAAACCGATAGTTCATTTTTGTCAAATATAACATAAAATCATGAATTATAGTAATTTAATAAATTAACATTACATCTTTTTTTTAAGAAATAATGAATTTTACTAGATTATGTTTTTTTAATCAATTTTACTATACATCATATAAATTTATTTATTTATATAAAAATCTATTAATTATTTTACAACATGTGATTGTTATTAAGTTAATTATGGATTTAAAATATTATTAACAAAAAATCCCACAATTAAGCACCTAATTAAAGTTACGTTGCTTCATTTTAAACTCTCCTCTATTATCTTATAACTCTTTTACATCTATTATCAATTTCTTATCTCTTAAAGGGAAATAAATCATTGTATAAGAATCATTAAATGAGTTTTTTTTTTGTCAAAATCTAGTAAGGAATGAACTTCTTGATGAATCTAAAGAAATGAGTGCCCGTCTTTTTTGCTTCTGTGAAAACTGTGAAAACTGTTATTTTCTTAATTTTTATTGTGCTTTCAAATCAATTCTTTGGGTACATCTGAGAACGACAGTCTCCACATACCAAACGTTCTGGCAAGATGTCTAATATTTATATAATTTTTGTTCTTGTTATCGACATATTAGATATGGATCAAATATAATTATCTCATAATGAGTACTTACCTTGTTATTTGTCATTATTACTATCTGTGTTATTGTAGGAGGGACACCAATGGTAATGGTTGTTACTGCACTTTGTTATTGCAGTGTCAGCGATGCAGATGGTGCCGAAAAATCATTGTTATTACCGTTAGTACATATAATTGCTGAAATTTTAAATAATTTTCAAGTTACACTAGTTACTATAATTTATTAATGTCTATTGTTTAAATAAGAGATTGTTTTGTTTTTTGAAATTTTAATTGCTGCCTTGTTTTTGTTAGTGTATGTTGGTAGAGTTGTATGGTATTTTTTCTTTGCGTGAAGATTTTGATAATGCAATTTTGAATTTTGATTGAATTGATAGAGTATAATGTGGTGAGAGAAGCTAGTTTAGGAGAAAGACATACGTTATAGAGAGGAGAGAGAATCTACATGAATATATCTAAATTGTGCCCTAAATATCACCCAAGCTCAAATCAAACAAAACACTAAATATACGAAAAAATATTAGAATTTTTACATTATATCTTCTTTTTTCACCCAATATACTTTGAAATTGGATGCTAGAACTTGCGGGTTGAATATAAGAGAAATTAATAGAAGATTTTTTTTTGGTATTGAGCATTCAATTGACACTTTGAATTAGGTCTGAAAGAGATTCTTTATTGAATATGAGTACTTGGTGGTTGGTGTGTTTTTTGGATAGAATAGGATAATAAAAAAATAATTTAAGAATTCCATTGTGTAATGACCTGGACGGGTCATAAATTATGGGTCACCAAGTTACTTAAAAATTCGACGGTTTTTTCGAATCGTAAACGGTTCGATTGTTGAGTGGTCAAATTAAAAGAATCGGACTTGTTGGGACACGGGTCGCTGGTTTTCTAGTCGGACCAGCCGATCTGGTATGGGTTTAATAAACTGCTTTAGATTGATTGATCTCGTACAAGACATCTTGTTTTCTCATACTTTAAGACAAACTCCGAACTTTGATGACTTTGTTGATGAAATTGATGAAAAGTGTGCTTTGAATGCATTGGATCGAAAAGTCCATAGATATAAGTAAAGTGAAGTAGCAAACACGCAAGACATATAGAGAAATTAGAGCACCAAGATGAATTCAAAGATCTCCTCAAGACAAATGATATATCATTTTAAAGATAATTGAATTAAAAGTCCAACGCTTTTTATGGATCTTCAGAATTTTCTACAAGAAGTTATGTGCGATTGACTAAAGGCTGCCATAGATTAGAACACAACAGTGCTCGCTCGAGCAAGCAGAGGAACACAGAGCAGCCAATTTTTGCCTTCTGCTCGTTCAAGGTCTGGCCTTCACTCGGCAAGAGATTAAAGCCTGCATGTGAAGTTTTTATTCTCAGCTTAAGTCAAGGGCTTTTTGGTCCAATTTGAACGAAATTTTAGGCCTAAATCAACAACTGTAAGTAGGAGGGATTATTGTACATGAATGAGAGACATCATAAAGACAAAAACACGAAATTCTCTCTTAAAATTACTTCAAGACTGGGTTTTTCGAATTCAAAGCAACACGGAAGATGAAATAACTAAAAATTGGTTGAAGAGATTCAAGAATTCAATATTTATCTTCTATTATTCTACGCTTGGTAACATGACCGGTTTTGATATTTTCGGAGTCCGAGACGAAGTCGAAAAATTAAGTTTCCAAGACAAAGTTTGATAAATCATGAGCATGACTGCTGGTGGGTTGAGCTTCAATGTTTTTTTTTTTAAAATGTGCCTCTTCGATTTAATAAGTATGCATTTTCATGAGATTGACATTGGTCTCATAAGTATGCATTCTCAAGATATTGACACTGGATTCATATCTATTTTATTACTTGTATTCGATATCACCACCCTCGATATCATATACTTGTAAAATTCTACTATAAACCCTCGTGATGAAAAGATTGAACAATAAGAAAAAGTTAATAACCTATTTGCTACATCAGCTATATATATGGACCAAATGTTGCAATTTTTCCAAAATAAATTGGCAGCACCTGGCAGAGCATACGGAAGGGGCGATTCAACTCGGTAATTTCCCAACAGCTCCTAAAACCCACAAAAAATCCAATGTCGACTCCATCTAGGTTTTTCCGAGGCTGCCGGGCCTTGTTTTACGCCCACAAATCCGCCGCCGCAGCCGCTCCCGCTCCCGCTTCGGCTCCCGCTCCCAATCCCACCGTTTCCAGCTCCAAGAAAAATCCCACCACCACTACTGCCACCGCATCTTCAAAGGCAAAGAAGAAGAAGCCGCCGTCTCCCACAGCTGGGATTCTGAAATCAACTCCGGTGTCTCCAGCCCTCCAAAGCTTAGTGGGTGGCCCGGAAATTTCTCGTGCGGGTGCTGTTAAGAAAGTCTGGGAATATATCAAGCTCCACAATCTCCAGGTATTTGTTTTCCTCTTCGTTTTTTGCCTTCTGTTTTTTTCGTCTGTTCTGTCTGTGATTTGGGTTTTTTCTCGATTCATCGATTGTATCAAGATTTCAAGTTAGAGTGTTCTTTGGTTGAGTCTCTGTTTGTATTCTTCGTTCTTTTCTCTTCTGATTGTGAAAATTTTCGGAATGTCCTGACTGAAGACTTAGAAATGACTGTATGTTTGCCGTTTGCGTATGTAAGTGTAACTATCTGTCTTAGGCGTGCATTGCCCTCTTTAATTCACTTCTCTTATCTAAAACTATATTACACAAGCATCTAATTTGGCGTTAGCCGTTATGAGAAGCTCTATAATTTGATTGTCTTTTACAAAGCATATCATGTTACCATGACTTTGAAAAGTGTGGGGATTGGATTTATTGTTCATCCATGCTTGGCAGTGACGGGTTATTGATGAAAAAAATACTGGAAATCGTATTGAATTCCATTTGTGTACTCACTTTTATGTGCTGAGTATATTATAGGTTACCTTTTGTTTGTTTCACCATTTTATACTTACTTTTGAAATTTCTAATTTCATTGTGGAAAAAAGAGGCGTATGCTAAAGAACACGTAAACTGGCAATTGGCTCAAGAGAAAATAAGATGGTAGCGGCGTTGGGAGAAAATAGTTGGAAGAACCTAAGCGGCTATGAAAAAAAAGATGTTTACCTCATAAATGGGCGAGTTAAATTGAAAATGTAGGGAAAAGATTTGTTAAATCAAACTTGTACCTGGCACCCACCCGTCTCTGCAGTCCCTTAAAAGTTCATAATTTGTAACATCCCACCCCATTTCTTCCCCTTACATCTTAAATGGGTAAACAAGATGGTTGTTTCATGTTTCTTTTATTTTCATTGTCCTTTACTTTTATCTTCTTCTCCCCTGTCATTTCCAAGATCCCTGAAGAAAGTTGTGATATCTAGTTTCTTTTGTAAAAGTATACTTGTTTGGGTCTTGATGCATTGAGGGAAAAGGAGAGAAGTAAATTGGATAGAAAATGGGTTTACTTCTCTTATGTAGAAATTCAACCAAAAATATTTAATTCACTGTCATAAGTAACTTTCTTCTACTTTCTTTTGCATTATTTAACATTAAAAAAAGTAGAGTTAATTTTACAAACATGGGCTGAGATAACATTTCTATGAGCTAAAACTGTTGGTTTAATCTACTTGCGGATATGGTTGATCTTGGATAATATCATAAATGAAATAGAATTATAATATTCTCCTATTTCTTTTATCCATTTTATCCTGTGAGGATGATATGACTGTCCCGAGCAAAACCTTGTTTTTAAAGTAGAATCTGGACATTTTCTAGTAAGAATCCATGTAAGTTGCTTCATCCCAATAAAATTGTAACACCCCAAGTCTAGAAACTCTAGACTTAGAAGTGTTATTATTTAATTACCATTAAACAACAAAATATAAATGTGGAAAAGT
This sequence comes from Forsythia viridissima, assembly GCA_030279155.1. Lineage (NCBI taxonomy): Eukaryota > Viridiplantae > Streptophyta > Magnoliopsida > Lamiales > Oleaceae > Forsythia > Forsythia viridissima. The sequence goes on along the minus strand of CM059045.1, from coordinate 10,683,383 downwards.
GGATACAATTTTTATTTTATTTTGAAATACGAAATAAATATCAATGACTTTCAATAATGATAATACGAAACCATAAGACAATTAAATTAAAGCTTAACTTTGTTTCAAAATAAAAGTAAATATTCATCTTTATTAGTATTATTATATTTTGAGAACATATATATTTTCAATAATATTAATTAAATTTTTTTTTTGTATAATAAATTTTATGCCCAAAATTCTTTATTGAATGAACACAATAATTGCAGAAAATTTCATAGTTTGACTAATTTAAAATGAGTAAAAGAACAGTATTCCAATAATATTAATTGGCCTAAGGCATCTTATTTCTGAAATATTAAAAAAAATAAAATTTTGATTTAAACAATACTCAATCCGTCTCGTCCCAAGTAGTTGTCTTGAATCATCTAGACCGCATCATCTGAAAAGTGGATAATATGGGATGAGCTAACGTCTAGTAAGTAAATCTCATGCACGTGATAATGTATGCTTATGATATGCATTAATTTCAATTAGTTTTCCATAATATGTTTTCCATCTTTTTTTATCATTTTTAAAAACTTTGATATTGCGAGCTCACATTTGCGTATCGCCTATCCAATCAGGATACAGTGGGCCATTATTATTTAGAAATCGTTCCATCTACCAATAGTACCGCAAAGCAGTTAAAAATTAAACATTTGATATTATCATTCATCAGGTGCGTCGGTCTCCCACGCCTCATTTTTCACTCACACCTTTCATGACATATGCGTATACCATTTCTTTTATAAAATTGAAATACATATATTTATTGAGTAAAATATACTTTTCAACATTATCATTTAAAACTCTACTTCATGCATGCTTATGGATGCATTAACATGAATGTATATGCAAGAATATGTTGCGTGAAACATTAATGGCATATAAAACTATATCAAAATATATCATGTTCGCATAATAGCTATTTATATAACATATTTAGACAATTAACATTATAATATACAAATGAATACTAGAAGAGTCTACTTATTTTGAATCTTTAGAAATTTACTTTTGAGTAGACAATGGAGATGTCTCTAGCCGTCCGCAAAGTCAACGTGCCAAAAGTCCTAAACTGTTAATTAGAAACTTCAAGATACTCATAATATACAACTCCCCATTAAATTGCAATAGTAACGTTTATCGTTACCCATAAATTATTTTTTCTTGATTAGAAATTTCAACATATAACTTTACAAATGAAATTAATTCACTAAATAATTATCCTACTTGGATTAAGAAATCTTAATTACTATTAACATATATATATAATTGTACATAGACAACCAACCTTGGTTATGCTAGGATATTAAATATGTTTTCCTAAGCAACCATAATTTTATATCTTATTTTAACTTAAACCAATTTATTTGAAAAAGAAAAAATACGTTATTAAGATCATATTAGAATACAGAATTTATTCAAACTATATGAAAATGGATGAACTTGTTTACCTATTAGAAACTTGGTATAAGGAGATGAACACCAATTAACAAAACATATAGCATTTTAACAACGTTCGATGAATTTACCTTAACTTGATCTAATAGTTATAAAAATATAATAAAACAAACATCATGTGGCTAATTTTAAAATTAATAGAGAAGTTCACTGATTATATTTTTCGATGCCGTTTTCTAAGATCCGCTTCAATTTGGTATTAAAAAGAAACTTAAAACAATATTTTTTTGTTGTTGTAGAAATCCCAAACAATTAAGTAGAGAATGGAAGATAAGGATAATTTATTCACTAAATTCTACTACGAAATAATGGAACCATTATATAAATTCAATCACCAAATTAATTGATAAAAAAAAAAAATAATAGTTCTTAGTACCTTCTCCAAGTGTCCAGAAAGTGATTGAAATTCCACAAGATGTAGTAACAAGGTGATGAAAATATTTTGAAGTAGAATAATTCTTGGCTTGGAGAAATGGAGACGGCAATTTTATTTTATTTTATGAAGATCAGTGCTCAAATAAGAGGCTTTCCTATTTTCAATTTTAGGATACCCATTTAAAAATACAATTATGCAAATCATGTGAATAAAACTCCACTGGATTGGTTTCATTCACGGTTTTTGAAGCTCAAATCATGCTTTATATAGTAAATTAATTTTAATAGATTTTAATTCATATGAAAGAAAATGGATATGTTCAAGGGGTGTATCTAGGTTCATTAATCTATATAAGATCGACAAGTGATATAATCATAAGCACATAATAACTAAAAATGTTATATACTTTAATTCAAGTTTAAATAAAATTATAAGTGTCTTTGTAATTTTAATTAATACGCACGTCGATCCTCTAAGGCGTCCACGGAACATTCCACTGCAAAACTATAATTAATCACAAAAATGATAATTTATTAATTAAAGATTAAATATAATATTAGGACAAACGTCGTCATAACCTATAATAATCATGTAAATGGACATGCGGCATTATAATTTTTTGTAACGACGACGGACTTTCACCTAAGATCCTCTCGCCTAGGAACTATTCCGTACGCCATTAACTTACGTACTGTTTACTGGATGTAAGACTCTAAATTGGATTTCTATCGCATTCCAACGATTCGAATCTTTGACCTCTTCCTTAAGAGGAACTTAAGTGAAATGCTAGTATCTCCAGTGAATAGTACGTAAGTTAATGGCGCACGGATATTTAGGCGAAATAGTCGTAGGGGAAAGTCCGTGGTCGTTACAAAAAAACACTCAATTGGTACTAGTATTTCACTTAAGTTCCTCTTAAGAGGAGAGATCAAGGGTTCGAATCGCTCGGGACGCGATAGAAATTTAGTTTGGAGCTCAACCTCCAGTGAACAGTACGTTAATGGCGTACGGAATAGCTCCTAGGCGAGAGGGTCATAGGGAAAGTCCGTAGTCGTTACAAAAATGCACCTAAATTCATTCAGTAGGTTGAACTTTTAAACTACTCAGCCTTTGATGCTGGTGGGGCTTTTCTATTTGCAAAGATAAGCTATATTTATCTAAAACTTTGTGAATGTTTACGTCTATAAATATTTTATGGGGTTATGCGACCATAAAAAATGTGTTATGTTAGCAAAGGTTAGTATTCCTAAAGGGTTGTCCTAATGACAGGTAGCATGCCCTAGAAATTGAAGATTTAATTAACGGGATGCTGTGGAAATGAAGAAAATTAGTTAAGTTAATGAAGAGGTTGTTATATATTGGGTGTACTGAGGTTTCATTTGTAGCTCGTAGCCCTATGTGAATTGAATTATATCAAGAATCATATTATGGATCCAAGCAATGTTTTTGAGGCATTTCATATCTGCCAAATTGGCAAGTGAACAATTATACTTTTATATTTTGTTGTGATTCCAAGGAAAATCTTGTAATTTATGTATGTATTGGACAACTATATGGTTTAATTTAACTGATTTGCACTTGGAGGCCCTTTTAATTTATATATTCTATGGGTTTCAGCATCCTGACATAACTTGCATTCGCTAGCCTAATTAGCCTCGTCTGTATTGGAATTCAATAATGTCTCTTGCTATTAATTAATTAATCTATACATTTTTGCATGTTGCACTTCAGAAACACTGAAGTTGATACTTCATGTGCAACAGCCAACATAGGCAGTGATACTTCTGCAAGGATCATTAAAAAATGTAAGGAAAAGAGAGTAGCATAACTATAGCAATACTAAGAAATAAACCACTTTTGAAGTAATGCAATATTTATCAGCTTATATCATTGTATGTGCACCGACCTGTAAATTTTGTGTGCTGCGGTTATCTTCCTCACTCGATATTCTTTCCATTTTCTCAAAGCTTTTTAGGATTATTAACTTCAATTCAACTATGCATTCATCATGCTCTTAATGCTTTATAAAATGTCATTTTAGACTATTTTAAGCTATAACAAATTAAAGTATATTTTATGTTGAGTTATTAACTGGGTCCAAATACATTTGACTGCTTTCTCCTATTCGTGCATGATTCTTGTTCAACATTTATCGCGTGTTACATTTGAGGTTTACATATCATCAAGCCACAAATTACGTACACCGATTGTCGTAAGGCACGCTTACATACGCAGTGTAATGTATTAAGGCACACTTATATTCTGTTGATGTCGTTATAATTAACCATCTTATTTGGTGTACTTACACAAGTTTACTGATGTTGTTGCCTGCAGAACCCCAACAACAAGAAAGAGATCTATTGTGATGCCAAGCTGAAATCACTATTTGAAGGAAAGGATAAAGTGGGGTTTCTGGAAATCGGAAAGTTGTTGTCTAATCATTTTGTGAAGGCCAAGTAACTGCTGATTGCTGGTGTGGGATTTCTGTGCAGTCCTGTATTAAGGAAGTACTGAACTTTTTAACACCTTTTAGATGTTACTTGTAAGTTCGTTCTGAAGCAAACTCTTTGGATCAGTTACAACTGAATGTTTCTAATTGGACGTCTTGTGCAAGTTATGTAGGACAATGTATTGGTGTGCTTTTATTTGATTCTTGTTTTGTTTCATGCACATAACTATCCGAAGGCATTGATGACCCCAAGGGGTGCACCCTTACACCTTTCTAATCCGGAGAAGGTGTCAAGGAAAATCTCTTTACTTGTATGCATCTGCACGCTAATTCTTCAATTATCAATGATCATATGAATGGAATAGTCTTTGGTATCTCTTTAAAATCTGTGATTTTGATGATGCCATATTGGTTCTTGTAATCATTTCTACTGCATTTCTGAATAGCATTTAGAAAGCCAGGATAATTCGTTCTACATTCTGAGAGATTGTATCATCACTGTAAATCCCATGTGCTTCAAATAATTGAGGCATTTACCTTGCTTGGTGTATGGCCAAGTCATTGGTTATATTTATTTGTTTGGGTTAAACATTCGTCGTTGCTAAACTTTTGACGAAATTTAATGTTGCTCACTAAACGTCACCTTGTTTAGAATTGGTTACTGAATTTAAACTTTGTTACGATATAGTTACTTCCATACATTTTGTGTTGGTTTGACTAATGCAAGAGGTGATGGCACTACAGTAATTTGCCAACTATATTGCCACACTAGCTTATTTGCTAGTAAAACTAATGAACAAGGACGAAATGACCGAATTGAATTATTGTTTAACTTAGTGAACAACTTGAAATACAGTAACTGTTCAAGTTCAAGGACCCTTTTAGAACAAAATGAAATTTGGTGATCACTTGGACATTTTACCCTTAACTGTGGTTCGCTGAGTAATAAGGTAAAATATTTATTTATCATATGATCTATGATGGATAAATTGTTTTTTTCATTGTTATTTTGTGCTTGGCAGAATTTCTGTTATAAATAAATTTTTATATTGTTATCACTTTATTTATTGACAATTTTTGTTGGTATATTAAATTTATTAAACTATTTATGTTTTTAATATTAATAACAAAAAGTGCTTTGTAATCTTAATTTTTTTTTAATTACCGACGTAATTTTTTGAAAGTGATACTCAAGTTTTTTAAATTTTTATAAATTTATTTAATGAAATTATTTATAAGTGGTTAAAGTAAATTTATTAAGACAATTTTTTTTAAAATTATCAACAACAAAAACTTTATTATTAATCTTAAATTGTTTTTATTATTATTTTGTTACCTATGAATTTTTCTATCAGTAATTTTAATTTTTCCATTTTTGTTACTTTATTTAGCGACGAAAATTGTCTTAAATTTATTAAAATAAGTTTTGTTAAATATTAAGACAAAACTTGACTCACAAATTCTGTCATTTCTAAACTTTAAGCCTTAGATAATCCTATGAGCATGTACAACATCTTATGTATATTTAAATGGCGTCATTAAATTTAAAGATTAATTTTTTTTAAACATTCCAATAGCCTCTTTATTTTCATACTCTTTATTTTTTTTTTTTTTAAGAAACATTTAATATATTTTCCCCTACTCTCTTTTTTATCATATATTTCCCTCTAAATTTGTATATATTATTTAATTAAAACCAAAATATCAAGTATTGAAAATTGAAATTATTTCAGGAGTGAGTTGGCTCTCCAAACCTACTCTCTAAATTAAAATGTTAAATTGGAGAGTCTATTAAAATATAATTTTAAGCGTGAGCTTTTTAAATTAAAGAGTAATCTATATTTAAAGAGCTTGTTGAAGATACTGTAACATGTCTAGAGATTGAAACAATTATGAACCTTGTTTTGTCCTATCTCCCCCAAATGAGTTTATAAATGATGTTTATTAATTTCAGATAAATTGAGGGATATTCATGAAGAAGAATTTCTATACTAGCCGGACGGAGTTAGTGATGATATCAAGCAGCACATAAAATAGTGTATTGAAGTAAAATAAATAAAAGATTCTGAAAGGAATTGTCCTTGAAAGTGATTTCGCCTTCACAAGTTATGTTCATATGGTATATTTCATACGCTAAACTGGATAAGAGTTGACTAACAAATCACTTGTCCCAGAACACGAGACATTCTATGAACAAAGTATACAATTGAATCAATGACTATATGTAACAACTAATCCCTTCTTGTGTGTATTTAGTTAACGAGGTGGTGTATCCATTGCTCAACGATGGCAGGAGAGCCATACCATGGTCTTGTAGCATCCTCTGAACCAACAGGAGAGTGGTACACTCCGTCTAGACTGATGTTGAGAGCGCCTTCTAGATGTGCAGAAATTTCTGGTACGACCCCGTCTCCCCATACATCTGCCTGCCCACAAACCTGAAACATTCCCCAAATGATGATGATCATGATGATGATATATATATATATATATATATATATATATATATATATATATATATATATATATATATATATATACCATTGAAAAACTGTGCTTTTCGAGACATAAATAATTGATAAGGAATAAGTCGAGAAATAGTTTTTAATATAGGCTTGATGAAAAGAGAACAATCCAGGTGAAATACGAGAGAGAGAGAGAGAGAGAGAGAGAGAGAGAGAGAGAGAGAGAGAGAGAGAGAGAGAGAGAGAGAGAGAGAACAATCCAGGTGAAATACAAGAGAGAGAGAGAGAGAGAGAACTGGCACTATAGTAATTTGAACACACGGAAGACAGAGTTTACCTGCTTGTACCCTTGACCAACAAAACGAGCACGCAACGTGGCAGCTGCCGGTGTTGATGTGGTAGTCCCATTCATAACAGCAATATCAGCAACTGGTTGGTCAATGTCCACCATAACTGCAGAACCATCGTTATTACTAGCGCCAATTAAGCGAGCCCCTTGCAGGTACCTGCTATTTTCACAATCCATACAGTTTCTTGATTATACCGGACTTACTCGCGAGTAAACTTCACAAATGGAAAACTCAAATAAGGGCTTCAGTTTATATCACTACAGTGCATTTTTGTCACACACAAAATCCCATCTCGACTATATCACAGACACTTATCCATCTAAAAATGATTAATGTTTAGTTGTAACTAAGATCCTTAACCAACTAATACTTACAAATGGTATAGCAATTGAAAATATAATTCAATTGAAATTATGTTTCACACATCTTGTATAGCAGGTTTAAAGGCTAAAATTGACAATGCACTCCCCTAACGACACTAAATTATGGTGAACATATCGTGTTATGTCCTGAATCTTCACTCGATAGCATTCCTCTTAATAACTCCTCTTAGCATTCCTCTTAGCTTCCTTATAATAACTCCTCTTATAGGATAATTAGAAAATACTACAAAAGACTTGTAAATATTATAAAGATGCCAGATTTTGGGTGTCATTATTTAGGAGCTGGCCCATAAATTTCAGTGACAAGCCTGTCACCTCCTTTCCCATAAATATTTGCCATTTTAGTTAATTCTTTTGATCTAGCTGATGAATTTTACTGTCTTTTTCCCAGGAATATTTTATGACTCAATCTAGAAACTAATAAATAATGCCATCAGCAATGTGAGTGGTAGACAATATCAGAGGAGCTTCATGCAACTCAAAGACTCGCTAAGACCATGTAGGTTTCACAGTCATCTTTTAAGACTCCCTACCTACAGTTTTTACCGACTAAATATCCATTTGCCTGATGGCATGCTAACAAAATTATATGTTGCATAAAGTACTCGTAAATGACACTATTCTAAAAAGCTCGCCTAGGCATGAGGAGCGGCGTCCACGCCTAGCCACGTCTCACGCATCGCCCTTACTTCGCCCTCGCCTAGGCCCAAAAACCTTGAAGCTCGGCCTCCACGCCTAGTCAAGCTTTACACTTTTTAGAACTAAATAGTCTTCCAACACAAAAAACTTTGTCATCACGGTTGAGAATGTCTTATAGGAAACATTATGTAAGCTTTTATGTTTATTTTTATGATCCAACCACTTTTAAGTGATATCACTAAAGCATTTTCACTAATAAAAAAGAGTTATCTTCAAGTATACAGAAAAAGGAACAAAAAAAGGTTTTGAATTTACCTTCCTGCTATGCAAACATATCTTAGTTCAGGAGTATAAACAGCTTTTGCACAATGCTGTTCAACATAATCCAAGAGCCCTCTTGTTTGATCTATCACTCCTGATACGCCTTTTGGTGGGGGGCTAAACAAGGAAACCATTGGATGGTTATACACTTACAAACAAAAACACGTTTCGTAAACCATAAATTTTTCACTTTTACTAATCTAATGAGCACATAAAGTAACAGAGGTAAAAGCAAAGAATATTTGAAGGGAAGGAGTATTTACGGAATGATACTTACAGATGTGGGGTTCCTAATGTCAACAATAAGGAAATATCTGAAGGCTCAAATTCCTGCAAGTATACCCGTGCCAGCCATCCTCCTGCTGAGTGCCCAACCAAAGATATATTTGCGCCTACAATAGGAAGCACCTGATTATCAGAAGTAACAGGAGATAGCTAGTCTATATAGAGGATTCAATATTGTCAATTGCAGTTCCCACTCACAACATCCCCATGTAGGTAATGTAACATTTCCTGCTGAACACAGAGGATCTCATAGGGCAATTTTACTTGAGACTTTTAATCTAGGAAACGCTAATTAAGGCAACAATATTAACTATATTTTAAGACAATCTTTCCCTGTCATGGCATCAAATGCTTTAACATATGAGAGTTGCAAGCTTGATGTAGCAACCAGAAAAGTTTTTCTCTTATTGAAAAATATTCTTGAAGGCATCAGTTGAGGAAATGAGAAAAAAACGAAGAATTGTGCTCACAATTGAACAAAAAGATCAATCTGGAATAAGAAATAAGGCAGCTAGTCAACAAGTCCCATTAAATAAATGGAGAAATAAAATAAAAAGTCGTTAACAATGCACAAGATGCAACCGGCATTTGATGGATCCATCACATAACTATACATGTGTAGAATTCAGGTTCACTTATCCGAAAGCAGGGGTATCAGAGGACCCGACTTGAATTTGGGCATAATCACTCAATAAACCACCAATTTTGCATTGTTTCATAAAGAATTATCAAAAAATTTAAACAATAAATTATATCAAATTCAAAGAAAACTAGTGTAACACTTGTAACTAGATTACAAAAACCTTGAGCTAATTCCTTTGCTTCATTCACAGCCTCATCGACCCGCTTAAGATACCTGACATAAAATGCATATGAAAATTTTGAGTTGATAACTGAGGTACATAAATGTCAAGCACAATGTAGATTACAATTAATACCAATCAAGAACCGGCCGAGGGCGCAGAGTGCCTCGCCAATAATTTGGGTCCAGCAAGCCAGCAGCGTTTCTCAGCCAATCAATTCTTGAAACCTTTGCAACCACAGTTGGAACCCCATATTCTTTCAGGATAAGAGTCAATTTCTGATAGTCATCTGTATTGTTTCCTAACCCCTGAAATAAATAGGTTGCCTACTAAAAATAATGTCTAAATGATGCATTTCTGGGTACTATAATAACTAAAGTAGGTAATAAAAAGCTAAAAACCAAGTACGTTGGACCTGATCTTTAAGCCCTGACTCACCCTCCATGGACAAACCCCGGAGCCATCATATTATTGTTTAACTCCTCTAAAAGGAATAACCGGCAAGGAATTTTGCTAACTTAGGACTACAATAGAAAGACTATTTATTATTTTTCTATTTGAATTTTAGTTTCATTTTCGGAACTAAAAAAGAAACTATCAATTTTTCCACAATGCATTTTTTTTCAAAATGGGTTCATTCAGGCTTTCCCGCAAGAAAGTCCCAGTCCAACCCAGGGTCAGTTGGTATTATTTCTTGAATGGAAAGAGTATATAGCTCTGTTAGAAAAAATGGATACAATTCTACATGAACCATTGTGATTAATGCATTAGAATTATTTATTCAATATCAATTAATGATTGACCAATAGACACTAGATTTATTGAATATTCAAAACCAAATGATGCACATAATGGAAAGGGTGATGGAGAAACAGACTTGTGTTCCAAACTCACTAGCCATTAGCAAAGAATTCACGGACAATATCGAAAGTCAAGAGATTATCAAGACTGATGCTGCAAACTTCAGAGTACTGGTGCAAAGGCTCACGGGAAAGCCAACAGATTCAAACTGCGGCAAGAAAAAAACGAAAATTTTATTCTCCAATAAGCCTATGGCCAAGCAAATGTAACTGACCATGAGAAGTGGATTTCAAGCAACAGGGTTTAGAGAGAGGATAAAGGGAGAAGAAGAGACATGGAGAGGTCAGAGGTGTAAATTCAGGACACGAATCATGTCAACGGTCTACAACGGAAAAAAGCATCAGAGTTTAATTTTTCGGTTTCATATCCCCAGAATTTTTAATGTTAGATTTATCCAATATTCATAACCAAAAGATAATGATTAATACAAAAGTCTCAAATGGAATCACTGTTAGACAAATATTGGCCATGGAACATCCCAAGCAAATTAATGATTGGTGCAACTACATTTTCAGCACGATGAACAATCATTATCATATACTGATACACATACACACACACAGAGAGAGAGAGAGAGAGAGAGGAGGAGGAGGAGGAGGAGGAGGAAAGTAACTGGAAGAATGACAGCAGGGCGGCAAGTGGAGGAAGTGGTCGGAGGGGAAGATGGCGAGTCGTCAGTTCTCTCGAGTGTATAGCTACAGCGGCAACATCGCCTTGATTTTGTAAAATTTGTCGGTGGTAATGAGAAAACTGGTGGCGGAGCCAAAGCCAAAACCAAAACCATCTTCCGCCGGCTGACGCCCACAACTTCTGATAATCAGGGCGCTCTTGTGGTGGTTATTTGTTAGCGGCCCTGTGGACCTTTGGCGCATTTGCAAACCTCCATAATAACTTTATTTTTCTGTTAAAAAACATTGGATTATTTGGAAGTCTCTCAAGTTTGGAAACAATTTCAATTTAATCCCTACAAACCATGTGATTTATGAAATGACACGTGGGCAGGTTAAAACACCACTTGTCAATAGTCATTGTTTCCAATCACATTTATTGGCGCCCTTCAGATTTCAACATTGTACTTGTATATAAAACTTTTACTCAGGTCACTCATATTAAAAATGAGTAGGGTTCGATATGACCTATTTTTAAATTAAATAATTTTAAATGATTTTAAAAAAATTCAAAATCAAATAAAATCATTTTTGGCGATTCGATTTGATTTTAAACCATGGTTTACCTATTAACATAATAGTAAAGTATATAAATCAGGTTAAAATATAAGTAAATTGGTCTAAAATTCTCAATACAATCGTAAACGAATTTTTTTTAAAATAAATATTACATTATATTAATATTTGTCGTAGAAGAAAAAAGTAATGAGAAAATTGACAAAAATAAGTAAATAACTAGGCTCAATAACGAAATTGTTGGTTATGGAACACGCTAAATTTAGTATTGCATTATAACTTGCTCATTTTGTAATGTGTAAGTAGAATTGATTTATTTTTAGTATTAAAAAATTATAAATAGTTCGGTTCGATTTGAACAATTTTCTAAACATTTAGATCAAACCCTTTTCGATTAGATTTTGTTCAAAACTAAAATATTGACAGGTCCATGTGAACGTGAATAAGGGGTTGTTTGATTCCCATTAAAATGGGTTTATTTTTTTCCATTTTTTGACTTTTGGGAAAAATTGACCAAAATGTCTATTTTTTCTAGTCAAATATTACGGCTACTGTGAAAAGTAAAAGGGCATTTTGGTCATTTTGACCCAAAAGTCGAAAAATAGGAAAGAAAAAATCCATTTTAATGGCAAACAAACATGCTCTAAATTATTTCAAACAAACATATTCGATTTAATTTACGATTTGACAGTTTATTTTTTCAACCATAACTCATATCCTTGTGCAGTTTTTTAATGGAAAATTCACTCACTTTTTAGAAGTGACATCCCCCATCTAATTTCCTTTAGAAAAAAGGGAAATTGACCTAAAATGTCCCTAACGTATAGACTCAGTGCACAAATCATCCTTATCTTTCAAATTTTGGCAATTACATTCCTCATCTATCCATGTAGTGTGCAAATCATCATTTTAAATAGAATCTATCTAATATTCCGTTAAACCTTTGGAATTTTGGAGCAAATGGTTCATAACTTTTGTCTTTAGTGTGGAATTGGTCCCTAACGTTTATATTTTGGCAAACAAGTCCCTAACCTATGTATTTTAGTGCGAAATTGGTCCTTATAGAATGAAAAAGACAAATATACCATTAGTTTAATTAGAAGAAATTGTATGTAGATTCTTAATCATTACAAAATGTATAAATAAGTCTAATACTTTTATTTTTTATAAAAAAATTAAATTAAAAAAAACTAATGAGTTTTTTTTTTTTGAATTAACACTTTAGTAATAAACATGTCAAATAAGTTTATTATTTTTATTATTAAGTAATAAATATATTTAAAGAGAGAAATCATTGTGAGAAATCATTTTTCTTCCTCTTTACTTATAAATTTTTTTCTTCCTCTTTACTTTAAAAATTAAGTTAAATAAATAACAAAATGACGTATATAATTTTATGACATTGAACTAATCTTATTACATTTTTATTTAACATAAAAATACTAATAAAAATTAATTTACACATTATGTGTTTTATTTTTGAACGAAAATAAAACGATAAATTAAAATATAAAGAATATAGTTAGATTTCTAATATTTGTAGTTAATAAACATATCTCAATTAAATAAAAGTATTTGAACATCAAATTTGTGACAAAGTTATTTTTTTTATACAACAATAAAATAAAATTTTAAATTTTAAATCATATATGTTTATTACTAAAGTGTTAATTAAAAAAAAAACTTATTAATTTTCTTTAATTTTTTTTATAAAAAATAAAAATATTGGACTTATTTGCACATTTTGTAATGATTAGAAATCCACATACAATTTCTTCTAATTAAAACTAAGGGTATATTTGTTTTTTTCATCCTATAAGGACCAATTTCGCACTAAAACACATAAATTAGGGACTTGTTTGCCAAAACATAAACTTTAGGAACCAATTCCACACTAAGGACAAATGTTAAGGACTATTTGCTCCAAAATTCCAAAAGTTTAACGGAATATTGGATGGATTCCGTTCAAAAGGATGATTTGTGCACTACATGGATATGTGATGGATGTAATTGCCAAAATTTGAAAAGTAAGGATGATTTGCGCACCAGATCTATACGTTAGGGATGTTCTGAGCCAATTTCCTTAGAAAAAATGAATAAATAGTAATTAAATAAAATGAAAACTTCTAATGGAAAGTCAAAATTGTTTCCAATTTTCATCATAGCTGTTCTGCTTTTTCGTACATTTTGGTTTTACCATTTGGCTTACTTTTTTGTTAGAATCTCTCAAATTTTTTCAAGTACGAAGGACATGAGGTTAAAAGTATCGAAGGAGGCACTGGTGATGGACTGATGGTGTTGTTGAAGCTGAAGTTCAAAAAGAAAGATGATACAAGTTCAAACCAAAAATGAAATCAGGGATCGATTTGACTTGATTTGATTATGTCAATCTTGATTCGAATAAAATCATATTTTGATTCGACTTAAAATTGATTTTGATCAATCTTATTGGCCAAACATTACTTTAAAAAATTACAATAACGTCATATTATTTTGAGAAATTTGCCTCTAAATTTTAACGATTATAGTTGCACTCGACCATTCAAAAAACCATTAGATTATGAAAGTCGAGCTTTAGGCCACGAAATAATATTGTCACCTTCAAGCTGAGGTTTTAAAATCTGATGATGACGAAAACACAGGATCAATTTTCTTGGATCTTATGGGTGTCGAGGGGGGTAGGCAGACGTACTCCATCCAAAAAATTTCAACCCTAGAACATATAAATAAAAAGAAAACACTACAAAAAAAAAAAAAAAATCGTGTATTGTTCTCAAAAAAGTAAAAGAGTTGAGTATAGAAACATACTATTAAATATTAATGGAGAAATTTTAAAATATCGATCAAGCAAATAAAGTTATATTTAGAGATCGCTCGTGTTATGCTAATTTTGTAAGACATATTTTTTACTAAATATTAAAAATAATTCAATTATACAATTCATAAAATTTTATCATTTTCTTCCTTAATATAGTCTATATTTATACTATCTATCTTACTAAATAAACTTTGAACTTAGATATTATAATAGATGTTGTTTTAAATCAATATAGTCGACTCTAAATTTATTAATATCAAAAAGTGACAAGTGACCAACTTTAAGCCAGTATTTAAATGGACTTTATGAAATGATTTTAGTCGAATCAAGGTCGAGGATGAGGAGTATTTGAGGTGTATTTGGAATGAGAAATTAAATCGGATGGCGATCAACCTAAATAAACTTGAAAAATGGAAGTGAAAGAATTGAAGAGAAATTAGGAAGTTACCCTTCTCAATGTTGGAAGATTAAAAGACACCTGACCAAATATATCCTTAGTTTTCGACATCAAAGCTTTTTAAAGCCTACACGTGTGTGATCGAAGGTGTTGATTCTCCTATCAAAATTCTTGTCCATAATATATACTTTAATATTTAATTTATTTTTACGCATAATTGATTTATAAAATTGATAATATAAAATTATATTTTATGTAATATTTTATGAAGAATTGAGAATAAACTTTGTTTGTAGTTTATTATTGACGTCCAAAAAGCATGTGCGTTGAAATTACGCATGAATTGTATAAAATATATATAGGGTTAATACAAAGTTTACATGCTTATATATATACACAAATCTTGTAGACTCGTTCCAAGAATTCCCACGTACCCCTTTCAATTAATTGGTAAATCTCTCTCTCTCTCTCTCTCTCTCTCTAGTTCACACTCCTTCATTGTCCCTTTTTAACAGTTTGTGTATTTTCGATCCGAAGTTAAAGAAAGATGGGAGATAGAAGGTATAAGCATTATAGTGAGAATAAAGGGCTATTATCTCATATATATGCCGTCGGAGCTAGACATCACCCTCCGCCGCCGCCGGCAGGTTATCCTCCTCCTGCTTTATATCCGCCACCTGCATATCCTCCACCAGGTGGATACCCCTCAATGGGTCATCCTGGTCCATCTCATTCAGGTACTTTACTTATTATTAGCAATGAATTTCAAATTCATTCTTGTGATAAACAATTGATGATAGATAACAATTCTTGAAGGTCATGGAACTAAATTGGGAGGGATGTTGGCCGGAGGTGCGGCGGCGGCGGCGGCAGCTTATGGAGGTCACCATCTGGCACACGGTGGCTACCACCATCATGGTAGTTATTTAGGGCATCACCATGGCAAGTTCAAGCATGGAAAATTTGGAAAGCGTTGGAAGCATCATGGCATGTATGGGGGAAAGTTTAAGAAGTTCAAGAAATGGAAGTGAAATGGATCTGCCTTTTTTAATTACTGTTTCCTGAAAATTTTCACTTCTTGCTTCATCAGTTTGAGTCTTTTTACATGTTATTGTATTGAAGATTAGAAAAACAAATAATTACTTATTCCCTACATTTATAATTAAGTTTGTTACTATATAAGTCATCTCGACTTTGAACTTAAACGAACGTATATATGAATCGTATGAAAACTAATTTTTAAGTTATATTTACCGTATCAAAATTAGAACATAGTAGAAAATAAATTAAATTTCACCCCAACAACCATAGAATTTTTAATTTTTCTCTAGTTTTAGGTCTAGGGTTGAACACAATTTGATTTAGGCAGTTTGTGATAAATTTTCAAATCAAACCACTTAAAACAGTTCGGTTTGATTTGAAATTTTTCCAAACCAAACTAAATCACTTCACTTTCAAAACCAAATCACTTTTTGGGATTTCGTTTGGTTTAAAACTACGGTTTAACAAACAAACAAAAAATCATATATTAAATCATAAATATTAGTCTATAATATTATGATAAAACATAAATATTAGTATCAATAAAAAGCAAAAAATGCATTAGTATCGCTGCCAAACAAAACAAGATATTTCAAACCAGAGTTCTACACTTTCAAATCTAATTATTATAATACAACAACATGATAGTAAAGAAAATAAAGAAATTGTCTGAATTATAGATCGAATCTTTTTTCAAAACCCATAGAAAGTTTGGTGAAAGAAAATTAGAGTATTGTGGTTGTTTAAGTGAAGGCGAAGGCGAATCAAGGGTTTTGGGAGCGGCGGTCGGAATCGAGAAGAAACTGTAGAGATAGAAACAGTAATATAGATGATGGATGGATTTTAATTGAGTTAAGTATTTGATTTAATTAGGTTGGGTCTAAATTAATTTATTTTTAATTTTTGATTTTTTATTTATTTTAAACGGTTTGAAAAAATTAAAACTTAAACCAAATCATTTCGAAACGGTTTGGTTCGGTTTTGAACCAAAACGTTAATTGGTCCATGTGGACTCAAACCAACGGTTTTGAAAAATCGGTTTCGATTCGATTTGGCGGTTTCGTTGTTCAGCCCTAGTTTTAACACATCGGCCTGCCTCCGATGAAGTCCGTGACGGCCCACATTAGAAAAAATTCGCGCCTTGGCGGATTGCGGGCCGAGTCAACCTAGCCCAAGAAAATTAAACACGAACCTAGCCCACCCGTCGGCCCATCCGGGTTGAGCCCATGTGGGCCACGGTTCGGCCCGTATAAATAAAAAATTAATTATTTTTTGAAATTACTAACTTATTTTATTTAAAAAAAAATGTTTACATTTATAGTAAAAATGTGTTAAATTATCGAATAAAAAATAAATAACAATGATAAATTCACATTTGTTATTTATAATAAAAAATGTTTACATAGAATTTATATCTTATTTTACATAAAATTATTTCTAACTTTGTGAATTTAAATAGAATGAAAACAAATAACAACTAAATGCTTCACTATAGTTAAAGCACAAACATATTTTTTTTAATTATTATTTTTAATATTAAAAGGGCCAGCGGTTTAGCGTCAAAGTGATTAACCGCTGGCCCGTTTGACGCTAAACCGCCCGGGCTGGTGGTTCAGCGTCATCCAGCCCGTGAATAACTTGCCCGGTTCAAGGGTCGATGTAGGTTTGGTCGGTCCGCCCGTCTTGATGTATCTACCAATAATCGACTCACATGTCCTAATCCAAACGTAACATGTTTTATAGATAAGTTGATGCTCACTTGTCGATAGACGTAAATTTAAGTATAAGTTGTTTTGCAGCCGTGAAGTTCAAAAAGGAAAACGGTTGGATACGCTGTCAAGACACAAGTCACAATAATTTAAAGGTCTTTTTCTTCGTTGTCTTACATGTTTCTATGTTGATTAGCTTTAACATTTAGCCTACTAAATATTAAAAGAGAAGACATTGGTACTGGTCCTCTTTGTCTTGAGTGGTTGTGAGATTCAATTCTCATGCTTAAGGTCAAAGGTTCGAGACTGGTGTGAAGGAGAAGAGAAGAAAAGAGAATAAGAGGTATTCTAAAATACCTCCCTTTTTTACTTTTTTCAAAAAAAAAATTCTTTGTTAACAATGACATGAAATATTTTGCTTCCAGATCATATATAGTTTATTTCTACTATATACTCTTGATTCGATCATATAAAATTTAAGATGATCGAACGGATGATTGCTAACAATGACATGAAATATTTTGCTTCCACATTGTGGAAAATTTAAACTTGTTTGGTGATCAATTTGATAACAAAAAGGTAGAGTTTTAAATTTTTAGGTTCAGTCAAATTCTTTTCTCAAGAATTGACAATAGTAACATGCATTCAATTACATTAAAGTAATACAATTTTGAAACTGTACATCTCTTGTAGTATTAGTTATTGTACTAATATTTCATGTAGTGGACATGTGACATTATGGAATTCGATCATATTGATCTGGCTCTTTGCATTCTATTCGTGGCAAAAAGAGAATAAGAGTTATTCTAAAATACCTCCCTTTTTTACTTTTTTTTTTTAAAAAAATCTTTGTTATTCTATATATTCTTGATTCGACCATATAGAATTTAAAATGAAATGGACGAATGATTGCTAACAATGACATGAAATATTTTGCTTCCACGTTGTGAAAAGTTTAAACTTGTTTGGTGATCAGTTTGATAACAAGAAGGTCAAGTTTTAAATTTTTATGTTCAATCAAATTATTGAATTGACAATAGTAACATGCATTCAGGTACATTAAAGTAATATAATTTTCTATCTATACATCTCTTGTAGTGTTACTTATTGTACTAATATTTCATTTAGCGGACATGTAACATTATGGGATCCGATCATATTGATCTGGCTCTTTGCATTCTATTCGTGGCAAAATGAGATTGAACATGAGTTCTTTTACGTTGAAATACTCACAGATCTATTGAGCTCGGATGCAATTATAATAGATAATTCACCGCTAAGTTGTTAGACTCAAAATAGGTTACATGGATTTCATCAAGTCAAAAACTTTCTAAAACTTACCAACTCCAGATTGGTAGTTTCTAAAATCCATGAATGCGACATTACATTGATAAAGTATGACATTCACAAATGTCTAAGAGCATGGTCGCCCTTCTTGTCCATTCTTTTGTTGGGAAATGGTGAATTCACCAAACTCTTATTCTTTAATCTATAAATATCAACTCGATATCAGATATTAATAGAAGTAAGAAAATTATCTTCTATAAAATCTCTGTTAAATTGCGCTCTTGCTCACAAAACCCACTCAACTCGAGCATTTGAACGGCTTTGATCCACAACACTTTGTTTCTATTGGCCAAGGAGTTCGATCTAGTAATGCATTGAAGATGAACAAGATTGCACACAAAATCCGATCACCAGTACTTATTGACTTAGAGGGTTTAAAATTCTATTTCTGCCCTCAAGGTTAAGGGTTCGAAACTGGTAAACTACAAAGGATGAAAGATCACCAAAAGAGGTATTCTAAAATACCTCCATCTTTACTTAATTTTTTCTATTTTACAGTAATTACTCTTTTATAATTATAAAAGAAAATGGATTTAAGTCTCACTTCTTTGACCTAAATTACATATGGAAAACAGAGGTATTAAAATACCTCCTCTTTTTGGGCTTTTCTCAGAAAGCATATTTCTTTATGTCATTTTGAACATTCTTATATTTGATTATAGATTTGTATCTTTATTCAACTTGATACATACCACAACACGCACATTCAACTTGATCTAATTTTTCATTTCACCTAAACACAACCACCAATTTTAAAAATTTTTGCACAATTCTTACAGTGTTACAAATTGTCGCTATATATTAGCATATTGAAATTCGAATCAAGAAATTCTTACAACAAAAGAATAATTTTGAATATCTTTCCAATGAACGGGCACGTGCCCACACATATATATATGTACAAGATTGCATGCACCTTCAATGTGGATCAAAAATTTGTAGCCACACGAAACAAATGCAACACTCAGAAACTATATGATTACTACAATAATCTGAATTCAGAATTAAACAGCAGATTCAGCAATAATGTGAGAAATTTCAAGTTCCAGCCAATGTTTTTTCCCCGTCATAATCCATTGATTATTGATCAATACAAGAGGCAATGCTAATGGTTGCACATTAGAGACGAGCAAAACTACATTTCCCGGTAATCCTACACGACAATAAAGCAGACAAGACGACAGCAAGATGGAATGAAAGGCATCCAATATGCTTGCAAGATGTGCGAAGGGAGTAAAAATACGTATAGCAAAAATGTCACCGAAGTAAACTTGCAACAAACAAGTATTATCTCTTCTACCAAAGACCAACACAGCATAAACTTCATTCTTCTTTATTGCCTACCTTCGAACTTTGACGGATATAAAAGAAATCTTGTCATTTAAGTTGTAAGACTATGTACTGACCTTAAATCTAATTACAGTCACGAAATCTCATTATTCGAAAGTGATACTGAAAAAAAATGATGCCAATTACACGTATTAGAAAAGGTTTCCATACAACATCATCAGACATGAAGATATTGCATCTTGATCTTATGAATCTTAAATAATTTGGATTATTTCTATCTTCAATATACTTATGCAATTGAACTTTTATCATCTACTATGTATCACAATAAAAGTTAATTTGCTCTGTGTTCAAATGAAAAATCCATTTTCATATTAGGCTTCCCCAAACTTTTAACACTTTCATGGAAGATTCAGTAAAAATTGACAACAAACATGGAGACATGTAAATGATATGTAAATGCAAGCAATAAACAAACAGGCCTTAATAGCAACAAGCCAACAAGGTGATAAACCAAGCCTTATTTCCAATAAAACTTGCAGAACAAAATTTCTAGCATCCATAAAAATTTACCTCGAAAAAAGACAGCAGTTGAAGTTCAATAAAAAAACATAACAAGAAATATACAAGAACCATCTTTCTAGTTCTTCTTTTCACCCGCCTCTACTTTCGGTTTTTTAGCCGTAGCCTGTGAATACAAGAACGTGCCCAATATGGCAATAGCCGATCCAAGTGCATTCAATGGCCTAACAGGATTCCTGAAAACCAAAACAGTAGCGATGATTACCACCACTCTCTTCATAGTGTTTCCGACTGAGAATGTAAGCGGGCTAATGTCATCAAGTGCTTGGTAGGACGATTGATTATAGAGATGGTAAAACACTCCAGATAATATCACCCATAGGTAAAGTGTCGACGGGTTTCCAATAGTTGCAATAGCTTTATGATACCCTGCAACCCATTGAGACCCTTCCACAAAAACAGCCACAGGAAATAGATAGAGCAATGAGATAATACTAATCCAACCATACAAATTCAACCCATCAACTTCCTTGAAACTCTGCAAACTTTTTTTCGAGTAAATGTTTCTAAGTACAAATCCAACATTGCTTATCATTGCACCCGACAAGCCTCCAAAATTGAAGGAAACTTCAGTGACAGCAGCCAATGAGCAACCAAAAACAATTGGGAGAATTGAAAGCCACACTTTTAATGGATATGAATCACCAAGAAACGATGAAAACACCACTGAAAAAACAGGCTCTGCTGATTTAATTACATGAGTAAAAGAAACAGCCACTTTTGAGAATGAAACGCATGCTGAAATGTGGCCTATAGTGTGGAAAAGTGCAGGTCCAAGAAGTGCAACAATAAATGACTTGTTGATTTTTGGGCAAGGCTGAAGCTTTAGAGACCAAAGAATTAACATCCAAACAGATCCACAAAACAACTGAAATGATGCAAGAAGCCATGGATATGGGAAAATATTCAACACCTTTTTATTATAAATGTTGAAAACAATGTTCTGAAAATACCATAGACCAAAAATAAGAGCTAGCTTCGCATTCTTGTTTGGCTTTGACACTTCAATTTCACCATCTGGGCTGGATTCTTGTGGGGCTCCAGGGGCTGCTCTGGATAAAAATCTTGAAGAAAACCCAAAAGGGGGTGCCAATATTTTTCCAAAATCTGATCTTGATTTCGAGATCTGGCACAAGGGTTCTTCAGAAGGCCTAAACAAGACTCCATGATTAATTTTTGAAGTGGGTTTTTCGAATGGACGAGAGGGAAACTGTGGATTTTTGTGTCTGTTCACAAGATTTGGATCCAAAAGTGAAGCATTTATGGGATATTTATGACTGGATTTAGAGAAAGTGACATTTGAGGATGCAAAAAGATTCAAAGACAACATTTTTAGAGTAAAAGAGAAAAGGAGTCAAGAATTCCTCAGAGACAGTGCAACTGAAAAGCCAGAAATTTGAGGGTTCTTGAAGAGTAGAAGCTGGCTACTCAATATCAATCAGTAGGTTAAGGTTCAGCACGTTTTTTCGGGATGTTGGTTTATTTTGTTTTTAGATTATTATTATATTTTTTGGGTATTTACTGAAAAACCTTTGTTTTTTATTTGTACTTAGTTGATATCACTTAAAATTTTAATAAAAAATTAAAGTTAACAATTATTTTTAACTATTTATTTTTAGATCCATAATTTTTTACAATTTTTCAACTACTTATCTTATCAACTGTAAAAAAATTAATTTTAATCAAAATCAAACGCAATCGCATATTTGCAATGATATTTAAATCTATCATACGTGACTCAAAGTCGAGGGCAAGGGGTAGTGGTTGGTGGTAAGATTGCACTTAATTTTCTTGAAAACTGAATCTCAAACTTATTTTTATTTATTTAAGACAGGGTGGGTGGGGGTTACTATTTTATTTTTAACTCTTTATTTTATAATTTTTTTGAACTTTTTCGCTTATATCCTTAGAATAGAGTCTTAATTTTTTACTGTAGTTTTCTCGTTCAATACGATACCGTTTTGACAATGAAATAGCCGCAATTTTTGACATTTGTGTTTTTTTTTTTAAATTGGTGCATTGGCTTTAATTTGTCGAGTTATTCAACAAACCAA
The DNA here is from genome assembly GCA_030279155.1 of Forsythia viridissima. Classification (NCBI taxonomy): domain Eukaryota; kingdom Viridiplantae; phylum Streptophyta; class Magnoliopsida; order Lamiales; family Oleaceae; genus Forsythia; species Forsythia viridissima. Next base: position 10,660,544 of record CM059045.1, on the reverse strand, counting down.
ATACTAGTTTTAGCCATTTTTAGAGTTGTATTCAACTGATTGAGGCCAAAAGCACAGAACCCCATCACTAATAAATTAGCATTCAACTTAGGGGTGGGCATTTTAACCGAAACCGAACTTCCCTAACCGGAACCGGTTCCAAAAAAAATAAAATAAGAACCCGAAACCGAGAACCGATCGAGTTCGGGTCGGTTCTTGGCTCTTGAACAAGAACTGTGGGTACCCGAATTGGAACCGAATTTATTTATTTATTTTTTACAATTTATTCAATGGCCCAATACCAACTAAATAAGATAATTAATATGGGTCTTTAAATGGTTGGTTGGTAAATGTTAAGTAGTTCTATACAAATTAAAAAATATTTCATTTATATTGTTTCTAACTTTACAATTCACTCTTTTTTGAAAATGTTGATAAATGGTAAAACAAATGAAATGACGGGATGTAAGGAAAATTCGACAATATTTATTGTTATGTTATTTTGAGAAGAAAAATGTATGTTATTTTTAGCATTTGTAAAATTTAGTACTTTTTTTTTGTTTGTTTTTTGGGTATGTAATTTGGTGTTTCATGTTTATAATCTGCTAATAGATGCTATTTTGTGGCTTATTTTGCTAGATATTGGATGCTATATTTATATTTTGTGCATTAGATTAACAAAGTGTTAAAAGTTATAGGTAGAATCGAACCCGAACCGACGGTTCTGGTTCGGGTTCGAGTTTGGTTCTAAAAATTACGTGGACCCGAACGGTTCCATTTATGAAACACCCGAACCCGAACCAACGATTCTGAGTATTGAAATACCCGAACCGACCCACCTGACTCCCAAGCCTAATTCAATTGCTCTACAGCTTCGTAAATCTTCTCCTTTGGATCCCCACGAGTACTTGTGTTTTAGTATTAACTTGATTAGGGAAGCATCAAAAACCCCCATCAATAATAGAAAAAGACTATGACAAAAACACACAATATCACAACAAAAAACTTCGTAAACACTTTCCTTTGAAAAGTAAGAACTTAAGCACTACAATTCTTCTTCAATTCGGGAACACACAAAGACAAACGCACACAAAGAGAGAAAAAGAATAAAACCCCAACATTTTTATCAGAGCGGATTTGAAGAGCATGATCCAAAATAGCTTGTGTAATCCGATTCTGGTGAGCCTCAATTGCCGCAGGGAACGCAGGCACCTCCAAATCACCTATTATAACAATTCCATTCATTAACCAAAATCCAAATAAACATCAACACTACCAAAAAATACTTGTCGAGTTGTCCAGATTGTTGGTTGTCGAGTTAATTAACTGGACAACATGCTCAACAACCACGTTGTCGAGCAGCTCGACAATTCAGTTGTATGAGTTCTTATCATTGATGAGACCAAGTTGTCGAGTAGCTCAACAACTCAGTTGTATGATTTCTTATCATTGACGAGGCCATTGGGGTCTTGGAGACCATGAAAAACTCGGGCTTGAAGCCCAATTTGGTGACTTTCAATGCACTGGTTGATGCGTGTGGAAAAGGAGGTGCTGATTTCAAGAGGGCTTCAATTATTTTTGATGAAATGTTGAGCGACAGGGTGCAATAGGATTACTTACAATTCCCTTTTCGCAGTTTGCAGTGGTGCAGGGCTGTGAGAGACTACTAGGAGTTTATTTAGCGAAATGGTGTATAGGGGGATTAATCAAGATATTTATACATATAATACACTTTTGGATGCTGCTTGTAATAGTGGGCACATTGATGTGGCTTTTGAGATAATGTCTGAGATGCACACCAATAATATCTTGCCTAATGAGGTAATTTATAGCACTATAATTCATGGATGTGCCAAAGCAAGGAGACTGGATAGGGTGCTCAGTTTGTTCAATGAGATGAAATTTTCTGGTATTAAGTTGAATAAAGTGTCTTATAATACCTTGCTATTTATTCTAGCCTTGGCAGGTGTGAGAAGGCTTTGAATATTGGCAAGGAGATGGAGAGTATGGGCATTGAGAAGGATGTTGTCACTTACAATGCTCTATTGGATGGCTTTATGGTCTTTATTCTTTAACAATGCATCATTAGCCTCAGTAAGAAACCTCAAATGCCATGCCAATCCTAATGTTGCACATAAAGCTTTGTGGAGTTTTTGTAGAAATTCTATTATCATCATCACTGATAGGGCCTCAATTTGCTTTTAAAATTTCCCTGTAAAATGTTTTGAAGGCTTCAACTAATTGCTTAATTCTGTTATGAGCTATTTTGGTTTCTGTTAATCAGTGTTTGTTGTTCCCTCTTTTCTTTGTTCACTATAAAGGATTTGCTATTTGCTTAATAAGTAATTCTGGCACATTTATGTCTGACTCGAAATGTAAGAATGGGTTTGATTTCTTTGGTGATATATGTGATCTTTGTTGGGTGGAATTTGTGTAAAGTGACTGGAAACGAGAAAACTGAATGAAAAAGATGAAATATAAGTCGATGCAAGTGTTGAACACTTTGTCCTTTAGTCGATTTTGTCCCGCAACAGTGCTTACGGTTTATGGCAATCAACTCCCAAGATACAACGACTTCTACTTGTGTTTGTAGCACTTTAAAACACAAGTACAACGAATCAGAAATGGTTTGTACTCCAAAAGATGAATATGAAATGGAAATCAGAAATTATGCAACAAATGCAATAAAATTGATTCAAGGAATGAATATATGAGTTGGTTGAATTTGCATATCAATCCTGTACTTTAAAGGCGTTCAGAGGGTCTTTTTAACGTTGATGAAGTGTTGGGAACGAAGAGGTGTAAAGCTAAATCGTGCAACACTTCAAAAGGACACGTCTGTTCGCGCTTAGACCATGCGATCACATGGTTTTAACATGCTGCGATCGCAAGGTACACTTTTGAAGACAGAATTTAATCCAGGCTAACTATGCGATCGCATGGCTTTGTATCCTGCGATCGCATGGTAGGACAAAAAAATGTTCTGCTTAAAAATTCAGCAAGTTACGATCGCATGATAAAATACCTATGCGATCGCATGGTAAAAAATTGACCCGATTTTGTTCTTTTCTGTAATTTCTCATTCATTCGATATTAGTTTCGAGATGTCAAATATTCCCTTCACATATTGGGTCGGGTCTGTATATTTTGGCTAAATTAAAACAAAATCACTTTAGTTGTTTTTAAACACTTAGACAATTTCTCGAATTCTTAAACCAATTTCTAACAATCTTTTGTCTCACTTCCAGCTATTTGAGTACAAAGACTGATTCTTGATTAGATATCATCATTAAGAAAATGAGTATTCGCATAGGATGATGTTTAACTTGTTGGGTATTTGTGACTATTTATGCACCTTAAGTTAAGTTGGTACATATTCATAAAACTGCTGGATTTTAAGTTCCATTTAGGAATTTTCACCCCATATATATAAATGACAGTTTCCTTTTTTATTCTTATTTTTTAATCTGAACATAGAGAATGTAATTACCTTGGATTGCACATCCGTAATCAATCACTATAGCACAATCATTGTGGTCTCTTTAACTGATTATGATATATATTTTTCTTAATACTTTAAAGATGCATTTGCTGAATTATGGAAGCTGCCTATCATATAGATTGCTGCAGTCTTATGTTGTGTTTGCTGTTCGCGTTAAGTTTTACTAGAATTCACTAATTCCTGTTCACAGAAGCAAGCACTCCATAATCCAGAAATGTTAGGTATGAGAGTGTCTTAAAAGAATAAATTTCTTTGATACACAAACATATCATTTTTATATTATTTTACATATGCACTAACATGTTTTAAGCTGGTTGGAACAGGAGAAAGAATGGAGGAATTCTACAAAAAGTTGGGATGAATGTATATTATTCATCTCGAGTAAAAACATTTTTTTTTTTTTTTTTGTGTTCTTGTCGAGTTATTTTTGAGTTGTTCTTATCGTTATCGAGTAACTCGACAACAAACATTTTTTTTTTATTCCTACAATGTCGAACTCGACAAGAATTTTTTTTTATTTTTTTTTTGTTCTTGTTCTTGTCGAGTAAGAACATTTTTTTTTTTGGTGTTCTTCTTGTCAAGTAACTCGACAAGAAGACCACTTTTTTCCCCCTTATACTTGTCGAGTTACTCAACAAGATGGAAGAACCACTATTTTTTATTTATTTTTCAATTGTGTATGTGGGCTTTAGCCCATTTCAAAAAAATTTTAAGTCAATGGTAGTACGTGAGCTTTAGCCCATTTTCCTTTTTCTTTTTACAAATTTTTTTTTCATTAGTTTTTCTTCCTTATTTGTTTTTCTTTTACACATTTCCATTCAATTCTTTACTAACTTTTTATTTTTATTTTATCTTATAAATAAATTATACACATTACAAATTATTATTTTTCTTAACTTTTTTCTTTTACTTACTTTTCACATATTCGTCTAGATTTTCATTCAATTTTTTACCAATATTTTTTTTAATTTTTTTATTTGATTTTATAAGTAAATTGTACACAATTCTTTGATATTTAACTTTTAGATCATGTAAGTTCACTTATTATCTGTAAGTTCTTATTTGTCGACAACATTTGATTTTGAATAGGTAAGTAGGAAATTAAAAATAAATTGAATCAAGGGTTCTTAAAAATTGGAGTGGGGGATGAGTGGTATTGCAAGGAATTGAATGTGGTCTAATTCAAGAGGTAGGTTGTAGGTAGCTTTAATTAAAGTTAAGGTAGGATAGGGTGAGATTGGGTGGGGGTAGGATAAGGTCAAATGACTTGAGTAAATTGAATCAGGGTGCGAATAAAAAAATTATTAAAAGACAAAGAAATTTTTAGGTAATTGTGAAAAATTAAGTGGACATTTTTCTAAAATCAAGTTCACCATGCACTTCAAATGGTCCCACAAGTTGTTCAATATGAAGCAATAGTTAATTTACATTCATATCCACTTCAATAAAATCTTAGCCAATATGAAGCAATATTTGTTTATTTTTCTAATGGTTAAATTTAGGAATTTGTAATAAATTTTTGTTTATTAATCTGTTTATTATTCATAAACATCAAGAGAAAGAGAAAAAGAAAAAGAAACCAAATATTTTTTTTTTTTGGTAACACTGGGACATAGACTAATTTTTCTAATAACAATGATTAATTTTTGGGAGCGGATAGAGACAAAACAAAAACTACTAAATTTCGATATCTTCCTTTATTGTAGTTAATATTGTTATAACCATATATGTTAATAACTATCCCAAGAATTCAGTATCTTGTGTTGCTGGATTTTTGGGGACATTCTTCTTTTAACCTTTCAAACTGTTGCTATAAGCAATTTCTAACTCTTTTACACCTCCCCTCCCCTCCCCTCCCCTCCCCACCCCACCCCAACCCAACCCAACCCAACCCAAATCTTTTTTCTTTTCTCTCCCTCTAAGAATACTAAATTCGCCATTTTCACCGTCTTCTCTCTCCTAGCAACCGATACTAGACTAAGTATAAGCACCAAAAAAAACAAAAAATAATGATTTTGCCTTTGTTGTCAAGTAGCTCGACAACCATTTTTTCAGCCCATGTCAATGCAGATGATGTTGAACTACAAGATACTGTTTGGGTGCTCATTGTAAGTGGTGTGGGATGAATATGGCAATTTGAAGGCAAGCCACACCATTATACACATCAATCATGTAGTAGCTCATTTCTGAACATCTGAAGTGCTCTTCATTTAACTTATTCATTTACATCCATGCTGAAATTTAAATCCATCTAAAGAAAGCCGTTCAGTTAAGCTAATGGTTTCCATTTCTAGGCTACATATTACTTAACTTTTGCAGCTAATGCATTTCATGTATAACACATCAAAATATTGTGAGAAATTAGGTGTTTGTCAGCAAGCTGTTGCTTAATCAAGAACTGACTATAATGCTGTTATCTAATTACCCTTTAAACTTCAACAATCAAATTTCAGCTTCGTCTGTAAAGATGATTTGAATTTGCATCACATGTTGTGGCATTATTGACTAGGTTGAGTAGATGGATATAATCGTAAAAATTGTGTAGTGGGGTTGTTTTGGTGAAACAATTATTATAGGATGAGAATAAGAATACAGGAAATCATGGAATTGAATCTTGATATATTAATGAAACTAGAATCAACCAATCTTTTTGAAGGGCTTTAATTAATATTATAAAGATTGATGTTTAATATACAACAATAGGATAATTTAAAATAGATAAAAAAAAAATTACATTTATTTATATACATTTCTATAAAAGCTTCAATATATTATTTTACTTTTAAATTTTAACTAAAAAATAAATGTTGCTTTATTTCTAAATAAATATTATATGCCAATATAAATAACTTATTTTTAATTTTCTTCTCTTCTTGTACGCATATAAATGTATTTTTGTTATCAAATTTCAAACATATAAATATTTTGTAGAATATTTATATAAATTGTGAGAAAAATCACAAATACCACAAATTTGTCATTTAAATTAGATATTCAACATAAAATTTATCCCTACATTTTTCACAGACGAGCAACGCACGTAGAAAAAATTAGTACACACACACACACACACACACACACACACATATATATATATATATATATATAAAAGATTGCATTTTGGATCGTATGTATATGTTTAAATTAAGATTGCATTTTCAAACAACCTAATATCATGTTTGGCTAAGACTAAAAAAAGTGTAATTGTTTTTAGGTAATTTTTTTAGTCGTAAAAACATATTTGACGATGTTGAAATTATTTTTTAAATTTTATAAATTGTGAGTCTTATGAAATGTGGATAATAAGTGTATAGTAAATTGTAATTCTTACGAAATTTGTGGATATAAAATATATTTGACAAATTTGACCAGTAATTTAAACTAAAACAAACAAGTGCTTATTCATTTTTTTTTCCTTTTACATAGTAATTTTTTTTTTAAAAAAAATAACTCTAATCTTACTTTTAGAATAATAGCATTTTTAGATAAGATAAGCTTGTTTTCATTTATTTGAACGATATGAGCAACTTACTTATTTTTCAATTTTCATCACTAGAAACTAGTTTATTTTAAAATTTTCTATCTTACTTGTAAATAGCCAAGTATTAATTTGGAGTATGTTTGATAAAAATTTTTGTACATTATAAGTAGTGGGTCCTACGAAATGTGTAGATAAAAATAATGTTTGACCGACTTATAAGTATTTATAAACACACACAAACTTAATCTCTAAAATAAGCTATTAAGGGTGGGCGTAGTTCAATTCGTTTCGATTTGGAAGACAATCTAATCGTACGGAGAACTAATAGTTATTTTATAATAGAATTATTCGTTGTATCTATAATTATAGAAATGAACTAAATAGTTTTGGTTTGATTTAGTTAGATTCTATAACTTAAATTTCTAAAGTATTAATGCAAATTTATGCAATTCTAAAATTAAAATAATAAGCACCATTCAACACAAACACTATTGGTTTGATTTAGTTAGATTCTATAACTTAAATTTCTAAAGTATTAATGCAAATTTATGCAATTCTAAAATTAAAATAATAAGCACCATTCAACACAAACGACAAAATTTAAAAGTTTTTCTTTTGTGTAAATTTGGTTCATCATGGTTTAAAAAAAGGGTAATTAGCATAAAATGTTCCTATTTTTTGAAATCATTGTGCAAATCGTCCATACTTTTAAAATTTTAGCATTTTCACCATCACCTACACAATTTCTTGCGCAAAACGTTTTTTTCGTCCATTGTCGTCCAAAATCTGTCGGTAACTCATTTCCACAACATAATTCTTAACACAAATGAAGAGTAATTTTATCCACCTATCTATTTCACTTGGTGGCTTGTGCTTGTTCTTGGATCGAGCTGGTCTTTCTCTAGGCCTTCTTGTCATTTCTCTTCTCATTTTCGTGACGTCGCCTCTTTTCGTTTTCACCCGCGTTCATGTTAGTCTCGTTCTTGTCTTCATCGCGATTCCGCTTCCGTCCCATGTTTAGGCCACTGGTCTCGCTCTACTCATCTTCAGAATTATGGCTTTGATAGTGGAATTGATGCTGCAAATTGAAATCCCTTGTGTGCAAAGAAGGTGGGGGTGAATGACCATGTGCTGATGCTGTTATTGGATTGATGCTAATTTTTCCTTGAATGCTAGTACCATTTCTTACTAATGTATTATAGCAAAAAAGATAAACTTTTACAGAGAGGCTAGGAATTTGAAGTACATAAAGGGTGTAATGATTCAAAAAGATTTATTAGTGGACTTTGGACTTCTTTCTTTCTCTCTCTCTCTCTCTCTTTTTTTTTTTTTTTGCTTTCTCGAGTTCTTTTTTGCCTTGTTTAATGAATCAAGTCACTCATAATCTTCACCCCAAAGAGAAAAACAAGTGAATTTTTGGGTGTCATCCACCAGATTTCTCCATCTCACCATTTTACCAAAATACTTGACGGCGTTTTACTAATAATTTTTTTGAGGGTTTCAGAGTTCTTCTAGCATGGTCAGGATTGGCTTCTCTCTTGTATTCATAGTCGTGCTGTTGAATGAGGACAAGTGAAATAGGTAGGTGGACAAAATTACCCTTCATTTATGTTACGTGTTGTGAAAATGAGTTAACGGCAAATTTTGGATGATAATAGACGGAAAGGATGTTTTGCGCAAGAAATTGTGTAGATAAGGGTAAAAATGTCAAAATTTCAAAAGTAGGGATGATTTGTACAATAACTTTAAAAGATAGGAACATTTTGTGCTAATTACCCTAAAAAAAGAAAAGATAATTAGTCTATGTGCACCATCTTTAGTATTAAAAAAGAAAAAAAACTTTGAACTGATTTTTGATTCTCCATTTTCAGAATTTGAACAATAGGTCCATAACGTACAAGTTAACGTAAAAAAAACTTGAGAATTTTCACGAGTTTCACCTCCACTTACCCAAAATAGATATTTTTCTTCTCTAAATTTTATTTTTTTTCAATTTTTTCATTTCTCTTCTTCCCACTTTTCATTTTCTTTACTATTTTTTTCCAAATCTTTCTTTCTCTGCCTTATTTCTCATGTTAATCTCTATTTATTTTTTTTATAGTCGAATTCTATTGATAAGCGATTTATAAACTCTAATGTTGCTAACTTTTAAAATTTATGATCTCTCTTTTCCCCAACATTTCATAATAACCGTTTCTTATTCTCATGTATGCAAAGTTCAAAATAGGGTCGTCCATTGTCCAAAATTTAAGTAACTATATTCTTCGTCAATTGAGTACAAAACCAAACCCAATATTCCCCTGGAACTCAAAGATCACTAGCTATTTCAAGAAAGGGGATGTGAAGAATGCCCGCAGACTATTCGATGAAATGCCTCAAAAGAACGTGGTGACTTGGAACTGCATGATTTCAGGGTACACTAAAAATGGGATGGTTTGCGAGGCTCGTGAAGTTTTTGATTTGATGCCCAGTAAGAACATAGTATCTTGGACCGCGATGTTAAGTGGGTATGCGAAGAATGGAAGATTAGAAGAGGCGCGTAGTTTGTTTGATGCTATTGAAGATAAGAATGTGATTTGTTGGAATTCCATGGTTTCTGGGTATGTAAGCAATGGGAGATTGGAGGAGGGTAGGGCATTGTTTGATGTGATGCCAGCGAAAAATGATTTGACGTGGGCGATAATGATTGAAGGGTATTTTCAATATGGGGTTGTGAGTGAAGCCAAGAAATTGTTTGAAGAAGCTTCTAAAAAAAGTGTGTTTCTTTGTAATGCTATGTTGGCAGGTTATAGTGAAATGGGGTGCATTGACGAGTCGTACGATTTGTTTATGAGAATGTGCAAACACGATTTGGCTTCTTGGACTAATATGATAACATGTTTCTTCAGAGTGGGGGACATAGAGGGAGCTAGAAAATTGTTTGAGGAGATGCCCGAGAAGGATGTAGTGGCTTGGACTGCAATGATTCGGGGTTATTTGAACTATAATAAGATTGAGTTGGCACGAGAATTATTCAATAAAATTCCAGATAGAGATATAATTGCGTGGAACTCAATGCTTGTTGGTTATGTTGAGAATGGAAAATTACGAGAGGCTCTTGATCTATTTATGAGGATGCCATGTCGGGACATAGTATCATGGAATTCAATACTACTTGGCTATGTGCAACAAGAAGATATGACTACTGCTCGCAACTTTTTTGAAGAGATGCCTAGGAAGGATGAAACATCATGGAACACTTTGATTTCTGGATATCTTGGTGAGGAAGCATTGGTTTTGTACATCCAGATGCTGCGAAACAGATTTAAGCCGAATCAGGTTACATTAACTACTGTGATATCTGTTTGTGGTGTTCATGCAATACAGGTGTTCGGAAGAGGAATGCATGACTTTGTGATCAAGTCTGGTTATGAAATTGACAGAATGATAACAAGTTCATTGATATCCATGTATTCTAAATGTGGCTTCATATGTGAAGCTTATTCAGTATTTGAAAATATGAAGAATCGCGATACTATAACATGGAATGCTGTGATTGTGGCGCAAGCATATCATACGTCTGCTAGAGAAGCCTTTAATCTTTTTTCTTCTATGATTCAAGCTGGATCAAAACCTGACCATGTTACTTTTCTTGTACTCTTGACTGCCTGTGCTCATTCTGGACTGGTCAGTGAAGGCTGGGAATACTTCAGTTTAATGGAGCAATGGAATCTGATACCTAAACCAGAGCACTATGCTACCATGGTTGATCTTCTTGGTAGATCAGGTTTGCTTGCTGAAGCTTTTGAGTTAATCAAGAAATTGCCCATGGATCTTCCAGCATATGCTTGGGAAACATTACTTAGTGCCTGTAGAGTCCATGGAAATTTTGAACTAGGCAATTTTATAGCTCAGAAACTTTTAAGCTCCCAAACTTCTAATGTCGGAATGCACGTGCTTCAATCGAATATCTATTCTATACACGGGATGTGGAAGGATGCAGCACGAGTTAGAGCTCTGTTGAAGCAACAACAATTGAAGAAAGAATTGGGATGTAGCTGGATTGAGATAAATGGTCGTCTCTCTTGTTTTTCGTATAATGACAAGTCTCATACTCAAAGTGAAAACATATATAAAGAGTTAGAGAGGCTTTCTGTACTCGTTGAGGAGGTTGGGGCAAAGATGCATTGAGGATTCATTTTCTGTTCTTTCTGAAAAGATCTTCACTGCATAATCTCATGAGCATATACTTGCCAGTGAAGGATAATATGGTGCATCTGCGAAGAGTTTGGATTTTTCACCAGGACTCAATTCTGTGAATGCAAAATTGGCTGTCACGCAATGATTCTTTGAGGTCCGTGAAAATGATTTATGCAAGGCTGGTTCTTGGTAGGGGAACTTTGCAAACAAAAGGGTAAGTTCAGATGTAAAGTGATTCATGCAAGTGGATTAGAAGCTGACAAGTGAAGGAGATTTATCAGCAAAGGGCGAAAATTGTGTAGACAAGTCTCCATAACATAGTTCACCTGTAACAAAAGATTTCATGGTTGCAGCCCCATTGCAATCAAACAGGTAAAGTGGTCGTTTTCATCACTACCAAAGCTTCTTTCTTTGGCTCGTAATGTTTAAAATAACATTTGCAAATCGACATTGGTGCATACTGCATATTCTTTCTTCCTCACAGTCTCCACCTTAAGAATGTTAGAATGAGACATTATTTAGATATGTGCTTTGGCTTTGCTGCCTCCTCATCTATAGTTTTGGTGGACATCATTTATCAACTTGAGCTTACATTTTACTAGATTGCTGATGGTTCAAGGAAGCTAATTCTTCTAGGGGTTTACTAAGAGATGTTTCTTAATGTGCGCGAGTGTCTGAAGTACCTGTGTTTCTTCTAATAGCATGAGAATTCTTCATTTGAATGAAGATATTGCAGTGTAGTTTTTCTTTCTTTATTGGTTCCTATATACATTGGATATCAGATTCTTTTCTCCTTTCTTCTTCTTTTGCAGTTGTCTATGTTCTCAGTGTGCCCTGACTTGGCGTGTATTGTAATTTGGGCAATAGCGTGGAGAAAAAACTCTTGAAGCCCGACATGCGTTCAGTATAATTTGAGTAAATAATTTCCTGCATATAGTGGCAACTTGTAAGTTTTGCTCTGCAGGATTATTAAAAACCCATCCTTGTCAAGTTCTTGTTTTATTTACAACAATCAATAAAATAACAACAAAGAAAAGATTAAGATCATGATGAAGAGCTACAGCTAGTAGGAGAGCGCAGTCCTTTATTGTTGGAAAATTCACACCAAGCACTATTTCTTTGAAACTTACTACGAGATGGGTCTATCCTCGTGTTCAAGTGATGCTTTGCATTAGATTATGTATCCATTACTAAACAACCGCATGTATTGGTTATAGTTTCATTGAGCTTTGATTCAAGAGGTACAACTAAACATCTATTAGGAACAAATAACACATCTAGGGCATGTTTAATTTGTATACTGGATTAGACAGTACTGGATATGATGAAATAATAGACAACATATTTGTGAGTTCACCTGTACAATCCAATGATACATAATAAACATGTCAGTAATGTTTCTCGAAAGTGGCACAAAAAGGAAAAGAAAAAAGAGAGTAGAAAGTTTTGTTTCCTTTACATACTACACAAATAAATACATCTTCTATTCCTACATAACATGTATCGTTATGATTGTGATCATTAATCCCCAGATTCCACACTTGTCTATTAATTAATCATCATTTCATACTTCAGTGCATCGAGGATTTTGCATTTGTTTGGAGCATTGTCTCGAGTGTTTTACATTAACTCATTTATCCATGGCTTATGTAACAATGCTATACAATGAGTAATGAATTACCCATTTCTCACATTATCATGTTGAGACTGAATAGGTCAATGGCATCCCAGATTCCCGGGACGAGGTGGTTGATGAATTTTCCCCGCCCTGGTGGCTCTCTCTGTCTTGACTATCCTCACCATCGGTTACAACCACACCGAGGTACTCGTGTTTTCCGTCGCTTAGGGAAGAAGTGGTTGTACGCGCACCAATGGATGCAGTCCTTGCCACCGTGGCTGTCCTTGTCGACCCACTGTAGCGCCTCGAAACCAGACGGTCGTGGGCGCGGCAGCAAGCTTTCATGCATGTGTAGAGGTAGGTTAGGAACCAAAAAATCCATGGGGAGCCAATTAAGATGAAAGCCAGAATGGGAAACCAAGGCTGGGAAATGTTTGGCAAGTAAACATAGAGAACAAGAAAAATACCACCAGTTAATACACAAAGGCAGAGAAGGGAAGAGATTAGAGGAAACAAAATGTCTCCTTCCCTTCCACCCTCCATTCTTCACAAGGAATCTCTCTCTATCCTGCCCTCTTTTCTAATTTTTTTTGTTGATTTTAGATGCATCTGTTCAAGAATTTCTCTATCTGGGGTGTTTCCAGGCAATGAGCAATATGAGGATGGATGCAACTTGGAAGAATGAAGCAGTAAAGCGTCGAAAATGGGTGGTAGTTTATATGGAATTATATGCAAAACATAGATTAATTAGCGGATCACTGGTTGAGCTAGGAACAAAACAAAAAAGCAGTTATTATTATTAATTGGAGGTAATTTTGTAAAAAGGACCAAGGTGAATAAAGAAAATATAAATAGTCTCATTTATTAGTTTTACTAGTATATCACCTGTGCGATGCACGTCACTTGTTTTTTATGATAGTGATTTAAAAATATTTTAAAAATATATTGTTTATTCATTATTACATTCAAATAAAAAAATCATATAAATAGCATTTGATTACTCATTGATATTGAAAAAAACAACATAACTAATCCAGATTTTCTTGAAAACCATGTTTGTGGTCGAATTGGTTGGCACTCCATCTCTATCACATATTAACATCTTCAATCACATACGATTTGTAACTCTAGACAATGCAACATAAAGTTATCCATGATTAAAAATTGGTTTTTTCAAATATAATCCTACGCGGGAAAAAGATTGACCTTGACTTTTATTGATAGTCACAGCGTATGAGACAATTAATTAATTTTTTGAGCGGTTCATTAAATAACCCACTAATTTGTATATTATAATTTAAAAATTGATTTTCTAAATTGTAAAGATGCATATTGCGTTAATGATATATTTGTAGACAATTAGTAATACACTCCTGATCTCTTGCCCACATGTGGGGAAGATATGTTGCATGTGGGCAGTTGATGTAAAAAACAGTTTTTACATCAATTGGGCAGGAAATCATCCTGCATTAGCAATATTTACATACTCTAAATTTTATATTGATTAATTAATGTAGTATTCAAATTTGTTATTACTAATAATTAAAGTAAATTTATCTTGTTCTTGAAGATGTGTATTTTTTAATTGAAAATGTCAAATCTTAATTTTCTTCATTTTGACCGAGTTTCATAATTTTTTTAAAAACATTGGGAAGCTAAACCGGAAGTACTATTTACACTGTATTGAAATACTGATAATTAATTAACTGAAGTTGGGCAATTACTTAACAAATGAATCATTCAAAATCTCATCCTGCATTATTGTTTCATAAGCGTTCTTTGATAATCATCGACCGTAAGGATGTTTACTCCGCTACAAGCACAAAAAAAGTATTTCTTTGTCCGTCACTACGTCTCCATCATCTCAAACCAAAACCCATATATATCTCTCTCTCAATTCCTCTATTTCTTCATATTCTTCTCCATATTCATCAAAATCAAACTCTCCTCAAACAAAACTCACTCTCATTCTTCTCAACTCCTCAATCTATTAAAATCATCTACGATCGAATTCCACCGCAAAGAAAAGCGGTATACTAATATAACACAATTATATGTTTTCCGTGTATTTTTTTTTTTTTTTTTGAAACTGCAACCTATTTAAACCTACTATGGGAAGCATAAAAAATTTGTGGAGAAAATAAGTCTATTTTTGGAAAACTATTGCATTATTACCGATACTTCTTGTGCATTGATGTTTCATTTTTTTGAAAACATAACTTATTTAAATCTTTGTATAAATTAAGACTTTGAAACACATAATCTCATCTATTTTGTGTTTTGAAGTGAATTTATCTTGTTCCGAAAGATGTGCATTTTTTTAAAATATTAATTCTTAATATTATTCATTTTAACTTAGTATCATAGGAAATTAAAACATTGGAAAGCTCATCCTAATTAAATTGTATTGGAATACTGATTATTAATTACCAGAAGTTGGATAATTAATTAAATTTTAATATTATAAAATATTAAAATTCTGTCATTTAATTTAATTATAGTTTTTTTTCTGACTCTGCATAAACATAAATAATAATAATAATATTATAAAACATAATATAAATACTTTAATATTATTTAATATATAGTGTAAATAATATAATATTAAAATTTATTGAGTAATTTTCTATTATAATTTTCGGGTATATATAGATAAGTTTTTTTTAATAATCGACACAAATATTATCAGATTGATTGATTTTTTAGTTACAATAACAGTTTAAATCTTATCATTTATTTAAATTAAATAAATGTGTTTTCCTATATCTATTTAATAATCAGATTGTGTATTTATATATATTTTACAAATTGCAACTAATTTTAATTATTTCTTAGTTAACGTGGAAAAAAGAAACAGAATTTAAGAGAATGCTTGATTATCATTTTTTAATTTTTAAAAAGTACTTCTGGCTTAATTTTTGGCGCGGCACATTAAATAACCCACTAATTTTTATATTATAATTTGAAAATTGGTTTTCTAAATTGTAAACATAATATTGCGTTAATGATATTCTGCAAATTTATTTATTTTTTATTTGTAGACAATTAGTAATATTTACATACTTTAAATCTTATATTGATTAATTAATATAGCATTCAAATTTGTTATTACTAATTCAAATGAATTTGTCTTGTTATGGAAGATGTGTATTTTTTAATTGAAAATGTCAATTCATAATTTTATTCATTTTACCAAGTATCATAGAAAATTCAAAACATTAAGAAGTTGAACTAGTAGTACTATTTACATTGTATCGAAACATTGATAATTAATTAACTGAAGTTAAATAATTAATTAACAAATGAATCATTGGGAATCTCATCCGGACTGCATTATTGTTTCATAAGCGTTCTTTTGTTCAGTTGTGAAATTAGAAAGAATTTTTTTTTTTTTCATTCTTCAGCCAGAGCGTTTCTCTCGTAACGTAATTTAAATTGTATTTTATATTTGAAAAATGTCAATTGTTGGAATGATGAAGTTATTCTACCGAAAATTGTATGTGTAAACTGGCAAAGTTCTGGAAATTGTTTTCTTCAGCAGAGTTGGCATTGGTTATTTGATAGGTTTGACAACTCATACAATATATTCTCACTGTTGAATTTCATAATATTAATTATCAGTGAATTTTTCATCAATTCAATTTTATTTTTTTATGAGTTGCGATAGATAATTCTCTTTCTATTGATTTTTGACAATGTTTATTGGAAAAGTTTGACAATTCATCTAGCATTGTTCAATTTATTAATTTTAATTATCAGATTTATAATATTTATCAAGCTTAAAATGGGCAGTACGATTTACACGTATTGGAATAAAGATGATTATTTAACAAATGAATCGTTGGAAATATAATTTGGGATGCACATTAAATCTGATTATTAATTATTTTGAATGAAATGTTTATTTATTTATTTGTATACATGGGAGATGTTTTGCGCGGGAAAATAGGTTGACTTTAATTGATGACTATCTTACTTTTATAATATATTAAAATTATGTAGAATAGTCTCCTTTTTGTTGTTGCCCTCGCCTTTTTTCCCTGCACTCCTTTGCATGACACTCTCTCTTTCTTTTGTTGTACTTTTTAATTGTATTAAATGTAATGTTTAATTATACTAATGATCCCTATTCTTTCAGATTTATAACGATTTCATCTCTATTTCTTTTTTTAGCAAATATCATCACATTCTTCAATTTGTACTCACAGATGGTCTCCAAATCACTATTTTTGCTATTCTGACAATTATTGGATAATTTTGCCACTTGACTTAAATAAATTAAAATGATCGGGAAAAAAATAGAATGAAAATATTGCAATCAGGCCTTTAAACTTTTCAAAAGTACAAATAAATCATAAACTATTTTATTTTATTCATATAAGCGTTGTTCCCCACCCAAAAAAGACCCCCACCCCCACCCCCACCCCCACCCCCATATATGGAGTTCAACGAAAAATTTTCAGAGGTCAGTTAACGCAGATCGTGAGGCGATGATTGATGAAGTGACAGAAAAAATAGAACAATATTTGATTCTTCTCGGTGCAACAGCCATTGAAGATAAGCTCCAACAAGGGGTGGGTTTTAAGACATTCGTGTAGATAAGTTATAAGCTAGTTCGTAGAAATCGTGAGATGAATATTGAATTTCTTTTTCAATTCTTGTTCCTGGCAGGTTGTGAATGCATTGACAAGCTTGCACAAGCAGGAATAAAAATATGGGATTTGACTAGAAATAAGATGGAAACTGCCATTAATATTGGGTATATATATTGGTACCGTTTGTTGTAAAAATATTTTGAGGTGACATTAGTATTCCAAATATTTCTGACTGTAAAATCTCTGCAGTTTTGCATGTAGCTTGCTCAGACAAAGAATGAAACAGATTATCATAAACTTGGATACTATAGAGAACTTGGCAGTGGAGAAAACGGGAGAAAAGGATGCTAAGGATATAAGTGTTCTTCCATTTTATTCTAGTTGGAGAAGAATACGTATCTGAATAAAATAAAATAGTTTAGTATTTATTTGTACTTTTGAAAAGGTTAGGGGCTCAATTGCAATGCTTTCATTATATTTGTTTTCCTATTATTTTAATTTATTTAAGTTAATGGACAAAATTGTCCAAGAATGTCAGAATAGTGAAAAATAGTGATTTGGGGACCATCTGTGATTATAAATAGAAGAATGGAGATGATATTTGCTAAAAAAAAAGAATGTTGATGAAATTGTTACAAATTTGAAAGAATAGGAATCATTAGTATAATTAACCCTAAAAGTAATCAATTTTTGCTAAATATCACACTTATATTCTCATCTTTTTATCGCGTTCTTATATTAATCTTCCATCAATTAGCATATTTAGTCTCCAACGATGGTTTATATCCACATATTCTAGTAGCATGCTTTTGAAATGAAAAACAAATATTTTGTCGTACTTTTGTATTAATTTTTTATTATTATTTAAAAATAGAAAGAACAAATAAATCTTTTTATACTCTCATAATGATTTTTTTAGACGAAATTTGTCGTCGGAATAAGATTTGCAAATTAAAAATTGATAATAAGAATGTGACGAGAAAAAATTAAGGCATAAGTATGACTAAGAGCAAATATTAAAAACATCTAATGCAATTAAAAAATTGTGTAACATTAAAAAAAAAAAACCGTGGTAAAATATCCCATTTTGGTTGAAAGTTGTAGGGAGAGAGTTCATAACTCAAAAGGAAAATTGGTGCATTTCGTCTTTAACATTTTAAGGAAGTGACATACATTTTTCTACTTTTCAAAAATATCGCAATTCATCGCCCAATCTTTACAAAATGGGTAATTATATTCACACCACACTATTTATTAACCAAACTACATTTTAATTGTAATAAAAATCTTCAACTATTGTTTATTTTTACATTTATGTCCTTAATTTTTTTATCACATTCTTATCAACAACCTATTAATCTGTATTTCTTATCTTTGTATTTAATGATGATTTATGTCGAAAAAGTTAATCATACTATCATAAAAGGATTTGTTCACCTCTCGTATTTTCAAATAAGCAAAACAAATAACAAATACAAATATTTGAAAAAAATAGTTTTTCCCCACTTCAATACACATTAGTAGAATATTTAGACAAAATTTTCATCAGAGATGTACGAGATGTAAAAATCAATTAATAATATGACGAAAAAAATTAGAAACATAAGTGTCAAAATGTCAAAGGTTGAAAAACTTTTATTGCAATTAAAATACAGTGTAGATAATATGGTGTGAATATATTTACCCTTACAAAATTGGATGTGATCTGACAAATTTATCCTGCAAATTTCCTTCCATTTTACTTTTTGTTGCTTACTTTCTTTCTTTTTTATTTAAAGAGGAACGCAAAAATTATCATATAACTACCAATAAGATGATCTGCCCCAATTATGTAAAGAAATAATAAAATTTGCAATTTTCAAAAGGCAGTAGCATATCTCACTCTCTTGAAAGATTGAAGACGAAATGCGGTCAATTCCCGACTCAAAAATAGAAAGTAGGCTTTCTTTGTTTAGATACTTAAATTATAATTTCAACTTATCAAATTAGTAGAATATATTTTTTATCAATATATTTTGTAAGATCTACAACTTATAATATATTTTTTATATACATATTTTAAAAGACTTACAACTTAAAAAATAATTTCAGCACCGTCAAACTTGTCATCATTTTATTTAAAGAAAATAACTAAAGTAATAAAAGAGTATTATGTTCATAATGGATACTGCATAGGCTTGTTTGATAGGGATTATAAATTAAAATTAGTTTATTTTAGCCGATTTTTTTAACTTTTCAACTTACTTTAACATAAAATGACCATAATACTTTTAATCAACAAAATGTCATTTCAAAGTAGAAAGGACAATTTTGTCATGTTACGTTAAAGTGGTTTGAAAAGTCAACAATTCCAACTCAAATAAACACGTATTAATTTACAAGCTGATTTATAATATGTATCAGAAGAGCAAATAAATCGATTGTCATCGTTTTATGTGAACTTCTTCAAGCATGATGATAAGCTATGTCTCTGCTTCAAGTTTCACACACTTGCACACTCATTACTGTAATAATTCCCAAGATTTCTCATTTTTCCACAAACTAAACTCCTGCAAATCCATTAAAGAACTCAAACAAATCCACACTTTTATTATCAAAACAAGCCCATCACTCCGAACCCAACAAATTTTGTACACCAAGATCATTTCTTTATCTGCTTCCATATTACAATTTACAGACTTCTGCTACATTTATACCCTTTTAGTGCGATTGCCTGTCCCAGATATATCCGTGTATAACAATGTTATTAAATACCTTTCAAGTTCAAGGAGTAAGAAAAGTTCTTCAATTGCGTTGATTTTGTATTGCGAATTGGTTGAAAAGGGATTGTTAGGTGATAACTACACATACCCTTTTGTTCTCAAAGCGTGTGCCCAGTTGTGCGCGCTGAGAGAAGGGGAACTGGTGCATGCCCATGTGATAAAAAATGGGTATATGATGGATATATATGTGGTGAACACGTTGATGCGGTTGTACGGGGTTTGTGGGAGGATTGAGGATGTTAGAAAGGTGTTTGATGAAAGTCCTCAATGGGACTTGGTTTCCTGGACTACGTTGATTCAAGGGTATGTGGATAATGGGTTGTGGCAGGAAGGGGTTAAGTTGTTCTTTGATATGTGTGAAGCGGGATATCGAGCCGATGAGAAGATGATGGCTGTCGTGATTTCTGCGTTTGCTAATTTGGGGGATTTGAGCTTGGGCAGGAAGTTGCACGAGTATATATGCAATCAAGGGGTCAATTTTGATGTATATGTTGGAAACTCATTGGTGGATATGTATTTGAAATGTGGTGATATTGAATCTGCTTGCAAGGTTTTTAATCAGATGCCAGTGAGAAATGTGGTTTCTTGGAATTCCATGATTTTGGGGCTGGCAGATAGTGGGGATTATGAAGAAGCCTTGAGGGTATTCCGCAAAATGCAGAGAAAAGGGATTGAGCCAGACGAGGTTACTTTGGTCGGTGTACTCAATTCATGTGCTAATCTTGGGGTACTTGAATTGGGGAAGTGGATTCATGCTTATGTGGATAAAAATCGAAATGATGTGGACGGGTTTATTGGCAATGCTCTTATCGATATGTATGCAAAGTGTGGAAGCATAGATAACGCCCTTGAGGTATTTGAAGATATCAAGCATAAAGATGTTTATACATATACCGCTGTCATTGGAGGGTTAGCCATGCACGGGAAAGGGGAAATGGCGCTTGAACTGTTCTCTGAGATGTGTGAACTCGGCATACAGCCAAACAAGGTTACATTTATTGGCGTTCTGACAGCATGCTGTCACGCAGGACTTGTGGACGAAGGCAGTAGGCAATTTGCAGAAATGTCGAAGTTGTATAACATAATACCTAAAACCGAGCACTATGGCTGCATAGTCGACCTTTTGGGTCGAGCAGGGTTGATAAGTGAGGCCGCTGAGTTTGTCGAAAACATGCCTATCAAGCCTGATGTGTTGATTTGGGGATCATTGCTTGGAGCTTGCAGGATCCATGGGAAACTTGACCTTGCAGAAAGAGTAATGAAGAAGCTTGTAAAGGTAGAACCTGAAGAAGATGGTGCATACGTACTCATGTCAAACATTTACGCGTCTGAAAAGAAATGGAGGGACGCATTTCATTTGAGGAAAAGAATGAAAAAAGGTAAAATCCAGAAAATTCCTGGATGCAGCTCAATTGAATTGGATGGTGTGGTTTATGAATTTCGTCGGGGGGATAAAACACACTCAAAGTCTAAAGAAATATATATGTTGCTTGATAAAATGAAACATCATTTAGATGATACAAAATACTTGATAGATAACTGTCTATATTTACAATAGACAATGTACTATTGGGTGGATTTGGTGTAAAGTGATTGGAAACGAGAAAATCGAAAATAGATAAAATATAAATTGAGGCAAGTGTTGAATACTTTATCCTTAAGTCAAATTTTCCCCGCAACGGTGCTTACGATTTATGGCAATCAACTTTCAAGATACAACGACTTCTACTTGTGTTTGTAGCACTTGAAAACACAAACACAACGAACCAGAAATGGTTTTGTACTCCAAAAGATGAATATGAAATGGAAAAATAAGAAATTATGCAACAAATGCAATAAAATTAGTTCAAGGAATGAATATATGAGTTGGTTGTATTTGCATATCAATTTTGTACATTAAAGGACGTCTAGATGGTCCTTTTTATAGAAGATGAAGAGTTGGGAACGAAGTGGTGTGGAGTCAAATCGTGTAACATTTCAAAAGGATATGTCCATTCGCGCTTAGACCCATGCGAACGCATAGTTTTAACATGCTGCGATCGCAAAGTACATTTTTGAAGACAGAATTTAATCCAGGCTAACTATGCGATCGCATGGCTTTGTCTCATGCAATCGCATGGTAGGACCAAAAAATATTCTGCTTAAAAATTCAGCAAGTTGCGATCGCATGATAAAATACCCATGTGATCGCATGGTCAAAAATTGACCCGATTTTGTCATTTTCTGTAACTTCTCATTTATTCGATATTGGTTTCGAGATGCCAAATATACCCTTCAACATATGCAGAGAAATTTTCGACGCTCCGAAGCGGCAAAGTGACAAACTATTTTGCATAAATGGATTGGGTTGGGTCTGAATATTTGACCGAAGTTGACACTAAGTTATTTTAGTTGTTTTAAATACTTATTCAATTTCTCGAATTCTTAAATCAATTTTCAACATGTACAATAATAGACAAATGGTTCATTTCATAGTGATATATAAGGATACCGGCAATTGTGTGCTCGGTAAAACTTTTAGTACATGATTTGAGATTTTGAGGTAGCTTACATTTGGGCAAACGAGAGTAAGTTTGATGAGATTACGTGGTTGATGACATCATTGTTTTTCTAAGAATAAGTGTAATATGCAAATAATTGACAATTTTGACGCACTCTATTGTATCTTGAGACGAGTTTACTAACAACCCATTTGCACACAGTTGAAGGGTCGAATATTTTCTTTAACCACATCGTGATCATCTTGTGGTGTAAAGAACGATACAATCTACTAATTGGCAGTAAAGGATTGGCAGTGGGAAAAGGTTAGCCTAATAAGACAATTCTTGATACATCCTCGAGTAGTTTAATCAACTTGTGAGAGCAATGTTGATAAGGAAATATATTATTATCAATTTCATTACATAATAACTAGTCAAAAATCGTTACCATCAAATAAAAGCTACAATGGAGATTAACCTTAAACAATTTTAATATAAAATTAATGAGAAAATATTGGCATCACCTACAACTTGAAACTCTCTTATGTGTCAAAATAGAATTTATCTGAGTTGAGATGAGATGCAAATTGTCTTAAAAGAGAGGGGTTAATATAGAACTTAACTAGTTGACATGCAAATTCACAGGTGGTGCCTGACTGTCGTTAGTTCGTGCTGTAAGGTGTTGACTTAAGTCTGGTAACAATCTAAACTATTATGTTTAGTTGTCATCGTTGAGTTTGGAACCATAAATGAGTTGTCGATGATAAACTAAAAGAATGTGAGGATAACGTTAAGTCATCACGCCCCTTATGTCCTAGGTGAAACACGTGCTACAATGTCCGAGACAAAGAGGTGCATTCCACGAGGGTGAGTTAACCCCAAAAATCCGTCTTTAGTTCAAATTGCAGGCTACAACTCGTCTGCATGAAATCGAAATCACTAGTAATCACTGGTGATATGGTAGTGAATCCGTTCCCGTGCCTTGTAAGGAGCGGCCATGCCCAAAGTGTTAGTTTAACCGTAAGGAGGGGATGTCGAAGGCCGGGATAGACCACTTGACCACCTAAGAAATCAATAAACGTATTAAAATTTACTAACAAATTAACTTTGGCCAACTATACTTGTTTGAGCAACCAAGTTTTAAATTCTTGAAATTGGCATGAATTTTCCAACAAATCTCGACATAAACAAAACCCGTGAAAGATATTAATTCAGTTCGAGTCTTAACTAAAATTCGACCAAAAAAATTCCCCATTCTAACTTTGTTTAAGATAATAAATAACTGAACTACTTTCCAAACTCAATGCTAATTAATAATCTGAGCCAAGAAAAACTAGAGTTGAGACTCGTTCAAAGAAAAGTCACGAAAACCGTTGTTAAAATTGGGCAAGCTGTTTGAGTACAGGAGACAGCCTGCAACATAAACATTGTATCCATAATGTGAAATCAATTGGCCCTCAAGAAATTGCAACATCATTGAATACAACGTCAAAATATTTTGATATTCCCATAGTAATTTCCGCAAGAACATTCTCTTGACATGACATTACAGACACATCCCTTGAATATGATGCATACTATGTAATTTTCTTCTGCTGGCAAAGGAAGATCAATATCCGGTTCTTCAATGCCGAGCCCTCCGATCCCGTGTTCCAATTCCGCTCCCAATATCTCTAACTTTCCACACTTATTGTCCCATTCCGATGTGCACAAGTCCGTGCGCTCAGCTGGCTCCCTGGCAATAGCCTGGCCAAAGAAATTTGGCGACTTTATCACGAGAAAAGGCAGTCCGTCGTCCAAGAATGCGGGCCTTACTGAAGAGAATCTCCAAGAGTTCAATAGAAGAAATGCAATTCTTGAGACGAGGTACGCTACATGCAGCCCTTATTACAAGGGCCTAACAGATTTTTCACTTGTTATCAACAGAGAGAAGCTGTCAGGGTCCAGTCCTGGAAGAGAGAGCCATACAGAAACTTTTGTCAGTTCTGGTTCCAAATCAAGTTTTGTAGTCAAGGTGCAAAAATGGAGTACTTCTTGCTATACCACGAAAAAACATGACAAACCCTCTTCATCGTCAAGTTCTTTCTGGAGTAAGAGCTCCGGACACACTCGTGCTGTGACTTCCGATTCATCATCCTCGAAAACAACTGCTACGGGCATGATAATAACAAAGATTAGAACCAAAACAAAGACAAATGATTCAGAATCAGAGTGGAAAAAAATCAGTTTTACTGCCAACGCGAACAAAGATACTACTGGTTTATCGAATAAGGAGAAGCCCTTGAGTGAGAGAGAACAAGAACTACCACCCACCATTCCGTCGCCAACTTCACCACCACAAATATCATCACAAACTACACAAGACCCGCTGTTATCACCATCTCCACCACTACAAGTACCACCACCACTTGCACAAACACCACCTATGGCAGCAGCTCAAACTCCAGCAACTGAAGACGTCATCTTAAAAAATGAGGAAACGAAGAGAACAGGAGATGACAGAAAATATATGTGGGCTGACAACTATAGGCCCATTTATTTGCAAGATTTTCTATGCAATCGAAGAACAGCACTTCGGCTACAGGATGTGGTAAGCAAATTTCTCATTTTTCTTATGTCATTGACTTTTTTCACTACTACAAAAAGGGTACCTATGGTGGTATTTTTGCTCTACAACAGGTTAAAGCAGAAGAACGCGGTCACTTCATTTTTGAAGGACTACCAGGAGTGGGAAAGAGAACCATGATTTGGGCTTTGCTTAGAGAAGCCTTTGGAGCCAACAACGTACAGGTGAATTCTACAAAACATACTAATAAATGAATAATACAGTGATCTTGTTTATTGTAATTTGCAGAAATTATATGCAAATAACAGAAATCAAATTCAGGATTGATAAGAAGTGTTACACATTTCTGGCATAAAGAGAGTTCTTACAAATAATTATCAACCACAAGTTGTGAAAAAGCAAAAGCAGCTATAGTCAATAGCTACAAGTTCAGTCGGTTGTATGCCTAAAAGTAACTAGCTTTAGTGGTTGTATTGACAAGTTGAAAACAAGCTAAACAAGTAAAATACAAGCCTTCTACTCTCACTCTTCATAAAAATTTATAAATGCTATTTGTCATGATGCTATGTACCATCAACCATCAAAATCTAGCCGAAACCAAATGCTCACTATATCATTCACCCACATTATTCCATAGAAAACCATCAACATAAGGTCGAATTTGTCAACTATTCCATTATAGAACTCAAAATTAGGCAGCATAAAATTAAGTCAATCTTCTTTAACATAGAAAACACGTATCGAGGAAGTCTTAAAATTACTCTATAACCCCATACGCATTTGCCTTAACCAATAACTTTGCAATATTGATATGGGCATTATTGTGTGTCACAGGTAGTAGCCCTTCCAACTTGTATAATTTTTTTATACATTGATAATGTATATTACATAATCTTATCATACAGGAATGGAACTTTGTAATCCAAAGTATCTTCAAGTGCTGTAATAATCAGTTTTCTTTGAATATCCCAGATTGATGTCCAAGCAACACTTTCCACATATAATTTTTGATCTATTGATTTCTTTTTATGTATTATCAACAGGCATGGGAGGAGTGCAAGGAATTTTATTTTAAGGTAAACTCCGTGTTTATATTTTCATAATTAAGTGCATGGATTCCAATAAACCAGGAGAAACTACATTATATTCTCTTCTCCATACAATACATAAATGGCATGTAAAAACATGAGAACTTTTCATTGTGAATCATTTCTTCTTTCCTTCGTTTGTCAGTCTGTCAATAGAATTAGACCGGCAAGGCGGCAACTATCAAAAGAAGCACATAGTAAGAAAATGAAAAGGCAGTGCATATCCATAGTTGTACTGACACTAAGATCTGTAGAATGAAAATCCTTCATATTACTTGAAGAATATACATTCACAACCGAATCAAGAAGACAATACCTTTGTCAATTATCCCAGTTACAAGTCAACAGGAGAAGTAGCAATTTGCTGGTAAACAATTTCGATTTTGTGCGCTTGAGATGCATAGAACTTAATGAACTTTCAAAGCAAATTGCAGAGTCCAAACTCTTAAAGATTCAACTGCTCAAACTCATCACAAGATTCTACCAGAGTCTGGTGACTTGCATACCCCCAAAATGTGTTTACCGCTCATGAAATCTACCCACATTGCACATACTTCTCACTGTCAAAAGTAGACCTGCCTAGATTTAAAATAAAACAGAAACAAGACAAGCATCCAAAATGCTTATCAAGACTAGCTAATTTCTCAACATGCATGAAAATTTGATAAATGTTGATGGCATATTCATCACAGGGAGAAGGAGTGGGCAGTGTCCTGGTAAATTTAATGGTGTCACAACAACACATTGAAGTCAATCTCTCTGAACTAAAAGGTTATGAGAAGCACATCCTTGTTGAACTTATTAAAGAGAGAAGTACCAAGTTGTCCAACAAAGCTTTGAAGAGAAATCACGAGGACTGCAAAGGTAACACGTGTGAAATACTCTTTAAGAAAAACTACTTTTACTTGAAAAAATGCTGAGAAAATGACAAATTATTTCGTCATATAATCTATGCAGCAATCATTCTATATGAGGCAGACAAGATATCTGCTGATACCCTGACATATATCAAGTGGATATTAGAGAGGTTTAAGGGGTGTAACAAAGTATTCTTTTGCTGCAGTGATATCTCAAAGCTGGAGCCTGTAAAGTCACTATGTACTGTGGTTCAACTCCTCCCACCTTCCACTGAAGAGGTAGCAAGCTCATACTTTATAGGCATATTTTAGTAAGGTGGATTGGATAGCACTAGACAATATAAGAAAAAAAAAAAAACTAAAATATTCTTTATTGTACTATTGAGTCCTGTCTAGCATGACATACCAAATATGCCCTTTATGTCTCAAATTCAGCATGAACTCTTACCTTCAACTTACTAGTCTCTTAGATTCTTACCTTCACTTTTACTTCTCTCTTTTCTAGATTGTAGAAGTTCTGGAATTCATTGCAAAACAAGAAGGAATACATTTACCTCACCAGTTGGCGGTTAAGTTTGCTAATAAATCCAACAATAACCTGAGACAAGCCATACGCTCATTTGAAGCTACCTGGTACTTCAAGTAATGCCCAGCTACTTACACATGCATTTTTGTGTATACTTGAAGTCCATGTTCTGTTTTTCACGGTCAAAATTTTCCCCTTACCTTACTTATGTGATGATGTGGTTTCAGTTCATCTTTGACTGGTGATCAAGCTATCAAGACTGGGTGGGAAGATAAAATTGCAAATCTTGCTAGAAATATAATACACGAGCAAACCCCAAAGCAGTATGTGTCAGTTCTAAAGTTTTGTGATTCTAGGACTTGGAAAATATCACTGCCTCCTCGTTAATTTTATATATGTGTGCATGTTTGTCTAACCTTAAAAAAATTTCATACAAGTAAATAAATTTTAAAATAAATAATTTTTTCATTGATGGAATCTGAAAACAAGTTACTTAGTTTGAAAGTAACTCTTATCTTACTGTCAAAATAAGTAACCTATCTAATAATGTTTGGTAACAAAATTTCACGTTTGACTTACTTTTAAGCTTAGCCAAAACATGCTCTAATCAACTACTGATTTAAACTGTCTACACCCAGTCCAGATCTAACAGTGATAATCATTTACTTCCATAGGCTATATAATATCCGAGGAGAACTACAAAATCTAATAGAGCACGCTGTAGCTCCTGAGTTCATACACAATGTAAGAGCATCCTAGTCCTTTGTCTTTCCTCGGTAATTAAATGTCTACTAACTAGGTCTCTCTTGTTCAGACCCTTGTTGAAGAATTGAAGAAGAATCTTGATGAGTACTTTCAGCCACTATTTGACAATTTGTGTGATGAATACAATGTATGAATTCCAGCAAATCAAATAGTTTATTTCACATTCCAACAGACTTGTTTGTCTATACAAAAACCATAGCACAAAGAACTAACTAATTTTCTTTTGACCAGAGAAATCATGAAGTTAAGAAGCTCGTGGCCTCTGCATGTGCACGGGATCAACAAGTGGAACTTAATAAAAGACAAACTGATTCTCGAAAGAATGTGGAACAATTTATGAGGATTGAAGGTAAGATGAGCACTCATGATACCAATCACATGACCAGAAAAGAATTTTATTTTTATCTTTTACCAATTTACACACATAAAGGTCAGAGATTAAGGACCCAAGTAAAGATTTGGATAATGTTTCGAGCATGTAAAAGACACAAGGACCTGGAGAATACTTGAGTTTAACTTGCACGAGAAATTCTTCACAACTTTGCACTTCATTCAAGGAGATATTCAAAGTACTTACATTCAAAATCTTGATTCTGAAAGGTTTGACAAAATGCTAAAACATGTCTGACTAAAGACCAGGTTTCTCAAGTGGCTTTCAGATTCAGTCTTTCATTCTAAATCATCCATCTGAACATCAGAATACGTACAGCACTTAGTAACTTATGTAAATATCAACATACCAAGCACTCTAAACACCTAAATATCTGGGCTTATCTTATTATTGCTTTGATCTAGATATTTGCTAATGCCTAATATCACCATTTCTTGAGCTAAAGAGGGACATATTTCTGCCTACCGCACATAAACAGAAATTCACTACAAGCATGGTACTTTTCTTCTTGAACAACATTAACTACAATAGGAAAGGAAAAATCAAGAATGGTTTTCCGAATTTGGGACGCATTGTGCTAAGATTATGTGCTTAAGAAAAATTAGTTTGGGTTCGAGGAATCAGTATTTTTAGGAACATAATAATTTAAGAAAAATTAGTTTGGGTTTGAGGAATCAATATTTTAAGAAATCATTCAGGTAGATGGGTGCAAGTGCTTGTTGCCACCTATAAGAGAGGCAAAGAAGAATAGATAGAGAAGAAAGAAATTCAAGAAGTGATGAGAATTTTATGTCTTGTCCGGGAGATCATAATATCCCATATTAACATCCGTCATGCATTTTCCTTGGATGCTATGGTAATAAACTTTGACTTCACTGCTATTCTATCAGTAGAATGGAGATTTACATTAAATAGTTTGGTGTTTTGTTCATTAGTTAGCCTGTTCTTGTATACATGCTACTCTTACTTATGGCTTTCAGCTTATCAGAACATTGGTTTTTACAAAAACTATTAGCAATTACCATTTCCTAACTGACTAATATATCATGAGAAAGGGATAAAACGCTGGGCATTACAATCATTTGGTCACAAACTTTACGTGCTCATACACGCTCTTCTTCTATGTGCATAGAATGTAAATCATAATTGTCCAATGAATTTAAGTGTACTACACGATTCACTTTCTGCATCTTTCTGCAGAGTTCATAGCAAAATTCATGAGTTGGTACAAGAGCTTGGTTGTAAAGAACAGGGAGCTTTGACGATGATACTGGAAGTTTGATTTGCCTTTCTTTACATAGTGATATGAATATAATTTTAGAAAAATGCTTTGCACTCAAGTTTTATGTCATAACTTGAAGAAAGCATATAAAAAATAAAATGAAAAAATTTAATAAATGCCTGAGTTTGGCATATCTTAATACAATTGTAAAGTTGTATGTACCATTTGATTCTTCGAATTCTTAAATAAATGATTCTCTCTTGAATTTCCATGCTTGGAAGAACTGCATGTGATTCTCTCTTGAAGCATAAGCTTGAACGGATGAGTTTTTTCTTTCAACATCAATAACCAGCATGTAATTCATTTTCATTTAACTAGCCAGTGAAGCACAGGGCATTCTTTCATTTCTATCCATAATCACGCATTATGCTCAAAATCTATCTGAAATAAATATAATAGGCCAAACATACCCAATCAATGTACTGCAAAATGGGAACATGTTGAACCATTTGATCTAAAAGCTTAAACTATTAGAGACGGTCACATGTATATCATTGCAATTGTGTCTTCAACTCCTCATGTGTAGGCCGGTTTCATTTTTCCCATCAAATACCTAATACGTGCACAATTTTAATAAATGAATCCTTTAGCTTAGGCAACAAAGTTCTGGTCTTATAGTTGAACTTGTTTGAGCCAGTACCTCTTTGTCCAGCTCATGAACTTAAAGTACATGAACCTAGAGGAATCAAAGGCACCAAATAGCATTAAAGCATATTATCAATGTATATAACCATCAATGCACTCCCCATAGACTAGTCATTTTGCCAGTGTTTCTTGTCCCAACACAAGTATAACTGTCAACTCCTTCAACGACCTAAAATTGCATGTATCGCCTGGTCACATCAATGTCTAATACGGCCAAGCTGAACTTGAATGATGATACTCCCACAACACAAAATGGCAGTCTTATTGGTGGAGTTCAATATCTATCACATGCTCCCCCTGACATTGCCTATTCAATTAACAAGCTGGCTCCATACATGCATGCACCAATGCTCTGTACCTTCACAATCTATCTCGGAGGCCACCCATTTCCTGTTGGTGGCGTTCAATATCTATCCCATGCCCCCCCTCATATTGCCTCTTCAGTTAACAAGATAGATCAATACATGCATGGACCAATGCTCTCTGCCTTCACTATCTGTCTTGGAGGCAACCCCATTTCCTAGTGTTCAAAGAAGCAGGGAGGATCATCCATAGAGGCTGGGTACCATATTGTTTCTTCCAAATTCCAATGTTGTTCAACTGTCATGGCTTACACTCCTCAAACCTGTTAGAAATTGGTTTTTATAAGATGGTTTTGACCAACTTTTGACCAATTATTTGAGTGGATCGGGAATTTCTTTGACCAAATATGTTCTACTCCGCGAGTAAATTAACATAGTATATTTAGTTTTTCAAAATCAATTTCGGGTGAATGAGAAATTAAGTCCAAAGTAGGGTACTTAAAAAGGGAATAATGTGGGAATTGAAAAAGTGTCAATTCCACATTCGAAAACTAGAGTTCACCTTAAATATCTCAAGTTTGACACTTGGATTTGGAGTACCAATTGTATTTGGAATGGAAAAGACCTACATCTTAGAGGGTTGGACTAAAGCGTGCTGGGCCAGGCTTGGGTCGTGGCCCAAGAAAGTATTTAACTTTATATAGAAATAGTTATTCAAACCTTCCAAATCGAGACAAGTGGATAAAACACGATTACGACATGTGGCAAAATGGTCAACAATTCATAACGCTCCACGTGTCGACAAGTCTAAACATATGGCTTTTAGGAGTTGTGTCTTTTCAGACACAACTTTCCAACATCTATAAATACATCCCCCATTTCTTGATTTTATTCATTCAAAATTCGTCTTCTGTTGCACTATTCTGTGTTCCCCGTTTTGGTACACAAATATTATTTTTGCATTAAAAGGTCCTTTATTTTCTCAAGTTCATTCAGAGATTAAAAACATTAGTAGGTTCGTTGGTCTTATAATTTGAAATGCTTCTATTACGAGATGTTACTGAAAAAAAAAATTTGCACTTCAAGATACTAAAAAAAAAGTACCGGAGAACTGTCAGCACCACTTATGTTTGGACCTCAATGGGTACCAATTGTCTTTGGGAGAAGACCTATATGTTAGAGGGTTGGGCTAAAGCCCACACATGCTCGCTGCTGGGCTGGGCTTGGGTTGTCGGTCTGGCGTATGAAAGTATATAACTTTCTATAGAAATAAAATAAAATAAAACCTTCCAGATCGAGACAAGTGGATAAAACAAGATTGCAACATGTGGTAAAATGGTCAACAACTCATAACGCTTCACGTGTTAATGGGCTTCTAGGATCTGTTTGAACAGATGGGGTTGTGTTTTTTGAGGCACAACTTAACAACATTTATAAATAGCCCCCCATTTCCTGATTTTATTCATTCAAAATTCGTCTTTTGCAGTATAATATTTTCTTCTTCTTGCACTATTCTGTGCCTCCGTTTTGGTCCCCAAATATTATTTCTGCATTCTAAGGTCCTTTATTTTCTCAAGTTCGTTCAAAGAGATTAAAAACATTAGTAGGTTCGTTAGTATCTAGAAGATGAGTGCCGGAGCACCGTCAGCACCACTGCGGGGCATTATCGTCTTAAGAAAAAAGATGTCGAACTCTTGCCTCGACCAAATTTTATTTGTTCATCACTTTTTTCAAGTAAGCCTATATAGTGTCCACTTTTCTTCAAATGATTTAAAAGAATATAAATTAATTATTATTATTAATTACATTTTACCAACAAAACCATCTCAATTGCTTTGTGACATATATAACCTTATATTAAAAAAAATGTGTAAACAATATGAATAATGTAAAAATTAAATGTAAATATATAATATATTCGACTTAAAAAATTTTTAAAAAAAAATCAATAATACATAAAAAAAAAAATTATTGTTTGGAGTGAATAAGCAAAATGAGTGTTTCGAAAGAATGAAGTATGTATTTTAGATTTAGTATAGATTTAGAAATAATTAAAATTGGAAGATAATTTGAAGAATGCCCAAAATCTACCAATTTGAGGTCGAGAAATATACCCAAATTAGGCTACACTATTTAACAAGCATTGATTTTCCAATCCCATGTAAACAGTCCACCCAAAATTGGTCAAAACCGATTAAAAAAAAAAAAAACTCCCAAACAGACAATCATTAATTAAAATACTTGTCAAACACATGCAAATACGAACCTGTAAAGCGGATTTCGAATTTTCAGGAACGCAAGTTCTTCCTCATAACACAATGTCCACGACAAACTAGAAAACATTATTCACCACTTGCGTCTTCTCATTAGCCGAAGCTGTCTCGTACTCGATGACACTGTATTACGCGAAAGGTTCTGCGGGCAAGCCTGCATTCAAAATTGGCTGATTGTGGCGCGGAAAGTGGTTGATGTTGAAGCAGAGGCAGCAATTCTAGATGTTGTGGATGGAAGAAAAGTAGAAGACAGAAAATGGGTTGACAAGGAACGACAGGCGATGCGGCGGAAGGGGGAGTAAGCGACGATCGGGGTGGCTACTGGCGAGTCGGAGGGACGGGCTCAACGGCTTTTTCTTTTTTTGGGAATAATTGGGCTTGCTCCCAACTTTTCATGCAAGGTAGTTTTGGGTCCCTAACCTTTACAAGTTAACTACGCAATTCTCAATCAATTTAAATTTGTGAACTTAAATTTTTACGTAAAGGAAACCGTGAATGTAGACGTTGAAATCACATATAACTTTACGAGATTTAACAGTTTTGCTCTCCAAGAATCCCAATTTTAAAAGTTAGGGAGTCAAAACCACACTAATTCAACAGTTGGGGAGCCAAACCCTAATTTTCCTTTTTTTTTTTCCTCCCTCTTTTTCTTTTCCTTTTGTTTTCATTTTCTCTGTAGTTTATTTATTTTAAATTTATTTTAACTACGCATACGAGCATAATCGTCTTTTAATTAAAAAAAATTAAATATTTAGCACTGATGTTATATATGGTTATCCTTTTTGGTCTTGGACAAGTTCTACTCCCTGCTCAAGGTTCCTAGTTACCAAGTTTTTTTTCTTTCTTGGTGATGGTTCCAAACTACTATGTTTTCCTCTCGGGTGATTGCTTTGAGCTATTCTAATACATGCGAGAAAGGACGGGGCTAAGTCCTTTGTTTCCCTCTCCGACATGAAAATTAGTACTCTAAAGACAATAATTTTAGACATAAATATATATAAGGAACAAAGAATAAAATTATAAAAATGGTGTCATTGGAATTATCTATAATGTTTTAAATTTTTTTATAGGTATGTACTAAAGACATGTGGCAGAAGATCTACGAAGGATAGAGAGACAATGAGTGTTGGGAGGATAGATGATGAAATATGGTGAGAGGTTCGTTCTGGACAAGGGGACCGAATGTGATGGTCTGTATAAAAATGTTGGGTCGGGCTTGGCAATGGTGGGGTCGGCCTGCTTACGCAATAACTATCGATAGATTAATTGACGAGTGTCTGCGTAAGCTCCGATCAAACTCGACAGCCTAGCGGGTGGCCCCGTAGGACGCTCGTCAACAAAGGGAGGCGGTCGAGCTCAACCATTCTTCAAGTAGTGACCAGCGGGTGGTTTGCAACCACCTACCGGTAGGTGGTTCAGTTTCTCATGGAGATTAGTTACTCTCGTCTTAAAACAAACGGGCAGTCATTGGAGTTAAAAATCACTTATCATCAAGCATAATAGACAACCATCTATTGCAGACCAACATTGCTAAAAATTTGAAAAGTTGAGAATTGCACTGCTAAAACATAATAAATTTGATGGATGTTTAAGATTCATTTCTTCCAAAATCAGTTGTTTAACTATCTTGTATAAAAAGTTATATTATGACTTAAAAAGATAATTTACAGGTATTGCAGTTGACGGATAAAATTTTCTAAGTTAAAAAAAAAGTGCTATATTGATTTTATAGTCCAGTATCTAATTGCACTATATGATATTGGACTGATTATCTACTTAACATTTACCAATAGATTATTTATATTTTTTAACTTAATTGTTTAGTTCAATGAATGATCCATGAGCATCAATAATAAAATTACAAAGATGAAGTTTAACAATCGTAAAAAAAAAAAAAAAAAAAACTATTATTATTAAAATAAGAAATAAAATTTTCAATAAATTTTCATATTAATATAAATTGAAAATCGAGAAGAAGAGTTTTACTACAAAAACTTATAGCACAAATAGAAGAAAAAGACGAGGAAGAAGTGTGAGAGAAGAGTTGGATTGAATTTTTGAAAGGTGACGCTAGAATTCTTAAAGAATTTGGTATTCATATATATGAATTCGAAATCCATGCAAATCTGTTTAAATCTTCCAATTGATGAAATCTCTTATGAATTCAATAGTTACACCTAAATTTCTAAAAAATCTATTTAAATCTGAATTGAGAACACCTAAGTTTCAATTGAATCTATTAAAATCTGAGTTAGGAACACCAAAATTTACATGAACTTTTAAAATATATTCAAATCTGAATTGAAAACACTCCCTAATATATCTTATTTGTAAAATTTCCTCTGCCAAAGTTGTTGATTGCTCACTTTTATTTTTAAAAGGGGAATTTTGAAAAGTGCTGGAATGAAAATAGAACAATTTTTGATATTATTTGTAAATATAACTATTTGGGAAAATTGCCAATAAGTCATCTCCACATGACTTGTTTCAAATTAGGTCAAAACTTTTTTTTAAATTGTGATTAAGTCATACTTCACATCAATATTTTATATTAATTCCAAAATCACCTCTTTTAACCATATTTTTCATTGACACAATCTTTCAACTCCACAAACTTCCTCCACCTCCGCCGACAACCTCCGGCCACCTCCGGCAACAACCTCCGGCCACCTCCAGCACGCCTCCACCTCCGGCGACCTCCGGCGACAACCGCCTCCACCTCCGGCGACCTCCAGCGACCACCGCTTTGACCTCCGGCGAGTGCTTCTAAGGCACAGTGTCACTTTTTAGGCACTTTTCTTGGTGAAGATTTTGTTAGCTGTGAAACTAAAAAAATAATGTTTTATGGACTTTGGTAACAGTGTTTGAATCCTTATCTTTGGTTTGTGTGCTTTTTTATTTCTTCATCTTCTGTGGTTGTACTCTATTCTTAATGTCTTAACAGTTAGTATTGATCTATCCGTGCTGCAAGAGAGGCTGACCAATATGATTAACCTGGGTTGAGTATTTAGGTTGAGTATTTTAGCATTTATGTAAACAATGAGTATTTTTCAGTTATATAAACAATGAGGTAACATCTGTTGTTGATACTGTATTATAGAATATCAATTTGATATTGTATTAAACAAAACAGTATCACAACAGAAATGAGCATAGAATGTTGTATATATGAGCTTGAATGCTGTAAATATGAGCTTGAATACTCTACTATCTTATGTAAATAGGAGCTTGAATGCTCCACCATCTAATTGCTGTAAATAGGAGATTGAATGTTCCATCATCTAATGTTTAGTCATGGTATTTTATTTGATACTATATTATACAAAACAGTATCACAGAAAACAGTATCACAATATAAATGGACATAGAACTGTTGTAAATAGGAGCTTGAATGTTCCATCATCTAATGTTTGAATGTCTTAGTTTTAATCCATGATACTGTTTTAATGCCTTAGTTTTAATCTATGATACTGTTTAATTATGGCAAGGTTTAATAGATTGAAACTTTGTCATAATATTTCACTATCATTTGAAACATGTTTTAATCCATGATACTGTTTTAATTCTGTGATACTGTTTGAATATATATATATGTGTGTGTGTGTGTGATCTTTGATACTGTTTAATTATGGCAATGTTTGAACCTGTGATATTGTTTGAATGTCTTAGTTTTAATCTATGATACTGTTTTAATCCATGATACTGTTTTGTTTGGTAATTAGTATATTTTGATATCGTTTTAATCTATGATAGTGTTTTAATCCTGTGATACTGTTTGATTATGGCAATGTTTGAACATGTGATATTGTTTGAATGTCTTGGTATTAATCTATGATATTGTTTTGTTTAGGTAATTAGTATATTTTGATACCGTTTTAATCCATGATATTGTTTTTATCCTGTGATACTTCTATGTGATCTTTGATATTGTTTAATTATGGCAAGATTTGAATAAGTGATACTGTTTGAATGTCTTAGTTTTAATCCATGATAATGTGTTGTTTAGGTAATATGCATTCATATAAATTAATATTTGTTTTAATCCATGTTTTAATCTATGATATTGTTTTGCATAATACAGTATCAAACAAAACATATGACTAATTAAACAGTATCAAAGATAAAAGCATGGTATCATAGTCATGTGTGTTGTTTGATACTGTATTATGCAAAACAGTATCACAAAAATAGTATCACAATAGAAATGATCATAGAATTTGCACACGTGCTCAGAATTTTTATTATAATATGTTTTCGGAATGGTCTCGACGAGACGGTCAAGACCAGTCGCTTTGCCACTGCCTATGATGGATTTAACCCGTTTGAAGTAGTCTCTTTAGCTTAAAATGTCAATCTTTAATTTTTTTTTTCAAAACAGTATCACAAATTCTTTAAAACAGTATCACGGATAAATGTACATCCTTTTGCTGCAAATTAAAGCTCTTCCAAGGTATCTGAGTCCTTTAAAAGAAAACACATACTTCAGAGCAATGCTAAAATGAAGAAGAAGAACTGCCAATCATTCTCAAGTTAAAGGGAAGTCATCTAAAACTATGTAGGCATATGTATTAATCTTATGATACTGTTTGAATGTCTTAGTTTTAATCTATGATACTGTTTTATTTAGGTAATGTGCATTAGTATATTTTGATACTATTTTAATCCATGATACTGTTTTATTCTATGTGGAATGAGTTTTATTTATGATACAGTGCTTTTATTCTTTGATGCTGTCCAATTATGCCAAGGTTTGAACCTGTGATACTGTTTGAATGTCTTAGTTTTGTCTATGATACTGTTTTGTTTAGGTAATGTGCATTAGTAATTTTTATACTGTTTTAATCCATGTTCTAATCCATTATATTGTTTTGCATAATACAGTATCAAAGATAAAAGCATGGTATCATAGTCATGTGTGTTGTTTGATACTGTATTATGCAAAACAGTATCACAAAAAATAGTATCACAATAGAAATGGACATAGAATTTGCACACGTGCTCAGAATTTTTATTATAATATATTTTCAGAATGGTCTCGACGAGACGGTCAAGACCAGTCGCTTTGCCACTGCCTATGATGGATTTAACCCGTTTGAAATCGTCTCTTTAGCTTAAAATGACAATCTTTAATTTTTTTTTTCAAAACAGTATCACAAATCCTCTAAAACAGTATCACGGATAAATATATCTTTATTGAAGCCACCATTCATCTTTCTCTTGTTGAACATCCTTTGAACTTGATCCTTTTTCATTAACACTCCCAGTTCTTGATTGATCAGATCCTAGTTCTTCATTATCACTACAAGAATCATAAAGGTTCACTACAAGAATCATAGGTTTAACAATCTTTAATTTTTTTTTTCAAAACAGTACAAATCCTCTAAAACAGTATCACGGATTAATGTACATCATTTTGCTGCAAATTAAAGCTCTTCCAAGATATCTGAGTCCCTTAAAAGTAAGTAAACACATACTTCAGAGCAATGCCAAGATGAAGAAAGAATAACTGCTCACTATCATTAAAAACAGAGAAAAAAATCAGCAAATTTCACTATCATTAGAAACAGTATCATATATTGAAACACATCTATTGAAACAGTATCAAGCATTTTACATGTTCCAACATAAAATCCTAACTCACAACAACTATATTATCAAAAACTAGTTGAATCAGTTTATCCAAACTCCATTTATTAACTGCATTGCATATGTTTCAATTGGAACAATATCTCAATATTTTCATGATTATTTTTAACCGAAAATGGTTATTTTATACAAAAAATAAAAAATAAAAAAATATGTTCGCCATTGAAATATCAGCTTTCGAATTGTTTGTATGCGGTTACAGGTTACGATGAGAAGAATCAAACACAAGAAGAAGATAAAAATTGTTAAAAGTAAATG
Source organism: Forsythia viridissima (assembly GCA_030279155.1). Taxonomy (NCBI): domain Eukaryota; kingdom Viridiplantae; phylum Streptophyta; class Magnoliopsida; order Lamiales; family Oleaceae; genus Forsythia; species Forsythia viridissima. The sequence goes on along the minus strand of CM059045.1, from coordinate 10,621,349 downwards.
AAGGAATTTCTAAACAGCTATTGAAATAATTTTGTTGGTTTTTACGTGTTTAAATGACAGTTTTTACAATTGGAGGGTATATTGGTCTTTTAGTAATAAAGTATGACTTTAGTTGAATTAAGATTATATCATATGACTTTTCAACCCACTATGGCGTTAACAGTGACCGGCCCAAAATTTTCCCTAACTATTTTTATATGCAAAATATTAAATATATCTTTTTTGCAAAAATAATTATTTTTGTGTGTGGTTAAGATTTTACAATAGTTGAGATTCAAGAGAAACTATCAAAATAGATGTTGCAATTACTCACAATGATATGCCATTCATTTACACACAAGATAATACAAAATAAATTGACAATTACTTTTGATGATTTTTTTTTTGGTTGGAAAATATGTGATTCACCAATGTAACTGTCGACAGTTAAATTTTTTTTCCCCCAAAAATAGACAGTTCACCAACACAATTGTCGAAAATCAGATCAATTTTTTTTTTGAAAATCGATAAGTGATTTATTTATTTATTTTTTTAAAATTGAAAGTTCATAAAGTACCTTCCAAAAAATCGACACTTGAATTGAAAAATCGTCAATTTTTTTTTTTTTGTAAAATCTACAAATCAGTCAAAAATCGACAATTGATTTTTTTACAAAATCGACGGCTCACGAAATAACTGTCAAAAAAATTAAAGTTCAACGGAAAATACAGTCACTTTTTTTTTTAAAAAAAAATCAACAGTTCTCATAAAAGAATATGAGGAAGTGTCTCGAAGTTGTCTATCAGTTCCGTTGACTTTTGTTCACTTGCAAATGGGTCACCAATTTCTTTTTGCTATATGTCTTACAAATTATAATCATGAAATAATATTTCACCCACAACAGCCGACTGTTGGAAAATAAGAAAATAAATCGATGTGTATCATCAACAATTTCAAATATCAAATTAAATGGGTCATAAAAAATTGATGAAATTTAACATTCAATTGAGTGAACATATAGAATAAACAATAAATCCACAAAAATATATTTAGAGTAAAATTAAAAATTTATTTGGTCCAAAATTCAACTGAATGAAGGTAAAAAACAGTCGGGTGAATGCGTAAGTGAAGCGACCATATGGTGGCGGCGTCGCAGTGGCAGCTAAAGCGGTGGCGGATGATTGATCTTGCAATGTGTTTGATTTTTACGATAACAATGGTAGAATTCGACAAAGAGAAAGAAAATGGGCGGATAATGTGGGCTTGTAGTGTGAAATGGTAAAATTGGAGAAAGAAGATGATAAAAATTAAAATTTTGATTGTTTGTTAACCGTATTTTTGTCTTCTTCTTCTTTTTTTTTTTTTTTTCCTTTCAATTTTGGTTATTTGGCTAAAAAATTTCAAAGTTTGACATTTTTCAAAAAGCAATTCAAACTTGATATTATATCTAATTTCCTCTTCTCAAAATAACTAATAACCCACTTATATTAATATATTTCATTTAACGATACCCAAATCAACCAGATAATATGATATGCTTTTAATAGAAATAATAGGTAATTAGCTTGGATTTAGAAGTAGAATGCTCTACATTTAGGCCATGTCTCCAAATTTTAAAAAATAGCTCGATTGAACACAGATCAAAGTATGTGATCCAATAAAATTTAAGTATAGTATAGTGACGTGGAATCAAATTTTCTATAGTCAAATAATGATCCCATTGTGGGTTAAATATCTAAGTTGCCACTAAACTTTTTCAAATGTTTCCTAGTTTCTATTGAATTTTAAAAATTTTTTAAGTTGTCATTGAAAATTTTCAAATATTTTCGAGTTGACATTAAACTTTAAAATTTGTTCGAATTAATATTTAACATATCAAAACGTTATAACTTCATCATTTTGAAAATGATAACTGAGAAATATTTAGAAAAATTCAGCGAATGTTTAACCCCCAATTGGAGGTTTTTTTGGGTTTGTGCGTGATCTTTTTATCTTGTTTTTACACTATAATATATGATATTGTCAAAATAGCTAGTTTCTTGCATTTTTGTACTAACGAAGCAAAGTCAAACATGTGGCATGTTAGCTAAATGTCATGTATGTTTTTAAACTTCATCGAGTCACTTTATTCATATTAGTTAATTTGACTAATGAAAAAGTTGAGTTAAGAGTCTAATTGACAAAAATGTTGCCAACATAGATACACATCACAAAACACATGGCAAAGTAATAATAGGTATATTAATAAATTGAAATAAAATATATTTTTTTATTCGATTGAATTCTAGTATTAGTACAATAACATCTAATGTATGTTACCTTAAGAATAAAAAATAAGAAAGATAAACAAAAAGGAAAAAAGACCTTCAAAATATGTCTAACAAAAAAAGAAGGGACCTCTGTCCTTATTTTTTGCCCCCCCCACCCCGCCCCGCCCCGCCCCGCCCCACCCCACCCCACCCCACATTCTCTTTGTGACTCGATATGATAATTTTAACATGTTTGGTGATGTGTTCAGGTCATTGGCATTTTTGTCAATTATATTGTCTTGTCAACTTTTCTGTTAATTAAATTAACGAACATGAACAAAGTGACTCAATTATTACAAATGTTTAAGCTCAACAATCTATTTATAACTAACAATAAAATTAAGACCCGCTTAAAACAAAATGAAGCTAAAAGTTGAACCACGACCATTAATATTGTTTTTAACACTAATGTAGTATTTGAAATTATGGGTAAAAATTGCAATCAACCCTAGTATAACTTGGACTACCCTAATTTTTAAATAATTTCACTCTAGCTAGGCAGAATATGACAACGAATAAATATTTTAACGCATCTCTCTTTTAATTATATCCGGACTTATTTAGTATATAATACGGAATATCACTGTGTGATGTGAAATTTTCAAATATAATTCTGGCAAATGTAAAATTTTGACTAAAAGAAAAACTACAACATATTGCATTTTTTTAATTATCATTTCAAAAAAATAATGATATCCATCATTAATTGTGATCATCACCAGTCTAAGTAACAGTGGACTTTGATTCATTGTCCAATGTAAATATATCACAACTCGATTAAACAATGAATAAGGGTTTTAATGCATCACAACTCCATTTGACAATGAATTAAGGGCCCACTCTTACTTATTGTGATGATGATCACAACTAATTAATAATGATAAATAGCAAAAAATCAACGTTCGGCTCGGGATTTACATAATTGGATACAAGTCAACATAAAAGGTGTTTTTTTTTTCTTTCCTTGTTCTTTGTTTTCCATCTCAATTAGCATTACTTGTGCATTTTCAAAAACATATTTTCTCTATTTTAATTTAAATATTATTTGATTGCATTTAGAGAAATGGAAAGATGAAAATGATGTATATTAAGTTTGGCAATTGGAACTTCATTACATCAAACTTTCTGCAAAGTTAGGATACTCTAAATTTCGGGCCCTAAAGAGCTTTAGAAAACGTATTCGGTGCAAAATAATGTGAACGAAAATTTTACTAAATCTGTAAGTACGTATATATTTCGTAATTTTTTTGTTGTTGTAACTAATACTATATCTAACAAAATTTACATCAAAATAAAATATTGGATTTTAATTGTACGTATAATATTACTCGATATAATATAATTGACACAATACAGTACACTAAATGTAACATTGAATTTGAATTCTTTTGTTAACTTAAAGATGTAGGCAAAAAGAAGGTAATGATAGCTAAATTCAATCTCACTTTGGTTTGATATAACATTTTTGTTCTACAAATTGAGTGTTGATTTGGACTTTCTATCTGATTGCACCTATTGAGTGGAAAAGGGTAGGAGATGTAGAGATAAAGAAATCACAACACAAACTTGACCCTAAAAACAACTTAAGAATTTACTATAATCATTTCCCATTTGACTAAAATAACCCACCTAACATGTAAGACATCAAGAATAGTAAATTATCGTATCCGTTTGATATACAATATTAGACCGTAGTAAAGAGTATAATATAAAATATTTTAAACTTTGTTTTCTTTTTTATTACTATTGAGTGTTGTTTAATTCAACTTGTCAAATGTGTTAAAAGTATCACGTCACTCACTGGACATGATATCCCGGTCAGTGCCGACGTTGTTTCAGCTTCGACTGAAAGGGCAAGATGGATTGTTTAAAGCACTAATTTTGTTCATTCAATTTTCTTTTGAAGCTATACTAAAATTTCTTCTTCATTACTATAAAAAGGAAAAATCAGCTCATTATTTTCATTTATGTTGGTAAATGTTGACAATTTACAAAGAGTTATTCTCAGTAAAAGATATGTATATTCAATGAGGGATTATAGAATTCTTGCCATTGTCATGAACTGTGCACATGCATCTGCCAGTGGAAATGGATCTCTTCATTGCAACTGGACTATTATTTGACTTGTTTTCTTTCCCTGGAAATCCTCTCGAGGAACCAGTTTCCTTCCAGGATTGACATTTCTCCATTTGTATGTCTTCATCACATTCTTCGATTCGCAGAATTTCAGCAGTTGAAAGCTCGTTTTGACACGAAAATGTACCTAAAGAAGTTGATCTTGTAAAAATTCTAATATCTTTATGATCATTAGTCCTTGCAATGTTACTATTTCTTGTTTCGGAATCCTCTGCATTGGTATTAACTCGACGTGGGCTCTTTGGTCGAGTATCATCACTACCAAGGCTAACAACCACCTCGTCATGATGATTACTTTCACGATCATGATCATCCACCACCATGATTAAATCATCCGAGCCTCGAATTTCAAGAGATGCTAAATTGAGAGCCGGTAAATTTTGAGAACTCGGAGTAGATAGAGTTTCTGAATTCGTAGAAGTAACATTGGCACGACAAAGAGGACAATTTGCGTGAAATTTTAACCATGTATCGATGCAGGGAAGGTGAAAAGCATGGCTACATTTTGGCAGTAGTCGAAGACTCTCATTTTCTTGAAATTCACTTATACAAACAGAACATTCAGTCCCTTCAATTAGGCCATCACATTTCTTGTACTTAAAAACTGTGATAGTTTTAATAAGTGCCTCATCCAATCCATTTGAAGTAACCTGCCACTGATCATGATTCATTTCATCACGATTTTCGTCCAACTCCACACCGGTATTCAGATTATTTCTTCGCCTGCAATATCCTGTGACAATGGTGTAGTAACATACCAGAATAAAAGCGCTTGCCACGATGCCAATGATGGCGATAATCAGAGGGGAGAAAGGCGTCCCTGAATCATCTTCCAATGGAGGAGGAGGGGGAGGGAAGATTATGTAGCACCACTGTGGACAATACATGCTACAAATTCCTTGTGAACAGTCCTTATAACTATAAGGTGCCCAAGGATTTGGATTTCCAACAGAACCCATGCCCAAGAACTCTATAGTACTGTTAATAAGATTTTCAATAGCCTATACTACCATCCCCTTGAGGGGGTGGGGTAGTGACCACCAGAGCCACAAATGACTCGTTTCTACCGATAAGCTCGAGGAGAAGAAAAGGGGGAAGGGGGAATTTAGACAATCTGGTCGAGAGGTTGTCCAGTCATGGGTGGGGTGGGGTGAAAACTAAGAGGATTTAGAAGGGAAGGGAAGAAAGGTAAAGAGAAGGTGAATGTCGATGTATTATATTCTTACATATTCTTCTTCTTTTTTGGCTTTGTTCCTCATATTCTTGCTTTATATTTTTGGCTTTTACTTTGATGCTTTTAATGTTCACAAGAGATTATGGTTTGTTGACCAAAGAGATGTGTTTGTAGAGAAAATTATCAATCAATTCTATACTACAGTCCAAGTTAGTTGATGAATCTGAGCGTGTGGAGTGCATCAGATTTGCAGAAGCACAAAAATATTGTGCACTTGTCCCCACAGAAGAGGGTGACACAACAAATGCCTATTACTTAAAGATAAAAATTCTTGAACTGGTGACATATATGGTTTATCAAAACTTATTACATAGCTCAAATTAGGTGGCTGATCCAACTATGTTGATAAAATCCTCTCTTAAAACTAACTTGTTACGGAAGGGTTTTTAAGTGGTTATAAGTTTACAAGTTAACTTCAACTTAGCAATGTGGGATTCTCTCCCTTTTTCTTATTCGATGTGCACGTGATTCATATTCTTATTTGGTAACTTTGTGAGACCAATTTTTATTGAAAGTAAGATTCCCTAACTCGTTCCATCCACAATGAAGATCATATTTATAATTATGTCTATTATAATACTAATTGTTACAATATTTTTTGTAGAACTCAACCTTAAAACTTATTTGTCAAGAGGGTATTTAAGTAGTTATAAGCCACAAACCAAGTCTTAACGTAGTGATATTATGCAAATAGAGTAGAGTGGCATCTAAATATACAAATAAGTGTTCTATAAGTGTTCTGTGTTAAAAAAAACGACGTTTTTTATTGTATGGCTTACAAGAGCACTGAATAAAATTTCTCGAAAATTTAAATATATCTGTAATATATTTCTCTGATGTATAATTGATTGCACCTTCTAAGAGTTGAGAAATTTAACTTAGAAGCCATGATATGGATTAGCTCCTTGGAGCACATGTGATTTAGGAGGTGAAAATGGAAGAAAATTTTATTTATTTTGCAGCAGTTTTTTCAACAAATTAATTAGGAATTTAACAAGAAATCATTCTCTTCTTCTCTTTTCTCTATTTCGGCATCGTTTGAGTTTTCAAAAATAGAAACGTAGAACACAAACGAAGAATGGCCATGCCCCGATTACCCAATCCCTAAACTATGCAATCAAGGTCATGAACATTTTATAGAAGGAAACAATACCCGTCACATCAACAACAAATTAATTTCATTGATTGAACAAGCACGGGAATTGATGAATGTGAGGTTCGGATGCTTGCTAGACCTTTAAACTTCACTACAATTTTCGATGGTGTCAAGATTTCTTTGAGGTGTCCAGCTACAAGAACAATAAAAATGAGACATGAGATCTGATCTATGGTATAAACGAAAAAACAAGAATATAATTAAACGAGTAATATTATGATTTTGATATTGCATTTCAAAATCTTGTGTCAAAGAATCTTAAAATAGACAAATGACTTTTTAGAAGAATATGAAAAAGTAGAAAAATCTAAAGCTTTTATCCATTACATAAAGAAGAATATATTCAAGAAAACTGGTTATAGAAACCCACTTTTGTCCGTGGACAACATAAAGGCATTTTCATATATGATTGATAAGAGGCAGGCAAGGAGTAGAGAAAAACACCTATGCATTGAGTGTTGAAATTTAGGTTGTAGAAATTAGAGATAGCATCACAACAATTTCTTATATTAAAAGTCTACAGAATTAGGGTCTGACTAAATAATCATTTTCGTATTCTAATTAATCTAAATTAATTATATAGAAGATTAGCAGAATTATCTTCGAAGCGTGATTAATTCTAATTTTGAATTTCAGTATAAATTGTTGCTGATTCCAATCTTTTTCTCGATTCTTCAAGCTTCAAATTCCTAAGTCTTCTTTGATATTCTTCGAAATATTGACTATACAGGTGAGTGGAACAAAAAAACCAAATCAAGAACCTAGGACCATGTTGATTTAGAATGAACTCACACAAGAGGAACAAAGAAAAGGCAACCCCTCGCCCCCAGAGGCATAGACGAGTTGGTAAGGCTTGAGGTAATGTGGGGAGAAATTCTCCGGCAACGCATGTTCGATTATCGTGTGGGGACAGATTTTTACTGAAATATTGTGGGAGTCTGTCCTGGGGATTGGCCTGTTGGCTCTCTCCCTTAGGTCCCTGTCACTCGTGTACATCCCTCGATTTACAACCCGCCTGGTCAAGGGGCCTCTGACACAAGTGGAGAGGTTTTACCTTCGGGACTTTCCCCTTACCAAAGAAAAGGCAACCTCTCTCTCTCTCTCTCTCTCTCTCTCTCTCTCTCTCTCTCTCTCTCTCACACACACACACACACACACACACACACACACACACACACACAAAAGTAAGATAGTCAGTTGTAGAGATTAATTTGTGCACACGGCCGTGCTATAGAAGTTAAATTACACACGCCAGTCTTGTCCAATACACTCTCATATGGACTAGTATCATGAGTCATCATTTTTGAAGAACGATCGTTATAATCAAGACAAACCGTGTACCTCAATTCATAGAACAAAATATCAAATTGTGTTTATTAGTCTAAGACAAATCAATTCTTGATCGAAAATGAGTCACATACATATGTGTTTTCTACTCAAGTACCTGACTCGTTGCATCACAAAGCGATCGAAGGCACTTAATGATTGTTTGGTGGAGTTTAAAATTAGTTTTTTTTATGAGATTTTGAAAAAAGTTAATGAAATGTGTAGTTAAAAAGTTGATGAAAATTGTAGATCCATGAAATATGTGGTTGGAAATGAATTTAGAAAAAAAAAAAGTAAAAAAGAATTTATACCAAACATATTATTAATCTCATTTAATTGCATTGTCAAATATCATAAATGCAATAAATATTAAAACAACATAAATAAATAAGCAGGATTTATTTAATATGACAAACTAAAAAATGTATATTATTATAGTATTATTCTAACACTAAGGCACATATCCCAACATTGAGGACCTAAATTTAGAATCGTAAAGAAAATCGCGTTACTGTTTTTGTCACCTTCAACGTGGCAAGAAAGAAAGGATGACACTTTTTTTAGTGTTACAATTTGGTGGGCACTCTCGAAGAGTACTGATTTCAAAATTTCTTTTTTATAAAAAGTACTAATAAAAAAAGTAATTTTAAAAATCATATTTAACAAGCCAAATATGTTGAAAATGGATTGAGTAATTGAGATTCTGGAAATAGACTTGGGTTAATAATTGTTATTAAAGTTTGTCAAAGTTTTAGTGATCGATATACATCTAATACGTAGAGGGTCGATTATTTGATTTTCATGGTGCGAGGCGAATTTCACAAATCAGATCTTTATTGGACTCCTAAATTGTAATTTACATTCAAAATTCAGAAGTTTTTTACAGAATTAATTGTTAACTTATAACTAAAAAAAAATATGGGCTCATTCAATTTTGGGCCATATTTGTAAAAAATTTCAGTAATTATAAATAATATTATTTTGAAATTGGCTATCGAATCAAGACATATGTCTGCCTTGATTAATTCAAGGTAATGTCGGCTTTCTTGAAATTCATCATAAATTGATTTTGTTTTTCAAGGAAATTAAGATATGTTCTTTTTGCGTTTCAATTTTCAATTTTTAGTTTTGATTAATTTTGAATTCATTTTTAGTGTTCTGTTTTGAGAGTAAATGAAAATGCGTTTAGTTTGTTATTATGACAAACTATTTCTCAAAACAGAAAATTAGAAAATACATTTTGTTTATAATTTAAAAAATTATCTTATGACATTTTATTAAATGAATTTGATTATTGAGTAAAATAAAAAAAATTATGCTAATATGTTATCAAGTAATGCATACATGTTAAAGTTGGTGAATATTACAATATTTTTTTTTGTTAAAAAAATAAAATACAAATAAATAGTAAATTGGCAAAATATAAAATAAAAAATAATGATGTGGACTGAGAATTTTAATCATTTTTATTTAAAAAATTAAAAATTTTTATTTAAATAACCAATTAGGGCTTGAACTATTTTTTCTTTTTTAGAATTTTTCTCTTTTTATTACTTTATAATTATAATTTTTATAGAATTTATTTTTTTTAGAAATTAATTTTGTAGAATTTCGTTTTTATGGAATTTTATTCTTTTAGAATATTGATTTTTAGAAATTTAGAAATTAATTTTTTGTTGAATTTTTATTTAAATAAATTTTATTTAAACGTTTACTCTCTATTTTGAGTATTTTGGCATTTTCACATAAAAAGTCAAAATCCTATTTTGAGGTTTATGTTTAGCTTTGTTTTTAAAAATATATTTTCAAAAATAATATACTAAATAAGTTTTAGATATTTTACGTGAGTAAATTAGAAACAACAAATAAAACATGTCCTTATTTTTTAGTTGCTCGAACGACAAATGGTCGGTCTAGACCTAGGGTTCAAACCGGCCTGATAGCAAAGGCAGACCATTCCATGATCTGGCCTGAATAGTGTTGACTAATAAAAAATGCAGTTTAATAAACTTTCACAGATTATTTATTTTTACTAGTGTTCTAAAAAGCGCGTTTAGGTGTGAAGCATGACCTCCACGCCTCGCTTCAGCTATAGGCGTGCGCTTTTTTGGTCAAGTATATTTTTAACTAAAAAGTACCCGCCTTGTCATGCCTAGACTAGCTTAGTCACGCCTAAGCGCGCCTAGGAGTCTAGGCGCGCGCTTTTTAGTTAAAAATATTTTTTTATCTTTTTTTTTAATATTTAAAATAATATTAAAAATAAAAAAACATTTTTTCACGCTTCGTTCACGCTTTACCACAGCCTAAGTCTCGCCTAAGCCCAAAAAACTTAAAACCTGACCTCGACGCTTAGATACACTTTACGCTTTTTAGAACCTTGATTTTTACACCACTAATAGCCCCCGTAATCATATTGGTTTGGAGAAGGAACTATTCCTAGTGTCAAACTGTTGCTACATACTTAAATTGAGTACATTGATTAAATATATTTTTTTATTATCGACCGTAAGAAGATTTACTCCACTACAAGTACTCAAAAAAGTACTTCTTTGTCAGTCACTACGTCTTCGTCCTCTCAAATCAAAACTCATATCTCTCTCTCAATTCTTCAATTTCTCCATATTCTTTTCCATATTCATCAAAATCAAACTCCCATCAAATAAAACACACACACTCTCTCTCTCTCTATCTCATTCTTCTTAATTCTTCAATCCATTAAAATCTTCTACGGTCAAGTTCCACCGCAAAGAAAAGCGGTATACTAGTTTATATATTTTATTACATTTATAATTATTCTATAAAAATCACAATTTATTCCCACTTAAGATTTAAAAAATTAATTTGAATAGTATCAAACATCCAATAATTCTTAGACTCACCAAACTTACAATTATGCCACCAATTTGGTCAAACAATAATATTTCCAAATTAACCGGGCATAAACTGCATTTCCCAATTCTTTCTTCTTTGGCCAAATTCTTGCATTTTTCTCGAACCCCGTCTCTTCTCCCCCGAAAATTTTAACTGCTCACTGCTACTGTATTTAGCTTCTAGCGTGAAGCAAAAATGGTGTTCTAAGTTAGAGTTTGCCAATTGAAGAAATCAATTACTAGAGGAAGAAACTAAAATGTCGCTAAATCAGACCAATATTAGCAACGTATCTAATTCTAGTATTTCGGTGATCGAATTGTACTGGAATTTAGTGGCGAAGGCTGACAAGAAATTCTCGAAGATTCGTGATTTGCCCTACTATCAACGCACCCGGTAAATGGAAATTGACATCCAAAAGTCTTAATTTTACTTTTGGGTTTTAGGTTAATTTGAAGGGGTAAAATAACTTTTGGTTTTCTTGTATTGTTACGATAATATACTTAATTTAGCTCAATGTTGTACTTCTATTATAGTCATGTAATAGGCGGTATAAATGTTGGTTACAGAATCAGCATTTGAATTGTATTAATTTTATAAATGGGATTCTAAGATGGTGGTTATTTTTAATGATTTACTAGGTATGATACGTACTTTTACAAAGTCTTCAAGGTCTACACCCAGTTATGGAAGTTTCAACAAGAGAATCGGCAAAAGCTGGTGGAGGCAGGGTTGAAGAGATGGGAGATTGGGGAAATTGCATCTCGGATTGGTCAGCTTTATTTTGGGCAGTACATGAGGACAAGTGAGGCCAGTTATTTGTCGGAATCATACATATTTTATGAGGCAATACTGACGAGGGAGTATTTTAAGGAAGGATTGTATCAGGATATCAATCTTGCGAGCAAGCAGATGAGGTTTCTTGCTCGGTTTTTGACAGTTTGTTTGGTGTTGAATCGGCGAGAAGTGGTGTATCAGCTGGTGAATCAGCTAAAGATGTTGCTTGACGAGTGCAAGAGGACATTCCAGGTTATTTTCTCGATTCACATGTCACAAGTTACACAAATGTATGCAGGCATGTGTATGCAAGCCTGTGCATCTATACAAATAGCATATATGTTACATGCATTCATGCACGTGCTTGCATGTATATCTGTATATATTACATAGATATGCTTGTTTTCCAGAGGTGTGTCGGGTTCATCAGGTATTGCTTGGTGATGTAATTGCTCACTAGAGCTTATAATAGTGTATGTGCAAACCAATGTCTTGGAATAGAATATCTGGTGAGGTGAAAGATTTATTATTAGTAGAAAGTGTCTTATAATTTATAACAAGGAAAATGCTCATTGCCGAGTTTGATAATAACATAACCTGCGGTCTTTAGACACCATCAGGGAAATGCTCTGTTTTCTTTTATTAACTAGTTTCCACTAGTGAAACTACAATCCCCGTTCATGATTGACAATATATGATCAGTTTTGCCAACTGGTGCTTTTCTGACCCGACTAGCATATGAGCAACAGTGAGCGAATATTTTGTGAACTATGATATGCTATGGATTATGAAGGAATCTGTTTTTTGTTGTCCAAATTTAACTATTGAATTATTTGTGTTGGTAGTTTATTCTGCATAGAAATCACTTTTTAGTGTTTAAGGCATTTAGGGTCATGACACCATTGAGCGACATCCATTGTTACATGGACTTTGGTACAGGACTTGGCTGCTGGCATGCAGATGTGTGCTCTATATATTAGAGTAGAAAAACATCAAGTGATCCTACTTTGATATGTTGTTCAATTCAATAAATGCAAAATATTGGAAACTTACCCTGTACTTATCAACCGGCAAGCATCCAACATGGGTATTAAATTTTTTTTTGAAGAGTCTGAGGGATATTAGTGTGTCGTTTTCATTGAAGAATGGTTCGTTTCTTTGTGACTTGTAATTTTCTTATTCATGAGGGATCTTAAAATTTTGACCTTTTTTATTTATTGATCATGGTTGACAAAAGCTCTACGATTCATATATGATTGGATATCGTTGAAGGGGAATTTTTTTCGAAAGGCCTTATTTTGAAGGCCAAGATGACAAAATAGCCTTCTTTATAGTGTTTTTGTCAAAATAGTGTTCTTCTTACTTTAAATTGACAAATCCAGTAATTTACCGTTACTAGAAATTGCCCAGTAATAGTGGTGGGTCAACTTTCCGAACTCAACAGTGTGGGAGAGTTGGGCGAGTTGACGTGAAATCTGTAAGTGTATAGATTTTATTCTTCTTCTCTTACTTATATGTTCCCTCCCTTCACATAGGTACAAAACCTCATAAATAGAACTCCATAAATCCATTTTTCACATTCACTCTCTTCTGAATCACTTCAACAAGTGCTTTGGGTAGAAATCTGAAAAATAAAGAGAAATTCTTGAAAAATAAGGGGAAATTATTTATCTTTAGATAGAGGTACAAATTTGGATTTGTGAATAATTGACTAAAAAAAGAAGGCTTAGTTTTCATTTTCTCTTAGGCCCTTCTTAACAAATTTCCTCTATAGCTGAATGACTTTTAAAATGGTCTTGTTCCAGGAAACTGACTTCAAAGAATGGAAGCTGGTAATTCAGGAAATAGTGAAATTTCTGAAAGCTGACACAGCTTTTATGAACGTCACGCCTTTGAGATATAGCGTTGTATTGGACCTTCAACCAAATAGTCTACCCCATGTGGACGCACCAAGAAAGCTTAAACTAAGAGATGCATTGTTATGCAGCTATCATCCCAATGAGGTAAATTTGTTTGTTGCTGTATTATTGTTAAAACTGGAAGCAGTAATAAAAGATCTGAGTATTTAATTTCTAGTTTATCTGTTTTATAGCACTTGTTGAAAATGATATTATTTTTTGGGTAGACTTGTCAAACATAGTATGTCACATGTTCATCTTCGTTGTTGATCTCTTGATCAGGTCAAGTTTTCAGAACTCACCCTTGACACTTTCAGAATGCTACAAAGCTTGGAGTGGGAACCCAGTGGTTTATTTTACCAGACAAACACGGATACATCAAGTGGAAATGGAACTAATGCTAGTCAAAATGGGACTCCGGGGTCCAATCGTGTTAATCAAGATATAACGGATCCTACTTTGGCGCCTAACCCACGAAAAGCTGTCTTATATAGACCATCTGTGACCCATTTCTTGGCTGTGAGTATTCACCCTCTGCAAAGTTTTCCGTATGGTAATTCCTCTCATATGCTACCAGAGAATTGGTTCTGGATTTTATATTGTGGAACTATGCAAATGCCACGGAAATTTATTGAAGTAGAATGTTGCAAATCTTGTTTCCTTTGGGTGTTTCTTGCAGAGCTAAATTAGAGGGTTAGTGCCTGACGCACTGGCAAAAATGTTAAACAAAACTTCTACTTCTGCACAGCACTTTGTGCAAATAATGCCAGATGTGATGTCTACACTAAGTTTGCCTACATCCGTACATTATCTTGTGAGACTATTGTGGCCTGTAAAATGCTTCCATATGTGCTTACATTTTTGGGGCATATTTGGGTTGTGTTGAACCACCTCATCTAAAAAGTTAAATTGTCAAACATGAGACGCGTTTATTTATTTAAATTTATCTTCAACACACCAGTGCACATGGAGGCTGAATTCATTTTTAATCAAAGGTCTAACACATGCACAATTTTTATAAATGGACAAAAGCAAGACTTGAACTCATAACTTTTGCCTGCTATGGTACCATTTGAATCACCTCATCAAAAAGCTTAAACAGTTAAACAACAGGTTTACTAAGATCTCTTATGGTGTGGATTATAAACTGATTTATTTGACCAAAATGGTTTATTTGACCAAGAATTGTCAAAAATATTATGCTACAAAGGCAAATTTTTTTGTCAAATAAACCATTGTGGTCAAATAAACTAGTTTATAATCCACATCAAACGGACTGTAAATTTATTAACTAGATAGGTGGAGTGAAAATTTTGAGGGTATGGTGACTGGTGAGCACTTGGTTGAGGACGCTCTTTCACAGTTTTATCTTTCTATAAGGCACAAACTGAAAAAAATAGGCTTCTTGTAGGCCACGAATACTAAGTTCAAAATCATTCTTAGGTAAACATAGTGTTATCTGCACAAACCTTTCCTTGACATTTATGCTTGTATTTAGGTTTTAGGGACAGTGTGTGAGGAGCTTGCCCCTGATGGAATTCTCCTAATATACCTATCAGCTTCAGGTAATGGAATTATACTCTTTGTTTCTTAAAGCTGAGTTTATCTTTATCTCTTTTGGTCGGACATGATAAACAAACCATTGACTACGCTCTAGGAAGTAGTGCACATACTCTGTCGTCTCCATCTCGTGCTGTGCATTCTATTGGCTATAGTGACAATATTGTCAGGGGCTTTCAATTTCATTCCATCAACTCTGAATCTACCTTTGCATATCCAACTAGCTCTGGATGCGATAATGCAGATCTTCATTCTGGTCAGAGTGCTGACTGCTTACATATCGGGGCTCGTGGAAATGGAGGTGGTAAATCACTATTTTCGTACGTTTGTTCAACTGAAGGCTGTAAATGCTAAGGCATATTATGTTCTTTTATTCTTTTTTTTTCCCAGGCATGAACTGCATATATCCCTGTGACTTATTGCCCTTCACAAGAAGGCCCCTTTTTCTTATAATTGACAGTGACAGTAGTAAAGCATTCAAGGCAAGTATCTTACTAATTCCAGCTTCTGTTCAATAATCAATAGTTTCGCTTATAATGACCAACAACATGACAGAATTCCATGAGGTTACTAATTGGCTTAAAATTTTCTTGCAAGAAGGATCCACTATGCTTTTATCTATAGAAAGTTTTATGTGGATAGTTTCTTTCGCCAAACTAACTCTATTTCAGCCAACTTTTGCCGATATATTATCTATCTTATTGTATTGTGGTAACAGATCATTTGGCATTTCTTGTAATTTTAGAATTCCACGTGGTTACTAATTGGCTTAAAATTTGCTTGCAAGAAGGATCCACTATGCTTTTATTTTATAGAAAGTTATATATGGATAGTTTCTTTAGCCAAACTAACTCTATTTCAGCCAACTTATGCCGATATCTTATATATCTTATTGTATTGTGGTAACAGATCATTTGGCGTTTCTTGTAATTTTTGCATTATATTAATTACTGCAATTAAAAGGTTTCTATGTCAAAACTATTTCGATGAACCCTTTACAAGTTATATATATGAATTTAAGTTTCTACTTAAGACTAGAGTAGCATTCCCCTACTGTATAGAAGGGTTAAACTTCTGGCTAATATTTATTGATTATGGACAGGCTATTAGTGGCACAGAAAAAGGAGAACGAGTTGCCATGCTCCTATCTCCAGCCACATCATTGCCTATTCCTGCTATAGACTCCACTCGTCAGCCTAGTGGAAGCCCGTTCACTAGTTTTCTCACAGCTCCTTTGCAGTCTTTCATTCTCTTGCTTGGATTTACTGGCTCTGATATTGAGATGGTGAGGTGGTTATTACTGCTGCAAGTTAACAGTTCTTTAACTACTCGTTGGCTTAAAAATGTACTATGGTGGCAGGACATGTACAATAAGGCTGAGAAGCTGCTTTACTCATCATTGAATCAATGGGGATTATCATTGGCTGCATCTGACAATCTTGATCCTATTTGGGCTCAAATTTTGAGTGATCTGTTTCTACGGAGACTCCTTTTAAGGTATTATGCTTATCCAATGTAAAAGAGAAGTTACTGGATATATATAGCACTATGTGTCTTCATAGTATAAAGTTTGATGCCATTTTGAATCGTATGCAAATTGTGAATCCATGGCTAAAGTAGGAAAATTGATAACCTTGACTTGTAATGAAGCTTTTGTGGAACACTTATAGACCAAACTGCCTAATTTTGAAATGTCCTGTCGGAAACTTGTGTGTTATACATCTGATGATTCTGAGCAACTCCAAATAAGGTTTTTCTTGAATTTTTCTTCTCTTGCCGTGGGAAATTCATGCAGTTTTGTTCTGCATTCATTATTTTTCCGTGGATTTGAGAATTGTTGGTAATTGAGTGATGGATTTGACGAAGTTTCAGTTGGGCAGTAATGAATCGTTGTGGATAATTCTTTGGGGCTCGGTAAGCCTTTTCATGGGGGAGGATAGGGTGCTCATACTGGGGAAGCTTTTTTTCCTTAAAAAGTAATATTTGCTGTATGTATTTTTCATTGAATAGGCAAACACCAATTAGACCTGGACAATATGCACCTCTTAACATAAACGTGGAAGCAGGGATGGGCAGGCAAATGCCAAAGGGCTTTTGTATGTCCTCTGTGAATGTAATTCTGTGTAAACGTGGCTTTTCGATTCCTGTTGATTAATAATCTCACCTATGTTCTCCATTTTGAAGGAGATTATGTTTTGAAAGAGATTGTACTTTCATTAAGCAAACCAGATACAGAGAATGAAAACCTTGAGAAGTATATCTTTATAGTTGATGTGTTGAAAAGTTAATTCTTGGCATATTAGCAAACAAACAAATCAAATAGATCACATCACATGTGCTTAAATTTTTCAAGAAAATAATATAAAAAATCGTTAGCATATATTGCACCTTTGGTCCTATAAATGAGTGCCCATGGGAACAAGGATGTAATAAGTAATGGCCAAACTATTAAGTTGTTTAATTTGAATGACACCCTGAGGTTTGTAGTTCTGCAGATGTGACTTTTCATGGTTGATTTTTTCTTGTTTCTGACGTGTTTGAAGGGATTATATGAAAGATGACAACTTTTTTTTTTTCCTTGGAAAATGACTCAATTTAAGACTATGCAAAGTGGAGCTCCATTTTTCTAATGGATTTCAAGCATTAATGTTGTCCAGTTTTTTTTTTCCATTTATTTTATTTTTTATTTTAAAAGGACATCCTTTTCATCCTTTTCCCCCTTTTGAGTGTGTACATAACAAGCAAACACAGGCCAGTTGCAAATTTGTGTTTCGTTTTTGTTTACTTCACATCAGAAATTGGAAATGTGAACATGGAAGGATACTGGATAAGCTTTGATGTCCTTGTATCAGTTCTATTTTCTTGTTCTTCTACAAGAGTTTTAAGCGAACGCCTAGAATCAGGCCGATGTATCACAAACGTTTTATTGTGCGGTTACATTCTTTGTTTTCTTGAAGTGCTTAGTTGATCCCAGCATTTTATAGCATTTGATGTGTTCTTTATCATTTGAGGACAAATTCCTACAGACTGAATCTATGGAAATTCGTACGGATCTTTCTCTGGATTAACTGATCTAGATGCGTTGTTTTGTGGAACTTTTACAGTATTTTAGTTATCAGAATTATGCTGAGACTGAATACTCCATTCCACTATTCCAATCTTGCAGATTTGTATTTTGTCGGGCTGTACTGTCCTTATATGTTCCATCTTCCAGCAAGATAGAATTTATCCCCGAGTGTGTACCTTGTCTTCCAGACGTCGTGTCACCAATAAGTGCCACATGTCAAGCATCAGTTTTGCAATTAGCCGACATCATTGGTGCAAGAGACAAGTTCATATTTTCACAAGAAACAAAACTTCCTGAAGAGTAATGCACGAAGAGTTCCATCCTCGTGTTATCCAAGTTATTTAAATAGCTTATACAATGTAAAGATTGTGAAAAATCATCTCTTCTGTTTGGTTGATAATGTGATTTTAGTGTTTTCATACTTGATAGAGGATATCTCTGAGCTGGCGTTCAGCAAATGCCAATGGAAAATTGTGTTTTAGAGTATGAGCTGTTCTCTTGGTATGTAATGTTTTTGAGTAACTATTTTGAACAGCATCAAAAGTTTGAAGAATCGAAGAGTGATAACAAGGAGACACTAACACTTGTAAAGAACGTCATAGGCCATTGCCGGAGTTTTCTTTTCTTTCTCATTTTTTTCTTCGGATTTGGCATTTTATGTCGTGTTTTGCTGGAAAAAGTTTATCTTCATCCACACCTTCAATATTGTTTTCCGACATTGTTTTATTTCTATCCTAGGATTTTGTGATTCCCTGAGCCTAGGGTGGATGAGTTTCCAAAACCTGTATCTTATCTAATTTCCATAGGAAATTTTTAAAATGTCAAGAAAAATTTGCTGCAAGTTCGTATGTTAATTACAAAAAGAAAAGAGAGAGTGATCTTTATTTTCATTTTCATCATGGGTTATGTGTAAAATTTTATGAGTGGCAATGAGATTTTAAAAATAACAAATCAATCATCCCGTCTTGTTTATTTATAATTTGTCTTCAACAAAGTTTGTTAATTAAAGACACTTGTGTGAGATGAAATTACATGGAGATGTCGCTTTTAGAGGAAGCAAAATGTGTTGAACGCATTTTGTTTTCTAAATAATGTTCATTGATTTTTAATTTTTTTTGTCAATTCTTCCAAAGATACAATTTTCTTTTTAAAAGTGCCACCGAATTATCTCTCCCCCTCTTGCACAAATTTCGTATCA
Organism: Forsythia viridissima; assembly: GCA_030279155.1. Lineage (NCBI taxonomy): Eukaryota > Viridiplantae > Streptophyta > Magnoliopsida > Lamiales > Oleaceae > Forsythia > Forsythia viridissima. Next base: position 10,601,841 of record CM059045.1, on the reverse strand, counting down.
TTTAGACATTCTCAAAACATTAGATAAAATTGACGAGAATTTCTATATCATTCAAATATCAGAGTCTTCCTCGTTATTGTAGACAATAAACTCTATATTGTCGAAAATCTCATCAACTTTACAACAAAAAAACATTATACTCATTTTGCATAAACTGAACGACTATATTTAATAAAAAAATTTGACGAGAAAAAATATATCACTTTAGCCTAGAAAAGTAGACTGGTTAAAAAAATTTCCATTGCATAAACCATTTAATTAGTCTTTTCCACGTCAAATAATGCTAGTCAATTCAATTCAAAATGTAGAAAAAAAATAATCTTTGTTGACAAAAAAAAAAAAAAAACCTAAACTATAAAATCATTCTGCCTTATAGTATAATTAAAAAATCTTTTCCAAATCCATCTATTTCTAATATTTGACCCAAATTTTGCCATAAATAGATCACTTAGTACGATATTAAATTAAGACTATTATGAGAGAGATCGAGGCATTTGTTTGTTACTTAGTCACATTCTAGTACTTAGAGCCTTTCCCTGTTTAAGGATCTTTATCTACCTAATTTAAGAATTTATGGAGTCAATCAATCAAAATTAATGATTGTTGGATGAATTATTCTGAAATCTAGGCTTTTTCCAATCATGCTAATCAATTAATTAAAATGATTCAAAAGGATAATCATTATTTAAACAAAAATTTAATCATATTCAATGTTTTTACCATCATGTTGTTACTTGTTATGGGTTAATCTTGTCAGTATAGTTTATGTATCATATCCAATTCTCCACCTTTTATTGGTGGGAAATAAATTATATAGTATTAAACGATATTAAAAAAAAAGTAATTTAAAATTTTATACTAATATGACTTATCGAAAATGTTTTAAAAGTTGTTAATTAAATAATGCGCTTTATATAATTTAGTACAACCTAGTAAAACTAACTACGTTGTACCAAAGTAATCTTATATAAATCAAACAAAAAATTAATTAGTGGATAGGGTGCAACACAATTAGGTCCACTGCCACTTGGTTGATATAATTGTATCACATAGACTAAGCCTTGGACTTTCTTGAAATCAACATATAACTTTATGGAACCAATATCTAATGGCACAATCTTTTCAATTGAGTAAATTGAATTTTTATATATATATATATATATATATATATTCTTATGATGACTCGCTAATATGAACAATGATTAGCAGACATCGAACCGTTCTTTTTTGGACGATGATTAAGAGAATTAGACATCTAAATATTCTTCTGAACGAAGAACAATAAAAAAAAAAAATTATAATCAACACTAAATTTTGAGCATCTACGATATTTATTTTAAGTGTCTTAATTAGCAAAAACAACTTGTTTTATTATAGTCAGTCCATTGAATAGTTTAATGTATAAAACAAGGTAAAGTATACCTCTAATGATAATGGCCAACCTTGCACTTGTGTGTATTAGACATATAATAATGTTTAGGTAACATGGTGGGGACTGCGGATTTAAGCTGGGATTATTAGGATAAGTTAATTACTTTTTATGAATCCGTAGACATTTTGATTGGTCGATGGTGACCCAACCGTTGAGATTATTATAAAAAGTTGTTAATTAATATAAGACGACAAAGATAGCATAAGTCATTAGTTAGAGGCTCCATTGGAGCACTTGGGGGGACGAAAAGGATGGCAAGTGCTTTAATGTTCACAATAATCTATTACGTTCGACGGTAAATTGAGTAGATTGAACAATAGAATATTTTTAAAACCTAAAAGTTGTGTAGGAGCAAAAACTTTTTTTTTATTTATTTATTTATTTATTTTTTTTCCATTTCAAGCAAAAGTGATTTTACTCTCCAAGTAGAGTTTTTGGGATCCCAAAATACCCACCAATCACATATGTTAAGATTATTTATTGATTTAATGAATTCTAGTATAGAATATTCTTAATTTACTGTGTATACACTATAGTAAATATATTTGTCAACATAAATTTACTTAATGATATCTAATAACATCGGTGTTTAAAATACGTTTAGGTGACATTGAAGTCACTGTCATATTGTCGACATTGTCGACTGAAGTTGAGATGTATTTCATTGAATAATGTAACAGTGACCCTACTATCACACCACATCTCCTAGATAACTATTGAAGTTGCTATTGCATTTAATGCATCTTGAAGAAACGTGTTTCTCAAAATGACAACTTAAATATAGTAGGCAGCTCTTGAAGAAACGTGTTTCTAAAAAAAAAACTGCATTTCTCTCCCTCACTCTACATTTTACTGATTATTTTATTTCTTTCTCCATTTTTGAATTAGTCTTGAGAGTCTGAGTGAATCTTCAAATCATTCGCGAGATTAAGTACAACAATTTCATCGTGGTTTAGGGTTCTTGAGAATCCTATACTGTAAACGTTGTAATTTTTGGTTTGCGGCTAGTGATTCAAGCAAATATTTCATTAGTGGATGCTCAACACGTGAGTAAGCTTTTATGGCGAAACATCCAAGCTCATGAGTACAAAATCCTTGTGTTCATTTATGCTTCGTTCTAAGTCCTAGAATAGATTATTCATTTACTTAACATGCATGTTAAATTCATTTTTCTCCATGGCCAAATACATACAACTACGCCCCATAAGTGGTGGCTAAAGAATTTGATTTACAACGTTCGACTTTAAGTCATGATATATATAGTGTGCACTAATAAAAAAACACAAAATTAGCGAACAAAAAATTCGGCCGCTAATGCTAATATTTTCAGTGACGAATTTTTTTTCTAAGAAGCTTGTTTCCATAGTCGATAAAAGTCATTAACATATACATAAGTCGTCCACAATTATTGATGAATAATCTATTAATTAAAATAATTAAAATTTTGGAGCGTGGATAATTTTATTTGTTCACACCCTTAACACGTGGAGACTGAATTGCTTCAAATTTGATTTTCATTTATTTTGGTTGTACGAGAAAAAGACCTTAAAAGGACATATCCTTAAATTAAATATAAATAAATTACCTTTGCCTTAATATAAAAATAAATGAAAGAACAAATGGTTCAATACAGCCTTGTCTTTTCTATATATTTATATATATATAGTAACCATTTCTATTTATTTTCCATATTTTTCTAACAATTAATTTGTAATGGAGCAACACTTTTTTTAATTCACTACTTTATTAATATATTTTTCTAGCTTGTTTGACTTGAACCAAATATAATTAAAATATATTAGTTTTAGCCTTTGTTTTGTATTAGAGAAAGATAAAACAATGTTCAAAATTAAATAGAAAATAAAAATAAAAAATGCTATTCTTTTCTAGATGTCAACGAAACAAAAAATAATTTAAACACACTAAAAAATACCTTATATATAAATATAATTGACTTAATTTTAAAATATTACATTGCAAGACACGAACATTTCCATTGAAATAATTTATTATGTCAAGAGAGGTGGTATTCTCTATTTTCTAAACTAATAATGCATACAATACAACGCTTGACAACTATACAACACAATTATCCAAACATCAAATAAAAATGTATTAAAGCTATGAATATAAAAATATAATAATTGTGAATTAAAACTTGGAGTTACATCTTAAATTGTCAATCTTGTTAAGAGTAATACTAGTCTAAACTATGGCTGCAAAAAAAAAAAAAAAAAATCGTCAAGTTACAAACCAAATTGAATCTTTGGTTCAAGTCCACGTGGCCGTCAACGTTTCGATTTTTAATCAAATCCGTAGTTTTGGAACAATTTATTTATGTTGTAAATTGTTTTAAATACATTATTATTATGTCGATACGAAACCGTGGTTTTATACCGAATCGAACCACAAAAAATAATTTGGTTTGAAAAATTTCCCAACCGTTTTAAATAGTTTAGTTTGAAAATAAGTAAAAAACTGTCCAAACCAAACCGTATTCACCCATAGTCTAAACTTTATATGTTTGTCATTTAGTTTCATCTTTAATTAATGTGGAATATTACCTTTAACATACTCTTAAGATGGTGGCTAGTGTTCAACACCAATTTTGAAATTTGATTGTCTGTTTGAGCTTTAAACGGATCGATTTGCTCGTTTGAGTTTAATGGGCTCTGATATTATATTAAGAGTTGTGGTTGTATGTTAAAATGTAGACCTTCATGTTAAGAAGAATAACTCAAATATTTATATGTTGATTATTTATTTATTTTTAACCGATGTAAAATATTAATCTTAATATTGAAGTAAGTCGACTTCAATTAATATCAACTGTCTTGAAAATTACTCTGTGAATCCTAAAAAGTGCTCACAAAAAGGCATCAAATTTCCATAAAGAGACAATTGATGAGAGAATTAAAAATGTATTTGTGAAGTGTGAGGAGGTTCTATTTATAATTACCAGATATCCCATGTAATTGAGTTCTAGCATTTTTCATGGGGCGCGGGCGCACTTAGCTTTTGACGAGGATGAAATAGATGCTTAGCCCTTTATTCTTCAATTGATAGAGTTGAGGTCATACAACATTAGGTTTTTTTATTAAAAACACCAAAAATGCTTGAACAATGCAATTGGTGTAAAGTAGTAATAGTAATAAAATATGAAGCATATCACATCCTCACATGCACATGAGTTCCACTCATAATCAACTGTATATAATAATTAATTATCCTCCAAAGAAAAGTAAAAATTGAAAGATGATGATGACATGATGGTGAAAAGGATAATAGAATCCCATGAAGGGACTGGTAAATCTTCTTAAAAGTGAATTAGATTAGACACACAAACAAAAAACCCACTTCTTAAGTGAAAGTGCAGTACTGTCAGTCTGCTACTGACCCTTTTTGGTAAAATTTTTTGTTTTCTTGTCTGTGTGTCTGTTAATCAAAGGTGGTTAGTTGTCTGTATTTTCATGACTTTTATGCAAAGGTACCACTTGTGACTTGTGTTGTGTGACATGGGATATGCTGCCCTGAAATTGGGGTGGTGGTGGTGGTAAGGTTTTGAAAAATCTCAAGAAAATACAGTTTTATGTACTAAATTAAAAATATATTATTTATAAGTTGTCAATCATAATATGTTTAATTAATTTATGGATAAAAAATGTTTGTATGGTTATGCTTATAAGTAGGGGAGAGCGTAGGTTGGATTTGCTCGAATTTGGACTCAGACATAACTTAATAATAATAAAGTAGTAACAGTATGCTCTCATTGCATTTCATTTATAATCTTTTGACTGATTGAATTTTCATTTTATCTTGCTCTAATTATTCTCAAGCTGCAACTTTGTTAAATTATATATAAGTGTTTAATAATCCTTGTTTACTTTGTAAATGAAAGGTGGGTGGGATTGATGTCATTTACATTAAGGTTTTTTAGAGGTTAGCTCGATTCTTGTAGCTCGTGGCCAACAGCTTTTAGATGAAGGGTTGCTTGTCATGTAATTGACTTCAACACCTGATCACTTGACACCTCTCTCCCATTTGAGTGTGTCACGTGTGTATGTGGGGGGGGGGGGGGGGGGGATAAGAAACATGTCTCTGCATTGCTTGTTGACAAGGTGTTTATGAGGTTTCGAAATTAATGTTTGCTCTCTTGGAATTTAGACAAATCTTTATTTGTAACCATCAAGCTTTCTATTTTTATTGTTCTTCTTGGGACTATATATGCTTATATTTTATATTATCTTATTGATCTAATTCAACATACATTTCGTATATTGATGATCGTGTTTTTGAGTTGGGACTTAGTACTCTTTTATACAAAAAGATAGAAGACGATAGGTCGTCTCACCTATACTGCACTTATCATATCGTTTTGGATCTTGAAGTGGTCACCAAAAATCATCATGTTAAGAGCATTTCCAATGCAACCGTACTAGATTGCAAAAAAAAAAAAAAAAATCTTTCAAATAAGCAAAATAGGCAATGTCTAAAAAAATTAATCTCCAATGCAAATTGTTAGGCATTCAGTCAAGCTGATGTGACAAAAAAATAGACAATATCTAACGCTCCGTCTAGTTTCAGACCCTTTGTTAGACATACTGACTCAGCAATATTTAAATTTCTTATGTAAATATAATTTTCTATGCATAATAAATATAATTTAGTATTTATTTTAATAAAATAAAATTCACCTAGATAGCAATCTATAGAATGCATTGTAGACTAAATTTGAACTTAAATATTTATTCATTAGACATCAGTAACATGTACATTGAAAATCTTTCAATATTATAACATTTCATAGAATACATTGGAAATGCTCTATGCTTGCATATTGGACATGTTACAATCAGGATACTCTTTTATTTGAACACCTAATATTTCATGATCTTTCAGTCAACACTGGTGAAAATGACAACCTTAATAATATGAACATAACCTATGTCACTTAAGTGTGAGTATAAAACAAATAAATTATATAAACAGCATATTTAAACGAAGGGAATTAGATATAAATGTTATGAGTATGTTTGATAAATTAAACTAAAAACGACTCGATACAAAAAATATAAAACTATCACATGCTTCTATTGATCTGACTCTGTCAAGTTTAATGTAGTTCAATATCTACTATATATTCAAGAAATCATGCAAAATTTTCTAAAACATGCCCTAGGATATGCAGTAGTTTTTTTTTTTTTTAGCTTTTACGTTGTTCTCTCCTATTTTAGAACGGGGTAAGTTTAATTTTCTCTTTTACAAGTTTATACTATTTTTATTTATTATTAATAAAATATGTCGTCTAGAGTGATCATTAGATTAAAAATAATGTTACCTTAATAAATGTCCACATATAAAAATGTTACGTTTGTGTACAACATGATAAGAAATACTTTTTTCTTCAGTTCACTTCATACTATATAAAATCATGTTAATTTAGAGAACAAAAAAATGGGGTCATGCAACACATAATCATAATGAATTCCCATAGTCATCAATCGGTGTTATGAAATGAATAAATATCTCTTTAATGTATTTAAGTACAGGTTTAATCCTCCGAAAATCACCTTTAAATAAATAATTAGTGGGATTAAAAACTATTACTTTATGCTTTGATCATTAATTAATTGCATGCAACATAATGATTAAATTGAAATATTATTGTACTCTTTCACAATCTCATATAACATGTCTAATAATTATTTATATGGTCTTTCCAAATTAAATTTTTAAATGATTTATATTATGCTCTTGCGATGTCTAAGCACTCAAATTTTAACCTTTCTTTTTTACCAAAACTAAAATGTTTTCCGAATTCTTTTTTATGTAATTATGTTAAGAGATAAGAATCAGTACGTGCATCTGATCTTGTAATATATATAAAACTAAACCAAAATAGTTGAACGAACCGAAATTTGAATCCATTATGTGTGCATATCTACTTAAGTCAAAATATTTCCATTGCTAATTCTTGTCACGATGATGCCTTTCTATTATTGATTATGCAATATGACACAAACTTTAGGCATTGTTGGGATAAAATTTTATGCAGCTTAAATATATGAAACGATAATCAATTTACAAATATTTGTATTATTAATTTTTCTTAAGAAAATTGACATTTTATGATGAAAACGAAATCGTTAAATATTGAAATTGACGTTCTCATATCAACGACCATCCTACATGACATGTTAATGGTAAAATCATGTTGTTCTAAAAAGCTCGTATAGGCGGCGCCTATGTTCCGCCTAAGCTTGCTCGGCCTCGATGTCTAGTTACGTCTTACGCCTCGCCCTCGCATCGTCCTTGTCTCGACATCGCCTATGTCCGAAATGCTTGAAACTCGATCTCCACGCTTAACAACCCTTTACGCTTTTTAAAACACTAGTAAAATCTCATATCCCTTACCTAATAAACTTATTTACTATAGTTTTCACAACAAAACTAGCTAGGGAAGCAATATGGATAAAGAAAAGCCATTAATAACGGACATATATTGCAATTCTTGTTCTTCTTTGTGTGTGTTGAGGTGAGGGGTGGGGTGGGGGTTTCTGGCTTTAGTTGTTGGGTCAAAATATGTGCATTTAAATAATACTGTGGTTGGGGAGAAGAGAGAAATCATAATGACACGCTATCTCATGCATCCTTATCATGGCTCTGCTGTTTTTCTCCGGCACTATTGTATAAGATTGAATAATAATAAAAAATTAAAAAAAAATTAATTTCTTTTTAGGTCTAATATTATTTACCCAACATATTATCAAAGTATATTATAGTCTTATTTTAATCAATAAAGTTTACTCTCATCTTCGTATACGTTCATTATATATTTATATCTTTATTTATGTTTACTTTAAATTTGGCTGCGTCTGATACTTTCTCTCTCTCTCTCTTTATTTTCATCCCTTTCTTTCTCCCCACTTGATTCCCTTTGTTTTTAATTCTATTAGTTCTAGGGTTTGAATTTCTGGTTTTAATTTATTTACTCTTAAAAAATTCAGTTGATTTTTAGTTTGATCAATAATCATAATTTATTTTTCTTTGTTTCTTGTTATCTTTCTTGTACTGTATGGCTGGTTTGGACTTAGGTTCAGTTTCTCACTTTTCTCAGCTTCACAGGGCTGACCTCCACCTCCAAAGACAACCGGACTCCGGCGAGGATGATAACAATCGAAACCCATTTTCCGCCGAAGATGATAATGATAATATCCATCATCAGGGCCTTGGACTTGTTACATCGAATACAAGTTCAGGCAGCGATATGGTGGCGCGTAGACAAAGAGGCCGGCCAGCCGGTTCCAAGAACAAGCCAAAACCTCCAGTGATCATAACCCGAGAAAGCGCAAACACACTTCGTGCGCATATATTGGAGGTGGGCAGTGGCTGTGATGTGTTTGAGGCCGTGGCAACCTATGCAAGGAAGAGGCAGAAAGGGATTTGTATATTGAGTGGAACAGGCACAGTCAACAACGTGAGCTTGAGGCAGCCTACCGGAGCTGGTTCAGTGGTGGTGCTGCAGGGAAAATTCGAGATATTATCCCTGTCTGGCTCTTTCTTGCCTCCACCAGCGCCGCCTGGAGCCACTAGTTTGACAATATATTTGTCCGGTGGACAAGGCCAGGTTGTTGGAGGAAATGTTGTGGGTGCTTTAGTTGCTTCAGGACCCGTTATTATCATCGCCGCCTCATTCACTAACGTGGCGTATGAGAGATTGCCGTTGGACGAAAACGAGGCGGTCCAGATGCAGCCGTCTAGTGGTGGCGGAGGAGGTGTCGGCAACCATTTTCCTGATCCATCTTTAGGGCTTCCGTTCTTGAATTTGCCACTGAATATGCCTAATGGGCAGCTGCAAATGGATGGTGCATGGAATGGAAATTCAACTGGCAGGGAACAATATTAGGTCAAAAAAGGTCAGATGATCATCCATAGATTATTTTCCATTTTGTAAATTTAGTTCTTCATTGTTTTAAAAATATTTTGGGGTTTGGAATTTCAGAGTGTGACCAGTTCTTTATTGCAACTTGTTGAGTGGTTCTTAAATAATTTATCTAGCCTAAACCTTATGCTAAATTTAAGGTACTTTATCCTATTTAGAATCATTTCTCAAGATTAATTATAAACATAAAAATAAGTACTTATAAAGGCACAAATTAAAGATAAATCTTGTGCAATCTAGCTAGTGATAGACCATAACACCATCCTTGTTGAGTTATAGCCATCCCCAACCCCTGAGAGCTTGTGTACTAATTCCAGTATTTAACAGCGATAAAATTCAGTTTAGGAATTTCTTACTTTAAAATTAGAATTTTTAAGATCTTTTTTTTTTTTTGAAGAATTGCGTAATTAATTAATTATTTCACTCCAATATTTAATGTACTCAATCAAAGAATTCAAAAGCCAATGTTTGTGAAATTTCTACCCAAAAATATGATTTTCAACTCCCAATTTTTCTGTATTTTTCATGCACATCACTTTACCCTTTTTTTTTTGTATAGTTTTAGTTTAAAGCATCTCAAATTAATGGATTGTAATAGGAGACATTTACTAGTTGAGAACACACTATTTCACAGTAGAAATGATCAATAATCTTCAATTTTTTTTTACCATTCCCCCTAAAGATTTTTGTAATTCTATATATTTTATCAAGAAATAGACTCCTTGCATGTCTACAAATATGCACTTATTAGCTCATGAACTCGTCCATTAGCCCAATCATTGAGAGTATCACTTGGTTATCAAATCCCCCTCCCCTTTATTTTTTTTATTTATGAAAAGTATGACGCGTATACTAGTTTTATAAACGGGTGGTCGCACAACTTGAACACGTTTTTTGTTGCTTTGAAACTATGTTTAAGCTTTTTTTTTTTTAGCTGTTTTTGAAACTGATTATTGTTCTAATGAAATTTTACCTTGAATTTTTCTAATATATAGATGTCTATATTCTGGTATGGAACAATTGTAAAGATTAGGGATTCTCAAATTCTACAAATGATTATGTATTTTTTGCATCGTTTTCTCCATAGGTAAGTGAGGTTAGGGATACGATTTAACCTAGCTATATACACCCAAACTCGACATTTTATGTGTTCAAAACTATTCGGTCGCGGTGTATTGAGCTTCTTATTATTTCTAGCAACTCACCACCTTCGTGTTTGCCTCGAGCTTCTGCTTTGTGACCTACAACAAAGGGTGTGATGTATTTTTCTCCTACTCCTCTGATACCTAATTTGTCATTCTATAAGCATAGAATTTTTGAAATATAATTGAATGGAATAATTTAAAAGTATATTTTTTTTATGTAATTTCATCCTACTTGAAGAGTCTATAGAAGACTCTATTTATAGTTTTCAAAAAGTCTTTTTTGATAGAGTTTTGTTCAATTTGAACTGAATATAGGTCTCGAAGATGTGATAGATTTTATCCCTTGTTCTTATTGATAAATTTATCGTTAACTTATAAATACAATGGACAAATTAACAAGAGACTGGCTTAGCTTTTATGTAGTGATCATTAAAATTTAAACAGAGTAACTTTTTAGTCGAGATGATATAAAATAGTATCATAGCGTACAAAGACTTTAAGATCAAATTTTGTCACCTATTTATAAAAATTAATGTATCACGTTTTAATGAAAAAATGAATTCATCTAGCACTTGAAAGGGCCTTGTAACCGCTCCATTTTCATGTTAATATATGTATACGCCCACGATTTTAACAAAATGTTGGGTTTCCCGCAAAGGGGTGACCCCCGTGGCAGCACGACTCACAAAAAAGGGACTATGGTCAGCACGTGCAGGGTATTGTCTTCAGGCCCCTTGGCTTGGTGGTCCAGCACGTGGTCTAGTTCATAGCTGATCCGTTTAGGTATAAACATTTGAAAATATAATTTACATTAAAATGTACCTTATTATTTTGTTATTCTCCCTTTTAATTGGATCCTAAATCCCAAATCAAGTCGATTGAAAATTTTACATAACTTTCTGAAATGTACACAACTATGTTATATTCTCTCTACGTTGTACCTCATATACTATGGCATCATAAGCGGCTGGTTTCGAACTTGGAGGCATTGTTAAGAGCGTAGGCTCAAAAAATGATGTAGTGAAACTGTAAAGAATCGACAACACGAATCACAAATATTTAGTTCGTGCTCTAATACCGATTTGAGATAGAAAATTGAAGAAACTCTAATATATATTTTCTTTATTAAATAACACAACCAAGGAGCAATTAAACTTTAACAATGCTTAAATAAAAGATAAGATACATTGTTGTTAATTAAAGCAAATAAGATTGTAAAATAACAAGAAACTAAAGAGACAATAAAATAGAGAAAAGATAATTTATTGTTCACTTGTATTTCATATTATATTGTTTCTTACAATTTGTATTTATAGACATGAGTGGCCATATAGCACCTACAATGAGCACTAATTATGGTGTTCATTGTCTACGTGACATCATTACATTTGTTACCTTTTAAAAAGTCGTTGACAACTTTTTTAAACTTTCTAAAAATTAACCAATGTGGTGATGCCACATGGACAGAGCACCATAATCAATGCCTACTATAAATACTATATCATCACTCTTTATATACATACAAAGCTATTTCAATAACCTTGAGTTACAATATAAAATCAATGGTAAATTGAATGGAGGTGAATTCCAATATGTAACTTATGGGAGGTTATATTTGCCATAAATAAATGTATTGTATATGATAGGAGAATTTTGTTAGTAAAATGCTCATATAGTTCTATGTCATACGTCTAATTATTTAAATAATGATAAGTACTTTATATGTCTTATTTAATTTTTTACTATATTGTTATATTTACTTTACCCACTCAAATGAAGACATATGCACGCATGTCCTTTGTGTTACTTTATTTCTATCTTTTACTTTTTTTTCTTAATTTAGTTTTAATCATTATCTTAGTTTTATTCGAAAGTTATTTAGGCATCAAATTCCCGCTGCGAATTTTTAATTAAAGACATAAATTACGTTTGAAATTAGCTCTAAACTCAATATTTAATAAATTAATGGTTTTAAATATTAATAAAATTCTTCAAAGTCAAATTTAATAATTCAATATCCATTTTTTTTTTGTACAAAAAAAGTTCATCAGTATTAATACAAAATAATAAAAACTTATGATTATTAATAGTAGTATTAGTTTCTAGATTGAAATTCTCCTAACTTAACCACTTTTACTCCACAAGCTAAGTGATGAATGGATGGACTAACGGTAGTCAAGTTAGCAGAATTTAATCTAGAAATTTGTAATATTGAGTATTTACTGCTTGTATTAATACTAATGGATTTCCTTTTAACTTAAAAAGAAAAAAGAAAAAAAAAAAGTAATGGGTATTGAATTATTAAATATGACATTAAAGAATATTATTAATATTAAAAATTATTAATTTATTGAATTAGAGCTTTCAAACGTAATTAATTAATTATTCAACTCAAAATATTTAGGCGGGAATTTGTTGTCCAAATAACTTCCAGATAAAAATAAAACTAAGATAAATATTAAAAATTAAATTTGCAAAAAAATGTAAGAGAGAAAAATAAATAAATTAAATTTATCCAAATGACACGTGTTTATATTTGTGTGGGTGGAAGTAAATAAAACAATATAGTAAAAATTAAATAGAACACAAAAGCCACATGTCATTATTTAAGTTGTTAGGTATACCACGTAGGATTATATGAATGTCCTATCGAAATGTTTATCTATTGTTGAAAATTGATTTAAAGAATTCGAGAAATTGACTAAGTGATTTAGTGTCAACTTGGCCAAAATATACAAACTCGACCCAATCTGTTTAGGCAAAATAGTTTGCCACTTCGCCGCTTCAGGGAAACGGGGATCGATCTGCCTGGTCAGGTCGCGGGTTTCTCTGCATGTATTTAGGGGTATTTTTGGCATCTCGAAACCAATATCGAATGAATAAGAAATTACGGAAAATGACAAATTTGGGTCAAGTTTTGACTATGCGATCGCATGGGTATTTTACCTTGCGATCGCAACTGACTGAATTTTTAAGCAGAACGTTTTTGGGTCCTTCTATGCGATCGCAGGAGACAAAGCCTTGCGATCGCATGGTGAGTCTGGATTAACTTTTGTTTTCAAAAATGCTCTATGCGATCGCAGCATGGTAAAACCATGCGATCGCATAGGTTTACGCGGACAGACATGTTCTTTTGAAGTGTTGTACGAATTGGCTCCACACCATTTCGTTTTCAACCGATCATCTGCTATATTTAGGACCTCTGGACGTTTTTTTTTGACAGAGAATTGATATGCAAAACCTTCAAACTCATATATTCATATCCTCTACCAAATTTTATTGCACTAGTTGCATAAAAAATTCTGGTTTCATTTCATTTCATCATTTTGGAGTACAAAATCAATTTTGGTTCGTTGTGCTTGTGTTTTGAAGTGCTTCAAATACAAGTAAGAAGTCGTTGTATCTTGAAAGTTGATTGCCATAACCATAAGCACCGTTGCGAGGCAAATTCGACTTAAGGACAAAGTGTTCAACACTTGTCTCGACTCTCATTTCATCCATTTTCGATTTTCTTGCTTTGGAGTCATTTTCACATAATTTCCGCCAACATCTATAATATGGGGATTATAGACCTCTGTGCATATAATTTAGGACCATGCTATTTGTACATCATCACTTACACCATCACACTTGTCAAATACTAGTTGGTTCAAATTATTATTTAGTTGGCCAAATAAATAAAGTGACCCAATCATTATTTGACAAGTGTGAGTGTGTAAATGAGAGTGTAAGTTTTGTTGGTACATTTTCCTATAATTTATTAGAACGCTCTCATTTGAATATCTATTACAAAGAATATATCTTGTTAAAATTTTATTAGAAAAAAATTCTAGTGAAAGAAAAAGAGTAAATTATTATTTTATATACGTTAAGAAAATTGACTCGTTAAAAATATTATCAACAAAACCTCAATAAAATCTCAATCAAGAGAAAAATAGTATAACGCGTATTTACTTTTTCTCATTGTAATGTCACTTGATATCCTCAAGTCGACTCATTGAAATATTGTCTACCAATTAATGTCTAAAATGTTGATGGTTAATGCCTTTGTGAATACGTCCCGCCATACATGAATAAATAACCTACTTGAGACATAGCTTTACGTGGATCATAAAAATATCCTACATCTCAATATAATTGAACAGCACAAGTCTATATCAATCATTGCTTGGGGACCTTTAGACAATTAATTAGCGGTGCAAAATGTAGGGTACGTAATATAATTACCTTATGCAAATTCAAGAAATTTTATGGGGATTCAATTTTGGACTTGTTGATCTTAACATTTAAAAGGGCTATTTTGCACAAATGCTCCCTATCTTTTGTATTTACTGCAGATTGAAGATCTATCGTTTCATTTTTTTACAGTTTAGCTCCTATTTCAAACCTTTTTTTGCGACAATGGTATTTTTTATCCAATTCCGTCATGTCTAAACAGTAGTTCATTGCATGTATTACAAACACTTCATTTCTTGAAGACATTTCTACCATTCTACTAATCTGACTCTTTCCCGCGTATGTTAGTTGCTGATTTTTCCTCTCTATATATTAATATTATATGTGTATGGGAGACTTGTTTTGCTAGAAAATTTTCCTTTTTTGCACAGATGGATCCCCGTTTTTGTAATTGTGGCTTGCCAATTGAGCTGAAGACGTCGTGGACATATGCTAATCCTGGTAGAAGGTTTCATATATATCTAAGAAGACGGGTACTTTATTGCAGAACAAATTTTTATGTTTTTTACTAAAACTTCATGTTTTGCCTTATTTTTGTATATGTTTTTGTTGTTCTTGTACAGGAAACATGAGTGTGTGGATTTTTCAATTGGTGCGATCCACTCATGTGCATTCGATCAACACAGATAATCCCTGACTTGCTTAGGTCGAAGAATGAGTACGAAGAAGCAATAAAGATCCTAAAAAATGAGAAGTAATGTGCATGGAAAATGTGGGTATTTGGGTTTTTATGTGGTATTATCACAATGTTCATATTGCAGTCTTGATGGTGAACTATGTAGATTGTAGGAAAAGCTTCTGGTATCGGCGATGTATTTTTCAGTTCACTATATGGTGCAAGATCCCTAATGGAAAAAATAGTTTTTGATTTTTGCACGTTTGGTCCCTATCTTTTGGAATGTTTGGCATGATTGATCCATATCTTATACATTGTGTGACATGGATGATCATAATAATTGTGTTTGTTTGGCACATTTGGTCCCTATCGTGTTACATTTTTTTGGTAGGATTGGTCCCGTTTTGATGCAAAACATAATAACTTGGCTAAAATGAGCAACACATTATAATAAACAAAAAATTTCACAATGACAACGAACATGCTGCAATTGCTTCATATTTGTAAATTACACCAAAGAGAGACACTTACAACCCTCCCAGCAATCAAAAAACCCAAAAAAATTAAAATAAGACAATAGTAAATACAAAATATGTATGTTCCATTAACAATGAAGAAATCAAGAAGATAGATGCCAAAAAAAAAAGATACTTTATATCTTCTTCAAGATGTCAAGAAGTTGCAGCTGATGGTTCTGCACATTTGCATGTCCTTTTGTTATGACCATAATGTCCACATTTTTTGCACCGAATTTTCAAACCAACCCTGCTCGCACTCCCTATCTGCGATTGTGGCACTTCTCCACGCTCATTCATCCTTACTTTCTTAAGCCTCACAGCCTTCTTCTGAGTATGGACAAGAGGTGTCAATGGGCGCTGACTTGCATTGGACCATAATTCAGGACCAGACATTGGAGAAATTGAAGATGAATATGTCAACTGTATCATCAAGAACATCACTCCCCACATTATCATAAGTAACATTACTTTCACTGCCTGAAAGTTCAACAATTTCAACCAACTTCACACTAGTTGAGGACCTATGCCTTTTGCTTCTACTACTCATGCCATCTTCCTCTTGTTTAGACTTACGCTTCTCTGTTTTTTGCTTTACATTGCAATTTGGAAGGATCCAACCTAGGTAGTTTTCTCTAGATTCAGGATCTATGATGACAAGTCCCTTCATCACGTTGCTATTGTCTGGTGATGGTGGTCGAGATGGTATTGGAATTGACAAGTCTCATTCCAATTCATAAGTTCGTGAAGGAGACACGAGGTAAATGTTAACTTGAGTTGCTCCATTTCTATTCTTCAACAACATGGCAATGTCTACGTTGCTACATATTCTAACCAGCCCTTCCAACAGTGAGAACTTCTGTTTCTTATACAGAAACTCCATTGGCAGATGAAGTCCTACACCCTCTACAAATTTGTCCAACAGCTGTCTATTTAAACTGCTTGAGTGAACATAGTCCATGTAGTCGACGTCCCCATGTTCATAAACCAAGTTATCGGACTTGGTAAACATGATACTACCATGATGAATCATCACATTAAAGTATGACGATTTCTTACATGCATGCAATCAAAAAATAATAAAAATAATAATAACTAAATTGTGAACCAATTTGGTATATTACAAACAGAAACTACAAAATTTTCAAACACACTGGGCGAACGAATACAATCTTCAAGCATTACTAATTTTTGGAATCTTCAAATACTAACCATATAGAGGTGCTTGTTCGTGATAAAGTCTGGATTTTGTTCTTGGGGTTTCGTTTGCTTCCGTATTTGAAAGAAAACTCACTGCGAAAACAAAAAATTTGCAAACTCAATAACACTGTTCAACATTTGGTTGATCAAAATGTCTCCAAATATACACTAAATTCAAAAATTATACAATATACACTATATTACTTACTTGTTCTTAGTCAGTCACTGGTATTTTGCCGGAATGCAAAGAGTTTGTTCGATGTCTACAATTTTCGGACAACAAGGGATTTGTTTCACTATTTGGGCAAAAAAAAAATTCCAACTGCAATGGATTTTCAGTTTCTTCATACGTCTTTTGATTTTCACTGGCAAAGAGTCAGATTAGTAGATTGGCAGAAATGTCCTCAAGAAATGAAGTGTTTGTAATGCACATAATGAACTACTGTTTAAACATGACGGAATTGGACAAAAAAGACCATTGTCGCAAAAAGACGTTTGAAATATGGGCTAAACTGTCAAAAATAAAATAATGGGTCTTAACCTACAATAATTAAGTGCAAAAGATATAGACTATTTGTGCAAAAAAAAATAAAAAAAAACTAATTTAAAAGTATACCCGTTCTAGACGGACCATTAGTTGGCTCACCGGTCATAATGTGCACTTTAGACCGATTATCAAGCAACCTGCAAAACCAATTGGGCTTCAATTGAGGAAATTCAAGAAATTCAATGTTGGACTTGTTGACCATGAGATTTAAAAGTATAGTCATCGAATATAAAATGGTCTGGTCATTATGAGTCGACACTCAATGAATTGGCTGGCTCACGGACCAAATGAGTACTCTAGACCGCTTAGCAAGCAATCTACCATTAACTCGTAGAATTATCTGAGTTTTGCGACAACGACTTGATTTTTAAGAAAACCAGATGGTCCAATAAAATTAAAGGCGACAACGACTTGATTTAAATTTGGGATCGACACTTTGATTGTATGCTCGTTAACGACTGAAAGCTTGGTATTTTAACTATAATGTGCCTCCAAATATATAATTACTTTCTCAAAGGCAATATTAAAATTTTCAATTTCAAGGTACTCCGATACCTCGATATCAATGTTTATTGTTTTGGTGCATATATTATGTATTATATATTTGGCTGACCATTTATAAAATTTTTAAAAATGTATTCAATTAGTTAATTAAATAAATAGTTAATGAAATTTTATAATAAAATGACAAAAGAAACGAGATCTTCTAATTAATAGTGCAGATTGATTTATAAAAATACGAAAGAAATACGAAAGATGAATAAAATTTAAGGAGGTGTATTTAATATAAATTTTTAAAAAATTTAATTGACATTTTTTAAGTAACTGATTTTTATAGATTTCATTAACTTTTATTGACTTTTATAAGTTTTAATAGACTTCCATAGACTTTTATATATTTTTATTTTGGAAGACTTTTTTAGACTTTCACAAATTTTTATAGGTTTTAATTTTTTTAAATTAAATCTTGAATATAAAAATATTATATCCCACAACTAAAAAAATTATCGCAGAAAAAAGTCTAACAATAATTTATTTAATTGTATTAATATTATTAACTTCATAAAAAAAAACTTTGAATGTATAATAATCTATTTACTACACGTCAAAAGTCAATGACATAAATTATTAGTTCGCTCTCTTTTTCTTTTGGGTAAAACCATGAACTTCTAAATGACTTGTGGATAAATTCAGAAAAATATGGTAGGCGAATTATTTTAAAAATATTTTCCAACAAAATAAATAGTATAAAAAATGTTGGCAATTAGTCATGACTATAGTATTCGTAGAAAAAAAAAAGAAAAAAAAAATAGTTAGGAGAATATTGAAGAAAAAAAAATATTGAAGAAAAACAAATATTAATCTTGACTTTAGATTTCATAAGTAAAAAGAAAATATAAATATTGCATAAAGAAAAAAAAATCAAAAAATGAAAGACTTATTTTTTTCAAAAGCCTTTCAATGTCTTGAGATGAATGAAAGAGAAATTATGATATTTTTTATTAATACATTGTGCTTTAAAGTTAGTACATAGAAAATTTTATAAAAAATCGTTAAAAGTTATTGACATTTTGAATATTTCTGAATTTTGTAGGATAAAAAGTCTGAATTGAATATCGCGTGATTTTTAAAAAGTTTTTAAAAGTCTATATTGAGTACTCTAAAACTTAATTTTATAGAGTTTAAAAAGTCTCTATTAAATACATATAGACTTTTCAACTCAATAAAAATCTTATAATGTGTTATTTAAATACATCCTCCTTAAAATTGATGTTCAAATCGATTTGCCAAAGAACAAAAAAACTTAAATAATACTTGAAAGTTTTTCGCTAATGCTATTTTATTTTGTGACCACAACTTTTGAATTATTGCAATTTAGAAGTTTTGCTTAAAATATAATTTCATTTAAATTTGTATATGAGTCATTGATACGTCGGTTGAATCGACGACTAACTAATTGAACCATTGAACTCAGTAACCTAATTGGACCTATATCCAAAACATTTATTTCACATACGTCAATATTTTATGTGTTTCGGGATGTTACTGTCACACATTTATATTTTACTATCACAAACACTATTTTACTAAGAACAGTAACTCGCAATACAATATCTTATTAAAAATAATATTTTAGAATCTTAATATAACAGTATCACAGATAAAAATATCTTAATATTTTAAAATAATTGCATATTTGGTCCTCCAATCTTTCAAAAATATTGGAGATATACCCCATAACATTAAAAAATAGCACAAGACATCCCAAACGTTTGAAAAACTTGGCACGGTAGATCCTTTATGAAAAAATTGTTATTCCCTTTAAATAAACAACAAACAAGGAAAAAGAAAACAATGATAGAAAAATAACCAAATTTACCAAAAAAAAATAAAAAGTAACAAAGTGGCCATCTTTTTCATCAAACTTATAAAAAATAATGAGAGAAAAATATTCTTCAAAGCAAATTAAATCGACGATTGCTGATGTGCGTCCATGGCAATTCTAATTAGACTTTTTTAGTAGAATCCGCCATTTTCACTCACCGCAAGCTTCTAATTAAGAAAATCGAATTACAAAACAAGAGATGAGTTTGAAACTAATTCATTTGCTCATGGGTTGACTACAAGTGAAGAAGAAATAGGTGGCTGCTGTGAGTGAAAATCGGTGGCTGCTGTTGAAAACCGGTGGCTACTGCTCCTATGTTTGAAACTTATTTATTAAGTTTACAGTGAGTGAAAATCGAGAAGAAATCAGTGGCTGTTGTTAAAACTTACAGTGAGATTCAATCGGTGGCTGCTGTTGAAAAATCGGTAGCTGCTGCTCATGGGTTTGAAACTTATTTATTAAGTTTACAGTGAGTGAAAATCGAGAAGAAATCGTTGGCTGTTGTGAGTGAAAATCGGTGGCTACTGTTGAAGCTTACAGTGATATTCAATCGGTGGCTTCTGTTGAAAATCGGTGGCTGCTGCTCATGGGTTTGAAACTTATTTATTAAGTTTACAGTGAGTGAATCGGTGGCTGCTGTTGCAAATCTGCTTATCTCTGTTGCTGTTGTGCATCAATGGCGGTTCTAATTCCGGTTCTGATAGTTTATACAGAATCTATGATGTATGGGTTCTTGAGATTCAAGATTTATTGAAAAAATTAGACGAAAATTGCAATGAAATTCCAAGATTTATTGTTAATTTTGATGGCGTATAGGGAAAATGGGTAGAGAATAACACATACATATGTATAGTTATAGTAGTAGTGGTGGTAGTAGCAGTGGCGGCGACGGTTCCGGTGGCAGAGAAGGTGGTGGTGGTGGTGGTGGTGGTGGTGACAGCGGTATTGATTTGATTTGCTTTGAAGAAGATTTTTCTCTCATTTGTCGAAAGTTTAATAAAAAAAAAATATGGCCACTTTATTACTTTTTATTTTTTGGGGGTAAATTTGGTTATTTTTCAATCATTTTTTTCCCTTGTTTTTTCATTAAAGGGAATGTCAATTTCGTCATAAAGGACTACTATGCCAAGTTTTTCAAACGTTGAGAATCTCTGGTGCTATTTTTTAAGATTATGGGCATATTTCCAACGTTTTTGAAAGATTGGAGAACCAAATATGCAAGGGATTTTGGTGCAAATGGTTCCCAACCTTTGCTCTTAATGTGGAATTGGTCCCTAACGTTTGTTTTTTGGCAAACAAGCTCCTAACCTATGTGTTTTAGTGCGAAATTGATCCTTATGACAAATATGCCCTTAGTTTTAATTAGAAGAAATTGTACGTGGATTTCTAATCATTACAAAATGTGCAAATATGTCAAATACTTTTATTTTTTATAAAAAAATTAAAGAAAACTAATGATTTTTTTTTTTTGGAATTAACATTTTAGTAATAAACATGCCAAATAAAATTATTATTTTTATTATTAATTATTATATTATTTAAAGAGGGATAATGAGAAATCATTTTTCTCCCTCTTTACTTATAAAATTTTTTCTCCCTCTTTACTTTAAAAATTAAGTTAAATAAATAAAAAAATAACGTATATAATTTTTTGACATTGAACTAATCTTATTACATTTTTATTTAACATAAAAATACTAATAAAAATTAATTTACACATTATGTGTTTTATTTTTTTAACAAAAATAAAATGATAAATTAAATTAAAATATGAAGAATATAGTTGGATCTCTAATACTTGTTGTTAATAAACATATAACTCAATTAAATAAAAGTATTTGAATATCAAGTTTGTGACAAAATTATTTTTTTATACAACAATAAAATAAAGTTTAAATTTAAATAATATAATTACTTAATAATAAAAATAATAATTTTATTTGATATATTTATTACTAAAGTGTTAATTCCAAAAAAAAAAATATCATTAGTTTTCTTTAATTTTATTTAAAAAATAAAAGTATTGGACATATTTGCACATTTTGTAATAATTAGGAATTCACATATAATTTCTTCTAATTAAAACTAATGGCATATTTATCTTTTTCATCTCATAAGGACCAATTTTGCACCAAAACACATAGGTTAGGGACTTGTTTGCCAAAAAAATAAATGTTAGGGACCAATTCCACACTAAGGACAAAGGTTATAGACCATTTACGCCAAAATCCCAATATGCACATCATTATATTAATATAACAAGCATACTATATTAGTAGATTTATAGACAATTATAGTATTACACACCCTCAAAATAGAAAATTCTAACCCAACAGAAGAATTTTTTATTATTAATATAACAAGAATTTTTTTATTATTAATATAACAAGTATACTATATTAGTAGCTTTATAGACAATTATAATATTACACACACTCAAAATAGAAAATTCTAACCCAACAGAAAAACAGTATTATAATAAAAATATCTTAATAAAACAATATCATAAAAAATAGTATCAGAGGTACATTTGTATCACTATTATAATAACAGTATCGTATGTTTAAAGATAGCAAATATAACAGTATCAAAAGTACATTATTATCAAGTACATGCTTAGGTGAGCATAAATGTTATGTTTTAACACAAATCATAGCACAGTATCTAAATAAAACAGTATATTAATAAAATATTATATTAATAAAAAAAAAGTATCATAGATAATGTATCTTAATATACATATCAGTATCAAATATGACAATATCTTAATAAAATAGTATCACATACACAAACTACAAGTCAATCTATGAAAAAGTATCAAGCATTTTAAATGAAAATAGTATGAATAATCTTGTATTATTAATAGTGCATTTTGAAACATTGTCATTACTTCAACAATAAAATATTTAATTTTAAATGTATGTTTGTTTGGTGGAGTATAAAAATAGTTTTTTTTTTTTTTTTTGAGATTTTGAAAAAAATTGGTGAAATGTGTGGTTGAAAAGTTGATAAAATTTGTGGGTCCCATGAAATATGTGTTTGAAAATAAATTTGAGAAAAAAAGTTAATAAACATGGCCAAACATTTTATAATGTAACGAAAACTAGTATACAATATTAAAAGTAAAAAAGTATCAAACAATTTTTCATAAAACAATATCATATTAAAATAACATTATAGAAAATAGTATAATAATAAAACAATATCGTGTTTGAATTTGTGTTTTTTGCAATTGTAAGGGGCACGCTGGTCTGTTAACACTAAAATATGACTTTAATTGAATTAAGTTTGAATCATATGACTTAAGAGTTTATAAACGCGTGATAAGTAACTGATCCTAAATATTTCCTATAATTTAATGTGCTAAGGAATGAAATTCGACACAACTCATTTATTATGGTATGCCAACCCATGAATTGGCCAGAAGAGAGCCAGAATGGTTTCGTTCCCTTTTTTTAAAGTCACGGTTGTCTCGGACATAGGCCCCACAGCTTATTTCGAGTAAGAATGGTACTGAATGGTCAGGTAACCCGACCATTTTTTCAAAATGGTCGTTGACCCATTTTGGTGTGTAAATTACCAAATATAACCATGTCTCCTTCCTCGCTTATAATCATTTCAAACGATTTTAAATTCATTTGTCTGTGAAAAAAGAGAAAATTTTAATGTTAGAATCTAACTCATTTCAATGTAAGAATTCAACCCATTTCATTTATGTAAGAAATTTTATTTCAAAGTAGAAATTCATCATTCTTTAACTTCTTCTTTTAATTCACGGTAGAAATTATAGATTTTGTAGTATAAATCATGAAAATATGTATAAATCTGAGTATAAATTGTGATTTTTACTTTAAATTTCTGCAAATCTGGATTCATTTGAAGTGAATTAATTGAAAAAATCAATCATAATTGTATAAATTTACGTCAACAGACTCATAGTCTGTTAACAGATATTCACACCTATTAACAGGTGTGAACAACTATTAGGCTCCAGGTCTGTTAACAGAACCTGTTAACAGACTCATGTTCTGTTAACTGACTATCTGTTAATAGATGGTCGGTTAACAGAAGATCTGTTAACAGTCGTGAGTAAGTAAGGATATTTATGTCTTTTATGTATAAAAGAGGCGTTTAAAACTTATTTGATATAAGTTAGGCTCTTCTGCGATTTTGAGGATTTGACATGGTCATTTCAAAAACTCACCCCTATTTTGACAATTTATTGTACGTTACTCTAAGTTTGTTCGAACAAATATTTGTCTACCATTCCGGTGATTTTATTTTTTTAAACAGTGTTAGAAATAGCTTGATACCCTTTATCATCCTATATGAAAATTTATATGGATTTATGTAAAAGCTTAAGTATATATAAAATTTATTATCAATATTCAATGAAAAGAGAATTATTTCCAAATTGTCATAATATAAAACTAATAGATATTTTACCCGTAATACATTAATTATTTCTCTAATTATTTGTTCACAATTATTTTGAAATCAGGCCATCAATGCCTTTTCAGTAGATAAATTCATAATTATTAATCCTTATCTATAAATGTCATTTTTTGAAGATTTATTTGGAAAAGATTTAATGTAGGGATCGACACCTTCTATCGATCCCATAAGATTATAGCAATACAATTTCGAATTCTCCAAATCCGATTAACCAAATCTCAATATCTGTGTATATATATATTGGTGTTCGGGGTTAAGAATAATACGTCTAGCCTTCCCATCTTACATTCTTTCCGAAAATTATTCTTAACCATCATAAGAGTAAAATTACACCGTTGTACATTCTTAACATTTCAATAAAGACGGCATGCTTAATGAGAAAAGCGTACCCTTCTTGTGTGGGTGGATGCTTGTGCAATGATTTTCAATCAATGCGATTGTGAATATCATATTCGGCTTTTTCCATTAGGACTTCTACGCGTGCTTAAGGATTCAAGAAGTCTTGCTGGAAATGGAACAAGGTCGTAAAATGGTCAATCAAGTTAAATTTAAAGATCAAGGAATTGAGAAAAGCGAAGGAAACATTCCAAAAACTTCTCAACCCCTTGTTCTATAAAAGTCTCTTGGTTAATAATTTTTCGGGTTTGTTCCATTTCTAGAAACTTCGTAAAATCTCATGAGCATGCGTTGAACAACTAATGGGAAAAGGCAAACATCGAATTTGGAATCATAGGGGGCGAAAATCATTGCGCAAGCTTCTACACCACACAATGAATGGCACGCGTAAAGACTCTAGAGATCCACCATGCTATGCTTGGTAAGTTACAAATGGGTTTAGGGGTCGTGTGTAGGGCGCAGATCCGCCATGGTTGTATCGGTATAAGAGTAAATTATTGATTAGTTTGGTATTATTATAGCATAATTTTTAAATTTAAACGGCATTAGTCGACCTAGCTCTCTGTTTCGTAATATATTTTCTTATTTAGAGTTTGAACAACAATACACCGATAAATATTTGTTTGTATTATTAAATGGTGAGTGACGTAGAATTTAAAAATTAGTTTTTTTATATTAGTATGTTAAGTATGAGTGGTGATATAGCACTCACAGTGAGCACTAATTATGGTGCCTGCTGTCAACGTTACATCACCACATTAGTCATTTTTTAAAAAGTTCAAAAAAATTGTCAGCAACTTTTTAAAAAGTAACAAATGTGATGATGTTATGTGGACAGTGGAGACCATAATTAGTACCCACTGTGGGTGCTTAAATATATCTATACAATTCCTATTTTAATTTAGCAACTTTGGGCACATTATGCCTACCAAATTTCCCATTATGTTTGATGTTACATTTTCTTGACTATCAATCGAAAATATCATTTTAATTTCTTTTTTCTTTTCAATTATTATTATTATTATATGACGATAAATTTAGTGATAGACTTTTAGAGATCTCACTCTAATATTCTTGAAAAGTCTACAAATACGGTCTGAATATAATGTGTATTTACATTTTAAATATATTGTGTTGAAAATTTACATACTATATTTTTAGTAAATAGTACCATACATCTGCTAATAACAGAGAGAAAATTTTATAATATATGACATACTAATTTTTAAACTATTCTAGACGCCATTATGTTTCATTTAAGGATAACAATGGAGTGAGTCGGCCCCGCGACTCGCATATTTGCGGTGCGGAGCAGGGTGGGGCAGTCCCTTGACCCGCCAACTGCAACGGATAATTTTTTTTTGTAAAATGAAAAAAATAATTAAAAAATAGAAAATTTTAAAATATTTGTAGCAAACAAACAAAAAAAAATACAAGATTAGAGTTGTAGTGTAGTGGTTAAGATTTATAGTTTATATATTCAACTCGGGTTCGATTCTTATTTAGTCCAATTCTAACAAAAATTATAATTTGTATACTATTTTATGATTTTATTTTTAAAAAATTGCGGGGAGGGGCAGGACATGGCAAGACAGGGCTGCCTCGAACCCGCCCCGCGATCTCCGCGAGACAGAAAATTCTACCTCAAACTCGTCTCTATTACCCGAATAAACGTGTTTGGAGCGACGAATTTTTTTGCCATCCTTATTTCATTAAATGCCTTTTCATTGAAAGATGGTCTTCCTACAAAGTTTATTACCTTCCTTTACCTTAACTTCTTTGATGAATAAGAAATTAAATTGAATAAATTAATCACACATTGAAAAATATTTTAAAAAATACTTTATTTGATATTTTTTCTAATACTGTAAAATAGACAAATGGAAATTCTTATTTGTGATCTTCTAAAATGGAAATGGAAAAAAAAAAAAAAAAAGTTAATATTGTATTCAAGAGAGTTGTCACAAAGTTAATTTATAGTTAGACGAAAAGGAGATAAAAATTAATTTTTAGATGAAAATGAAATATTAATTAAAATAACAAAGAATAATTAAATAGTTTTTTTTAAAAAAAATATGTAAAGTTTTATATAATCTAAAATATAGGGTTATGATTTATTATTTTCAATTAGGGATGTTTTGGTATGATTAGCTATTTATAATAACATATTTGTAATTATTTCTATACTTTTCGGCAAAGGGAGTTTTATGTTACTATTCAGTAAAAAAGTAGTACGTAATATGTAAATTATGCAAAATACAGTTGTCAAGTGTAATTACACCGACGTGGAGGGTGTATTTGTAAATTATGCAATGGAATTAACAACTCGTCCCCAATTTTAATTTTAAAGATAATTATATTCACACTACAATTTGTTATAAGCGCACCACATTTTAATTGTACTTAATATTTTCAACTTTTGTTTATTGTTGCAATTATGTTCTTAACTTTTTGTCTTCAAATTCCTATCTTCAACTTTCATTAATTTGCATATTTTATCATTAATGATGGTTTATGTCGAGATATTTTATTTACGAGCTTTAAATGAGGAGAAAATATTTTATCCTACTTTTATATTTATTTTTTATTTTTAAATATGACAGAAACATAAGTTTTTTTACGAATTCTCAACAAATGTTTTAGACGGAAACCGTTATCAAACACAAGATGTGCTAATTAATGAAAAGTTGAAGATAAAAATGTGATAAAAAAAAGTTTGGGACATGAGTACTATAATGTTCATAGATTAAAGATATTAAATATAATTAAAATGTGGTGCAAAAAAATAAAAAGTGTTGTGTGAATATAATTACTCTAATTTTAATCTATACTACATTTAAAAGGCCCTAAATGAAGAAATATTTTTAGACTATTTTACCCTTACAATTTTTTTTTAAAATTTCATATTCACCCTTAGTATTTATTAATGTATAATTATATTCTAATATTTTATTTATTACTCTTTTATTCATTGTACATTCAGTTTTTAAAAATTTACTAAATATACAATTAAAATTTTTAAACATTTAATCTATTAAATTAAATAAGAAGGTGAAAAGAATGTCTCACATTCTTTTTGCGTTACATAGATGAAAGGAATGAATTGGAAAAATTGTAACTTTGTTTATTACCGCATTAAAATTCATTATATGGTTGTTAAAATTGAAATGGATATGATAAAATTATTTTTAATACATTAGACTATAGTGATTATGAGCATGTTTGGTTCAGTTTTTTTTCTTCTCAAACTCATTTTCAACTACATATTTTTTTAGACCCACAATTTTTATCAACTTTCCAACTACGTATTTTACCATTTTTTTTTTTTTGAAAATATCTCATCTTACTTCTGTCCCTCAACAATATTCTTACAACATAGGCAAACATTGACACTTATTTGATTTTTGTTTCTTACTTACATTTATGACGTTTTTATTTATGTCATCAAATCGGTCATGTCTAATAAAAAGAGAACATATACAAAGAATACTGTTTACAATGATCTACTACTCCAACAAATGTACAATATTATGTAGTTAATCATTACATTCTCTCACAATAAAATTAGTGATTATTAATTTTTTTCTTCGTAAAATACAGCTATGTGAGATCATTAATCCCATAAAAATTGATAATAGTTCATCAATCATCAAAGCTTAAATTACCAAAAGATCTTCATTGGGTTCAAGTTATTGTTGGTATTATCATCATATAAAACTCATATCTGATTGTAATTGTACTTCTATGAATGCAATGATATTTTAATATTTTATTTATTACTCTTTTATTGTTCATCATTATCGTACAATAAACTTTTAACAATTTATTAAATGTACAATTAAATTTTTTAAACATTCAATCTATTAGATTAATTATGAATGTGAAAAGACGATCTTAAATTTTTTTTGGCATTACGAGATGAAATAAATGAGAAATAGGTTTTAAAACAATGAATTAAAAAAATTCTAACTTTGTTTATTACCGCATTAAAATTCAAATTATTGTTGTCAAAATTGAAATAGAAATGAAAAGATTATTTTTAATACATTAGATTATATTGATTATAATTCAGAATTAACACTTAAATTAAATTAAATTATTTATTTAATTTAATTAATAATTATGTGTGTGTGTGTGTGCGCGCGCGCGTGTGTATCGTTCTTCTAATATTAATTATGTCACTCAACAATATTCTCAAAACATAGGCAAACATTGACACTTCTTTAATTTTTGTTTTTTTACTTACGTTTACGATGTTTTTATTTACATTGTCAAATCAGACACGCCTAACTAAAAAAGAACACACACAATGAATATCATTTACAATGAACTACTACTCTAACAAATGTACAATATTGTGTATTCAATCATTACATTCTCTCACAATAAAATCAATAATTATTAATTTTATTATTCTTAAACTGACATAGCTTTGGAGATGCCTATTAATAAATCATTAATTCCATACGATTTGATATCAAAGGTCCGTCAATCATCAAAGTTCAAATCACCACAAAGTCTTCACTGAGTTCAAGTTACTATTCATATTTCCACTATATAAAACTTATATCTAATTGCAACTGTACTTATATAAATATAAATAAAATATTAATATCGAATAATACAATACAACATGTTATCAAAAATTGTATTTTTTAGCTTTATTACAATTGCTACTTTAACTTTTTAGTTATTAAAAGTTTAATTAAAAATATTAAAATATTAAAAATTGACAATATTATTGCAGAAGCACGTGCAACGCACACGTGTCTAGCTAGTTTATTTAAAAGGAAAAAAAAAGTGTGAATTAGCCCAACTCCACATCATAACATGAAATGGATAAAAAAAAAGATAAAAACTGATGATCTTACAAAATATATAGATAAAAATAATATTTGACCAACTTATGAACTTGTTCGGTGTGATTATTTTGGGCCAAAATGATATTTGTCAGCCACCATTGTTGATTTTTCAAACTAAATGGTGGCTGAAATGATTAAATTGTCATTAATCAACAAAATATGATTAAAAGTAATTTAATCATTTCAACCACCATTTGATTTGAAACATCGACAATGGTGACTAAAAAATTCATTTTGGCACAAAAAAATCACACCGAACAAACTCATAATAATGGAAAACAAGTTTAAAAATTAGAAACGGAAAAATATTGAGTCAAGAGCAATTACTCTTGTTATTCTTAGGACAAACATAAGATAGCAAACATGAAACACCTTTCTATAGCAAGTTGTTTGCTGGACGACCGCCGGGCCTGCTAGTTGGGCCGCCTATTCCGGCAGCGGCGGCTGAGCCAAGATCAGCCATGTTCATGCTGTGGGGGGCCTGTGTCTCCTCCCCATATGTTGGATCCGTGGAATGTCCAACATTACTCAGGTTGCTAACGTTTGGATTCTGTCTGTTGTCGACACCGTGTTGTTCGTGATTCGTGCTATCATGCGGGTGTTTTCTATCGTGTTCAGCCACCTTTTCTACAGCTTTGTTAACATGAAGGTCCATTGCAGCTTCAGCTTCTCTTGCCATTCTTACCTCATGAGCAACCTCAACCCTGGCTTTCGCCAACTCTTTCTCGGCCTATAGATTACGAAGTTTCAGAGCATGTTTGGAATATGTGCAGTATTAGACACGACTCGACTATATAATGAAATGAAAATGTGATTATAATCTAGTCTTACATTTTCTTCCTCTTTTGCTTCAGCCTTGGCCTTGCGCATGGCGCCCATGTCATTCAACTTTTCCTTTATAGCCTGCATTTTCCCTTGTCTTTCTACAAGTATTAAATGTTAAGTATCCTATTTTTATTACACCATTATAACATAGTATATATAGATGGTGCAATTTGCAGCAACGGATTCAAAATAATCCACTTTTTGGGCATGGAAAAGCTCTTTTTAAAGGCTAAAATACATGACATGTGTTGGCCGTGGACTACTTCATATAAGCTGGGAATATTGTCCATCTTTGAATAGGTAAGATTAAATTAGGTGCCATTATTAAATTAATAAAAAAATTAAGATCCGTTAGATTATATTGTAAAATATGAGAGAAAATATATGTGGAGAAATAATTCTCTCTGTATATTGATGTAATATGTATAATGAATGGAGTTACAAGATATATATATATATATATATATATATATATATATATATATATATATATATATATATATACACTAGTTTTAAGTCTGTGCGTTGCACGTGTAGCAATTATAACATTGTAGAATTTAGGACAAATAAATGAATATTATAAAATTCAGGATATAATCCCACAAAAAGAAAAAGAAAAATGGTCGAATTGAGCTTTCAAGAAAATTTAAGATGAATAAAAAATGTTGAAAAAATATTCTGAAATTCTGTATCTTGTACTCTTCCATTATATTGTGGTTACTTTTCTTTGTTTTTTTAATGTTGAGTTTATAGAATGCATTGGGAATATTCATTGACTTAATAGGTGATGAGATATAGTTTAGTGTTGCATCTAATAAATTTTTATGAATTAATTATATTTTATCAATTATTATAACAAATTTTTGTATTAGCCATATTTATTGACTTGTATATAATTTTGTTTTTTAATTTTAAGTCTTAAATTCAAACTTATCTCATTTCTTTTATTCTTTATCCAATTATCGAGTAAAAAAAATTTATCTCACATACATAACAATGACTGAACAATATGAAAATTTTATGAATTATAGAATACTAATATAGTTACCACATATCAAAATTTAATAGTCCGACGGCATATT
The DNA here is from genome assembly GCA_030279155.1 of Forsythia viridissima. Taxonomy (NCBI): domain Eukaryota; kingdom Viridiplantae; phylum Streptophyta; class Magnoliopsida; order Lamiales; family Oleaceae; genus Forsythia; species Forsythia viridissima. The sequence continues at coordinate 10,570,202 of CM059045.1, read as the reverse complement.
TCGACATACTAAAATCAAAACAATATGCCACATACCACAATTTCAAAAACTGAAATTTTTATTTATAATAAATTTATATTATAACAAATTAATATTATAATAAATTCATAGTAAATTTTAACATCATTATTAATTATAATAAAAATTGATTAAAAAAAATTGATATAATGATTACAATTACTATAATAAATTAATAGAAAAAAAAACACACCAAAAAAATAATAAATAAAGTTCCAAATGCGCTCAACAAATACATACCCAAATTAAAAAAATAAAAAAAAAATAGTTTAAAATGGACTAAAAAAACCCCATTTTTATTGTTTGGGGGGTGTGTTTGTTAAATACACATCCCAATATAAAAAAAAAAATTAAAAAAGGTTCAAAATGGGCTTTTAGCCCATTTTGATTTTTAGTGGAGGAATGGGTGTTTGTCGAGTAACTCCATTTTTTATTGATTTTTTTTAATTAAGTTTGCCGAGTTATGAGGCAAAATGGGGGGGAAAAAAATTTCAAAACTTCACTTAGTCATGGATTAACAAAAATTCATTTGACATAGAAAACGATCACCGAAAAATATGAAATTTTCAGAGAACATAGAATACTCATGTAGCTACCACATATCAAAATTTGATAGTCCGACGGCATGTTTCGGCTTACTAAAATGCTAATCGAAACATTCTAGTTAGTTTTTCGGATTCATGCTGTCATAGTTTACAAAATTGTCCATAAATTGAGTTATATAACATGAAATTATGTAAAACCAAAGCCAATGGTTAGGTAAACCATAAGGCTATCGTCTTCAACTGGAATTATGTAAAAATACTTAATATATAAGGTACAATAAATTTTTGAGTTGGACAACAGAAACTGCATCTTAGAAAAACATGAAGTTTAGCAAAACCTTTCAAGTTCACATCATTAACGTGTAACCAAAACATGGGAATCCACTAAAACTACCACAAAATCAAGGTCCACAAAAGTTTAAAAAGATATTTACACAACTTAAAGTTTTTTGATTGGTTTATAATATCGATTCCGGCACGCCGACGGCATAAATTCGAAAAACAGCGTAGGAGGTTTCGCGATGAGTATTTTAGTACGCCTAAACATGCCGTCGGACTACCAATTTTTGATATGTGGTAGTTGCCTGAGTATTCTATATCCCCTGAAAATTTCGTATTGTTCGGTGATCTTTTTCTATGTCAAAGAATTTTTTGTTACTCCATGACCAGGTGAATAAAATTTTCAAAATAAGGGCAGTGTTACTAAAATTTCTTCACCCGGTCATAGAGTAACAAAAATTTGTTTGACATAGAAAACGATAACCGAAAAATATGAAATTTTTAGGGAACATAGAATACTCATTTAGCTACCACATATCAAAATTTGATAGTCCGAAGGCATGTTTCGGCTTACTAAAATGCTCATCGAAACATCCTAGGCAGTTTCTCGGATTCATACGGTCGTAGTTTACAAAATTGTCCATAACTTGAGTTATATACCATGAAATTATGTGAAACCAAAGCCAATGGTTAGGTAACCCATAGAGCTATCGTTTCCAACTGGAATTATGTAAAAATACTTAATATATAAGGTGCAGCATATTTTTGAGTTGGTCAACAGAAAGTGCAGTTTGGAGAAACAAATCCACACCCCAACTAATTAACAAATCCACACCCCCAACTAATTAAAATGTGCTTTTTAACCCATTTTAACTTAACTTAAATTTTTTTGTTTTTTTGTTTTTTTTTTGTGTATTTGTCGATCGCATTTGGACATTTATTTATTATTATTTTGGTATGTTGTATTTTTTTAGAGCTTAGTGACAAATATATTTTTATTTAATTTTTTACTATTTTATTTTATTTTTTCTTATAAGCAAATTGTACACAGTTCTCTATAAATTTTTTATATTTTTGAAATTTGTTTAAATATTTTAATTTCATATATTTTTTTGTCATTTCAATTATATTTAAAACTTACAATTTTTTAATACATTTTCCACGTACGTGCAACGAAAAAGTTACTCTTTACGCAAATTTTTTTTTTTTTTTGGTAGGTAGACTTTTTCATGACAAAATATTAAAAAAAAAAATTTATTTTTCCCACTTTGTCGAGTTACTCGACAAAGTGGGAAAATTAATTTGTTTTTAATTATCCCACTTTGCCGAGTAACTCGGCAAAGAGGATAACATTAATTTTTTTTTTTTTTTTTTGTAATTTGCACTTTTAGTCCACAAACTTTTCATTTTATAACAAATTTATCCATAATCTTTTTTTTTTAGTTTTGGCCATCCTCGACCTTTAAATTTTGTTACAAATTTTATTTTGTCCACTTCTTTAAATAAAAAAAAATTAATAACAACAAAATAAATTAAAAATGTAAACGAAGTCCTACAACTTTTAAAAAGTAGCCCAATTTTATTTTGACATTTTTTCATTTTTTTAATTTGCGCTTTTTGTCTGAACCTTTCAAATTTGTAACTAATCTACCCCAACTTTTTTTTTGGGCATTGGCCATCCAACAATCACTATTTTATCCTACAAATTTGCATTAAATTTTTATAAAATCAGCTTTTGTTAACTTTGCTATTTTTTTTTTTTAAGATTTGACTTTGGTTTAGTTGAGTAACTCTAAAAAAAATACAATAAATGAAAAAATACAAAAATTTGTCAAATAACTCGACTTTTTGTTAACTGGAGTTCGACCAAAAAAATAAAAAAAAAATAGAATTTAGGACGTAATCCCACAAAAAGAAAAAACAATGGTCGAATTGAGCTTTCAAGAAAATTTAAGATGAATAAAAAATGTTGAAAAAATATTCTGAAATTCTGTATCTGGTACTCTTCCATTATATTGTGGTAATTTTTCTTTGTTTTTTTAATGTTGAGTTTATAAAATGTATTGGGGATATTCATTAACTTAATAGGTGATGAGATATAGTTTAGTGTTGCATCTAATAAATTTGTATGAATTAATTATATTTTATCAATTATTATAACATATTTTTGTATTAGCCACATTTATTGACTTGTATATAATTTTTTTTTAATTTTAAGTCTTAAATCCAAACTTATCTCATTTCTTTCACTCTTCACCCAATTATCGAGTAAAAAAAAATTTATCTCACATACATAACAATGGCTGAACAATATGAAAATTTTATGAATTATAGAATATTAATATAGCTACCACATATCAAAATTTAAAAGTCCGAAGGCATATTTCGACATACTAAAATCAAAACAATATGCCACATACCACAATCTCAAAAACTGAAATTTTTATTTATAATAAATTTATATTATAACAAATTGATATTATAATAAATTCATAGTAAATTTTAACATCATTATTAATTATAATAAAAACTGATTATTGTAAAAAAATTGATATAATGATTACAATTACTATAATAAATTAATAGAAAAAAAAACACCAAAAAAATAATAAATAAAGGTCCAAATGCGCTCAACAAATACATACCCAAATTAAAAAAAAAAAAAAAAAAAAAATTTGGTTTAAAATGGGCTAAAAAACCCCATCTTTATTGTTTGGGAGGTGTGTTTGTTAAATACACACCCCCAATATAAGGAAAAAAAAGGAAAAAAATTAAAAAAGGTTCAAAATGGGCTTTTAGCCCATTTTGATTTTTAGTGGAGGAGTGGGTGTTTGTCGAGTAACTCGACAAACACCCACATACATTTAAAAAAATATATATATTAAAAAAGCAAATTTGTGTGTGTTTCTCGACAAACACACACTCATATCAATGAAAATGGACTTTTAAGCCCATTTTGACTTTAATTTTTTTTTGTTATATATATATATATTTTTTTAATCCAGAAAACCTTTGCGTGAAAAGTAACTCGAAATTTTTTTTCGAGTGACTATTCAACTCGAAAAAGTTTGTCGAGTTGAATAGTAACTCGACAAACTTTTTCGAGTTAAATAGTAACACGAAAAAGTTACTGTTCACCATTTTTTTTTTTTTTGGATATGTGGACCAGCATAAGTAATTTTAGTGTTGTAATTTTAGTGTTGTAATTTTTGTCCAAATGTTAACATTTTTTTGTATTAGCCGCATTTATTGACTTTTATATAATTTTTTTAATTTTAAGTCTTAAATCCAATTTGACAATTTTTTAACTTTTTTTTTGTGTCGAGTTACTCGATAAAGGTTAAAAAAAAAAAAATCCCAACAATGCCCAATTATTTTATTTAATTTTTTTTTGTCGACTTTTTCTATTTTTTTTTCTTTCTATTCCAGTAGGATGTTTTGGTAAACATTTTAGTTAGCCGAAACATGCCGTCGGAGTATCAAATTTTGATATGTGGTAGCTACATCAGTATTCTATGTTCCCTGAAAATTTCATATTTTTCGGTGATCGTTTTCCATGTCAAATGAATTTTTTTTAATCCATGATTAAGTGAAATTTTGAAATTTTTTTTTTTTTTTACCTTTTTTCCCACTTTGCCTTATAACTCGGCAAAGTTGGTATTTTAAAAAAAAAAAAAAAAATTCCAAATGACTTTTTCGAGTTACTCGAGAAAGTCAAAAAAAAAAAAAAAAAATTTAATTAAGACTTTCTCGAGTAACTCGAGAAAGCCAAAAAAAAATAAAAATTAATTAATTAAGGTGGCTTTCTCGAGTTACTCGAGAAAGCCTTAAATATTGTTGTTGGTTTTTTCTCTCTTTTTTTTTTAGCGGCTTTCTCGATTAACTCGAGAAAGCCTTAAATATTGTTTTTTTTTTTATTACTTTCTCGAGAAAGTGAATTTTTTTTTTCTTTTTTTTTAACTAAGTTTGCCGAGTTATGAGGCAAAGTGGGGAAAAAGGAAAAAAAAAAAAAAAAACTCCACTTAGTCATGGATTAACAAAAATTCATTTGACATAGAAAACGATCACCGAAAAATATGAAATTTTCAGGGAACATAAAATACTCATGTAGCTACCACATATCAAAATTTGATAGTCCGACGGCATCTTTCGACTTATTAAAATGCTAATCGAAACATCCTAGTTAGTTTTTCGGATTCATGCTGTCATAGTTTACAAAATTGTCCATAAATTGAGTTATATAACATGAAATTATGTAAAACCAAAGCCAATGGTTAGGTAACCCATAAGGCTATCGTCTCCAACTAGAATTATGTAAAAATACTTAATATATAAGGTACAATAAATTTTTGAGTTGGATAACAGAAACTGCATCTTAGAAAAACATGAAGTTTAGCAAAACCTTTCAAGTTCACATCATTAACGTGTAACCAAAACATGGGAATCCACTAAAACTACCACAAAACCAAGGTCCACAAAAGTTTAAGAAGATATTTACACTACTTAAAGTTTTTTGATTGGTTTATAATATCAATTCCGGCACGCCGACGGCATAAATCTGAAAAACAGCGTATGAGGTTTCGCGATGAGTATTTTAGTATGCCTAAACATGCCATCGGACTACCAATTTTTGATATGTGGTAGCTGCCTGAGTATTCTATGTCCCCTGAAAATTTCGTATTGTTCGGTGATCGTTTTCTATGTCAAAGAATTTTTTGTTACTCCATGACCAGGTGAATAAAATTTTCAAAATAAAATAAGGGCAGTGTTACTAAAATTTCTTCACCCGGTCATGGAGTAACAAAAATTTGTTTGATATAGAAAACGATAACCGAAAAATATGAAATTTTCAGGAAACATAGAATACTCATTTAGCTACCACATATCAAAATTTGATAGTCCGACGGCATGTTTCGGCTTACTAAAATGCTCACCGAAACACCCTAGGCAGTTTCTCAGATTCATACGGGCGCAGTTTACAAAATTGTCCATAACTTGAGTTATATACTATGAAATTATGTGAAACCAAAACCAATGGTTAGATAACCCATAGAGCTATCGTTTCCAACTGGAATTATGTAAAAATACTTAATATATAAAGTGCAGCATATTTTTAAGTTGGTCAACAGAAAGTGCAGTTTGGAGAAACAATTCACCCAGTCATGGAGCAAAAAAAATTTCTTTGACATAGAAAACGATCACCGAACAGTATGAAATTTTCACGGAACGTAGAATACCCATGTAGCTACCACATATAAAAATTTGATAATCCGACGGCATGTTTTGACACACTAAAACGCTCACTGAAATATCCAAGGCAGTTTCTCCGATTCATGCTGTCGCAATTTACAAAATTGTCTATAACTTGAGTTATATAACATAAAATTATGTGAAACCAAAGCCAATGGTTAGGTAACCCATAGGGATATCGTCTCCAACTAGAATTATGTAAAAATACTTAATGTATAAGCTGCAGCAAATATTTAAGTTGGACAAAAAAAATTGCAGTTTAGAGAAAATGAAATTTACCAAACCTTTAGGAATTGATTATATTTCGTCATTTGTTCCCCATAGCAACTGAGGATAAAAAAGCACCAAATTTGATGACTTATTAAGGAAAAAATGAATATATATTTATTATAATATATAAGAAGTCAATAATTGCGGCTAAAAGACACTAATATATGTATATTAAAATAAATAAAAGAAAAGAAAAGATGAAGAAGTCAAAAATTGCGGCCAAAGATATTAATTTAATATAAAAAAGTGTAAAAAGATTAGGACAAAATGGTGAGCTTTGGACGAAATTAGGAATGCCAAATTAACAAAACGACGTCGCGTTGGTTGAAGGGTGAATAGTAAACAGGTGATAGACACTTATATTATAGTATATATATATATATATATATATATATATATATATATATATATATATATATATATATATATAGACTAATAGAAACTTAATAAGAAAATGAATATAAGAAAAAGAGTTCTACTTAGAATAAAAATATTATATATATGGTATCCTACTACATAGTATTCTACTGTAAATAGAATTCTAATATATATTTTTGAAATCCTTCTCATGGGGAGCTCGGATCAATTTTTCGTCAATGCTCTCACATGTGCATAATGTTTGTTAATAATTAACTTAATAAATAATAGTATCTACTTCAATACCATTGATGCACAATGAAGCGAGAAAATACGACAAACGCAGGATTGAAGTCTATTGATTTCATAAATATTATCGAGAATTGACCGATCAATACTCATTAATTCAACTTATTATTAAAAACTGAATGAAATCACGTTCTTTTGATTCTCAGCACAAATCTAAAATTGACTTAATTAACATATCATTGGTTCTGCAAAAAATCGATTTAGACCGAAATAATTAGATATCTCTCGTTTAAATTATTTTTATGCAATAAACAACCCAAAATCATGATCGGTGCAGATTTTCTCAAAAAAAATGAATTTTTTTGTCCACCTTTTTTACTATTCAAATTTTGTAATTGTGTAAAAATTTTGAATAGTCAACAAAAGAAGGCAAAAAATAAATTTTTTTTTTTGGAAAAAAAATTGCACCGAACAAGCTCTTAATAAAAAACCTGATCTAGTACTTCAATAAGAAAATTCTAAATCAACCAATTCCAATATTTTATTCAATAAACAATAAAAAACACTCGATCGACCCTAACTAGTGCTTTGATACTAACAAAATGACTGTAGTGTCTCTAACTATTATAGTTACGGAGCACTCAAAAATAATAAAAATAAAAGATTTTACTTGAATTCAAAATATTTTGTCCGTTAGAGAAGAAAGTTGATTTTTATATTTTATCTTTGATATACACAGAATTTGTAGGTCACATTTTTTGAGATTTTTGAAATGTACCCAAAATTAAAAAATGGATTGAAAATATGACAATTTTTTATAACATTTGTAAATATGTTATTTTTAGATGTAAAACTTCAAATATATCATTTTATAAAAATGACCACTTTTTGTGTGGTTAAGATTTAATAGTAGTTGACAGTTACACAATAACTTCTAAGAAAAGCTATCGGTACAAATATTTCGATATCAAAAATACATCGACAAAAGTTTGTCGACATCGACAATATTTGGTCGACATCAACCAAATAATGTTGATGTCTACAATTATTTTGTCGATGTATCGACAAAATAGACACTAAATTAATACCCTTTTTATCTGTTTTTGTCGATGTTAAAATGGGAACTAATTTGTCGATATCGATAAAATAGCCAATTTTGTATGATATTTCAAAATGGGAACACTTTGAAATATCGACAAAATAATCGTCTATTTTGTCAATGAAGAGACGAGTTTTGTGCTCTTTTTTGCATGTTTTTGACCAAATGTAATCAATTTCATTCTACAACAACAAGATATACCAACAAATTATATCGAAAATTTTTGTAAACTAAACTGATCATTATCTAGTACAATCCACTAATATACAAATATACAAATATAGAAAAAATTACACACCAACATAAAATATATCGACAAAAAAAATAGAGATACAGTATATAGTTTATGTAATCTACATAAAAATACACTAATTTTCTCAATTTTTAAATCTCAACGTCTTTTCTAAAAGTTGGTTAGCTACCTCTCATTTTGTTCTAGGATTCTTTTTCTTCGTAGGCCATTTGTGTCGACTTCTTCAAATAGTTAAAAAACCCGTAACATATATGACAATATATTTGAATTTGGGATAAAAATGAGAGAATCTAGCCACCAAAAAAGTAAGTGGGAAATGGAGCTTATGGCAGTAACAATGGTGGAGGAAGTGAGTAGATGGTGTGTTTAAGTTAGAGAGAAAAAGAGTAAACTCAGAAAGATTAGAAAATTGATATAATAGATATTCAGTTGGTAGAGTAATTTTGTCAATTCATCAAATATTATAAAAAATAGGCATATTTCAAAATATATTTCTAGATTTAGATACTTATTCAATTCTCTCTTTTTTAATTAACCAAAAGTAGCATTATCAGAAGTAGGAGGTGGTGGAGCTTGAATTCAAGACGTGTCGATCTCTAATACCGTGGTCAACATTGCAGCCCTTGTACACACCGAGCTGCACAAATAGATATCAACCCCATAAGCTGGCAAGATTTTTCAAGTCATACAAATGTAACTAGTGATGCAGCATTATTGTGCACCATAAATCGTGCATATTATTTATATATCAGATTCATAATCAATAATAACAACAAATCCATAGTTCATGGATTTCAGCAGCATGGTAACATGTTTCCTTCTCTATGTAAGAAAAACAGATCCTATATAGGATCACCAAAGAGTATTATTTGAGTACAGAAACTCGATAAAATTGATACTAATATTTCCTTCCGATTCCTCAAAACCCTAGTCATCCGCCCCAGGGGATAGTGCTCCTTGAGCATCCTTCGCCTCCTCTCGAACTCCGATAAATTCTTGTCGTCTATACATTATTGGAGACTCTTCGTACTTTTCCCAAGCAGTTATCTTTAGGCCTACAATGTGGCAAGTACATTACCGGACAAGCAGTATTGCAACGCTCAAGCCTGCGATGTTTATAACTTATAATTAGCACTGGGGAATGATGGTTGCTCCAAAATACATAGGAGTTTATATTTCATTTGCAAAATCAATTGTATACTTTTCTTGTTTTGTAACTTGCAAAATGCTACCCAAAAATTTAGACAAGAGAGAGAGAGAGTCATGAAGCAGTATAACCCACTTGTAATCAAGAAGAAAATAGTGCAGGAAAATTGCAATTTCAAGCTTGGCTAGATCATTTCCAGGGCACATTCTGCTCCCACCTCCAAAAGGAAGAAAAGATCCTGCTTTGGGTGTAAATCCCTGTAGATAACAGTCCAGAGTATGTATCAGAATTAGCTTACAACAATATCAACAAACTAAGTCGTGTTCCCATTCTCCTAGGGTTCGAGCCCCGAAATTGCTTCACTCTTAAGAGCATAGCGCATCTTTAGTGTAAGTATCAACGTGGCTAATTAATATTCTTGAGGGTGGGGGGAAACTCACATTCCATCTGGAAGGATCAAAATTCTTTGGCTCAATATATGTTTCGGAGTCATAGTGAACACTCCTAAACCAGACCAAAACTTTCCATCCTTGTGGAATGGTGTAACCTGAAATTAAGACAAGCCAACTTATGTTGTTATACATAACTGCTACAACATTTCTAACACATAATTTAGGCACAAGAAACAGCACAGTTTTTTGTATCAACTCGATGAAATTGAAGAAAACACGTGTCCAGCTACTGACCGCTAATATTGACATCTTTCTTTGCCTCTCTGAAGACCACGAATGAGAATGTAACCACACGAAGTGTTTCATCGATTACCTTTAAGGTTAATTGTGAAAAGAACCACAACATTTGAGTATATAAGAATATGAATTAATCTGGTGAAGCTGAAGAACTTTGAAGGCTAGAAAAGATTGATACCTTAGAAAGATATTCCATCTGTCTTACTTCTTTTAGAGTTAGACCCTTTTGACCTGGTGGCCTATTTATCGCAATTGTCTCTTGTTCTGCCTGAATTGTTATCCATGACATAATAACAAAACCTAGGTTAGAAAAGAATAATTAACAAATGATCTTGGCTGATGGCTCTGATTCAACCAGATGGCTATGTTTTTTAAGGTAGATTCTATAGTGCTGAACAGTATTTAGTATTAAGGAAAAATAAAATAAAAAACAAGTTACAAATGTTGTCCATTGTAGTGTCTGGTTCTGACCAATACTGCTTATGAAACATTGCCTTAATGACCGTATAATATTGAGGACAAGATTGACTCGAAAGTAATAAGCTGGATTTAGGTACCTTAGCTTTGTCAAAAATTTCTGGATGCTTCTGCAGAAAAAGGGTAGCCCACATAGTGATGTGCCCTGAAGATTCATGACCTGCATTCAGATACATTACCAGAACATCAATGATCTCTTCATCATTCAATTTTTTTCCGTTCTCATCTTCCACGTCCATAAGAGCATCCATCATGTCTTTCTTATTTGTGGACGGGTTCTTCCTTCTCCTCTCCTTTCGCTCGTGGACTATGGACTGGAAAATAGCCACCAGCTTTTTACGCGCCTGAAATGGTATCAAGCAAACAGATAAAATGTTTCAACCGCTTCATTAAAAAGCTTATACAGTTAGCAGGAGTTAACGTGAGATCAGATTTATTTTTTCATCACATGATTGACAATGACACCGACATGCACGTGTATGATTTTCATAAATGGGTTGCGGAAAAATTCGAATCAAGGGCATTTATCTACATTGCTATTATATTGAATCACCTCGTCTAAAAACATAAGCCAGTAAAAAGGAAATTACGAACCAAAACTCAAACCTTACCTTAAGTGCCTTGTGGTAAGCAAATCCAGGAACATTGATTGCCATTGCTCTAACTCCATAATTCAGTTTGGTGTACTCTCTCTCCAATGCCTCCATTACTTGCTCACTCTCTGAACTCAGAAAAATATACATAATAATTCTGAATGTAAGCTTCCTAAGTTCAGTCAAAAACTCAATCTCTCCCATGCCTGCCCATTTTTCCAAAGCTGTTATTACATTCTCTTCAATATATTTCATGTACATGGATAATGCTTCTGGTCCGTTTACTGCAGCGGCAGTTAATTTTCGCAGCCTCTTATGTTCGTCATATGAAATGCCAATAAATGATTTTTTCCCAATAAGTTTTAGGGTTGATGAAGGCCACCCAGGTTTGAAGGCTTCATCATCTGTTAAAACTCTCCTACATGCTTCTGGTGTTGTGACAATGATGCTGGGACTTCCAAACATCAGCACCTTGTAAAGCCCCGTATGTCCAAATCTGCATAAATGGTGGTAAATTACTAAATTAAATTTAAAGTGGCAAACAGAAGCAAAATAAGTATTTTTTTTAATTATGACTAAAAAGTAACATATTCAAATATAATTTCAACACTTACTTTTAATATTCTCCAAACATTCTTTAATTAACTTTTGCATGGTATGACAACTTTTAAGTCATGTAGACACTTTTTGAAGTCACATGGACAATAGTTAATTACACCATTATCTTACGTCGAGTTGCTTTCACAATAATATAAAGTTATTGTAGCCACCCACAAAAATAATGTGTTTTTTTCATTTCTCCTGTATATTACAAGCAATGTTGTCAAAAAGTGGGACATGACAAAATTGTCAAATATCTCGTGTCTATGTCTATTTCTTCCGCTTTTACAAATTGTCCAATCACTCAATCACCATTACTTCTTACTATTCCAATTGTAACATGTTTAATAAGATATACTTTAAACAACAATGATAAAAAATAAGTTAAAACTTATTCGACTCTTCAATCTTGTCAAATATTACATACCAAATAAAGCATTCTTGTACAGTAGTCTATCTCGAGCTCTTCTTGGCTAGGCGGCTGCCTAATGCTTTTTGCTTCATATCTTTCTCTTTTTTCTTTAAATCAAAGTTAAGACTATATATTGTATTTACTATAGTTAGAAAAATTGAAGTCCTATTATTTTATCCATGTAAGTTTTTTCGAACAAGCATAAGTAGAGCACGTATTTGACATAACCCTTAAGTCTAACACTTTTGTGGGAAACCAAGTAGAGATGTTACAAGGATTGGGCAACCTATGTGTGCCACGGGCTAGCACTTTTTCTATAGAGTCGGCCTAATAGAACGTACCAGCCTCTTCAAGATACATGTATCAATATGATACAAAATATATTAAATAAAATTCTAATGTCACCTAGTGATAAAATCAAACCACACATAAGCACATGTTTGACATAAACACTTAAGTCGAACACTGATTAATTAAAATCGTATGATTTGTTCTACATAAATTTTTTTTATAACAATCATAACATACAAAGTATACAAAAATAATACCTAGCTAGTGACAAATGAATGATAACTAGATGGGGGTGACATATGAGACGTCAAAAGAAACATTATATATAAACCTTAAATCATAATGCTTGCTTTACCTATTAACCTTTAGTATTAATTGTATTATGTGCATGTTATAAAATGTCAAAAGTTAACATATCCGACAATATGTAGACCAAGTAAAATGACAAAAATAGCCTGCAAATCTTTCACAAATTTAAATACAGTTCTTTCTCTTAACTTGAGCACTCACTGCAGTACACGAGGAGTAGAATAACTTATACGAAAAAGAGAATAATATTTTATTCTGTACTTTATTGTATATATATGGTATGATCTTTAGAATCCCTATTTAGAAAAAGTTTAGTGATTGTTGAGGAAAGATTTAAAATTTAGTGACTATTGTGAAACAACATTAAAAATATAGTGGTCGTTGAGATTTTTTACTCTATATAAGTTCGAGGCCGGATAATAAAATTATCGATTAACTCGAATATATTTACTCATTTTCACTTGTTGGAAGGCTGAAATTAAATTAAGTACACTTTTGATACTTATACTTATTCGCCTCAGCATAAATTATAATTTAAGCTGGTCTAATACTTTTGATCTACACATTTTATAGAATCCACAATTTACTATTCACTTATTATCTACATATTCTATAAGACTCACAACTTATAAGCACTTAACATATAATTTCAGTATCGCCTAACATGCACTAATTAGTATTAGACCGTACTAAATAACATAATATACTAATTTAACTTCTTCTTTTTTTAATATTGTCTACTACTTTATGATCCATCTTTAAAAAAAAACACTGCCAATAAAGTATTTTTGTGAAAGCAACTATTTCTTCTTTTAAAATTAAAACCACTCATGGTGACGTATATTAAGAACATAAAATGAAATAGTATAAACTTGAGAGGAGAATTAGACTTGACCTCCAACTAAAAATATAAAAAAGAGTTTTTCTTTGTTTAGAGACAAAAAGAAGTAACTTATATAAATTGACTTAAATGGAGAACAAGGGATAACATTTTTTTTTTTTTTACTTGGATATATTCTCATGAGTAATGTTATTTATAGTCGTTGACTACCGTAGTCAGTCTACGCGACGTTACTCAATTAGAATAATAATTTATTTCAATTAAATAATGCTATTCATATATAGTAAGCAACTCCAATTAAGTAATGCTATTCATATATAGTAAGCAACTCCAATTAAGTAATGTATGAAAAACTGACTACGGTAATTAGAGACTATGAATATTATTACTCTATTCTCGGAGGTCAAAAAACTAGTGCAATTAGTTTGGCTTAATTTCCTTCAGCTAATTTCGTGAACTATTAAGTTAGAAATGTATTTTCGTGAAGTATAACTTAATTATTTTTATTTTTATAGCTTAAATAGGGATCAAGGGATAACATAATTTTCAATTAGTACTCGTTAGACCAATAAATCAGTACTCTTCTCCTTTCTACTTGGATTCAATACTCGGTAGATATTTCCCATTACTAGATCTTAGTTATATGTAATTTGAAAACTAATTAAATAACAATTACAAGTTGATGTAGTCGAAAAGCGAGAAATAAGAAACACAAATCAAATCTCGTAAATCATACCGAGATGGATTTATTAGGGGAGAAACTCTTCCAATTTTATTAATTTATGATGGAACAACCAAATAACAAAGAAACCTAATTCTATTTTTAAAAGGAAAACAAGAAATCTTATTTAAAACTCCTATAAAACTAACATGAGAAACAAATTAGCTTAATAATAAAATTAATTTCTGCCAAAATAAGAAAAGTACTCAACCTAAACGATAGAATTTGACTCAAAAACCAATAGACTGATCAAGGGCTTTAGCCCATGAGCTTCTGGAAATGTGGTCTGATTCATCCAAAATTTTATACAATTGATTGGGCCAAAGTATCCGATTGCATCACAAACTAAATTAGTTCTTAATAAATTTAATTTGAATTAAACTAAAATAATTAATTTTTACGGTTAAATTATATTCATTGATAAATGTTACAGATGAAATATACAATATATGAGGTCCACGTGTACACACCTTCAGCATCGATAAACATGTTTTGCCCTACTTAAAAGCTGCTAAAATCAACTTCTAATGATAGCACGTTGAGATAAGCTTTTGAAAATAGCCGACTCAAACAAGCAGGCTGATTTCTACAACATAATCATTAGTTCTACTTTTTTTTTTTTTTTCAATTTATTTATATATATATGGAGAGAGAGAGATGACCTGGTAACAAAGGTTGAGATGAAAGAATCAGGATTAGTGGACTTGAAAGCTGTGAGGAAAGACCACATGTTACCAATGAAAGGCCAACCAAGATCACCTGGAGGCAAATTATCCCTCTTCTTCTTCCCCAACTCCTTTTCATAATACCAGCAATTCACACTCCTAAGTAACCACCAGCTTACTGTCAACATTGACACCACAAAATACACCACCCAACTGTGTTTCCACTCCATTAGTATATACTTGAGTTCAAAAGGAAACTGCTTTTACCAGGGAGAGAGAGAGAGACACCCCTCTGATCTCATGAGTTTCTTTCTCAAGTCCTTAGGCCTTAGCTATGTAGATTGTAGTATATAAAGAGGAGAGAGAGAGAGAGAGAGAGAGAGAGAGAGAGAGAGAGAGAGAGAGAGAGAGAGAGAGAGAGAGAGAGAGAGAGAGAGAGATTGCTGGCCGGCCCATATGTATTATTATTGTCGTCTAGTCCATTGCATGGATTCTCTCTGAAAATTGCAAAGAGTCATTTCTGCCTCAGTGTCTCTCTCTCCTGTGTGTGTATGTGGACATGAAAGACAGGTGACACAATTCTACTAGTTGGCCCTCTTTGATATAAGTTAAGCTGATGACTCCTGCTGTGTTGTCAACATTTGCATGCTTTAACCAGATGGAATTCCATCTGGCTAATTTTGCCACCCAATACCTGAGTATAGGTTAAAATAATCATTTTCAATTCATATAGTACCATACGAAATCTCTTAGATGTGAAGAAAATGTTTAGTGATTGATGAAATCAGATAGATTCGATTCGATTCGATTCGATTTGATTCGATCGACTTTCGAATCGAATCGACTTTATATATTATCTAATTGAACATCTCCTCTCCTAGAGACTATAAAGATTTTAACTTTTTTATTTTATTTTATTCAATACTATTCACTTTGACATACTAAACATGTCATAAAGGCGGATGTACATATTATTAAATTTTCCCTTTGTGGTGCAAGCTTTTTCATTTTACACCATCGGCAACAGTGCAATTTTTTTTCCTCTCAATGTTTTGTTTTGTTTTCCTGAGCAGCCGCAGGCGCATATTTTCCACGGCGGTGCAGATTCTTTGATTTTAAATGATTTTCATGGTTGGCTTTTTAATTATCATGATTCATGATCTTAGAATTAATTGATTCTACTGCTTCTGATAATTCTTTTGGTATGTGTTCATCAATTTTTCAACTGAAATATTTCTGGTTTAATAGAAGAATTTCAAGAACTTTTCTCTCTAAACATTTTACAGGCAGCTTTATGTGGAAAGAGAACGAAGATGAGAAACTGAATGTGGTGTATTCTATTTCTTTTCTTTTATTTTTTAATTGAGTTAGGATATATTTGTAAAATAACTGTGGTGTATTTATCAAAAATATATTTTAATTAGTGTTTTAATTATAATGTATTGTAATAAGCAAAAATTGTAGTGGCAATATAACAACTTCTTTTTAAAATCCTATGAAAATCGGGGTATTCAAAATGTCAACAACGTTTAATGATTTTTTATAAAATTTTCTACGTACTAACTTCTAAGCACAATGTATAAATAAAAAAACATCACAATTTTTCTCTTATGTATCGCCCCAGAGATTTTGGAAGACTTTCAAAAAATAAAAACGTCTTTCAATCTTGATTTTCTTGTTGGATTATCAGAGAAGCTATAAGATTGTTAGGTTTGTTTGGACACAAACTGACAATTTGGTCTATGTTCTATTACTATTAGGATACTGTTTTAGTTTAGAATGTAGTTTTCCTATATAGTTTAGGATATAGTTTCCTATTGAGTTTCTTCATTGTAAACCACTATAAATATGTGGTCATATGATCAACAATAAATGTAGTGACATACAGTTGTACTTGAAAGCTATTGTAAGCTGTGAGTTCTTTTGTAATTATGTGATTAATTAATCAAAGATTCTGTTACAGAGAGGTACTCCTATATTGGATAAACTCGTATATCTTTGTATAAGTTTTTCATTCTTCGTCGATTGTTCTTGTTTTGATATTGGTTTTTTGCACAACATTTCTTTCTTCAATATTTTCCTTTCATTTTTTCTTCTACAAACACTAAAGTCATGATTAATTACCAATTTTTTTTATGAAAAAGAAAATTCTCTTCAATTTTTTGTTTTTTTTTCAATATTCTCTCAACTATTTTTTTTTTCTATTTCTTTTTCATCGTTAACTGTGCGACATTATATTTTTATTTTCAAAATTTTTAATTGAAAAAATAAAAGTCTATACAAGTTAATAAAAATCTGTGAAATTACAAGAAAGTCTTTTAAAATAAAAATCTATTAAAATCAATCAATCATATAAAAAATATCAATTAAAATCTTTAAAAATTTAAATTAAATACACCACCCTAACAAATCATCAACTTATAATAAACTAGCAGGATGATAACCTTTTTGCCCTTTATCCTCTTGATACGTCAAATCTACAATTTGATCAACACCTTGTTGCCCTTTAGGATATTCATCATTCATGATATTGTACTGGCTTGTCAGAGTTGAAAGATAAAATAAAGGCACGTTAAAAATTCACTAAAGTCAAGAAAACACACAATTCAATCTGCTTCGTTTTCGTAGAAAATTCATAAAAGATTGAATTCAAGTTGTTATCAGGACTTATTTCTAAAATTTTGAGATTTTCTTTAGTTGTTGAGTGCTAAATCATGTACCTCAAAGTACATTTCATGGCCAAAAGAAGGTCATCATAACACCATTAATCACTACACTGTTAAATTCGACTTTTTTTTCCTTTTGGTTAGTAAAATCTTACAAATATGACAAGTAATAAATACTACGTCAATTTGAACTACTCACGATGTAAAATAGACGATATTCAGTGATCGACTCTGAATTTACCGATTAAAAAACTCAATTAAAAACCCAACCCAAAAACTCTAATCAGATATGGTTGCAACTTTGAAGCAGTCAATCCACGGCATGAATTGAAGATAAAGTAAATCCATAGCTTGAAGGATGAATTCTAAAGTAGCGACAATCCATGGGACCACGATAAATTGATAATGTACTGTTCTTTAATTATTGGTGCTTTTTGTATTTTGGAGCCTAATTTTGATTGTTAGACAATTAAAAGTTATTTTAGTGTTTGATAAATTTTAAAAAAGTGATTATAAAAGAATATGTATGATTGTATCATCTACCAGCATATTTTGTCGTTTTATTATTGAGTTTTGAGTTTTTTTTTTTTTTGATCTGAAATGTAAAAATTTTATAGATCAAAAAATAAAACTATATATGTACGCTGGGCATACCTAGAAATACAGAGCGTCAATGAAAAGTAAAATCAATAGTACCACAACCTGTAGTATGATCAAATAATCACTAGAGATAAACAGAAGAGAAACATATACACTGGGCATTCCCAGACAGAACAAAAGTGAAAGTAAAATAAAACTATCACACCAACAAAACATTAGCCTGTTAGAGCTAAAGACTCATAATGGACCAAAACACTAGGATACAAGGAAAACAAAATCTTGTATACTTGTGTTTTGATCCATGTAATGATACTAGAAGTGACGCCTTTAAGATTTTCAAAGATCCATCTATTCCTTGCCATCCAAATGTGATAAACTGTAGCCGCAAAAGCTATACTCTTTGCTTTGCTCCTCCAACTCGATCCCCAGGCCTCTTTTTTAATCCATTTGAGAGAACTAGAAATTGTAGACATGGAACGCTAATCCCCAACCATAATCTGATGTTCATCCAAATAACGGAGGTGAAACGGCATTGGAAAAATAAGTGGGAGGCTGATTCATCAAACTGCTAGCAGAAAACACATCGTTTGTCCGTTTGAAGAAAAAGGAGTCTATCCTTCGTTAGAAGCTTTCCTTTTGCTGTTAACCATAAAATAAAGGAGTGTTTCGGCTGAATGGAAGGTCTCCAAATGTCTGCTGCCCAAACCTTATTTATCCCTTTCGGACGGAAGTAGTCATAAGCCAAGGAAGAAAAAGACTTTGGCTAAGAATTCCACTACTGCAACCGTGAGACAGCAGATTGGTCGCTGCCTTCAGCTCATCCCTGATTCCAATGATGCGTTTCAACAAAGGAGAGTCGGCCTTTTTAGATTCCTTGCTCCAAATTGAGTTACGTTGAAGGTAAACCTGATTTACCCAATGTACCCAAAGTGTATCCTTTTTAGAGTGTATATTCCATAGAGACTTCGCAAGTAGCCCGATATTCCAGCTATGTATTTGGCAAAATCTCAATCCGCCTTATTGATTTAACTTTGAAAAGCTCTTATGAAGAAAAAAAAAATTGAATACACACTACAATTTGAGGGGCAATTTTTAAAGTTCAACTCAAGTTTGAAAAATCTAAAGTTTGATATTATACGGATTCACTCATTTTTTGCAAAAGACAAACGTACTCTTTATAATATAGAACAAATCTATTTTTGAACTTTTATATCCAAGGCTAATCGACACTGTCGCCCTCTGCCAGTCCATCCTTTTTGTTCTCTATTATTATTTTTTTTAATTTACTTTTTTTCATTTAATTAAAAATTAGGTTACAACTGTCTATTTTACCAAAAAAAAAAAACTGATTTTTTAATAGTGATTTTTTTCATTCTTATACCTAGCTGAACCAAGCGGGATAATGATAAACTTGTTATCCAATAACTATTATCTAAATAATTTTTGTCCAAATAAACAGTTTTATCCACAAACCATGCAGACCTTTTTAATTAACATTGAAGATAAAATCGTCTTTCTTCGTATAGTTAATTGTCATCTTAGAAGGTTTTCATCAGTAACAACATATTCACCAAAAGTAGAAGATAAGAGATAGCATTACTAAAAACTAAAAGGTGGGTGACAAACTAAGGCCGAAGACTGCAATATTTCTCTCTTTTTTTGTCAAAATCTTTGTTATGAACCAATCTTGTCCAAATGGGAATTTTTATTGGCACCCAACAAAAGACTTCACTAGCAAAAGATCATTCACCAAAGAAATTAGTACTTAGAGAATGATAGAAGATAAGATAGGTCATTTATGTCCAAACATGATGTGCTAAATCATTATTTTTCTTTATTTCCATATTTTCCTATTAAAATCTTTTGAATACAAATTGCCCCAAGTTGTAAAACATCCAACTTAAGTAGATCTTAGGAGTTTGCAAACCATGTTTTCTTTAATTAGACCATAAAACACCAAAACATTTAATGATTTAATATGTAATAATTATCAACTTACTTTTGATAGTTGATCTTAAAGTTAGATAAAAAGTTGCGGTAAGGTGACCGCCAATGTATAATATTTGATTTCTCATATTTACGAGAATAAAAGAAATTTATTAGAACTAGTGAATAAAATAAAAAAGTTAAAAGAAATTAAGAGGTCGTAAAATTCATGTGGTATAGCTCTAATATCATATGGAAAAGTATTTGACGAACTATTATAGGATATTTATTAGTTGTTCCGTGGTATCAACTAAAATCTTCGTCCAATCATACTTAACTTGATAGTCTCGTGAAAAAATAGCAAGAAAATATAAATATAGTATTCAAAGTTTTTTCAGCCATTAAAAGACGATATCTATTGAGTTTGTCTTAAATGAAAAAATAAAAACCTATTCAACCTTTGTTTTTAGGACGATCTTTAATAATGGGTTCGATTGCATTTAATAATGGGGTTCACAATGGCATAAGATATGTTACCTAAAGCAATAACATGATTGGGTTTGCAATTTATGTTGAAATCCATTGTTGGATCACCGATCATGTTTGATTGTCAAAGAAAATGTTATCTATCTAACCCCACAAATGTTAAGCTTTTTCCGTACATATAATGCCTTGTAATATCTTACTACCTTTTTTATGGCTATCTTGTCGTAAACACACGCATGTGTGATGTACAGTTTCAAGTCCATTTTTGTTAATTTATGTATCCTGATATTAACGTGATGCAACGTTTGGCCTTCAACTTAGAAAGGAACAGAAGACCTACAAATTGAACCTTTGCTAAACGAAGTTGTAATTTCTCCTAATTAATTATATAGATGTTAGTGAAATATCTAATTAATAATTAACTATGATTGATGATTCTTGAATCTAAATTTCGAACATGAGTTTTGAATCTTTGATCTTCACTCTTGAAATCTCCAATGCCTCTAAAGTCTAAATTTTTAGATGCATGTTTGGTGTGGATTATAAACTGGTTTATTTGATCAAGAATGGTGAAAGGTCCCAACGTTATTGTAAACACAAAAATATGGCAAAAACAGTAAAGAACACAGAAGACTTTTTCACCCACTAAGGGGTCCGGATGTTCACGTGTTCTAAACGCTAGTCACCCGTTGAGCATCTACCAAAGTAGATATTGCTCTTTGCACTAAAGAATACCACAGTTCACAGTTAGGTTACAGATTACAGAAAACGTACAAACCACCACGGTTACTGTTCACACACTTGTGAACAAACCTCCCTCAGTAATCCTCACAAAATCACTCAGATTTTGTACACACAAAGTGAACGAAAACAAGAAGGAGATGAAGTTCTATCTACAGAAAAACTCAAGAATTCAAAAGGAAAACAAATCGCCTTTTTCTGGCTTTTCTCTCTCTCTCTTGGATGCTTCCCGAAGAAGAAGAAAAGAATGGAATATAAAAGGACCAACCACTAACCCTTGATCCAACGGCAATCAACTAGCCACTTGTCACCATCTGAATTAGGAAGCCCACTTGAATAAGAGGCTTATCAGAGAATGATAATTGGGCCGCAATCACCAATAGAAACCATTAAGGAAATGAAACAGTGGTCCAGCATATAAGCCCATTCTGAGGCAGACTTCTCAACAAACTCCACCTTGCTGAAGAGATGGCTAACCATTAGTGTAGTATCCTTAGTGCATTAAGCTTTATCAGCTTTGATTTCATTTGCTCAAATGTACCTGAAAATAAAATTGAAGTCAGTTTCCAAATTTAAACAAGTTAAACGAAAAACAGAAAAGAAATTCATTACCTTTAAAACTCAACATAAGAGATATTCAAGATATTTAAGCAATTCTTGAATTTATTTAGAGGAAGAATTTTCGTACCAATGTCAGAGGGATTGAATTGAGTAGGAATTTTGATCAAATCTACTATATTCTTCTCAACCATATCTCTTACAAAATGGAACTTAATGTCCACATGCTTTGTTCTATCATGGTATACTGGATTCTTACTTAGATGGATAGCACTCTGATTATCAGAATATAACCTGATTGTTTCATTTTTGAAACCAATTTCACCAAGAAGACCTCTTAGCCAAAGTCCTTCTTTCACAGCATCAGAGGCAGCTATGTATTCTGCCTCTGTCGAAGAGAGAACTACTACCTTTTGCAGTTGGGACTTCCAACTTATACAACCATCACAAAGAGTAAACACATAAGAGGAAGTGGATCTTCTTTTATCCAAATCTCCTGCAAAATCAGAATCAGTATACCCCTTTAAGATTACTCCTTCATCATTTCTACTGAATTTTAAACTCAGATTACCTGAACCTTTTAAGTATCTTAGTATCCATTTCATAGCAATCCAGTGTGTTTCACCTGGATTAGCCATGAATTTACTTAAGATACTTAGAGCATGAGCCAAATCAGGCCTGGTACAAACCATGAGATACATGATAGAGCCAACTGTATTAGCATAAGGTACTAAGCTCATTCTATCAATTTCTTCTTCTGTTTTGGGTGATAGTTCATTTGAAAGTTTAAAATGATTTGCTAAAGGTAATGAAACAGGTTTAGCATCATTCATAGAAAATTTTTCTAAAACTTTCGAAACATAAGAGGTCTGAAACAGATAAAGAGTATTGTTTTCTCTATCTCTTTTGATTTCCATTCCTAAAATCCTTTTAGCTTCTCCTAGATCTTTCATTTCAAACTCAGCTTTCAGCTTTTCTTTAATAAGGTTAATTTCTTTCCTATCATGACAAGCTAACAGCATATCATCCACATATAAAAGCAGAAACACAGAGTTATTATCATGAAGGCTTTTATAAAAGAAACATGGATCAAAATTACTCTTATTAAAGCCCAGAGTTTGAATATAAGAATTGAACTTTATGTACCACTGTCTAGGAGCCTGCTTAAGGCCATACAAGGATTTTTTTAACAGACAGACTTTCTCAATTTTAGACTTCAACTCAAAACCTTTTGGTTGAGACATGTAAATGACTTCATCAAGATCACCATTCAAGAAAGCAGTTTTAACATCTAACTGATCCAAGTCCCAATTAAATTGAGCAGTTAAAGCAAGAAGAATTCTGATAGAAGTATATTTAGCAACAGGAGAAAAAATTTCATTAAAATCAATCCCTTCCCTTTGGGTGAACCCTTTAGCCACTAATCTTGCTTTATACCTTACTCTATCTGAGGCAGACTCTCCTTCTTTAATCTTAAAGACCCATTTACAATCTATAACCTTTTGGTCCTTTGGTTTATTGACTAAGGTCCAAGTATTGTTCTTTAATAAAGAATTCATTTCATCTTGCATTGCATCAAGCCAGAACTTTGAATTCTTTCCAGTCACTGCTTCTTCATAAGAATTTGGTTCAGAACTAATCATATCTAAAGCAGTAAAGAAGGTTACAAAATCCTCATTACTCACTCTAGATGAAGGAAATCTCACCCTTCTTTCTCTATCTCTTACAAGTTGATAATCATTTAGGTCAGATTCTTGCACTTGATCCTGATTGTCATTGGTATCATCTTCAGGCTGATTTAAATCAGGCTGAGAGGTCTCCACCTCAGTATGAGGTTCAGGAATAGTCTCATCAGTATTTTGAGGATTCAAATCTATTTGTTTGATGACACTATCCTTGACAGGTATATGAGAATTCCCTTTGTTCAAACAGGGCATTTCATTCTCATTAAAAATCACATTTCTACTAATTATGACTTTGTAACCCCCTTTATCTTTAACCCACAGTCTGTACCCTTTTGTTTCTTCCCCATATCCCAGAAAAACACATTTAATGGATCTAGGTTCTAGCTTACCCTCATTTTGATGAGAGAAGGCAGCACACCCAAAGGTCTTAAGCCTTGAGTAATCAGTGGGACTATTGGACCAGATCATTTCAGGAGTTTTAAAACCAACGGCACTAGAGGGACTTCTATTTATCAAATAGGTGGCAGTTTTTAAGGCTTCCCCCCAAAAGGATTTAGACAAACCTGAGCTTAAAAGCATGCATCTGACCTTGTTTAGCAAGGTTCTATTCATTCTTTCTGCCACTCCATTTTGCTGAGGAGTATATGTCACTGTTCTGTGCCTGAGAATACCACAATCTTTACAGAAAAGATCAAAGTCATAATTGCAAAATTCCAAACCATTGTCAGTTCTGAGAACTTTAATCTTCTTACTTGTCTGATTTTCAATTAGAGTTTTCCAGGTTTTGAAATTTTGAAAGGTATCAGATTTTGATTTTAAAAGAAAAGTCCACAGTTTCCTTGAAAAATCATCAATTATCAAAAGATAGAATCTATACCCACTAAGAGTATTTACAGAAGATGGCCCCCAAAGATCAGCATGCAGATATTCTAAAATAGAAGTAGACTTGTGAGTTCCAATCATGAAAGGCAATTTACATTGTTTACCTAACACACATTCATCACAGAAGTCCAGTTTTTCTATACTATCTTTTCCAAAGGCTCTTTCATTCCTCAGAATTTGAAGACCTTTATTGCCTATGTGTCCTAATCTTCTGTGCCACACAAGAGACTTACTGGTTTCAGAATTGATGACAGAAGCTGAAGTAGCTATTTGGGGCTTAGCCTGTATAACATAGATACCATTAGTCTTGGGTGAAGATAGGATTTCTATGGTATTAAAGAAAAACTTAACAGTTCCATTGTGTATCCTAATATCATAATCAGCATCTAATTCTCCCAGGGAGATTAGATTCCTTTTCAGGTCAGGGACAAATCTGATCCTATTTAAAATCAGAATATAACTGTTATTGAGAAGCAAAGTAATTTTACCAATCCCTTTGATCTTACAGCTCATATCATTTCCCATTTGGACCTGACCTTCACTGATTTCAACAAAATCAGTAAACCATTCTTTAATTGGACACATATGGAAGGTACACCCCGAATCAAGAATCCAATCATCTAAACCCTTACTAGTTGAAGCAACCAAGACTACCCCATTCATTTCACCATTGTTATCACAGGCTAAGGCAGCAGACCCATTTGGAGAAGGCTTTTCTTTCATATCTGACATCTTTTTAAAACAATCTTTGATCATATGGCCAGTTTTCCCACAGTAATAGCACTTCTTTCCTTTTCCCTTATTCCTATTCTTCATCTTATTCTTATCTCTAGATTTATCAGAAGAGTTTTTACCCTTTTTCTGAAAATTTGAGGTAGGAGTGCTATGATTCTTACTTCCTGGTTTTTCTCTCACAAACAACCCCTCACCACTCTTATTTTCTCTCAGATCTTCTCTCAACTCAAGATCTTTATTTCTTAAAGCAGAAATAACTATATCCACAGTCAAGTCTCCCCTCCCATATTCTAAGGCATTTCTAATATCTCTATATTTATCACCTAGAGAGTTAAGGAGGGCAACAACTTGCTGATCATCAGACAAAACTTCATCACAATTTGCCAAATCTTGAATCAGTTTAGTAAATTTATCAACATTTTCCTCTAAAGATGAGGAAGTATCAAATCTGAAATTATAAAACAGTCTTAACAGATAGCATTTGTTTGGCATTGTTTTTATCAGATATAATTCTTCCAACTTTTTCCATAAAGAATCGGCAGTGATTGTTTCACCCACCTTTCTAATCACACTATCAGATAAGTGCAGAAAAATTGAACTCCAAGCAATTTCATCAAGTTCTTTTCTTCTATAAGGACTGATTTCTGCTGCCCAAGAGCAATCAAGAGCAGCAGCACATCTTTGTTGTAAAAGAAGGGCTCTCATTTTCTGGTGCCAGAGACTAAAATCTCCAGTTCCATTCCATAACTCAACTTCAAATTTTTGAGAGGTAGTCATTTTGAAAACAAATTTTACAACAAGATTATAATCAGTTTACAAAGTAGCTTAAAGAAGAACACAGAACCAAACTAAAGCAAAGAACAAATTTATTTCACAATAATTTCAGATGAGATCACACCACACAGTAGATGAGGTCTAAGGGCTGAAAAACCCACGTTGGGCCAAAGTTCTCTCAGATTCCCAGATCCTCGCAGGAGATCTTGGACAAAGGTAAACTTTGACAGGGTTTTATTACCTTAATAACCTCCCAATCACACGCATACAACAAGAGCTAGGATTTAGAGAAAACAGAAGTTACCAGATAGAAACCCTAGGTTTCTGATAATGAAGCAATATATGAAGGAATTAAGAGAGACTTTAGGCGAAGAACCAAATATCACCAGAAAGCAAAACTGAGTCACCAGGTGTAGTGATTTCACAAAGATCGCTACAAGATCAAGATCGAAGAGAGGTTAGAACATAAAGATTCAGGAAATAAGATAATTTTTTCTGAATCTTGACAAACCATAACAGATCTTTATATTTTTACAAAAAAAACGTTTCCAAAACTTAAAGAAACTTTCAAGATCTATGGTTTAACAAGGCTCTGATACCACTGAAAGGTCCCAACGTTATTGTAAACACAAAAATATGGCAAAAACAGTAAAGAACACAGAAGACTTTTTCACCCACTAAGGGGTCCGGATGTTCACGTGTTCTAAACGCTAGTCACCCGTTGAGCATCTACCAAAGTAGATATTGCTCTTTGCACTAAAGAATACCACAGTTCACAGTTAGGTTACAGATTACAGAAAACGTACAAACCACCACGGTTACTGTTCACACACTTGTGAACAAACCTCCCTCAGTAATCCTCACAAAATCACTCAGATTTTGTACACACAAAGTGAACGAAAACAAGAAGGAGATGAAGTTCTATCTACAGAAAAACTCAAGAATTCAAAAGGAAAACAAATCGCCTTTTTCTGGCTTTTCTCTCTCTCTCTTGGATGCTTCCCGAAGAAGAAGAAAAGAATGGAATATAAAAGGACCAACCACTAACCATTGATCCAACGGCAATCAACTAGCCACTTGTCACCATCTGAATTAGGAAGCCCACTTGAATAAGAGGCTTATCAGAGAATGATAATTGGGCCGCAATCACCAATAGAAACCATTAAGGAAATGAAACAGTGGTCCAGCATATAAGCCCATTCTGAGGCAGACTTCTCAACAAATGGTAAAAAATATCATGCTACAAAGGCAAAAATTTTGGTCAAATAAATTTGTTTTTGTCAAATAAACTATTTTAATCAAATAAACTAGTTTATAATCCGCACCGATGTATGAGTATCCATAATCAAGAACTCTAGAAACCAAAGTCTCAATTTTAGTACACAGCATTATTAGTGAAACTAATAAGCATGGAATACTTCTCAAAGATGACTATCTAGGTCTATATATATACACTTGTTTCTTGTTCCAATTCAACAAGGACTTCTAGGTAAATTAGAACTCAAAATTTAAATGCTAATCACAATAAAACTGGTGGTGGATTTTTGAATAAGTCACTGGAAAGAAGTGCAGAAACAAGAAAATCAAAAAGATGAAATGCAAAGTTGAGGCAAGTGTTGAACACTTTGTCCTTAAGTCGATTTTGCCCTGCAACAGTGCTTACGGTTTATGGCAATCAACTCCCAAGATACAACGACTTCTACTTGTGTTTGTAACACTTCAAAACACAAGCACAACGAACCAGAAATGGTTTTGTACTCCAAAATGAATATGAAATAATGAAAACCAGAATTTATGCAACAAATGGAAGAATTTTGGTTCAAGGAAAGAATATATGATTTGAGTGTGTTTGCATATCAATTCTGTATGAAATAGGACGTCCAAAGGGTCCTAAATATAGAGGATGAAGAGTTGGAAAAGAAGTGGTGTGGAGCCAAATCGTACAACACTTCAAAATGATATACATGTTCGCGTTTAGACCCATGCGATCGCATGGTTTTAACATGCTGCGATCACAATGTACATTTTTGAAGATAGAATTTAATCAAGGCTAACTATGCAATCGTATGGCTGTTTCCTGCGATCGCATGGTAGGACCAAAAAATATTCTGCTTAAAAAATCAGCAAGTAGCAATCGCATGATAAAATACCCATGCGATCGCATGGTAAAAAATTGACCCGATTTTGTCATTTTTCGTAATTTCTCATTCATCCTAAATTGGTTTTGAGATGTCAAAAATACCCTTCAACACATGCAGATAAATTTGAATTCTCTTTCAGGGGCACTACCCCCTCGACCCCCGCGACCTGACTGGACAGGTCGATCCCTGTTTCGACGCCCCGAAGCGGCGAAGTAGCAAACTATTTTGCCTAAACAGATTGGGTCGGGTCTAAATATTTTGGCCGAAGTTGACACGAAGTCACTTTAGTTATTTTTGAACACTTAGTCAATTTCTCGAATTTTAAACCAATTTCCAACAAAAACAAAACTTCTTTTATGACATGGTGAAAATTATATATCTTGGTTGTTAGTTGTTGATCAATATGTACTCAGTTTAATGGTGCTGTTTAAAACGCATTGTTGTTTCACACTTTTGTGCTAATGGTTCTTCAACTTTGATATGAGCAGTTGGTTTTGTGGTTTTAATCTAAGCCCTTCATCTGGAGTATAAATGGAAAGGTTGGCACTGTTGACATATAAGAAAGACACTCTTACCTTCTTCTGGACTCTTCCTCTTCTTCTCTCTCGGTCTCCAACTACAGTCTGTCTACTCCATTCTCTTCTTCTGTTGATTTCTTGGTGGAATCACACTATAAACATGGTGATGATACTTCTTGTGTGAGAGTTTTCGTCATCTGAGTTTGTTTAAGAGGTCAATCCTTGATTGACACTCGGTCTGTAAATATTAGGGTTTAGAGCATGATTCTGTGTTGAAGTCTTGTAATTTTTTAGATAAACTTTGAACGATCTTATTAAATGCATGAAGCCGAAATCCACTTTGTGGAGTTTCAATGGAAAGTAGCCAAAAGTTGGATGAACCCGGGTCCTTAAGGACATAAAATCTTGGTGTTTTTACTTTCTGCATTATTTTTTTGTTCTCTGTTTACGTTCGAATATCAAAGCAAATTCGTAACATTGGTCAACCTGGAGTTGGACTTAGTCAACATTTTGTCCGATCAATAGTGCAACCTTTTAAGTTTAATTATTTGCATAATTAATTAGTCCATGTTTGATAGTGTTTAACTTATAATTTCAGTTGGTCAAACATATTTTTTATCCACACACTCACCCACAATTTATAATATAAGCACTTAAAAAATAATTTCATCACTACCAAACATGGGCTAAAATCTTGAATTATATAAATAATATTTGTTTAATAACATTCAAAATGTTTAACTATTACATAATGGTCTTAATGCGTTTGGATACATAGGTCAATATTTTTGTCCCCATCCTTTATTTCTTGAATGTGTAGTCCCCGACCTTCCGCTTTTTTTTACGTGTCGGTAATCCTTGATGATGGACAACCAAATATTGATTTAGAATACGTTTAGTAAAGATTTTTATAGATTATAAACAGCTGATTCTACGAAATGTGTTTATACAAGTTGTGGATCCTACGAAATACGTAGATAAAAGTTATGTTTGACCAACTTATAAATATTTATAAACATTGGTAAACATACTCTTAGTTGTGAACATATATTGACAACAAAACAATTTTTATCAATTATACAATTTCAATCAAGGTTTTAAAAGTGAGGTGTGGCAAGTGGCAAAGTCAAGTTTCAAGTCTTACGAGTTTAGACGTAATAAGATATCAATTTTTTTTTATATTATTTTAATTATTCTAAGACCATCATAATTATTTTAATAAGACCACTATTATAATTATTTTAATAATATCATTAATAATTATTCTTTTTATTTATTTAGTTTATTTAAAGTTTAGAATTTAAAAAAAAAAAATTGGTCAATAAATTATAAAGACGCACACTTTTTGACTCCTAGACCCGCATTAAACGATAAAAAATAGAATTAACCGTATTTCTTCACGTCTTTCCCATATACAAAGCTTTTTTCCTCACACCTCAAACCTGGAGTCCTGGACCCCGTTTGAAAACACTGGTTTCAATAATAAATACCATTGTCGTTGCTGAAGCATTATAAAATTGGTGCCAAACATTTACAATCCCACCTTTAAACGTTTTTTGAATGTGTTTTATCATAAATAATCATCAATCAAATCTTAATGCATTCATATTGACTGCTTATTGATGCCATATGGCTAATGGTGTCAACACAGTCCACGATCAGGCTTGAATCAGTCTGAGTCATGGGTTGACCCGCCTTCGTAAGCTAGTTGTGATGGGCTCCTTGTTCGAGCCCGCTGCACGCGCTGGTCATCCACATACGCCAAAAACAAATTTAAAAAAAAGAAAAAAAAAAAAAAAGTAGTCCCTTTAATAGAATTTTAAATTTTCTTATAAATTAGTATAATAAATTTGTGTGTTTATAAATTCAAAATCTAATTTAACTAGATGCATAATACTATCTTAAAAAATTTATTCATAATGACTAATAAATACTCAAATCACCAATAGAAGAGCTATTTAAGGTCAAACTCTAATCATTTGTTAATTTTTAATTTTTAATTTTATTTTTTTAGTGAGGGTTCTATTTAGCAGACTTCCCACAAACAGGGTATTCTTCAAATATACTCAAAAGGATGTATGAAGTCACACAATAATTCATGAAAATAGGGGCTAGCAAAGAGTTGATTCAAACTGCATTAACAGTGACTATCTACTTAAATTTGGCACAAGAAGTGATTTACACATTTCTTGATAAGGAGCTAATATTGCCTAAAACAGAAGTAAGATCTCACTACATGTAACACTCACCTCGCTGAATTAGCCCCGGCTAGATAAACGACAAGACAATCCCAAAATCCACCATCATGTCGTTATTTAATTGCGTCGACTGGTTTGCTTCTTAGCTTCGAAGGCAGCTCCATCATTGAGCATGTCTTGAGCATCAGTTTCCATTCCGAGCTTGGAGAGTGCGAGAGCCTGCATATAAAAAGCAGTTGGCCATTCGGGCAAGCAAACTTGAGCCTGCATTGCATCTCTCAGTGCAAGTTCCGGTTGGCCAATCATCAAGTACGAGAGGGCTCGTCTCACAAATACCGTACCAGAAGGAACAGACATCATTGATACCAACTGTGCATCGAAAAAACAATGTCAAGTTAGCAGTTGAACACACATAACCATATCAAAAAAGCCAAAGTAAATATGGTACATTGTAAAAAAGAAGAGCTATCTGTTATGACAGGCAGATCAAATAAAAAAGAAAGAAGCCTCATATTAACAGGAGAAAAGGTGAATACCAAGATATGGATTTACATCAGATCACTTAAAAAGTAGGCCAGGCATCCTAGGTTGTAACCATAATCCACCCCCCACCAATCAACATATTATGATTCTAATTGCAAATCAGTCCAACTTTGGCTTCTTCGTGCATTGGACTGTTAAGACAACATTACTTTTTGGAAGACATTGAAAGTTTGGTTCCCAAGACCCTAGTAGCATGTTTGGTATGCAGGGAAGAACGTAGTAGATAGGATTAAAGAAGTAATATAAGTTAAAATCTCATCCGTTATATGATGCACTGTTGTCCAATACTGTGTACAAACATACCCTGGGTGCATTTATACTAGGATCTCCCAGATTGTCCACTTAAAAGTCTAGCCTATCACATAGGGTTGAACACGAGGAAAAAAAGTATCTCAATTAGGAAAAGAGTGCAAGCTAGATAGAACCAAAAAAAAATGCTACCAGGACAACACAGTTGACAGCTCATCAAAAACCAGCCAATATCAATAGATTAGATTGAAGAATAAAGAATGTACCTTTGAATAATTATCAATAGCACTCTTGAAGTCCTTGTCCCTGAATCCAATATCCCCAAATTTCTTTGTATTCAATATATCTTGAACTTGCTGTGTCCATTCTTGAAATGAAAGCTGCAGACGGATAACATTACCAAACGAAATGTGTAATATAAGATTGCAAGATCCAAAAGAGAAATAAACTTCAAAAAATACTGTTATTCAATATAGGTGTCAGGAGTCAAACTCGTGGTTCACAAATATTCAAGACATGTAACATCAATATTAAGCCTAAAGAGCACTCCAGTTTCTCTTGTCAATAGAATCTATCTTTCAAATATTTCAGATCTTATAGATCCCTTGCAATTCTTTCTTCCCACTAATTGATTATGGAGAAGTGAAGTAGACAAATCAGCTCACCTCATTTTCTGCACCCTCTTCGTCTTTATATCCTGTTTTAAGCAAGATGTCATGCACAGCAGTAAGGTCCATTCTTGCACAAGCGTTTCCAAGAGGAGAAAGCATGGTAGGTAGCACCACAGGGGTTTTTGTAAGACCCATCAATACATGCGAAGCAACCTAGGACACCAATGTGAAGGAGAATGGATTAGTTTCATGGACATGTTGGTCAATCCATCCAGTATATGCGGCAGTCTAATACTCGTAAACTATACCTCTAAAATGATGACAAACAAAACATAAATAAAATGTTTACCTCCTGCTTTTGAAGAGGGGCCACGGAAGTTAAAAGAAACTTCATATCTGGCCGATCTCTAGCCTCATATTCGAGGCACTTAGATGCAAGTTCAACTAACGCAGTAGCATCTTCATTAGCATATTGTCCTTCCAAGGATGAGTCTAACAGCAATAAAACATTCTTTCCTCTTATCAAATCCAATGCCTGGAGAAGAATACATACCAATTTTCAATAAATAAATTAAATCAACAGGAAATCCAAAGTTAATTTATGCAGTTAAAATTTTAAAAATATAAAATAAGTGAAGGCTTCCATAAAGGGCGGAAAACTTGAATGTAAATATCATTCGCCCTCTCTGGATTAAATAATAAAAAGAATAAGTGAAGACCTCCATAAAGGCCTTTCTTTTCTGAAGAAACTCAAGTATGCCATTCCTAGTCCGGAATCCCCTTGAGGCTTAAAATTTGGCTAAGATCTCAGTAAGATAAACCTCTTCTTCTCAGGCTAGATGGTCTATCTTCACATGGCAGGACAATAGCAAATTCGCACTAGGGAATAAGAAGAGACGCCCATCAACAAAGAAAGCCATCCTAATTTGATAGGATTCAGTACGTGGATGCTACCTGCCGACGCGTTGTTTTTAGGAAACCGCTTTGAGGCATGTTTGGTCAGAAATTATCCATTCGATTTTACACACCACCATCGTGTGTTGGTTGGTTACATGATCATGCAAGTAGAGAGTCAGGGCAATCACCAAAATCATAGATTCTATGAGGAACTGCTGAAAGAGTCCTGATAAGTGGGATCTTTGCATTGTCACATATTTTTCAATTTGGACCTATATTCTCTCTCTCTCTCTCGCATGATAGATACTAACAACTAACGGATTTCACCTACAGACAATGACTAATTGGACACACTCATCAAACTCCCATACCCAACTGACAATTTTAGCTGGCGATAATTTAAATATCAGCTACTTAATGAGACAAAGTATTGATACTCCAGTAATAGTCTTTGCTTGGACAGAACTGGCATTTAGCTCTTCCAGAATTCTTAAACAAACAAGACTTCTGCACATTTAAAGTAGCGGAAAATACAACTAATTAAAACTGACTGTGTATAATGCATCCTCAAATAGGTAAAAACAAGCTGGACGGGACCAAAGCAGCCAGTTATCTTTTAAACCCTATATGTGCTGCATGTGAAAATACACCCAGTTCAAAAAGAAAAAAAAAAAAAAAATACATTCTAACTTAGATAAAACCCAGAAATTGTCTTATCAGTTAACTCACTCAGACTTAGCGCTCGAGCAAGTGACCAAAGAGTTCAGGTAAAAATGGAAATATTATTCTCAAGTTAAAATACTAGGCATAAGAAATCTGGCCCTAACATTGTCTGAAATTAAAATTAATGAGCGGGAAGAAGTCTGGCATTTACATAGTCTGAACCTGGTCTATAAGTCATTTTGATGGTTCATAGAATCACTGAGAACACAAGGGGAAACTGCAAAGTACCCCTCCCATTAACTTCTCATAGTTTAACCAATGTGGTTTTATAAACCATCTTTGTGCCTCCTTCCTTTTAGCTCCTACTAATAGTGTTAACTTTTGTTATGTACACCAATTCATGTGCCCATATAGAACAGTATAGGTCTATACCTTTCTTTTGACAAATCAATATTAGTTCTTTCTTTGAAAAAAGCAAGATTATATTCGTGTTAATTGACCCTTTGGTAATTGGATTCCCTTTTCTCTCGAGTTATCAATTCCTTTCGAAAGGAAATTGAACTTGAAGAACTTCGGTCATTGTATATGAAGTATATTGGTTGAGGGTGATTAACAGGGTTATTGGTTCGAAGACAACAAGGGAGATATCAGCAAAATTCAGAAAGTAACTTGTCATTAACCCAACGATCCTAAGTGTGAGACAGAATGTACATTACATGGCTAGGAGGAATATGCTTTCCACTCAAAAGGTCCAGTAGAACAGTTCCATAACTGTATATCACACTTTCTGGAATAACCCTGCCTGAAATTTGGGAAAGAGAAAAGAAAGTTGTCATATCATATAGATAATAAAGTCAGATCATAAATTTAAACAAATACATACATAACTTTCAGGTAGATTCACTAAAGATCTGATTGCTGGCAAGCAGACAACTCACTGATAAAGAGGTCAAATATATTTGGAATATAGTTTTTCAATAATAAAATTCACAATTACAGCAATTGAAACAGAGAGGCAATTCATGTACACTCAAGTTCACCAAAAACAGATAAAAAAATGAAAAATAAATATGTAGACCTATTTACACAGGCAAGGGCTCAACTAGATGCACTGGAAGTTTAAATAACATAAAATGAAAGGGTGTAAAAGTAAGTTCCAAAACAAGTATACGCAGAGGCCAAATAGAGTACTTGGGCTGATTACACAGCAATCTAGTTGTCAAAACTTGTATTGACCAAGTATTCCATCCATGCCTTCAAATGGATGGCCTTTACATAAGTTAACTCCAAGGTCACTTGTGCCACGGGCTATAATTAATTTCTAAAGGAAACAACAGCAATGTGTTAGGTTGTTGATATGCAGCCAATGGTAACTTGATTGAATATAATCAAAGGATAAGGAAAATGCATGATTGCCACAGACGATCGCCCAGATTGGTCAAATCCAGCGAGCTTGGTATCTGTTCCCCGAGGTACAGAATTCATCTTTCCAAATCCATCCTTCAGCTGCTCACATCCATATAGTCCATAGGCTTCCATGAGAATTTCACATGAGCATCCTCTTTATGATCTTGACTAAGAACATATAATGAGCAGCCTAAATAGCAGTTTTAACATTCCCAGGAGTTCCAAACACTGTCAAATTCATAGGTTATTCCAGATGATGATTTCCACACATTCAGAAAATTTTCACAAGGGAACACTCTTCCCAGTGAAAAATCTGATTGGTCAAGAATTACATTCCCAATTATTTGTCATTGTGCAATAAGCTAAATGAAAATAACAATTGTTGTTCATGAAACTATTAGAGATGGCCATTTCTCACTCATTAATTGTTGGTCAGGCAGTGATTGGAAGCATATTGTAAGATATATTTCAACATTGGCCTAAACTTAAAGAAAATATATGAAACAATTGCCAAAACAGATCTTGACATATTTACCTTTTTAACTCCTCGGTCAAGCTTCTTTACAACAATTCAAAAAATTTATACACACAAAGAAGAGGCATTCTCAAACATGATAAAGGAAAAGAAAACAACCAGATTGAAATTCTCGTGAAAGATATAACAGAAACCCACCAGATTTCAAATTTCAGTAACAAATTATATAGAGCAAGATACAATATACCAGTGCGCAAAAACTCAGGGGGTGTATAAGCTAGATTGGTGCTATAACTCTTTCCATCTCTGCTGTTTTTCATCAGGCCAAAACTAGATAAACGAGGATCACCATCCTGTAACAGAAATGACCAGATTCAACGAAGATTAAATCAGTTTCTAATAATCACAGATGATCGTCCACGCCACCTTTAACCAACAGATATATGTCAAAGCATATTTAAGGAATGTGCTCTCTTCCGGAGAAAGAAACAATAATGAAAATAACAGAGAATAATCTTTCAATCTTCGAAAATAGTTTATGATCTTGAAAATGCTGAAACTGTATGAGTGTAACAAAGGTTTTCAAATTTTTATGCATCAATCTTTCAGGTCCTAATAATCACTGATGTAGAACGGGTGCACATCTGCCCGTACAGAAATATGTTCGTCCAAACTCTGAGGATAAAATTGCTTCTTGATTCTTATAAAGAGATTGCTACGTGATTGTTGAGATAAGTAAAGACTTTAAATAGAAGTAAATCATTGCGTTGAGAAAAACAAGCAAAAGTGTTTGTTGACATTGAACTGATCTGACCAGTTCTATTTCTCTAATTGGCTTCGGTGCACATGTAAATGTTTGTTTATTCCCCAAAACTCTAGCCCATTATGTCTACTTAATTAGTTATTGGAGCACGTGTTACATCAAGTGAGTATGAAAGATGAGATGAGATGTCAAACTAATCATCCTAGTTCTCATGTAACTACACAAGTTTCTAATGAAACAGTTGCTATAAATCACATAATCTTCAGAAAGAATTTGACAACAGGGCATCAAAAAGTGGCACCCCAATCGCAAGTGGATCCACTAAGTGAGAGTTTTTATTCTATCCAGAAGAAATCACTAAGATGGGCCCTGTTGATTAAGTTGATTTGTCCAGAATTACAGATCATTAATGAGAAACAGAGTTAACTAATATTTTAAGGTTTTATCCACGCATTAGAGTATCAAAATACTAGTTGATAGTCCAACAACCTTCATGCAATGAAGTACCCATATTCAGAATTTTCAAAGACCCAAAAATGGAAAAAAAAAAAAAAAAAAAAAAAGACAAAAAGAGGCAGAGACAAAAATTCTGAGTACTGATAGTTGTTTAGAAGTACCTCATCAAAAAGAACTCTGTAAGCATTTAAATCGTGATAGATTTTTCTGTTTTCAGCATTGCAGTGGTCAAGAGCCTGTGCTATATGATATGCAACTCTCACGCGCATTTCCCATGGCAAAGGTTGTTTATCCCCTACAGCAAAAATAAAATTCATGCACACAACAGAAGACAGAGCAAGAAAATACCAACTAATTTAAACATAATATTTATTAAGGCCTTGTTTGATCTAGTTTTTAAACTAGTTTTTCAACAAAAATGGTCAAATTTGTCATGCTAGGAAGGCAAAAATGTGGTCAAATAAACCAATTTGTGTTGAAAAACTAGTTTAAAAACTAGATCAAACAAGGCCTAAGTAAGAATTTAAGAATGTCCACAAAGAAAGCGGAAGGAATGGCCCAACGGTCATTTCCTTTATTTCTCACATGGCTGAACAACCAATTTGGCATACCGATTAAATAAGAGTGCTCAGAATATTATACATCCCACTTCCATAATCTTCTTCCTTTCACAACAGTAATCATATCTAAAAGATATATGGCTGGAAAGTAGAATAAATTGGTGATATCACGTAGTATGTTTAAAAAGTCCATTAGCAAGGCAAAAGACTAAAATACATACAGTGAAAGAGGTGCTTTGATAGTGTATCATTAGGCATAAATTCAGCAACTAATAGACGCTCATCTCCCTCAGCACAACATCCAATTAAGTTCACCAATCTCTTGTGTCTAACCTTACCAACTCCAGCAGCTTCTGCCTGCAAATGAATTTTCATAAGAATAACAAAGACTAATACATGATTATTAAAATCAAACACAAAACTCAAGAGAAATGGATGGAAGAGAAACGTATCAATCTTGATGTTGCAGGCATTCAGCCATGTACAGCTCTATTGACGTCAACAAAAATCTCAAATTGATTCCATAAACCCCAAGAATCCTCTTAAACAAGTAAGAGTTTATTTGTTGTGTTTAAAAGTTACTTCTCTAGCAAGTAAGTTGAGACTTACTTTCTAGAAAAAGTATTTTGTTAGTAAAAGAAGTAACTTTGAAAATCGTGTTTGGCAAAACAAGTAACTTAAAAGTAAATTTGACTTACTTTTAAGACCAGTCAAACATGCTCTAAAACAATTAACGCCAACAGTGCCAAGATTGGTTGACTAGCACAATATAATTTAATTACTTGTACGTACAGCTTCAACTTTCCTATATGTGGAGATAAAAATATGAATGACAACTTGAACATCAAAAAACACTTCCCATTTTACTGTTATTAGCATTAAGCACATACGAGTACAGAAATTCAAGAAATATAGGAAGCGAAAGCAAACAACTCTTACAGACTTATTTTTAGGAAGTAAACCTTAAGGAAGAATAAAGTAAACATGGCAATTGGAAACATGAAGCCAAAATGCATCTTAAGTTTACATTTTCCATTTTCCTTAAGCTGTTCTCCTATACAATATTGCTAGATTCACAAACTAATATGTAAATTGGTAAAACAAAACATAACTTACCACAAACTGTTGGCGGTCAGGCCATGACTGCTTTGAGAAGCGCTTAATGGCAACGAGCCGGTTATTTCGAAGCTTCCCTCTATAGACAACATTTGGAGCTTTCTCTCCACTCTCTGAAACAATCAAATCGCTGCTGAACTCATTTGTTGCAGCTCGCAGATCCGCAAGGCCAAATTCTTGGAATGTAGGCACCACATCTTGATCTCCTTGGTCCCCATTTGCTTCATCAACATTCAACAGTTGACCAAAACACCAAAAGAGAAAGAACAAGATGTAAGTAAAAAACACAGGCTTGAAAAGCTTATGCCGCAATGTGCATGAATGTATATGTTGCATACAGAAGCAATAAACATATGAAATTCTGAGTTCCTCGATCAAACTTTGGCATTTTATCTAAAATGAAGTTTTCTTTTTGTGGGTCAAACTTAAACATTTGGCTCAACACGTGTTAAACCAATTACAACAAAAACCGAAAACAACTTTCTTTCCCAAAAAAGAACAGAGCAACAAACACAAACCCAAAAAATTACCAACATATTAAGTTGCATAAATGAGGAAAAATGAAAACTTGCCCACAAGAAATCAGCATTCAAGATGCAGTCGTCCAATAAGTAAAACATGATAGAGTAGATAAGAAAGATTAACGTAGGAAAAAACAAATATGGCAATGCCAGAACTCTTCTGATCCCGTGAGAGCAAGGTGCAAACATTAAAAAGATAATAGAAAGATATAAGACCTCATTATGTAAAGATTGTACCTTGCTAAATATGGTAAACACAGACCCACATTTACATAAATGCGCACGAAAATAATTAAGACAACAAATAAAGAAACTATTTTGTGAACTTTTAGTACACATAAAATAGACATTTTGTGAAATTTAAGTAAGAGATAAATTATTTTGATAACCAAAAAAATGTCATTTTTTCATCTAAGCCTTCAAAAAGCAGCCCTTTCCAATGACTTTCAGTACAATAAACCCCACGGAGAGACACAACATACCCACACAAACTTATACACATTTATATACAATAAGCATTAAAAACAGAAATAAATAAAT
The DNA here is from genome assembly GCA_030279155.1 of Forsythia viridissima. Lineage (NCBI taxonomy): Eukaryota > Viridiplantae > Streptophyta > Magnoliopsida > Lamiales > Oleaceae > Forsythia > Forsythia viridissima. The sequence goes on along the minus strand of CM059045.1, from coordinate 10,530,426 downwards.
AATAAACCACACAAACAGACACAATACACCCATACACATTTTATTCAATAAATATGAAAATGAGGAAAAAAAATAAATGATGCCCACAATAAAGTAAAAATTTTATTAAGCATTAAACATGCAATCAACCCTTAAGCTCAAAAAAAAATCTGAAAATTTTAGTACAAGCACAAATATATGAATGAATATTAAAAATAAGGAGTATAAAGATGAGTAAAATGAGGGATACCCAGATCTGGTTTGGAATCGGGCTGGGGAGGTTCTTGGTCAGGCGACTGAACATTGGCGGTTTTGGACTGGAAACAGCCCATTCTTAGTGTGCTCTCATTCACACACTCACGCCCACTGTTTTTAAGGTATATATAACTCTGTCTTCCTGTATATATGTGTGAGTGTGAATCAAAAACCTTGTTGGGTTTGTAAGAAAAGTTTGATGTTGGGAAGTTTAATGGAAGACTTTGGGAGGACTGTGTTGTGTTTGTATGTTTGTGATGATTAGAGCACTCAGCAGGGACTGCTGAACAGAGACGGGGTGGGGTGGGGTGGGGTGGGGATCTGCACTATCACATGATAAATCGATGATTGGCACGTGAAGAGAGAGAGAGAGAGAGAGAGAGAGAGAGAGTGTGTGTGTGTGTGTGTGTGTGTGTTTTCAAACAGTTTGTTTTCACTTTTCACCTTTGGAATTGCAACGCCCGTGTGGGTATGATTCGTATGAAAGGGAGACAAGGGAAGAGTTTGTAAACTAGTAGATCATGTTTGGCAAAACCGGAAAAAGAGTAAAACTACTTTTTCTTTTTTTGTAAAAGTAACTTTTTAGAGCAGAATCTATATGGACTTGAACGCAGGATTTGAAATTATAAAATACTGGCAAAATTAAACCAATTGGCAATGAATGGTGAATATTGAAATTGTCTCTTTAATTTTGCTAAAAATCAATTTTTTAGTAGATGTTGATAAAAATTACAGTTCTTATTAAATGTGTGGTTAAAATTAGTTATTAACTTTAACTCAATTTTTTAAGCAAAATCAAACAAAAACTAAATAACGATAGTAATTAATCATGTTTGGCGAAGGTTGGAAAAAAATAATACTATTTTTTAAAATAATTTATAGGAGCTTCTACGAGCATCTCCAATGGATTAGAAATTAATTTTGAACTTGAGTGTATTTCATTAGGCATCCAATCTACCTAAATTTAAAGTTTTTCAAAGTGCTACCTAAATAATAATTCATAGAATGTAATAGAGATATTCTAAATTTTTGCTTTTATTCTTTTTTGATAGATATGCTTAGTAAAAAGAATTATTAAAAAATAGATTTTAAACTGTACGTAAGTTAAAAAAGCCAATACAGCCTAAGTTCTTTTTATTTTTTCTTTTCTTTTGGGGTTTTTACGAACAAATGATATTGGATTAGAGCATGGCAAAATGCATTGATCTTGTCTCATCCCGTTCCATTCTTGTTTTGTGAAGAATCAAGGTGGGAATGGAGAACATGTTCCCACCTCGACTCTTTTTTTTTTTTTTTTTTTTTTTGAATTTAAATTATATTTAAAAATAATATTAATAAAAAAATAAGAATATAAGAATATTTTTGGAAGACAAGGCTAGGGATGGGGAGGGCCGACCCATTTCCACGCAGTTGCCATCCCTACATGTTTGGCTTTGTTTTAAGTTACATATAAGTAAAAAAAAAAAATCCAAATATTTCTTAAATTATGTTTTTCTTCCTTTTTCAAAATAATTTTTACTTTACCGTTAAAATAATTAATTTGTATGTTTTTAACTTTGATAATAGAAAATTTGAGAAATATTTGCTAAAATGAAATTTGTCTCCCTCCAAAAAATTTATAAAATATAGTCATTCGGTCATGCAAAATGATTTTAATGCTTCTATCAGGAAGAGACTATATGATCATCTCCAACGCTTCAATGGATTGTTAAAATAAAATGTCAAATAAGCAAAAATAGACATTGTTTAAAAAAATTCATTTCTAGCGACTTAGTCAAGCTAATGTGACAAAGGAAAAAATCAACACTATCTAAATTTATTTTTAAATAGGATTTTGCACGTAGTAGAAAGTATCTTTAAATTTAATGAGTAAAATTCCGATAATTATTTATTGTTTTTTACTTATTTTTTAATTAATATTTTTTTAGATGTCATTAGCTAAATATTTAAATATAATTAAATAATTAAAAAAGTAGAGTTTTGAAACTTGCAATTTATTGAATGCAATCATTATTAACAAATCGAGAAGGTGTTTGACTTTTCAAATATAGAAAATCAAATTCACTATCTATTTTAGAGTAGATTATCTATATATAAACAATGTCTTTTATATTTTAGAGAGCATATATAAATTTATTAGAGAGTAAATTTTTTAAACTATTTTAACAGACTCTTTATTTTTAACACTTTATTTTACTTATCTCAGTAAGTATTTATTATTTTTTTCCTATATTTTATTTTGACATACTTCCCTCCTAATTATTACATGAGTTTCTTCCATTTTTCTATTTTATTTTGTATAAACTATTTAATTTAGTCAACATATATGTATTTAAAATTGAACTTTTTTTAATGCATTTACTATTTTAAAAAGTTAATTTAGAGAGTTCTTTGAAGCATAATTTTAAGGGTACTCTTTAAAATAGATGGCATATTATGTTTAAATAGTCTAACCTAATTTCTAAAGTTGGTTTTTGTGTAATTAATACAAAACGTTCATACCTTTTGAAGTCACTGTGCAAATCGTCTTTACCTTTGAAATTTTGACATTTTTACCCTCACCTACACCTTTTCTTGTACAAAACGTCATTTCCGTCCATTACCATTCAAAAACTACCGTTAATTCTTTTCCACAATACAACTCGTACCACAAAGGAAGGGTAATTTTGTCAATTTTGTCCACAGAGAATAACTCATTCAGAACCTACATTTATTCACTGCTAATTTGGTTTTGGATATTTGAAATTCGTTTTAATGGTCGCTTCATTCAAAACCCACATTCAATCCATTTCAATCCATAATTTAAAAAATCCCACTTCTTTAGCAAAATTCCATGATCCGTCCTCTTCATTTCAGAAAATCAAAGATATGGCAACTTCTTAATTTCAATCCATGATTTTAAAAACTCCTCTTATTCTTCTTCTTCTTCATGGGCCCTCGACAAAAACCCACTTTATATACCATCTTCTTTATCTTTTTATTCTTTTTTACCTTGACGCCCATTTGGCCAGAAGACCAATCTTTCATACAAAAGATTGAATCTTCATGTATAAACTGAGAATAAAAATGCATCATCTTCCTCATCGTCTTCTGTAGCTGTAGAATAGAGTAGATATGAGGAAGCGGAGAATAAGGATTTGCATATGGAAAGTGAGTTGAGTAAAAAAAAGTGAAAATGCTGCTAAATATGACGATTCCAAGGAAAAGGATGAAGAGAAGCAGCAAGAAATGGATTGGAATGTAGGTTCTGAATGAGTTATTTCTTTGTGGACAAAATGGACGAAATTACACTTCCTTTGTGGTATGAGTAGTACTGTGGAAGAGAGTTGATGATAGTTTTTGGATGGTAATTGATGAAAAGGATGTTTTGCACAAGAACAAAATTTCAAAGGTATGGATGATTTGCACAATGACTTCAAAAGGTATGAACGTTTTGTGCTAATTACCCTTGGTTTTTTAAAATAGATGGTAGTGTTTAAAGAGTATTTTAGAGATACTCTCTAAGGTCGTATTCATGAACAAGAAGTAGTAGATTATACTTATACACAAAATTATTAAATGTATCCTATCAAAACTGTGATCGTGAAAATTTATCAAAAATTGACTACAAATAACATTTTACCATTCACTTCTAACCTAGATTCAAAACATATTTAAACTTCTAAATAATATAAATCTCTTATAGTATTTTCTTCGTTCTCATCATCGAATATACACATCACTTGCAGAAGTATGAAAATGGTCAATTATATTTGGTGTACTATATATTTTTTAAAAAAGCCCGTTTTTTTTATTGAATTATCTTTTATTTTATAAGAAAGTTTAAATGGCAATGTTACAAGTACGTTATATAGTCGAGCGGTGACGAAAGATATTTACACATCTCATATTTACAACTTGTATTCAATATTTAGTATATGCCGATTTTGTAAATCTTGGTCTCTACACACAAACTAGTATTCAACATTTATTTTTACATATGAAATATTTTAATAAAATATCTTATACTTTAATTAGACAAATAAAATAATAGTTACCGTGAAAAATACAACTATTTATAACAAATATGGGCCGTATAATCTCATAAATGGGCTTCTTGTAATTAAACTCGAACGCCAAAATTAGTGGGAAAAATTGATAGATACAAATATTTAATTTTGCATTTTGATAAATGACAAAACTATCAAAAAATTATAAAATTTAGCCATAAATTGTAAAAACCAGGTATTTCATTTATCTTCTACATATTATTTATCAATAATAATTAAAACAATATTGTTTGAATAAGGATAAGATTTTGTAACCGACATTTGAATAGGATTTAAGATAAACATGTGATATAAGTATATAATTATATTATCTCTCATCAAATTCTAAAATTTAAGATTAGTTACTATAATGTTTCGCAATTAAAAAAATCTAGTTCGTAGAGAGGGAAAAAAATTGTTTCTTCTATGACTGAATAAAGTTATTGTGACTCGAAACTGCCACATTGTGACTCGCATTTTTGAATGGATATTGCTGCTATCTAATGTCTGTCTGCGTAGGAATGAAACAAATTCTAGAATATGAATGAGATATGCAATATTTTATATTCCTATTTGTTTTAATTTCTGGTTTTTATAATTTAATTAAATATAGTTATATGGTAATAGTTCGTCTTATCATGATTATCTGGTATTAATATGTGACTGATTATGTGATTATAGTTTGTGATATGATAATCTGGTGTATGCTTGTCAAAAACCATCTGGTAATGGTTTCTAATTGTTGTGACCCGCTGTTATGGTTTAGTAAAATAATGATTAATTTTGTAACCCATTTTTTGTAATTGTAATTTTAATTTCATGTTTAGTATTTGAATAATGTTGTTCGGTTGATAGTTTGTAACGTGGTAATCTAGTGTATTTTTTTCTCTGGTTATAATTTGTGACTGTTGTTACCACCTTGATTTTCATGTTAAGAATATGATTACTGCTGTTATTATGATAGTTTGTGACCTGGTATGGTTTAATAATTGATTATAAATTGTGCGACCATAGACTTATGAATGTGACGTTACTTTCATGTTGAGTATTTTATGACTGCTTATATGGTTAAGTATTTAATTACTACTGTTTTTGTTATATGAAATAAATGTGATCACAAAATAATATTTAGTGTGACTACATAAGCCAAAAAAAAAAAAAATTGATTATCTTAATCATATTTGAATTATACATATTGTGACCATTTTTGGAGACTTTATAATTGTCACATGTGATTAACAAAAAGGATTGAATGTTGCCACCAGAGTCCAATACGTGACTGTTAAAATTGGAATGACTTAGGTGTGTGGCTGAGGTATATATTGATTTAATTTCAAAAATAAAACATTATTTGTTACTGATTTTTTTTAGTCTTTTGAGATATTTTAACATTCGAATTTTTCAATTTTATAGTAATGGAGAGGAGAATGGATTGAAAATAATAAATATACGGGGTCCAACATGATGGGTATCTTGGTCCCACGAAATTATACGTACAAACAACTCATTGATATGTTGTTTTTAGAACTACAGTTACATCTAGAAGTAGTCGCAGTTACAATACATTATTAGGTTGGAGAGAACTTACCTCCAGTAAGAATATCTAGCAACAACAACGTACAGTACTATCTGAATATTAAAGTGATTGAAAATGACCCTTCGAGATTTCCATTATGTATTGATGTTGCAATGGTAAAGAATGATCACAGCAGATAAAATGCTCGCGATATTCAGTCTACAAGTACAGATATAATAATGGTAACGCCAGTAGAGCTTTACTCGTTACATCATATTGCTTCTGACATTTGTACATTCGTAAAAGAAGTTGAGGAATTCATTCATGAATATCAAGAATTTCAACCCATAATACCAATGAAATACTAATTGGGAAATTATTTCGAAATAAAGAAGTTGTTAAAATAAGCATCTCATTGTATGCCATCCACAACCAGATATCAATTCTTAATTATTAGGAAAGATAAATACAAATATTGATATTATTACATTTTATTATTAATTAAAATATTTAATTAATTAATTAGATTTTAATTTATTAATTAAAAAAATCTGATTTTTCAAAAAAAAAAATATTGTTAACCTGATTTATCAAAATATAAATATAAAAATAGTGTTAAACCTAATTATCCCAAAATTAAATACGAAAAACTAACAATTAGACTAACAAGAGGGGTAACACTGGTATATCTTAAAATTGGTGAAAAATACTTTACCGTTCTTCAAAAAAATGAAAATACGATGTGTCAGGGAATTTTATCATTTTGGGGTCGTAGAATCGTAAAATCGTAAGATCTAAATTGAGAGTTTAACAACCATGTCACTTAAGTACACATTGCGCGATCTTTCATTGTTTTTAAGCGATCATTATAGTTATTTCGGTGAAAAGTTCACAATATTTGCACGTGATTTCAACATTTTTAGAACCTGCATGCAAATTTTTTTTCATGATTTGAGATGAAATAGTCTTTGATTTCAAAACCTAATATAGGAAGACCAAAGAAAGCTAGAACAAAGGAGGTTAATGAACAGATAGTGAATGAAAACATGATTGGCTTGAAGATAAAGTGCAAAAAATGTGGGCACAACATAGAACCTCAAAAGGATCATTCCACTAGCAAATGTTTGACTGATTTTTGTACTTTTTGAGCTGATTGTCTGATGCTTAGTAATATAACCTTTTAGACATGGATGTTAGAGGCATTATAGTGGCCTTTTTGTAGCAAGTTTATGTAACCTCTTGGATATGGTTTTGTTTTGAAACACATAGATCATAACAGATGTTGTTAGCCTAAATCTGTAATGCAACATGTGGTATTTTTTCGTAGCAGGTTTATGAAGCTTTGTTAGTCTTCCTAAATTTCTTAGTTGTTTGAAGTGTTTCAATACCAATGCCCAATAGTCTGAAGTGCGTTTTTATAGCAAGTTCATGCAAGTTTTTGTAGCAGGTTGTTGAAGTTGTGTGAGAGTTGTGTTTCAAAATGTATGGAGTTGTGTTAAGGTGTGCATCACCACATGCCGATAACTATTTTGCAAAAGAAATAAAGGTTATACACCAATTGTTACCAACGAAAGGGATCGTATACGTCAAACAAATAAAAAGTAAGGGACCAATAATGCAAACACTTAATACGTTGGGATCTTGCATTCACTTTCTTCAAAATGTATAGTTTACATATAAAAAAATAAATTTGAAGTTCCATTCAACTTCAAAGACACAAACAAGCCTTAAATTAAACAAAACACGTCACTAAATTAAAACTTACGGTATACGATAACAACACAGCAATCACAAATTTCATGAGCGAATTTGTAGTAGCTTCATTAGGAGTACGCCACACACAAATCCAAATAACCAAATTTTCCAAGCACATCCCTTCTTCTTTTGCAAGTTTTGCACTCCTTCTTGGAATCTTTGACTTAAGCAAACTAGGCCTCCGTTTGGTATAGATTATAAACTGGTTTATGGTTTATTTGACTACTTTTTGGTCAAAAATGTCATGCTATACACACAAAATTTTGGTCAAATAAACAGTTTTTGGTCAAATAAACTCTTTTGGTCAAATAAACCAGTTTATAATCTATACCAAACGGAGGCTAGGGATTACCTCTTGTGACCAAGGGCACGTGGGTAGGTTGAAATAAGCGAAAAAATTGTACCCGCTAGTTTTCTATACAGAAAATAGAAATTGAGGCATAAACACATTTTGTAAGATAGGGGTAAATGATTAGACAAGATCAAACAAATTATTTGTCGTCTTTGGCATGTAAGAAGTCTTCAACCCAAGTTCTCATCGGTCAATGTAAGAAAATAACTTGCTCCAGACGTCAATTCCCTTTGTGTGTGTGTATACACATACACATAATATGTGTACATATATATAGAGCTACAGAAAGAAAGAAAGATAGAGAGAGAAAGAGTTTAGTGATAATAGAAATAATGACAGCTGTTATATGTTGTCTGTTAATAGTGACACGTCTTAGCACGCCCGCCTCACCGACTCGCCCGCCTCATTGGTATCATAAGCTCGTCTCTGACAGATAGACAACAATGACTCAACTGTCATTAGGCAAGCTAGACATGAGATCTATAAAATGACAGTTACCATTGACAGTTAGAAAGATGAAACACCAGCAATTGAGAAGATGAAACATCCCTCATTAACTCATAATAATGAAAGAGATGAAGGGACACCCGTTATCAAATGAGAGAGATGAAGGGACATCCGTCATCAATAACTGTAGGCCATTCATATAAATAGAGATCAATCCCCGAGGTAAAAAAAGAACACACAACTCTTATACACTCCATATTGCTATTCTAGACATATGTTTTAATCATATACTGATTATCAAACCGGAATGGACACGGAAGAAAAAAGCCCCGCCACCTTTTGCAGGTCTCCACCATTGTCGCCGCCGTGCTCGGAGAAGGAGAAAAATATTTATCATCAACTAGCGCCGTCTATAAGAAACGCACAATAAGTCATGGCTTGAACTAGAAAAGCTACGAATGTAACCACTCCACCAGCCCCTATCGGAGATGTAGACACCGAGTCTAACATCGCCACTAATCATCCACAAAAAGAGTTTGCTTCTGCTGCTCAACTTGCGGCACTGCAAGTTCAGGTGGAGGCCTTAACGGCTTTACTCGAGGATCGGAACGCTGCGGTATCTCAGCTACACAGGGTCCTAACCTTCTGCCGGTAGGATCTTTACCACTAGGGACTCCACCCTCAGGGTCCTAGCTCTCCACCGGTAGGGCCCTCACTGCTAGGGGCTCCTCTCCAGACTCCTAACTTTCCAGCAATGGAAACACTACCAACGACAATTCCACCGCTAGCTCCAATTTCTTTGGCTTCACCCTCCGCACCCCACTTCTATTCATTAACATCTAGCTCAAATCCACACTGGGGGCAACCGTCATGGATGTCCATGCCTACGCTGGTTGAGACACCAGTGTTAAGCCTGGAAGGTCGCAAAATAGCTGAGGCTGTGTCTAACAAAAGTAGTAGGCAACAATCTATGGTATTGGAAGAATATCATTTTTTCCTAGAAGTGATGGCAGTCTCCTTTCCACGAGACTTCAAACAGTCAAAGATGGAGAAGTACGATCCCGTCGATCACCCCAGGGCTTTTGTTGACTTGATGAGGTTGCAAGCCATCCCTGATGCGATTATGTGCAGGGCTTTTCCGCCAACACTCAGGTGGGAGGCCAGGGACTGGGTAGCCACCCTTTCTCCAAAATCAATTCGTACATTTGATGATTTTTCTAAGAGTTTTACTGCACACTTTGCCAGCAGCAAATGTGTTAAGAAAACTAATATCAGTCTAATGCAAATGACACATGACAAGGACGAACTGTTGAAAGATTTTATTACCCGGTTCAATAGAGCTACGCTGGGAATCAAAGATCTGCAGATGTCTGTTGTAGTCACTGCCATGATGAGTGGAACTCGAAGTCGTCTTTTTAAGATGTCACTCTCTAAAAACCCGTCAGATACGATGCATGAATTACTCAAGAGAAGGGATAAGTATGTGGACGTTGAGGAAGCATATCTCATTACCAAAAGTATGAAAGATCGAAATGAATCTGAGTCTAACAAAATAAAAACTCAGGACGAGCTCGAACCTCGAAATAATAGAGGTGGGCTCACCCAAGACGAGGTGATCTCGTCCAAGCTGAGGCAAGCCAACCAGGTGAGCTAGCTGAGCCAATGTTTAAAAAAAATTGCCAAGGCGAGACAACCTTGACCAAGCCGAGGCGAGCCAACCAGACGAGTTAGCAGAGCCAAGGTTTTAAAAAAAAAATTAGGCTAGACGAGCTCATACAAAGATTCAAAACAAAAAAAAAATGTCAAGGCGAGCTCACCCAAGACGAGGCGACCTCGCCCAAGTCGAAGCGAGCCAACTAGGCGAGCTAGCAGAGCCAAGGTTTAAAAAAAATTAGGCGAGGCGAGCTCAACCAAGCCAAGGCAAGCTCGTCCAATCCGATGTGAGCTCGCCCAAAGCTTCCAAAAAAAATTGAGCTGGGGCGAGCTCACCCAAGGCTCCAAAAAAATAAAAATAAATAAAGGTGATAAGCCTATGTTTAAAAATCAAGGCGAGGCCAGAAATAATAACAGCTACTACTGTCTGAAACACAAGGCCAGCTGCTACTGTATAAAAAACAATGCTAGAAATAATGATAGCTGCTACTGTCTGAAAAACAATGCCAGCTGCTACTATTTAAAAAACAAGGCAATGAGATATGTTTACAAATCAAGACGATAGCCTCTATTTAAAAATCAAGATGATGAGCCTATATTTAAAAATCAAGATGATGACCCTATATTTAAAAATCAAAGCGGTAGCCTCTATTGAAAAACAAGGCGACGAGCCTATGTTTAAAAATCAAGGTGATAGCCCCTATTTAAAAATTAAGGCGATGAGCCTATATTTATCATCAAGGCGATGAGCCTATGTTTAAAAATCAAGACGATGAGCCTCTGTCTGAAAAATAAGGTGATGAACATTTGTTTAAAAATTAAGGTAACGAGCCTCTGTCTAAAAAAAAGGTGACGAGCTTCTGTTTAAAAATTGATGCGATGAGCCTCTGTTTGAAAAATTTAGAGAGAATCAGGTGTGGTAGATTATTTCTACTTTTCATTGACGATAGTCTATGAAAAGTAGAGGGACTTATGATGATATAAATAATGACAACTGTTATATGTTGTCTGCCAATAGTAGCACGTCTTGACATGCCCGCCTCACCGACTCGTCCGCCTCGTTGGTATCATAAGCTCATGTCTAACAGATAGACAACAATGACCCAACTGCCATTAGGCAAGCTAGACAGGTGACCTATAAAATGACAGTTACCATTGACAGTTGGGAAGATGAAACACCAGCAATTGAGAAAATGAAACATCCCTCATTAACTCGTAATAATGAGGGAGATGAATGCACACTCGTTATCAAATGAGGCAGATGAAGGAAAATCCGTCATCAAATGAGGAAGATGAAGGGACACCCGTCATCAATAACTGCAGGTCATCCTTATAAATAGAGGTCAATCCTTCAAGTAAAAAAAAGAACAAACAACTCTTATACACTCCATATTACTATTCTGCACATATGTTTTAATTAATATATTGATTATCACACCGGAGTGGACATGGGAAAAAAAAGCCCCGCCACCTTTTGCAGGTCTCCACCATTGTTGCCACCGTGCTCGGAAGAGGAGAAAAATATTTATCATCATTTACCATTATCATTTTGGACGAAAGATCAAGTGCAACAGGTGGACAAAATTCACCTTTTGAAATAAGGCATGTGCAATACACACGTCCATTTAACGACCATTTTGGACAACTGTAGACGAAAATGATCATTTCTGCAAATAAACAATTGATATAGAGATGGTATTGCCAAAATCTAAACAATAGTTCTCAAATCCACATAAAGTGAATACAATATGGACCATTTTTGCGACAAAAAAAACTATAGGTAGGATTTCAAATACAAGATGTGACATTACTTCTATTTATTTTATAACACTATCACTAACATAACCCGACAAGTGGTCCTAGAAGACACTAACCATGGATCAAAACAACTGGAATCGAGTCATGAATAGAAGCTTGTTGATGGCATTTACCAGTTTATTTGCTGAGGCAACATGAGACACACGAATTTGGCCAATTTGAACCTTATCACACACAAAGTGTACATCAATCTCAATATGTTTCATGCGATAGTAGAAAAAAGAATTGGATTATAAGTAAGTAATTATGACATTATCACACTAGACAACTGGTATAAAAGAGGTTGATTCACCAAGCTTATGAAAAAGGGACCTAATCTAGCGAACATCACATGCGGTGTTAGCTACAACTTTATACTTGGCATTATTAGATGAGCTAGCAACATAATGTTGCTTGTGAGACATCCAGATGATGGGGTTGTGACCAAGGAACACAACATTGAGCATTCATGGATGTGCAATCATTGACATTTCTTGCCCAATAAAAGTCTAAAAAGGCATGTAGTAATGAATAAGAATGAATATGAAGAAATAACACATGTTGTATTTTACCACATAAATAACGTGTTCGACATACATCTAATGCTGAGAAGTGGGCCGGTGCATAAATTAGGATAGTTTGTTAACAGAATAAGCAATATCAAGTCGAGTGAGCAACAATATTGAAGACTGCCGAGAACTTGGCAGTACTTGGATACTTCGGCTAAGCTGGCTCAATCTATTAAACAAAAACCAGTACTAGTGCAGAGGTCCTGAAGTGCAACATAGCAAGTCTACTAGTACTCGGGGGGGAAAAAAAACACTTGTGTTGTATATGGGATTTTGGCACAAATGGTCCCTAACATTTGCTCTCAGTGTGGAAATGGTCCCTAACGTATATTTTTTGACACAAAAATCCCTAACCAATGTATTTTAGTGCGTAATTAGTCCTTATGATGAAAAAGACTAATATACCCTTAATTTTAATAAGAAAAAATTGTAGTTGGGTTGCTAACCTTTGTAAATAGTGCAAATGGGTCCAATACTTTGATTTTTTTATAAAAAATTAAAGAAAACTAATGAATTTTTTTTTTTAATTAACAATTTATTAATAAACATGTCAAATAAAATTATTATTTTTATTATTAAGTAATTATATTATTTAAAATTGAGTTATACGTTTATTAACTATAAATATTAGAGATCCAATTGTATTCTTCATATTTTAATTTATCGTTTTATTTTTGTTTAAAAATAAAATACATAATGTGTAAATTAATTTTTATTAATATTTTTATGTTAAATAAAAATATAATAGGACTAGTTCAATGTCATAAAATTATATACGCCATTTTGTTATTTATTTAACTTAATTTTTATTCAATTTTTTTTCACATCACATATCAATTACATATATTTAAAGCACAATAATTTATTATTTTTCTCTTATAAAAAATTTAATTCACACTACTATAATTATATATTTAGTATGCAAAATTAAATATTATTTAATAAATATATCAGACTTATTTGCACATTTTGTAAAGATTAGGAATCCACATGTAATTTCTTCTAATTAAAACTAATGGCATATTTGTTTTTTTCATCTCACAAGGACTAATTGCGCACCAAAATACATAAGTTGGGACTTCTGTACCAAAAAATAAACGTTAGGGACCAGTTCCACACTGAGTGCAAAGGTTATGGACCATTTGCGTCAAATTTCCCTATATATATTACCTCACCCCAAGAAAAAATGATATTGCACTCAAGTCTTTAATGGAAAAATGATGCCCAAGCTATGCAATGAATTGATCAACACTTGAGCCGTAGTCACAACAACATAAACAAGAAGAAATATTCAAAAATTGCGTAGAATTTAATATGAACATGGATGTGTCAGATTTTGAGTTCTGAAAACCATATGTGAGTAAAATTTCGCAACTCATAATACCACGTTTAGGGAGTCTGTTTCGGACCAAAAATGGCCTTTCAAATATGACAGACATAGTGTGGGTGATGTGGGTCTACGAAGCTTGGTGATGAGACAAATAAACATTAGAGTGTCGTGTAGAGATGTATTATTCACATTGAGTAGGCGAAAAGTGACCAATTATTAAAAAGGGCTGGACTAAGTATGAGATGAATAGTGGTCAACTTGATAATCGGACTAAACATTTCATGATAAACTTGAAGTCGTTAATGAAAGTCTTTCGCAACAAGATGGGTCTTATATCGATCAATTGAACCATTGAGTTTTCGCTTGATATGAATACCAAAATTTTGGGCCCAAATGGGAAGGGTAAGTTTCCAAGTACCGTTTCGAATAAGGACATCAAATTCCTCATACATAGCATGACCCCAATGAGGATTTTTAAGTGCAGTGGCATGTGAAGTGGGTTCAATAGGACTAGAGTCAATAGTAGATACGAGATTTAACTTTTGTATGGGTTTATGAACGTTGGCCTTGGCACATGTTACCATTAGATAAACATTCTCGAGTGGATTGTAGGGCAAGAGAGGATAGAAAACTTGAGGTGATGAGTGAGGTTAATTGCCTACCGCAATAGTAGAACTGAGATGAGAGAAAAAGGTTGCGACTGAGGAGGCAATGCACAACATGCTATTGGTTGCTGGTAGCTAGAAGAAAGGGCAGCGGTGAGGGACTTGGCGCATAGGGCCGCACAACTGCAATGGGTGATTAAAGAATTTTTTGACTAATGGTTTCAATTTAATAAAGGTGTCGCGAACATCATATTTGTTTTTCAATAGATATAACCACACATATTTCGAAAAGTGTTATGCAAAATTAATATGATATTTTATTTCTATTTACTGAAGTAATTGGAGATGTTCATACATCATAGAAAAACACTTATGTTGGTCTAGAACTACTAATAAAATACTAAAAAAAGGGTAAACAATGACTTTTAGTGCATTTGCATGCATTACGAACATAAATTGACGACAGACTATATGAAACAGACGAAAAACTTGGATGATTCTAGAGACTTATAATTAGCAGCTGGCGAATGGTCGAGACGATAGTGCCAATCAGAATGTGAAGTATAAATAGTAGAAATTTTTTGAAATGGAATCAACATATGGCGTAGGCCATGCATAGATACCATGTGTTAGTCGGACAGTGCAACAGTCATGCCACAAAGCAAACATTCTTCACTTGAAAAAAATAATGGACAAATTCGAAAAAAACTTGATTAGTAGAGCAAAAATGAGAAATAGAGATGAGATTACATTTCATGGGTGGCTTGCACAACACATTATTTAATTTAAAAGATTTAGAGGTAGAGGAAATGGAAACAAAGCCAATATGTGTAGTAAATACATCTATCACCAACCATCATAGAGCATGCATGTATGAGGTGAATGCAGCGATAAGTTTTCCAAGTTTGTTGTAACGTGATGAGAAGAACCGAAGTCCAAAAGTCATTAGTTAGAAGAAGGCATGGATGAAGTACTATAGTGTGCACTTGGAGAATTGTTAGGTCATTGATATGGTGGATAGGATGGGAAAAATCGATATTTATATGGACATTAGGAAGGAAGAGCCAAGGGTTGGCTGCCAAAAGAGGAGGACCACGGCCATAAAGCCGAATGAGGTGCAGTGCCAAGAGGGTTAAGTGACGGCAATGGACCACCGAGAGCACCTGGCAGAATTACCCGGGATGCCGCAAATTTGGTAGCAGCCACAGTAAGGCCATTTCTGGTTGTACTCGATGATAGCCCAAGAATAACTAACCAAGAGGGAGGTGAATTGATTTTCTCAAACTTTTTCGTAAAATATTCTCAAAATAAGAAATTTAAGAAATAAAAATTAATCCACGAAAATATGAGCACAATGAAAATAAATAAAAGGGTAGAGAGAGTACAAACGTTATTTTTATGGAGGTTCGATCCAACCAATGATCTACGTCTCCCATTACCAAGCTCTCCAACACGAGCACGGCCTTTCCACTATCTTGATTGACTTATGGTGCAATCCAAACCTTTACAATGTATCTGGTGACTCACAAATAAGGAGCACCGATCCTTATACAATATTGAGCTTTCAATGGACCTCAATACGACTCAAAGATATAAAGAAATAGATTTGAAAATGTATTTCTCTCTTGAAGAATGATAAATACAAGTTTAATTCTAAAACAGACTAACACTTTAATGAATAGCAATAGATGAGAAAGCTCAAGTGTTAGAAGAAAACTTTGTTGATAATGATGAATCAAAAATTTGATTTGATCAACCAAAATTTTTCAATAAGAGATATTGAAAATATAAATACAATAAAGCTTTGAATGAATTTTATCAATATGATCCTCTCTATAAATGCTCTTGTAAGTATTGTTGAATGATAATAAATGAAGTTGTATTTATAATTATGAAATTTTGTCACTTTCTGTTGAAACGGATGACCAAGCGATCGATCGGTCAGATGGTCAGAACTAGCCGTTTGAACTGCAAAAAATCAAAACGGACACTTTTTAGAAAATGATAGCAAGACTAGAGGTGTCAAGACGGACGGGCCGGTCGAACCCGTATTGACCCACTCGCCTCGACCTAAGACCGCGGGCCGACCCGTAAACCGAACGGGCAGGCCGTGGGCCAAGGAGGCTGAATCGCGAGCCCAGACAGTTCAGCCCCCAACCAGCCAGCGATTAAATTATAAAAAAAAATTAAAAAAATAAAATTCAAACGGCTCTCTACCATGAATGCAAATGTGACACTGTAAAAGCAGCAGCAGCAGCTTGCTGCTTTTACCAAAAGTAGTAGCCTGCTGCTGCTATACCTATATTATATACTATATAGTATTAGTATATATACTATATAATATATAAAAAAAATTAAAATGGTAAAAGCAGCATGTGGCTTTTAACTTTAATTTTAAAAAAAATGAGAACAAAAAAAAAGTGCGGCTAGAAATGACTAGAATATTATTGAACATATATAAATATTAAAATATAATATATAGAGTACTAGTTGTTAGTAAATAATAAGTTCATAAGTTGCTTCTAGGTTGAATTACAATAAGTTCATTAAGTTGCTAACTTTTTTTAGTAATTTAAAAAAAAAAAATTATTCATACGGGCCGAACCGAGTTGAACCGCGGCCCATATGGGCTCGACCCGTATGGGCCAATGGGTAGGCCGGGCTCGTGAAAAAAAATTCATGGGCCGGGCCGACCCGGCCCGCAACCTGCAGTCGTGCGGACTTTTTCGAACGCGGGCCGTTACCGGGCTTCATCGGAGGTGGGCCGACCCAGCCCACCTGACCCGGATTGACACCTCTAAGCCAAACGAACAACCGATTCTCTTCCAAATAGATGACTATTTCCACAGATTGAAAAATTACTTTGTGGCTTTGACAAAAGTATTTTATGCAAGTGATATCAACTTAGATTTTGTGCACAAAAATGTTTTTGAGCGTTCATCTATTTAATTGCTAAAAATCAAAGAGTTAATACATTTACAATTTTATCTAGAAATCTATTATTCGATCTTGATTTTCGAATCTTGAAATTTTGAATCTTGAGATGCTTGTGCTCTTTTATTGATTTGGCTTTGATCTTGTCGTTGCTCGAGAGTTCGATTTATAGCTCTTTGAATATTACTTGAAAATAGATTGTTAGTAAAGACAACTAATTTATTTGTTATAATCAAAACATTAAGGTTTAAAGTTAACCATAGGTCAACAATTTTCCCCTTTTTTATTATGACGAACAATGTGAGAATATAAAGAGAAATCATATATATTCCTCATTTTTTTTAAGTAAACATGGTTTAATAAATTTGTAGTATGATACCATTTTTGTATTACATACTTTTTATATTACATCATTTGATTTACCAATTTCATCACATATTCATATTTATCACATCATCATATTTTTCCCCTTTTGGCATAAACAAAAAGGCAAAATCAAAACATTAAGATAAACAAAATATGTCATTCATTGATAGAACTTGAAAGTTATAGACAAACATATTTCATAAACAAAAACTAGAGCATAGAACTAGACTTGAAAGTATTTCCAAAATCATAAAAACAAGAAAGCTAAGCGTTCGGCGGAGGAGGTGGAGGAAATCTGGTGCCGAGATGAGAATGAAGTGATTTTTGGAAAGCAAGCACTTGTTGAAGCATTGATGTGATGCCCGTCTACCGAGTTTTGTAACCCTCCAATCGTATTTTGTATGCTAGCCGCCGTATTTTGTAAGTCACTCACGGCATGTTGTAGGCCATCTAGGGTAGATGTGAGTGAGTCAATCCGGCCATTAAGAAGATTGTAATTGTCCTTGTTGAAGCCGGAGGTGGATGACGACAGTCGATGTGATCGTGGTCGAGGTTGAGACGGGGGATGAGCATCTTCGTAATCATTTCCTTCGTCCATTTCTTCGCCACCCTCAAATGGCAAGGTAGAAGGACCCGACTCATTATCAAATCCCTTAGATTTTTCTACCCATTGCCCATCCTTTTTAAAGATTTTCATTCGGCGAAGGGTAAAAGTATTGATGGTGTTGGTTGATTTTGGAAGAAGGGCGACCGCATCACGGAATGAAACTTCGAAATGTTGGAAAATTTTGGTAAGGATCACACCGTATGGTAAGGCCTTGGTCCTAGTACCGCTAAGAATGGTGTCCATGTGATTTAGTATGATATAGGAGAAATCTAGTTTACGGCCGGCTAAGATAGAATCAAGAAGAAAAATGTCATAGTGATTAACTTCATCAAGATGACCTTTTTGAGGGACTATGATGTGGGCAATGATATTGTGTAGAACACGACAAGTGAGAGTTAATTGATTAGTACTTAGTCGTGCGGGAGCGTCAAAGTGTTTCCCGGTGACACGACGACAAACCTCAGTGGGATCGTAACACTCAAGATGAGGAATGGTTTTAGTGGTGTATAGACGGATACCACCATTCTCAAGATGAAGAATTGATCGACTAAGTTCTTGAGTAACTCTTATTCGCTTATTTCTAACAAGACATGAGATACCCGTCCTCGGAGAAGAAGTCATTTTCGAATAGAACTCTTTGACAATAGAAGGATAAACTTTATCATTGATCGTGAGAATACTAACCCAACCCATATTTGCGAAAAGATCCTCTATGTGGAAGAAAGGGACTTCAAAAGTGAAAAAGGCAAGGTCTACGTTCTTACCAATAAGGACGGGACATCGATCGATTCGAATAGCCTGAGGTGCCTCTTCTTCAGAGGATGGATTAGGAGGCTAGGGTTCGTGTTCGTCCATTTGAGGGTGATTTTGGATAATGCGGTGGATAAAAATCGAGGATTTTTCAGATTTAGGTGTGGAATTGATATGGGTTTTTGATTTCAAACACAAATTTGAAAGATTTGAGAGATATTTGATGAATGGAAAGAGATTGTGAGAGAAAATCGTGGGTCGCGCGAAGTTGAAAGTGAATAAATTTGAAAAAATGTGGAATTAAAACCTTAATTTCTACTGATACGGTCGATCGTTTTTCTCAGACGATCGACCATTTGAACTTGAATTTTTGAAATTGAACTTTCTGTTCAAATGGATAAAGAGGCGGATGACTAAGAGGTCGTCCGTTTATGTTCAGGCGGACGACCGTTTTAATGAAGCGGTCAACCGTTTAAATTTGTCAAAATTTTCAAAAGTCTCTGTTTAAACGGATGAGCATCCGGATGAACAAAGTGTCATCCGTTTCTCTTCATACGAACGTCCGTTTGGGGATACGGTCGTCTGTTTCAACGGATTTTCTGAAAAATCATGCATTTTCAACAATTTGGTCCTTTGATAAAGACTTTAAAATACGTTTATCACATGAAATGCAATCAATTATAGGAAACATAAAGAGTTATCCACAAACTTCACCTTCATCAATTATGCCAAGATTTCGTCGAATATAAGCAAATCTTTCAAGTGCTAATGGTTTTGTAATTATATCGGCCAATTGTTTTTCGGTGTTTACAAACTCCAAAGTTATATCTCCCTTTTGTGCATAGTCTCGTAGAAAATGATGTCTAATCTCGATGTGTTTGGTACTAGAATACAAAACGAAATTTTTAGATAAGTTGATGACACTAGTGTTATCACACATAATAGGAACATTTTCAAAGGATATGTGATAATCACGAAGAGTTTGTTTCATCCATAGGATTTGAGCACAACAACTAGCAGCGGAGATATATTCGGCTTTGGCGGTTGATAAAGCAACGAAAATTTGTTTCTTACTAAACCACGAAACTAAGGCAAAGCCTAGAAAGTGGCAAGTTCCGCTAGTGCTTTTACGGTCAATTGTACAACCGACCCAATCGACATCCGAATAACTAAGTAAATCAAAATGAGTCTCTTTAGGATACCAAAGACCTAAGGATCTAGTTCCACTGAGATAACAGAAAATGCGTTTTACGGCACTAAGATGAGAATTCTTAGGATTAGATTGATATCTAGCACATAAGCATACACTAAACATAATATTGGGCCTACTAGCAGTTAAATAAAGAAGAGATTCGATCATACCTCGATATTTTGTTATATTAACGGAAGTACCTTGCTCATCTTTATCTAATTTGATTGATGAGCTCAATGGAGTATTTATTAGCTTCAATTCTTCCATTTCAAACTTTTTGAGCATATCCAAGAGATACTTGGTTTGACTAATGAATATTCTATAATTAGTTTGTTTGATTTAAAGCCCAAGAAAGAACTTGAGTTCACTCATCATACTCATCTCAAATTCCCTACTCATACACTTAGAAAATTCTTCACATAGAGAAATGTTAGTAGCACCAAAAATGATATCATCAACATAAATTTGAACAACAATCATATCATCTTTTTTTGTTTTTATAAATAGTGTAGTGTCCTCCTTACCAATTAAAAAGCCATTTGATAAGATAAATTTATTTAATCTTTCATACCATACTCTAGGAGCTTGCTTTAATCAGTAAAGGGCTTTTCTAAGTTTGAAAACTTTGTCCGAGAATTTATGATTTTTAAAGCCGGACGGTTGCTCAACAAAAACTTCTTCCTGAATGACTCCATTCAAGAATGTACTTTTGACATCTATTTGAAAAAGAGTGAAATTCTTATGACTAGCAAAAGCAAGAAGCATGCGAATTGACTCTAATCTAGCAACTGGTGCAAAAGTTTCTTCGAAATCAATACATTTTTCTTGATTGTAACCTTGAGCCACTAATCTAGCTTTGTTACGCACAATTATACCATTTTCATCTCGTTTGTTTCTAAAAACCCATTTTGTACCAATTACAGTTTGTGAACTTGGTCTAGCAACTAAATCTCAAACATGATTTCTTTCAAATTGATTTAGTCCATCTTGCATGGCTGGAATCCAAAATTCATCAAACTCGGCTTCTTTAAAATTATTTGGCTCAATTTGCGAAAGGAAAGCACAATTGTTAAGATTTTTTTTAAAAGAGTTTCTAGTGCTTACCCATTTTGATGGATCACCAATGATGAGATCTTTTGGGTGAGAAGGGACAAACCTCCATTCTTTAGGTAATGATGAAGTGTTAGGATTTTCATGAGGTTTTGCATAATTGTTTCCTTCTCATGTTGAATTTCAACATTATTTGGATTCCATTTGTATTGATTTTGAATACTTAGTTGTTCAAATGAGATTTCCAAATCTTCATCATCAATGACTTTTTCTTGTTCAATGGAGTTAGTTTCATCAAAGACCACATGCATGAATTCTTCAACTACTAAAGTTATTGTTTTTAAAAACTCTAAAAGCTTTGCTAGTAGATGAATATCCAAAAAAAAAAAATTCAACATCAGATTTTGGATCAAATTTTCCTAAATTTTCTTTTGTGTTTAATATAAAACATTTACACCCAAAAACTTTAAAATATCCGATATTGGGAATTCTATTTTTTTCAAAGCTCATATGGAGTTTTGATTTTATTTCGACTAACCAAAACTCTATTTAAAATATAACATGAAGTATTTACGGTTTCGGCCCAAAAGTATTTTGGTAAATTGTTTTCATTTAACATGGTCCGAGCCATTTATTGCAATGTTCGATTCTTCTTTTCTACTACACTATTTTGTTGAGGAGTCCTAGGAGTCGAAAAATTATGTTCATATCCATTTGATTTGCAAAACTCAACAAAAGCTATATTTTTAAATTCTCCACCGTGATAACTCCTAATTGTGTAATGGTGTATCCCTTTTCATTTTGAACTCTTTTGCAAAAATATTTAAATGCATTTAAAGTTTCATCTTTTAAATTTAAAAACATGACCCATGTGAATCTTGAGAAATCATCAACAATAACAAATGCATAATGTGTTTCACTTAAACTAGCGGTTCTAGAATGACCAAATAAATCCATATGGAGAAGTTGTAAATGTCTTGTAGTTTTGTTTAAGTTTAAAAGAAATCTTTACTTGTTTTCCAAATTGACAAGCATTACAAATTTTATCTTTTTCAAACTTTATATTTGGTAAACTTTTTACAAAACTATTTTTGGAGATTTTTGAAAGTAAGTCCATGCTAACATGTCATAATCTCCTATGCCATAACCAAGAATCATCATTTATACTTGAAAGACATTAATTTCTTTTTCAAGTTCAAATTCAATAGTTATGATGTAAACATCCTTAATTCGGCTCCTCATGAACAATACCTCTTTAGATATAGCATCATCAATGAGGTATTTGGAAGAATCAAATTTAATAAGATAACATTTATCACATAATTGACTTATACTAAGCAAGTTATGTTTAAGATTATCAACTAATAAAATATTTTCAATGGAAGGAAAGGAATTATTACCAATATTTCCAATGCCTATGATTTTTTCTTTAGCATTGTCTCCAAAAGTCACATGACCTCCATCTTTTCTTTTAAGACTTAATAGTAATGATCGATTCCCGGTCATGTATTTTGAACAACCACTATCCAAGAACCAATTGCTTTTGACATTTCGTGGTACCTACAAAAATAATTTTAATTTTTGATTTTTGGTACCCACATAAGTTTGGGTCCTTGATAGTTAGTGTTTGTGGATTATTTTATCCACTTATGTTTTCTTTCAAAATATAGTCTATTTTTAGTTGAACAATTATAAGCAACATGACCAATTTTCTTGCAAAAACTACATGTTATATTTTGTTGAGAAAAATTGGATGATTTCACAAATATGGTTTCAAGGGATTTTTGTTTCAAGAGAGGTTTATATCCAATTCTCCATTTGTTGAACACATATTTTTGCTCACCAATCATTAATTCAAAATTTTTCTTTCCTTGGGTAAACTTGTGAATAATACTTGTTAAATCAGCCACTTTTTCTTTCAATGAAACATTTTCTTTAATTAAGGATTTATGATCATCCTTTTCATTTTCAAAGTTCTTTTGTGCAATAAAAAGTTTCTTGACTACATTTTTCAATAATGAGTGTTTAATGTTAAGGATAGAGTATTTTGAAATAAGTTTCTCAAATTCCTCAAGAATTTCATCATAAGAAGTGGATAAGTCATTGTATGAATCATTGTTGTTTGTACTTACCTTATCTTCAATAGCCATGAAGCACATATTGACGATCTCTTCTTAAACTGCATCTTCTTCGAGATCATCTTCATCACTATCATCCCGTGTAGCTTGAAGTACTTTCTTTTTGGTGAACTTCTTCTTGTTTGGGCAATCGGTCCTCTTGTGATCGGGTTTGTCACAATCATAACATATGATCTTTTTTATTTTTCTCTTCACTTTTGTCTTCTTTCTTTTGAAATCGTCGGTTATTTCAAAACCCTCTCCACTTCTTGACAAGAAGAACTAGATCATCAAGTTCTTCACCACTCATATTCGTGTTGGAGGATCCTTTATCATTTGTTGATTTCAATGCAATTTGCCTCTTGAGAGGCTCCTTTATCTCTTCTTTGCTTTTTCTTGTTTTCTCCTTCGTTTCGGCATTGTTGAGCTCATACGTCATCAACGTTCCATAAAGCTCTTCCAATGGATAAGGGTTGACATCTTTTGTATTCTTTATCAACATCTTCAAGGAGTTCCAATCTTCCGAAAGTGACCCAAACATTTTATTCACAAGTTCACCGTTAGTAAATTTTTGATCAAAACTCTTAAGGCCATTAATAATATCGGTAAAGCGAGTAATCATATCTACAATAGGTTCATCTTGCTTCATAAAGAAATTTTCAAAATCTTTTGTCAATAGATTTATTTTAATTTCTTTAACCTTGTTAGTACTTAAGTGAGCTATCTCTAATGCATGTCAAATATCATATGCGAAATCACATGTGCTAATACGATTAAACTCATTTTTATCTAAAACACAATAGAGTAAGTTTTTGGCTCTAGCATTCAAAGACAATTTTCTTTTACCCTTTTCATCATATTCTTTTCTAGGCTTAGAAGTAGTTTGATCCGATTTATCATCAACTTTAATAATTTTTGTAGGCATATATAGACCAAACTCAATGACTTCTCAAATGTTATAATCAATTGATTGAATATAAATCATCATTCTAGTTTTTCAATAGTTGTAATGGGTGCCATTAAAGAAGGGATCACAATTTGTAGAGTGACCCTCAAGGATTTGAATATTTTGGTTAACCATTACTCAAGATTGTATAATCTTTTTAAAAAATGAGCACCTTGCTCTGATACCAATTGATAGCCCAAGAATAACTAACCAAGAGGGGGGTGAATTGATTTTCTCAAACTTTTTCGTAAAATATTCTCAAAATAAGAAATTTAAGAAATAAAAATTAATCCATAAAAATATGAGCACAATGAAAATAAATAAAAAGGTAGAGAGAGTGCAAACGATATTTTTATGGGGGTTCGATCCAACCAATGATCTATGTCCTCCGTTACCAAGCTCTCCAACACGAGCACGGCATTTCCACTATCTTGATTGACTTATGGTGTAATCCAAACCCTTACAATATATCTGGTGACTTACAAATAAGGAGCACCGATCTTTTTACAATATTGAGCTTTCAAGAGACCTCAATACGACCCAAAGCTATAAAGAAATAGATTTGAGAATGTATTTCTCTTTTGAAGAATGATAAATACAAGTTTGGTTCTAAGAAAGACTAACACTTTAATGAATAACAATAGATGAGAAAACTTTGTTGATAATGATGAATCAAAAATTTGATTTGATCAACCAAAGTTTTTCAATAAGAGATATTGAAGATATAAATGCAATAAAGCTTTGAATGAATTTTATCAATATGATTCTCTCTATAAATACTCTTGTAAGTGTTGTTGAATGATAATAAATAAAGTGGTATTTATAATTATGAATTTTTGTCACTTGGTCAGATGGTCAGAACTAGCCGTTGGAACTGTAAAAAATTAGAACAGACACTTTTTGAAAAATGACAGCCAGACGAACGACCAGTTCTCTTCCAAACAGATGACCGTTTCCACATATTGAAAAATTGCTTTGTGGCTTTGACAAAAATATTTTATACAAGTGATATCAACTTAAGTTTTGTGCATAAATTTTTTTTGAGCTTTCATCTATTTAATTGCTAAAAATCAAAGAGTTAATACCTTTACAATTTTATCTAGAAATCTATTATTCGATCTTGATCTTTGAATCTTAAAATTTTGGATCTTGAGATACTTGAGCTCTTGTATTGATTTGGCTTTGATCTTGTCATTGCTCGAGAGTTCGATTTGTAGTTCTTTAAATATTACTTGAAAATAAATTGTTAGTAAAGACAACTAATTTGTTTGTTATATTCAAAACATTAAGGTTTAAAGTTAACCATATGTCAACACTCGATAGATGTGTATTGTGGGAAGAAGCCTCGAGCAACAATAATATGTAAAGTGTCAATTGCCAACAATAACACATTGAGTGGTGGTGGTGGTGGTGGTGGTGGTGGTTCGCCAGAGATGGGTGATGACAGTGGTGGTGGGCTGTCAGAGGTGAGGTGGCGTAGGATATGTCAAGAAGTTTGGTCAATAAGTATTGTTGATAGTGTTGATTTTGGGTGTTGTTGGTTATATGAATGGTGATAGTTGGGCATTAGGTGTGTAGATGGTGTGATGGGGGTGGGTGAAGTTTGATGGGGATGTGGGTAGGATGGCGGTGTGTCACTAATAAATGAATAACTCAAGCAGTCTTTATTTATAACTAGTGAGTACACGTACGTTGCATGTGGTAGAGTAGTAATTGAGTACAGATGAAGCACCCAATATAACGAATAAAATTTTTCATCATTGTATACAGATGAGATAAATTAAATCTGAAGTGATATTAATTCCTACTTGGAATTTCTAAATCAACATTACTAAGAAATTAACTAAAAAATATACAATAAACAGAACGAGCGAACCCAAAAAAAAAAAAAGCTCAGCTAAAAACGCAGCAACATTGGATTAAAAATCTCAGATCCATTCCTTCGGGTTGATGCATGCAACCAATGGTGCTTCCATTCATTGCTTCACTTTCTAGCCCACAACTGGGAAGATAAAATGCATCACTTTCTAGCCCACATAAACACACGCCCAACACATACATATACAGTTTTCTGTCCTGAAGTATGACTGCAGGAGGATACGCTCTACCAAATTTTCTTGGATAAGGGGTACATATGACTTCCGTTACCCAATTTTAAAGAACAAACACAAAAAAAATTTAGTCATTCCAATCCACAAGGCTGGACAGCAATATAACTCCAGTAACTGTACAATGAACCAAATACGAAGCATCGGAATAATCCCTATAGCCACCAAGACAAGATCATCAATAAATGTTCGCCATCACTAAAAAGAAAAAAGATAAAGAAAAGAAAAATCACGAAGTACCAATTGTGAAAATTGAAAAAGAAAAATGATTTAAGGCTTTTCATTCTAGTTGTGCAGTTCCACCTGCCTAAAACTACACCATCCAATAAATGGAGCCAAAATACCAAGAAAATAATTCCATATTAAACATCAACCTTTCATTACATCTATTAAAAAAATTTAATTCGCAGAAGAGACGAATATAGAATAAACAAGTTTGAGGAGGGCCGATGGGGGTGGCTTTGTCTCATCACTCTTATAAAGAATCTAACATAATATACATACTGTAGCATGCTCCATAAATAGGTATTACAATCTTATACAATTTCACAATAATATAGTCCCTCTTGGAGGGATTAATTTAAAGGCATATACATCAAAATATGTCCATGACAAATCAAGATTTCATTTTATGTAGCATCTAAGCATTTACTATCAGAAATATGCCAACTAAAGAAATAGATCGAGGGTATAATTTATGGAGACACTCTACACATTCCTGCTCCTATTTCCAACTAAAGAAATAGATCGAGAGTATAATTTATGGAAACACTCTACACATTCATGCTCCTGTTTCCAACTAAAGAAATAGATTGAGGGTATAATTTATGGCCATCTTCCTATCATTTCTAGTAAATCAAATAGATAAGCTATCTCTCAAATAACCTAATAGCAAATAACCCATAATTTTTTTTAAAAATGTAAAATTAATTAAAGAAGACATCAAGTAACTTCGAGTTGAATGAACTTAATGCTTCTGTCAAGCACTCCAACTGACCCAGATCTATTAGAAAAATACCCATTTTTTGGGTCATACAAAGTTGCGTGAATAAAATCTCCTTACCTTCAAATATTCAAAAAAATAAATAAAAGAATCACTATTTATTATATATTGTTCTTGTATCTATATAAGTTGCAAGAGAGAACTGGGGCGTCACTACTGATTTGCGTAGAAAAGTAAGCGAGAACCAGAGGTGTACATTCACCCAAAAAATTTAGAAATTGAAAAAAACATACCTGGAAATCGACGACACACCTGGGCAGTGCAAAGAAGTACAAAATACAACAAAATGTAATGCAAAAACACATAGAAACCCCTTGGTTGGACCAAAGGAGAAGAAAAAATCGAACTTTCTAAAATACACCAAAGAACAAAAATCACAACTAAAATTGTGAGATTCTACGGTCTAGATCTTCGAAAAAGAGACGGAAATGGCCATTATGTAGTTTTTGAGTTGGAAAACGACGAAAATTGCAACAAAAAAAAAACCACGAAGAAGAACGCTGGTGTGTGAGGAGAAGAGAAGCGTTTAGGTTTCTGCAAAACGACGTCGTACTACACTGGGAAAAATAGACCCCAAAATGACATAGCAAACTCTCCCCACAATGCATCGAGAACAACGCAAGAAGTCAAGAAACATTTTCGGACACTGGTGCACGATAGAATGGAATTTTTCAAGTCAGGAAAAGAGAATGGAACACAGTAATGGAATAAGAGAACAAATTTGGGACCAAAAAAAGAACAATGTACAAAAGGGAAGAAACAACGTAGTATTAGTAATTGAGGACCACATCTTAGGAACAGTTACTCTAGCATGGCTTTTTTAATATAGTGTAGATGTAGATAGATATCCTAACACAAAAAGTAAAAACAGCCAAAAATCTCTTAATCTTATTGATTTGTTAATAGGAAAGCTTACATCACACTCTTTGGTTCGTTCTAATTAAGGGCTACACTAACTTGAGTCAAGAATATTCTAAAAGAAACCAATAGGAAAATTAGGAAAACATATTTTCACATTACCTTCAGCTCCTTTTCAGTGGCTAGATCATGAGATAGAACAAGCTTCCCAAGCTTCCTAATTCTTTCAACTGGATCATGCTCCTGGAGACAAAAGCAGAGATATTTCCAATTTACCCTCCACAAGAGAGAACATTGACAAATAATCCACTTGTCTCACACTAGTGATCTCATCACGTGTGCGGTATGTGCTACCAGGATCAGACATGGAGTGCCCATGGTATGTGTAAGTGTCCATTTCAAGGATCTGAAAAGAATCAAGGGAAACATTAATGTGTACATGACGACAATGAAAAAAGACAAAAACATACATCTTATCAATAATATTTAAGGTATAGTTGCGTGGCACATGTTGCCATGTCAAGTTGACTGAGAGAGGCTCAACAAACAGACTATAGAAGCTTCCAGTAATAGATGCACGTGACATTGAGTCCTGTCCATTGCATTGGCAATAGGCTGATAATAAAAATATTTTGACACTTAATTCCCTCCAAACTCATCTTTCTCCTTCCATTGTCTTTTCAGATATGGGTTATCTTCATTGGGGAATGGACGTAGTTGACAACGCAATAAAATATGATTAAGTGGTAAAGTGTAAAAAAGAAAGAAGAAAATTGAAGGTGAAGCTCAAGTATGTATTTCTCTCTTTCAGTAGATGATTATCGGAAATTGCATTCTATATGGAAGCAAAGCTAGCAGCTATTTTTTCAATAAGAAACAGAAAACTGGTGTTTTTGAAATATGACATAGTGTTTCAATTACTAAAATTAGAAAACATTATCTTTCTTTATTTATCAATTTAAAAAATAGTTAAAAGTTTACAGCACCAGTGTTTGCACACTGATAGGCCAGCAAACTCAAAATATGCAAATTATAAGAAATTTTGCAGTAAAGCAAAACTCAATAAGGATAAATCAATCACAAAATCAAAATAAACAGTCATCTTTGTTTATAAGAAAAAGATTTTATTGCTCCACTACCAAGGAAGCAGTCCAGGTATTTGGTCTATGAAAACTATTTACAATGTGCAGATAAACATTAGGGGCTGCCTCAAACCACAAGACGGAGGAGTCAATAAAAACCTAGATCACTACGTGTTCACCTAAAAGCACCAAATTCTGTGCAAGAGATCAAACTTTCTAAAAACCTAATAATTATTTTTAGATCAAATCAAGAGACCCACATTTGAATAAATCTTGTAATTAAACCAAACATGATTCGAAAAAATGGAATATGTCGATAATGAGTTAAAATTTAAAACACAAACGCAAAAATTAAAATAACTCAAAAGAAAATAACTAAGTGCCTTGATTAGCCAAAAGAGAAAATTTCTACTCAATTGAATCACCCATGAAGTCCCAAATACAAAGTCTATGTCAATATTTAGCAAGTTTTATATGTGCCATCAATTGATATGGTGGAAAAGTACCCCGATTGCGTATCAAAAAGTTATTACAAGAGAAAATTATTTATGAGTGACAACACAATTAAAATGTACAAAAACACTAAATCAAAATATTAGTGTTTTAACTGAATTAATCTTGCATTTATAAATCTATACTACGTCTAAAAGAGACTTAAATGGAGAAATATTTTTTGACCATTCTACCCTTACAAGTTTTTTAAAATTCCATATTCACCTTTAATATTTATTAATATATAATTATTTATTAATATTTTATTTATTACTCTCTTATTGTTTATCCTTATTGTACATTAATAATTATTCAGATCTTATAATAATTTATGGAGAAAATATTATTGTTCAGCCCCAGAGATCATTAATATTATAAGATTTGATATCAATAGTTCGTCAATCATCAAAATTTAAATCACTAAAAAGGTCTTAACTGGTTCAAGTTATTGTTGGTATTATCACCATGTAAAACTCATCTCTAATTGTAATTATATTTAAATGAATGCAATTATCTTTTAATATTTATTTGTTACTCTTTTATTGTTCATTATTATCGTACATTAAATTTTTAACAATTTATTAAATGTACATTTAAAATTTGTAAATATTTAATATATTAAATTAAATATGAAAGTGAAAAGACGATCTCAATTTTTTTTGCCCTAGGTAGATGAAAAAAATGGGAGGGAGAGAGAGAGAGAGAGATAACGTTGACAATTATTTAGTTTTTGTTTCTTATTTACATTTATGTTGTTTTCACTTATATTGTCAAATTAGACGCGCTAAATAAAAAGAGAACATACACAAAGAATATTATTTATAAAGAATCACAACTTCAACAAATATACAATGTTATATAGATCATTACATTTTCTCCAATAAAATTAATAATTATGAATTTCTTTTTCCGTAAAATACAACCCTGAAGATCCCTATTAATACATTATTAATTTCATACAATTTGATATCAATAGTTCGTCAATCATCAAAACTCAAATCACCAAAAGCTCTTAACTAGATTCAAGTTAGTATTCGTACTACTACTATATAAAACCATCTTTGATTACAATTGTACTTCTATGAATATAAATAAAATATCAACATCAACATGTTATCAACAACCATTTTTTTTTTATCTTTATCAACATTTTAATTATTAATAATTAAAAAATAAACATATTTGAAAATATTAAAAATTAATAATATGTTTACAAAAGCACGTGCAATGCACGTGTGTCTAACTAGTCCAAATAAAAGGGGCTAATAAAGTAAAATCGAAAAAATTTGTTCAAAATGACACATTTTTCTAATCATTATATGATCTTATTCTAATCATCAGAAAAACCACAGTTCTCTTAAACAAGTAGACTTACATTAATATATGGTATTATTCTAATCAACACACTCGTAAATTTGTATTGTAAAGAGATATATAAATATGTGACAATGTAAAGAGTAAAACATCATATAATTCTATATATCTACGAGAATCAAAATTAAAAACTTGTGTATTTAAAACATAAAATATGCCTACAAAACTTCAAATAAAAATGGACTACAAACTAGAAAAAGGAAATGCCACATTTTTCGTCACCGGGCTAAACTTAAATAGTAGCAAGCACCGTAATAAAGCTGAACGTGTTAGAATAAGATGCTATCTATATTCAGATACTAACCTAAAGGTTCAAGCATTAGAGCAGCTTCAATTGCCAGAAAACAACCATAATGCTCCACCACTTGAAGCAACAGACACCCATAACACAAAAACTTGACAAAATACTTATTTTCTTGAAAATAAAGAAGAATTTCAGGTCAATGAAAATGATTTTTTTTTTTTTTTTTTTTATCAAAGCTAACCCAATCAAGATATGTGGTGGCTACGGCCTTTGCTGTGGCTGAATGGTGTTGTATGTAAGTTAAAGTGTACATGCCTTAATCATCATAGTCATAGCAGCAAAAACTGTACCAACTGATAGCAGCTCTAAAAATCCTACTGCCTCCATTTATGTAAATTAATACCCAATTGCTAAAACCCATTTCAAGAAATATATGCAAAATGAAAGAAATTACATAGTATATGATTAGATAAGAACATAACAAGAGAAAAAAAATTGAGGAATTGTAATTAATTTTTGCATAAAATCATCAAATTGCAAAATAAGATGAGAGACCAAAGATGAAAACAAACCATAAATGGATTATAAAGCATGTAGCAACAAAGACCTAGATCGGGACGTCGACCCACGCCACAATTGCTAAACTTTCACGCCTCAAGTTCCAACCACAAAACGGCAGGGAGGACCTCTTTCCCAGATCTATGAACTTGAGAATCGAGACACCGTTTTTAGATAAACGAGGGAAAGAGAGAATCGGGAATGGAGAATAAATGGTTGCGTATGGATGAAGAAGAGAGAGAACAATGGCGAAAGCTGATGGGAAGAACAGAGAAAATTGGGAAGAGAGAATAAATGAAATTGATTGAAGAAAAAATAAATAATGAAATCTTGGAAACACGAAAGAAAGAGGAAAACGGGAGTTGAAGATTTGATGCTAGGGAACACGCTGGTCGGAAATCTAGGAAATACAGTGTGGATGGTGTGGTCTACTGATAGTCTTATAACAACCGAAAGGAGATTTCATCTTGGGAAGACGCGAAGAGTGAGCGGGTGAAGAGAGAGATAAGGTAAAAGAAGGGGACCTAAAATGACGTAGTATTCGTTCTTGAGGACGATTCTTGTGAACAGTGACTTTATTGGTTCTTATAATATAGTTTAGATTTTTCTTTTTTCTTTTTTGTCTATTTTCATGTCTTGATTGGATGTG
This sequence comes from Forsythia viridissima, assembly GCA_030279155.1. Taxonomy (NCBI): domain Eukaryota; kingdom Viridiplantae; phylum Streptophyta; class Magnoliopsida; order Lamiales; family Oleaceae; genus Forsythia; species Forsythia viridissima. The sequence goes on along the minus strand of CM059045.1, from coordinate 10,497,810 downwards.
TTTTTGTATATTAAAAGTTAGGTACAAACATTAATTTTTACACCACTTTTAACATAATTTTGATGGATTTCGTAAGTGAGGATTGTTTGCATGAATTACTAAAAGGGTTAATTTTACCAACGGTCACTGAAGTTATCTTAAAATTTTAAAACAGTTACTGAAGTTCAAAAGTAGCAGTGATAGTCACTAAAGTATGTATTCATTTCACAAACGGTCACTCTCTTAAATTTCTAACTTGAAATAGTGATGTGGCATACAATAGACATTTATTTATTGCATGGTAGTCCATATACTTTATATACTATTTATTTTAGTATCTATATTTTTAATTATCTTTCAATTAAGTCCTCCAAAATTGTATCTTAGGTCCTTAATCTTTTTACATCTTTACACTTTGGTCCCCAAATTTGTAATTATCTTTCAATTAAGTTTTTCAAAAATTACATATTAGGTACTTTAACTTTATACATCTTCAAACTTTAGTCCTCCAAATCCTTGATTTTAATGGCCAAAATAAGTACAATTTTAGTAGTCAAAATAAGTACACTTTCAATTAAATTATTGACTTTACATTCAAATTTCCACTTAAACGAACAAAATAACATAATTAAATAATAAACTACTTGACAAAACTCATAAATATCCAATTTTAGTGGTCAAAATAAGTGCAAACTCTGCACTTATTACCTGGAGTTGTCAATAAAATATATTTTTATCTATTTTTGTCAACCCTAAGTGATAATTTATGAGTTATATCAAATAGTTTATTTTTTAATTATGTTATTTTGTTCGTTTAAGTAAAAATTCAAGTGTAAAGTCAAGGATTTAATTGAAAGTGCACTTATTTTGACCACTAAAATTAAAGATTTGGGGGACCAAAGTTTAAAAATGTATAATGTAGAAGGACCTAAAATACAATTTTTGGAGGACTTAACTTAAAGATAATTGAAAATTTAGAGACCAAAGTGTAAAGATATAAAAAGATTAAGGACCTAAGATGTAATTTTTAGAGGACTTAATTGAAAGATAATTAAAAATATAGAAATTAAAATAAATATTATATAAAGTATATAGATTACCATGCAATAAATAAATGTATATTATATGCCACATCGTCATGCCATATCACTATTTCAAGTTAGAAATTTAAAGAAGTCATCGTTTGTGAAAAGAATATATAATTTAGTGACCATTGCTATAACTTTTGAACTTCAGTGTTTGTTTTGAAATTTTAAGATAACTTTAGTGACCGTTGGTGAAATTAACCCATTATTAAAATGTTGGGATGATACACACTATTAAAAACTTGATGGAAGTGGAGGAAATATGAGAGAGAGAAAAAGTTGGAGATGTATAGTGTAATTTTCCCATTTTCCTTGTTTGATATTATGCAAAGACATTCAATGGTTTCCTGCCAAATGTACCATTAAGATATTTTCAAAATTTCTAAAACCCTAACCCCTAAATTCTGTCGGAGCCTGTCCAAAGAAAACGTAACCATAAAACTCCACCACCCTAAAGAAGCTGAGCCGATTCCCACAACTTTTACAGTCAAAATGGCCTCTTTGGCCTTGTCTGGAAGTCTTGTAACCCCCCACAGAAACCCCCATTCCACTCATAAAGCGTTCTCATTAATCGTAAGCCCTTACACTTTTAATTTCACAGACACGCCACTCGCGTGTAGACATTTTGATTTTTTGTTTTATTTTTGCTTTGTAGAGGTGTAACAGTGTAGCGGAGCCATTGAAGTACAAGGACAATGGGAAACCAATAAGCTTGCCCAATAACATTAGCAGTGATTATGGACAAGTAGCGTCGATTCCGAGCTCCTTGAACACTCACAATCAATTCTATGAAAGAATCCCAGTTCAGAAAAATGATACCCGGCTTCGGATTTTCTCGGGCACCGCTAACCCTTCACTGTCGCAGGTTTCTGCTGCTAAATTTTGTTCTAACATTTGTCATGCTCGTGGATTGGAAATATTTCTGTTTGATTTATAATAATTTTTAGGGCTTATATATATATATATGTTCGGTCAGAATCCCTTTTTGACTCTGCACCATTGATTCCACTGTTATTAGTGAGGAATAATGGAATAATTATGAGAAAGGCAGTGGATATTTAGAGAATTTCATTGCCTTCGACGCTTGAAAATGATTGACCATTTCCAAAACAAAGCACTAGGCGTGATATCGTTCGTGTGTGTGTGTGTGTGTGTGTGTGTGTGTGTGAGGTCATTATTGTTTCTCAATGTTTAGCTGATATTTGTAATTCTGTTGAAGGTAATCATATTTATATTATTGTCGTACTTTTATTCTTTGGCGTGTAGAAGTATTGTGGTACTACATCCCACGTCCTTTCTTTTTCTTCTCTTTCCCCAATGCAGTTTTTGATGTGTGATTACTTTTTTATTTTCCGTAATTTTTGTCTAGAGTTTGCATAATGAGATACATAAACAATTCCACTGTTTTTGGATGGAAACGTGTCTTCTACAGGAAATTGCATGCTATATGGGTCTGGAGCTTGGAAAAATTAAGATAAAACGATTTGCTGATGGAGAGATTTATGTTCAACTACAAGAGAGTGTTAGAGGGTGTGATGTATATCTTGTGCAGCCCACTTGTCCTCCAGCGAATGAAAATCTTATGGAGCTGTTGATAATGATTGATGCTTGTCGGAGAGCATCAGCCAAAAATATTACTGCTGTTATTCCTTATTTTGGATATGCTAGAGCTGATCGAAAGGTATTTTAGCTCGGCATTTAGTTGATTTAAGTAAACCCACGGTTGGGTTTCTTGCATTCAAGTTTTGATTTGAAATAGTATGTTGAGGTTGTAATCTCGAAATTACAGAACGAGCCATTTCAAATAGGTAACAGCACAATTTGCTTGACCTTGACCCTGCTGTCTTTCCCTGCTAATTGAGACATCATGATGCAGCTTATAGGTTTCTATTTGCAAGCAGTGATCTTGTTCACTCACATTCAGCCTTTTCATCAAAAATGAAGAATTCTTGCTAGATGTAATATTTAATACCAATTTAGAATTCATACTACGTAAGTATTGGTAAATATCTACATGCTTCAGGTTGATGAGAGTTCACGCAACAAATCCGGAACAAAGTTTAATGTTTTATTACTTTCTGTTAATAATCCCTATTCTTAGGGAGTTCTTGTCTTAGTTTGATTTGTTCTTAGCCAGTAAACCACATTCTCAGGAGTGTTAGTTTGTAGGTTGTTATTTTGTTTCTTTCTGTTGTAAAAAGGCTTTATATAAGCCATCTATTATTCAATAAAGAACACATTCATTCTCCCAATTTTGTGAGTTACAGTGTAAAGTTTTCTAAGCTCCAACAAGTGGTATCAAAGCCACATCACAGGGGCCTCATTTTGAGAGAAATAGAAGAGAGGGTTGAGAAGAATGGCCGAAAGTAGTAATGGCAAGTATGTGCAACCTGCCATTCCGGTGTTTGATGCTCATTATGAGCATTGGGCGAAGCTCATGGAAAATTTTCTGCGCTCTAAAGAATATTGGAGTCTTGTGCAGAGCGGTATTCCAACTGTGGAGACCAGAGGAGTGCCTACGGAGGCACAACTGAAGCTTATCGAGGAGCAGAAGTTGAAGGACTTGAAAATAAAGAACTATCTTTATCAGGCCATTGATCGTGACATTTTGGAGACAATCTTGGAGGATGAAATCTCCAAACAAATTTGGGACTCGATGAGGTAGAAGTTCCAAGGATCAACAAAGGTTAAAAAGGCGCAGCTATAGGCATTGCGTCGGGATTTTGAGGCTCTCAAGATGAAGGAAGGAGAGACGGTCAATGCATATTTTGCTCGAACACTTGCCATAACCAAGAATATGAAAGCCTGTGGAGAAACTGTGAGTCAAAATAATGTTGTTGAAAAGATTTTGAGGTCTATGATCTCAAAATTTGATTATGTGGTATGCTCTATTGAAGAGGCCAATGACTTAGACACCATGACCATTGATGAGCTTCAAAGCAGCTTTCTAGTTCATGAACAACGAATGAAGGGGCATAGAGAGGAAGAACAGGCACTGAAAGTCACTAGAGTTGAAAAGCTTGGAGATAAGGAAGAAGACAGATTTGGTGTAAAATGAAGAGGGCGTGGGAGCTATAGAGGAAGAGGAAGAGGAAGAGGAAGGGGAAGGGGCAGACAGCCCTTCAACAAAGCTGCCATCGAATACTACAAGTGTCACAAATTAGGACACTTTCAATGTGAGTGTCCTGATTGGGAGAAGAGAGTAAACTATGCAGAGCTCGATGATGAGGAGGAAATGCTTTTCATGCCCTACGTTGATCTTTACCAGGCAAAGAGAGAAGATGTATGGTTTTTAGATTCTGGTTGCAGTAATCACATGACTGGCAATAAGATGTGGTTTTCAGGTTTAGATGAGGGGTTTAGGCACTCTGTGAAACTTGGAAATAATGCTAGAATGGTTGTTATGGGGAAAGGAAATGTTAGATTACATGCTGGTGGGATAACTCAAGTAGTCACTAGAGTCTTTTACATCTCTGAGCTTAAAAACAATTTGTTGAGCATAGGACAGTTACAAGAAAAGGGGCTGGCCATTCTAATTGATCAGGGAATGTGCAAAATATTTCATCCAAGTAGAGGTTTGAGACAGGCAATACGATGTTTGTAATGGTGGCAACACCTGCAGCAAGAGACTTAACATGTTTTCAAACCATGAGTGACGATGAGGCTCAACTATGGCACTGCAGTCTCGGTCATCTCAGCTTCAAAGGGTTGAGAACGATGACTTGCGAGAAGATGGTGAAGGGTTTACCGTTAATCAAAACTCTGAAAAAGGTGTGTGCATACTGTCTAGTTGGAAAGCAGCATAGGAAACCTATCCCCAAGAAAAGTCACTGGAGAGCCACTCAAAAGCTACAATTGATTCATGCAGACTTGTGTGGACCTGTGACACCAGAATCGAATAGCGAGAAAAGGTATATACTTACTTTCATTGATGATTATTCTAGAAAGTGCTGGGTGTATTTTTTGTCCGAGAAGAATGAGACGTTTGCATACTTTAAGAGATTTAAAGTGTTGGTTGAAAAAGAAGCTGGGGCATATGTGTGTTGTTTGTGTACTGATAGGGGTGGAGAATTCACCTCCAATGAATTTAATGAATTATGTGCTTTGAATGGGATTAAAAGACAGTTCACTGCTGTCTTTACCCCTCAGCAAAACGGAGTAGCTAAAAAAAAAAACAGGACCATCATGAATCTAGTGAGGAGCACTTTGTCTGAGAAAAATATGCCAAAGGAATTTTGGCCTGAGGGTGTTAACTGGATAGTTCATGTTCTCAACCGAAGTCCAACTCAAGCTGTTAAAGATATAACTCCCGAGGAGGCATGGAGTGGGCATAAGCCGAATGTGGAGCACTTTAGAGTCTTTGGTTGTATAGGGAGTGTTCACATTCCTGATCACAAGAGGACCAAGCTGGAAGACAAAAGTATGAAGTGCATACTGCTAGGGTTGAGCGAGGAATCAAAGGCCTATAGGTTGTATAATCTGTCAACAAAGAAGATTGTGATTAGCAGAGATGTGACTTTTGAAGAAAGTGAAAAATGGAATTGGGGCTTAAGTGAAGAAGAAGAGAAGAAGAATGTATTCATTTGGAGTGATGAAGAGGAATCAGAAGAACATGAGATGTATAGTAGCAGTGACGAAGAAAGTGAAGAAGCTGACCAATCACATGAAGAAGGGAACATCAGCTCATCCTCGAATGACTCAGTTGAAGCACCAATTCCACGTGAAGGGAGGAATAGGGGACCACCAATCCGAATGCAAGACTATGCAAGACTATGTCACAGGTGAGGGCTTATCCGAGGAGGAGGAAATGCAAAATATGGTGTACTATACCTCAGTAGATGATCCAAGTTCTTTTGAGGAAGCAGCAAAGTGTGCAAAGTGGAGAGAAGCTATAGAGATTGAGATGAAAGCAATAGAAAGAAACGGTACTTGGAAATTGATTGATTTGTCAAAAGGAGCGAGGAAGATTGGAGTAAAATGGATATTCAAAACAAAGTTGGACGAGCGAGGAGAAGTGGATAAATTCAAAGCTCGACTTGTAGCTAAAGGGTACGCTCAGCAGTACGATATTGATTATATAGAAGTATTTGCTCCGGTTGCTAGGTGGGACACAATCAGGATGATCTTGGCCTTAGCTGCTCAAAGAGGGTGGAGTGTGTATCAATTAGACGTGAAAAGTGCGTTCCTACATGGAGAGTTGGAGGAAGATGTGTATGTTGATCAGCCACAAGGTTTTGAGAAGAAAGGAGAGGAGCATAAAGTCTATAAGCTGAGAAAAGCTCTATATGGGTTGAACTCGGGCCTGGTATAGCGAGTTAGAGACATACTTTATTGATGAAGGATTTGAGCGGTGTCCTAATGAACATACTTTGTTCATTAAGACTCAAGGAGATGGTGAGATCTTGATTGTAAGTGTCTACGTACATGGCATGATATTTACAGGAAGTAGCTCGAAGATGTTTGAGGAGTTCAAAGTCTCAATAAAATCTAAGTTTGATATGTCGGATCTGGGTAAAATGAAGTTTTTTCTTGGAGTGGAGATTGTGCAAAATGAAAAATGAATTTTCTTAAGTCAACGTAAGTATGCACATGAGGTACTAGAAAGGTTTGGTATGGAAAGCTCAAACTCAGTGAAAAATTCCATTGTGCTAGGCTTCAAAATGATGAAAGATGAAGGAGGTGTTCGTGTTGACTCAACTCATTACAAACAAATGGTAGGTAGCTTAATGTATTTAACTGCTACAAGGTCTAATCTCATGTTTGTTGTTAGCTTAGTCAGTAGGTAAATGGAAAAACCTACTGAACTTCATATGCAAGCTATCAAAAGAGTTTTAAGGTACATAAGAGGGACTGTGGAGCTAGGTGTTGGGTACAAAAGAGGAGCTGAAGATGGTGAAGAATTGGTGGCTTTTTCTGATAGTGATTATGCTGGTGATGTTGATGATCGAAGAAGTACTTCCGGGTATGTCTTCATGATGAGTGATGGGGCAGTGGCATGGAGCTCCAAGAAGCAACCCGTAGTCACTCTTTTCACTACGGAAGCTGAATTCATTTCTGCAGCTACATGTGCCTGCTAAGATGTGTGGATAAGGAGAGTGCTTGAGAAATTGAGCTGCAAACAAAGTAAGTCTACCATAATTTTCTGTGATAATAGTTCAACTATTAAAGTATCAAGAAACCCTGTGATGCACGGAAGAAGTAAATACATTGATATTAGATTTCATTTCCTTCGTGATCTCTGTAAAGATGGCGTTGTTGAACTTGAACATTGTAGCTCACAAAACCAGGTGGCAGACATTATGACGAAGGCTTTGAAGCTGGATAGTTTCGAAAAATTGAGAGACCTGTTTGGAGTGTGCAGAATGCCAGATGAAGTAAACTGATTGCTATATGCAATGCATTTTAAGGGAGGAAATGATGAGAGTTCACGCAACAAATCCGGAACAGAGTTTAATGTCTTAATACTTTTTGTTAATAATCCCTATTCTTAGGGAGTTCTTGTCTTAGTTTGATTTGTTCTTAGCCAGTAAACCACGTTCTTAGGAGTGTTAGTTTGTGGGTTGTTATTTTGTTTCTTTCTGTTGTAAAAGGGCTTTATATAAGCCATCTATTATTCAATAAAGAACACATTCATTCTCCCAATTTTGTGAGTTACAGTGTAAAGTTTTATGAGCTCCAACACAGGTACCCACTTTTACATTGTGTTCTAGTGTGTTTTCAATTTTAAAATTTCAAAAGAAAAAAAAATCCTTAAATTAGAAGTGATTAGATGCCAAATGATAAAAATAATCTAAAGTGCTATTGATGTTTGACCTTTGTGTAATTTAACCTTTATTTCATTGACAATTGGCCTCCGGCTGAATGAATTTGGTTGTTGAGTGTTAATAGTTTTCTTTGTTTTAGTACGTCAATTACCTATTTGTTTTCATTATAAACATTCACCTCCATTACAGACACAAGGGCGTGAGTCAATAGCAGCCAAACTCGTAGCTAATCTGATTACTGAAGCTGGTGCAGACCGGGTGCTTGCCTGTGACCTTCATTCTGGTCAGTCCATGGGCTATTTTGACATTCCAGTGGATCATGTACATGGTCAGGTAAAAGGCCTTGTGATGTTTGTTCCCATGACATAGACAGAAACTAACACTGGCCTCATTTCTGTGAGTTTTGGCACAATATAGACCCAAGAAAATTTGGAAGCTGATGAATTGAAGATTGGCGAATGGGGTTAACTTAATTGTCTATATATTGCATTTTTTTTTGGCAGTCTGACTTTAAAAAGTTTGCAAATATTTACCACTGTTAACTTTTTTTGAAATTATATCATTTATTATTTTTTTCTTTGGAATGTTCGCAAGTAGCCTGTCATACTTGATTACCTTGCGAGCAAGACCATATGTTCTGATGATCTGGTCGTGGTCTCACCGGATGTTGGCGGGGTTGCTAGAGCAAGAGCTTTTGCCAAAAAGTTGTCTGATGCACCTCTTGCGATTGTTGATAAAAGGCGTCATGCACATAATGTTGCCGAGGTGAAGTCCTCCAAATTGAAATGTATCTCTTTGTCGTTTGTTTATTCAGGTCTTTCAATCATAATACATATCAGGATTGGTCGAAAGCATTTAGGAGGGCATCAAAGTTATGGAGTTTTGTTCAAGTAATAAGGCGTGTAATTTGAAAGAAACTTGTATAGCTACAGTCATTTTAGGTGTTAGTCCAACAATTATCTGGTATGCTACATTTTGATGCCTAAATCCACTAATGGGTTGGGATGCATATTGTGATACTGCAGGTGATGAATTTGATTGGTGACGTGCGGGGAAAAGTAGCAGTTATGGTGGATGACATGATTGATACCGCCGGTAAGTTTTTTTCTTCAAGGTCCACTTATTCTGTCTCAATCTAGAAATAATTAGTCAATCAAACAGCTGCAGTCTGGTCAAAACTAATTTGGATACTACACTGCAAACCCCATTGGAGATCAAGATGAAACTGAAAAAAAATGAGCTTTTGGTAATAAAGCTGTGTAAATAAATTCATTTTTTTAATTATATTTCCCATTTGATCTTTGTTCTCCACCGGGGGGAAATAAGAATATATTTACATACTGCACTACTTTCAGTTTTGGTGAGATTGGTTCGCCACTCTCTACCTAATCAGCAACACACCAACTCTTCCAGCTATAGTTTGTTTTCAGGTTTCTTCGTTGAAAGATATGTAAATCAATTGCTCAATTTCCAATTTTTATCTCCATTGGAGGGTTGTTGCATATAGCCCTCATTAGCAATTTTTTCCTAATCATTCTATCTGGTAGCTGGGAATTGTACTAACTGACAGATGGTTTACAGGAACCATTGCAAAAGGAGCAGCTTTGTTGCATCAAGAAGGAGCTAGGGAAGTTTATGCTTGCAGCACTCATGCTGTTTTCAGGTACTAATCCATTAGTGTTCATGAAGTTTCATCAATTATTATTATTATTGAGGTATACTGGTGGAAGCTAAAATATCTCACTCATTGGAATATTTGGTTATGACTGGAAGTATGGTGCTTTATTTAACATTGATGAAAAATTTACTGCTTACATTCTACATTCCCAGATTGGAGCTCATAAACATATCAGCAAATAGCCAAATAGAGAGTCACCTGAACCCTATCTTTAATGAAAAAATAAGTGTCAAGTCTAGATCATTGAGCTGCTTGATCATTTTATCAGTCGGGTTCAGGACAAGATCGTAAACTTTATACTTTGACCAATCCAGTAGTGGCTTTTTATTCTTTTGGTGCAAGAGTTCTATCTCCACAATCTAGTACAGTACTTAACAGATTGTGCCAAGCTTGATATTGGACTTTGCTCATTCTGAATCAGGTACAATACTTTTCAGTATATTGTTTACTCAATGCCCATGTTAAACTTTTTGCAGTCCTCCTGCAATCGAGCGGTTGTCAAGTGGACTATTCCAAGAGGTTATCATAACAAACACCATTCCAGTAGCAGAGAAGAACTATTTTCCCCAGCTTACAATCTTATCCGTGGCAAACCTCTTGGGCGAGACCATATGGCGTGTGCACGATGATTGTGCTGTTAGTATCTTTCGCTTAAATCTCCCTGGCTCTTTTATACACCACCCTCAACTGAAGAAAGATGAGAATTTAAAACAAAAGAAAAGAGTAAAAGAAAAGAAAAGAAAAGAAAAATAGACACTAGTGATATTTGAATTTTATATTTCTCTCTGTTTTGACAAGATTCTCATGATAGAAATTGACGGGATGTCCTCTGTGGAAGACTCAGTAACAGATCTATTACTACATCAAATTGGACAAGTAAAATGCACGCAAAAGAAAACACGAAACAGATTTGTGATTATGATTTTCTGTGTGCAGTTTAATCCTCACTTCTTCCTCGTAAAATATAATGATGCCTACAACATTACATTTACATTACTGAAGAGGAATTATATTTGACTTTATTTTCTTGCCATTCTTTTAATTTTCCTGTTTCAGGGTGGATTTGAACCCTATTCGAGCTTGGGCATTGATTGATGAATTTTTCAATGCTGCCGTCTTTCCCTGCATTGCGACTGTCATTTTGCTCCCCTGAAAGTTCATCAATAACAGTATCTTCTCTCTTTTCAATTTTTTTTGACAAGATCTTTTTGTAGTTGTATGTTAAAGAGTGGAATTTTATCTAATAAGCAAATCATTCATTGGTTTGGTTTGGCGTTTTTGTCTAAGCAATCGTCCGAAGCATATTGTTTATGAGGGTCGAAGTGTATATAATCAAACTTTTTATGTACGTGTATGGATTATCATAATTCGATCATGGAAGGTCGAAATTTTATATAGAAGTTTAGTACTTAAGTCAACTTTTTGTTTCAGCCAGAATCGTTTTTTTCTAACGGACCATTTGACATGGATTTCGGTAACCTAATGTGGTATCAACATGGAGGTTAAACTCGCCTCTTTTATGCCAAAGGAAGCAATCCTAATTCACTCATGCATTATTCCAAAAAAATGTCAATATAAATTTATAGTTTTATTTTTCGATATAACAAGAGCAATTGTACCCCTCTTTTTCCCTTATTTTTGGGGTAAATGAAGACCCAAAGATCTGAGAGCTGCTCACACCATTCTGTTTGGCCGTTTGGTATGCCGTACTGGATAAGACTCAGCACTATAATAAACTAGATCTCGACTTCCTTTCCTTTCTTTAATACCATCCACTACTAACTATCTCCCTACCATACATGGCATTAAGATTCACCTTTCACAGCCCGAATCTGGTTGGTCATCATTTAGTAGTAACTCTGCAGATGAATGCGATCCCCCCTTATCGTGAACTTCATATCTTCCATTATTTTGCACGTAATCTGTATCCCTCTTCATGAAATGGAATCCCATTATGTACCTGTATTCGCCGGTTCCAAGACAACGAGAGCAGTAGCCGAGACCACTTCCACCACAGCCTCTGCACCTGGATCGTTGGTTAGGAGCTAATGGTGAGGCATCAAAAGGTCCAGCACTATGAACTCGTGATTAAATCAATTCTAATCCATGAGTTTTCGACCTTACCATTTTGGCCACTCTCCTTTTGGAAGCATTGTTAAATGAATGTGATTTGTCCTCCCTGCATTATTAAAACTGAAACCAAGTTTAGTTGACAAAAGGAACCATTTCATTCAACAAAAATATTAGCCTTGTTCTAAATAAATTTGGAGTCAGTGACATGAATCACTTTTCGCCGCTTAATTCAGTTCACTGTTTGATCTACCGGACAACTAGATCCTTAGCAAAAGAACCATTTCATAACTTCATATAATAAACCATCTGGCCTTAAGAATTATTGAGTTGGGGGAGGTGACACTAGTCCCAGGGGAAGGGGAAGGGGAAGGGGAAGGGGGAGGGGGTAAAAATGCATCAACATCTAGTGGATTGCTCAATAAGAATATCTTCCAAATAGTATTAAGCCTCTCAAATAAACCTTTATTTAGGTCTATATGTTCTGAAGGAGCTGTTAACAACTTTGGGGGGCAGGCAAATAACAAAATGGATAATTTTCTAACTTAATACTAACAATTAGGGTAAGAAATAAAGCAAAATAAATGAAAATAATCAGAATTTATGTCTTATTTTCATGCCAAAAAATCAGTGCATATTACAAGCACTCAATCAAATCCCCATCACAAATGCAAGACCTAATTTAACCAAAAATAATGTGTGATTGCAATGGTTTAAAAACCGATCCGGGTGTCAGGCAAGAAAAAGGGAAATGGTCAAGGGTCAATAGTCAAAAGGTCAAACCGGTGGTAAAAATATTAAAATAAATTAAAAGCAACATTTAGAGGTGAAACCACCACTTTTGGACTTGTTTGGACAACTTCTTATGTTCCGGTTTTTTACACAACCAGACCGGTTACCAGTTTTAAGGGTCGAACTAGCCAGTCCAGTTTGATTTTGATAAAATTGGTGATTTATAAAGCATCAAACAGTATTACAGTATTCTGTGCTAGAAACAGGGACGAGGCCAGAAATATAACTTAGTAGGGGCATAATATAACTAAGGATCAAAATTTTATAACAAGGTAATAATGCATAAATACTACAAATATTATAATTTTTTTTCAACACAAAAAAATGTAATAATAACATGGTTAACTTCTTTTTATTTCGTTGTTTTTGTTCTCTCTTTAATTTAAGGTAACAATTTTTCTCTCTTACTTAAAACAAACCCCTCCACAAAATGATTTCAACATATCTGCAAACAATAAAAGCTATTAAATAAAAATGGATATTTTCCACACACAAAAACCAAAATGGAGGAAGATCATCAGGGGATGGACACTAATTGTGCTTGACAGAGAGCAACTAAACCTGCTTCATGTTGGGGTGGGGTGGGGTGGGGTGGGGTGGGGTGGGTGGATTTTTTTTTCCTCCAAAAACCATGCCCGCAGGGAATAAGGTAGCTGCGTCCCTGGCTACAGACCTAGAGTAACAATGAACTGCAACCCCATCCATTTATTTTTTCTCTCTGTCAAATTCTTCCTGCATCGGTATCTGGGATACTTTGACTAGTATATTTACTCTCCACTGGCAGGTGCTAGAAATTTCTATAACAGTACCTCAACATTGTTTGGCAAATCTGTATCATGAGCTTACTTAGGCAACACTTAAATTAATGGTCATTTTACCCCTCCACGAATTACCCACTGCAGCTCCAAAAGACTCCTTGTTTGCTTAAAAAAAGTCGAAAGCAGCAGAGGAGAATAGAGAATGTAGGTGCAAGTAGGAAGGAGGGAGAAAGAGAGATGTAAAATCAACCTCTTCCACGGCAATCATGACAATCAACTCTCCCACTACCTCTGCAGACCACACAAGGCGGATCTGGTAGTTTGCTTTTTTCTTTCCGAACGTTTGACTGTATCAAAATGGATTGTCAGTTGAATGCAGTGGCAACTATGTCTGATGTATTCTTATTAAATTTAAATAAAAAGATACCTACTTTGGTCAAAGATGGATTAATGCCTAGAAGAACAATGTGATATACAATTTCAATATGTCTATAGGGTAATAGAATCCCATTCTTGTGTTGAAATCAAATTTTACTTTGACAAAGTTTAGCAAAATTATTTTTTGAAGGAAAAGAAAAACATCCAACTTAAAAGCTTAAATTGTAGACAAGATGATGATGATCAAGGTACTAGAACATAAAAAAGTTCTGCAATCTTCTCCAGCACCATGTAATCTAAATCAGACATGCTTAACTCATTTACCAAGAAATAAAAAAACAGGTCCTTCATGCATGGACTATTTTGAAGAAGATACCATGCCACTTAACTCTAGTTGGCCTTATCTTAAAGCCTTTGGTGGTCAATGAAGTGTTGAAAATACATATTCCTCTTTAACAGTTTAGACATTCAGCATCAGCTTTCGAAAGAAGATTTGGTGATTTATCTCTGATACTTAGCGTCTTTGGCTGACGTTGAAAAGAAAAAAGGAATTTACAACTAGCATACACATCAGCAAAGTTACAAACGGCATCATTCAAATTTTATGTGGACCAAATTCTAGAAAGATTCATGAATGCTAAAATCAAAAATTCAAGTTATTTTAAAAGACCTATGCCCGTACAAACACAAAAATAGATATGTAACACAGAAACATCAGCAATATAGCTATCTACTTCACGTGTTATTCACATACTTCTTGTGTCCGAAAATGCAAAGAAACATACAGCACGTTTGGCCTTGCTTATCTAATGTCCCTGAAGTGATTTACAAGTTACACAGGTGCTACGAATTCCACCTAATGCCGAGCTCACACACGAAGAATATGGGGAAGAAAGTAAAAGATTCCATGTTGTCAATGGCTGCTAGTTTTGCAGCATGAACTCATTCAGTGGGATTACAATTCAAATTCAACAGAAACCCCATATAATTTCAATTTCTAGGTCCCAAATACCAATTCCGTGTTCCAAATGCGGCCTAAAGAGCTGGTCAATCCAAAGCCAAATGATTTTAGTCCAAAGAGAATTAACCCTAACCCAAAAGTAATCTAATCCTAAAACGAATAAAAAAACATGAAATCTGTAATAAATTAATTGAAGGGTTTATTAAACAACTTGCCTCTGTTCTGACGACCCAAGAAGGCTTAGAGAGTGAGAGAAGTGACCTTGCAGTTGGTGGGTTTTGATTCTGCGGAGTCGGTACACCATTACTTGTTGCTTCCGACCGAACAGATGCTAGTAAACTTGTACTTGTTGTTATCACCGCCATTCTTGGATAGTATAAAAGCTTGCTAGTACAGAAAACAGGTCCCAGAATTATTCTGATAATTATTTTCTTTGGATTGGGTTTATGTAATAAAGTTACTCAAATCGTTTTTTTGTTTCTTTCTTGCGAGTAGTAAGTTGTGTCGTCTGGGGCTCTGCTCTATCAAATTTTTGTCTAAACGTCACACTACAAAGTTCAAATTGGTGTGGATTATAAACAGAAAAAAATAAAAATAATTTACAATCCCGCTACTTGTACACTCGCTTTTACCTGTACACCCGCTTTTACTATATGGATGACCGCAAGATGATATATACAATATCTCGCGATATTTTGTGATATCTTGCAAGATATTGATTTTAAAAATTAAATAGCAACAAATAGAATTCCAACCATATTTTCTACCGCCTCTAAACTACATTTTCAGCCAAATGTGAAAATTTGTTCACTTCTTCATTTATTCCATGTTTTCTCCAGAGCTCATCATTTCTGACAACATTTCAGCAACTCTCCGATGACATTTTTTCTTCCATAGCCTCTATACTGACTTGAAGCTTTATTTTTCTTTCAAATTGTCCACTACTATGTCTGAAAAAGGTAATTTTTGTTCTCGTTTGAAAGTTCATTTTTTGCCATATTTTTGTGTTATATACCTTATAGAAGTTATGTATTTACCATAGTCGCAAACATTTATTTTTGTGTTACATACATTATGAAAGTTATTATTTTCGATATTTTTATTCAGAAAATCTTGTCTCACTTTCTGAAGACTCGACAGTAAATATGAATATGTTTGTGGTTGATGATGAATACTTGGAAGATGATGCGATAGAAATAGAGAATTCTCCTGGTTTAAATAATGATTGAGAAATGTGTTTTGGGCTGATAATAGGTGTAGAGAAGCGTACAAAGAATTTGGTGATGCCGTGACATTTGATACCACATACTTAACTAATAGGTATGACATGCCGTTTGCTCCTTTTGTTGGTGTAAACCATCACGGACAGTCGACACTGCTTGTATGTGGTTTAATTTCCAATGAGGATACGCAGACATGTGAATGGCTGTTTAAGACATTGGAAATAAGTGCATAAAAAACGAAGGTATGTTAAACCATCTCTTAAAAAAAAACACAGGAAAAATGGCATGGGCGATCACCCAGGCCATTAGTAAGAGCGATCACCAACCCAATTAAAGCAGAAACAGAGTCGTGCCATATTTATTTAGTTTTCTCTACCATTTTTCAACTGCTTATTGGTAATATTTATTTGCATATATGACTTCTAGTTCAAGTAAAGGGAAGAACGTAACACAATCCAACATACATGACGCTAGTGAAAGCTTTATTCAAGCACTCGAAGCCCATTACCCCATGCTCTACTTATTGCAGGCTGCTCAATATCAATCATGGTTGTCAGGTTATGGAGTAAACTTGGTGCTAACTTATGGGTCAAGTCAACAATTGAATTCAATGTATCCTCTAGTTCGACAATCTGAAGAAGAAATTTCAACAAACTTGTTAGCCAATCCAAGATTCCACGTACCCCACAATCAATAAGATAGTTTATGTGTTCTTGTAATGCCAAAAAATGAAAAATTTGAACTTGGTTCACAAACATGTAATATGCCTTTATCTTCTAAGTTTACGAAAATCATAAATGGCTTCGTCAACATTTTCCCAACTTTTTGATTTCAAACAAACAAATAACTCAAATTTAGAATTACAACATTATATTGAAACATAAATAAACATAACTATTTGTTCAATTACAAACAAATAAATCTAACTATCTAACTCGTGCCCATTTCTTTGGCCCTTGCGAATCGTGAGGTTGAGCGAAATCTCGACATCTTTTTCCTCCAATAAACTGGCTAACATTTTGAACATGCTAGTCAAGTCTTCATTCATTTCTTTGGCCACAGATTTGTCCAATCCAACTCCACTAGATTGCCCCTTAACGAACCCCCCACTCGGTTGACCGTTATCCCACTTGAAATATGTGCATTCGTCCTCACTACAACAAAAAAAAAAAAGCCTTCATCTGGTCTTTAACACCTTAACTACTTGCATCCATTTGACATATCCCTTTTCACATTGTGAGCATTGTCGTTTTTGCTTGCAATTTTCTAACATGTGACCCGACTATCTACAGCCGTAGCATATTCTTTCATTGGACATCACAATATCGTGTTGCTGCTACACCATAACACAAAGCAAACATCACGCTCAATATGTATATGTAGTTAACATGTTATTTCAATACAAAATCTAGATCATTTAACCAGCGACCATACTTAATGGGAAACCTTCATAGACTTGGGAATCAATTTTCCTCCAAATAGAATGCATGGAGTGATATTATAAAAATAATAAAAATTCTTTAAACCTTTGATTGTTTTACCTTTATGAGTTTCTTAGAACAATTCTTTAAACATTTGCCTTCGAAATTTTCACTCCTGTAACATTCTTGTAACTGCTTTTGGGTTCGTGATATAAGTATGTCAAATAGCAACAAAGTAAATAAAATTCAACATACCAAGAATGATGCTCATCTTTCCTCAGCCATGTCAAAATGGCATACCAAATAAAGTTCTTAATATTAACTAGTTATGAGTGGGTGAAGTACCAAAATAAAAGGAAACGAGACTGGAATGTTGAGGAAATTAAATTTCATTGACCAACTATGAAAAGAAGAAAGCGTTTTTATAGGGACTAACATACCAAGAATGGCCGGAAACACGAAGAGTCTTCCTTCAACTCGATCACCGGAATATTTGAAATAAGAAGAGAAAATCTTCAAAAATATTTTGGAAAAGGAAAGTGCAAATCTTCAAAAATGGAAGTGAAAATCTTCACAAATGTTTTGTCATGGAAATGAAACGAGGATTAAATGGCCGAAAAAGTAAGGATGAAATGAGGGTTAAATGGCCGAAAAATGGAGGATGAAATGAGGCGGATTGCTAGAAATTTGATTGCTGAAATGTCACCACTGTTGTTGTTATTTGAATTTGATTGGGGGGCAAATTAGTCATTCTACCGGTTGCAGTAAACAACGCGGTAATGCTGGGTGTACAATCAGCATTTTTCAATAGTATTTGAACGACTATTTTTGACTTTTCAAATTAAATAGAGCATGAAATGATAAAATTGTCTTTAATCATTCTAACTACAATGGGAGGTGTCTCCGTTCAAATTTAGATGAATTTTAGTATTTTACATAAATTCTATTAAAATTTAAATATTCTCAATTCGTTTATTTAGAAATTTAGGTGTGTCCAATTATTGATGAATTTTTAAAGATTTCAATAATTAAAATATGGGTAATTTGCAAATTTGGTTTCCAGTCTTTCAAATCTGTAACTAATCTATCCATAACCAAATTTTTAGCACCAGACATCCCAAACCTTTCAATTTGTTGCAAATCACGTCTCTATTGACATATTTTGATAGTTTTGCCTTCTTCTTTAAATAAACAAAAACAAAAAATAAAAAAAATTGTAAATAAAGTCGTATAATTTTAAAAAGCACAAAAAGTTATTGATCCCAGAATCCCAAAATTCAATCCCAATTTGGCAATTCATATGCTCAAATCCAAAACCAGTAATTATGCTTCCTCTATTCTTGGTAATTCTTGCGGTGTTGGTTACATTGTTTCTTCCTCCAACTTCAGCTGTTGACTTCCTCTACAACTCCTTCACCGCCGCTACTTCCCCGCCACTCCGCCACTCAACCTCACCGACGACGCGCGCCTTGAACCGCCGGTTATCCGCCTAACCAATTATTCCAACCAGTTCTCCCTCGACCGCGCATTTTTTCCCTTAAGAATCCATTTTAAATCCAACTCCAATTCTACCAGTGCCGTTCTCCTACAATCGGATTGTAGGACTTATAATGGGCACCGCGTAGCTGGACTGCATCCTCAGCATTTTAAATCTACATGGCCACTTTCCACGTCATATGGTATAACCCCATGCCATGTACCCATTTACCCGCATAAACTCACCCCCAATTTCTCTCCTCTGTGAGGGCGATTTCGCCCAACCCTTATTCTCCACTTCAGTTCGCCGCCAACCTACGGCCGCCGGACTGGATCAACAGTCGCTGCTGTTGGTTTTAAGAGCCCATAATCTCTCCCCGATTTCTAGGTCGCGAACCACCATCTCCGCGATAAGCGAACCACCATCTCTGCGAACCACCATCTCCGCGATACCACCATCTCCGCGAACCACCATCTAGTTCGCGAACCACTGCCCAGCGAACCACTGCCCAGCGAACCACAGTCCGCGAACCACATCCCGCGAACCACTGCCCAGCGAACCACATTCTGAAAACCACTATCTCCGCGAACCACAGGCCGCGAACCACAATCCGCGAACCACCGTACACACCACCATTGCTCAGATAACCGTTGGTGCTAGTTGAAAGTAATTTTCTAGTTGTTCTTGTTATGGGATTTGAACTTTTCTGTAATGAAATTAGTAATTTTATAATTGTTGTTGAAATGGGATTCAGAACTATGGAATGTAAAACTTTGAACCAAATTTGTATATTATAACAATTCTGTTGAATTAATTGAATGTTGAAATAACTGAATGTATGAATTTATACAGAGCATAGAATGCCAATGATAATTGTCTATCAATATGTAATGGATGAATTTATTTTTGTATTGTTGAAATTTGATTACATTTTTCTTATTGGATAGGATGGAATCAGAAAGTGCCAACAACATGTTTATTCCTCAAGTTGATGTTCGTCGAATCCCCACAATAGGGCAAGAGTTTGAATCACATGAAGCGGCATATACGTTTTACAATCAATATGCTCGTGAAGCGGGATTTAGTGCTCGATTATCAAACAGTAAAAAAAAGAAGGACACGAATTAAACATATTGGAAAGCGTTTGTGTGCTCGAAGGAAGGAAAAACTGATGACACTTACCAACGGAAACATAAAGATGCGGTGCCGCGTGCTGGGGAACGAAATCGTGGCCAAACAAGACTTGGATGTGGTGCTAGATTATCAGTTGTCAAGCAACAAACCGGGGACATGTGGATTGTAAACAAATTTGTAGAAGAACACAATCATGCTCTTACTACCCCTAGTCGGGTACATTTGTTAAGATCTCACCGATCTGTCTCGGCTACAAAGAAAGCTTTAACACAACAATTTGCAGAAGCCAACATACCCACTTGTCAACAGTTACGTATTATGGAGATAGATTCTGGCGGTCCATCATCGATTGGTTGTGTGGAGAGAGATCTAAGGAACCATGAACGAAATATGCGGAATGAAGAAATGGGGCACGATGCCGAAACACTAATTGAGTTTTTCACACTAGAGAAAGAGAAAAGTCCGAACTTCTATTTTGATTATGAGCTTGGCGATGACAATAAGTTGCTTAGATGTTTTTGGGCTGATGCAGAGTCGAGAAGGTCATACAGTTGTTTTGGAGATGTTATGGTATTTGACACAACTTACAACACGAATAGGTACTCGATGATATTTGCCCCCTTCGTTGGAGTAAATAATCACGGTCAGACTATTCTTTTTGCTTGCGGATTGATGAGTAATGAGACGACTGAATCTTTTGTGTGGTTATTCACGAAGTTTCTACAATCCATGTCCAACCAAGCGCCCCCTTTGCTTATAACAGATCAAGATGCCGCGATTGCGAAGGCCATATCCATAGTGATGCCCGTAACATTCCACCGCTTTTGCATATGGCATATATTGAACAAGTTTTCAGAAAAGATTAATGCGATGTTGTACAGCGAGCAGTATCACAGGTTAGTGCATATCATTAAAGATTCAGAGACGCCTGATGAATTTGAGCAACGGTGGAATGAAGCAATGGAATTGACAAACTTACATTGCAATGAATGGCTAAGTACCATGTATGATATCCGGAGCCGATGGGTACCAGCCTATGTGAATCACATATTCAGTGCTGGAATGTCTAGTAGCCAACGATCTGAGAGTGGCCACTCATTCTTCAAGAAGTACGTGAACAAGAAAAATTCACTTATGGGATTCATTACAAGATTCAATAGGGCATTAACTCATCAGAGACATGAAGAGTTAGTATGCAATCATGTTGATCTTAACGAACAACCTCGGATAATTTCAATGGTTATGATGGAAGAGCAGATGGTTCGCATATACACAAAGAAGATTTTTATACTGTTCCAAAAGGAGATTGTACAAAGCAACAAATACATTTGTACAAAAAAAAACAGTTCTGCAGCCATCAAACAGTACAGCGTGCATCGATTTGATTCAGGTACAAGTTTTCAGCGGCAACGTGAGATTACATACTATACAGAAACCGACTACGTATCATGTAGTTGTCGAACTTTTGATTTTGAAGGGTATCCGTGTCGACATATGGTTTGCTTTTTCAAGAAAAAACAAGTCCTTCTATTGCATGCAAAATATATACTACGCCGCTGGACAAAGAATGCCAAAGTTGGCATATCATTTGGCGATTCAGATGTGTTATACGGTGGGGAAGAGAGAGTTGAGAAATCATTAATGGCTCGACATGGGTTCTTGCTTCGTAAGGCTGTGATGATAGTTGATGATGCCACGTTGACGGATTCAAGGAGTACTTACCTTGAACAAGAGTTCGAAAATTTGCATTTGAGAGTTCAGCAAATTGACATTGATGGGAGTACAGGCATTCATAATCATAGTGGCAAAAGTCGTGAGAGTCAACAAGTTATAGAAGATCCAAGTGTAGTTCGGGCAAAAGGATGCGGTAAACGATTGAAGTCTTCAAAGGAGAAAGCAATTTCAAAATGTAGTAGACAATGTAGTGTTTGTGGAGTAGCCGGACATGACAAAAGAACATGCCCAAGTTTGAATTCCAGGTACCCTGATTTCGCCCGAATATCATTACCACTTCATTTATTTTTATATTAGTAATAATAATATAATTTGTACAATCCATTTGCAGGTCCAACATGCGTTCCTATGACGTTGACAACACGCCGATCGAGCCTTCCGAAGATGCCACTTTCGCTACAATTGGTAGTAGTAATTTTCAATTTGGGTTGTAGTTCATGTTGGTTGTATTTATTTTCATTTTGTAAGTCCCTTTTGAATGCCCAGATTTCTTGTTTCATTTTGTAAGTTTCTTTTGAATGCCCAAATTTCTTGTTGGAAGCCACCGAGATGATGGAAATAGCAATGTAGTGGTTTTATTACAAGATGTAACTTTATTTTGAGATATTATATTTGTAATACTTCCATCATAATTAGCAATCTAGTGGTTATATTTATTGACATTTTGTAACTTTATTTTGGTATTAGCCAATCTGATGGAATTAGCAGGTTTTGCAGCCATTAATTAATTGGATTGTGCATTGAAATATTTACAGAATTAAAACCTGGAATGAAATTTTGAAATTGAAATGTTCACATTTGATTGAAATGTTCTCTTTGGAGTTGCACTTTTGTTATATAAAGTTTTGAACAATAGAACTAATGACAATAGAAACGATTATATTCAAAAATACATAGATCACATGACGTTATGACCACCTTTGGACTACAAATATCACTACAACATCCAAATTTTACAACATCCGTCAAAAATTGTTCTCCTAGTCATATCACATTACAATTAAATTCTGTCAACATTGTTCTAGTCATTTCACGTCCTTCATCATGGCATGTGACGTTAGATTCAACCTCATCGGCCCATGTGAACCCCTTACACATTACACCATCATCCATCCTGTGGGAGAAAAAAATAAAAACCAAACAAAACTCATATCAATATCAATTTACATACAGTTTCAATGCACATATTGCAACAAAGGGGAACTGACCTTGAACTAACTCGTGACTGCACATCAATTCCACGAGATGAAGATGTAGTTCCTTATCTATTTGTTTATCGCAATTTTCACTCAAATCACATTAATACCAATATCACATTAACAACACAAATAACACTGTAAATATCGTAATTTCGGAGGCTCAGATCATTATTCGGACTACAAACGTACGGCACCGCCATGGCTGCAAATAACCGGTTGCATGTGTAATAGAGTTTACAAGAACCCCATCACTCATGCCGTCCGGGTTGCCAAGCCAAGCTACGGGTCATATTGATTCGTAGTCGAATTACCGTTTATCATATACATTCATAATCAACATATCATCATAGCCTCACAGCCCATATCTCCATCTCACCCCCACAAGTAAGCAGATCAATACAGCAAACCACAGCCAACCACAGCCCATATCTCCATCTCCCCTCAGAAGTATTCAAAATATCATTCAAAATCATCGGGCAAGAGGGATATGGGAACACAATATCAGGCGGGCAAGAGGGATACAAGAACCCATAAATTCATATAACATATGAATAATCCAATTTAATAGATATATTAATGGAATCAGGTACCCATTACGGTTCAAATCATGAAAGCAAATAATTGAAATCATTGGGCAGGAAGAAATTGAGAAACATCACAGATTATTTCCCAACCTTTATCAACCCTCAGTATTATAATGTTTTAGCATAAATACCAGATTGGGATGTATCGCGGAGATGGCCGGATGTGGTTCGCGGACAGGTGGTTCGCGGGATGTGGTTCGCGGACTGTGGTTCGCTGGGCAGTGGTTCGCGAACTAGATGGTGGTTCGCGGAGATGGTGGTATCGCGGAGATGGTGGTATCGCGGAGATGGTGGTTCGCAGAGATGGTGGTTCGCTTATCGCGGAGATGGTGGTTCGCGACCTAGAAATCGGGGAGAGATTATGGGCTCTTAAAACCAACAGCAGCGACTGTTGATCCAGTCCGGCGGCCGTAGGTTGGCGGCGAACTGAAGTGGAGAATAAGGGTTGGGCGAAATCGCCCTCACAGAGGAGAGAAATTGGGGGTGAGTTTATGCGGGTAAATGGGTACATGGCATGGGGTTATACCATATGACGTGGAAAGTGGCCATGTAGATTTAAAATGCTGAGGATGCAGTCCAGCTACGCGGTGCCCATTATAAGTCCTACAATCCGATTGTAGGAGAACGGCACTGCCAATTCTACTAATATCACTACCTCGTTTTCAACACAGTTTGTGTTATCCGTTTTGCCGGAAATTTCCTCAAGTCCGGGGTTTGGCCTCGCCTTTGTCCTCTCCGCCTCCACTTCCCCGCCAAATGCGCTATCCGGTCAGTATTTTGGGCTTTTCTCTAGCTCCACAACCCCAATTGTAGCTCCGATTTTGGCTATTGAATTCGACAAGGGTAAGAACCCGAAATTCAATGATTCGAACGAAAATCATGTGGGCATAGACCTCAACAACATTGTATCGGTCATTACACAAACAACTAGCTATTACAATGCCAGTGGTGTTGAAAGTGGCGTGTAGACGGAGGCTATTACAAACGACAGTGGAGAGAGAGGAGGATGAAGTGTTGATTGACTGGGTAAGGCAGAAGTATATAGAGGGCAGGTTGTTGGAAGCAGCAGATGAGAGGATTAAGGAACAGTATGAAGTGGAGGGGATGGAAGCGGTGTTAAAACTGGGTTGGCTTGTTGGCATCCAGACCCTCTCCATTGGCATACCATGAGGGGTGGTTGCGATATTGATAGGCCACAATGTTTTAGTGGCACCAAAAAATTTGGAGAAGATGGAGTTATTTTGTATTTCTTAAAAGATATTGGACTTTATTTGTAATTTTCTTGTTTTTGTTTTTAGTTTTTTTTTATTTATTTAAAGAAGAGGACAAAATCGTCAATGGAGACGTAATTTGCAACAAATTGAAAAGTCAGGAATGTCTAGTGCTAAAAAAATTAGTTATGTGTAGATTAGTTACATATTTAAAAGGTTGGGGATTAATATTACAAATTACCTTTAAAATATTTAAACAGATTTTTATAGATTTCGAGCTATAAATATAAATACCAAATTATTTAAGAATTTTAGTTCAACATTCTTCAAATTTTCAATCCACCCTTCTCTCACGCCCCTTTCCTCTATTTGTGCTACATTTTTTTTTTATTAATTTTTTTTTTATTTTCAATTTATATTAATATGGAAAATTATTGAATTTTTGATTTCTTAACTTAATAATAGCTTTTTTATTTTTTTACAATTGTTTAACATCGTCTTTGAAATTTCATTTTTGATAATCAAACAATTGAGTTGAATAATATAAATAATCTATTAGTAAATCTTAATTAAATAATTAGTCTAATAACATAGGATTGTAAAATCAATATAGCACAAATTTTTTTTTGAACTTGGAAAGATTTATTCGCCAACTGCGACATCTACAAATTATCTTTTTAAGCCATAAAATAAATTTTATACAAAAGGGTTAAACAACTGGTTTTAGAAGAAAACGAATCCTAAATATCCCTCATCTAGTACAAAATGTGGAAGATAAAATTTTATAAAAATGACAAGTAGAAAGAAAGTGAAAATTAAACTTTATTTCAATTTTTTTTTTCAAGAAACTTTGTTTTTTAGTCAATTTTCTTTATTTAAAATTGAAAAGAGTTATTCATTCTTTATATTTCAAAAAATTGTATTTCCATAATTTTATTCAAAATATTTATTTATGTACAATAGTCGTTGAACTATTTAGAATAAAGACAATGTAAAATTATTATTTTTAATAAAAATGCCACAAATTCATGAGAATTTATAAAAATTTGTAAAAGTTTATTGAAATCTATAATATAAAATTCTGTTGAAATTTTATAAATTCTTTATTCAAATTAATAAATATTAAAAAATCTTTTAAAATCCGAGTTAAGGATATCTATCTAAACTTTAATTTACTTCAATTTAGACTACTACCTCATTCCCATAAAAATAGACTTACATTTTTTATTCATCTGTCTCAAATTATAGTCTATTTTCCTAGTTGATAGTATAGTAATTTCTTAGGGTCTGTTTGGCACAACTATTGTGAGTAAAACTTTTAGAAGTAGAATTTTTGATAGTAGAGCTTTTGTTAAAAAAGTTGCTGACCATTTGGATATGAATCCAAAAGGTGTTATGAATATTAAATTGAGTGTTTGGTTGCATAACTATAAAAAATACTTTTGTATAAATTTTATATTTATTTGAGTAAACAGTAATTAATTAGTATATATGTCGTATTATTTGTTTTAAAATAAATAAATTTTTTTATATCCTATAATAACTATTAAAATTAATATATTAATTTAATTGTAATAACACGATTATTTTATTATATTTAACTAAATAATAATTAATTATTGTATAGCTCATATATTTATATACCATATAATAACTATTAAAATTATGGGGTAATTACACTAATCATCTCCATTCTTTCAGCTTTACAACAATATCATCCCCATTCAATTTTATTCGCATATATCGTCCACATCCTTTCATTTATTTGTACAGATGGTCTCCCAATGATTTCTTTTGACAATTTTACCATTGACTTAAATACATTAAAAAATATTAAAAAAATTCATTTGAAGTTCCTATCATTTTTAAAAGTGTAAATAAATCATAAACATTTTATTTTTACAAATAAAAAAAATAAATAATAAAGAAAACCCAACCCCAACCCCAACCCCAACCGGAACCGGAACCGGGGATACCGCCTACCGCCCTCCGCCCTCTGTTTGCCTCGACAGCAACCGATTGCACGAAGACCAAGGAGGATTTTTCCCTAGTTTTCACGAAAATGAATTTGTCTTCCGGTTTTTGCCATTGAGAGCAAAGAGGAAAACAAATACATCAACTACCAAAACACTTAGCACAAGCAATCCCAAGATCTTTCCATTTTTCTTCTTCGGTGCAAGTAAGACGAAATACGAACTCGATTACAGCACCGATTTTATTGACAATCGACACTATGAGGTTGTTAGGTGACACGAAAACTATACCATACCTAATTAACCAACACTTATGTAGTACTATTTGTTAAATATGCGCACATATATAACAATTCAAATACTAGATTTCTCGACCAGAAATCGAAAAGAATTACTCAATTCATAGGACTTTGTATTGCAATATGTCTACAAAATTCTGCTGAATACTTCTTTAGCAGAAGCTACAGCATAAGAAATAGAGAAAATGACACAAACAATATCATCCCCATTCAATTTTATTCGCATATATCGTCCACATCCTTTCATTTATTTGTACAGATGGTCTCCCAATGATTTCTTTTGACAATTTTACCATTGACTTAAATACATTAAAAAATATTAAAAAAATTCATTTGAAGTTCCTATCATTTTTAAAAGTGTAAATAAATCATAAACATTTTATTTTTACAAATAAAAAAAATAAATAATAAAGAAAACCCAACCCCAACCGGAACCGGGGATACCGCCTACCGCCCTCCGCCCTCTGTTTGCCTCGACAGCAACCGATTGCACGAAGACCAAGGAGGATTTTTCCCTAGTTTTCACGAAAATGAATTTGTCTTCCGGTTTTTGCCATTGAGAGCAAAGAGGAAAACAAATACATCAACTACCAAAACACTTAGCACAAGCAATCCCAAGATCTTTCCATTTTTCTTCTTCGGTGCAAGTAAGACGAAATACGAACTCGATTACAGCACCGATTTTATTGACAATCGACACTATGAGGTTGTTAGGTGACACGAAAGCTATACCATACCTAATTAACCAACACTTATGTAGTACTATTTGTTAAATATGCGCACATATATAACAGTTCAAATACTAGATTTCTCGACCAGAAATCGAAAAGAATTACTCAATTCATAGGACTTTGTATTGCAATATGTCTACAAAATTCTGCTGAATACTTCTTTAGCAAAAGCTACAGCATAAGAAATAGAGAAAATGACACAAACTGTTTTTTGATTCTTGTCAAGCTTCCTTGGACAGTAAGCATAGAGTATCAGACACACTGGTTTTGCGAAAACCAGGGAGATCCGCACAATCGGAGTGGATTTCTCCTCTTCAGTTGCTGTCGGCGGGGGAGATAAATCTCCTCGGTTGCTGTGGGGATGAGAGTAGGGAAGATGGTCCCTTTTTTATTTTATTTTATTTTTATTTTTTTTAAAATTTGTACAAATAAAAGGTTTATAATTTATTTACGCTTTTAAAAATGATGGAGATTTCAAATACAATTTTTTCATTTTATTTTCTCTTTAATGTATTAAATTGAGGGTAAAATTGTCAAAAAAAATTATTTGGAGACCATCTGTATGAATAAATAAAAGAATGTGGACGATATCTGTAAATAAAATTCAACGTGGATGATATTGTTACACAGATGAAAGAATTGGGACTGTGAGTGTAATTAATCCTAAAATTAAAATATTAATTTAATTATTTTAGTATATATTATATTAATAAAATTAATTAATTATTTAAATTAAACATATTACGTGTAATTTGTATTGTATTATTTAACACGCTAATTTATAATTTTCTCTTTATATAAAGGATAATATGCACTTTTGGTCTCCAACATTTTCAATTTATAACAAATCCACCCATAACTTTTTTTTAGCACCAGGCATCCCCAACCTTTCAATTTTTTACAAATCACGTCCCCATTGACATATTTTGACGTTTTTGCCCTCATCTTTAAATAAACAAAAATATAAAAAGCTAAAAACAAACAAAAAAATAAAATAAAATTACAAATAAAGTCCCATGACTTCTAAAAAATATAAAAAAACACAATCTTCTCCAAAAATCCACCCCACCTCTCTCTCTCTCTCTCTCTCTCTCTCTCTCTCTCTCTCTCTCTCTCTCTCTCTGGCCACCAAAACTCCACTCTGGAGCACCATTTCATAGACTGCCGCCACCACCACCGCCACTTCCTATTCTTTCTTTCTCAAACCAACCACCATTGACAAACTATAGAAACAGTACAGCGACAACAGATTTGTCTACAGTGTACAGAAAAAGATTTGAGAAAAAATAAACACGAATTTCACCCAATTTTTCATCAAAGTTGGTTGGATGAAAAAGCTTGAAGCTTCAGAAGTTAAGCAATACAATTACAGGTCCTTCTCCACTAAGTTCATCTGGGAAATGGATGAAAACAATTCTGCCTTTTTGCCATCTCTTCTAGGTTTCTCTTCATGGGTCCCACTGCCATCTTTCGAGGCAACCCATTTTCCTATGACACCGAAGAAGAAGAACTACTAGAGGACGATGATGATCTTTTCGATGTAATCTTGACCAGCTCGTGCTCACTGGAATTTATCATAAGAGGAAAATTCAGCAATGCACTAGACCCTCGTATGCGATAGCAAAGAGGAAAATTCAGCAATGCACTAGACCCTCGTATGCGATAGCGCGGCCCTGTCGTAGGCCAATGCAGTATCCTCCTCCGTCTCATATGTCCCGAGCCACACGCGGGCGCCATTCTTTGTCAGATCCCTTATCTCCGTTGCAAACTTTCCCCACGATCGCTGCCGAACCCCTCTGTAGTGCTTCCCACTGGTTGGCACAGCCACCACTTCCACCGCTCTTTCTGGCAGTGCCACCATCTAAAAAGTCAAATTTTCAGACATTTCAAAGCTGATATGATCATCAGGCTCACCCTTGACAACCATATTACTGGCTATGGCGGCAGCAATAGGCGGCAGCCACTTTAATGAAACTGGGCCTTGAGAATCGTCGAGCAAATGCCTTGTTATCGATTCAAGAAAGGCAAGATCCTCCTCATAAGAACTATTTTCATACATCCTCGTTTTGTAATACAATTTAAAACATAAACCTTAATATTTTCAAAATTGAATAAAATTTTGTTCTGGGATAATAAAATCCTTATATGGGTTTCATATATGTAGGTTCAGTTTGATATAAGGTTCATGCACTTACAATATATTGTATCTCCGGTGAACTTTTCGGTGAAACGGCGATATTAAATATTAGTGTGCTTGCTTTCTGTATGTAAATGTGCTTTTTTTAGTGAATTTGCCGAGAGGGGAGGGGAGGGGTAAATTTTTGGAGAAGATGAACTTAATTTATACTTTTTAAAAGTTGTAGGACTTGATTTGCATTTTTTTTATTTTATTTTGTTGTTTTTAGCTTTTTTGTATTTTTGTTTATTTAAAGAGAATGGAAAATCCGTCAAAATATGTCAAAAAGACGTGATTTGCAACAAAATGCAAAGGTTGGGGATGGCTAATGCTAAAAAAAAGTTTGGGGATAGATTTGTTACTTTTTTGAAAGGTTGGGGACCAAAATTGTAAATTACTCTTATATAAATATATGAAGTGATAGGTTGATATAAGTAATTAATGTAATAAATAAATTAATACTGTCATTTTTATGTATTAATAATATTTTTGTTAATTTTTAAGTTCATTAAATGTTAATTACAATTTCTCTTAAAAGCTCTAATATATAATCTCAATTAGAGCTTTTTAGAGAAGCTCAAAATTTGGACTTCTTTAAAATAATTTTTAAGCTTTTTTTTAATAAAAAAGTACTTGTTGACTTTAACCAAATAACTATAAATATAACCAAAGATACTTTTGCTTTTTAAAAAGAGTAAATTCAAAGTCAGTCACTATCGTTGCACTTGTGAGCTCTAAAGTCATGTGGCCAAAACTTAATTAAATTAAAATCACATTTTGGTGCTAAAAGACCAACGTACCCTGTAATTGCAAAAAAGATAATTCAATGATACTATTTTATTATGATATTGATTTATTATTGTTTTGTATGATGTTATTTTGTATGGTACTGTTTTCTATAATACTGTTTTATCTATGATACTATTTTATTTAGATAATGTGCATTAGTATATTTATACCATACTTTTATTTTTGATACTGTTTCAGCCTATGATACTGTTATTGAATGCAAAAAGTATCAATGATCTTGTACTACTAATGGAGCATTTTAAGAACAATATCATTACTTCAACTATTAAAATATCTTATATTTAGTTTTATATATGATACTATTTCATCTATGATACTGTTTTATTTAGATAATGTGCTATGGTATACTTATACCATATTTTTATCTCTAACATTGTTTTATTATGATAATGTTTCAAACTATGATATTGTTTCAATCTATGATACTGTTATTGAATACAAATAGTATCAATGGTCTTGTACTACTAATAGAGTATTTTAAAAACAATATCATTACTTCAACTAGTAAAATATCTATACTTAGTTATATTTATGATATTGTTTTATCTATAATAATATTTTATTTAGATAAAGTGCTATGATATACTTATTTCATGTTTTTATCTTTGATACTATTTTATTACGATA
Source organism: Forsythia viridissima (assembly GCA_030279155.1). Lineage (NCBI taxonomy): Eukaryota > Viridiplantae > Streptophyta > Magnoliopsida > Lamiales > Oleaceae > Forsythia > Forsythia viridissima. The sequence continues at coordinate 10,466,746 of CM059045.1, read as the reverse complement.
ATGTTTCAATCTATGATACTGTTTTTTTATTGAGTTATAATTTGTCTATGTGATACTGTTTTATTAAGATACTTTTATGTATCATATTGATATATTAATATACATTTATCTATGATACTATTTTATTAAGATACTGTTTTAGTATGATACTGTTAAACATGACAAATTAAAGATTGCCGTTTTAAGCTAAAGAGACGACTTCAAACGGCTAAAATCTATCGTCGGAAGTGGCAAAGTATTTGTTCTTAACCGACTCGTTGAGACGATTCTGAAAACTTATTATAATAAAAATTCTAAGCACGTATACGAATTCTATGCCCGTTTTCGTTATGATACTATTTGCTATGATACTGTTTTCTATAATACAGTATCAAACAACACACGTAACTAACAACACAAAGAATAATCTAATGACCAACTTTCGTCAAAGCATGCCCACATCAAACTTTTTCATCTCCACAGAAATTCAAACTGCTATTACAGCAACAAATCATGGCCACAATCAATATACTTCTTAAACATTCGCTTCTACGCTCATCCCATCACAAACAATACATTTATACACCACAACTACCAACTTCGTTGCCGCCTCCTGAAATCTTATCCACGCCAAGAAATCACATTCCACTCAGCACACGAAACACATGTTCAGGATTTGGTGATGTCCTCACATTTTGTTCAAAAGGCAAAGCCATCAGCACTTTTTAAGATAGTCAAAGCATCTTTCAAAGAAAGAGAACTAATTACACTATCCGACGAAGATGAAGGGCTACCAGCATTCAGAGAATTAATAGTTGGGATAACTAGTGGCGGATAAACCTTTCTTAAATCTTCCCTAAATTCACAACCTGGGCATAGGCATGTCCATTCTCGTGGTACCACTACTTCACCTCCGCCCCCGCCATTGTCAGAATTGAAGTTAGAATTTTCGACTACAAGCCCAGTAATTCACCTCCGCGGCGGATGAGGTTTGTGGAGGTGGAAGAAGGCGCCGATAGAAAATATGAATCACGAGAGTAATTTTAGAATTAATTTGAAATATTGCTGAAAAGTATGATTTAATTACAATTTTGAAAAATATTTTCACCTAATTTGGAACAAGTCACATACAAGGTGACTTATAAGCAAATTTTCCTTTTAAAAAGTACTTTTGGACTTAAAAAAAACTTTTCCAAACACACTATTAGTTTTGCAATATATTTCTATTTAATGTATTTTGTTATTAACAAATATAAATTACTATTATATTAATACAAGAGTATATTATAAAAAACGTAAGTAAAATAAGTATAATAATTAACTTTTCTCAATTTGTATAGAACAGAAAAGAGTATTAAACATTTCTATCTTGAAAATGGACGTCTCTAACCCATTAACTTATATGCAAGTCAGTTGTCTATTTTTCTAATAAACTAGTGTGTGCAAATATGGAGCCAGATTTAGATATCTTGTATTTTGATAGGAAGTGTTGTCTTGACAAGTTAAAATTGTTTACCGAATAATCTTGATAAAAACATATAATGTTAAACCTTAAATTATACTATTCGTTTCTTTTGTATATCCTAAATATGTAAAATTAGATAAACTCGAAAATATTTCATTGAAGAAGCGTTTAAAAATCATAAGCAAATGACTGAAAAGAGAGGGAAAAGACATTCTATATTCACATCTCCAGATAAGATTTTATTGGTTTATAGTCTTAAAAAAAGGAAATTGAAATGGCTTATTAGTTATTTATCATAAAAGGAGGATGGGGGTATTTCACTCATCTACCATCTCGGCTTACTGATTGAAGCCTGAGCTTGTAAGTGAAGTTGAATCATTGGTTTATGACTTAAGAGATTAAGACGTTCAAGATCAATCAATCATGTAGCAGCAATTGTTTTATTTTAATTTTCTTAAATTTGCCACATGAATATTTGAGAGAGAAAGAGAGAGATTAATTATTTGGTTGTATTCAATCAGGAGTTGTAATTTTGACAACACTCCTAATTTACTCATCTTATGAACAATGAATGACAGAAAATAATACAACTTTTATTTACATTTCAATTTTTACAAATTGCATAGAAAAATTAGAGACAAGGGGCAAAAGTATACACTTCATCTAATATTGGAGCATCTCTTCAGCTCACATTTGTTATTAAAATCCTTATTAGAGACAATATACATACCTGACTGCTCTTCTACCTTCTCAATCAGAAGCTTTAGCAATGGCACTTTTGAAAGACTTCTGCAGGATCCCACCATTATCAACTTCTTCTGTTCAAACAAAAGCAAGTGCAAAATTGATTTTATCAGTTCCCGAATAAATTTCAATCTTTGTCACAGTTCAAATGGATCAAAAGCTTCAAACTTCAAAGTGTGTTGGATTGTGTGGATAATAATCATACTTCAAACTTATCCCCACCACCATGATGTGTATCAAGCATTCTATGATGTATTAAATCCTCCTAATATACATACATATAAAAAGGATTATTTAGGAGCCCACTTTCTGTGAGACAAGGAGAAACCCTTGCACACTTTTTTCTTCAACAGTGTGAAAAACATCTATCAATGAGGTGAACCACCGAGTAGATGTAACTCTCATCTTGAGGGTGAGCCACCATAAATCTGTGTTTGCTTTGCGTGTTTCTAATTTCTTTTTTATTCCTCTCCTAATTGAAAATTAGGAGTTAATCCCTAACAAAGTGAACTTGTCAACGCTGCATTTCACACAAATGACACAAGAAAATAAGTGATTTAACTACTATAGCAGGCATAGTAGATGAGAATATGATATACAAACCTTCGCTCGTGTAAGAGCAACATTAATTCGATGCCAGTCTCCGAGCAATGAAGAAGTACTGATCCCGGGATTTTGACTGGACCTTACAAAGGAGACCAATATGCAATCTTTATCCCTCCCCTGCAGTAAAGAGATTTATAAGAACAAGCTGTAGTGTAGCTTCCATGATCTTGAACGCTGTCTCAAAAATTATGTCCCTTTTATTAATCCTAAGACTTTCTATACTAATGTAAAGTTCAACACGGAAAACGTACTGTTTAATGAGCATTGACATTTCTTTTATCCGAAAGAATATTTCAAAACTGAATTATGTGCAATTAAAATTCTTTTATTACCTAAAAAGTTAAGTATGGTTGACTTTGCCAAAATCAAAGAGATTCCTTATGATATCAGGGTAGTTTTTTGACTCCGGAACCTATTATCTTAATTATTCTTTACGTTTTCACACTCGCATGGGACATTAAATTCGTCTTGTTCCTCCTCGTAGGTCTGTTTAAAGAGTAATATTTATTAGTTTAGGAAAGAAGAAAAGAAGGCAATATCTGATTTTTACAAATTCATACTGGACATTAAATAAGAAAGGAGCAATTTAATATTGCACTCTGCTGTCATGTGATTATTTATCAGACTAGGAGCACAAAATGACTCTGCATGTCTGAAGTGATATCTATGTATAACAAAAGAAAGTAAGTATATGGAAAATGGAATTGACTTCTGAACATCTGTGCATTCACTATGTATAGAGTTAGAAGAATAAGCCGTGCCTATAGATCTCTTGTATTGAGGGCAGCTGCCAACTACAAAATCTGTTCTAAGAAACCTTTTATCTCAGGCATTTCCTCCTAATTGCTCCATTTTATAGTCATAAAGAGAAAAAACCACTTCAAAAAGGATTGCCTCAATGTGAGGTCTAAAAGTAAAACCTGGTATTTGTCAATGGTATGTATCTCTACTGGTGCAGAAACAGCTTCTTGAATGAGCTTTGCCTGAGAGTTGTACGGTGTAATGATGCCAATATCTTCACCTTGAATGCCTCTAAGCAACAATGCTTTTGTAACCTTTGAATAAAATAAATATCAGAATAACAGAGTGGAAGAATTCTATGCCTACAGTAATATGAGAATCACAGAGTAAAAGGTTTAGGGATCATATCATTTGTTGAATGTCAGAATGAATTATACCTCTGCAATAATATAAGCTTCAATAGGGTTATTTACAGCTTTGCGGTCATTTGTCTCGTATGCAGGCAACAAATCTAAGTTGGAGCCGAAGTTAATAAACTGCTCAATCATATGAGCACACAATTCATTCAATATAAAGGATGAGAACAGTGAAGCGCAAAATGTACCTGTGTTAATAAACATCACGGGTCGGTTTGGATTCAAAACCTGCTGAAAATTCAACGAAAAAGGTGTGTTATTTTGATTGAATTTCAAGTTTGTTATGTGCACATCGGAAGAAATTTGTGCAGGGCTGAAAATTCTAATAATTATCTCATGGTCAACATGAAACAGCCCCAATTGATATTTGGTTACTTGTACACTTGTTAAGATTTATTGTGTATAAATGTTTTCTCATATTGTAAGCACCTAAACCCTTTGTACTTACAGTAGTTTAGCAAAACATATAATACTTTTTGGTAGGTGAAGGACCAGGGTACAGCAGGTTCAGATTCTTCATATACTTGTAATAAGACAATATTATACGTCAACAAGAATGTGGAAGATATTGTAGAGTACCTCCAGCCACGAAGTGGCAGATGCTTTACATGTGTACTTGAGTTTGGCATTCTCTATTTCTGAAGCACCACAACGCAATCTGTTTCCATATATCAAGGAATTTGAGAGTTCCATTATGGCTGCACACATCCGGTACTGCATATTGTAGCATAGTTACAATAAGTTTTTCACTTCATGAGAAAAGAAAAGCAAGACAAAAATTTCATGCCTACAGTTTAGGTAACCTGGCTATGTAAAGTTGCAATTGCCTGTGGATGAGCTTCTGATAGTCTACAGAAGAGGCTCACAGCCATTCCATTCTCTTTAGCCTCTGGACTCTAATATCAGATTTAAAATTACAAGATTCCAGTTAACCATAAAGTTTAGCAGAAAAGTAAATGAATTATTGTAAATGGAGAAAATACCTGAACAAGTGGCGGCAATTGATAATGATCTCCCACAAGAACAAATTTCGATGCAAACATCAATGGTCCCAAAGACACCTGCTTGGGCAGTTGGACAATATTAATTTTATTTTATCTCTTGGGCAAATCTAAACTTATCATTTACCTCATACATGGAAACTGCAACAAAATATAGAACCAAAGATCTAAACAATTTGTGTCTAAGAAATGTATGCTAAATCATTGCACAAACGATTCATAGTTGCAGTACAGTATGAGAAACTACTTGCTTTGACTAGCATCAGAGAAAGATTAGAATAAAACCATTAGAGATGATAACACAAGAAGTAACAAGTTTTGAATGGTAAACCACGGACTTCTCCAAAACCATTGGACAAGTTCATTAAAATGGTCTGCAGTGTCTAATCAATATGTTCAGTACTCACTAACTTATAATTCAAACAAGGTGAAATTTTGGCTTCTTTAATGGTACATGAAAAACAATTTATTCCTGTGACAAGAAAACTAAGGGAAAAGCAAAATAGAAAAGGATGGAAGGAGGGGATGAAAGAGTGGTTAGATTTCCTTTTTAGACTCATAATGTGAAGTACCAATAGTTTTCTCTGTCCTTTTAAGCAGTAAATCCATTGTGGATCCTTTCCACGGCCAAGCTACTGTAAAAACTAATTGTTCCATTAAGTTGTCATACAATAATTTCTCTCAATTCAGCCAAGTAACTGCTTCAGCATTGGCAGTTCTCGAAGCATATGTTCCAGTCCTCAGCAAGCGAAGAAAGTACCTCATCACTGTGGTCACATTGACCAAATGAGAAGGGGGTAACCAAAAAATCTTACTCTCTTACAAAAGACAACAAACCAAGCCTTATTATTAATAAATTTGGAGGGCATATATGAATCCTTTTTCCCTATTCTGTTTGGTTCATCCGCCACATCTACTAGAAGATCCAATGAAACATATGATTTTTCATCATCATACCTCTAAGAAGTGCCAAACAAAACAACAGTTTCCCATTTATTGACTTTGAATTTCTCAACCAGCCACTTAAAAAATTTACATTACTTACAATAGTATAGCAACAAACAGTCGTGTATGCTGTCATGCATTTATGAATATTAGTATATTAAAACATTTACCGGTAGGGTAATCTGTCCTGCTTCATCCATTATGCATACATCAAATCTCTTGTTGGTGAGCAAAGGGTTTGTTATCCCCAAACAAGTAACTGCAACAACTTTGATTTGGTCCAGCTTTAGCTTAATCTCCCGAGTGCTATCCATCTTCATAGCTATTGCCACAAAGTTCTAAAAAATAAGTTTGAAGCCAGACCATTAATAAAACAACTGTTGATGATAATTGATAAACTAGGAATTCAACCTGATACGCAATTCCCCTGTACATCCTCATGCACCGCTTCATCTCTTCCAATGCGTATAAAATCTATGCCCTGTAAAATTGTATAAATCAGCAGTATGATCTCTTTAGCTTTACATTCCTATAGGAAGAATCTCTTTATTCAACCCCCATGTATGGATAACAGGCAATCAAGAATCTATCAAGACACTTGAAGTTGTAGAATTTTTGCTTTAACTTCTCTAAGATTCCAATTAGCAAACAGCTGTCTACTGAATCCGAGATGGATAAGACTTTCAAGAGTCCATTCTTTTCAACTTCATTTTTAGGCATGCTATTTTATAAGTTTCCTTCCCGTAATGTTGAATCAATATGGCACCAGATTTGTAAAGAACGTGCAATAAAGTTTCAACAATTACCCATATGTGCATATGTTGTCAATCACAGTCAACACGTCCTTCATCCTCAACGAGAACAATATAAGGGGAAATGCTGCATAACAGCTATTTTTGTTCAATTTTCTTTTTAAAAATGTAAGAGCATGTTCTTTTTTCATTTGAACCACCAGGTTCGAGTTTGACTGACTGCGTAATGAATTTGAAGAAGCATATATATCCTTGTGCAAATTTAATGAACTAGAAAACTGTTATGCATTCAAATTGATGCTTTGATCACAAATGTCAAATGATCTAAGAAGTGCCCAAGGTAGACAGTTCAAAAGCTCATTAAGTTAACTCAATTGCTAAAGCAATTGTTCTGAAGCAAATAGTTTGTTTTCTAAGTTTGGGAAGAAAGCAAAATACTTGAAAAATAAAAATTTGATTGTTCAATTGATAGGCATGCAGGGCAGAGTAGAGGCACTGAATGCCAAGGTGCCGAAGCTGGATAAATCAATAACAAGGGTGTTACAAGGGTAGTCTGCATAAATTGATATCAATATGCTTTTCTAGTAGATATAATATCCTTCTTCCAAAATGAGAATCAATGAATCAATGCTCACTTACTAAAATAAACTGAAATGAGCATTAAAAAAAAATTAGTGAATAGTCAATGAATTCCTATTCAGAAATTGTTTGTTTCTAATTTTCTGAAGCTGTGTTTTCAGAATTAATGAAATCTGTTTTTGTTTTCATTTTCTGAAACAGCATGCATCGGAATGGCCGGGAGCTCAAAAGAGATAACAATAAAAGGGTTGCAGTAATCATAATCATAATGTTAGATCTTATTATATAACCTATTTAACAATAACACATGGTTCTTTCATGAAGGAAACAAATAACTTTCCAAATAGGCCTCTGGTAAATTTATTAAAATTATTAGTAATGAAACACTGGTACTGTTTTGTACTATGTTTATATGGATGAATATGAGATAGGTATAATCAACTACTATGGAACCCATGGAAGAATCCACAAAGTTGAAAGAATAACTGTGCATAGAAAAACTATAATATAATTTGCAACAGCCAATACCCTGTAGGGATAGGACTCTACAGGAGGTGAGTATTTCTTGAATGCCCATGCCTACCGGCATGTTTAGTTTATTTCTGCCTGAAAACCTGAACATGGATTTCCTTCTACGAGGAAATATCAGAATAATGAGATTGTTTTTGGGCTTGACACACTGTATTCAAACTTGCTTTCCAAGAAGAGTAACTTATCTAACGATTGCTAATCAGAAAGGCAAAATGCTTTTGAGGTGTTGAGCACCACATAGTTGTAACAAGATGCAGTAAGGATGAATAATGACCTGAGCTTTCAATTTGATAAGTAAATTATCAACAGCTGAGTTTGTGTAGGACGTAAGCAAAATGGATGCACCTCTCATCAACAACGCCTTCACAGCATGCACCATAGTGGATGTTTTGCCAGTTCCAGGCATTCCGAGAATAAGGGCATAATCCTTTGCTGTGAGTATCTGAATTTTTTTAATTATTTTTATATATCAGCAACCAGCAGGCAAAAGAATTTTCTTTGAATCGTTTCTCCTTCTTTGTCATTCAAAGAGAAACAAAAAAGGATATGATTTGGATGGAGAAGTTTAGACTACTGAATCAAAAATAATAATCGAAAAACAACCTTGAGGATGGCTCTGCGTTGATCATCATTTAAACTTTTCTCTGACCAGACGTATGCAATAGCAGGATCTTGACTAAATATACATCCGCTGTCAAATCTAGGCATCTGAGATGAACAAATGAACACACACTGGGAAATGTGTCTATGTAGTATCGGAAAAGGTGGGGGTGGAATAATGAGTTATGTTAGTATAGGCGAGTAGAATTCACCTCAAGGTCCACAATCATCTTCCGGAGGTGAGAACTATGTTCATTTTGCAAAAATACTTGGACAAGGTTAAACCTTCATAACAAAGAAACATGTTGTGACATCTAAAACATTGCATACAGTTGAAGTAGAGACAATTTGCAAAAACAAACCAGTTTACATTCTTTATATTTACCTCATGATTGAAAATGATGACATAACTTCATCTTTGTCAATCCTCCAGGATTGCTGATGAAGATCTTGTGTTGCTGAATTATGACTGCTCCCCGGGAGCCTTAAGCGCTTTGTGAAAGATACCTAAACCAATAAATAAAAAATCAGACAATTGAAACATGCAATCACCAATTACATGACGATAACTGATTTAATAATGGGTAAATAACAATCTGTTCTTAAGATGCTATGAAAAGTTAAGTTCAGTGCACAAAGTAGGTACTTTTTGAAGCCACTCCCATGAATCATGATTAAAGCTTTTCAGTTTTATCAATGGTACTCTTTGGAGCAGGGGATGTACTTAGATACTAACATCTATCTTGTGAATGAGTTGATATTAAGTGCCACAATAAAATACTCACAGAAACGTGGGAATTACCAACATCCACTATGACTCCATTAGCAACTCGATAGCGACCAGGTTCAACGCTTAATATCTGCAACAATAATATGAAAGTGTTTAGGTAATAGTTATTATTATGACATAAACAAATGATATAATAACTACAAAGAACTGAAGTGCACCCAATCGTTCTTATCACATCGTACCACATTATAAGCAGAGATACAAGGGTGAAAATACCAGATTACACTCTATTTGCATGTCTAAATATACCCCACTCTCAACCAAACTCATTCACAAAATAATTGTATCTTAGAGATGGTCATGTAATGATAAATAATGCTGAAAGGCAGAAACAAAGTAAAGAGAGAGATCAAACATAAAAGTGCAACTACATTTAGGGCAATTATTTCCAATTTAGTAAACTGTAGACACCACATTACTGACACAAGTCTCTGAACTTAAATGAAGCAGAGAATACATCCAATAAGCCTCCAGTCAGTGGAAACATGAGAAGTTAGTACCAAATGAAAACAAAAATTAGAAATATAATTCCTAGATATCCAATAAACCTTCTGTCAGAAGAAATCTCCTGTCTTCCTTTTTACTTAAATATACAGTGATAAAATTCCTAGATATCCTGGAAGTTGCACAAACACAAACTTATTTTACAATAAGCGCGCAAGGTTAAAATTCCTAGACACCAATCTCTGATCATAAGCGCGCAAGGTTAAGTGTGATGGCATCGATGTGACTGGAACTAGACTGTAAAAATGCAGACAGAAAATCACTTGAAAAACAAAATGAAACCAACAAAAAAAGATGAAAAGATACCACATAATCACCCATCCGAAGTGTGCAATCCAAGGACGAAGAAGAGTTCAGAGAGTCCCCATTCAATTGTTCTGTTCCGCGCAAAGGAAATCCTTGGTGCACAAAGCGATAAACAAATTGGCTGCCCTTGCAAAAGTTTTTGTGAGGTGGTTTATGTGAAGTGTCAAGAACAAGAGATGAAAGGGAAATAGGTGAGTGGTCATTCCTCAAGCTCTGTGAACACCAGGTTTCTTTCTTTACAACCTAAAATAGCAAAGACAATAAAAACAATAAGTATGCATTGAATCTTCAGCAGTCAGTTTAATAATGTGCTGGCAATTTAGTATTCATTACCTCCAAAACTTTAGCCTCCAGGTCAACTAAGCGCTCCCATCTTTTGAGGAAATCAGTATGAGCAGTTGTTAAATGGGAGATCAGCGAGTCAAACACGTCCCCCAGTCCGCTACCTTCAGTAGTTCCACCGTATGCCTGGGGTATTGAACACAATTATTAACAAAATCTATGTTTTTTTTGTTTGCTTCATTAAAGTACAACCTACATAGACAACAATATATTGTAAGTGTATATTTTTCTTAAAATGATCATCCGGTAATTTCTTCATTTCACCACTTCAAAGAGATCACCAAGATATAAAAAATTTGGATGACCACAAGTGCAGAATTTCACAATCACAGGGGTGAGGATCATGATATATTTCTTGAGGATATATACAGGGGGGATGAATGTCATTGCAAATTTTTCTTTCATTTATGTTTGCACTTCTGCACATGATTTGAACCCCAGTTTTTTATATATTTTATCAAAGGGGAAAAATAAAAAACAAAAGGAGCCTTGTAAATGAATGCCTTGATGGCCTGATTGAGAAAATCCATAAATTTCAAGCATGCTTATCAAAAGAAAGTGCCAATTTGAGTAGATATGTCAAATAGTGGCGATATTTCTCATGTACATACCAATTTGAGTTGAAATGGTCAGCTTAAAAAAATCACAAATCACAATAATAATCTCCCCAATTTTGGTCATTCACATAAAAGTCTAGTTTGAAAAATATTAGAGAAGGCTCTATGAGTATAATAAGAGGTGTACCTTGTGGTAAACAGTACAAACACTAAGGTGGCGACACCCTTTGCACATATTTGGACTCTGCACACAAATAATAGAAAAAGAAAATAAGATTTTAAAGTTTCGATGATTATATCAAATTTACAAGATACTTGGAAAAAATTAAACCTGTAACATTGGTGGCAGTTGCTGAGCCGTTAATGCCTTGAGAAGATCATTAGCAAGCTCATTACGACGCATTATAAGCCCAACTAAGTCAGATCTCCGTACAGAAATACCCTTCAAGAAATATTTATGATAAAACTTAAAAAGAATATAAAGGTAGAAATCGGATAGAACTGAGCCATTTAATAAATGAAATAATAGATGCAACTGGCATTACCTGAGTCTGATCTGTGTGGAGATAATACAGAAGGCCACATTCAATATTTTTCATGTATCTGAAAGAGAAAAATGCAGATGGCAAAGATATATAAATAAAGAAGCAAACATAGAACTAGAAGAAAACATATGGTCTTTCAGTGACTTTCAGAAAGGTAATCCTTTGTGAGCTACACACCTTTCTGACATAAGGAGGGCATATAGCATCACTTGTGCGCTATGTTCCATAGTTGTCTGCATAGCAATGAAGAGGTGCAGGAGAAAAATGAGAATCCAGTTAGGAGGTGGAAACAATAAAGTCAGATAGCTGCCAAAAAGATAGATCAAACTGCAAAACACTCCTCATGTCTTTTTTTAGAAGCATCTTTTTGATAATTCTAACTTGCCTGGCCACTAGTTCCCTTTCCAGTTTTGAACTCTAACGGCATAATCATCTCATTAGCCTCATGCAAGGTTGATTCAATCCTTACTTGCACAGAGGCATCAATCATCCCCTTCAAGCCATACTTTGGAGCCCATGCCATTTCCTCGATGTCGATTACCTATATTTTTTAAGAGAACATCCATCATAAAAGTAATGTGTATCATAGATTCGGTTTGTTAATGTTTTAAATAAACCTTTCGAACGTCTAGTTGATGGATAGGTGTGATGATACAAGTTGAAATTAATATATGTAACCAAAGTTCATGTTAATAAAGTCCCACATGTGACAGTGTCAACGAAGTACTTTAAAAAGTTGTGTAGAAGTCCTTTTCCGGTGTAATCAATTTTTATTATACTTCCCTCGATATACTTGGCCGAATTGTATCAAGGGATTGTAAATCATAATCTTTAAGAAATAAAGAAAATGTGCACATTGCGGTGATTCCAAAATTCAAGTAAAACAGACCAGGAGATCTCTAAATGACAAAAAAACAAAAAAAAAAAAAAAGGTCTCCACATTCAAGTGCAAGCATGTTGTCTATAGAAGTCTCTTATGGTCACCGAACACACCCATTCGAAAGGAAACTTGTACAATAGGTCAACCCATTCTGAGAAAGTACATGAAGTGAGATGCCTTACCTCGGAAATTTTGATCTTCTTCAGTCCTTCATCACATTTAAAATCAATGCTTGGACTTTTGGAATCCTATAGAGGAAACATGAAACCCGTGTCAAATGGTGCAATACAACAACAAACTAAGCCTTTCCTGTAAATTCGGGGTCGACTACATTTTTTTGCCACTCTATTCAATCCATTTCCAGATCTATAGATAATCTAAAGCAACTAGATCCTTAGAAACTAACCAAGCCATGCCACTCCCTCTTCAAACGTGAGATTGCGTCGCAAACAAGAGTGAGAGCCTCTTTAGGTTTAAATAATGCAGTATGTAGCGAGAATAAAGTCTCATTTCAAAATAAAACACAGCGTGAAGTCGTGAACTAAACTTAAGATGTCAAATCACCAAAACAATATTGTGAAACATTTATATAATAAAATCATGGAATATTATTCTTCATCCAAATTTGTTGAAACTATATTTTAAAATTTTGAAATATTAATAAATTAAATTTATTTGAAAATTTATTCTTTTAAATGTTTGTATTTAAATAATAAAATTTTAAAATATATAATATTTGACATTATTTGATACGTTAATAAAATAGTAATTTTTAGCTTTCATTTAAATTATCTTCTAAAGTATTGATGATTACAACAAACCAAGCATTGTCGGGTTGGCTACATGAATCCTTTTTCGCCATCTATTTGGTTCATTGCTAGATCGACTAAAAGATGAAAAACAACTAGATCCATAGCAACCAAAACACGCCATGTTAGTTCAATCTACTCTCACTCTTATGAATATGAGCTTCTATAGGTCTATGCAAAGATGTCTACAGCAGTCCTTCCCTTAATGTTACCCTCAATCGGTACTCCCTCCACTTGTTGACTTGGCATATATCCTCATTTTCTATTTTTCCATTTTAGTATGCATATGTATCCATCTTAGTATTATCATTTCAGCTACATTCATCTGATGGACACCCTATCATTTAACAACCCAACACTTAGTATAAAAAAGCATAGCACATTTAATAACTCTTATTAGGATCTTCTTATCACACAAAATTCTTGTGCACTTCTCCTTTTCGTTCAACCCACTCTAATCAAGTTCATTACATCACCTTCAATTCTTCCTTCAATGTTAATGATAGAACCTAAATTACCTAAAATAATCATTTTTAGGGACAACATGATCCTCCATAGAAACTTAATTTTTATCCTCATTCGTACTATTACCAAAGTGGAATTATGATTTTAATAATTATATTATATATAAAATTTCTAAAATTTGAAGTTAGATTTTCAATAATTTATAATTTTAAGGTAAGAAGGGTATTTAAAGCATTTTATTAGTTTAACTTCAAAATAATTAAATTATTTATTTTGTAACAATACCCCCTCCAACAGTGTCAAAATCTTTTTGCACATAAACAAGAAAATAATAAATTCTAAGGTTAGACACACATGAGAAGGTAGTTCACGACAAGTTTTCGTCCTACGTGAATGGATTCATATTACGGAACAACACACATTTTAGTCTGTAACATGCAACTTTTCTATAAAGATTTGACCGAAACTGAGCTTGAATGGTGTAAGATCACCCCAAAGCCATTTATTTCCAGAAAACTTGGAGTGAGCATAGTACTTTACAAAGAAATATAGACATTCAATGAGATAACATTCAACTACCTGTGAATCTCGGAAGCTGGATATCCAGTTTAGCATTTTTGGGATCGCCGCAAACAAGGTTTTCTGAGTATCAATTTCATCCACTGCAATTACCGGAGGAAAGAAACTTTAGTGTCTGGATATGATATAGTAAGTTCTGCATTTCTGTAAAAATATAAACCAATGGAAAGCTAAAAGATTATGCTGTTAATGGACAAATATGACAGCGTGGTTTCACAAGTCCATATAATGATGAACCTGAAGAGATTGCAAGCAACAATTGAGAAATTACGGAATGAGACTAAACTATGAATCTCCACCTCCACATGCATATAGGTTCTCAAGGTTTTTCTGGAGCACTACTCTCGCATATTCCTCCAAAAATTCTTTTGTGGGAGATTCCTTAATGAGCCCAGCCTGGACAAATGAAAATGAGGTAATTAATGCAATACAATAGAGCATAGCCTCAAGTCTAATTCAGGCCATAAGAGATGATTTTTGACAGATAACATGGAATTATATGATTTTTATATTTCCCAGACTACCTGAAATATCTGGTGCAACAAGGTACCCATTAATGCTGCAGCTGAATGCTCACTGCATTTTAACCTCTCGTCCAGGATAGAACGCCTTGGGCAGCTGAAACTAGCAGCAACCTAGTATTGTAACAATTTACAGAAAACAATTAGAGCAAGAGATGCAACAGTGAGCAGGAATCCTTAAATGTAAAGCATTGAGCACAATGCCTAATTTACTGTGTCAGCAGAAACTCAAAAAGACAAGCATGGAATTAAGAGAAATGGAATGAATCAGTTGAAATACCCGACTGCCAGACACCAAAATATCCGGATGGACAATCAGAAAACTTTTCTCACGATTTACATCACACTTCCCATGACCATCAAATTCACCAATGACATGAACAGTATCTCCAGGTGCAACAACGCTGAAAAACCTGAATGAAGGAAACAAAATTACAAGACTGTGACTTCAGACTACCTGCATGTCACGAGAGTAAAGAGGGTTGAAATATATACATAATGGAAACTTTATGACCTTTCTAACAAACTACTCTACCTGATCAACAAATGTAATAATTTAGTAAGTTTTACCTCCAACTTATCACGAGTGTCCTAAAAAATTATAATAATACTTTGATTTGACGAAATAACTCTTTGATAGACTAGACATCAAACAATCAGTAATTCAAGGCTTGATAAAGAAACAGAGTTGGATCTACTTACCATTCATCCCATAACTGCACTGCCCTCTCTTCTCCACTTTGTTCATTCAGTAAGCGCAGAACCTGAGAAGCCATAGCCCATTGTAACACCCAACAGCTCTATAGAACACCAAAGTCAACTAACAATTTAGACATTGGACAAACCTTGAAAGGGGATTGAGGACCAGATGAATCAGCAGATCCATGCTTTTCTGAAACCTGTAGGGCAGATATAACGCAGGAAAATAAATGTCCAGGAACAGGATCAGTCATTTTCTCACGCAGGAGAATTTAGTAACAAGTATCGAGTGATACCTCTAATACAAGAAAATAGCAATTAGAAGCTTTGCAGTTGATATTTTCTTTTGAATTAATTGTCAAATGATTCACAGCAAGATCAGCTTCAGGGCATCTTTCGGCTTCTAAGAATGTTTCCTCATCCTTACATACTGATTCTTCAACAGAAATTGCGTCTTCAACTTGATCTAGAATTTCAATCAATGCCTGAGTACAGAGAGAACAAGTATCACTGATAATGCAAAACTACTTTTCTTTAAGTACAATTTTAAGCACCTGCATTGGTAAAATATAATAAATGGTTTATGATACTTCTGGGAGACAAATATAGTTGAAAAACTGCTTTGGGGCAAACGGATTGGACAACTATATTAATAAAGTGAAGATTAGGTTAGAAATCTAGAAACCTTTTTGTGCTGCCTTGAACCCAGTTCATCAGACACTCCAGTAGAATCAAAACCATCAGCAGCCTGCATCTCATTCATAACCAGAGTCATCAAACAAAATAACCGGAGAAATTGAACTACACTTTTATTGTGACCTTAAAATTACCTTGTCGTGGCAAAAAGATAGAGACGGTGGAGTATTAAATGGGCTCTGACTATTATAAACATCGGAGTTATTCTTACTATTGGTATTTCCATTGCTTCCATGACAATCCACATCGCTTTCTGAATTAATGTTTCTCGAGGTAACCCTATTTGAGCAAATCAAAGACTTTTCAGCTGCCTTCAGAGGAGGGGAAGAGAGCCACTTTTCTAGCTTCCCTGACTCGCCTGGAGAAGCTTGCACCTGCCAATATGAGCTATAAAGTACTGCAAGGAGGACAAAACCAAAATAAACTCTGGAAACACATACCTTTTTCTGTGAACATTGCTGAAAATTCATGGAGTTTAACCTTGAAGAATCTGCCAAGACTCTAATCATCCCTGGAAAGTTCTTTGACATTGCATGGAGCCGCTCGTTTACTGGAGAAATTTTCCATGTCACCTCATCACCTCCATCATCCTGGCTTTGCTTTATTAACTAAAGTACAAATACATAAAGAACACCAATTAAAAGATAAATTATCAAATCTTCTCAAGAAATTTCCAGTACACTAGTATCAGCTGATTACTTCTCGTGACTGGTTAAGTAAACCATTTTCGTCATTGTTGCTGCAGAAGGATGATATGGTGGCACATTATTTCATAATGCATGTTACACATAGCATCTAGCACGTTCATCTGGCATCATAGGCATTTAGGAGAGGATGCAGTAGATTGTAAAATTGAATAAAAAACCTAATTCTAGAAGGAATCAGAAATTTAGACATAATAGTTAATCTCATCAAGAAAATCTAACTCTAAATGCTTGTCAACGTCTTTAAGTTGAGACTGATACTAAAATGTAAGTCTCCGCTACAAAAGACTCTCGATGTGTGTCCACAAATGAGCTTCTTTTCTTCTTTTTCTTTTAAAGTCCCTTCCCAATATTTTCATTGAGCCAATTAAATAAATTTCTAAAAGTCAATATTTTTCTATGTTATAGGGCAGCTAAAATTTGTAAAAAAAATAATAATAATCATCTTTGCATAACACTAAAGAGCACTCGAACACCTAAACAATAGGGAAAATTACTATTTACCATTCCCGGAGAAAACTTGAAGCGCTTAACGGACAACGACTTGCAAACCTCAGGTGACACCTCTAATTGATTCTCCATATCATCAGTTACCACTGACAAAAAATTCTCATTTGGCGTATTCTGAGGTTGATTATTCAACTCAGTTTCCCTCACATTCCCCTCATTTTTAGAATTTTCCAGAGGCACAACCCCCAGATTCAAATCATTCCTAGATTTTTCACCAATACCTGAATGCCAGTTTCTCCTATCAGGAGGGCCCATTTCCTTTTTGGACTCATTATGCCCAGAAACTCCATTGTTCACTTCAATTTTACTTGAACCTGCCATATTATTTGGATTTTCACCCCTCAAATATTTACCCATGGAATCAATTTTCCTAGAACTTGCCAAATTTCTGGGCTCCTGAGCTTCCACGCTTGCATCTTTCAAACCTTTACTCAAATTCGGTTCAACTGACTTGGCTTTGGGGGAGATCTGCAAATTTTTTTTCTTCCCCACGGCAGAATCGGAAATGGGATTTCTCACATTTAAGTTGTTTTTAGAGCTATTTTGAGAGAGGGCTTTTTGACTCTGGGAGTGTTGCTCGAAGAAGTGCTGGATGCCATATTTGGGCAGCTGGGATTGCTGATTTTGATTCTGATTGTTGGATTTCTTTGCTCCGCCGCTTGTTCTCTTCCTCGGAGCCATATGGTTTAGTGTTATTGAAATATATTGATCAGTGACGTAGAACTGATGCTAGGGTTTTCTATTTCATTGATGAGAGAGAGAGAGAGAGAGAGAGAGAGAGACGAAATGTAGCAAGATTTCTATATTTTTTGTTGTTGGGAATTTTCCCGCCATAAGCGTAAGGGTTTTGGTTAGTTCAGTTTTGGGAGGGAGAAATGTCGGACCGTACGATCAATATGAACGGTTAGATCTAAATCCAGTGGTTCTCGGTGTTTTGGGCCTGGGCTTTTTTGATTAGTATATTGTAAATAAGTCATCTCCACATGACTTGTTTCAAATTAGATCAAAACTTTTTTTTAAATTGTGATTAAGTCATACTTCACATCAATATTTTATATTAATTCCAAAATCACTCATTTTAACCATATTTTTCATTGACACAATCTTTCAACTCCACAAACCTCCTCCACCTCCGGCGACAACCTCCGGCGACCTCCTCCTCGACCTCCGGCGACCTCCGGCAACAACCGCCTCCACCTCCGGCGACCACCGCTTCCACCTTCGGCGACCTCCGGCGAGTGCTTCTAAGGCACAGTGTCACTTTTTAGGCACTTTTCTTAGTGAAGATTTTGGATCACTTTTTAGGCAGTTTTTTTTGTGAATATTTTGTTAGCTGTGAAACTAAAAAAATAACGTTTTATGGACTTTGGTCACAGTGTTTGAATCCTTATCTTTGGTTTGTATGCTTTTTTATTTCTTCATCTTCTGTGGTTGTACTCTATTCTTAATGTCTTAACAGTTAGCATTGATCTATCCGTGCTGCAAGAGAGGCTGACCAATATGATTAACCTGGGTTGAATATTTAGGTTGAGTATTTTAGCATTTATGTAAACAATGAGCATTTTCCAGTTATATAAACAATGAGGTAACATCTGTTGTTGATACTGTATTATAGAATAGCAATTTGATATTGTATTAAACAAAACAGTATCACAACAGAAATGAGCATAGAATATTGTATATATGAGCTTGAATGTTGTAAATATGAGCTTGAATACTCTACTATCTTATGTAAATAGGAGCTTGAATGCTCCACCATCTAATTGCTGTAAATAGGAGATTGAATGTTCCATCATCTAATGTTTAGTCATGGTATTTTATTTGATACTATATTATACAAAACAATATCACAGAAAACAGTATCACAATATAAATGGACATAGAATTGTTGTAAATAGGAGCTTGAATGTTCCATTATCTAATATTTGAATGTCTTAGTTTTAATCCATGATACTATTTTAATGCCTTAGTTTTAATCTATGATACTGTTTAATTATGGCAAGGTTTAATAGATTGAAACTTTGTCATAATATTTCACTATCATTTGAAACATGTTTTAATCCATGATATTGTTTTAATTCTACTGTTTGAATATATATATATATATATGTGATCTTTGATACTGTTTAATTATGGCAATATTTGAACCTATGGTATTGTTTGAATGTCTTAGTTTTAATCTATGATACTGTTTTAATCCATGATACTGTTTTGTTTGGTAATTAGTAATCCATGATAGTGTTTTAATCCTGTGATACTGTTTGATTATGGCAATGTTTGAACCTGTGATATTGTTTGAATGTCTTAGTTTTAATCTATGATATTGTTTTAATCCATGATATTGTTTTGTTTAGGTAATTAGTATATTTTGATACCGTTTTAATCCATGATACTGTTTTTATCATGTGATACTTCTATGTGATCTTTGATATTGTTTAATTATGGCAAGGTTTGAATAAGTGATACTGTTTGAATGTCTTAGTTTTAATCCATGATAATGTTTTGTTTAGGTAATATGCATTCATATAAATTGATATTTGTTTTAATCCATGTTTTAATCTATGATACTGTTTTAATAAAGTATCAAACAAAACATATGACTAATTAAACAGTATCAAAGATAAAAGCATGATATCATAGTCACGTGTGTTGTTTGATACTGTATTATGTAAAACAGTATCACAATAGAAATGATTATAGAATTTGCACATGTGCTCAGAATTTTTATTATAATATGTTTTCGGAATGGTCTCGACGAGACGGTCAAGACCAGTCGCTTCGCCACTGCCTATGATGGATTTTACCCGTTTGAAGTAGTCTCTTTAGCTTAAAATGTCAATCTTTAATTTTTTTTTTCAAAACAGTATCACAAATTCTTTAAAACAGTATCACGGATAAATGTACATCCTTTTGCTGCAAATTAAAGCTCTTCCAAGGTATCTGAGTCCTTTAAAAGCAAACACATACTTCAGAGCAATGCTAAAATGAAGAAAGAAAAACTGCCAATCATTCTCATGTTAAAGGGAAGTCATCTAAAACTATGTAGGCATATGTATTAATCCTATGATACTGTTTGAATGTCTTAGTTTTAATCTATGATACTGTTTTATTTAGGTAATGTGCATTAGTATATTTTGATACTATTTTAATCCATGATACTGTTTTATTCTATGTGGAATGAGTTTTATTTATGATACCGTGCTTTTATTCTTTGATACTGTCTAATTATGCTAATGTTTGAACCTGTGATACTGTTTGAATGTCTTAGTTTTGTCTATGATACTATTTTAATCTATGATACTGTTTTGTTTAAGTAATGTGCATTAGTAATCTTTATACTGTTTTAATCCATGTTCCAATCCATTATATTGTTTTGCATAATACAGTATCAAAGATAAAAGCATGGTATCATAGTTATGTGTGTTGTTTGATACTGTATTATGCAAAACAGTATCACAAAAAATAGTATCACAATAGAAATGAACATAGAATTTGCACACGTGCTCAGAATTTTTATTATAATATGTTTTCGGAATGGTCTCGACGAGACGGTCAAGACCAGTCGCTTCGCCACTGCCTATGATGGATTTAACCCGTTTGAAATCGTCTCTTTAGCTTAAAATGTCAATCTTTAATTTTTTTTTTCAAAACAGTATCACAAATTCTCTAAAATAGTATCACAGATAAATATATCTTTATTGAAGCCACCATTCATCTTTCTCTTGTTGAACATCCTTTGAACTTGATCCTTTTTCATTAACACTCTCAGTTCTTGATTGTTCAGATCCTAGTTCTTCATTATCACTACAAAAATCATAAAGGTTCACTACAAGAATCATAGGTTTAACAATCTTTAATTTTTTTTTCAAAACAGTATCACAAATCCTCTAAAACAGTATCTCGGATTAATGTACATCATTTTGCTGCAAATTAAAGCTCTTCCAAGATATCTGAGTCCCTTAAAAGCAAGCAAACACATACTTCAGAGCAATGCCAAGATGAAAAAAGAATAACTGCTCACTATCATTAAAAACAGAGAAAAAAAAATCAGCAAATTTCACTATCATTAGAAACAGTATCATATATTGAAACACATATATTGAAACAGTATCAAGCATTTTACATGTTCCAACATAAAATCCTAACTCACAACAACTACATTATCAAAAACTAGTTGAATCAGTTTATCCAAACTCCATTTATTAACTGCATTGCATATGTTTCAATTGGAACAATATCTCAATATTTTCATGATTATTTTTAACCGAAAATGGTTACTTTATACAAAAAATAAAAAATAAAAAAATATGTTCGCTATTGAAATATCAGCTTTCGAATTGTTTGTATGCGGTTACAGGTTACGGTGAGAAGAATCAAACACAAGAAGAAGATGAAAATTGTTAAAAGTAGATGAAGGAATTTCTAAACAGCTATTGAAATGATTTTGTTGGTTTTTACGTGTTTAAATGACAGTTTTTACAATTGGAGGGTATATTGGTCTTTTAGTAATAAAGTATGACTTTAGTTGAATTAAGATTATATCATATGACTTTTCAACCCACTATGGCGTTAACAGTGACCGGCCCAAAATTTTCCTTACTTTATAATCTTACGGTTTTTTACAAATAACCACAATAAATAAAATATTTCTTAAAATACTTGTCATATTTTTTTTTATTATAAAAATATTATTTTCTTATTTTTGTAAAATTTGTTGTTACATTTGTTGTTTTAATTATAATAAATGTGTTACATTTGTTATTAACAAACATAACAAATGTAACAACAACCTTTACAGAAATAAAAAACCGTATTTTTAAAATAAAAAAGTTAGATAGTATTTTTTTAATTTTTTATATTTTGTAGTATATGATAAAATTATCACTAATTTTACTATATACTTAATTTTTATTAAAATTCCACAATTACCTTTCAACATTTTAAATTCTAAATATAACAAATATAACAAACATTTTTACTAGTATATCACTTTTTTACGGTAGAATCTGACTATAGGCTCTATTATAATGATAGATTAAGACAGTGAATAGATTTTGAAGATGATCGGTGCTTAAATTTTTCCTTTTAACCATACGACGTTGATGAACTCTATTTCGCCATTGTTGTGGTATTAATCTAGACGTAATCGATTGTGGGAGTTTGAGGAAGTGAGCAGATTTTAAAGATGTTGGGAGATAGATCGAAGTTTTCAATAAATTTTAGAGGAGATAATTTTGTGTGAAAATAAAATGAAGACGTAGTGACATACGGATTACTTTTTTCTTCCCCTAGCGGAGAAAACCTCCTATGGTCATGATAAAAAATGTAATAAACGTAACAAATGTAACAACAAGTGTAACAAAAATAAACAATATTTTTAGATGAAAAATAGTTAAATGGTATTTTTTAAATTATTTTATATTTTGTGGTATATGGTGAAACTATCCCTTAATATTTTGTATAGTAATTATAGTCACAACACATTATTTGTTAACAAGACCACAAATTAATTGTAATAAAAAAAAATTACTATTGCTCATTTTGACTTTATGTCATTAACCTTTTTTTTGTATCATATTCTTATCTTCAGTCTATTAATTTGCACGTCTTATATTTGTCTTTGATGATAAATTCTATTCAAAAAAATAATTAGGAAGGCATAAAAAAACTTGTCTACTTCTCGTATTTTCAAATAACAAAAATAAATAGCAAATACAAAAGTTTGCCAAAATATTTTTACCTCATTTCAACGAGCATTAGCAGAATATTTGGACAAAAATTTCAACGGAGGCAAGATGTGAAAATTAATGATAAAAATGCAACGAAAAAAATTATATACATGAGTACCAAAATGTCAAAGTTTGAGAGACCTTTATTATAATTAAAACGTTGTGTATATAATAAAAACTGAAATGTGAATATAATTACCCTTTTGTAAATCCGTAATTGTCTTGAATAAATTTAATATCTATTTATTTTCCGATCACCTGGAAGGACAAAAGAAATATTTTGTTGTTTCTTCAACAATTTCTAAAAAAGATTATTAATCCTCAACTTTCGATGAATCATCATCAATGGTTGTGAATGACTGAATTTTCAATCTTTTCGATGGATGTGGGATTCTTAAGCACAAGAAAATTATACTCGTTAGTGTTAATTAAGTTGTATTGTGTATTCATTTATCCACAAGATCAGTTTGATTGGTTATTTGCACCTAGTTTTGGTGTAGCGGCTATATTTCGAATCATTGTTTTTTCAAGGATTTCATAATTGGACGCTAAACCCATTTCATATGATAGGAGTTGCTAGTGTATTAGGCTCTACTTTGCTATGCGTTATTCATGGTGCTACCGTAAAAAATACTTTATTTCAAAATAGCGATGTTTCAAATACATTTCGTGCTTTTAACTTAACTCAAGCTGAAGAAACTTATTTAATGGTCACTGCTAACCACATTTGGTCCCAAATCTTTGGAGTTGCTTTTTTTAATAAACATTAGTTATATTTCTTTATACTAGTTAGAAACACGTGCATTGCACGTGATTTCGCAATAATTTTGTTAAATTTTAATATTTTCAATTTTTTATTTTTTTATTGTTAGAAAGTTAAAATGTTAAAGTAGTACAATAAGATAAAAAAAATACGTTTCTTGATAACATGTTATATTATATTGTTTAATGTTATAATGAATAATGTTGATATTTTATTTACTTTCATATAGGTATAATTGCAATTAGAGTTGAGTTTTATATTGAGGTAACACCAACAGTAACTTGAACTCAGTGAATACATTTTGGTGATTTAAGATTTGATAATTGACGAACTATTGATATCAAAATTTATGGAATTGGTGCTATCAGGAATAAGAATTTGACAAATTTTTAACAATAGTCAGATCCAAATATTTTCAATTTAATCTTTGTTTCAATATATGTTGAATGAAGCCCCGGTAATGACAAAACTAACTGTTTTTTAATTAATAAAAAGGGAGACGATTGAGAAAATTAAAAAGAAATAAATGAAATACATTATCATGCCTAGTTAAAGATCAATTATGTTGAATGTTCTTTTTTGGTTGTATTCGTTATTAACATTTATGTATTATTCTAGGAACTTCAGCACATATGGTAAATATTATATACTCAATATTTCACTCGTGTTTTGAAATTGCAATCGATTTTTTTCTCAAACCCTACCAAATCTATAATGACATAATTATAGCAACAATGTTTATACAACGTTTTTCACATATTGTCTTTCCCCTATTTAGCGAACTTTGTGCAAGCTATTTCAATTGATAAAACTCCAATCAATCCACATTCCCATTTCTATATGTACATAGTCTATTTTGATAGATACACATTATGAAAATATATGAGGATGTTTTACTATTTATACGAATGATACTTACAAATATTTGTATGAAATAATAGAAAAATATGACTCACTTTTCATCTACTTCACGTCTTGAAAAATGAATTCGTAACTTAAATGCCTCTCCTTAATAGCCAGCCTGAGAATCAAGCCTTGTTATACACGTGCGTGCTACAATTTCCATCAATGAGGACTAAACAAGATAATAAAATGTAGTGACACTTAAATAAAAATAATAGAATTGGTAGATGTAAAAGGAAAGAAACCGTGTATTACATATAAGATGTCAAATTGGTGAAAAAGGTCAGACATATTACTTTCACATTAATTATATTAGTTAATATTTAAACTAATAGACTTCTGTTCATTTTCCTCCATCGGAATTCTATTTTATTTACATTAAATCATATTCTTGTATATTTTTTTTCCCTATCTTTTTTTCCTTTGGACATGTGCTTATACCGGTTTCAAACTCATGTCAAAGAGTTGTGACCATTTCCAATTCCAGTTGGACATTTTTGCTACACTAAGCTTGACTGAGCAATAGACAAATGTTTTACATGTCATTGTTTCTTAGTCCTATTCAATTATTTATAGTACTAAACTTGACATCCATCCCTCCAAAATTCATATAAAGTTCAATACAATTCATACCACATTTCATAGTGAGCAACCAAACCATGTGGAATGAATTTTTTTTTTTACATTTCTTCATTACATTTCATAGTGAAAAGACTGAACCATATCGAATGAAAATTTCTATATATTTTTTTATAATATTTCATAAGTGACCAAATAGAACCATATCAAACGGAATGGTGTATTAGCACATTGTGTAAGATTATAAAAAACATTATATCAAGTTGAAATAGCCACTTGCACGTATATTCTACCTTAGATTTCTTGAATATGAAAACTTATTGAAAAATCTGAAACTTTTTGTTTGTTCTTTAACAATTTTAAATTATCACTTCTTTCTTTTTTCTTACTTTTGTAAAAATTTGAAGATAAATGAGTTTTGTGTATGTAATATGTTGTGAAAAGAAAAAGACAAAATGAGAGAATTTTGAGAGAAACTTTTTAATTCTAACTTGTAAAATTTACATATAAAATTTGAAAAGTTGATGTCAAAGTAAAGAGGAGAATGGGTCAACCATCACAAGACTTTTCTAGAGAAAAAAATGATAAATTTTGATGTGAATATTGATAAATGAAAGGTCTTTTAACTCCTCAATTCATAAATCATATGTTTATGATCATAAATATATATTTAGGAATTACATAATCATCAAATGACTATTTGTATTCCGCAATAAAAAAATAATTGAAGATAAGTTGTCCAAACACCTCCAAACAATTTCTTATTTTGTTCAATAATGGTGGGAGAAGAAATATTTTTGAATTTTTTAATTGAATATGGAATGATAAAATAGTCCAAAGATGTAATATGCGAGGGTAAATTAGTCAAAGACCTTTTAGAAATAGTATAGATTATTTTTACTAGTAATCAATCTATAGATGAGTGCCTTTAAAGTAATCGTTTGGGCCGTCTGCCCTCAAGAGTGACATTTGAGAAGAGAGGAAGAAACTTTGATTGATTTTGAAAACTATAAAATGGCATGTAAAGTGTGTAAAATATAATATATTCTAACACTGTAGAGAAAAGCATATATGACGATTTTCAAATTATTTGTTGTTAATATGTTGCTTAATTTTCTATATAAGGTGGTTGAAACTATTATGGATATACAAAATTAAAGTAACCTTTCGATTCAACGTATAGTTTGAAATTATTCTCCTTTTGTGTTGCCTCAAGCCTCGAGGAGCCAAAGATAGAGTAATCGATGTAAATAAATCAACAGCAATTACATTAATTTCAATCGTCATAGACTACTAAATGAAGTACAATCGTAATGCGATGAAATTCAAATTTGTTGGAGAGCAACAATGCCACTCTCCAACATTCAAATGATGATAGTCGAATGTCATAAAAAGATTTAATATGTCCTTACTAGATACTAATTAATTTTCAGATGAGATGGTTAAAGTCCGATCATAACAAAAATTACTCTCATGAAATACCCTTGCACCACATCCCAACGTGCTTAAAGAAAAACGAGAGAACAAATCCATTGGTAGCTAGTGCTTTTTCTTATCTATTTGAAATAACTAATTTCATCGCCTCCTCAATGACCATGATAACCAAAGCATCGCAAGTTATGGCATAAACTTTTATTCTAATATTGAATATTCTTTATTCGAAGTATATCTTTTCAAAATGATTTGTTTTTGGGGGGAAAAATTAAAATTTGTTTTGGGAATAAATTAGGGTAATTAGTACATTTCATATTTATCGTTTGTTTTTAGTGGAAATTAGGCCACTTACGCCATTTTTCCAAAAAAAATTGAAAAATACTGTTATTTTTAAAAATTTTGAAAAATACATTGTGTCACTTTTTGTTATAAAAGTGACATTGTGTGTCACTTTTTGCTATAAAAGTGACAATTTCAGTATTCATCAAATTTCTTTAATAGTTGAAGTATCATGTATACAATTTAGTGTTAAATGATAAATTTTACATGCAATTATAATGTCAGGACCTATACCAAAGCAAAACACAGGAATGTCAACACTATTTTGAATAGAAAAACCAGTATATATGAATAAGTGACATACTTCCCACAAAAAAAAAACTCATAAATCTTGCAACTTCCTCTTCTTTTGTGGCTTCTTCTTCAAAGGTGTTAAAGTTTGACACGATCTGCGATTGTGGCCAAAATAAATGATACATTAATGATACATTAATGCTTGATTATGCTCAATAATTCATATCACTATATAATGCACAACAAATATCAAGTTAAATCCAACAATTAAATCAACCACATAGAAGATTTTTGATCCAAATGTGTTTGTATAACTTGCATACATTATTTTGTCACTTTTTAAACATGCCACTTTTTAGGTAAAAAGTGACAAAGCATGTCAATTTTCTATCCGCAAGTCTCAATTCATATTCAAGACAAAAAAACGATACATTAATATTTGGTTATGCTCAATAATTCATGTCACTCTATAATGCTCAACAAATAACAAGTTAAATCATGCATTCAAATCAACCACATAGATGATTTTGATCCAAATGTGTTTTGTGTAACTTACATACATTGTTCTGTCACTTTTTGTGCAAAAAGTGACAGAGCATGTCACTTTTCTAACCAAAACTTCAATTCATATTCAAGACAAAAAAACGATACATTAATGTTTTGGTTATACTCAATAATTCATGTCACTCCACAATTCACAACAAATAACAAGTTAAATCCTACAATTAAATCATCCACATAGATGATTTTGATCCAAATTTATTTTTGTAACTTACATACATTGTTCTGTTACTTTTTAAGCAAAAGTGACAGAGCATGTCACTTTTCTATCCAAAGTCTGAATTCATATTCAAGACAAAAGAAATGAATTCTATGTCCATTTCTGTTATGGTACTATTTTTTGTAGTACTATTTTTCTATAATACAGTATCAAACAACACACATGACTAACAACACAGAGAATAATCTAATGGTCAACTTTCATCATGGCATGTCGATGTAAAAAATTTTCATTCATACAAAAATTTAAGCTGATATTTACAACAACAAATCACGACAACTCTACATAAATTCATCAAACAAATATTATCAGATGTTTTTTTATAATACAGTATCATAATACAAATGTGTTTGTGATACTGTTTCTCATATCACAAATGTAAAACTCTTCAAATTCTTATACACACCTCAATTTTGTAATATTTTACATAGAATTCCACAATATATAATACCATCCTGAAAGCCTTCTCCAAAAATAGTGGTTAGATTAATATGGAGAATTCTGCCATTTATTGCCATTCAAAAAAAGTTGTCGCAGATAATAATAATACTCTTGAAAGCCTTCTAAATCGATCTGTCTTGCTTATTTTCGTCTTCAAGTCATGAGGCCATTATTGATGAAAAAATAACTTATAATTCAGATGCCACCACTGAATCATCCAGCCAAAGATTCAGACACTATTTACGCAACTCAAGAATTTTGTGAAAAAATTAATCAGTTAAAAAATAATAATCATAAGCATGTTGTTTTTGCGGAAGAATCATTTTGAAAGGAAATCGAGGCATTTATGGAAACATTCAAAGCTTATGCTCTTGTCTTGCAATCAAAGACCAGGTGCAGATTTCAATATGCTTTTTTCACTATTAAAAGAGGTGCTGGCGGCGGCGGTGACGATGGGAGTAGTGTCAGGGCAATGTTTGTGGCAAATATGAATTAAAAGGATAATTTTGAGATTAATATGAAAAATTGTTGAAGAGTAAGGCTTATTGACAATTTTAAAAATAATTTTGATTTAATTTGAAACAAGTCATTTGCAGGTGACTTTTAAGTAATTTCCCTATTATATTTTAATGAAAAATCAAAATTATCTAACAAATAATCAAACAGAAAGGGATTTTCCTAACAATAAACAAAACAAATTGTGTAGCAGATGAAAATACATAGGGATGGCAACGGGACGGGACATGACGGGACGGGTATAGAAAAATCTCAATTTTATCGTCTCGTTTAATTAATTAATTAATTTTTAATTTTTAATATTTTTTTTTTACATACAATTTAAATTTTTAAACATAATAATAAAATAAAATAAAAAAATTCGGAGTGGGTTCAAAAAATTCGAGGCACGGACCATGATTCTTGTCCTCATCCCGTTAGTAATTGACGGGGCAAGACGGGGCGGGGATGAGTTATTTTGCCATCTCTAGAAATGCGTAATTATCTGAGGAAAAAGATGAGGATTTTTCTCAACGAGATTTACATATTGAAGCATTGTGTACCAAAAAAGCTATTTTTGCGCAATTTGTATCCAAGAGCAATTAGATTTCTCTCATAAAAACACACATAGTGTACCAAAAACACTATATCTAGCGCGAAACCAGATTTGGTTTTGCAAAATCGGGGAGAAATTTTCCTAGTTTGGTCATAGGTGGTGGGTGGTGTGGGAAAGATAAAGTTCTTCTTCTTCTCTCTCTCTTTTTTTTTTAATTGTTTGAAATAATTAAATGTAAAGAGACAATTTTGTATTTTTAAAAAAGTTAAAGACCTAATTACAATTTTTTTTCATTTTGTTTTCTATTTTAATTTATTTAAGTTGAGGTAAATTTGTCAGAAGAGATCATTTGTACGAATTAATAAAAGAATAAAGACGATAGTTGTAAATAAAATTGAAAAGAGATGATATTATTCTAAAATTGAAAGAATGAAAAATGTGATTGTATTTTATCCAACAAAATTTAAAAAAGTAAATCCTTTGTGGTGTGAAAGAATGAAAAATGTGATTGTATTTTATCCAACAAAATTTAAAAAAGTAAATCCTTTGTGTTGTGAGTCTCGTGGGAACGTGTGTGAGTCGCCGCTGGATTTGTTAAAACAATAAAGTCACGTGAGGGATGCTGAGTTTTATAATGCACACTTTTGAATAAAATATTATCTAGTGTTTTGTGTGAATATATTTAGTATTTTTTTGGAAGAAATTTTAATGGATTTTTAGTTTTCTATTTTTTGATTTTTGGAAGAAATTGATCAAAATGATCTTTTGTTTTTTAAAGGAGTCGTAATATTTGACTAGAAAATGAGGTTATTTTGATCATTTTCTTCTAAAAGTAAAAAAATAGAAAACTAAAAACTTATTAAAATCTCTTCCAAACAAGTACTTAATTATAGATAATGATTTCTTATTCACGGTGGGTGAGATCATTTATGCACTTATGATGTGGGTTGTTCACACAACACACAACTGTGTGTGGATATAAATGTGTCCACACATGTGGATACATATGTGTCCACACACAGAAAGTAAATGATCTCCTACCTACCGTGAGTATGAGATAATTTATATATGTAGTTTCGATACACACAATCACTATTATAAAAAGTGTAAAGTGTGATTAGGCGTAAATGTTGAGTTTCAAGTTTTTGAAGGTGAGACAAGAGCGAGGCGTGACTAGACGTGGAGGCCGCACTTCACACCTAAGCGAAGCCTAGACGCATCTAAACAAATTTTTTAGAATAATGCCCAATAAACGTATGCTATTTATTTGTTATCGTTGTCAATTTAATATATCAAACTATTGCATTTTCCTGTCTACAAGGAAAGAAAGTCGGACCCCCCGCGCTAAAAAACAAAAGTGGAGTGGAAGGTAAATAATGAAATACAAAAACAATTTTGCATTGTGTTACATATTTTGAACAAGGCAAGATCTATCAATTTGTTCTTTGTGAAGTTTAATCTATTATTCACTAGGTTTTAGACGACAATACTACAAATTTAATTTGACACATTGTTATAAAAGTCGAAACGAACCAACTTACGTAACTCCAAAAATCGAAAATCAAACCAAAATTATATCTTTTTTACAAAGGAAAATTCAAAATTTTGACACTTATTAATAGAGTCTTGGAACCGACAGTTCACAAGGAAATTGGGTGTGGTTTTACCAGTTCTACATGTTCACTTTTTTTCTTCTTCAAAGTTCTTTATTTGCTAAAGGTTGTTTAATTTCAATTAAAAGTTTGTTAAGAAGTTAAGGTTAAAATCAACAATTAATTTTAATCACACATTAATATCATGAAATTCACAATTTTTTACAATTTTTTAACTACACGTTTCATCAACTTTTTTAAAAAAAATCTGATTTTAATTAAAATTAAACACACAATTAATTTTGTTGACCCTCTAATTTAACTCTAGACTCTGTACTTTATTTTTCAATAATTTCTTAACTCTAGACAACCTGTGCTAGTGTCAACCTCTCCATAAATAAATCTGGCTGTAGAAGAAAAACACTTGTTCTACTTCCATTATTGATTACTAAAAGTTTGAGCTACACCGCCGTCCCATAAATCTTTTAGCTAGCCCTCTGATTTTTTGACCGTGATGTATACCTAATTATCTACCGATTATTAAATTTGTTTAACGAGCACAATTGGAAGAATGTCGGAGATCTTGCCCACATGCTGACATGATGTGGGCAGTTGATGTAAAGGGCAGTAGATCGGGACTTACAATTGGAATATGCAATAAAATACTCAAATGTGAAATTAAAATGTTGTGGATTTTACGAAATATGTGGATAAAAATAATATTTGACTGACATATAAATACTTATAAACACACACAAACATACTCTAAGATTGTAGTCAGATCCCACTCTAAACAAATCAATTTTTGTAGTGTAATTTTTTTTAATAGCAACTCGATTTTGAAATACAATTTTTTTTTTCTTTTAAATAGTAATCTTTTCTATCCAAAAAATCAAGACTATGTAAAACCCTAAACTATCCTGCAAGATACACCTTTTGCATTGGCTTTAAATAGTCGGACTTTGCTGCTATGTTTTAGGCAGAAAATTGTGACAAGACGAAATGTATGCAGCACATGGGATGTCATGCTACTCGGCTAATATTCAACAACCCAATTCATTGGGAGCCAATAGAAATAAATGCATCTATTAAAATCGTCAACTAGAAAATTAAGAACCTAACACGTATCTTCCAAAGTTTCTAAATCTGGAAATGGGAGGGGTCACTCTATGCTAAATATTGTTATAACAAGTTTAGAATCGACTAGTTCACATCAATCTTTATCTTTTTAACCACCGATTTGATCTTTACATCTTACACTTTTCAAATCAATGTCCGGACCTATTTTTAGCAAAAACATTGTGTACAGGGACGGAGATGGAGGGGGGAGGGGATCTGTAGCCTCTGGAAAAAAAATCAAAATTTGAAGTGTAATTTTTTTGTGGTTAGTTATACTAATTGTCTCAATTCTTTCAAATTTGTAACGATTTCATCCCCATTTTTTTTTAGCAGATATCATCCATATTCTTCTATTTATTCTCACAAATGATCCCAAAATTATATTTTTCACTATTTTGACAATTCTATGACAATTTTACCAATTGACTTAAATAAATTAAAATAATAAGAAAAAAATAAAATGAAAATATTGCAATTGAGCCATTAACCTTATCAAAAGTACAAATTGGCCCCATCCTCACCCTACATATACATACACCACCATGTCAGGTTCCATTGCGCAGCCGAAAACTGTGTGAGTCTTCCCTGGGGGTGGGGGTTGAGAAAGAACACTTATTTGAATAAAATAAAATTTTTTAGAATTTATTTGTAGTTTTGAAAAGGTTAAGGGTTCAATTGCAACGTTTTCATTGTATTTTTTTTCCTATTATTTTAATTTATTTAAGTCAAGGGGTAAAATTGTCATAGAATTGTTAAAAATAGTGATTTGGGGACCATCTGTGAGAATAAATAGAAGAATGTGGATGATATCTGCTAAAAAAAGAATGAAGATGAAATTGTTACAAACCTAAAAAAATGAGGACCATTAGTGTAATTAACCCTTTTTTTTAAAGTTATAGTCTCTCCTTCTAAAAAAATCTTGACTCCGCCCCTCACTACGTGTACTATTATTCACCTAATTTATAGTGGTTAATTATCCATCTTTTTTTTTTTTGGTTTCAAATTAGTCCTGAACTTTCATTTTGTTTAAATTTAAACATTTTATTAGTAAAATAATCAATCTTTACGAGTCCTAATCCTTCGTACCGAACATGTCACAAGTGGACATATATCTTTTCCTATATATATATATATATGTATATGTTGTGCTCCTCATTATATTCCCAAGTTGAAGGAGAGAAGATTGAAGAGTAATCATGGCTTCTAAACCAGGGATTCTGACTGAATGGCCATGGACAAGACTTGGTAGCTTCAAGGTATTGTACTTTGTTCCTAATCCCTTGTACTCCATCCCACCAAATTAATCTCATTCCTAACATTAATCTCATTTTTGAATGCAGTATTTGGTTTTAAGTCCATGGATAATTCGTGGGATATATCTTTTTATGGTAAAGGATGCAAGTGAGAGAGATCTCTCTAATTTCTTGATTTTTCCATTTTTAATATCAAGAATGGTTCATAATCAGATTTGGATTTCACTCTCCCGTTATCGAACTGCAAAAGGGAATAATAGGATTGTTGATAAGACTATTGAATTTGAACAAGTTGATAGAGAAAGAAATTGGTGAGACCCCCCTCATCTTTCGTTATTCTTTTAGAAAATACATAAAATATTTTATGGGGTTTTTTTTTTTTTTTTTTTTTTTTTTTTTTTTTTTTTTTTTAAAGTGAAGTATAATATGAGTATGAAATGATATTGCAGGGATGATCAGATAATATTTACTGGAATTTTATTCTATTTGGGATCAATGTACCTCAAGGGCGGTGATCATCTTCCTATATGGAGGACAGATGGAGTGGTAATAACAATTTTGCTTCATGTCAGTCTGATCGAGTTCCTCTACTACTGGTTGCACCGGGCGTTGCACCACCATTTCCTCTACTCTCGCTACCACTCTCATCATCACTCATCTATTGTCACCGAGCCAATTACGTGTAAGAATTAAAAAAATTTACGAATTTATTTTGTTTGAGATATATTATGAGATTGGTTAAGAATGATACATTTTAAGATTGAAGTAAGGTGAATTTGAATATTGTTTTAAGTTTGTAAGATTTTGAACAAATTGTATCGAATATTTTGTCTTTTTGAAAATTATAGACACTTTTATTATAAGAACTAAAACAAATATACATTTCTTTTTATGTTAAATTTGAAACTATCTTATTTTAATTTAGATAAAAATGCAGTATTTACTTCCAAGTATGATAAATAAATATTAAATAAAATGTAAAATACATTATTGTCAGTTTTTGAAACTAAATAGGTAAAAGAAGGTTTAATATTTCAGATCAGACAAAAAGGAAGAAGAAAGAAATGCATTACTTTATATTATCTGATAACAGAACAAATTATGAAAACTTTATTTTTTTTACTTACCACGTTTTACTTTTTATTCATTTTTATTAAGCGCTCGTTTGATAGAATATTTTACTAAAAAAATTGATAAAAAATATAGTTGAAAAGTTATGGTTATCATGAAATGTGTGGTTAAAATTAGTTATGAATTTTGACTCCAATTTTGTAATAAATTTTTAAATTTCACCAAACAAGCTCTAAATTATTTTAGAATGTGGATTTGTTTATTTGTTATCATATTTCAAGATCAACGTGGACCGACCAAAGAAAAAGTTATGATTTTATAAAGCCATTTCCTTGTCTTTTCGTGTTGTTGCTCTTCAAGATATTTTGTAGTAATGTGTTAAATATTACCCCCACCCCCCCCACCCCCCCAACACCAAAATTCACCCAAATTTGGAGCCACATTAAAGCCTTAAATTTTTGAAAATGAAATGTCACCAACCTATGTCAGGTTTAGTGCCGGACCAAGTTTTAACATATTATATGTACCAGATTTTAAAAATACGATGGATATGTGCCGCACGTGGGAGTGGGGAATTGTTCTCTTCAACCATTGTAGTCGGATCGAATTGGGATGGAATGATCGATTTGGTTCAATTCGATTTGCTAAAATATATATATATATATATATATATATATATATATATATATATATATATATATATATATATATATTAGTGATAATGAGCTGATTTTTGGTTGTGCTAAAGGACAAAATTTTAATTTATATTCAATATTATTTTTATAATTTCTTAATTAAATGAATTATTAAGTTAATTTATATAAATTTACTTGATTAATTCGTATTCAGAATAATCAACTACACTTTCGATCTGAAACCAAAAAACATGGCAATAAAATTAGAACATTTCTATAATAGTTTACATTTCAATCGATTATGGTCTAGTTTGGTTCCATCACTACAAATGGGACCATTTAGTTTTACATATAGAATGTCTATTAGTATTCGGATAGGTCGATTTCACTAGATTATGTCCATCCCGAATTGTTTCATATCGTTTTCTTCTTTAATTATGTCAAAATTTTATTGGATATAACGTACAAAATATGCTCTTAATAAACAATCGTGCACATAATACTAACCCTACAGAAATTTTCGAAATCTCTCAAACAAATTTTGATTACTTATCTGTCAATTAATTACTCGATTTTTCATGTTTCGACAGCTGTCATCCATCCATTTGCGGAACACATAGCATACTTTGCTCTGTTTGCAATACCACCTGTTACAACTATACATTTGGGGACTGCATCTATTGTTTCCTCGGCTGGCTATATCCTTTTCATTGATCTCATGAACAACTTGGGCCATTGCAATTTTGAGCTCATCCCAAATTGGCTTT
The DNA here is from genome assembly GCA_030279155.1 of Forsythia viridissima. Lineage (NCBI taxonomy): Eukaryota > Viridiplantae > Streptophyta > Magnoliopsida > Lamiales > Oleaceae > Forsythia > Forsythia viridissima. The sequence continues at coordinate 10,430,789 of CM059045.1, read as the reverse complement.
TCTCCCTATTTCCCCCTCTCAAATATCTCATGTACACACCTTCGTAAGTATCTTTACCCTTGAGTTTGTTTCGTATTTTTTGTTACGGTTTAGCATTTTAGACGACGTAGTCATTTTTGGATTTAAAATATAATTTTTTTTACGTATAATACATATGTATCTTTTGATTATGAAAATTTCAAACTCTTCAAGATTTTTTTATGATTTTTTATTTTTTTCTATTTTATAAGGGTAGTATAGGTATTGAACACTTTTCCCTCAAAATGCATTGAAAAGGGGTAATTATATCCACACCATAATTTAATTATCTATGTTACATCACATTTTAATTACAATGAAGGTTCCAACCTTATCTCATTGTCGCACTTATGTATCTAATTTTTTGTTGTCATATTCTTATTCTCAACCTTCAAATAATTAGCGAATCTTGTCTCCGATGATAGTTTGTGTCTAAATATTTTGCTAGCGTGCTTTTAAATAAGGGACAAATATTTTATTGAATATATTTTTTGCTTATTTAAAAATATGAGGGGCAAGTGAGTCCTTTCGATGAAATATTCAGGAACAATATTTGTTAATTTATAGAAAGTTGATGATAATAGCATGATAAAAAAAAGTTAGAATATAAGTGCAATAATAAATAAAAGTTAAGGATATTTGTGGTGCAACAAAGAAAAATAATAATTGCCCGTTGAAAAGGGTAGAGAGGAAAAATCTGTTGTGCAAATAAATTTTAGAGGGACTGTCTCTGTAATTTTTGATATAAGAAAGAATATATTTATTATATTTAATAAATTAATTCAAAGTATGTCTATCTTACTATGTAATGATCATAGTTATTATTGGAAATGATCTCCTACCCACTTATGTTGTCCATACTGAGGTGGTATCACATAATTGGTAGTTCAGCGTGGGCAACATAAGTGGACAACATAAGTAGGTATGAGATCATTTCCTAGTTGTTATTGTATGAACACTGACCAAGTTCTACTACTTTTGCACTACTTTTGGACAAAAACGACAACCTATGAAGGGGTTGTTACATAAACAAACCAAATCTTGACGTGGGTATTGAAACAACATGATATATTTGAATATGCCATTAAAGTAGAAGTTAGTTTCAAAATGAGTAATTTTTTATTTTTATTAATATTATACTTACTCATTTAGTTATAAGTAATTTTTAAAGCTTAATTAACAAAGTGTAAATTTGGTGCAACAGGTTCCACTCATTGCACCACACACAGTTTCGGACCAATTATTCCCTTTTCATGCCATTCTACGATTACATCTATGGTACAATGGACAGTTCAACGGACTCACTGTACCAAAAAACACTGCAGAGAAAGGAGGAAGCACCAGATGTAATTTATCTTACACACTTAACCACCCCAGAATCCATATACCATTTACGTTTAGGGTTTGCAGCCTTAGCTTCTAAGCCTTACAACTCTACGTGGTATTTGTGGTTAATGTGGCCTGTCACACTTTGGTCAATGATGGTAACTTGGATTTACGGTCGAACTTTTACGGTCGAGAGAAATGTCTTCAAACATATCAAGTTGCAAACGTGGGCTATCCCGAAATACAGCATGCAAGTAAGAACTTACTCGTATCGATTTATTTGGTATATACAAGTTTTTATTCGTATACTTAAAGTCTTATTATTTCATTGTTAATTTTATTATCTTACAACGATTGTAGTACTACTTGCAATGGCAAAGAGAGTCCATCAATAGTCTAATTGAGGAGGCTATACTTGAAGCTGAAGTGAAAGGCACTAAGGTTTTGAGCCTTGGCCTATTGAATCAGGCAAGATGTTGTTCTACTATCAACTCTACTGTGAAAAATAGGGATTAGTTTCAAAAGTAACTTATAATCTTATTTACTTATAAGTTAATGTTTTATGCTTAGGAAAAAAGGATTTCAAGCACGTCCGATGAGAGTGTATCTTGTCTTTATCACGAGTCGTTTTTCTTGGCTAATATGTATACATGTAAATGTGCAGGAAGAGGAGCTCAATAGAAATGGTGAGATTTACATAAGAAAGTACCCTTCACTAAAAGTGAAGGTGATAGATGGGAGTAGTTTAGCAGTTGCTGTTGTGTTAGATAGCATTCCTAAAGGAACAAATGGAGTGGTCCTAAGAGGCAATTTATCCAAGGTTGCCTATGCCATTGCCAATGCTTTATGCCAAGAGGGGATCAAGGTACATTTAGGCAATGTTCGGTAGCCATTTTTCCAAAAAAATCCATTTTTTTGCCTGACTTTTCAACCTTTTTACACTACAAAAAGTTTGAAAAGTCAATAAAGTACAAAAAAAAAAACCTATTTTTCACCAAAAAAAACTACACCGAACATGTCATTTATGATTACACTATATCATGCCGTACTAACTTATGAAATATAACCACTGCGACCAAATATTTACTCGCACATTTTGTAGGTAAATATGTTACATGAGGATGAGTATAAGAAGATTAAAATGAGGCTCAACAATGAGGCTGGAAATAATTTGATCCTCTCCAAAGGAAATGCTCCCAAGGTAAAATTTCTCTATTTGATGACATCCGTGTATTCATATTATTATAAATCCTCTCAGTTTGATTCATACTTAACGAAGTGGAGTGCAATTCTTTGAAGGAATATGTTATTTGACGCGATGTGTAATTACACCTTATATATAGGGTGTGTTTTGCAAATTTTTCCAAAGAAAACTATGCACAAGCATTAGACTATTAATGTACAATGCTATTTATGCAGACATGGCTGGTGGGAGATGGATTAAGTGACAATGAACAAATGAATGCATCAAAAGGAGCATTGTTCATTCCTTTCTCACAATTTCCTCCGAAAAAACTGCGCAAAGACTGCTTGTACCATAACACACCAGCAATGTTGACTCCCAAGCATCTTGAGAATGTGGACTCTTGTGAGGTTAGGAATCTATATCTAGCTGATTTATCTGTTTATTTCAAGATGCTTTTCAGGAAACATACATGTCGTGTCAAGTCCAATTATAATGATCTGGATTATTTTTAACGACATTGGTCTACGATATTTTTAGTGTACTTATTTGATAGCGCTAGGGACTTGTTCAAAGTGCACTATGAACTGCTATTGTCTCCATGTCACGGATATTCTTTGAGCGTTGAAATAGAGCTTGAGCACGATTTACTTTTTATCTATACATTCCGTAGGACAATTGCTTATAATCTACAAAAAGTTTTATCAAACGTACACTAAATTTATATAAGCACTTGTATGGTAATGCTTTTGGTAGATTATAAGCAGTAAGTCATACGGAATGTGTGGATACAAATGATGTTCGACCAGTTTATAAGTTAATTTGAAATGAAGCGGTTAAGCATTTATGTTTAAGGATTACATTAGAGAAAATAAGTTCTGATGATACCTAAAACTTATTTTGTTGTTGCATGACAGAACTGGTTACCAAGAAGGGTGATGAGCGCATGGCGTGTAGCTGGAATACTGCATGCTTTAGAGGACTGGAATGTCCATGAGTGCGGGAATATGATGTTCAGCATTCACAAAATTTGGCAAGCCAGTCTCCACCACGGCTTCCGTCCTCTGCCGATATCTACTGAGTCGAAGCCATACTAGAAAGCATTTCGACAGCAGATCAGTTCAAGTATTTCTTTTTTCTGTACGATGGCTGGCTGCATTTTGATGGAACAAAATTAAGTCTAATGTTTTGTTTTCATAGTATGAATGTATACTTGCTCGCAAGGATCATCAACTTAAAGACGAATGAGTCATTCCCTTCCGGCCTCCTTGCGAGGAGCTTTCGAGGAATATATGTAGAATTTTCGACTTACTAGGTTCTGGTGTCCTTGCTCCTAAGTAATGTCTACTTATTATGTTGGGATATATGCCCAATTTAACATTTTGTTTTTGTCATTATATAAATATTATTGATTTATTTATGTTGTTTAAATAATTATTGCATTTACGTTATTGAGCATGCGACTTAATGTATTCTATCGCTTCGTGATAATATGAGTTGGATACTTGCGTATGATAGAGAAGCACAGACCGATACGATTTTTGTTGCGATTGAGAATTGTTTCATCCTAAACTAGTGAACAGTGGTTGTCGCTTTGTTCTAATAAAGTCGTAAAGTTAGCTACTCTACAAATTGTGGAATGCGGTTTGTCTTGATTGTTGCAAATAGATTTCGTAAACAATGACACTATTACACTTGGAAGTATATTGGACACGACCAATGTGTAGAGTTTAGTTCTATTGCATGATTGTATGAAGAATTGAACTCCGCGTAACTACCTAGTGGATTACTTAAATTCATAACGAAATAATGGTTACTATTTGTAAACTCAAGGGTTTTTAATGTGCCAATGAGTGAGATCAATTAATATGATCATATACTTTGGTACGTTGGGAATTTAGAGTAAGTGAAGTAGTGACACGTATCGCATTCGGAAATTGTCGCGTAGTAGAGGGATAAATGAATCCATTTAAGTTTTTTCAACTAAATAGTTTAAATATGAGTTCAATATCTAAAGACGGCAATTGTTGTAGAAAATGTAAGTTTAAGTGGGAAAATAACTAGAAGGGTGAAACAATTATTTTAGATAAGTTATAATATTTAAATATATGAAGGGGGTAAGACATAAATGTAGCAAGGCAAAATGATATAATTAGGAAGAATAAAATATTTCTGTGATTTTTTTTATATATTTTAAGAGTGCTGTCTCGTGCTTTTATTGAATTGAACGGAGATTAGTAATTATATTGCATAGTCTTGGATTGACTTAACTATAGGTAATTATTGGAATTCAAATTATATAGGTCCGACTAAGTCGTTTGATAGCTCCATAAACATTCTTGGACTTAATTGCATTAGAGGCTACACATGCAAAAATGTCAAAATAGTTTCCTACACCCAGAGGTGGTCGACCAAGGCATCCTATACTACCCCGGTCAACAAACACACACACACACACACACACACACACAGATTTTTTTTCTTGTTCATCTTGAGTAATTCATATCATGCGCCAAGTGTATTTCTACTAAACGCATATGTAATTATTTAGGATGTTTATAATGCAAATCTAAATATGTAGTTAGATATCCAACTTTGTAGTTTTGATAAAAAAAAAAATAAAAAAAAATAAAATTGTTAACTAAATTTAAAAACCCATTTTTCGAACATATTAAACTTCACACATTGAATGATTTCAATTCTTTCTTTTTGATGAAGTTTTATTAGCGTGTATATATATTACTCATGTCCCAGGACAATAACAAATATGCTCATCAATAATCCCCTCCCCTCCCCCTCCCACTCCCCCTCTAATTGAAAAAAAATAGGCACCCTCCTCTGCTTTAAAAGACCCCCCTCCCATTTATTTAATCCCACCCCCTACACTTTATTCAATCCACCACTTATTTATTTATCACCAAATTTACATTCATATTATTAATATAATTAAATTTATTAAATTAAAAATAATTTTATTATTATTATATTCATTTATTTTTATATCATATAATAAATTTAATTATATTAATAATATAATTAAAAATAATTTTATTATTATTATATTCATTTATTTTTATATCATATAATAAATAACATAGTTAACGTTAATTTTATTATTAACATTACAGTAACACTAATTAATTAGTTTATATTTGAGTAACAAATTAAATTTTACTTAAAAATAAATTTTACATTGGTCTCTTTTTTTTTTTCTTACAGTTTTCTATTCGTGTACTAAACCTCGTTAATTTTATTATTAAGATTAGAGTTGAGACTAATTAATTAGTTTATATTTGAGTAACAAATTAAATTTTACTTAAAAAATAAAAATAAATAAAGCCTGCATAATAAATTTGCAATAAATAATTTACTGTTTTCTATTTGCGTATTAAATATTGCTTCACGTGCATATTGATTGTAAAAATTGTATGCCTCATCAGATTATTCAAATTCATGACCAGCGTGGGAAATGACACTGATAGTCACTTGAGGAACATATACATTATCACCACTCTCAAATTTCATTCCTACAAAAATGTACCGAAATAAAATACATCATTTATACGTGTAAATAAAAAAAATAAAAAAATATTAATAATGTTACAAATAACTTGCAAATTAAAATAAATCTGTACAAATAAACGAAAATAAAAAATAAATTAATAATTTATTACTAACATTTGAAAAATATGAAAAACAATAAGTGAGAGACAAATTTGGTAAAATAAATTTAGAGAACAAAAGTGATTGGAAACGTTTGATGTTGACTAAATTTGGGTAAAGTAAATAAAACGATTGAGTTGGCTAAATTTCAATAAAAATATATATTCTGATGAGAAGGAAAAAATATATATTCTAATGAGGAAAAGGAAAAAATGTATTTTGATAAGAAAAAATTATTCCGTTTAGTAGTGTATAAAATAGGTGGAAAACGAATAAATCAAATGGATTTTTGTTTTTGGGGGTGGGGTGGGCTAAATTAAATGGGAAGGAGGGGGGAGCTGTAAAAGTAAATGTTGGGGGAGGGGGGGCACTGTTTTTTCCGGCTGGGCTGGGGTGTGCTGACATTTGCAGAGGGGTGGGGAGAATGGAGTGGGGGGCTGTACATTTATTTTTTTGTCGAATGGCTGCGTGACACGCGGCCATTCGGGAAAAGCTTCTGGACCCCGATTCGGGGTCCAGATCTTTTCTCTGAGATTAAAATAAAGAGAAATTGATTAATGTCGGGTTATGAGTCGAAAAATGTGTAAACTACAAGAAAGTCAAAAGGAAGTGTCTAATTGCCTGTGCGAAGGAAGAAAGTGAGTTGAACCCTAAAAAATGAAGTCACTAGGTGCTCGCTGTTATGTTGTGTTTGCCCGTCGAGTAAATTATTTGTACTCGTGACATTTTAAAATAAAATTAATATATTGATTGATATATTTAATATGTTATTTTGAGCTTATATTTATCCATAGGTCGATTTGATATTACAAATTGAGTGTTTGAGTTGTTAAACACAGAAAGATTCAATCTGTAATTCGATCTAAAATTATCGTTCACGATCAGTAAATATATATGGATAATTTATTTTGATAAGATCGTCTCGATTTTATTAAAGTCTATCTTTGACTTTGGTAATAAAATTGAGAGTACATTTGGATTGTATTGAACGGGACCACGTGAAATTAATTTGTGATATTGACCAGACAAATTTATTTTCACTTGACTATCGTACATGGGACCTTAATCCTGAGCGGATAATGAACGTCGGTTACTAACTTGAAGTTCTTTAAGGTGTCAGTGAGTGAGATCAAATTGCTGATCAATATCTCGATACTTTGGGAATTAGAGTGAACTAACGAGGAACATATATTCGTAATATGGAATCCATTACCTTTAAGGTATGATCATGATCTCACTGGTTCTTCTAGTATACAGTTTAATCTGAGCCCAGTAGTTCGACATTGATTGTTGAATTCAATGATGTGATGTGATCACATCGAATTGTCAGATAGAAGATGAGAGTTGAGAATTTGTCAATATTTGAATAAGGGCATTTTGGTCATTTTACTTATTCCAAATATTCGAGTTGATCGACGGGGGTATCATGTAGGATCGATAAGTCGGAAGATATAATTATTGATTGTTGCTTCAGTAATTTCAATTAGACTAAGAGTGCAGTCTTGTTCTTTTAGTGGAATAGAACCTGATTAATAAATTATTTTGACTGATCAAGAGTTGATCGAGTCAAAATTAATTTATTAGAGCTTAGTTTAATTGGGTCCGATTAAGTCCCCTCAGTGGCTCCAATATATAGATCTAAATAGGCTTATTACCTATTTTGGACTGTGCAGAAATGGGCCTGGGTTATGGTACTAAGGTTGGTAGGGTTTTAGAGTGTAAGTAGATTATAAATAGTTTCATAAGACTGTTTTTCTACACAACCTAAACATATAGGCGGGACACACACTAAAGTGTGAAGTGTGTGTTTTCTCCTAACAAGGAAAATCCTAATCCTAGTATAACCTAGATCAAGAGAGGTGACCACACACCGGTATAGCCACTCTTGGAGAACACTGGGGAAGGCTTGAGGGTTGGAAGCTTTGGAAGATTAAAGAACACTGTTGATAGGAATTTCGTAAATTACGCTACAAGGGTAATTCTTTCAACATCTATATGTTCTTGCAATTTTATTTAATCCAGTTGAATGCACGAAATAAATCATATCTTGTGGAGGGATGTTTGATCATCACAGAAAATTAATTTTTGTGTTGTCCAGATCCCGGTTTCCAACAATTGGTATCAGATCCAAGGTTTTAATTTTATTCCGTGTATTTAGGATTGAATAAAATTGTTTTTTAATGCATGTGTTAGTTTGGAGCGGTGTTAGGGTTTATGTGATTTATTGTTGTTATTAGATTGAATGATTTTAATTGTGTTTATGAACAATTTATGGCCTTAGAATTTTTGGTGAAAAAAATTGTATTGTGTTTTATCGAGTCTTGTAACAAAGGGGGTGGATTACGACTCCATGTTTCCCCTTTGATTTTAATTTATTGCAATATTGTATTAGAAATTATTATTTTAATGTATTGCTTTAAATTAAAATATGAAGACCGATTTCACTGCTGCCCAAGAATTGAAGATCTCTGCTGCAATTTACAAGAAGAGGACCGGACTTCATCTTCTTCATTTCGTGGAGGGCCTGGGCTGCAAATATCCATTTTTGCTAGTTTTGTAAATCTGTTCGATCCTCCCTCGCATGGCATCGCCTGTGGATGTTGTCCCCATGTTTGGCAACCACTTTCAGTCACTCTATTGGCCGGAAAAGTGACCATCCCTGCTGCGCGAAAAAGAAGGAAAAAAAAAGAAAAAAGGCAGCAGCGCTCGTTGGCGCTGATGGTTCTGGCAAGATGGCGGCGCCGGTGTGCTGGATTTTGATGATCAACAGGCACAGATCCACACGCTGGAATTTGGGCCGGGTCACACTGAAATTGAACTGGACACTTGCAAATGGAAATCGAAGAATTGGGCCGGCTTGTGGCTCAATTGGACCTTTAATTTATTTGTAATTTCGTGTCTAGGTTTGGGCCATAAATTTGTTCTATTTATTTTATTATCGCTTTATTGCTTTAATTTAATTGTGATTAAATGTCATTCATATAACATGCCATATAGATCACATTACACCGCTCTAGGTACTATTATGTCATGCATCGTATATAATATTTATTTTCTTTTCTAATTTTAATTATATTAGAAAGATTAAATATTTTAATTAATAATTGGACAAATTTTAAGAGTTAAAATTGGTTGAAAATTATTAATTGAAAAATCAAAACAGTATAAAAATATTAAATGAGTGAGGGTGCACTGTTTATGTCAACCCACGGCCTCCCTTATTAGCCCATTAGTAAGAATAGGTGTATGCCTCGTGCTAATTTTATTGGCCTCCCTATAGGAGGGCTGCACTTGAGTCCAATCGGGTGATAATTTTTTAGTGTTAATTAATTGCGATTGCCCCATAGGTAATGTAATTAATTTAAACATAAAATTATCAAATATAGGGGTTGCACACTTAAATCAAAAACATCGTGGGGACTTCCTATAGAATATCCAAACGGTGTTATTGATAGCCTAAATACAGCATACTAAATTAATATTGCATGAGATGCTAGATATATTGAATTTAGTGGGAGGGTCCCAGCCTAGCCGTAAATCACACTATCTTATCCTATAGAGGGATGTGTTTAAGATTTTGGGGTTTTAGGTATTCGCCATATAGAAGTAGTTCTTGGGTCTACTCGTGCATTTTATGCATCATTTATGAAATCATTATTTTATATGTAGCTCATTTCAATTTTTTAATTTTATTTCAGAAAAATGTCGAGCAATTCACTATCTATGATTTTGACCAAAAACCAACTAGTATGAGAGAATTATATTGATTGGAAACGTAATTTGATGATTGTCCTCACTACTGAGAAGCATAAGTTTGTGTTAACTGAACCTTGTCCTGCTGAACTTACCGAGCAGTCCATGGTTGCTCAGAAGGCTGCATATGAGAAGTGGATCCAATCTAATGAGATGGCATGCTGTTACATTTTGGGATCTATCTCAAATGTGTTGCAGCAGAAACATCAGAATATGGAAACTGCTACTCAGATTATGGACAGTCTTTAGGAAATGTTTGAGCACTAGGGACGTCAGGCCCCTCAGGCTGCCATTAGGACTATATTGAACATGCGCATGAAACTAAGCACGCCCGTGAGAGATCATATGCTTGCATTGATTGCTCAGTTTAACGTGGCTGAGGTTTTAGGGGCTGAAATCAAATCGGAGACTCAGGTTGACATGGCTTTAGAAACTCTCCCTGAGATGTTCTTTCAGTTCAAAGTTAATTATAACATGAACAAGTTGAGCATGTCCCTGACTGAGCTGATGAAGGAGCTCCAAAATGCTGAAACTGTTCTTAAGACCAAAAGTGGTGATGCCTTTGCTGTTTTTCCTGCTGGATCATCATCTTCCAAGCCGAAAGGCAAAGGAGGCAATAAGAGGAAGAAATCCAACACGAAAAATCCACAGAAGCAGGTTAAAAAGGCAAAGCCAGATGATAAGCCTAAAGGAAAGTGTATTCATTGTAGACAGAAGGGTCATTGGAAGAGGAACTGCCAAGAATACCTAGCTTCCAAAAAGCCAGGTAATGGTGAGTTATCTTTTATTGAGTCATGTTTGGTGGTTGATTCTACTGATTCCTGGATTGTAGATTCTGGAGCCACTAATCATGTTTGCAATTGTTTGCAGGGGTTCCAGGTAACCAGGGAACTCAATGAAGGGGAACTGACTCTCAAAGTTGGCACATGAGCAGTGGTGTCTACGAGAGCTATTGGAAATGTTTATCTTTATTTTAGAAATAAAAGACATTTGGTTTTAAAGAATTGTTATTATGTTCCAGATATTACCCGAAATTTGATTTCGGTTGCTTTGTTATTTAGACAAGGATATTTTGTCTAGTTTTCACATTTTTCGGTAGATATTACTCTAAATAAAGCCCTTATCTGTGTGGGACATTTGAATGATGATTTATATATTTTAAAACCTCTTGATAGCTCATTGCACCACATTGAATCTAATAAACACATTAAACTGTCTCATACTAATGAGACTTACTTGTGGCACTTGAGACTTGATCATATTAACCTTAATAGGATCCAAAGACTCGTGAGGGATGGCCCTTTAAGTGACTTAAAGATGGAGTCCCTACCGGTTTGCGAATCCTGTTTGGAAGGAAAAATGACTAAGAGGTCATTTACATCAAAAGGACATAGGGCCAAAGAAGTTTTGGAATTAGTACACTCTGATGTATGTGGGCCAATTAGTGTCCAAGCTAGAGGTGGGTATGAGTACTTCATCACTTTTACTGATGACTACTCAAGATATGGTTATGTTTACCTAATGGCTCACAAGTCTGAAGTTTTTGAAAAGTTCAAGGAATTCAAGACTGAAGCGGAAAAGCAATTAGGTAAGAGCATTAAAATACTTCGATCAGATCGATGTGGAGAGTATCTATCCCACGACTTTAGAACATATCTGTCAGAAAATGGGATTTTATCCCAACTGAGTGCACCGGGAACACCCCAACAGAATGGTGTCTCAGAAAGGAGAAACAGGACCTTGTTGGACATGGTCAGATCAATGCTTGGCTTCTCAACACTTACTACATCCTTTTGGGGATATGCAATACAAATTGCAATATACTTGTTGAATGTAGTTCCATCTAAGTCTGTCCCTAAGACACCCCTGGAATTGTGGAATGGGCGTAAGCCTAATTTAAGACATATCAGGATATGGGGATGTCCAGCACATGTGCTTAAGGGAAAGGCGGATAAGATGGAATCAAGATCAGAGTTGTGCATTTTTGTAGGATATCCTAAGGGGACAAGAGGATATTACTTCTATAGTCCTCAGGACAAGAAAGTTTTTGTAAGCACAAATGCAACCTTCTTAGATGATAGATATATAGAAGAACGTGAATCTAAGAGTAAGGTTCTTTTGGAAGAAATGAAGGGAAACGTTCCCAGCTCATCCACTCCAGAGATCCGCACTGAACCTACTCAACATGAATTCACGCCTCTACCATTGATGATACTTCGATGCAGTGGGAGAGAAATGGAGGTCCACCTACCATACCTACTGGTCCAGAGACACCTGATATGTCAGGAAATCAAGTCCCTCATGTTCAGTCACCACATGAGACTGAACCTGCAGCAGCAGAAGGACATGGTGGAGGAGAAACAATAGTAGAACAATCACAAATTCCAATCAATCAGGAACTTCCACAACTTAGGCGTAGTGAGAGAGTCATTCGACGACCCTCTAGGTACTTGCTATATGGAGAGTCTTTCGAGGCAGTCTCCACCGAGCAAGAAGAGGATCCCACTTCGTTTAAGGAAGCTATGGATGATGTAGACGCTGACCATTGGAAGAAATGAAGGGAAACATTCCCAGCTCATCCACTCCAGAGATCCGCACTAAACCTACTCAACATGAATTCACACCTCTACCATTGATATACCTCGATGCAGTGGGAGAGAAATGGAGGTTCCACCTACCATACCTATTGGTCCAGAGACACCTGATATGTCAGGGAATCAAGTCGCTCATGTTCAGTCACCACATGAGACTGAACCTGCAGCGGAAGGACATGGTGGAGGAGAAACAATAATAGAACAATCACAAATTCCAATCAATCAGGAACTTCCACAACTTAGGCGTAGTGAGAGAGTCATTCGACGACCCTCTAGGTACTTGCTATATGGAGAGTCTTTCGAGGTAGTCTCCACCGAGGATCCCACTTCGTTTAGAGAAGCTATGGATGATGTAGACGCTGACCATTGTAAGAGTGCCATGGATTCAGAAATGAAATCTATGTACACTAACTCGGTCTGGGAAATTGTAGATGTACCAAATGGGGTAAAACCTGTAGGGTGCAAATGGATCTACAAGAGGAAGAGAGGAGTAGACAGAAATGTGGAAACCTTTAAAGCTAGATTGGTTGCTAAGGGTTTTACCCAAAGAGAAGGTATCGATTACGAGGAAACCTTCTCTCCCGTGGCCATGCTTAAGTCTATAAGAATCCTCTTATCCATTGCAGCTCATTTTGATTATGAGGTGTGGCAAATGGATGTCAAGACAACATTCCTTAATGGAAGTCTTGATGAGAGCATCTATATGATGCAACCAGACGATTTTATCCAAAATGGTCAAGAGCATAAATTATGCAAACTGAATAGGTCCATATATGGACTTAAACAGGCGTCTAGGTCCTGGAACATTAGATTTGATCAAACTATCAGGACTTATTATTTTGATCAAAATCCTGATGAACCTTGTGTCTACAAGAGGATTAAAGACAACAAGGTGATTTTTCTCATACTATATGTTGATGATATCCTACTCTTGGGAATGACGTAAGAGCATTGACTTCAGTTAAGCACTGGTTGGCACAACAGTTTAATATGAAGGATTTAGGATAAGCCAATTATGTTCTAGGTATTCAGATCCTTCGGGATAGAAAGAACAGGAGAATCGCTCTATCCCAAGCTTCATATATTGATAAAATATTGGTGAGATTTGCAATGCAAAATTCCAAGAAAGGTCAAATGCCTTTTAGACATGGAATTCACTTATCATGGGAGCACTGTCCTGAGACTCCTAGTGAGGTGGAATACATAAAACAGGTTCCTTATACCTCGGCTGTAGGAAGTCTCATGTATGCTATGCTATGCACTTGACCAGATATTTGCTATGCTGTTGGGATTGTCAGTAGATATCAGTCAAATCTAGGATCGGAGCACTGGACTGCTGTTAAGCATATTCTCAAGTATCTTCGCAGAACAAGAGATTATATGCTGGTCTATTCAGCTCCAGATTTAGTGCCTACGGGTTATACTAATTCTAATTTCAGGCTGATAGGGACTCTCGCAAGTCCACATCAGGGTCAGTGTTCACATTGGGTGGCGGTGCCGTTGTTTGGAGGAGCATCAAGCAGTCTTGTATTGCTGATTCCACCATGGAGGCAGAATATGTGGCAGCTTGTGAAGCAGGTGGTTCCTTCGGCATCACAGGCCATCACTCTATACTGTGATAACAGTGAGCAGTGGCAAATGCAAAAGAGCCCAGAAGCCATCAACGTGGGAAACACATTGAACGAAAATACCACTTGGTTAGAGATATCGTTCAACGAGGAGATGCTACAGTGTGTAAGATTGCATCTGTAGAAAATATTGCTGACCCCTTTACCAAAAGCTTACCAGCTAAGAGTTTTGAGGGACATATTGAAAATATGGGTGTACTTAACATGTCTCATTTACTCTAGGGCAAGTGGGAGATTTGTTAGGTTGTGTTTGCCCGTCGAATAAATTATTTGTACTCGTGACATTTTGAAATAAAATTAATATATTGATTGATATATTTATTATGTTATTTTGAGCTTATATTTATCCATAAGTCGATTTGATATTACAAATTGAGTGTTTGAGTTATTAAACACATAAAGATTCAATCTGTAATTCGATCTAAAATTATCGTTCACGATCAGTAAATAAATATGAATAATATATTTTGATAAGATCGTCTCGATTTTATTAAAGTCTATCTTTGACTTTGGTAATAAAATTGAGAGTACATTTGGATTGTATTGAACGGGACCACGTGAAATTAATTTGTGACATTGATTAGACAAATTTATTTTCACTTGACTATCGTACATGGGACCTTAATCCTGAGCGGATCATGAACGTCGGTTACTAACTTGAAGTTCTTTAAGGTGTCAATGAGTGAGATCAAATTGCTGATCAATATCTCGATACTTTGGGAATTAGAGTGAACTAACGAAGAACATATATTCGTAATATGAAATCCATTACCTTTAAGGTATGATCATGATCTCACTGGTTCTTCTAGTATACAGTTTAATCTGAGCTCAATAGTTCGACATTGATTATTGAATTCAATGATGTGATGTGATCACATCGAACTGTCATATAGAAGATGAGAGTTGAGAATTTGTGAATATTTGAATGAGGGTATTTTGGTCATTTTACTTATTTCGAATATTCGAGTTGATCGACGGGGGTATCATGTAGGATCGATAAGTCGGAGGATATAATTATTGATTGTTGCTTCAGTAATTTCAATTAGACTAAGAGTGCAGTCTTGTTCTTTTAGTGGAATAGAACCTGATTAATAAATTATTTTGACTGATCAAGAGTTGACTGAGTCAAAATTAATTTATTAGAGCTTAGTTTAATTGGGTCCGATCAAGTCTCCTCAGTGGCTCCAATATATAGAGCTAAATAGGCTTATTACCTATTTTGGGCTGTGCAGAAATGGGCCTGGGTTATGGTACTAGGGTTGGTAGGGTTTTAGAGTGTAAGTAGATTATAAATAGTCTCATAAGACTGTTTTTCTACACAACCTAAACATATAGGCGAGACACACACTAAAGTGTGAAGTGTGTATTTTTTCTTAACAAAGAAAACCCTAATCCTAGTATAACCTAGATCGAGAGAGGTGACCACACACCGGTATAACCACTATTGGAGAACACTGGGGAAGGCTTGAGGATTTGAAGCTTTGGAAGATTAAAGAATACTGTTGATAGAAATTTCGTAAATCACGCTACAAGGGTAATTCTTTCAACATCTATATGTTGTTGCAGTTTTATTTAATCCAATTGAATGCACGAAATAAATCATATCTTATGGAGGGATGTTTGATCATCACAGAAAATTAATTTTTGTGATGTCGAGATCCCAGTTTTCAACACTCGCATCATTCCTAATATCTTTTTCTTACTAACATAAGTATTAAATGGGGAATCAGAGTGTTCTCTTCGTGAAGGTGCAGTACAAAGATGAGAGAACAATCATAAAGTGTGAGAGAAGATTTTCATCCATAACAAAATATACACATGTCGACGAAAATGAAGAGACGAGATAAACCTACAGTCCTACACATTGCCAAATAATTTTTATGTTTATTTTTATCATTTGTTTTGGTCATAATTGAAACCTTTCTCTTCAACTACTTCTCTCTCTCTCTCACTCACACACACACACACACACACACACACACACACACACACCTCTCTTACAACCAAGAGAGTTTATAGAAACAAGAATGAGAGATAATGAAAATAGTCTTAGAATGAGAGATAATGAAAATAGTCTTACTTACATTAAGTTGAAGTAACTTAGCATATGTTTGGTAGGAAGGATGTTCTTCTATCTATTGTGGGTAGGAGTTATCTTACACATTATTAAGGTGGCAATAGATAATTGACAATTTATCAAAAGTAAGAAAACATTATTTTGTTTGATAGTGTTAAAATTATTTTTTAAGTAGTTATATTATAAGTTATGAGTAAATATATAGATAAAAAATAAATTGTAAAATGTAGGTCTTATAAAATATTTAAAATAAAATATATATTTAATTAATTTAACCAACTAAAATTATAATTTAAATAATAAGAAACATTTACTTAAATGTGCTTCTTAAACTTGAGTCCGTTTAATATGACTGATGGCTGATTTCATTTGAATGGGTTTGATTTGATGTGAGTACTCTATTTGACCTGATGTGTAATCGATTGACTCAAAAAAGAATTAGTTCTAATTCTAGTGGAGGTAAATTTTGACCAATCTAATTAATCAAAATTGTTTATACTTCTTATGTTAAATGTAGCATGTTACATTTTTTAGCACGTTAGAACTTTTCAAAAAAGCATGTTGGGTCTTAAAAAAACTTATTTTAAGTAACTTTTAAGTTCACATCATGTTTGGCTAATCATATAAAATGAGAAAATTTATTTAAAAGTAACTTTTAAACTTAAACAAACATATTTAAAGCTCTAAAAGTTAATTTTAAGTATCATTTTCTTCCAAATATGTTGACGGTTCAAAAGTTCCCCTTTCTTCCAAATTTGTGTTCTACAGTTGTTAGTTCTACTATTCTTGTTTTCACCATTTCTCAGACACAGCAAACTGTGGGCCCAGACTAGCGACATGTGGGTCCCACTATTGATTTCTCGCATAGTATTCATATGGGCCCCTCTTTGGAGGCTCCTTTGTCTGCTGGACCCAGCCATCTTTCGACGGCCCCATCATACATTTCATCACTACTTCCTACTCCGATTCTCTCAGTTAGTCAGAGTCTGGATGTTTCTCGGCCAGTGGACCCCGCCATATCACATGTGGGCCCCACCACTGATCTTTTGCAGACATTAGCTTTTGCCTATGATTACTCATTGCATGATAGGCTATTGACTATTGCGGGCCCTACCGGCAGCCTCCCTCTCGCGGTGGACCACTATACTGAGTCACGCTCAGTTATTGATCCTGTCTATGGTTCCTCATTGCATGACAGACCGGCTATCTCTGTGGGCCCCACCAGTACTTTGGCTCATTCAGAATTCTTTGACCTTTTGCTTGACCATATGCTTGCTGCACCACGTGCTGGGGTATGTTTGGATGACACAATTGATTCTAATCCTGATAGCCCTCTCCTGGATTGCCGAGATAGTGTCGAGGCTTCTTTTCTATCTATTTCATCAGCAGTTCTCCCAGATACATCTTGTTCTGTTCAGATGGGTACACACCAACAGGGTCACTTTCGTAGGAGTTCGCATGGTGATTTGACTGATTTGGATGAGCGACAGGGGGCCGATGGTTTCTTTTCAATCTTGAGTGGGGTCCCACATAGAGTTATTGCTTCTCTGCCTTCTAGACCGATCACTCGAAGTATGTCAGGTACTCATGGTTCCCTCTCTCAGTCTTTGTGATGTCAGTCCTCATATGGAATGTTAGGGGGGTGCGTGCTTCTAAGACTCGCAAGAGAGTTAGGAAGCTTGTTCAGTTACATCGTATTTTTTTCCTCGCTCTTTTGGAGCCTTTTCTGTTTGAGGATAGCTTTGACTTTGTTCGTCGTTCTGTTGGGTTTGATATCGGTGTCCAGAACCAGTCGAGTAAGATTTGGTGTTTTTGGAATGTGGGGACGACTGTGTCTGTGATTGTTGATCATCCCCAGTTTCTTCATCTAATGATCGAGGATCCAAGATTGGCTAGACCTATCTTTTTATCGCCTGTGTATGCTTCATGTTCTGATGTAGGACGCAGGGATTTATTTGAGGGACTTCACCAGGTTTCCCAGACTGTGGATGGCCCTTGGCTTGTTGGTGGTGACTTCAATGTCATTGCTCATGATGGTGAGCGGACGGGAGTCAGTACTCATGATAGAGAGAAGACTGATTTTTGTGATATGATGATGGAGTGTGGATTGACTGATGCTGGATTTTCTGGTAGTCCTTATACTTGGCATAATAGGAGGGTGTGGAAGAGACTTGACAGGGTTTTGATGAGTCATGAGGCTGCATCCTTCTTTCGACAGTTTACAGTGAGGCATCTCAATCGGTCTATGTCTGATCATTCGCCTTTGTTAATGAGTTGGGTTGAGGCTGAGGATGGGGGTGGGCCTAGGCCTTTTCGGTTCCTCAATGTTTGGTCCCGTCATCATGACTTTTTATCCTTTGTCTCTCAAAAGTGATCATACCCGACTCAGTTTACAGGGATAGCTGCTCTTTGGGAGAAGTGCTTTAGGATGAAGCAGGGACTTCGTTGGTGGAATAGAAATGTGTTTGGGGATATATTTCAGAGAATTAGAGATGCTGAGAGCAGGGTGGATGAGGCTGAGATGGAATATGATTTGGATCTATCACCTGCACATAGAGAACACTTACATCAGGTTCAGGCCCTACTGAATCGTGCTTTGTCTATTGAGGAAGGCTTATGGAAACAGAAGGCTGGGACTTGTTGGATGTGCGAGGGAGAGCACAACACGAGGTATTTTCATTCAGTGGTGCAGGGGCGCCGCATGCGGGTCCGTATACATTCTATTAGATCTCAGACGGGAGAGACTTTGTCTGCACACGAGGAGATTCAGGGTTCAGCTGTTTCCTTTTTCCAGGACCTCATTTCTGCTCCCGCCCAGGCAACTGACCAAATTTTACCAGATATTATCCCCTCTTTGGTTACTCAGGAGGATAATCAGGAGCTGAACCGACTTCCATCATTGGCTGAGGTTAGAGATGTAGTGTTCAGTATTGATGCAGATAGTGTGGCGGGTCCAGATGGGTTCACCTCTTATTTTTTTCAGCAGTGTTGGGAAATTGTCAAGGATGATGTTTTTCGTGCAGTTTTGGACTTCTTTGATGGTGGGCATCTGCCTAGGGAATTCTCTGCTACTTCTATAATCTTGCTTCCCAAGCGAGACAACGCTTGTCGATGGACAAAGTATCGACCGATTAGTCTTTGCACGGTGTTCAACAAGATTGTCACCAAGCTCCTGAACTCTCGCTTAAGTGTTGTTTTGCCTCGTATCATCTCTCCACAGCAGAGTGGCTTTATTCAGGGGATGCTGATTGGTGATAATGTCTTGTTGGCACAGGAGATGCTCTATACATTGGATACCCAGGCCCGTGGGGGCAATGTCATCCTTAAGCTAGATATGGCTAAGGCATATGACAGGTTAGACTGGGACTTCTTGATGACTGTGATGGAGAGATTTGGATTCGATTGGATGTGGAGGGATAGGATCAGGCGTTGTATTTCTGAGTGCCATTTTTCTGTCTTGGTGAATGGCAGGCCTTGTGGTTTCTTTCCTTCCTCTCGTGGGCTGAGACAGGGGGATCCCATATCTCCTTCGTTGTTTATCATTGCAGCAGATTACTTCTCTCGGGGTCTCACTCAAGTTTTCCAGCAGTATCCATCGATGGCATATATTCATAGAGGTGACACTCTTGTCTCACATCTTTGTTTTGCTGATGATATGATCATATTTGCCAATGGCCAAAGACAGTCAGTAAAGAGAGTACTTCATTGTTTGGAGCACTATGAGAGGGTCTCTGGCCAGTTGGTGAATGAAGACAAGAGTGGTCTTATTGTGCCTAAAAGGGCACCTCCTTCTAGGATTCAGATACTTGAGCACATTACTGGCTTTCGACGTCAGCAGCAGCCTATCACATACTTGGGCATACCCTTGTTTAAGGGGGCCCGAAAGACCTTCTTATATGATGATCTATTTCAGAAGGTCAAGAGCAAGATCTCTGGATGGGCCTTTAGGCTGCTATCTCCTGGTGGCAGGATTACTTTACTGAGGTCTGTCTTTTCTTCCTTGCCTCTCTATCTTCTTCAGATTATGCAGCCTCCCAAGACAGTGTTGAAGAAGTTAGAGAGTACATTTGCTAGATTCTTGTGGGATTCTAAAGATCAGGCTCACCGTATGCATTGGAAGAGATGGAAGGATATTTGCCTTCTTACTAATGAGGGTGGTTTGGGCTTCAGAAGATTAGAGGACGTGGTCCATGCTTTCTCTTTGAAGCTCTGGTGGTTATTCAGATCACAGCAGTCGCTTTGGGCTCAATTTTTACTGGGCAAGTATTGCAGGGGTACCCACCCCCTTCTGGCACCCATACCACATTCTGCTTCTGCGGTTTGGAGGAGGCTAAAGGGGGTGGGACTCACAGCGGAGCCCCACATCGCGTGGCAGTTGGGTCAGGGGCGTATATTCTTTTGGCACGACTGTTGGATGGGTGACATGACTTTAGCTCAAATGTTTCCTCATAGGGAGCATACCTCCGTCCAGGTAGTTGAGTTTTTTGATGATACTGGATGGGATATCGATAGACTCTTGTTGGTCCTTCCACATGATATCGCAATCCAGGTTGGAAGTCTACCGCTTTGTCCCGATGTTCTTGATAGACCTATGTGGAAAGATACCCAAGATGGTAGGTTTTCTACCAAGTCGGCATGGCAGCTTGTTCGCACTGGAAGTACTCTTCAGGCCTTTTGTCGCATGATTTGGAGCCCGATCATCCCGCAGACTATCTCTTTTTTTTGTTGGAGATTGTAGCAGGGTTTGGTACCAGTGGATGTGATTATTCAGAGAAGGATTCGGGCCCACATGGCATCAAGGTGTCAGTGCTGTTCAGAGATTGAGACCATCCAGCATGTCTTTATTGATAGCTCTGTGGCTCACCAGGTATGGCAGCACTTCTCAGCTATTTTTGGCATTCCCCTCAGGGTTGGAGAGATGCTACAGCATAGATTTCAGACTTGGAGATTCTCAAGCCAGTTTGTCAGGTGTGGCCATATTCGCACTATCATCTATTTGCTGGTCTTTTGGTACATTTGGACAGCTAGGAATGATGCGAAGCATCGTAGGATTGGCATGGAGCCCAATCGTATCATCTGGCGGGTCTATCACACTATTTCTTTACTGCATATGAGAAGACTCTTTCGATTTGTGCATTGGCGTGGGGACCTTGATCTTGCCCCACATTTTGGTTTTACTCTTACTTCTCCTACCCCCAGCCCCCCTACTTTGGTTTATTGGCGTGCCCCATTGGCTGGATCTACCAAGATCAATACTGATGGATGCGTCAGGGATGGATTTACGAGTGGCGGGGGTGTTATCAGAGATCACACTGGGCGTTGTATCAGGGCCTTCTCTACTGGCTACGGAGACATACTTATTTTGGAGGCAGAGTTGAGAGCCATTTTACAGGGCATTGAGCTTGCCCGACGGATGGGTCTTGTGGACTTATGGATTGAGATTGACTCTACACTCGCTGTTCATTGCATTTCACGTGGTGGGGGGCCGTGGGTGATTCAGTCAATACTCAGACGCATCCGACATCTTCTTTCATTCGATCGAGACACAATTTCCCATATTTTTCGAGAGGGAAACCAGGTCGCTGACTCTTTAGCTTCTGAGGGCTGGGACCAACGACATTATCAGGAGTATGGATCTTCAGACTTGCCACGTCGTTCGCGTGGACTACTTCAGACTGACAGATATGGCCTTCCATCAGTTAGAGGTCTTTAGTTTTTTGTTAGTTTGGTTTTCATTTGCTTTTCAGAATTATGCACCGGAAGTAGTATCTCTTTATTTGCTGTAGTTTGAGGAATTTTTTTTTTCATTCGTTGTATGCTTGGAGGTCAGGTTCATATCCCCTTCCTGTGTACTACCATTTTTATATAAATACAGTGATAGGGACATCCAAACCTCCACCAGCCTGTCCTGGTAGAGGCCTAAAAACCATACTGGGACTGTGCTGGTGCTTCGAATAAAAAAAAAAAAAAGTGTTCCTCTTTTAAAAGTAAGCGTTTACTTACTTTTTGAATAAGTTCATTTTTAGGCTTAGCCAAACAAGGTCCAAGTCATTGTTAAAAACTTTTAACAACGCGATTTTAAAAAAGAATATTGCCTATAAAAAATTGAATATCCCTCTCAAAAGGAACCCCGCACGGACAAAGACAATACAAATCTTACAAAACTAATAAATATCGATTTCTCCGGTGGAAACATCCGATACATATTTCCTGCGAGACCTTATAGGCTTAAACCTCCATCGGAAAACCCGATCCGCTCCATTTACCGAAGATCCGAATTCAATTGATTGGATATTTCCGGATTTGATTGATGGCTCCGGTTTCAGCTCTCGCGAAGTACAAATTAGTGTTCTTGGGAGATCAATCGGTCGGAAAAACTAGTATTATCACAAGATTCATGTACGATAAATTCGACAACACTTATCAGGTAAAGACAATCAATCATCATCAAATTTTGATTATATTTAAGTACTAATTTGCTTAAAGAATACGGATCTGACTGCTAAAGTTTCTAATTTGTTCGCATTTTCCGAGTTTTTAGTTTCCTATCTTATTTAATAGTGATTTTGTTTATATTACTAGCTAGTTTATTCACGCAGGGATGAGTTTTGGATTTTTTTTTTCAAATGTGGTTAGTGATCTTATGGTAATGAGTTTTTGTTTTGAATCGTGATCTCATCTTAGTCATCTGATGCTGCGATAATTTGTTGTTTGTACTTGTCATGAATGATCTTATGTTTCATTAGACATTAGTGTAATTCCAGGCTGGGATAGTGTTTTGGAAATTGTTACGCACCAATCCCATCTGGCAGTCCACAGTGCCACGTAGGCCACATAAATGACAGATTCTGAACTTGGGGGACTATTGTTACGCACCAATCCCATCTGGCAGTCCACAGTGCCACGTAGGCATCAGCAAGGGCATTTGGTCCGACCCTAACTTTGTTCCGAGGCGTCCGACCGACCCTAACCTTGCTCCGAGGCGTCAAAAGACAAGTGAAACAGATTCCCGAGTCTCCAGGCACCGAGCAGATTGGTCAGCCGACCCCAGTTGCGTGCTGAGAAAGCCTCTCTGCCAAACTGGCAAGTCAATCTCCGTTTGATTGATGGGACAGCCTGCCATTACGGCTTGTCACTATCATAGCCCTTTAGTTTGCGGCCGAAAGTGACCTCCCCATTAATACGAATGACGTGACGTTAAAGATGTGACTTAAGAACCCTTCAGATGGAGCCACGTGTCGCACATCGAGGGGGGTCACTTTCACAAAGTTGGCCTATAAATACCAAACTCATTTCACAGAAAAAAGGACGTTGAAAATATTACTCTCAAGTATACATATAACAAGTCCTCTAGTCTAACTATTCTCAAGTATCCTAACAACCTGGGAATCTGTTAGTCCGAGGCCCTCAGGCTTTCACCTTTGCTTTTAAGAGTGTTTTTTAACCTTTCGTATTCCTTTGAATCTTTCTTCCATCCGGACGGGGAGTTATCTACGTGGTTGAATAAACCACGTGGCAGTCTTAGGAAAAGGAAAACACACGTGAGCACAGGGAGCGTGGGGATCCTGTTGGCAACCATTTTTGGGGTCAACAGATTGGCGCCGTCTGTGGGAACAGAGACAAAAAGCTTCTTTTTCCTTGATCAAAGGAACCCCCCTGAAAAGGGATCAACCGACCTACAAAATGAGTGGAAGCAACGAAGAAGGGAACCCTAGAAGAACCAGGCCCGTAGAAAAAGAAGTCGGGGCTGAAGAAGCCCCCCGAAGGAGACGAGGAAGAAGGCCTCCCACGAACCTCGAACGAGAAATGAGAACGATGGCCGCCAGCGTAAGGCAGCTGGCTCAGCACCATGCGCAAATGCAGGGGTATATCCAAATGATGCATGCAAGGGGCGAGGACCACCCCCGAGAGTCTGATCCAGACGAGCCCGATGAAGAACCGGAAGTTAACAGCAGGCGCCCCCGTGACCAGCAGGCCGGAGGAGAAGCCTCCCATGCTAGAACCCACGAGGCTGGGGACAAAGCCGCTGCTTCTGAAAGGAGGCCCCAGCCGACAATGTCGGCCAGTGTGTTTGAAAGGCTAGGCGAACGGGGAAGCAGGAGATGGCCCCAAGAAAACCCACAAAGGAGAGAGATGCCCCAAAGTCCCCCTAGGAATAGGCGGGAAAGGAGGGCGAAGGAAGCCGAGGCCAGGGGAGAATCAGATTACCAGCCGTATGCACCCCAGCCCGCCATTCAACCACAACAGAACTATGGGGGCGGACAGCAAGCCCAATGCCATGCCCCATTACCTCCGGAAGTGAACATCGGGGGAGAATATCCGAGGCCTACCAGATCGTTCGAGGTAGATGACGATGACGAGAACCTTCCTTTCTCAGCCGGAATCCGGAACGCATCCATTCCCCACGAGTTTCGCGTGCCAAAAATTACCCCTTACACAGGCAGGGGTGACCCGTTGGATCACGTGAACACATACAAGACGGAGATGAGCCTCCGAGGAGCAACCCCGGCATTGAAATGCAGGGCCTTCCACCTGACCTTGTCAGGAGGAGCAAAGCGGTGGTATAACAAGCTCGTCGCAGGGAGCATTTCCAGCTGGCCAGAGCTGAAAAAGACTTTCATAAATTACTTCTCCTCACAAAAACCCGCATCAGCCCCGGTACAACGCCTCCACGATGTGAGGCAGGCCCCAAGCGAGCCATTGCAAAGTTACCTGGGCCGCTTCAATGAAGAGATGTTATTCTGTGAAAGAATTACCGACGCCGAAGCCTTGTCCGCACTTAAGGCAGGACTAGACATGAACCATCCGTTCTGGAGGGATGTGCGCAACAAGAACCCCGGCACTTTTGACCAATTGGTGGAAATGATCACAGAGGAGATAACTAACGAGAATATGATCCTCCACAGGAATCGAGGCGGGTTAGGAGCAAACCCTGCGTCGAGAGCCGGGTATATCCAAAATCCCAACAGAACCGCTCCCCAGCAAAATCCCCGACGAAGAAACTACCCATCCGACCCTAATGTCGGGATGAGTTACGTGGCCTCTGCACAAGAAGGCCTGCTCCCTCCTTACACGGCCCCCTTACCAACGATCCCCGCGGCCGGACTATACAACTATGGCGCTCCTCCATCCACCTACTACGAGGCCGGGACCAGCACGCCTCCAGTAATTCCTCCCACTCAAGGAACTCAGCCGAAGTACTGCTGCGTTCACCGAAGCTACGGACATAGCACGGACGAGTGTCGAGAAGTGGAAGAACTTGCCAATCAGAGAATGGTCAACTCAGGGGCCAAGCGCGAAATGAACACCAGGCGAGGAAATCAAGCCCCGGCAAGGGGACGTGGAGCCAATTTTCAAGACAGACGATCCCAGCAATGGGATAGGAGGCCTCCGGGTCACGAGCAGCGATCGAGGCGTAGTTCAAGAAGCCCTGCCAGACAACCTCGGATAGAGCGCCACGCCGAGCCCCGTATGATCAAAGGGCCGGAAAAGGCTCCGATTCGGGAGATTGACACCATCCACGGAGGACCTTATATTGGTGGCCAGACACGGAACGCTCAGAAAAGCTACGCCAAAGAGGCCGAAAGGGTCCAGATGACTAACTGGCTTATCAATAGCAGGCCCTCAGGATCAAAAATTGCCGACCCCATCACCTTCACGGAAGAAGACATGAAGGGCGTACATTACCCCCACTGCGACGCCCTCGTTGTAAGAGCAGTGGTGGCTCGGAATGGGCTAGGAAGAATGTTGGTCGACAACGGAAGCTCCGTCAATGTCATCTTCCTAAGCACTTATGAGCAAATGAACGTGGATGTGCAGCTAGGACCATCTACCGAGCCCCTCTACGGATTCACCGGGGATTGCGTAACCCCGAAAGGGATAGTGCGCCTCCCAGTTAGCATGGGAGAGGAGCCCCTCGCATCCCATACTTTCATGGAGTTCCTGGTCGTTGACAGGAGGTCGGCTTATCACGGAGTCTTGGGACGACCGGCCCTGAAAGAACTTTGGGCAATAACTTCCATCCACCACCTCTGCATAAAATTCCCCACCGAAGGAGGAATAGCAACAGTACGAGGTAATCAACCTGAGGCTCGGAAATGTTATCGCAATGCCCTAAGGAAGGCAGAGAAGAAAGAGGTTAACATGACTTTGCTAGACGTAGAAATGGCAGAAGCAGTGGCAGAAGAACCAGGGGATATTACAATGGAGGAAGCAGCGACCCCCGTTGACATTGATCCAAGAATAACGGGGGCTGACTCCCAGACCACATCCAGCGGGGAACTAGAACATTTTCAGGCGGATGGCAGCGACCCGACGAGGAAACTTCAGATAGGAAAAGACCTCCTTGAGGAGCCCAAGGAAGCCCTGAAAAGGTTCCTTCGAGAAAACCTGGATGTCTTTGCGTGGAAACACGAGGATATGGTTGGGATCAACGCAAAGGTGAGTTGCCACCACCTCAATATCGACCCCAAATTCCCCTCCCACAGGCAGAAGAGAAGGCCACTGAATGCTGAAAAGTACGAGGCCTTAAAGGAAGAAGTAGGAACACTCTTACAAAACAACTTTATACGAGAAGCCAGATATCCGAAGTGGGTATCTAACCCAGTGCTGGTTAAGAAGCCTAACGGAAAAATGAGGACCTGCATAGATTTCTCTAACCTCAACCAAGCCTGTCCCAAAGACAGTTTTCCTCTGCCTCGGATTGATCAACTGGTCGATGCCACGGCAGGACACGAGCTCCTAAGTTTTATGGACGCTTACTCGGGATACAATCAAATCCCGATGTATCCACCGGATGAGGAACATACGTCGTTCGTAACGGACAAGGGCCTCTACTGCTACAAGGTCATGCCCTTCGGCCTGAAAAACGCCGGAGCTACTTACCAGAGGCTTGTTAATAAGATGTTCGCTTCTCAGCTTGGTGCAACTATGGAAGTATATGTCGATGACATGCTGGTTAAAAGCCTTAAATCAGAGGACCATATTCGCCACCTCGACGAGGCATTTCGAATTCTTCGGGCATATGGGATGAGGCTGAATCCCCTGAAGTGCACTTTTGGGGTGTCCTCAGGTAAGTTCTTGGGATACTTAGTCAACCAAAGAGGAATCGAGGCCAATCCCGAAAAGATCCAAGCATTAATTGACATGGGTTCCCCAAGAAAGCCAAAGGATGTACAATGCTTAACGGGGAGGATGGCGGCCCTCAGCAGGTTCGTCTCCAAGGCAACAGATAAGTGCATCCCTTTCTTCAAAATACTAAAAGGAGGCTCCAGGTTCGAATGGACGACAGAATGCGAAACCGCATTCCAGGCTTTGAAGGAACACCTCGGCCACGCGCCACTTCTGTCCAAACCAAAAGCGGGCGAGCCCCTGCTATTATATCTTGCCGTCTCCGAAGAATCGGTAAGCTCAGTCCTGATCCGGGAGGAGGAGCACCAACTGCCCGTGTACTATGTAAGTAAAGCCCTGATAGGGGCAGAAACGCGCTACCCCGATATGGAGAAATTGGCGCTATCCCTGATTACAGCCTCAAGAAAGTTGAGGCCATACTTCCTAGCACACAGCATCCACGTCCTTACCAATTTCCCTTTAAGGCAAGTCCTGCAAAAGCCAGAAGCCTCAGGAAGATTGCTAAAATGGGCCGTCGAGCTCAGTCAGTTCGACATTGTTTATAAGGGAAGATCAGCCATCAAGGGGCAGGCCCTAGCCGACTTTGTGGCCGAGTTTACCAATCCCCCCATGGTGGATGACCCTATGGCACTAGGCGAACCGCCCACGTGGTGCCTGTTCGTTGATGGCTCCTCTGGAGAATTGGGCTCAGGGGCCGGGATAGTCCTCATCAGCCCAGAGGGTCACAGGTTAAATTGCGCCATCAGGTTCGATTTCAAAGCCTCAAACAATGTCGCCGAATATGAGGCCCTCCTGGCTGGCATTCGCCTCGCCATCGAAATGAAGGTGCAGAGGCTCTCGGCGTCGAGTGACTCCCAACTCGTTGTGAGCCAGATAAACGGAAGCTTCGCCGCCAGGGAGAAAGGGATGGCCGCATATCTCAAGCTGGTGAGAACTCTTATTCCCTGCTTTGATAAATTTGAGATAATCCACGTGCCCCGAGCCGGCAACTCAAATGCAGACGCACTATCCAAACTGGCCAGTAGTAAAGATTCTGAACTCCTCAAGATGGTTCCGATCGAGCACCTCGTCCGACCCTCTATCAACGCTGTCAAGGAAATATTGTCAATTGAAGAAGGTCCCACGTGGATGGACCCTATCCTCGCCTTTCTGAAGGACCAAACCCTCCCCAGCAATACGACTGAGGCGAGAAAAATGAAAAGGAGATCAGCGCACTTCCTACTCTCGGATGATGTTTTATATAAGCGAGGCTATTCTTCGCCCCTCCTCAGATGCGTCAGCCCCAGCGAAGCAGATTATATCCTCAGAGAAGTCCACGAGGGAATATGCGGTAACCACACTGGTGGAATGGCCCTAGCCCAAAAGATCCTAAAGCAAGGATACTTCTGGCCCACTCTAAAGAAGGACGCCCAACTTCATGTCAGAAAATGCGATAAATGTCAGCGCTTCGCCACAATTCCGAGACAGCCTCACCAAGAACTCACAGTTGTATCTAGCCCTTGGCCTTTCGCCAAATGGGGAATAGACTTCATAGGCCCAATGCCGAGAGGAAGAGGAAATGCTTGCCACGCCATAGTCGCTATAGACTATTTTACGAAATGGGTCGAGGCAGAACCAATGATGAAGATTACCGAGGCCAACACTTCCAAATTCTTGTGGAAAAATATTATTTGCAGATTTGGGATCCCCCACTCTCTGGTCTCAGATAATGGGAGGCAGTTCGACAACAAGAAGGTCAAAAATTTGTGCGAAGAACTGGGGATAGCAAAACACTTCTCAAGCCCCCATCACCCGCAGGCTAATGGTCAAGTCGAGGCAGTTAACAAGACCATCAAGTATACTCTCAAACGAAAACTGGAGGCATCCAAGGGGGCATGGGTAGATGAACTCCCTCACGTTCTCTGGGCCATCAGAACCACATCCAGGACCCCCACGGGTGAGACCCCCTTCTCCATGGCTTATGGATCCGAAGCTGTATGCCCGGTCGAAATCGGCATACCCTCCCCCCGTCGGCTATTGTTCAACGAACAAACCAACGATGACTTGATGAGAATAAACCTGGACCTGATAGACGAAAAAAGAGGCGAGTCCCAAATCCGTTTGGCCTCCTACCAAAGGAAGATGGCGAGGCACTTCAACAAAAGAGTAAGAAAGCGATCGTTTCGTCTCGGAGACCTTGTTTTAAGAAGAGTATTTTTATCTTCAAAAGAGGCAGGGGTAGGAACCTTGGGCCCCAACTGGGAGGGTCCCTACCGAATCGCCGGTGAGACGCGACCTGGAACCTATAATATCGAAGACATGTGTTGTAAACGACAGCCCCACCCATGGAACGCTGAACATCTGCGTCGATATCATCAGTAGGTCAGTAGCTGATTTCGTTACAAACACTTCGGATGTTTTACGGCCCGACCCCCCTTTTTGTAATTGTATTATCAACATGTTTATTTTCAAGATATAATCTAAATACCTATGTTGCATAAGGGAGGCGTAACAAAATAACAATACGACGAAGTCCGAAAAGAAATTTCATTTCATTATAAACATCCTATCTATTACAAATATTAGTTATCCTCCTCGCTACCGGCATCGGGCGGGGGAAACTTATTTACAAGAGATCCTATATCTAAATCAGGGTACTCGGTTCGGAGAGAGGCGAGTACTTCCTGATGACCAATCTTAGCAAAATAGTCGGAGAAATTAGTGTAAGCCTCGGTCTTATGAAAATTGGCCACAAAATCAGCCTCCGCGCCCTCCAGTTTGGCCTCCAACTCACCCTTCTCGGCTGCCAAACGAGTGAAATCTGACTTAGAAGACTCCAAATCCCCCTTCAAATTTTTGAGCTCCTCATCGTGGGACCTGGCCTCGTCCAAGAGTCTTTTCTTCTCCTTGTTGGCAGCCTCTAGAGCCTCGGCAGTCACCTTCTGAGCAGCGTTGGCGTTGTCCAACTGCTTCGTCAAATTCAAAACATTAGAATCTGACTCCCGCAGATCGGCCTCCAACTGCTCATAAGCAATGCGAGCACTGTCCAGCGCTGCCTGCAGACCTTCGAGAGCCTGCTTATGCTCTTTTTCATGCTTGGAGGCTTGAGCGCTAAGTTTCCGTTGCTCCTGCATGCGCGTCCGGAACTCTCCCAGGACTTTCATCTGCATTGCCGAAGCCCGGATCGCCGAAGCCAGGCTCGCCTCCAGAACATCCTCCAACTCCCCATGAGAAGAAAACTCTTCCCATTTAGGGGTGAAGTATTTCTTCACGGCCTGGGCGCCCATCGAGGGATAAAAGGGCAGAGGCGTAAGGTCGTTGTCAGGAATCCTGGCTCCAGTACTCCCGATCAACTCCCGTAGCTTCTTCCGGGAGTCATAAGGTCCCCCACCAGTGCCTCCCACATCCTGGGACTTCGGGGGCCCCTCTAGAACCACCTCCCCCGCGGTGTTTACGGCCAGAGTACGCTGACCCGTCGGGGCAAGGCAAATCACATCTTCATCAGCCTCCACAGCCTTCTTCTTGGCCTGTGAAGGTTCGGACGAGGCGGCTTTAGATTTCCTCTTCCTCAGTAAAGGCTCGCCGCCCTCTGGGACGCTCACGTCATCGACCTCAACAACCTTCGAGGCCTCAGTGTCAGCCCTACTTCCCTCCCGGCTCAGGTCCTCGATGACCTTCTTCTGCCGAGCCTCCTCTTTAGATCCGGCGGTCAAGGCCCTCGGTTGTTGCCTCGCTAGGCGGGCCAAGGTTGGCCTCGGGCGCTTGCCTTTATCTATATCAGCTGCACAAACAAAGGGGTTTTAGTTTCACCTCAATCCTAAACAAGGCTCGAACCAAGCACGAATATCAGAACATTACCTTTCGAGGCCATTAAACCCAATTCACTCAAACACCGTTGCCGGTTTAAAAGAAAACCGTATCTCCTATTCGGCGGAGGCGACTGGTAAATGGACCGAAGCACGTCCACCAAGTCCTCGGACAACTCACAACGGGGCAGCAACCCTGAAAAATAAACCAAAAAACATTAGATTTTATCTTAAACCACTTCGGAATCAATCACGTCCACATCCACCACTCACTGGCTATTCCGTAAAAACTGGATACATCCAAATCCGGCTCTGGGTCGTCTGTTACCCTCTGCCAATTACCCGTCACCCAGAACCAGGACTCTTTCCACTGTTTTATGGAGGAGGGGCAGTCCGTCACAAGGGGCTTATGTGCTCCCCATGGGCAGAAGTAGTACCAGCCAACCTCCTCCTCTTTGTCCTTCTTCCTCGGTAGTTTCCGGGGCTGATATAGGGTTTGGAATACGTGCAGAGGCATCTCCAACCCTAAGGAATGCCTGAACCACAGGTACAGGCTCCCCGCCATCTGACTCCATCCGTTCGGAGCCACCTGAGTCGGAGCCAGGCCGTAAGCCCGTAGAATCCGTCGGAAGAAGGGATGCAGGGGCAGTCTCAAGCCCCCCACGAAAGCATTGAGGTGCAAGGCAGTGCAGCCCCTCCTCGGTACACAGGCTCGCTCGTTCGCCTCCGGGAGTATAAGTTCAATATCTCCAGGTACCCGGTACTGCTCCCTCAACGACACCAGGTCCCCTTCCACCATGATCGAAGGGACATCCATCGCGGTCCACCTAAGTGGGTCGGCCACGAACGGGTCTGTTCCCTCCACCACCCTAGACAGTGAGGATACGTTCATCACCTCACCTGTTGATCCACACACCCCTCGCAGAGGTAGTACCTCGGCCAGTTCAGGTGAGACGGGTCGGGACCCCTCGTTCTCAACACGACCAAAAGTCTCATTTTCACCAAAGTTCGCAGACATTGTTAAAATTAAAAGAAATTCAGTAAATAAAGGGACTCTAGGTGAAGGGTTTACCTAAACCTAAATCTTCGCCGGAAACGGAGATGGGAACAAACGCCGGCAAATAACACTGCAATTCTCTCGCCTGAAGTTTTCAAACACAATGCAACACACTCAAAATAGTGAAATGAACACATATAACCCTTCACGCCTACTTATAGGCCAATATGGATGATTCCACACCGTTAGATCAACCAGAGATCCATCTGCACCGTCTGCTGCCATCAGGCCATCTCAGCCCTCGAATCCGAAAAGGCACAATCAACTATTTGAATGAACGCCTACGAGGCGGTCGTGCTAAACACGCGCGCGTCATTTCTCGGTACCACCAAAGCCCCCATAATTTAACGCCATCATTACCTGCGGCCGTCTTTTCACCATACCCAAAAAGGACATGCGTCAGGCTACCCAATCAATCCATAACCCGTAGGTTGAGCCATTAATTGCCTTGCAGCATGCCTCTTCCTCTTCCTGGGACTCGGCCGCTTCGCCTCTCCCAAACTTCGGACTCGGCCTATTCGCCTCTCCCAAACTTGGGACTCGGCCTATTCTCCTCTCCCAAACTTGGGACTCGGCCAATTCGCCTCTCCCGAACTTGGGACTCGGCCGCTTCGCCTCTCCCTAACTTGGGACTCGGCCTATTCGCCTCTCCCAAACTTGGGACTCGGCCGCCCCGCCTCTCCCAAACTTGGGACTCGGCCGCTCCGCGTCCCCCCTGGGACTCGGCCGCTTCGCCTCTCCCAAACTTGGGACTCGGCCAATTCGCCTCTCCCAAACTTGGGACTCGGCCGCTCCGCGTCCCCCCTGGGACTCGGCCGCTTCGCCTCTCCCAAACTTGGGACTCGGCCTATTCGCCTCTCCCAAACTTGGGACTCGGCCAATTCGCCTCTCCCAAACTTGGGACTCGGCCTATTCGCCTCTCCCAAACTAGGGACTCGGCCGCTTCGCCTCTCCCAAACTTGGGACTCGGCCTATTCGCCTCTCCCAAACTTGGGACTCGGCCGCCCCGCCTCTCCCAAACTTGGGACTCGGCCCATACCCTACAGCACGCCAAACCACAACGACACCAGTTGCAAGGCCCGCCACCCACATAAATGAGCGTCCCCGGCCTTGTGGGACTTAAATCCCTACCTCAAACTTTAACAACAAACATCCAAGTCCAGCATCCCACATAAATGACAGATTCTGAACTTGGGGGACTATTGTTACGCACCAATCCCATCTGGCAGTCCACAGTGCCACGTAGGCCACATAAATGACAGATTCTGAACTTGGGGGACTATTGTTACGCACCAATCCCATCTGGCAGTCCACAGTGCCACGTAGGCATCAGCAAGGGCATTTGGTCCGACCCTAACTTTGTTCCGAGGCGTCCGACCGACCCTAACCTTGCTCCGAGGCGTCAAAAGACAAGTGAAACAGATTCCCGAGTCTCCAGGCACCGAGCAGATTGGTCAGCCGACCCCAGTTGCGTGCTGAGAAAGCCTCTCTGCCAAACTGGCAAGTCAATCTCCGTTTGATTGATGGGACAGCCTGCCATTACGGCTTGTCACTATCATAGCCCTTTAGTTTGCGGCCGAAAGTGACCTCCCCATTAATACGAATGACGTGACGTTAAAGATGTGACTTAAGAACCCTTCAGATGGAGCCACGTGTCGCACATCGAGGGGGGTCACTTTCACAAAGTTGGCCTATAAATACCAAACTCATTTCACAGAAAAAAGGACGTTGAAAATATTACTCTCAAGTATACATATAACAAGTCCTCTAGTCTAACTATTCTCAAGTATCCTAACAACCTGGGAATCTGTTAGTCCGAGGCCCTCAGGCTTTCACCTTTGCTTTTAAGAGTGTTTTTTAACCTTTCGTATTCCTTTGAATCTTTCTTCCATCCGGACGGGGAGTTATCTACGTGGTTGAATAAACCACGTGGCAGTCTTAGGAAAAGGAAAACACACGTGAGCACAGGGAGCGTGGGGATCCTGTTGGCAACCATTTTTGGGGTCAACAGAAATTGTTGTGTAACTAGAATTTTTATCTAAAGTCTCTATCGGTTTAATTGATACTCGGCTTTAGGTTTTTGTTGATTCAAAAATTAAACTAACAATTTGTTTAGTACTCGAAGAAAGAGATGGAGTACAGATAGGGATATAATTCTTGTTGAAAAGTTTATTCAACCGTCTTTAATTAAAATGTTAGGAGTTCTCCTCAACTCAGATTTTAAAAGATTTGTTGATATTTATGAATTTGAATAGATTTTATGAATTTGAATAGAATTCCAAATAATTTATAAGATTTCAATAGAATTGTATTTTATAAATTTCACTATATTCTTATGGATTTCTATTAATTTTCATGGATTTGTGGTATTTTTATTAAAAATAGTAATTTTATATTGTTTTTATTCTAAATAGTTCAAGTGACTATCATATATAAAAAATATTTTGAGTAGAATTTTGTAAAGAGAAAAATTCTTGAAATATAAAGAAGTTAAAACTATTTTTCAGTCAAAGAGGTGAATAATTTGATGTATTGGGAAGTATACCATTGGTTAGCCCACGAGAGAGAGAGGCTGTGGGGCTGTTCGAGGTTGAGAGGAAAGAAAGCTGTTGGAGTTGAAGGAACTCCTAGGGATGGCAACGGGGCGGGTTCGGGGCGGGTCGGCCCCCCCCGTCCCCGCCCCGTCGGGGAATTTTAACCCCCATACCCGCCCCGTTCCCCGTTTAAATCGGGGCGGGTCGGGGTCGGGGTCGGGGCGGGGCGGGGCGGCTTACCGCCCCGTTTTCTGCCCCGTTTATATTTTTTTTTTAATTTTAATTTTTTTTTTTTTTGTAACCATTATTTTCAAAATTAAAAATATTTAAAAAAAAAAATAGTATTTCGGGGCGGGTTCGGGTCGGGGCTACTCCGCCCCGAACCCGCCCCGGGTAATTTTTCCCGCCCCGTACCCGACCCGAATACCCGATTATCCGGGGCGGGGGACGGGGGTCGGGTTAAATTGCCATCCCTAGGAACTCCACTCTCCTATGGAGTAAACTAATAAATAGGTCACTCGTCGTCTCTAAGCTCGAATCACAATTAGATCTATTTTTTGGGGGATTAACATTACTATTCACAAGTTATTTTATGGCTTAAAAAGATAATTTACATGTGTTGTAGTTGACGAGTAAATATTTTCAAGTTCAAAAAAAAAATTTTATAGTCCAATATATAATTGTCATATATGGTATTAGACTAATTATCTAATTAATATTTACCAATAAATTATTTATATTTTTCAGCCCAATTGTTTGGTTCAATGAATGGTCATGGAGCATCAAAAATGAAATTTTAAAGACGATGTTTGACAATTGTATAAAAAAAATTAAAATTAAAAATTAAAAATTCAATAAATTACCATGCTAATATAAATTGAAAATCAAGAATAAAAGTTTACTACAAAAATTTGTGACACAAATTAAGGAGATATGTGAGAGGAAGAGATGCGTAAGAGAAGAGTTGGATTGAAATTTTGAAGGGTGATGATAGAATTCCTAAAAAATTTGATATTCATATTTATGAGCTCGAAATTCATGTAAATCTTTTTAAATCTTCTCATTAATGAAATTTTTAGAAATTCACTAGTAATTGGGGACACTTAAATTTCTAAAGAATCTATTTAAATTTGAGTTGAGGGCACCTAAATTTTAATTAAATCTATTAAAATCTGAGTTGGGGACACCAAAATTTACATGAATTTTTAAAATATATTTAAATCCAAGTTGAGGACACCCCCCCTTAATTTAAGATTGGATGTGTTCACCTTCAAGCACCCAACCTTTTTGCTTGCTACTTCCTAATTCACATCTAAACCATCTCATTGAAATCTATTAGTTTATTTCAAGTGATTAACTCTAATTCAGTAATATTTGAACCTGAATTCTAGCAGCAATCTTAGAGGTATTTAACTTATATTTTGGTACTTCTTAGTTGTTAAATTTTTGATCCAGGTTCTCTCCATTCACCTTTCTTGTATTTAACTATTTATCCTCCATTTACCTACTATAGAGTATAAACTAAAATTGTTATCTGAATTTCACATATACCTGAAGTTTATAATTGTAGTGTCGTTATGAATGATCGAAATTCCTGTAGGGAACTTCTTGTTTAATATAAGCACTATCCGAATTTCACGTATACCTGATTAAATTTTGTCCATTTGATTTTATGTTTTATTGTTAAATATTAAATAAAGAAAGAATAGTTTTAATATGCATGGCATGCTCTTGTTTTTTGAATGTGTACCTTTTCATGTCTAAACAGCGCCTTTCCTCCAATATGTTTTGATTTCCTTTAATTACTTTCAGGCTACTATTGGTATTGACTTCCTTTCAAAGACAATGTACCTCGAAGATCGAACAGTAAGATTGCAGCTTTGGTAAGATATGTTTCCTGATAAAATAATGCTATCCATATTTTGAACATTTACGTAACAGCGTCGTGCTTGGTTCAGATTGTTGCCTCATAGTTTGTGCATATTACCTGTAATTATCATCATGTATTCATGGTATCAACATTAATCTGAGTATGACTTTAGCGTTAAAATTGTAGTAGATTGCAATCCATTCTCCTGCTGGGATTTGTCGTTGTCAGTCAATAGATTTTTTAGTGACAGTTTGGTTGATTTAACGGCCGAAGAGATTGCAGATGCTATTTTTGAGCTGCTAATTTATTTGTGCATACTCTTCTGTGGACAGTTTGATATGATATCCTGATTATATTTATGTAAAGGCATGGAATCTTTGCCTTTTCATATTTTCCCATCCCATGTAGCAACTGGGGGCTCTCTCAAGACTGTATTTGGTGGCATGGAAATTGGGCCATGGAATTTGAATTTGTGGAAAATCAATTCAGACTGAATCCCAATCCCAAGACCACTTAACGTAAATGTAGAGATAGTGTAAACATTCCACTGTAAGCGTCTGGCAAAGTAACAACATCAAGCCAGGCGTGGAAAGCTTTTTCTTATTCTCTGGTGGGAATTATTGGTAAAGAGGTGTGAGAAAGCTAGTTCGTGTAACTTCATGTTACCTTTTCTGAAAGGCCCCTAAGCATAGTTATCGTTCACATTTTGGCTTGTATGCACTTACTCTTGCTTATCCCTGATTTTGGATTTATTTACTTTGGATTTCTTCCAGAGTTATATAGTTTTGGAAACTTTATTTTTTAATTCTTGTGTGCAGGGATACTGCTGGACAAGAAAGATTTAGGAGTCTAATTCCGAGCTATATAAGGGACTCTTCTGTTGCAGTCATTGTATATGATGTTGCAAGTATGAATCTCCCTGCACAATGTAATTTTATATGTTCACTCCACACACAAACTGAAAAACAATTTGATACTCAAGAATCTAGAGAAAAAATATAGTTGCTGAAGTTTATTTTTTGAATTGTTAACTTGGATTCTGCCTTATGTTGGTTCTCATCCCCTTTGTACTTCTGTATCTCCTATTTCTTTAAAAACAAAAGAAACTACTTATAACCACATGAAAAAGTGTTCTTACAGTTATGCCATGTATTTTCGGCTTCAGTGCTTCATAAATGAAAGTATTTCCCAATCGTTTCTCATGTTTGCTGACTTTACTTGAGTTTTGTATATTTGCTTTATAAATGTGTGTTGACGATAATTTTACCTATTATTTTGATGCCTTTTAGGCAGGCAGTCCTTCCTCAACACTTCAAAGTGGATTGAGGAGGTTCGCACTGAGAGAGGCAGTGATGTCATCATTGTGGTAGTTGGCAATAAAACTGACTTAGTGGATAAGAGGTAGGATTTTGTTAACTTTTTCCCTTATTTTTGTTTTCCATATAAAATATTACTGTTAAATGGAGTTTTTTCTGCTGTTGATTTATGTTATTTTATTACTTCTGTTTGAGGGACGAATGTTCTAATTCAACAGTTGGATCATGGAGCTGAAACATTTGCAATAAGAAAAAACAAAATAACATTACTGAGATTATAGAAATCACTAACTGGGTATTATTGCAAGCTTTTTAAAGTACTACCGCAGGAGGTATTAGTCATATTATTCTATTTAATAAACCTTAAGTTTGTTTTAAAAACAGTGCTTGCTCATCTAGAAATAGCAAAACCATGTCCATTATTTGAATTACCTAACCTTTTGATTAACTTCTTTTTGTAAACCTTCATCAAATGCATTAATTTACTTAAAGATTGTGTACTTTTTGGTTTGAAGCAATGATGCTGATCTTTTTAATCAAAATCTAGTTGTTAATGCATAGAGCATACAAGTGTACGGATTGGTTTATGACTTGGTAGTTCAGTCTTTAACATGTAAACAAAACTTGGGGTGAAATGCAATGGCCTTAAGTCTGTAGAAAACGAATGAAATTTTTTCTTCTACTAGTAGAAGATTTTTTACTGTGTATACGCAAGCCTTTCTGCTATTAAATATGATCAACTGGTTGAGGATGTGAATGCTAAATTTTTTTTTGTGAAACCTGAGTTGGGAAGACAATGTGTGGGTTGGAGAAAAGAATGATGTGACGGAAGTTGAATGGATTCTGAGATAGGGACTGGAAATAGAGGTTATTTGGACTTTTATGGATTGGCTATTTATTTAATTGTGTATAGTGATTTTTGTTTTCCATCTCAAAGTGGCATACACTCAAGTAAGATTTGCCTTCAACCCCCGGTATTCACAGCCCATGAAGGAGTGTATAATTTTGTTGTAGAAAAGTACTTAAGAATACTGGAAACTGTCTTGCTAATTGACATAACATGTACGGTTGATAGTGCGAATGATTGTCTTTTTAATGTCACCATAATATCGTCTACCCAGTAGTATCCACTATAATTTTATTCTAAATTCCTTATACGGCGAAATCCGGCACGCCAAATATAGCCTTAGTGGTTTCTTAAACAAGCACCATTGATATATTCCCAGTTAAAAAATGTACAGCCACAAATCTCTTAAGAAATGAACCTTGTGAGCAGACTATTCAGATGTTTTGGGGTATCAAGGTTCTGATATGTGCTGATTTTTATAATTATTTGTGATAATTAATGAAAATGTACCACAGAGAAGATATAATAGAACTTGATTAAGGGTGTGGTCAAGGAGAGATGGATGAATTGGTAATAAATTTATTTCTGCTTAGTCTCATCATTTAGGTATGTCGTTAAGCATTGATTAATTTAATGATGAAAGTTTCAGTTTAAACTGTTATCAGCATCATTGTTTCACTGATGAAATTGAAATCGAATAGTTTGAATCACTATACACGTATATTCATCTGGTTAATGTTCTTGTATTTAATTCCTTTGACATTGTCTACTCTCTTCTGTTATCTTCATGGTCACAATTTAGGCAAGTCTCAATAGAGGAAGGGGAGGCCAAAGCTCGTGACCTAAATGTCATGTTTATTGAAACAAGTGCGAAGGCTGGCTTCAATATAAAGGTTAGTGGCAGTAGTTGCTATGAAGTCTACTTTCAAATGTTCTAGCTGAGTGATGGATTAAATCTTTGTTAATGTGATGGGGCCTTTTCTGATATGTTTTCTTCTGATTCCATTTTGGCAAAAGTGTTGGTTTATTTTCCTCATAATAAAACCCGATTGATGGCAAACATGATTTTTGTTAAGAATAATATTATGGTTTTGTTGAATAATCTTGCATTTACTTTTAAATTTTAACTAAACAATAAGTTACTCTTTTGAAAGTAACCCCTACTTTTCTGGTAAAACAACGTTTTTTTTTAAGACTTAAAACTAGAAAATGTGACATATCTAAACGTACTTGGGAACAAAAAAAGTTATTCTAAAGTAAATCTAAGCTTTGCCAAACATGTTATAAATTAAGAATGAGATAAATCCATCATGATCAACAGTTGCACTTTTTTTAGCTCTGTAGTGCAATATTTATCTTTTAAGGCCAATTGTTTCAGGCACTATTTCGGAAGATTGCTGCAGCCTTGCCAGGAATGGAGACGCTATCCTCAGCAAAGCAAGAGGACATGGTTGATGTCAACCTCAAGTCCAGCAACACAAATGCGTCTCGGTCACAACAACAGTCGGGAGGATGTGCCTGCTGATCGAAGACCTCGAATGATGCATTGTTATGTTTCGGGTTCAACCCTTCAATCCGACTGTAAAGTTCTTCCTTCTCATTGGTTGCATTCGAATTTACATTGTAGTTTACTAGTTCCGTGTCATCTCCTACCTCTATCACTTTGTGGACCTGTAGTTATCAAGGCTTTAGATAGAGTTTTTATCAGCGAGTTATATTTGTAGTAGTTACATTACAGATGGTGTCTTTCGGGGTTCGTTACAGGAAATTTTGATTTGAATTTTCCAAATAAAGCAGTGTTTCATTTTCTTTTCTGAAATAGTATGAGTTACACGGCTCGGAGTATTTTTGCAGGAAAGCAACTTGGATAAATTCCATGTGGGGTCGCCCACCTTTGCCAAGAATGGCATTTGGGTTCCCAACCTACCAAAGGTAATGCCAGAGTCCTTAACCTTTGAAAACTGTGCCAGAGCGATCCTGGATTTGACAGTTAGAATGTCAAATCAATTCAAAAGACTGTTATACCCTTTCCCCTGCCCCACCCCTTCCACCGCCACCACCCTCACCTCCCCCACGACCCCGCTGCACCGCTACCCTCACAAACTCACAGATTCCTGCTCCTTTGAACATGTGGCAATACTCCATTATTGCAATAAAAGCATATAACCATTTTTTAATTGATATTTCAAATTTAATTATGATTAACTATTTTGTTAATTATTAAACTGCTATAAGCTACTAATAACTGCATGTTATATAGAAGCACATATTCAAAAAAAGTATTTAGTAACAATGCCCTCGAGTGTATATTCAAGTCGAGAAGGGGGATCCCAAGTTATCTACGAACTTAATTAGGTCAAGATGGGTTCAATCACTTGGGGAGATATGATGAGGAATGTCAAGGGAATGGATGTTACATTTTGTGCTCTGTTCACAAAAGCAATGTCATTCAAGTCCAAAAATTTAGAAACGAGACAAGTAAACCAGGTCGAACACAACCTAGTCTGCAAAAAGCTTGATTTCATTGAATCTTTAGTAGATGCTGTGCGAAATGAAAAAAAAAATTATTACACAGTTGAGTCAAATTCATGGGG
This sequence comes from Forsythia viridissima, assembly GCA_030279155.1. Classification (NCBI taxonomy): domain Eukaryota; kingdom Viridiplantae; phylum Streptophyta; class Magnoliopsida; order Lamiales; family Oleaceae; genus Forsythia; species Forsythia viridissima. Next base: position 10,389,414 of record CM059045.1, on the reverse strand, counting down.
TAGTCATCAGAAGCTGGGAACTGGAAAGCCATCCTCCATTCATTTCCTGTAACTGAGAATGATTGTGATGTGCAGGAAGGAAAATAATATTTGATTATCTACTCCACAAGTTCCAGATGATACATCAAATTGCACTAGCTTTTGTCTTTTGAGCTCAAACAAACTAGAAGGTACGGAAACGGAGTGAAGAGTTTCTGTAAATGCTTAAGGCGAAATGTAAAACAACGGCATTGAATGAAACAAAATACATAAATCTGTTGAGAATAAACCAAACATCGGCAATGGCACTCTTAAGAGTATCTCGTGCACTGATCCATTTCCTTGACAATCAATCAAGAAAGGAATGGATGAAGTGAGTGATGAAATAAATGAATGTGCTTAAAACCTCAAAATGACAACCACAAGAAAATTGAATTACCAGTAAAACAGATCGAGCCAATTATAATAGCGTAAAATCCAATCACTTGTACAATAATTTGATACAAAGCACTAGTAAAATCTAATCCCTCATCCAAAAAATTGTACCTGGAATACATGCCACGTCAATCATCAACCTCCTTTCTGATCTCCTTGATAAGCTCCTCCTTGTACTCGTCGAATGAGCCTGGGAAAGTCTCAACTGTGCCATTCTCCACCAGCCATATTTCACTTTTTTCTTCATCTTCACAAACACATGATATAAGCCTAGAATCATGACTGACTAGGACGACTCCGCCAGTAAACTCATCAAGCGCATCTGCCAGCGCATCAATGCTCTGCATATCCAAATGATTTGTTGGCTCGTCTAAGAGCAGAATGTGTGGCTTAGACATAGAAATGGAAGTGAAAACCACCCGCGCTTTCTGCCCTCCGGACAATTTAGCAATTGGAGTGAGGTGGTTATGGCTGGGGAGTCCAAACTTTCCAAGCTTCGCACGAACTGCCTCCTGCTTGCTGAGTCCCTCTTGATCTGGATGAAGACGGAGAAGATATTGAACTGGTGTTTCGTCCATTATCAGTAGATCCACAAAGTGCTGTGAGTATCTACCAATCCTCAATTTCTGACTCCTCCGCACTTCACCCTCAGTTGGAACCAAGTCGCCAGCAAGAAGGTTGAGCAAGGTAGATTTTCCAGCTCCATTAGGCCCAACAATAGCAACACGAGTCCCCATATCAATGCCAACATCAACGTTGGAGAGTTTGAAATCCTCTCGGTTTGGATAACTGAAACTAACTTCAATTAGTTGCAGAAGTGGTGGTGTTAGCTCAGTGGGTTCGGGAAAATGGAACTCCACAGTGTAATCTCGCCATTTCTGAGGTGCCTCACGCACGGGCTCATCTTCATCAACCTTTCCTTTAGACTTGTTCTTAGAAGCTTCCTTGGCAGCAGCAAATTTTGCTCGATCCCTGACCTTCTCCTGCTGAGCACGATTCCCAGACCTCCTAGCAGCTTTGACTTGCTTGTCATATATCTCAAACTTCTTGTTCATCTCTTTACGGCGCTGCTCGTATCCACTTTCAAACTCACTGAAATTTCCACGATAGAACTGGAGTTTCAAGTCATGGAGATGAATAATTTCATTGCAAACTGTATTGAGAAAATCCCGATCATGCGAAACAACAACAAGAGTTTTCTTCCACCGGCACAAGTACTCTTCTAACCAGAGAACAGCTCTAAGATCAAGATGATTGGTAGGTTCATCCAGCAACAACAGAGTTGGCTGAACAAAAAGTGCCCTGGCCAAAGAAATTCTCATCCTCCAACCACCACTAAATGACCGGGTAGCACGGTCCTGCATATTCTTAGTGAAACCCAACCCAGCAAGAATTTTCGAAGCCTGAGCCTCGGCAGAATCTGACCCAATCAGCTGCAGCTTTTCATACAATTCAGCAAGCTTCTCACCCACGTCATCACCGTTAGCATCATCATCTTCATTGGTGTCAGCAGATATATTTTGCAAAGACGCAACCTCTTGTCGAAGCTTGACAAGTTCTTCATTGGCTGAAACGACTGCTTGAAGTGCCGTTCTGTCATCACCAACGACCTCTTGTTCAACCAAAAGTACATCTATGTTTTTAGGTACGGGTATCTTTCTCCAAGCAAGGAGCTTCAATAGGGTAGACTTACCCATCCCATTTGGTCCAATTAATCCATACCTCTTTCCATGAGATATCTTCACCGATGCGTTCTTCAAAAGTTCTTTGCCACGAGCAGACACAGAGAAGTTATCAATTGTTATATCTTTGACATTAGCATCAGCATCATCTTGGCCATCAAGAATAGAGGCTCGGCTACCAATTACAACAGTAAAAGCATCACGATCATCCTTAAGGGCCTCCCGTTTGGCTAGTTCAGCAGCTTGTGTGGCAAACATATCCTTCTTTTCTCGTTTCTTCAACTCTTTGTCACTTACAGCGATTTCAAGAGGCTTTCCATCACTTCTATTATGCTTGCTTGGCTGTTTGTAAACCACATTCTGTTGTTGCTCTTCCTCAACATCATCTTCATCCTCAGAAGGAGGGAGATCAATATCGTCAGTATAAGATGATGGTTTTGGAGGTGCTTTCGATTTGGACTTGTTAGAAGTAGAGCTTGACATAGAAGACCCTTTCTTTGATTTATCAGGCTTTTGGTCCATGCTGGCAAGCATTGCAGAGACTGAGAGCTTCTCTTTACTGCTCGACTTGGCTTTCGTATCATTTCCAGCCTCGTCTGGTTTCTTCTTTCCCATTGTGGTAGCTAATCTGTCAAAACAAACAATTCAACAAAGAATCTTTTGTTGGTAAGTCAAAAATCACACGAGTGCTCTTCAACATGCTGAAACTAAAACACAGTTCAAATGTACCAGGTGACTCCCCCACCAACCAAAAAAATCAACAGCACATATCATATCATAGACAGAAAGGGGGGAAAATGTCTATCTAAAGTTTGGCACGTGAAGAACAATATTTTGAAAAGCAGCCCGGGCATCGACCCGGAAAAGGCAAAGGGTCAAGGATTAAAATGTCAAATCGGTTGTCAAAAGTAAAAAAAGATATATATAAACACACGACAAAAAATTGACAAAAATACGTTAATTTTCAAATTAAGTAACATAAATAAATAAAAACACTCATTAAACTTGGCTGCATATAATTTTTATTATGTCCACTTCCAATGTCAATAGAAAATGAGAGAATAGAAGAAGACATAAGCTTCAACAATATTATAATCCAATAATTCTAATTAGCATCAAATAAGTATAATTGGACAGTATTCTGTAAATCATTTTTACCATTCCATTCAGAGGGAAAATCACAAATTCACACAAGCAATTACTGGAAATATACGAAGGTAGGATCCAACTTTATATAAGAACGTGATTTACAAAGGAATTTACAAAGTCCAAGTTGTAAACAAAATAGTAGTGCAAAATCCATTAATTTAGGTTAAATTAACTCGAACAAATTGTGTATCCATCATGCTTAAGTATCAAAAAGTAAAAATCACTAGGTGAACTAAAACCAGCTGCCGTTGTATCCGTTCTCTGTATAAACACCAATACATTCAAAATTACATTTCACATTAAACCAGCTGCTGTCGGAATGTTGTTAACTTCACATGATTTTTCATGAAAATAAAATGCTAAATTAACAAAGTAATATGTAACAAATGCTAATAAATTAAAATTCCTAAAAAAGAACCCATAAATTCTTGTCACAAAATAGAATAATAACTAATAAAATGAACCTGAATCACGGCTTCGGATTCCCGAATCAAATTTTCAACTATCTGCCCCGTATATCAGATTTAAGGTGGTGGAATTGCTTCGGATTTTAGCATCTAGGGTTTCGTTTTTTAACGAGGAATATGAATGTAAAGAATTGATGAGCATTAAGATTATTAGTACACTTTATTACATAATAATAAAACAGTTTTTAGAAATATAATGAAGAGGAATTCCCACCGATATTCTGGGATGAACTTCTTTGAATACTCAACTATTAAGGCCGCTTTGGCTAAAAGCTTAGCGATTGTTAAATTATAATTTTAATTAATCAAATATATTTTTTATCTGTATATACAATTTACAACCCACTTTTTATCCACAAATTCACCAACAATTTATAATATAAACATTTAAAAAATAATTTCACCACTACCAAATATGCGCTTAATCTTAAAAGTGTCTAATATCTGTTTAGAATAGTCCGTTAACAGATGATCAGTTAACACAAAGACCGTTAACAAACGTTTGTTAAAGTCTATTAAGACTAGCTTACACAAATTAAATTGGTTTTTCAAATGAACTCAAATTTAAAACAAAAATCACATAATTCATACTCAAATATATACATATTTTCATGATTTATACTGTAAAACCTACAATTTCTACCATAAATTTAAAGAAGAATAAATAACATACATTTTGTAAGAATTTAGATAGGTTAGATTCTAACGTTGATATGAGATTTATTATATAGATGAAATGAGTTGGATTCTAACTTAGAAATGAGTTAGATTCTAACTTGCAAACTTACTCTTTTTCAACATATAGATAAATTTGAAATTGTTTGAAATGTAATAAGCGGGGAAGAAAATATAAAGATATATTTAATAATTTGCTTGTAAAATAGGTCAATGCTATTCAGATAAATTTGTCGGTTCACCTAGTCATTTAGCAATATTCCCACGTCTATTAAAGGATAAATTGCAGATTCATTCCCATCCATTCACAAAGTTTCGAACCTGCCCCTACTTTGTTTTTGCACAATTCTTAATTGCAAACTTTCATTACAATAAATTATGGTGTCAATATACTTGGCCTTAACAATTAGACTTTGACTGAAATTAAAATTAACAATTAATTTTAATAACATATTTAATAGATCCATAACTTGTATCAATTTTTCAATTACAAATTTTATGAACTTTTATCAAATAGTATCTCTCTAATAAGGTACATCATTACCTTCAATTTTTTTTTTCTTCCCATTTTTAGTACACGACATCTCACCTTCAACCAGGGGCTAACCCTTTTTTGAAAACATTGTGCCATGTGAAATTGGTTAATGCCCTTTTAAATTTGTTAAAAATCATTTTTTCTTTCGGGTATTAGGTTGTAATCTATTCACCTGACGTAACATGTTAGATTATTATTGAAGATTTAAAGTTTGAAAAATAAACACATTTTGATTGCCAATAAACCATTGAGCTTCTATATGTTATCGTTGGTTATTTGTTGAGCTAAAAGGCAAAATTTGAATTACACAAAGACTCGTATGAAAAAGTTAAAATTTATATAAAGTAATTCGCAAGGAATTCATACACAAATAAAAGAGTTTAAATTCAATTGTAGATAAAAATAGAATGATGTCATAGACTTTAAAGTTGACAATGATTAACAAATTAAAAAGGAGTTTCGCTAGATATAAACAAATTATACGTAAACAAAATATAATTTGCATAGAATTTTGGAGTATGCAAGACATGAAAATTGTTCATCTAGAATTTTGATAGATGTGACATCGCTTTGTTGATTCTAGACATCCCCCGCCCTTGTCTTTTAGGAATACAAGCCCATTCACACTAATGATGAAATATCCACACGACTTATTGAAATTTTAATCAAATTTTTATCTCAATAACAATCCGACTAATTTTCTTTTACCTACGTTGTACAAGTAAAAGATACATCATTGATAAGAAAAATAACTACACTACGACTGTAATTTTTTAAAGGGATTTTGACGTAAATGGTTCATAACCTTTGTCTTTAGTGTATAATTGGTCATTAACGTTTATTTTTTCACAAACAGGTCCCTAACCTATATGTTTTGGTGCAAAATTGGTCCTTATGAGTTAAAAAAGATAAATATGTCTTTAGTTTTAATTAGAAGAAATTATATGTAGATTCTTAATTATTAGAAAATGTGCAAATATGTCTATTACTTTTATTTTTTTATAAAAAAAATTAAAGAAAACTAATGAGTTTTTTTTTTTTAAAGGGATTTTGGCGCAAATGGTTCATAACCTTTGTCTTTAGTGTATAATTGGTCATTAACGTTTATTTTTTCACAAATAGGTCCTTAACCTATATGTTTTGGTGCAAAATTGGTCCTTATGAGTTAAAAAAGATAAATATGTCTTTAGTTTTAATTAGAAGAAATTATATGTAGATTCTTAATTATTACAAAATGTGCAAATATGTCTATTACTTTTATTTTTTTATAAAAAAAATTAAAGAAAACTAATGAGTTTTTTTTTTGGTGGAATTAACACTTTAATAATAAATATGTCAAATAAAATTATTATTAAGTAATTATATTATTTAAAATTTAAATTTTTATTTTATTATTGAATAAAAAAATAATTTTGTCACAAACTTGATGTTCAAATACTTTTATTTAATTGAGTTATATGTTTATTAACTACAAATATTAGAGATCCAACTATATTCTTCATATTTTAATTTAATTTATCGTTTAATTTTTGTTTAAAAATAAAACACATAATGTGTAAATTAATTTTTATTAGTATTTTTATGTTAAATAAAAATGTAATAAGATTAATTCAATGTCATATAGTTATATACGTTATTTTTTTATTTATTTAACTTTATTTTTAAAGTAAAGAGGGAGAAAAATAATTTCTCTATCTTTAAATAATATAATTACTTAATAATAAAAATAATAATATTATTTGACATGTTTATTACCAAGTATTAATTCAAAAAAAAAACTAATTAGCTTTCTTTAATTTTTTATAAAAAATAAAAGTATTGAACATATTTGTAAATTTTGTAATGATTAGAAATTTATATACAATTTCTTCTAATTAAAATTAAATGTATATTTGTTATAAGAACCAATTTCGCATTAAAACATATAGATTAAGACTTGTTTGTTAAAAAATAAACGTTAGAGACCAATTCTACACTAAAGACAAAAGTTAGAAACCATTTGCGCCAAAATCTCTTTTTTAAATAATATGTTTTATTTAGTTTGAACTTTGAATCCATTCTAGAACTTGATTGATTTAAAACATTAACACAAAGGAAACAAATATAGAAAAATTGAATAATGCTTAGCCGCCATACAAGGCCGCGTGACACACGATTTCTAACCCCACAGGTCCGACGCTGTTCCACATTATGATTTTGCACAAATAGTCACCAATCTTTAGCTCATAGAGCAAACGCACCCCAACTTTAAAAACGTTTAGTTATTGCAAATTCTGTCATGTTTCAAAAGCTAAATGTACGTTAACCAAATTTTGAGGGTAAAACTGGAAGATCAATGTTACTGCCAATTCCCCGCCAAATAGCTCACAGATTCTTTATAAATTGTAATTGTTTGTCAAATGGCTAATTTGGCCAATAGCGCCAAACATGTGGAGGTTAAAAGGTTCAACTTTGAAGGTTAGGTTTGCATTTGATCCACGCACTAAATGTCGGGTACTATTTGTGTAAATTTTCCTATGATTTATGCGAGATTTTTTCCCTACAAATCTAATGGTACAACCGACTATTGCGCATCACCTAATGGACCACACTGTGCACCTGGCGCAGCGTATTCCTACTTCCCACAAAAGACGAAAATTCAATTCTATTATTTTATTTTCTACATTTTACTTTGACCAAAAAACCAGTCCAACTTGACCCACTTCTTTTCAAGTCCACCCGCCATTCCCATTCCTCTTGCTTAATTTCCAAGTTTCTTTTTTCTCCAATATTTCAAGAATTCTTTCGTGTTTTTGTGCTTGTTATTCATCATAAACTTCGAATTTTGGTCCAGTATCGTTATTGTACGTAATAGAAAAAGTTTAGAATTTGCAAAGAGATGACTACAATGGAGAGTTTGATTGGATTGGTGAATAGGATACAGATGGCTTGTACAGCCCTCGGCGATTTTGGCGGCGAAAATCAGACGTTTTCTTCTCTCTGGGATGCCCTCCCCTCTGTTGCCGTCGTTGGTGGCCAGGTCTGTATTTCTATTAACCATCACGTCTAGAAGTCGAGCTTTGAGCAGTTAGAGAGTTGCTACTTGTATTCATTTCAATTTTTATCTTAAACAATTTCGAATATTATAATATTTGTTTTTAGTATGCATATATTTGGATAAACTTGAAAATTCAATCGTGTAAAAAGACAGAAATAATTAATATTCTGCACAAACAGATTTTTTGAATTAGATTCCAGCTGTAGGATTAGTAGCAATGTTGTTGTTCTGTATTTTCTTTGTGTAATGCTTTGTGAGCTTATATTCATTACTTTTGCATGATCTTTTTATTTTTATTTTTTCTTTCTTTCTGGGGGTTTGGACGGAAAACAGAGTTCAGGAAAGTCATCCGTACTGGAAAGTATAGTAGGACGTGATTTTCTTCCACGAGGATCCGGTTAGCCTTTTCATTTCTTAGCACACATCATAATTCACTAATCGAATTTGAATCAAAATATGATTTTCATCAGTTGTGTCTCCGCGCTTTTGTGTGTGCGCTGCGCAGGGATTGTTACAAGGCGGCCATTGGTGTTGCAACTGCACAAGATGGACGAAGGACAGCAGGAATATGCAGAATTTGCACATTTGCCAGACAGGCAATTTACTGATTTTTGTACGTGAAGTATCTGCTTTTTCAGATTTTTAATTTGTACTAATATTGTTATTCTTAAATACATTACCTCCTTAAGCATAGGTTTATTGTGAAATTGAGCAAAATTTTGAGAGATATTCTGCAGTTATTTTACCAGATTGTTTAGTGGGACTGACTATACTTAGATGCATGACTTAGGAAGAGCAAACTATAATTTTGTCATCTCATTTTTGTTTTGCAGACTTGGTTCGCAAGGAAATTCAGGATGAAACTGATAGACTCACAGGGAAGACAAAGCAGATTTCTCCTGTTCCTATTCACCTCAGTATTTATTCTCCCAATGGTATTTTCACCAGTCCAATTTCTTTTCATTCTGTTGAAAGAAAGGAATATGTAGTTCTAACTTTTCCATTACCTAGTACTTCTCCTATTTAACTGGATTGTAGACGAGGTCTCTTGGTTTATTTTATTTGCTGATGATATAGTTTTAATTGAGTAGACACTAAAGGGGAGACATGGTAGTTTGAACGTTGAAAGAATTAATGTAGAAACTAAAGGTTTTAGGTTAAGTAGAAACAAGACAATCTACAGTGAAAGCCCTTTTAGTTAGTAGAAGTTAAGATGATTGTGGACATGGTAGAGTATCGTGTGTTGTCAATAAGTGAATAATTTAAGAATTTAAGCTCGATTGTTAGCAAGGAATGAGGATTTGATGAGAATGTAATTCTTACAAGTGCAGTTGGATGAAATGAAATGTTGTGAGGATTTTATGTGATGAGAAAGATAACAGTTGAGCTAGGTAGTCGTATGCAACGAATATTATACCAGTTATACTTTATGGAATTGATTGAGTCACGAAACGAGAACTTGTCCATGAGATAGAGTAACAGAAATGAGGATGTTATAGCAACAAGTAGATGTGGTTCTAATTTACGATAAATTAAGGTAAGTACAAATAAGATGGTACGAGAAATGTCTTGCATTGAGCTAGAGAAGTTCTTATTCACAGGAGTGATGTCCTTGTATAATACTAAACAGGTCAGAATAGGAAGAGAGACCAAAATTAACTTGGTCGGTTGTTGCTTCAAAACATATGATTTCATTGGCACTTTCAACAGATATAGCGTTAGATTAAACTAAATGGCGAGAAAAGAGTATGTAGCTGATACCAAGTTTATAGGGAACAAGTCTTAGCTTGTTGGTTTTTGTATTCAACTTAGTGTCCGTCCCACTGACGCATTGGTTTTGTCTTGCAGTTGTTAACTTAACTCTAATTGATCTTCCTGGTTTGACCAAAGTTGCTATTGGTACGTACTAATTTTTTTTCCGTCTAATCACGAGTAAATTTGTAATTGATGTGAACTTCAGCCAATAAAAAGATGTTTGTTCTTTGCAGAGGGCCAACCCGAAAGTATAGCCCAAGACATTGAAACTATGGTTCGATCTTTTGTTGACAAGGTGAAGATGATAGTTTATCTTTATTGTACCACATTATCACTTCTCCAGTTTTAGTTGTTACTGTCTGCAACTCAAGTTTATTGTCCTATAAATCAATTCTTATAGGTGTTTAGAAAATGAAGATTCACTGGAATATGCTTGCATTTGTTCCTTAATATATTTTGACGAGTATTCACATGGATACAACTCTGATGAACTCCTCAAAAGCATGTATTTGGGAAACAAATAGAAAGATTTTATTTAACACTGTGGACTATAGTCTGTACTTGTCAGTTTTGCTTTGTTTTGATGAACAAATTTTTGAGGCTGTTATTGTACACAGTTCACCTATTATATTGTGTTCTCTGTTGAATATGAACATTTTCTATAGTTTGCCACTGTACTTGATTTTTGTGCATGTGCAGCCCAACTGCATCATACTAGCTATATCTCCGGCAAACCAAGATATCGCCACATCAGATGCTATTAAACTTTCCAGGGAAGTCGACCCAATGGGTATGTTTGATTGCCTTTTGATTAACCTAAATTATGGAACTGCAGAAGCTGTGTGTGTTGCCATTTTTATGGAACTCTATTTTGCAATTACTGTAGGTGAACGTACATTTGGAGTGCTGACAAAATTAGATTTGATGGACAAAGGAACTAATGCTCTGGATGTGAGCTCTCCCACCCATCTTCACAACCCCCCCCCCCCCCCCCCCCCCCCCCCCCCCCCCAATATACACCACATATACAAGTAGATTGTAAGGATTCTTATTTTTTCTTTTGGAGTACAGCTTAAGAGAACATGGAATGTAGTTCAAAGTGATACAAGAAAATGAAGTTCTGAAATGATCAAACTTTCCTAATTGATGCCCCGAGTATTGCTAATTACACAATTATATCCATTTTTTCCCCTTGTGCTCCTGTATTCCAGTTCTAGAAATATTCTTCATCTTTAAATTCCTTTTTGTGTCCTTCTCCGGCTTCCACCCCCCACTCCCTCATTCTGGTTGCTGCTAACCACAGGACCAGTTGACATGTGAGAGAAGTGTTTCCCCCAGGAAAAAATGAAAACTTAATATTTTTTCTTTTTTTGGTTGCAACTAAGTTTGAATTCTCCGCCAACAGGTTCTTGAAGGAAAATCATATCGTTTACAGCACCCCTGGGTTGGAATTGTGAATCGTTCACAAGCAGATATCAATAGAAATATTGATATGATACTTGCAAGACAAAAAGAACGAGAATATTTTGCAACAAGTCCTGATTATGGGCACTTGGCTAGTAAAATGGGTTCAGAGTATCTTGCTAAACTTCTTTCAAAGGTATGTCTCTGTTTCTCTTTTCATATCATGACGTCTGTACTAAATTACATAGTGCAGTTATATAGGTGAATGTTTTTATTTCAGCACTTGGAATCCGTAATTAGGGCAAGAATACCGAGTATCACTTCATTGATTAACAAAAGCATTGAGGAACTTGAATCTGAGTTGGACCACCTTGGAAGGCCTGTCGCTATTGATGCAGGGGTAAGCTGCATATTCCTAATTGGGATTTATGAATTGAAATCTAGCAATCTTAACAGAAACTGAAATGTGTTTCAGGCTCAATTATACACCATTTTGGAACTTTGTCGTGCTTTTGACAGGATATTCAAGGAGCATCTGGATGGAGGGTATGGAATTTTTATCCTCTCATATTATGAATCTTCAAGTTGTTTTTTTTCTTCCAAGAACCATATATCATCCTCGCATGCTTTTTTGAAAAAAGTCAAATTGCATCCATACTGCAGACTTCTTTCCAAGTAAATTCACTTTAGAGCTTATGAGGATATGTAGCGAATGAGTCAAGTAAAAAAAGAAGAAGACAAAGCACTCTCCAGTGTTATATCACCCCTGTTACATAACCTTGAAGGCAGCTTTTCAAAGCTCCATGCTTGGGTTACCTTTCTATCCACCTAGTAGGCCCACAACACATACAATACCACTGGTACCTTTGACTGATATTTGGCTAGCTCTCAACTGAAATATAGACAGATATAGTTTATCATGCTTATCCAAGCAATAAAATGACCCGTTGACATTTAACGCTTTCTTGCCACTTCTTTGTTTATGACCTTGCTGCATCATTTGACCTTTTTGTTAATTAGCTCTTCTTGTTCACTATTTCAGACGACCCGGAGGTGATCGAATTTATGGAGTTTTTGACAATCAGCTGCCTGCTGCTATGAGGAAACTTCCACTTGATCGGCATCTTTCAATGCAGAATGTGCGGAAAGTTGTTTCAGAAGCCGATGGTTATCAGCCCCACTTGATTGCCCCTGAGCAAGGTTATCGACGGCTTATTGAGGGAGCCCTAAATTATTTTAGAGGACCCTCTGAAGCGACTGTTGATGCTGTAAGATTTTTTTTAACCCTTTTTTATTGGGTTCAATCCACATGCAAGTTTTGTCTAAAATCTCTCACCGCATCCATGACTCACCAATCGACCATCATTTAGGTACACTTTGTCTTAAAGGACCTGGTGAGGAAGTCAATGGAGGAGTGTCAGGTGCGTTATAATCCTTGTTGTTTTGCTTAAATACTGTTGTGCCACTTCTACCTAGTTTAAATGTCAATCTTATTTCTGTACCGCATCTCTTTCGTGTAACAGGAGATGAAACGGTTTCCTACTCTACAATCAACAATAGCTGGAGCAGCAAATGAAGCGTTGGAAAGGTTTCGTGAGGATAGTAAGAAAACAGTCGTTAGATTGGTAGATATGGAAGCTTCTTATCTGACGGTTGAATTCTTCCGGAGACTTCCCCAGGAAGTGGAGAAAGGGGGAAATCCAGCTGCTACAACTACGGATCGCTATTCAGAGGGCCATTTTAGGAGGATAGCGTCTAATGTATCATCTTATGTGAATATGGTATTGGAGACACTAAAGAATTCAGTTCCCAAGGCGGTGGTTTATTGTCAAGTTAAGGAGGCCAAACAGTCTTTACTCAATCACTTTTATACGCAAATTGGGAAGAAAGAGGTAATGATCAATACTGTTTTCCTTTCATATTCATAGATGCCTTTTAGAAAGACGAGTTTGTTAAAGTTTCTAAGAACTTTTTCGCATGAGATTTATTTAACCAAATTTATTTTAAATGTTGGTTCTTTTTAATTGCATTGTTGGGAAGTAGATTTTTGAGCACTTGATAATGATCAATATATGCGTTTTTTAGGCATAGAGATGCATCATGCGTCGGTTCTTCTTAAGTTGATGCTTGCTAAAAGCTGCTGCATCTTATTCACTGTTATTGTGGTTTTGCTAATATATCAGGGTGGGCAACTCTCAGACTTGTTGGATGAGGATCCATCGTTGATGGAGAGAAGATTGCAATGTGCCAAAAGGCTTGAACTGTATAAGAAATCAAGGGACGAGATTGATTCCGTATCTTGGGTTTGATGAAAGCTAACATACGATTTATACGATAATAGAATTCGCGATTGAAGGGTTCCATATTCTTGGTTGTTTAGAGGCCTTCTCATTTTTGTCCAGTTCATTTTTACCTCGTTTAGACTTTGATGCTAGGTTTTTGTTTACCTAAATATGCTGTGTAAATATTCGAAACTCCCAGCCTGGTATACGACATAATAGTTTGTAATTTCATATGTTAGCAATGAAAATGATTTAGTACAAGAAAATAGTTTGCGAGTGTTATACCTTTGAGCTTAGGTTTTGATTTGTACGGATTGTGACATTGTGTGGCATGGACACAATTTGTATATAGTTGCACTAAATTGAAGACCAGTATATAATTTTGTACACGATACTGATGCATTTATGTTGTCTACGACTCCATTATATATTGTCTTTTGTCGGAGATTTTTAAAGAAGACTTGTCATGTTCCTCTTAATGAAAAGATTGAACTCTTTAATAAAGTTTGGAATATCCATTTAAAAAATCTTATGCGTGTTGGGATATTGATGATTGAGGTTGGTAATACCAACATTTGAAGGTTAAGAACTCATTTGTACTTTTTGCAAGAGTTAGAATTACGCATTCACGGTGCAAGTGTTTTAAAACATATCTTAAATGTCAAAGGGTGGCCTAGGCCACGTATAGTCGGAATGTAGATTGCATTAAAATAAGAAATAATAGATTGATTCGGTGGAGAATAATGTAGTTTTTTTAATTAACATGTTTGAAAATGTGTACTTTTTTTAAAATTAATAAAATCTCGTAAATCTGTCGTGTGATTTGAAAGAGTCATTAGAAAATGACATTTTTTACTACTAATATTCCACAAGAAGTTGGCTTGTAGAGAATGAAGAATCCAAATAAAGCTAAAAAAAATCAGAAATAAGCATATATGCCATATCACTAACCTATGTTTGGATAATAGTAAACAACCGTTGGGAACATATTCCCATATTATCAAAATAATTTCTCATGAAATAAATAATACAGAAAAACTTTTTAAGTTTTAATATATGTTTTATGTATATATTAAAATATTTCTATACAACTCTAAAATAAATTTCAAAATGCTATCGCGGCCTTCACTCACCTCGTCCCTCTGCCCCTGAAACTAAGATAATTTATTATAATTTTTAAAGATTTAGTTGGTTTTTCATTAGATATAAGTATAACAATGAATTGTATGAAAAGACAAAAACAGAAAAATTTATGTAGTCACTTAACTTTAATATTAATAGAATGTAAAAACTAATTTCTCACCGACCAAAATGCATGGAGCGTATACAAATAAAATAAAAAAATACACAACAGAATTATAAGTTTGGAATATAATATTAAATAAGACCCGACTCAACAATAATACTCACTATATTTGTTTTAATATTGTCAAATACTGTAAAATCTATTTTATAAGGGAAATGCTACTTGAGCATCAAGTTGAACCAGTAGTTGAACTACTATTGCGAAAATATCAAATTTGTTCTTTGAAAAGACATAATTCAAAACTTGATCGCACGAATATAAAATTTCGTTTCTTTAATAATTTGACTAGAACTGAATTAAGTTAGATTGTGATAACAATCGAACCGGATCACACCCAAACTTTTATTTCTTTGACAGTGTGATAGCTATTAGTTGCAAACTACTTTTCAAACCAAAAGTAATACTTGAAAACTTATCACCGACCGCAGGGAGGTTTACTCCGCTACAAGTACAAAAAAAGTACTTTTTTATTCGTCAGTACGTCTTCATCCTCTCAAACCAAAACACATATATCTCTCTTAGTTCTTTTATTTCTCCATATTATTCTTCATATCCATCAAAATCAAACTCTACTCAAACAAAACTCCATATATATATATATATATATATATATATATCTCTCTCTCTCTCTCTCTCACACACACACACACACACATTATTTTCAACTCCTCAATCCATTAAAATTTTTTATAGTCGGATTCCACCGCAAAGAAAAGCGGTATACTAGCTACGACTGTAGGGAGTTTTTTCCACTACTAGAAGAAAAAAAAACATTCGTGTCACTATGTCTTCACTTCAGAAAATTATCTCCTCCAAATTTTGATTATCATTTTAATCAATATTCCTGATTCGATCATCTCTCAACCGATTATCTCAAAAAACTGCTAGTTCCTTGATCCATCTTACTCATTCGATCATCTTTCCCACCGATTATCTATAAAACTTGTTCACCGTTTTAATCTATCATAATAATAATAATAATAATAATAGAACCTACTATCATATCTCAATGCAAATAAAAAAAACTGTGTATAAATTAACCGTACGTTTCATCTGCTTTAACAACACTTTTCATGGGCTTTAACAACAAAATTTAATTTTAATTAAAATCAAACAAAACAAACACCCCAGCCCCACGCCTATAAATTCAAGAAACACCGTGGAAGTTGTTCAACTTCACACATCCGGGATCTCCACAATTCCCTCCCTTTCCCATTTACCTGAAAGGTAGACCCTGTTCTTTTTTGCCCTTTTTAATTTCTTGATTTCTTAACATTTTGATAATGTTTGCTTAAATTTTAAGCATGCCCATTTTTCAAGATTTGATTTGATTTTTTTTTTTTCTCTCTATCGAATCACTTATTTTCTTGATTTCTTGGCACGTTGATAATTTTTACGAAATTTTAAGCATACCCATTTTTCAAGATATGATTTTCCATTCAAATTCTAAGCTTTTAGTTGCTAAAAGCTGGTGGTTTTCTCGGGTCTGATATTTTTTTCCCTTTTATAAAGTTGTTGCATCACAAAAAAATAAGAATTCAAATAATTTTTGCCTTTGTATTCGATTGGGATTCTGATTGCTGAATGTTAGGAACGACCGTTTTGAAAGATTGAATTTAATTTATTATGTACGCATTCTAACAGTTATTCATTTTGCTGTGATCTGATAATTTATTGATCAATGTTACTGCCAGATCACAGTTATATGTATTTTTGGCTGAATCGGATTACGTCTTTACTATTGGTTGAATGCTAAGCCTGCCTCTTGCAGAAGATTGAATCTTGCATTCTTTTCGATGATTCTATTTGCTAATTATATATTTGGTAATCAGCAAATTATTTGCGGAAGTTTAATATTTCTGGAACCCTCCAAAAGAAAGAGATTCCACTTGAGCTATTCTCGTTCTAACGACAGATTCAAGCATTCCCCTTGCTAAGATGAATGCAACTTCTATGTATTTCCCATCGCATTTTCATAGGGAATGTACTCCTTCATATTCAATCTTTTAACGATGCTTGCCAATTCTAATCCAGGGAGCACTTAGATCGATTTGATTACCCTTTTGTGAAGATATTATTTAAATGCATACTTCGAGGTTTTCTTCATTAAAATTTGGTCATTTTTCTGTGATATGACACTTACATTAAGTTGTGAATTTATTAGTAGAATAGAAGCAACAAGAATTTACAGATCATAGAAAAATGACAGTCGTCTATTAGTTTATAATGCCGATTTGCTGAATTAGAATCTACCTCATGAAGTTTTTTAAGTTTCAATTCAATTATAAGCTTTTGTTTGCTCAAAGCTTTTCATATTTGGTAAACAAGTTCCAAATATGTGCTAAGCTGTAGAACTATCCTTTTGTAGATATGAAACTTATTATTCAGTTCTCATTTTTTGCAGCTAAAATATTTCATTCTTGGCTGATAGGATGATATATTAGCTTAATTTAGAGCCTGGCCTTTTGGAAAGATTTAATTTCTTCTTCAATTCTGAGTGAATGTTACCAAAACATGAACAATTTGCTTTTATCTTGTAGTGGTGTGATTAGCGTTGTAGGAAGTGCTAGATCTCTATCGTGAAGGTCCTTTGAGCATTTTTTGCATTTCTTAATTTCCTTTTTTTCGTTAAATTTACTAGTTATTTATTTATTTTTTATTTTCTGGATTTATTGGAGTCTTTATGTTACTAGTAAATTCAGCTGCATGCTTAGAACATTCTAGAAAATGTTGCGCTTCCAAAGAAGCGAAATGAAAATTTACATCTGACTGTCCTTAGCTTTGAGCTTTATGCAGATAATTTACAAGAAAACTTTGTAGACACTCATGGGAACTGTTCTTGATGCTGCAAACAAGGTACTGTTATTAATCTTTTTTGGTCGCTTGTTCAATATTCTTGCAAATTTCTATCAACTATATGCTTGGGAAACACAGATATCTCTTTGAATTATGGTAATCATGCAATGGATACAGTAATAATTGCTGAATTCTAAAATTCATGCAATGGAATGCTTTGCTTTGGGTACCACCACCCTCTTTGGCAAGCAAATTTTTTTGCATTTTAATCACAGTGCAGCAATAGGGACTGTGGTTTCTGAAGAAAAGTTTTGCATTTTTTTTTTTCAAATTCTATTTTTCTAGAAGAGTTTACATCTGCTTTATAAGTTTATACTTAGTGAAATTAATTCTTAATTAAGTTCATAGTGTTTATGGTCATTAAGCATAAATGTACACTGGAACATGTCAAAAAGATTTTACCAGTCAATAAAATCACACAAGTTCAATATTTTTTTCTTTCTTCCTTTTTTTTTTTTTTGGGTGTTTGAAGCTTGTATTTTAAAGTGTTAAAGTTTCAGCCATAAGCTTGCAGCCCCATGAGCAAAATTTACACATGTTTGTCATCGACTTCTACATAAATTCTGGACAAGCAACCAAACTATGTCTAGGACTCAGTTGAAATATTGCTTTAACGTTAACTAAAGCGACTAGAAATTTATTAACTCCATATGTACAGAGCATGCTCTTCATTTTGAGCCCAATGCTTCTTTGTTCTCAATTATGGTATTGTTTTTTTGCTTGGATATCCTATGGCAATTATTTAGTGAATATTGAATAACGTAAATTTTCCTGGGAAAACTTTTTCATCGTAATGATGCTTCTTTTGGAAGCTATAATTAGGACAAGCTGCTATAATATTGATGTGCATGTAAGGCATGTGCAAATTTTCAAAACCTCATTTGCATAGAGATAAGAGTATTATCTGATAAAATTAGAACTGATTGCAGGAAGCCAAAGGGACTGACAAGAAGTTTACAGTTGTTTTTGTACTGGGTGAGTACTTTGGTTTTCCATATTTCAACGTCCATCACTGAATAATTAATTGTATAGCAGTCCGTCTTTGTGCATTGAAGTTATTTGAAACTGTGAAGTGTTATTTTTTCTGCTGAAATGACATGCTCTTATGCATCCGTAACTCAAGAATTATTTTATTCCTTCACTTGTATCCTTTGCTTCTTATGCCAGTAGTTAGTTAATCTTGTTCCATCATCTCATTGTCTTGCCACCTTATACATAGAATCAGTTCACTCTTGTATTACATGTAATTATCAGTCATCTTCTTCCTCTTCTTCATATTCTCAGACTACGAGTTGAACACTTTCTTTCAGAACTTAATCTAATTACAATTAAGCCATTGATATGCATCTCGCGAAACCTTCTCAAGAGTCCTGCAACTGAACTTTGTGCTGGAGTGCTTCTTGATAAGGATAGTAGTGGAAGCAATTAGTGAGACTGGATTTATGCTAAGTTGCATTTGCTTCAAAATAATTAGTGTTCTAACCTTTTGATAAACTACCCAATCTAAAAGCTTGAGTTGATAAACAAACAACACATTTATTTATGTAAATTTAGTCTTCAATATTGAACCACTTGATCTAAAAGCTCAAGATGTTAGAGAGGGTCACATGTTTATCATTTAAATCTTGTCTTGATGTTCATTTTTTCCCCCAATGCCTAATACATGCACAAGTTCATTAAATGGGTGAACATGAACTCATGATCTTCCATTTAATCTCAAGCTTAAGTTGTTAGAGAGGGCCACGTGTATATCATTTAAATCTTGTCTTCACCATTCAACACAACCGTCACATGCACACCTAATTCATTTTTTTAATCAAAGACTTGACACGTCACAATTATTTTATACCCGTGCATGCTCTAGTACCATGTTAACTCACAAAGCTTAAGCACTATTGGAGAGGACATAAAGTTATTCATTAAAATTTAGATGTCAACACTTTATGTTGCTTTTCTTGGTATTTCTTCAGCCAATTCTGAAGGAAGTTCGATGTCGTACCATTTGTTGTTTTATATAGTATTTTCTTCAGTTAATTCTGAGAGCAAGTCAAATATCCTACCTTTTTGTTGTTCTTTTAATATTTTCTTCTGTTAATTTTAAAGCGAGTCTTTTTTATCTTAGATCAAAATTGATAATTTCCAATCCAAATATTTTCTATCGGGTTTATATCTGTTATGTTTTTTCCCCTTAAACTCGAGTAGGTGGCCCTGGCAGTGGTAAGGGCACTCAGTGTGCAAATATTGTCCAAAACTTTGGGTACACTCATCTCAGTGCTGGTGATCTCCTCCGAGCAGAAATAAAATCTGGTTCTGAAAATGGGTACAATTTCTCTCTTTCTTTTTTAATGCGAATGTTTTGTATCCTCTTCAAAAGAATAATGTTATGAATCTATTTTCTAGATATAGATTGGTGCTTCATATCCTTAATTGATGCTCTTCATTTCTCACTTTTATATTTGTTGTCCAAAATTCTCTTGTACTACGGATCAAGTAATTGATTTGATCTACTGAGGTTGTGTCCTGCACATGTCATATCTGTTTAGTAAGATAATGGTGGTAATTTGTCTCTCTTTTGATTTCATAAGCCTCTGTACAAGATGAAGAGTGACTATTAACTATCAAATATTTGGGCTTCATAGATTATGCTATATTTTTGGTTTGAAATATTTTTTCTCTCAGTTAGATTCTTTGTTATTGTAGTCTGTCTAAGTATTTATCTTATTATATACAGGACAATGATTCAGAACATGATTAAGGAGGGAAAAATTGTACCTTCAGAGGTGACAATTAGGCTTCTCCAACGAGCAATGCAGGAAAGTGGCAATGACAAATTTCTCATTGATGGTTTCCCCCGTAACGAGGAGAATCGTGCAGCATTTGAATCTGTGGTGAGTTTTCTATTATACCTGTTTTTCAAATCTCTCTCTTCCTCGAGTAAAATAATCTACTTATTATGCCTTTTCTAGTTTGACATATATTATATTTTCTTTGAGATTGCTAATTAATAATTTTTCATGGATTTTCCCATCTTTTTTCATGCTTTATTGAGTGACTGTGTTTTGCAGACTGGAATTTTGCCAGAGTTTGTGCTTTTCTTTGATTGTTCAGAAGAAGAGATGGAGAGGCGCCTTTTGAGTCGAAATCAGGTTAAACACATTTTTCTTTGTGTTCCTAATCTAAATTTTCATGGTCTTTCTGTTTCTTCCACCATGTTATGCATCTTTTACTTTTCCTCTCTTTATTTACCTGCTTCTTTCTTTTCTGGCATGAAGGGTAGAGATGACGATAACATTGAAACAATAAGGAAGCGCTTCAAGGTTTTTATGGAGTCTAGTCTCCCTGTGATTGAATACTACAACTCCAAAGGGAAGGTTCGACAGGTAATAATAGTATTTCTCGTCAAGATTCTTTGAATTTCCATGATGCACCCTCTTCTTTCAGCATTTTTTGCTTGGCTTAAAAAATTTGAACTTACTTTTTCTGACAGCAAGTAAAGATTTACTGTAAAAAAATTAAGATTTTCTATTGACAATCTAAAAATAAGTAAATTCTAAAAAACCTCAAACATTTTTGGCAAAAAAACTTACCTAGAACTAACTTTCAAACCTAGCTAAATGTGCTCTTTGAGGACAAAAAAAAGCTGGCCGAAATGATAACTTGTGTCGCATTTTACTTCAGATTGATGCTGGGAAACCCATTGAAGAAGTTTTTGAGGCAGTCAAAGCTGTTTTCACCTCATCTAATGACAAGGTAAAGCAGCCTAGTGATGACTCAAGGAAATATTATAAGCCCCATCGATTTAAATGGAAAAGAAAATCTGGAATTGGTGCTTTTCAATGCTTTTGGATGAGGCACTGATTGCTTTGATGATAATTGCAGAATTTTAGTGTAGCAAGAAATCAAATGTACTAGTATCGTGTACCTTGTCAATTCAAGTATGTTAGCAAATAATTTACCTTGTATTTTGATTACAACTTCATATCTCCCACAGCTTGATGATCCCAGTTTTACTGCTGAAGTTACGGGATTCTTGCTACAAAATGATATATCATGCCAATGTAGATGACAGAGATATTTAACAAATATGGAGGAATTGGAAATTCGAATATGTCTTTGCATTGGGAAAAGATATGGTTGTTAAATTGGATTTTATATAAGATGCACTGCCCCATTAAAATTTTAGTAATCCTAGTTCATCTTTTCATTTAAACGAGTCAGGACATAAAGTTGCTTCTGTTAGTCGGCACATGAAGTTGTTTGACTATATGGTCTCTTACATGAGTTCCACTCTATAGGCTGAACAAATTGTTTAGCAGAAAACCACCAGTATATATTCCTGTAATAAGATGATAGGCAGACAGTCATTGCTTGTTTTTAAATCTTTCAATTTCAACTTTTGCAGTCATTTCGTGTTTCATCCTTCTGGGAATCTAATAGATATTGATTCTTGTGGATCACAGGTTCCTGCTTAAAGATCCTAGCATACCCCTGCACCAGATTTCGTTAGGTAATAATTTGTCAATTGCACGAACATTTTATTCGTATTTATTAGTGATTGCTGATATATGGTTGCCCTTTTTATTTCAACAATTGTTCAATATGATAATGGATACAAAATAATTGGATCAAAGAAAGTTTGGTTCTATGATTTTGCTATAAAAATTCACCTGCCAAAGTTTTGTCTGGGATTTGAGCAAGGGTTTTGACCTCGTCTCTCTCTCTATGCGTGCGTTATGTGGTTTGACATTTATGTGAAACAAAGCTTAACTCTAGTGATATTTTTAGCAGCTGATTTTTTGTCTCAAAATTCTATGTTCAACGATTTCAAGCTCTCATTTTACTTGCCACATGTCACACACCCAGCCCAACTAGTGTTTAGTTATCATTTGTATGTAACTCATTAAAACATTTATAATACAGATAGAAAATGCTTTAGATTTTCTTACTAAGAGCACGTTCGGTGGGAATTTTTTCAACCAAAAACTCATTTTTTAATAAATGCTTGTGGGCCCATTCATACTAAAAGCCTGCACTTGTGTAAGAAAGTACACTTCAATTGTAAAAAGTGATGTGCACAAACATTCCCTTTTACCTTTCTACCCTTGATTTTGGTTTTCTCAATGTTGTTTACTCACAAGATGCACCCGTGAAGAAGAAGGGGTACAAATGTCCAACATGAATTTAGAACCAAGAAGTAGTCAATGCATTCCCACCAAACATGGCCCACAGCATTAAATGAAAAAACTCTTTTTACCAAAAAATTCCCACCGAACAACCCCTAAATATCCTCGTTCATCATTTACTGTATTAAAAAACATCTCTAGGTTCAAAAATGATCGAAAGCCCACATGTGTACTTAGAGGACCGAAGAAAGTATCATTCTCTTGGATAACGACGAGACCCTATTGCTGACGCGAATATTTTTTTAACTGCAGGTGGTCTGATATAAGATGAATATTATTGTACTATGTTGGGAAGTTGATATGCATCATCAGTTTGTTTTCGCGTAGAAGGCTGCATTCTTTTGTTTTGATTAAAACGAGAATTATATTTTTGATGAGGTTGTTGCTTCTAAATTGTTACTTGTGACTGAATTATTCTATTTACGACTGGAAAGTACCATAGTGAAACTTATGATCTCTCTCTCTCTCTCTCTCTCTCTCTCTCTCTCTCTCTCTCTCTCTCTCTCTCTCACACACACACACACACACACACACACACACACACACAGCTCTCTCGCTCGCACCTGCACACATTCGTTCACACACATATATGCAAGCTTGCTCACACGCGCACACAGAGAATTAAGCCTGCATTCACACTTGCACACCCGTGCACCTTCATTTGGTTCAAATTTAAGCCTGAATTAGCTTTATGTGCATCCTTACAGCTCTGTTTCTGTGGCTTATTCTCTCCTGACTGCTGCTATGTTCTGTGACTAATATCTGAATATCCACCCCTGATGGCTTATGAGTTTACTGTGTATATGAATGAGACTGAAAAGGAAAAATGAAAATATATAATGGGAAATTGATGTAGGCATTGTCACCACTTTACCCAAAAGAGCTCGTGGAAGAGGTGTCGTTCACCCTGTATTATTCAAAGTCAAGCTCGTAAATTTACCCCAAGCCCACTCTCTATGGGCCGACTTGTTTCAAGCAAGCTTCCATATTAGGCACCCATTCAGTAGAAATGCACAACAATCTATTCGAACACGACCTCCAGCTCTAATATCTACTATTGTAGATTTGTAGTGACTTATCACCACTTTATTCAAAAATTATAACTCATGACGGAGTTGCGATTCCCCATATATCATCCAGAAAATCTACCCTAAGTTTGGACCCACCATTGTTTCAAGCATGCTCTTGCGTTATATTACCACTCAACAAAATTGCTCAAACATCGACTCAAACACGTTGGAAATTTGTTTTAAAATGTTGGTTTAACCAATTTTGATTAATTATTTAAGTAGACCAGGCCCATTTTGGCTTGCTGATTTGCGTGAATCACCAGTGCCTTCTCCGATTTCGCTCTTTCTGCCCTAAATTGCCCTCAGTCCACTTTCGACTGGTGCACAATTACCATTAATCTTCCCGTTGTTGCCCATTTGAAGTTTTGAAACTCGCACTTTCACACTCCGGTGTGATCAAGCATGAATGTCTTTGATTGTGCTCTCTCTTACCTACACTAATTCACGCTCCGGTGTGATTACCATTACATTAATTGTGCTCGCTGTCTACTTGCGTCGTCGTTGCTCACATCGTCAGAATTGATCTCTGTCCAGTGTGGTAAAGCTTGCCTCACCTTCCACTGCCTGAAAGTTGCTCGCACCGGTAACATTCCATTTTGCCCAACTTGGCCAATCGGTACGTACCTTCATATTTTGTTGGGCTTCAATGTTTCATATTAATGAATGGAGTGGAAGATTTAATATGAATGGAGTGGAAGATGGGGACTTGTTATTTGGTTGTTATCTCTTCCTCTTACCCAACGATTTTGTTACCCCTATCTCTGGCTGATGGGGATTGTATGTATTTATTATTTGGTTAACAATGAATTTGTTGTGCTAGCAGAATGGTGAATTAATGAGGTTGTGATGATGTTTTGTTTTGAATTGTCGATAAATGAGTTCATGATTTTGGAGTAGGAGACAATTAGAATCGAGCTTGGCAACCCAGATGGCGTGAGATTAGAAGTTATTACAACTAGGGGTGGGCATGGGTTAGTTTGGTTCAGTTTTGGGCCCAAACCGAAACCGAACCGACCAATTCGGTTTGGCCATTATCTGAAACCGAACCAAACCGCCGCGTTGGATGAAATCGATCCAAATCGAACCGACCAATCTTGGTTCGGTTTGGGCGGTTTGGGCTTTAATGTTTTGGGCTTGTATATACAAAAAAAAAATTAATTTTATAATTCCCATTTCAAATTTTCTTTACAACATGCAACCTGTTATTAACAAAAATTTACAAAAAATTTAAATATAACTCCCATTTATAAAATAACCTATTATTTACAACCTGTTTTTTGACATGTTATTTATAAAAATAACTCCCATTTCTCAATTCGGTTTATTTGGCGGTTTGGTTCGGTTTTTTTGTCCAAATCCAAACCAAACCAAACCAAACCGAATATATTTTTTAAATTAGTAAACCAAACCAAACCAAACCACCCGGGTGTGAAAAACTGAACCAAACCGACCCGACCCGATTCGGTTTGGTTCGGTCGATTTGAGCGGTTTGGCGGTTTGGATGCCCACCCCTAATTACAACCTCTATTCCAAAATGCAATCGATGAATTGCAGCTACGGCGATGACGATTGTGTCTTGACCGGTTGAAATTATATATGAGCCTCTTATTAGTATCTTGTATAATGTAAACAATGAAATTTTGATATCTTAAATAGATAATGGACGATTTCTATTTTTTGGTATGAATTCCGATTAAAAAAAAAAGGTACTAGTCAATGTCTTTCTCCAGTGTTAATGATGCGCAATTCCGTCTTTAGATGTAGATGTGATGCGTATATGAAGATACACACATCACACACTGCACTTAATCCTCTTTGTAGGTATTGGAGATGCCATAATGTAACGGTACATGCCATTATGCTTAATTGTCCTTTTTTAGAATGTATTTTTGGATTGACTTTCATTATATTTTGCTTTTGTAGAATGGTGTCTTATGTGGAGGGTTTACTTGGGTCGATGAATGTGAACCACAACTTGGTAGCCACTTACTAGTATTTGAAATGCATGTGAGAGCGTTGAATGACTTGAATGTTCGTGGCTTCGTGTCATGAAGTTATCGGAGAGGCTAGACAATGTGGAAGATGAAATTAAGTCCATTAGTCACGCTATTAAAATGAGAACAAGTTGTTGAGATGTTTTAACATATGTTTGTATCGTTTTAATATGTAGTTTATTTGTCAAATTCTTTTTTTAATTTGTAATGATAGCCAAATATGATATGGGATGGTATAAAGTTTCATTTTGCTCAAAATTCGTCAAATTGTATCACATTTCAGGATGGCAGAATTAATATATAAGTGAAATTGTCAAAATTTCATCTTGAAGTTGTTGGGATGGTATAACATTTCATTTTGCAGTAATATAATATGTAATTAGCATATCGAAATTGTCTTCACAATTAAGCAGGATAGAAAAATGGTACCAAATGAGACATTAAAGTAAGGAAAAATACATGTTATTTAATAAAGTTTCACAAAAACTAATTGATAACATCACATTGACTACTAGCATTAGATGCAAATGTAGTCTCGTCTCTTTCATCATCCTGCGTGCACGCATAGTCATTCATATTTGACTGATACATATCAATATTGGACCTAACAAATCAACAAAATAAACGTTGTTAACAAACAAAATTAAACGATAATAACAAACATATAGCTAATAAATTACATGTAATTCATTGTAGGACATGTCTTTTTGTCGTGTCTATTTTGTCCACATGCAGAACATTGTCGGATGTTTTTGACAAGTGATATCTCTTTTGATGACTTCAGTTTTTTCCCACAACTTTTAGCTCGAACTACACTTGGATTATGACATTCTTCTCAACTTTTGCTCCTGCTCCTACTCATGCCAACATTCCCTCCATCATCTATCTCTTTTATACGTATATGCAATATTTCAAACTCCTCCATTAAGAAGGTGGTGCGAGCATCTATCAAAGCCACATCATCAACCAACAATGAAGACTTATGGGCCAACATCCCATAACGTGCCATCAACGACGTATTAGAACTCCCTACATCAGAGATGATATCATTCGGATCTTCTACCGCATTCACTTTGGCATTATTAGTCCATCTACGTAATATGTATTTGTCTGGTAGAAGTAGCACTTGTTTTTTCTTCAAGTAACTAATCATATGGTGACACGGATAACCTTCAAATTCGAAAGTTCGACAATTGCAGTGAATGAAATCATTATTTGTATAGTAAGTAAGCTGTCGACGTCGATCAAAAGTTTTTCCTTGCTGACATCTCTCTACCATATATACATTCGCATCGACAGACCCTGATTTCTTCGAGCATATGTAATAATTACTTTGATCAACTTCCGTTTGGAACAACAACAAAATCTTCTTCGTGTATTTATAAACCATCTGATGCTCTAATTGAAATTTGGACGTTAGTCTTGGTTGTTCAGTTATGTCAATGTGGTTAGCAACTAACTTCTCGTGCCATTGATGGCGTAATGCCATATATTGAAACGGATAATAAAATCCATCAGTGAATTCTTGCGATTCACGTATCTCTTTAAAAGAGTGACCACTCTTTGACCTTTGAGTACTTGACATTCGCGCATTAAAAATGTGTTTCACATATAATGGAATCCATCGACTGCGTAGATCATATATGCTACACAACCATTCATTAGAACCTAAATTTGTAGATTCTATTATGGCAGACCAACAGCCTTCGAACTCAGCTTGTGACTCTGAATTTTTAATGATATTGACCAACATATGATACCGCTCATTATACACTATGACATTCATCTTTTCAGAAAACTTGTTCAAATGTGCCACAAACAATACCGGTGGAATGTCAGAGGCATGACCATTGATATAACTTTTGTAATTGCCGCATCCTGATCAGTAATAATTATTTAGGTTGCTGGGTTTACAACCCTCTACAAATTTGTTTACAACCCATAAATTTCTTGTTTGTTACTTCACAACAACTAATCTTGTTTTGCAACCAATTCGTCTATTTCCACGATTTCTCTCTCCAACACGTGGCACATCATCTTTCTTTTTGTTGTGATATGTCTGGTCTGTTTTTCCTTCCTTAGAGCACACAAAAAGTTTCCAATAAGTTTCATTTGTTTCATTCTTCTTTTTACTATTGGTTATTTGTGCACTAAATCCAGCATCCTGCGCATATTGATTGTAAAAATTATATGTCTCCTCATGCGATTCGAATTTTTGGCCAACCTTCGGAATTCAGCATATGGAAACTTGTGGAATAAAGATTGTCTGCACTTTCAACCTCTATCCTACAAACAAATGAAATAAGTAAAAATACTAGATTGTATAATCGGATTTTCGTTTCTAACTCTTAGCAGCAAATTAAATGAACAACAAATGAAACAGCAGCATACCAATTTTTTTCCCAAGCATGTGCGTTACGATAGTTTCTTTGATTAGTAGGCTCACGTTAAACATTTGTCTGATTATTAAGCTATCATGATCATTAATATGATTTAAGCTCGATGAAATACCTTTAAACGCACAAAAATTTAGAACCAACAGCAAAATGGCAGCGATCAACTTTCAGGCACTGGGGAGCTGGGCTTGCTTTACCACACCGGGCGGTGGTCAATTCTGGTGCTGTGAGCAACAATGACGCAAGTGGACAACGAGCAAATGGGCACTACGCAATCGCAATTTAAGGCAGGTATGAGAGAGCACAATCAGAGAAATTCATGCTTAATCACACTAGAGCGTGAAAGTGTAGGTTTCAAAACTTCAAATGGGCACCGACGGGAAGATTAATGGTAATCGTGCACTAATCGGGAGTGAACTGATGGCGATTTAGGGCAGGAGGAGCGAAATCGGAGAAGACGCTGGTGATTCACGCAAATGGGCCTGCCCATTTTCAATTAAATGGTTCACTGCTAACATGGAGCTTGCCACGCCAGCAGTGGGCAAAAAATCGATTGTGGAAATTTGAAGGCCTACTTCGTGAGTTAATATTTGCAATATATTTAGTTGCTTGAAAATCAATTTTGGATGAATAAGAAATTAATACCAAAAGTGAACTGCTTAAAATATAGAAAATATTCCAAATTAAAATTATAATATTGTAGAATAATCAAATTGGATTTTGACACGTGGTTAATTCGGTGACACACGTGACGAAATATTCTATAATATATTTTATTAGAAAGTTGTCTTTTTAGGTATCTCTTTTTCTAATAGTCGTGTCTTGTCAGATGAGGATTTTCGATGGCCATGTCTTTTCAGATATTATAAATAGACTCCTAATGTTTGAGAATTGATTATTCACTTTCAAGCACAATTATGCATTGTCTACATATATCATTAAAGTCCACTAAAATTATACGAGGTTCAGTTTTAGTTCGTTTTCATTCAAAGAGATTACAAATGTCGTCTGATTCATTGTTTTGTAAAATTTGTAGTGTTGCTATTTTGAGAAGTAGTGATTGTATCTTAGGAGACAGTTTCCGTTTCACTGTATAGGTGTATGGGATAAAATTCGTCTTAAGAAAAAAAATTCTCACCTCAATAAAAAAAATGTCTTTCATATTTGTAAATTATCTCTGCCTGTAAGAGGTGTAAAAACAATAACCATTGTTTGAGAAAGTTTCTAGCGACAATGTCAATTCGTCAAAAAAAGTGCCTTTTACAGACGATTTATAATTGGTAGTTAGAACAGTGTTCTTCCAACAATACATTTGGTCAATACAAATCAAAAACTCGTTGGTACATATGCGAAGAAATTGACGACAGTTGTCATTAAAATAATTTTGCAACAAAATGTGATCGTCGAAAGACATGTTTGATTGACATAGGGATGGCAAAAAAATTCGTCCCTGCCCCGCCCCTATTCTCCGATTACTAAACAGGGCGGGGGCGGGGGCGGGGGCGGGGGCGGGGATCATGGTACCCGCCCCGCATTCCCCGAACCCGCCTCGAATAGTTTTATTTTATTTTATTTTTATGTTTTAAAATTTAAATTATATGTAAACAAAATAAAAATAATATAATTAATTAATTAAACGGGGCGATAAATGGAGATTTTTCAATACTCGCACCGCCCCGATCCCCGCCCCGCTTTCCAAAAATCCCCGACGGGACGGGTATGGGAATGGCCGCCCCGTCCCGAACCCGTCCCCTTGCCATCCCTAGATTGACACATATTATTTGTTGAGAAAGAATGTATGAGCTGACGAAATGTTTTGCCAATAGATTTATTGTTATGTCAGGAAAGGTGATGGGTCACGGTTTACACCGTTCATTTTGGCCACGTGGCACACATCTAAAGCACATAACAGTCTATTAATGCATACGTTGAATGATAGCTGAAATCAGCTACAAGTCCTTTTACCTGACATAACCGCTACCAAGGTGTGTAAGACCACACATTCGAGAACCCCACGCTATTGTGAGTATGAAGCCTCAGGGCTTGGGAACACTAGGCTCCACATAGAGGAGAAATTGGTGAGGTCAGATTCTTCATCATCGACTTCAACCACACTATAGGTCCCCAACCTCTAAACTTACAATACTCACTATTCTCGAGTCTTTAGAAACGCCGTGAAAATCACTAGCAGAGATTGTATCTCTTCAAATGTGGCCTCGTCCCCAACTTGCTCCTTGGAATGAAGGTACACTGAAAGACGTAGATACCAACAAGGTTATATGGAGGGACCCCAGGCCTTGCACTTGATTAGTCATGGGTCACATCTTTGGTTCGTCCCTTATAATCTCGCTAATAGACAAGTTTAGGAGTCCTAATGCAACTATATCAGTCAGTCTCTTTACAATTGATGTGTCTCACACCACAGTAAGAGTCACAAGCTTACTAGTGATCCTAAACTATTAGATCACATGAGATCTTGCTAGTGTCCCGATATTAATAGGATTACACCTCAAAACTCTATAAATACTTAACGTTCATCTATTATTCAAGTACAGTTTATAGATTCACATTTATATTCTCCGAGTCCACTAGCTTAAGCAACGGAGTGGTTGTGGAAACAACACCACACGCATTTGTTTCACGTTATTGGAAGTTCGTGCCTATATCATCCGAGCTTGTGCATACTCAGTACAATTTTTGATAGTATCACTATCTTTTCTTAAAAATGACGTATCTTGTTGTTGACAATTATTTCTTTCATTGTTTCAAACTTTTGTTCTCTTTTGCACTTTCGTTTTTTTTTTTTTTTAGGTACTGGACCCAACCTTTGAAAATATGTGGCATTCATCCAAGTGGATAAATTATATCTATTTTTCCATTAGTCAACCCAATTGATTTGTACATCCAAAAAATAAAAAAGGTAAAATTGATATTTTAATATTTTTAGTTAAAATATTTAAAAAATGATAATGAAAAAAAAATAGAAGAGAAAAAGAAAAAGCAATAGTCGTCTTATACGCCCTCACCCCCACCACATTGCCAGTGAACCAATGGGGGATAGATTCTACTTGGATCTGAGTGAAATTACGTAGATCAAAGGATATTTTTCGCTGGCAACTAGGGCACTGAACCAAGGAGGATGAATTCTCCCCGATTTCTTGCGATGATTCCTCCTTGGTTCGCTGGTGGGAGCAGGGGTGTGGTAGAAGTGGGTTGAGAGCAATGTTCTAAAAAGTTTAAAATGTGATTAGACGTGAAGGTCGAGTTTCAAACTTTTCGGGTCTAGGCGATAGTGAGTTAAGAGCGAGGCGAGAACGAGGTGTGAAGCGTGACTAAGCGTGGAGGCCGTGCCTCCACCTAAGTAATGTTTAGACGGGATTTTTAAAATAGTGATTGAGATTAGGGTAGGTGAAAAAAGATTACCTTTTCTTTTCTTTTTTGTTTTTTATTTAAATTCTTTTTATTTTGTTCCGTTTTTCATTTTAATTTTTTTTAATATTTTAATTAAGAATATTAAAATAACAATGCCCTTTTTAATTTTTGAATTTACAAAGTTAATTAACGTATTCATTTAGATGACTGTTGTCTATTTTTTAAAGATCGAGACCTTTACATCCCAGAAAAAGGTTGAGAATTGAAGTACAAATAATCCTAAATATTGGACACTTTTACTGTAATTTACCCTACTTTTTTTGCACTTACTCTCCAGGAGATAGTAGCCTTCGAAATTTGCGTAGGCTGAAAAAATGCTGGAAACAAGTAAATAAGGGGTCCAACGTCCATGTAGCTGTAAGCAGCTATACCCTATAAAAGTAACTGAACATTGCAATAGGAAATTATTGACTGAGCTTTCAAGATTCAATAAT
Organism: Forsythia viridissima; assembly: GCA_030279155.1. Lineage (NCBI taxonomy): Eukaryota > Viridiplantae > Streptophyta > Magnoliopsida > Lamiales > Oleaceae > Forsythia > Forsythia viridissima. The sequence continues at coordinate 10,357,343 of CM059045.1, read as the reverse complement.
CCATTATTCCATTAATCCTATCCCATTTCCCAATCACATAAGTTAACTACGAAAATATTCATAAAAGCAGAATCCGATTCCAAAACTCAAAACTTAAACTAATCAAAACCTTAATTGTAAGGTTTATCATTAATCAGAAAGATTTATATCTCATGAATACAACATTTAAGTCCCCCAATGTACAAACATTGAAATCCCATTTGGAAACTGAAAAAGAAAAAGAAAAAAAAAATACAAGAAAATAATCAAAATTGTGTGATGGATCTTCTTTCCTTCTTGTACCCACCATTTCTTTACAGATTGTAGAAAACCTTCATTATTTTTCTTCAAAATCAAGATTTTATGAGTAATTTTCTTGATTTTATTATTTAGTATTACGAAACAGCAACTGTCCCTGTTCGCACAGCTTTCTTGGTGTCTGATTCTTTAGCAGAATCCGTAGTTTTTCTTACAGAAGTCGATTTCTTTGAAGAAGAGATCTTCCATTTCTTCTCACTGGCCTCGTCCATCTCAATTTGTTCTTGTCTACACTCTTGGCTGCAAAATGGTGTGTTGCCTCTGCAAAACAAATACAAATCCATCAGAACTCGTTGTTTAAATTTGAAAATACGTCAGATCATTAATCAAATGTAAAATAAGGTGGAATTTGGAGTAATTTGGCTAACCTGTACATGAAGATGTCACTGTTATGGCCCAGTGTTCTGTGACAAAGAAAGCAAGAATCAAGAAAATGGGGCTGGTAGTGATCATCGTCACATCCAGTGTAGTATAAGGCGGCAGATCTCATTGTTTGAAAGGCGAAGAGAGTGGCGGATTGCGGCGGCGGCGAGACGGGTGGCTTGTTTGTGTTCTGATGCACCAAATGGGAGGAGAAGTGGTGGTGGAAGGACGAAGGAAAAGGAGGAGGGCTGGTGGATTTATATATACAAACGGAGGTCATGGGGAGATGGGGGATTTAATTTTGTGATGTATGGACCACCAAATACGACATGGTAGGAAAATTTACACTGTTAGTCCGGATATTATTATTTGAGTATTAAGTTGGTCTTCAACTTGTGTTCCACAATCAATTCAGTTCTCAACAACAAGAATAGTCTAAATTTCCTTTAAATTGTCACATGACAATCTCACTTCAAAATTTTAGTGGTTTTCAAGGCATGTTAACGACTTCTATAAAAAATTTAATATTTGAAATGATTTTGTGTGTTCAAGTATCATGTTAACGAGGGATGTCGACAAAAGGGCATGGGTAGAGTTAAATTTTTTTTTCAAGGAATGACTATTAAAAATTGTACTTTGAGATGAGATAGTTATTGAAAAAAATACACTACAAAAATTAATTTTTTCTAGAGTATGACTGGATTACGGACCAGTCTCTCCTCCCTACCACCGGCTCGGACGTGGGTTTGTACTCGTTACAAATCATTGGAAGGAATATGTGGTGCAAAACAATCAACAGGAAAAAAAGCGAGGACCATCGGTGGTAATCAATTATAACAAGGAGTGATAGTTTAATTTGCTAGTAAAATTTGGAAAATTTTTAAAATAATAATTTTTTATTGGTTGGGGTTGGTTTTTGGACTACACGAAAATAGCTTGAGAATATACAAATGTTAAAAACCAGTGGCAGTTTTTCCCACAGAATCATGTGGTACAAGTACAATGCATCTGTTGGCGAACAAGGTTTCATATAATAAAGGCAATTTAAGTAATTTGGGCCCTCGTGTTTTACCGAATCTTAAATAGGTGCATGAATGAACTTTGTCACTTCTTTTAAAATTTCTAGTTTTTGTTTAATTTATGCCCTTTTTGAAGAAAATAATACAATCTTTCGCATTATAATAAGAATGTAAGAAAATGTATTTATTTATCTAGAAATAATCTCTTAAGCACTGGCATCGGTGATGTGGCATATTAATGACCATGTTGATTATATTTGTTGGTAATTAATATGCACTGTAATCAATATGGTAATTAATATGCTACATCACCGGTGCTTAACATAAGCTAAGTACCGGTACTTAAGAGATCATTCCTGTTCATTTATCTATTATCGTTTTGTATGAAACAACTTTAAATTCAATTTTTATTTTTCATTTTAACTTTATTTTGCAATACCGTTTCACAATTTTTGTCTTCTTTGGGCTAAATTGTTTGTGACTATGAAATTATAGGAGTTATTGTTATAATACTATAAGAAATATGCTTTTGTTTGTTAATTTTAAAAACCAACCCAAGCACGATCTGGAAAATGTAAAAGGTCAAGAATCAACGGGTCGAACTTAAATTAAATTGATAGTCATATGAATTTGGACATGAACTAGTCAATTTTGAAGTTATTTTAGTGAGTTTTAAGTTTCAAAGTTTTAAACATAATTGGACCAAATTTTTTATATGTTCCCAATTTTATCAACCAAATTGGTAGGTTCGATTTGGTTCTTATTACATTGTCATTTGCATAGATTTATTTTGTCTTCTAAATTCAATCTCTTTTAAATAATGAAAATAAAAACGTTATGAGAACCCAACATGATCACAAAAAGTATTGGGGGAAGAATCAACAATTTCACAAAATTTGGTGGATATAATTGCAAAAACCCATTAAATAGCAAAAAAAAAAAAAAAAACAAAGTGCTCATTAAAATCAAAACTACTCATCACATCCATCAATCAAATGCCATGATTTCCATTCCTTTGTCTTTTTCTATCATCACACCTTGGAGCTGCGTAGGCACGGGCCCCACACTCCATAAAACTCCACATAATTGGGTCCCACATACATTAAAGAAAGGGAAAATTACGGGGAAAATTACAGTTGGGGCACCAGTCTATTACAATGTAGCAAGTAGTACTCAATCTATTATTTTGGCAGATACAGTTCCAACCTTTTATATTTGTAACAATCAGAGTCTCCAAATGACAATTTTACCCTTTAATTATCATATTTTTGTTAAAATAGAAATGAAAGAAAATACAGAATTCACCAACCTTATTCTTTTATTTTTGTTTCTTTTCATTATTTATTTATTTTTGTTTAATTAAACACAAGGGTAAAGTTATATTTTTAATAAAAGAAATTGAGTTTTTAAATAAGGATAATTATAATCACATATAGTTTTTATTTGTTACATCATAATTTAATTTTATTAAAAAATTTTAATATTTTCTCATTGGATCACTTATTATTTCAATTTTCTTTCGTCGTATTCTTATCATCAACATTTTATTAATTATTACATTTCGTATCTAATAATTGTCCTTTCTTATCCAAAAAGTCAATTTGAATAGATTAAAATGACTTATTTGTTCGTAATATTAAAAATAATAACTAATACAAAAGTGCGACAAAATATTCTCTCATTACAAAGTATGTAAAACATAATATTTTGACAAAAATTTTTATTAAAAATGATATGTGTTAATTAATAGAATGTTGAAGATAAAAATTCGATAAAAAAAAATTAAAGACATAAATATTACAATGAGCTAAGGTTTATAGTCTTAAATTTAATTAAAATGTGGTGCAATAAAAAAATATTTGTGATGTCTACATTTAATTAAACACCCAATCATCAATTGGGGGTTGCAAAGTTTAGAAAAATAAAAGTTTGGGGGACTAGTGCTACCAAAATATTAAGTTGGGGGTCCCCATCGGTAATAGTTTCTTAAATAAAAGCGAACACTTGTAGGCTCCATTTTCGAGGTCATTGTCTCCTCTGCCCAGGCCTCTGCCCGTGATCCTCGGGCAGCTAATATTCCAATGTCTCTTTTCAAAAAAGTTGTCTACCCGTTACACGTGGGCCCTCGTTAATTGCACCAGCGAAGCACCCAATAATACTTCGAGATGCCACGTGGCTAGCATATACGAGATTGTAGGAGACGTCACTGTTTTCGAGGATAAAAGAAATGGACGGTAGAGATTAAATAGGGCATTATATTAACTGCATGATCTTCAATTATTGTGTGGATGGACCTTTTGCCTAGTTCCGTGTTTGGCTTTGGTACAATTTTGCACAAGAAAAAAATGGGATTAGTGGATTGAAAGTGATTTTCCATCTAATTATCAAAAGAAAATTTTGAGATGAGAAACAGTGTGGACAAGAATTTTTTTGTTTAATTCCCAAAAAGTAATATTATTTGCAGTCGTTCACTATCGGTAATCGACATATGTGTCATTATTCAATTGGATGAATTATTCATAATTAATGACTATAAATACATTACTTAATTAGAGTAAATAATTCATGCAATTGAATAATGTCACGTATGATGACTACTAATAGTGAATGACTACAAATAGTATTAAATTTCACGTTTCATAAAAATCACTACTTTTATCAAATTTTAGATCACATATTTCATTAATTTTTATTAAAATTTACTAAACATATGATTTTTCACAAAATCAAAGTAAGCACTAAAGTGTTTATGGTTGTTTCTGCTTTATTAATAAGCATGTGTTAAACAAAAAGTCTTCTCTAAAATTAATTAATTAATAGAAAAGCTCAAGTCTTCGTAGAGCATATCTTTTTGTCAGTAATTAATTACATGGAACTGAGTCATAACCGTGTTATCATGTCATGTGGCCAGCTGAGATATTATAACTTAAGCATGATTATGTAAGCAGACTTAGTGTATTTAAATTAATTTTAAATTTCGTCACTCAAGGAATAAGTCCAAAGCACAAAATAAATGTGAGCTTTCATGATTGATTATAATAATAAATTTGTGTACTGTTGACGTTGGAATTTGCACTGTCCACGTATCAACAGATCTCCAGTCACTCTTCTGCTAATTTGTATGTTACATGCACACTTGAACAATTGTTAGGTACTATGATCTCCAGAAAAAAAAGGTCTGACGATTAAATCAAATGCCGGTATATAGAATAATACACGGGAGGCAAAAGTAATTGTGTGTGGGAGAGACAAGCAGGTAAAAATTTGAGCAGAATTTAGAGTGAAATTTGAGTGCAAAAAGAACGTACTTTAGAATAATCGAAGACGTTGTATTTATAGCACAAGAGTTCTAATTGATTTGAGAAATAATCAATTAGATATCTAATTGGATCCTCCTTCCTTACGGGATAGTGATGATTGATTGTCAGGGCAATCTCCTAGATTATCGTCCTTATTTAAATATATCACGTTGTCTAATCTTTAGGAGATTGCGATTTGGTTTTCTTGTGAGGATCTGTATGTCAATCTAACGCAATCTGCCTTTAATTATTTCTCTGGTCATTCCAAAATACCATGTTGTCCGTTAGTTACAATAGATACGAAGCCCGACGTGGCACTATGGGTCAGCCGCGAGTGTTGAGAATGTTTATGGGCTTCGCAATATCCTGATCCAGGGATGTTACAATGTCCAATAGGCCTACAAGACATTCGCCGGTTCTATGGGACTTTTACGACTCTGGGAGATCCTCGTTGGGCCTATATGGCTTTAGTGAGGCCTGAATTAGACATATACGGGATTTTCATTGGGCCTTTGCTGATGTGGAGGCCCTACTAAAATCGGGTGGTAACATGTGCAAATTAATTTTTTTTTCACTACAAAAACTTTATTATAAAAATAGATTGTATTTTCTTAGCATAAAAAATTATAAATGTCCCCTCATCCTTTTTGCATATATGAATTTATCGATACGATTTTGAAGGGAAAGAAGATATATAGCAAATATTTATAATTTGTGTGTTAATTCTTGATTCAATCTTGATAAGAGAGAATTATATGTCGATTTTAATAAGGTGCTAAATGATAACGTTACATTTGCATGTCAAAAAGACTCGTTTTTTCTTATTTTGAATTATAAATGTTTTTTCAGAATATAGAATGAATCAAAATCATATTTTAATTATAATTGAAATATTGGTGCAATTTTTTGCAAAGAAATCACCATTGTTATTAGGATTGGGGAAAAAGTAGAATCAAAAAATGATTTTAAATGAAGCATTTTTAGTCTTTCAAACTTTTTATATACATGGTTTTCTTTATCTTTTTAGGAAACCAATATGAGTTATACATAATAAATTGCCAAACATGTTTTTATTGATTTATTTTTTTTCTCGTTTTTAAGTTCAAATATGTCAGTATGTGTGTGGTTAGATTGAGAAAAGACGTCTCAAATTTTATCTATTATCTCATCTAATTCTACGTATTCAATATTTTTTTATTAATTTTTTTCCCCTTTTTGGCTAGATTATCCAATCAACTTATAAAGTATGTGGCTAGATTGGAGAAAAGCAAATGCTGTCATGTTCAATCTATAAACTACAACAATATATTTTGGGATCAAATTAACTTGTGGAAAGGAAAGGACAACCATTTCTTTTTGGAAGCCAAATGGATAAAATCTTTATTAACATTTAGCTATCATTATTTGTATAAATAAAAAAAAAAAAATTAGCTTTCATTATTGTGGGTGCTTCGAACTGGAGATGTCGCATCTAATTATTCGAAGTTGGATTAGTTCTCCAACAATTTTGTTGGTCCGAGTTCTGTACACTAGCAATAACATGCTATTTTTCCCACTGATCACAACAATTACAGTAAAATTGTCAATATTAGCACTCACAACATTCAGATAATGTAGAGGTCAAAACTGAATCAAACTCTAAGCATATGAGACAGTCGCATAAGGTTCACATTTAGGTATTGCCCTTAGATTTTAAGAAATTTATTTTCAAATTTACTATTATCCTATCTAAACTAAGATAACATATATATCTTTATTGATTGATTTATTATTTTTGAATAGTTTGTCCAATCAAATATGTGTGTGGCTTGAGAAAAGACGTCTGAAATGTTTATTTATTATATATCTCGTCTATCTAATGTATTAAATATTTTTTTATTGATTTTTTTTGTTTTTTTGTTGTTTAGCTAGTTTATCCAATCAAGTGTGTGGCTAGATTGGAGATAAGAAATGCTTTCGTGTTCATCATTTTTTGTGATCAAGTTAACATGTGGAAAGGATGTCAATTTCATTTTGGAGGCCAAATGGATAAAAGCTTATTTAGTAAAATGTAGCTATCATTGGTGGTTGGAGCACAAGATGACGTGTTTAAGCATTCCATGTTAGAGGGACAAAGTTCTCACAGGACTATTAACGAGATTGGTGTATCAGTTGCATCTTAAATATATGTTTCCTCGACAAAAATGGATAAAATTATTTTACATTTCATTTCTTACAAAATAATTGTATAACTATCGTCTTTTTTTCAATTGATCACGATAATTTTATCAGTCGACTCCATCATAGTAATAAGCATTGTGAGTAGTTGATTCACTTGTATTGCATCGACAAAAATCTATATTTGCATCTTTAACTTTAAACACTCTTTTACACAGTCGATTTATCATTTCTTTTACTTTAAGATTGCTTACATTAAAGAAGAAAAAAAACTAGAGCTTATTCTTCTAGTTATTTCTCAATCTTATGTACGTTAGATTTACAATGTCAAAACTCGATAAGCGAAATTCATTGGCATTTTATGAGCATTTGTAAAATAATTAGTCATTCTTTTCATTTGCACATGCGATTATCAGCTTTCCACTAAATTAATCTTTTCAACGACTTCATTGACAAAGAACAACTCCCAATATATATAGCATTACTTTCTATTATAATCCACCTCTACTTGTTATACTCACTTTGATCATTTGAAAGCGTTCAAGACTCGGAGAGACATTACACAGCTTATGACCACGATGAGTATAATTATGTCACATGAAGTGTATGTTCTTTAACTTTTTTGCATTGTTCTCCCGTCTCCGGATGAGGTAAGATATCTTCTTTTGCACCTTTAATATCTTAACTCTAAAGTACATTTTTATTTATTAGACAATATAGCAGCAACCTCACTATCACATAAACTGATCATCACCGACACTAATATTATACGACACATTGTTGGACAAGTTTGTTTTGTTCAATGAAAATTTGGTCAATAGTGGACCAAATTCGATCCATGTAAATAACACATCAATAGCCTTCTCCAATTATCTATCAAAAAGTCAATAAATCAACAGTAGTTTTGTATCAATTAACTTGTTCTCTTATGTTTAAATTATCATAAATAATATACATATCTATCTCCCTAATCTCAACGATTACGATAAACTTACCATTATTAGCACATCCGAATTCAAAGAGGATCCGGATAATATAGGCGTCTACCGCGATCATACAAGGAAACTCCCAATGTTAGTAGCTCGAGAGCAAGTTGGAAAATATATATGTGAACTTTATTAGCACAACACAACTCGACAACAGCAACTATTGTGTTATTCAACAGAGTGATAAAGTGTTGTTGTCGTGTTGTGTTGTGCTAATAAACTTAGCTCGATGATGAGTGACCAAAAGCTTTGACTTCGACCTCGACATGTAGGTAAACATCACCAAAGGTAGAGTATGATGGTGAGAGTAGAATCAACGTGTGTTTTTTCTGTAAACTTATTTAAGTCATTATATAATTATTGGTTAAGCAATTATTCTAACAAGAAAAATCATAATGACTAAGCTAAAAATATGGTTATTAAGCTATATCCGAACTCGAGTGTGTTTCGGAGGACTTTTGCAAAGTTCAAAATTACTTTTTGCAAGGCAAATACTGTTTTGGTTAAAATAATAAATATTTGGTTAAAGTCTACAAGTACTTGTTGAAGCTTCTTCAAAAAGCTTTACATTCAGCTTATATGAAAAATTAAAATATGTATTTAATGAAAAATTTCAATTAACGAAATTATCTTTATTAATTTACTAAAATAATAAATATATCCAAATTATTCTACACATCAATATCGATAAAATTTTACATTAGTATGCTTAATTTAAATATTTTTTTAAAAAAGGTTTATAATATTTTTTATTTTAATTTTCATTATTATTTATTATTTTAAGTATGAAATATCATATATATAGAAATAGGAATAATAACTCACACATTGAAGATTCTATAATATCATTTTGTCAATACAGAATCAATGTTGGGACAGAGATAATGGGTAAATATAAGAATAAGAAAACCGGTATGGGCCACTTTTCATAATGGACCAATACGGGTCAACATAATTAGTGAGGATCATTTCACATATAAAAAGCTCAAAGACGGGCTATCGAATCATTCTAAACTTTTTCTACATGATAACATCTATATGGAGATAGATATACAAAAAAGAAATCAAAAAAATAAGTTTTGAAGTCGTCGAACAATTTTAATCAAAATTTTAAAAAATTTACGAGTACGACCTGAATCACTTCTTCTGCCACCCCACCCCACCCCACCCCACCCCACCCCACCCCATTTTTTTAAATGGCGAACAATACCAATTCCAAACCTACTTACTATTGTACTCAAATATTCACCAACTATGACATTGCGTACGACAAAGCTTAAAAGTAACAAGGTTTAAAATATGATGTAAAGCATACTTTAACTATGTCGACAAATAAGTATATCAAATCAAACCTTTACAAAATTAGAAGTTCGAAGATAAATAGATAATCTTTAATTCTTTTTTATTCAGCTTATTAAACATGACGATTTTAGTGATTAGGAGTTGGGGTTAAGGGGTTGGTCTCAAGAAGATGACCGTTTTTTCTTTCTTTTTGTCTTATTAAAATTATTTATGTTATACTTTTTAAAGATTTCCTATGACTTAAAGTTAGAGAACAAAACTATCAAACCACTTAATAATTCTTTCTAATTCAATTAAATTTCGTGTACGATGTTAATGTTTACATTAAGAATTTCCGTCACGTGAACTCCCAAGTTCACATATTTAAATAGGTTGGGGACCCAAAACTTCTCTTTTGAAGGTTGAAAATTCATAACACCATGTGAAAAGTCAGAAAACTCAGTCCTAATTTTCCCAAAAGATTTACATCCAACAAGATTCACCTCAACTCAACTCAACTCTGTAGGGTAGTAGGTCAAGTTAAAATTTTTGACATTTCACTATAGTTAAATTTTTAGCAGGAATTAAAAAACCCTAACTTCCATCAATATTTAACATCGTTAATTAGATAGCAAATTCACTAGGTCTCAAAATGTTGTAGATGGTATTCATAAATTAGTATACGTGTAAAGTTTGTTCGGACCACTAGAACCCAAGGTTGTTCGACATGTCGAGAGTTAATACAGGTTGTGTCGTGATGTTGGCTATCCACATGTGTGTAAGCCATAAAATAAAATAAAAAAGTAAAAGAAAGGCGTCGAACCCATTGACCTATTCGATTCTATACTAGCCAGAATCAGCGTTACATTTTTCTACAAGGGCCAAGTTGGGTGGCCTATATCGATTGCTAGTTCACAGCCATTGTCACGTATGTATGCATGCAAGGTAGAGAGTCTTTTAATTATCTTAATTCTTACTATTGACATGCAATACACACTTTTCTCGACATAACAATAAATCTATCGACGAAATATTTCATCGGCTCCTCTTTCTCAACAAAAAATATGCGTCATTAAAACATGTCTTTCGACGATCACATTTTGCCGCAAAATTTTTTGACTGACAATTGTCGTCAAATTTGTTGCATATGTACCGACAAGCTCTTGATGTGTATCGACCAAATGTATTGTCGGAAGAACACTATTCTAGCTACCAATTATAAATCGTCCGTAAAAGGCACATATTCTGACGAATTAACGTCGTTGCTATAAACTTTCTCCAACAACAATCATCATTTTTTCATGTCTTTACCGACGACTTGTCGTGTTCTACCGAAAAATATTATCGTTGGAAGAAAATGTATCTACTAACAACTTGCCGAGTAATCGAAACAATTCTTTAGCAATAGAGCTATGGCGATGGATTTGACGTCGAAACTCAGTTAGTCGAGAAAATCATTGTTCTTTTAGTGTTCTGAGATTGCATCCGCAACGAAAACGGATCAAGAGGTACCGAGGGAGTTGCGACTCTAGAAAAAGTGGAGGAGGAAGTAAATGCATATGATGAGAATTATGACGATCAAGGATGATGTGAAAGAGGAAGAGGGGGCGTCGACAATGGAGACAACTCCTTGTGGTGACAAATCAATTAAACTAGACATTCTAAAGTGGGGTTGAAGGCAGTGAGAGATTTAGTTAGAGAAAGTGGAGGGGATTTTGTGTTTATAATGAACGTGTGTATCCACTTCAGATGGGGTTGGGTAAAAAATATTCAATAAACCCCTCGCTCCAGAGAGAGAGTGAGGAGTCACCGGGAGAAGAATTGTTGATATATTTGATAATTTAAAAGCCCATTAGTTTTATCGAGTGAAAATGTACACAGTTGGACCTTTTTATTTTATTTTATTGATACCCAGGTATCCCAATTTCGCCATACTAAATCCTGAACCCCCGAGATCCTTACCCCTAGAACTTTGGAGGAGGTAAATCGCGGGTTATGCCTCAACTGGCTCTCAGATTCCCCTCATCTTACTGTACACTTCTGCGCATAAGGAATTGTCCCCAAAGTGATTGCTTCATACTGAATAAAATCCAGCCGCAGGTTCCCATCAGAATTCGAATTCCCATACTGCTGCTGGAAGCAAGCATTATGCTAATTGTTTCACCAGTTGAACTATGCCCTGGGAGCGACTTTTGTGGTAGTTGCAAGTTCACTATATGGTTCAACAATAATTGGTGCCATTTCCTTTTACCTTTTTCAAAGTAACAAATTTTGTAGTGTTTGATAATTACGTGGGACTGGGATGTGTTCTAGGGGCCTAGGACTGCACTAAAATACTATTAAATCGAATTTGTTGGTTTGAAGCTGCTAGTTCGGATCTATGTGGACTTGTCAACATTTCAGTTTTAAACCATTTGAAAATAGTTTAGTTTAAATTTCAATGTTTAAAAAACTGTTTAAACCGAACCGAATCATTTTTAATTTTTTATAATTAAAAATAAATTAATTCTACCTATACAATTATAAAGTGAGCAAAGTACAATACAATACTAAATTTATTGGGCTAACTTGTTTAATTTTTGCCAAACTATTGAACTACTGGCCTACAACCCACAAGTTCATTATTGAGCTCAATTATTTAATAATTTTTGTCAATATTTCTTTTCATTTCTAGTTTTTTCTATGATAAATATTAATTTTATGTTACAATTGAGGTAAACATTAATATGAAAATTTTAAGACAATTTACTTATGTTTTAACTTATTTTAAATGCGTTACTAATATGTCAATAGATAAATCGTGGTTTAAAATTGAATTGAACTGCAAAAAACAGTTTGGTCTGATTTGAAAATTTTCCATCAAAAATCGCACAAATCGAATCGTGTTCACCTAACGTCCATTAACAGATTTCCTCCAAAGATATTGCAAACAAGTCTCATGTTTTGCATGCAACTTATATATTTTAGTTATTAAAAAAAACGATTATACCACAACCTTTAATTATAAAATAAATAAATTATTCTACCCATGTTAGACAAGCAACTAGTTCACGCGATTGTTTATTAAATTCTTGGACCATTAGATAATTGCAACAAAAATTAAGAGTTGGGAATAGTGCTGAGCGTGGATTGAGTCGGATCGATTTTGGATCCAATCAAAATCTAACTCAACAGATTGGATTTGACAAAAAATCAAATCAAACCAACTTGCCAACAGGTTGAAATTTGACCCAACCCAAACCAACAAAGTTTGGGTCGGTTTGATTTGGATTCGTTGGTTTGGACTTGGACAAATATTTTTGGAGTCAAATTCACGTTTAAACAATTATTTTTTTGGCCAAAATACACTCTAGGACATTTTTTGTTGGAAATTTTTTCTACATTTTGAACCATATTCAAGTTAGGCCAATGTCAATCACATTAAAATTAGAAATTTGAAAGGCTTTGGGCTCGATTTAATTCATTTTTAATTTTTGTTCACATATTTTTTAATTAGTTAGATTGGATTAGTTTTTATGAGGTAATCCGCAACTCAACCATAAAATATATTTTCAAAATCGAACACAATCCAATTTATGGTAAAAATCGATCCAAATTGATCTGGTTGGGTCGGGTTGGACAGATTGATCAATTTTAGTTGTTTTTTTCCCAGTCCTATTTGGGATCCATATACCAAAAAACTTATTTTCAGATCCAATTTAAAAATTGGAGACCTCTAGTGTTATTTATTTATTTATTTTTCCTAACTTTTGGAACAAATTTTTTCCCCCCTTCTTCCTGTTGGGCCCTTGAAAAAGGGTATTAAATTGCCAATTCTTAGAAGGGATAATTAGCTCATGACCCCTTTTTTTAATAAAAAGTTGAAATATACCCAATTTTTTAAATTTTTTATTTTTACCCCCACGTGTAAATATACTTATAAAAAATACATTTCCTCTATTATATAAACTCTTTTAAAAATATTTATTTATTGCATAATAGTCCATGTATTTTATATAATATTCACTTTAGTCTCTATATTTCAATTAAATTCTTTAAAAATTGTATCTTAGGTCTTTAATCTTTTACATCTTTACAATTTGGTCCCCAAATTTTTAATTATCTTTCAGTTAAGTCCTCCAAAAATTGCATCTTAAGTCCTTCAACTTTTTACATATTTACACTTTGGTCTCCAAATTTAAATTATCTTTCAGTTAAGTCCTCCAAAAATTGCATCTTAGGTCCTTCAACTTTTTACATATTTACACTTTGGTCCCTAAATTTTCAATTATCTTTCAGTTCAGTCCTCCAAAAATTGTATCTTATGTCCTTCAACTTTTTATATATTTACACTTTGATCCCAAAATTTCAATTATCTTCCAATTAAATCTTCAAAAATTGCATCTTAGGTGTGGTAATATATGTGTTACCCGTTTCAAATTGATTTTAATAAAATTGAGGAAGTAACATAGGGTAACAAATACAATAACATATATGTTACACGTGTAAAAATATTGTTTTTAAAAATATAAATTAGAAATATTTGATTTTAGACTAAACTAATGTATTTTTTTAAAAACATTTACATGGAGATATATCATAAAATAGCAATTGTATTTGTTGATATTAAAAATGAAAAAAATTAAATATATTATTTTTATTTAACATAATTCGTAATTCAGAAAATTATAGAAGGATATAATTTGCTAAAAATTGATTTTAATGAAATTGAGTAAGTAACATAGGTTAACAAATATGGTAACATATAGGTTACCCGATTGTAGACGAAATTAATGTATTTTTTAAATATATTTACAAGAATATAAATTATACAATAGTAATTGTACAGAAAATAAAGAAGTAACATAGGGTAACACATGTGTTACCTGTGTCAAATTGTTGATATTAAAAGTGAAAAAATTAAATATATATATATTTTTAATATAATTCGCAATTCAGAAAATTGTAGAAGGATATAATTTGCTAAAAATTGATTTTTACAAAATTGAGTAAGTAACATAGGTTAACAAATACAGTAACATATATGTTACCCGCGTAAAAATATTGTTTTCAAAAATAAAAATTGGAGATATTTTGATTGTAGACGAAATTAATATATTTTTTAAAAACATTTACAAGAATATAAATTATAAAATAGCAATTGTATTGTAAATGAGGAAGTAACATGTGGTAACATATGTGTTACTTGTGTCAAATAGTTGTTTTTAAAAGTGAAAAAATTAAATATATTATTTTTATTTAATATAATTCGTAATTCAAAAAATTGTAGAAGGATATAATTTGCTAAAAATTGATTTTAATGAAATTGAGGAAGTAACATAGGTTAACAAATACAGTAACATATATGTTACCCATGTAAAATTATTTTTTTAAAAAAATTAAAATTAGAAATATTTGATTTTTGACAAAATTAATGTATTTTTTAAAAATATTTACAAGAAGATAAATTATAAAATAGCAATTGTATTAAAAATGATAAAGTAACATAGGGTAACACATGTGGTAACATATGTGTTACCTGTGAAATTGTTGATATTATTTTTATTTAAAATAGTTCATAATTCAGAAAATTATAGAAGGATATAATTTGCTAGAAATTGATTTTAATAAAATTGAGGAAGTAACATAGGTTAACAAATACGGTAACATATATGTTACCTGCGTAAAATTATTTTTAAAAAAAATTAAAATTAGAAATATTTGATTTTAAACAAAATTAATGTATTTTTTAAAAACATTTACAATAAGATAAATTATAAAATAGCAATTGTATTAAAAATAATGAAGTAACATAGGGTAACATATGTGGTAACATATGTGTTACCTGTGAAATTGTTGATATTATTTTTGTTTAAAATAGTTCATAATTCAGAAAATAATAGAAGGATATAATTTGCTAGAAATTGATTTTAGTGAAATTGAGGAAGTAACATAAGTTATCAAATATGCTAACATATATGTTACCTGCGTAAAAGTATTGTTTTCAAAAATGAAAATTGGAAATATTTGATTTTAGACCAAATTAATGTATTTTTTAAAAACATTTACAAGAATATAAATTATAAAATAGCAATTGTAAATGAGCAAGTAACACCTAGTAACATATATGTTACTAGTATAAAAATGTTGTTTTTAAATGAAAAATTGAAATATTAATTTTAAATGTAAAGAATGTATTTTTAAAAAATTTATAAAAATAGAGAAATGGTAAAATATTGATTTTAATGAAAAATGAGGAAGTAACATATAGTAACATATACGTTACCCGTGTAAAAAAGTTGTTTTAAAACAAAAAAAAATTGAAATATTAATTTTAAAGAAAAATAACGTATTTTTTAAATAATTATAAAATATTGATTTTATTGCCAATGAGCAAGTAACACATAGTAGTAACATATATGTAACAAGTATAAAAATATTTTTTTAAAATGAAAATTTTAAATATTGATTTTAAATGAAAATAACGTATTTTTAAAAAATTTATAAAAGTAGAGAAATGGTAAAATATTGATTTTAATAAAAAATGAGGAAGTAACATGTAAAACCATATATGTTACATATGTAAAAATGTTGTTTTAAAATTAAAAAAATTTAAATATTAATTTTAAAGAAAAATAACGTATTTTTAAATAATTATAAAGTATTGATTTTATTGCAAATGAGTAACTAACACATAGTAACATATATGTTACTAGTATAAATATATTGTTTTAAATGAAAATTTGAAATATTGATTTCAAATGAAAATAATATATTTTTAAAAAAATTATAAAAATTGAGAAATAGTAAAATATTGATTTTAATGAAATATAAAGAAGTAATATATAAGTTACCCGTGTAAAAATATTGTTTTAAAATAAAAAAATTGAAATATTAATTTTAAAGAAATATAACGAATTTTTTAAATAATTATAAAATATTGATTTTATTGCAAATGAGCAAGTAACACATAGTAACATATATGTTACTGGTATAAAAATATTTTTTTAAAATGAAAAATTGAAATATTGATTTTAAATGAAAATAATGTATTTTTAAAAAATTTATAAAAATAGAGAAATAGTAAAATATTGATTTTAATGAAATACGAGGAAGTAACATATATGTTACCCATTAAAAAATATTTTTTTTAAAATAAAAAATTGAAATATTGATTTTAAATAAAAATAATGTATTTTTAAAAAATTTATAAAAATAGAGAAATGGTAAAATATTGAATTTTAATGAAATATGAGGAAGTAACATATATAGTAACATATATGTTACCTATTAAAAAATATTGTTTTTTAATGAAAAATTAAAATATTAATTTTAAATAAAAATAATATATTTTTTAAAAAATAATCAAATAAGTAAATTATAAAGTATTAATGAAAATGAAAATGAAAATGATGAAATGACACATATGTTACTTGTGAAAATTCGAGTGTAAAGTCAAAGATTTAATTGAAAGTGCACTTATTTTGACAGCTAAAATTACAATTATTTTGGCCACTATAATCAAAGATTTGGAAGATCAAACTTTGAACATGTATAAAGTTGAAGAACTTAAGATGTAATTTTTAGAAGACTTAACTGAAAAATAATTGAAAATTTGAGGACCAAAGTGTAAAGATGTAAAAAGTTGAAGGACCTAAGATGCAATTTTTGGAAGACTTAACTGAAAGATAATTAAAATTTTGGGACTAAAGTGTAAAAATATAAAAGATTAAGGACCTATAATGTAATTTTTGGATGATTTAATTGAAATATAATTTAAAATATAAAAACTAAGTGAATATTATATAAAGTACATGGACTACTATAAAATAAATAAATGCCACATCATCATGCCAACTCATAATCATAATTTAATTTAAAATAAATGCCACATCATCATCATAATTTAAAATATTGTTTTTAATAAAATGAGGTATTTTTTAAATCAAACCATGAAAATAAGGTATTTTTCGAAAAATTAAAAAGAGAAATATTTTTCAACTTTTTAAAAAAAAGTACGGCTGTTGTCAACTTTGCCCTTCTTAGAATTCTCTAGAACCCTGTTAAGTGAACTCGAAGAGAACCCACACGGCCACACCTGTATATATTGACCGAGTGTACATTCGTACAGCGACTCCCATTTTGTAATAGAGTACAACACCCCACTGCACAAGTCTACTCTTCCAATTCTTATCCATGGCGTCCTCTTTCATTACACTCGCAAAACCCTTCATTTCTCACAAACCCGACCTTCCATCTCTCTCTAGTAGAAAACCCCTGGGTAATTTTTCTCGAAAACCCTTTTAATTCTCATATCTCTGGAAAAATTTCTTCATTTTCAGATTTTAGTACATTTTGTTTTATTAACTGTTATATTGTTTTGACTGACAGGTCTACAAAAGAACTTTGTAAGAATCAATGCCATTGCAAAGAAATATGAACCCACCAAGGTTTTTTCTGAACATATTTCTTTGCATTGTATATATATCTGTGTGTGTATTGGAATATTTCTAATTTAAAAATAAGCAGAAACTGAGTTTTTTGTTGTTTGGTTATATAGGTTGTCCCTCAGGCTGATAGAGTTTTGATTCGGCTAGAGGAACTACCTGAGGTATTCCTGTGAAATGTTAATGCCATCTTCTTATGGTTTGAAATGTTATAAATTGTGAAGTTGAGTATGGAGTATGATAGGACGAGATGCCATGCTTTCTGATTATTTATAATTTGTATCAATTTTATCAGTTACTTTCAAGAAACTGTGCTATGTTTTACTTCTATTAGTGATGTACTTCAGAGTGCGAATGTGAATTGTAAGTTGTGACTGAGAGACTTTCTTTATCAAGAAGTTTCGAACTTTCCGATGGTTGAAGATGTTTGGTTTGGATGACAAGAGAATGTTATGGTGGAAGGTATAATTGATGATCTAGTGCATGAACTGATGGAGTGTAGCTGTGTAGGCAAAGAGCTTCTGGATTGTATCTTGCTTAAAGGCAAGATCAATTTTCAATTGAAGATGAAATTTGAGGCAAATTAATGATGCAATTGAATTTGAGACAAATTAACATTAGGACGTGGAGTATACATTTTTTAATTTGCTGAGCATTTGTGTAATTAGAATTTTGTATGATTGCAAAATGCTTTGAATTTAAAGTTTAATGTAACCCTTAGTACTATTTTAAATCTTCCATAGTGCTAAATATCTTTTATTAGCTTCAACATTGAAATAATTATATTGTTATAAATATAAAAAAATATATTTTTTAAACGTTTGTTTAGCATTTTGTATCCTACTTTTTTGAGAAGGTTGTGCATATCATGTCGCATTTTCAGTTTTTGTTTCCGTGTTACTTGGAATTTCCTAACCAGGAAACATGTAAAGTTTTAAAATGTGGCATGATGTTTTCATTCCCCAGTTCCACGTGAAACAAATCCATGTTTTGCATGGATCAGATCCTCATTAGTGTTTTTATTGAGAATTTGATGATTAATATTGGGTGGTGGAAAGTGTGTTTTTAAATGAGACTGTGGAAATCATTTTGGGTAAGTATTGGATAATTCACATTTTGCTTTTAGTAGATTACCTCATTAGTTAAATTTTGGGTGGTGGGAATTGTATTCTTAACCGATAAGAATTTCATTGAGAAAAGCTGATGTAGATTTACAGATTCCTGTACTGGAAACTGGTGATTACTTCCATTCTTCCTTTCTGTGGGGTAGGGTAACACAAAGTATAGTAAAATTAATTTATGTTACTTGTGTTCCATTGTTCTATTTGTTTTGCGTGTCAGACCATCTGCAAGTATTTGGTGCAATGTACAGAGGCCAAAAATTGTATGTGTTTACATGCATTATTTTATGCTGCAATGATGCCATCTGATAGATGGAATAATCTCCATGCAGAAATCAGCCGGTGGAGTTTTGCTACCTAAATCAGCAGTTAAATTTGAGCGGTACCTGATGGGCGAGGTGGGTAAACAAGGGCAATTGCTCCTGTTCGGATATACATGCAGCATATGAGACCCGTTCATAAATACATGTATGGCATTTATATTTATATTTTTCTTCTTTCCTAAATTAATATGTTCTTTCTCAGGTTCTTTCTGTTGGTTCTGAGGTTGGGGAAGTGGAGGCTGGGAAAAAGGTAGGATTTTCAGAAGTTATGATTTATGGACTTTTTGATAACTCAACCTATTCAATCACTCCAAGCAACTATGTTTATTTTCTTAAAAGAAGGGTCAAATAAATATTTATATTTATCTTAAAATGTTTTGTTCTCCACATTTTTGTTCTAAATACATGAAATCCATCTTTTGCAGGTTCTTTTTTCTGACATAAATGCTTACGAGGTACAATTCAGATGACCTATGATATTTCTTAAATGTGAACGTGCAATTGATTTTGAGTGCATCAAATTCTTTGACTATCTGAATCCCCCGATTTGCATCTAGGGCAGACTACAGATTACCAATGCTAAGGGGATTGTCTTAGAGTGGGTTGTTGGAGGAAGGGGAATTGAGGGGGGTCATAATTGGATTGTGGAGTAATAGGGGTACTATATGATTTAAAGATATTGTTTTATCAAGGGGTATTTGGGAAGTAGTTGAAAATTTGTCTATTGGCAAGAGGTGTGAAGGCAAAACCAACATTGTGGTGGCCAAAGCACGAACCATGGTTCTGGCTTGGCACGACGTGCGTGAGCACAATGTTTTAAATTTTTTTATTGAATAGAAATAAAAAATTAGAATAATATTTCTTTCATTGTGAAATTTCATAACAACGTCAAGGCACACTTGTATTCAAATTTGCTTTGAGACGTGTCACTATAGTTTAAGTATATCTCAACTAAATTAACGCATAGTAAACCATCTCCCATTTGCATTACTCATCTTCATGAAAAAAAATATAATTTCACAATATAAACATATGTCGTCAAATATTCGTGGTCTTCTATTTTGAGATTGTTGAAGTCATCAATGACAACAATCTGCTTATCGTGCATTCTGAACGTGGGGGGTCTTCCCAATTCTTCAATCACACTAGACATTCTGAAATTTCTAGTGTGAGTCAAATCCTTTCTTCTTCAAGAACCTCTCTGCATTAAAAGCAGACTTCAATACTACTATGAGATCGAGGATGTTGGTAGATCACGGACCATAGCAGAAAGTACTTGTTCATGTGATTTCGACCCCTGTAAAATATCTAAAGTTTCTTGTTCTTGACGAATTATATTATTATTAACTGGCCGCTGATAGGTCATGTTATATCCAATGATTATAAATGTTATTCTGTTAATGTGTCTTAAAAAATTTATGCACATCCTTTGTCAGGTTGAGTTGGGAACAGAGGGACGACATTGCTTCTGCAAAGCAGGCGACTTGCTGGCGGTGGTTGAGTAGAACATTATTAGCATATTGCAGTTGCTAAGATATTGGCAATTATGTTACATGTTACCTCCTATTGTTGAACATGCTTTTGCACGTGTGACAATCAAAGAAGTAAAATTTTGTACTCTCATTATGGAATAATAGTGGATATTAGTTCTAATAATGATTTTCTGAGTGTATGATGCAATTGGAATCTGATATTTCTTCTGATATTATCATGAACTTGAATTTTAGTCCAATGGATGAATGTGTATGGTGTCTCCCTTTGTAAACAAGGGATTTGGAACTTAATATATCGTCTCGATCTGCAGGGCTTTTGCCGTGAGGTCGAATAAATAGGAAGAATATAATCTGTACCAAATTGATCCTTTGTGAATGGTTTATCCCCTTCCTCACCCCTAACTTCCAACTGGCTCCCTTCCTTGTGAATTGCTTCATCCTAGACTAGTAAACAAATATTGGTACTTTGTTCTAATAAGGTTGTAGGGTTAGCTACTTTACCAACCAATTTGGGTATATGATTTGTCTTGACTCCGGTGAGTGAACTCGAGGGTTTTTGACGTGCCAATGAATGAGATCAATTAATATGGTTAAATATCTTGGTATGTTAGCAACTTAAAACAAGTGAAGTGGTGAGTAGATACTCTTGTCTCCAGTTCAAGGGGTAGATCCATCTGCACAAGTATTTTTCTACTATTTAAATTTTAGCTAACTATTTATCGAGTACTAAATTATTTCTGTGATATGAACTCATAAAATGCAAGTTTAAATAAAAAAATAATTAGAAGAGTGAAATTGTCATTTTAGCTCACCTCTAATTATTCGAGGTCTGATCGGGGTGGGGGTGGGGGTGGGGGTGGGGTGGAGGGGGGGTGTAAGACTTTGAGTTGGCAAGTCAAGTGGATTTAATAGGGTTCTAAAAAATTCGCAACTTGATATGCTAAGAGGTCACCTCTATTTCTATCTAACAATGATAATAAACAGATATAGATAAAAACTTTAAATTAAATAATTAAGCGGATATATAAAGTCTAATTGCATAAATAAGAAAGCTTAAAACAATATTGATGTTCAAAACTTCTTTAAATATGATGAAATTTTGTTTTTATTTATAGTCTTAAGCCTTTTAGAAAGGTCAAGAAAAATGTATATCTATGCTATAAGCAAAGGTACTTAGAGATAAAAAAAATAATCGTACAATCTTTACAAGTGTAAAGTTGAGAACGAAAGAAGAAAAATACAATTTTTTTTTTTGCACATTTTAAATGCTTTTCCTGTTCACCATAAATGTTTTTCCTATTCTCTTTATACACCTTTTTGATTACGCATCATTTCTTTCCATTTTTTGTCTTTCATGTAACATTTTTTACATTTTTTTAGAATTATTGTCTATGTATTGTCTAATCTCTTTATTATCTGTCCATCAACAGACGAAATGACGAATTTACATTGGGCCAAGAGGGGGGCCAGGCCCTCGCTCAATTATGTAAAAAAAAAAATATATCTAGTATATATTGCTTATTTGTTTGGTATATTTGGATTCAATTGATTCATTTTTAGCTTTTTATAAGTTCAAGTTGTTCAACTTGCTAAGAACCCGTTTGACAGAAAATATAAACCAAAATTGATTTATTTGAGCTGAAATTTTTGACTTTTCAAACTACTTTTAACATAAAACAACAAATTGTCCTTAATCAACAAAATGCTATTTCAAAGTAGAAATGACAATTTTGTCATTTTATGTTAAAAGTGATTTGAAAAGTCAACAATTTCAACTCAAATAAACCAATATTAATTTATAATTTGGTTTATAATCTCCATCAAATGGGTCTTAAGTTTTATTTAAAAGATTTTTTTAATGTTCAACTTGTACTAATTGATTATCAACTTGATAATTATATCATGAATGTGTACTCCAATATGAAATTTTTAACTTTGAAATGAATCAATAACTTTGCACAAAAATTGGTTGAGGCAAAAAGAAGACAATATTTACCCTTTAATTTTTGCTCATCAAATTTATCATTATTTTGTCAATTACAACTGCCACTGTTTTGAACTATTAATATCATAAAGGAATATTTGCATCAAAAGTCTCCCAACGTTTCAAAATTATTGGGGATATGCCCATAATCTAAAAAAATAGCACCACACATCTCCAATGTATGAAAAACTTGGTGTGGTAGGTCCTTTATGACCAAATTGCCCTTATATTTAAATAAACAAAAAAAATAAAAAATAAGAAAAAAAAAACATAATTGAAAACTAAGCATATGTACCCCAAAAAATAAAAAGTAAAAAATGTACCAAAAAAAAGTAACAAATAGGTCATTTTCTCCAAAATGTCTTAAAATTTTATTTGTACCAAATTCGTCGGAAAACAGTAGCTGGGAGTTTAAATCTTGAAGGTGTCAATGAATAACAGTATATTATGGCCGGTAAAATTCACCGAGCACCGAAGTATTACCAAAAAAATCATTAAAACCTCAAATCCAAACCCCAAAAATTCATCCCAAAAATAGTAGAAATCTAATGTTCACAGAACTCTTCGGATAACGGTAATTGACCCAGATGCAACAGACACCTCCAGCGATGAATAGGACGACGAGGTTTAGAAATATATTCAAGTAATCAGTATCGAAAAAACTGGAAAACCCCATGTCAATGGCATTAGCAGTGAGCTTTAGGTCAAGCAGAAGCCAATGAAGCTGAAGGGGGCGGAGCAAAAGGCGGCGAGGAGTGGTGCTCGGAAGTTCAGGGGCGTCCGGCAGCGGCCATGGGGTAAATGGACCGCCGAGATAAGAGACCCTACCCGAAGAAAATGAGTGGTTTTTTTGGTGAGTTTGTGGTGTTTTTCGGCGAATTTGATACAAATAAAATTTTAGGACTTTTTGGAGAATATAACTTATTTGTTACTTTTTATTTTTTTGGGATACATTTTTTACTTTTTATTTTTTGGGGTACATATAGTTAGTTTTCAATTATGTTTTTATTTTTTTGTTTATTTAAAGAGAATGACAATTTGGTCATAAAAGACCTATCACGACAAGTTTTTCATACGTTGGAGATGTGTTGTGCTATTTTTTTTAGGTTAGGGGCATATCCCCAACGATGTTGAAACGTTGGGGGACCTTTGATGCAATTACGCCTATCATAAAAAATCAATTGTGTAATAAGATTAGAGATGAATGAACGAAGGATTACATATATTGAGAATTTTTTTTTAATAATATTTGTAATGATGTTTTTATTAAACAATTTAAGAATATGAAAACTTGTTGAAGACAATTTTAATGTATTATAAATTTTTAATTGTTGTTTTTTATGTATAATTCGTCTTGATATTTTTTGCTTATTGTTTACATTGTGCCCCCTCTAAAGTAAAATTCTATATCCGCCAGTCCATCATTTCAATATAGACACCTTCTAGATCAGTATCTATTTCATTATTTGCTCCGTCTGAAATATCTTCTATATTTGAATGGTTCTCAGATACTTCACAATAGTTTTCAACATAATAATTTTCTTGAAAAGTCATCAGATATAAATATTTTTTATGAGTATTTGGAACAGATAATCTTTCTATCTTGATTTTTCTTGCTAGAAATTCTTCACAAAAAATTATTTCATTATTCCATTGAGCCACAAGTCTGTAGTTGGTCCTTTGCATTTTCATAAGAGCAGCTGTTTCTGAAATTCTTCTTTCATAATCAATCTGTCTAACTTTAATCTTGATGTCAGTCTTTGAAGAAGACTTAAACCTTTCCTTGTGAAAGTTCATTTACTTATTAGCTGACCAGTAGACGCGATGTATTTCAACTGTTCTGACTTTAGTGTAAACGATGATATACATCACATAGAATTATTCCTAACTCAATTCAGTTCTCATTGTTATGTTTGTTTGTGGCCATGAACATACGTTTGGTTCTGTAAGAGTTTTTAAGATTGAGCCCTACACAATTTCCTTAAAAGCGCCCTCACTTCTCTCTCACATAGGTAATTCTTAATTAAGGAGTAACCCACATTCCTCCGCTCGAATTTTGTACAACTCATTAAGTACATTATACTCCGATAATTCTAGAGTATTCTACCTGAGAGATACTATCGACTTTGTTTTTCGATAGATGCTGACTTGTATCTATCGGTGTTTTAGCTATGCCAGAATCATCTTTGTTGAATTTTCCAAGAATTTTATCCACATAACTTGACTGACTTAGAAAAATTCCATATGATATTCTTGAAATTTTAATTCCAAGTATTACACCCGCTAAGCCCATATCCTTCATGTCAAATCTTGAATTCAACATGTCTTTAATAGATTTAATCATCTTATCGTTGTTTTCAACAATAAGGATGTCATCAACGTAAAGACATAAAATGACATACTTATTTTTAGTGTCTTTGATATAAACACATTTGTCACATTCATTGATTGTAAATCCATATTCCATTATGACATGATCAAAATTTTCATGCCATTGTTTTGGTGTTTGTTTCAAGTCATACAATGGCTTTACCAATTTATAGACTTTGTTCTCTTGTCTTGGAGTAGAAAAACCATCAGGTTGTTCCATGTAGATTTCTTCCTCTAAATCTTTATTTAGAAAGACAGATTTCACATCCATTTGATGTACTTCAAGATTCTGCAAAGATGCAATTGCAAGTATCAACCTAATGAATGTTTTTCTCGTTACTGAAGAATATATATCAAAGTAATTAAGGCCTTCTCATTGTCTGTAACCTTTTATAACAAGCATGGCTTTATACTTTTCAATTTGTTCCATCTGCTTTCATTTTCTTCTTGAAAATCCATTTGTATCCTAGTGGTTTACATCCCAGAGAAAGATCCACTAGCTCCTATGTATGGTTTGCATAATAGAATCTATCTCACTTTTATAGCCCATTTCCATCGAGGTCCTTATGAAGAGTTCATTGTTTCTTTAAAATTTTGATGTTCACTTTCTAGCATATAAATCAGAAAATCTGGACCAAACGATTTTTCAATTCTAGTTCTTTTGCTACGTCTTGGTCCAACCTCCTCTTCTTCTTCTTCTTGGTCCGTTGTTTCATGTATCTATTTAGAGGAGTTTCATTCCTCTTTATATCTGTATGAAAATACATGTTCAAAAAATGATACATTTCTCGATTCTATTATCGTATTTTTGTGTATGTCTGAGATTTTAGATCATGCACAAGAAATCGATAAATACTACTATTATGTGCATAGCCAATAAAAATGTAATCAACAATTTTAGGACCTATTTTCACATTCTTTGGTGTAGGTATGGCCACTTTTGCTAGACACCTCCAAACTTGTAAGTATTTGTAGGAAAACTTTCTTCCTTTCCACAACTCATATGGGCTCATTTCCTTTTTCTTTTGGGGGTACTTTATTTAAAATATAATTAGCTGACAATACAGCTTCACCCCACATGTTTTGAGGCAAATCAGAACTTACCAACATTCCATTCATCATTTCTTTTAAGGTACGATTTTTTCGTTCAGTAATACCATTTTGCTGGGGGTGAATAAGGTGCTGATGTTTCATGTGTAATTCTGTGTTGTGCACAGAATTCAGCAAATAGTGATTCGTACTCACCACCTCGATCACTTCTTAACACCTAAATCTTCTTGTTAAGTTGATTTTCAATCTCATTTTTATAAAGAACAAATTTCTCTATAGTTTCGCCCTTACTTTTAAAAAGATACACATAACAGTATTTCGTGCTATCATCAACAAAAGTTATAAAATACTTATTGCCACTTCTCATTTGTACAGATTTTAAATCATATACGTTAGTGTGAATTAAATCAAGTGGTTCTGTATTTCTTTCAATAGATTGAAATGACGACCTTGTCAATTTTGCCTCAACACACGTTTCACACTTGTGTTAAGAATCAATATGGAATGCAGGTATGGAATTCAAGTTAACTAATATACGCAAAGTATTATAATTAACGTGTCCTAGTCTACTATGCCACAAATTGAAATAATCAATCAAGTAAGCAGAAGAATTATTCAATTTATTAATTTTCGGCTTAACCGTCATTACATTGAACTTGAAAAGCCCATCAGACACATAACATTTTTCAACAAATATTCAACTATTAGACAAAATGACTTTATCTGACTCAAACATCATACAGAAACCATGCCTGTTCAGCAGCGACCCGGCACCAGGTTCTTGCAGATTTTCGATACAAAAGTGCATTGTTAAGAGTTAGCTCTTTCCCCTATGTGATCATCAAAACCATTTTTCCTTGGCCTTTGATTTCAGATGTACCTGAATTTTCCATAAACAACTTCTTTCCATTCTCAGTTGTTTCAAAAGAATTGAATAGCTCTTTATTCGAGCAAACATGTCTGGTAGCACAGGTGTCAATCCACCATTCTCTTGGGTTTGATCCCACCAGATTCACTCCAGAAATTACTACAGCGAGGTTCATTTCAGACACATCATGTGCAATGTCAACAACCACGTTTGCTTCTTTCTTATTGTTTCTTCTTGACAATCTGCACTCCGAAGATTTATAACCTACTTTGTCACAATTGTAGCATTTTTCTGGAAATTTCTTTTTGGAAACTCCCCCTTTTGGACCCAGTTGCATCCTTTTCCCAGACAGTCCAAACCTACTCTTGTTTGTTTTACAACTTTGACTATACTCCACAACATTTGCTTTGGCCATTGGAGAATCGAATCCCTTCTTTTCAGAATCTTTGTTGTCTTCTTCAATTCGAAGTCTGACAATCAGTTCTTCAATGTTCATTTTCTTTCGCTTATGCTTCAGGTAATTCTTGAAATCTTTCCAAGCTGGAGGCAGCTTTTCAATCATTGCTGCCACTTGGAAAGTTTCACTTAAAACCATCTCCTCAGCATGAATCTCATGCAAAATCACTTGAAGTTCTTGTACTTGACTAATTATGGTTTTTGAGTCCACCATTTTATAATCCAGGAAGCGGCCGACAATGAATTTCTTAGTCCCTGTATCTTTGGTTTTATATTTTCGGTCTAGAGACTCTCATAATTCCTTCGCCATTTTCATTGTACTATACACGTTGTATAATAAATCTGCAAACCATTCATGACATAATTTCGGCATAGGAAATCAGAATGTTTCCAAGCTTCAACGACGCTGATAGTTTGTATGTCTCCCTCACCCTATTTGAGTTTTGGAGTATCTTCAGTCAAGAATCTCGCAAGATTCAAGGTGGTCAGATAAAATAGCATTTTCTGCTGCCACCTTTTGAAATTAAATCCATTGAATTTCTCCGATTTTTCTCTATGATTAACTGAAACAGTCACATGACCAATTGGAGCCACAGTTTGGATCACAGCAAAATTTGGCACTTGTGCCACAGTCTGGTTCACAGCTGGACTTGGCACAGTAACCATAATTTGGTTTTCAGTAGCCACAACTCCAGATGTAGGATCAAATGCCATTTCTGAAACACGAAAAAAAATTAAAATTTTCAAACAAACTGTAGGCAGAAAACAACTTGTTCGAATATTTTCTATATGTCCGGATCTATTTTAAGATTGTTAGACTTAATATACAAAAATAATAAAATATAATAATTATTTTAATTAGAAACATAACACGATTACAAAATAAAAACAGTTGCAGTAGCTTGAAACTCAAAGAATGAAGAGAACAAATTAATCAAACCGAGGCCTGTGTATTCACAGTATCTTTAAAACAGGTTCGCCCCCTCACTGTAAGTGCTTAAGAAATGTTGGACGTCTATCTCTCAGGATACAACGGTAGAAACAACAACAAGTTTAGCACAAGAACTTGTTGCTTTGTCGAACTAAATTGAGGACCGAACAATCACCAAGTACTGGAAGTGTTTGAGAAAACTGATTGACAGAGCAAAGGAATTTTTCGGGACTGTAAACAAAGAATATAAAAAATTGTGTTGATTGTGGAAAATGGGACCTATTTATATAGGCATGCATGTGACATTTCAATCTCCACGTAAACACGTAAGTTTCAGGTGTTACAGAATTAACATTTGAATTAACATTGCATTACATTCAGGAAATTAAAAGAGAAGTTTGAAGGTCTGAAAATAAATCAGCAATTAAATTAGGGAAAAAAATGACAAAACATAGGCAACCCCCTAAGGGGCCAATTTTAGTTCAACATTCATGTATGCAGGTCGCGCTCACACATGAGTTCTATGGTCCGATGTGTAAATCGGTCTGTGATTTGCACCCCATGCGGGCGCGCACGAGAGAGAGTCTCTATACCACACAATATTACACCTTCGTAAATTGTGGACATTTAAATACTAGTCAACCTTCATCATTTTTCTAATGTGGGATAACCCACTTATTTTTCCCTTCCACTATTTTTCCAAATTCACTTTGAACTTTAATTTCTCAT
This sequence comes from Forsythia viridissima, assembly GCA_030279155.1. Taxonomy (NCBI): domain Eukaryota; kingdom Viridiplantae; phylum Streptophyta; class Magnoliopsida; order Lamiales; family Oleaceae; genus Forsythia; species Forsythia viridissima. The sequence goes on along the minus strand of CM059045.1, from coordinate 10,328,190 downwards.
TCATCTAAGCATCAATTTTGCCAAGTAAATATATGATTTCAATGTTCACATAGAGGAGAACACGCGAATCTACTTTTATCTTCTATATTGAAGAAATGGGTCCCACACAAAATTATGCCTACATATGGCATAATATCACTAATTTTCCAACCGTTTCCACTTTGTGAATGAGAGAAGGTATATCCTTTGATGAGCTGATCTTGACTTATCATGCCATCTCGAGCTTTCATAAGACCAATCAGGAGCTTTGTCAACAAATCTCTCTCCGTGTACTTCCTTTGAAAGAATCGGTAACCCATAGCCCCCGGGGCATATCTCAGCGGGTGGAACAATCAGCATAAGGCTTGCTTCCAGCGGCAGGGTGGGAGTTCGAATCCTGGCGAGAACCTGCGGTTGGATTTTATTCGGTATGGAGCAATCACTTTGGGGACGGCTCCTTGTGCGCAGAAGTGTACAGTCGGATGAGGGGAACTTGAGAGCCAGTTGAGGCATAACCCGCGATTTACCTCCTCCAAGGTTCTAGGGGCAAGGGTCTTGGGGGGTCCAGGATTTAGTCTGGCATGCTGGGAAATCTTAGTAGCAAAAAAAAATAAAAATAAATAAATAAAAGAATCGGTAACCCATATAAAAATCATTGATGGATAGAAGCTGGGAGCATCCAATTCCTTGATGTAAAAAGCAACTTCATTCTCATCTTTAGCACTGAAAAGACAGGTTGTCAATTTTCAACTAATAAAAATATGCAGAGATAGGGTTGTAGTTCTGTCCAAATGTAAAGAGCAACAGAATGGAATTTGTGGCAGAAAAAGGCATATGAATGAAAATTTCAACTAATGCTTCATGTTCGAGTAATTTTGAAACTAATAATCAAGCTTTAAACGAGTCTTGTACAATAATTGATGCTACTAACTTCACCAAGCTCGAAATCCCTTGAGCAACAAGCAGCCCCTACCTAAAGGTGTTAAGATGGGCGGGTCGGCCGAACTTACATAAGCCCACCCGCCTCGACCTAGAATTGCGGGTCATCTCGTGAACCGGACGGACTGTTCATGGGCCGAATAGGTCGAACCGCGGGCCGAGGGGGTCGAACCTCAGGCTAGCCCGTGAACCGGGCGGGCTGTTCACGGCCCGAGCGGTTCGACCTTTAACCGCTGGCCTGCTTTGATTTTTTTTTTAAAAAAAAAAAGGTAGAAAATTCAAACTTTCGTATTTGAAATGATATTTTAAAAAAATAAAAAAACAAATGGCAAAGAGCTGTTTAAAGTGAAAGATGTGACGGATGCGTGATATTTTAGTGTTGAAATATATCAAAAAATAGAAATTGAATTAAAAAATTTAACAAATGTGAATTTATTATTGTGATTTATTTTTTATTTAGTAATTTAACACATTTTTTGTTATATATGTAAATTTTTTTTTGAATTACAATAAATAACTAATTTTTTTTTAGTAATTTAAAAAAAATTAATTTTTTATTCAATCGGGTCGAACCGCGGTCCACGTGGGCTCGACTCGGATGGGCCGACGAGTGGGCTGAGCTTGCGTTCAATTTTTGTGGGCTGGGTTGATCCGGCCTGTAACCCACGGTGGCGCGGGCTTTTTCTAATGCGGGTTGTCACCGGGCTTCATCAGAAGTGGGCCGACCCGACCCGCCTGACCCGAATTGACACCTCTACTACCTACCGAACCTGAAAAAGGCAGAGGAATGAAAACTTCTACTAATGCTTCATGTTCGAGTAATTTTGAAACTAATAATCAAACTGTAAATGAATCTCGTACAATAATTAATGTTACTAACTTCACCAAGCTCGAAATCCCATGAGCAACAAGCAGCCCCTACCCACTGAACCTTAGTTTAAGGTTGCCACAAAAATAATCCATTCGCATAAACTGGCAGCTAAATACACACGCACACGATCTAGTTAATTTGCCCCATAAAGAAGTTAACAAGTGTCCACTTTTATATGACGAGGATTGCACATTTAGTCATACAACCAAGGGACGAAAGTGATGGAAAATAAGTAAATCGTAACTTGACTAAAGCCAAAAAAGATGGAAAAGTAATCCATCCCCACGCCAAAGGTATGGTTCCAGCGGTACCACAGGATTCCCATCATCAGAGCCCTAAATGTCATTATTTATTATCACCAGATCTCCACCAAAGCAACACTCAAAACTTTATTATATCCTTGATTACAGTATACCCATCTGCAAGCCCATGCACGCACTTTGGAGACAAGTACAAAGAGAACAGAGGTCACAAAAAGCTAATAGTGTGTTTGGAAGCTTTTTTGAAGTCTAAAAATATTTGTTAAAGAGTAAAAAATAGTTTAAAAAAACTGTTTTAGAGAAATCTAAATTTTGAGCTCTCTAAAAAGCTCTAATTGAATTTTTACAAAAAATTGTACTTAACGTTTAATGAACTTAAAAATTAACAAAATTACCTTTAATATATCAAAAAAAGATATTTATTTATTTACTACATTAATTACTTATATCAAATTATTACTTTATATACTTATATATAGTGGGAAAACAATATTGACGTGTTAAATAATATAATATAAATTATACATAATATGTTTGATTTAAATAATTAATTAACGTTTAATCAAATATACTAAAATAATTGTGATATTATAATTAAATTAATATATTAATTTTAATAGTTATTATATGATATAAAAATATATGATAAAAATAATATAAATTATATAATAATTAATTATTGTTTAGTCTAATATAATAAAATAATCGTGTTATTATAATTAAATTAATATATTAATTTTAATATTTATTATAGGATATAAAAAAATTTATTTATTTTAAAATAAATAATATGAAATATATAATAATTAATTACTGTTGAATTAAATAAATATAAAGTTTATACAAAAGTACTTTTATATTTATGCAACCAAACACTCAATTTAATATTCACACTATTTTTTGGATTCATATCCAAACATTCAATAACTTTTTAATAAAAGTTCTACTGCTAAAAACTCTACTACCAAAAGCTCTACTCACAATAGTTGTACCAAACGGACCCAAAAATGTTCCACAAATTAATTATATTGCTTTTCATTGACCTCATAGCCAAGAAGATCCAGAACAAATTATTACTACTTGGGATATTGATAACTATGTAAATAACGGTGCTGGATGAATTAGTTCACGATTAGTACATTACAAGTCCTTGAAAGATTTGGATTACATATCTGCCCTAAATTATTGTAGCTAACTTTTTTTTTTTTTTTTTTTTTTTTTTTGACCCAGGAACCCGCAGCCGCTACTGGCGGAGCCCCGACCACTCTTGTAGCTAACTTGGTAGGAGGTTAAGCCTCTCAATTGATTAAATAAGTTAATATTTTTTTTATCGCTATGGTAACTAATGGCGTTAGGGCAGCTCCAAATGGCGCTCCGGAAGTCCTCCAATGGGACTTTAAATCACTACTTCGAAATAGAGTAGTGAATAGCGCAGCACTATTTATTTAGCGTAAGTTTTGAAGTTTTTTTTCTTCCAATTTTTTCTTTCATATTGTAATAGTCAAATTTGTTTTTTCTTTTGTATCTTTTTTCATACTCCTTTATTATTTTATAGTTTAATTTTATTTATGTTTCTTTTCATTTCATTATTATTTTATTAATATAACAAATTGTAATCGATTAATAAAAAGTAATTAATAAATACGTTAAAATAAAATTACTCAATAATTTTAGAAAGTTAAAAAAATATTTAATTTTTCATTTATAAATTTGAGTATTGATAGACTATTTAATTAAATAATTTTTGAAATCAATAAATTATTGAAAATTAAAAAAAATAGGGAAAAAAACAAATACTATTAATTTGGTGCAATTTTTAAAGATAAGAGAAGTAAAAAAAATAGTGTGAAAATTGTACTATTTTTGTGTAAAAGTTACACTATTTTAAATATCATAGTTGGAGTTGGCCTTATTATTGTCTAGGCTATAGTCTGGCAGCATTGGTTGTAGCTTTAAGGTAGCAGGGATGCACTCATTAGTGACAGTGCCAATGGAGATGCTTACTTGCAGGGGTGGCGTTCTGCAGGATGATGACTGAAGAAGATAGAGATCAGAAAGGTGGGACTTGGGATGGAGAAGCAGAGGTGGAGTCTGTGTGCAAGAGGTAGACGAAAAGAAATTTGAATGGCACATCCTTGATGAATTTTCTGGGGTAGGTTAACAAATCATATAAACGAACGCACAGATCCTAATAACCTTACAAGCCAAAAGCCCTTGGCTAATATAACTAGACACACTTACTAATTGCACCTCAAGCTTTAGCCACAATCCGCATGACTAGAACTTGCCTCACCTCAAGCCATGTGAAGCAAAATCAGCAGGTTTGCGCTTTGACATGCTTAAAAAGAACCGAGAGAGAGAGAGAGAGAGAGAGAGAGAGAGAGAGAGAGATTACGATGAAATGAAATTTAAAATAGAGAAGTTCACAAACATCATTTTCAACGTCCCATAATACATTCAACAGAAACCACAAGTTCTTAATCTCACGGAACAGGACACGAGAACTTGCAATCAGCTCTAAATCACACTTTGTAAAGCCAGATTAAAATTGTTACCCCCATCTTATCTAATAATGTTCATAATAATTTTTAAGGACAATCGCCTCAGTACCTATTTTGGTTGCCACTTATTCTTTCTCAGATCAATTGAGTCTTTCAGCATGAACCTTACCCTAGAAGATAGTTTCATGTTGTTTGACAACTGTGCCATAATGTCAAAATAGGCATCCATTTTCTCCTTGGCTTTGGGATGATCTATCATCACACCAATCGTACCCAATAATTTGCACAAGGCTTCAACATCTTCCTCATCGGGATTCTGAGACGGGCCCAACAACTTCTTTATGCACTCATGCATTATTCTCTCTGTCAGCATTCTCTTCTTGTACAGTTCTCCAATTAGTCTTATGTTACCTAACATACGTCTCCGTTCCCAGAGCCTCTTCTCCTCTCTTTTCCCTTCCGTTTGTTTAGCTTCACCTTCCTCATCAGATTTATTCGTCTCTTCTTCTTCCTTTTCTCCTCTCTCAAATTCTGCCTGGCATTTGTTCAGAAGTAATCTCTTAAAAGTAATTCTTTCCGTTTCTACACTCAAATCAGGTAACACCGCAGCTAGATGAAAGGAGATGTTAGCATACATCTCGCAGAAGGTGGGTTCCATCAACGCTCTATCAAATATTTGAGAGACCACGCCAGAGAGAGTGACAACATTGTCAATGTTGAGTTGCTTCATTTGCTCAAACAATTTTTCAAAGTTTTGAGTAGTAATCTTGTTTAAGATGGCTTTCAACTGCCTCTGCTTGATTTCTTCCTCATCCGAAACTTTACCTATTTCATATTTCTTCTCAGCTTTGTGCATCCCCTGTAATGATGTAATATTAGCGGGAGTGGCGGAGGAGGAGCATCCGCCTCCACCACCTCCACTCTTAAAGCCGACGGAGAAGTGGCGCTCCTGATTGAAACTACTGGATCGGCCGGTTTTCCTGCACTGTCCAGACTCGGTCCTTTCACCGCTTGATTGATTGTGGGACATAAATTCTCACTTTCGAGAAAACACCGCTTTACCCGATAATTTAAAATCAATTATTGGTATTATCCCTACACAAAACAGATCGACTGATCAAGACAAAAAACCCACATATCCCCCAAAAAAATATTAAAAAAAAGAGCCTTCACAGTCAATCAGAGAAAATTTCAAAAATAAATTATTATCAGTACCTTTACCGAAATTAGGGTTTTAATGGGAGTAACCAATGGCAGGAACTATGAAAAGAGAGAAACAGAGATGATCGAATGAGTTTTTCTTTCTTTCTTTTTTTTTTTTTTATCAAAAGGAGTTTTTCTTTTTTATAGTCCAATGAGGGTCGGACAAGAGGAAGAAGAGCTCTAATGAGAAGCCGAAAAGTCTCCTTGGGATCCCAAGGTGGTGGACCCAAAGTAGAACTTTGGCCCTCGTACAGGTTTCTTCTGAATTAAGCAAGTGATGCGGTAGGTAGGGAGCTGCTTTATCGAAAGGAGAAACACAGAGCATGCGCTGTGTGTGCTTTGATTCTGATAGAGAGATACGTGGTGTAATGTGTATGTATATATGAATGAATAAATATTGAGTAATAAGGGGATGATCTCCTTCCCAAAGTGGGAGGAGTTATAACTCCACTGTACAAGTATAGAGAGATAAGTGGTGTAATGTGTATGTATATATGAATGAATAAATATTGAGTAATAAGGGGGATGAGTTATAAAGTGTTAAGTGGAGATTGGACAAAGAAAAAGTGTTTGACACTTTTGAAGTAATAAATAGTAAATATTTGTGTATGAATACATGGATTCTTATCAGATGATCGAAGGAGTGTCAGTTTAATTTGCTAGTAAAATTTCGATAATTTTTAAAATAATAATTTTTTATTAGTTGGGGGTTGGTTTTTGGACAACACGAAAATAGCTTGAGAGTATACAAATGTTAAAAACCAGTGGCAGTTTTCCCACAGAATCATGTGGCACAAGTACATGCATCTGTTGGTGAACAAGGTTTTATATAATAAAGGCAATTTAAGAGTCTTATTGGTTTCGATTATAAATTAGTTTATTTGACTAAAGATTTTGTTTTTATAATATGATATTTTTGGTCCCTCGTGTTTTAAAGAATCTTAAATAGGTGCACGAATGAACTTTGTCAATACTTTTAAAATTTCTAGTTTTTGTTTAATTTATGCCCTCTTGAAGAAAACAATGCAATCTAGTGCTATATTTTAAAGAGCAATCTTTCGCATTATTTTAAGAATGTGAGAAAATATATTTATTTATCTATTATCATTTTGTATAAAACAATTTTAAATTCAATTATTATCTTTCATTTTAACTTTATTTTGCAATACAGTTTCATATTTGTGCTAAATTTTATATTTGTTTGTGACTATGAAATTATAGGAGTTACGTTTATAATACTATAAGAAATATGCTTTTGTTTGTCAATTTTAAAAACCAACTTAAGCATGATCTGAAAAATGTAAAAGGTCAAGAATCAATGGGTCGAACTTTGATTAAATTGCCAGTCATATGAATTAAATAAATAAATAAAAATAAAAATGAATCAACCGGTTTCAGTAGTCATTTTTGGGCATGAATCGATTGATTGTGAGATTATTTAAGTGATTTTTAAGTTTCAAACTTTTAAACATAATTGGACCAAATTTTTTATATGTTCTCAATTTTATCAACATAATTGGTAGGTTCAATTCGGTTCTTATTACATTGTCATTAGATTTCTTTTAAATTCCTACAATAATATAAGAGTCTTAAATTTTTTACTATTTAAATTTCGTCCAATACGACACCATTTTGGCCACCGCAATTTTAGACTTTTTTCCCTTAGTTTTGTCGAGCAGCTCGACAAAAACAAAAAGACGATTTTTTTTTTTGTCGAACAATTCGACACTGCCAAATACCAATTTTTTTTCCCTTAGTTTATCGAGCAGCTCGACAAAAAGACAATTTTTTTTATTTGTCGAGCAGCTCGACACTGCCAAATACCAATTTTTTTTTAGGTAATTCTCAATTGGAGTTTAAGGCCAAAAAAAAAAAATTTTGTTGAGAATGTCGACACTACCAAATGCCAATTTCTTTCTTTCTTTTTTTTTTTTTTAATTTGTCGAGATTCTCAAAAAAAAAAAAAAATGGTTTGTTGAGAATAAACCACAAAAAAAGAAAAAAAAAAATTTAGTCGGCTTTCTTGGTTTGTAATCTTGACAAACCAAGAAAGCAATGCTTGCCAAGCAAAATTTTGACATTTTTTTTACAGTTTTTTTTTTTTTCATTTACTATTCACACATTCGTCCAAATTTTCATTCAATTTTTCATCAATCTTTTTTTTTTTTTTAATTTTATAAGCAAATTGTACACATTTTTTTAATATTTGACTTTTGGGTAATTGATAAAAAAGTTGGAACTGAGTTTGAAGAATGAGAGTTTGGTCCAATTTGAATTCTCGAAGATGGTGCAATTCAATATAAAAATGGTCACTTTGTCTTAAATTTGTTACTATTTGAATTTTGTCCAATACGACACCGTTTTGGCTGCCGCAATTTTGGACTTTTTTTTTCTTAGTTTTGTCGAGCAGCTCGATACTGCCAAATACTAATTTTTTTATCCTTAGTTTTGTCGAGCAGCTCAACACTACCAAATACCATTTTTTCCCTTAGTATTGTCGAGCAACTCGACAAAAATGCCTATTTTATTTATTTATTTTTTTCGTCGAACAGCTCGACAGTGTCAAATACCCAAAAAAAAAAAAAAATAGGTGTTTGTCTATAATCTCGACAAGAACAAGCAGCATGCCAATCAAAATGGGCTCGCCCATTTTGACCTTTTTTTCCTTGTCGTTGTCGTCGAGAACACAAAATTTTGCCAATCAAAATGGGCTTATTTTGACCCCAAAAAAAAATTTCCTCAAATTTTTTTTTTTTTTTTGGTTTTACACCTTAGTAGCAAACATATTTTCATTCAATTTTTCACCAATATTTTTTGTACACAATTCACTCCAAGGTAAATTATTTACATTTTTCAAATTTATTTTTCACTTTTATTGATCTATTTGTTACTATTTGAGGGTGAGAGTATACTCGGCAAATTGGAGTTAAGGCCATTTTTTTTTCGGGAAACTCGACACTATCTAAATGTCAATTTCTTTCTTTTTCTTTATCGAGAATTCTGACAAACCATAAAAGCGAAGCAAGCAAAATTTACCTTTTTTTTTTTGTTGATATTCTCGAAAAAACCAAAAAAAAAAAAAAAAGGTTTGTCGAGAATCTCGACAAACCACCCAAAAAAAAAAAAAATTAGTTGGCTTTCTTGATTTGTATGCTTGCCAAGCAAAATGGGCTCCCATTTTGACATTTTTTTTAAAAAAAAATTTCCTTATTTTTTTTCTTTTACTATTAAATATCCGTTCAGATTTTTATTCAATTTTTCATCAAATTTTTTTATTTGATCTTATAAGTAAATTGTACACAATTCTTTAATATTTGACTTTTAGGTCATTGGTAAAAAAATTGAAAAAATTGGAGCCGAGTTTGAAGAATAAGGATTTGGTCTAATTTGAATTCTCGAAAATTTGGTGCAATTCAATAAAAATATAAATATTGTCACTTTACCAACGTCTAAATGTCATTTACGAATCTTAGTTATTTAATTTTTTTTGTACGAGTTATGTATTTATTTAGTTCTGCTTTTCTTAATAGAATTTCAACATTTTACTTAGTTAATTGTATTAAATAATATATTCAAAAATATATTTTTTATATTTATTATTTACGAATTATACGTATATATTCAAGTAATGTGTACAAAAACGTGCAACGCACGTAACAAAAACTAATAATAATAAAAAAAAAAACGCTATGAAAACCCAACATGAAGTATTGGGGGTAGAATCAACAATTTCACAAAATTTGGTGGATATAATTGCAAAAAGCCCATTAAATAGCAAAAAAACAAAGTGCTCATTAAAATCAAAACCACTCATCACATCCATCAATCAAATGCATGGTTTCATTGATTTCCATTCCTTTGTCTTTTTCCATCATCACACCTAGGATCTGCTAAGGCACGGGCCCCACACTCCATAATAATCCACATATTTGGGTCCCACATGCATTAAAGAAGGGGAAAATTACAGTTGGGGCACAGTCTATTACAATGTAGCAAGTAGTACTCAATCTATTATTTTGGCAGATACAATTCCAACCTTTAATATTTGTAACAATCAGAGTCTCCAAATGACAATTTTACCCTTTGATTATCAATTTTTGTTAAAAATAGAAATAAGAAAATACAGAATTCACCAACCTTTATTCTTTTATTTTTTTTCTTTTCATTATTTATCTATTTTTGTTTAATCAAACACAAGGGTAAAGTTATATTTTTAATTAAAGAAATTGAGTTTTTAAATAAAAAAAATAATAATCACACTATAGTTTTTAATTTTACAACACATTTTAATTTTATTGAAAATTTTTAATATTTATACATTGTATCATTTATGTCTTCAAATTTCTTTTTCCGTATTGTTATCATCAACCTTCTATTAATTAGCACATCCTGTATCCCGTATCTAACAACTGTTCTTTCTCATCCAAAAAGTCCGTTTGAATGGCGTAAAATGACTTATTAATCTATCATATTGAAAAAAAAATAATACAAAAGCGCGATAAAATATTTTTTACTCATTTCAAAACACGTAAAACAGCCATTCGTGAAGGCCCAGGAATCCGCTAGACGTCTCAGCGGCGGGATTTGATACCCGCATCCGATCGAAGTTCCTGCAAACTTCTAATTTGACGAAGTAGCATAAATAAAGTCATCCGCCTACACTACTAGCAGTAAAAGAAGGGCACTCTGTCTTGTATGCTCAGAGGAATTCCAACCTAAAACTAGACTTTGTATTTCACATTCCTGAATGCGAATCTCTATCCGTAGTGGGATTGACCCCGAACAGGGGAAATGGGGTGAACTGGTCCTCATGATGCGAGTAAGTGCTATCAACATCGAAGAAAGAAGACAATATTTTGACAGAAATAATTATCAAATATGAGGTATATTAATTAATGGAATGTTGAATATGAGAATTCAACGAAAAAAGTTAAAGAAATAAGTATTATAATGAGCTAAAGTTGATAGTCTTAAATTTAATTAAAATGTGGTGCAAAATTGTTTTTATGATGTCCACCTTTAATTAAACACCCAATCATCATTTGGGGGGTTGCGAAGTTTACAAAAATAAAGGTTGGGGTACTAATTCTACCAAAGTATTAAGTTAGGGGACCCAATCTGTAATAGTTTCTTAAATAAAAGCGAACACTTGCACACTCCATTTTCGAGGTCATTGTCTCCTCTGCCCTTGATCCTCGGGCAGCTAATATTCCAAGGTCTCTTTTCAAAAAAGTTGTCTGCCCGTTACACGCGGGCCCTCGTTAATTGCACCAGCGAAGCACCCAATAATAATTCAAGATGCTACGTGGCTAACATGTACGAGATTGTAGGAGATGTCACTGATTTCGAGGATTAAAGAAATGGAGATTAAATAGGGCATTATAGCAACTGAATTATTGTGTGGACCTTTTGCTTAATTCCGTGTTTGGCTTGTGTACAATTTTGCACAAGAGAAAAATGGGATTTAGTGGATTGAAAGTGATTTTCATCTAATTATCAAAAGAAAATTTTGAGATGAAAACTTGAGTGGACAACAATTTTTTTTTGTCTAATTTCATGGAACGTGTTGACCCTTAGTCCTAGTTGGATTTAAGATCTACAATGAATTACTAGGATTTAAGATCTACACTAAATTGTAATTCTATCTAAGCTCTAAATGTCATTTCTTTGTACACTTTACACCAAATGGTCAATTAATATGGACAATCAGAGCGATTACCATATGTGCTCCAACGCTCAAGTTAGGATCAATGCATTGGCCTGACTGGTTCAACTTAAGAAATATATTTTTTAAAAAAATTTTTAGAAAGGAATAAGACATACAAAAATATTAAGTGAATTTTATCTCATCTGAAAACATACCTTATCAATAGCATTCTCCCTCTTATTTATAGCATGAAATTAAGTGATTTGTGAGCATCTAACTCCCGCAGATGGATGAATTGTTAATAAGTAATAGAGTGATGTGTAGAGTGTCGAACCCACGAGGACTAGCTACCAATTAACTTATTAATTTATATTTCAAATTTTAACAATGTAAAGACACAGATTCGTGTTGATTTCAATTCTAATATTATTCTACTTATGTTTAATTGAATCTAAATTATCAAGCAATTATAAGTAATTTTTAAGAATGAATTCGAGTTTCACTAACATTAGGATTCGCGAATCCACATACATGTTCTTTAATCAATTATTCGTTTACTCGTTTTTGCTTATAATTACCTTGGATTGAAAATCGACGATCCTATAATAATCAAAAGCCTCTCTCGATGGTCAATTAATTCTATATCGATATGCCAACATAATTACCTTTAATTAAGTTTCAAACATAAAAATATGCATTTAATTCACAAAAACACATAAACGGATTTCACAAGGCATAATAGTAATTTGTATATAATATTAGACCATAGTAATTTGTATATATTATTGGACCATATGTTATTCAATACTATGTGCTTAGTATATATTGAATCTCTTGATTTCAATATAGATCACAAAATATTCTAATAGTGATCAAACATTAAAACATTAGAAAGAAAGAATAAAGAATAATCAATCCGCAAGCAATTAACTACTAAAACGAAAAACTTCTAATTAATTAAAAACACGAGATTTCATCATTCATCCTAGCAATAAAAGATTTAACTGGACATGATTTCTATAAATATAGCGATATTAATAAAATAATTCACAATCCAGAAGAAAAAGAAGAAGAATAGACACAACCCTTAATCTTGAATTAATTCAAAATCTCCGGTTGCACTTTGATGAATGTTGCCCAAGAATTCCTCTTTTCTCTTGCTCTTGATCTCTATCTCTCCTCAATTGTGTAACTCTTTCAAAAGACCTAGAAGATGTCTATTTATAGTCCTTTGAAAGTCTTCAAAACTGTGTCTTAAAAGAGTCCTAATTTCACTTGATTTTAGAAAACCGCATTTATAACTTTCCTTCAGCATATGTCGCACCTAGGTCACACAATACATTTTGCTACCTAGGTGCGACTGCCAGTAAGTTTACACTACCGCACCTAAGTCGCAATACCCAGGTATGACATTTGTTTTGAAAAACTAACAATTTGGTCTCTAATTTGACTTCTGATGTACGATTTTGGTCATTTCTTCTTTAAATCTTCTCAATTCAATCCAAAAGCTTCCAAATGTATTCTAATTGATCATCACCCTTCTAAAGTCTTCCAAATTGGCCTTCCAACTATTTAAAGTTGTGCAAATTAGTCTCCAAACCTTTAGAAATCTGATTTTTACTCTCGAAACTTTTGAATTCACTACAGTAAGCGTCAAACTCTTCTTTTTTGTTCCAAACTCATTCAAATTGAGTTTTGTATCTACGTATACAATAATTGATTTCAATTAAATAAAAATCTGCTCATAAGGTGAATATATAATAAGTTTACAAGTATAAATAAACATATAAAATACATTTATCAGCCACAAAATACACTTATCAACCATAAACACAAAGCCTACCCCTGCCGTGAAACTCAGTGACTAAATACCTCAAATTCATTTTCAATTGTTAATGTTCTTGGGTTGGATTTTGTGGATTTACATTATTTGTTTTTGGGTACATTCAAGGCCGGTCACTGTTTTGACATTTATAGGCTCTAAAGTCATATGGTCAAAATTTAATTCAATTAAAGTCACATTTTAGAGCTAAAAGACCAACATACCTTTACAATTGCAAAAAAAAATGCCAATTTAATGATACTGTTTTATTGAGATACTGTTTTGTTGTGATATTGTTTTATTGTGATACTATTTTGTATGATACTGTTTTATTGTGATACTGTTTTAGATAATGTTTCAGCATATGATACTATTTAATCTATGATAGTGTTATTAAATGCAATAAATATCAATAGTCTTATACTACTAATGGAGTATTTTAAGAATATAAATATTTTAACTAATAAAACATATATGATATTATTTTAATTTATGATAATGTTATTGAATGCAAACAGTATCAATAGTCTTGTACTACCAATATAATATTTTAAGAACAATATAATTACTTAAATCAGTAAAACAGATCTATAATATTGTTTTATTTGGATAAAGTGATATGGTATACTTATATCATATTTTTATCTTTAATACTGTTTTATTATGATAATGTTTCAACATATGATACTGTTATTTAATCTATGATACTGTTATTTTATTGAATTATAGTTTGTGCATGTGATATTATTTTATTAAAATATTTTCATGTATAATACTAATATATTAAGATACATTTATATGTGATACTATTTTAATATGTATGATACTATTTTAATCAAAAAAATTAAAATTATCATTTTAAGCTAAAAGGACGACTTCAAATGACTAAAATTTATCGTACGTAGTGACAAAGTAACTGATCTTGACCAGCTCGTCAAGACTATTCTGAAAATATATTATAATAAAAATTATGAGCACGTATGCGAATTCTATGCTCGTTTCTGTTTTTCTATAATACAGTATCAAACTACACATATGACTAATTAACAACACAGAATAATCTAATGGCCAACTTTCGTTATATCAATGCCCACATCGAACTTTTTCATTCATACATAAATTCAATTTGCTATTTACAATAATAAATCATGGCAACTTTACAGAAATTCATCAAACAAATCTTCTTTAATGTTTTCTATAATACATTACCATGATACAAATGTGTTTATGATACTATTTCTCATACAACAAATGTCAAACCCTTCTAAAGAATACTATAAATACATCAAAAGCTAATCAAGAAACCTACTTTTGAAGATTTGACAAGCTCACCTTGTAAATTAACAGATAAATTGATTTCATCAGATGTCCCACAATCATAAAATCTCCTCTAGTTTGCACATAAAGTGCAAGAATATGTCCATGATGTCCACATTCAGATTGCAATTCACGAGCGCCATCATCACGAATCATCCATTTATACAATCGAATATTTTGATTAATAGCAGCAAGAAGTTTTCCATTGAACACATTAAGAGAGTAAACAGCTCCATTAGTTTATTTCTCTGCAAGTAGTTGAACTTTTCCATCTTTTGCTGTAAAAATCAGTATCCTGCCCTGCAATTGTTTCAACATAAAAAAAAATTCACAATTGCCAAAACAATAAAACATAATAGAATTCCAACAAAAATTGAAAGGAACCCAAAGAATTCTACTCTCGAAATTTCATAACAAAATAGTTTATAACAAAATTTTGCCTATTCTTAATTACAACCAAAAAAATGATGGATTATACTTTAAATTACAGATTGCGAAGGTCTAAGTCTGCTCTTGATGGCATATACAACGTGCATGCTCACCAAGTGCGATAGAGCGAATATGAAGCTTCTAAATGTCATCAATGGTGCCAATCATCAACTTACACACATTCTTTTGCAATTGCAAGAATGTTGACAAACGAGAATTTCATATTAAAGCATTGTTTTGTGGTAGCAGTGGTGGGAGCAGTGCCAAGGATAATATTTATAGTAAATATGAATCACATGGATAATTTTGGAAAAAATTGCTGAAAAATATGATTTATTGACAATTTCAAAAATTATTTTGACCTAATTTGGAATAAGTCACTTGTAGGTAACTTTTAGATAATTTTCATTTGTTTTTTGTTTACAACTTTTCTGGTTTTGGCTTTTGGGCCAGACCTATGTTTGGCAAAGCTTAAATCATAATTTCAGTTGGTCAAACATAATTCATATCCACACATTTCATATGACCCACAACTTACAACTCATTTTTATCCACACATTCAACTACAACTTATAATATAAGCACTTAAATTATAATTTCAGCACTTCCAAACATATGCAGATTTTGAATTTTTTTTGTTTTTTTTTTTGTTTTTTGATCCCTTTTACCTTTTGGATTCGAGGCGGTTGCCTCACTCGCTTCTACCCAAAATCGGACCATCAAAGCATTAGCCATATCAGAGGATCTAAAAACCCTAGGGAAGATCAGTACATTACTCAGCAAATTTGAGTAGGAAATCTCAGGAATACTTTTTAGTCATTAATCCATCGCCGTCGGTCATTAACCTGCTGCTCATTTTTCATGGTTAACTCCGAAATAGAGAAGTCAACAGCATCTTCCCAATCTTCAGGCACCACTTTACTCTGACCAGATTTCAGACTTGATATAGCAATATCCTGAGTCACATCAGTAGTATTACTTAACGTGTTCTCCGTGCTTTGTGCTGGGGTGTCAATATCTTTCTTTTTTCTGGACCTTCATATGCCATATAAAGATCAGAACTTGTACCAGCAGCTTTTGCTTTTCTATATAATTCTTTTTTCTTCTTCTTCACCCTAGGCATGGTTTTTTTATTCGCATTTGGATCTAACATAACTTTTTCTTTGACGCCAGGTGGTGGTGGATGGGATATCAAAACCCTTAAGAAAACATCAGCCATATCAGAGGGGATCTCTAAACCCTCGGGAAGATCAGTACATTGCTCAGCAAATTTGAGTAGAAAATCTCAGGAATACTTTTTAGTCATTAATCCATCGCCGTCGCGGTCATTAACCTGTTGCTCATTTTTCATGGTTAACTCCGAAGTAGAGATGTCAACAGCATATTCCCAATCTTCTGGCTCCACTTTACTCTGACCAGATTTCAGGCTTGATATAGCAATATCCTGAGTCACATAAGTGGTATAGCTTAACGTGTTCTCCGTGCTTTGTGCTGGGGCGTCACTTTCTTTCTTTTCTTCTGGACCCTTATATGCCATATAAAGATCAGAACTTGTACCAGCAGCTTTTGCTTTTCTAAATAAATATTTTATCTTCCTCACCCTAGGCGTGGTACTTTTTGCCACATTTGGCTCTAACATAACTTTTTCTTTGACGCCAGGTGGTGGTAGAGGGGATATCAAAACCCTCGAGAAAACATCAGCCATATCAGAGGGGATCTCTAAACCCTCGGGAAGATAAGTACATTGCTCAGCAAATTTGAGTAGGAAATCTCGAGAATAATTTTTAGTCATTAATCCATCACCGTCGCAGTCATTAACCTCCTGCTCATTTTTCATGGTTAACTTCAGAGTAGAGATGCCAACAGCATATTCCCAATCTTTTGGCTCCACTTTACTCTGACCAGATTTCAGGCTTGATATAGCAATATCCTGAGTCACATTAGTGGTATTGCTTAACGTGTTCGTCGTGCTTTGTGCTGGGGTGTCAATTTCTTTCTTTTCTTCTGGACCCTTATATGTCATATAAAGATCCAAACATGTACCAGTAGCTTTTGCTTTTCTAAATAAATATTTTATCTTCCTCACCTTAGGCGTGGTACTTTTTGCCGCATTTAGCTCTAACATAACTTTTTCTTTGACTCCAGGTGGTGGTGGAGGGGATATCAAAACCCTCGAGAAAACATCACTCATATCAGAGGAGATCTTTAAACCCTCGAGAAGATCAGTACATTGCTCAGCAAATTTGAGTAGGAAATCTCGGGAATATTTTTTAGTCATTAATCCATCGTCGTCGCGGTCATTAACCTGCTGCTCATTTTTCATGGTTAACTCCGGAGTAGAGATGTCAACAGCATATTCCCAATCTTCTAGCTCCACTTTACTCTGACCAAATTTCAGGCTTGATATAGCAATATCCTGAGTCACATCAGTGGTATTGCTTAACGTGTTCTCCGTGCTTTGTGCTGGGGCGTCAGTTTCTTTCTTTTCTTTTGGACCCTTATATGCCATATAAAGATCAGAACTTGTACCATCAGCTTTTGCTTTTCTAAATAAATATTTTATCTTCCTCACCCTAGGCGTGGTACTTCTTGCCGCATTTGGCTCTAACGTAACTTTTTCTTTGACGCCAGGTGATGGTGGTGGAGAAGCCAATCCAACACTATTGTTCTCAATACCTTCATTTTCACTTTTTGAAACACTTTCAGAAGGAGATGAAACTGAAACAGGGTGGTACGCCTGGTATACAATAGTAGAGTTCATAACAGAATCTTCTTTACTATTTACGCTATCAGGCACACTTAAAGAAGCGACAGAAGTTAACATCTTATCATCCCCAGCAGATGCACCAATTCCACCATCCAGCTTGGAAGTAGATGCAATTAAATCATCCACAACACTAACATTTCCAGAGCACCAAGTATATTCTTCCAACTTTTGCTGTGCAGTTCTCCATAAACTACCGTGACTGCTGGAGGCCGCTACCTCCCGAGAAGAGCTTTTACTTGTGACAAATGCATCAGACACTCCTACAACAATAGCCACTAAAATTAACAAACGGGAAATCCTCACAAATAAATCACAAACACAGTCAAGCGAGAAAATCCAATCATAAATTTTAGTCCCCTTGTGCAATTTTCATATTTTAATACTACGAATTAGTAGACTGATCTAATCCAAATATCACAAGCACTCTTATCATACCAGGTGGAGGTTGATGTTGTTGAGCACCATTCTGTACGATAGGCGCTGGGGATGAATGGCTCGAATCCTGAATCACATTTGGACTGCGCACCCTAAATTGCCCTCCTTGTACATTGCTGTTAGACTTCTTAAAACTGCAGGCTCAAAAATCAATTAACAATCCAAATTAGAAACATAATCCAAAAACACAAACCCTAGTTTCCATGTACAAACAAAATAAAGCACTCATACGCAAGTACATCCATCCACACACCTGCGGTTGGAGTTAGAGGGATTAGCGGGAGCGGCGATTGAGGAGCCTCCGCCTACACTACCGCCACACTTAAAGCATCCATCCACACACCTGCGGTTGGAGTTAGAGGGATTTGCGGGAGCGGCGATTGAGGAGCCTCCACCTCCACTACCGCCACACTTAAAGCATCCATCCACACACCTGCGGTTGGAGTTAGAGGGATTAGCAGGAGCGGCGATTGAGGAGCCTCCGCCTCCACTACCGCCACACTTAAAGCCGCCGGAGAAGTGGTGCTGCTTATTGTAACTACTGGATCGGCCGGTTTTTCTGTACTGTCCAGACTCGGTACTATCACCCCTTGATTGATTGTGGGACATAAATTCTCACTTCCGAAAAAACACCGTTTACCCGATAATTTAAAATCAATTATTGGTATTATCCCTACACAAAACAGATCGACTGATCAAACAAAAAAACCCACATATCCACAAAAAAAAAAGCCTTTACAGTTAATCAGAGAAAAAAAAATTAAATAAATTATTATCAGTACCTTTAAAGAAATTAGGGTTGTAATGGGAGTGACCAATGGCGGGAACTATGAAAACAAAGAAAAACAGAGATTATCGAAGGATATTTTCTTTTTTATAGTCAAGGAGGGTCGGACAAGAGGAAGAAGAGATCCAACTAGAAGGCTAAAAGTTCCCTTCGAATCCCCGTGGTGGACCAAAAGCAGAACTTTGGCCCTCGTAGACGTTTCTTTGGAATTAAGCAAGTTATGCGGTAGGTAGTCAGCTCCTTTAACGAAAGGAGAAACACAGAGCATGCGTTGTGTGCGCTTTGATTCTATTAGAGAGATAAAGTGCGTCTAATGTGTATGTATATATGAATAAATATTGAGTAATGAATAATAATATTTGTGTATGAATAAATGGCTTTTTGCTAAAATAGTCCCTATCGTTTTTTTTAATTGTGGATTGGTGATCTATTCTTCTATTTTTAGCAATAACATTCTTATTTCAACATTTCTTGACACAAATAATCATTTCCGTTTGTTGTCGTTCAATTTCTCCGTTAAAAGAGCACGTGCATTGCACCTTTTTATCTTGGAACTATTTTGGACATAAAAAATAAAGGAAGTGCCCGTTTGGTAGGATTTATAAACTAGTTTATTTGACAAAATAGTTTATTTGATCAAGAATAGTAAAAAAATGTCAGGCTACCAAAGCAAAAAATTTGGTCAAATAAACCATTTTGGTCAAATAAACTAGTTTATAAATTCTACCAAACAGGTTCGAAATTTGCAGCAAAGGTCCAAAATCTTTCAAAAATACTTCGAAATGCCCCAAACCTTCTAATTCTAATACATATGTCCCAAATCTTTAAATAAATGTACGCTCGAAAGACCTCTTGATGAATTTCATCCAAATATACATTAAGTGACCAAATGTCAATGGTCCGATCTTAAATTGATTGATTTTAAAGCATGTTTGGATTATATTTTTTAAACTCTTTTCTATCCAAATTCATTTTCAACCATATATTGTATGGTACTCGAAACTTTTATTAAATTTTCAATTACACATTTCACCAATTTTTTTTAAAATTTCCTAAAAAACTAATTTTACTTTTAAACTCTATCAAGCAGGCACTTAATAACAAAAAAAAAATAGTCTTTTCGTATATCCTTATTTCAAACAATTAAAATATAATACAAAAACAAAAATTAAAGAAAAACTATTTAAAGAAATGAGAAACAAAAATTTGTCGTCATCTTCTCCACCACTCCAACTCCATCCCACCCCCACCACGCTTGAAAACACGACCACTAGTTATTTATTTCTTTGTTTTTTGTTTTTGTTTCTTATATTTTAATTGTTTGAAATAAGAATATATGAAAATACTATTTTTTCCTTAGTGAGTACCTGCTTGATGGAGTTTAAAAGTAAAAATCATTTTGTAGGAGATTTTGATAAAATTTGGTGAAATGTGTGGTTGAAAAGTTGATAAAAGTTATGGGTTCTGTTGGCACCCTACCTAATTTGGCCACTCCAGGTGCTAAATTACTCAGCAGAGAACCAAGGTAAGGCCGACCTTAAAGTGTAATTTTGAGATCGGACATCATCCATAATTCAGGATCTGGTCCATTGTGTCAACTTTCAGTTCGGACCTCTCCTGGAAAGTGAACTTTCAGTTCAGACCTCTCTCGATTAGTTCAGGTCGGACCTCATCCTCTGACATCATACTCACGTCATTAGCATATCTTGTTCTTTCGTCTGACAGACGTCATTTCACATTAAATGCCCTAAAAAGGGAATGTCTTGTAAGCGTTAAATGCCTAGCTAGGCCATTTAATGCTAATTTAGGCAATAAATGGCCATAATCATTACATATTCTTCTATAAATAGGAGACATAAATGTCATTCAGTCCGGACATTCACATGCCTAACAAAAGCATTCTTGCCAAAAACATACAATTAGGTCTCCCTACATATACTTACCTACCTACCACTCACTATGGTTATAACCGACCTCAACAGTTATCTTTAAGTTGGCTTGGAATTAGTACAAACCATTTTCCAATGTCAACAGTTTGGCGCTAGAAGGAGGGGAAGACGCTAAAAAAGCTCTCCACATTCCACCAACTCACCTAAGTCACCATACATAAACACTTCAACCCATAAAAAGTCTCCAACATGAGCCGCAGTCATGACTCGAGGGTTCGTAGCCACAGAAGAACTGGAAGCCGACATGTTGACCTTCTCCAGGTCTTCCGTCGTAGACAACAAGGAGAAACTTCAGCTCAGACGCGCGCACTCGAAAGAGATGCAGTTCTACAGAAGCTTGAATACCTAACTCATGCTATTGAACGGCTTGAGAAGAATCAGGCCACCACTAGACAAATTTTCGACTCAGAAGCAGAGTCGTCAGCACGTGACAAATTCGAAGATCATCGCGTGAAAAGAAGACTAGATTTTGGCGATAAAAGTTCATCGGAGAACAAGGGAGGAAAAAGCATACGCTCCAGTCCTCCTAGAAAAGCTACCACGCAGCGCTTCGCCAGCGTCTTTGACTGTCTAGGTCAACCTCCTCGAACCCCACGCGAGCCGAAAGTGCAAAGAAGAGAAGAAGCCTCCTTATCCATGGCGGCATCGAGTGTACAAAACACTCCGGATGAGCTTGAATTGATGAAGCAACGTCTGGCCGAACTAGAGGCAAAGCAAAAGAGCCCTCCAGAGGAATACACCATAGACAGACACTCTCCGTTCACGGAGGATATCTTGGTAAAATCCCTGTCGAAAAAGCTAAAAATGCCGTAACTGACCAGTTATGAGGACGATAACGATCCAGTTGGTCATCTCTACAGATATACCTCGTGGATGGAACTCCAAGGGGCTAGTGACACAATCATGTGTAGAGCTTTTCTCCTAACTTTCGAAAACAGAGCAATGAGGTGGTTCAAAAAATTACCACAGCGCTCCATTCAGAGTTGGAATGACCTGTCATCTCAATTCGTCTCCACCTTCATGGGAGCAAGAACTCGATCTACTCCAAAAGAGTGCATTGTCAGCATCAAGCAAAGACGAACTGAATCCTTGAGGTCCTAGATGGATCGATTTAGCAAGAGAATAGTAGATGTGGATAGAATTTTCGACGACGCTGCCCTGATGGCAGTCTTATCAGGATTATGAACCAAAACTCGATTCTGATAGTCTGTTAACAAGGACGGACCGTCAACATACCAAGAATTTCTGGCTATAGCTGAAAAGCACATCAGTGCCGAGAAAGCCACCTCTGACCAGGAGAATGACAGATCCTACCACAGGGACAACGTTAAGAGCAAAGAGAAATACCTTAAATCAGAAAAGAAAGAAAGTCCCAAGAAAGGACTGGAATTTTAGCACCCAAGTCGGACAAGACCAGCTCCGCAAAGGTTCCAGGGATACCACATCTTGAACACCTCGCTTGAGAATGTCCTGATGAAAACCAAAGGCAAGGACATCCTCAAAAAACCCGCTCCCATGAGGACGAACTCGTCCGAGCTAAACAAAAGGAAGTACTGCAGATATCATCGGTCCGCTGGACACGATATCGACGATTGTCGAGACTTGAAAGGAGAAATAGAAAGCCTTATTAGGCGAGGTCACCTGAAAGAGTTCCTAGCACACCATTTGGAGGAGGTGAGCCACCCCTTCTGCAAGACCGGGCTGAACCTCCGCCTCCACCTCCACCTCCACCTCCACCTCCACCTCCACCTCCACCTCAGCAGGGACGAGGTGAAATTCGCATAATAGTTGGAGGTAGTCAATATCTGGAAGGATCAAGGAGACAGCGCCGCAAGCTTTCCAGGGAAGCTCATACTAGCTACCAGGTGCTGTCAGACGCCTTAACTAATCCAGACGCGGAGAAGTTCTCTTTCTCCGAAAAAGATGCGTCCCACGTATTGCAACCACATTCAGGTGCACTAGTCATCACTATGCCAGTCTCTGGAATCGACATTCATCAGACATTGGTAGACTACGGGAGCTCCGTAAATGTTTTATACCTAAGAACATTCAAACGAATGGAGGTTGACGCCCGACATGTTAGGCCTTTTCTGAAGCCTCTACAAGGGTTCACAGGGGACTATGTAAACCCAAAGGGACAGATCACCCTCGTAGTCGAGCTCGGACTACCTCCATGCCACAGGGAGATCATAGCAGATTTTGTAATTGTAGACCTCCCATCTAATTACAATGCCATTTTGGGACAACCGATACTGCACGAACTCAAAGCAGCCAGTAGGGATAGTACGAAGAAGTTAGCTGATAGCCAGAAGCTACCACATCACCTTCTCCCGAGTAGGGGTAGACACGCTCCAGACAGAGCCCGATCTTTCGACAAGTAGCTCGGACATGGATGAACTGGGTGAACGTCTAGTGGAAGACCTGGGACACCTCGACCCCAGGTCTGACCTACACGAGTGGAAGGCCGAACCAGTAGAAGAGCTAGAGCTGATTGAGGTCGACCTCAACCATCCTGAGAAAGTCCTTCTCATCGGAAAAGAGCTCAACGAATCAATAAAATCCTATCTCACTACCTTTTTGAAAAACAACACTGATGTCTTCGCATGGGAGCACACAGACATGGAAGAAATAGATCCCAAAGTCTCATGCCACAGGTTGAACACCAATCCAGACGTCAAACCAAAGTAGCAGCGTCGACGTCCTCTTAATCCAGAGAGGTAAGAAGCCCTAGCCAAAGAAGTTGACAAGCTACTCAAGTGCGGCTTTATCAGAGAATTGTATTACCCCCGATGGGTGGTCAATCCCGTCTTGGTGAAAAAGAGCAACGGAGCTTGGAGGATATGCATTGACTTCACCGATCTAAACAAAGCATGCCCTAAAGACAGCTTTCCACTCTTCCGAATAGACCAAATGGTGGATGCCACAGCTGGGCACGAACTTTTGAGCTTTATGGACGCATACTCAGGATACAACCAAATCGCAATGCACAAAAGTGATCAAGAGAATGCTTTTTTCATTACTGACCGAGGTCTATACTGATATCGAGTTATGCCTTTCGGACTGAAAAATGCTGAAGTAACTTACCAACGGCTAGTCAACTCAATATTTTCCAAACTCATTGGAAAGACCATGGAGGTATACGTTGACGATATGCTTGTCAAAATCACAAAGGAAACAGATCACATCCAACACCTTGCTGAGATGTCCTCCATTCTGAGAAAGTATAAGATGAAGCTCAATCCCACCAAATGTTCTTTCGGTGTAGGGCCAGTAAAGTTCTTGGGCTACATAGTTCACCAGAGAAGTATTGAGGCCAATCTGGAGAAAATTAGAGCTCTCCAAAAAATGAGACCTCCTACTAAAATTAAAGAGATACAAAGTCTAATTGGGCGGATATCGGCACTTAGTCGTTTTGTTTCAAAATCAACCGACAAGTGCAAACCCTTTTTCGATGCTTTGCGAGGCGGCAAGGAGTTTAAGTAGAATGAGACATGCCAGTTAGCCTTTGAAGAACTAAAAAAACAACTAGCACAACCTCTGTTGCTGTCAAAACCAATGAATGATGAAGTCCTAACACTTTATCTGGCGGTCTCAAAACACTCCATCAGCTCTGTGCTAATCAGGTCAGACGAAGAAATCCAACACCTGGTGTACTACGTCAGCCAGGCGCTACATGATGTCGAACTCAGGTACAGCCCGATGGAAAAGCTGACATATGCCCTCGTCATGTCTGCAAGGAAACTCAGACCATACTTCTTGCAATATCCGATAGAAGTTCTATCAAACTACCCTCTGAGGCTAGTTCTCCAAAAACTGGACACTTCTGGAAGACTTCTGAAATGGGCAGTAGAGCTCGGCCAGTTTGAACTCTACTTCAGAACCCAGACTTCAATCAAAGATGGATCATCAACCGAAACACACGCTGGAGCTGGAGTTGTGCTGATGAGCCCAGATATGGAACCACTCTGTCAGTCTCTGTGATTTGATTTCCACGCCTCTAACAACATGGCTGAATACGAGGCCCTGATCGCCGGCTTGAGGGCGCACTCAAAATACTCGTGTATAGTGACTCGCAGTTGATGGTCAATCAAATCAACAAGTCCTACCAGACTAAGGACGAAAAGATGGCGTCTTACTCATGGATAGTGGAACAAGAACTCAAGTCATTCAACACCGTCGAGGTCAGACAGATCCCAAGAACGCAAAACAGTCTTGCTGATGCTCTAGTACGACTCACTACCAGCGAAGGAATAGAAGAGCTGGAGAACATCCCGATCGAAAGAATCAGCAGTGCAGCTATAAGTCAGCCCGAGTACATCCTCACCACGGCCGACCTGAACTCCAGCTGGACGGACGAGATAATCCAATTTCTAAAAGATGGTAGGGTCTCTCCGGATAGCACAGAAGCGAGAAAATTAAGGTTTAGAGCGACTAGATACACAATCATCGACAACGTCCTGTTCAAGAGAGGTTTTTCACTCCCTTTACTGAGATGTTTAAAGGAAAACGAAGCCAAGTACGCCCTCATAGAAGTTCACGAATGAGTATGTGGCAACCACACTGGGGGGCACTTGCATACAAAATCTTGAGGCAGGGATACTTCTGGCCATCACTGAAAAAAGACTCCATCGAATTCTCCAAAAAGTGCGACAAGTGCCAGAGGTTTGGCCCTACCATTCGAGCTCATCCGGAAGGGCTGACCTCAATCTTCAGCTCGTGGTCGTTCTCTAAGTGGGGGATTGACCTAATCGGGCCTATGCCAACAGGAAAAGGTGAAACTAAATACGCCATAGTCGCCGTAGACTACTTCACTAAATGGGCAGAAGCAAAACTGCTAGCCAAAATAACGGAATAGAAAACTACTGATTTCATATGGAAATCGATCATCTGTAGATTTAGAGTCCCCTACTCAATCATTACAGACAACGGCAAGCAATTCGACAATTCGAAGCTTAGATCATTCTGCGAAGAACTGAACATCAGAAAGCACTTCTCCACTCCAAATCACCCCCAGGCCAACGGGCAAGTTGAGGCCATTAACAAAATCATCAAGCACACATTGAAGACACGCTTGGATGAACTAAAAGGAGCCTGGGCGGAAGAACTCCCAAGCGTATTATGGTCTTACCGCACAACATGTTGGTCCAGCAAAGGAGAAACGCCTTTCTCATTAGCCTTTGGAACTGAAGCCGTCATCCCAGTAGAGCTCGAACTCCCATAATTCAGAGTTCGAACTTTTGATAAAAATTGCAACAACAATGCCATGAGAGCCGAGCTCAACCTACTAGAAGAAAAGAGGTTGGGGCAGAATTAAAAAATGCAATTTACAAACAAAGAAGTGCAAGATATTACAACAGTAAAGTCAAAGAGTGGAAATTCAAAGCTGGGGATTTAGTCGTGAGAAAGGTTTTCGTGGCAACGAGAGAGATCCAAGTAGGGACACTTGCTCTGAACTGGGAAGGACCTTACAAGATTGTCACAGTCCTAAAAAACGGTGCTTACGAACTCCGAAATACGGAAGGCCTATCACTCGCGCACCCGTGGAATGCTGAACACGTTAAGAGGTACTACCCATAAAACTTGTCCACGAAGGCCCACGGGTATGAGCTACTTTTGTTAAGAGAAGCCATGGCTCCCACCTTGTAAAAATTTGTAGCACTTATGAAATGAAAGACGTTTTATGAAATAAGGACTTACATTGAAAACCACAAGTCTAGACATAGTTCGAGCTAACAACGAATGATCAAAGCCACAACCCTTTCGATATATAGGTCCCACAAAGCCAGGACCCGCGTTGGATGACGTAAGTGCTAGCCACCAACGCCAAAACTAAAGTCCCTCCATTCCAGGGACGAAGTATTTCCAAGGAATACAGTTCATCCAAGCGACAGAACTATATTTCCATACTCGCGGCAAAGCAACTTTTAGTTCGTCCTGTTTGCCGACCTAACGAACTAAGGACGGGGCCGAGCTATAAACTTGGGGGCATTCATACATCTAAACCAACGTGTACATATATCCCAGATCGGACCTCACCTCTGGTCTGTACCTCAATACGAAGACACTATTGTACTCAGTTTTCAGCTCGCCCACAGACCAAACTCTAAAGTTATTGAAATTTGAAGTCCGACTTCAAAGTAGCCAAAGCAAGTCTTCAAACTCAGAACTTCTAAGTCACAAGTCAGAACTTCAAAGTCAGAAGTCAGATCTTTGAAGTGAGGAAGTCACAAGTCAGAACTTCAAAGTCAGAATTCAGATCTTTGAAGTTAAGAAGTCAGTAATAAAACAACAAAAAGAAGATTTGAACAAGTCAAAAGAATGAGAATTTTCATTAATAACTTAGTTCAGTACATTACAAAAGTTTATTACAACAGTTTGGAGATTATTCGTCTGTGCCGGACTGAGCCTGATCTATCTCTTCTGGCGACGGAGGATTGAGTGTGGATTTTTCCTTCAGCTCGGCCAATTCATCCCTGAGGAACTGAACGTCCCAGTCCAAACGCTTCTCCACTGTCGCATCAATTAGCTCCTCCATGGTCAAGAAATAGACCATCTCTTGATCGACCATGTAGGCATCCGATGACTTGAACTCAGCCACAGCCTCGTTCTTGAGTTCAGCTTGACTCTTTCTCACGACCTCGAGCTCTTACTGTAATGCTACTTTACCCTGCTTCACCATTTCCAGCTCGCCCATCAGTACCCCTAGCTCAGCCTCTTTGGACCTTAGTTCTTCTTCCCGTTTCATAAGAACGTCCTCGGATGTGGCCCACATTTTCTTCTCCTCTTCCAGGTTGGCCACAACCTTGAGGCCCTCCTCTCTCATGACTTGGACGTCAGCCATGAGCCTGTCTATCTTTTCGGAGGCCGCCGTGAGCTGAATGGCAGTCCTCAAAGTGTTGACAGACGCTGCCACCACAAAGTCCACCACTCTTATTGTATCCAGGTACTTTTGCTGAACTAGGGTCCAGCTCTTCGCAATCGTCCTAATTGCCCTCTTGGTGGATAGGAGAAGCCCAGCTATCTCCTCCCTGGACGGTGAGTTCGACCTAATGAAATCCCGAACTGGTTTAAGAAGAGCACCATGAAGCCTTAGAAACTCATCGTCTTTATTCGGAGTGGAGCCCAAGTAATTGGCCAGAATTCGAGTCTCTTCTCCTTACCGCACTGAGTCTTCTTTTTCAACAGGGCAGATAGGTCCTTTATTTTTCCTCCGGGTTGATCTGCAAAAGCCAATGTCAGAGCTAAAAAAGTTTTGATAACAAAAATCACAAGTAACGAGTTAGGAATAACTCACGAGTCCTGGGTCGATCTGAACTTGACAGCAAGAGTAGAGCTGATATCAAGTTCTCATCAGTTATTAATGCACTACTAGATCGGAGACTCTCACTAATACCTTGAGCCCTCCGAGCTCTTTCTGAAGACTCTGGTGTTGGATCTTGAGAGGTATACCCTGGAAGACCAAGAAAACAAAAACAGTTCAGTACAACAAATACAGGTCAGACTATTGAACCGAACTAAACGAGTAAAGAAACACGCTTACTTAGGGTGTGATAACGAACTGGAATATTCAGATCGGGTCTAGTGTCATTCATCGAGAACTGCCAAGGACCTCGGACAAAGAACCAGAACTTCTTCCAATTTTTAATAGAGTCTGAGGTCTGGGTAATAACACTACCCCCGGTCTTCGCCTTGACTGACGCATACCACCAGCCTGACTTCTTCCCATCCGACTTAAAAGAGTACAGACTATTAAACTCTCTAACTGAAGGACGAGGGTAACCGAGTTGTTCCCACAGGATGAAGAACCTATCATGATCCTCCACCCGTTGGGACAAAGCTGGGTTGGAGCTATTCTCCACTCCCGCAAGAATTTCTCAACTATCCTCGAAAAAGGAAGTCGAAGTCCAGCTGCCAGCACGGCCTGGTTTAAAGCCACGCAGCCCAGTAGCAGGTCGTCAGCCCAGTCGTTGGGACCGGGAACGAAGAACTCTATGTCATCTGGGACCCTATATGCCTGATGCCAGTCCCTAAGCTGTTTTTCGTTGACCTCGAAGGAAAAAAACTTGCATTTTCAGACTGGGGCCGTCCTAAGCCCTGACTCAACAGCCGCCTCCCTCCGACCTAAAGTCTCAGGCCCAACTTCTCTCTCACCACTCGTCTCGTCTCGGCCTACGGAGATGACCTAGTTTGGAGAGGAACATCGGTTATTGGAGCTAGACTGAGGACCTCATCCTCATCTATTCTCTCTATCATTCTACTCGAATCGGACTCCTCTTCCTCCTGACCCCTATCCCAAGACATGGCCTCTCCTCTACTGTCGCTACCGAGCTCACTAGACATCCTACCCAATCCACTTAGAGAAGCAAAGAAAGGCAATGAATAATATGAAAGAGGAAGAAGTGGGTACTGACCGTTTTTTACCGCAGTGACTCTTAGATAGGACAAATTCTACCGTTCTAACACTCAACTCAGACGAAACAACTCAGAAAAGATAAAATGTCCTAGGCAACAACTTCAAGTGACCCTCATTCTCCCTATTTACAGAAAAGGAAGACAAAGGGTTGACACCATCAATGCAGCAATGATGACACCTTATTAAAACGTGTCCTCGAGCCACACAAAAGTCTGACATCCCCACTGAATTCGTTCCATGTGTGAGTCAGTGAGGTAAGTTGTCAGAAATTTAGCACCCAGATGGTAAAACTCAAATCAGCACGCGCCCGAGCTGTAATACGAGCTGAAAACCACCTTTGTTTAACTTCAAAACAGGTCTTAGGAGGCAATTGTTGGCACCCGACCTGATTTTGCCACTCCAGGTGCTAAATTACTCAGCAGGGAACCAAGAGAAGGCCGACCTTAAAGTGTAACTTTGAGATCGGACATCATCCATAATTCAGGATCTAGTCCATTGTGTCAACTTTCAGTTCGGACCTCTCCTGGAAAGTGAACTTTCAGTTCGGACCTCTCCCGATTAGTCCAGGTCGGACCTCGTCCTCTGACGTCATACTCACGTCATTAGCATAGCTTGTCCTTTCGTTTGACAGATGTCATTTCACATTAAATGTCCTAAAAAGATAATGTCTTGTAAGCATTAAATGCCTAGCTAGGCCATTTAATGCTAATTTAGGTATTAAATGGCCATAATCATTACATATTCTCTTATAAATAGGAGACATAAATGTCATTCAGTCCGGACATTCATATGCCTAATAAAAGCATTCTTGCCAAAAACATACAATTAGGTCTCCCTACATATACTTACCTACCTACCACTCACTACGGTTATAACCGACATCAACACTTATCTTTAAGTTGGCTTAGAATTAGTACAAACCATTTTCCAACGTCAACAAGTTCCATAAATTATGTGGTTGAAAATGAGTTTGAAAAAAAAAAGAGTTAAAAATAATAATATAAACATGCTCTAAAGCTAGTCAAACAAAGGTCGAACCATCGAATTTTTGTCAACTAACAAACATTTGGACGAAATTCGGCAAGAGGTCCTTGGAGCTTACATTTATTTAAATATTTGGGACATTTGTATTACGCTTAGAAGGTTTGGGAACTTTCGACACATTTTTGAAAGATTTTGGACCACTAGAGCAAATTCTCCTTTATTTTTTATGTCCAGAATAGTTCCAGGATGAATTGTGCACTGTACGTAGAGAAATTGAATGGCAACAAACGGAAATGACTATTTATGCCAAAAAATGTTGAAATAAGGAAGTTTTGTAAAAAATAGAAGGATATGTTATCAACCCGTAGTAAAGGCAAACGATAGAGACCATTTGTGCAAAAAAGCCAATATATTATTATAATACTACAATTAGTATATCACTCGTGTGACGCACTATACTTGTTTTTTATGATAGTGATTGTAAAATATTATAAGAGTATATTGTTTATTTATTATATTCAAATAAAAAAAGTATTATATAAATAATATTTGATTACTCATTGATATTGAAAAAATACAGCTAATCCAAATTTTGAAATACCTTTTTGAAAGTTTGTGGTCGAACTGAGGTGGATTTTGAATTATATGAATTTAATTTTGAAATTATCATATCTAGTTTATTAGTGTAATAGACTTATTATTTTTAATCAATAAATCAAATTATTTGATAATATAACACAAATATACGTTTTCCGTGTATTGATTTTTTTTTTTTTTTTGAAACTGCAACCTATTTAAACCCACTATGGGAAGCATAAAAAATTAGTGGAGAAAATAAATCTATATTTGGAAAACTATTGCATTATTGTCAATAGTTCTCGTGCATTGATATTTTATTTTTTTTAAAAAAATAACTTATTTGAATTCTTCAACAGGTATAAATTAAGACCTTGGAACGCATAACCTTATCTGTTTTGTGTTTTCAAGTGAATTTATCTTGTTATAAAAGATGTGCATTTTTTTTGAAAATATTAATTCTTAATATTATTCATTTTAACCAAGTATCATAGAAAATTAAAACATTGGAAAGCTCATCATAATTAAATTGTATTGAAATACTGATTATTTATATTGGAATATTTTTTATTAATTACCTGAAGTTGGGCAATTAATTAATTAAATTTTAATATTATAAAATATTAAAATTTTGTCATTAGATTTAATTATATTTTTTTGCTGATTTTGTGTAAATAAATATAAATAATAATAATATTATTATAAAATATAATATAAATATTTTAATATTGTGTAATATATAATATAAATAATATAATATTAAAATTTATTGAGTATATTTCTATTATAATTTGAAAAATAATTTTCAGGTATGCATAGATAATTTTTTTTTAATAATCGACACAAATATTATTAGATGGATTGATTTTTCAGTTACAATAATAGTTTAAATCTTATCATTTGTTTAAATCAAATGAATTTGTTTTCCTATGTATTTTGTATTTACTATTTATATATATTTTGTAAATTGTAACTAATTTTAACTGTTTCTTAGTTAACGTTGAAAAAAAATAAAACAAACAGAATTTAAGGAAAGACTTGATTATCATTTTATAATTTTTAAGAAATGCTTCCGACTTAAGTTTTGGTGCGGCTCATTAAATAACTTACTAATTTTTATATTATAACTTAAAAATTGATTTTCTAAATTGTAAACATGCAGAATGCGTTAATAATATTCTGCAAATTTATTGTTTTTCTATTTGTAGACAATTAGTAATATTTACATCTCTAAATCTTATATTGATTAATTAATATAAAATAATAATAATAATAATAATAATAATAATAATAATAATAATAATAATAATAATAATAAACTATCAATGTGTGAAAGAATTAAAAAATCTGAAAAATTGTTGCATTTATCGTATGTAATATTAAAAGTTACAATTCGTTTTTTGCAAGAAAAGAAAATAAATAAATAAATAAACAATCAATGTGTGAAACCAATTAAAGAATTTGAAAAGTTGTTACATTTATCGTATATAATATTAATGTTACACTTCGTTTTTTTGCAAGAAAATGAAAAAAAAAAAAATAAATAAACAATCAATGTGTGAAACTAATTAAAGATAACAAACTCTTATACAGTATTTATGGCAGAACTTACCAAATTTGAAAAGAAAAAATGGCGGGAAAATGTGTACGTAAAATTTTCAACTGTTATCCTATTATTATATAATATAGATAATATATAGATGGTTGCACAATGCTCAATGTCTATATAAATTAAATATATGAAATTATAGATGTTGACTTAAATTTATTTGACATTGCAAAATGTGTCTCCCATAATTAATATTGTAAATGAGAATAATTTATTTTTATTTCACATTGTAAAACGTGTAGTTAGTTAGTTAAGTATTAATTAATTATTATGGATATAAATTAAATAGATGGTTTTATTAATGTATTTTATTTACTATTTATTATTTATTATCATTAATTAATAAATATTTTGGAGAGAAAACTTGGCCAAAAAAATTTGACGAATATCCTTCTTTTATATATATTAAGATTAAGATTTATCAATGTTCGAAAAATCAGACCAGCCACCGACCCGAAAAATTCAATGGGTTAAGGGTCAAAATGTTGAACCGGTTTCAATTAAAAAAATGGGTAATTATATTACCACAACATTATTTGTTAAGTACACAATATTTTAATTACAATAAAAGTCTCTAACTAATGTTCACTTTTGCATTTATGTCTCTTACTTTTTTAGCAAATTTTTGTCATCAACCTATTAATTTGTACGTCTTATATTTGTCTTTGATAATGATTTTTGTCAAAAAAAAGTTAATTAAGAGGGTGTAAAATAATTTTTTTGCCTCTAATATTTTTACATAATCAAAATAAATAACAAATGTAAAAGTTTGACAAAATATTTTCCCTCATTTCAATGTACATTAGTAGAATATTTAGACAAAAATATTTATTTAGACAAAAAATTTTATCAGAGACAAGATGTGAAAATAAATGAAAGTTAATGATAAAAATACGACGAAAAAAAGTTAGAAACATAAGTATATATATATAAAAAATTGTGGGGCTTTTATATCAATTAAAACGTAGTGTGGATAATAAAAAGTGTAGTGTGAATATAATTACCCTTAAAAAATAAAAAAATTAATCTATAAATCTCATAATTCTTAAAAATAAGTTATTTGTAAATA
Organism: Forsythia viridissima; assembly: GCA_030279155.1. Taxonomy (NCBI): domain Eukaryota; kingdom Viridiplantae; phylum Streptophyta; class Magnoliopsida; order Lamiales; family Oleaceae; genus Forsythia; species Forsythia viridissima. The sequence goes on along the minus strand of CM059045.1, from coordinate 10,294,633 downwards.
AACTAACATTTATAGACAAAATAACTCACAAAACTTGACTTCAAATAGACTTTTCATGATGTCAATTTTCAATATTAGTAGAAAATAGTCGAAACTCGAAATACATGTCCAAAGTTCAAAGTTCAAAACATTAACGTAACACAAACGGAATGAACAAACCACAATCAACCAAAGTGATTACAACTAATATGACTAAAGCAAAGTGAAACAAATAAATCATGGTCAATTATTATCTGAATCAATCTCATATATAAGCCTGAAAAATAGAAACTCATAGATATGCAGCAATATGAACCAGTAGACATTCAATCCTCAATGCAGTTACTGTAAAAATGTTTCCAGCTAGGTGATATGAAACTCCACAGAAATATAATCAATCCTATAAGATACAAGATGATGAACATTGAAATTGAAAAACACAAAACAAGAACAAGAACATGAACATTGAAATTGGAAAATCAGACAGAAATAAAAAATAAAAAAAAAATTGAAAAACCAGAACATGAACATTAACCTTAAAATTTGATGTCATAAATAACACATTAACACAGAAAAACCAAAAAACAGCAACAAAAAGCAACAACAACTTTCCAATTCGAAATTTGGAACAAAAAAAACTGAGTTCTGACCTAATTTGTAAGGGCACAGCGTTGAAGGAAAAGATCTCGCTTTCGGGATTCCACAACCACAACAAATGTTAACAATGATAAGAGGAAGAATTTCCAAACAGAAATGGAGAAGATATGAAGAAATTTGAAGAAGAATATGATGTTTGTCGCATCGCCTCAGCGGAAAAGAAGAAAATGGGTAAAACCTGGGAATAAATTCTAATTTTGACCTAAATTAACCACTAATCGGTTTAACCGTTCACTAGTCTTACCCCGGTTCGCAGTTGAACCCCTCCAAAACTCGGTTTCCAGTCCGGTTCTTCGATGGACATTTTATTTACAAGTTCGGACCGGTTTTAAGGCCGGTTCCCAATTTTTTTGATCGAACTAGCCGATCCGGTCCAGTTTTTCGAACATTGCAATTTACATTCAGCCTCTTTTTCCCGAGCATGAAACCGACTACATTTAAATGTAGATATAGTAAAAATTATATATAAATAAAATATGACATGTACAAATTTTTTAAAGCAAACACAAGAAAATTGAAAATAATTAAGTAACTAACACTTGCAATTTGTAATTAATTTATTAAGATCCCAGATGTCATAAATCTTCGGCTATTGTTTGTTGACTTTATATTGAACACGAAATTCTTCATCTCACCAGTTTTCAAACTTATTAAACATTCAATATATTTTCTTTTAGCCTTGATTGTTTATTCGACAAAATCCTTCTACCTAAACTAAACGAAAAATCTGATGTTGTAGTATACACCAGATGTGTTACTAGATCACGTGCAATTTTTAATAATATTGTTGTTCGTTACACCTCCACCATGATAGAATATCAAAATCATGTATTTCATTTGGTTCTAAAACACTACAAACGTCCGCAGCGAAATATCTAGTTAACTCAATGAGTATTTTAAGATTTGTACCAATGACATCTAACTTGTTAAAATTGGAGAAAACATAACTAGTCTGACATCTCTAAATTAATACCACCCATTGCATAGTAATTCATTAACTAGTGGATGTTATTAATTTGTGCGACATCTAATTCAAAAAATTATTTTATGTATATTTGCTAATGTCCTGCATAGTTTTAGATAGTTAGTAAGTTTTCATCATGCTAATTTAATCTTATATATTTATTGTTTGTAAGTTACCAATGATCTTAGTATACATCTCCAACGAAAATATTAAATGCATGGATAGTACATCTCCCCAATTAAATATTAAATACAAGGAATATGAGAAGATCAAAGTCAAGAAAAAATTAAATCTATCAAATCTGGAATAGTAAAAGTTTGTTCTAAACATCATCTTCCCCATTTATGCCTAATCATTTATTTCGAAAATGAAACATTCTTCTTCACTCAACAATGCTCAAAGACTTGAAATTTATTTGCATAAAGCAAAGAATCCCTCCATCACACAGTTCGCCATTGCCAAATGTGCAATTGAGCAATTTCAACTTTCGAAAGTCCAACAGAAGGAACCATCAACAACATCCTTACTAAGCGCCAACATTATGAAAAGCATGGCCTCAAATGATCTCACGGCTCCCAAACTTGACACGAATTTAGCAAATTGAATTTTGCAATGCCAAGCATGTCAGGAAGCATTGTCAGCAAGACTGATTAAGGAAAATGTCGTCAATTCGCTAAATAACTTGGCCTCGAATATGATGCACCAGAGTTTTCAAATGGATGACTCTCAAAGTTCAACATTTTCCAAGGGATTCAAAACTCAAATGTCACTTGGAGAAAGTGGATATGTTAATATAGATGCAATTAAAAAATATATGCTAGCGATAAGAGAAAAACTTTGAACCCACTCACTAAGAAACATCTATACCATGGACGAAACTAGACTCTATTATTACATTGCACCTAATTGAACAATTGCACGACGTCAAAATGACGGTTCTAAGAATGATAAAACACATCTTATAATTGCATTTGTTGCAAATGCAGATGACTTTCACAAAATGGAATTGTTTATCATTGGTCATGCACAAATGTCACATGCTTTTAATAAAAAAACTAGGAAGAAGTTGGGTTTCTACTATCACAACGATACAAAGACTTAGATGACATGACTCATTTTTAGGGGATGGCTTCAAAAGATGGATGAGCAAATGCAATATGCTAAGCATAAAGTTTTATTTTTTAAAGGACAATGCTCATTCATATGTATCAAGAGATTTGCTTCTTACAAATGTGGAGGTTTATCTTATTTCTCTAAACACAACTTCTAATATTCAATCGATAGATGATGGAATTGTAGCAACGTTTAAGAGGTGATATCGATGTTTATAACTCCAAGATACAATTGATAAAAATGAACAACAAAAAGCAAACGTTTACGATTTTTCTCCAAAAAGGATCCCAAACCCTACTTTTCCCTCCAATTGGTTAAATCAGGTTGTGCAAATGGTTTGGAGATCTGATTTAGATATTTGTCCAAAAATTACATCTAGGTCCTCAAATTTTAGGTGCAATTTATTGTTATTAGTACATTAAGTCCACGAGGCGTCAATTTTTGTCAAATGTCGACCAATTGTGTGCTACTTGGACACTTAACGTTGATACGTCATCAATTCACACTGAAAATTTAACAGAGTGACCGTCGATGAACACCTTAATATACTTCAGTGACCTGCACTGAAACTTTGTAACTTCAATGACATTTTTGTAATTTTGCTAAAATTTCAGTGACTGCCAATGAAATTAACCCCTTTGTTGATTTATTTATTTATTTTCTCTCGTTTATCATATCAAGTATGTCAGTATGTGTGCGGTTAGATTGAGAAATGTCTCAAATGTTTATTTATTATCTCAACATATCCAATATTTTTTTATTGGAGAAAAGCAAATGCTGTCATGTTCATTCTATAAACCACAACATTGAATTTTGATCCTATATTTTGAGATCAAATTAACTTGTGGAAAGGACGAACATTTCTTTTTGGAGGCCAAATGGATAAAATCTTTATTAATATTTAGCTATCATTATTTGTCAAAAAAAAAAAAAAACATTTAGCTATCATTAATATGAGTGCTTTGAATAAGAGATGTTTCATTTAATTATTTGAAGTTACAGAGGGACTAAGTTCTTCAACAATTTTGTTGGTCCAAGTTGTGTCCACAGCAATAACATGCTATTTTTCTCCCTCAACACAGCAGTTACTGTAAAATTGCTAATATTAGCACTCACTAAAATAGAGGTCAAAACCACTCAAACTCTAAACATATGAGACAGTAGCATAAGGTTCACATTTAGGTAAGGCCCTTAGATTTTAAGAAGATTATTTTCAAATTTACTATTATCCTATTTGTTGACCACTAAAATCGAAACCAACAAATCATTGTCCACCTCCTTGTTTGGATGGATAACTCAATCCTCTACAATTGTCGTCCAAAGATTGAGAATTCAAGGAGCAAGAATATGTCTGAGGTTTATAAGTGTTGTTTTTTTCTTTGATTAAATTTGGATTATTTATAGCTATTACAAATTCATGGGCTTTTCAGTCTTTCATCTTTTATGCTGCGTGTAGCTCTCTTATTGTGGGGCTCAGAATTCTAGAAAATTCTGTAACACATGGCAGGATGTCATTGATCCAGCCATTTTATGCACTAGATTTGGTGGTTATTACTTTCACGTGGTATTTTTGCCACTAACTTTGCCATGTGGAGATTCTTCATGTGGTCCTCTAAATATTCTATTATTTACGGGTAATACAAGGTATATGGTCAGAGTCTTCGACGAACCCAAAAGCGTTGCTTAATTAGAGATATCTTCAATAGTCATTTGCCAAGTGAACTATATTAAAATGACGAGGGGATAGCCGAAGGTTTTTAGGGGGTAAGTTCATAATGAGATCGAATGAGATCTGTTGGGGGGGGGGGGGGGGGGGGGGGTTAAGAAAGACAAAACTTTATCTGGTGGACGAACCCATATCTCAGGGATTGAACCAAGAGGAATGGGGAGAGGGAAAAATGGGAGACGAAGGTTTGTCCTTGGGTATATTCCAGGCTAACGAGATTTTTTCATCCATTAAATCGAACGAACAGCTCGCCCAAATTCGGAGCCTTTATAATATCCCTGAAGATATAGAATTAATTCTCTCTCGACCCCAGATAGACCTCCCTCCGACTGCGTAGCAGTTCACGCCCCTCTGTCCATGGAGTCCAGCATTCGCCTGCCTTTCCACCATTTATTTGGAGAGCTTCTTAGCAAATATAGGTTAGCTCTCACACAACTAGGTTCGAACAGTTGGGCTGTGATGACAGTCTCCTTTCACTTATGAAAGAAGGCTGGCCTAGACGACGAGCTAACGTCCGATGCATTTCGCTTCTTCTACCATCCCGTATAGGCTAGGAACAAAAAAAACCCTCAACCCGGATACTATTACCCCACACTCCGATCTAAATCGATCCTAAAATTGGTGGAGACTCTAAACAAAGTAAAGTACTGGAAAGAGTCCTTTTTCTTGAGTGGAACTGGGAGTCCATTATTCACTTCTAGGGCGAGCTCCGCGAGTCCCACTCCTTTTTTTTTTTAAGACGAACTTTGGGTTGATCATTTTTTCCTCTACAACTTCGTTTTTCATTCTAATTTTTTTTTATTTCTATCTTGCAAAGATAAAGGACCTCGATTCACTGAGGATCAAGTAGCGAGCCTCTTTCGTTGGATCCAAGTCCGATCTTGGACAACACGCATTTGACAAGAGAAACAAAAGTGATCTTACAGCCAGGCAATACAGATTTCTACAATGTCGGCTTAGAAATGGCTCATCGTAAGTCATTTTTCATTCTTCATTTCCTTTGTCATTCACCCATCAATTTTTTTTAAACACTTTATCTATCTTGTGCAGCTAAAATGAACTTTACTCGAGCCAAGAAGAACTCCTCTGTCCCTTCTGAAGTTTTTCCCAGGGTTGTTCAGACGAAATTTCTCTTGAAGACGAAGAGCCCTCCTCCAGCCAAAGGAGTTTTAATCAGAGAGCCTTCGCTAAACACTAGCAGGCCCGCTATTGAAAGAATGGAAGACAAAGGCAAAACCAAGGCCGATGAGCCTCTGTAGAATGTGAAGCATACCTCTGTCCTTCTCCCATCATCTTCTCGGACAAGTTAGTTGAAGTCGTCAGCCGGGGAGAAGAGGCCCTTAGAGGAGGTTCTGATGACAACATGGTAGCCCTGCGAAAAATCAAAAAATGTCTTCCTCCTCCAGACCCCCACTGACGGACCTATTTCGCTCTCTAGCTTCATGTCTCGGACGTGCATTGCTATCTTCTGGTCTTTCAATCAGACGTGGAAAACTTTTTTGAAGACTATGATGGTTCTTCAGAGGTCGCATCTTGTCGAGAGTCATTTCGTGCGGGCCTTTGTCCATATGCAGGACTAAAACCAGACATGCGAGACTCTGTTAGTGACGGCAGGGCGTTATGAGTTCGAAGTGGAGGACTACAAGAAGAAAGTTGACGCTCTGACGTCTCTGGCTGAGCGCCTCGAGGCCGAAGTGGAGAGGCTTAAGAAGGAGGTTCAGACGTATCAAAAAGATCCTAAGGCTGAAGGCTTAAGGTTGACGTTCACCGCCTTTACAACTGATCTTGAAGCCTCTCGCACTCGAGCCGAGGAAAAAGAAGAGAAACTCCGATGTGAGTTTGACAAGAAGAATGAATAAATAAATATGTTTTACGTTCAGCAGAAATCATTGGATGAGGGTCTGACCCTGAAGGACAAGGAACTGGGCGTACTGAATGGAAAAGTGAAGGCCCAGGGTCTCACATTGGCTGAGATGACAATGAGGGTAGAGGCCCTTCAGAAAGAGTTGCTACACTTCGAGGATTATGTCGAGGGAAGGCAAATCTTTGATGATGGAAAATAGGTTGAAGGGCCGAGCTTCTGGACTTAATTAGGGACGATAATCCTGACTTTAATTTTGATTTTCTCTTTGAGGAGTGAGAGACTGCTGAGGTTGCTCTTTCCCATGCTGCCAACGATATCGAAGCTCCTGAGCCACCAGCTACTTCTGAGGCAAACGCTTTGGCTCCATCCAACCAAGGCACAAACCCTTTCATTTTTGAGAATCTGCAGGATTTGTAGAGAGGCTTTTTTTTTTTTTTGTAATAGGTTTTGGTTCAATGAAACTTTCTTTTTAAGTATTTCTTCTCGCATCGTACCTTCCGAACATTATTGTGATAGACATAATTCTTCTAAGCATAATAGTTCGTAATACATCATTGAAGAAATCAAAGCATCAATTGAAGTAGGGATCGTCTAAGACTAAAGCAAACAAAGCATCATTAACAGCTCGTCTAAAATTGAAGCAAACAAAACGTCATTAATGGTTTGTCTAAAATTGAAGAAAGCAAAGCATCATTAATGGCTTGTCTAAAATTGAAGCAAACAAAGCATCATTAATGACTCGTTTACAAACAAAGTATAATGGCTCGTATAAAGCAAGAAAAACGTAATCATTCCGACAACTTCACAATGACATTATGACTTTGATATTTAGAAGATAAATGGTAATGGACGTTGCTCAAAATTCGAGTACCATCACTTGAACAAAACGTGATCATTCCGCCGATTTCATATTGACATTGTGACTTTGATATTCAAAAGATAAATGGGAAGGGACTTCGCTAAAAGTCCGAGTACCTACACCTGAGAATATTTTTTATGTTTGATTACTTCTTATATGTTGGACGACAACGTTTGAACAACCGGGTAGTTTAGGTGGTAATTGGTCCGGTCAAGGTCCCAACCCTGTTACCTTCATTCTTAATCGAGATTTGCGGTAGTTTTAGATGGTAATTGGTCTGGTCAAGGTCCCAACCCCGCTATCTCTGATTTCCGCCAAAATAATTATTTAACTAGTCGTCAAACTTCTGAAAAGAAAGGATAAATTACTTTTCATAAACACTTGCCATGATACAGTTTTTTGGCCATATTGCCTTCGCTACAAATTAAAAATCAGATAAAGATGGAGAGGTAACATCCCAGGTCATTGGTAATACTTTTGCAGATGCTGAACATTCCATGAATTCTTTAAGGGTTTCCCTTTACTATTGACGAGCCTATAGGTCCCATGAGCAATGACTTCGTCCACAGTATATGGTCCTTTCCAATTGGCACCCAATGTTCCAGTCCCAGATTCTTTGCTAACTTGGAAAACCTTTTTTAAGACAGGTCTCCAACTCTAAAAACTCTGAGGCGAAACTTTGAGTTGTAATACTTGGTTATCTTTTTTTGATAGGCCGCTAGTTTCAATTGGAAAGATTCCTGCTTTTCTTCTAGCATATCCTTCTCCTTCTTTATAGCTTCACTGTTCTGTTCTTTATTGAAGTACAACCTTTGGGAAGAGGGCAAACCAACTTCAACTGAGATGTTACCTCTCCATCTTCAATAGCCTATTGAGAAATGTGTTTCCCCAGTTGGAGTTCGGGTAGTTGTGTGGTATGCCCATGAGATTTGTGGCAAATCATCTGTCCACATTCTCTTTGCACTGTCTAGCTTTCTCTTCAAAATATTCTTGAGCATTTTATTTATGGCCTCTACTTGGGCATTGGAACGTGGATAGTAGGGGTGAAGAAATATTTATGGATGCTCAGCTCATCGCACATCTTTTGTAACTTTTCCTATTTAAAATGTATGCTGTTGTCTGATACAAGTGACTGTGGTAGTTCAAACCTGCATATGAAATTTTTCCATATAAATTTATAGGTGTTACCTTCAGTGATTTTTGACAATTGTTCTGCCTCAACCCATTTGGTGAAGTAATTAATTGCTACTATGGCGAATTTAGTGTTCACCCTACTTCGAGGCAACGAACCAATGAAATCTATTCTCCACTTGGCAAAAGGTCAGGGGCTAGACACACTGGTGATTTCTTGTACGTGTTGCCTCGATACAGTGGCGAACTTTTGACATATGTCACATTTTTGAACGAACTCAAAACTTTTCACATGGTAGGCCAATAGTAACCTTGTTTCAGTGCCTTTTGTGCGAGGAATGACCTCTGCATGATTACCACAGATGCCTTCATGAATTTTATGAATTACATATTTAGCTTCATTTTCTCACACCTTAATATGGGTAATGTATACTGTCGTTTGTATAAGACTTTGTCAATAAGCACATACCTAGCAGAATTCAAGCGGATCTTCTGGCTTTATCCTTTTCTGTGGAGAACTTCTACTCGTTCAAGTAATCCACTATTTCTTGTATCCAACGAGTCACTCTTTCGACCAATAAGGTCTCGCCGGCCTTTATGAGATAGAAGGACTGAGGATCAACTCAACAGGGACAATTTTGAATAGCTCAGCATCCTGCGAGCTTGCAAGCTTTGACAGGGCATCAACAGACGAGTTGTTAGCCATTGGTATCTGCGTTAGTTCTTATTTTTCAAATTTTAGTAATTGGTCTTTGGCTTTCATGAGATAAGAAGCTATATTTTTATCTCTGGTTGTGAATTTACCATTTACTTAACTTACAACCAGTTGGGAGTTGCTATGGATTTCGATCTCATTGGCGTTTATTTTTTTTGCCAGGAGGAGGTCGGTCTGTAGGGCTTCATACTCTGCCATATTATTTGTTGCTTTAAAGCTGAAACGAATGGCGCAATTAAGTTTATACCCCTTGGGACTTATTAGTACAATTTCTGTCCTGGGCCTAGCTTCACCAAATGATCCATCTACATATGGTCTGAAGTATGTCAGTGTTTGCCCTTTGATGGCTGCTCTAGGTTTAAGGGTTACATCAAATTGACCCAACTCAGTGGCCCACTTCATCAGATGGTCTAAAGTTTCGAGCTTTTGCAGTACATGTTTCAATGGATGGTTCGTTAGTATTGTGATTTTATGAGACTGAATGTAAGGATGAAGCTTTCTAGAAGCTACTATCAGGGCAAGAGCTAGCTTCTCCATTTCTGGCACCTAGTCTCTATGTCCTGGAATGCCTTACTTACATAATATATTGGTAGCTGTTGCTAGCCTTTTCTCCTTACCAGCACCATGCCCATAGCTACCTCTAAGAGTACAAGGTACAAGATCAAGTTTTCGCTCGGGTTTTGTTTAGAGAGAAGAGAAGCTTTCCCAAGATGGTTTTTCAACTCATTGAAGGCAGTGTCACATTCCTTTGTCCATTCAAATCTCTTCCCGACTTTAATAATTTGGAAGAAAGGAAAATATTTATCGATGGCTCTTGAGACGAGTCGACTTAGGCTGGCAACCCTTCCTGTAACACCCCAAAAATTTAGAATTTTATTTTGGACTAAGTAAAATTCTTAGCAAATAGTTATGGCCACATGTCCATCCAAAGTCCAAACGGGGTCCAATAATAATAATCAACCCGAGTCCACCAAAGAAAATATCTAACGATTTTTGAGATTTATTTATTTATTTAAATTAATTAATTATAATTATTTTTATATAAAATCAAGATTTGTAAGATATTTTAAATTATGGTATTTTTTTACCATATCAAAACCTTATTAAAATTCAAATAGGTAAGTTTCTTGATATGCATGCACAACGATGGAAAGAAGATAAAATCTTCAAAAATTTCCTTTCCCTCCCCTCTAAATTTCGGCCCCCTCCCCTCTTTCTTTTCCTTTTCACTTATACAAACAAAGAAAGAAAAGAGAAGAAGAAGGAAGAAAAGAAGGAATATTTTTCAAAGGTTTTTCTTTCTTTTTCAAGAAGCAAAGTAGGAATATTTTTATGCAAGTTGATTTAAATCCCTTTATGTATTGTAATCATCTGTATGCTATGCTATATGATTTAATGTTTATGGCCATCTGGATATGAATGTAATTTGTTCATTTGGAATGAACAAGAATGAATGTTTATTCTACTTTGGATGAAATTGAAGAATGTTTATGGTTTTAAATCATTTGGGATTAAACCTAAGAAAGAATGTTTGATTTTAAATCTTTCGGGATTAAACCTATGAATGAATTTAGGGTTTCAACCCTTTGAGCTCACCGGAATATGAATGCTAGCATGGTTTACTTACATTTAATTGCGATACATATATTGGGATTTACATATTTATAAATGATGATATTCCTATTGAGTTTTTTTCAAACTTACCATTCTCTCATTCTTAGATTTATTTTAGGGTTGGATGAAGGCTTAAGGATGAGGGGATTGAGCCATGAGAAAAAAAGATTTCGGACAAGAAGACGAATAAATGTCAATTTCTTTATGATGTTATGATTTCTGAATTTTACAAGTTATATGATATTTTTGATAAGATTGTTAATTTCTAATGTGGCATGAACTTGTTGGAAACCATATGAAATGATATTTTAAACTTGATGAATGTTAGAGAATGTTTAAAAGGTATAATGTTGACCGAGATGTATCTGTTTAGAATTTCCAGCTTGCAAGTTCAATTTCAAACGGACGTCCTGAATGGTAGACTTCAGGTTTTGGGACAAAATTTGGTGGGATTGATGACCTATCAATTTCAGTCCTTTGAAACTTGGAATCACCTCGTTCGGATATCTGTAGAGCAAGATATACAAGTTTTGGTGACGATGGACAGTTCTACTCAGGAATCTGCCTTCCATGTTTTAGAAGTTGATTTAGAGACCTTACATATTTTATTAATTTCTGAATTTTGAATATGAGTTGATATGTTATTCTATGTTTTATCTCTAAAAATATTAAAATTTTTCAAGACCTTTTGATAGGGAAAATTTGGAATTTAAAAAGAGATTGAAAGTTGTCTAGCTTATGTTTCTTGTATACTTAGATTCCCTTTTGATAACCTTAACCATTTTCTAAAATTGTGAAATTTTAGTATGTATTTGATAGATGAGTTATGATTATTTGGTTAAAACTTCATAAGCTTTTATGACATTTGAGTTGTTCATTTGAGTATATAAGAAATAAAGGGCATTAACCTTATGTTACAATTATGTACTCTAGGAGTTTAGACTTTCTTTGAAATCCTCTAAGAGTTGATAACCCCCATTTTAGAGCCCATATAGTTGATAAATTCACATTTGTAAACTATTTGAATAATATCTAGAATTTTGAAGCGGCAAAGTGGCAAACTAATTTGTCTAAACGGATTGAGTTGGGTTTTGTATATTTTGGCCAAATTGACACGAAGTCACGTTAGTTGTTTTTTAAACACTTAGTCAATTTCTCGACAAATAATTTCCAACAAGTTCAAAAGTACTTATTGAAAGACAAAAGAAAGAATGTCTGGTTAAAATCCATAAATACTTGTTAAAGCTTCTCTAAAAAGTTTTACATTCAGCTTATACGAAAAATTGAAATATATATTTAATGAAACTTTTTAATTAACAAAATTATCTTTATTAATTTACTAAAATATCAAATACATCCAAATTATCTTACACAATATATCGATGAAATATTATATTAATTTGTATAATTTAAATTTTTAATTATTTATCATTTTAAGTATAGGAATAATAACCTACACAATAAACATTCTGTAATATCATTTTGTCAATACAGAATCAATGTTCGGACAATGTTAGGAATAATAACCCACACAATAATGGCCGTGTACACATTTCATAATGGACCTATACGGGTCAACATAATTAGGGATCTTTTCATAAATAAACCACTTTTTAAAAATAATTCTAATTTTATCAACTTAACAAATTTATTCCAAAAATACTACATTCTTAAAATTATATTAATTAATAAAATAATAAATTAAAATTAAATCTATACTACAAAATATATATTTCCACGTGAATTTACTTAAATTTGCATTTGAGTCTTTAATTATTTGCACAATAAGTCCTTCATCTTTATAAAATTTTCACTTTAGTCCCTATATTTTATCTTTCATTTCAATTTCGTCCTTTTTTATTTGCAACTCAAGTCCTTCAACTTTTAAATTTGTACAAGTTGGTCCCCATATTTATACTTTTATATCAGTTTAGTCCTTTATAGTATTACTATTTGATACATATGTTACAAATGATATTGTGTTGAAGGACTAAATTGTAATACTATATGTATCAAATAGTAATACTATAAAGGACTAAACTGATATAAAAGTATAAATATGGGGACCAACTTGTACAAATTTAAAAGTTGAAGGACTTGAAATGAAAGACGAAGTATAGAGACTAAAGTGAAAATTTTATAAAGATGAAGGACTTATTGTGCAAATAATCAAGGACTCAAAAACAAATTTGAGTGAATTCACGTGGAAATAGTTATTTAATTTTAATTCATTATTTTATTATTTAATATAATATTAATTATGTAGTATTTTTGAAATAAATAAGTTAAGTTGTTAGATTTAAAATTATTTTAATATTTGTAAGTAGTGGGTGTAAATATCCCACATAATTAATAGTGAGGATATTCAAAGAAGGCTGCTACATCTAAACCTTCTAAGATGTGACTTTTATAAGTCACACTACAACCAACTTACATACGAAACTTAAATATCATATTCTAAAATTGAACAGTTTTTTTTTCTTTATACAAATTCAACAATTATTATTCAACCGCATTCTTGGATCTAAGCTAACTAGGTATTATCTCCTGATATCTAAGACACATTTTGTTCTTATCGTTTGCAAAATATGTTGTGCAAGAAGTGATTTGTGTGTGTGGGTTAGTCGTAAGGTGAGTTATAAAAGTCACATATTGAAGTGTTTAAAATATATTTGAATGCATACATTTGTTTTGTTGTGTCAAGTTCTTATAATGTGTATGAGTTTTATTCACTATGTTTAAGTGTTATATTACAATGCATGTAATTTTATCTGTTTGTGTAAAATTTTACAGTTGCTGAAAAAAGAAGACCCAAATTCTGGCTTTGAACGTTTGTGTGCGCAAAACGTCCCTATCGTTTACTCTCTTTTTTTCCGCAAATCATCTATCTCGTTTAATTTGCACTAATTAACTATTTTGTTAATTTTAATGGCAAATATTAACGGATATGGACATCATGATCTTTTTTGCAAAAAAAATGTTTATTTAGAAGACCAGATACCAAAATTTAAATGATAGAAACGTTTTGCACAATGAAAATAAACGATAAAGATCAAATATACTAATTACCCTATTTTAAAAAGACATGTATACCCTATATTTAAACATTGATTTAGAGATGAATATTTTTTCCGTAAAACCACTCGAATTGAATCGAACCCAGATCGAATTGGCGGATTCATATCGATTCCTTGAATAAAATGATAGGAAAAAGAGAACTAGACGTCTTTAGTCTACTTCTCAATTATTAGTCGTAAACTGAATTTTAATTCGGTTTCCAAGGTTCCTTTTTCTTTTTTCAAAATTCAGTGGTTGGTATAAACTCTTCATTCAATTCAATAGCCTTGTGTATAACATAAAAAAATTTTTGTTGGAGACAAATAACCACGACTGTAGTGGAGTTTAAAGAAAAAAAAGTACTTAAATATTCGTGTGTCACTACGTTTTCAATTACTTCTCTATCAAAATATGCTTACATTCTTAATCCATCTCCCTCAATCGATCATCTCCAAATATGCTTACATCCTTAATCCATCTCCCTCAATCGGTCATCTTCAAAATCTGTTCACTGTCTCAATCCATCATCATAATAGATTTTACAGTCGGATCCCCACCACGAGGAAGTTGTATACTATTATTATAAATCATACACTACTCGAAAAATAAAAGACAATATTCTTTTATTGATTCGATAAAATAATTATTGTTGGAGACAAATAATATTATAAATCATACACTATACTCACAAAATTAAAAGACAAAAAAATAATTATTGATTGCATTTAGAACTTATTTTGAAAGGATTGTGATCTAGTTCGACTACCTGCCCCCAATTTCTTTTTTGTTACAGAAAATATTGGGAAGAGATAAGGATAAAAACAGTATAATTAGTGATTCAAAGAGAGCAACGTGACTATCAGAGAACATGCTTGTTCGCCTATATATTTTTGAATTTTGTAACGCAGAACCAGACCAAATCTAAATGAAATCGAGCAGTTCTGGTCGGGTTCATGTCTACCTTTACACAAGGGTCAAGGAACCAAACCGTTCCATCTAAAAACCGGTTCGGTCCGGTTGTTCAAAAACCAGGACCGCACCACCCAGCACTCGCACAATATATTGATCAAATGCTTGGAAAATTAAAGGAAGGCACTTTTGATTTCGACAGAAGACAGCAACATTTTTAAGCCGGAGTCGAACTAAAATTTTCAAACAGGGCCAATTTATTTCTCATCGCAGGATCAAAATTCTATATCATCCCTATCATCCCGACAAGTCAAACAGAGACAACATGCGGAGTCTCATATTTTCGGATGAAACCAAAACTCAAGACAAAAATTACAACATAACTTAGCCGGCCATTGGATGATTATAGATATACTCAATTGCATGAGGGCAGGAATCAATTTTATCAGCTTCCTTGTCAGGAATCTCCAGCTTAAATTCTTCCTCAAGAGCCATTACAATTTCCACTTTGTCTAAGCTGTCTAAGCTCAGATCCTTCTGAAAATGAACATCAGGAGTCACCTGCAGAAATTTGCACAAACAGTTGTGGCATCAACATGATTTCTGTTGTTAATGGTTGGTTCTAGATTATTAGAATAATGAATATTGAAATGCAATAACTCAAAAGTCTTATTGAAAGATACTGACGTATAAAAAAGACATTTGACATATTAATAGGTCATCAATAATCAAATATGAGATACGAAAAACAAACTCCACTTTTACAGCACAAAGGTGTTTGCAGAATGCGAACAAAATGTAGAATAGGTTAACAAATTCACCCAAGGATCTCAAAGGTAATAGTTATTCTTAACATTAAGAGTCCTATATACAGTGAAATTAGGAGGTTGTAAGAAAATGGTGATAGGATAGTAGTGATGACTTTTTCAGTAAAACATTGCACGTATTTTGTTTGTTCAACACCAGAACTTAATTGGAGTTTTTTTTAATTTTACAGGGAACATTTTAAGTGACTAAGATGGTAGAACATTACATAACACCAAAATAATCCCAAAAATCTTCACTCTTAGTAAAAAGAAGACACTCAGTAGCAACAGCCCATGCAATACTCATCCAGAATATAATTTCTATTTCATGAATTAAACACTAAATATGTGACTCACTATAGAGAAACAAGTGGTACTTTTTGTAAAGGGCCGTGTGAATGTCTCAGCCCCCAAAGCTGCCACGTAGCAGAAACGAGACAGACAGAAAGTAGCTTGATATGATAAAGTGCTAAAAGAAAAGGCAGAAATCTAATCTTGATAGGCGCCATAACCATTTGTCAAGGTTCTGTAAGATCTATGCTTTTCTTTTGAATACTAAAAACAACAAAAATTAACTTCTGACCCCCACCTCAGCTGTCTTTTAGCCTACTTCTCCTTATATCTAATACATTATACATTTTCAACTCTCATGAAAGTAATTGCCTTGAGTTGAACCATCTGGAATTTCTATTTTCCGTCACCGGCAATAAGTCAAACTGACCTCTGGGATTTGGTCAACGAGCAGCCCAGGTGGGGGCAGCTTAGAAAGCTCAAGAGACGCTGCCGCGTGTTCCCGATCAACAGGAAGCTGAAGAGGCTTCCCACCACTACGTAGAAAGGGAACGACGGACTGGTGGAGAGAGCTTCCATCAAATCTATTTGTGGCTTTTCTGCGAGTACATGGGAAAGGGCATCCTGCCTAAAGATAATATCTTTTTTTGAGAAAGCCCAATCCCTCTTTGATAGGAAACAACAAATACTCTTCAAGATGGAGGATCTTGAGCCAGGTAAGGGCTGGCTTCTTAACGAGCCCCAATTTATCAAGCCTTCCATCCCGACGATGATTACTTACTTCCCATTTGGGGGATTTCACTAAACTTCTTGACTTCCCATCTTCACGCTCTAGTTTAGACTACTTTCCTTTCCCATGAAATTGGTCTAGCTAACCCCTTCTTATAATTTATACACATCTAGTTGGCAAAGAAGCATCTAAGTCCTCACCACTTACATTAATCAAATGATTCGCATCACCAGGCGTAACCATTCCAAATTTCAGTTCAATCAATTGATCAGCAGATACTTATTTTTTCCCTCATTTCAACCTTATTAGCGGGGCTTTAGAATTGCCCAAATTCTAATGTTCTTTTCCTATACTGCATCCCTCGTACTACTACTCCACCTTGTAACTCAAGAAGGTAAATTTTGTGTAAGAAAAATTATCTCTTTGTCATGGTTCCCATTGTAAGTTATGGGGTTTGTCCCACATCGAAAGTGGCTTTGGGTGTGTAATTTATAATCTCTTGGACACTCTCTCTTTAATAGTTAGCTTTTGAGGATGAGTTCTACCCAAGAGATTATAACAATGGTATCAAAGCAAGCACAACGTCTCCCGGTTGCAATCGAGCGGCGCAGATGGTGACGTCGGCATAGCAGTGTTCGCCCGGGACTAGTCATTGGCTAGTGCAAAGCCAGTCCGATGGGGGCGTGGGGATCGTATGAAACTGTCCCACATCGATAGTATGGACTTTGTGCGTGATTTATAACTTCTTGGGTTCTTGGGCACCCTCCTTAATAGTTAGTTTTGAGGATGAGTTCTACCAAGAGGTTATAACACTCTTTTTCTTATCTTCATCTATATAAGCCACTAAAATCAAAGCCTACAACATTTGCAAACAGAAAAAGAAAAAAAATCGAGAATAGATGTATATAATTATACAAAAATACAGAAAGGCTAAGTAAAAGCAAATAATAGAGGGGAAGTTATATGACAAGACTGACCTTGGAGGGATCGACTTTGGGGAAGCTCTTGACGACGTCGAGGGCTCGATTGATGACCTCTTGTTTGTCGACATGATCGTCACCGTGCGATGACATTGATCGGACGGCAGTCAGCTTGGATCCGTTTAGGATTAGGGTCCGAGATACCGGAACAAGAATGTGGCGTAGAATGTTCGATCTCAGTGCGCCCGCCATTTCCCTCCGTTTAGACCTGAAAATGACTTGTGATTCTCTTCCTGGACAGTGGAAGAACGGGAAAATTTAACAAATACTCACCAAACTTTGAACTTGTTAATACTTACTCATTGAACTTTAAAGTGTCACTCACAGCTCACTGAACTTTTAATTTTGTTTACCATCCATCATTCTTTAATAATCCGTTAGAATAAGTTAACGGAAATTGCCAACGTGGATAATAGATAACACGTGGCACCAATCAAACTGTGTTATTTGTCCAACTCAGCACTGAGGTAAAAAATGCGTGCCATGTCAACAAATGGAGGACCAATCTTCATCATCTTCAACTATGGAGGACCGGAACTGCAATTTTCCAAAACTCTCCCTTACCTTCGCCGGAGATGGAGAGTGACCGGACGGAACCATCCATTGACATGGCACGCATTTTTTTACCTCAGTTTTACCTCAGTTTTCCATAAACCCTAAAAGCAGCGCAAAATCGATCGTAAAATGCCCTCCTCCTCCTCAAGCTCCGCAACTTTAATCGCTGGCAGCGACCACTTATTGACGGAAATCCTCCTCCGTCTCCCCGTAAAATCCCTAATCAAATTCAAATCGGTAAGCAAGCACTGGCATGTTTTAATCTCCACCCCTTATTTCTCTCAACTCCACACTCTCCGCCTCCAACTCCACCGCCACCATCCCCCCCGGTATCTCCTCCTCCGCGCCACCCCTTCCCGGTTCCTTTTCTTTAACCCGCGCGATAAACAATTCCTCCCGTATGATTTCCCGTTTACTAGCCTTAAACTCCTGCGATCCTGCAACGGGTTATTATTGCTCAAGAGTTGTAGTCCGGAGATGGAGAGTGACCGGAGAAGGTAAGGGAGAGTTTTGGAAAATTGCAGCTCCGGTCCTCCATAGTTGAAGATGATGAAGATTGGTCCTCCATTTGTTTACATGGCACGCATTTTTTACCTCAGTGCTGAGTTGGACAAATAACACAGTTTGATTGGTGCCACGTGTTATCTATTATCCACGTTGGCAATTTCCGTTAACTTATTCTAACGGATTATTAAAGAATGATGGATGGTAAACAAAATTAAAAGTTCAGTGAGCTGTGAGTGACACTTTAAAGTTCAGTGAGTAAGTATTAACAAGTTCAAAGTTTGGTGAGTATTTGTTAAATTTTCCTGTGGAAGAACGGAGGGGAAAATAACTGTAGTGTAAATTAGACTGAGATGTGAGGGCATACTGGGTATTTCATATGAAGGGTTTGTGAAACCGGGTATGGGTAATGGGTTTCCACTTTTCCAACCGGTTCAAATCAATTCAACTCACTCCTCGCCGGGTTAAAAACAATATACCATAATTTTGTTAAGGGGAAAGTACTCTCTGCATGTGTCAGAACTTCTTGACCAGGCGAATTGTAAATCGAGAGATGTGCACGAGTGGCAGAGACCTGAGGGAGAGAGCCAACAGGCCAACCCTGATAACAGACCCCTACAATATTTCAGTGAAAATCTGCCCCCACACAGGAATCGAACCTGCGTTGCCGAAGGATTTCTCCCAACATCACCTCAAACCTTACAAATTCGCCTATACCCCTTGTAAGGTTCGTAGAACATTGTTTCGCCTTGATTGCTAAACTTTTCTTTTGTTTTTTGTTTTTAAATTAATCATTAAAGATTCATTTATAATTTAATTTAAGCACAGTGTCTCTTCTTTTGTCAAATTAACAAAAATGCTGACATGATCGACAAAAGTTATAGGCACGATATGAAAAATATTTTAGTATATTATTTTTATTATTCTGATGCACAAAAATACGGTTAGTTAAACTATTTGAATTTCAAAATGTATTTTTCAAAGTAAGAAGAAAAACACAAGAAACCTCCCCTCCCCCTCCATCGTATCGCCGCCGCCACATGCAAGTTTTTCTCTTAAATTAGAATACGGGTAGACAGAGTTATCAAAATGAAAATTGGATAACTAAAATAGAGAAGAAAAATATTAATAATCAAAGTAAAATATGTTTTCAACCCTTGCTAGATTAGTAGATCATAATTATCTTTAAATTTTAAATTAAGATAAAAGGTTGTTAATATACCATTTCTTCTCAATAAAATTAGGATACAATGCATTGGTTTAAATCTCTGACTAACAAAGATATCCTCCTAACTTAGAAGAATTATTGATATTAATATTTACAAAGAATTCGAACTTGAAATTAATTCGATAGTCGAGAAAATCTGACTAGTCGATTAGATCCTCTTTCAACGAGGTTATCAAATGAAGGGGAATGTAAAGATTTCTGTCAACCCCATCTAGTCATACAAATGCTAAGGTATAGAAACATCGCACCCAAGGAATACCGATCTCAGAATATAATTGAACAAAGTGTGACAAATCAAGTCTTTTATGGCGTAATGTCAAGTTCAGCAAGACTAAATAAAAGAGTGAAAAAGAGCTGCCCAACGAAAATAATTAGACAAAGTTAATAGAATGGAACGAGATTGAAGATTTACAAGAATAATTAATACAAATAATTGATAACGGGCACAATATTTTCCTTTTTAACAGACCAGTCGTTACCCTGCGAGGCTGCCAGAGTATGCATCTCACTTGGGAAGGAGAATTCGGAAATGTGAAATTGAGTACCCATTCCAAAACCTCAACAACCTGGAGTTCTCTTGCAAGCAAAACAAGCCAGCTGGCTCTCAAACGCGCGCGCGCACAAGAGAGAACGTGGGGAAGGTAGAAGCAATCTAAGAGTCAAACAAGAAATTTAACATCGTAGAGAGCAAATGATTATCATCCAAGTTTGCAACTGCTTCCCAGATACTAAAAGAGAGACAAAATTCATTCACTTCTACGCGGAAAGTATGCTTTCGGCAGCCAAACCATATGGCTTTCCTGAGGCCTTGGAGGACACAAAGCAATTATAGAGTGCGAGGTTCAGAAAGTTCTTTCACAGTCAACATTTTGGCCTCAGATCTCAACTGTGTATCTATGTAAATTACACTTAATTGTCGAGCTACAGTGTCTGCCTCCCCCACCGAAAATAAAAGATAACAATATTTTCAATACGACGGGAGAAAACTGAAAAGTAAAGAGATGAGATGACGTTCAATCGAACCTTTAGCAGTTGCAATTAATTTTCTGACAAAATTATATAGAAACATCAAAATAACCCCCTACATGAATCCCCATCTACCCAGAACCGAACTAATATCTGCAAAACACAAAACGGTGACCTAAAAAACTAGACATGAATTTTCTTCTACCAGATACAATGAGCATCACAATGCTAAGTAAACTTATCTAGTCTCCAAGATTTGTTAGAACCTGGAGGCTTGAAGTTTTCTAGCCGCAGATTAGAGCTTGAACAGATCTGAGTCAATACGGAATCACCCTTTTCTGACTTAATTATCTCCAAGATGCTCCCAAGGACTTCGGCTGCAAGACCTATTTCTACCAGACGTCCTTGCTCTTCCCCGCCTTCATAGATCAACCTCCCAACTTCAGAAAATGAAATGACGTTCTCCATTATGACTGTCGCAAAGATGCGGCCAAGAAACTCCGCCGCTCTAGGGGCATCATTTACAGTATCCTCCAATGTAGTGAGAACAGCTTCAAACCTGCCCAAGTGAGAATAGAACAGAAAATAGTGAAAAGGAGAATAAAATAAAGTGCAAATCAAGTTTCCACCTCGTGAATCAGAGAAGGTATACCCTTTGATGAGCTGATCTTGACTTATCATGCCATCTCGAGCTTTCATAAGACCAATCAGGAGCTTTGTCAACAGATCTCTCTCCTTGTCATTTCTTTCAAAAGAATAGGTAACCCATATAGAAATCATTGATGGATAGAAGCTGGGAGCATTCAATTCCTTGATGCGCAAAGCAACTTCATTCTCATCTTTTGCACTGAAAAGACAGTTTGTCAATTTTCAACCACATAAAAGTATATGCAGAGATAGGGTTGTAGTTCTGTCCAAATGTAAAGAGCAACATAATGGGAATTTGTGGCAAATTTTCTACTAATGCTATTGACCATGTTCGAGTAATTTTGAAACTAATAATCAACCTGCAAACGAGTCTCGTACAATAATTTATGCTACTAACTTCACCAAGCTCGAAATCCCGTGAACAACAAGCAGCCCATACCTACCGAACCTTAGTTTAAGGTTGCCACAAAAATAATCCATTCGCATAAACTGGCAGCTAAATACACACGCACATGATCTAGTTAATTTGCCCCATAAGAAGTTAGAGCATTTCCAACAAGCTCTTTAAATATAAATTACTCTTTAATTTAAAGAGCCAAAGCTTAAAATTCTGCTCAAATGGACTCTCCAATTTAACATTTTAATTAATTTAAAGAGTGGGTTTGGCTCTCTATAATTAAATGCATTGAAATAACTTCAATTTTCAATACTTGATGTGTTGGTTTTAATTAAATAATATACAAATTGTGAGACAAATATATGATAAAAAGAGAGGAGAAAGAAATATATTAAATGTTTCTTAAGAAAAGTAAAATGAAGAGTAGAAATAAAGAGGTTGTTGGAATGTTCTAAAAAAACTGCTCGTTAAAATGCTAAAGATGCTCTTTAAATATATATAAGCTGTTGTAGATGCTCTTAACAAAACAACACTCAAAACTTTATTATATCCTTGATTACAGTAAACCCACCTGCAAGCCCATGCACGCACTTTGGAGACAAGACATGGAGACAAGCACAAAGAGAACAGAGGTCACAAAAAGCTAAAACTGTTCCACAAATTAATTATATTGCTTTTCATTGACCTTATTGGCAAGATCCAGAACAAATTATTACCGCTTGGGATATTGATAACTATGTAAATAATGGTGCTGGATGAATTAGTTCATGATTCGTACCTTCTAAGTCCTTCAAAGATTTGGATTACAAATTTGCCCTAAATTATGGTAGCTAACTTGGTAGGAGGTTAAGCCAGGTGATTGCTCAATTGATTAATTAGGTTAATATTTTTGTATCGCTATGGTAACTAATGGCATTATTATTGTCTAGGCTAGATCCTGGCAGCATTGGTTGTAGCTTTAAGGTAGCAGGGATGCACTCATTAGTGACAGTGCCAATGGAGATGCTTACTTGCAGGGGCCACGTGGCGTTCAGCAGGATGATGACTGAAGAAGATGGAGAGAAAGGTGGGACTTGGGATGGAGAAGCAGAGGCGGAGTCTGTGTGCAAGAGGTAGACGAAAAGAAATTTGTATGGCACATCCTTGATGAATTTTCTGGGGTAGGTCAACAAATCATATAAATGAACGCACAGATCCTAATAATCTTGAACGCCAAAAGCACTTGGTTAATATAACTTAACACACTTACTAATTCACCTCAAGCTTTAGCCACAATCCGCATGACTAGATGAACTCGCCTCACCTCAAGCCATGTGAAGCAAAAGTAGCAGGTTTGCGCTTTGACATGCTTAAAAAGCACCCAAAAAAATTACAAATAAAAAGACAACATTGAAATGAAATTCCAAATAGATAAGTTCACAAACATCATTTTCAACGTCCCTTGATACATTCAACAGAAACCACAAGTCCTTAATCTTATGGAACGGGACACAAGAACTTGCAATCAGCTCTAAATCCCACTTTGTAAAGCCAGATTAAAGTTGTTACCCCATCTCATCTAATAATGCTCATAATAAATAATAATTTTTAAGGACAAGCCCATTGTTGAACAACCAGGGTTGCCATAGGAACCCCCACATATTTTAGAACCCTCTAAAGACCTCATAATGGAATATCTAATTCGCAAAGAAGAGCGCATGACATAATATATCAAACTTGAGAAAACATAGTATTCAGACCCGTCTCCAAATATAAAATATGTTAAAATTTTCATCAGACGAGAATAAATGTTTATTTGCAAATTTCCATTCAAACATGAGCATGTTCCCAATTAATCTTTGATTACAAAATCGCTGCTGTCCAGATCTTTTGGCAGGCAGCACACAAAAAACCAAAACAAAACCCCAAGAAATGTTTTTGAAATGGGCAAAAAAATGTAGGCAGAAATTATCCATAAGCTACCCTGACAAAAGCGGGATAAAGAGTCCTTTAACTCTTGACCCTGACAAAAACCGTGTTCAAAATCCTTAAACTCACCCAACAATACTCAACTCTTGGTGAACAAGATTAATATACATTCTTCATGAGTACAAATGGATGAGCAAGATCGTCCTAATTTATGATCACCGACAGCTAAGTAGCATTTCCACCATAATGTAAAAGAATGAATGAAAAGTGATATAACTACAGTACCACAAACACCAGATGAAGCGCCAGCTTACCTGTACATAAACCACAGTAGTCCTAATACGATCCTGGTTTCAAACTTCAACCAAATTTACTGTAAACAATATCATCATCTATGTCTATAAATAGCATAATCTAAAATCATTCATAGACTCCAGTAGCTTTGCTGGTTGTATTCACCGAGTGACTCCATTTCCTACCTACTGATTTGTGCTCGGTCTAAATAATTGAATAAACATATTTACAAGATATCTATTGGTCAATAATTGGAATTGCAACACGCTGTGACTGAGCTTCATATAACTTTTCCTAACATTCACATTAACAATATGCGAGAAACGTAGTCAAATGCTAGTTGTGAGAGGTAATGTAGCAGATGAAATCAAAAGTTTACAGACAGATAAGAAACACAATGTATGATACAAGATGATACCTGTAGAATTCTTTAATTGTGGCCATGGACATGTCTTGCAACCGCTCTTCTGGCCATATCTTTTCTGATGAAGCATCTTGCATAGAAGTTTGGGGCTGACCTTGTGTAGAGGGAGAAGTAGGTAGAGATCTATCGAAGTTGTGGTCAGCATTTCTAATTTCCATATTCTCATGGTTAATACTTCGCTCTTGTGGATTTGATTGGTCGTAAACAGATGGAGATGGACTGGAAAACCTTTCTGGCATATATCTCGGCATGAGATCTTCTCTTTGACCATAAGTTGTCCGTTCTGGCATAGAACTAAATCCATTTAGGCCAGGTGCTATCCTACGTGCATCTCCGGGACTTGGCATATCAACCAATGGAAGGCCAGGTGCTGATGGCTGCCCTCTAAAAGCCATTCCCCTCGCAAGACCACCTTGGGGCCCAAGGGTTATGGAATCACTGCTGATGGGTCTTTGAGGCACAGAAACAGACATGGTTCTGTTCTCAAAGTGATGTCTCTCCTCCAACCGAAAATCATGAGAACCATTGCCACGAAGCTGTAGGGGTACAGCGCGGAAACCACCCATCTGGGGACTAGGAGAAGATAACATATTGGGAGCTCTATGAGCAAAATCCAGAGGTGGACCCCTTCTACCAGAAGTCCCAATGCTGGGAGCACGAGCCAGCCTGCTAGCTTGTGCCTGCCGTTCTTGAGCAGCATCTCTGTGCACTTCATCGATCTTCTTTGGCCCTTCAACTTTCCTCCTCTGTTGCCACTTATTCTTTCTCAGATCAATCGAGTCTTTCAGCATGAACCTTACCCTAGGAGATAGTTTCATGTTGTTTGACAACTGTGCCATAATGTCAAAATAGGCATCCATGTGCTCCTTGGCTTTGGAATGATCTATCATCACACCAATCGTACCCATTAATTTGCACAAGGATTCAACATCTTCCTCGTCGGGATTCTGAGACGGGCCCAACAACTTCTTTATGCACTCATGCATTATTCTCTCTGTCAGCATTCTCTTCTTGTACAGTTCTCCAATTAGTCTTATATTACCTAACATGCGTCTCCGCGCCCGGAGCCTCTTCTCCTCTCTTTCCTCTTCTGTTTGTTTAGCTTCACCTTCCTCATCAGCTTTATTTGCCTCTTCTTCTTCCTTTTCTCCTCTCTCAAATTCTTCCTGGCATTTGTTCAGAAGTAATCTCTTAAAAGTAATTCTTTCAGTTTCTACACTCAAATCAGGTAACACCGCAGCTAGATGAAAGCAGAAGTTAGCATACATCTCGCAGAAGGTGGGTTCCATCAAAGCTTTATCAAATATTTGAGAGATCACACCAGAGAGAGTGACAACATTGTCAATGTTGACTTGCTTCACTTGCTCAAACAATTTTTCAAAGTTTTGAGGAGTAAGCTTGTTTAAGATGGCTTTTAACTGCCTCTGCTTGCTTTCTTCCTCATCCGAAACTTTACCTATTTCATATTTCTTCCCAGCTTTGTGCATCACCTGTAATGGTGTCTGAGGATAAGGCATTAAACCCTTCTGAAAGGCAGTTCCACGCTGCCACCTGTCAGAATCAGAGTTATTCCTTTGCAGACCTCCTTGTGGCCCCAAGGACTGTATTGGCCCAGCAAGGATTCCCCCAGCATGCTGAACAGGTGTCTGTGCACGAGGGTTCCTTAGAACACCATAATTACCTACTTGGCCAGGCCGAAACCCCGTAACGTTACCACCATAAGCAATATCCGTCCGCATATCTCCCTTCCCTGACATTAGAGGCCCAGATAGTTTGCTACATTTGTCCTCATCACCCATGACACTTCCACGATGATCTGGTCTGGACCACCCAATAGGCCTGTCAAAAAATTTTCCAGGACTTGGGTTTGACTCACATGAAATATTAATACTAGAGACCATCAAGGCATCAGCCATATCAGAGGGGATCTCAAAACCCTCAGGAAGATCAGTACATTGCTCAGCAAATTTGAGTAGGAAATCTCTGGAATACTTTTTAATCATTAATCCATCGCAGTCGCGGTCATTAACCTTCTGCTCATTTTTCATGGTTAACTCCGGAGTAGAGATGTCAACAGCATCTTCCCAATCTTCTGGCTCCACTTTACTCCGACCAGATTTCAGACTTGATATAGCAATATCCTGAGTCACATCAGTGGTATTGCTTAACGTGTTCTCCGTGCTTTGTGCTGGGGCGTCAGTTTCTTTCTTTTCTTCTGGACCCTTATATGCCATATAAAGATCAGAACTTGTACCAGCAGCTTCTGCTTTTCTATATAATTCTTTTTTCTTCCTCACCCTAGGTGTGGTACTTTTTGCCGCATTTGGCTCTAACATAACTTTTTCTTTGACGCCAGGTGGTGGTGGAGAAGCCAATCCAACACTATTGTTCTCAATACCTTCATTTTCACTTTTTGAAACACTTTCCGAAGGAGATGAAACTGAAACAGGGTGGTACTCCTGGTCTACAATAGCAGAGTTCATAACAGAAGCTTCTTTACTATTTACGCTATCAGGCACACTTAAAGAAGCGTCTGAAGTTGAGGTCTTATCATCCCCGGCAGATGTACCAATTCCAGCATCAAGGATGGAAGTAGATGCAATTAAATCATCCACAACACTAACATCTCCAGAGCAACAAGTATATTCATCCAACTTTTGCTGTGCAGTTCCCAATAAACTACCCTGACTGCTGGAGGCCACTACCTCCTGAGAAGAGCTCTCTTCATGATTACAAGTGATTTCAGAAGATTCTAGAGAAATAGATATTGAAGATGTCTCTGTGCTACTGATATGTGGTTTGGAACTCTCGGACAATTTTACTTCTCCTTTGTCCTCCTTTCCCAGTGTTTCAGTCTTTGATTGTCTGTTTTTCACATTATCCGTGTCTAAAATATTTGATGACTGACTTGCCTTGCCTTCAGAAACTCTGTCACTTTTTGAATCATAAGCCTCCAAAGCAGATGCAGTAGTTGTTAGTGATGACTCTTTTGCAGTCTCCAACATCACACTAGTTCGTGAGGAAATAATTGTTTGAGCTTCCAAAGTTTCAGGCTCTGGCAATTGAGAAGACAAACCTGAAGCAGATAGAAATTGTGTAGAAACCTGCGAAGATGATGCACAACTCACAAATCATGGTAAAGCTGGCACTATATATAATGCAATTGGACCAAAAAACAAACAATAAAGTACCTGATCCTGCTGTCTTCTGTTGCTTGGTTTTTTCTGTTCATCTTTAATGGAATCAGGTCCATCAACTGTTCTATTTCTACCTTCTCCAGCACCACTGGATAGTGAAGGTGCAATATCATCAACAAGAGCCAGAGAAGCACAAGACAAAATTTTGGGCAATTCAGTCTCCACAGTAACAGAACCTGACACAGTAGCAGATTGTTTACTTGCCATGGACGCTGATCTAGATGATGGTTCATCACTAGGATTTGACTGCTGCAAATAGCTTGAAGATGAAGGTTCAAAATCCTTATGAGGACGACGTGAATCTTCTCCATGCGGCCTTAAAGGTTTCGTAGATTCTCCCTTTGCACTAGATGGCAATATGCCTTTATCCACATGAGAGCCAGCAGCTGGTTTTACTGTCACCTGCATTGAAATTATCCAGGCAAAGAGATTATTAAATAACATTATCACCCCTCTCCAAACTTGATAACTGTGCAACATCGTGCAAACGTCTACACTCTACAGGTTTTATAAACAAAAGTTATATAAGAGCAGTTGCAATCTTCATGAAGGGCAGACTAACCTGATTAAAATACCTTGGTGGCTGAGAACTGGGAAGAATCTGCGCACTATTGAGAGGAACGGAACTTGGAGGTGGAAAAAAGTGGGAACTAGAATTGTAAGAATTAGCATAATAGTTCATCAGATGATTGGGAGGAAATGATGGAATAGGTTGTGATTGAGGGGGCACATTAGGGCGTGACTTCAGACCTGGTGACCCATCAAGTCTCAGTTCTTCATGAGTTTCAGGATGAGTAATCTTTACTGTTTTACGAGAAGCCGTGAACTTTGCCGCCTGTTGTGGAGTATACTGTGAGGCCATATTAATTCCTATGCTACCCAACTGATGGGGCATCTGAGGACTCATTTGCGGTGAGTAGTTCAAGTTATGAGCCTGATGCATCAATCCTTGAGACTGCATCGCATGTGGTGGTTGAAGACCTGCAACAAACATTGGTGGATTTCCCATGGGTAAAGGAATAGACATCCCCATTTGTATTGGGATTGGCAAAGATGAGGTTGGCGTGGCCTGCGACTGAATTTGGGGATTAGGGACGCCAAATTGAAGTGGAATCTGTTGCTGGTGAAATTGCCTTAGCATTGACATCCCAGACATAGGGTGTACAGACGGTTTTTGTGTTTCAGTCACAGGAGGTGCAGCTGAAACTTGAACATCTCTTTTGGACTTGGATACTGGCTGAGCTTCACGGGTGTTAGGTTGATCAAGGATCCTTGTGTCCTTTTTAGGCATTCGCTGTTTGGGAATGGATGGAGTTGACACGGCAGGTGCAGCTTTTAAAGAGTCATGACAGGCCTGTTGAAAAATAATAACAGAGAAGGTCAGCACCTAGTATCCCATATGCAACCTGGGCAACAAAGTCTTTTTCAAAACAGGCCCACTATCAACAAAGTAATGATTGTTGTAAGATAATTTTGTGGTAGTTCTTTACTCAAATGAAATATCTAAAGTGTGTTAATGCAAATTTTATGGTGGCAATATATACACTTGTATTAGAACGTATAAACGTGAGTGTAGGCAACTCTAGAAACATAAATTTTGCCCTGAAAAATGGCATACAAAAAGACCAGTAAGACAGCCACTCAGAGATTTAAAGCAGCAACTTTCCATTGTATCTAGTAAAGACCACCTTTTTTTAGAATTTTAATCTCTCTCTCGAAAGTAGAGCAACACATGCAACTCTAATCTATTATGAGTTGAACACCTGGACAGAAGAGAAACACCACAAACCTGAACTTTTTTCTGCTCATCCAAATTTGGTGGGGCAGAGCTTGTTCGAGCAGGAATCTACAAACACGGTGGGAAAACAAATGTGGTATCATTAAAAATGAAAGTAAAGAAACGGACTACACAAATTAATAAATGTAAACAAAAAGTGCATTGGATTTCATGCAACTGACAGTACCTGCATTACATTCATAAATCCAGGACTTATAGACCCAAACTGTAGAGAAAGTGAGCTGGAAGCATCTACTGGAGCTAAGGCATCCAAAAACCGTAGCAGGAAATAATCAATTACAATTAGAGAAAGTAAAGACTAGAGGAATTGATGTTATAAAATCATAAAAGTGACTAACTACTCTAGTATTCAATAAAACCAAAATGCTTATAGATAGCTTCAAACACATATCAAGTACAGGACGGTTGACATACCCTGTGAAGGTGTTGCAGAGCCGTTGGTATCAGAGCTAGCAGTAGAAGCATTGGTAGATGGAACTGCAGTAGAAACATTAGAAGATGGAGATCTTGAAACAGATTGGGTGATTCTCTGAGCTTGGGCATCCATCGGGATGACATTTACACTCTTACTTGTAACTAATGCATCAGACACTCCTACAGCAACAGCCACTAAAATTAACAAACGGGAAATCCTCACAAACACAGTCAGGCGAGAAAATCCAATCATATATTTTAGTCCCCTTATGCAATTTTCATATTTTAATACTACGAATTAATAGACTGATCTCATCAAATATCACTAGCACTCTCATCATACCAGGTGGAGGTTGATGTTGTTGAGCACCATTCTGTACAACAGGCGCTGGCGATGAATGGCTTGAATCCTGAATCACATTTGGACTGCGCACCCTAGATTGCCCTCCTTGTACATTGCTATTAGACTTCTTATAACTGCAGGCTCAAAAATCAATTAACAATCCAAATTAGAAACATAATCCAAAAACACAAACCCTAATTTCCATGTACAAACAAAATAAAGCACTCATACGCAAGTACATCCATCCCTACACCCATGCACGTACGTGGATGTACATATACATTATGCAAGACAAATTCCGACAAAATGTACGTATGCACTGATGCACATATACATATGTACCCGCGGTTGGAGATAGAGGGATTAGCGGGAGTGGCGGAGGAGGATCCTCCGCTACCCTTGAAGCCGCCGGCGAAGTGGCGCTGCTGATTGAAACTACTGGATCGGCCGGTTTTCCTGTACTGTCCAGACTCGGTCCTATCACCCCTTGATTGATTATGGGACATAAATTCTCACCTTCGAAAAAACACCGCTTTACCCGATAATTTAAAATCAATTATTGGTATTATCCCTACACAAAACAGATCGACTGATCAAACCAAAAAACCCACATATCAACCAAAAAAAAAAAAATCACAGTTAAACAGAGAAAAAAAATTAAAAATAAATTAGTATATTCAGTACCTTTACCGAAATTAGGGTTTTAGTGGGAGTGACCAATGGCGGGAACTATGAAAACAAAGAGAAACAGAGAAAAGAAGGAAAACACAGAGCATGCGCGGTGTGCTTTGATTCTGTTAGAGAGACAAATTTAGAAAGAGAGAGGAGGAGAGAGAGTGCGTGAAAATATATGAATAAATAATGAGTAATAAATAAAAAAAATTGTGTATGAATAAATGGATTCTCAAATATTAATTAATTAATTAATTGTAATAAAGAGTAGTACGAGGTGTTTTTGATTAGGAAATTTGAATCGTGTGACTCGCCGACATCACTTTAGGCCATTCACTGTTTCACGCGCCGCCTTGTTATACAACGCGCTATGGGCCAGTACTAATTTCTTCTAATTATTGAGTAGTAAATGGTATTGGAGATATGCCCTTTTGAACTTTGTAACGTTGAATTTTCAAAGTCTAGTATTTTGGGTTCTTAATTTTTAAAAAACTCACGGGCATAGTCTTTCTGTTAAAAGAATCGTTAATTTAATTGTTAAATGGTCAAAATTTTATTAAAATGATCAATTTACCATTTTCGAATGAAAATAAAAAACAAAACAAAAAAATTGTAATCAACCATTTCTCTCACTTCTTCTTTTCCAATCAATCCCCTCCCTCTTTTTTTCTTTACCAAGCAACCTCAAACTAACAAAATACCAAATTACAATCTAGGAGTGGCAAAAAAATTCGTCGGCTCGTAGACTTGTCAGCTCAACCTATATTGGGCTCGTGCTCGTCCCTAGGGCCGAGCCAGTTGGGTCCAAAAAAATACGAGTCGAACTCGTTTTGGACTCGTGGCTTTTAGCTCGTGGGCACGAGCCACGAGCTGAGCACCCAAAAAAATACGAGTCGAGCTCGTTTTGGGCTTGTGGCTTTTAGCTCGTGGGCACGAGCCACAAGCCGCTCAGCTCGTGGCGGCTCGTGGCTCGTGCTAACAATCATATTTTTATTTTTTATTTTTTTAAAAAAATTTAATTATTTTTTTTTATAAATACTCTATTCTAAACTCATTTTTTCACACTTCGGCCCAAGAATTAGTGGGCCGAACCGAGCCCACATTTTGGGGACGAGCCCCAAACAAGCGGAGCTCGTTTTCGATAGCTGGCTTGGCCCATTAACACCCCTATTACAATTCATTCAACCACTTCCCCTTCTCTAAAATACTGCCGCCAGGGGCGGATTTAGGGCTGGGCCTCACTGGGCCCAGGCCCAGCCCTATTCTCCACCCCAAGTAGTAATTAGTTAAAAAAAAAAAAAAAAAAAAAAATCTTTACTAGGCCCAGTGATAAATATAATTGGCCCAGCCACCCAAGTACAAAACTAATAAACTTGAAGCCCATTTTCTATTATTCCATCACCAATTAGTATTGGATTGTTGATTAAATTCAGCCCATTCCATTTCTTTTGCTAATTTTATATCTTGAATATTTTTGTGCAATGACTTATTGTAAACTTTTTAATGATTATGACTTATTTAAAAATATTATATTCTCATTCTCATTAAAATAGGGTAAAAAAAAAATTTCAGGGGCGCTGCCCCAGAACCCCCATATAATTTCCCCTCCTCCGGCCCACCCTTATACCATATCCTAGCTCCACCCTTGACTGCCGCCAACCACCACCCACCGGCGAAACCATAACAACCACCAACTTCTGCCACAGCGGTATAAATATAATTTTTATTTTGCAAAGAAAAATCTCCTTTCGAACCGGTAATTATCTTTATTTACGGTGTATTTATTTATTAGACGAGCACATAAATTATTTCCATATGTTTGTTATTTTATGATTAGCAGGCAAAGTTTTGCAGTGACCACCGTATTTTTGTGCTGAATGGTGTAAATCTTCATTCTAAAACTGAGTTTTGGGACTGGTGAATCAGAGGAATTAAAAGGTTGGTTTTGCTTATACTTGTAAAAAGTAATTAGATAGAGTAATTGGATTGTGGGTTTTGTTTCCACCAACGCCGTCCGCCGTCGTTGTATTTGGTTGAACCTTAAACCAAGAAGAAACAAAGACCTGCCAAGGTATTTCATGTTGTTCGAAACATTTTCCGACCACCTCCACAGCAAACTCTATTCCCTCTCCGGAGTGGTTGGAGAAAAATAAGTAGGAATGGGGTTTTTCTTGAACGATAACATATTCGATTTGGAATTCCAGAAATCTTGGAAACTCTCCAATTTCTATTTTGGTAATGGCAAACAATAATCTTGGCGGTTGCATTCTAGGCAGCATTGGAAAAATGGGTAAAACTTTGAATGAATTGATTTTGATGAATGATAATCTAACTGGCTGTTTGCCTTTAGAGATAAGAATGCTGTAGAAATTGACAGTATTTGATGTTAGTTTCAAGAATATGTAGGAGTCATTGCCTTTGGGCATTGATTGGTGAAGACAGAATGGGAGAGGAGTTGATTGGAGATGATGAAGTGGGAGAGGGGGTTGATTGTAATTTTTTCTTTATTTTCTTTTTTTCTTTGTTTCTTATTTTAATTCAAAAAAGTAGACCATTTAACGATTAAACTAACGATTTTTTTAACATAAAAACTGTGCTTGCGAGTTTTTTAAAGATTAAGGATCCTGGGTACTAGATATTGAAGATTCGGGACCTCATCGTCACAAGGTTCAAATATTTCGAGGTACTAGACATTGAAGATTCGAGACTTCATCGTCACAAGGTTCAAATATTCGGGACTCCAGTGCTACTTAGCCTTATTGAGATCAAGACATCAAGTCATCTTTATTTATTTTTTGTCCGCTGAAATTATTTACATATAATCAAATTTTAAAGTTATTTAAGCCTTCCTAAGAACTAATAAGCCATATACTACTATTTTTTTTTTTTAAATTCATAATTTATTAGCCATTGATAAAAGTTTAAAAATTAAGCCACGTAAATTAATCAAATAACATTTCAGATTTTACAAAATCAATTTACTATTGGAAACAAAATATGTGACGTCGTTTTATATCTTTGCATATAGGGACGGTGAAAGGGCTAGGGTGTGGGCCCGTGGGCTCGGCCCGTTATGAGCTCGGGTTCGTCTAAGGATGGACCCGGGCCCAAATAACAGGCCGGCCCGTGAATGGTTCGTGGCTCGTGGAAAAAAATAATTTATTTTATGAATGATACATAGCTTGTTAATTTTATCATAACTTATTTCATTTTAGATTTTTAAATTCAAAAATCAAATAAAAATTCATGTGCGGCCAGTGGACTGGCTCGACCCATCTCATTTCCACGAGCCTGGACCGGCCCGTGGCTCGTGACATTTTTTTTTACCGTTACTAAATTCATAAAATTCAATTTTACTCGAATTGTTTTTTTTTTTTACCGTTATTGAGATTTTAATGTATGTGGATCCTAATGATTTATATGATGGTAGCATCTCCAACATATTCTTAAAAAATAAGACACTCTATATTTTAAAGAGTGATTAAAATAAATATCAACATACTTTCTTTTTTAACTTTTTAAAATAGAGATTGTGCTGAGATAACTAAATTCACTCTCTAATTTTATTTTATATTAAATGCATTTAATGAATTGCAAGTTCGAATACTTCAATTCTTTTATTATTTAAACAATACTACGTGAATATTTTAGCTAATAACACTCATTTGGGTATAAAAAAATAATATTAAATAAAAGATGATGGAAAACAATAAATGTTTATTGAAAAAAGTAAAATAAAAGGTCAAAATAAAATAATATTATTGGAATGTATAAAAAATTTGAAAAATTACCTATAAGTCACCCGTACGTGATTTGTTCTAAATTATGTCAAAACACTTTTTAAATTTTTTTTTAAAAGCTTGTTTGATGTCTCTTCAATTTTTGCTAAAAATATGAAATCAAAGTCAACAATTAATTTTAACCACATATTTCATAGACCCACAACTTTTCAACCACACTTTTCATCAACTTTTACAAAAAAAACTGATTTTAATCAAAATCAAACACTTCCTAAATCATATTCTTCAGCCATATTTCATATTAATCCTAAAATTACCCATGAGATTCATATTTAAACTTCAGTGCAGCAACGTATGTGGCAACCATCTTCTCCCGCACCTCCCTGCCAGCTGTTGCACCTCATCGCCAGTGTTTCACGACTCACTGTCGACCACCAAAATATTTTTCACTATTTTTTGTAAGTGATAACAATGGATTCACAATTTTTTTCTGTTGTTATTATTCCCAATCATGTAAAAGAAAAATTTTAAACTTTAACAGCCTGCTATTGTTATCAAATAATGACGATAATTTTGAGAAGTGTTGGGCAGTCCCTATATTGCAAAAATTTAGAAACAATTGCTCATTGAATGTTATTATGTAGATGGATTCAATTTTTATAAATGATTTTTTTCTTATTTTTCTTGAATTAGGTTATTTTTGTTGGAGATTTTGTTTTTTTTATATATTGGAACACAATTGTGTTGTAATTATTTTTTTGTTAAATAAAAAAACAACATTTGTTTCACATACATCAATATTTTATGTGTTTTGGATGTTAATGTCGCACATTCATGTGTGTTGTTTTATATTGTATTATAAAAAATTGTATCTTAATAAAACAATCGGTATCTTATTAAAAACAGTATCTCGCAATACAATATCACAAACAGTATCTTATTAAAAATAATATTTCAACATCTTAATATAACAGTATCGCATATAAAAATATTTTAATATTTCAGTATCAGAAGCACATTATTATATTAATATAACAAGCATATTATATCAGTATCTTTATAAACAATGAATGTATTACACGCACTTAAAATAAAAAATTTCAATCCAACAGGAGAACAGTATCATAATAAAATTATATTAATAAAACAGTACCAGAAGCACATTTGTATCAATATCATAATAACAGTATCATATAGTTAAGGATAACAAATATAACAGTATTAGAAGTACATTATTATCGAGCACATGCTTAGGTGAGCACAAATATTATGTTTTAATATTATTGTAATATTATGTTTTACAATAAAACAATATTACAATAAAACAGTATCTTAATAAAATAGTTTCATAGATAAAATATCTATATTAGTATCATATATGACAGTATCTTAATAAAACAGTATCAAATACACAAAATACAACCCAATAAAAAAATTGTATCATATATTGAAACAATATCAAGCATTTTGAATGAAAATAGTATCAATGATCGTGTACTACTAATGGAACATTTTGAAACAGTATCATTACTTCAACAATAAAATCTTTAATTTTGAATGTGTGTTTATTTGATGGAGTTTAAAAGTGGTTTTTTTTGGAGATTTTGAAGAAAAAAAATTGGTAAAATGTGTTGTTGAAAATTTGATAAAATTTGTGGGTCCCGTGAAATATGTTGTTGAAAATATGTCTGGAAAAAAAAAAAGAATTAATAATCCTAAAAAAACATGCTATAAAATTTGTGGATCCTATGAAATGTGACTTTAATTTAATTAAGCTTGGGTCATATGACTAAAGAGTCCATGAAGTATGATGAGTGACAAGCGCTGATTTCTAAAAAAATTTACTCTTTAAGTTTAAAAATGTTTTTTATTTTATACAATATGCTTTTCAAAAATACAGAGGTTATTGGATAGAGGTGGCAATAGGTCAAGCCGATCCATCCGTAGTCCTAAACTCTGAGCTTAGCTCAGCTCATAATCTATATGAGCTCAAGCTTTTGGGCCAGGTTGTGAGCCTGTTGAATCTTTTTTTTTAATCTAAAATTTATTGAAAAATTAAAAAAAAAAAAAAAATCTTACAACATGTACGTTATCTGTACGACAAATTAAACATACAACGTGACGGATAAAAAAATAAAAAATTAATAATTATTACAACAAATACAATAATATATTAGTACAATACTAGAATTTATAAGTTACAAGCCGTCTCTTTTTTTTTAGCATGAAACCCACATTTAAACGTAGACAAAGTAAAAATTGTATATAAATAAAATATCACGTGTACAATTTTTTTAAGTAAACAAAAAATAATTGAAAATAATTAAGTAACCAACACTTAAATTTTTTAATTAATTTCTTAAGATCCCAGCTGTTGTAAATCTTCGGCTATTGTATTGTTGACTTCATATTGAACACGAAAATTCTTCATCTCACCAGTTTTTCAAGCTTATTAAACATTCCAATATATTTTCTTTTAGCCGTGATTGTTCATCCAACAAAATCCTTCTATCTAAACTGAATGAAAAACTTCGATGTTGCAATACACACCAGGTGTGTTACTAGATCATGGGCATTTTTTAAATAATATTGAATATTGTCGTCCGCTACACCGCCACCATAATAGAATATCAAAATCATGTATTTTATATGGTTCTAAAATGCTACGAACGTCCGCAGCGAAATATCTAGATAACTCAAGAAGTATTTCAAGATTTGTACCATTGGTGTCTAACGTGTTAAAATTGGAGAAAACATAACTAGAGTTTGACATCTCTAAATTAGAGTGGTGTTCTCCTACCCATGATGGGCAGGATAAAAACCACAAATTGCTGAGGTGGAGGATGATTCACTTTAATGAAGTGGAACCAAACATTGTCCAACAAAATGAACAAAAATTAAATGGGTCCATTTCCATTCACGCCAACTCTCACGCCTCAAAAAAACCCTCATTTCTCCATTTCTTTCCGCCGTTCACTGGTCACCCATCTCTTCGACGACATTTGAGCTCAGTTTTCTGTCCAGAACTATTTACCGGCGGTCAAGACCCACTTTCCAGCTGCAAATTTTCATAAACACATAGCGCGAATCGGAATCAATTTCTGTCTTTTTGAGCTCAAATCTTGTTTCTTTTTTCGTCTCTGAAATGTTCCAGCAGCCACCGGCGCGAATCGAACATGAGTGTGGCATTTTTGAGCTCAAATTTTGTTTCTTTGTTGCCTGTTTAAGGTTCCAGCAACCACCGGATTTTTGAGCTGAAATGTTATGTTTTTGTTGCCGGTTAGTGCCATGCCATCGGAATCAATTTCTGTCTTTTTTAGCTCAAATCTTGTTTCTTTGTTGCCTATTAAAGGTTCCAGCAGCCACCGGATTTTTGAGCTGAAATGTTATGTTTCTGTTGCCAGTTAGTGCCATTTTTTTCTATTTATGAAAATTTGCAGGTGGAAAGTGGGTTTTGACCGCTGGGAAATAGTTTTGGATGGAAAACAGAGCTCAAATGTCGCCGGAGAGATGGGTGACCAGTGAACGGCGAAAAGAAATGGAGAAAGGAGGGTTTTTTTGGGGCGTGAGAGTTGACGTGAATGGAAATGGACCCATTTAATTTTTGTTCATTTTGTTGGACAATGTTTGGTTCCACTTCAGTAAAGTGACTCATCCTCCACCTTAGCAGTTTGTGGTTTTTATCCTGCCCATCATGGGCAAGAAAACACCACTCCTCTAAATTAATACCATCCGTTGCACAGTAATTCATTAATTAGCGAAAGTTATTAATTTGTAGAACATCAACTAGAAAAAATTATGTCATGTATATTTGTTAATGTCACTACATACTTCTAGATAATTAGAAAATTTTCATCATGCTAATTCAATCTTATATATTTATTGTTTGTAAATTACCAATTAACTTGGTATACATCTCCAACAAAAAAACTAAATGCATGAATGATATATATCTCCAATTAAAAATCAAATACAAAGAAAATGAGAAGACTAACATCAAGAAAAAATCATAAAACCTGAAATACTTAAAGTTTGTTCTAAAATTCATCTTCCCCATTTATGCCTAATCATTTCTTTCAAAGATGAAATATTCTTCTTCACTCAACAATGCTCAAAGACTTAATTTTTTTTTTCACAAATCAATGAATCCATCCATCATACAGTTCGCACTTGCCAAATGGGCAATGAAGCAATTTTAACTTTCAAAAGTCCAACACAAGAAACCATCAGCAACATCCTTACTAAGAGCCAACAATATGAAAGCATGGCCTCAAATGATCTCACAGTCCACAAACTTGATAATACTTTGGCAAATTGGATTTTGCAATGCCAAGCGTGTCGGGTAGCAATGTCAGCAAGACTGATCAAGGAAAAGGGTCGTCAATTCGCTAAATGACTTGGCCTCGGAGATGATGCGCCAGAGTTCTCAAATGGATGGCTCTCAAAGTTCAACATTCTCCATGGATTCAAAACTCGAATGTCACTTGGAGAAAGTGGATATGTTAATATAGATGTGCTTAAAAAACATATGCCAGCAATAAAAGAAAAGCTTCTAACACACTCACTAAGAAACATCTACAACATGGACGAAACTCGACTCTATTATTACATGGAACCTAATTGAACAATTGCACGATGTCAAATTGAAGGTTCTAAAAATGACGAAACACACCTTACAATTGTATTTGCTGCAAACGCAAATGGCTCTGACAAAATGGAATTGTTTATTATTGGCCGTGCACAAAAGTCACATGCTTTTAATAAAAAAAACTAGAAAGAAGTTGGGTTTTTACTATCGCAACGATACAAAGACTTGAATGACTTGACTCCTTTTCGGGAAAGGCTTCAAAAGATGGATGAGCAAATGCAGTAGGCTAAGCATAGAGTTTTACTTTTATTGGACAGTGCTCCTTCACAAGTAGTAAGAGATCTACCTCTTACAAATGTGGATGTTTATCTTTTTCCTCTAAACACAACTTCTAAAATTCAATTGAGAGGTGCTGGAATTATAGCAACGTTTAAGAGGCGGTGTCGACGTTTCTAACTCTAAGATGCAATTGATAAAGATGAACAACAAAAAGCAGACATCTACAAAGTTGATCAATTAATAGCCATGAAATGGGCTAAAGTATCCTACAACATTTTCAGTACAATAGTAGCCTAATTGTTTTAAGCACACATGTCTTTTAGAAGGGAAAAATCAAAAAATTGAAGAGACTCCAGAGGAACAAGCAATAGAACAAAAACATGCAACTGCTATTGATCTACTTCCAATGCATAACCCAATGTCTATTAATACCCTTTTTAAATCCACATGAGTAGCAACAAATCACCTATAAGAAAATATCGAATAAAGATCACATATCAATTGCATCGTCAGAAGACTATCATGAAGAGGAAATTGAATAAGACATTGACGATGACTCCCATTTGTCTGACAAATAAAATTAAGTGTCATTCACTAGTGTACTTCTCTTTTGACCTTTCAAATTTACACATGTTGTAGCTTATAAGATACTAAGGTATATAGTTCGAGATCTTGACAACTGGGAAGAAACATGTTACTATAGATATGGTTCTCTGATAAACGTAATTTTGCTAATTAATTATTTTATACTATTTTATAATTTGTATTGGTTATTAGATAGTAGAAATATTAAATTATGCCTACAAAACGCAATTGGTTTCATGAAATTTTATTAAGTGTTAGGGGTTATTAAATAATGGAGTATTAATTTAGAAATGTCAGACTATAGATGAGGAAGTACACGTAATGAAATTTAAATAATCCCATGAATCATTTAAATATATCGTATTATCTTTCTGAATTTGATTTTGTGGTGTAGAACTGCTTTGACCTTCTTTTGCAGCATAGTGATTGTACATTTGACATAAAAGATTTCTTAAATTCTAATGTTTAATTGGTTTTCAAGAGTCAATTTTTGTAAAATTCCAAGTGTAATAACTTTAGTGCTTGCTAAATTAAATCGAGGGTCCATCACGATGGCTAGATGAATTGACATGGGCAATTTCTCTTAATATTTACGAAATCTTAACTTCATGATATGTATGATTTTGTCAAAATTTGGCAAATTTTTATATTTATCGAAAGTACTTGCAATATAAAACAAATGTTGACAAACAAGTAGAGAAGTGAGGTAGTAAACACTAGTACACGCGTTCGCGGTGTCATAAAAAATCTTCAAAAATTTCTTATTAGAAAATGCAATAAACTAGCCATTATCTTCTAAATCCAACTCAGAAATATATGAATGTCTACCATTAAAATAAGTAGTAACATATTATCGTACTTATTGCAAGAATGCAACAGGGAGTACATAGATTTGTATCTATGATTTACATCAGTTACAAATGTTCTTTCTGCTAAGTTATTATATGCACACAAACTATTAAATACATATTTACGAGCAAGCAAGACATCGATAAAATTAACAACACGTCTACTTTTTTTAATTGCGGTTTTATATACTTTATGTCATCTTACAAAATTAAATTAAAAATGTGACACACACAACACATATAGAAAAATATAACATTGAAGTCCGGTCTAAGTTCCCTAACTAATTTTTCAATGACAACTTTATTCATATGAGTGTTGTCAAAACTAAAATTGCGAACTTTGTCTTGAAAACTATATTCTTCTATAATGGATTTTAAAACGAAAAATATATTTTGAACATGGTGAGAATATCCTATCAATCTAAATGTAAGAATCCTTTTTATGCAAAATCTATTGTCCATCAAGATAATGTGATGTGGGATCAATATAAGATTTAATGTTATTATTGGTCCACAAATCATATGTAAACGATATAACAATTGAAAAAAAAAATCACATCATAAAGTGTATTTCTAGAAGTAGGCTTATACCTGGGTTGAAGACTTTATTTTATGAACCTGTTAAAGTGAAAGTTTTCTACTGTACTGAGTGGCAACTCAGCTCTGACTACGTACGTAACCATACTTTTGCGCATTCTTCGTATAACCAAGACAATTTGGGCCTGCTTTCTATCAGCGCCTCCATGATGAGTACACAATTTTCTCCGGTGCTTAGTCAAATGAGACATGCTTGAATCGAGTTTCCAACTAAAATCCTTTTTACAAAAATTGCAAAATACTTTGAAAAATTTCACCCCACATTTCACACCAATCTTTTTCCGTGTAATATGTTGCAAAACACTCAGATGATGTTTTTCAAGATTTTTAGTAGACGTCATTCTTCATCGATATCGACATCATCTAAGTCAATAGGCATATTTGTATTTACTCTCATGTTTTCGGGGATTGTAACGCGATCAAGACAAATTCAATCGTCATCAAAATCAAAACAATTATCGAATGGAGTACTGTAAGTATCGACAAATTAATTTAACTCATCATTGAAAAAATTTATTTCGAATTGTAATGTAAGAAATGAGAAATAATCAAAGTATAAAAAAGAATAAATAATAGAGATTGACAGTAACTAAAAAATTATACTGATAGAGATATGATATTTGAATTTAAGAGTGTGCATGGAAGTGTAAAGAATTTGAACGTGCGAGATTAGAGATAGAATTCATGTAGAAAAATTGAAATGGGTATAGAATATATATAGAACAAAATTGAATACATAAAAAATAAAATAAAAATTAACATTAGAACATTGTAATTTTGCAACGTTTAAATTTGAATGTCTAAATCTCTGAATTTATTCTTCAGAGAGAGTTAGAGAACTTGCCTTTCTAGGATTTGAAAACATTTTATTTTTAATTATTGCTATTATCCCACACAAACACAACCACCGATCAAACCTAAAAATCCACGTACAAAATAAAAATCTTTCAATTTAATTGGAGAAAGAAGCTAAACTTATTAATTTACTAGGAGAGAGAAATTAGGGTTTTAACGGGTGTGGATAGTGGCGGGAACCATGATAACAAAGAGAATCAGACATTCCTTTAATTCGTTTTTAGAATGAGTCAATTTGTTTGACTAACACGTAAACGTTGAAAAGTTGGATGATTCAAATTTTACATTTCAAAGTTGAGGGAGTTTTAGCTAGCGGGGAATAAAATGTAGGGATGAACTATGTTTTTAATCCTATTATGTTATATAGAGTATGTTTGTGTGTGTTTATAAGTACTTATAAACTTGTCAAACTTTATTTTTATCCACACAATTTTTCTCTAATTTTTATCCAAACATTTCGTATCACACACTACTTATAATCTAAAAAAATCTTTAACAAACATACTCATAATATAGTCTTTATAATAGTTAGGTGATCAACTTTGGCAAAGGTGGGCACCCAAATAGCATGGCCGTATAAGAAATGTTTTGATTATAACATGATTTTAGTTGAAGTTTCTTCATTGAGAGAGGTATCTTAGAAAATCAACTCCAACCTAGTCAATACATCTAAAATTGAGTTTTGGAAGAGACTTTGTTAACACAAGTTTGCCAAGCTTGGCCCCAATCAAGTAGACACATTTGGGTCTAGTTGGACATCTTGAAAGTTGATAGCCACGTTTTTATATATTATAATAATATAATGTTCTTGTAACTTTATATCGAGACTGTATTTATACAATGAGAAATATGAAAAAGCCATGTAAATTTACTGACACGTTTTTTATACTAAAGATTTACAAATGTTTTTTGTGTTATGAGTAAAGTACTGTATTTATGTGCCATCTAATTTATATTTTATTCCAAAGTCTTCTATTATATTTGGAGGGGTATATTTCATTATTGGGAATTAAACTTTTACTCTAGTATTAATTAGGTAATTATATTTAATAGGATAATTACACTTTAATTTATTTCAATTAGATAATTTTGTTCAATATCTTCAATTGGACTGAAAAAAATTGATAACGTGGTAATCAATAATGATGATTATCTTATTTCACGTCGTTGACCTACGCTCACGTGTGATGACCGTTATTTATTGACTATCGTGTCATCGATTTCTGTAGTAAAATTGGACCAAGTGATCTTAATTGAAATCAAATTAAAATATGGTTACCCGATTGAAATTAAATTAGAATTCAGTTATGTTATTGAACAAAATTGAAGTACATTTACCTAATTGACAATAGATTAAAAATATAGCCACCGCAAATGAAATTTAGCCCAATTTTGGGAATCACAATTATGAAATTGCTGACATTTATTAGGAATTTTGACTTAGATGGTCCATAATATATGTCCTTAGTGTGTTTTTGGTCCCTAATATTTTATTTTTTGC
This sequence comes from Forsythia viridissima, assembly GCA_030279155.1. Taxonomy (NCBI): domain Eukaryota; kingdom Viridiplantae; phylum Streptophyta; class Magnoliopsida; order Lamiales; family Oleaceae; genus Forsythia; species Forsythia viridissima. The sequence goes on along the minus strand of CM059045.1, from coordinate 10,250,897 downwards.
TAGAAAATCACTAACCTATGCCATTGGGTACGAAGGTGGTTCCTATGAACGGATTTCGTCCAAATTCTATATTAGTTGTGTGCGTGATCTCAACTGTTTTTAAATTTATCTTTATTGAAGGGGCAAATTGGTCAAGTCATTTTTTTCTCGTTTGTTCATTCCTACCCATATAACTTAAACTATACCCACTAATTCTATGATTTTGGATAAAACTACCAAAATTAGAAGAAAGTATGTTTAAAAGATTTGTGAAGAGTAAATGAACACAATCTTTGCCGATGTAGGCCACGATTGGAGATGAAGAAAAACATGTACCTTACGAGCAAAAAAATAATAATTTCATTGGAAGATTTGGTTTTGGGGCTTAACTTGTGGAGTTGCTATAATATGGATGAAGAATGTGTAGAATGTATGGAGATGGTGCATAAAGTCTATAATTATTAAATTTGGAACATGGTGTAGAATATGTGTAAATTGTGCATAGACACTCAGTAACTTTTAAATGTGGAGCACAAATAGTCCCAAACGTTTGTAGATAGGTGCGAATACAGTCCCAAACCTTTATGTGTTGGTGCGTAAACGGTCCCTAACTTTTTCAATTAAGGTACGAGAATGGTCCTAACGTACGTAAATTAGTGCACAGTTAGTTCCTAACCTTTTGAAAAAGTTGCACGAATATTACCATATATTCAATTAATCCTTGCATTCACCTGCAATTTATCACAATAGTAATGTACATTTATACATCAGCCACCATCTGTCAACCATACCAGCAATCTACCAACTCAAACCATCCATGCGCAAACCCAAAAATAAAAAATGCATTGAAATTAAAACAATAAATACATATATTGCCACAATAAAAGATATTTACATTATATTTCAAACATCAACCATGAGAATCAGATAATTGAGAAAAGACCAAAAATCAGATATTTGAATTACATTTCATACACCAACCACCTACAACACATTTGCAACAATATATACAATATTTTTAGACAACAATTACGTAAAACAAGCAAGTGAAAACGCATAAAAAGTTATAAACTAACCAACAAAAGAAAAAAAGCGAGTTGACCAATTTGCCACTGCAATAAAGACAAATTAAAAAGAGTTGAAATAGATAATTTGGAAGGAATCCATCCATATTGACCAATTTCGCACCCAATGGCACAGGTTAGGAACCTTTTAGCCAAAAATAAAAGGTTATAGACAAAAACACACACTAAACATATAAAAAGAGAAAGACAATTTGTGCTCCATAGTTATTATTTTGCGAGTAAAAATTAGGACATTACGCATTAAAGCTACACTTTAATTATTAAACTTTTTATTTTGTATTCCTATAACAGTTTAGTTAAGAAATTAGATATTTAGTTTTGTGGTTTCGTTAAAATTTAAGATGCTACAAGGTAGGAGAATCACACGATGAAGGTGCACTTATCCTAAGGATTAACAGTTGTTCGTTTGATAATACAATAGTCGTTTGTTTAAGAATATATTCTCAATCTTCTAATGTTTAAAACTCTAGTTTCCTACATGTAATTCTAACTAGTTAATATACTTGTACCGCTCAGAAAAATATGTAGAACAATGAAAATTTATCCTAAACATAGCCAAGTAGAGTATAAAGGTCAAATAAGCTTGTTAGCTTCAAAGATAGGTTGTGGTGGCTGGACTTTAGGTTTTTCAGGCCTGAGTCGAACTTTAAAAGTTGGATCTTTAAATCGAAGTGTGTATCCGGGTATTTATCAATATCTCTCATTTGACTTTGAATTAATGCTTCTTCACTCTGTTTTATTTTTATTTTTTGAGCTCCACATGTATGTTTACGAGTTATCGTATATGATTTATCTAAAAAGCATAGAAAAAAATAATTTTAATGATCCAAAAATTAAAGTTTTCAACCAAAGTCACCATATATCTATGGGCTTTTTTTACATATATGGTTAAGATAAAATATTAATTGTCAATATTACTAGACAAAAATAAAATAATATATGTATATACCTTTTTCCATTTGAAAAAATTCTATTTTACTGGATAATGAAACCAGTCCTCAATTACTCAATTTAACCAAGTGGTCGTTTCATCAATTACAAATAGATTGGAACAAATGCACCAAAATTTCCACTAAATTCCAAATCAAAGCAATCTGAATCATTTCTGGACAACATCAGTGGGTATCAAATGCCATTTATCAAAATTATCCATTTCAATGTTGATGTAAAAAATTGTATCTATCATTTGGTTTCACGAAGACAAAGGTAGAAAAATATGGAATTATATATCAAGAACAATCAATATTTTGGTAAAATAAACTTTGCCCACTGTTTTTGTTGAAGATGAAGAAAAAGCATAATCTGGAATCTGAACTTGGGTAAGTAATCCTAGCTTGAAATTTAATACAAATAGAACCATTTTACTTCAACAAGAAAGAGTATCAACAACCATATATCACATTATCCAGTTTTCTGAGAAATATCCACATTTTGCTCCTCGTTTGACTCAGGTTAAGACGAATTAGCAGATTCTGGAAGCACATAGCAAATACATCCAAATTTCAGGTAAATAAGAAACCTCGGCCAGGCTTTTTCTCGAAAAAGAAGAAGAAACAGTGACCGGATCTGTGACTTGGTAAGTAATATATAAATTGAAACAGTAACCTGAATATGTGACTTGGGTAATGTGTATTTCAATATTGATTTATACATAGTTAATTTGTTATAGATGGTTTATTGAGTATGTTTTGATTAACAATGATTATATCATCACAAATATTGTAATCCATTAATTTTATGCACAATTGGATTGATGTTGTATGAATTATAGGATTGTAAATGGTGTGGGATTGATGTGATGCGTGAACGTGGACATATAACTTGGTAATTTGCAACATACGTTTAATCTATCGTAAAAGTCTGATGCAGGTTCTGGGATCCATAAATGTTTTGGTACATTACGATGGTTGATGGGATCAATCACAGAGTTACAATGATTACTCGATTATTGGAATAGTCATACCATTGGATTGTAGATATAGTAAGTTAGTTGATACGATAATGATGGAATTCAAAAGAGACTAGTCATAGTATGCTGTATTCGTGCACTATCAAGTTTTAGGAAATGGTCATCTGATAAAAATATGCAATGATAGTTTATTGTATTTTTATATACAGATCAAGACAAGTGAAATTGATTTGACAAAATTCGTATTGTGTGTAGACTTTGAAATGGTAACATCTAATAAAGATATGATGAACAACTTGGGGGTTCAAGTTTCAGGTGATGATAACTGCATGATTACATACGATAATAGGTCTCAACAAGCTACATATGGGTGTTTAGAGAATTCATATGTACTAAGGTTTCCAACAATCGAATAGATGGGTAATGATATCTGCGAAAGTGTAGCATGTGTCGAGCAACTCATTGAAGAGATTGATGTCAATATAATATCCCGTCCAAGTATAGAGAATGTTAAGACGAATGCAATTTTCAGGAATAAGAAGTTGTTAACAATAAGTGTAGCTTTGTATGCAATTCATTACAGATTTCAATTGAACGTATACAAATCAGATAAGAATGAGTACGTGCTGAAGTGTTTGGATGATAACTGTCAATGGAGTCTTAAAGCATCGATACTTGGCTGTACAAAAATGTTCAAAATTAGGAAAATTAATAATAGACACATGCTCATTGGATGTATCATTGGGAGATCATAGACAAGCAACATGTTCAGTTATCGCAAATTGCATCAAGTACAAGTTTGTGTTTGTACGGACATTTTACACCCCAAATGATATTGTAAGAGATATGATGAAAAGTTACAGAGTATCAATTATTTATGAGAAGGCTTGGAGAGCTTGTGAGCGTGCATTGGAGATGATAAGGGGAGATCCTGAGATTTCATATGGGAGGCTACCAGCGTACCTACATATTCTTAAGCAAACAAATCCAGGTTCGTATACGAGAATAGAAACAGACGAAAGTAACAGATTCATGTTTTGTTTTGTCGTATTTGGAGCATCTATAGAAGGATGGAAATACTGCAAGCCTATCATTATGGTTGGTGGTACGTTTTTAACGAAAAGTTATAGAGGGACGTTATTCACAGCTTGTACACAAGATGCAAACGACAACATATTCATACTTGCATTTGGTGTGGGAGATTCGAAAAATAATGATTCATGGGGTTGGTTCCTACTAAGACTGAAAGAAGCGTATAGAGAGCGTGACGGTTTAGTTATCATCTCTAATAAGCATAGTAGTATCAAAAATGCTGCTGAGAAATTTTACCCAACAGCGATGCACGGGGTCTGTTGTTATCATCTATTTCAGAATTTGAAGACGCAATTCGGTAAGAAAGGCAAGTTCATTAGACAACCATTTAACGCAGTGTCCAGAGCTTACACGGAGGCTGAATTTGAAACACAAATGAGGCTCTTGGACATCATTGACAATCATATACGGGGATACCTTGTAAGTTATACAATAAATGAAAATTTAAACTCATTCCTATACAATTCATTTATGTTAACTGTTGAAATAAATTTGTATTGCTACAGTATGATATAGGGTACCAGAAGTGGTACAGGGCTTACATGACCACAAATAGATACTCGACAATGACGTCAAACATTGTAGAGTCGGTTAATGCAGTCACCAAATCGACAAAAAACTTCCCTATAGAGGCTTTGTTGGAGTCTATGTGATGTATAATGCAAATGTGGTTTTTCAAGAATTCAAATGACGCGAAGTCTACTTTCACAAGACTTGGGACTAGGTATGAGACTATGATGAGAGACGGGCAATGCAATCAGTAACAATGGAGGTATTGTATAATATTTTACTTTTGAACAATGAACTTTATATTTTCATTATTAATGATTATGTTGTAAAAGTAAAATAGATAATACATTAGTACTAAGAATATCCTTTTAATTTATGAAATGATTCCCAACAAGTGTTACCATCGAGCGATGATATGTATCAAGTGAACGACAAAACAACGTCATACATGGTGAGGATCGATGAGAGGTCTTGTTCATGCAGACGTTTTTAAATCGATGAAATACCATGTCCACACGCAATAGCAGTACTCGGTAAAAAGACTTGTCTGTCTACGACTACTGTTCACCTTATTTTAGCAAGGAATCATATCTTGGCGCCTATAACGGTACAATTTATCCTCTTGGTAATAAATCTGATTGGAATGTACCGGATGTTGTTGAGAAAATGGTAGTGTTGGCACCTATATCAAAGAGAAGATCTGGGCACCACATGAAAAAAGATTTTGTTCAGTATCCAAGGTGAATAGATCATCAAGATGTAGTCGTTGTTCAGAATACGGTCACAACAAAACCCGATGCAAATCCAATACCGTTAAACAATATCAAGGAAAGGAAACGGATAGCAACCACTTGTAATAACATGGAGGTAACAATTTTACATATTTGTAGCTATTAGTTAAATATAATTTAATCTATTGATTTATATTCAGTTTTATCTATGCAAGCAAGGGGCAATAAACGCATTGCTACAGAAGAATCGATTCTATAAATTCTATTAAATAATATGAATGATAATGTAATTTTATTTTATTTTAACATATTATTATATTTATTTGATTAATTTCCATATGTGTCTTGTAAGTAAACAACTTTTTCTCAATAAGTCTAGAAGTTATCCTATTCATGTTTGATAATGAATGAAATTTCTAGTGAATTTGGAAAATTGTTACCCGTGTAATTTGTGAATATCACATTATTTTAATGTGATGAGTATTCTACATTATCGAACAGGGAATAAATGTGTTTTAATGGCACTGCAATCGGTATATACTATGTCTGTTTAATTTTGAGCAATTTGGTTGGTTGCATACCAATTATTGATGACCTGATTGATTTACAATTGTACTCATGGATGTGAATGAATCAAAGGAATCTGCTACCAATATGAATCCAAATCAATTCAGGTGACATTGAAAAATTTGACCTGATAGTGGAAAAAACAAAGATTTATACTTCAAGTTCGTCTAAAAAACGATATTCACAAACATAATGAAACATGGATGCCAAATGGACATTTTACCATATAATCTTGAAGAAAATGTTAGCATTTTCTTTTCACTATTACCATTATTCTCCTTCAGCTATGCATGACAATGGATCTGTTATAATTCAACGTTCTCCAAACAAGATGCAAAATGAGCATTTTACGAGATAATCTTCAAGAAAATGTTACCATTTACTTTACACAATTATCAATATTCTCCTTCAAATTTACATGACTATGGATTTTTTACAATTCAACGTTCCTAAACAAGACTGATATTGACTTGTTTGAAATAAGACAGCGACTCATTGGAGAATAACCATAACAGTACATGATTTAATATTTATCACATAAAACCGAAGTAACATGAGATACCTTATACAAAAAACATAAAAGTAACTTGAAGATCCAAAATATTCATTAACAGAATGATAGTGCGCAAATATTAACATGAACACGTTTCTCTAGAAACGGTTAGGCAAAAAGGTAACACCATTGCCTGGTTACATGAGGCTACTGCCACTTGGAAATTTCAGGCAACCTTAGGTCGGATTCTCTACCGAATACTTGAACAGTTGCACAGCCATGTTGTGCCATGCCATTCCAGTATCAAAATCATTCGGCATTTCGTTAATCTTCTTTAGGAATATGTACTCGGTGTACTTGACGACAAAAATTCCACAATCGCCACTGCAGGTATAATAAATATATATTAATCAGCAGCTATGATTTGAAACCTGTTTATACAGAAATCAGTATTTAGTATTGTCTGATAAAATATATATGAAATATATAATCATTACCCATTAGACTGGTGCAGAATATCTCTACGCAGCCTACATGACAATGGACTTTCAGGTGCTAAGAAATTTAGAACTTTCGATTGACGTAGCAGATGCGAAATTATGTTTCGTAGATGATCTATAGCATCATATACGTCAGTGTCCCTGATTGTCTTGAACGAAGAATTGTACACATCCAAGTGTCAGTTGTTAATGTCAAAATGAACTAGAATCCAGTGTGTGCGTTTATGCATAAAAATTGGAATGAAGACATGATCAACCTGACCCCAATTGGTGTTGAACTAAATCTTGTGACCGGTCAAATATAAGAGTAGTGAAATGTGCTTATCAATATATTTAGGGTCCTTCATGAAGTTATCAAAAATGCCTATGATCTTGGTGTCGAAAAAACAACCAGTTGTTGAGGCCCTCGTTTCTTTCTTGCTTTTGTACTTGAATCTCATTCTCATAAAATAAAACATCACGTCAATGTGCTGCACTAATTTCAGACAAAAGCTAATAAGTAAAGAATTGTTAAAATGAAAAATATACATGAATCCCATTACTCATAGAAGTTACCCCGTCGTTTAGTGGTACTCCGACCTGCTTCAAGTCGTACCACCATATCTTGGAAACAATGTAAACCGGACCAATATCCATCGCATGTGAAATTCTGGCCTCGTATTTGAGAAATTTCTTGACCCTAATCAAATTTGATTGAATAAGACATGAGATAAAATAAATGTAATAATTGTATTAATTATGTTAAGTGAAACCAACAAGTTTACTCACTCGTTACCAGGGTGAAGCCATTTGCTATACCAATTGTTGAATGCAGCATTATCATAGCTATCGAGTGTAATCAAATAGAAAATGTACTGGAACGAACTATTACGCACAACGGGACAAGTATCGCCCTGCAAATGGAAGCTTCTCACAAACGGGGACTGGAGACAAGCGGCAGATCTCGAAATACGCTTAAGATGAGGTTCATGGTTAATTCATTCCTCAACAACAAATGGAATATGTGTAATTGCCTGCCAAAGTAATATGATGAACATAACATTATATATTTGAATTATCACTTAACACAAAAGGAACGTTAATTATTTAGTGATAACTACATTCCCAATAAAATGACAACCCGTGTGTCAATTTTTGGGTGAGAATTGCAGACCTTGTGAACAGATTCATCAATATTCTTGAAATCCTCTTCACTAAATACCATGTCATCATCAAGAATATTAATTGGTGAACCATAATCTAGCTCACTTGGACCAATCTTGGTTCATACTTGATCTTGATTTCTGGATCGATGTTTGTTGCTGATGGGAGTCACCTCCTTATCAATTTCATGGTCATTTGATCCCAATTCCACAATCTTGCATTAAGACATGATTGTGATTGTTATATACGGATTACATATTCATAAGCCGATTAAGGAAACAAACAGTCAATTAATGCATTCAATAATTTGAAAGATTTGTAAAATGACATAATGAATCAATTAAACTTAAAACTAGCAATCCAACCTTCATTTCAACCGTAGCGTCGATCGTCTTGATATCATCTTCCGTCAACACTAGACCATCGTCTAGTGGAATACACTGAGTATTAGATTGTGAATCAATTCCTATATCAAATGAAGGAATATCTTTTGCACCAATTGTTTTAACACCGTGTGATCTCATCACTCTGTCTTGGGAGGCAGCTTGATGACTACGCACATTTGTCTTGCGCCCCTGTCACGACACATTTATATTAAAGACCATGACATGTTATTACTTTGTACATCATAAAACATGAAACTTGAAATTTGTACTTAGATATAGATGTAATAAATCTAACCTTCAGAATTTGTTGGCTTGTTGAAATGTCCTTTAACTTTTGATGTACTATCTACGATTGTTGAGTCGTTATACCAAAATCGCTCACAGCTTCCAGATTAGCAATTATAGACTTGTCAAAGTCAGATAAGATGTTCAGAGCGTAAAACTTGAGAATGAAATGTTCGGCTACTAATTTTTCATGTGTACTCTGTATCATGTTGATACGACTGACAATGGAATCTTTCGTGTAGCAACATGGCAGCACATTGAATTACACAATCCATACGAATTTGAGTTGGAATATTATAAAATATTTTATTAAGTAGAAATGATGATATACAATATCTTAATATTGGTCATTTTGGGCTGGCCTTCCTGATTAGATGCCGGTTCAATAGAGGGTTGATGCGTATTTGTCCGAAAAGATTCGATATTCTGAACACAAGATGGTCCATCAATATTTGCATCAACATCCCCACCTTGATAAGCTCTTGATAAAGAGTGTATTGGATTTTTTGATGGGTTGTACGGCTATTTGAAGCGATATCATTTTGAAAAATTTTAAGTCGAGGTGAACATCGTAGTACTGGAGTAACAGATGCAGCGTGTTGGTCTTTGATGTTCAGCATGGATGGTGTAACATCATCGGTCACGTCAAGACTTTGATTTTTGTCTGGAACATTGATGATGCCTTTTCCTTTGGATCTGTCCTATTTTCTTACATTGTGGCTATTAACAAATGTCTTTGACATATTCTATGTGAATCAAAAATTAATTATTAGATAATATCTCAACACAGATATCATTCATCAAGATATATCAAAGTTTTTATAAAGAAATCATTAACTACGTTTACCTGTTTAGTCGACACATCATCCATTTTTCTGTGGCTACTGGAACATCCTTGCTTATGACCCCTTTCAACCATTGAGACTGTACATTGCGATAAGACATGAAGTCGTCATCGCTATCCTCGACCCATTGACCATCTCCATCACCGCATAACTCAACGGTATAAGGCATACTTCTCTCAATATCGGTTGGTTTAATAGAAGAAGTGTTTAACTACATGAATAAAAAATAAATTTCAAAACTTGATCTCAATTAACATAGTTTCTTAACTACATACTAAAATTGATGTAATGGATAATATATTACAAAATATAATATAAAATTGAAAATGCTTACATTCGGTGAAAATATCTTTCGCCAGGTTGAGCTTAGCGTACAAGTTCCCTTCCACTCTAGATGTCCAATTGAGAATACGTGGACATAGATTTCCAACATTGGTACAAATTTTACCTTCTAAGACTAGAAGAGTTTCATAAATCCAGATTTGGAACGCAATGAGAAAATCGATGATTCTATACGTAATGTACGGTCTGCTGTCGCTTTCAATTATTAGTGACTTGTTCTTAAGATACGATTTGAGATATGAGAGAGTAAATTTGAATAACTCATTGCCCCATGCAAACATGTTCATTTTTTCGGAGTCCACTATAACCATCAACTATTCTTCAACAGATCTCTTATACAGTTATACAAGGTAGTAAACATGATAGATGTGAACAGCAACATGCAGCCAAGCCTCACTACATCCCGATCAGATAAACTTGGTTTGTTTAGAAAAACGTCACACACATCTGATGACGATATACTGGCTAAATGACTGAAGTATTCATTTTTAATCCTACAGTATCGGTCATCAAACTTAGAATGTTCATCGTCTCCACTACTTGTTAACCCAATAATGATGCAGAAGTTATCCAGTGTGAAACTTACTAGACTACCCCCAATGTTGAACCACATTTCATCAGCATTTGACCGCTTGACTTCTCTAAGCAGAACTTGGTGTATAAGCTGATGATTTAAAACCAATTCATTTGCCTGAAGAAAATGTCCAAAGCAAGTATCCGAGAATCAGCCATTCTTTCAGATAAAATGCTGAAAATCTTGCCATTAGAGGATGCATTGATTTTTCTGATATACCACTGACTGGGGTTGATTAGGTAATCCCATGTCCGTATTATAAGATTATAAAGGATAATACGTTAATTATGGATTAATGTCTAATTAGTTATAAATAACTTCACAACAAATAAAGGAAAATATTAACAAATGTGCAAGCTTAAAGCCTATTTATGTAGTTAAGAAACGCAAAAAATACTAAGTTTTATTTAAAATTGTACTATGAAACATCCATTCATATCCATTGGTACAAAAATATCACTTTAAATTATCATCAAAATAATAATAATTTGATATCATACATATTGGTTAACACAAAGTCTGATGAAATGAAAGGATCTCGTTGACGTGATAACAAATAGTATTAATGATAGTAGCAACTACACATTTACAGTAACATTTAAAAGTACCACAATCATGTATCGATCTTATGGTAACATTTAAAAGTAACCTGTTTGATAATCATAAAAGTTACCAACAAAAGAATAAAAAACATTAACATGGAAAAATATTGTCATGCAAGAATCAAATATTCTTAATGGTCGACTTAAAATTATTTTTCACGAAAACCTCATATATCAGTATGTATGATGAACGCAACTATACATTAACAGTAACAATTAAAAGTACCATAAATATGTATCGATCGAATGGTAACATCTAAAAGTAACGTAGATGATAACTATAACTGTTAGCAACAAAAGAATCAACACCATTAACATGTAAAGGTATTTTCATGGTAGGGTAGCACATTAATGTATCAATATTTTCAAAATTAAACTTGCACACATATGATAAATTGATGCATTATATACAAACCATCACAACTATGCGTGACCTTATGTGTTCTGAAAAATTCAGAAATTCGTAACACCAAATTAATATAAACAAATATTACGGAATACAATATAGAATGTAAACCCATATCATTATAATTATAAGTTAAGCTCATAATACTCATAATCTTGAATATTAACACGTGCATGTAACAAATACAGTAGAAAAATTTCTTGAAAATATAGTATATTTATTTTCCACAAATATAATAAATCTCCCTAAATCTTAAATAGTAAAATGTCCAAAAAAAAAAAGAATCTTGCAAAAAAATGTGTTCAACTAACATACAAATCATTATAGACACGTAAACTACTGAAATTTTTTATTTTTTCAAATGAATCAGAAAAATGTATGAAATATATGAAAAGACAACAAGAAAAATACATTGTTTCGTTGTTTCACGGGGAGGTTGTACTTCTTCTTCTTCTGCGTCTTCTTCTGCACTTCAGAGACACGGTTAACTATTTTTTGGATGAAATATTACTTCTGAATCTGTTCTTTCGCTTCGTTTTGCTTCTGTTGCTACGACATTGTGCCATCTTCACACTTTTGTAAAAACATCAAATAAACTGATTTTCATTTTATACAAAAAAGAAAATGAATGTAAATATGTTTAGATATCAAAATTACAACATATAGATGTACTGACTTGAGAAAAATTCCAGCGATCTTGATCGTAACGTTAGTAGGAAAATATCTGAGGATTGAAATTGGGATTTTTTGATTTAGGATATCTCTGTTTCCTTTCTGAGATACTATGCTTGTATCGAGGAGAGATGAAATGAAAGATTATGAAGAAATTGGAAGAAGAAACATTGAAAGACGTGACTCTGTGGGGGTAATTTTAGAAATTCACGTTAATTGTAAAATCTCATTAATTGTTGACAAGAAGTAATGCCATAAATTCAACAATTCAGTTACAATTTTAATTTGAATTAACGTTAATTAAAATTATTAATATACAGTAATATTAAGTGAAAAAGGATAATATTGATAATTTTTATATTATCCAGTAAATTACTAAAATTGGAAAAAAGATAGGTATGGTTCCTAATTTTCTCTATATCTATATCCAACACTAACAATCAACTCAAATTCACAATAATCCAACAATTCATATCAACAATAACAACCCAATAATCCAACAATTAATATCAACAATAACAACCCTGTCAATAATAATTCGAGTTTTTTGCAATATATAAAATTAATTATTACTATTATTTCAATTTGTTAGGCCACTAAAATTTCAACCCAATCAAATAAAATAATATTTTTAAAAAACTAGAAATATCCTTGCATCAAAATAATATTTTCAAAACACTAGAAATAACCTTGAAATTTTATATGCTTCAACTTTTAAGAAGATGTGGTTTGGAGTATTAGGAGTGAATTTTAATTGGGTGGGTTAAGCTTCCAAGTACAATAGCTTAATGACATTGAGATTTTTTATTGCAACACTTTTATGGATTGTTGTTGGTTCAATCTTTAATGTGTGGTTTGAAGTTTTGGATATGTGTTTTTAATTGGGTAATTGGATGAATTTTTAATGGATAGTTTTTTACATTGGATGTGGGCTTGGGTTTGTTGGGTGAATTATTATTTTGAAAAAATTGGTATGCGTGACTATTTAAGGTTACATTTTTATAACTGACATTGTAAAAAAGAGAAAATCAGGGGGTTGACATAAAAAATAACATGGTTGAAAAATATGTAAAAAAATAATAATTTTTAGATAGATAAAATTATGTAAACAAATTTGCATATGGCCAAATATTAACATATTAGATATATATGTAACTATAATTTCTATCACATTTCTTTATCCCTACAATTTAGTAAATTTGTTAGTTCCATGATCTAATGATATTCCTATTATCAGAAAAACGTTTAGTACATAAAATTTGAGGAGACTTTGTCTGTGTCCCATATGTGATGGACAATTCTATCTATCAAGTTGTGACCAACATCATTGAAAGTAATTTTTTTTTTTTTCCAAAATGCCGATGTTACATTTTGTGACCTAAATGTGTCTATTCTCTCCCATGGCGCGGATATACATATAATTATAGAAGAATTCATGAAGCAAAATGTTCTTATGATTGTAAGAAGTGTGTAGTGACTAGGGGTGGGCGTGGATAGAGTTGGTTTTCGACCCAACTTGACTCGAACCGCAAAAAAATCAGTTTGGCAACCGACCAAATTTGAAAAAATGGGCTCGAACTGATTCAGGCCCAAATAAAGATTAATTTTTTAAAAAAACCAAGTCGGTTTCGGGTGGGTTTTGACCGGAATTTTCCAAAAACCGACCGAGTCGGTTCGGATCGGGTGTTTCATAGTTAATTTGTCTAGTCCTATTAGTGACTATTGATCGAACAATTGTTGTGTGTCATAAATGCTATTCTATTTAGTGACTTCTTTGTCACGTTATGTGGTAATATTTTTAAGTGACGACGAAAAAAATTTGTGGCCAGTATTATCGATTGTGACACCAAGTGCGGAGATTCATATGTTATAATTTTATAGACATTGACATGTATAATATTTATTCATGTTACTCTGACCAGCATTTTGAGTTTGTAATGTTTCAAGGGACGAAGGTTTCTGATCATGTGACATTTAGTATTCGTATGTATAAAATGTGATCACGAATGAATAATTAATGTGACTACTATAATCTATATACTATCATAATTTGTGACTCAGACGCGTGGCTGTGAATAAGAGTATTTAATTGAATAACAGTTCACAAGTTTTTAAATGGTTAGTGATAGTTACATTAATTTAATTTGAAAATAGAAAAAAATTAGTTGTGACTTTGTTTTTTATTTTTTTTAGTTCGTATATCTTGCATAATTTTATTGTAAATTATTTGACAATCATTATCAATTGGTTATTTGATGAATGACAAATATTCTCTAATCACGTGACTTTTATTTATAGTTGACATCAGATTAAGTAAAAATAAAATGTTGTATTTGTTTTTAATTTCGTAAAAAAAAAATCCATATTGAGACAAAAATCAATAACCTAATGTGATTATGAAAATTGTAAATTTACATAACCTTAATAGTCAATTTTTACATCATATTTATCTTTCAAATCCACAAAAAATGGGGAGGTTTTGCAAAATAAAAAATAATATAATATGGACATTTTACATTTTCCCAATTGAAATAATAACATTCAGTCACAACTACAAAAAAATTACATACAATGTCATAAACATTTCAAAGATATCCACACTATGTGTCGGTTGTGAGCATCTTATGCCAAAGTTTCCCCAAATGACTGTATTTAAAATGGAAGAACATACACAGTAAACCCTGATTACCTTTGTGTCGTGCGATTCATCGACAGTGGCTTCGACTACCCCATTTTTTTCCCTTCATCCGTCTGTTCCTTTCATCTATTTGGTTTTTCTCTAATTATTCTTCTGATATGAAGCTTTCATCTTCGATTGTTGGATCAATCAACGCTTTTAGTGACGGCCATTGATGTAGTGGTTTGAGGTGTTGGTGGTGGGGTTTTAACTCGATGGTCAGGGACATGATTCTCATGCAATAACTTGATCCGTGTATGCGCTATTGGCTTTCCCAGTTATCGTCCATAAAGTTGGTGCGGCCACCTTCCTTCATTCAATGCTGCGTATCTATTGCTAAATCTGTGTTGGAGATCAGAGCTTATAAAGGATTATTTTTTGGTAGATTCTTCTTGGATGAAATATTATTTTTGATTTGGAGACTGCATTTGTTGATTACTATATGGCATGAAATTAAGGGCTCGTATGAGATAATTATAGTAATTGGTAATCTTTAAGATAACAATTAAAAATATAACAACTAATAAATTCAAATTTTTAACTAATTTATTTTTAAAAATAATTCTAATTAACCTGATTTTCCATTATAGAAAGATAAATGTAAGGTTATGCCTAATGTTTTCTATTATGTATTACTAATGTTCTAAAAAGCGTAAAGTATGGCTAGGCGTAGAGGTCGAGTTTCAAACTTTTCGGGCCTAGGTGAGAGCGAAATAGAAGAAAGGCGAGAGCGAGGTAAGACCTAGGCGAAGCTTAGACGGACTTTTTAGAACAGTGTGTATTACTTATGGGTCCCCAAATTTTTTGTGCATAGGACAACCGCTTCTTCGCCTTCACATGAAGTTCGAGCTTGATGTTGCATGTGACAATTCAAAAATAAATTGAAGTACATAAAAGATAGGGAAATTGGTGCAAATGGTCCCTAGCGTATGCTTTCGATGTGCAGATGGTCCTTAATCTTTCATTTTTGGCAGAATGGTCCCGATCATATCTATTTAGATGCTCAATTGGTCCTTTTGGACAGATTTCATTAAAAAAATCCGTCAGCTTCGCGAGTGGGTTAAACTCTCCCTTTATTTGTCTATTGGATGGGTAAAATCTCCAAATATTATTATTTTTCTTTCTTTCATCTTGCTTTCTACAATGGCCGATTTATATAATGTGATTTCATATTTGTTCTTCTCAATTGTGGTCAAATGAAGATCACTCTCAGAATCCAACAACATTTGAGTAGATTTCAAACTAGAACTTTGGAACTGATATGTTTTGATGGCTTCCAAAAGTTTTATCCAACAACTGTAGGCACTTGGGCTTCACTAATTTCAACCTAGTCTCCATATGCATATGCTTTCGGTACATAAAATTTGACTTCCCAGTTCAATACCTGAGCATCTACTCTGGAACTTGCAGATTTCAATGGAGTGGTTGCTAGCCAGAGCATCAAACAGAGAAAGACAGAAGTCGTGGCCAGAAGAATAAGATAATAAATTGGCACACTACCCCCGATGCTCCACTTCAAATTATTAACCCAATCGCTATTGCCGAATATCATATGTGGGATCCGATCTGCTGCCCACTTATTCGGCCCACGTGCTGACGTGGCAGCACGTGGGCCGTAGATGATAAAAGCAACTTTTATCATCTACGGCCCACGTGCTGCCACGTCAGCACGTAGGCCGAATAAGCTGCCCACTCGTGGGCAGCAGATCATGGCCATATCATATGTATGACAAAAATAATCTTTAGCCCCAGCATCCCAATAAATGAGACTAAAGCAAAAAACTGAACGAAGAAAGAAACTTTATAAACACCCATAATTGACCTGGATGAAGCAACTCGGAATAGGGAAACAACAAAAGATGGTAGCATAAGAGCAACTATAACCTATGTGAAGATCAGGACTTGAGAACTTCAAGCCTTTACAATTCTCCCAATTAAGCTCACTATACTTTACAGCTCTAAAAATCTTCGCATCACCACTTTGAGTTCTCAACAATGGTTTTTTCCCTCTATTTTTTGCACTTTTCTTCGGTTTTTGTTTGAGTGGCGTTTGGTTTCTCCGGAAGATGAAAGAAAAAAAAAGTACACTTGACGATATTACTCCCTCCAATAAAGACAAATAAAGAGAGGGTTCAACCCACTCGCGAAACTAACAGAATTTTTTTAACGGAATATGTCCAAAAGGACTAATTGCGCACCTAAATAGATAGGTTTAGGATCACTCTGCCAAAAAATGAAAGGTTAGGGTCCATTTGCACACTGGAAGCATACGTTATGGACCATTTGCGCCAATTTTCTTAAAAGATAAAGATATGCTAACAAATTAATTCAACTATAAGAGCATCTCCAATTTATTATATGGATTGCTATGTAAGTGTATTTTTATTAAAATAAAATTTAATATAAAATTTAAATTTAGTTGAATCAACGTATCTAACGTAGTTTATAAATTTTGACGGAGTTGATTGGGGTTTTTTCACAAATAACTACAACAAATAAAATATTTCTTAAAATACTTGTCATACTTTTTTTATTATAAAAATACTGTTTTTTTATTTTTGTAACAGTTGTTACATTTGTTACATTTGCTATTTTAATTATAATAAATATGTTACATTTGTTATTAACAAACATAACAAATGTAACAACAAGTGTTACAGAAATAAAAAAATAGTATTTTTAGAATAAAAAAAATTAGACAGTATTTTTTAATTTATTTTATAATTTGTAGTATGGGAAATGATCTCTTACCCACTTATGTTGTCCACCTATATTGTCTAAGCTGAGGTGGTTACCAATCATGAGATGTTACTTCAACGTGAACAACATAAATAGGTAACATAAGTGGGTAGAAAATAATTTCCATTTCTAATATACGACAAAATTATCACATTTGTATTTCCTCATCTACCCGTCGCATAAAAACAGGCATTAGGCCTTACATTTTGAATATTTATGGGCCCCCAAGAGATTCATGGGCTTGAAGCGTTTAGGGCACTCATAAACTAATACATTTATGTGCTCATGGCAGACTATATAAACTCCAACTATTCTACTTGTAACTGAATCTGGGTTTTTTTGCCGTTCTTCAACCGCCTGGCTCATTTTTGCAAATTGCAATGGTACTTTCTCTCTCTCTCTACACACACAAATGCAGACACATATACACAGGATAGGCGAGAACTTCATTCGAGCAACGGATTGTCTGTAAAAAAATTTCTTGTTTGATTTGCAGATATTATGTATTTGGATCCTTGTTTATGCTTGTGTTTATGTGTTGGGGGATGTGTAAAACGAGATCGATTTCATTTTATCAATATATGAAGAATTTTTGCGCAATTTGGTGATTATATTTCTTCCTTTGGTGAACTGTTTATGTAGTATTTTTTTTATTGTTTATTGATTTTCTGTATGTTATTTGCTGATTTTAATGTTTGAATATTTTGGAGACATTGAATTTATGCGACAGGAATACACGAAAGGGAAATATTATGTTGCATCTAAAATAATCCTCTCGTTTTTTACTTTTTCTTGGTTTGCATTTATTTATTTTATGCTTTAATAATTGAATAAGGAAAATGATTTTGCAACCTGTCGTGATTTGTCTTTTCTACTTTTTTGAGGCATTATGTTCTTGTTTCAATAGTCCCTAATAACTCAGTTGATTTGTAACCTTTTTATTTACGCAATTATATGATGGAATATTAGTACATGTAAACCTTTTCAGAGCTTGTAGGAGAAACAATTTTGTCATATAGATTGAAATTTAATTCACGTAGATGTTCTACATGATTGTGGTTTTCACCATAACACTGTGATCTGTGCAGGCCAAGAGAACCAAGAAGGTAGGCATTGTTGGGAAATACGGTACGTGCCATCATGAGTTTTCTGACTGCCTGTTTTTCTCGTTTTCATTTTCTTTCTTTAGTGGAAGTATTTCATTTATGGAAGTAGCGCATAGCTTCAGGGATAGAGAGGAACAGTTCTTGTGTCTGTGTCATGTTTGCATATTGAATGGTGCATGCACACTCATATGAAACAACTAGCACGATATAATTCTTTTGCCTGTTGATGAGCATGCTGAGGATTACATATTGGCTTTTATGACTACAAAAAGAAAATGCTCGAAACTCACTGTAATTCAGCTTTATTTTTGATTTCTTGAACAAATAAATTAAGTGGCTAATTGCTTTTCGTGTTGGAATCAAATTTAGGTTTAGTTGCAGTTGGACTTGTATTTTCCTTAATTGCCAAATGGGGCCTTTGTAATCACTTTCTAATATATCTCTTAATATTTCAGGCACTCGTTATGGTGCTAGTTTGAGGAAGCAGATTAAGAAGATGGAAGTCAGTCAACACAGCAAGTATTTCTGTGAGTTCTGTGGGAAGGTACGCTTCTTCAACTTAGGTTTCATATGATATAGTTCTGCCTATGTACAAACACGAATGTAGTCTAAATTGAACTGTAACTTTTGCAGTATGCCGTGAAGAGAAAGGCCGTTGGCATCTGGGGGTGCAAGGACTGTGGCAAAGTCAAAGCTGGTGGTGCTTACACATTGAAGTAATTGTTTGCCACAGCTCTTGCTTCTTTTTCTATTCTGCATTCGTATTATAAAAATTTGACATGCCCTTTTAATTTTGCAGCACCGCTAGTGCTGTGACTGTGAGGAGCACAATCCGGAGGCTGAGGGAGCAGACCGAGAGTTAGATCTAGTGAATGTTGTGTTAGATTTCTGCATTGACGTGCTTTTCTTCTATTATCATTTTTTGTTGTGCAACTTTAGATTCAGATATTTGTGGGATAAGTGGCATATTTCTGTATTATCTGGAATATCTCTCCTTGATATATTTAACTTTTGAAACTATATATCTTGAAGGTATAGCTGTTTTTGCCTTGAAAAGGATCAGGACGAGTCTGAGATCGAGTTTTTGCATTGCTTTTTAAATCTTCCACTACCCGGGGTCGCATCGAAAGTCACACTTAACCATTGTTTGGTCTAGATTAAAATCTCTAATCCAACAATTAATTTTAATTTTAAATACAAAAAATAGATTCACTACTTTTATTAATGTTTTTATCAAAAACTGTGCTTCTGATAATTTTCTTGTAAAAGTGTTTCGAAGTAATTAGTATCTTCAAGTGTGAACACAACAAGAAAGATTGCATGTTGTTTGATGGTATTAAAAAAGAAAAATAATGTTTCAAAAATAAAAGGCATGCTAAAATGCTAATGAGTTGAATTGAATACAATGGGCCAAATATGAGTTTTTGAGGGTTTTAATTCACTCGTTGATCGATCAATAGAACTTTCGTGTATGCCATGTCCTGAATCTTACAGGACGGTTCAAACAAATACAGTAAATTCAAGACATGGGAATTTTTAAACAAACAAGGCAATGTTACAACAATTCTCTGTAAAGTACTCTCATATGTCACTAGTTCAATCATATATACAAGGCTGGCCAGATTGGGATTTTCCGTGAGCTGGCACAACATTTTTTCCTAGCTAAACTATACAGTAACAAAAATTTCAACAAACAAAAATGATACTGAGTTGAAGCAAGAACGAGCTGCCTGAAAATTTGGGTAACAGGGGTATTGACGTCCTGTTTGAGGATGTAACAACAGAAAATTCAAGGTAGGTTGAAGCAGAGCACCCGCAACTCAATCTGTGGCAACCACAGCAACGCTTACCAGTGGCAAGATTTTACAAGACAGAAATTGAAATCTCATCCCTGTTTCTCCTATAATGCATTTGCTTTTGCATAGCTTTCACTGCTGCTACTCGAGCTGCATTAGCTGCCCTCTCAGCTGATGATATTGCCCTGTTTACTCTTTCGTCCACCTTGGTCACATCGTAAGCTTTCTCTGCAACCAGGCGTGCTTCCTGGAGGTCAAAACAAAAATTGATTAGAATTTAGACACCGTAAGTAATGGTACTAACATGACGTCCCATCAATTCATTCAGGTGTTGATTGTTATCATGCAACTAATAGCAAAAATAAAATGTGTCTTGCCTTTTTTCAATCAATTACCAACACGTCTAACCATCAAGTGAAAAACCACAATTTGAAGTAAAAAAATATGCAGATGTCTTGTCTACTGCTAGAATTCTGCAAATCCAGCTAAATTTTTTGAAGATCATTACTGTTGAAAATGAAATGTTTAATATGAAAATACAGCCATCACTAGATTAGACCAACCCTCGAGTTTTTGCACTAGACCAACTGTCTGTTTCTTCTGCTTTTGAGGGGAATAATTCTGCGAGTTCTATCAAGAAAAGAAGATAAGAGATTTCGAGTCTTCTGTTGATCATGCGACACCTGGGAATGGGAGGAAGAAGCCTAAGAGACTCGAGGGAAGAAACTAAGAGACTAAGAGAAGACGTTTAGCATGTCAACATGACTCCTCAGAGAGATGACTCGAGTTTTTCCCTAAAAATTCAAAACACCTCCAATGCCTAGAGACAGGGACACATGCTGAAATTTTCTGACGTCAATTACACTCCCACCAATACGGAACTTCTTTCAGTAAAAGCACAATCAAAGAAGAATAGCAGTTGAAGGAAGGAAAATGAGGTGGGCTGATTACACAACACAACTGAGTAAAGCACCGTGCCCTTAAACAAACGACCTGGCTGCTTTTTGGTAACAAGCATGATATATGACGAGGCAGAAAAGATTGTCATCCTAGAAAATAAATGAACTTAAATCTTGAAATATAATCAGGCTAATGATCCCGAAAAACCAATGACTTGTCTGCTTTACAAGAAAACTTGGAAATACCATAATCAATGAACTCAATATGAAGGAAGAAAAAGGTGACCACAATGAGAAAGCAATATTGCACAAATTGACATTGGAATCTTCAACTCCCATTGTGTCCAAAGAGAACCAAAAAAATGATAATAGGCCTCACTAGAACTAAATGTTGGAGTCGAGGTGTCCAAATGTGCCAGGCCCATATAGGCCCAACGCGACCTGGACTGACCAGGAACATGCCGGACCCAGATAATTTTAGGCCCCGGCATGCCTCAAAAACACCTCTATGTTGGAGTTGCGGAAAACCTGTAACATTTACCTGAACTGCGTTAAGCACTTTGGAGTGGTAGACACCAACACGAGATACAGGATAGGAGCTGTTCTGCGTGCTTGGAACATCAAGAATCCCATCTTGCCAATGACCAGATTGAGTTTCTCCATTACTGAAACTGTACATTCCAAAACCTTGTCTTCGACCTTCATGCCAAGCGCCCTCATATATATGGCCACTTGCAAACCTATAAACTCCAAATCCGTGCATCTTATCATCAAAATATTCCCCACCATATGTATCCCCATTTCTGTAGACAATACAATCATATGTTAAAAACCAAATAACTTCAGGATAAGTATATAACATACAATGTGAAGTTAAAGTTATCTAGATACCATCATTCATTACTAAAGCACTCAATTCAAGACAGGATGCGCATAGCAGATTCTATAATGTTCCATGTCAAATGCAATTACATATGATAAATCACAACTATATCGTTTCTGTGAAGAATGCATTTTCATGCTTGTGCCAATTCAAACAAATTAAGGTGATTCTTTTTGTTCAAATTAGGCCAGTCTGCACAGCAGGGAAGTTACATGGGCAAGTCTTTTCTAGGAAAAGTGAAGTGATAGCAAAGATATAAGTTCATTGAAAGTCGGAAGAAGAATGGGAATGCACGAATTTTTTTCCCAGAAGAATGTTCCCAACCAACTTACATTGACAGTCTCTCCCTAGAAGGGCGTTAAAGATCCGAAACATATGAAATATAGAAAAAGTACCTGTCCTGCTAACTAGATGCAGGAAAAGTGACAATGCTCAAATCCTGAGTACTAACAGTGAATCGATAATGATATGACATTCAAGGCCAAGCACAACAAGCCATTTATAATTTAGAAAATTCTTCATGCTGCAGTATTACTCTGAGTGAAAAATTCGGTGTAAATATATCGGTACAGATATACACGTCTTTCAAGAAGCAGTAAACACAATGATAAACTTTCTGCCTTTACCATAAATAAACCATAATACATGAGGGGGAAAAAAATAATGGTTTTTTTACAATAATGTTCAGTAGCCATTTTTTCCCAAAAAAAACCCATTTTTTTGCCTACAATTTTTGACTTTTCAATCTTTTTACACTATAAAAAAATTTGAAAAGTCAATAAATTACCCAACAAAACCCATTTTTTCCCAAAAAAACTACACCGAACATGCCCAAACTTTTTCAAAGGAGGTGAGGAAACAAAAGTGCACGCGACTTCCAAATTGTGGATAAGCTATTGATAAGAATTCTTTTAGCAGTCCCCAATTTGAAAAATAATCAAACTAACAATTGGATAATTCACATCAAACAATAATAAAACAGTTGTCCACGAGGAATGAAAAAAAAAAAAAAACCATCACAAATTTTACCTGTAATGGTAGTGTCCAAGGCCATGTTTAACCCCCCACTTAAATTGACCCATATATCGACTCCCATCCTCGCAAGTATGAATACCACATCCATGGCTCTGTCCATTAGACCATTCCCCTGCATAAACATCCCCTGTGTAGAACCTGTACACCCCGAAACCATACCTGAGACCCTGCCTATACCGCCCTCTATACCTGCTGCCCCTCGCCCACGTCTCGACCCCATATCCATCGTACTTCCCGTCCACCCAATCCCCCTCATACCTCCCACTCATGTAATAATAATACACACCACTTCCACTACACAGCCCCTGATGGAACTCACCCTCATACACATCTCCATTTTTATATGCCTGCACAAAACACCCGGAAATGGCATTTTTATTGGCGTTTTGGCGCGACCCAATTGACCAAAAAACAGGGAAATGCGGCCCTTTCACTTGGTTCTTCCCCTTGATTATAATAGGCAATGACCTCGCCAAAAACAGCCTTATCGTGGGGAGCCTAGGAATGGCTAAATTAAGGGAGAATAGAAGCGTGGCCGAGAAGGCGAACGCGGAAAGGAAATCAAGAATGAAAGAGTGTGAAGGCCGAGAGACGAGGAAGTACAAAAAGGGTAAGGCAAACAGCAGGATAAGCCGAAGGTGGAGGCGAAGGCGGCAGAGGTGGTGGTGAAAATGGGCCAAGAATTTCTGAGATTTGGTGTATAAAAGATTGAATTTTGATGGCAAATTTTGAGCAGAAAACAACCCATACCTGTGAAATGCATTAGACAAACTCGAAGCATTAGTAATAAAACTTGAAAATTGCTGAATATTATTAAACGGGCCATTTTCCTCCTGAAGTTTTTCTTTGTCAATCAGAATTTGGAGAGTGGCGGGGCTATTGTTCAACGGCGGCTCGTGACGGAGAGTTGAGCGGAAATTCTGAGAAAGAGCAGGGTGTTTTTGAGTAAGAGAAGAAGGGGTGAGAGGTGGGGTGGGGTTGAAATCGGAAGAGATGCCACTGCTTTCTGTTCCGATCTGAACTTCAGATTTTTTCTGATGCATTACATACGTAAAACCAAAAATCACTAAAAATTCAACTTAAAAACCAGAATTTTGTCAACTTTCTTTGCAGTGCGTGTATGTATGTCTCTTGAAATGGGTGGTGATGATGAATCTGTGTATGTCCATATGATATGTATATATCTAGAGAGAGAAAGAGAGAGATATGAGTGAGAAATAGAGAGCGAAGAGTACGAGAAGTTAATGGTGGGCGAAGAAGGATTACTGTGAAACCAGAGGGCGATCGGCCTTAACGCCGCCCATGAACTTGGGATATTCTTCTTCTTGCCCTCAGTTTTTGGGGTTTATTGCTGTAATGCCATTTCTAATTCTAATGGCTTTTTTATTTTTAATTTTTTGAAAAATAGAGAAAAAAACAGTTATTTTGTGGGAATAAATATTGGAGTGAATGTCTCCCATCATTTTTTTTTTCTTGGTTGGTTTGTCTTAGTCTCCATCATTTTTAGTTTGTAGCATGTTGGGTTGGTCTCGAACCTCGAACTTATTATTTATTTTTTTTAAGTAAAAAATATATTTATTTTAAGATTAACTTTTAATTTAGTAAGGAAACCTTTTACGCTTAGTCAAATATGGTGCTAAATGTAAATTTGAAAGAAGGGTTTTGAAAGGGATATTAAAAATTTGATGTAGTTGAACCATTGGGGAGAATGGATCCACCTAGTCATTTGATTTCACTTTCAATAGGGAAAATGAAGATAGCCACAATTGAAGTCCCTATCTAATCATGTAGATTATCTTAATTGATTTGACCTTTGCTCTTAACACATCCATTATTATTCTGTGATATTTAGGTAATGTTGTTCCTTATCAACTCTTGATGCCATATGATAACAACATTTTGAGAAGGAGGACAAATTATGGGGGTATTTGAATTTTGTTTCATAGATTGTCTTGATTGCTTATGGACATCATTAATGTGTAAATAGCATTGCCTTTGAATTCTTGCTTATGTTTGTGAAATTATATATTAATTATTAAACATATTTTCAAGTTATAATTAAATTACTTTGTTTACGATTGTTATTTTTTACTAACAAAAAATTAACTTCATAATGTAAATAACAAAAATATTGTTGATACAACACACGTCACCAACATACTAGAGACTAGATTGTCGCACCATTTTTCTATAGATCAAACTAATAGAGATAGATTCAGCAACTCAAATATAACAAATTAGGGTTTAGTAACTCAATTAGGACAAAAAAATGCAGTGACAACAGAATTATGCTTCAAATTGGCGAAGTTCATGTTTTCAAATTTCAACCAATAAATATTTTCCAAATTAAGGGCAACACTAGTTTTTTACCAACGGAACTCCCGTTACAAAATCTTCAAACGAAACGAGGCAAATTGCTTTTTGTTCAAAGAAAATTGGAGGTTGACAAATGGAATTTTCATAAATATATAAAGGCTAAACCCAAGTACTTTGAACCACCTCCTCTAAAAGTTTAAAGATTACATCTGAAAAACCATTCCACAGAAAGGGATAAAACCCCAACCCCCGTTTAACCTGGATGGCTGCTCCATAGCAAAATATAGCAGAGAACACGTTGCACAAACGATTAGAATAACACAGATCGACAGCTACAATAGAAATCATTT
Organism: Forsythia viridissima; assembly: GCA_030279155.1. Classification (NCBI taxonomy): domain Eukaryota; kingdom Viridiplantae; phylum Streptophyta; class Magnoliopsida; order Lamiales; family Oleaceae; genus Forsythia; species Forsythia viridissima. Next base: position 10,224,975 of record CM059045.1, on the reverse strand, counting down.
CACACAATTTTCACCCCGGAAATCAAATATGCAGCTTACTTAAGCTCTATTAAATCCATATGGTCATAATGTCAAACGTGTGAATATACTCGACAAACGGACCAGAATTGCATTTCATCAATCAATTAAAATACATATAATCCTTGCTACAGTGCCTTATGTGGTTCGAGTCCACCAACTTGCACTTTAAGGAAGGCAGGAGAACTATTTCCCAGCACCAAGATTGATATCTCAATGTCTTGCAACTGGGAAACTCGTGTCTTAAGGCTTGTGGATCTTGAAGCCAAACACTCTTTGAGTGTAGCTCTGTGTTGGCTTTTGTGGCTTGAGGTTTCCATAAGTCATCAAGAAGAGATGTGGAAAAGTGGTTCCAAAATAAGCACCGTCCATATCTTTGGCTGTTAAAGAGATCTTTGAAACAGAAAGTGCGTAAAATTTACAGCAAAACGGTATCATGCCTAGGAGTGCACAACTATTACCATCATCTTTTATATAGGATAAATGACCAAAAAGAAAAATAATTATAAAATATAAATAAAAACTTATCTAAAAATCCCACACCTAATCCTCCTTCACACTCGAATTCAGGCATTTACGAAAAAAATTTAACATGGACATCTTCAAGGCAGCAAAAGGAGTCCTGCCAGCAGCAGGGCCGCTCCTAACAGAACAAACCAACACCACCCAGAAAACCCCCTCTCAGGTTTCTTGAACTTGTCCACCTTTTCTCTTAATCATGGATGGACTTCGGTTAATACTTGTACTGGTTCCAGGTGTTGGGCTGTTGAAAGGACAAGATGTGTATAACATGAATGTAGGGGAAATGAAAATGCTGTAGATGCTGTCTAATAAAATGGATAATATAAGAAATAAGATTATGCACCAACAAGTGGAGGTGGAGCCCATAGAGGATAAATTAAAGGAATTACGACTTAGGTGGTTGGGTCGCGTTTTGGATCGACTTAAAGAGGCCATGTTCATAAGAGTAACACAATTCCAGCACTAGTAGTTAAAATAGGAAGGGGTAAGGCCTGTTGTAATTGCCAAGGTGTAGTTGGTATTAGATCTCAAGTTGATCAACAAATGAATAGAGCAGAACCGAAAAAGAATTCATTTAGCCGACCCCCCAAATTTGGTTGGGAATAAGGCTTAGTTTGTTATCGTTGTTATTGATGATCATGCATGTGTGTGAGATGTGCATAAACACAATCTAAATCAGAAAGATAAAAGCCTCAAAATGCTAGTAACAAAAGGATACTGCCTTGGTACTTGGATCGCGGGTAGTAAATATCTTCACATTTTGGACAGTATATCTTTACAGTACTTGAACGTGGAATATCTGATTGTCCAACTGGAAGGCAAGGCTGTCCACAGCAATAAACTCTAGGGCATCTTCCAAAGTCATAGTTTTTGTACTTTTCTAGCTGTGAAATTCCATCTCAACAAACTACATAAGACAGCAGCGGATGAAGAGAGAGAGAAAGCCAGATATGAAAATAATCTGACTCATAAAATTACCATGGAAGCCATTCCCTTGCTTGTCAAAATGTATCGGACATGAATAAGGCCATACAGCATCTCTGCTGCTGATTCAACCAACTCATTCTGTTCCTCTGTCAAAGTATCACCTATTCAAGGCACGAACAGCCAATGATGACTGAGTACAATGAATTGAGAGGATCACGTAAGATTGTAATAGTTGAATCAAAACAAAATACTCACGAGACAGTTGCTTCATGTAAGCAAGATCATTGTCTACAAACATGTTCTTGCATGGCAGGTTTTGCATCAAGAATTCTCTATTCTTAACAATTGTAGTAGAATTACATAAAAAAGATATATAGAAAGCGAAAACTAATTCGGGTTATTTGACTTGTTGAACATTAAAATACAATCTTTCTTTGTCTATCACATTAAACTGAACCATTTTAAAACAAAAACTGACAATTTTTCCAGCATAATTAGCAGTCAGAGAAAGTATGAAAGCAACTAATATAGGGTGGTAATAGCTTATATGAGGTTTTTAATGCTCCCATAGCTAAGCCAAAAATGGCTTTTGATAATGTCGTTATCCATCACAGATAAGCAAGTACGCAACTGAAAATCTTGGGGCATACAGGTGTTCCTCCTTGATGAAGATAATTACAAGTATGAAATCTGCTAAACATTTTAGTCAAAGAGAGATATTATCTCTTGAACAGAACTGATTCTTTCAAAAGACTTAGAAATTGCAAGCAAGAGTCAGCGTTGATAGTCCGCATGTCTAAAGGAAGTCACTAGAGTAATATTTGATAGCATTGCAAGAGAGGTGTGCAGTGTAGCTTCATTTGATGAATCTGTGGAAATTACATGGGTCTTTCCCTAGCTGAGTATTCGATTTTAGCCAGGTATATTTCCAATTTTCCCCTGCAAAAAATTCATCGTTCCTAGAGCTCATTTAAAGAAACCAAGGCAATGTATGGTAATTGAGGCATGTCAGAATTGATTTCAAGTCAGATCATAATGACCAAAGTTCTTTGAAATGTTCAAACTGCACACAGCCTAAATTTGAGGCAGTGAGAACACCTTATGTAAACCATAAACACAATTTGCATGCATATTCAATCAACGTAGTTATGCTGTTTAGCCAGGACTTGAGATTCCTATATTAGTAAGTTCTGTTCTCGTGTGAACCATAAACACAATTTGCATGCATGTTCAATCAACGTAGTTATGCTGTTTAGCCTGGACTTGAGATTCCTATATTAGTAAGTTCTAGATTTCATGATGCTCTAAGCTCTTTGATGGAATAATACAGAGAAGAATAGTTAATATTTTTCTTTTAATACATTAATGAATAATTACAGGCGTTATTTCATTGGCTAGCCAATAGCCATGTATAATACACTTGTGGTGATAAAATCAGCATTATTTTGTTTTCATTGGTGCATTTCTTCAACAAACTTCCTGTGTATTCACAACTAGGGAAAAAGTCATGTAACTGAATACCGGGAGAACAATCAATTAAGCGTCACTTCAGTCGCCCCAACATCACATCATAATCACAAAAGTTATGTAAGAACAAAACATCAAAGCCTCATATGCAGATGTTAGAAAACCTAAGTTATGTACAAGAAAAGAGCAACCTTGATTTTGAAACAACAATCAATCATCTCCCAAAGATGAATCTAAATTAAGTCTCAAGTGGGCTACCCAACATTTAAATACATTAAGATGCCACGTACAAATAAAAGCTGAAAGATGCCCTATTTTTGGGTAAGATGAGATATAGTACATAAAAGGGGATACTAGAATTCTTTAATTGGTAATGATCAATTCGTTTATTTGACTGAACTAAAGACCCTTCACATATTTATTGCTTTCCTTCCCCCTACCGCCAAACAAACCACAAAGTACCCCCCCACCCCCACACACACACATTTATTTTACACCTTTTCTGTCCTCGCTATAAAATCAGTCAACTTCTTTCTCAAGTATTATAGGCAATTAAATTAGTCCTCAACTTCTCATCCTCTCTTTGGTTACATCACAACCTTTTAAACCAGAAACAACGTAGTTTTCAACTTTTATTTACATACAAACACCTCTCAAAAAAACCTCCAACCAAGTACATACCTCCAACAACAAAAGGCTCCATGTGGATCTAGAGATTTGCTAGTAAGCAAACTCAGGAGTCAATTAGTTCAAAAAAAGTTCTCACTCAATAAGATTGAACAGCTAAGACAGTAAAAAGGTAAATATGCACATTCTTAGCCCAAAAATTTAAGCCATACAGCTAACCATGACCTCTCATGCTATGACTTATTAACTGCAGTTGTAAAAGAATTGATTCTTTCTTTTTTAATGGTAAAAAAAATTAAAAGAAAGAAACTGATACTTAAAGTTGCTAACCAAAGCATGCCAGTTTAACCATCAAAACAAAACCGTAATCCTAAAAGCACAATCAACTCAAGAATTTTCTTTTTAAGCAGGCAAACAAAAGGTAAACCATACAAACTTGAATGCTTACCATGAGAGGACTCAACATCCAAAATCAAATCAAGTGCATAATCATAATAAGGAACTTGACTGCTCAGCCCACAGAGGTTAAAATCATCTTGAATATATTCATCATCGACTTCACAAAAAAACTCATTTCCTCGCAAGTTGCAAAACCACGAAATCCAGAATGTATCATCCCCATCAGAACCACTAACATCAGACTCCCCACTGTCAGTTTCAGATTCCTCTGCAAAAAGAGCAAACATGAGCATTACAATCATACATTTCTGATTGACTAATACACGTGTATGCATGATTGTCATACACAGTCACTAACACATGAAAAAGATGGAAAAATATGCACAAGTACATACATAGACAATTACATCTATAGAGATATTAATACAGATCCATGTATACATATTACACAACATCCACAGACAAACAGATGTATGCATGTACATCCCGACTCTCTTTCCCATAACAGCACGTGGCCGGTAATTCGATTTGAAAAATTATAACACAGAAAGCAACTAAAAATCATGAAAAACAATCTGAAACTCTTCACTCTGGATGGCAATACATTTGAAAATCATTCAGAAGAGCAGCTGAGTTGTGTGTTTCAGAAATTCACTAGTGAATGGACATGTCAAAATCCCTTAGTATGACCAAATGCTTAATTATTGCCATCATATTCCTCAAATCTATTCCTACTTAATCTTCCATAATCTCAATTCCTTTTTTCATTGAAATTCCAAGAGGTGCTCTCCATCAAAATCAGGAAGCAGAGAAGCTTACCCAATGTTCCAAACATTCCATTTCTTTGATGCCAAAAGCTAAGTAATGCATTCTTTTAGTATAAACTCTAAAGAACTTCACACAATATCTCACTTACACAATCCTGTACAATGAATGCACATTCTAGCACCTCGCCCAGATTTATCAAGTCACATCACAAAATTATGCCACATCAAGGGACAATCAATAATATGTGCACATTTTACTCAAATTTAACACACTCGGAAATGCATATTTTCTAAAATTTCTCGAAAATAGATTCAAAGAAATGAATCAAATAATAATATCCACGAGCCCACATTCTCGAAAAAAAAAAAAAAGAGTGAATTTACACATCAAAAATAATGTTTCCAAAGACTGAACGGAAACCACAACTTCTAACCAAAATCATACCCTCCATTTCTTTGAACAAGTAATTTAAAACCAGCGAACAAATTATCAATCCCCAAAAAATCAACAAAAAATATAAAGAAAAAGACACAAGAAACAATAACACACCATCGGGGACCATATTCTTGTTGGTGAGCGTGGAAGACGGTCGGGTATCGCGGTGGTCGAGATGGTGGTGCTGCTTTCCGCCGGCGGAAGAAGTGGACGGGAAAGCGGCGGCGCCGGAGGGCATCCTCGAGGTGGAAGGGGAAGACTTCTCCAAGTGCTTGTCTAACGCATCATTGATTCGCTTCCGATCCAAAATCTCTCCACCCCCCTTCAATGAGCCCCCTACCCCAACCCCTCCCCCTCCCCCGACCCCTCTGTACATATTTCTATATATGTATATAACGACCCTTTCCTGTCTGTATCTATACGTGTATGTATAGGTCAAAAAATGTATCTGTGTATATTGGTGTATGTATATATGGAGATTCTGAAATTTCAAATAACAGATCAGACAAGAGTGCAAATGAAAACACTGTATTTGTACAATATGAATACCGAAAAACAGATAGGACTAGGGTTTCTTCCACTATGCAGAGATAGAGAAGAGAGCTCTCCCTCTCTTATTTTATACGTTTTTATTTTATTTAACTTACCACCCCTATAGTTTTTGAAATATAAATTTCTTCCCACCTCTCGTAGTCTTATTCTAATTCTCTTTCATTTTTACCCTATGTTTTCTTAAAATGTTTAAGGGTTAATTACACTAATGGTCTCCATTCTTTTAAGTTTGTAACGATTTCATCTTCATTCTTTTTTTAGCAGATATCATCCTCATTTTTCTATTTATTCTCACAGATGGTCCACAAATCACTATTTTTCACCATTCTAACAATTCTATGACAATTTTATCCCTTGACTTAAATAAATTAAAATAATAGGAAAAAAATACAATAAAAATATTGTAATTGAGCTCTTAACCTTTTCAAAACTACAAATAAATCATAAATAATTTTATTTTATTCAAATTAGTGTTTTCTCCCACCCCACCCCACCCCACCCCACCCCACCCCACCCTAAAAATCTAATATTATTTCCAAATCAAGATTAAGGAAATCAGTATATGAAAGCAAAGAAAATTCCTAGAAATTTTGTCTGTTGTTTGGCTAAATTTTTAAAGAGTTCTGAGATGAAGATTCACTGATATGGATTACAGCTTAGCAGATTATCATGCCATTGATTAGGATAGTTCCCACCACCAGCCTCGCTGTCGTTTGCGGTTGCGCCGCTAGTAGAACTGTTCCATATGTTGGATGTTGTGGATGAGGAAGCGGTGGTGTTGTTGATGAAGGTTTAAGCCAAGAAACCAAAGGCCTGTACTCAACCAGAATTTGCTGAAATGGGAGAAAATAATTATGCGCTTGGAATTCTTGAGGCTAAGCCTGTCGTGCCTTTCCAAATGGAAGATTTAGCACACCACTGAAATGGGAGAAAATAATTCTGCTTTTGTTGATTTTGAGTTCTGGCTCGAAGATCCGGTCACTGCTCCCCGCCGACGAGTTATTCTCTGACAGGAAGCTCATGCCATTACAATGCTCTTCGATTCAGAAATCGATGATGTCAGTTACAACGACATCTGTAGTTAGATCACCGGATACGCCCAAACTACTAATGAGAAATGAGATTTCTCTTATAGATCCTTACTTATTTTCCTCCAAGACTCCCAAGTGTTCAAGCCGCTGGAAAGAGCTACTATGCCTAAAAAAAACTCTACCAGAACAGCAATGCAAAGTAAGAAGATCAAAAGGCGGCCTCATCATCCTATCATAACAATAGTAAAAATACCGCCAGAAAGCCCCCACGGGCATGGCGCAGTGGTAAAGCATAAGGGTTCTCTACGGAGGATCAAGGGTTCGAATCCCCGCTGCACATGGAAGGCAACATTTCTTGTTGGAAGGCAACATTTAATGTTGGAAGGCAACAACTATGTTGGAAGGCAGTGGTCCATAGGAAGGAGAATAGGGATGGCAAAAAAACCCGTCGACCCGAACCCGCCCCGCGCCCCGCCCCGCCCCGCCAAGAGCCGCCCCGCCCCGCCCCACGAAGCAATAGGGGCGGGTTTGGGGCAGAAAAATCTGCCCCGGGGCGGGTCCGGGGCGACCCCGCCCCGCCCCGCGACCCGCCCTTAAAATTTTTTTTTTTTTTTTTTTTGAAAAATCATAAAATATAGTAGAAATTATGATTTTCACTAAAAATAAACTAAACTCTTAACACGGCACATAATAATTACTAATTTAATTGCTTTAGGTCTTCCAATAAATATTTTGCAATGAATAAAATTATAAAATATGGTGATGAAAAGGAATTCATGTAACTTTCTCCAACCAATCAGTACCAAATGCTGCAGAAGTCTAATTGATTTCCTTCAAATATGTACAAAACATAAGATTACAAAATATGCTGCATTATTGAGTGATTAAAATAGTCACCCACACCCCACCCCACCCCACCCCACCCCACCCCACCCACAAATGCATCCTTAAACTAGAGATTGCAGGGGGGAAAAAACTGAATTCTTGCAAAAATCAACCCCCACACCCTAGTTTCAGTTCATGGCTCAATTTCTGGAAACAAAAGAGAGTTATTTTCTTCTTCCAGTCTTCTTCTTGCCCCTACTTGTATATATATATTTTTTAATTATTTTTCAGTTTAACAAAAAAAAAAAAAAAAAAAATAGTTCGCGGGGCGGTTGGCGGGTCCAACCGCGACCCGCCCCGCCCCGCCCCGCAAATTCGCGGGTCGCGGGGCGGGGCGGGGCGGGCCAAAAAGTTCGTGGGGTGGGGTGGGGTGGGGTGGGGCGGGGCGGGGCGGGGCCGACCCGTCCCGGACCCGCCCCATTGCCATCCCTAGAGGAGAACCGTCGAATGTCCGGTCCAAGTGTGTATAAGCTGTGACCGCATCCAGATTTACCTGGGTGGCGAACCAGGGGGGAAGGCCGCCACTCCTCAAGATTAGTCAGGCGAAGCTTGGAACCTGAGTCATCAAAAAAAAAAATGCCGGCAGAAGCTTGAAGCACTTTCTCCACCAGAAGACACGGTGGTGCTGGTGGTTTTCTCTGTCATTGTTGGGGTGTGTGTGTGTGTAAGAGAGATAGATAGATAGATATATGAAATAGAGATATGGTGGTGTATGTATATGTATATGTATATGTGATGTGATGTGATGTGATGTGGGAGTGGGAGTGGGAGTGGGGGTGGGAGTGGGGGTGGGGTGGGGAGAAATATTTATCTGAATAAAATAAAATAATTTATAATTTATTTGTACTTTTGAAAAGGTTAAGGATACAATTGTAATATTTTCATTGTATTTTTTTTCTTATTATTTTAATTTATTTAAGTCAATGGGTAAAATTGTCATAGAATTATTAGAATAGTGAAAAATAGTGATTTGGGGACCCTCTGTGAGAATAAATGTAAGAATAAAATTGATATCTGCTAAAAAAAGAATAGAGATGAAATCGTTACAAACCTAAAAGAATAGGGACCATTAGTATAATTAACCCAATGTTTAACTATCTATTCACATTCTCTTTGTTTATAGTAAAATCACAGTTACGTTGTTGTGTGCAAGACATTAATACACAATTGTACTATAGAAATAACATTGACACAATAATAGATCTATACATTGAGAATCCAAATTCAATTATATGAATAATGAATAATGATCGATTGGTTAAGAGTTCGATAGTGTTTTAAAAACATCGAAGAAGGCTAATGATTTCAATTAGCATCACAATTACTTCAGTGAAAAGGATAAATATATTGGGTAATTAGAACATTTAATCTCTATCCTTTGAGTTTTGGTATTTGAGTCCTTAAATCAACCATTATTTGCGCAAAAAGTTCTTATAGTCTATTTCTGTGAACTATTGCTGTTAAATCAATGCGTCATGTGCAATTCCTCATTTTGTGAAGGACATTTTTATCAAGTTACCAAATATAATGTGGAAGGCGTGTATTCATTTTTTTCTGCTATGTTCAACCAGCAAAGATCCAAACAAGAATAGAGAGAGGGTCATTTTCATGAGAATCTATAATTTCAACACCTTCTCCTTAGTGTAATTGTGTGAAAAATTGAATGAGAAAACCAGATTAGAAAAGAGTGCCACAGTCACATCTGTACTCTCTAGTACCACAGGTTTTTGAATGAGCTTTCCAATCAGATTGAACAACATATTTCTTAGAACACTTTTCACACTCGTACTTCTTCTCACCATGTTTTCTTGAGTAATGTTTCTTAATGCCAGTTAGGTCTCCAAGTGCTCTTGAAGGGTCATGGTGGACACATGTAGGCCCAGGACACAAATACACCTTATGCTTAACCTCTTTTGGTGTCTTCTGCCTTAATTTCCAATGAAGATTGTGTCCTCTTTTGTGCAGCTGAAGGTTTTGCTGCCTTAGGAACCCTTTGTTGCATACCTCACAAATAAACCTGTTTGTAGCCATTGGGGTCTTTGGAGATAGTGCTATCACCTCTGCATCTAGATCTGTCATATATCAAATTAATCAAAATTAGGGTTTTCTTCAAAAGAAATCCAATCCTTTTATTTTATCTTCTTTTTCGACTACTAACTATATTTGGTGACTTGACGAAAATGCCCTTGATAAAATGAGGGATTGCACAGGACGTGCTGATTTAACGACAACAGTTCACTGTAATAGATGGTAAGGACATTTTGCGCAAAGAATGATTGATTTAAGGACCCAAAATCAAAATCCAAACGATATGGACGATTTGCAAAACAGACTCAAATGATAAGAACGAAATGTGCTAATTACCCAAATATATTTTGTTTAGGGTTAATTTCATTGATGGTCACTGAAGTTTTAGTGAAATTACAAAACGGTTCACTGAAATTACAAAGTTTCAGTGCCAGTCACTGAAGTATACTAATGAATTCATCAATGGTAATTCTATTAAATTCTCAACGTAAATTAATTACGTGTCACTGTTAACTGTTTACGTGGCATACAATCGGTCGACATGTGGCAAAAATTGATATCACTTAGACTTAATGTACTAATAAAAATAAATTTAGGACACAAATGATTCACATAAAATATGAAGACCTAACTACATTTTTTGGACAATATCTAAATCGGATCCCAAAACCATTTGCACAACCCAATTTTTTTTTCCAAAAACGATCCCAAACCCAAATTCACACACACTCCCTCCCCCCCAATTTGGTTAAATCGGGTTATGCAAATGGTTTGGGGGTCTGATTTAGATATTGTCCCGAAATTGTAGCTAGATCCTCATATTTTAGTACGTACTTTGTGGTTTGAATTTATTGTTTTTAGTACATTAAGTTCACATGTCGTCATTGTTTGACAAATGTCGACTGATTGTGTGCCACATGGATACTTAACAATGACATGTCATCCATTTACGCTATAAATTTAACAGAGTAACTGTTAGTGAACGTATTAATATACTTCAGTGACCGGTACTAAAAATTTGTAACTTTAATGAATGTTTTATAATTTTACTGAAACTTCAATAATCGCCAGTGAAATTAACCCATTTTGTTTATAAAGAAAAATTTGGTTTCTAAACTATTATCTAGATAGCAAGTTGATCTTAGATATTTAAAAAAACAAAAAAACAAATTAGTCCTCAACATTTCATTATAGTTGTATGATCAATATTTAATGACGGAAAGATTCAAAGTTGTACTAACTTATGATGCGACCTTTGTGAAAATATGTTGCACTTCAAATTTCAAGTTGTGAACTGAAGTTGAGAATTAAAATCTAACATTTTAAAGATAGATAATATGATAACTGTATGATTGTTTAACAGTTATCTGCACTATGTACATAATTGAGGAGCAATGGTGCAATAATCCCTCATTTAACTAGTTTCTCTCCATATATATGAATATATTATTACGACCGTATGAAGTTTCTCCTTGACTCATTAGTTACGTCTCTCTTCACTTTTTTCAATTTTTTTTCCAATTTCTTCAATTCTTTCTGTTGACGTCGGAATCTGGTCTGTCCACGGGTCAACAGATCTTCAGTCACTCATCTGTCAACCTGTATGTTACTTGCACACTATGACGACCGTTAGAGACCAAGATCACCAGGGAAAAAATAGTCCGACGATCAAGTCAACTGCCGGTATATAGAACAATATACGGAGGATGGAAATAATTGGGTGTAGGAAGGACAAGGAGGCAAAGATTTGAGCAGAATTTAAGGGTGATAATAATATATATAAAGAGCGTACCTTAAAGCAATCGGAGATTTTGTATTTATAGCCTGAGTCCTAATTGATCTGAGAAAACAATCAATTAGATATCTGATTGGATATTCATTCTTTATGAGATAAGGGCAATTGGTTGTCAAGGCAATCTCCAATATTTTAGCTATTGTTTGAGTTCATCACGTTGCCTAATCTTTAGAAGATCAGAATTTGGTTTCCTCGTGAAAATTCTTATGGCAATCAAACACAATTTTTCTTTAATTACTTATCTGGTTATCTCAAAACATCAGATTACGAGAATGCGAAGACTAGCGAAGTGCTCCAGATTGGTCGAGGATGTCGAGGCCCTTCATGGGCATCGCTCTACTTAACTCGATGGTGATAATGTGTTGCCGGGCCTTAAGCATATTCGTGAGGCCCTCGTTGGGTATTTGAGGCCTTTGCGAATCTAGAAGGCCCTCATTGGGCCTATTAGGCCTAACTTGGGCCTATACGAGGCTTTAGCTGGGCATTTTCTGACGTAGAAGCCTTAACGAAATCTGATGGTAACAATAGTCCTCTAAGTCTAAGCCTATTATTTATGGTAGGTGTGGGCCTTTGGTAAAAAAGGCTTTGACAAAACGAATTTCGCGGATATGGTATTCGTGGATGCATTGTTGAATTACTTATTCATGCTACTTTAAGTTACAAAGCGAATACCGCGGGTATGGCCTTCGCAGATGCACTGTTGAATTACTTATTCATACACCTTTAAATTACTTACTCAGTATAGTCTCCCAAGTCCGAGGCCAATTATTTATGACAGGTGGGGGCTTTGATTGGTTTGATTTCCAGTGACGTGTCCTTGGTTGGTGTAATTATGTCCAAGTTGTCAATCAAAATTGTCATAGTGGTCAGGTAATCATAGGTGAGAGAGTTTGTGCCTTAAATGCTAAGGGTGCGTGATGGATGATTGGAGACGCACGTGGGGCGCATCTTTTCACTTCATTAAATGCCTAGGGTTTCGTTTCCCGCCTTTTGTCCTTCTTTGAACACGCGTCTGCTGGGTTTGATGGCTCAAAGGACAAGGGAAAGAGAATCGTTGAGAACACGGGCGAGGCAACTGGACAAAAGAGGAAGGCTCCTGTAGCTGTAGAGGGATTTATGAATGATGCCCGCAAGACGAGGCAGACTGAAGAGCATCGCCAATCCTTGCTGAATCCTGATGGAAGGGTTGGAGATGCCGAGAATTTTGGCTCCTTGACTGGGTAGGAGGGTCGTATCCGCATTACTCATCGCTATAGTGAATAGATCCTTCCATGATGGAGTTGCTATCTGCCCATCCTGCGATAATGGCGTCGAGTGTCCATAAGTACTGGACCATAAATGGGAGAAAGCTTCCGAGGAAGCTACAATGCGCGAGCGCCTGCAACTGGCAGAGATGAACTTAATCCGTGGGTTGGTCTTGACCAAAGAAATGTACAGTACCCTCGAGAGCTTCGATGGCAAGTGCGGCGAAGAAAAGGGCCAAATCAAAGAAGCTATCCGAAGACCTGAAGGCGATGAGCTTTGAGAAAGTGCGGCTGGAATCAGACAAGAGGGCTCTTCAATTTAAGTTGGATTTGGTTGTGACAAAGGAGGCCGACATGAAAGCCAAATATGAAATGGAGCTGAATGTCAGAAAAGAGAGTTTGAAGCAGTCCTGGGATCAGAAGAGGGCTGCCGAGGCCTCTCAAAAGCGCACGGAGGAGGCTCAGAAGTTGACCGAGGATAGGGCATTCGCAGCTAAGACCACCGTAGCTACCATCAATAGCAACTCGGAGATTGTTGTTGCAGAAAAGGATAGGCTGCTAGCCACGACCAGGGAAGAGGTGGAGAGGGTTAGGACAGAGCATGTAGATGTCAATGCCCGAGTGGTTGTCACGTACCATGATGGATTTGAGGACACGCCCAAGTATCAAGATCTTACCCATCGCTTGATGACAATAAGAGGGGAGCAGTTGGTTGAAAGAATTGCACAGACTCACCCAGAGTGGGATATCTCCTTTCTTCGATATGCTTCTGACGAGGTCCCTGCCTCCGAGGTCCTTCCCGACGAGGGCCATGATGCAGGCGAAAACCAAACCACTCCTCCCGTTATAGAAGAAGGCTCATGTTGTGCTGACCCTAAAGAAGCGGCAGGGCATTGAGACTTGTAATTTTCTATTCCTTGTTTCACATATGTTCCAGCATTATCAATCAAATTTACTTTTCGCCATGTTTTCTTCGTATGAAGTCTTGTTGCATTAGTCAAAGAAGATGATCGTATGAGTATAAGTGACTGTATTTTTTGGACACAAAAAGTTGATCCTAAAATTGATGAGTTATTACTCTGGACATCAATGGCGTAGACTTCTTGGTTAAGTCTGAAGAGTTAACGTCATTAATGTCTGAGGAAATGGAAGGATGCGTGAGGCGTTCCAAATACCCATTTGATGACCCTCTGTTAACTACCTCATTTAGTGCCCTGCATTTTCCATGCGGCCAAGTTTGTGTTTCTCATGCCACTCTGATAAATACACCAAGGGTCCTTCATTGCATTTCTCACGCGTTCATAATTCTGGTATATTTTGATAATTGATCTCCATGGCTGTGACTTTTCCTGGTAAGAAATGCAAAGACACATCTACTAACATTTGTCTGCTTGGTTCCAACGTTCAACTCAAGTGTATTATGAAAGCAGGGACAAAAAAACCAGCATTCAATTGATCAAATATTTAGAGAATCAACATTCAGTGGACCAAATGCCCAGATAATCAACGTTCAGATGACCAAACGTACGAGAGAGGTTGGGCCTAGTAGCCTTAGCCAGAAGGTCTAGAACAGTACCTCTACAATAGACATCGATGACCAACCCACCAATGATCCTGATTTGGATGACGAGGCTAAAAGCTACCTGCCAAATGTGTCAACGGTATTTTTTGGGCAGTGTGGCCTAATTAGTCACCAAATCAACTCATATTGATTTAGGAGACTCCCTATCATGGTGAAGTCAGATTTGTGCCAATGACAAAGCCTAACGAAGCTCAGAGTATTCAATTTTGTAGATTATATATCCCAATATGTGCCGACCTTAAGAGATGGTGGAGTAGTAGGACGATAGCCATGTTTACTTTCTCTTGCCTTGTAATTCAGATTATGATGAATGAAATGAGAAGGTATTTGATTGTCCTTGTTTGTTGTACAATTAAGGTCGAGATGAACTATTCGAAACTACGACCAAACATGTGCATTTGACGAGGCTAAAGAAATATCTGTATAAGTAATATAAAGTTTCTTGATCAGGTAGCTTTTGCTGATTGTGCAGGGCTTGCCGATTGAGAAACAATCACTATATGTGTGAGGCCTTGTTATCAAGGTGTTCGCCTTCACATGGTGAACGAAACTTCGATCGAGGCTTTGTTATCAAGGTGTTCACCCTCGCCTTCGTGAAATAGCGAGGCTTTGTTATCAAGGTGTTCGCCCTCGCCTTCGTGAAATAGCGAGGCCCCTTGGATCGACATACCTTCGCAACATAGGCAGGGCTTTCAGACTTTGGTGTTTTCGAGAGCATTTCCGCGTGTGATGTGTATTGACGGTGCCATCATTGCATCATGATGGCGTAACTACCAAAGCGTATTTATTTTACGCAGCCTTTACATCTTCCTAGGGTTTTCTGGGGTATATCCCCCCACGTACGTGTCCATTTATCTGACAGTTTGCATTCTTCTTTGCCTACGTATGTGTTTGCAGAACTTGCTTTCATTTCTTTTACTTCCATCTCCTTCTCATAGTATCGAAACTCAACCACTGTTGGTCATGGTGGGTTTTTATTTTTCCAGGGTGCCAAAGCTTAAAATAAGAAGTTGGAGAATTGTGGGTGAAAATGAGGATATTTCTCCCCAGCCTCAGGTACCACGCCCGACATCTGTTCCAGAGGCTGCTGTTCTGCAGACGCCGGAAGCAATAGTGAGTGTTTCTTCCACTGTCCCGTTGGCATCGAGAACAACAGTAGGTGTTCCTTCCGTTTCTCCTCTTGAAGAACTTCTACTTTCGTCGGAAGATATTCGACGATCAGACAAGAGGAAGATGGTTGTTGATGATGAGGGAGAAACTACCATGCAAGGAAGGGGCACAGATGATGACGAAGATGTGAGGGATTCTCAGAAGGCTAAGCGAGGCTGAGAGGCTCCTTCTTAGAGAGCCGAAGAACACGCTCTCTGTTCTCGAGGCACGACCTGAACCTCTATTCCTCCTCCTCCCGGCTGGTCCAAGCATATCAATATCGGGTCTCGTCAAGATGAATTGGACCGATCATTTTGGAAAAATTGCTAGCTCCGACTGCCATAGCAGTGGCTTCAGTTCATAAATATTGGACTTCTGCCTTCGCGAAGGCCGCAGACACCCAAAACTGATAGAGTTGTTAAAATTGGTAGAGATGTACACCTCTCGAAGTCACGTACTCAATTGTGAGTTGTACAAGGTACTGGCGATGAAGGTTGACGAACTGCACTCAACAGTCGATGGTGTCGAGAATATTGACACGTTGTGTTCAGAGAATAAAGCCCTCCGTGCGCAGCTTGCTGTTATCGAAGATGCGAGGGCACGAGCTATATATGATATAACCAAATATGGAACGATCCAAATGATGTGTACACATGCTCAGAGGAAGGTTGAGTCTTAGCTGAGGGCTTGCCAAAACATGGTCCACGCCAAAGATAAAGAACTGACTGAAGCCTTGGAAGAGTTGTCGAATGCCAAGGATCTGTTGGCCAACCCATGGGTCCCTGGTTATGCCGATCCCAAGGATCCGACTGGGACTTGGGAACCATAATCCTTCATAATACATGTTAATGTTGTTTTTCCTGATTTCACAAATGTAAAGTTTTTACGGATTGCATATTTTATTATGAGTGTCGTTCTTCTTTAGCCGTTCATATGAATACGCGTTGGATGTTTACCCAGTGAGTTAAAAGAGCTTACCGCGAACCACACTCCCTCGCTGCCGAACTTTCTTTACTTAATTGATTACATGTTGAATGTTTATCCAGCGAGTTGAAAGAGTTGGTCGCGAACCATACTCCATCGCTGCTGAATTTCCATTGCTTGTTTGATTAAGCGTTGAATGTTTATCCAACAAGTTGAAAGAGTTGGCCACGAATCATACTCTCTCGCTGCCGAATTTCTATTGCTTGTTTGATTACGCGTTGAACGTTCATCCAGCAAGTTGAAAGAGTTGGCTGCGAACCATACTCCATCGCTGCCAAATTTTCATTGCTTGTTTGATTACGCGTTGAATGTTTATCCAGCGAGTTGAAAAAGTTGTCCATGAACCATATTCCATCGCTGCCGAATTTTTATTGCATGTTTGATTACGCGTTGAATGTTTATCCAGCTAGTTGAAAGAGTTGGCTGTGAACCATACTCTCTCGTTGCCGAATGTCGTAGAGTTGGGCAATATCGGCTATCATTGTCCGGTTACCTATGAAAGTGTTGACGAACTCTCGTTTGAGCTGAGGCCTGATGCTTCATGGTATCAGTTTATTGTAACACCTCTTCGTATCGGATGTGAGTATGGTGTGGAAATTTCGGCACTTTACTGCGGGGGAATGACCTTGGAGCTTCGTCTTATATATGTTGATGTGATCCATAGAGTCGCCTCTCCCATTATATTTGTCCATCATAGGCATTCTGAAATTAGTGGAAACCTCCATGGCCTTCATGAAATTAGTGAATGGTAGGTTCTCGTCGTCATCGTCTTCATAGCACTCTAACGTTTCTCTTTTGTCTTCGAGCTTCGCGGGAACATGTTTCAGGTCATTCCTCTTTTTCGTACGGTATTGCTGTGCTCACTGTGCCTGTTGTGCGCTGGTAGGGGTGGTGCTATGGAGGATCCCACCCCAACCTGTCAAACAAACTAGCAGTAGGAGCCGACTGGTTTCCACGCATCGGAGGGGGTCTCCCATTCTGATTATCCTGCGAGGGTTTTGAAACGATATTTCGAGGGTTCCTGCAGTTTGAAACTGGCGGGTCGTCCTGAGATCGACGGCTTTTTATCGAGCCGAACCTCTAAGGACTTCACCGAGTACAGTTACGCTTGGGTCCATGTTGGAGGGATTGGTTTTCCAACAGTTCGAGCGCTATCTTCATCCGGGCATTGTTTAGCTTCAGGTCCTAGTTCTCCTGCTCGACCGTCCATTTCTGTCGTTGTTTTCTCTTATTACGGTGGGTTATGTTCTGGAGGTCTTGAACGCTTTTCTACTGCAAGTCAGTATGATGGGACTCTACTTCTTCTTCCATATAGTTTTCGGTTGCCATGCTCTTCCTGGTAGAAAACACATTTTTACCACAAGTTTTAGGTTGTGTAACATTTTTCGATTCCCACATACGGCGCCAATCTGTTAACGTCGAAATCTGGTCTGTCTACGCAACAACAGATCTCCTGTCACTCTTTTGCCAACATGTATATTACATGCACACTATGACGACCGTTAAGGACCAAGATCACCAGGAAAAAAAGGGTCCGACGATCGTTGGTACTCCGACGATCAAGTCAACTGCCGGTATATAAAACAATATACAAGGGATGGAAACAATTGAGTGTGGGAGGGACAATGAGGCAGATATTTTAGCAGAGTTTAAGGGGGATAATAATGTATATAAAGAGCGTACCTTAGAGCAACCGAAGATGTTGTATTTATAGCCTCAGAATCCTAATTGATCTGGTTAAACAATCAATTAGATATCTGACTGGATCCTCATTCTTTATGAGATAAGGACAATTGGTTGTCAAGGCAATTTCCAAGATTTTAGCCATTATTTGAGTTGATCACGTTGCCTAATCTTTAGGAGATTGAGATTTGGTTTCGTTGTGAGAATCCTTATGACAATCAAATACAATCTTTCTTTAATTACTTCTCTGGTTATTCCAAAACATCAGAATACGAGAATGCGAAGACGAGCAAAGCGCTCCAGATTGGCCGGGGATGTCGAGGCCTTTCATGGGCTTCGCTCTACTTAACTCGATGGTGCTAATGTGTTGTCGGGCCTTAAGCGTATTCGAGAGGCCCTCGCTGGGTACCTGAGGCCTTAACGAGACCTAACTTGAACCTATACGGAGCTTTAGCTGGGTCTTTGCTGACGTGGAGGTCTTAACGAAATCTGATGGTAACACTCTCCTTCCCAATTATCTTTTTCTTCACTATTATTCTCTAAATTTTTTCTTCTCAATTTTATTTTTCTTATCAATCTCTATTCATTTTTCTAAGTTCGAACTACCGATAAGTGGTATACTAATATCTATGCATGTATTCACATGTCTGGCATTCGCTTCTGTCATGCCTTTTCACATTCTTCTTGGTTTCTTTAAGAAATTTATTGGACTCTCTTTCTGTTGGTGGTATAGGCATATTGTGTGCTACGTACAATTTACACGTAGGACAAATACGTGATATTGAAGATGACTATTCAATATTAATTTTTTCTTAATATTATTTATTTTTAGTAATTTACTTCTAGGCTTTAGTGATAAAGTTAAGGAAATTTGGTGCAAATAATTTTTAATATTTGGTATCGGTGTGGAAATAATTATTAATATTTGTTTTTTGATATGAACATTAAGAATGTATTTTGGTGTGTAGTTAGTCCTTATTTAATAAAAAAACAAATATATTTTTAATTTTAATTAAAAAAAATTACAATTGAGTTCTTAATCTTTGCAAAATGTGCAAATGAATCTGATATTTATATTTAATAATATTTAATTTAGCGTACTCAGTATAACATTATAGCCACGTCAACAAATTTTTCAAAAAAAAAAAAATTAAATTATTGTACTTAAATATATGTAATTACTATGTGATGTGAAAAACTTGAATAAAATTAAGATAAATAAAATAAATAACAAAATAAACGTATATAATTTTATGAGAATGAACCAATCTTATTATTTTTTATTTAACATAAAAAATATTAATTTACAAATTATGTGTTCTTTATTTTTTGAATGAAGACAAAACGATAAATTAAAGGTAAATTATACTCACAGCAATTCTTTTAAGTTTGTAGCAATTTTATCTTCATATAATTTTATTCGTATGTATCATCTTCGACTTTTCATTAATTCACGCACATGGTCAATTTTGACCCTAAATTAAATAAACTAAAAAAGAATAAAAAAAATAAAAAAAATTGGAGTCACTAACATTTTTAAAATACAAATAAATTGTGAACATTCAATTAGTTAAATCAATTAAAATGAAAGAAAAAAGCTTCTCAAATAAATTTAGACCGTTAGATTAAAATCAGATTTATTTTTAAAAAAATGTTGATAAAATGTGTGGTTAAAAAGTTGTGGGTCCATGAAATATGTGGTTAAAATTAATTATTGACTTTGACTTCAGCTTTTTAACAAAATTTTAATTAAAAACAAACGGAGCCTAACTTAAATTAAGAGTCGTAATTATTTGTCAAATTTATTAATTAGTACACATCCAAACACATCCCAAATTTTTTTTTAATACATTTAGACCGTGATCAATTTATCATTGTGGGAAAGACTCACAAAATAATTTGATTTGGAAAAATCTTGGATTACTTTTTACTTGGTGCTTCGTTATAAGATTATGTCCAAGTGATATCTTTCTTTTTAACTCTTTAGTTGAGTTGCTTGATTTTTATTTTAAAGTTGGAAATAAATTTATAGTAAAAAATATGCCTCGGAATATGACAAATTTAAAAATTATATCAAGTTGATATCTTTCTTTTTTACTCTCAGTTTTAGTATTGCTGTAATTGCCGTTTGTTTTTTCTTTGTTGATCGTAGTAGGTTGTTTAGTTTGTCTCGACTAATAATATGTTTTAATATGAGATATTGTATTTTAGTTGAAGTCTCTCACTATTTTTAAAGTTTATTCTTTTTGCACTTGAATTTTTGTTACCTTCTTTATTTTACAGTAAAACAACATAATATTCTTGTACAGATTTGTGTTATTTACTTCTTTATACAAAAAATAATTTTTTTTTTAAATTATACTTGCAAAAAATCCCTCCAATTTTTTTTTGTCTAAAGCCTCTGAAATTCTTGAGTCGCATCTGATTGTCCTCAACCCTCTAGCTCATTAGTCGAGCTCACTACTGACATTTGTTGAGCAAATACTTAATGACTTTAGATCGCATTGTTGAAACGTTTTTATCGTATTATGCATTTGTCATATATTTGTTAAGTACATAAAATATATTTTATTATTAATCTGTACCATAACATTGATTTGATAATAAAATAATATTACTTTAAGCATTATTTCACCATTTTTATAGAAATATTTATATCTCATTTATTTTCACTATAATTTACTTTAAAGCGATCGTGCCTTGTTTGATGAAAGTTTTTAGCAGATATTGATAAAATAAATAATAAAATGTGTAGTTGAAAAATTAATAATAATTATAGGTCCCATAAAATATGTAGTTAAAATTAGTTATAGATTTAATTTAACTTCAATTTTTTAACAAATTTTTAAATTATACCAAACAAGTTTAGATATGTTAAACCACATGCCCAATCCATGCTTTGGGTTGTCATGTCTAGAACTGGCAAATGGGTTGGGTTGGGTTGGGTTGGGTTGGACCGGGCAACACTTGAAATTGGATCGGGTCGACTGGGCCAATTCAGTCTTAATTTTATTTTTTTTATTTTTTTTTTTAAATAAATTTTTATATAATCTAATATATTGTATCAAATACAATCTTAGATAAACTTAGACAATATATATTTTGAGGTTTTTACAGAGATTAATTTATAAAATTAGGACTTTCATGTATTAGTCAATACATAAACATCATTCTTTCAAAATAAAAATATTTTTTTGGTTAATTGTGAATTATTTCTTGACACATTTAAAAATATATATATAAAAATAATAAAGGTATGCTAGTCTGATTGCTTTGAGATATAAGCATGTTTGACTTAAATTAAAAAAATTTCTTATAAGTAAATTTAAAATAAATAATTTATTTGTCACACCAAACATAATTTGGATTGAAACTTGAATTAAACTAAATTTTAATTAAATCTAAACAATTTTATGTTAGAGTTTTGGAATCTTTGACTAATGTTTCAAAAAAGATAATTTAAGTTGGAGATAGACTTATGCCATTTTAGATTGATATTATTTGAATTATGTTTTAAGACTATTCATAAAATGAGTAATTAGTGTTCAACCCCCCAAAAAAAATACGGGCCAGTCCAACTGGCTCGGCGGGTTAGATGGGCCGGGCCATATAGGCCCGGTTTTATTTGGGCCAGGATCAGCCCAACTCAAAATCCGGATTATATGGACTGGCCCGTGACTCGGATCGATTTTGCCACCTCCAGTCCTGTCACTCTAGTGGGCCCGACATGACTTGCATGTAGTTTAAGCCATACCTGTTTAGTAAGTGTGAAGCTTGATAACCCACAGGCTTGAAAGCTGAGACCTAGAAGAACAGGCCATGCTATGTGTAATCCAATCATCTATTAAATTAATGTGTTGGAGTTGTGACACGATTATTTATTTTAAATTTAGTCTTCAACAATTCACAGGTCGAATTTATTTATTTTTATCAAAACCTTGTTACATGCATAATTTTCATAATGAGATTACATAAATATTTAAACTCATATCATTGTTTAATCTAATACCATGTTGAACTAGTAATTAGCACACCTATATATTTTAAACTCAAAAGTTTAGGTACATACGTACACTACATGGTAACAGGGAATTGAAAAATACGGAGTTATATATAATTTTTTTTAAAATAGAAGCCAATTTCGATAACAACTGAGAAATACATGGAATTTAGGATTCTTGGTGATTCTGTTTTTGTTTAGCCTAATACATTCTCAATAAATTCTTCATTTTCAAAATTCAAATCAGCAATTCACAATTTCATAAGAAGTTTCAGCATCCGAAAACAGTTATAGATCGTGATCTGATTTAAAAAGTTATTTTTTCAGAGTGAGTTTCAAATTGAAAAAGATTCTTTAGATCTTGTGTCCAAAAGGAAAAGTCAAAAAGAAGTTCCCAACGAATAAAAATTAACTTAAATATCTTTAAAAGAAATTTTTGTGTAAATAGTCCTTAATCTTTGTCCCCAATGTGATAATGATCCCTAATATTTATGTTTTTGTACAGAAATCTTAACCCGTGTGTTTTAGTATGTAATTGGTCATTGATGAAAATGACTAATATACCGTTAATTTTAATAAGGAGAAATTATAATTGATTTGCTAACCTTTACAAAAAGTACAAATGAGTCTGATACTTTTTTATAAACAATTAAAGAAAACTAACGAGTTTTTTTTTTTTATAGAATTAACACTTTATTGACAAAATTGATAATATACTAATTTTTTTTGTTTTGTATATTTTACGAATTATTATAAAAATAACTAAAATTTAAACTCATAATTATAATAAACATGTCAAATACAATTTTACATTATTTAAAATTTAAACTTTTATTTTATCGTTATAACAAAAAAATTACTTTCTCGAATTTAATGCTCAAATACTTTTATTTAATTCAACTATATGTTTATTAACTACAAATATTAGAGATCCAACTCCATTCTTCATATTATAATTTATCGTTTTATTTTCGTTAAAAAATAAACAACATATAATGTGTAAATTAATTTTTATTAGTATTTTTATATTAAATAAAAATATAATAGTTCAATGTCATTAAATTATATACACCATTTATTTATTTATTTAAATTAATTTTTATTCAAAATTTTCACATCACAGCAATTACATATATTTAAAGTACAAAAATTTTATATTTTTCTCTTATGAAAAATTTAATTCATACGACTATAATGATATATTTAGTATGCAAAATTAAATATTATTTAATAAATACACTGTAACTATTTGCACATTTTGTAAATGTTAAGAATTAAAATACAATTTTCTCTAATTAAAACTAGGAACATATTTTACTTTTTCTTCCAACAAAGACCAATTGCGCACTAGAAACATAGTTTAGGAACTCTTATGCTAAAAAATGAATGTTAAAAACTATTTCTGCACTGAAAGCAAAGATTATGGACAATTTGCGCAGAATTCCCTTTTTAAAATGTAAAAGTCAATAAATTTTAGATGTATGATATATATTAAAAAATTACAATGGTGGGGTATATTTCAATTTTCTTATAATAAACATGTATGATTCCTAATTTTCTCTAAAAACAACATTTGAATAAGGATTCGGCTATCTGATTGATTACACGATTGTCCTTAGATCTTTGCAAGCTTTTCTTTTAGGTAAAGTGTTCTAAGTTCAATTTCTTCATTCTTCATATTAACCATAGATGACCACTACGCCATATAAGTCCCAAGTTTATCACTTTTACTGATATTTGGTTCTTTAAGTCGGTGTTCATCCGATGAACAAATTTCCTCACGCTGACGAGTTTTTGAAACTTCGTCGACTTCATCATCATTTTTCACACGTACATGCACTTTCGTGTTCAAAAAATCATCTTCTAGTTACCTTTCTTCCTTTGATATGACAGGAAGTTGAGTGGATGCATTGCCTAATTCTCTTGTAGCTGTAGTCCCGCTCAATATCTTCCCAAGAGTGTGGTAGTGCTTACATCCTTCCCTCTTGAACATTTTGTAATTTGACTTGTTAATCTACTATTGAAAAAAGAAGCAACATCATCACTGTTCAGCAAAACAAGGGGTAAAATTGATATGATAAAAAACTAATGATGAAAATATTCTTTAATACACATATATACCGTATAAAAGAGTTTCCAAACTTCCTCCGCAGCATTAACTTTATTGGTATTTGGATCCCATGTAACACCCATATGTCCCAAAAGTTCAGAGAACATATGATGAACCTTACGTAAGCGGTTCCATTTCTCCTTTAATCTATCTATGCCGTAATCCATTTTTGTTGCAGCAATCATGGTTTCATTGATCCTGCCCCATTCAACTTTTGTGAATCTAGAATATTGTAATGCGTTTGATTTCACTTTCTTGTAAAGAATTTCGATAAAAGCATGTTCATTCTCATCAGACTATTACATTGGTTCCTTATTCTTAACTCTATGATCACTCATGTTCTATATTGAAGATAAATAAAATTATCAAGACATAAATAAGTCCTACAATTGGAGATTAGAAAACGTGAGATAAGTGTAGACTTTTAATATAGGATAATGGTCAAAACAATTTCGTTTTGGTTGACCATTTTAAATAGTAATCGAAACATTTCCACACTTTTAATATAGGTATTGAGAAAATGGCCAAAACGATGTCATTTTGGTTGGCCATTTTAAACATTAATTCAAACATTCACAGTATGGATTAAAAAATTACAATGGTGGGGAATATTTCAATTTTCTTATAATAAACAGGTACAATTCCTAATTTTCTCTAAATTTGGCATGATGTGGGTGGGTATAATTTGTTGCAAGAAACAATATTTTCAGGCAAAGACAAAAAAGCAGAAAAAAGTTCTGTTGAGCAATTTTTGTCGACCAAAAAAAAAACACACACACACACACACACACAAATACGTAGATTAAGAGAACAGGTGAAGAAGGAGAAGGAAAATAAGACAGGTAAATAAGGATGATTCTTGCAGAAAAGGTCACTTTGTCACTGGTTTTGGGTGGGATTTTTGTACTATTTCTGCAACTGTATGATGCTTTGTTGTTAAAGCCGAGAAGGAGAAGATTAAAGCTCCAAAAACAGGGGATAAAAGGGCCTATACCTTCTTATTTGTACGGAAACATTTTTGAATTGAAGAGAATTCAACTTCAGAAGCATCGGATTGGAGCGTCAGTTGCAGAAAACCAGTCTGGGGGAAGAAGCGCTGTAGAACATGCCTGGACCTCTGCAGTCTTTCCACATATTGAGCAATGGCGTAGAGAATATGGTATGCAAATTGATATAAAATTTGCATTAAAACTTGGTTATTTTTGTTAAGCAGATGCTATATTTAATAAAATGCATCACTGAAATGAGAATTGTTCGTTAATCGTGTTGTGTGTATGATTAAATCAGCACGCTCTCTCTATTGTTCGTTAACATGTGGATTTGTAGACCCATGAATTAATGGTAATCACTGATTACCTACTACAGTATCTAACTAGTTTCTAGGCTATGAATGCAGAGAAGATCAATTCATGCATAAGAAGAAGATGCAAGTTTTAACTAGTATTTTCCTTGCTGTATTCTACTTTTAAACAACGAAAACAATAAGAAATGATGAGATTGTAATGACAGGACCAACATTCATGTACTCTACTGGGAACATACAGATACTTTGCATTACAGATGCGGAGATGGTGAAGGAAATAAGTCTTTGCATCTCTTTGAATCTAGGGAAGCCTTCTTATCTATCGACAGAACGTGGCCCCCTGCTTGGCCGAGGCATATTATCATCCAATGGTCCTTATTGGGCTAATCAAAGGAAGATCATTGCACCTGAATTCTACCTCGAAAGAGTTAAGGTACGTGTATCAATATTTCACGAAATGAAAAAATGAAGTTCAAATATTTATATTTTCTTTCTTATCACGCATGATGGTTCATAACACAAAGGAAGGTACCTTGTAAATATGACTTAAAAACTACACCGTTGTTCAGTAAGTTTTGAAATGTTATTGTATTCATAGAATTATGATCATGTGCATATTCATCACTGTCAAAGAACACCATCCTGTGTGTTGTATTTGGTAATGAAATTACTCCACATAAACAAATATATTTGGTAAAACAGTTTCTTACCAAAATTTACAAAGTAGAACAATCTGAGTGAGATTTATATTGGAGATGATTGTTAACCAACAGATTACTCAAGACATCCAACGAGCATTCTCCATCTTTACCATCCCAGGCTTCTCTAAGTTGAAATGAGGAATATAATATCTGAAGAGTCATCTTATCTGTGCAATTGAATAATTCTCTTTTCAGGGCTTTGTGAAACTGATGGCAGAATCCACATCCACAATGTTAAAAACTTGGGAGAGCAAGGCTGAAAGCTGGGGAGGAAAAGTAGAAATCAGAGTTGATGAAGACTTGAGAAGTTTGTCAGCGGACATTATTTCAAGATCTTGTTTCGGCAGCAACTATGCCGAAGGGGAAAAAATATTTTCCAAGCTTCAACCTCTTCAAATGGTCATGTCAAAGGGCATTATTGGAATTCCTGGATTAAGGTAAAAAAACCTTTATTATCACACAAAATGATGATAATCCTCTTTATGAAGTATACCATTAAGAGTACCATGCTAGATGTATGTATATTTTCATAGTTATTAATGTTGCTTTTTAAACTTCCCATTCACATGGAAGAAGTTGCTTATCCTAAACAAATAATGCTATTCTCAACCTCTAAGCCAAAATAGATTAGTTAAAAAGATGCAAACATAACAGGTACCTTCCGAGTAGGCATAACAAAGAGATATGGAGATTGGAGAAAGAGATAGACTTAACGATACTTGGGTTAGTAGAAAGACACAGTGAAGACACCTGTGATAAAGACCTTCTACAATTGATACTTAGTGCAGCTAAGAGTTATGGAGACAATGGCAACTTACCAGCAGACATTACTCCTAACAAGTTTATTGTGGATAACTGCAAGAACATTTATTTCGCTGGCCATGAGACTACTGCAATTTCAGCATCATGGTGCTTGATGTTACTTGCAGCCCATCCAGAATGGCAAGCTCGTGCACGTGCAGAGGTTCTTGAAATTTGTGGTCTGAGATTTCCGGCTGCAGATACTCTAAGAAGCTTGAAAACTGTAAGTTCATAGTAGTTAAATACCAACGTCGGTTTTTTATGCATATTTTGTTTTCAACACTGGAACTGTGTCAAATCATGGTTCCAAAATAATCTGAAAATGTTTGACTAAGCTTAATAGTTTACCAATAAGTAAGTAACTTTTACTTTCTTTTAAGCTTAGCCAAACATGCTCTAAATTAACAATGTTATCATCTACACAAAACTCATCATCAACCTGCATCTTGCATTGGAACCTCTTTCCAGAACTTAGATGAAGTCAAAAGCACGTAAAAGTAAATATTCATAACATCAAAGCATATAGAGTTTGTATCCAAGTATGTGCATGCACGCAGCATCATATGCGTGCGTACATGTCCTCTTCTAGTATTCAAAGCAAAATACGATTATAAGTAGTCTCGTGACTTGCTCCTATATGGACATGGTTAATTGCTATGTTTATATAAAGTAACTTTTGACATGCATATCCCATTGGCAGCTAACTATGGTGATTCTCGAGACACTACGTCTCTACCCCCCGGTAGCTTATGTGGTGAGAGAAGCCTTGCAAGATGTCATCTTTAAAGGGATTCATATTCCGAAAGGCATCAACATTCAGATTCCTATACCGGTTTTGCACCAGGACCCGGATCTATGGGACTCGAATGTGCATCAGTTCAATCCAGAAAGATTTGCTGTTGGAATTGCCGGGGCATGCAAGATTCCACAGGCTTATATGCCGTTTGGATTGGGGACTCGTACCTGTGCAGGTCAACACTTTGCCATGGCTGAATTGAAGGTAATTTTGTCGCTCATTCTGTCAAAGTTTAGCTTCTCTTTGTCCTCGGCATATCAGCACTCGCCCATGTTTAGATTAGTTATACAACCTGAACACGGAGTCAATCTCCATTTTGAGAAACTGTGATGTTTAGTCTTTCTTCTTCTGTATATAGACAGCACAAAATAAACAGATATTTTTCTTCCTGCCTATTGTATATTACTATTTTTCTGTTTGAAGTGCTGAAGGAAGATTTTCATGTCAGTCTCATGTCAGTCTCTATGTATCTATCCACGTTCGTATCCACCTGGGGGTGGGATGGGGGTGTTTGCAAACTGTACATTGAAAGAAGCTAGAGCTAATCTACATGGGAGGATGGACAAAAGGCTTAATCACCCGCTTTGGTAAAGGAATGTTACCTGTTGCCTAGCTTAACGAAAATAAATACATAAGTACTAGATATACGAGTAACACAAATAATACTAGAGATTTCGAACTTTTGAACTTTGTGATGATGAAGTCTCAAACTTTTGATTTCTAACACCCGAGATTCCAAACCTTTCAAATATCTGCACCTAATGTCATTTTGTGACGAAAAACGATTAATTTGATTTCTAACACCCGAGATTCCAAACCTTTCAAAAACGTCAATTGACTGTTAAATGATTAATTTTTTATTGAAATAAAGTTTTACCTTTATTTAATTTAAGGATAAATAGCACTGAAAATCTTTAACTTTTAAACTTTGTGACAATAAGATTTCAAACCTTTGATTTTTAGCACATAAGATTCCAAACCATTTGAACTTTTTGTGACGTAAAACATCAATTTGACCGTTTAAAAAAAAAAAAAAGAAAATATGAAATCATCACCCTGGCTTTACCTATTCAAACCAATAATTTCATCAACAATTTAAAAATACAAACCAATTATCATGACACACGACTTCTACCGGAGTGGGTAGTTCTGAATTGAAGAAGACGATTATTTTTTTGTTTTTGTTTTTTCTTTTGCTTTTGTTTCTTTATTTTTATTTTTATTTTTATGTAATTCAAAATTAAATGTGATTACACTAATCATTTTACTCATATTTAACATTTTTATAGTCAAACTGACATTTTTTATTAAAAAAGACATCAAGCGCAGACTTTTAATAAGTTTGAAATCTCAAATGCTAGAAATCAAGGTTTCATAACCAAAGTTTAAATGTTAGGGAGGGTAAACATGTCATTTCAATAAAAAAATGACTATTTAACCGCCACAAAATAACCTCAAGTACAAAAGTTTAAAAAATTCAGAATCCTAGTTGCTAAACATCAAATGTTTACGACTCTATCGTCACAAAGTTCAAAGGTTTGAAAGCTATTTACTCGTTATGTTAAACATACATAGATCAAGTAGAAACGAGATACCCTCAAGCTCTATCACTAATAATTAGTTTCACAAACTTTTACATTGGCAGCATGAATATCTAAACACCACATCTGCAAGCATGGCTAAAAACATGACTTACGAGTAGAGGAATTGGATTAAGCTACAGCAAGTAGCGACACGACGACATTTTCACACATATGAAGAAACTTGAGGGCATTCAACCCACAAAACAAAGGATTTTATTAGTATTTCACCGATGAAAAGGGGTACCATTTCATTACTCCACAAGTCAAGAGAATCATTTACACAAATAACAAGTACTAGCAAGCCGTGCAATGCTCATTAGCAAGCCGTGCAATGTTCATTGGATCCTTTGCTCACATCACAAAAAGGACGAGCAAATTATTAGCAACAAAAACTCATGAAAATAAAGATCGACTCCGATTGCGCTCCAACCGAGCTTCTCTCTGTCACAACCAGGGGAAAAACATGAACCAGATCAGAATAATGTGCATAATTACTTTGACACACATGATTTTATAGTAAAGCATTTCTGACTTTCAGTGAACTTCTATACCTCCTTTCTCTTGCATTCCTTGTAAACGTCAAAATGTTCTTGACATTTACTCTTGTCCGAGTGAAATTCTTCTAAGCCTACAATGTTACAGAAAGGGAGAAAAAAAGGTCAAGTTTGAAACTTGTGCAAGTCATTAGTTCAGGAAATCCTCAAAACTGGAAGAATGTGAAGTGAAGCCTCACACAAAGTTACTTAGCACTAAGTGCCTATTTGGTAAACTGAATAGGAATCGATAGTGAACACAATTTAGCATCCTTTTATTCTTTTACACTATCAAGTGCTATTCAATTTTCATTATGAAACACGCCATAAGAATATTCAAATGAACGGAGTGCTATAGGAATTCAAAAGTTTCTATGTGAATTGCTGGCAAAACATAAACTAAGAAAGGATGGTCCATAGCGAGATCTACAAATTAGTCAGGAAGCGAAATACAAACAGCTCTGAACCTAACAATAAAGAGGTAATTATGGAGACTGATAATATAGAAAGTGTACGTGATGCTATCTTTCTGTATATTTTATTCCGCACCTACAATGCACCCTATCACAATACATACACACAATAAAATAAAACTAAATGCACCTCCCATAAAAACTAATGGACATGGCAAAAACTACCCCACCACAAAAGGATTGGAAACCCCTTATATTTTGCCTCTAGGAATCAATATGATTACCGTCTGTCCACAATTGATTTCATTTATTCCTACTCCCATTAACAAGATTTTACAGGTATAGAAACTAAAGAAACCTAATTTTATATGAATAACGACGACCATTTCAAATGCCTAAAATCTGACCAATAAAAAAATTCACTATAAAGCATGTTTGGCTAAGCTTATAAAAGAAGGTACTTAGTAAGCTTTTGAACTCAAGATCGCAAATAAAAGGAGGAACTTTTAAAACATTTCAAACATGTTTGGCAAAAAATATCACATAAAAGAAACTTGTAAGCTTAGCTAAACATGCTCCAAGTCATAGCTCAACGTTGATACCATTTACGTATTATGCTACCTTATGTAGAATAGTTACATTAAAAAGGGTATTACTTCTATACTCAAACCTTGTGTTCTGAGCCGAGTTTATCAAAATTGGAAAAGAAGTAATGCCCCTAATAATTGTGTCCATGTGGGAGTTGGGACTGGATACTTATCAAAAATCAAATATTGGGAATAGAAATTAGGAATACTTCAAACCAACATTTCTCAGAATCTCAATACAAGCCAACAATAGAAATGCAAAATTAACTTCTTTTGAATGTTATAACCCGATATATATAAACTCTGAAACGAGAAAATTTTATGCAATATATAGGAGCGCCAATAAAAATCAAATAGTTGCAAGTAAAGAATTCCTTACTTTAAAAGTAGTTGGAAGTACAATTTAGGGAAAATCTTAATCGCCTACAAAATAATTTACAGACCCTATAACAAAAAAAAAAAAAAAAAAAAAAAAAAAAAAATCAACAAAAAACCAAACCAATCATATTTGACCAAAAAAATACAGCATAAAACTAACAAGAAGTTATTCAAACAAAAAAGACGTTAAGTCGTAAATTGGGGGTTTTGACAATTACATTTGAGAGAAGCAGTGTACTGAGGATAGCAATCAGAATCGGCGATTCGGGCTGCACTTGGGTATGGTGGTGATTGGGCTCTTGCTGACGACATGCTGACGTCCTGAGATTTCACCTTTTTTCCTCTGTATAATAAAAGTGTAAAACCAGTGCAAAAGGCTTTCAGGCAGAAATATGATAAATAAATGGGCCTTACAGTTCAAGATAATTGGCCTCTGGGTCGATATTTTCGTAATGGGCCTTGATTAATTGGGTTTCAAACTTAAAAATAAATATAAATGGGCTTTACAGTTCAAGATAAGTGATAATATTGCGACCCACTACTTACTATTTTTCTTTTTCAACTTTACTCTTGTTTAATTTTAATTCAGAAATACTATTTGGTAGAACGTTCAGGAGAAATCAATTTAAGATTAATTTTACTATTTGATATAATGTTTATGAGAAATCAATTTAAGATTAATTGGAATGAAATCGTTTGTTTAATTGGATCAGATTTTATCGTTTTTGGCATCTTAAAAAACGTATTTTTTTGATGACGCGACTATTTTGATTGGTAGATTAATAGCACATATAGATGACACATGGTCATTTTCTCAGCCACATAGGCATTCCATCAATGAGCTGTTATTGAATCGTCGTAAATGAGTAACGAAGTGTAACTTTAAAAAGTTGAGTAAGCATCTAGCAACATTTTCACTCAACTTTTTAAAGTTTAGTGAGTGAATAAAAACATGACTAAAAATTCAGTGATTATTCAAAATACATATTGCTGACATGGCGAACAGCTCAACATTGGTTGGCAAAAACGTATTACACGTGGACATTCTGTGTGTCACGTGTGTTTTTCTGTCTACTAGTTAATGGATCATCAAAAGTAAGTAACGGCGAGTAATGTTGTAAAGTTTAGTAAGCATTCAATCCGAAGGAATCCCGCAATAGAAGTCCTTTAAAATCTTCAAATAATCCACCCATCCTTTTCATCTTCTATAAACCACAACAAACTACCACCGACTCAACACTAAACCCCTCTACCTAAATCAATAGTCGGATTGTCACCACCTACGAACGATCACCGTCGATCCCCACTCTAACGGCGACTGTGGAAACTCTAAAGAAACACTACACTTATCGTCTACATCCCTCAAAACCCCCCTTCGATTTCCAGCGATGATGGAGGCGACGATAAAAACTCAAAAGAAATACTACAAGAAACTTGCCTTTTTAATTTTTTGCTAGTGGTTCAGATCTGGTGACTAAATGTGGTGGTGCTTTTTGGTGAAGTGGTGTTGGTATTAATGGTGGTGGGGTGGGTGGTCTAGCTATAAGTGTACATCATCTCTGCCGAGTCAGACACTGATTTGAGCAACGAGTCACACCAGTTAGTATGGTCTTCAAAACTCGTCAGTATTCCAATTTGACCATGTGAACAATATATGTCTTATTCGCTGCAAAGGACACGTCGCAGAAACCCGGAAGTATAATTAACCCTAAAATTTAACACGTGTTTTGTAATACATGTAACAAAAAGAGTTACAAAAAGTAGCGTTGGTGACAGAAACATGTGCTGAAATGTGCATAACAAATGTAATACGTATACTTTTAACAAATTTAACAAAAAGTTGTAAAAAAGTGAAAATAATTTTTTTTATAATAAAAAAAAGTGAAACAATAATTTTATAATTATTCTATTTTTTTAGTTATTTGTGATTTCTATCCCCACGAGAAAGTTGGACAAATGAATGGGCTTTAAAGTTGAAGATAAATGGGCATTTTGGTCAAATTTTGGGGATGTTGGCCTTGATTAATTGGATTGACAACCTATTAGAAATTATTGGCATATATTTATAAATTTATTTTTGTAAGCCACTATAAATAACATTATTATATTAAAAATGATTCACCTAATTAAACATAACAACTTAAATACCTATTGAATTATATAGAAATATCCACATAATTAAGAATCAACTTGTATATAAAAATCATATATAATACTAAATACTCCGATTTACCAAAATAGGTTTTATATGAAGGTCAAAAGGATACTAGTACTTAAAAGTTGGTTACATAATAATTAACGTGCTAATATAGTAATAACTTATTCGTCATAGCAAATAAATTTTGTGATGTTTATTATATGCAACGAAGAAAGTAGTTATTACGTTAACAAATTTTTCTTGTATAACTGAAACGTATCGTTGTTGAATAATTTTAAATATATCAAAAATATAAAATTATTGACAGAAACGCAAGGACGATCATGAAAAATGGCCGTTCAACAATTATTTTTATGACTATTAAAATATCTTTTTACGTTACTATTATACATGAAAATCAATCAATTCATATTATTTCCATCTATCTCTTGTATAAAATTTAATCATAATGTACAAAATACTTCTCTCCTTCAAAGTGGCTAACAAAAGTTCTCAAATAATTTTCTAAAAAAATTGACTAATTTAGAATTTAATTCAGCTAAATAAAAGTTCATCAATGTTATCTTTAAGATATTTTATATTGTAATCGATGAGAGCAACTAAACACAATTTCTAGTAATTACTAATGTGACATGTCAAGTAACTGAATTTTAGACGATTCGATCAAGTAAAGGAAATACATAAAATTCATAATTTTTTCAATTTCTTTTTCCAATTTCTTTTTCTAGTTTGAAAAAAGATAAATAAAAAAAAAAGATAATAATTTGCATGGCTGCTAGAATGTATTAACATTGTCACACTAAACGACATACAAAGAACAACAAAAACGAATGATGTGACAAATATTTTTTCATTTTTTAAAATTTAGGGATCGAATGTCTCGATCGACTGATAAATGTGTATGCATCCATCCATGCAAGGATCAAATATATTGAAAATACTCTTTTCAAATATATTGAAAATAAATGGAAATAGAAAATTTTGTTCATGCTTTGAAGTGCTAAAAACATTTTTTGGGTCTAATTATTAGTGCTATTTGTATGTGTTGACATTTGACATTTTGCTTCACAGATACGCATTAGAATTTCTTTTGGTCGAAGTTAAACATATATGATAGTTATGATGAAACAATCTTCTTCTGTCTCAAGAAATAATTCGTGTGAATGCCTTTAATCTATTTCATATAAATGTCTTGAATTGAATTTTCAAAAAGAAAAGAGTCGTGGTCCTTCGAGTCCACGTCTCAAATTTCACGTAGTAATGGGTGGGGACAGATTGATCCCAACTAAAATACACAACCAACGTATGATTTGTTCCTTTCACAAAATTTAATCGTTCAAAGTCCAAATAAAATTTGTAGTACAAATTTAGTTGTTTTTCAACTGTGTGTACTCTTTGAGGCCGCAGTATTCAACACGTTCTTGTGTGTACTCTTTGATTTCAACATGTTTAGTTATTGTATGTGGATTGCATCTATAATTGATGACAGTACCGAGAGTCGTGTTGATTGTTTGACATGGCAAAGGGTCAACTAAGAACTTGTTCGGTAGAATTTTTTCTAAAAAAATATATTTTTTTTGACTTTTCAACTATTTTTACACTACAAAAAAATTTGAAAAGTCAGAAAGTAATAAAAAAAACCTATTTTTTTTTTTCAAAAAAAACTTTACCGAACAAGCCCTAAATATTTAAGGAGAATTAAATAAAAAAAAAAGTAATTGGCACAAAATGTCATTTTTTAAAAGGTGATTGTACAAATTATCAATACCTATTAAATTTTTGGTATTTTTACACTCAAATTTACATTTGCTTGCGCAAAACATCCTTGCGGTCCAAAAACTCCGTTAAATGGATGCGTAAACACGTCTTGTGGCACTTGGCAAGGGTAGTTTCGTCAATAAATTATTGTTTCTCTATTTCTTTCTAGTTTAAACAAAAAAGGATGGGGCCCAAAAATGATAGAAGAAAGGAGCCGAATGAATACGCGTCATTGCCCAAGCAAACATTACAAGAAAGTCTTCACGCAATGTAAGATCATCATAGAGCACTTCACGAGCTGCAAATGTTTCAAGAAAAAAAGTGGGCTGGTAATGACATATATGAATTGTGGTAAACAAGGGCACAACAAAAGGGGTCGTAAAGGGGCACCAGCACCAAATTAGAGCCTGATTTTTTGATAATTTTTTGTCCTTTGCACATATGGGTTTTGTGAAGTTTTTGAATTCATTTTAATTCGTACTAAACAATTTTGGGATTTTGGTACATATCCTGCACATTGTTTTTTTAGACAAGGCTGTATTTGTTCAACGCATATATAGTTGTTTTCTAGTTCACGAATGATATCATTGCAATCTTATTCTAGCTGATAACATTGTTGTTTTTAGTCATTCTTGTTCTGCTAGTTTTGCTGAGAGCATGAGGATGTTATGTTAGTTTTATTTGTTCAATTTATATGAACATAAATTACAAGATCTTAAATTTCATGATTTTTACAAACAAATACAGAGTAACAAGAACTTACCTTCATCCATATGAAATGATTTTTAATTTTGTATCTTAAATATCTGTTGAGCGATTTAATTGCATATCTCCAATCTCCAAACACACTTTAATATATGTAGTTTAATTGTATGAAAATTGTATTTCTCTCCCTTTGCCTATCACACAGTAGCATGAATAAATTAATGGAATAACATGTCATTTTATAGGTAGAGGGATAACCAATTTTCTAGCTAGACTGTAATTATTATAATGAAAATCAACTTCTCCAATAATTATCTAATTCATTATCTATTAGATACTATCCATAAGACATATTATCAAATCTAATAAATTATCATGTGGGCCATATAAAGTCTAACATTTGCCCACTTGGTCCATATGAATGACAATATGCCTTTATGATTTAATAATATATTATCATCATGCGCGCAATCATATGTGCAAATTACAATCACCATGATCACCAAAAATTGAATAAACTACCAGTACGAGTAATAGCAGTTATATATCATTAGATCGATATAATTCCTTCCATGTACCTCAATATTAGCAACTTATCCAACTTGGCCTATAAGTTAGAAGTATACGTGATGGTCCCGTAATGTCTTTGTCAAAGACTATTCTTGTTGTCATCATTATCCAATCTCATACATGTACATAAATATTGGTAAACAAGAAATAAATCTCAAACAATTCAATTATCATTAATGAGCTCATAATGTCAATGAACCATCGCAAGAAAAATATTAACCACTACTACCAAGATTCTTGATGTTCTCAAGTCCATTAATAACCTTTGGTGATAGCCATTTAGTAATGGATCCATAGTCATAAGTTGATGCTTGTTCATTTGACATCCTTTGTTTCTAAACTCCCATCTTAATGACAAAGTATCTTACTTTCATAATTTAGCACCTTTAGAATACTTGTCGTTCTTAGAGAAAATGACAATTACAGATTCACAATAATTTTCAGTGACTTGGCATAAGAGTCGACAACTCCAAGTTCTAAAATAAAATTCTACAACCATAATATTTATTTGTAGTCTCAAAGCATGCTACAAATCCAACGTCCATAATGGATGAAGTAATGATAGACAGTTATCTACTTTTACAAAAGATTATTCTTTTACATAATAGGAATAAATAGCCAATGTGGGTAATCTATGTCAAGTCATCCAACTTAATGAACCTGATATAATATAAGTTTGAGTACATATTAAGCTCCCTACAATAGATGCATACATAATGTTTGTCCATATGTTTTCACTCAATTGCATGAGACTATATTTATCCCATATCTTTAATGGGACAAATCGATATCACTACTAGTAAGCAAAATAATTTACTCCCAATGACCTTCAGATATATACACTAATAGACAGTGTTTTCTTTAAATCTAAAGGAAGTTATACTATCATCGAAATTAAACTACTATTGTCTAGAAAGAAGCTTGTTTAAGCCCGTACATTGATTTCTTAAGGTTACACATCATGCGGTCATTTCTTTATTCAAGAAGCCCTCAAATCGATCCATATGATTTTTTTTAATCTGAACTCT
Source organism: Forsythia viridissima (assembly GCA_030279155.1). Lineage (NCBI taxonomy): Eukaryota > Viridiplantae > Streptophyta > Magnoliopsida > Lamiales > Oleaceae > Forsythia > Forsythia viridissima. Next base: position 10,187,455 of record CM059045.1, on the reverse strand, counting down.
CATTTTAAAAAGTTATTTTTACATCTATTTGATGTAGTTCCAAATCAAAACGTGTTACTAGTGCCATAATTATTCTAAATGAGTCTTTCTTTGAAAATAAAGAGAGGTCTTATTTAATTGATTCATTTTAAATAAAACTTTTAGTAACAAGTTTAGCTTTATATTGTTCAATATTGTTATTAGAGTCACGTACCCATTTGCAACTCTTTTCCATCATTGAGGCAATTCAACGATGTTCTAGACTTTATCTTGTTCTATGGATTTTAACCCATCTTTCATAATATCAATTCATTTAGCAGAATCATTACATTCTATGGCTTGTGAAAATGAAATCGGATCTTCTTTAATTCTTAAGTCATAATTTGATTCTTGTAGATGTGCCACATAATTATTAAAAATAGCTTGCCGTATTTTCATGTGGGATTGTCTTAATGCTATTTTTTATGATTGTTTTACATTAGGTTCAATATTTGTGATAATTTCATAGAGTAGTTGATCACCAGTGTTGGGTCGTTCAACAAGGGTATTTTAGGAACAACAATGTTAGAAGTTTTAGGTAAAGGAATATCTACCATAACTTCTTGGGTATCTACATTTCGTGGTTCCGTACTTCCACTAATATCACAATTCTTAATGAACCTAACATTTCAGATTTCAACAATTATTGGACTATGGTTAGAATAATAAAACCTATACCGTTTCGTTTTGTTCAGAGTAACCATTGATCATTCTAAAATACAATTTCATTAATGTGGATTTTAAATCACAGCTTCGGTTTTAAATCCCCAAACATGCAGGATCTTTTATTTCCACAATCCAAAATATATTTTTGGAACTGTTTTACTAGGAATCCAGTTCAATATATAATAGCGATTTTTTAAAACATACATCCAAAACAATAAGGATAAAGACAAATTACTTATCGGCTACTCTATTTTGCTATGGCGTATCTAACATAGTTTATTGAGGACTGAGGAGTTTAGTAAATGGACCTAAGTACTACTTTCCATAATGTTCACCATTTCTATCAAATCGTACGATTTTCACATTTCTATCTAGTTGCCTTTCTACTTCATTGATATACACCTCAAGTATGTCCATTGCTTGAGTTATACCATGCAACATACATAAATAACAATAACTTGAAAATCATCAATAAATGTGATGAAATATTTTTTTTGTCCACCAAATCTTTGGTATATCAAAAGAGACCAAAAATATCAATGTCTTTAAGATTTTGGTTGAAGAGAATTACTACATTATGTTGGAAACATAAGTGGCAGTTTCATAATTCATCTACCAAGTATTATAAGGAACTCCAATTAAAAATGGTTCAAAACATTCAAAAGCAATAAGGCTTACTATTATTTTTGAACCGTGCCTTATATTTATAGCAATCTTTCAAATATTGTCCATATGTTTTATCATTATTATGTTCGTTATTTTGAGTCTAAATAACGTTAAGAGGCTCATTCTTTATCTTGAGTGATAATTTCTTTCTTTTGTCTTTAACCAAGTTTATTTTCAACTTCTTGAGTGATGAAGTTATAGTAATTAATTTCTTGTCACTTAAGTCCTATATCCTCTTTAAGCATGTTAGTCAATTCACTCATATTCTACTAATTCCTTATAATTTGTTGTAGTGAATTTATAATGACACGTGCAGGCGAAGAGTTCAAAATGAACTAAACTAAAAAAAAAAAAAAGGAATTATCAATTTTCATTCTTAAGGTTTCCAACTTTGCTTTTATATTAGTCATATTCATACATGCTACGTGTACAATCAAATTTCACAATGGTAAAGTTAGCCATAAAGCAAGATACTTATCAACAACCTGGATTGAAACACTACAAATATTATTGCTTGCTAATTCTCAACTGTTCAAACTTTATAGAATTTTTCTTTCTTCTGTTTCTATCAATAATAGCAATAAATTTCTCAGATAACAAATCTAGATCAAGATCCAAAATACCTAAGGAAAATTATACTTGCTTACGCTATTCTAAGAAATTTTAATTCATTAATAATCAAAACAGATGAAGCATAATAATAAAGAGAAACTTGAATTGATACAATAAAGTAAGTGTTCTATATGTCAATGCTTTGAGATATGAGATAAATCATATTCAAATAGACAATATATATATATATATATATATATATATATATATATATATATATATATATATATATATATATATATATATATATATATATATATATATATATATATATATATATATATATCGAAGCTCTCATTTGGGTAGATACTACGATACACCATTAACAACCATTACGGTGCTTTGTATTTATCTTTAATGGGCAACTATGTTATTTCTCAAGTGATACATTCTATTATCTTTAGATATATAAAATGACCAATTAAGAGATATCAATTACCCCGTCACGTTGATTAATCATATGATGGTTGATCCACATTTGGATGACAAAATATATCTATCATTAACAAATGTGTTACACATATACTATGTATAATTAATAAGCATATATAGTAAAATGTACAACATACTAAACTTTATTAAACAATTTGACATTCTCGAAACATTCTAATTTGGCCACTTTGGTAATTAATAAACTATACATAAATGAATATCTTTAATTGAGTAATAATGTTCTATACACATCAATATTGATTTATTAAACAATTCGATATTCATGAACCATTCTAGTTTGGCCACTTTGATGACTAATAAACTATATAGATAACATGAATATCTTTGAATTGAATAATAAGGATTTCATAAGGAACATACACAATAATTTTTTCTTATTAAACAACTAGATATTCATGAATAATTTAGTTTGATTACTTTGATGACTAACAAACTATGTACATATAATATGAATATCTTAAATTAAATGATAAAAGAAAATTTTATAAATTAACATAAAAATTTAATTCGGTAATCGGTTTTGTTTTAATGCCTACCGGGACACTTGTCCTACACTCATCCAATGAGTGCAGGACAAGTGTTCTCGTGGACATTATAACAACGCCCATCGTGGGCATTAGATCATGTCCCTTCGGTAATCGGTAATATATATATTCACAAGAAACATAAATTTCATACTACAATCAAATTTATATATATTATTTTGTATTGTAGCCGTATCTTATATATATCCGTCAATGTCATATAATGACCATTACAACCTAGTTTGTAGAATGAATTATGTAGCGATGGGCAAGTTCAAGTTTTCATGTAGCTATCTTTCCAAGATTCAAATAAATACTCATAATTCATGCGCTTATAAAAATAAAAAAAAAACTCTTATTGCCTTATGGCAGATGTCAAATCTTTTATTATTCTTGTAACACACTAAAATTTCGTTGCTAACCGTTAAATTGGAATTTAAGACTTAATTGCACAAACACGAAAGTCTATAAGACCAAATTACAAGTTTGCTCATAATTGAGGACCAAACTTCAATTATCAGATATATGCAAATTTTTGTTCTATAAATAGTGTCGTGAATAGTAATCTTGCCTGCCAATAATTTACTAAAAATAGATATGTAATGTCTTATTGCATATATATGGTAGATAAAATAGTTGATTAGATGTTGATGTGTATATGATTGTATATATACATATATGATTATGTGTTTATCTTAAATCACGCATGTAATTTAAGTTATGAATATATATAACTAATGTCATATTGCATATATATGATAGATAAAATAGTTGATTAGATGTTAATGTGTATATGATTGTATATACACATATATAATTGTGTGATTAGCTTAAGCCTTAAATCATGCATATAATTTAAAGTATAATTTTTAAGACGAATTTGTACCGCTTAGGTGCTCACGGTAAATAGCAATTGTCTCCTAAGATACAACAGTTTTTTCTTGCGGTAGAAACACTTAAAACAGCAAGAACAACGAACTCAAATTTGATTATGTACTCTCTATTTAAAATATGGTCGGATGTAGAATGCTTTTAATTAATGTATGGCAGAATAACAAGGAATGAAAGATGATTGAATTGATGAAATTCACAGAAGTGATAGGACCTATTTATAATAAACTAAAAGTTGTGTCTGAACAGACACGTCGTCTGAAATGACTTATTTGAACAACTGTATCTGTATTTCTATACACGTGAGACGTGTCAAATTCGAATATTCAATATTGGAGGATGAAAATTAAATTAAATTAAATTAAAATAATTATTTTATAATTATTTTGTCCAAAATAAACAGATTGGGCCAAACCTGACCCATGACCCACGGCCTCGAGCCCTAAGCCTCAGTCAACAAGAAGCAGCAACGGCACACATGCTTTGAACCGAACCCGATAACATCTAATATTAAATAGAAAAAATTGTCAATAAGTCATCTCCACATGACTTGTATCAAATTAGGTCAAAACTTTTTTTTAAATTGTGATTATGTCATACTTTACATCAATATTTTAAAATAATTCCAAAATCACCCTTTTTAACCATATTTTCCATTGGCACAATCTTCCAACTCCACAAACCTCTTCCACCTTCGGCGACTACCTCCTACACCTCCGGCGACGTCCGGCGACAATCTCTTCCACCTCTGGTGACCACCGACAACCTCCGGCGAGTGCTTCTACGGCGCAGTGTCACTTTAATTCCATATAGTAAAATTTGGGTCATCTGCTATTGAAATTGTGAAGATATCTAAGCATTCATGGAAGGAATGAAGGATTTGTGAAAGAGACTATTCCACAACTTCCTTTATCAATCATAAAATTAGTCATTGCTGTATAAGGACTTTGTTACCCAAATTGCAGTTGTTTATACCCGATAGAGTGGATAATGATTAGGTTGGGATGTTTCTTAATTGTTCTTGAAAACTATTGGATTTAAATGCTGCAATCAAGATGTTGGAAGAAAAGTCAAAATCTAAGGCAACTAATTTTCAAAAACTTCATTTTGCGTCTGCTATGAGAACAACAATGTCGTGCTTGATTCAGATACATTACTGTCCTGTATATATATTGGGGAACAATTGGCATCTTGGATATTTGCTAGTAAAGAGAAAGCACAACAAGGTAAGAAAATTATTCAGTTACATAAGCATCGTGGACATTTGCTAGTGAATGATCTCTGTTGCAAATAGAGAATTAAAAGAGAGCATGATGTCCCCCAAAGTTATGATTCTATGATGAGGAAGTAGCAAGAAGTTCTCATTGTTAAAAGAGAGCATGATGTTTGATACTGTATTATAGAAAACAATATCACAGAAAATATTGTTAGTCATGTGTGTTGTTTAATACTGTATTATAGAAAACAGTATCACATATATTGTTTGATACTGTTTGAATTTATGTGGAATGAGTTTTATTTATGATACTTTGCTTTTTATCTTTGATACTGTTTGAATGTCTTAGTTTTGTCTATGATACTGTTTTAATCCATGATAATATTTTGTTTAGGTAATGTGCATTAATATAATTTGATACTGTTTTAATTTTATGATATTGTTTGAATGTCTTAGTTTTAATCAATGATACTGTTTTATTTAGGTAATGTACATTAATATATTTTGATACTGTTTTAATCCATGATATTGTTTTAATCCTATGATACTGTTTGAATGTCCTAGTTTTAATCCATGATACTGTTTTATTTAGGTAATGTGTATTAATATATTTTGATACTGTTTTAATCTATGATACTATTTTATTCCATGATACTGTTGAATCTATGTGGAATGGGTTTTATTTATGATACTGTGCTTTTATCTTTGATACTGTTTAATTATGGCAAAGTTTGAACCTGTGATACTGTTTGAATGTCTTAGTTTTGTCTATGATATTGTTTTACTCCATGATACTGTTTTATTTAGGTAATGTGCATTAGTAATTTTGATACTGTTTTAATCTATGATATTACTGTTTTGCATAATACAATATCAAACAAAACACATGACTAATTAAACAGTATCAAAGATAAAAGCATGGTATCATAGTCATGTGTGTTGTTTGATACTGTATTATACAAAACAATATCACAAAAAATAGTATCACAATAGAAATGAATATAGAATTTGCACACGTGCTCAAAATTTTTATTATAATATGTTTTCGGAATGGTCTCGATGAGACGGTCAAAACCAGTCGCTTTGCACTGCGTATGATGGATTTTACCCGTTTGAAGTCGTCTCTTTAGCTTAAAATGGCAATCTTTAATTTTTTTTGTCAAAACAGTATCACAAATCCTCTAAAACAGTATCACGGATAAATGTATCTTTATTGAAGCCACCATTCACCCTTTGAACTCGATCATTTTTTATTAACATTCCCAGTTCTTGATTGATCAGATCCTAAACAAAGTTCACTATAAGAATTATAAACTTGTACTTGACTACTCATAACACCAAAATCTTCTGAATAGTCACCACAAAACTGGTGTTTGAATCTATTTTATGTAGAAAACATGGTCATATCGAAAACTCCAACATGGTCATATCGAAAATTCCAAGGTTTTAAGCTAATTCATGAATCTCAAGGTAAACCATGAATTAGATTCAACTTGTTAGAGAGATCTGTCGAGTCTATGAACATGTTTGAGATTCAATTAGGACATAGATTCCCATTGGATAGATAAGTATAAATATATAGGGTGTTTAATGGTAGACGAATTAATCAGTAAAGAATAATATTGTTCTTAAAATATTCTATTAATAGTACAAAATCATAGGTTTAACAGTATCACAAAAAACAGTATAAAAAAAATATCACAAAAAAATAGTATCACAACAAAACAGTATCACAACAAAACAATATCATAATTATCGTTTTTTTACAATTAATGGTATGTTGGTCTTTTAGCTCTACAATATGACTTTAATTGAATTAAATTTTGAGCATATGACTTTAGAATCTATAAGTGTCAAAACAGTGTCCGACCTTGAATTTACCCTATTAAATATCCGAATTATTGCAAATAAGTGTTTGACCAAAATTGGTGGCAATGTTGTTTTTCTAATTTAATACGTTCTTTCATATGAGAGAGAGAATTCAACAGCAATACGCGTCAACGCCTATCCCGCAATCTTGCAGATGGTATAGTACTTTGTTGTGTAAACTTAATGGGCCGAGGGCCCACAAACAAGCAGTTGTCACATCATGCCTACTGGGCTGAATTCTATTTAATTTTTTTTGAATTTTTTTTTAAAATAACTACAATAAATAAAATATTTTTTAAAGTACTATCATATTTTTTTAATTTTAAAAATACTATTTTTTTTAATTTTGTAACACTTGTTATTACATTTGTTATTTTAGTTATAATAAATATGTAACATTTGTTATTACATAACAAATGTAATAACAAATGTTACATATTTATTATAACTAAAATAACAAATGTAATAACAAGTGTTACAAAATAAAAAAAACAGTATTTTTAGAATAAAAAAAATTAAATAATATTTTTTAAATTATTTTATATTTTATAGTATATGGTGAAATTATCTCAATTTTTATTTTTGACAAGAAATTTATGAAAAGAAAAAATATTTTCCCAATATTTATTTACGTGACCTAACAAGACAAAAAAAACCTTTCTCAAGTAGTGGGAATCCCAATGCTAGACCAGGTATCATGGGCCATGGCGCCATGCACAGAAAGAAGCCACCAACCAGAATAACTTTAGAGTAGTTGATGAATCATAAGTTGTGTGTGTGTGTGTGTGGGGGGGGGGGGGGGGGGTTAATTATTTAAAAAAAAAAAAAAACACATTTTCAACTTGAGTTAAAACCAAAAGTTGTGTACCTTAAAAATAAAGTCTTCGTACGAATTTTATAAATACATAAGAACAATATCGAGTAAATAGAGATGAAACTCTTTTGTTAAAAATTCACCAATGACAGTGACTCTACTTAACATTATGAAATAAGTAATCTTAAGTTCAAAGAGTACAAATAAGTTCTTTGATAAGTGGATAACTTACAATGCTTTATTTAAAAATTCCATATCCAAGTTGATTAAGTGTCAGTTACTTGAGAGGGTTGAGTTTTATAAATCCTTAATGAAGTTCAGTAGGTACAAATGTAACAAGATACTCGAAACTTCAACTATGAACTTTGAGGTGGTGCCGCTTAAAAATAAAATAAAATTGGAGTTTCTTTATGAAAAGTTCACGAAAAACAAATAAGTGTAAGGCCATAAAACGCGCTAGCCATGAAAGAATTGTGTAGAACAGTAGAACGCTAGAATGCTTTTGCGTAACTTGTTCGAAGCTTCTACCTATCTAGAATTTCGGTAAATACTTTGTGATACTTACACTAATCGAAAGATACCTTGCGTTATGCATAAACACCATTTATTTATGAGATTATCTTTATTTGATCAAGTGGGGGGTTTTTGGAATTTTTTGTTCAAATAAAAAGAGAAAAAAATAGTTTAATGGCATTAGGGAAAATAAAAACTAAGTGGGAGGATTTGTGGGATAAATAATTGTATGTCTAAAATTGCAATTATGGAGATTCCATGGCTTTAAAATGCAAAATAGAGAAGAAAACTAGTTTATAAACTCTACTAAACGGTCTCCGAACAAGATAATTTAAGTTGAGCCAACAAGTAATGAAAAATTATTTTAATACATATATAACAATCATGAAATTAATCCTTGTTAGAATTAAATTATATAACAATCATATAATTAATCATTGTTCCTCAATGCAGGGTCTGGACGGCGGGCCAGTGTGGTGGGCCAATGTACAACAAATGCAAGCCGAAAATTCAAACTCGCCTTGTTGAACGGGGGTCGTTGGTCTCAATTTCCTGAATCCTGATCATTCAAGGACTCTTCTGCAAATTCACATAATAATATTTTACTATTTTTTCATGTAAAACAAAATTGAGCTTTTTTAGTACCGTCCAAAACATTATAGCATTTTTGCTGCTGCACCTTTAACCCTAAAAATGACAGACAAGAAGCATTTCTTTTCATCCATGGCAGATGCTGGCAATCAATTATAGAAATTTAATGAGATTTTTCCCATTTCTATACAAGAATAAAAATGCCCTTCTCCCCTTATTTGGTGGAAAATGTTGTTTACATACATTTGTAGAAATGTCTGCACTTGTTGTTGTTGATCATGTAGTTTAATGTTAAAAACGAGGTATTATTACATGTGCTTTAGTGGCATGTTTGGCATTCTGACTGTATTGAGTAAGAAAATAAGTTAAAATTTCGTTAACTGGAGTGTCCAATACTGCATAGAAACATGTGCTACCTATTTACGAGAGTTTTGTTCATTATTTTTCTTGCAGTGGCTCTAAATGGACAATTGGAGCTCTCAAATCCATTAATTAAATGAAGATATGTCTTTAGCTCATGACATGTAGCCATGTTAATGCCACTGAGGTAGGGTGAGTCCCGGCTACTTAGCCGCAGCTCGCATCCAACGTCTGCATAAGCCCATTGCCTATCCTCGACCACTCTTTGTATCCAGCTCGAATGGTCACAATCACGGCTCATTTCTTGGTCGTTTGCGATAACGATACCCGGAACTTTTGTTATAAGATCGTCGGAGTTTACTATACGTAAAACTTTGGTGCCTTGATTATCTAAATGACATCGAAAGCTCCAATTTCCGACTCGTGGACCGGCGAATGAAATGACAGTTACTAAGGGTGAATTCTTGAAGGTATCTTTAATGTCATATGCTGCTAGGGTTGCAAGAGCTGCACCCAAAGAATGGCCAGTAATTGTGAAGCTTAAGGGCTCATTAGAATACATTTGAAGAATTCTTGAAATCTCTTCTCTTATAAGTTTTTGTAGACTTGGGCGTGTTCCCATGCTAGAAGTGTATAAGCTCAAGAATCCACTTTCCACCATTGGAGAATTAATGGAGGATTTGTCATTGGGAAGAGGAGTGAGAGTGGCTCTAAGATTTTCAAGCCACTCCAAGCATGTAGCCGTGCCACGTAACGCAATTACGACGTCCCTTCGACCAAGCCTCGAAATCTCTTTTTTGTCGTGGCACACTGCAATGTACCCAATCCAACTCGATTGCACGGCCATCCACCTCGGTCCCTTGTCAATCCATTGAGGCAATTGAATCCCTGACGTGGCACTCAAATTCTTAGTAACTCGATATCCGGTGTCGCAGAAGCCTGATTGGTCAAGCAACTTTCTCTTCGCGTATCGACATGTGGTGTACGAAGAAGATGAAGGGTCAAAATCAAATGATCTGTAAGCAGCTTCAACAAATTGACCATATCGAATGATCTCACCACGTAAATTATCGTCGAGTGGGTCAAGTAAACCTTCCCAATTCTTGATACCTTGATACTCCATCCATTTCTTGTTCAAGTTCACTGGTGATGCTGATGAGGCTGGATTTCCTGTAATATTGGAGTCAACAAATAGGTTTTCCCAAGATTTTGGAGACTGAATTTGTATGTTGGGTTTTTTTTTCTTGTACTGAGTAGTGCTACATGTTACCTGTTGTGTGGCAATATTGGAAGTGCATGGCCCTGCAGATCTACTAATTGAGAGCCTCATCATTTGTAATGAGTTTCAATAAAGGGAGATTTAGTAATTGAGGACCCAGAGGTGGCCTTTTTATAATGAAAGAAGGTGTAGGCATGTGTATGTGCCTCGTGGAGTACGAAAATATTCTTCATACGCGTATAAATTGAAGTAGTGTAATTTGTCAGTGCTTGTTTGGTAAAAGTTTTTTTTGTAAAATATAAACAATGGTGGATCTTATAAAATGTGTGAAGAAAAATTGTAAATCTTATAAAATATGCAAATACAAGTTATATTTGACTAATTTATAAATATTTATAAGTATTTACAAACATGCTATAACTATTTAAAGCATCTCCAACAAGTCTTTAAATATAGATTACTCTTTAATTTAAAGAGCAAAAGTTTAAATTATGCTACAATGGACTCTCCAATTTAATATTTTAATTTAGAGAGTGAGTTTGACTCTCCACACTCTCTATTATTAAATACATTGAAATAATTTCAATTTCAATACTTGATATGTTGGTTTTAATTAAATAATATATACAAATTATGAGAAAAATATATGATAAAAAGATAGGACAGAAAAATATATTAAATGCTTATTGAGAAAAGTAAAATAAAGAATGGAAATAAAGAAGCTGCTAGAATGTTTAAAAAAAAACTGCTCTTTAAATTTAATGATACTCTTTAAAATGATAAAAATACTCTTTATATATACATAAGCTGTTGTTGATGCTCTCAGCAAAGTGATTTTAGTTCCATTGTGTGGAATGTGGATACATTTAAAAGCTTGTTCGGTTGCCATTTTATCAAAAAAAATCTATTTTTTTGCCTACAATTTTTGACTTTTCAACCATTTTTACACTACCAAAAACTTTGAAAAGTAAAAAAGTAACAAAAAAAACCCATTTTTTTCCCAAAAAAACTCTACTGAACAAGTCCTTAGTTAGAGAGTGGGAAAATTGGGTGTGTGTAGGGGCAGATTCAGAAATTTTTTAAGCCCGAGTTACTACTGAGAAAAAAAATTTCGCACAAACTGTTACTAAGATTTTTTTTTTTTACAATGTAAAAAATGATTTTTTCCAGGGCGAGCCCAGGCTATTCGTCCCACCCATCCACCAAAAAAAAAAAAAAAAAATTTTCGCCCCTGGTGTGTGTATTCATTTAAGATGCATTAACTGGAAATACTGCTTTGCTGGAGCCTTATTATTGATCAATAAGGTGTGGTGGGGTTTGTGGGGATGTCTAACATCCAATGGCATGCATGCAATCATGATTCATGAATACATTTTGTCTTAGGGCCCACATATGATAGAAACGAATAACATCATGGATTACATCAACCACCCCCATCCCGGGTCTCCTGGCCGCTTTGACTACAAGGCGTGTCAAACAAGTCGAATCCAAAAAGTGCCTAATTTATATAATTTAAGTTGAAAAGACTTCTGTTAGTTGTTACAAATAAAAGACTTAAACACTTTCATTAATAAGTTATGTTAACAATATCGTCTATTAATAGATAGTCCATTAACATATAATCTTTTAATAGACCAGAGGTTTGTTAACGTACCACATGTTTGCAGTGGTGGATCTAAAATTTTTAAGTCGTGGGGGCCAAAAAAAATTTTTGGAGGGGGGCTTTGACGGGACTACCCCGATTTTTTTTTTTTGGAGAATCTAATCAATCTACAAGTAAAATATAATAATCAAATTTAATTTACAAATTCACATCACAAATATCAATATACAAAGCAATCGAACAATCATTCATCCATTACCACTCATCTCCATTTCAAAAACAAAAAAATATAGCAAAGTTACGACGTAACATTAATGTATTATATCAAAAAACATCGCAAAGTTACGAATAAATTAGAAATATCTATTTCATTAAAAAAAAGAGTAGTGTTTCACACTTGTTAAGATGATTTTGTGATTTCTCCCACTATTTTTAATCTTTTATTTTTTGACAGTGAGAGAAGCAAAGGGCTAAAGGAAATGGAGTTGGGAAAATAAAAAAGAAAGTGTAAAAGTTAAATGTGGACCATTTACTAAAAAAAATAAAAAAAAATCAAAAAAAGGTAAAAAATCAAAAATTTGTCAAATGGGTGTGGACCCCATGCCAAATCCGCCCCTGCATGTCTGTTCAGGTCAGAATTGGTTTTAACAGAATTGTGGTTTGTCAATAGACTTCTGTTACCAAATCCTAACATACCATGAGTCTGTTAAGACAGACAAGTTTACACATATTATATTGATTTTTCAATTAACCCGTTTCAAATGAACTCAAATTTACAGGAATTTAAAACAAAAATCACAATTCATACTCAAATATATACATAATTTCATAATTTATACCATAAAATCTACATTAATTACTATAAATTAAAAGAAGAAGAAATAATCACAAGTTTTACAAGAATTTAGATAGGTTAGATTTTAATCTTGAAATGAGATTTTGTACATAAATAAAATATAATTAATTGTCACTATAAAAATTGAATTATATTGTTGGATTGAAATTAATTGATTTGATTTTAAAATAATGCAGAAGCTACAAAAGTCAAACCAAGTAAAGATAAAGTGTTTGTTGACTTGAATTGCTTGACACTAATTTATGTAGTACTTGACAAAAATAACGAGTTTCTATCAAATATCACAAAAATTTGACAAATTATGCTTGCCTTATTATTTTGATAATTGGACGATGTTGGTCATGGACGGTGGCCTATTCGACTGCGACCTTTTTTTTGTTGTGTAAGCGTTTTGGCTTCTTTCGGTCTTTAAAGATGTTGGACATGGTGAAATTAGTGTGAAAGTTGAGAAATATGAAATAGTTTAGTTTTGAAAACTAAAGTTTCTTTTTTCTCTTATAATGAGCATGAGGGTACTAGTTAGACTGATGAGTAACTTATAGCATGTTTGGTCAACATTAAATTATAATTTTAATTGGTTAAATTGATCAAATATATTTTTTATTCATACATTTTGTATGATTAACTAATTATAAGCACTTATAAAATAATTTCAGCATTACCAAATATGCGACAAATACCTCCGAGATATGAGTGATAGGATTTGAGGTGGGACGGGAAGCTCTATACTTAGAACAAGTACAAACTTTTTTGTTCCAACTACAAGAGATTGTGCAGAAAGAGATGCTTTGGGTATATACATAGAAATAACAAGAGTTGTGATATTCTTAACATTAGTTTTGGATCTATTGTTACCATTCTAATTTGGTGAGGGCTCCGCAACGGCAAAGGGGACCAGCGATGGCCTTCTACGTCCTCGTCCTGATCGTACATGGCAAACGAAGTCACGCAATCACAATAATAGGCCTTCGCCGTCCATTGTCTTGCCGAACGAAGACTGCGAGGGACTTCGTCATTCTGATAAGCTTATTGCCTTCATCAATGACCCTCGCACCCCACAGAATCTTCTAAGCAATCAAATATTTTGGGACAACCAAAGAGATAATTCAAGAAAGATCGTATTTGATTGACAGGTAGACTCCTACAAAGAACTTCATCTCAATTTCCTCCTACAAGGAAACTTCATCTTAATTTTCTCATAATTAGTAATGCAATATTAGAAATCAAGACAGATTAGGACTGAAATATAAAATATTGCGTTTATACTCAATTATGACTTATCCCATAAGGAAGGAGAATCACATTAGCTATCTAATTGATTGCTTTCCTAAATCAATTAGAACTTTCCCTATAAATACCAGACATCTATTCATTTCAAGGTACGTATTATTCTCTACCCTAAAACTCTAGTGAAATCTCTGTCTGATTGTCTTTCCCACAACAATATATTCTTCCATATATTTTATACCAGCAGTTGATCTGATCGTTGGAGTACCAACGATCGCTAGTCCCTTTTTTTCCAGTGATTTTGGTGCATAATGGTTGTCCAAGCCTGCACGTAACTTACAGGCTGGCAGAGAATTAATTGGAGATCTGTCAACACGTGGATAATGCAGATTTCGAGGTCAACACCTATATCGACATATTCTAAAGAGGACCATGAGGACAACTATGACAACTCAACATAGTTTATGACTAGACACATAGTGACACGTAGCATGATGATGTATCAAGGGCCGACTCTCCAAGCAACCAACATAACTATTTTTCACCCCGTGTGGCAGTAGTCTCACTCTATTCAACTACCTTCCGCCTTCTCCATCACGAGTAGTGGTGTCAATCCGGGTCAGGCGGGTCGGGTCGGCCCACCTCCGATGAGACCCGGTAACGGCCCGCGTTCGAAAAAGCCCGCGCCACTGCGGGTTGCGGGCCGGGTCGGCCCAGCCCACAAAATTTTTTCAAAAGCCCGGCCCACCCATTGGCCCATACGGGTCGAGCCCATATGGGCCGAGGTTCGATCCGGTTCGGCCCGTATGAATAAAAAATTAATTTTTTTTAAAATTACTAAAATAATTTAGTTACTTATTGTAATTTAAAAAAAATGTTTACATATATAACAAAAAATGTGTTAAATTACTAAATAAAAAATAAATAACAATGATAAATTCAAATTTGTTAATTTTTTAATTCAATTTCTATTTTTTATTTATATATTTAAAGACTAAAACATGAATGCATCTGTCACATCTTTCACTTTAAACGGCTCTCTGTCATTTGTTTTTTTTTTTTTTTTAAATATCATTTCAAATATGAAAGTTTGAATTTTTTGTCCATTTTTTTTTAAAAAAAATCAAAGCGGTTCACGGCCCGGCCCGCGGGTTGGCCTCTTCGGCCCGTGAACGGCCCGCGGGTTGGCCTTCTCGGCCCGTGAACAGCCCGTCCGGTTCACGGGCCGGCCCGCGGTTCCGGGTCGAGGCGGGTGGGCCGATGCCGGTTCGGTCGGCCCGCCCGTCTTGACACCTCTAATCACGAGTCTAGACATAACCCGTTGTTTATTTATCCACAAAGCTTACTAGCGTGTAAATACTCGAACGCATCCAGACTTAGCTAGCTTGCTGGCATGCTTATGCATAGGGGTGGGCAAAACCCGACCCAAACCGGTCGAACCGACCGGCCGACCGACCGACCCGACCCGTTTGGGTAGGTTTTTCAAATTTTGTGGGTTGGGTTCGATTTAAATTTTTCACAGTTTAATCGGGTCGGGTCGGGTCGGGTTTCGGGTTAGGTCGTGGAACTCGACCCAACCCAACTCATTTACTATTAAAAAAAAAACCCCATATATGAGATAACAACTAAAAGTGAAATGAAAACCCTAACTCACACCTCTCACTCTCTCACGCCTCTCACTCTCTGCCTCTCACTCTCTCACGCCTCTCACTTTCTCAGACCTCAGTCGCGCGTACACACATGTCACCGGTGAAGACACGCCTCTCAGTCGTGTACACACCCCTTACTCACGCCTCTCAGTCGCGCATGCACACATAAGTTGTGCCTCTTAGTTGCTGCCGCTTCTCTACCGCCGATGAAGAGCTGATTTTTTCACGCCTCTCAGTCGCTGCCGCCTCTTTACCGCCGGTTAACAGCTGATTTTTTACTCGCTTCAACTTTCAAAGGTTTCTACTTTTTCAACCCTTTAACATAGCTGGTTAATCTGTGGTCTTATATACCGAATCTTGTTGGTTCCATTTGCTGGTTTAGTTGTTAGTTTAGTTGCTAGTCTTATATGCCGAATTATTTTTTTGTTTGTTGAATTTCTTGATCTGAATTTTTGTGTGCTGAATTTTTTGCAAAAAAAAAAATTGAATTGGGCAAACCGGCAACCCGACCCAACCCGTTCGACGCTTGTGTGGGTCGGGTTCAAAGCACTGTGCGGGTTGGGTTGGGTTGGGTTGAAATTTCTCTAAACCGACTCTTTTGGGTTGGGTTCGGGTTGGGCCCAAAACCGATCCGACCCAACCCACGCCTAGCCTTACTCATGCACAACATACGGTCCTCTCAAAAGTATACTCGATGGATTGGAGCTCTCCTAGATCCGTCCAAAGTATTGAAGGCCATTTGCATGCCCCACAACACAAACCTTGTGCTCGTCTCTTCCTATAGATATATTGGCTTATTGCGTACCGCAATGTCCTTTGTTAGGGCCTCGCCCAAACAGGGCCAACTGATAATCTATGACTAACTTGAAGTGCCTTCATAACATACTCATTCCAACAACAACGGCATCTTGCCATATTCGCCTAACTAAGCAACGTCGCCCCATGATCACATTTCTAGCCAATGGACCCCCGCAGCAAGGCTAGAACCCATAGCCAAAGCGCACGAGTTAGCATACAAGACCTTTAGAGTGCTTTCCTCGATAATTCATTTGGCCTAGATGTGTTACCATATCCTTAGCGTAGCCCTCGTGCATAGCAATGCTCTATCAGTAACCTCATGTCTCTTTCGGGTGCCCAACGAAGTCCCCGAAAGCCAACGCCGTCCGATGAGTTTCCGAACTCAAACGAGTACTTTAGCCCTCTCTTGAGGTGCTTAAAGTAAGCCATTAGATGCCCCTACGGCCCCTAAGGATTACACATTTAGTACACAAGGTTAACATGTAGACTGTCGTTCCGTTAGGACGGAAGCACGGGAGAGGTTGGCTGACTGCTCACCAAGCATGCCCCACTTATAATAAATGCGGAAAAATAACTCAAGCAACATCAATAGACGTCTTTTAACCGAGAAATCATAACTTTAATAACCGGTGCTCCCGACCTCCAAATGACGTTCCGTTTAATCCGTAGAGAAGCTAACATCTTCAATATCAAGTCCAATAAATTTTAGCCCCAACAAATACTCGACCATTGAGCTATTGCCTTGCAATATTCTGAAATTGCGACAATGCCACTACTTGACACTGTCATCTTCGGCCCTACGTTTCATAACCAAACGGAGTCCGCTTGTCGTCTGCCTTGGTAAGAAGCTTTCTAACTCCTTAGAGAAGCTCTCTGTAAAACAACTTCTCCAAATTCTATTGTTGAGGTTCTTTGCTCATCACACAAAGTTGCTGCTATTACGGTTACCTATAATTTCATGTCAAGCCAACTTCTCCCATCATCTTCGATGATCACGAATATCAGCGTTAAGCTAAGAAGCGATCTGTAACACAAGATCACACAAAATAAAGCACCAATTCCTTTTCATTGACTGTAGGTGAGACCGTATGCCCTCTTCATAAAATTATATTATCTTTTATTTGCAGTATTAATAATTAAATACTCTATATATATATATATATATATATATATATATATACACACACACATACACATAAAGAAGTCCCCACACTCTTGACGTACATACATTTACACATACGTTAATATATGGACATGTGAGCTTAGTCATCCACTAGGGTCATGTTCTAAAAATGGATTGATCTTCATGACATGAAGTAGAAATTATCATATCCTAGACTCCTAGTCCTTAAAGGGATAGTTATAATGTTGATATAAGCACGAGAGTGGTTGGGACTAGGAAAGTAGAAAGAACATGCCTCTTTTAAATAACTATAAATTACTTCACAAAAAGAGCAAAAACAAACGAGCTAAATGATTATAATTCATATAAAGAGCTCATGCTACAAATTGTGCATGTGCATGCCTTTTATTGCACGTTTATGTAAATAAAATTCCTCAATTGGTAATAACATATGTAATTTACTTTAATGAGTTATGCTATTTGATACAAAATTGACTCTCTTGCAAATTAATTTTGTATCTTTCGAGATATCATTTGTACGTGTAATATATTTGTCTTCGTGCATATTATTTACCATTACATTTTGTAGATTGACATATTTAGTGAATGTGGCTAATTTGAGTTCGCCAATAAGTGTTAGTATATACTTTATTTATCAAAATAGTTTATGAGGTGATCGAATCTCACTTCTAGACAGGTCGAACATAAGGGTCGAGTACAATAATTAAATTGTATAAAACAACAAGTATGTGCGTTTGATTATATCTTCGAAGTAAAATTCATTCTTCTATTTTTCTATAGAAAAACAAAAATAGAGATTTAAGTGGTCATTAGGTACACTTGGTGTTCGTGTGAAATAAATGATTTGATTAGTTTACGGGCTATATCCGCCATTGATTTGATTTTCACTCACAAAAGAGGAGCTTTGAAATTAAATGATTTGTTCTTTGAAAATACTTGGCCACAAGATTTGTTCATATAAAAAGAGGTAAAAACAAGCCTTCTTTAAAGGATTTAAAATTTAGTTGTCATAAAAATAGCAAAAAGAATGAAATAAATCTTGCACATGTATATTATGTTTCAATTGTGCACTTTCGGGTTAGTGCGTATGGAGGATAGTGGAGAGGAAGAAGGCCAGATTATGTATGAGTTCGAATTGGTATTAAAGCACAAAAATATATTTTGTTTTTACTATGTAAGTATTATCCCATCAAGATCATAATACTTATATGATAAAGAAACAAGAGTAAATTGCTTATAGTTTGTCAATGATGTATCAAAAAATGTATTTGGTGATGCACCAGTACAACTGTGCCAAAAATGCTCTAAGAAACGATTGTTAATTGTGTAAACTGTGCAACTATCAGAGTTTGAATGCCACGATGTGTTGGGGGATGTTCCTCTATATGAATTTGTGGAGTATGATGTTTACTCTTGCGAACGTGTGGCTAATAATGAAATCCCCACGTAACTATGATTTTTTCACTTATTGTTCAACCGTGTTGAATAGTTTAGTTGGCCGTGAATTGAGTTGAATGTGGTGGGGAGAGCATTCAATGTAAGATTCGAGTCTTGAGATAAGTTGGTCAGGGAATTGACTTTTTTAGATATAGTTGACAGTACCTTGATTAATCAGTGTAACCAACTTCAGTCTAGAGTGTTTGGTCTGATACGATGTGAGTGACTTGAGTATTGAGTAGAATTTTCTACTTGTTTTCCAATCAAGATAGCTCGACTGAAGTAAGTAAAAAAAAAAAAAAAAAAATCTTCGAAGGAAAAATTTGAGCGTTTGAACTTTGTCCAACTCGATACTTGTCATATACGTTGAGTTGAGATGCGATTTTATTTTATTTTTTTCACTCTGAGCAACACTAACAATTTCCCAAAAAAAACAGTAATAATATCAAATGGTGCTAAAGACTCTTTCCACCCCTTTTTAGAGCCATTTGTCTAAATTTCACTAAAGTGTAGAGCTTGTAATAAGCTCATGATCCATTCAAAGTTTAATTTGGGCCTCGATTAAGATTTTAAAGGTCAGGCCTGGCCTACTTTGAATCAAAACTCGCCAACTGTTTGCCGTACGTCCACGAAGCCTCCATTGCAGAGAGGAATCTAATGAGAAAAAAATCTCGATAATTAAAATGGGCATTTATTTTAATTAAACGTATTTAGGATAATATGAAAGCAAATCGATATATTTCATTAAATATTTTTGTGCATAAGAGTACTAAATAATACGATAAACAAAATTTTAGTTATAATATCGTACGATTCTTTTCTAAACAAGCCAACACAATCCACTTTACAAATAGCCTAAGAAAATCATAGGATTAGTTTTACAAATCTAGCCAATTATTAATATTTATATGTTGTGACAACAATTTCTAGAATATTGAAAATTGCAATTTTTTGTCTTTTCAAATTAAGAAAATAATATATGGAAGATCTACACTCATCATTCTTAATGAATCCATAAACCAAGTTAGTGACATTAAAAACAAGGTGATGAGCGTAATTTTAGTATACATTTTACTCGTTTATCTTATTTTATTAGTAATTCTTCATTGATGAAATTTATAATTAATATTTTATTTAGATTATGACCAATTGTGAACGACTATGGAGATTAGGGGAACAAGGTGGAAGTTTTTGGAAGTGTGGAATCAACTTTTTGTGTTATGTTCAGTTTTAAGTTGGGGTTTTTTTCCTTCTTCTCACGTGCTTGAGTTTCAATACGATGTTTAGACTATATGAGGACCTTTTGTAGGTCAAAGAAATAGGAACGGCGACTAAGAAATAAGAAGAAAAATCACATGGTGAACAAGACTTTTTGAAAGATTTCTTCTCCTTCAATCTATGCAGAGTTTTATCAAATCTTTTGTTTTTAATTTAATTATGTTCTTCTAATGTTCTTGAGTCAAGATAGATGATGAAACCTTGTTTAAACGAAGTGATTATCTTATTATCTTTTTAATTCCACTTTTGGGGGCTTCAACTTTTATGGTTCGTTCTTGTTAGATTAATTAAAGGAATATTATTTCATCTTCAATGTCATGTATTTTTTTATAGTTAGAAATTAGTTTGAGTAGTTTATGCTTAGTGTTTAATCGTATTCTATTAATTTCTTTTGCTTTTTCGTTATCTTGTTATCGATTTGAAATACATAGAGTGCGAAAACTTTGATTCTTTATTTTTTATACGAAAAACGCTTAAGTAATTTAAGACTGAAGCAAATGAAGGTCGATATTAAATTTTCTTCTTTTGGACTTAATTAATAAACTTTTAAGACGACAATAGATTGATTTCGAGATCTCGTACTATTTCGGAAATTGATTGATAATAGGATAATTGCTAAGTTAACACAACGGTGGATTCTGAAACATTAGTAATTTAAACCAATTTATTCGTCAACTTAATTTTCAAGCAATAATTTAATTAGTCTTTAATTTAAATTTTTTCAAACAAATTTCTTTCGACTCACTAGCCTAGAATAATAGTTAATTCAGATTATATTATATTTTCTTCATTGTAGTCTCTGTGGATCGACCACGTTACTATCTTTTTATATTCCAATAGATTTGTGCACTTGCGAGTTATTTAAAATTTGACAATTTAAGGTCTTTGATTCTTTATCCTTAAAAATGCTTCAAAATAGGGTGAATTTTTTTTGAAAAATGGTATCATAAAACGAAATGTCATTCAATGCATAAGTTTATCAGTTGCAACGTACCAAATATGTCGATCTAGATTATTTTGATATGCATTATGACTATTCCTATTCAAAATAGAGTGGTAATGTAACAAGACGAAAATGTTAATTCATAAATTCTTTGGTGTAAGTTCGATGCATTAGAATGAATTGAAGTATTTTAAATATTTCTTTTCTTTAATCTTATCATGTCAAAGAGACAAAGGCACCATTAATACCTAAATTCCCTCTTACGACAAAATGGGCATCTTTTACTTTCATGATTAATTATAAAACTCATTAATTAATTAACTAATACCTAGATCATAATACCATAATGAAACACAATTAGTGGACCAAAAACCAATTGAGAAAGGAATCTTGAAAGAACCCACCTTTGAATGTCATCACTTTTCCTAATTCCAATGCTCTCTTTTCAAACTTTCAAACATATATGGTTTGCCCTTTTCAAAAAGCAAATAAGGATTTGAATGGCCACTACTATAAAATATTTTCTTTTTCTTGGAAATATGGGTATGACTTTAGTTCAAAATATTTGGCTAATCATTTAAATCACTAAAATTTGAGATTTCATGGGATTGGAGAGAGCCCACAATACAACTTGTCTAAATGATTGTGCCCATTAACACTAAAATTACCCAATTATGAACCCTATCATCCCTCCATTATCTTGCCATGCCATTCTTTTTTTAGTATGTGTGGTATCATATTTGTACAATATCATGTTTAGTACTGACTATAGTTTATAATCTAATGAAGATTTTAAAATTAACATGCTAACTATAGGATCATTAATAAGTCAAAAAGAAAAAGTTGTTTAAGTCCATACATCCAATTTTGGACTTTTGGTTTAGACTATTGATACTCAAGTTAGATAGGTGTTTACATGTTTAAACGCGTCGTACTCATTGTGGATCGGCTAAATGATTTAACTCAACAAAAACTTAGGTTTGCGATTAAGTTAATTCAAAAATAATTATTTTATAAGTATTTATTAGAAAATTTAACTCAAGTGTAACTCGGATACATATTCAAGTATAAACGATGATCAAGCTGACCTAGTCAACGTTTTAACTTGGAATTGGCCCAAGCTCATGCAAACCATTTCGAAAAATTGCGTTCCAAATGTGCGATTTTATTTGAAAGCCATTTTGAAATTGGCCCGAATAACGTACTATTTTCTTTAAACATGTCAACTAACTTGGTCTAACGATCTCAACACTTCATTTAAAAGGTTAGAACTTTCTGGCGAAGCCATGGGCACCTATTTGATATGCTAACAAACCTATAAAACACAGAATTTCAAATTGCATTTTCACCTAAAAATAAATTGATGTAAATATTTCCTTCATTTCTTATTCAAAGTCTAGAAGAAAAGCAGCATTGTTTTAGTTGATTTCTGTAATAGATTTCAGAATACAAATTCATTTATGTATATTTGTATAATATGTGTGTATTTATATGCAATGAAGTGGTTAGTTAATACAATGAAACTTACTCATTTTCTTAGTAAAATGCAAACTCAATCCCAATGTTGTAATTGCAAAATAATATAACACAATGCACTAAACGTTTGATAAACTCGAATCAAAGCAACAAGGCTTGCAACTAGGAGGGCAAGAACCTTCAATATGGATACATAAAAACTCCCGAGACATATTTTATACATTGAATTGAATTAAAGCGTGTTTGTTATAGTGCTTATAAGTATTTATAAGTTGATCAAATATTATTTTTATCCACACAGTATGTAGGACTCAAAATTTTTATCTACTTTTTATCAATACATTCCATAGGACTACTGTTTATAATCTACAAAAAGTTTTACCAAGTATATACAATATATTTGGTAGTGTTGAAATTATTTTTTAAGTGTTTATAAGTCGTAGCTCATATAAAATCTATAAATAATAAATAAATAGTAAATTGTTGATCTTACGAAATATATAAATACAAATCATGTTTGATTAATTCAACTAAATCACTTCTTCTTCTGTCTATCGTACCAGACATTGCAATCTTTGTTTGGGAACAAGTACTTGGGAGGTTTTAAAATTTGGTTGCAAGCATCTTGGATGCTTTTGGACGTTAGTGTATAAATTGTTGAACTTGAGACAAAATTTGTCCTAAATGGCTACAATTTTGGGCCAACAATGCCAGTCATATATTCTATTATTAGTCCTTTGCATGGCTGCTCCATAAAACATTTATTGACTTGTCTTTTTCCTCAACTCTCTCCAATCTTTTTCAACCCCTCTATTTACAATTATTACTGTTTCTGACCATTTTTCGCTTTTTTTTCTTCTTTTCTTTTGTATTCGAGGACTTAGATTTGAACGTTAATGTCTTGTTTCATTGGCATTCACTCTTCTTTCAAAACCGATGAAAGAAGAGGGGGGAAAGTAATTTTCAGCATTTCCAACTCCCAATTTGCAATGAATCCATATTGTCTCTGACTCTCTGGTTTCTCTCCACAAAAACAGTTGTGCAATCAATCTATTTACATTATAACCAATAATAATATGTTCATTATTTCAATGTCATTGATTGTTGTGACTGGACAACATATAATAGTTGGAGCTTCTCAATTATAATATTTCGAGTACAATGATAATGATTTATTTATAAAATAAGTATTTAAATTCACATAGACTAGATTTGTTGTGTGAAACCATATATTTCTAACACATTATAAACGAGGGAATAATATATTCACTGTTTATACACCCGCATAATAGTAAAGTTATTCCGCATAATAGTAAAGTTATTGTTCACCGCGTCAATCAAAAACGACCACGTTTTAGTTGTGTCAAAACTGTATTGTTTTGGGACTTTTGTCCCTGCCTCGAACGAAACAAAGTAATTTTGTTTCCATATTCGCTAAGACGACGTTGTCTTGATGTCGACGGCCTTGCTAGGCCAACTACCAAATGCGGCTCAAACTTAGAGGCTTTAGGCAAAATTACTGATGTTGCATTTTTTAAATAATTTTAAAAAAATATTAATAAGGCAAAAACTTCCATCGATCAATGGTATTATCGTCGAAGATTTTGATAGAAAACAATATGTTGGTGATTTAGTTGGAATTACAAACAACGGCATTGCCGATGATCAATGACGCAACTCCATTAACGATTGTCAACGACAACGTCGTTGGAGATGAACCACCGACAATGCTTTGGTCACTAGTAAAAGTTGTCGGGACTACCAATGAAATTTTATTATTTCTAATTGTTATAAATTACTGACAGTTAAGTTCAAATATATTTTTATTTTTTTTATAATATTAATAAGGAATTAGTTATTTCTTTAGCTATTATTTTATTCACGATTGAATTTTCCATCAATGTTCAATATTTTTTAGTTTAATTACTTCGTTTATCAACAAATCGATAAATTAAGTGTATGTTTGGTAAAAAAAAATTGTAAATTAGAAGTTGTAGATCATACAAAATGTGTAGATAAAAATAATGTTTGACAAACTTATAAATTTGAAAAAACATAGCCAAACATGCACTAAATTAATTAAATTATTTATATTTTTAATACTACTAAGTGAAAGTCGTTCGTAATCTTAAATTATTTTTTGAATTGTTATTTAATTACCGACATAATTTTCTTGAACTATTTTTAATACTTTAATATTTAATTACTTTATCTAAATAAAGTTCTACCTATAAATAAATTTATTAATTTTTTTTTTTAAATTATCATCGAAAAACTCCATTATTAATCTTTAAATTATTTGTTATTTTGTTACATTTAAACTTTTCAAATATTTATTACTTTATTTAGTGATAGAATTTTTGTTTATAAATTAAATTTATTAAAATAGTCTTAATATTTATCGAAAGAATTATCATATTCGAAGATTCTGTTATTAAATTATTTGAAATAAAATTTTTTAAAATTTGAGTACCTTACTTAAATGTGGAATCTAAACAACTGCCTAACTTTTCTAGAGGTTGAGCCGATTTTATCAGCTGTCTCTAATTGTTGGTATTACTACTCAATATGTGAGTGATCGATCGTCAACAATGTCAATCAGAAATGACAATTGTAAAATTATGTATTAACATCATTCATTACGAGAAAATAAATTGCAGAGTAATACTTATATTTTTGGGCATATTAATAACATAATATTGTGTTAAAACAGTATAATACTAAGTTAATACAATACATACTAGAATAATCCAATACCTCATCAAATGGTACGACCAATGTGTCTTGATTGTCTTCAATGTACCAGTCTCTCATCTTTTTCACTACGTATTTGGTTAAATTTAAATTATAATTTAAAATAATTAAATTGATCAAATATACTTTTATTCATAAATTTTATAAGCTCTATAATTTACTATTTACTTATTAATTACATATTTTATAAAAACTCACAAATTTATAAACATATATAAAATAATTATAAGCACTCTTTAATACATTAGTATGCCGGTATGCGCACTAAATGTACACACACATAACGTATGTGTGTATTTTGGTGACGTAATATAGTTGGATTTTATTTGAATAAAGTTGCAGGTTGAGAAAGGACGTAACACAAGAAGAGCCTCATTTCCTTCTATATTCTGAAAAGATGTGTAAACTAAAGAAGGGACAGAAGTGGGTCCCGTCCGACCGTTAGGGGCCACCCATTAAAAGTGGTCCCCACACTTTAGTTCCCATACTATACTACGTCTCTGCCCTACCTACAATAGCTATTGCCACTCTCGCCTCTCCGCACACCACTTTTCTTCTTTTCCTTTGGCTAAATTGCGATTGCCAATATTAATTTTCATCCTATTTTACTATTACTATCCTCAACTTGTATTTCAAAACATTACGAACCTTAACTCTTCATATATTTGCACTTGTGATTCTCAATAAAATTATACAATACTAAATAGTTTTATAGACGAAAAAAAATTCAAATTTTATCTATCATTCTGTTTAATATTGATACCAAATATGATTTTAAAATGCTAATGTTACGTGAGATGCATTTATTTATATACTGAAATAATATTGATGGGATATTGAATATGTTTAACATTGACTTTAAATTTACGTTAACATGTTCTTATGATAAAAGTAACTATGAAATTGATCACAATTCGACAAATTACTTTGTACGTACGACGATAATGATAAAAATATGATGGAAATATTGTATAATTTTTTTCTCTTTAACTCTTGAATTTTAATCTAGTAAACACATGAATCTTATCTTTATCTTTGTTTGTCTCATTGTTGTCCCCTTTCTGAAATTTGTATTTTTTTAGTACTTTTCTCTTTCCTATATGAATTCAACCGTATGGTGGTTTGAGAAAAAAACAAAAAAAAAAATACTATAATCACTTAAAAGAAAAACTAAAAATTTAGAATTATAAAAAGAAATAAAGGGTACTTTTGTCCTTAGAGCTCCTAAAGTCACGCACTGTAGTGGCAATAGTCTATTTCGGTGTGCCCATACTTTCTCTTTCTCTTTCTCTCATCTTCCCTGCTTTCCAGCAGTCATTGCATACAGTGTGACACATGACTAAAGTGCCATTCTCACACCAAAAGCATACAACAATAAAAGCAAAAGCCACCGCTCACCCCCCCCCCCCCCCCCCCCCCACCAAAACAATCACACTTCTATACTTACACAATATTACTTACAATTCTGCAATTTTCCAACTAATACCAATCCCCTTTGAAGCAGCTGCAATCTTTGCACAGAGAAATTCAAGAAAATTGTCATCTTTATGTAAATTTTGTGGCTTCACCTCTCTTCACGCAATTTTTCACCATTTTCCCTTCTGGGATTTTGATAGTTAAACTATCTTTTTGGACCAATAGAAGAATATTACAGAGATTGTTAGATGAACCCAGATCCGGATTTGATTCACTTCGTACAAGATACTGATTTTTCGCAGTGGTAACTGAATGCTACATTTTTGCAGCTACTATTGTTCTGCTGCGTGGCCTCTCATTTTCCCTTGGTAATGAAATGTTCCCTTTGATATTCTATTTGCCTTGTGTTTTTTCTTGGTTTTATTTTTTGGGTTCTGGTATTTGCGTGGAATCTAAGTAAAGTTGATTCTGTCTTTGTATTTTTTATTTATTTATTTCTTGTATATAATTGATACGTACATCTATACTTACATATTTACATCTATAATTTATTGCATGTGCTAATATGTAAAGAAATGGAGCATTTTGCTACATTTGATTGTTGATTATTTTACGGATTTTGGTTTTTTTCTTTTTTCATATGTTATTGAAAGATAATGGTTTAAGACTATTTCCGTGAGCTCTGTCGTTGATCTGGTGAGTTTCTGAGGATTTGTGATTCCAATTTCAGTGATATTTTTGGAAAAATTTTGTTGGTTGCAATTTCATAATTGACTTCTTATAATTGTCCTCAGAACCAGTCAGTAGTGGATTTGATTGAAGTGATTATTAATCGGAATTGATTGCTGATATAGTTTTTGTGTTCGATACAGAGTGGTCTAAGAGAGAGATACATGTGATGATATTTGGTGATCAGAAATGGAAAGGGTTCATAAGGCGAAACCACTTCCCAAAGAGTTGCCCACTATGACTAAGGTGACAAATACTCGGCCTAGTTTGTTAAGAGAAGAGATTAGGAATCCATCTACTGAGCGCGACTTACGAGATATGGACTCGGCTGCACTAGTGCGAAGATGGAGAGGAAAGAATGCTTTGACGGATAATGAAGAGCTCATTCCTGATATTGTTTCATTTGAGGTGGGTGGTGATTCGTTTGAGGAAAGTGGCTCGATTTCATTCCATGGGGTGAGTCATCCCCCTGAACCCATTGATAAGGATCTGATGAGACCATTATACGTACCTATTGGTCAGAGCAACGGGGACAGAAAATGTTTTGCTAAAAGCTTGTCTATAAAGGGTCCATTTTTGGAAGATCTTTCAATGCGGGTACCGAATATCAAGCCAAGCCCGTCGCTACTTTCTCCGGCAGAGAGCTTGGTTGAAGAGCCTAATGACATAGCCGCGGTCTCCTCTGCATTTTCGGTTCCTTATCCATTGCAAAATACTGAAGCAAGTCTACCGATGGATTCTGAGGAGAAAGAAGAATGTATATGGGATTCTTCACTACCTCCGAGTGGTAATGTTAGCCCGCACAGTAGTATTGATAGCACCGGTGTTTTAACGGCTATGAGTATTGTCAATAGCTGCACTAGTACGTACCGGAGTGATGGACTAATGAGTGATGGCATGCTTAGTGTGGACAGAAACTACGAAAGTACAAAAGGGAGCATTCGAGGGGACTCGCTTGAGAGTACTAAAACCAGCCTTAGCCGAGCAAGTGATAGCAGTGGCCTTAGCGATGACAGTAACTGGAGTAATATAACTGGCAGTGCAAATAAGCCTCACAAAGGAAATGATCCTCGATGGAAGGCTATTCTTGCTATTCGAATACGTGATGGTATTTTAGGTATGAGTCAATTCAAGTTGCTCAGAAGACTTGGATGCGGGGATATTGGAAGTGTGTATCTTTCGGAGTTGACTGGAACTCGGTGTTTCTTTGCAATGAAAGTAATGGATAAAGCCTCTCTTGCAAGCAGGAACAAATTGACCAGGGCTCAGACTGAAAGAGAAATCCTGCAGCTGCTAGACCATCCATTCTTGCCGACATTGTACACTCATTTTGAAACGGACAGATTCTCATGCTTGGTCATGGAATATTGTCCTGGAGGCGATCTGCATACGCTGAGGCAACGACAACCAGGGAAACATTTTTCAGAGTATGCTGCACGGTAAGCGTTATCATTCTTTCGAAGCATTTAGCATCTATTAGGTTTTGATTATAAACACAAGGCCTTATTGCTTCTGCTTTAGCATCATTCAATTAGGGCTCATTCTTTTTCCTGGGATTTATTTGTGAGCCTATCATTCTCGAAATCTAATTTTAGCAAATGACAATACAATTTATTCATGATAATTTCCACTTTAAATGAGATTCTATCCTTCAAATATGCGACCAATTTTGTAATTTTTTAATTCTATGAAGCACATATGCTTGGACTGTCATATCATTAAGACTTCTTGATGCAAATAGCTGAATTATTTGATTAATTTTAGATCATAGTCATAAAGTAGCTGATTGGGCACCTGGTTATCAGTCAAAATCCTTACTCATCATCTTGTCATAGACAAATTAAAATCCGGTCAGAGAGGCTGTTGTTGAGTTTGTTCCTTGATGACTCAGGAAGACTTAATTCCTCGACCTTTAACTTGTTGGGCTTTGCAATTTTCTGATGTAATGTCTTAGCACAGATGGAATAATATCAGCAAACTACATCTTGCTCCCTTGATGAGTGAAGTCTCTCAAATGTACGCAATGAAGTTTTATTTAATTTATTAATTTCGTTATGATCCATAACTGTGTAGGAGTAGCTCTGAAAGTCTGAGACAGTTGTGTGTTGATACTTGATACTGACAGTTAACTCTTTCTTACTGTTTCTGACTGAAATCAATTACATGTTTTCTGCTG
This sequence comes from Forsythia viridissima, assembly GCA_030279155.1. NCBI lineage: Eukaryota > Viridiplantae > Streptophyta > Magnoliopsida > Lamiales > Oleaceae > Forsythia > Forsythia viridissima. The sequence continues at coordinate 10,157,557 of CM059045.1, read as the reverse complement.
TAAATATTAGGGATGTATGCCAAGCATCTAGAGAGCTGCATTCAAGAAATTTTAATCTATTGTTTGTTAAAAGATAAACCTCCCATTTCAGGCATCTGCATTTCCCTTCGACTTGAAAATATTTTTTATATTTTGATTCTCACTGCGTTTGATATTTATAATCAACAAGTAATACGCTTGAGCGACTATGATGCTGGATTTTCAGTTGACCATTGATGAACCTCTGCTTTCTTGAAACTTTACTGCTTCCTTTCATAACATTTACCACTTCAACATTCTGAAATATCTTTTCATGAGACTGAAGTTTATTACCTTTTGGTTTCATAAATACAGGTTTTATGCAGCTGAGGTTCTATTGGCGCTCGAGTATCTACACATGTTGGGAGTTGTGTACAGAGACCTGAAACCAGAAAACGTTCTGGTTCGCGATGATGGCCACATTATGCTTTCTGACTTCGATCTTTCCCTGAGATGTGCAGTTTCACCAACCCTAGTAAGAACTTCCGCATCTGATTCTGATCCTTCTAAACGAGGAGCTGCATTCTGTGTACAGCCAGGGTGCATTGAGCCCACATCAGCGTGTATTCAGCCATCATGTTTCCTTCCTCGAATTTTCGGTCAAAAGAGTAAGAAAAGTAGTCCCAGGAAACCACGAGCAGAGCTTGGTCTACATTCCGGCGTACTGCCTGAGCTAATTGCAGAACCCACTGCAGCACGATCCATGTCATTTGTTGGCACCCATGAATACTTGGCCCCTGAAATCATCAAGGCAGAAGGCCATGGAAGTGCAGTGGATTGGTGGACATTTGGTATTTTCTTACATGAACTACTCTATGGTAAAACCCCGTTTAAGGGCTCGGGGAATCGGGCAACCCTTTTCAACGTAGTTGGGCAGCAGCTTAAATTTCCAGACTCACCCGCAACCAGTTATGCCAGCCGGGATCTCATCCGGGGACTACTTGTTAAAGATCCACAACAGCGGCTTGGGGTGAAGAGAGGTGCAACCGAGATAAAGCAGCACCCTTTCTTTGAGGGTGTTAATTGGGCTCTGATACGCTGCAGTACACCACCGGAGGTGCCAAGACCAGTCGAGGTGGAGCCTCCAGTGAAGTTCGGGCAAGTTAACCCAATCGGTGTCGTCGGCGGCAGCAGCAGCAAAAGGATGGTAGGAACAGACATGAAGCCTGGGGGGAATTTTCTGGATTTTGAGTTCTTTTAGTTTAGGAATATAGGATTCTTGTCCTGTTATATCATCTCAACCATCTTGTAATGGATTTCTCCCTCTGGGTTTTAACAATGAGTTCAGACTTCAGATTCAAAACAAATTAGAGGATCTCATTACATAATGTTTTTTATATGGCCAAGTTGAAGCCATCTAAAGCATGCACAAAACTTTGAATCCCAGCAACATGGCTTCACTATCAACATGATTGACAATAAATTAGGAAAACAAAGGACTTTTCTTCTTCTCTATAAATTAGATAAGATGCTACTAGATTAAGATACTTTTAAGTTGGGCTATAATTAAAGTACTGAATCTGAGGAATATTTAGTATGCGGGTCAAGACGGGATTGAACAAGATTATTAAAGAAAGATCCGAAAACAACATAATTAGTCATCTTCTAATAAATTTGAAGTTGACTGTATTTTTAGTTCTTTTTATTAACCGGATGTTCTTAAGCAACTAGACTTAATGCAATTACAAGACGCTATGTTAGTTTGTTGTTGCGAGGAATTTAATTATTTTAGATCTTTCAATGCATTCAGCGATATGATAAAATTTGTCTATTATTGTGTTCAAGTTTACCTGCCTAACATACTAAATGTACTATTAACAAACGAGCAAAATTGTGGTATCATGAGCATGTAGCTCGGTTTTTCCATTGCAAACGAGTCTGGCTCAGCCAGTGTGGAGACAAGTCGGCTAGTGATCCACTAAAGGGGCTCAATTCGGCCCATGGCTTGTGGGACAACCGAGACAAGCCGCCTTTTAACTTATTTGTTTGGGAAATTTACAATTTCCATCTCCGCCTTTGTTGTTTATTACTAATCTACTCTTAAATTTTTCTTTTTAGCATTAGACATCCTCAATCTTTCACTTCATTGTAAATCACGTCCCGATTAACAGATAATGATAGATTTGCCCTCTTATTTAAATAAATAAAAATAAAATAAAACTAAAAATTAGAAAAAATTAGAAAAAATTGCAAAAAAAGCCACCTCCAAAATATAAAGTATTTAAAAGTATAAAGTATTTTTTTCCTCACCTACAAAATACCACAGCCATCACCTCCACAATCTCAATCAACCCCCTCTCCCTCCCTAATTGTCTCTTTCTCTTTTGCTCAGTTTTCTATGTTCAATCTTCATAATCCCTCTCCATGTCTTAGGTAATTTCTCTCTAAATACACATTTTCTTCGATTTTTTTTCTTTTCTTTTATACAAGTGAAAGCAATATCCGTAGAAGCCTCCACATAGAGGAAATAAACTGGGAAAGAACCCATAAGTTAAAATTGGATGATAGCAGCATCGAAAAATCAAGAAAATAAATAAAAGGGGAGAAAAAGGAATGAGAAAGAAAGAAGTCAGTGAATCAGAAGAAGTAATACGACCGTTAGAAGTCATGTTTATTGAGTTTTAGCTTCTTCTTTTTTTATTTTATTTGAAGAGAAGTGTAAATCCATCGTTATGTATCAATAGGGACGTGATTTGCAATTAAGTGACATGTTAGAATGTCTGGTGCTCAAAAAAAGGTTAACAGAAAATTAGTAATAAACACCAAAGATTGGGACGGAAATTGCAAATTTTCTTTTGTTTTAAAGCAAATTTTTTATACACTTAAAAGATGGAAAATTGGCACAAATAGTAGTTAACCTTTGCCCTCAATGCGGAAATGGTCCCTAAAGTTTATTTTTGACACAGACGCCCTAACCTATATGTTTTGGTGCACAATTAGTCCTTATTTGATGATAAAAATATGCCATTAGTTTTAATTAGAAAAAATTGTAGTTAGAGTCCTAAGATTTGTAAAATGTACAAATGAGTCTGATACTTTTATTTTTTAAAATAAAAAATTAAAAGAAACTAAAGAGTTCTTTTTTTTTTTTTTTAATAAAAAAATTTAAAGGAAACTAAAGACTTTATGGACCAAATTGATAATGTATTAAATTGTTGGGTAAATAGCATTAGGGGTCCCTAACCTTTGAACGTTGTAACGATCGAGTCCTCAACCTTTGTTCACTAACAGCCGGAGTCCCTAACCTTTCAAACGTACGTACCAGAGGTCCTTTTTTGACGAAAAACGTCAAAAATTTTGTTAACTCACCACGTGCTCAATTTTGTAAGGGCAAAAAGGGGGTAAATAGCATTAGGGGTCCCTAACCTTTGAACGTTGTAACGATCGGGTCCCTTACCTTTGTTCACTAGCAGTCGGAGTCCCTAACCTTTCAAACGTACGTACCAGAGGTCCTTTTTTGACCAAAAATATCAAAAATTCTGTTAACTCACCACGCGCTGAATTTTTGAAAGGCAAAAATGTCTTAACACTATTCAAATATTATTATTTTTTCACGGTCCATCTCTTTCAAGAGCTCTGACAGATTCTTAGCTGGCAGTAGCCACCGCCGAAGCGGCACTGTCGTCAAGCCTAGTTTGGAAATGAAGGGATTCAGATTTGGCAGCCAATTCATTGTAAAATCCTTCACAATTCGCCGTGCACAGCCGTTAGAGCTTCTCCGTCTCCTCTTTCTTCCGCCTCCAACCACCACCCACAACCAGGAAAAAACTAAGGAAAGTGGCGCACGATGGCTCCACCGACAGTCGCCATGCCCAAAACCAAAAATGCATTTATTCAAGCTGGCTGACTGATATTTTCTTTAGTCCTTAACTTTTGAATAGTTTTAAGATATTTTTGCTCTTCAAAAATTGAGCACATGGTGAGTTAACAGAAATTTTGATGTTTTTTGTCAAAAAATGACATATGGTACGTACGTTTGAAAGGTTAGGGTCTACGAATGTTAGTGAACAAAGGTTAGGGACCCTATTGTTACAACGTTCAAAGGTTAGGAACCCGATCGTTACAACGTTCAAAGGTTAGGGACCCCTAGTGCTATTTACCCTATTTTTGCTCTTCAAAAATTGAGCGCGTTGTGAGTTAACAGAATTTTTGACGTTTTCTGTCAAAAAAGGACCTCTAGTACGTACGTTTGAAAGGTTAGGGACTCCGGCTGCTAGTGAACAAATGTTAGGGACTCGATCGTTACAACGTTCAAAAGTTAGGGACCCCTAGTACTATTTACCCTAAATTGTTTTGTATGTTTTACGAACAAATATGTTAAATAAAATTATTAATTTTATTATTAAGTAATTATATTATTTAAACTTGTATTTTATCGTTTAACAAAAAAAAAAAAAAGAAAAATAATTGTCATCAAGCGACAAACTTGATGTTCAAATACTTTTATTTAATTGAAATATTCGTTTATTAACTACAAATATTAGAGTTTCAGCTGTATTCTTCATATTTAATACGTTCAAAAATAAAAACACATAAAGTGTAAATTAATTTTTATTAATATTTTTTGTTAAATAAAAACATAATAAAATTGGTTTAATGTCATAAAATTATATACATCACTTTGTTATTCATTTATTTTAATTTTTATTCTAGTTTTTGTATCACATAGCAATTACATATGTTTAAAGCACGATAATTTACAGTTTTTTCTTAAAAAAATTAAATTGGCACGACTATAATGATATATTTAGTATATTAAATTAAAGGGATAATTGCATGAAAGGTCCCCAATCTTTCAAAATCATTGGAGATATGCCCCTAACCTTAAAAAATAGCACCACACATCCCCAACGTATGAAAAACTTAGCATGGTAGGTTATTTATGATAAAATTGCACTTCTCTTTAAACAAAAAAATAAAAAACAAGAAAAAGAAAAACATGATTGAAAACTAACCAAATGTACCATAAAAAATAAAAAGTAAGAAAGATGTCATCTTCTCAAAAAACTCAAAATAAAAGTAAGAAATATACACTATTTTTCTCACTCCATTTTTCTCTATCCCTCTCTCCAATAATACTCCTCTCCATCTCTGAAAATGGCAGTATTTCCACCACCACCACCTCCGCCGGCACTAGCCACTAAACCACCTCCACAAGCCATCGCGTTTTACTGAAGATGTTGACAGCAGGTTCTAGTACTGCTATTTCACTGTAAACTCACGTAGTCTTCAGGAATGAAGGTGAGGTGATGTTGTCCTTTTTTTACTTCTGTATCTGGTTTAAATTGTGTCTATTGCAGTGCCTCACACAGTGTTTGGATTGTTTCTGTAATCTGTAGAAGGGTGGTAGAGCACGAGTCGAAGAAGGTCAACAGGGTGAACGTCCTCTAGAGTGCAAGCAACAGTAGAGTTGTCTTGCAAATGACAGCAAATCAATGATGAATTCAATTTTTGGGAACTCCGTCAATGTCAATTTTGCAGTGAATATGAACTTGGACATGTCTAGTTCTTTACCCCTATCCCTCTTTTCCCCCATCTTCTCTTACATGGGAAGGCTTCAGTTCTATGGTTGTCATCTTAGATCTTTATATTTCTAAGAGAACCTTTGAGTGCGTTTTCTCTTTCCTTTTTCGGCCTTCTTAATTGTTTAGATTTTGGGTTTTTGGAGAAGATGACATATTTCTTGTTTTTATTTTTTTGGGGTATATTTCTTGCTTTTTTATTTTTTTGGGGTATATTTCTTGCTTTTTATTTTTTAGGGTACATTTGGTTAGTTTTCAATCATATTTTTCTTTTTTCTTGTTTTTTTTTTTTAATTTAAAGGGAATATCAATTTTGTCATAAAGGACCTATCATGCCAAGTTTTTCATACGTTGAAGATGTGTAGTGTTATTTTTTTAAGTTAGAGGCATATTCTTAACTATTTTAAAAGGTTGGAGACCTTTCATGCAATTATCCCTAAATAAAATATTATTTAATAAATGTACTGGAACTATTTGCACATTTTGCACATTTTACAAAGGTTAGGAATCCAACTATAATTTTTTCTAATTAAAAGTTTAAAACTAAAGGCATATTTATCATTTTCATCAAATAAGGACCAATTGCGTAATAAAACATATATCTTAGGGACGTTCGTGCCAAAAATCAAACGTTTAAAACAATTGCAAATGTTAAGAATCATTTACACAAATTTGCCAATTTCAAAATGAAAATCCAAAACAAGCTCGACTTATAAAAAAAAAATTGGGGCTTAGCACAGTCTGAGGCTCCTCTCTAAACGAGTTCGAGCAGACTATGAGTCGAGTCGGCAAACCCACGGACCGTTCGACCCGTTTGCCACCTATGAGCACGTTGGCAACAAATTCCTCACAAATGACAATACAGCTCCAGTCTGAGAAATGGAGGGGATTTTCGCATTGCGTGACCATCAATTGGCCCAGCACAATTCGAGTTTGTGGGCTGGGTAAAGCTAGATTAAATGTGGGTTGTGTCACGTCCTGTTTGACTCATTCACACCCCTATGCCCTAGCCAAGGGTGGGAAACAAGTCAGCCTAGATAGTGAGCAGCTAAGTGCAGGCGATGAAGCACAATCAAACTCTTAATCACCTGGGATGAGACTCGGAAAATAACCCCAAGCACTATTCATTTGGCCTTAGGGTAACCCACTCTTTTTTGCAAAGGACCCCCCTTGTATATTCTATTTCATTCATCTCAAATTTAACATGAAATATATGAATTTTGCCACAATCACCAATCCCACATCATTCGCAGAAAGCCTGCCTTGTGAATTTATACACGCTTTAGACACTCTCCCCATACAAGCCGGTTTAAAGGTGAATTCTACCCAAAATGTTTATTACACTAATAATAATCAGCACTTGCAATTGTGATTACAATTGTACAAAATAACCATATCTGCATAATAACATCATATGGTCATATGATTGTCACTGACTGACCATAACATTACACAGCATACAATTTTATCAAGTCTTGCACAAAAAACCCACATTTACAATGTAAAATATTCTTAAATCAGTGTAGAACAAATTTAAGTCATGAAGGGAATTGAATGTTCCATCCATCAATCCAATGGCATTGTGATCCAACTAAAAATGAATAGGAAGAAAAAGGGGAAGACGTACCATTAAAATGAAAACAAAATCCAGACCCCACTGGTTCATATAGATGGATACATTTAAGTCGAACAACACAAGTATAGATATATCCATAAGTTGGAGCAAAAGACCGAGAAACTGGTTGAGAGAACACCCAGGGTTAACACAAGCCAATCGCACGCTTCCTTTCATGCCAATATTAGCCATCAAGGCATGGAAAAGAATCACTTTACAAAACAAACTAATCCTCTCATGGGGATGTTGCAACGGCCGTTCCCATCTCACTTTCAGGGAAACCAAATTTCTCAAACAGACCCTGAAGCATCAAGATGGAATATATGGTGACTGATATTAAAAAAAGGAAAGGAAAGACAATTAATTTATAGCTACATATATACTGGCATACCATTGCATCGTTGATAGCATAAGCCACACAGTAGTGCTCCTGAAAGTCAGCAAGTTTAGAATAAAAATTCTGGAAACTCATTTCAATGATATATATTAAATCAACTTATAATGAGAAACTTTTATTTAATAAAAATTCTGGAAACTCATTTTTATGATATATATTAAACCAACTTATAATGAGAAACTTTTATTTTGTGGGTAGACTCCGTAAAGTTACACCTGATAGGTTGGCAAGGAACAGCCCCTATTGCAGAACAAAGATAACATGCATGCCAAGGAAAAAGCACTTTATGAGATCCACTCGTGTACATATGCCATGAATGTGGCTTATTATAGTTATATTAGGAAGCGACCACCTATCACATTTTCAAGTGTAAATTCAGCCAAGAAATTATGCATTGAAGAAACTTGATCAGAATAGCAAAACTTGACCGTTTTCTTTTTAAGAAAAAAAAAAAAACATTCTCGCTTTTTGAAAAGGAATTGTTGAATGCAATATTCATTATTCAGCTAAAAGAACATTTTTATTTTTTCAAAATAACCTCTTCCTGACTTAATCGTATAACCAGATTATACAGACAAAATCACCACCTTAAATCATATTTAAGGGATAAAAGAGATTCCATTTTATAAAATTATCCCACAGAAAGTCAGGAAAGATATCAAAGCACTTCTTTTCCAACGCAATATAGAAGTAACAGAATTCTTGCCTGCAGCATGTGCCACTCTTCAAACTCATCGAACAACTCCAACCGTTCAATCCTGATGAAAAGAACACAGATAAGATTACTGAAAGAGCATCTCTAGATTAAATGCAGATGAGAAAGAGCAAAAATGCACACCTAAAAATCTTGAAAGAAACAAACTTTTAGTCTTAGAACAAGGACACTTGAAAACTGCAAAAATCAAAAGGTTTGCATTCTAGCAAACATTTCAAATCTTCATATATGACAGAAAGTTCAGAAAGCAGTACTTACTTTCTAGAAAAGGTCGAATGTAATGTTGACAATCCATGTACATCCAAACGTTTGATATTACACTCCAAATTAAGATATAAAATTAGAAACTCGCAGCGCATGTTTGGTAGTGCTCAAATTATTTTTTAAGTGCTTATATTATAAGTTGTTAGTGAATGTGTGGATAAAAAGTGGGTTCTAAATTGTGGGTCCTATGAAAATGTGTAGATAAAAAATATGTTTGATCAGCTGAAATTTTAATTTAGAGATTGGTATTGAAAATCCTATATTTTCATTCTACTATTTTTTAAAATATTATGCAATTTCTTCAGCATCCTCAAATGCACCATAGAACTTGCCGATCTAAAAATCTACATTCCAACTGACATGTAGACCCGGATATTTTGTCTCATTACTCAAAGAAGAAAACTGCACTAAGAGAGCTTGAAGCAGTATCATGGAGACATAACTATTTCATCTTTTACAGAAACAAAGGTCGCCGTCCAATTCTAATCCAAAAAGTTGTACATAAGGATGCAATGGGAAAACCCCAGAAAGTGCATCTAAACCCAACAGCCCCAGGTACAAGACTGGTGCATTGTAGAGGAATGACACTATTAAAGACAGTTAAAAAAAAAATTATCATGAAGTTAAAAGAAGATGCAAAATTAACCCACAGAGGACAATACATTTTCAAAGCAAAACTGGAGGCATTCAACTCACCAGAATTTATGTTACTGAAAACAGGATTCAATTTGTCTACAACTCACAATGATATATTTGGGCGTGAACTTGAAGCACAGGAGTGCAGTTAGATGCATATCTCAATTTTTAAGATCCAAAGCTTCTAAGGGTTCTTAGTTCGCTTTAACAAATAACAATCTTGAGCAGGAGCATAATATCATATGAGGAACCATAAAGGTTAACGAACCACATCAACAATTATAGCAATTAGATATTTCTCTTGTGCGAGAGAGAATGATTTCTACCTGCGCTTTTCGTGGGCTTCAATGAAATTACTATACACTCTCAGCATGTCCCAGGCAACAGCTCTCTAAAGCACCTCAATAGAGATCATAATAATGTGAGGAATATGAAACTCAGTCGAAGTTGACCAATAAAGAAAGAAAAGACCCAAAACACGGAGAAAGAGATGCAAGTAAAAGAAAAAGAACTGCCTAACTTTTACAGCCTTTGCTAGAGAATGGTAAACAAGAACAGAGCTCATACCACATTTTCAGTAGAGCTTATATGTGACTATTAATAGTATTTCCCACCCATTCATTCTAAAGACAAGTTATAGAATGTTCATGTTCACAACACAGATGGGTTTAAATCTCAGAATTCAAAAGCTAAATCTCGACAAAATCTCTATCTCCCAGCAGCTTAATTAGTGGGAAGCTTTCTGGTCCTAATACCCCTATGGCTTCATTCATTTATGTATTAGGCAAGTCCATCCAAACTAGATGCCCACTAAGTACTAATAGACATTACACAACTACATTTAAACACTCCTGCCTTCCAAGAATGCTAAATTAATTTACAAGGTGAATATCAGGTGATGACACTCTCGAACATCAAGACCTGTGTTCTAACAGAAGCTTAAGCTTTCTAACCATCTTCTTAAAGTATAAAAATGTCAATTAAATTCTACCAAAGGATTATCTTTTCTTCCTTTTTATCCATGTCTTTTTTTCTCTCCTTCGTATGCTGGGGAGGGGGACCCAAGAAACAATTCTTTTCATCACGAGAGAATACCTGCCATCCTTGATCAAGAAAAAGTTTCTCCTTTGCAAGCAAAGTCGGTGTAGCATAAATGCCCAATAGTGCACAACCTCGACTCTGAAATAAAAAGTCAATATTACATCTACTCACATACACCTCTAAAAAAAATCCCGAAAGGGATTATTATTCTCTTTCGTTTCAATAGAGAATACAAAAAAGCTTCATTGGCACATAAAGTAGCATTTAGAAATAAAAGATTGGATAATTTCAGCTCTACATCTATAACTCTTGAATCTGTTAAATGAAATCGCATGTGTGACAGCACATAAGAAAATTGTAAGTAAGATGCTCCCATGTTTCTCGTAGGCCTAAAGAGGCTCCCGTTAATAAGAGTGACGGGAACTCAGTAGAACATGTCAGAAGAGCGGGGGTAGACTAAAGATAACATGGTCTATGGTAGTTACTAAGAATCTAGTTGCTTTAGATTTTCCCATAGATCTAGCAAATAGCAATTAACCGAACGGTGTGGCCAAAAATAATTCATGTAGCCGACCTCAGTTTATTGGGAAAAACTCTAGTTTTTTGTTGTTGTTGAATCCATAGTTTAGATTATAAAAACATAACCACTCTTATTCGTTGGCCCGGTCATGGAAAATAACAAAAGCAATGGAACCTTCTTATTTTTTGCTAAAACTATTTTTCTTCTCTATTTCGGTGCAAAAAGGAAGCAGAAGTACCTCCAGATTTCTAACCATCTGTTGCCCAAAAGCGTCATCTGGGTGAATCTGTTGTACAGCATGAATATGCAGTCAGGCGATTATAGTATAAAAAATTCAGTTTCCATGGAAGCTAGGAACATGAAAGTGAAAGCACAAGAACCAGTATATAGGCAATATCAGCGGTAGAAATGGAGAAACCCAAATATAATTGAAAAGTTGAAGTTTAAAAAGTTCCACAACCTGCTCGTATAAGAAAAACACAGCAGTAGAAAATGTCTTAGAAGCCCATCTGACTATACCACGGCTTGAATCTGGATCTAAGTATATAAGAACGCATTCTGCAATTATAAATGTTGGCAAACTGATAACAACATCAGATTGGCAAGGTTTAATCATTATTCCACACAAACCAAAAATATAAGACGATCACTTTATCCGAACCATTTTTTTAGGGGGGGTGGGGGGTGGGTTGCAATTGGAAAGGAAGAGAATTTTTTTAACTCAAAACATAGTTGGAAGTTATCCAGGAAGAATCTGGAAAACATAAGAAAACTAGACCAAAAACATAGAACCGGAAACATACAAGAGCCTCTATAATTTTCTGCTGAGCACATCTGATCGTGCTACAGTTTACAAATCCATCAGAGGGTCACAAACAAATTTCAGCATCTCAAACCTTTCATTTGAAAAGCTATTTAAACAATTATCTATGAGCACATTATCCAAGATCATGCAAATTAGCTGCAGAACAGGAAAACAAAATCTAATACAACAACAAGCCAAGCCTTATTCCCAATGAACTTGGAATCAGCTACATGATCCTATTTTCCCACTTCATTCTATGTAGAGCTATATCAGTTCAACGGTCTAATGAAACCAAAACTTTTGCAAACCCATTGTGTCATATTAATTTTGTACACCTATCCCCAAAAATATATATACATGTAAATGACTCGTGGGATTCAATGAGAAATAAAGAAAAAAATGAAAGTAGTAGTAATTACATAAACATGAGATAGAAACTTGTTAAGACCAAAACTCCATAGAATCCCCTGAGCGAGGGGGCTGAGGAGAAGACTGCATATTGACCTTACTCAAAATTAAATGATTAAATCTATGTGAATATGAAGCAACAAAATTTCTAGTTGCCTGGTATGACAAGAATCAGGTCAAAGAATTACATCAGACACCTTTCATCACAAGTTGAAAAATTGAAGAAGTTTAGAATCATAAATCATCTTAAAGATGATATGAATGAACGATTAAATGAACTTTGGAAAACATATCAAGAATCCAAACTATTTAGGTCCTTCATACCACATAAATAATTTCATAATCTGTATATAAGCCATAAAAATGAAGAAAATACACATACCTGGGATCTATATTAGCTAAAGTAACAATATCATCTAATTTTTGTAAATCACGCAAGTCAACAGGAAGTAATTTGTAGTGATCGCTAAGCACTTCCCCTTTCTCTGCACAAATAAAGATGCTTCATTGTTACAGCAAAAACACTTGCCCAAAACCAAATAAATTTTTACAACACATGTAACCAGATTATATGAAGAGTACTGAGTAGGAATGAGGGTGGAGCTCACAACCTGATAAATTGAGGGTAAGAACATACTAGGAAACCGAATATAAAAATCCACAAGAACAAAATTTTGCCGCATGAAACTCAAAATGCAATATTAACTGTTCAACAATTAACAAATGAAAATCGCATCAGAACAGTAACTTCCGTAACAGATCACAGAGCTCGGTACTTCGACCAACTGACAACTTTGGTAAAAATGTCAACCAAGTATAGAACTTGTGACAATTTAAATTTGCAAGCCAGCCACTGCTAAGAAAATACAAATGAACTACCATGACCTTAAAGATTTTTCAACATGTATTTGCGTCAGGAGCGCATATCGCTTCTATAATCATCTAGATGAGTTTGCAAACTGATGAATCTCTAGGGCCCTGGAACAATCATATACAGGAATCCTGTTCCGGTAACCTTAAAAAGCAAGAATACACATGCAGCATGTGTAATGAAGACATTGAAATCATCAGACAACTAACTAGTACTAGTAATGCCCTATGTTGTTTAAGACAAAGTATGTGCCGAGACGACTGCACACATATTCTCTCATTGTAATAGTACCCAGATAAACAACAGTACAAAGTATCTGTGAGATCAAGAACACCACATATATTAAACCATCCAATAAATCATTTTTCTTAAAGCATATTAAGAACAACAAGAGTACATTGTGTCACTAGTCAGCACCTTTGGCTTTTAATAAATATAAAGTGTGAAACTGAGAGAAAAAATTGTTAGCCAAAAAAAACATAAAAATAGCCGTGCATACAAATTGATGCAGGGTACATCCATCATTAGAGAGTGTATGACCCATTCCAAGAATTAATGTCCCATTGTGACATTGAAGCACCTAATGCCACTGCCTCCAACAGTCGAGCCAAAATTAATCTGAGATACACCCAAGTCGTTAGAGGAAGCTTACCATGAGATATTGATGCAGTTTCACCCACTTTATCCCTCAATTGACTGCAGGTTTCAATAAGAGCAGCTTTCTTACTGGTCACCTAACAAATTCAAACGACGACAAATGAGAAGAGATAGAACTGCGAGATAAAACCAGTCATTACAGGATTCCAACAAATGAGAAAAAGAATGGCACTGCTGAACAAAACTATAAGTAAAAGGATGGTAAAGAAGTTTGACTACTCTAATAATGTTTTGTGAATCCACATAAATCACTGGACACAATGATCTCTTCAAAAATATATAAGCCAGCACATAACTAAATACCACACGATATTCCCGAGTTTTCCAAATTCATACCTCTTTGAAGTCCAGTTCCACATACAGATAAGGTGCTTTCCCCTCATCCTATCAAAGAAGAATACAGTTAGCTTAAAGACCCACAAATATTTTTCATGTTTTTGAGGTTAAATTAGCATATTAAAATGAATTATGTCAGTAACCATACCAACTCTAAGTACAAGCAATGAGACATAAAAGCATGCATGGAAGGATCCAAGTAAGCCTAGTATTGAGCTGGAATTCGGACCACTGTCTAGAGGTTTTCGTTGAACTCAAGTATGACAACTTCCATCCAACAACTTGGACCTTCCGAAATCCAAATACACAGGTCATCAAACATTGCCTGTAGCTCGCTCAATAAGCATGGATAGTACACTACAATTTCTCTGGACAATAGATCCCTGTCATACGTTTCATGTGAATGAAACTAACATTTCCATACCAACCAAGTTGCGATTTGCCATTCTTATTGGGAAAGGATATGCAATTCAAGTGTAATACTACGATTACAGAGGCACACGTGTCTGGGGGCAAGGTATCAGGAAGCATAGAAATCCCAGATCCATACACACTGCTTTCTTGTTTAACAAGAAGTAATACAGAAGACCAAAGGAAAGAGAGGACAAATTATTCGAGCAAAAAAAATAAGACTTCATCAATTACTCAAGGTCATCATGACAAAAATTATTCACGTCTCACATGAAAGCTCAAGCACCTGCAACTGAAAATATGTTGTATCAAAGCCAGCTCCAAGTGAGAGTATTTGCTTCTTGGTGTTGCCTTGCTCATCAGTGTTCACTTCACAATTAAGAAATTGATGAAGAAGCTTTCTGACAGCCGCATACCGAGCAAAATATCCTTGAGATTACAAAAAGAAAAATGAGTCAATAGCACATAAAAACAAGTAAATCAGTAAGCAAGGTCCAGATAGGGAAAATAACCAAGCCCTACCACGATTAATTATTGGAGATCGCCTCACTGGTCTTTTCACAAACAAATGAACGTAGTCATCCTTCATGTATCCCTTTTTAACACAAGACCTATTTACCAAACACGGCGAGAGTTACTATCACTTAGCAAAAACATAAATTTCCTATTAACGTTTACCGAGTCTTATGAGCAAACTAGACATGAATAGCAGAAGTATGACAAGTGTCACAACGATGTCGAATATCACATCACCAAACTTTTAATCCAAAAGATCATAGAATAACTAAAAACCTGTTAGGTTAATCACATGCCAAAATGACCTTGCAATTAATAGCATTTGTCTTTTTGAAACTTTTGTTCCATACAATCAATCACTCTTCCAAACTCGGTATTACAATCATAACAAAAAATAGCTTCAATCATTTGCATAGCACATAACCATGTATTTCTTATTCCACCAATTCATTTTTCTGCCCTTTCCTTAAATTCCTTCGTTAATTTTTTTTATAATAGATAAAAAATAGAAGCAATTTATATTAAATATGAAGGAATTTTATTAAAAATTATATGCTACCAAGAAATTATCATTATTCTTTTGATTAATAATCCTTCTTATTCTTTATGTTGACTACCAAAATAAAAATTGGGGCGGGTGAGCATTTAAAATCATTAAACTATAATTCTTGAATTTCATCGCAATAAATTGAGAAAATGAAAAGATGCTTGAAAGAGTAAATATAACGAGGAGTAACATACAATTTGCTGGCGGAAGCGTCGTCGTTTGTTCCCTGAACCGCCGATCTATTGCTGCGCCAATCGGCCACCGGTCTCGCCATTTTCGCAGAGAGAGAGAGAGAGAGAGAGAGAGAGAGAGAGAGAGTCAATTCTGATGAACGTTGCTAGTCTCTCTTGTTAGGCGGTTTTTTGGACTAGCGACTTACACTCGAACATGGACAAGATATTTTTTGGGGGTAAATAGCAGCAAAGTTCCCAACCTTTCATTTTATTTGCAAATCGGGAAATTAGCACAAATGGTCTCTAATCTTTTTTCTCAGTAAAGATGGTCCCTAATATTTGTTTCTTTGCACAAATTTTTTTAATATATGTGTTTTGGTGCGTAATTAGTCCTTATTTAACGAGAAAGATAAATATATTCTTAATTTTAATTAAAAAAAATTGTAATTGGATTCTTAACCTTTGTAAAAAGTGCAAAGGGGTTTGATACTTTTATTAATTATAAAGAATTAAAGGAAACTGTATGAGTTTTTTTTTATTAATACTTTATCGACCAAATTGATAATATATTAAATTATTTTGTATATTTTACAAATTATTATAACATAACTAAAATTTATGCTCATAATTTATTAACAAATATGTTAAATAATTTTTTTTTATTAAGTAATTATATTATTTAAAATTTAAACATTTATTTTATTGTTACAACATAAAAAAAAAATAACATTGTCACAAACTTGATGATCAAATCAATTATTAACTATAAAAATTAGAGCTCCAATTGTATTCTTTATATTTTAATTTATTTTTTTATTACCGTTCAAAAATAAAGAATACATAATGCATAAATTAATTTTTATAAGTTTTTTTTATGTTAAAAAATATAATAAGATTGATTCAATATCATAAAATTATATACGTTTTTTTGTTATTTATTTAACTTAATTTTTATTCAAAATTTTCACATCACATAGCAACTACATATACTTAAAATGCAATAATTTTATATTTTTCACTTATAAAAAATTTAATTGACACGACTATAATGATATATTTAATATGTTAAATTAAATATTATTTAATAAATGTATTGGACTTAATTACACTTTTTGCAAATGTTAGAAATCTAATTACAATTTTTTAATTAAAATTAAAGACATATTTATCTTTTTAATTAAATAAAGATAGCAAAACACATAAGTTAAAGACTTCTATATAAAAAATAAACGTTAGAAACTATTTTCACAATAAGACCAAAGGTTAGAGACCATTTGCACTAATTCCCTTTTGCAAATCCGTTTTCAACCTTTTTTCTGGCTATTGAATCCCCAATCTATAGAAAATTAGCGACATTAATCCATAAATGAATTACATCCATATTTTCGTTAGCCTACCCATATGATCACAATATTCAAAAATTAAAATTAAAAGAGATAAAATAGTGATTATATTATTCTTAATTAAAATATTAAAAAAAACACGAAGAAGTTTTAAGAGTGTTTAGCTCAAGCTCTTAAGCCTTCTTATAAAATTTCATGTTTTAGTTCTTCATCATTTTTACTTTTACATCTGCATGCATTTTGTACGGGTCTGTTCGTAATCAGAGGTTCAAAGGAGTAACACTGTGCATGAGATTGCTAGGGAAACACAACCAGATTCATAACAGTGAGGCAGAATTGTAGCAGACATAAGCGTAAAATAGGAGCAACCACCCTTAACAACAGTAAAAAGGTTTAAAAGTTTAAATTCTCTTAAATTTTAGTTATTTGGTATCAATGTTAGAGACTTCTATATATAAAAAATAAACGTTATAAACCATTTTCACAATAAAGCCAAAGGTTAGAGACCATTTGTACTAATTCCTCTTTGCAAATCCGTCTCCAACCTTTTTTCTGGCTATTGAATCCCCAATCTATAGAAAATTAGCGACGTTAATCCATAGATGAATTACATCCATATTTTCGTTAGCCTACCCATATGATCACAATATTCAAAAATTAAAAGAGACAAAATAGTGATTACATTATTATTAATTAAAATATTAAAAAACACAAAGAATTAAAATTTCATAAATGGTGGTTCCGTTTGGTGGGATGGGAGGTAGCAGTGGCTGTGGGTCGAAAGGATGGGGTGGAAGGTGATGGCTTTTTTTTTCCCTTTTTTTTTTATCGTTTTACGAATTGTTTATTATTTATTTTTTTAATTTTTTAATATGTTAGTCAAATGTGTTGACTAACAAAAAGATGGATGGAATTCATCTATCTATACTAATTCTAAAAGTCTCTTAAAGGGAGATATTTTTGGACGATATTGTCCCTCAAATAACTTATAATTCCTAAAATCATCTTTCAATTAATATAATTTATTTTGACTTTAATTTAAACTATTTAATACTATATAGATATTGTATTTTGATAATTAAAAGTGATTTGTCTCTTTAAATTCCATTATATATTGTAATTAATGAAAATAAATAAAAATATACTAATAAAATTTTTAATATATTGAAATTATTATCTTTAATTGTAAATAATCAAAGAGTCAATCTTATTATGCACAAGAATTTAAGCAAATTCATTCATCAACATAACAAAACAAGATGAATTTGACTTTGTATTTCGACTTTCTTATTATTGATTCATATTTTGTTCATTTGTTTTTGTTTTTTATTATGCTAAGAATATTTTTTTCTTCGCAATGATGATTTTTAATCTTTGATAATTAGTTTGATAATAATGTGGTAATAATGGATGTGTTAATTTTCCATGAATGATTCACTAATTTTAAGAATATATATGATGGTAAATGGTAATATTGATTTTAAAATTTGATTTCTATATCTTTTTTTCTTGATTTAGAGTATTTGTTCGATGTAAAAATGTTAATTATTCTGATAGTCTTGATAACAAAGAGATTTAACCTCGAATGATGTTTTATGTCATTTTGTAAGCAATTAAACATATATTTATTGTAGAAGAACGAGTTAGAACACGGAAAATTAGTGTTACTCTAACTCTTTCAAGCACGTGGCTGAGGAAGATATAACCTGGATAAAGTGAGTCATGTTATGTATAAGGTGAAGGTAAATCTCGCATAATAAGTAGTTTTATGTGATGAGTTAAAATCATTGTCCAAATAGCTGATTGTTTTGAATTTTTTTGAAATTTAATAATATTTCAGATGGAATTACGAAAAAGAATGCATGAAGAGAACAAAAAAAAAATCCCCTTTATTTATGAGTGCATTAAAACTGAATAGATATTGCAATAGAAAATTCTTCTTTATCTTATGTCAGAATTTTGAGATTCTTTTTTCTGAGAAATAATTACCTAAAAAGTCTAAATATTTTGTTTTCGTGTGCTTTTTATAATGATATAAATACAGAAAATAAATGAAAAATTGTGTTATACTTATATCTACTATTTTCATGTATTTTAGAATTTGATACTAATTTTCATAAAAGAAAGTTGTTTTTTCTTATATGCCATTAGATATATGCTTTAAAATATAATTAAAAGAGTATCAATAATCTTTCAAACTTAATATTCACGTAGGCCGTATATTTTTTAATGAACCACATGTTTTACCAAGAAGTTTGAATATAATTCCTTAGTTGGTTATAATTATTGATGAACTTATGATTGAAAATGAGTTTTATTTAAGTGTTATATTCATCGATAATTTTAAAATAAAAAAATCATAATATTATTATAAAATCACGTGCAACGCACGTATTCTTAACTAGTTTGGATAAATGACGCTAAATTTTTCATAAGTTGAAGATAAAGTTGTCAAAAAAGAAGTTGTGGACAAATTTGCAAATGAAATAAAAAGTTGAGAGCATTTACTGCTATTTATTCTATTTTTTTGTTAGGACAATTTTAATTTCTTGTATATTCGTGAGATTTGTGAACAATCAAGAGTTCAAAATAAAAAACAACTCCTATTTGTTCTCGTATCTCTTGGATAAGAATTTATTTTTACTTGTTCTCAATATATCATTTTCTACACTATGTAAAATCTGAATTTACACTTTTTCAACGTGTTTTTATTATTGCATAACATATTATTTTTTAGATCAATCGATTTTTTGTTTAATAAGTTCTTATAATTGTAACACGTTGTTTTGCTTTCTAATTACTACAATTTTGCCTTTATAGATTTTTTCGATGCATGAA
This sequence comes from Forsythia viridissima, assembly GCA_030279155.1. NCBI lineage: Eukaryota > Viridiplantae > Streptophyta > Magnoliopsida > Lamiales > Oleaceae > Forsythia > Forsythia viridissima. The sequence continues at coordinate 10,137,924 of CM059045.1, read as the reverse complement.
TAGTCTGTGTTTCATCTGGTATCAAATTCATTTGTCTTAAAAAATATAGTTGGATTCATGCATTTTGTTTTGTAATCACTTTGCTTCTTGTGTTTGTTTTGAACAACTAGTTAAAATGTCGAATTTATCCCCCACTCATCCCTCTTCTCCCAAACTTCTTGTTAAAAAAAATAAATGAAAGTCTATAGATGTAACGCCGCATGTTCACTTACATAATTTTTTTTATATATTATGACGATACTTGTCTTGATATTATATTTAATCTTTAATTATTAAATTATCATTTTTGTGACTAATCATGGTTTTGCAGTGGAATGTTCCGTGGACGCCCTAGACGATCGACGTGCCTATTAATTTAAATTACAAGACACTCATAATTTTATTTAAACTTAAATTAAAGTATATAATATATATATTTTTTAATTATTATGTGTCTATGTCAATATTATATAGATTAATGAACCTAGACATGCCTCTTGAACATATTCATTTTCTTTCATATGAATTAAAATATATTTAAATTAATTGTCTATATAAAACATGATTTTGGGCCTAATGAACCGTGAATGACACCAAATCTAGTGGATTTTATTAACATAAATTGCATAATTGGTGTCTATTGTTGAAAATATGAAAATGTCCTATTTGAGCACTAATCTACATAGAAGGTAGGGTTATTGCCGTCTCCATTTCTCCCCAAGACAATAATCTTTCTACTTCATCATAGTTTCATCATATTAGCATCTTTTGGAATTTCAACCATTTTCTGGACATTTTGAAAAGGTATTAACAATTGCTTAATTATTTATTTTTTTGTCAATTAATTTGGTGATTGAATTTATATATATTAATGATTCAATTATTTGTTGTAGAATTTAGTGAATAAATTATCAAAACAAGTTCATCTATTTTATTATAGCTTGAATAGTTTCTGCATTCTAATATGTTGTTTTTATTTTTCAAATCAATTGGTTCAAATTAAAATAAGATAAAAATAAGATTATTTGATTAGGAAATCATATTTAATACCCTAGGATAATCTATGTGGATTGCCTATGTTCTTTATATATATATATATATACTTATACCCACTGATTCATATATACTGCTATGTACCCACGTGAAATATTAAAGATTTATGATGAGTTTCTTCACTTGCATAATCAGGTAGGCACAAGCTTAAAATTGTATGTATATAAATAAATATTTATATAACTCTATGTACCCTTTTAGATCTTAAAGAGTAATGGTGGATTCCTTCTTTTGCATACCCGTGTATGCTTATACTTATATTGTATATATATATATATATATATATATATATATATATATATATATATATATATATATATATATGTCGGTACATATAAATGTATGTAATAGTAATTAAGAATTCTTAATCTAAGTAGGATAATTTTTCAGTGAATTAATTTCCTTTGTAAATTTATATGTTGGAATTTCTAAGCAAGGAAAAATAATTAATGGGTAATGATAAATGTTGCTAATGTGGTTTAATAGGAAGATCTATATTATGAGTATTTTGAAGTTTCTAATTAACGGTTTAGGACTTTTGGCACGTTGACTTCGCGGGCGGCTAGGGACATCTCCATTGTCTACTCAAAAGTAAATTCCTAAAGATTCAATGTAAGTAAACTCTCCTAGTATTCACTTATAGAATGCTATGTTAATTGTCTAAATGTGTTATATTATTATCTGAGCATATTATTTTGTAATCGCTTTATATGTTATTAATATTCATGTGACATATTCTTGCATGTGTAATTAAGTTAAATGCATCCATAAGCATGCATGAAGTAAAGTTGTCAATGGTAATGTTGTAAAGTGTATTTTATTCAAAAATGATATGTATCCCAAATTTTATAAATGAAATGGTGTTCGCCTATGCCATGAAAGGTGTGAGTGGGAAATGGGGCGTGGGGGACCGGCGCACCCGACGAATGATAATGTTGAATGTTTAATGTTTAACCGCTTTGCGGTACTACCGGTAGATGGAACGGGTTCCAAATAATAATGGCCCACTGCATACTGATTGGATAGGCGATACACAAAAGTGAGCTCACAATGTTAAAGTTTTTAAATGATAAGGAAAGATGGGATACATATTCTAGAAAACTACTTGAAACCAATGCATATCATAAGCATGCATCATGTGCATGAGGTTTACTTACTGGGCGTTAGCTCATCCCATATTCTCCACATTTCAGATGATGAGAGCTAAATGATTCGAGACGACTGCTTGGGACGAGACGGGACTCAGTACTGTTTAAATTAAAGTTTCATTTTTGTTATTAGTTCAGAAATAAGATGCCTTAAGCTGATTAAGGTTTTTGGAATACTATTCTTTTACTTATTTTAATTTAGTCGAACTATGAAATGTTCCGCAATTATTGTGTTTATTCAATAATGGATTTGGGCATAAAATTTATTATGCAAATTATTGTTTTTAATTAATACTGTTTAAAGCCATTGACAATTAGTTCGTATTTTCAAATAAAATAAAATAGAATGAATGTTCTATCCATTTTTCCGCATTTATATCTTGTTATTTAATGGTAATTAAATGATAACATTTCTAAATCTAGAGTTTCTAGACTTAGGGTGTTACAATAGAAGTCTGTAGAAGTTTTTAATTAAAATCTAACAAAGTTTATGGAAGACTTTTATTAATTCATAACAAATCCATAAAAGTCACTTAAAAGTCCACAATTTCAACAAAAGTTGCCCACTTACAAAAATCTATAAAGTCTCAATTGAATATACCCCTTTAACTTGCGTCTGGATGTCTCCAAATTTATATTAATTTCATTAACGGTAACTATATTTTCACTCAAAATTGAATTAGGTAATTATACTTCAAATTTATTCAATTGAATAACCATACTTTAATTTAGGAGGTGGGGATGGTTCCATTTGGTTCGATTCTAAAGATAATCAAATCAAAACTAAGAACCAGTGATTATTTTTCTAATAGAACTATTCGTTCTATCGAAAGTTATGGAATTGAACCAGAATCAAATCCAATGGTTCTGGTTTGGTTTGGTTTGGTTTAGTTTGGTTTGGCTCCATAACCAAAATCTTTAAAATAGTTATGCAAATTACAATTCAAATTTATGTCGTTAAAAGATTAATTGATTTTGATTTAGAAGATAAAATAACGAATTAATTGATTTAAAATTAATTGATTTTTTTTAAAAAAATAATAAAATTGGTAAATTATTTGATTCGGTCACGAACATGCAACATTAACACTATTAATTATTAACATTTATAAAAAATTAATTAACAAATTTGAACTAGTTATGGTTCTCAATTCTGGGTTTACAGCCAGATCTAGATCCATAATCAGTCGGTACTCGATTATAAGAACCATAACTATTTTATAATTATGTAGAACCGAATCGAACCGATAGTTCTAGTTTGGTTCTGGTTCGATTCGATTGGTTCCAACTCTTTTGTCCACCCTACTTTAATTTGATCTCAATCAAGATAACGATGTCCAATTATGTCATTTAGAGTCACACACATAAATCAGTAGTGTAATTGTTAGTTAATGACACAATTGGATAGAGTTGCATTAATCCACACAAAATTAATTCATAGTTATCCAATTGAAATAAATTGAAGTATAGTACCAAATGCATAAAAAAAAATACTAAATGCACAAAATGTACGACAATCTACATGCATAAAATGTACGAAAAGGTAAATGTACTAATAAGTATCAAATATAAAAAGTGTACAAAAATTTATAACAATGTACTAAGAGTTTGTTTGGTGGAGTTTAAAAATATGCTAAAAAGCTAAAGTCAGAATCAATAATTAATTTTAACTACATATTTCATTAAACCCACAAATTTTATTAATTTTTCGATCACATATTTTATCATCTTTTTATCAAAATGTACTAAAAATATTGACCAACACAAGCACTAAATGTGAGAAAATGTACAAGAACGAAATGCACGAAATGTACAAAAATTATACAAAATGCTTAAAAATGTACTAAAGAGGGTAAATTCCATTAATGGTAACTGTCTCTTCATTCAAATGTCAATCAAAATCAAGTAACTATGCTTCAATTTATTTCAATTATGTAATTATACTTCAAATTATTTCAATCAAGTAACTATATTTTAATTGGGGTACCTACACTTTAATTTATATCAATTAAGGTAACTCGTCCAATTCCATCCCTTAAACATTGGTAAATCGCTGATATGAACGTCAATTAGCAACAAAATTGGATTGAGTTACCTTGATTGAGATTAATTAAAATGTAGTTATCAAATTGAAGTGAAGTATAATTACTTAATTGACATTAAAATAAAAGTATAGTTGCTACGAATATAATTTACCCTCCAAATTTTAATAACGTTTGAATCTTTAAATATATGATGCTGTCTATAGCTGGACAGGAGGAGAGGCCCAAGAGGCTGCTGCCTCAAGGTAGAGTAGTTGTAAAATCCATTTCAGAAGCTAACTTCTTTTTAAATGCATAACCCACCCCAAATTAGTCCAAATACCTACTTAAAAAAATTAAAATATACTTCATTTTAAATCTTATTAATATATACCTTACATAAAAAAAGGTAAATAGTATTGGGGGTCCTGAACATTTGAACCTTGTGACGATGGAATATCGAACCTTCAATTTGTGGCACTACGAGTCCCTCACCTTTAAAAAACGCGCAACCGCGATCATTTTGTTATAAAAATTATTAGTGCATATTTGGTAGTGTTGAAATTATTTTTAAGTGCTTATATTATAAGTTATTAGTGAATGTGTTAATAAAAAGTGGGTTGTAAGTTATGGGTCCTACGAAATGAGTGGATAAAAAGTATATTTGACCAATTTAACCAGCTGAAATTATAATTTAAGCATGTCCAAACATTTTCTTAGTTTAATTGTTAAATAGTCAAAATTTTCTTAAAATAACCAATTTATCCTTTTTGAATTAAAATAAGAAAAAATTGCAATCAACCCCCTCACTCACTTCTTCTTCACCAATCAACCTCCAACCAGCAAAATACAAAATTGCAACTAACATACAATCCTACTACTTCTTCTCCAAAATTGTTGCCCCCAACCACTACTCACCGAAAAACCACTAACACCCACAACAACACTACCCACCACCAAAGAAATACACAAATATAACCTGTATTCAAACCCATTGAGCTCTTTCATTTGACAAAACACCTCCCCACCCATCGGCTTTAGGTGACAATAGTCTCCTTACAGCACTTCTATGTCTTACCCGCCACCACTTCTCCACCAAATCCGTCACAGGTAGCATAGTTGTCCCTACCATTGTCTCATACAATCTCCTCTCTGTACAAACTAAATTCTTGGTCCCACGGTAACTACAATGACGAGGCGTGGCTCGACAGAAGGTCATGCACAACTGGTAGAGCAAAAGTATCATCGAAAAGGATCTTGATAAACTCAAGGATGCATAGAGCTTAGCTTTAGATTCAACTCGCCAGAAATAGACAAGCGTTTGTCGGATGCGTGACCGACACATGGCCTCTACTACGCAGTCAACAAGTATTACAACGACGTCATTTCAAAGCCACTGGCTTTATCACCTCCGTCAACTTCCATCCTCTCCGACTGCGACACTCTCTCTCCTCTCGAAAGCCCCCACACAATTTTTTACAATGGTAATTAAATCTTCTTCAACAGCCACTCGTTTATGATATGAAATTTATCATAAAAAGATTCAAAAGTTCGAGACCCCATCATCACAATGTTCAAAGGTTCAGGACCTCCAATGTCATTTATCCTAAAAAATACTCTCTTTTACACTGTCTAAATATTTGTCAAAACATAATTCTAATTTAATTTCTCACTCACCCTAATCTTCAACACCATCCACCCACCTCCACATTCTACCTGATATGTAGCCGACCAATGTTGCGCAACCACTGTTACATCATCCTCTTTTAACCATCGTCAGTGGCTCCTGCTAGGCATTGGAGGTCACGTGACCTCCAAAAAAAATTCCATCTCTAATTTTTTTTTTTTTAGTTTAAACCAAAATTGAAATGTATCCTGCAAAAACCAAAAGCCCAGGCCTAGGCCCAGGCCCAGGCCCAGGCCCAATTAGGAGTAACATGAAGACTGAAGTCACTCTCTAATCCTTCTTTCGCAAGCCGTAAGCCTTATTCTCAACCTCTCGTTGCCCTAAATCTCTAATTTCTTCCACAAATGTTGACTTTTGGTTACTTTATTTATTACCAATTTACCAGTTTGCCCCTCTATTTAATAATTGGATACACACATGAGTGGCAAAATTAGAATTACAAATTTATTGAATGGAATGTGGCCCTAGAATTTGTTTGAGAAAAATCAATTTTTTTCCAAAATAGCAGAATCAGACATGCTTCTAAGATCGCTTCTTCTTTTTAATAATCAACCAAAACAAAAAATACTAAAGTTCAAACCCAACAATGAATGAACTAAACAAATAAGGCCCAACTTAGCTCGGATTAAGTTAGAATCATTCAATAACCAAGAAGAAAATATTGAAACTAGTCTTTTCAAGCAATCAGAACAAACACGAAATGAGTATCGAATACACTGCATTAATCGATTGTGTTTAATATCTTCTTTTAAATTTTTTAAAGATTATGACATAAAAAAATTAGATTCTCATAAAAATGGGCTCAGTTGGTTTGAGAAAAAAAATATGGGCTCTGTCTCCGAACCCCTGAGAAGCCTCTCGGCCCACTCCTATTTAAGGACCCCCCAACTTCAAATCCCTGGCTCTACCACTGACCATCATCATTAACACTTTCTTCCCATCTTCTAGATCTGAAATGTAAACCTGCGTGGAATTTTGATCGCATCTTCACCAATGACTACCTTCATCACTACGTCGTTCGATCCAAAAATGGTGGCGGAGATATGTCCCCACCACGACTAATTTTCGGCCTACTCCATCATCTCAATATTATAATAAGCAGAAAAGGCTACATCAAGAAAATGCAAGAAATGATGAGATTTCGACATAAACGGAAGTTGGAACAAACAATGAGAATGTTTTTTGGGATGTGATATAGAAGGTGAAATTCAAGAATAGATGGTGATGGATTTCAGTGGACAAGACTCTTCCGGTAGGATCTAATTAATCGTTGCAATAAAAACCCATTTTTTATTGTTACATAAATTTCTGCACTTTTTTTTTGTCAAAAATGTCACTGCTCAAATTCCAGATTATATTATGTGAATAAATTCTCTTTGATTGGATTATAGGAGTATTTTTCCAATTCTGTGTGTATTTTTTTTTTCTTTTTTTTTTTTTTGTATTTTGACATCCAAACATAAATATATATACATAAAAATGTGTTTGATAGTGGAAAATATCGTTATTTGATTTATCCATTTTTATATCTTAGTTATCGTGATGTTCGGCAGCCACAATGTGGTGATTTTGTGGTGACATATTTAATAGAGGTGGTTGAACTTGATGATGGTAACTTATGGCGATTGATGATGTTGGAGACCACTAACACATATGTTACCCTATTAATGTCACATGTATTGTCCTAATTTAAATTAGTGGTGATAGTGGAGCAATGTTGGTGATAGGGAAAGATGGTCGTGGTGGTGGTAATACACGTGTTACCATAATTTAAATTAGTTGTGGTAGTTGAGCAGTGCTGGTGGTGAGAAAAGATGTTAGTAGTGGTGATAACACGTGGGACTGTAATTTAAATTAGAGGTGGTGGTGGATCGGTGGTGTTGATGATGGTAACACATGTGTTACTCTAATTTTATTTACGATAACATATATTTTATCTCGGTTGTGGTAGAGGTAATTATAATTGTGGATGGTGGATGGTGGCGTGATGAGATAGGTGAGTGGTGGGGGGAAGGCAATTGGTAATGGTAACACCTATGTTATTTGTGCTATTGTTTTCAAATAAAAAAAAATTGAAATATTGATTTTAAATTAAAATAATATATTTTTAAAAAAATTTATAAAAAAAATAAATTATAAAATAATAATTTTGATGAAAATGAAGAAGTAACATATGGTAACGCATGTAGTAACAAATTGTTACTCGTTTAAAAATATTGTTTTAAAAAGAAAAAATTGAAATATTGATTTTAAATGAAAATAATGCATTTTAAAAATTATAAAAAGAGATGAATAATAAAATAATAATTTTAATGAAAATGAGAAAGTAAGCTAAAATAAAACATATGGTAAGTTGGTAATACATATGTTACTCGTATAAAAATATTGATATCAAATAAAAAATTGAAATATTAATTTAAAATTAAAATAATATATTTTTAAAAATTAAAAATTAAAATAAATTATAAAATATTGATTTTATTGAAAATGAAGTATTTTTTAAAAGTTTTAAAAAATAAGATATTTTTTAATTTTTTTTACAAAATATAGGCTCTTGTCAATTTACCAACTAATCTCACTGTCGTAGCATAAACCCCAAATTATAACCAAATACCCAAATCCCGGCCCTAATTAAATCCCAAAATTAAACTACGAATTAAACACCAAATTTCTGCTCCTTTCTCTTGGCAAGAAAATCCACATTTATGCCTTCCACCGACCACCCTCAGCACTTGTACTCCAAATTATAATTTAGTCCTTGTAATGTTAAAATGAATTTTCATTCCAGGCAAATTGCTAAATTTTATTCTAATTTATGAAACCAATGATTTGTCCTCATGTCATGTTATCACGTAGAATATATATATATTAACATGGGGCCTGAGATTCTTTTATTTATTTAAATGCCCTAAAGTACACATGATTGACAAAAAATACTATTACTTTCCATATATCAATAGCAAGTCAAGACAGTGCTACAATAAATATATATTATTCTCACTTGCTTAGATGCTACATTGTTATTTTTTATCACATTAAACATGTGCCTATTAAGTATTTCTGTATATTATATACGTGCGTATACGGTATATATAACCTATGCATACTGTCTGTATATATATATATATATACTCGTTTTCACTAGTAAAAGTTGTCGTCCCAGTATTAAAGAATTAGCATAATTTGCACGTGAAGTATTAATATGTGGATCAATGGAGCTTCATGGAAATCACTATATTAAGAACATAATAGGGTTATATAAACCAGAAACCTTATACAACTGTCACAGTGAACAAATAATCCTTTGACACAGAAAAATTTAGGAGTCCTCAAAAAATGTATGCAAATCCCATATCAGATTCAGAAATGGCCCTTCTTCAATCCATACAAGATTATCTTCTAAATGATTCTGATGATTTTTCTGTTGACAATAACTTTCCAGAAATGAGTTCATGCAATGCACAGATTTACAACCAAAACTCAAGCTTTAACAGTTCATTTATGGCAGAAAACCCTAATGATAATTTATGCTATGATAATGTGGCAGAAGGGTCGGAGTCGTCTTCGCGTGGAATCCATGTGTCACCAGAGTGGAGGCGGTACAGAGGCGTGAGGCGGCGGCCTTGGGGGAAGTTTGCGGCAGAAATAAGGAATCCCTCCAAGAAAGGCACAAGAATTTGGCTGGGCACATATCAGACACCGGAAGATGCAGCATTGGCTTATGATCGAGCCGCTTTCGAGATGCGTGGCCCGAAAGCTCGGCTTAATTTTCCACATCTTATTGGCTCTAATGTTTCGAAGCCGGTTAAGGTGACAAAACGAAAGCAATCATCGGAAGTTATGTTATCGTTTTCATTTACAGAAAATGTCGAAACAAAGAAGAGGACAATTGATGTTGATTCCTCAAGGCTCAAACATGGAGCATCGGAAAAAGGAAGAGGGTTACGATAGACTTACAACTAAAGCTTGCAAGATTGATATCGTAAGATTTTGGTCACACTTAGAATAGGATGTCTTTCCCACTTATAATAGAAGTTCAATAATCATATAGTTAGTGAATCTTTTGTGCACCCATAAGTAAGAGCCTTCCCTTAGGAGTTTTTTCTATCTCAAGTTGTGAGATAGTTATGGATCTTGCGGTGGGACTTAGGAATCAGTTATAGTGTGGATGTACATTTTTGCTGGGACTAAAATCCCTTAATGTAAACATAAATTTCATTTCTTGTTTGTTGATAAGTTTAATTTATACACTTATCTTGATTCTTTAATTAATATTCAAGTGTTTTAGAGTCAATATCTATTGAGTTTTAGTTTATTTTCATGATTGTAGGACGAAATCTCCAAACTCGAGTTATATTAATAAAATTGTCAAGAAAGTGGGAAGAAATTGAGTTTTTAAAGTGAATATGAAAAGTCGAACATTGGAGAGGGTGAGAAAGAAGAGATCATCGAGAAGTTTAATGTGTTTTGGAGTAATAAATGAAAAGTTGAAGTGAATGATTAAATACTCGAAAAGTCGAAGAAGCGAAATGAAAAACTTACGAGCGGATCATCCTTGAAAATTCCACATATACACCAAAACTCTTGCCTTTATAGGGGGACAAATATTGGAGAATTTTAGAGACTAAAACACGAGATTTCTCTTGTGGAGTTATATCATACTAGGGCTTTTTTGGTTCTCAATTAAGAAAGAAAAAAGATTGTTCAGTAATTTGTTGAAAATATTCAAGGAGTCAAGATTATACTTCTATTTTCTTCCATATTCGTTGAATATGGGTTATGTACTTTCAATTATTTACGTGTTTTTGTGATTCAAATATGCTAGGCTAAATCTGTTTACACTAGAATGACGATATAAACCTTGTTTGAAGTTTTAATTTTGAATTTTGAATTATATTTGGTTGAATGTTTGCTAACTATCAATCGTATGTGAATGATTGATCTCCTTTAAATATATTTATGAGTTGTATTCTTTTTTTAGAGGTATAATATAGGTTTAAGCACATTTTTAACAAGCAACACAAAGCTTGATAGGGAGATAGAGATATACATCTATACTTTGTGCAATCATAGTTAAATAATCTTTAGTTTGATTGCGTTTTTATATACTCAAATCCGTGATAGAGATATTAGTGGGTCGTATATGAAAATAGCTTTAACCTACTCGAGAGAGATTGTTAGATAAAATAAGATTATTGATTTAAACATTCATTGGTTCAATTAAGGAAATTTGAGAATTAAAATAAATCATAATGGTTGAGTCGGAATCCTAATACTCTTTCTTTTTGAATTTTCTTTTTGAATTTTCTCTAAAACTCTTTGCAAAATGCAAACTCTTAAATTGGTTTTATATATAGAATTGATAAAGTAGATTGGCTCACACAGTCAAACCCTTTGAAATTTGTGTGTTTTTGAATTAAGTTAGTTTCAGTATGTTTATCAATATTTATAAATACTTTTAAGTTTATCAAATATTATTTTTATTCATAAATTTCGTACGATCTATAATTTTATTTATTTTTTATCTACACATTATGTAATATTCACTACTTATAATCTACAAAAAAAATTTATATTTAAAAATCACTTAATTAAATTAAAACTAAGCTCTCAATCATTATAGAACGATACTGTTTTCATGACTATTGTTAATTGTCATTCAACTCGCAGACATTTTCACCGACACTTGTCAATTTGAATGGTGTGCCATGATCAGAATTCATTGACAATTCTACCAAAGTACCACGTTTTATTTCTTTCATTAATATTGAATTGAATTCGTTTATGGGTGGGGTGAGCCGGTGAAGTGGCAGTAACTTTGATTTGAAGAAGTTGAAGAAGAAACGAATTCTTAAATTAGATCATCCAAAATATATGAACTTTTTTCCGATTATTTTATTAAAATCTGAAGACATAAATAAATTCATTAAGTCTATGATAATATCGGCTTTTAGATTAAATGATTCTATTTGATATGATTACAAATAAAAAATTTGGATTCGATTTTTGCCAACATTCATTAAAATTGTGCACTTGTTGTTAGATCAAAAATTAATATGACTTGCAAGTAAAATAAAACGTGTTGAAGGAAAAAACTTAAATAAATAAACAAATATTATCTCATAATTCCAGTCAAAAGCTTGACGACAATTAGTGATTTACACATAGGACTCATGTGCGAGCATAACCTGCATACACGAATATCAAACCGAAATGTCCATTATGGGGGTCTACGTCATTTTTTTCACCATTTAATTTATGATTTATTTCAAGATCTTCCAACTTCTCCATTGATTTCTTGTGTTGTTAATGCTGTGTTAATTTAGATACTTGAAACTTACCTATTTATGGTGGAATTGAAAGGTTATATAAACAGGTTCGAATTTCCACAATCAACCCACGATTTTTTTTGCCCTCTTTGTTTCCAATCCAGAAAAAATTCTAGTATTCTACTAAATCCAGATTTTTCTTAAACTTCCAGTATTGAGTATACTTAAAACAGTTCGTCATAGACAGAAAATTTTTGTACTAAACTTGGCTGCTGCTTGACGTCCAATATTCCTTTAAGCACTTAGGGTGTGGCACGAATCTGTTTTAAGAATACTGTGAATACACAAGTCCCGATTTGATTAATCTTTTCTCGATTTAAATTTTAATATTTTTTTTTTCTATTTTCAATTTAATTAATAAACTATTATTTCTGTATATTTGGTAGAACATTAATGTATACATACATGTGTAAATTTATGATTCATCACATGATGGCAAAAATGCAGCCGACACACATGTTTAGTGTTGATAAGCAAATGGACTTAATTTAATGTAATAAAAATAAAATAACGTTTTTGTTACTGTGTAGCTATAAAATGTCAGATCCAAGCAAGTGAACAAAAAGCAAGAATTAATAGCTTTTTTTGTATAATAAACGAATTTAGGGCATTTATTTCAAAAGAGCCAATAAAAAAATAAATTTTGACTTCTCACTTGTGAAATGGCACAAAATGTTATCAAAATTAAACATTTTCTATTTTCTTACTTCATTATTAAATTGCCCCAATACGAACTTTGTCGATAGTCATTTGACAAGAAATACTTAGCGTGTGTTTGTTTGGATTTACAAACTGTTTATTTTGGGGTGGTCAAATAAACTCAATACCGAGCCCACCATAGCTTTTTCTGTAAGAAAACAAAATTGAATTTTTTTTCAATTTTACCCTCAGGTTGAGCCACAAAATTTGATTATTTCTTTTTCTGCAGTGTTTCTAGTTTGAAAGCATATACAATAATAGGGTCATTTTGGGAAGAATCTGTTTGAAAAAGAAAGATTGTTTTCTTGCAGAAAAGTGATGGTAGGCCTGGCATTGAGTTTATTTGACCACCCCCAAATAAACATTTTTTAAACCCAAACAAACACACGCTTAATTTAGAATATATTTTTATTCATTAAACAATACGGTATTGATCCACGGCCACTTATACTTAACACTATTAGAGCTACATAACATTATTTTTATAAAAAAGGACTTCCGTAAAACCTCAATCTTTAGAAAGGACTTTTAAGAAAAGTAGGAAAACCTTTTCGAAGCAGCTACTAAAGAAGCGAGTATTGAAAAAAAATTAGTTGGTTAAATAATTACATTTCCTCATAAAAGTAAAAATATACTCCTTCCGTCCCACAAAGATAGACCCACTTTTTTTCCCACACAGATTAAGAAAACTCATTTAATGTAATTGAAATTATAAAAATTTCACACAATTTTTCTATTATACCCCTATTTAAGTTATATAAAAATAAAAAAGATAGATATATATATATATATATATATATATATATATATATAGAGAGAGAGAGAGAGAGAGAGAGAGAGAGAGAGAGAGAGAGAGAGAGAGAGTTACACCGAAAAAAAAGAAAACATAAATGAAGGTTTAGAGAGAGAAAGTTATATAGATAGAGATAGAGAGAGAATTACATTGGGAAAGAGAAAAAAATAAATAAAAGTTTAGAGAGAGAGATATTTTAGTTGATAACAATGTAAATTAAATAAGGGTATATTAGAAAAAATAAAAATTTAATATATTCTGTATAAAGTAAGTAGCCTATAATTTGGGACTGATAAATAAGGAAAACAGGTTCATCTTTGTGGGACGGAGGGAGTATATTATAAGACAAAATTAAAAGGGATTTCAGCTTTAGTCATCAATTATATGTATTTTAAAGTTGACCCGCACTATACCATTTCAAGATTATACACAAAGTTTTATTTACAATTTTAATAATTATTTTATATTTTCTAATTATTTATTATTTCATCTTCCAAGAGAAATTGGCTACAAAATGCTGCAAGTACCTAAACTTTAAATCGTAAATATCGTGAATCTTGTTAGTTCTTCTGTCTGTCTCCGTTATTTCAACTAACAAAAATGATGAGTTGACGAACGAGAATTATTGCAATAAATCTTCAATAAATAAACTTTATATCTTTTAAACAAAATAATCTAGAATAAATCTTTGTGATACCAATCATAAAAAACATTAATGGAATTATCAATTATTTGTTCTCATCTCATGTTATCATGCAGTTTAGGGCCTAAAATTCTTTTATTTATTTAAATCCCTAAAGAACACATCAAAGAACTATAAAATTGATATATTATCATATAAATTAATTCTTATCTAGCCCGTATAATTTATGCTCACTTGCTTGAATGCTACTTTCTTATCTACCAAATAAAGAAAAAAAAAATAGTTTATTTTTATCACATAAATTAATTCTTATCATATTAACATGTTGTTGGATTTGGAATACAAAAGAAACTTATTTTATTATATAACTTACTTACACAATTTGGACAAACCACTATTAATTTACAGCACCTCACTTAGTTGATCTCACTCATTACTCATTACCACTCACCACTATACTAACACCCTATTTATACTTGATTATTACATTTCTAGAAAGTTCTATTAATGGAGGTTAGAAAATTCTAGTACTAATTCTCTATGATTATTCTAGATCTTTCTTGATATATACATACATGGAAAATTCTAGAAAAATCATTTTAAAGAAAATAATGAAAAATATCTAGAACTTTCAAATAAGTTGGTGATAATCTTTACATGTGCCTATTAAGTATGTATATATGCCGTCCAAGTATTAAAGAATTAGCATAATTTCACTTGAATTATTAATAGTAATTAATATGTGGATTAAGGGACCTTCATGCTAATCACTATATGAAGAACATAGAGTTTTCTGTCAAGCATATATAAACCAGAAACTTTATAATATTTGACAGTGAACAAAAATCCTTAATTTGACTTGAGTTGTAAGAAAATTTAGGAGACCTCAATAAGAAAATTAAAACCCATATCAGATTCAGACACGACCCTTCGTCAATCCATACAAATTTATCTTCTAAATGATTCTGATGACAACTTTCCAGAAATGAGTTCATGCAATGCAAAAATTTACAAACAAAACTCAAGCTTTAACAGTTCATTTTATGGCAGAAAACCCTGAAGGAAAACTAATATTTAATGATAATTTATGCTATGACAATGTGGCAGAAGATTCGGAGTCTGAGCTTGGAATTCAGTGCCACCAGAGTGGAAGCGGTACAGAGGCGTCAGGCGGCGGCCTTGGGGGAAGTTTGTGGCTGAAATAAGGAATCCATCCAAGAAAGGCACATATGAGACACCGGAGGATGCAGCATTCGCTTGTGATCGAGAGGCTTTCTTTCAAGTTGCACGGCCCCAAAGCTTCGGGATTTTATAATAATGTTTTTTTTCCCCTTTCCAATTTAGAATATTTTTATGCAATTGTTTGCGTTCTTGTTCTTGTTATTCTCTATTTTCATTTCTTTGTTGTTCTAGATATTTCTCAAATGAAGATTTTGGAGGGTTAATATGCAAATATGTCCAAAGGCGGATCTATGAATTTTTGGAAACTGGACTGCTACTAAAAAAAAATTACACTTCAAGAACAGACTACTACTAAAAAAATAATATTACACTATAAAAAATGATTTTTTCTAGTCTGGTCCCGTCCACTCTAAATCCGCTCCTGAATATGCCCAGATTCTAACAAAATCTCTTAAGAGTGAAGTTCATTTTAAACGTAGGGAACATAATCATATAATTGTAATTGAGTTGATTTTAATTAATTTCACGAAGGATATTAGTTTCACAAATATATCTTGTGTCACTCGACACAAAATAAGGTCTTGGATCTCTAACAATTACTACCCGTCACCTAGTTATTGATAAAGGTTATCTGTCACTAAAGAATACTATGAGCAGTCACTAGGGTTGGCAATCATACAAATCCTACTTCATGTAACTTAAGAAGCTGAAGGGGAGCTACTGAACATGAGGGTGGGCTTCTTGCGTGAGGAGGTTGGCCCCGCAAACAAATAATATTTGGGGTGGATTTTCAAACCTGATACTAGGTGATATAAAATTTAATTGAACATTTCATAATATCTATAACTTTTGAGAAAAGTGAACGCATTTTGGATTCTACTGACGAGGGGAGAATGATGCAGTCTTGCAGAGCATCACTGAACATGAGGGCGGGCCAATTGTGTAAGGAGGGTGGCCCCAAAAGAATAGTAATATGTGGATTTGGGTGATTTATGAATTGATTATACTATTTTTTTTCTTCTAATTATAACTTCTGAAAAAAGTGGTTGCATCTCACTACATCTGAAACAACAACAATTATCATCTTCTTTGTTTCGACGTTTATTATCAATATAAATGAAATTTTAAGCTCCCATGATTGTCTCCACTTAGTCACCTTATCCGCCTCCGATAAATTAGAGCCAATTAGATGGGGATTTATGTGCCCAACCAAATTCTTGTGCCTTTCTTGGAGGGTTTCCTTATCTCTGCCACAAACTTCCTCCGCGGCCGTCTCCTCAAACCTATCTATCGTTTCCACTCTGGTGGTACATGAATTTATACATGGAGATCCCAAACGAGATGGAACAATTTGATTCGATTCAAGTAAAATTTAACCGATATCCTTGGAGCTTAAAATTGAGAACTAGAGAATTTTGGTTAACATACAACTAAAGAATCGAAATTTAATTGAACTCTAATATTTTTTTTTATTATCTCTCCATTAAATCAACCATTAATTTAATTTATATGAATTTTCATGAATTATTATATATTCAGAATACAACGCTTTTACTACTTAAATCAGACTTTACACTTATTGTAAAATTAAACAACCGGTCTAGGTTAAAACTGGTTATGGTTCTGATTAGTGGCGGAGCCAGACATTTTGAGTTGGAGAATCCCCAAATTAACACGTAAAAAATTTAAAACAATATAATTGAAATGAATTTTTTTTACAAACGTTCATTACGAGTTCTCATATTTTATTTTATTTATACACTATATTATACACAAACAGATAAACAAACTCACTCACACAATTATTTGACTTTCCCTGATTTCACATCAATATGTTGGTTTTTCTTCTAAATATATAACTTAGACTACTAATACGCAATGTCTAAAATAAGCTCATAAAAAAAACAAATATCAAACTCTTATTGTTCACGTTGCCTTCTACAAAATTATCTTTCAAAATAGGAAGACCCGATACACAAATAAAATTAAATACCACACAAACTCAGAAGAAAAAAAATCAATTGAACACGATATGCATTCACAAGCAAAGTGCATTTATTAATTTTTATTTATCAAAAAATGACTTATTTTAGTATTCCATTTACCTTAAAGAATTTACCAGTAGAATGACGAGCATGAAATCTGTCCCATGCTTCGGGGTCTTGTGCGTCGTCTTGATTTTTTCGGTATCTAGCAATTGAAGATTTTATAGTAAAATTTAGTGGTTGGATTTAAAATTTTGGGGGAAATTAATTAATATAAGGTGATTTGTTGAGTGATTTAAAAGAAATTGTAGATATTAGAATATCGTAATCTAACTTTATCTTTACTCAATGTAGAAAACGGAGAGGAAAAATGTGAGATTCATATTTCAGGTGAATGTGCACTGGAATTAAGTAATGTGTCAATCATTTGTAATTTTGTATTATTAATTTTATTAGGCCAATGAGTCTAATTGTTACATTAAAATGATATGGGTCAATAGATTCAATTGTCATTCATTAAATTGATATTAGGTGAAAGTTAAATTGCATACTAAAAACTAAAAAATAAATAAATAAATCTCAAAAAGTTAGGGGTCTAGGTCTTCCCAGCCCCAGGGACCCCTCACCTCTGCCCCTAGTTCTGATACCGATTGGTTCCATCACTGTACATATAGCCATAGTTTTGTGTGTAGAATTCTTGGTATTCAGTCTAGTCTGGTTTTCGTCATAAGAGCAACTCCAATCATGATCTTTAAAATAGTGCAACTTTTACATCAAAATATACAATTTTCACACTATTTTTCTTACCTATCTCCAACCATGATCTTTAAAATTTGCACCAAATGAATAGTACCTGTTTTATTTCCTTATTTTTTTAATTTTCAACAATTTATTGATTTCAAAAATTATTTAATTAAATATTCTATCACTACTCAAATTTATAAATGAAAAATTAAATATTTTTTTATTACTAAAAATTATAAATTAAAATTTTAATTTAATTGCCTAAAAAATTGCATTTATCACCACAAATTTAAAAAGAAACATAAATAAAATTAAATACGTGTTTGCTACTGCTTAAATTATAATTTCAGCTGGTCAAATTGATCAAACATACTTTTTATCCACACATTTCTAAGGACCCACAATTTACAACTCATTTTTTATCTACACATTCACTCACAACTTATAATATAAACACTTAAAAAATAAATCCAGCACTACAAAACATATGCTAAATCATAAAATAATAAAAAAAGTATGAAAAAGGATATATAAGGAAAAATAAATTGAACAAAGATAAAATAAAGGACAAAAGTGAAATTTAAAAATTCTAAAGCTTTCACGCCGAATCTACAGTGCTGCACCAAATTTGGCATAGTACTGTTCACTACTCCATTTTGGAGCAGTGATTTACAGACCGATTGGAGCACTTTTGGAGCGCCATTTTGGTGTTTCACGCCAAAATGGCGCTCCATTGGAGTTGGCCTAATCGGATAGTTCCAACCCTATAAATAGTTCAAATTATAAAAAAATAAAAATTTAAAAATCTGTATTTTTTAGACTGTAGGCACATGAATTTCACTGCCGCTTCATAAAAGGGGGAAAAAACACATTTGGCGACTGATTTCTTTTTTTTTTTTTTTTTTTATTACTTAACAATTTTTAATCAACAATATATAAGTCAAATATTACGGGTAGACATATATAAAGATTCAATTTTGTATGATTGGTTTTATTAAAATCTTTGATTCTTCTATTTGAAACTTTGATGCTTTGTAAAAACACACGACAGCTTTTCTTGTCGTCTATTCAGATGGTGTGCCATGATAAGAATTAATTCATTAACAATTCTACCACGTTGACGGTTGAATTTCTTTAATAAAGAATAATGTTATTTATAATCAATGATTATTACAGACAATTTATATAATAATTATGTGTTATTAATTGATATATTATTTTTAATTTTTAGTTTTGAGTCTTATTTAAAATGACATGTAATTTCAACATAGATTAATTTTCGTAGTCAATGTTTCACGGAGCGCCTTTCTTTCTAGCACAAAAGGGACACCGTGCGGCAGTAGTCGACTCCTCTCGACTACTTTCCGCATTTTCTCGTTCGATTCAACAAATTAAAGAAAGCTTAACAACAGAAGAATTGAATGCGTTGAAACTTGATCATTGATTGACGAAAGCAGTAAATTACAAATGATGGTGCAGGGGGCCAACACCAGTAAGCTCGACAAGTCTTCGAATACCAACTACCCCATATAATAGCTTAAGTGACAAAAACCTAAGTTACATGAGTAGACATCAAAAATCCGAAAAATTATAACGGAAAATAACATATTACAAACTAAGGAAAATAACAACGGAAAGTAATATTTACAATGTGAGGCCGAAGTTGGGCAACTGCGACTGCAAGGCTGTCAGGAGGCTAAGTATAGCTGCGAGTCCTGATACAATGACTATAAATAATATTACTCTTTCATAAATATTGAATTGAATTCGTTCCTTAAGAAAGAGAAAATGTTTTCTTTTCTTTTTCTTTTTTTTCTTTTTTGTGGGTTTTCTTTTTTGTGGGGGCTAATTGGCAGTAATTAACTTTGATTGGAAGGAGTTGGAGAAGCAAGAGAGACGAATTAATCTCAAAGTTTTTGAACTATTAAATGATTTTTTTAAAAAAATTATATCAGCCAAAATTTATCAACTTTTTTCCGACCCTTTTATTAAACTATGAAGACTTACATAAATTTATTATGTTTATAATAATATGAGCTTTTAGATTAAGTGGAATAATATGATATGATCGATGACAAATAAAAATCTTAGCTTCGATTTTTTTCGACATTCAGTGAAAATTGTGCACACAGTATTTATGAAAATCAACATGACTTACAAATAAAATAGAAGGAAAAACTTAAAAATAAATAAAAAATGTTATCTCATGATTTCACTCAAAAGCTTGACGAGAAATATAATTAAGTGTTTGTTTGGTGTACTTTAAAAGTAATTTTTTAGGAGGTTTAAAAAAAATATTAGTAAAATATATGATTAAAAAACTAATAAAAATAGTGAATCTCATAAAATATATGATTAAAAATAAATTTAAAATAAATTCTTTATATCATGATCTCCTCTAGACTGTGTGTGTATATGTATAAATTTTACTTTTCAATATTTAAAAGTGGAGGGAGAAAAGTATGTTAATTAAGACGCAAAAACTAAAAACCCTAGTTCCTAATTATGTGTGTGTATCTTTCACTTTTAAAAAATTATTATCTTTTTGTTCTATAAAGATAAATTTATTTTCTTTATTCATCTATTCTAAATTATAGTCCACTCTCATTGTTGAGAGTATAATTAATTTCTTAGAATATCTTCAATGCAACAATGTGAATTGTTGTACATGTGGCAAGTAAAATGGAGACAGAAAAAGGAGCAACTCCAATGTAGTTGTAAATCGGAAAAATTATGGTCAAATTATACAATAGAAACAATGTAAATAAATTATAGAAAATTAAATAAAAGATAATTAGCACATATTCCCATGGAAATAAATTATAAAAAATTAAATAAAAGAGACCTAGCACACATTTTCATAGACATTTATTGTAAAACTAGTTTTGGCCACGTGTGTTGCACGTTTGTGAAAAATGTAGTAAAAAAATTTAAGTTGAAACGATACGAACCTTTTATACAATTATTTCTAAAATAAAATAAAAATTAAAAATAGGTCAATGTTCAATGTTCATTGTCGAGATTTCCGGCAATGAAAAAACCCATATTAAAAAAATAATAGTAAATAAATAAATGTTGTGAACAGTAATGAACAATTGTTCATTGCCGAGATTCCTCGGCAATGAACACTGTTCAAAGAAAAATAAATTTTTTTTAATGAAAAAAACCCATATTAAAAAATAATAATAACAATAATGTTGTGAACAGTGTTCCTCGGCAATGAACACTGTTCAAAAAAAAAAATTGTTTTTTTTTTAATATGGGTTTTGTCATTGCCGAGAATCTCGGCAATGAAAGAGATTTTTACTATTCACAGAATATATATATATATATATATATATATATATATATATTAACACATTTCCTTTGTCTTTTTCCAATTTTTTTCACTCAACAAGATTTTTTTTCTTGTCCAAACTTTAGAAAAAAATGTTAACTTCCAAGGTTGTCATTTTAACTATATTAAAAACTAATATTTGAACGTTTCCAAAGAACCACATGAAAATAAATCATAAGAACGTCCTTTATCAAGCATTACATTCACGAGTTCTTTTGTTTCTCCTCATTGATCTTCAGCACACTGTCTATTAATATATTTAGAAAGTTCTGCAGCAGGACTGAAACCTCTTCTTACCATATCAATTAACAATTTGCTAATTTCCTCCTACAGACTTTCTTTACAAAGAACATTCATAAATGCATTATAATAACACTCATTTACTGAAATTTTCCTTCCCTGCATAATGTGATACAGCCCAATTGCATCCTTCACTCTGCCTTCCTTGGATAATGCTTTAAGCATACATTCATAGGTCTTATGTTGTAGTTGGATCTTTTCATCACAAGATCTCTCGAAAAACAAATCCTCAGAATATATTTCCTAAATCAGAATGTATATATACATATATATATATATATATATATATATATATATATATATATATATATATATATATATATATATATACTAGTTTTTAGCCCGTGCGTTGCACGTGACGTATTTGTAATACTGTGTTTTGTACCGTTTTGATATTATCGTTATGAGAAATTCTATAATTAATAGTTTAGTACAGATTTTTTGTAGATATATATGAAGACATAATAAAAAATATTTCATCACATTTAGTTGCTAAAGAAACACATTACAAAGCATTACTAAAACATTTCACATGTTCAATGATGTCATTTGGTATTAAACATGGCAACCAGTAATAATCCAGGAAATTATTAGGAATAAGCTTAGTTTGTTATATTTGTGCATTTTTTTTTTTGCATTGTAAGATATTTAATTATATTCCATTCATGTCAAAATCTAACATTTTTTTAACTGATCTTGAATGCTTTTTTCCCCTCTCAGTCCCATTGAAGAATAACAGAACCAAATCAAAGAGACCTACTGGGAAGTCCCTTTGTCGAGCAGCTCGAGAAAATGGGAATTATTAGAAGAAGAAAACTAACATATCATTACAAAGGAGAATTATTAGAAGAAAAAAACAAGATAGAAAAGAATATATATATATATATATATATATATATATATATATATATATATATATATATCTATCTATTATGTTAATTTTCATCCCTGCACGTGAGAGTGGAGGTTATGAGTATTAGAGAAAATGATAATGTAATAGCATAAAATTCAGCATACAAACATGCTTCTGCAACCGTGGAGCTTGTGTCTAAAAAAATGTTGACATGCTTGAGTTATACTGAGCTTCATTGAGAGAATGTGCTGATACCTTCGTATTCTATGCCATAAAGCTTGATTTCCACAACTTACGAATATATAGTAAAGATATATATTAAAGACCCCAATTTTTTCGAGTAGCTCGAAAAAATGTGAGTCGAGCAGCTCGACAAAATGGGAGTCCATGAGGAGCTCGACAACATGGGATTTCGTATCAATTTTTTCGAGTTCCAATAAATAAATAAAAGTTTATATATATATATATATATATATATATATATATATATATATATATATATATATATATACTAGTTTTAAAGCCGTGCGTTGCACGTCAGTGAAATCTATAGGAAAAATTGTATATTGAGAATAGTTTATCGATAGGATATAATATGAAATTTGATATTAATAAAATTTGACTTGACAGACAGAACAAAAAAATAATTTCCAAGCTTGAAAGGAAAGAGAAAAAACGACTAAAACAAAACAAGTAAAATAAAATTTAAATGTTTTTTATAATAGCTATTTTAGTATAACATATTATATTAAGATTGAGATTCATGAGTTCGTTAAAAAATAAGATCAGAAATTAAAAAAAGAAAAAAACTTACATGCATTAGATAATGTAAACAAAAAAAGTAAATTGAAAAATGAAATATATGCGTTGGTGAAGTTGCTTGAGTATCTTCAAAAACACAAAATCATGTTTGTCGAGTAACTTGATTAAAAGTGTGATACAAAATTAATCTATTCAAGAGTTGAGATAACTCGATAAACTGAAAATTGGATTTTTTAAGTTACTGGATGAATGAAGGAAATTTAAAACTTTGATTATGTTGTTTTCTTTTTTTATTTAAATTATGTAATACATTTAAAAAAATTTTATTCTTATGTGGGCGTTTTATTTTTTGAGGAATTTGTGAATCTGAAATTTGGATTTGTCGAATATGTTTATATACAAAATTTTATTTAGTATATCATTTTTCAATTTTATTTTTTAATAGTTATAAAGGAAAAATGATTGTTATAATATAATTATCGATGGTTATTATTATAGGCATTAACAGAATATGTTATGTTTTATTTTATAGAGATTCACGAGTTGGCTAAAAAATAACATGATAAAATAAAAGAAAAAAAAATTTAAGTGTAGTACATATTTTAAATAAAAAAAAAACTAAAAAATGAAAAGTATGCATTGTTGAACTTACTCGAGTAACTCGACAAACTCAAAATCACGTATGTCGAGTTACTCGATTAAAAATGCGATATGAAGTGAATCTATTCAATAGCTGAAGTAGATGGACAAACTGAAAATTGAGTTGCTCGAGTTACTCGACGAAATAATGAGACGTACAATTTTGATTTATTTGTTTCGCTTTTGTAATTAAATGATGTCATACATTTAAGTAATTCTTAATTCTTATTTGGTGGTTTATATTTTTCAAGAAACTCGTGAGTCTGAAATCTAGGTTTGTCGAGTAACTTGATAAAGAAAGCATATACAAAATTTTATTTAATGTTTTATTTATTAGAATATAGTAAAATAGAATATATATTAAAATCAATTAATATAATATATTTTACTGTATTTTATTTTAGCAATTAGTATAACATATTATAACTATAAAAGCAATTCTGTAGTAATATATTATTAATCAATTATTATACTATTATAATGATATAGTGATTAGAAAAAATTTAATATAAGAAATTCATATTTAATAGATTTCATCATAAATTATGAAAATAAATTGTAGTAAAAATTTGTTACAATAATGAAATTTTTTGTTAGAATAAATACGTCAAATTAGATAATGAAAATAAATGTGTTTTTTTTAATGAGTAATTATAATAAATATTTTAATGTAATTTATAATAATATTTATTACAGAAATTATAAGTACAGTACATAATTTAAATAAAAAAAGAAAGCCAAAAAAATGATAAATATGTATTGTTGAAGTTACTGGAGTAACTTGACAAACAAAAAATCACATCTGTCGATTTACTTGATGAAAAATGTGATAGAAAAGCAACAATTATAAAACAGAAATATTTTTGTCAAATAAATTGAGTAAGTTATTTGATAAATGCAGCACATATATAATTGCATTTTATTATTATTTATTAGAATATAGCAAAATAAAATATGTATTATAAAAATTTAATATATACGATAGTCAATCAATACAATATATTATATATTGTTTTATTATGATTAATTTATGTAGTAACTTCACAAATATAAATTTCAGTTCCACGAGTTGGTAAAAAAATAACATGAAAAAACAAAAACATAAATTTTTTTAGGTATATTACATAATGTAAATACAAAAAATAAACTATAAAATGAGAAATATGCACTGTTAAAGTTAATCGAGTAACTCGATAAACAGAAAATCATGTTTGTTGAGTTACTCAATTAAAATTGTGATACGAAATTAATCTATTCAATAGGTCAAGTAGCTCGACGAACTCATAATCGAGTTGCCCGAGTTACTCAACGAACGAATCAAATTTATAATTTTCACTATTTTGTTTGTCTTTTTCATTTAAAGTATGTCATATATTTAAATAATTTTTTATTGTTATTTAGTGGTGTTATTTTTGAAGAAACTCGTGAGGCTAACAGTTGGATTTGTCGAGCAAGTTGATAAATATTGCATATATAAAATTTTATTTAATGTATCATTTATTATAACATAGTAAAATAGAATATATATCATATAAATTTAGTATATATCAGAATCAGTTAATACAATATATTTTATTGTATTTTATTTTAGCAATTAGTATAATATATTATAACTAAAAATTGTTATAATAAATTTATAGCATAATAAAAGCAATTTTGTAGTAATATATTATTAATCAATTATTACATTATCATGAAAATGTAGTGATTAAAATAAATTTGTTATGACAGATTTGTACTAAATAGATTTCATCATGAATTATGAAAATAAATTGTAGTAAAAATTTGTTATGACAATGACTTTTTTTGTTACAATAATTATGTCAACTATATTACGAAAATAAATGTGTATTTTTTAAATTAATAATTGTAGTATGTATTTTAACCTAATTTATAATAATATTTATTACAGAAATTATAAGTATAGCACATAATTTAAATAGAAAAAGAAAACTAAAAAAATGAAAAATATGCATTGTTGAGGTTACTCGAGTAACTCGACAAACTAAAAATCATGTTTGTCGAGTTACTCGATGAAAATTGTGATATAAAAGCAAAAATCATAAAACAGGAATATTTTTTTCAAATAAATTGTTAACTTATTTGATAAATGAAGTACATACATATTTGTATTTAATTGATTATTTATTAGAATATAGCCAAATAAAATATATATTATAAAAATTTAATATATACGATAGTCAATCAATACAATATATTATATATTGTTTTATTATGATTAATTTATCTAGTAACTTGACAAATATAAATTTGAGTTCTTCGAGTTGGTAAAAAAATAACACGAAAAAACAAAAAAAATAAAAAATTGTAGGTATATTACATAATGTAAATACAAAAAATAAACTATAAAATGAGAAATATGCACTGTTAAAGTTAATCGAATAACTCGACAAACAGAAAATCATGTTTGTCGAGTTACTCGATTGAAATTGTGATACGAAATTAATCTATTCAATAGGTCAAGTAGCTCGACGAACTCATAATCGAGTTGCCCGAGTTACTCGACGAACGAATAAAATTTATAATTTTCACTATTTTGTTTGTCTTTTTGATTTAAAGTATGTCATATATTTAAATAATTTTTTATTGTTATTTAGTGGTGTTATTTTCGAAGAAACTCGTGAGCCTAACAGTTGGATTTGTCGAGCAAGTTGATAAATATTGTATATATAAAATTTTATTTAATGTATCATTTATTAGAACATAGTAAAATAGAATATATATTATATAAATTTAGTATATATCAGAATCAGTTAATACAATATATTTTATTGTATTTTATTTTAGCAATTAGTATAATATATTATAACTAAAAATTGTTATAATAAATTTATAGCATAATAAAAGCAATTTTGTAGTAATATATTATTAATCAATTATTACATTATTATGAAGATGTAGTGATTAAAATAAATTCGTTATGACACATTTCTACTAAATAGATTTCATCATAAATTATGAAAATAAATTGTAGTAAAAATTTGTTATGACAATGACTTTTTTTGTTACAACAATTATGTGAACTATATTACGAAAATAAATGTGTATTTTTTAAATTAATAATTGTAGTAAGTATTTTAACCTAATTTATAATAATATTTATTACAGAAATTATAAGTATAGCACATAATTTAAATAGAAAAAGAAAACAAAAAAAAATGAAAAATATGCATTGTTGAGCTTACTCGAGTAACTCGACAAACTAAAAATCATGTTTGTCGAGTTACTCGATGAAAAATGTGATATGAAAGCAAAAATCATAAAACAGGAATATTTTTGTCAAATAAATTGTTAACTTATTTGATAAATGAAGCACATACATATTTGTATTTAATTGATTATTTATTAGAACATAGCAAAATAAAATATATATCATATAAATTTAATACAATATATTATATATTCTTTTATTATGATTAATTTATGTACTAAGTCGAGAAATAGAATTTTGAGATTGATGAGTTCTTTAAAAAATAACATGAAAAAAATAAAAAATAAAAAAATTTAAGTGTAGTGTATATTTTAAATAAAAAAAATAAACAAAAAAATTAAAAATATGCATTCTTGAAGTTACTCGAGTAACTCGACAAACCTATAAGCATGTTTGTCGAGTTCCTCGATTATAGATGTGATACTAAATCAATCTATTCGATAGGTCTAGCAGCTCGATAAATTGGAAATCGAGTTGGTCGAGTTACTCGATGAACTAATGAAATTTAACATTTTTATTATTTTGTATTCCTTTTTTATTTAAATTATGTAATACATTCAAATAATTCTTTATTTTGATTTTGTGGTGTTATTTTTCAAGAAACCTGTGAGGCTCAAATTTGGATTTGTCGAGTCACTTGATAGACAAAGTATATAAAAAATTTTATTTAATGTATGATTTATTAGAACACAATAAAACAGAATATATATCATATACATTCAATATATATGATCATCGATTAATACAATATCTTTCATTTTATTTTATCTTAGCGATTAGTATAACATATTATAACTAAAAATTGTTATAGTAAATTTAGAGCATAACAAAAGCAATTCTTTAGTAATATATTACTAATCAATGATTATATTATTATAATAATATAGTGATTATAATGAATTTATTATAAGAAATTGATATTATATAGATTTCGTCATAAATTATGAAAAGAAATTGTAGTAAAAATGTGTTATAATAATGATTTTTTTTGCTATAATAATTCTGTGAAATTGTATCATGAAAATAAATATGTTTTTTAAAATTAACAATTATAATAAATATTTTAACATAATTTATAGTAATATTTATTATAAAAATTATAAATATATTATATATTTTAAATAAGAAAAGAAAACCAAAAAATTAGAAAATATGAATAATTTATTACATATTTATTTTTAATTTTTTTCCATAAATATTAATATAAATTTTGTTGTGAGTAATATTATAATTAATAATTATAAAGAAAACATAATTTTCATAGTATAATTATCCATGGTTATTATTATAAGCATTAATGCAATATATTATATTTTCTTTTATTATGACTAATTTATCTAATAACTTGATAAATCCAAATCTGAGATTCATGAGTTGGTTAAAAAATAACATGAGAAAATAAAAAAATTAAGTGTATTACATAATTTAAATTAAAAAAGTAGACTTGGAAAATGAACAATCTGGATTGTTGAGATTAGTTGAGTAACTCGACAAACCTGAAATCATGTTTGTCGAGTTACTCGATGAAAAATGTGGTATAAAATCAATCTATTCACAGTTCAAGTAACTCGAGAAATTGGAAATTGGGTTCCTCGGGTTACTTGGTCAACGAATGAAATTTTAAATTGTAATTATTTTGTTATCCTTTTTTATTTAAATTATGTAATACATTTAAATAAGTTTTTATTCTTATAACACATTTTTACTGCACTGTGTTTTTATATTTGATAAAATGAAATATAATTTATTATTTTAATTTAAAATAATATATTATTTCTTGATACGATAGTTATTTTATTATGAGATATTATATTAAGTTATAGAGTAATATACAAAATTGTACTTAATAAACGAAGCATATACAAAATTGTGCTTTTACGTATTTTATATTAAAATATACATAAAATAAGTTTGTACAGAAAATATAAAATAAAAGAGAAATTAGTTAAAAGTCAAAAAGGTGCCAAACCCTATTTTTAATGTTGGACACGTGTAAGTGGAAAAGCATTCATTGTCATTTAATGGGCCATTGAATCTGTCTTAAACGGCCAATTTTTCTTTCACCGTCAATGTTGCACAAACAGTTATCTGTATTTCAGTTTGTAGAGGTTTGAAGGAGGCACGATTTTCTTTTGCAAAAAAAGTGTATTTTCGTCGATATTTTTTTTATCACATCATAACATCATCTTTATAAGGTATGTATGTTTATTTTGTATGAGGCTATAAAATGTGAATTACATTTTATGTCAGTTAATGTGTAGATATAGTTATATATATAGAAATTATTGTATATACAATGTGTATTTAGATTATGTAGTTTATTTTTATATTTGTGGTAGAGGTTGGCATATATATTTATTAGAATCACAATGTGAAATTATATGATCAAAATAATTGTTTGTTTTAGAATTAAAAATTTTTGTATTTGTGTACGTTTTATTTTAGATTTTAAATGAATGGGACATTTAATATGTGATCTTATTTAGCACATAATTTTTGTTAATACAGTAAGTAATTCTATTAAGATATTAAAGAAAATGTTCTAAGATATTTGATGTTAAGATATACATATAATAAGTTTGTATGGGAAAATATAAAATAAAAGAGAAATTAGATAAAAGTGAAAAATGTGTTGAATTGTAGTTTTGATGTTGGACACATGTAAGTGGGAAATTCTTAAATGTCATTTCATGGGCCATTTAATCTGTCTAAACTGGCAATTCTTTTTCGAAGCTGAATTGTGCAAAAACAATATTGTGTGCAAAGAAATTGTATTTTGGGCGCCTTGTTTTTTAACACATCATAACATCATCTTCATAAGGTATGTATTTTCGTTTTGTATGAAAATATGAAATATGAATAATGTTTTATGTCATTTAATGTGTTAATGTAATTATATATATACAAATTATTGTTATATAAGTTGTTGCAGCCTAATATATATACACTATGTCTTTACATTATCTAGTTTATTTTTATATTTGTGGTAGAAGTTGGCTGATAAGTATGATGATAAATCTTTTTCAGATATGGATGTTGAGTACGTGGTGAGTGAGAACCGCAGATTTGATGGAGTAATTACACAGATTAGTAATTTTACATATGTTGATGTTATAATAGAAAATTATAATGAGGACCAGATTCAAAAATTTAGGAATAGTTGTTTTGCACACTTTGAATATTTTCATGGTAGGAGATGTCAGTTTAGTGGCAAGTTGGTACATGAATTTTTGTTGAATACTGTGCATACAAATAAGGGAAATGAGGTTTGGTTTAAAATAAAAGGTCAGTTATGTAGATTTGGAATGCAGGAGTACTCTTTGATAGCAGGATTGTTGTGCCATAATAATGACGATAGTCTTAGTACAATAAGAGCTTTGGCGAGGCATAGAATTCGCAGAAGGTGGTTCAATAATTTTGCACATATATCCCTAAATGAGCTTGAAAATGTTTTTATTAATTGTGATAATGAGGAAGATAAGTATAAGTTAGGGTTGGCATTATTAATTGAAGGAGTTATTAGGCCTATGGAGATGAAGAAAATAAATATAGAGATATTGTCTTTAGTAGATAACTTGGATGTCTGTTATGAATATCCATGGGGCCGACATTCATATTTCACGCTTCTTCGTTCTTTGTTGACTTCTTGGGAGAGACGTGCGTTGAAGTGTATTGATAGTAGGGCTGCGATTGCAAAATATACGATATATGGTTGCCCCCTTGTGTTTCAGGTAAATATATTAATTATTTTTAATATTTATTTAATGTGCCATAAATATATTGTGTTGATCATGACTTAGCTTTGGTTATTTTGTGTATAGATATGGATTTATGAGACATGCCGTGAAGTTGGTGAAAGATTTGCTCAAAAAGTCCATGATACGTTTCCACGTATTGTAAATTGGGATGCACAACATCGTGTTGGGAAAAAAGAGCTGGATGTGTTTTTGCAATCAACTGAGGTGTGTGAACAAAAATTTTGTTAAGTAGAAGAAATATTTAATAGTTATGAAAGTGATGTTTTTTTTTTCTATGTTTTGTAGATGCATGTTTTGCCAATACTTGAACCAACTGCAGAAGAGATAGAACAACCATATCTATACATAATGGTGTTAATAGAGGATGTACGAGATGTACGAGTTGATGTAGTTGTTGAAATTTTTTTGCATGGGGTCCAAGAAGTTGATGAAATTGGGCAAGGAATAGAACCATTTGAGCCTCAAAATCCAGTTGGTCCAGATGTTGTAGAAGTGTATGGAAATATTGTACATGGGGTTGAAGAGTTTTTTGAAGGTGATGAACAAATTGAACAAGTGGGGGCAGAAAATCTTGGTGGACATGAGGGCTGGTCTCCATATATAGTTGTGGAAGAACCTGTAAATAATTGGCCTTCACGAAATGTGGATGAAGGAGAACAAGGTTATGAGAATGAAGGGGAGCGAAGTTATGAGGATGAAGGGGAGCAAGGTTATGAGGCTGAAGGGGAACAAGGTTATGAGTATGAGCAGAATGATGATTATGCTACAAATGAGCTGGTACAATCATTATTTGATGATCAAAGAGTGTATATTGGTGAT
Organism: Forsythia viridissima; assembly: GCA_030279155.1. Lineage (NCBI taxonomy): Eukaryota > Viridiplantae > Streptophyta > Magnoliopsida > Lamiales > Oleaceae > Forsythia > Forsythia viridissima. The sequence continues at coordinate 10,105,961 of CM059045.1, read as the reverse complement.
CAGTTTGGTAGTATAAGAGATGAACAAAGAGATTATTTTGATTATCAATTGGATAATTTTAGAGATGAACAACGAGATTATATTGATAATCAAATTCGTAATGTGGTTGATGCTCAACGTTCATACTTTGATGAACAGTTGGGAAGTACAAGAGATGATTTGATGCGCTGTTTGAATCAGATGGAATCATCTATATCTAGGAATAGTGAAAAATATTTTGATGAAAAAAAAAGGAGATGCAAGAATATATTGATACGAAGTTGGTGGCTTTTGAGGTTGAACATAGTAACATGATTGGCAGTTTACGTGAAGATCTTTGTTCAAAGATCGAAAGTTCTACTTTGAAGATTCAAGATATACTAAAGGGGAAATTGGCAGAAAAGTACACTATTGTAGGGAGTCATACAATAAAACAGCTGACTGCTCCTGTGAAACAAAGAGCAGATGATAAAGATGAGAAGAAGAAGGAAAGTGCGTCTTCTATTGACATTCCTATATTGTGTGATATCGATGAGGAAAGACAAGTTGAATTTCTTCATTGGATGCACAAATCAAAGGATCAGTAAGTTTTAATTTTGTATTTGGTTATTTGTTATATATATATTATGTTTTTATGGTATTTATAATAATTTTACTATTATAGAGATGTTGTTCGGTTGCGTGGTGGGAGTGGTGGGATTAGATTGACAAAGCAGAAGCTGGAATATATTGGGAATCCTAAATATATACTGGCAGCTGAGGTATGTGTAATTTCTATTTGTTGATCTCTCATCTCTATTGTGAGGTGTTAAAAATATATTTTTAAGATAAATATTTTTTTATAGGATATGGATAATGCGATGCATTTGGTTAGAAAAAGAACGGCAAATTTTAGAGATATATTCTCATCAAGATATGGGATACTTGACAGTGGATTTGGATTACTTGTTCGTGCCATTGGTTCAAAAATTTTGGATTCTACAGGACAATTGATGCGTAAAATTCCGGTTTCTTACCATGGTTCTATGGAAAGATATGCAAATGGTTTGATTCCTAAAAGTTTTGGTAAAAATTGGAAAAATTATGATCATATATTGTGGCCAAATATTATTGATGACAAACATTGGGTCCTTTTTGATGTTGATTTATTGGGTTGGAGGCTTACAGTCTATGATAACAATTACCATTTTTATGATGAAGCGATATTGTATCGACATGTTGTTCCTGCTATACATATCATTCCAGGTATTATTCAAAAATATGTGGTTGCTGAGCGGGCAGACCTTGGGAAAAAGATGATTCAGCCACTTGAATATTATAGGAAGTCATATGTTGACATACCACAGTCTATTCGATATAGGTAAGGAATTAGAATAACTGTTTATATTTATAATCATATTTATATATATTCACAAGGTTTTTAATCATATTTGCAGTGATAGTGGCATATTTGTTATCAAATATGTTGAGTGTCTTCTGGCTGGAATACCTATTGATGCTGTCGAATTGGAGAAAATAAATTTGTATAGAGGAAAGCTTGTAATAGATTTCTTTTACAATGAATTTTTTTTTGTCCCGAATCAACGAAATGAATAGATATGATGTTTGTGTAATGAAATCACAACTGTTTTCTCATTTGTATTTTATTCATTGTACTTATGGGTTGAAATTGTACATAGTGGAAAATATGTTTGTTTTATTTCATTGTTTGAGCAAGTTTATTAGTTTATGTAGGAAAGTTTTGTTTTATTATAACATTTTGAGTTTAAATTGGTGATGGTTTTCTTTTTTCTAGATGAAGAAGAGAAAAAATATATATTGTGTGTTATAATTTAATATGAGGAGATGAATTCATAAGTTATGTTATTTATTTTGTAAGAGATATATATATATATATATATATATATATATATATATATATATATATATATATATATTTTTATGGTATGAATTTTTAACTATCTAAGCTTTATAAATTTTTTGTTATTGTTGACTTTTATTGTGGGTGTGCGATTTTCTTGTTTTTATAGTAAAATGAATTTAATTTAGAAAGGTGTTGACTAAGATTTTATCTAATTAGAATTCTAGAATATTTAATTAATTGATTAAAATGATTAAGCTGAAGTGATAAGTTTTTTTTCCCTGATAATGTTTTGGTTTTTTTCCAATAAATTGAGTAATAATTTAAATATAAGAAATGCAAAAGGGAAAAAATATAACAAAAAAATTAACGTTGTCGAGTTAACTACCTTGATAACATTGGTAGGTCAATATTTTTTTTTAATTTATATAAAAAAAATTAACATAAACAAAATAAATAAAAAAATTTTAAAATTATCTAGGTTCTTGTTCAGTAATAAATAAAATTTAACAAATGTGGGAGAAGTGGTTGAGTAATTACGCGACGGCCATGTTGTGATGTATGGTTGTGAAGTTAGTGCTAAAAGTTTTTTGTTATTTTTTTTACTTTGTATTTAATTTGGTTTGAACCATAGTTCATAAGTAATAGCTTCGAGCAATTCCTGAATATGAAATTCGGACATCTTAATTGATGTGATAGTGAAGTTTATATTAATTTATCATTTATTAAAAGATAATAAAATAAAATATATATGATATAAATTTAATATATATAATAATCAATTAATGCAATATATTATATTCTATTTTATTGTATTTTAACACTTACTATAACACATTATAATAAAATATTATTGTAATAAATTTACAGCATAATAAAATTAATTGTGTAGTAATACACTATTTGTTTAGAAATATTTATAAGTAGTAATACAATATGTTACATTTTCTTTTATAATGATTAATTTATTTTGTAAGTCGACAAATCCAAAATTGAGATTCACGAGTTGGTTAAAAAATAATGTGACAAAATTAAAAAATAAAAAAATATTAAGTGTATTACATAATGTAAATTAAATAAAGTAAAGTAACAAATACAAAAGATTCATTGTTGAAATTACGCGAGTAACTCGAGAAACCTACAATCATGTTTGTCGAGTTACTCGATGCAAAGATGTGATGCAAAATAAATCTATTCTATAGCTTTAGTAACTTGGCAGAACGAAAATCGAGTTCTTTGAGTTAGTGGACAAACCAATGCAAGTTAAAATTTTCATTATTTTCTTTTCCTTTTTTATTTATATCATGTAATACATAATAAAATTAATTTTGTATTAATATATTATTAATTAATTACTACATTATTATAGTGATTTAGTAATTATAATCAATTTATTATAACAAATTCATATGAAATAAATTTTTGGATAATTTATTATAAAATGTATTACATATGTATTTATAAGTTTTTTCGTAAATATAAATATAAATTTTGTTATAAAGAATATTAGAATAAGTCTAATAAATAAAAATAAATATTATAACACATTTTTACTACAATATGTTTTTATTTTTGAAAAAATCATATATAATATATTATCTTAATTTAAAATAATATATAATTATTTTATATCATAGCTATTTTATTTTAATATATTATATGCGTAACTCATTATTCATTGTATCATGTAACTTGACAAGCTCCAAATCGAGTTTCCTAAGTTACTCGACAAACTAATTAAACACACATGTTTCATTATCTTCATTTTTATTTATTTAAATTATTTAATATATTAACTATTTTGTTTAATTTTTATGTTGTAATGTTGTTATTCAAGGAACTCGTCAATATAAAATTTGAATTTGTTAATTTACTTGATAAATGGAGCATACACAAAAAAATGAAAAATATGCATTGTTGGAGTTACTCGAGTAACTCGACAAACCCAAAATGATGTTTGTCAAGTTACTCGATTAAAAATGTCAGACGAAATCAATCTATTCAATAGCTGAAGCAACTCGATAAACTGAAAATCGAGTTGGTTGAGTTACTCGATGAATGAATGAAATTTAACATTTTCATTATCTTGTGTCGCTTTATTATTTAAATTATTTAGTACATTTAAATAATTCTTCATTGTTCTTTTGTGGTATTCTTTTTCAAGAATCCCGTGAGGCTGAAATTTGGATATGTCGAGTAACTTGATAAATAAAGTATATAAAAATTTTTATTTAGCCTATCATTTATTAGAATATAGTGAAAAAGAATATATATAATATAAATTTAATACATATCATAATGCATTAATACAATATACTAATAATTTTTTTATTTTAGCAAGTACTATAACATATTATAAAAAAAAATTATAATAATTTTATAGTATAATAAAAAAAATTTTGTATTAATATAAAGTTTCACTTATTAGAATATAGTAAAATAGAATATATATCATATAAATTTAATATACATCATTATCAAGTAATAGAATATATTTTATTTCATTTTATTTGTTTTTATCAATTAGTATAACATATTATAACTTAAAATTGTTATAATAAATTTATAGGAAAATAAAAGAAATTCTGTAGTAATATATTATTAATCAATTATTATATTATTATAATAATGTAGTGTTTAACATAAATTTATTATAAGAATTTCATATTAAATAGATTTCATTCTGAATTATGAAAATAAATTATAGTAAAAATTTGTTATTATAATGAATTTAATTATGATTAGTTTATGTAGGAACTTGACATATCCAATTTTGAGATTCACGAGTTGGTTAAAAAATAACATGAAAAAACTTAAAAATAAAAAAATTTAAGTGGAGTACATATTTTAAATACAAAAAGTAAACAAAAAAATAAAAAATATGCATTGTTGAAGTTACTCGAGTAACTCGATTTTCATTCTGCCAAGTTACTTCAGCTATAAAAAAGATTTATTTTGTATCACATTTTTGCATCGAGTAAATCGACAAACGTGCTTTTAGGTTTGTCGAGTTACTCGAGTAATTTCAACAATATATCTTTTGTATTTGTTACTTTACTTTTTTTTATTTACATTATGTAATACACTTAATATTTTTTTATTTTTTAATTTTGTATTAATATATTATTAATTAATTACTACATTATTATAATAATTTAGTAATTATAATCAATTTTTTATAACAAATTTATATGAAATAATTTTTTGGATAATTTATTATAAAATGTATTATGTATGTATTTATAAGTCTTTTTGTAAATATGAATATAAACTTTGTTATAAAGATTATTAGAATAAGTCTAATAAATAAAAATAAACATTATAACACATTGTTACTACAATATGTTTTTATTTTTTAAAAAATCAAATATAATATAATATCTTAATTTAAAATAATATATAATTATTTTATATAATAGCTATTTTATTATAATATATTATATGAAGTTATAGGATATGAAATATTATTCATGGATTGTAACTCATTATTCATTGTATGATGTAAGTTGACAAGTTCCAAATCGAGTTTTCCAAGTTACTCGACAAACTAATAAAACACACATGATTCATTATCTTCATTTTTATTTATTTAAATTATTTAATAGATTAACTATTTTGTTTAATTTTTATGTTGTAATGTTGTTATTCAAGAAACTCGTCAATATAAAATTTGAATTTGTTAACTTACTTGATAAATGAAGTATACACATAATTTTATTTCATTGATCAATTATTAGAACATAGTAAAATAAAATATATATTGTTATGAAGTAATGCTATGTATTATATATTCTTTGATTTTAGCAATTAATATTATAATACTAATTATAATAGAAAATTAATTAAATAATAATTAATTTTCATAAGAATAATATAAATTTTGTTATAAAGAATATTAGAATAAGTCTAATAAATAAAAAGAAATAATATAACACATTTTTACTACAATGTGTTTTTATTTTTGAAAAAAGCAAATATAATATATTATTTCACTTTAAAATAATATATAATTATTTTATATGATCGCTATTTTATTATAATATATTATATGAAGTTATAGGATATCAAATATTATTCATGCAACGTACTGATTCATTGTATTGCATTGTTCATGTTACTCGAGTAACTCGATAAACCTAAGATCAAGTTTGTCGAATTACTCGATTAAAAATGTGACACGAAATCAATCTATTCAATAACTTAAGCATCTCGACAAACTGAAAATCGAGTTACCCGAGTTACTTGACGAACAAAAGTAAGTAAAAATGTTTATTAATTTGTTTTGTTTTTTATTTAAATGATGTCATACATTTAAATAATTTTTTATTTTTATTTAGTGGTGTTATTTTTCAAGAAACTCGTTAGTCTGAAGTTTGGATTTGTCGAGTAATTTTATAAATAAAGTATATACAAAATTTAATATAAAGTTTCAATTATTAGAATATAATAAAATAGAATATATATCATATAAATTTAATATACATCATTATTAAGTGATAGAATATATTTTATTTCATTTTTATTTTTTTACCAATTAGTATAACATATTATAACTTAAAATTGTTATAATAAATTTATAGGAAAATAAAAGAAATCTGTAGTAAAATATTATTAATCAATTATTATATTATTATAATAATGTAGTGTTTAACATAAATTTATTATAAGAATTTCATATTAAATAGATTTCATTCTGAATTATGAAAATAAATTATAGTAAAAATTTGTTATAATAATGAATTTAATTATGATTAATTTATGTAGGAACTTGACATATCCAATTTTGAGGTTCATGAGTTGGTTAAAAAATAACATGAAAAAACTAAAAAATAAAAAAATTTAAGTGGAGTACATATTTTAAATACAAAAAGTAAACAAAAAAATAAAAAGTATGTATTGTTGAAGTTACTCGAGTAACTCGACAAACCAAAAATCATGTTTGTCGAGTTACTCGATTAAAATTGTCACACAAAATCAATCTATTCAATAATTGAAGCAACTCGATAAACTGAAAATCGAGTTGGTTGAGTTACTCGATGAATGAATGAAATTTAACATTTTCAATATCTTGTGTCGCTTTATTATTTAAATTATTTAGTAACTTTAAATAATTATTCATTCTTATTTGTGGTATTATTTTTGAAGAACCTCGTGAGGCTCAAATTTGGATATGTCGAGTAACTTGATAAATAAAGTATATAAAAAATGTTATTTAGCCTATCATTTATTAGAATATAGTGAAAAAGAATATATATAATATAAATTTAATATATATCATAATGCATTAATACAATATATTAATAATTTTTTTATTTTAGCAAGTACTATAAAATATTATAAAAAATAACTATAATAAATTTATAGTATAATAAAAAGATTTTTGTATCAATAAATTATTAATTAATTACTGCCTTATTATAATAATTTAGTAATTATAATCAATTTGTTATAACAATTTCATATGAAATAAATGTTTTATAAATTATTATAAAATGTAGTATATATTTATTTATAAGTTTTTTCATAAATATGAATACAAATTTTGCTATAAAGAATATTACAATAAGTCTAATAAACAAAAATAAATATTATAACACATTTTTACTACACTGTGTTTTTATTTTTCAAAAAATCAAATATAACATATTATCTCAATTTAAAATAATATAAAATTATTTTATATGATAGCTATTTGAGATTCACGAGTTGGTTAAAAAATAACATGACAAAATTAAAAAATAAAAAAATATTAAGTGTATTACATAATGTAAATAAAAAAAAGTAAAGTAACAAATACAAAAGATGTATTGTTGAAATTACTCGAGTAACTCGACAAACCTAAAAGCACGTTTGTCGAGTTACTCGATGCAAAAATGTGATACAAAATAAATCTTTTTTATAGCTAAAGTAACTTGACAGAATGAAAATCGAGTTCCTTGAGTTACTGGACAAACCAATGAAACTTAAAATTTTCATTATTTTCTTTTCTTTTTTAATTTATATGATGTAATACATAATAAAATTAATTTTGTATTAATATATTATTAATTAATTACTACATTATTATAATAATTTAGTAATTATAATCAATTTTTTATAACAAATTTATATGAAATAATTTTTGGATAATTTATTATAAAATGTATTATGTATGTATTTATAAGTCTTTTTGTAATAGCTATTTTATTATAATATATTATATGAAGTTATAGGATATGAAATATTATTCATGGAATGTAACTCATTATTCATTATATGATGTAAGTTGACAAGTTCCAAATCGAGTTTTCCAAGTTACTCGACGAACTAATAAAACACACATGATTCATTATCTTCATTTTTATTTATTTAAATTGTTTAATAGATTAACTATTTTGTTTAATTTTTATGTTGTAATGTTGTTATTCAAGAAACTCGTCAATATAAAATTTGAATTTGTTAACTTACTTGATAAATGAAGTATACACATAATTGTATTTCATTGATCAATTATTAGAACATAGTAAAATAAAATATATATTGTTATGAAGTAATGCTATGTATTATATATTCTTTGATTTTAGCAATTAATATTATAATACTAATTATAATAGAAAATTAATTAAATAATAATTAATTTTCATAAGAATAATATAAATTTTGTTATAAAGAATATTAGAATAAGTCTAATAAATAAAAAGAAATAATATAACACATTTTTACTACAATGTGTTTTTATTTTTGAAAAAAGCAAATATAATATATTATTTCACTTTAAAATAATATATAATTATTTTATATGATCGCTATTTTATTATAATATATTATATGAAGTTATAGGATATCAAATATTATTCATGCAACTTAAGTCATTATTCATTGTATTGCATTGTTCAAGTTACTCGAGTAACTCGATAAATCTAAGATCAAGTTTGTCGAGTTACTCGATTAAAAATGTGACACGAAATCAATCTATTCAATACCTTCAGCAGCTCGATAAACTGGAAATCGAGTTATACGAGTTACTCGACGAACAAAAGTAAGTAAAAATGTTTAGTAATTTGTTTCGTTTTTTATTTTAATGATGTCATACATTTAAATAATTTCTTATTTTTATTTAGTGGTATTATTTTTCAAGAAACTCGTTAGTCTGAAGTTTGGATTTGTCGAGTAATTGTATAAATAAAGTATATACAAAATTTAATATAAAGTTTCATTTATTAGAATATAATAAAATAGAATATATATCATATAAATTTAAAATACATCATTATCAAGTGATAGAATATATATATATATATATATATATATATATATATATATATATATATATATATATATATATATATTTACCAATTACTATAACATATTATAACTAAAAATTGTTATAATAAATTTATAGGAAAATAAAAGAAATCTGTAATAAAATATTATTAATCAATTATTATATTATTATAATAATGTAGTGTTTAACATGAATTTATTATAAGAATTTCATATTAAATAGATTTCATTCTGAATTATGAAGATAAATTTTCGTAAAAATTTGTTATAATAATGAATTTAATTATGATTAATTTATGTAGGAAATTGACAAATCCAATTTTCAGATTCACGAGTTGGTTAAAAAATAACATGAAAAAACTAAAAAATAAAGAAATTTAAGTGGAGTACATATTTTAAATAAAAAAAGAAAAAAAATTATGAAAAATATGCATTGTTTTTGTTGGACATTCATCGAGTTGGTTGAGTTACCCGATGAATGAAAGAAATTTAACATTTTCATTATCCTGTGTTGCTTTATTATTTAAATTATTTAGTATATTTAAATAATTCTTCATTGATATTTTGTGGTATTATTTCAAGAACCCTGTGATGCTCAAATTTGGATATGTTGAATAACTTCATAAATAAAGTATATAAAAATTCTTATTTAGCCTATCATTTATGAGAATATAGTGAAAAACAATATATATAATATAAATTTAATATATATCATAATGCATTAATACAATATACTAATAATTTTTTTATTTTAGCAAATACTACAACATATTATAAAAAAAAAATTGTAATAACTTTATAGTATAATAAAAATATTTTTTTATTAATATATTATTAATTAATTACTGCATTATTATAATAATTTAGTAATTATAATCAATTGTTTATAAGAATTTTATATGAAATAAATATTTTTATAAATTATTATAAAATGTATTACATATTTATTTATAAGTTTTTTCATAAATACGAATACAAAATTTGTTATAAAGAATATTACAATAAGGCTAATAAATAAAAATAAATATTATAACACATTTTTACTACACTGTGTTTTTATTTGTCAAAAAATCAAATATAATATATTATCTCAATTTAAAATAATGTATAATTATTTTATATGATAGTTATTTTATTATAATATAATTCACTGTATTACATTGTTCAAGTTAGTCGAGTAACTCGATAAATCTAACATCAAGTTTGTCGAGTTACTTGATTAAAACTGTGAACCGAAATGAATGCATTCAATACCTTAAGTAGCTCGATAAACTGAAAATCGAGTTACTTGAGTTACTCGACAAACAAACGTAAGTAAAGATTTTCATTATTTTGTTTCGTTTTTTATTTAAATGACGTCATACATTGAAATTATTCTTTATTTTTATTTAGTGGTGTTATTTGTCAACAAACTCGTGAGTCTGAAATTTGGATTTGTCAAGTAATTTTATAAATGAAGTATATAAATAATTTAATATAATGTTTCATTTATTAGAATATAGTAAAATAGAATATATATTATACAAATTTAATATATATCATAATCAAGTAAAAGAATATATTTTAATATTTTTTTTTATCAATTAGTATAACATACGATAAATAAAAATTGTTATAATAAATTTATAGGAAAATAAAAGAAATTCTGTAGTAATATATTATTAATTAATTATTATATTATTATAATAATATAGTGTTTAACATAAATTTATTATAAGAATTTCATATTAAATAGATTTCATTCTGAATTATGAAAATAAATTTTAGTAAAAGTTTGTTATAATAATGAATTTAATTATGATTAATTTATGTAGGAACTTGAGAAATCCAATTTTGAGATTGACGAGTTGGTTAAAAAATAACATGAAAAAACTAAAAAATAAAGAAATTTAAGTGGAGTACATATGTTAAATAAAAAAACTAAAAATAAAAAAAAAATATGCATTCAATACCTTAAGCAGCTCGATAAACTGAAAATCGAGTTACTTGAGTTACTCGACAAACAAACGTAAGTAAAGATTTTCATTATTTTGTTTTGTTTTTTATTTACATGATGTCATACATTAAAATTATTCTTTATTCTTATTTAGTGGTGTTATTTTTCAAGAAAGTCGTGAGTCTGAAATTTCGATTTGTCGAGTAATTTCATAAATGAAGTATATAAAAAATATAATATAATGTTTCATTTATTAGAATATAGTCAAGTAGAATATATATTATAGAAATTTAATATACATCATAATCAAGTAATATAATATATTTTAAATATTTTTTTTTTCTCAATTAGTATAACATATTATAAATAAAAATTGTTATAATAAATTTATAGGAAAATAAAAGAAATTCTGTAGTAATATATTATTAATTAATTATTGTATAATTATAATAATGTAGTGTTTAACATAAATTTATTATAAGAATTTCATATTAAATAGATTTCATCCTGAATTATGAGAATAAATTATAGTAAAAATTTGTTATAATAATGAATTTAATTATGATTAATTTATGTAGGAACTTGAGAAATCCAATTTTGAGATTCACGAGTTGGTTAAAAAATAACATGAAAAAACTAAAAAATAAAAGTATTTAAGTGAAGCACATATTTTAAATAAAAAAAGTAAAGGAAAAAATGAAAAATATGCATTGTTGAAGTTACTCGAGTAACTCGACAAACCCAAAATCATGTTTGTCGAGTTACTCGATTAAAAATGTGAACCGAAATTAATCTATTCAATAGTTGAAGCAGCTCGATAAACTGAAAATCGAGTTGGTTCATTTACTCGATGAATGAATGAAATTTAACATTTTCATTATCTTGTGTCGCTTTATTATATAAATTATTTACTACACTTAAATAATTCTTCATTGTTATTTTGCAGTACTATTTTTCAAGAACCCCGTGGGGCTGAAATTTCGATTTGTCGAGTAACTTGATAAATAAAGTATATAAAAAAATTTATTTAGCTTATCATTTATTAGAATACAGTGAAAAAGAATATATATAATATAAATTTAATATATATCATAATGCATTAATACAATATACTAACATATTTTTTTATTTTAGCAACTACTATAACATATTAAAAAAAAATTATAATAATTTTATAGTATAATAAAATTATTTTTTTATTAATATATTATTAATTAATTACTACATTATTGTAATAATTTAGTAATTATAATCAATTTATTATAACATTTTTATATGAAATAAATGTTTTTATAAATTATTATAAAATGTACTATATATTTATTTATAAGTTTTTTCATAAATATGAATATAAATTTTGTTAAAAATAATATTATAATAAGTCTAATAAACAAAAATAAATATTATAACACATTTTTACTACACTGTGTTTTTATTTTGCAAAAAATAAAATATAATATATCATCTCAACTTATAATAATATATAATTATTTTACATGATAGCTATTTTATTATAATATATGATATAAAGTTATAGGATATAAAATATTATTCATGCAACGTAACTCATTATTTACTGTATTCCATTGTTCAAGTTAGTCGAGTAACTCGATAAACCCAAGATCAAGTTTGTCGAGTTACTCGATTAAAAATGTAACATGAAATGAATGTATTCAATACGTTAAGCAGCTCGATAAAGTGAAAATCGAGTTACTCGAGTTACTCGACAAACAAACGTAAGTAAAAAGTTTGATTATTTTGTTTCGTTCTTTATTTAAATAATGTAATACATTGAAATAATTCTTTATTTTTATTTAGTGGTGTTATTTTTGAAGAAACTCGTGAGTCTGAAATTTGGATTTGTCGAGTAATTTAATAAATGAAGTATATACAAAATTTAATATAATGTTTCATTTATTAGAATATAGTAAGATAAAATATATATCATATAAATTTAATATACATCATAATCGAGTAATAGAATATATTTTATTTTATTTTATTTTATTTTACCAATTAGTATAACATATTATAACTAAAGATTGTTATAATAAATTTATACAAAAAAAAAAAGCAATTCTGTAGTTATGTATTATTAATCAATTCTTATATAAATTCGTGTATTCAAATATAGTAAAATAAGATATATATCATATAAATTTAATATATATCCTAATGAATTAATACAACATAATATATTTTATTTTTGTTTCACAATTATTGTAACATATTATAAAAAAAAATTATGATCACAAATATAAAACATGATAAAATTGAATGTGTAGTAATATATTATGAATGAACTACTACATTATTATAATGATTTACTAATTGAAATACAATTTATTATAATAAATTGGTATTAAATAAAATTTATTACAAATTATTATAAAATTTATTACGTATTTATCTAAAATTTTTGGTCATATATATTAATATAAATTTTGTCTTAAATGATATTATAATTAATAATTATAAAGGAAAAATGATTTCCATAATAGAATTTCATATAATTATTGAAATATTTAAAAATAATTATTACAACACAATTTTATTCCACTGTGTTTTATATTTCATAAAATAAGATATAATATATTATAATGATTTTAAATAATATATGAAAATTTTATATAATAACTTTGTTATTATAAATTTAATATATATCATAATCAATTAATGCAATATATTATATTCAATATTATTATATTTTAGCAATTAATATAACACATTATAATAAAATTAATTGTGTAGCAATATACTATTTCTCTAGAAATATTTAATTTTTCAAATTATTGAATATAATTTTCTATGGTTATTATTATAAGTATTAATACAATATGTTATGTTTTGTTTTATAATGATTAATTTATTTTGTAAGTCGACAAATTGAAAATTGAGATTCACGAGTTGGTTAAAAAATAATATGACAAAATAAAAAAATAAAAAAATATTAAGTGTAATTTATTATAACAATATTATATGAAATAAATGTTTTTATAAATTATTATAAAATGTACTACATATTTATTTATAAGTTTTTTCATAAATATGAATACAAATTTTGTTATAAAGAATATTACAATAAGGCTAATAAATAAAAATAAATATTATAACACATATAATATATAATTATTTTATATGATAGCTATTTTATTATAATATAATTCAGTGTATTGCATTGTTCAAGTTACTCGATAAATCCAAGATCAAGTTTGTCGAGTTACTTGATTAAAATTGGGACCCGAAATGAATCCATTCAATACCTTAAGCAGCTCGATAAACTGAAAATCGAGTTACTTGAGTTACTCGACAAACAAACGTAAGTAAAGATTTTCATTATTTTGTTTTGTTTTTTATTTACATGATGTCATACATTGAAATTATTCTTTATTCTTATTTAGTGGTGTTATTTTTCAAGAAAGTCGTGAGTCTGAAATTTCGATTTGTCGAGTAATTTCATAAATGAAGTATATAAAAAATTTAATATAATGTTTCATTTATTAGAATATAGTCAAGTAGAATATATATTATAGAAATTTAATATACATCATAATCAAGTAATAGAATATATTTTAAATATTTTTTTTTTCTCAATTAGTATAACATATTATAAATAAAAATTGTTATAATAAATTTATAGGAAAATAAAAGAAATTCTGTAGTAATATATTATTAATTAATTATTGTATAATTATAATAATGTAGTGTTTAACATAAATTTATTATAAAAATTTCATATTAAATAGATTTCATTCTGAATTATGAGAATAAATTATAGTAAAAATTTGTTATAATAATGAATTTAATTATGATTAATTTATGTAGGAACTTGAGAAATCCAATTTTGAGATTCACGAGTTGGTTAAAAAATAACATGAAAAAACTAAAAAATAAAAGAATTTAAGTGAAGCACATATTTTAAATAAAAAAAGTAAAGGAAAAAATGAAAAATATGCATTGTTGAAGTTACTCGAGTAACTTGACAAACCCAAAATCATGTTTGTCGAGTTATTCGATTAAAAATGTGAACCGAAATTAATCTATTCAATAGCTGAAGCAGCTCGATAAACTGAAAATCGAGTTGGTTCACTTACTTGATGAATGAATGAAATTTAACATTTTCATTATCTTGTGTCGCTTTATTATATAAATTATTTACTACACTTAAATAATTCTTCATTGTTATTTTGCAGTACTATTTTTCAAGAACCCCGTGGGGCTGAAATTTCGATTTGTCGAGTAACTTGATAAATAAAGTATATAAAAAAATTTATTTAGCCTATCATTTATTAGAATACAGTGAAAAAGAATATATATAATGTAAATTTAATATATATCATAATGCATTAATACAATATACTAATATATTTTTTTATTTTAGCAACTACTATAACATATTAAAAAAAAAAATTATAATAATTTTATAGTATAATAAAATTATTTTTTTATTAATATATTATTAATTAATTACTACATTATTGTAATAATTTAGTAATTATAATCAATTTATTATAACATTTTTATATGAAATAAATGTTTTTATAAATTATTATAAAATATACTATATATTTATTTATAAGTTTTTTCATAAATATGAATATAAATTTTGTTAAAAAGAATATTACAATAAGTCTAATAAACAAAAATAAATATTATAACACATTTTTACTACACTGTGTTTTTATTTTGCAAAAAATAAAATATAATATATCATCTCAACTTAAAATAATATATAATTATTTTACATGATAGCTATTTTATTATAATATATGATATAAAGTTATAGGATATAAAATATTATTCATGCAACGTAACTCATTATTTACTGTATTCCATTGTTCAAGTTAGTCGAGTAACTCGATAAACCCAAGATCAAGTTTGTCGAGTTACTCGATTAAAAATGTAACATGAAATGAATGTATTCAATACGTTAAGCAGCTCGATAAAGTGAAAATCGAGTTACTCGAGTTACTCGACAAACAAACGTAAGTAAAAATTTTGATTATTTTTTTTCGTTCTTTATTTAAATAATGTAATACATTGAAATAATTCTTTATTTTTATTTAGTGGTGTTATTTTTGAAGAAACTCGTGAGTCTGAAATTTGGATTTGTCGAGTAATTTAATAAATGAAGTATATACAAAATTTAATATAATGTTTCATTTATTAGAATATAGTAAGATAAAATATATATCATATAAATTTAATATACATCATAATCGAGTAATAGAATATATTTTATTTTATTTTACCAATTAGTATAACATATTATAACTAAAGATTGTTATAATAAATTTAAAAAAAAAAAAGCAATTCTGTAGTTATGTATTATTAATCAATTCTTATATAAATTCGTGTATTCAAATATAGTAAAATAAGATATATATCATATAAATTTAATATATATCCTAATGAATTAATACAACATAATATATTTTATTTTAGTTTCACAATTATTGTAACATATTATAAAAAAAAATTATGATCACAAATATAAAACATTATAAAATTGAATGTGTAGTAATATATTATGAATGAACTACTACATTATTATAATGATTTACTAATTGAAATACAATTTATTATAATAAATCGGTATTAAATAAAATTTATTACAAATTATTATAAAATTTATTACGTATTTATCTAAAATTTTTGGTCATAAATAATAATATAAATTTTGTCTTAAATGATATTATAATTAATAATTGTAAAGGAAAAATGATTTCCATAATAGAATTTCATATAATTATTGAAATATTTAAAAATAATTATTAGAACACAATTTTATTCCACTGTGTTTTATATTTCATAAAATAAGATATAATATATTATAATGATTTTAAATAATATATGAAAATTTTATATAATAACTTTGTTATTATAAATTTAATATATATCATAATCAATTAATGCAATATATTATATTCAATATTATTATATTTTAGCAATTAATATAGCACATTATAATAAAATTAATTGTGTAGCAATATACTATTTGTCTAGAAATATTTAATTTTTCAAATTATTGAATATAATTTTCTATGGTTATTATTATAAGTATTAATACAATATGTTATGTTTTGTTTTATAATGATTAATTTATTTTGTAAGTCGACAAATCGAAAATTGAGATTCACGAGTTGGTTAAAAAATAACATGACAAAATAAAAAAAATAAAAAAATAAAAAATTATTAAGTGTATTACGTAATGTAAATAAAAAAAAAAAACTAACAAGTGCAAAATATGCATTCTTGAAATTACTCGAGTAACTCGACAAACCCAAAAGCAACTTTGTCGAGTTACTCGATGCAGAAATGTGATACAAAATAAATCTATTCTATAGCTTAAGTAAGTTGGCAGAATGAGAATTGAGTTGCTAGACAAACCAAAGAAAGTTAAAATTTTCATTATTTCCTTTTCTTTTTTTATTTATGTCATGTAATACATAATAAAATTAATTTTGTATTAATATATTATTAATTAATTACTACATTATTATAATAATTTAGTAATTATAATCAATTTATTATAACAAATTTATATGAAATAAATTTATTGATATTTTATTATAAAATGTACTACATATTTATTTATAAGTTTTTTCATAAATATGAATATAAATTTTGTTATAAAGAATATTAGAATACGTTTAATAAATAAAAATAAATATTATAACACATTTTTACTACAATATGTTTTTATTTTTGAAAAAATCAAATATATTATATTATCTTAATTAAAAATAATATATAATTATTTTATATAATAGCTATTTTATTATAATATATTATATGAAGTTATAGAATATGAAATATTAGTCATGGAACGTAACTCATTATTCATTATATCCTGTAACTTGACAAGCTCAAAATCGAGTTCCTGAAGTTACTTGACAAAGTAATGAAAGAGACATGTTTCATTATCTTCATTTTTATTTATTTAAATTATTTAATAGATTAACTATTTTGTTTAATTTTTATGTTGTAATGCTGTTATTTGAGAAACTTGTCAATAAAAAATTTGAATTTGGTAACTTACCTGATAAATGAAGCATACACATAATTGTATTTCATGCATCAATTATTAGAACATAGGCAAATAAAATATATATTGTAATGAACAAATGCTATGTATTATATATTGTTTTATTTTAGCAATTAATATAATAATAATAATTATAATAGAAAATTAATTAAATAATAATATTTTACTAAATTATAAATTATAATGAAATAAAAATTGATTATAACGATTTTTTATTATACTATGTTAGAATAATTATAAAACATCTTAAATTTAATATAGTCTATCACTTCAATATAATATATATTGCATTTATATAATAGATATTTTGTTGTACTATGTTTTAATAAATGATAGATTAAGAACATTTATTTATTTGCCTAATTTATTAGATAACTCGACAAACCGAAAATTTTGATGTATATGTTGCTTAAAGGATACGATGACAGATTACAAAGAAATAATAAATAGTTTAATATAAATTTTGAATAAAAAATATAATATTATTTTTTGGAAAATATATAAATCATTATTTAGTCGAGCAACTAAAAAAACTCAAATCTTAGTTTGTCAAGTTGCTCGAGTAATAAAATGATAGGAAGTCATAAACGGAATTATTTAGTTTATTGAGTTACTTTATAACGTAGGTAGATGAGTAATTTTATATAAGTACTTTTTTATATTCTATGATTTAATATAATATGTTAGAATAAGAGAACTATCATATAAAATAATTATATATTATTTTAAATTTTTATGGTATATTATATCTGATTTTATAAAATATTAATACATAGTGGAATAATAATGTGTTGTAAAAATTAATTTTATTTATTAGAATGATTATATCAAATGATGTTATGAAAATCATTATTTATTTATAATTAGTAATTATAATATTATTTATAACAAAATTGATATTAATATTTAGGAGAAAAATTTATAAATAGATATGTACTAAATTTTATAATAATTTAGAATAAAATTTATTTAATATCAATTCGTTATAATAAACTGATTATATTCATAAAATTATTATAATAATTTAATAGTGCAATACAAACTGCAAAGTATGGAAAAAAAGGTGTATTTATTTAAAAGTTATATTCTAAGAATTTAATATAAATCTTTAATATATTCTGTATATTTATAGTTTTTAGTGCCTATGTTTATTATTCTGTATGGATATATTTGTTATTATAAGAAAAATATATGATATATTTATTTAGAGCAAAAAGAAAAGATTTTCTATTCCGTTGATTATTATTAATAAGTATATATATTCAATAATATAAAGGTAATAGTAAAAACAAAACTATATAAAAATATAAAAGATATAGATTTATTAAATATAATTTATATAACTGCATTGCATTTAAAAAGGCTTATATGTACAAACGAGAAAACCCTTCAAGTATTACAAAAAAAACCTAATATCCATTCAAAACAAATGGAAAAAGGTGGCAATGCATAAAAGCATATCATTAGTTTTTAAAGTGTGTCTTTGTCTTTCAAAACTCGTGTATATCTCTCTGTCCTTGGCGCAGACAATTTTTCTGGATTGACTTCATTCTCAGATGAGATTGGATGTTCTTCAAGTTTTCTCTTCTTCGATTTAGACACAGGTGAAGAAGGGAAACTAAGCTGTTTCACTGCACTTGGAAATGTTTGCCCTTGAAGAGACATTTGTGTGTCAGTGGTATACGCTATATCTTTCCCTTTGTTAATCCTTGATCTTGTACTTGTAGATGTGGTTGAAGTCGAAGGAGGTGGTTCATTGAAGAAGATAATGTCATACTTGTATTCATCGTCAAAGGCATTTTTCTTCATTCCTTTAATATAAAAGAAATGTTCTTCCTCCAATGTGATTCTAATCTTTTCCAACACTTGTGATCCACTATCCATTAATTGTTTGCCTGTGTATTGTAAGAATTTTTCCGCTGGATTCCCAATCATAGTTCCAGAGAATGAGCCTGTGGAGTCCTCAAGTTCCACATATACACGTGCCCTAATACATCAAATATATTAAAAGTGTTGCATGTGTGAATAATTGTTAATAACAAATAATTTGTAAAAAATATTATACCTTGGTACTGCAACTGCATGAGAAAATTTGCAGAAGACACATTCGTATGTTTCATTGAAATCGGAACTTGATATTTTGTTGCAAGTATTGCAAGACATATACCAAAAGGCTTGCTTAAATACTCTCACGTATGCACGTGCGTAAATCCAGAAATATCCCTGTCCTGTTAGCTATTTTTGAAGAGAAATTGTATAAATATTATAGAATAATTAAATGCATTTGTCTACATACTATTTTAATTAAAATTAGCCTTACTCCAGATAACAAATTTGGAATTTGTTGAATCTCTGTGATATTGTTCATGTCTGGGGTTGAAATATTCTTTGTTGCTGAGGATGGATATATCTTTGTCAAGATCATCTCATCTAACTTGTCAGAATTTGTTTCGACCCTTGCATAATGTATAAAAATATTAGCAATTTATACACATGTATATATATATATATATATATATGAGATAAAGTTTGAATAAAAGATAATGAACAAATAAATTGTTACCAAGATGTTAGCTCAACCACTTGTTGTAAATTGGCATTGAAGGAGAAGATGCTGTTGGCCTTGGTTGAAATGGAAAGGCCTGTGTATGAAATAAATATATAGATATATTTATTGGAAGAAGTAAGATTGCTTATAAATGTTGTAATATCCCATGGATGAATCATAAAATTATTCAAAGAATATTACCACTAAAAGATGTTACTTTTAGATGGTTTCCAATGATGATTTGTTTTTGGCTTAAATTATCAGCAATGTAACGGCATTCTTTCTCCACAAAATTATCCCACATCGTTAGCAACACAGTGTTAAAGCTAGTATAGAAACACGGAAAATATATGAAAAAGTGTTATATGAATTTTGTTAATAATATTGAAATTATTGGAATATATATTTATAATTGAAAATAATATAGTTATATATATATAAACCTTGTGTCGATGAGAACTATATCTTGAATACATGTTTGCGTTTCAAACCTAGTTTGAACCAGCCTTTTAGGTTTCACATCAATTGCAACTCCAATAATACCTAAAGAATAAGAATAACAAATTAGGACAAATCAAATGTGTTATGAACATAATAGATAAGATGAACATGTAAATGCGTAAATATAATAATTTAGATGCACAAAAAGGGGAAAAATTCTTTTTTAATAAAATAGGAACAAATACTTATATCAGAATTTGAGTCCATGTAAGGTTCCAATTTGTTGAAAGGAACAAAATTGTATGTAGAAGCTATCAAAACACTATGATCTTCATTGACTTCCTCAACTTTTGTTCGACCAGATATCGTCCACTGTATGTTGTCCATAGAAGCTTGATACTTAGGCTTTGTAAATTTGACATTTGCATTTGAGACAAGATATGTTTTGCCAAGTAATAACTTGTCTTCATATGCTGAGATGTTTGCATCATAGATAGTTGCATGGACTTTATTTTTCTGTATAATACGATGCATTCGAATTAGATATTTTGTAAAAGCATGTATATAATTTTCGCTACATATTAATTTTGAATGTGAACAAAGGGAATTGAAAGTTATAACATATTAGAGAAAAATGAAAACTTGTAAATATTTTATGAGGCTAAAATTATAAAAATCAATAAACATAAATAATAGATTCAAATAATATACCTGAGGATCCATAAATACCATATTCTGGTATTTTGTCGGGCTTCGTTGAGCTGTTCGAGGAAATGATTTTTCCACAACAATAATTTTTGAAGTCCAATTTGTATCATTTGGAGCGATATTTGGTATTAATTTGTATTGTTTTTCCATTGTTTGATCCTGCACAAAATGTTAAATATAAATCAAAGAGTATAAATAGGTTATCAAAATGAAATAATATTTAGACTAATAATGAATTGTAGGAGTATGTGTGTAAATATAGTACGGACTTGCGGTTCAAAGCTTAAAGAGGAGTATAAGGATATTCAGAATTAAAGACTTAACAATAGATATGAAGATAGAATGTTTGTTGTGTTTCATTTGTAATCAGAACTAATGTATATAGAGTTAGAGAAAACATCTGGACCTCGTGACGGGGTCCAGAGAGTTTTCTCGTTTGGCTGCATGTTATTCATGCACCCAAACAATAAAAAAAAAATTTCCTTTACTTTATGACCCCCACTCCAGCCGCAAAAAACAAACCCCCCCACTTAATTCAAAAGTCTAAATTTGCATTCCTCCCCTTAACTGCAAATAAATAAACCCACTCGCATATAAAAAGTTTGAAATAAATTTATGTCCCTCAGCTCTCCTTTTTTAGTTAATAATAAAATTAATGTTAACTATATTATTTATTGTACGATAAAAATAATATATACTGTAATGAAAATTAGTATACATTACTATTTATAAACAAATATGATGAATATAATAATAAAAAATATATTTTAAATTTAATAAATTTCATTATATTAATAATATAGATATAAATATAGTTGTAAATAAATAGATTAAAGTATAAATAGGTTGAAGAAGGGGGTTTAAAGTATAAATAAATAAGAGGATGATGGATAAATAAGTTGAAGAATGGGATTGAAGGTATAAATAAATCAGGGTATGGGAGATAAATAAGTTAAGAAATGAGGTTTAAAATATAAATAAATGAAGTGGAGTGTGGGGTGAGGGGTGGGGGATAACTATATTTGTTTGCAGGGTGGATTTTTGTTGCCACACCGGGAAATTTTTCTGGACCCCGTGATGAGATCCAAATCTTTTATCTATAGAGTTATATGGTATCTATTATGCCAAGACTAAGGATATGTTTACCCAATGGGAGTGTAAGTCCTCTGTCCGGATTGATGTGTGGCCTGTCACGCAGTAATTAATAAATGATGTGGGTCCCAATAATGATACCCTAAGAACTCATTCGCACTTCTCCTCGTTCTATCTTACTCAGTCCCAAGTAACTAAGAAAAGTAATGACCATACTAATAATAGATTTTAACAAGTCAAAATATTAATATAAACACTCAAAAATTTTAGGTTAGCACTTGCACTCTTATGTTAAATTATAGTATAGGCAAAGTTATGAAATTGAAATAATTTAAATGTTATTATTATAATGTATATTATGTAAAATAATATAATACCAACAATCAATTGTTGAGTTAAAAATTTTTATGAAGATTTTAATAAACATAATTAGTTATTACATATTTGAGTAATTTTGTATACAAATGAACAAAATATTAGCTAAAAAATAATAAAAAAAAGTAAGTAGATTAAAACCTCATGGTTAAATTGTGAATATGAAATTTGCTTTACCTAGTAATTTACAAAAAAAGCAAATAAGTACTACAACAGCAAAAAAAAATTGGTGATGAAAGTTCAAGCATATATGAGAGTTGAGTAGATTTGAATCTATTATTTTCTAAGCTGAAAGAGTAATGTATTGAAGGTTATGAAATGAATAGATGAAACTATAATAAAACAATAGGTAAAGAAAACTATAATATAGTAGGTTTTATAATAATAATTTTTGGGTATACCAAAGTATAAAAAATTATTCTATAGTAAATTAAAAAAAAAAAAAAAACTAATTTAGGATATATGTATAATTTTAAAAAGTTGAAGGGTCCAATTATAATGTTTATAATGTAAAATTTTTTATTATTTTAATGAAGTTAATTCAAAGGTCAAATTTGTTAAGAATTGTTAGATGCGTGAGAAAGAATGGTATGGGAACTTTTTTGTGTCTATAAATAGGAAAATGGGAATGATATGTGAAATAAAGGAAAAAATAGGGATTAAATTGTTTAAAACATAAAAGAATGGATAGTACTTGTTTGAAATTATTGGAGAAGGGATGGGGTCCAGCATTTATTAAAGACTGCATATCTTTAGACAAGATGGGGTGTAGCATTTATTAATTGCTACGTGGAAAGCTATGATACAATTGGGGATGAGGATCTGAAACCCGAAGTGAGAATAACGAGGTGAGGCACGATTCAAAGATATTTATATATGTTTATGTATATAGATTTTTGATACGTGTATGGTGAGGATGAATAGATTAAAGATCAGATTGACATGTGTATAATAAAAAGATATTTGTACATTTATGATATAAATTTGTACTTGTCTTAGGTATGATTACATGTAGGAGTAGACTACGTAGTAATCTACAGTTTATTGTATAAATTTGTGTGAATTTCATAGAATTAAGAAATAAAGTATAGTTAGATTTTTTTTAGTTACAGGTATTGATCCATGTTTATATAAATATAGAAGGAAAAAAAATCATATCATATATAAGGAAAAATTTATAATGTTAAAAGGTAATTAATTTGTAACATTTCTAGATAAACTCGTTAAATGGTAAATGGAGTATAAATTTATAATATTGAATCTTTGAATATTTGTAGTACAATATTTACAAAATAAAAGAACATGTAATTCTGAAAAAATTTCATGTAAGAATATATTGACTATTTATTAATTACAATATTATTCGCCTCAAAGCTTTATCAAAGTGTTGTACAAAGAACTCATGGAATATACTTCAAGAATATTCATTGCAATATCATTCATTTCAAAGCTTTATAGAAGTGTTCTTCAAATAACACATAGAATATATTTGAAGAATACAGCTTTATTTATTGTTTATAAAGTACAAACCCTGTAATGAAAAAAAAAATACACAATAATAATTAAAACACTATGAATGCACAACTGATAATATTTCTGTATAAACTACATTCTTTGTACAGCTAAAATGATTTTTGAGTTTATCATTTGGTATAATTAATGCTCTAATACATTTACTTGTTTTTGCTCTAGATAACGCAACACAAAGTTGACCATGAGAAAATACAGGTTCAGGAAGATATAGTCCAACATAATCTAGTGTTTGACCTTGAGCTTTATTTATTGTCATTGCAAAACAAGGACGAATTGGAAACTGCGTTCTTTTAAAAGGGAATGTACTCTTATCACTTTCAAGTGGAATAAATGGAATTCCAGGCAAAAAAACTTTTTTCCCACGCCATTCTCCAACAGATATTTCAGCATGAATAACATTACGCTCAAATGCACGACAAATTAATCTAGTGCCATTACATAATCCTTCAGATGGACTAATATTTCTCAATAACATAATAGGACAATTTTCCTTTAATACAAGTTCATGAGGCGGAATACCATTTGGAGTCAATGTATTAAGAAAATCTTCATGAATAATTTGTTCATTTTTTTCTAGTGTTTCGTCAAAGCTATAATATGTAACATTTTCACCAGCAATTTCATTAAGTATAATATTATTTATTTCATGAACAGCATTATTTGTAGGAGTTAAAATAACTCGATTAACCATCTTATCTAATTCATTGCTTTAATTTTGTAAGTTTGGGTAAACATTTCGGATCAATTCTTTTATAGAAACTGTTTTGGTATCAAATGGTATAACTATTTCATCTGGTAATGTAATCATATTACAGTTATGCTTAGGTTGAATTCCATTGCCTATATCAAGCAACAACTTAGAAAAATATGGGTCAAATTGAGCTCTCATATTTTGTACCAATTGTAACTGTATAAAATTTGGCCATAAGTATGAATAGACTAAACTTGATCTAATGATTGCCTCTTTATTTCCTTTTTGAACTACTGGCAAAACTTGTCGAAAATCATCTCCTAAAACAACAACTTTTCCTCCAAAAGGCATTATAGAATCATTAACATCTCTTAGCATTCTATCCACAGCCTCTATTGCATAACGGTGAACCATCGGTGCTTCATCCCAAATAATCAAATTTGTTAATCTAAAAAAGCTTGCTAGAGCAGACTGCTTGCTAACAGAACAGGTCATATTGTGATTTATTTCAAGTGGTATCTTAAACCTTGAATGTGCTGTTCGTCCACCAAGTAATAAAGCAGCTGCAACACCTGAGGAAGCTGTTGCCAAACCTATAAGATTTTTAGATCGAATTGTGCTGAGCAAAGCTTTATATAAATAAGTTTTACCAGTTCCACCAGGTCCATCTATAAAATACATACGACCTGTGTTACTATATACATCTGTAAGAATTTTGTCATAGGCAATTTTTTGATATTCATTTAAGTTATTTGGATACATAGTACTGTCAGTATAAATAACATTGTTTAATTCTTCATTAATAATCTTAGCTAATATGTCTTCTTGTTCCATATATATTTGAAAAGGTACAAGATGGTAATCATTTATATTTTTATTATTTGCTTCTAATATAGAATTCATTTCATGTAATGCTTTCATTTCTGCATTTGCAATAGACATACCATTAGATAAATAATCTTCACATAAAAATAGGCGAAATTTTTTCCATAAAACATCTGGATTATTAGGAGAACATAGAATGAGTATTGTAGCAAATAATCTACGAAGAGAAGAAGGCATTTGATAACTAATAGCTTCATCTAAACAAAGCTCACAATAATTATTGTCTTGTAATAAACCAAGTGCTATAGCTGTTTCACGAAAAGACGACAAATAAACACCATGAACTATTTTTAAATTTTCAAACGACGATGCTCTTTTAACATGATTTAATACGATACGTAAATAATATCTTTCTCCTTCAGTTATAGTAGATGTAACTATTCTACCAATAACATTTTCTTTTTTCCTTCGACACCATATTTTTCCTTGGCCGTCCCATACAAAAAACTTTGGAAAATCTTTATACAATAATGTTTTTGCAAATTCATTTGAAAGATTCATATGAAAAAATTCAGTTAACATTGTGCGTTGTCTAGATTCATTACTAATTACTGTTTCTAAATTTTCATAGTCTCTATATGTAATCAAATGGTTATTTTCAAGATGTAGTTGTAATGAGATAACTGAGGGAGACATTTCATACAAAACAAATCCATATATTCTCCACATTGCTTCAGGTGGAGAAATCCAACGTCCATTTTGGTATATCTCAATTTCATCAATAGGATTTTCATTATTAGTATTAGAGATTGAAAAACTCACACGATCATAGCCTTTGTACACATATTTATAGAGGTATTTAACAGCTTTAACTGTCGAACATATTTCCACATTAATATGGCAATCAAACTTCGCACATAAATATGGATTGTAAGGTACAACCCATCTATTGTCTAATAAATGTCCTCGAATCATAAATGATCGTCTATCATTTAACCGTCTATAGGTTGGATAAGAATTATGGCCAATATAAGTATTTGAAATATATTCCTTTGGGTATTTATTCTTACAATGACCTATTCTATCCATACAAACATTATGAGGATTCAAATGACCACATGGACCATGCATCATATGTTTAACAACAATAGAATGAAGATGCGGATGTTTTAATTTATCTGGAATTTCACATGATACAATAGAATCAACTCTATCAATATTATTAATTTTTGCACAACTTTGTAAGATTAGTAAGAAATGAGCATGTGGAAGTCCTCGTTTTTGGAATTCTACAACATAAATATATGCAGCAATAGGCCCAAAAATTTGGTGCTTAAATAGATCAACTTTAAGTTCTTCTAATTTAGCTTTGAATATTCTAGCAGTTAAATCAGGTCTATTTTGTCCTATATCATTATGCCTTAGTTCTTGTTTTATTTCTACCCAATTAGGGTTACATGTCAATGTTAAAAATAAATCAGGTTTACCAAATTTTTGTACTAATGCCATGGCGTCCATATATCTTTTTTTCATATCTCTAGGACCCCCAACAAAAGAAGAAGGTAAAATAATCTGACGACCAATTTGTGCACCTCTATTTTGACCATTTTCTACACTATCAACAACTCCTAGATATAATTCAGCACGAATTTCACTTTGATTTTGACGAAAATAATCTAATCGACTTGTTTCAAGTTTAACATACATATCTACTACATATTGCTGTAGAAGTCTACCGGCGTGGAGCAAAACATTGTTTTGTGTATCACGTACCTGTAATTTGAAGCAATAATATTCACGACAAGAAACTTGTAAACCTTTTTTATTCTTCTTCAAAACTGCACAAGAAAAAAACACAAAGAAATTTAATAAAAAAAATATTAGATTTAATCAATTTAAGTGAACAAACATAATGGCAATCACTACCTCTTTTTTCTTTCTCTATTACATCAGCTGCACAACTAATGTTTTCAGTAGAAACGAAATTGTCTGTTCTACTATGAATATTAACTGTACTATTTTTTGCCTTTTCAATACCTTCATGCCAACCAGTCTCACCAAAGGGAAATAATAATGGATATTGTAGGGGATCATAACATCCATAATAGTAATGTATTCTATGTGAATGATTAGAGTGACAATAAATTGATATATCACGATATCTTATATCCGCAGATGGGTCCTCATCAACCCAAACTGCAGCAACTTGAGATACAGAAGGTGCATTATACACTCTTTGATCAAGACCAGCATCACATCTTATATGAATTTTGCAAGTTTGAAGACTTTCAATATCGCTTAGGGAACGAAAAAATCTAGAATATGGATTAATCTTTAATAGATTCACTAATATGTGTAGTAAAGATGATGAGAAATTGTTAGATGTATTTAATCTATTTTGTATTTCATTGTCTGTATCATAAAAGTATAACTGTAAATATGATGGATTACTATCAATATTTAGAATTGGATTTATGTAATGGTATACTTGTCCTTGAACTCTAAAAGTGTAAATACCTTTATAGTTAGTAGATTTAGATAAATCTTTATCAAACTTCACTCCAAAAGAGGTAAAAGCAAAATGGTTATTATAATTTCGTACATTATTTTTAAAATCTAATGCTTCATCTGAACTTGAAGTATATAAATCATATAAAATAGAAGGTGAACTGTTGATATGCAATTTGATTTTTCCATCGGAACAACAAAAACTTTTACTTTCTTTCTCAAACTTTTTTGCAAGACAATGAATACAATTTGTTGGAGTACGTAATACATAACTTTTTGTGGGTACATATCTCATAGTAATATTCGAAATACAAGGAGTTAATTGGAATTCATGATTTTGATTATCATGTTCTTCATAATAAATATCGTTTTCTATGCTAGGATCTTCTAAATTGTTAGAGCCAACAAAGAAAATTCCATGACCATCTTCATTCAATTTTCCATCTATAAAAAATATGACAAATAAAAACGACATAAATAAATAAATCCAAACAATATGTGCATAATAAGTAAAACAATAACAAAAAATATACTTTGCTCACCAAGTAATTGTGAACCATCTATTGAATTGACATAATTGGATTGAATATCTTCAAGTAACTGAATCCTTGTTTTTTGAATCTTCTTGTTAGATTTATAATGCATATGCTCAGCATACGTCTGTCTCCTTTTCTTGTTTTGTTGTTCTTTATTTGAGTCAACAATTTGTTCGCCTGTCATCTAATATATTTTTTCATAAAACAAATATAAAAATTAGTCTAATTCAATGTATAAAAAAATACAAATATAATATAAACATTATGAACACAAATAAAAATAAGATTAGTGCATAGATGGAATGACAAAAAGAGAATAAATTACTATTGATTTAAAATCTTCAACAGTGATTTAAAATCTTATGTTGAAGTATAGCCTATAAATATATAATACTAAAAAACAAACCTTGTTAATAAAGATATAATGAAAGAATAAACCAAACAACACAAATAACAAAGAACTTCAAATTTCCAGCAGTAAAAAATTACAAACCTGTAAATTTAAGTTGTGAGCTTGATGTATAACAACGAATAAAGAAATGATGAAACCAATAAAATGGATTCCAGAACTTCTGCAATCTACGTTCAAACTCAACAGGTTGACGAAGGAGATGAGAATTATAATTTGAAATAGATGAAACAAGCTACAATGATTCGAAGTGATAATAAAAGAAATTCAACAAAATTAGGACTGATTTCAACAAAAATAGATCATGAAACCAAATATAACTAACTAAAGCTCTATAGGGTTTGATAAGAGTTCAAATAAAAGAGTAAGGCTCAGAAGAAACAAAAATAGAAAAGAAGCAAGGATTGTGTATATATGTCTCGTACAAATCGAAGAAAAGAAAAAGATAAAATCATACTTCCAAAACAACGCCGTTTAGTTCCAAGACATGAATACTATACGTGTGCATATAATTTTATATGTTATTAATAATAAGTAAAAAGATAAGGATAAAGAAATGGGAAAAAAAAAACA
Organism: Forsythia viridissima; assembly: GCA_030279155.1. Lineage (NCBI taxonomy): Eukaryota > Viridiplantae > Streptophyta > Magnoliopsida > Lamiales > Oleaceae > Forsythia > Forsythia viridissima. Next base: position 10,075,635 of record CM059045.1, on the reverse strand, counting down.
ATTAACTTTTATTTTGTAAATGAGTACACGTGTTAAGAAACGGTATCAATTTGAAGAAATAAAGTTAAATCATTTGCCCTAATTACCTCGTAACTTGAAAACACGTACTAATATAAAAATGTATGCATCTTTTACAGAATGAATTCCGGATATAATAGACAAATTTTGAAGTCAAACATTGCGGCTGGCATGTAAAATAAAATTATACAAAAAAAATGCAAAATCCAACGGCGGCAAGAATTTAGGTAGGAAAATTGACAGATAATTAGTCGAGCAGATCGAGAAAGTACGATTGAATTTGTCGAGTTAACCGACAGAACAAATTACATAAACAGACAAAATCAATAGTAAAGTTTACAATAATTATTAACAATAATGAAAGCGCATAATTATATAAGAAATTATATGAGGACTACATTTATCATAAAAAATTAAAATAATGATAAAACAAAAAATTAACTACAACAAGATAAAATAACTTACAAAAATTTTATATCATATACTGTAAGGATTTAATATAATATATAACAAATTGATAATATATTATAAAATAATTATAATATAATTACCAAACATAATTATAATATAACAATTATTAACAAATATATTATAATAGTTTATAAAATCTAATATAATGTAATCAATAATCATAATTTCATATAATGAAAAATAATTTTATATCATATATAATTTAATGTAAAATCTTATCATAAATGGTAGCGTAAAATTTTTTTATATAGATCCCTAATTTATCAATCGGCTAAAAAAATTCAAAGTCAAAATCTAATCATAAAATCTTTATTTTATCAAGAATCTAAAAAAAATCATAATTGAGAATGTCAAATTGATCAATAAATTATATAAGGAAAATTAAATTTTCCAACGTAAGAATTAATATAAAGAAAAATATAGTATCATATATTGTACAGATCTAATAAAACATATAATAATTTCAGAAAATATATATTTTACTATAACATATTCAAAAAAAAAAAAAAAGACCATGGGTACATTTGCTATAACATGAAAAGGATGTGGACTAAAAGTAGAAATGAAAAAAAAAAATAAATAAATAAATTCCTAAAACCCCACAAAAACAAAGAAAAGGGAAAAGACATTTTTATTCTTCAATTCTTCCCACTGTGTCGAGTTACTCGGCAAGTGGGATAAATAGAAGGTGTTTAATTTTCCCACATTGCCGAGTAACTCGGCAAAGTAGAAAAAATGAAAAAATTATTTAAATAATATATTTTTTGATTCTTATATTTTGTCATGAAAACGGACAACAAAGGAATTTTTTTTTTTTTTTTTTTGCGTGAGCAAAGTGAGGGAAAAGATATTATTAATTTTTTCTCTTTTTATAATTTGTCACTAAAAAGTCCAACTAAAAAAAAAAAAGAAACATAATTTTTGAGATAAAAATATTTTTTCCGCTGCACATAAATACAAAATCTATACAAAATTATAAGTTTTAAATACAATTGAAATAAAGAAAAAAAATTATAACTGAACAAAGTGGGAAAAACGAAAAAAATATTTAAATATGTTAATTTTTCATTATTATATTTTGTCATGAAAAAGTCGAAAAAAGCAAAAAAAAAATTGCGTGAAAAAGGTGAGGAAAAATATAATAATTTTTATATGTTTTTTCATATTATGTCATGAAAAAGTCTACCTAATCATATATTCATATTATATAAAGAAATTTTATATGATATATAATTTAATATAAAATATTATCATAAATGTTAGAGTAAAAAATATATATACATGCGTAATTTATGAATCAAGTACAAAAATTGAAAGTTGAAAATTGTAAGTTATTGAATCACTTACATGCAAAAAAAAAAACGACAAAAATAGGAAATTTAATAATTAATATACATAGAAAATTATAATGATAATAATAATAATAATATCCAAATACTCAATACCTCGACAAAAGTGAGAATGGATAAAATTGTAAATGAAAAACAATGAAATCATATAATGACTACAATTATTATAATAAATTAACATAATGATTATAAAAAAATTCAACTATACTAACATACAATAATTGATAAAAATATAGTATCATATACTGTAAGGATCTAATATAATATATAATAAATTCATAAAATATATATTTTACTATAACATATTAAAAAAATAAAAAACCCATGGGTAAATTTGCTATAAAATGAAAAAGATGTGGACTAACAGTGGAAATCCAAAAAATTAAATAAATAAATGCATTGCTAAAAATATACAAAAATAAAGGAAGGGGAAAAACATTTTTTTTTGTCCAATATTTCCCACTTTGCCGAGTTACTCGACAAGTGGGATAAATAAAATGTGTTTAGTTTTCCCACCTTGCCGAGCAACTCGGCAAAGTTGAAAAACATAGAAAAAATATTAATATATTTTAATTTCTCATTCTTATATTTTGTAATGAAAATGTCCAACAAAAAAAAACTAAAAAAAAAAATTATTTTTTGTGTGAGCAAAGTGGGAAAAAAAATAATATTATTTTTTCCTTTTTTTATATTCTGTCATCAAAAAGCCCAAAAAAAAAATTATATATATATAACTTTTGAGAAAAAAATAACTTATCCATTGCACGTCCATACAAAACGTATAAAAAATTATAAGTTTTAAATATTATTAAAATAAACAAAACAAAAGAAAATATAACTCAGCAAAGTGCGGAAAACAAAAAAAAAGATGTAAATATTTTAAGTTTTGATTTTTATATTTTGTCATGAAAAAGTTGGGGAAAAAAAATTTTATTTGCCATGAGGAAGTAGGAAAATAGATAATATTTTTTATTTGTTTTTTCATATTCTGTCATGAAAAAGCCTACCTAAAAAAATATATATAATTTTTGCAAAAAAAATAAATTTTCCATTGCTCGGACATAGAGAAAGCATAAAAAAGTGTAAGTTGTAAATAGAAATGTAATAAACGAAAGAAAATAAAATATAAGTTAATAATGAATAAATAAATAAAAAAAAAATATGATAAATTGATAATATATTATAATATAACTACCAAACACAATAAAAAATGTTTCTTGTAAGAAAATCCATGAAACTATAATATAACAATTATTAACAAATATGGTATAAGAATTGATAAAATACAAAATAATGTAATCAATAATCATAATTTGATATAAAAATAAAAAAATTTATATCGTATATAATTTAATATAAAATCTTATCCTAAATGCTATAGTTAAAAAAATTAATAGATGCCTAATTTATGAATAAACTACAAAAATTGAAAAATGAAAAAACTGAGTTATTCAATCACTTATATGCAAAAAACAATGAAAAAAATAGGAGATATAACAATTAATATGAATAAGAAATTATAATGATAATAATAATAATAATATCCATATACTCAATACCTCGACGAAATCTAACAACACAAAAATCTCCTATACCGAGTGACTCGACAATAATGAAATGATGAAATGGCAAGGAGGAAAATTATTCAAGTAACTCGAGAACTAAAAAAAAAAAAAACTTTTATTTCCAATCTCGACAGGAAAGAGAAAAGACAAAAAAAACAAAACAAGATATAAAGTCAACAAAAATTGCGCATGTGTAGGGAAAAAATACAAAATAAAGGAATGGGAGAAATAATTTGTTTTGGCCAATGCTTCCCACTTTGCCGAGTTACTCGACAAGTGGCATAAGTAAAATGTGTTTAGTTTTCCCACCTTGCCGAGCAACTCGACAAAGTTGAATAAATGGAAAAAAGAATTAAATATTTTAATTTTTGATTCTTATAATTTGTAATGAAAATGTCCAAAAAAAAAAATATATATTTATTTTGTGTGTGAGCAAAGTGGGGGAAAAATAATTTTAAGTTTTCCTTTTTTTATATTCTGTCATGAAAAAGCCCAAAAAAAAAAAATAAAACAATATAATTTTTGACAAAAAAAAAAAACTTTTCCATTGCACATCCATAGAAAATATAAAAAAAATTGTAAGTTTTAAATATCAATGACTACAATTATTATAATAAATTAACACAATGACTATAAAAAAATTCAACTATACTAACATACAATAATTGATAAACATATAGTATCATATATTGTAAGGATGTAATATAATATATAATAAATTCATAAAATATATATTTTACTATAACATATTAAAAAAATAAAAAACCCATGGGTAAATTTGCTATAAAATGAAAAAGATGTGGACTGACAGTGGAAATCCAAATAAATAAATAAATAAATGCATTGCTAAAACTGTACAAAAATAAAGGAAGGGGAAAAAAAATATTTTGTCCAATATTTCCCACTTTGCCGAGTTACTCGACAAGTGGGATAAATAAAATGTGTTTAGTTTTCCCACCTTGCCGAGCAACTCGGCAAAGTTGAAAAACATAGAAAAAATATTAATATATTTTAATTTTTCATTCTTATATTTTGTAATGAAAATATCCAACAAAAAAAAAACTAAAAAAAAAAAATTATTTTTTGTATGAGCAAAGTGGGGAAAAAAATAATATTATTTTTTACTTTTTTTATATTCTGTCATCAAAAAGCCCAAAAAAATATATATATATATATATATAACTTTTGAGAAAAAAATAACTTATCCATTGCACGTCCATAAAAAACTTATAAAAAATTGTAAGTTTTAAATATTATTGAAATAAACAAAATAAAAGAAAATATAACTCAGCAAAGTGGGGCAAACAAAAAAATAGATGTAAATATTTTAAGTTTTGATTTTTATATTTTGTCATGAAAAAGTTGGGGAAAAAAAATTTATTTGCCATGAGGAAGTAGGAAAATAGATAATATTTTTTATTTGTTTTTTCATATTCTGTCCTGAAAAAGCCTACCTAAAAAAATATATATAATTTTTGCAAAAAAAATAAATTTTCCATTGCACGAACATAGAGAAAGCATAAAAAAGTGTAATATAAATGTAATAAAAAAAAGAAAATAAAATATAAGTTAATAATGAATAAATAAATAAAAAAAATTATGATAAATTGATAATATATTATAATATAACTACCAAACATAATAAAAAATGTTTCTTGTAAGAAAATCCATGAAACTATAATATAACAATTATTAACAAATATGGTATAATAATTGATAAAATACAAAATAATGTAATCAATAATCATAATTTGATATAAAAATAAAAAAATTTACATCGTATATAATCTAATATAAAATCTTATCCTAAATCCTATAGTTAAAAAAATTTATAGATGCCTAATTTATGAATAAACTACAAAAATTGAAAAATGAAAAAAATGAGTTATTCAATCACTTACATGCAAAAAACAATGCAAAAAATAAGAGATATAACAATTAATATGAATAAAAAATTATAATGATAATAATAATAATAATATCCATATACTCAATACCTTGACGAAATCCAACAAAACAAAAATCTCCTATACCGAGTGACTCGACAATAATGGAATGATGAAATGGCAAGGAGGAAAAATATTCAAGTAACTCGAGAAGTAAAAAAAAAAATTTTATTTCCAATCTCGACAGGAAAGAGAAAACACGACAAAAACAAAACAAGATATAAAGTCAACAAAAGTTGCACATGTATAGAGGAAAAATACAAAATAAAAGAATGGGAAAAATAATTTGTTTTGGCCAATGCTGCCCACTTTGCCGAGTTACTCGACAAGTGGCATAAGTAAAATGTGTTTAGTTTTCCCACCTTGCTGAGCAACTCGGCAAAGTTGAATAAATAGAAAAAATAATTAAAGATTTTAATTTTTGATTCTTATAATTTGTAATGAAAATGTCCAAAAAAAAAAAAAAAAAAAAATTATTTTATGTGTGAGCAAAGTGGGGGGAAAATAATATTAAGTTTTCCTTTTTTTATATTCTGTCATGAAAAAGCCCAAAAAAAAAAATAAAACAATATAATTTTTGAGAAAAAAAATACTTTTCCATTGCACATCCATAAAAAATATAAAAAAAAATTGTAAGTTTTAAATATCATTGAAATAAACAAAACAGAAGAAAATATAACTCAGCAAAGTGGGGAAAAAAAATATTTAAATATTTGAAGTTCTGATTTTTATATTTGGTCATGAAAAATTTGGAGAAAAAAAAATATTTATTTGGCATGAGCAAGTAGGAAAATACATAATAATTTTTATTTCTTTTTTGATATTCTGTCATGAAAAAGCCCACATAAAAAAATATATATAATTTGTGCAAAAAAAAAAAAAATTTCCATTGCACGTACATAGAAAATGCATAAGAAATTGTAAGTTATAAATATAAATGTAATAAACAAAAGAAAATAAAATTAACTACAAAACATACAAAAAAATGTTTCTTGTAAGAAAATCCATGAAATTATAATATAACAACTATGAACAAATATAGTATAATAATTGATAAAATACAATATAATGTAATCAATAATCATAATTTCATATAAAAATAAAAAAAATTATATCATATATAATTTAATATAAAATCTTATCCTAAATGTTAGAGTTAAAAAAATATATAAATGCCTAATTTATGAATCGATCAAAAAATTGGAAACTCAAAAAACTGAGTTATTCAATCACTTACATGCAAAAAACAACGAAAAATTAGGAAATGTAACAATTAATATGAATACAAAATTATAATGATAATAATAATAATAATATCCACAGACTCAATACCTCGACCAAATCTAAAAATATAAAAATCTCCTATGCCAAGTGACTCGACAATAATCAACTGATGAAATCGCAAGGAGGAAAAATGATCGAGCCACTCGACAAGTAAAAGGAAAAAATTAATTTCCAATGTCAAGAGGAAAGAGAAAAGACGACACAAACAAAACATAATATAAAGTAAAAAAAGGCTGCGCATGTGTAGGGAAAAAATAAAAGATGATTTAAAAAAAAATTATGGCAGATCCAGAAGAAAGAAACAAGTCAACAATTGCAGCATTTTGAATAAACTAAACAAAATGAAACAAAAGAACAATAAGATTTAGAGAAATAACGAATCCCCAAAAAACAAAGAAAAGTCAAAAAAAGACAGCCACTTTTAATAAGTTAAACAAACGTAAAGCATAAAAAAGTGAGATTTGGACAAAATTAAGGCTAATACAACATCAAAACGACGTCGCGTTGGTTGAAGGGTGAATAGTAAACATGGCATAGACACTTATACTATATATATATATATTCTTTTCTATCTTATTTTTTTCTTTTAATAATTCCCCTTTGTAAACCCACTACTGAATTCTAAGATTGTTGGGAATTAATATCACTCTGTAAATTGAAAGAAAAGCAATTGTTCTGGTGAAGAAGTGCAAAATTTCAATATAATGCACCGTTTTCCGTTTCATTTAAGAGCAGCTCTTTGACATCAACAGACTAATGTTGTCGAGCAACCTGAAACCCTTTTGGGTGTTTTCTGTTTTGGAAATAGGGTTTTCCATGTAATTTGAAAATTGTATAGTAAGTCCCTTAAATTTAAAATAAAGATAGAAGAGCCTCTTGTGCAATTTTTGAAATTGCATGAGAAGGCTTACTGTTTTAAAAATAAAAAAGGGGTCTTCTGTGCAATTTTAAAAATTGTATTAAAAGATCCCTTGTTTTAGAATTTTAACGTCTGATTGTATAATTTTAAAATTGCACACTAAATTTTCAAACTTTAAAAAACATATTTAATAAAATTCAATATTGAATAAAAACTATTCACTATTCAATATTTTGAACATACCATTTAATACAATTAATTAAGCAAAATGTTAAAATTCTATTAACAAAAACAGAACCCTGCATATATGTTGTTCCAATGGTGGGATTTTATTTCTAATTGTCCCATGCCTTTGCTAAGTTAAAAAATTCTAACTCTTTGTTCAATAATCTAATAAGCTTAATAATCAGTTCTTCAGAAGCAGAGACAAAAAATAATACAAGTCTTAGCATTTTCAGTGAATCATCTTAGATATGCACGCATGAACTCTGAAAACTGCACAAAAATCCTCCCTTTTTCCTTGTGAATAATTTTAAATATTAAAAAGTGAAAAAATATACAGAAAAAGAGGGTCATAATATAATTAATTTTTGTTTACACCTACTCTAATCAAATTTTAATTTATAACATTATTAGTAAGAATGTTATAATTAATAGTTATAAAAAATAAAATATGTTGTTGATTTTTTTCATTGAAAAAAAAAATTAGAAATGTAAAAACTCACCATTAAAAAAAAAAAAAGTTTAATGAACAGTAACTTTTTCGAGTCACTATTCACCTCGAAAAAATTTGTCGAGTTGAATAGTAACTCGACAAACTTTTTCGAATTTTTTTTTAAAAAAAAATTTAATGAACATTAACTTTTTCGAGTTACTATTCACTTCGAAAAAGTTTGTCGAGTTGAATAGTAACTCGACAAACTTTTTCGAATTTAAAAAAAAAAAAAAAAAAATTTAATGAACAGTAACTTTTTCGAGTTACTATTCACCTCGAAAAAGTTTGTCGAGTTGAATAGTAACTCGACAAACTTTTTCGAATTTTTTTAAAATTTTTTTTTTTAATGAACAGTAACTTTTTCGAGTTATTATTCACCTCGAAAAAGTTTGTCGAGTTGAATAATAACTCGACAAACTTTTTCGAATTTTTTTAAAAAAATTTTTTTTTTTAATGAACAGTAACTTTTTCGAGTTACTATTCACCTCGAAAAAGTTTGTCGAGTTGAATAGTAACTCGACAAACCTTTTCGAATTTTTTTAAAAAAAATTTTTTTTTTTAATGAACAGTAACTTTTTCGAGTTACTATTCACCTCGAAAAAGTTTGTCGAGTTGAATAGTAACTCGACAAACTTTTTCGAATTTTTTTTAAAAAAAAAAATTTTTTTTTTTTTAAAAATCGAGTAACTCGACAAAAGTTAGAATTTTTTTTTTCTTTATTTTATTTTTAAATCGAGGAACTTGACAAAAGTTTAAATTTTTTTTTTTTTTTTTAAAATTCAAGTAATTCGACAAAAGTAAAATTTTTTTTTTTTTTTAAAAAATTCGAGTAACTCGACAAAACTAATTTTTTTTTTTTTTTTTAAATTCGAGTAACTTGACAAAAGTTAAAAAAAAATTTATTATTATTATTTTTTTTTAAATTCGAGTAACTCGACAAAAGTTATTTATTTTTTTTTTAAAAAAAATTCGAGTAACTCGACAACATTTTTAAAAAAATTTTTTTTTTTTTTAAAAATTCTAGTAACTCAATAAAAATTTTTAAAATATTTTTTTTAAATTCGAGTAACTCGACAAAATTTTAAAAAAAAAAATTGTTTTTTTAAATTCGAGTAACTTGACAAGATTTAAAAATAATTTTTTTTTTTTTTAAATTCGAGTAACTCTACAAAATTTAAAAAAAAAATGTTTTTATTATTTTTTGGCTAGTAACTCAACAAATTTAAAAAAAAACATTGAGTAACTCGACAAAATTTAAAAAAATGTCAAAATAAAATTGGGCTACTTTTTAAAAGTTGTAGGACTTCATATACATTTTTATTTTATTTTTTTGTTATTTGTTTTTTTTTTATTATTTAAAGAGGTGGACAAAATAAAATTTGTAACGAAATTTAAAAGTCGGAGATGGCCAAAGCAAAAAAAAAGGTTATGGGTAAATTTGTTATAAAATGAAAAGATTGTGGACTAAAAGTACAAATTACAAAAAAAAAAAAATTTAATGTTTCCCACTTTGTCGAGTTACTCGGCAAAGTGGGAAAATTAAAATGTTTTTAATTTTCCCACTTTGCCGAGTAAGTCGACAAAGTGGGATAAATTAAAAAAAAAATTTCCCCCAAGTTTTCCCCCACTTTGCCTACTCGGCAAAGTGGGGAAATATTTTTTTTTTTTTTTATATTTGTCATGAAAAAGTCCACCTACAAAAAAAAAAAAAAAATTCTTAAACAGTCACTTTTCCATTGAACGTACGTGGGAAAAAAAATTTCAAAACTTCATTTAGTCATGGATTAACAAAAATCCATTTCACATAGAAAACGATCACCGAAAAATATGAAATTTTCAGGGAGCATAGAAGACTCATGTAGCTACCACATATCAAAATTTGACAATCCGACGGCATATTTCGGCTTACTAAAATGCTAACCGAAACATCCTAGTTAGTTTTTCAGATTTATGCTGTAACAGTTTACAAAATTGTCCATAAATTGAGTTATATAACATGAAATTATGTAAAACCAATGTCAATGGTTAGGTAACCCATAGGGCTATCGTCTCCAACTGGAATTATGTAAAAATACTTAATATATAAGGTGCAGTAAATGTTTGAGTTGGACAACAGAAACTGTATCTTAGAATAACATGAAGTTTAGCAAAACCTTTCAAGTTCACATTATTAACGTGTAACCAAAACATGGGAATCCACTAAAACTACCACAAAACCAAGGTCCAAAAAATTTTAAGAAGATATTTACACTACTTAAAGTTTTTTGATTGGTTTATAATAGCGAATCCGGCACGCCGACCGCATAAATCCGAAAAACAGCCTAGGAGGTTTCGCGATAAGTATTTTAGTATGCCTAAACATGCCGTCGGACTAGTAAATTTTGGTATGTGGTAGCTACCTGAGTATTCTATGTCCCTTGAAAATTTCGTATTGTTCGGTGATCGTTTTCTATGTCAAAAAATTTTTTGTTACTCCATGACCAGGTGAATAAAAATTTCAAAATAAGGGCACTGTTACAAAAATTTCTTCACCCGGTCATGGAGTAACAAAAGTTTGTTTGACATAGAAAACGATAACTGAAAAATATGAAATTTTCAAGAAACATAGAATACTCATTTAGCTACCACATATCAAAATTTGATAGTCCGACGGCATGTTTCGGCTTACTAAAATGCTCACCGAAACACCCTAGGCAGTTTCTCGGATTTATGCGGTCGCAGTTTACAAAATTGTCCATAACTTGAGTTATATACCATGAAATTATGTGAAATCAAAGCCAATGGTTAGGTAACCCATAGAGCTATCGTCTCCAACTGGAATTATGTAAAAATACTTAATATATAAGGTGCAGCATATTTTTGAGTTGGTCAACAGTAAGTGCAGTTTCGAGAAACAATTCACCCAGTCATGGAGCAAAAAATATTTATTTGACATAGAAAACGATTACCGAACAATATAAAATTTTCGCGAAACGTTGAATACCCATGTAGCTAACACATATAAAAATTTGATAATCCGACGGCATGTTTTGACATACTAAAATGCTCACCGAAACATCACAGGCAGTTTCTCGGATTCATGCTATCGCACTTTACAAAATTGTCCATAACTTGAGTTATATAACATGAAATCATGTGAAACCAAAGCCAATGGTTAGGTAACCCATAGAGCTATCGTCTCCAACTGGAATTATGTAAAAATACTTAATATATAAGGTGCAACATATTTTTGAGTTGGTGAACAGAAAGACAATTTAGAGAAACAATTCACCCGGTCATGGATTAAAAAAAATTTATTTGACATAGAAAATTATCACCGAACAATATGAAATTTTCAAGGAACGTAGAATACCCATGTAGCTACCACATATAAAAATTTTATAGTCCGACGGCATGTTTCGGCATACTAAAATGATCACCAAAACATCTAAGTCAGTTTCTCGGATTCATACTATCGCAGTTTACAAAAATATCCATACCTTGAGTTATACAACATGAAATTATGTAAAACCAAATCCAATGGTTAGGTAATCCATAGGGATATCGTCTCCAACTGGAATTATGTCAAAATACTTAATGTATAAAGTGCAGCAAATATTTATGTTGGACAAAAAAAACTGCAGTTTAGAGAAAATGAAATTTAGTAAAACCTTTAAGAATCGATTGTATTTCGTCATTTGTTCTCCACAGCAACTGGGGATAAAAAAGCACCAAATTTGATGACTTATTAAGGGAAAAATGAATATATATTGACTATAATATATAAGAAGTCAATAATTGCGGCTAAAAGACACTAATATATGTATATTAAAACAAATAAAAGAAAAGAAAAGATGAAGAAGTCAAAAAATGCGGCCAAAGATATTAATTTAATATACAAAAAGTGTCAAAAGATTAGGACAAAATGGTGAGATTTGGACAAAATTAAGACTAATACAATATCAAAACGACGTCGCGTTGGTTGAAGGGTGAATAGTAAACATGTCATAGACACTTATATTATAGTGTGTGTGTGTATATATATATATATATATATATATATATATATATATATATATATATATATATATATATATATATATATATATATTACTCGGCAACCAACCTCGGCAACCATTTAATTGGTTACTTTTTTTTTTTTTCCATTTTTCCTCTTATTAAAAGCAACAATAATATAAACTATAATTGATGTAGATAAATTGTAGTCAAATGAAGTATTCCCTACGTGAATGTGCGCTCATTTTGTATACTGGTGTTGGCAAATGGATCTCACTTACATACAACAACAGTTTCAATTTCCATGAGATTAAAAAAATAATTAATTTGCAGGCATACACAAAAATTAACATATGTGCATTTGCTTTTAATTGCACAACTTCCAATTCCAAAGCTAACCTCATTGTATAATTACTGTGTAATTGGATATTGAGCTGAAACAACTTTCTGGAAAAACTTTGTATTGCAGATTGATGTCACTCTAATTTGTAATTTTCTTGTAATAATCTTCATTAACCATCTAAATCATGTGGCACATTTCCTCGGCAATCAATTTGATTGCCGAGCACTGTTCAAATTTTTTTTTTTTTATTGTTTCAAAGAAAAAGGGATTAAAAAAAAATGGTGAACAGTAAAATAAAGATCATTGCCGAGCAATTCGGTGAACAGTAAAATAAAGATCATTGCCGAGTTGCTCGGCAGTGAACAATTCATTGCCGAGAATTTTACTGTTCATGTTTTTTTTTTTTTTTTTATAATGTGGCAACATTATAAAAAATAAAAACATTCAATTTGCTTAAGATAAAATAAAAAAGATTAATAAAAAAATTGAATGAAAAGGTGTAAAAAAATTAAAAACATTCAATTTGCCACCAAGATTTCACAATGCATGAATTTACATATTACCTGAAATTCTTGAATAGCATTTTTTAGCATTTATTTAGAATAATTTGTAAAAGGTAAAATAAAAAAACAAGATTAGTAAAAAATTGAATGAAAATTAAGTGTAAAAGAAAAAAAATAAGAAAAATAAATTAAAGACTTTTTTTTAGGTTGTGGACATATCCCAACGATTTTAAAACAATAGGGACCTTTTGTGCAATTATTTCTTAAAAAAAAAAGAGAGAGAGAAAACAGTAAAATATTGTTACTGTTCATCAATTTGATTGTCGAGCAACGTTCATCAATTTGATTGCCAAGCACTGTTCAAAAAAAAAATTTTGTTTTTTTTTAAATTTTATTGTGTCAAAGAAAATAGGCTTAAAAAAAAAATTTTGGTGAACAGTAAAATAAAGATCATTGCCGAGTTGCTCGGCAATGAACAATTCATTGTCGAAAATTTTACTGTTCATGTTTTTTTTTTTTTTTAATGTGGCAACATTATAAAAAATAAAAACATTCAATTTGCTTAAGATAAAATAAAAAAGATTAATAAAAAAATTGAATGAAAAGGTGTAAAAAAATAAAAACATTCAATTTGCCACCAAGATTTCACAGTGCGTGGATTTATACATTACCTGAAATTCTTGAATGGCATTTTTTAGCATTTATTTAGAATAATTTGTAAAAGGTAAAATAAAAAAACAAGATTAGTAAAAAATTGAATGAAAATTAAGTGTAAAAGAAAAAAAATAAGAAAAATAAATTAAAGATTTTTTTTTTTAGGTTGTGGGCATATCCCAACGATTTTAAAACAGTAGAGACCTTTTGTGCAATTATTCCTTTAAAAAAAAACAGTAAAATATTGTTATTGTTCATAGCAATCAATTGATTACCGAGATTGCTCGGCAATCAAATTGATTGCCGAGCACTGTTCACCTTTTTTTTTTTTTTTTAATTGTGTCAAAGAAAATTGGCTTAAAAATTTTTTTGGTGAACAGTAAAATAAAGATCATTGCCGAGTTGCTCGGCAATAAACAATTCATTGCCGAGAATTTTACTGTTCACGATTTTTTTTTTTTTTTTAATGTGGCAACATTATAAAAAATAAAAACATTCAATTTGCTTAAAATAAAATAAAAAATATTAATAAAAAAATTGAATGAAAAAGTGTAAAAAAAATAAAAACATTCAATTCGCCATCAAGATTTCACAGTGCGTGGATTTGTACATTACCTGAAATTCTTGAATGGTATTTTTTAACAATAAACATCCTAACATTCTTTCAATTTTTTGAGCTATTTTTTATATACTATGTGCATTACCAAATCCCAGCAATTTACAACCATGTTAACAACCAATGATGGTTGCCAAATTGCTCAGCAACCAAGACAAAGCTCGTTGCCGAGTTGCCCAGGATAAGTGGAGACTGCATGAAAGTTCTGAATAAAAGTTGGAAGTGAATTTCAATAGCTCAGCAATAAGTTACAAGTTAATTGAATTTTTGTTTTAAGCTATCACCATTGTTCTTAAATTGTATTCATGTTATACATGGAACATCCAATTATTGCATCAGTTTGATGGAATTTTTAATTGCGTATGCTGTCAACCTCTGTACTCTCATTCACCCTCTATATGGAATTTAAATACTCTACTGGAGCTCAGTCATAATTTTGAAAAGGTCACTCAACATGAGTTTTTTTGTGTAAAAGATTTTTTTTGGTGTATTTCTCCCACTTTGTCATCAATTGTCCAACTTGTTGCGTGACAAGTGATTGTTAGTGATCAATAGCTGATACATAGGAAAATGGATGAGGGCAGACTACCAGTTGGAGATGTCTTATTAAAAGGATATCAGAGTGGAGAATTCACAATATGGAAACTAAAGTTGCAAGTTTCAGGTAATGTGAAATCTTGGTGGCAAATTGAATGTTTTTACAACTTTTCATTCAATTTTTTTATTAATATTTTTTATTTTATCTCAAACAAATGTGGAGCCTGCTCTAGAAGTATTTAATTTGCTGGTTGTCAGAGGTTTCAATCATCCTTTATCAATGTACAAACAACTCATATATGCTCTTTGCAAGATAAATTGGGTCAAATAGGCAGAAATTTGTTTGAGAACATGCTTGAGAAACAATGGAATACTAATGAAATTGTTTGGACTATTTTGCTTGATGGATTGCTCAAGGAGGGGGAATAAAAAGTATGCTTGAAGCTTCTTCAAACTATGAACTTTTAAAATTGCTCCATTAGTTTGCAGACATATATCATACTGGCAAGAGAATTATCCGAAGTTGACAAATCTATTGATTTGAACGAAGTTGCAGATACATTGCAAATCCTACGAAGGAAAAAACCTGGCTGAAGTCTCCTTAATGAAATGAAGGCATAGAAAATACATTGTCTTATCTTGGAAGACAGATCCTTGTGTACATCTTCCCTGCTATTTCACTTGATTCCAACTGCCCTTTTTGCAGCCTCTGTAAAAATAATTTTGAGCTGCAATCTATGATCAATTACTGGCAAACATACTATGCACACAAAAGTAAAGAATTGCGGCTATTACAAAAATAGTGAGATTTGGACAAAACTAAGAATAGTAAAATACAAAAACTACGTCGTGTTGGACGAAAAAAGCTACAGTAAAAAAAAAATTAAGACACTTATATTATTGTAAGGAAATAAATGGAAGATGTCTAGCACATCGTCCAAATATAGACAGTGTGCTAGACATCTTCTACTTTTTTTCTTGTCATGTAAGCAATTTGAGATGACGTGACACATTTTTTAGTATAATTCACGGTTGCATTGGATATGCTTTTAGTTTTATAAGAGCATCTCCAATGTTGTCTACCTTCTAAAAAATGCAAAAGAGAGGAAAAAAAATGATGACAGAGATAGTAAAAGGAGGAAAGAGAAAGAAATTACAGATGAGAGAGATAGATACAATTTAATGATAAAATAGGTAGAAGGCCGTCTGACATAATGTCTAAAACTGGACGGTCTATTGGACAGTCTTCTACAATAAATGTTGCCACGTGAGTTTTGTCCCCTCCACCTTAGCGCCACATCAACTAGAAATTCAAAATAGAAGGTAGCATTGGAAATGTTCTAATATGTCCATATTTAATGTTATTTGCTATCAAAAAATTATGAACTACCACTATATTAATTTAGAGGTATATTAGAAAAAATACAAGTAAAAAATTTATTATTCCAACTATAATAATTAATTTTTTTTTAAATTTGTGTAAAAATAAATATATATATTTAGTATTTCCCGGACAAAAGGAGTATTTCTTTATTTTATAAAATACTACAACAAAGAAAATGGTGTGTCAGGATGAGCACTTATGTGCTGCCGGAGTCGGGCAGCCCGACTCCGGCTGTATATACTTCCGGTGTCAAGATAAGGCAACATTAAATAGGCCCTCGAATTTCACAATGGCACCCCATATTGTGTCATCTATGACAAACTCCTAGTTCACTTCTATTTTCCTCTTTTTTGTACAGGTGTTTTCAAATGAAATTATAAACTCCGATGATTGCCTAAGTTTAGTCACCTTAACCGGTTCCGATATATTAGAGCCAATAAGATTGGGAAAATTAAGCCGAGCTTTCTGGCCACGCAACTCGAAAGCTGCTCGGTCATAAGCCAATGCTGCATCTTCCGACCTCTCAAATGTACCCAGCCAAATTCTTGTGCCTTTCTTGGAGGGGTTCCTTATCTCTGCCACAAACTTTCCCCACGGCCGCCGCCTCACACCTCTGTACCGTTTCCACTCCGATGGCATGTGAATTCCACGTGGAGATTCCGACTTTTCTACCATACTCTCATAGCTTAAATTATCATCAAATGTTAAAATTTCTCCAGGGTTTTCTTCTTGAACGTTGTCAACATGGAACTCATCAGAATCATTTAGAAGATAATTTTGTATGGATTGAAGAAGGGCCATGTCTGAATCTGATATGGGATTTGCATACATTTTTGAAGACTCCTAAATTTTTCTGTACTATCAAAGGATTATTTGTTCACTTGAGGTTTCTGCCTTTCTGGTTTATATATGTATGAAAGAGAATCCTGTGTTCTCATTGAGAACAACGTGCAAATTATATATGGACAAAATTTTCATTATTTAATTCAAGAGGAATATATACATATATGTGTAATATTAGGAGTTGTGACATGATGACAAAAATGCAGCCGACACACATGTTTAGTGTTGATAAGCAAATGGACTTAATTTAATGTTATAAAAATAAAATAATGTTTTTTTATTGGGTAGGTATAACATTTCACATCCAACAGATTTAGGGCACTGATTTCAAAAAAAAAAAAAAAAAAGGAAATTTGACCTCACTTTGAAATAGAACAAATTGTTATTAAAATTAAACATTTTCTATTTTCTCAGTTCATTATTAAATTGCACTGATATGAACTTTTTCAATGGTCCTTCGAGACAAGGAAAAATAAAAACATTTTCACTATTTTTGGACTTTTTCATGTATAATAATATTTGCAATTATATGCTAGCTTGATACACATTTAACTACCACGAGTCTATCTTTTATGGATAAATTGTAAGTTAACACGCCTTTCTATTTTCTATTACTAAATGTTGTCTATTGTGGACTTAAAATATTCGATTTGTCTCTTTCTATTCTATCATTACTTTTCAATGGTGGTATTGCTAGATAATCCGTAGGTGATTATAACAAAAACAATGTCATCAATATTGTATGTAATTGCTAACGAATATTTCGTTTGTAGTATCGATGACTAATCCGTCGGTGATCCCGTATATAGAAAAGCTACGAGTGATTTGTTTTAAACAATCACTTATAGTATACATTTTGACAACATGTGATTTTGTGACTTTACTCCGATTGCTAACCAACTTAGGCACCCTCATCATCGAATTAGGACTACTAAGAAATTGGTTGCTTCCCATTGTACATACTTGTGCCAACTTACTGGGCCAAGCGAGTGCCGATCGAGCTCGACGAATGGTTGGACGCTCGACCGACTAGCACTAACTGATGAGCGGAAAATCCTATCACCAGCACCAGTTGAGCTCAATCGGTGGCCAAGGTCGACCGCTCCCTCTCTCTTTCACCCTCTCATCCTATTTTTTTTTTTTCAACTCACTGACAGTAAAAAACATTTGTTCACTAATCATAACGAGCAAGTCGTTTGAGTTTACCAAGCTATTAGACTTAATCAATTCATCGCCGAGTCACATATTGTCTAATTTGATGTAGCATGAAGCAATAAAAAAAGTTTTATTATAATACCTCGACTGATGGTATTTTTAACTTTACGTTCTCGATGAATAAAAAATTACTTCATATATATTCACCAATTGAATTTTAGTCGAAATGATTTGTGGTATCCTCAATTTCACGTTCTTGATGAACTTACTTTCAATTTTCCTAAAATCAGTGCCATCGGTTTCAATAGAATTACTTTATTGTCTTCCTTATTGATCAACTTGTTTTCAATTTTCTAATTCTCTCATAAGATCGAATTGATTTGATTTGTTATGGTAAATGAATGTTACAAGCAGATTTTGTGGAATGTTCGACAACAATTTTGATTTTTTTTAAAAAAAAGAACGCCTTGAGAATATAAAGTATATTTTTATCGAATAAAGAAGAATGTGATGTGAAATAATAGATAATGATCGATGACTATTTGATCTTATCATTATGTCTAATCTCTTTATATAAAGAGTTATTATTGTAATAAATTTATGCACTTGAGAGTAAATTGTTGTGTATTTTTTTAAAAATGTTAATTATTCTTAATGCATACTAATTAATGTGAATTCATGTAAGTATGATTTAATTGAGAAATTATAATAAAAATATAATAATTTTGCAATAAAAAAAAAATCGGCTAGAACCTCTAATGCTTAAAATCAAACCAATTTAACTGAATCAAATTGAACAAAACGGGTTAGTTTGATTTGATTTGGGTGCGTTTAGGGATGGCAAAAAGATAGTGCCGGGCTGCCCGGGGGCCAGTCGGCCCGGCCCGTGAAAGCACACCTCGCCATGGGCCCGAACTCGTCGCCGGGTTGAAGAAAAAAATACGGGCATGTGGGTTGGTCCGTTGATCATAATATTTTGGCATAAATTTTTTTTTAACCTTTTTAACTCAAAAAAAAAAATCACGGGCTAGTCCAGGCCCATTTTTTGACCGGCCGAACCAGCTGGTCTTGGTAAGGGCTGGCCCATTGCCTTCGCTAGGTGTGTTTCCATTAAAAATTGGGTTATTAACATAAAAGCCTAAGTTTATTATGCTAATTGTAAATCTACTAGATTGAAGAAAAAAAATTAAAATAATACTACATAGAAAAAGAAAATAGCATATTTATTAAATATTTAATGGAAGCTAGAAATCCTCATTCCTTCTATTTTTAGTTAGGCCATTACTTCATTTTAATATGGATAAGTATCATCTCATAATTGTCTCTCAATTTGAATTTCAAACATCACATCCACATCCGTCTTCAACATGAGATAGTTTCACAATCATGTTTCTATAATCCATCTCCATTTCTAAAAATTGTAGCTGGAAATATATTTAGAACAACACAAATCCTTACATCGGTATATTTTTCAGGTATTTAAAGTGATTTATAGCTTGAAGCATGGTTGATAGATTGTAAATAAAAAGAACGTTGTGACTATTATCTAACACTGTTTCTAGTTAACAACCCGTTTTTTAATTTCAGTGAGGTCTCTGATTCGTAACAACCATCATCGAGGATAATTTCTTGATTGTGGAAACCGGGAACTTAACATAAAAAAGAGTTTCATTAGGTATGTATCTGATTTAAGTTGCATTTGGATTTTTGGTAAGTTGAATTTTTTATGAATTCTAGAAAATTGAAATAACAGATTAAACTATTGAACTGAATGAATCAGTGCAACACTGATGTATGTATACAATTATCCAAAATTGTTGGTGAATTATTATGGAACGAAAAATGTGTTTAATATTTCATTGTAATGCAACAAAAATGTCCCATGGTAACAATCTGTTTTTTTCGTGTATAGTAACATTATTTAGAACTAGTAACGTTTGTAAAAAACGAGAATAAAGATATAGTGACGTCAATATGTCGACATAATTGTTTCTGAAATAACGTAGATGTTACTGAATTAACATAGTTGTTACTAAATAAGTATCATTTGTCGAAAACGAAAATAAAGATAGTGACTTCGATTTGTTAACGTAATTGTTATTGAATTAACAACTTTAATATATTAACATAGTTGTTATTGAATTAAAGTAATTGTTAAAGGAATAATTGTTACTGCATGATTGAATTCAATTGCTGAAATGATTGTCCATGTTACTAAAGTACATGCAATGTTACTTAATTAATGTAATTGTAACACTTCTATGTAGATTAACATAGCTCTTATTGATGAACCAAAGATGTTGACAAATTGATTTTACTTTTTTCACAGACGTTTAAATATGAATGACTTCAATTACTTAAAGGGGTATTTTTGATTATTTGGCATATTAATCTCAATAATCAAGGATCAAGGATGATACGGTTTAGTGCCTAAAAAATAGCACATCGGTTACTAATTGCATTTGAATTTCAAATTTTCAAAATATTGATTTATAAATTCAATACAGTAAATATATATATGATAATTACTATTATCAAAAAATTAAAAACAATCTAGTATATTTGAAAATCATTAAAAGAAGTAGAATTCCTAATTATCTCTTAAAAATTGCAGTCGTTTCTGTTGGGTGTATATTGTGTAAAGTGACTCCAAAGTACAGAAACAAGATAACCGAATGGAAAAGGATGAAATGTAAGTCGAGGCAAGTGTTGAACATTTTGTCCTTAAGTCGAATTTGCCTTGTAACGGTGCCTACAGTTTATGTCAATCAACTCCCAAGATACAACGACTTCTACTTGTGTTTGTAGCACTTCAAAACACAAGCACAACGAACCAAAATTGGTTTTGTACTCCAATTTTGGTGCCTACAGAATTTCATGCAACAAATGCAAGAATTTTGGTTCAAGAGATGAATATATGAGTTTGGTGTGTTTGCATATCTTTTCTGTATGATAAAGGACGTCCAGATGAGCTTTTTTATCGTTGATGAAGTGTTGGGAATGAAGAGGTGTGGAGCCAAATCGTGCAACACTTCAAAAGAACATACCTGTTCGCGCTTATACTCATGCGATCGCATGGTTTTAACATGCTGCGATCGCTAGGTACACTTTTGAAGACATAATTTAATCCAGGTTAACCATGCGATCGCATGGCTTTGTCTCCTGCGATCGCATGGTAGGACCAAAAAATATTCCGCTTAAAAATTCAGTAAGTTGCGATCGCAGGATATAATATCCATGCGATCGCATAGTCAAAAATTGACTCGATTTTGTCATTTTCCATAATTTCTCATTCATTCGATATTAATTTCAAGATGCTAAACATACCCTTCAACACATACAGAAAAATTTGAATTATCTTTCGGGGGTGTCACCTCCGAGCCCCCACGAACTCGACCTCCGCGACCTGACTGGACAGGTCAAATCTCGTTTCTCCGAAACGGCGAAGTAGCAAACTATTTTACCTTATCGGATTGGATCAAATCTATATATTTTGACCAAATTGACACGAAATCATTTTAGTACTTAGTCAATTTCTTGAATTCTTAAACCAATTTCAAACACTTTGTCCCACACAACAAAGCTGAATAGCTTTTCATGAAGGAAGAAATGAAAGTGTGTTCTTCGTTCAGGCAATGAGTGGAACATGGATATGGAATCCAAAAGAGAGAAAATGCCTCTCTATCCTCCAAAGAAAAACCCACAGCAGAGCCACCCTCCTTCAAATCCACGCATTCGTGCTCCGAAACGCCCTTGAAACCAACCTTAACCTCCTCACAAAGCTCATCACCACCCTCTCTTCATCTGACCCTCAATGCGGAACCCACCACGCCCGCCGCCTGTTCAGTCAAATCCGGCATAAATCCGACACTTTTCTATGCAATACTATGATGAAAGCCCACCTTAATTCCAGACAATTTTCTGAAGCTGCTGTTTTGTATAATGAGTTGAGGAGGAAAGAGAGTTTTGTGCCGGATAATTATACTTTTTCAACTCTTGCGAAATGCTGCGGCTTGAGTTTTTCTGTATTTGAAGGAATGGAAGTGCATGCCCACGTGGTGAAATATGGGTTTAAGTCAAATTTGTTTGTGGCGACTGCGTTAGTTGATATGTATGGGAAGTTGGGGAAAATGGGTTTTGCCAAGAAGGTGTTTGATGAAATGATTGATAGGAGTCAGGTGTCGTGGACCGCGCTTATTGGTGGCTATGTGAGAAATGGGGAAAGGGCTGTTGCAAAAGAGTTGTTTGACATAATGCCTGAGTGTGAAAAGGACACGGCCGCGTTTAATGTGATGATCGATGGTTATGTGAAGTTAGGGGAGATGGAGCCAGCCAAGACATTGTTTGACGCTATGCCGGAGAGGAATGTGGTGTCCTGGACTAGTATGATTGATGGATATTGTAGTAATGGTGATGTGGAGGAGGCTAGGTTGTTGTTTGATTCTATGCCTGAGAGGAATTTGTATTCTTGGAATACAATGATTGGTGGATATTGTCAGAATAAACGGCCCCATGAGGCAATGAGTTTGTTTCATGAATTGCTGATGGAGAAAACATATGATCCTGATGATGTTACTGCTGTTAGTGTTCTTCCAGCAATTGCTGATTTGGGTGCTTTGGATATGGGGATTTGGGTTCACGAGTTTGTGAAGTGGAAGAAGTTGGATAGATCTTCAAATGTATGTACGGCATTGATCGATATGTATGCTAAGTGTGGGGAAATTGATAAAGCAAGAAGAGTTTTTGACGAGGTACAGCAGAAAGAAACGTGCACATGGAATGCTTTGATAAATGGGTTGGCATTCAACGGGTGTTCTATGGAGGCACTAGAGGTATTTTCAGATATGAGGATCCAGGAGTTTAAGCCAAATGAAATTACTATGCTTGGTGTTTTGTCAGCTTGTAACCATGGTGGTTTAGTTGAGGACGGGAGGAGATGGTTCAAGGCAATGGAGGAACTTAGGCTTACTGCTAGAATCGAGCATTATGGTTGTTTAGTCGATCTATTGGGGAGGGCCGGATGTTTGGAGGAAGCTGAAAATTTGATCGAGAGCATGCCTTATGAGGCTAATGGAATCATATTGAGTTCCTTCATATTTTCTTGTGGGTATGCCAAGGATGTTACGAGGGCTGAGAGGGTGGTAAAGAAAGCTATTAATATGGAGCCATGGAATGATGGTAACTATATCATGTTGAGAAACTTATATGCCATTGAGAGGAGATGGGGAGACGTGGAAGAAATCAAAGGATTGATGCGGATGAAAGGGGCAAAGAAAGAGGTGGGCTGTAGTGTCATTGAGATCAGCAGTAGGGTTTGGGAGTTTGTAGCCGGGGATAAGGTGCATCCACAGTGGGAGACGACGCATGTAGTCCTAGAGCAATTGCAGATGAACATGAAGGGGCTCGAACCATACTTCAGCGAACACTGTAAAGTAGTCGAAGCTTGAGCAAAGCACGGGTTAAATTGGGGCACATTCTGAATTTCAATATTGAATTGTACGTCTCCTTCGACTTTTGAGCAATGGAGTTCAAGGTAGCCTAGAAGGATGAAGTTTTTGTTTTCTGGAATTTAGCTTGTGCTATCTCGAGTTCTATAACTTCAAGCTACTCAATTTTGGTTGGCATAACAAATAATAAACTATTAGACTACCTTGGGAAACTACTTCAGCTTCCCTGGAAAAAGAGCATTCGCTGTCAAGCAAAACTTTGAACCACTTATGATTGCCAAGAAAGGATTATGGATGGGAATGAGTCTCAAGCTCTCTTGATCCATAAATGAGGTTTTGAGCTCATACATGTTGATTTTGTATGTTCTATAGTTCGATCATCACTTGGGATGAACAGTGGCGGGATATGCTTAACACATGCAACTCTAATGGGAAGTGGTGTTTCTAATGGGGGTGGGTAAGTAAAACACGCCCTTGTGAAGTTGGAGAGGAAAGACCCGGAAATTATGGAAGTTGATGGTGTCCAAAAATCCTCATCGTGAAAGGCGTTGGGGAACTTCCTCATTCCTTTTGCATGTACGATCCGAGGAGGGCAAGCTTGCGAGCACCAACCTCTGACTGAACATTCGGCATAAGAATTATTTCTGATGGGTGAATTGAGAAGAACAAAGGTTGTTCTAAAAAGAGTATTATTTGGCACTTGGCAGACAACTTTAGGCCAGAATCTGTACGGAAAGATCAAAGCTGATTGCTGTGAAATTGAATAATTGTGTGATTCTGGACTTTACTTCTTTACTTGGAACAAGATTCAAAAGTTTGGCGATAAATTCAATGTCTTAAAAGTACTTATTTATTTTGGTAAAATTATTGTTAAAGTACACTGATATTAATCCTTAAAATTAGAGTTGTTCTGAGTATATTGTCTTGTAGATTCGATTTAAGGTGGTGTTTGATAAAATAAATCAAAACTTAGTTAAGTACATATTAGATAGATTAAGCATATTTATTATTCTTTAATTGATATTACTCAAAATAGTTAGATTAGTCTAATTTCAGACACAATTTTAAATGGTACCTATTCATTTCTAAAAAGTTTTGACCAAAGTGTTCATTACAACTGAATTAATAGTTTCACTGTAGTCGGATTTTTTATCTAGTTCAACGCTGCAATCTCAGCCGTAGAAAGTCTAGACACGTGAAGATTGAATGCAAAAATTCTAGACAAAAATACTATACGATGAAGAAAAATATAATATAAAACTAGAAAAACGTGTGATAATTTAATTCCATAAATTATGTTACCTACTCATCACTCAATCTCTACTCTCTAGAGAACCCTAAAAAACAGAGCCCCACGTTTCTTGTTTATGTCTCATTTTTTAAAGCGAATCCAAGTGAAAACTCATATTACCTTATCCTTTCTGCAAAAAGAAATATGGCTCTTAAATCTTTCTTGATGATTTTCACACCCCTTTCCATCATTACATTCACTTCCATTTCAACAAGTACATATGCTCTACCTTTTGTTGTCTTTCATGGTAATTTTTTCTGCTTTTTCATCTGTTGCAGTCAGTAAGTAAATATATTTTTAATATTACTATGATAGTGTGCTTTTTGTTGCCTTTATTTTTTATTTTTTTTTTCTTGTTACTAATTTTTCAATGATCAAGATTCTTAGTTCTATCAGTTTTATCTTTTTCCATGTGTTTGTATTTCTGATTTTTATGGTTACCTTATAATCAATTTTTGGTCCTCTACATAATTTCTAAGTTTTGATTGTTTTATAAGATGAATGCATTTTTTTGTTTGAAAAATAAATTGAAGTATCTCAGTCTGTCTTCTGATAATTTCTTCCTGTTTTTGTATCCACTATGACTATTTTCAGAACCCATTTGTACAAAAACTGTGTTTCAAAATAGCTCTTTTTTTTTCTTTTTTTTTACTATCCTTGATCTGTCATTCTAACAGTTTTAAGATCAGCCAGCATCTTTGAGCGCCATGCTGAACCACCTTTTTAGGCACACTTTGACACCTGTAGGTAGTATGATAATTGACAAAAATGTTATATTTCAAAAATATATCTTCTCTTAGTTATGTGCTCTGTAAAAGTTTCTATATTACCTGTCAAGTACAAGAAATATATATCAAGTGGAATCATTTGAAGCGTAGCAGAATCCAAGGTTTGGACAGAGTAGATAGTTCGTTTTTTAATTGCTGCTCATATGTTCTGTTCAATTGCTAATAGTGTTGTCCTGTTCTCATTTGTCACATCGAGTTTTCAGCATTCATTATAGTGTAACGATATTCTATGCAACTTGTGCAAGTTCTAAGGACGAAGTGTATAATATGATTGAGTAACTAGGTATTGTTCTTAGTTGAAATTTAATGTTGCAGGAATCTCAGACAAGTGCAGTAATGAAGGAGTCACACAATTCACAGAGCTTCTCAGCAAGTGGTCTGGTTCACAAGGATATTGCATGTACTCATTAATTCCTTTCAATTTTTGTGAAGGATTCGAGTCCACATGTTAAATAAGCCATTATAGTCTTCTACATATTTTCCAACTTTTTATGGATGAAATGAAGAAAAAAATGGCATGCTGCATGTGTGTGTGTGTGTGTGTGTGTGTATGCCAATGTATTTGCACAAGATGTGAAGCACAAAAACTTCTAGAAGGCTAGCACTTTCGAGCTGGATATGTTTTAGAAACTGAAACTCTTTTGAAACTGGGGAAAATTTTCGATAATTTGAAAAAGAGTTTCCTGATTTTTTTTATTCTTATACAAAATTTCAGAAATTTCATAGTTGAGACTGATAATTATCCATGTTCATCATAGTCTACCTAATATGTAAACTAAGAAATATGGAACTCCTGCATATTTCTTCATCATTTTGCATCGACCTGTCAAATTGTTTTCCTAGCTGATCGCAATGATGTCTTCATTTAATCTCTCTTCCTTTTCCTTCTTTTTCCCGTGTCCCTTTTTGTAGTGAAATTGGAAATGGTGCAATGGATTCCTGGTTTATGCCCTTTCTAAAACAGGTGATTGTTTGCTTATTAGTCAACCTAGTTATGATTATGCATCTCTGTGCACGATTTAGTGATAATTTAACATACTTCTGTATTTGTCCTTTCAGACAGCCATTGCCTGTGAGAAGGTACTAAGCTTTTCATAATGTGTTTGCTTCATTGAACCGAATACCTTTTTCAGACGGTATTTTCTTTGACTTACAGGTGAAGAAAATGAGCGAGCTCAGAGACGGGTACAACATAATTGGACTTTCACAGGTTAAAGACCATATTCAGATAACCCCAATCATTTACTCTTCTTCATCGTTTGCATGTGAAATCATTTTATGTCTAAATTCCTTCGAATTCTACCTTTTAATTGGCAAAAAGTTTTCTATGATGTTGAGATGAAGATAATATTTGACTTAGTTGGCGGCTTAACAATGTCATAAATTAACATTTGAATTCAGTTCTTGGAAGTCAGATTAAATAATTTATCTTATAGGAATTGAGAGCCTATACATTCTTTTCAAGAACCAGGCTTAGTTTGTTGTTGACGTATGTATAGAATAAAAGATCCTTGAAGGGCCTAATAAAGAGCTGGGGTCTTCCGCGCGGGGGGAGTGGGGGTTATAACAAGAGATATGAGTTAATGTCAAGAATGCAGTGAGATTCTATATCATATGCTACACACGGGAAATGCCCCCCATTGTATCAACAATAACACATAAGTCTTGTTTTCAATAAATTTGGGATCGGCAACATGAATCCTTTTCTACCACTTGGTTTGGTTCGTTGCTAGTTCTATTGGACGATCTAAAGCAACTATATCTAAATCTTTTTAGTTGGATTAAATGTGAATACTTTGTTTTTTATATTTACTTTGATGCTTTTCGACACATTGGTAGAAATCTCATTCCATTGTTATACATTTCAGGGCACTATGGTGGGCAGAGGAATCCTAGAATTCTGCGATGGAGGACCTCCAGTAAGTATTTGAAATTTTCTTGCAAGCCCACCCCATTCTTTCCATGTATTGTATAGTTATGGCATAACTGAGATATGAGCATAATGGCATACATGTACACTATAATTCATCCTCAAGTGGTAACAAAGCACAAAACTTTGTTATGGTGATGTAAACTATAAGAGGTTCTACACGAAATGCTCTTTTTTCTGTGTGGCGTCGTCAATTATAAATGATTTTATATCATTCTTTCAGACTTCGAAGTTTTCTTTTTAATTCCGAATCACAATGGATCAAAAAACTGATGCTTCCCAATTCAAGCAACCTATTCTATGCGTATATAGTTGTTTAAAAAGAAATAAAAATAATTGGTTGAAGTCTTTATAGTAGAGTACTCAGGACTAATTGAAAACGATCACAAGTAATATCACATTAGCATCTGCAACAACGAGAGAATCTTAATAGAAAAAAATTGGTTGAAATCTTTACTTTTTCTAAAGAAAAGTTGATTTTGAAGACACCTCTAGTTACCAGCTTGCCTATTATATCAGTTTCAGTTGAAGAACATTTTCTCTACTTGTTGGAATGTGATCATAAAAAGGAAATGCCTTGTTAATAATTACTCAACAACTAGAAAAATATTTTACTCTTTTTTGATTTACCAAACAAAATTAAGTCGCTGTATGCAATTACAAGTTTGAACTATATATTATTTATTTTCTTAATTTGAGACAGGTGAGGAATTTAATATCTCTGGCAGGTCCACATGCTGGGATAGCTTCTATTCCCTTTTGTGGAGTAAGTTATCTCTAGTGTCCATCCTTGAATTGCATCTGCTTTACATACATATACATGGTTAAAGAATTTCATAACTTTCTTCATGATTAACTCAAATTAGAAAACTGTATGTAGATTTTATGATTTATTTACTTTATTAAATTTTAAAGTTCAAAGTAACTTACTAACACTTCAGAAGGTAAGATAAGAGACCAGTCTTTGTTTTTAAAGTTACAAGCTTTTAAAGTAATATCTGATTTTTTATTCTGGGTTTTACTCTTGTGATATCTCTAATTTCTGTTTGTTAATGTAATGAACAAACTCGAATATATCATGTACAATTTGCAGCATCCTCCTGCCCACTCGGGTTAAGTAAATTTAGATTTTATAGCGGTTTCATAGAAATTCTTCTTTCTGCTGATAGAATGGTAGGAAAGAGGTGTTTTCATACAAAACTAATATTGTCCATTTCATGTTGATCCTTTTCTTTTAGGACCTTGATTTTCATTCTCCTATGTCTGCAGTCTTCTCTGGTATGCATTCTTGTGGACTTTTTGCTTGAATTGGCGGTTTACAGCAACTTCGTTCAGGTTCACATTTTCTTTTCATACAGTGCATAGTTATCAATTCCAAACACGCACATAGATACTAGTATACTGCTTTTCTTTACGGTGGAATCCGACCGTAGAGGATTTTAATGGTTGAGAAGAATAAGAGAGATAAAGAGTTTTGTTTGAGGGGAGTTTGATTTTGATGAATATGGAGAAGAATATGGAGAAATTGAGGAATTGAGAGGGATATATGGGTTTTGGTTTGAGAGGATGAAGACGTAGTGACGGACAAAGAAATTCTTTTTTTTTTTTTGTATTTGTAGCGGAGTAGACCTCCTTACGGTCGGTGATTAAAAAATTGAAAAACTGGGTTCATGAGTTCCTGAGGCTGTAAACCTGCATTTTGTTTTATTCTTCGTCATCTTCTTTTCTGTATTTGTTAAAAAAAAAATCACCTCACCGCGTTCTCTTGATAGTACTTAATACCTGAATCACGAACCTAATGTGCAATTGCAGGAACATTTGGCACCCGCTAATTACATCAAAATTCCCATTGTGAGTATTCTTCTTCCATAAAAATTACAATCTTTAGATAAAGTGAATATCATTGCTCTGCAATATGTCAAGACTTCAAGACTATGATCCTACATTGCTTATAATTTATCGTCTCATTGTTATTTCTTATCTCCTTCTTCGTCTTTATAGGACATTGACGACTATAGAAAAGGATGTAAGTTTCTCCCCAAACTTAATAATGAAATACATAGGAATTCTACGTACAAGGAACGGTTTACTAGCTTGCAGAATTTGGTGCTTATCATGGTAAGTCAAGATATTTACTCAAGATATCATTTTGAATTGTACTTACAAACCTTGAGAATAAGTTTATAAAGCTCAAGTTAATGTTTTCTTCAATGTCCTAATCAGTTTGAGAAAGATGAGATTCTGGTACCAAGAGAGACCTCCTGGTTTGGCTATTATCCAGATGGTTCCGGGAGCACTGTTTTGCCTGCACAAGAGGTAATGTTTCATTTTTAACTTGACATTTGAAAATTTTCATAAATAGGTTGACATTAAAACCTGAATACATAACCTTTTTAAGCTTTTTAATTAAGTTGTTCGACAAGAACTTATCTAGGTCTGCTTAAAGTTTTCAAAGTTTTATAACATAAACATGCATGAACAAAATATATCATGTGCAAGACGAATGACACTGAATTATGGAATCCTAGCCTTGTCATTCTAATGCAAATTGAAAGACTTTCGGTCTACGGAACATTGTTGTCTAATAAATAGACACTCAATCCAATCTTGGTCTCCGGTCAGTTATATATACAACGCCTTTTGCTAGTCCCAAGAGACTCTCCTCGGCCTTAAACTATAAAATGATACGGCTGGCCGGAAAACTCCTCAACTCCAAACTCCAGCTCCGTGCCTTTTATTTTTTTAAAATAAGAACAAAACCACATCTAAATCTGCATAGGAAATATAAATTTTGTTGAATCAGTATATGTAGCAGAGCTTCTGAATCTCGACAGAGCTCTAGACAATAGTTATTTTTTTTCTTTGCTACTCGACTTGACAGAGCCGTGTCAAATGGCACAGGGGGATTATTTTGTCTATGTGAGAATTTTTTTTTAAACAATTCATATTATCATTCGATATGCTCTTAGTAGTGTCAAACCGTCCGGACCTGTTTAAGAACTGTAACCGAACACATCTTTTCTGTGAGGCCTGTCCTAAGGTAGGCCAAGCCGAGATGGGCCAAACCTACAAACCCGTCACCCAAAGAGCCGTTGCTCTCTATTTTTGTTTTTGACTCATAAAGTGCCTGCCTGCTTAGACTACAACCCAACAGACCAAGTGACGGTCCTCCTCATTTGACACCACTTGGCTATTGTCTCAAAGGTTGGATTGTGCTAACAATAATGCATTTTAACCCCATGCAGACGACCCTCTATACCGAAGATTGGATCGGTTTGAAAGCATTGGATGAAGCTGGGAAGGTGAATTTTATTAAAGCATCTGGTTCTCATCTTGAAATTACTTACAGTGAAGTGAAAGAATACATACTACCATACTTGGTGGAAAATGGACAACTGAGAATAATACCAGATTCATATCACGTGGGGCCCTTTTCTGGCCTCAAGGAAGCAACCATAAAGCTATACACTTCAAATTGAAGTTATTGGATTACTTGCTAATAGTTTCACTCAAATTGGAGACAATAAAAAGCTCTTCAACAGTTGTTGTAAGTTGTAACCATTGCTAGCAGCCAATTGATGGTAAAAAATTTTTTTTTTTTACCATTCCAATAATGTAACTCGAGGTCGCAGGTGAATTTTGTCTGTGTTAGTGAGCGAAAAAACATTGGGGATCATGTGAATGAGAAAATGATTAGATGGTATTGGACTACTGTACATTATGAATAAAATTAACCTTCTTCCTTAATATTAATCTACGATCGACGTCACCATAATTGTCTATTGACTTTTGGCACATGTTTGTACATGTTTAAATTATAATTTCAGATAGTCAAACTGATTAAACATATTTTTTATCTACACATTTTATGAGACTCCACAACTTACAACTCATTTTTTAACTATACATTTACCAACAACTTATATTATAAGCACTTAAAAATTTTCAGCACTACCAAACATGCGCTTATCCCCATGGATCTCTTGTGCAATCCACAAGAAGGAAATATGAAATGCTCATAATTTTTGCAGCTCTTATACATGAAATAAAAATAATATTAACATAATCGCGAAGGCAAACCTCTTTTTTTATCGAACCTCTATAGCCTTATTTTTCCATACCTACGTACAGATGTGAATGCGCATTCATGTACTGACACGTGGTGTGCAGTATTACCAATTTCTTCTTTGTATGACATTTGCAAGTCCTAACATGATATAGCTGCATGATAACTCTTTATTTCTTCAAATGTACATGAGTGCCTACCGACCGGATACAATACACTCGTCAGAAAGATTTCAAATTATGGAAGTAAACTTTGCATCAGGAAAGGTAACAATCACAAAAGAACGAAACGGGTACAGAAGTGCCTACTGATAGCTGACCTTTTGTTCGAAACACAGTGATCATAATAGATGGCATTTGATTCCCTTCAACATCTGGATCTCAAGCTTGGACAATGAGTACCATCAGCAAACCAACTTAAACCGGAGGCAAATTTACATGGGAGGTGGATTAGTCCATCTTCTCTTCATTTCAGATTTCCATCGAACCTCTTTCAGTTTCCCATCTAATCCATAATCCCTTTCCATAACAAGGTTGATTCCCTCGTCCGAATACCATCCAACACCAATACAAAGGATTCCATCCTTATTTACATCAACATAGGCAGTAACACCTCCTGGGAGCCACATGACAGTAACGTCTTGCATGTCCAGCACCTCTTCCTCTCCAAAGTAAACTGGATTTTCCGGCAGGCTTCTCTTCTTTAGGTTCTCGGTGCAGAGATACACATACGGTGTGCCATTGCTTTCATCTGCTTCAATCGCTTCACCGTAGATTGGAGTGGCGCTCATCTCGAAAACCTTCCAGGAGCCCGTCAACTCCGATGGTTGAACTCTTTTTCTCTGAGAAAATGGCATCAAGTCCATCTCCAGGTCACTGTCAAAATCAGAGATAAGTTAAAAGAGGAAGAGAAAAGAAAGAAACATCTAAAGGGTAAAACAAAATAGGCAGGAATACATACTAAACCACATAATTAACCCAAGAAAACAAAGATGAAATCGTAGGGTGAATATAAACTGAAAAACAAAGACTAAAATATTAACACAAAAAAAAGGACAAGATCATACAAAGATATTCAAAAAAGCGCATTAGTTTAAGGAAGACAAATATAGAATATACATTTTCTGTAAGTAGCACATATATTTTCCCAAAGTCTTCAAAATCACTAAGCAGTTTTTCATCCTTTCCATTTCCAGAATTTCTTGCCAATTATGTTCCCATTTCGGAGATACATATGTGCAGAGCAAGCATCAACCTGTAGAACAAGTTTCTGACAAACGTGATCTATGTTACCGAGTTTCAGACACCTCGTGTCCCTTAAAATGCCAACACATAAACTAGCACAAGAAAAAAAAAAGGAAAACTAGTTTGGTTGTCGAGCAATCTCTTCATAACCCCAAGCCATGGGTCCCCCTAGAAGATACTAAGCAGACCAAAAATAAAATAGCAATGAACTTCAGGGAAAAACCTTCAACATAACCGAATTGATGAATGTTGGGGCACTCATGTATGCATCACTCAGCCAATAAAAGGAAGGTAAAATCTCCTAGTATTTGGTCCTAAATGACACTCTTATGATTACTCAGTCAACAGAGTATCAATTGGAAGAAGAAGATTCTTATCTGAACATTTTCTCGAATTTGAAAGGAGCTCAAAAAATGTAAACTAGCACAAGGCTAATCCCTGTTGGCTTATAGATTTTCCATTCAAGCTAGAGATTTCAAATTTCATGACCTTACCCCACTATCAACTTCTAATACAAGTAACGCAGAATCACAGTTCTTTTAATTCAAAGGAAGTTTGCTTGGCAGCCAAGATAACTTACTGTAAAACAAAAAATTTAGGGATAAATTTTCCATCTCATCCTAGGGAGAGGGGATCAAGGATCCTTAGAACATATTGGCATCATTCAAATTGCAGGGACAAAATTAATTTTACTCTTCTATGGAAAATGGTACCTGTTGTCAGAGATATTTGCTGGGCCAACCCATTGTTCTTCATAAACGGCAACCCTCATTATTTGGATGTCTGAACCCCCATTACTGAACTCTATAGTATGCACCACTCTCAGTCTTTTGTGGCACCCTTTAACCAAGCACTAGGAAACGAAAAAAAGAGAACATATTAATTTCCAATTTCTTGGGTAGTGAACAGAGAAACAAATGTTTCCATCACATAAAATGGAAGTTGACAGGATACCAGATTAAAAATTTAAAAGCAATGGTATTGGATGCCTATGTTCTTTTAAACACAAAAAGACGTGGAAAAAAATAAAAACTTAAAAGGATATAAATTTTAGAAATGCAATTCCTGAAAATAGTAGTCCTCAATGCATAAAATAAAAGATAAATATGGATACAGAAGCAAATAGAGCCTTGCTGACTCTCAGGCAAGTTTTGGAGCTAGCAGCTGGACTAGAATCATTGAAGAAACTCAAGTATATCTATTCTAGGTACAAGCCTGTTTAACAAACATCAAATACTATTCCGTCAGAGCTAATGTGGATTTATTTTAATTTACATAGTGAGATATAAATTAATTTTTCGGAATAGTTTACGTTTGATATCAGAAATAAGAATCCCCGATCTTGGTGTTTAAAGAACTAGATCATGAAAGATGGAAAATGACGAGATGGAGATTTACAAGCAGCACTTAAGGATTTCAAACTTAAAAAGCTTGCCTCATAATGGAAAAAAGCAAGAAAATTACAAGGAAATGAGTCAAAAGGGATATTCATGAATAGAATAAATTCTTAGAAAAGAGAAATTTCTTTTTTCTTTGAAGAGATAGAAGCATGGGAAAGGGAAAAGAAAAAGTGTGTGAATAGCACAAAATATCTAAAATAACATAGTAAGGAAGGAGCATTCTGTGTGGCCGTACTAGAATGTAAAAAACAAGAAACAAAAATATATGACCAAGTAGAGGTGGCTCCAATTGAGGATAACTGGATAAGGCGAACTATGACTAAGGTCGCAGGAATGACTTGCATAGACCTGTAGAAATCCTATTTAAAAGAACAATGTTATCCAACTAGAACATATTTGAATGAAAGGTGAGAGAATTTCGGTAGATGTAATGCTTAATCGAATGTAGTTGCAAAAAGGATGCATGTAGCCACTTCCAAGTGTATTGGGAAGACTTAATTTGTTGTTAATGGTGTAGTTGGTTTTCAATATAAAAAGAGTAATGCTATTTAGCCTAGGGGTGCTAAGCACCGGTCTAGGTGCTACCACATTGTCCAATGAAGTTGGGATGCATTTTTATTTTCAGTGACCCACCGCCACCTAGACCGATGCTAAGCAACATGGAGACTACATAGCATTATTCTTATAAAAAGGACTTCCGTAAAACCTCAATCTTAGAAAGGACTTTTAAGAAAAGTAGGAGAACCTTTTCGCAACAACTGCTAAGGAAACCAGGTTGGAAAAGATTATTACGTTAAATAATTATATTTTCTGAGAGAAGTATGGATATATACATTTCCTGAACATTAAAAGTTTTAGATAAGGCTTCAGAAAGTCATTTCTGAACATGCCTTCGAGCACAACTTTTCACACCAGAATTCCAAAAAGCTACATCAGACAGCAACTTCGTGTGCTAAATTATCTACACTGATTATCGGCATTTAAAATATTTTAATCACTTAAAGCATAACAAATAGTCAAGGAAGAGTAGTGTATCAACAGCAGCAGAATCCTTTCTATGATACTCAAGACTGTAACACAAAATGTAAATCATGACCAAGCAACAGTAGATTACGTAAGATTAGTTAATTGGAAGAGGGGCAAATTTCCTGGTGTGCCTTTGAGTACATATTATAAGACAAAATTAAAAAGGATTTCAGCTTTAGTCATCAATTATCATGTATGTTAAAGTGGACCCTGCACAATACCATTTCAAGTTTATAAACAAACTTTTATTTACAATTTTAATTATTATTTTATATTTTCTAATCATTTATTATTTTCATCTTCCTGGAGAAATTGGCAACAAAATGCCAATGGTCAGAAAATAGATTATTTACAAGAAAAGAAATAATGTATGCCCGTCATTACTTGCCATACCTAACTTAATACTATATCCGATTGTTATACAAATGAAAAGAGAACGTTAGATACTTAAATACCAAGACAGACATACTTGTTCAAACTTGAAAGTTGGGGAAAGATAGTATTTAGACTCTTCAAATTCTCCAACTGGAATATCAACTGGGCCTCTTGAATAAGATCCATCCTGCAAATGGAGCAATGGAAATTTTTAATAAAGATGTGATCATCTTGCTGATATGATCACCATCTATCCTCCATTATACAAATAATGCAAACAATTTTTTGTTAAGATGATTATCAAATACGAGGTTCCCTATCTACGTCAATAATTAAGTATTCTTCTACAAATACTGAAGAACAAAGGGAAAAAAATCAACAAGTTGAGTTAGTACTACCTCAAAGAAAACGAGGCCAGGTTCCATTCCCATGACATCATCTTCCATCACATCACTCCTGCCAAAGTCAAAGGACTCAAATTTTGGCAGAGAGTCACCTGTAAACTTTTTATCAGATGTTCCCTTCTTAAATTGGTTGATATTCTTCTCTGGACTTCCATTACTGCCTCCATTAAGTGGAGCTTCACCATAAGGATTCAATGTAACCCAATTTATTTTCCTTTGTATTTGAGATTTCAAAGTCCCGGAAGCAGGTGGTGTCGCCTTGATATAGGAAAGAGTATAGCAGTCAAATAGGTTCTCATCCTTGCTCCCTATCTCAATTGGCTCCATTCCTGCAGTGATTGGAGAAAATACAGCTCCCACTCCCTTCCATATACCACTTACACTACTTGTAAATGTATTCCATGAAGGCTGAATAACTGGTTCCTGAAAGAATAACACCACTATTTGAAGGTAAAATACAAGACAGCAACATATGTCTTCTGCAGACAAAAACCTGTTTTTATCAGCAATAGGATTAGCCAAACACTCCAATTTCCACAAATTTGCTTCCACGTTAGGCCAAAATTTCTTCCGATTTTAAGCAAGCCCAAATTACTTTGACTTTATCATATAAATTCTCAATCAAAGATTAAGTTCAGATTCTATGTACGATGCTATCTAAATTCAATTTTAATTTTATGATTCATAACCACACCTGATCAAAGTTTAAGGACACCGTAGAGCAGAAATTTCTCAAAAAGCAAAAACATTACAAGTATCCTGCAGAAAAGAAGGTAACTATACCTGTTATCATCAACCCAGAAAACATTCAACCTCAAGGGACTTGTTACAGACTACCTACCTTCTAACGCCAAAACACATTGCTTTACATTTACATCCACTGCATTCAAGTGAAAAGGTGACCTTTATTACTTCAAAATTTACAAGTGAATATCTAAAATTAGAAAATTTTAATGGCATCTCAAACGGCCCCAACATTTGTTATCTTCAGGAAATAATCAAAGCATTAGAATCCTGTACGCCTTTTGCACATATTTCTCATCCTCTGTAATAAGAAATTCTAAAATCTCAACAAGTTATGGCATGTCCCTAAAGATTGACCCATGATTTATAGTTCCACCTCAAGCATTTCCTGCTCAAATTTAATTCCCGACATGAGAGCTAGCTTCATGAAATTTGATTCATTGTAGACATTAATAGCCAAAATGCATACACATTACACAGGTAATGATATAAAAGCTAGAATTTGGCAAAATTTTCTCACTGATATGAAACGGTGCAAGTGCTAATTATTCCAAGGTAAGTTGAGTATCCCATACTTCCCCTATCAGTTTGTAGAGTTATTCTATTCGACCTTTCAGTCACGTGGCACTTACCAATAGACAGCAAGTGAATATACATCCAAATAATAGATCCACAAATCAATAAATTCATGTGTTCATTGCCATACATTATCAAAACAATTTTGAAGTCCAAATTTAATAATATGTAGGTGAAAAACAAGATATCAGAAAATGCAATCCTAGCATTGCTTACATAACTTAAATGTACTAATATCACTTAAGCAAATCCATGTACACTATACACATGTATTAATAAAGGATCAATATGATATACAGTCACTGTAGCGGAACTTTCACACGAGTGAGCGATCCTAATACCATATCATGCCATTTAAATTTTAAGTAGCACAATCCTGAAGGACATGCTTGATTAGAATTCTTCCATAGCATTTTCACCATCGTGAATTACTTAAAAAATCTCAATAGAATTATTTCCTACAACAATTTAAGTAATGATAAATACCTGCGTCTGCAAAACAGTTTCAACCTCCATTAACGCAGAACCAGAAACCATAACTATATCACCTTTCCTATTGAGATTCTTCATTCTCCTCCCTCCTCTCTTTTTCCTCCTCCTCAATTTCTCCTTATCTTTATCTGCTTTCGCTATTTCGTTATCAATGCTCCAAACATTTTCTTTGCCCTTAACTTTCACTCTCTCTCTATTGGTATCGTTAAACTTAAATTTCGCATCATTTTTACTGATATTGGGACTCCGATTATTGTTTCTCTTGTTGAAATTGCACGAAATAAAGGGATAGGAATTTCGCTTACGAGTACAAAAAGAGAAAGGTAATTGTTGGTGGGTGTGGGTAAGTGAGAGACTTCTGAGGGTTTTGCAGGCGTCTATACATGGAGATTGCATTGTCTACAGCTACTGGTGTGTGAAATTGATTAATTACTGGATTCTAACTTCAGGGTTTTTGGGCGGCGATGGCGGTGGCCGTGGCGGTGAGCTGGGGGGAGTGGAGGATTTGATTTGAGTGACGGTTAGCAGTTTTGAGCGTTTACATTTCGTCTAGAAATATTTGGATGTGTTAAACCACGCCAGCTTCTCTGCACTGTTTTCTAATAAACTTTTAAAAAACTAATTCTCAAACAGAACTATGGTTCAAACAATCGATCCTAAAATCATAATCATCAAATCTCATATTATCATCTTCGTCCATCAAAAGTCCATCACGAATAAAAAGAGTTCAAATGTCAGTGACATATTCTCATATATAATATATCCTATAGTCGAATTCCACTGTAGGAAAACAGTATACTAATTTAATATTTGTCATTTCTTAAAATATTTCTTTTTTATTTATGCTTTATGTAGAAATATAAAAGAAGATCGATCAATTTTTGTATAAGGTCAACTTATATTGTCAAAATCAGATTAGGAACGATAAAATACTCTGTTTTCAATCCATTTCGTTCCGTCCCGTCTTGTCCTGACTCGTTAGGTAATAGGAGAAGGGGCAAGGATAATGGTCATCGCTCCAAATTTTCGAAACCCACTTCCATTTTTTTTATGCTTAAAATTTAAATCGTATAAAAATAAATAATTAATTAATGTTTCTAAAAATTCTTGATATGGTGGGGATTGCAAGGGTCATCCTTTTCGTTCCATTGTTATCCCTAAATCATATAGGACCAAACCGATTCAATCAAAAAACTTGGAAATCAGTCCTAAAACTAGTTCAGTCATTTGGTAAAACCTGTAGAGGTAAGAACAGGTGGAAAAATTGTTCAACCAAAAATTTCATATTTCTTGCATTCAATTTGACAAAAATGAGAAGTAAACACATTTTTAATTTGCTGACCGCTAAAAAAATACTACGTCTTCTTGAGCAATATGAATTGGTGATTTGCTTGTTTTTCAATTCAGTATAGCTAGTCAGTGTTAGGAGATAGACAATTGTGACTTTTGGTGTTCATTTTGGGAGTGTGAACTTTTATAGTTATTAGGGAAAATAATAATAGTGCTATAATATTGTCAAAAAAAAATATAAATAAATAAAGCAATGCTATTTAGAACTTGTTCGGTTGCCATTTTATCCAAAAAAATCCCATTTTTTGCCTACAATTTTTGACTTTTCAACCTTTTTTACACTACTAAAAACTTTGAAAAGTCAAAAAGTAACAAAAAAATCCATTTTTTTCCAAAAAAAAACTCTATCGAACAAGCCCTTAATACAAGTGATGGTTAGCATTCAAATGCGTAGCAGTGGGTTGTCTAATGAAGTTGAGTTACATTTTTATTACTCCCTCCGTCCCACAAAGATAGACCAACTTTTTTTTTCACACAGATTAAGAAAACTCATTTAATGTAATTGAAATTATAAAATTTTCACAAAATTCTCCCATTATACCCCTATTTAAGTTAAATAGAAATAAAAAAGATAGATATGTATATATATATATATATATATATATATATATATATATATATATATATATATATATATATAAGTGTCTATGGTATGTTTACTATTCACCCTTCAACCAACGCGACGTCGTTTTTATGTTGTATTAGTCTTAATTTTGTCCAAATCTCACCATTTTGTCCTAATCTTTTGACACTTTTTGTATATTAAATTAATATCTTTGGCCGCATTTTTTGACTTCTTCATCTTTTCTTTTCTTTTCTTTTATTTGTTTTAATATACATATATTAGTGTCTTTTAGCCGCAATTATTGACTTCTTATATATTATAGTCAATATATATTCATTTTTTCCTTAATAAGTCATCAAATTTGGTGCTTTTTTATCCCCAGTTGCTATGGAGAATTTTGCTAAATTTCATTTTCTCTAAACTGTAGTTTTTTTTGTCCAACATAAATATTTGCTGCACTTTATACATTAAGTATTTTTACATAATTCCAGTTGGAGACGATATCCCTATGGGTTACCTAACCATTGGATTTGGTTTCACATAATTTCATGTTGTATAACTCAAGGTGTGGATATTTTTGTAAACTGCGACAGTATGAATCCGAGAAACTGACTTAGATGTTTTGGTGATCATTTTAGTATGCCGAAACATGCCGTCGGACTATAAATTTTTTATATGTGGTAGCTACATGGGTATTCTACGTTCCTTGAAAATTTCATATTGTTCGGTGATCGTTTTCTATGTCAAATAAATTTTTTTTACTCCATGACCGGGTGAATTGTTTCTCTAAATTGTCTTTCTGTTCACCAACTCAAAAATATGTTGCACCTTA
The DNA here is from genome assembly GCA_030279155.1 of Forsythia viridissima. Classification (NCBI taxonomy): domain Eukaryota; kingdom Viridiplantae; phylum Streptophyta; class Magnoliopsida; order Lamiales; family Oleaceae; genus Forsythia; species Forsythia viridissima. The sequence goes on along the minus strand of CM059045.1, from coordinate 10,034,867 downwards.
TATATTAAGTATTTTTACATAATTCCAGTTGAAGACGATAGCTCTATGGGTTACCTAACCATTGGCTTTGGTTTCACATGATTTCATGTTATATAACTCAAGTTATGGACAATTTTTTAAATTGCGATAGCATGAATTAGAGAAACTGCCTGTGATGTTTCGGTGAGCATTTTAGTGTGTCAAAACATGCCGTCGGATTATCAAATTTTTATATGTGTTAGCTATATGGGTATTCTACGTTCCGTGAAAATTTTATATTGTTCGGTAATCGTTTTCTATGTCAAATAAATATTTTTTGCTCCATGACTGGGTGAATTGTTTCTCGAAACTGCACTTTCTGTTGACCAACTCAAAAATATGCTGCACCTTATATATTAAGTATTTTTACATAATTCCAGTTGGAGACGATAGCTCTATGGGTTACCTAACCATTGGCTTTGATTTCACATAATTTCATGGTATATAACTCAAGTTATGGACAATTTTGTAAACTGCGACCGTATAAATCCGAGAAACTGCCTAGGGTGTTTCGGTGAGCATTTTAGTAAGCCGAAACATGCCGTCGGACTATCAAATTTTGATATGTGGTAGCTAAATGAGTATTCTATGTTCCCTGAAAATTTCATATTTTTCGGTTATCGTTTTCTATGTCAAACAAATTTTTGTTACTCTATGACCGGGTGAAGAAATTTTTGTAACAGTGCCCTTATTTTGAAATTTTTATTCACCTAGTCATGGAGTAACAAAAAATTTTTTGACATAGAAAACGATCACCGAACAATACGAAATTTTCAAGGGACATAGAATACTCAGGTAGCTACCACATACCAAAAATTAGTAGTCCGACGGCATGTTTAGGCATACTAAAATACTTATCGCGAAACCTCCTAGGCTGTTTTTTGGTTTTATGCTGTCGGCGTGCCGGATTCGCTATTATAAACCAATCAAAAAACTTTAAGTAGTGTAAATATCTTCTTAAAAATTTTTGGACCTTGGTTTTGTGGTAGTTTTAGTGGATTCCCATGTTTTGGTTACACGTTAATGATGTGAACTTGAAAGGTTTTGCTAAACTTCATGTTTTTCTAAGATACAATTTCTGTTGTCCAACTCAAACATTTACTGCACCTTATATATTAAGTATTTTTACATAATTCCAGTTGGAGACGATAGCCTTATGGGTTACCTAACCATTGGCATTGGTTTTACATAATTTCATGTTATATAACTCAATTTATGGACAATTTTGTAAACTGTGACAGCATAAATCTGAAAAACTAACTAGGATGTTTCGGTTAGCATTTTAGTAAGCCGAAATATGTCGTCGGACTGTCAAATTTTGATATGTGGTAGCTACATGAGTATTCTATGTTCCCTGAAAATTTCATATTTTTCGGTGATCATTTTCTATGTGAAATGAATTTTTGTTAATCCATGACTAAATGAAGTTTTGAAGTTTTTTTTCCCACGTACGTGCAATGGAAAAGTGACTGTTTAAGAATTTTTTTTTTTTTTCATGACAAATAAAAAATAAAAAATAAAAAAAAAAACATAAATTTCCCCACTTTGCCGAGTAGGCAAAGTGGGGGAATTTTTTTTTTTATTTATCCCACTTTGTCGAGTTACTCGGCAAAGTGGGAAAATTAAAAACATTTTAATTTTCCCACTTTGCCGAGTAACTTGACAAAGTGGGAAACATTAAAATTTTTTTTTTTTTTTTGTAATTTGCACTTTTAGTCCACATTCTTTTCATTTTATAACAAATTTACCCATAACTTTTTTTTTTTTGCTTTGGCCATCCCCGACTTTTAAATTTCGTTACAAATTTTATTTTGTCCACCTCTTTAAATAATTAAAAAAAAAACAAATAACAACAAAATAAAATAAAAATGTATATGAAGTCCTACAACTTTTAAAAAGTAGCCCAATATTATTTTGACATTTTTTTAATTTTTTTTTTTAAATTTGTCGAGTTATTCGACAAAAAAATAAATTTTTTTTTTTTTTACATTTTGCCGAGTTCCTCGAATTTAAGATATATATATATATATATATATATATATATATATATATATATATAGACAAAAAAAAATAAAAAAAAAATTTTAAAATTTTGTCGAGTTACTCGATGTTAAAAAATTTTAAATTTGTCGAGTTACTAGCAAAAAAAAAAATAAAAACATTTTTTTTTAAAATTTTGTAGAGTTACTAGAATTTTTTTTAAAAAAAAAATATTTTTAAATCTTGTGAGGTTACTCGAATTTAAAAAAACAATTTTTTTTTTTTAAATTATGTCGAGTTACTCGAATTTAAAAAAAAAAATTAAAAATTTTTATCGAGTTACTCGAATTTAAAAAAAAAAAAAAATTTTAAAGTGTTGTCGAGTTACTCGAATTTTAAAAAAAAAAAATTTAAAATTTTATCGAGTTACTCGAATTTAAACAAAAAAAAAACAATTTTTTTTAAAACTTTTGTCGAGTTACTCGAATTTTTTTAAAAAAAAAAAAAAAAAATTTCTTAACTTGTGTCGAGTTACTCGAATTTAAAAAAAAAAAAAAAAAAAAAAAATTGTCGAGTTACTCGAATTTAAAAAAAAAAAAAAAAATTTGTCGAGTTACTCGACAAAAATTAAAAAAAAAATATATATATTTTACTTTTGTCGAGTTTCTCGAATTCAAAAAAAAAAAAAAAAAAATTTTTTTTTTTTTTTTAAAATTCGAAAAAGTTTGTCGAGTTACTATTCAACTCGACAAACTTTTTCAAGATGAATAGTAACTCGAAAAAAATACTGTTCGTGAAACTTTTTTTAAAAAAAAAAATTCGAAAAAGTTTGCCGAGTTACTATTCAACTCGACAAACTTTTTCGATGTGAATAGTAACTCGAAAAGTTACTGTTCATGAAACTTTTTTTTTTTTTTTTTTTTAATTCGAAAAAGTTTGTAAAGTTACTATTCAACTCGACAAACTTTTTCGAGGTGAATAGTAACTCGAAAAAGTTACTGTTCATGAATTTTTATTTTTTTTTTTTTTAAAAATTCGAAAATGTTTGTCGAGTTATTATTCAACTCTACAAACTTTTTCGAGGTGAATAGTAACTCGAAAAAGTTACTGTTCATGAAATTTTTTTTTTATTTTTATTTTTTTATGATGAGCTTTTACATTTCTAATTTTTTTTTTCAATGAAAAAAATCAACAACATATTTTATTTTTTATAGCTATTAATTATAACATTCTTACTAATAATGTTACCAATATTTTTTTATACTAATTGCTAAAATAAAATAAAATAAAATATATTGTATTAATTGTTTATGATATATATTAAATTTATATGATATATATTCTATTTTACTATATTCTAATAAATGAAACATTAAATAAAATTTTGTATATGCTTTATTTATCAAGTTACTCGACAAATCCAAATTTAAGACTCACGAGTTTCTTGAAAAATAACACCAATAAATAAAAAAAAATTATTTAAATGTATGACACCATTTAAATAAAAAAGGTAAACAAAATAGTGAAAATTTTAAATTTCGTTCGTTCGTCGAGTAACTCCGGCAACTCGATTTTCAGTTTGTCGCGCTACTTGAGCTATTGAATAGATTGATTTCGTATCACATTTTTAATCGAGTAACTCGACAAACTTGATTTTGGGTTTATCGAGTTACTCGAGTAACTTCAACAATGCATATTGTTCATTTTTTAGTTTACCTTTTTTATTTAAATTATGTACTACACTTAAATTTTTTTATTTTTTAGTTTTTTCATGTTATTTTTAAACCAACTCATGAATCTCAAATTTGGATTTGTCAAGTTACTAGATAAATTCATCATAATAAAAGAATATATAATATATTGTATTAATTGATTATGATATATATTAAATTTATATGATATAAATTTTATTTTGCTATCTTCTAATAAATAATCAATTAAATACAAATATGTATGTGCTTCATTTATCAAATAAGTTAACAAATCCAAATTTCATGTCAACACGTTCCTCGAATAATAATATTACAACATTCAAATTAAACAAAATAGTCAATGTATTAAATAATTTAAATAAAAAAAGATTAAAAAAATGAAAATTATGCATTTTATTATTGGCTCGAGTAACTCGGGAAACTCGATTTTAACTTTGTCGACTTATGTTCTACAATGAATAATCAGTTCTTTTATATCAATAATATTTCATATTCTATAACTTAATATAATATGTTATAATAAAATAGCTATTATAAAATAAAATAAAATCTAAATCATAAAACAAAACAATCTTTTACAATTTATTACTTAAGCAACTCGACAAATTGAAAATAAATTTTGTCGAGTTACTCTATAACCTACATGCTAAATACATATATTTTATATTATAGAAATTTTCTGTTTACAATAAAGAGAAACATAAAATATAATATACACAAGTCCACAAAATATAGAAAAACTATTGTACATAAATTCACACATTTATTTATAATATCTGTAAATCAATTATACTAAGTGAAATCTATAATTACTTATTCAATTTATTTCACGAAAATATTCCTGTTTTATGATTTTTGCTTTTGTATCACATTTTTCATCGAGTAACTCGACAAACATGATTTTTAGTTTGGCGAGTTACTCGAGTAACTTCAACAATGCATATTTTTCATTTTTTTTTTTGTTTCTTTTTCTATTTAAATTATGTAATATACTTATAATTTCTGTAATAAATATTATTATAAATTATGTTAAAATACTTATTACAATTATTAATTAAAAAAAACACTTTATTTTCGTAATATAATTTGACATAATTATTCTAACAAAAAAATTCATTATTATAACAAATTTTTACTACAATTTATTTTCATAATTTATGATGAAATCTATTTAGTATGAATTTGTCATAACAAATTTATTATAATCACTAGATTATTATAATAATGTAATAATTGATTATTAATATATTACTACAGAATTGCTTTTATTATGTTATAAATTTATTATAACAATTTTTAGTTATAATATGTTATACTAATTGTTAAAATAAAATAAAATAAAATATATTGTATTAATTGATTATGATATATATTAAATTTATATGATATATATTCTATTTTACTATGTTCTAATAAATGATACATTAAATAAAATTTTGTATATGCTTTATTTATCAACTTACTCGACAAATCCAACTTTGAGACTCACGAGTTTCTTGAAAAATAATACCACTAAATAAGAATAAAGAATTATTTAAATGTATGACATACTTTAAATAAAAAAGGGAAACAAAATAATGAAAAATTTAAATTTCATTCGTTCGTCGAGTAACTCGGACAACTCGATTGTCAGTTTGTCAAGCTACTTGAGCTATTGAATAGATTAATTTCGTATCACAATTTTAATCGAGTAACTCGACAAACGTGATTTTGGGTTTGTCGAGTTACTCGAGTAACTTCAACAATGCATATTTCTCATTTTATAGTTTACTTTTTGTATTTAAATTATGTAATACACTTAAATTTTTTTATTTTTTAGTTTTTTCGTTAAATTTTTTAACCAACTCGTGGAACTCAAATTTAGATTTGTCGAGTTACTAGATAAATTAATCATAATAAAACAATATATAATATATTGTATTGATTGATTATGATATATATTAAATTTATATAATATATATATTTTATTTTGCTATATTCTAATAAATAATCATTTAAATACAATTATGTATGTGCTTCATTTATCAAATAAGTTAACAAATCCAAATTTCATGTTTACACGTTCTTCGAATAATAACATTACAACATTCAAATTAAACAAAATAGTCAATGTATTAAATAATTTAAATAAAATAAGCTTCAAAAAATAAAAATTATGCATTTCATTAGTTTCTTGAGTAACTCGGGAAACTCGATTTTAACTTTGTCGAGTTATGCTCTAGAATGAATAATGAGTTCTTTTATATCAATAATATTTCATATTCTATAACCTAATATAATATGTAATAATAAATTAGCTATTATAAAAAATTTTATATATTATTTTAAATTAATATAATATATCATATCTAATTTTATGAAATATAAAAACACAATGGAGTAAAATTTGTTATAATAATTATTTTTATTTATTACAATAATTATATGAAATTATATTATGGAAATCATTTTTTATTTATAATTACTATTTATAATATTCTTTATAACAAAATTTATGTTAATATTCATGAAGACAATTTATAAATAAAAATTTAATAAATTTTATAACAATTTGTAAAAAAATTTATTTAATATCAATTTGTTATAATAAATTGATTACACTCATTAAATCATTATAATTGATTAATAATCTAATAGTACAAAATTAATTTTGTTATGTTATAAATTTATTATAATAATTGTTTATTGTAGTATGTAATAGTAATTTCTAAAAGAAAAGAAAATATAATATATTGTATTAGTTCATTATGATACATATTATATTTATATAATATTTACTTTATTATAATTTTCTGCTTACTATAGTCTATTATACTAAATAATACATTAAAATTATTTTGTTTTTTTCTGTCTCCGTTAATTAACTAGACCAAATGCTTGCCCAATATTTAAAATTTTCCATTCTATAGCTCGACAAACGTTTTCCACATAGATAGTCTTTTATTGTTAAAGGAAAATGTAAGTTTTTTTTTTTTTTTTTTATGGTGAGCTTTTACATTTCTAATTTTTTTATAAATTAAAATTTGATTAGAGTAGGTGTAAACAAAAATTAATTATATTATGACCCTCTTTCTCTGTATATTTTTTCACTTTTTAATATTTAAAATTATTCACGAGGAAAAATGGAGGATTTTTGTGCAGCTTTGAGAGTTCATGCGTGCATATCTAAGATCATTCACTGCAAATGCTAAGAGTTGTATTATTTTTTGTCGCTGCTTTTGGAGAACTGATTATTAAGCTTATTAGATTATTAAACAAAGAGTTAGAATTTTTTTAACTTAGCAAAGGTATGAGACAATTAGAAATAAAATCCCACCATTGGAACAACATAACTTTACAAAAATTAAATCAAAATTTTTTTTTTTTTTTTTTTGTTTCTCGAGTAACTCGAGAAAGTCATTTAGGAAATTTTTTTTTTTTTAAATACTAACTTTGCCAAGTTATAAGGCAAATTGGGGAAAAAGGTCAAAAAAAAATTTCCAAAATTTCACTTAGTCATGGAAACAATTCATTTGACATATAAAACGATCACCGAAAAATATGAAATTTTCAGGGAACATAGAATACTCATGTAGCTACCACATATCAAAATTTGATACTCCGATGGCATGTTTCGGCTTACTAAAATGCTTACCGAAACATCCTACTGGAATAGGGAGGAAAAAAAAATAGAAAAAGTCGACAAAAAAAAATTAAATAAAATAATTGGGCCTTGTCGGGAATTTTTTTTTTTTTTTTTAACCTTTGTCGAATTACTTGACCAAAAAATAAAAAAATTAATTTTTTTTCCCTTAGTTGAGTTATTCGACCAAAAAAATTATATTTTTTTTCCTTTTCTCGAGTAACTCGACACAAAAAAAAATTAAAAAAATTGTCAAATTGGATTTAAGACTTAAAATTAAAAAATTTATATAAAAGTCAATAAATGCGGGCATTGCCCATCCAACTATCACTAATTTGTCCTACAAATTTGCATTAAATTTTTATAAAATCAGCTTTTATTAACTTTATCGCTATTATAAATCAATCAAAAAACTTTAAGTAGTGTAAATATCTTCTTAAACTTTTGAGTGGCATTTTCTCTAATTATTTTTATTTATCATCAGAAAAAAATACAAACAATTAAACCACCTCGTCCCTTATCATCAGAAAAAAATACAAACAAGTAAAGAAATTTTAGTAACACTGTTCTTATTTTGACCCAGGTTTTGTTGTTAATGGTGTAATTAATTTTTCTTTTAGTGATTTACGTATGGGATATGTGATTAATGTGTAAGTCTTGGAGTAAACCCAAGGTAACAATTCAAAGAATTATTAACATTTTCATAGTCCTCTATTTCATATATGAAAAGGAATCAAAGAATCAAGAAATATGCCATTATTCTACAAATTTTATATCAAGTGTACTCAAGAAAAAAATATCAATATATTTTAAATAAATGGCCGAAAATTAGAGAAAACATTTGAAGAAATTTTAACATGTCTTTCTTATTTGTTAATTATTTATTTTTTTGGTGTGTATGAGCAAATTGTACACAATTCGCTCTAAATTTGTTACATTTTTCAAATTTGTTTAAAAATTTTAATTTCATATTTTTTTTTGGTCATTTCAATTACATTTAAAACCTAAAATTTTTTCCTATATTTGTCACTTACGTGCAACGCACGGCACTAAAGACTAGTATATATATATATAAAGAGAGAGAGAGAGAGAGAGAGAGAGAGAGAGAGAGAGAGAGAGAGAGAGAGTTACACGGGAAAAAAAAACATTAGTGAAGGTTTAGAGAGAGAAAGTTATATAGATAGAGAGAGAATTACATTGGAAAGAAGAAAAAAGTAAATGAAAGTTTAGAGAGAGATATATTTTGGTTGATAACAATGTAAATTAAATAGGGGTATATTAGGAAAAATAAAAATTTAATATATCCTGTATAAAGTAAGTAGCCTATAATTTGGGACAAATAAATAAGGAAAACGGGTCTATATTTGTGAGACGGAGGGAGTATAATTTAGGAGTGAGGTATAGACTAGTGTTGAGCCCAACTTGTTCTGCGTAGTATTATTCAAAAAAAAAAAAATATATTAGTGGTATAATGATGGAGAATGAAATAAGAAGAGGCAAATATAACAATGGATAACAAAGAATCTTAAAAATGCTAATTATTTGGATTATTTTGAGATTTATAATGTGAAAATTTAAATTAAATATACATTTTTGTTATAAAATCTTTGATATTATAAAACTTCTTTTTTTGGTTATTGATATAATTTTATATTATATTGATAAAAATTAACTTGTACTTTATTATTTTTTTGTAATATATCTGTATATGTACACAAATATGTATATTTAATTTATTAATTATTTTAATTTATATTTCGATCGAACCTTAGTTGAACCTTTAACCTTGACACTTTGACTTTTCAATTCAACGTTCGGACTGATTTTGATAATATATTCAACGTGGTTTGCTGGGAGGCTCAATAGGCTGCTTTCGCGAAAAGGCAGTGTCAAACCACTTGAATCGTAAAAGCATCTAACTTATATCAAATAAGTTGAAAATGTCTCTTTTACGTAAAAAAAAAAAAAAACTTAGATACCCTTACTTAATAACTACTGTTAACAGACCATGAAACTGTCAGCCCAAATTTACACATTTTTAATTGATTTTTTAATTAACCCACTACAAAGGAACTCAGATTTACATAAATTATGCAAAAATCACAATTTATACTCAGATGTATACATATTTTCATGATTTATACTATAAAATCTACAATTTCTATTGTGAATTAAAAGAAGAAGATAAAGACAAATGAATTTCTCAATTGAAATGAAATTTCTTACATAGATGAAATGAGTTGGAATATAATATTGAAATGAGTTAGATTCTAACTTGAAAATCTCTTTTTAAGTAGATGAAATGGATTGAATTTGAAAATATTTGAAATGTAATAAGCGGGGAAGAGAATATAGAATAGAAGACATCGTTTTATTTGGTAATTTACAGGCTAAAATGGGTCAATTGCCATTTTGAAAAAATGATCGGGTCACCCGGCTATTCAGCACTATTGCCACGGCTTAATACGAAGTGTATTTTTGGTCCTGAAAAATAGAGAAAATTAGTTTTAATGCTATTTATTTTCAGAAAAAAGTTAAAATATACCATTATTTTTAAAATATTAATATTTACTCCATTTTGATAAAACTCTAATGAATTTAACCCCAATGTCCAAGATATAGACTAATAAATAAGGTTTTAGGCTTGCTTGGCCCAATTGGTGGTTTTATGATCCATTAGTTGTCAATTTTCACATGATGACAATAAATAATAAGATTAGTGCAAAACATGGCCACGTGTATTTGGGCTTGGTCCTTTAACAGTCAATTTCTACATTATTTACATTGTTTGGACATTTTCCCTAGGCATAGTGATGTTTACCAATGCAAAACTATTGTTTTCAAAAAAAAAAAATTGAAATATTAATTTTAAATTAGAATAATATAATTTTAAAAAATTATAAAAAAAGATAAATGATAAAATATTGGTTTTAATGAAAACTAGAAAGTAACATATAGTAATGCATGTGATAATACATGTGTTACCCGAGTGAAAATATTGTTGTCAAATAAAAAATTGAAATATTAATTTTATTAAAACAATGTATTTCTGTCACACATATATTATCCATGTAAAAATGTTGTCAAATAAAAAATTGAAATATTGATTTTAGGGTAATTGGCACAAAACGTCCATATCTTTTGAAATAATTATGCAAATCATCACTACGTATGAAATTTTGGCATTTACAGTCTCACATCCACATTTTCTTGCGTAAAACATCATTTTCGTCTATTGCCATCCAAAAACATCTGTTAAGTATGATCATGTACCAATTTGGAAGGATAATTTCATTCACCAGTTATACAGGCTCCAAAAAGATGTCCTTAGCGCACTGAAAAGATGTGATTCGACCTATACTGCTGTAAATTCCAGTGATTCTTAGGAAGTCACGATTCGACCTATACATGCTCCAAAAGATGCCTTTAGTGTAGTTGGGGGTCATATAAATCGAGTTGTAGTCCTCACGGCTGTAGTTCTTAAAGTTTTTGATGCTATACACGGGCGAGAAAAGTCATTGTTCGATCCACAGTCTGATTTATGGGTATATCTTGGTGTCTTGAAGCAGCTTGGAAAGGCATTAAGGTTCTTAGGAGAGAATTGTGGGATGGATATTCAATGGTTAGCTGATATTATAGAGTATTTAGAAGATCATAATGTGGCACATAAGAGGTTTATTTTGGATTTGAATAAGGCCTTGAAATGTCTTCAAGAATTAGAGGCTGGTGATGAAAAAGGTCGTCTTGATGAGGGGCTTTTTGAGGTTGCTTTGGACCGGCTGGAGAATGAGTTTCGTCGAATGTTGATGGAGAGCAGTGTTTTGTTGCCCATGTCCTTGCCAGCATTGCCAAGTCATCAAGCTTATATTGTACCCTCATCTTTGCCAGTGATTGTTACAAAAAAGCTAGAGGCAATTCTCGGGAGGTTAATCTACAGGCAATTCGACCTAACTAGTGTTGCAAATTCCATCATTGGCACTGGAAAGCTAGGCAACCAAGGGATATATTTCCACTACTAAGAGAGATTCAATTGATCATTTCTAGGATTTGAGATTCAAAGAATTTGAAGAAATCACTAGAATTTGCAGCAAAAGTAATAAGGGTTTGGAGTAATTCTTGAAGGGGTTTTGAAATTGTTTCAAAGATCAATTTTTTAGGTAAAAACACTTATTTTTTGGTGAAAATTAATTTGAGAAGCAAGTGTGTGAACGAAATTATCCTTTCAAATTGGTACAGGATCAGACTTAACTGATGTTTTTGGATAACAAAAGACGGAAATGATGTTTTGTGCAATAAAATATAGAGGTGATGGTGAAAATGCCAAAATTTCATACGTAGTGATAATTTGCACAATCATTTCAAAAGGTATGGACTTTTGTGCTAATTACTTTTGATTTTTAATTAAAATAATATATTTTTTAAAAAATATATAAAATGAGATATACTATAAAATATTGATTATAATAAAAATTAGGAAGTGACATATGTTAACAAATATGGTAACACATATGTTACCCAAGTAAAAATATTGTTGTCAAATGAAAAATTGAAATATTGATTTTAAATTTAAAATAATATATCTTTTAAAAATTTATAAAGGAAGATTATAAAATATTAATTTTAATGAAAATAAGGAAGTAAGATAGACTAACATATATGTTACTCATATAAAAACGTTGTTTTTAAATGGAAAAAATGAAAATTTGATTTCAAATGAAAATAATGTATTTACTTAAAAATTATAAAAAATGAGATAAATTGTAAAATATTAATTTTAATAAAGACAAATAAATAATATATAGTAACATATATGGTAACCATGCAAACATATTGTTTTCAAATGAAAATAATGTATTTTTTAGAAAATTTATAAAAAGAGATAAATTGTAAAATATCAATTTTAATGAAAATGATGATGTAATATATGGTAACACATATGTTACTCGTATAAAAATGTTGTATTTAAATAAAAAAAATTGAAATATTGATTTTAAATAAAAATTATATATTTTAAAAAAAATTATAAATAAGATAAATTGTCAAATATTGATTTAATAAAAATAGAGAAGTATATATGTTACTCGTGTAAAAATCTTGTTTTCAAATGAAAAAATGAAATATTAATTTTAAATGAAAATAATTTATTTAAAAAAATGATAGGTTGAAACAAATTGTAAACTATTGATTTTAATGAAAATAATGTAGTAATGTATGGTAACACATATGTTACCGGCGTAAAAATGTTATTTTCAATTGAAAAATTAATTTTAAATGAAATTAATGCATTTTTAAAAGAATTATAAAAGGAGATAAATTTTAAAATATTTATTTTAACGAAAATGAGAATGTAACGTATGATAACATACATATTATCCATATGTTATTGTGTAAAAAAATGTCTTTTTGAAATGAAAATTTGAAATATTAATTTTAAATGAAAATAATGTATTTTAAAAAAAATTTATAAAAGAAGATAAATTGTAAAATATTGATTTTAATGAAAATGATGAACCTATGTAAAAATGTTATTTTTCAAATATTAAAAATTCAATTACAATTTTTTCTAATTAAAACTAAAAGCATGTTTGTTTTTTCATCAAATAAAGACCAATTGCGCACCAAAATACATAGGTTAGGATCTTCTGTGCAAAAACACAATCGCTAGAGATTATTTCTACACTGAAGACAAAAGCGAAGACCATTTGCACCAATTTTCCTAAATAAAAATTTCTAAAAATTACCGAAAATTCCTGAATATTACAACTTCTATTCAAATATAAGTAAATACATTCTTTTATTTGATATTTTTTTATAATTAGTATATTATTTGTCAAATATGTCAAGTAGCAAAAACTATTGAATATTTTATGCCAGGGCTATAATGGAATTCACGAAACCATAGGATGCTTTGATATCTAACTAAGATCTGGTGTACTTTCCTTAAAATATAGACATTTTTTATTTTGTTATGGCACTGTTCCTTTTTTGGTCCCAAAGGCCGAATACGACGACGTTCTGTTATACATATTTTAATGAATAAAATAGTGTACACTTTGTTGGATAAAATTTAACATGTGGGGCCAAATATGTATATATTAAAATGTGTGGTGCTATCTTAAGGTTTTAGTCAATAAAGTGATCCACTAAAGACTATTTTGGACTAATGGGTATTAAGTGTCATGAGATTAAAGTGTAGAGACGGATACAATGTTTCAAATTGATGAGGGGCCAATTTAACAACATTGAATCTTAATAACTGCCATGCAGTTATATATACAGGTCATGGTCCCCAATTGAGCGTGGCTTTTCATAACTCTTTGTATCCCCATCAACAAGAGACACTAAGGAGAAAACCACGGATCAATTGGAAGACCATAACCCAGTTCGATTAAACAGAATCATGGATTCAGGTACGCTTCCGCTTCAGTATTAATCTTGATAATTACAGTATGATGGTTTTAAGTCATAGATGTGTAATCATCTATATTTATGAATTCGGTAAATTAAGTCTAACAAGTGGTATCAGAGCCACCTTCATGTTGTATTATTAGATATGAATATATGTGGACATAATTCGTTTTTTTTCTGAAATAATACATTCTTGGATTTAGAAATTAACGAAGAATTCGTATATATATTATGCATGTATATATGCGCAACAATTGAAATACATGATTTCAATTTCAGTAATTATATTAATTCTCGGATATATATACACAAACATGTATATATATTTTTTCAAGAAAAATGGATTCCAATTTCTATACGTGGTTTTTTCCATTTTTTTGCAATATGTATATTGTTTTTCGAATTGGGTTTCTCGAATTTTCGGACTTTGTGGTCGGATCTTGTGGTTTGTTGATGAGATGGATTAATTGTTGTCGTCGTCGTCGTCGTCGGAGAAGGTGAAACGCAGCGCCGGAGATGGCGCGGCGGCGGGATGGCAGCGTCGCTGGCAGCGACGCTGCCGTGAGGAAAAGCTGCAGCGCCACCAGCGCCGGAGGTGGTGCTGCAGGCGGAGACTCCGGCAGTGGCGCCGCGATCTCTGCGGCGCCATCTCCGGGTCTCGTTGGTGGCGGCGGCAGCTAGGGTTTCAACCCTAGCTGTTGCATTTTGTGATTTTGGGCCCAGGGACTTCATGCGGAAATTAGAAGATTTAAGGGGCTGGTTTGCAATTTGCAAAATTTTTGGTTTATTTAATCACTAGTCCTCCTGATTATTCCCTCTTTTAATTAAACTCTAAAGTTTTAAAATCATTTAAGTTGGCCCTTTAGACTTCTGAATTTATAAAATAAGTTCCTACAGTTTTAGTAATCACTTAAGTTGGCCCTCTGAAGTTCTGAATTTTATGATTCAGTCCCTAAAGTTTAAGATTTTAATTAATTGGCCACTAAATTTTTGGTAAAATTACAATTTAGTCCTTCAAGCTTAAAATCTTTCATAATTGGCCAATCAAGTTTAATTAAATTGCAATTTAACCCTCCAACTTAATGATTACTTAATCCTAAAACTTTGAACTTCAAAAATTCAAATCCTAAGGCTTTAAAGATATGCAAAACAGTCAATTCAGGTTCAAATTTTGGTATGATGGACTCTTTTGAGAAATATAATATTCTAAAGTGAATTAATTGAAGCAACATGTTGCCAAAGTAATCTCTCTTGTGAAAATTAATTAACTTTGAATATTAGAAGGTTTTGTGTGTGTGCTGTTCATGCGGATATTGATCGGCCCAAAGGAAGGTCAATGTTTGGCTGGAATTTCACATGCACCTGTGGTGATAAACGCGTGACGATTATTTGGTTTAACGTGTGATCAATAAATCGGTCCAAAGAAATATTTATTGATTGACATGTCTTATTGTCAGTGTTTGATTACTACATCGAGGTACCACTTACGAGTCAATATTTCTGTCCAAAGACTAAATATTGATGTTGTGCTAGGTATCTTGTGATGGGCCTTACCAATATATTTGAAATTATCATTTGCATAATAAAGTACTAATGTAAGCTATTTCTATCTCTTTCTCTATACAGCTCATTCATCCACTTCCACAATATCTGCAAATATCAATTAAATTCCCATGCTTAATGGGTCAAACTTCAAGGATTGGAAAGAGAACGTTTTAATTGTTCTCGGCTGCATGGATCTCGACCTTGCTCTCAGGATTGAGAAACCTGCTTCTCTTACGGATGCAAGTTCACCTGATGACAGGAAGAACTTTGAGAAGTGGGAACGCTCAAATCGCATGAGTCTTATGATCATTAAGCGCGGTATTCCAGAAGCCTTTAGGGGCACAGTATCTGAGGAGGTAATTGATGCCAAAGAATTCTTTGCTGAAATTGAAAAGCGTTTTGCGAAAAACGATAAGGCTGAAACAAGCACGCTTCTGCAAAGCTTGATTTCAATGAAGTATAAAAGCAAGGGGAACATAAGGGAGTACATCATGCAGATGTCTCATACTGCTTCAAAACTTAAGGCACTAAAGCTCGACTTGTCTGATGACTTGCTCGTGCATTTAGTATTAATATCGCTTCCTGCACATTTCAATCAATTTAAGGTTAGTTATAACTGTCAAAAGGAGAAATGGACTCTAAATGAGCTCATTTCTTATTGTGTGCAAGAGGAAGAAAGGTTGAAGCAGGACAGAACTGAAATTGCTAATTTGGCAAGTACCTCCAAAGATAAGGGCAAGAAAAGAAAAACAGAATATGAAGCTGCTAAGGGTCCAGAACAGAAGAAACAACATAAAGACAAAGAGGGTTGTTTCTTTTGCCAAAGCCTGGACATTTAAAGAAGGATTGTACCAAATATAACGTCTGGCGTGCAAAGAAAGGTACATTTCTTAATTTGGTTTGTTCTGAGGTTAATTTAGCTTCAGTACCAAGAAACACTTGGTGGTTAGATTCTGGTGCTACTACTCACATAAGTGTTTCTATGCAGGGTTGCCTGTTCTGCCGAAAGTCAAATGATGCTGAAAGATTCATCTTTGTGGGCGACGAAAAATCGGTGGAAGTTGAAGCAATAGGCACTTTTAGGTTATTGTTAGGGACTGGTTTTTATTTGGATTTGAAAGACACTTTTGTTGTACCGTCGTTTAGACGGAATTTGGTTTCTATTTCCTTATTGGACAAATTTGGATATCATTGTTCTTTTGGAAATTGTCAGTTTAGTCTTTCATTAAATTCAAATATTGTTGGTACTGGTTCATTATGTTCATACGATAACTTATATTTGCTTGATGCTATTGCGTCATATAATGAAACCTTGCATGTGGAATCACGTGGTACTAAGCGAAAATTAAATAAAGAAAATTCAGCAAAACTATGGCACAAGCGCTTAGGTCACATCTCAAAAACAAGAGTTGAACGACTTGTGTCAGATGGCATTTTGGATTTCCTGGAATTTACAGACTTTGATGTTTGTATTGATTGTATCAAGGAAAAACAGACCAAAACAAAAAAGTTAGGTGCCAATAGAATTTCGGACGTCTTAGAATTGATACACACAGATATTTGTGGACCATTCCCTACGGCTTCTTGGAATGGTCAACAATATTTTATATCATTCATAGGCGATTACTCACGTTATGGGCATCTATATCTTATTCATGACATGTTCAAGGCTTTCAAAGCTGAAGTTGAGAATCAACTCAACAAAAGGTTTAAAAGCGTTAGGTCTGATCGTGGTGGTGAGTACTACGGCAGATATGACGGTTCAGGTGAACAATGTCCAGGACCATTTGCTAAATTCCTAGAGGAATGTGGAATCGTCCCACAGTATACCATGCCAGGATCACCTAGCATGAATGGTGTAGCTGAAAGACGAAACAGGACTCTTAAGGACATGGTAAGGAGTATGATTAGTCATTCTACTTTACCAAAATCACTCTGGAGAGAAGCATTAAAGACTGCAGCTTATATTCTGAATAGAGTACCAACTAAATCTGCTGCTGAAACACCTTATGAGCTTTGGACAGGCAGAAAACCTGTTCTAAAGCATTTCCATATTTGGGGATGTCCAGTTGAGGCTAGGCCTTATAGGCCACATGAAAACAAACTGGACTTCAAAACTATAAGCAGCTATTTTATTGGTTATTCTGAGCGATCAAGGGGCTACAAATTTTATAATCCCACACTTAAGTCAATTTTTGAAACGGGAACTGCAACATTTTTTGAGGATGTTGAGTTTGAGGGGAGAAATAAGGTTAGAGACATTGTCTTTGAGGAAGAAACTGAAGAAGGATTGATTTCGATTCCTACTATTACTTTTGACAATGTGCAGGTTTCTATACCTGTCATTGGTCAAGAAGTATATCCGGAACCTCAGCAAGATAATGTTGAAGAACCTCCCACCATTCCAGAAGTACAAACTCAACAACCTCAAGAAACAATACCATTAATGAGATCCACTCGAGAAAGGAAAAATGCTATTTCAAATGATTTTATAGTATTTCTCCAAGAACATGAGGAAAATAATGGAATGATGGAAGATGATCCAATCAATTTCCATCAGGCCATGAAGGGTTCTGATTCTCAAAAGTGGATTGATGCCATGAATGATGAGTATAAGTCTATGCAAGACAATAAAGTTTGGGATCTTGTCCCATTACCAGAAGGTGCGAAGCCCATTGGTTGTAAATGAATTTTTAAAACCAAAAGGGATTCGAAAGGTAATGTGGAAAGATATAAGGCTCCTCTTGTAGCTAAAGGCTTTATATAAAAGGAAGGCATTGACTTCAAAGAGACTTGTCTTTGAGGAAGAAACTGAGGAAGGATCGATTTCGATTCCTACTATTACTTTTGACAATGTGCAGGTTTCTATACCTGTCATTGGTCAAGAAGTATATCCGGAACCTCAGCAAGATAATGTTGAAGAACCTCCCACCATTCCAGAAGTACAAACTCAACAACCTCAAGAAACAATACCATTAAGGAGATCCACTCGAGAAAGGAAAAATGCTATTTCAAATGATTTTATAGTATTTCTCCAAGAACATGAGGAAAATAATGGAATGATGGAAGATGATCCAATCAATTTCCATCAGGCCATGAAGGGTTCTGATTCTCAAAAGTGGATTGATGCCATGAATGATGAGTATAAGTCTATGCAAGACAATAAAATTTGAGATCTTGTCCCATTACCAGAAGATGCGAAGCCCATTGGTTGTAAATGAATTTTTAAAACCAAAAGGGATTCGAAAGGTAATGTGGAAAGATATAAGGCTCGTCTTGTAGCTAAAGGCTTTACACAAAAGGAAGGCATTGACTTCAAAGAGACTTTCTCTCCGGTTTCAACGAAAGACTCTTTCAGGACAGTCATGACACTTGTTGCACATTTTGACCTTGAGTTACATCAGATGGATGTTAAGACAGCGTTTCTCAATAGAGACATTGATGAGACGATTTATATGGTGCAACCAGAAAACTTCGTGTCAGGAGACTCGAAGAATATGGTTTGCAAATTAAAGAAATCTATCTATGGACTCAAGCAAGCTTCCCGTCAGTGGTACTACAAATTTCATCAAGTGATTATCTCGTTTGGTTTTGAGATAAATATTGTTGATGATTGTGTATATCACAAGTTCAGTGGGAGTAAGCATATTTTCCTGGTTTTGTATGTTGACGACATACTGCTTGCCACTAATGATATAGGCATGTTGCACGAAACCAAGAGTTTTTTGTCAAGGAATTTTGAGATGAAAGATCTTGGGGACGCCTCTTTTGTATTAGGGGTTCAGATACACCGGGATCGCTCTCGGGGTATTCTTGGATTGTCACAAAAGAGCTATATCGATAAAGTTCTTAAAAGGTTTGGCATGCAGGATAATAAACCAGGGGACACCCCTGTTGCTAAGGGAGACAAATTCAGTCTCAATCAGTGCCCGAAAAAATAATCTTGAAGTTAAGGAAATGCAGAAGATTCCCTATGCATCAGTTGTTGGGAGTCTGATGTATGCTCAGGTTTGTACACGTCCAGATATAGCATTCATTGTTGGAATGCTGGGCAGATATTTAAGTAACCCTGGGATGAATCATTGGATAGCAGCAAAAAGGGTTATGAGGTACTTGAAGAGAACAAGAGATTGCATGCTTACATACAGCAGATCGGATCAGTTAGAGATCGTAGGGTACTCCGATTCTGATTTTGCGGGATGCCAAGACAGTAGAAAATCCACTTCAGGCTGCATATATCTGTTAGCTGGAGGAGCTATTTCCTGGAGGAGTGCTAAGCAGACACTCGTAGCTTCTTCCACTATGGCAGCAGAATTTGTAGCATGTTTTGAGGCATCTAATCATGGGATATGGCTGCGAAATTTTGTCACTGGGCTGCGCATTCTGAATGGCATTGAAAGACCATTAAAGTTATATTGTAACAATAACTCTGCAGTGCTATATTCAAATAACAACAGGAGTTCAACTAAGTCAAAACACATTGACATTAAGTTCCTGGTTGTGAAAGAAAGGGTACAGAATGGACAGATTTCCATAGAGCATATTGGGACAAACTCCATGATTGCGGATCCGCTTACTAAGGGATTACCACCCAAGGTTTTTCATGAGCACACTGCTCGTATGGGTGTTGTATTTCTTGAGGATATCGTGTTTTAGTGGGAGTTTGTATTTTGGTTGCTTTATGTTTGTTTTTGGACACATTTGTGTATTTGGATAATTTTCTGTACAGAAATAAAGTATTTAGTTCATTCCATTCTGTTACATTATGTTTGGTATTGATCTCACTTAAGAAATAAAGTCGGACCAATTGAAAATAGACATGTTTGGATCACATAACATGTAATTTTCATACTACAATCTCATGATTGATCTATGTCATTTGGTTGTATTAGTGTATGTGATCATTGATGGATTTAGTTACGATTAATGTAACGAAAGTCGCTTTGATCCTACATTGATATGATTGATGGACGAGATTGTTTGGAAATACCCTTAACAGTGATAGCAAAATTTTGAGCTCATAAGGTTGTGCACATTTATAAGGATACATGTATGGCCCAGTGGGAGATTGTTGGATAAAATTCAACATGTGGGGCCAAACATGTATATATTAAAATGTGTGGTGCTATCTTAAGGTTTTAGTCAATAAAGTGATCCACTAAAGACTATTTTGGACTAATGGGTATTAAGTGTCATGAGATTAAAGTGTAGAGACGGATACAATGTTTTAAATTGATGAGGGGCCAATTTAACAACATTGAAACTTAATAACTGCCCTGCAGTTATATATACAGGTCATGGTCCCCAATTGAGCGTGGCTTTTCATAACTCTTTGTATCCCCATCAACAAGAGACGCTAAGGAGAAAACCACGGATCAATTGGAAGACTATAACCCAGTTCGATCAAACAGAATCATGGATTCAAGTACGCTTCCGCTTCAGTATTAATCTTAATAATTACAGCATGATGGTTTTAAGTCATAGATGTGTAATCATCTGTATTTATGAATTCGGTAAATTAAGTCTAACACACTTTTGATACCTTCACATTGTATTCTCCCTCACATTTAAAATATTTAAGTCTTACAAGCCAATTCTCCTTTTTTTTTTTTTTTTTTTTTTTTTTTTTAATGCTTACAAAGTGATTAAAAATTGAGACTTTCTGCTAAATATTTTGGTGCAACCAGCCAACAAAAATTTCTTCGCAAAATTTTAGGTTATCAAAGTTTTGGTTGGACTGAACCCTAAATCATGTTTATATTTTAAATTATGATATCATGCACGTAGATTAAATTGGACATGACAACTCACAAAATTTATAGAAAACTCTCTTAGATGCATGTGGATAAAACCATTTTGGGTCGTTGAACTTATACTTAGATTTCAATTAGTCGTAGAACTTTATTTTATGAAAATTGATTCTCTAAATTTATAATTTTATTTCAAAGTCGTTTAGTCCAAATTTGTTTATTTAACTAATGAATGTATTGACATGTACCATGGTTGGTGATTTGTCTAAATCACATATATTTGTCTTGTCAACATGACATCATTTTTTCATTTGTCATGGAAAAAGATGGGACAAATTCAAAGTGATTTGATCGAAATAAAAATATAAATTAAATGATAGAGACATGACAAAATAGAATTGAGTGACTTGCTTGAACTTGGTACATTCATTCTTTACTCTATAATTATTTTACAACTAAATAGCGTAGTCCTCATTTATTCATGTAGCCTCTCAATCAAACAAAGACAAATGATTTATATAATGCACAAATATGAGGGCCCTAATGTGTCACACACACACATCTTTTTTTTTTTTTTGATCGAACACACACACACGTCTTATTTCAGCACAATGATGTTTGAGACTTGAGAGAATCTCCATGTCTTTGTACCTTTCACCATTACTCCAAATATACTTTATTTTGCAGCTTCCTCCACAAGTGTCATAAGTGATGAACAACTCATTTGAAAAAAAGAGAGCTAATTGATTCGATATGCCATTCCTATTTAAAGTTGTATCCACAACGTCTATTAAATATTAAGAAGCATGGACACGCTATCGTTACTGACGTGTCGGTGTCGAACACATATTGGACAGTGCTTTATTGAATATTTGTTTAGGGTTTAAAAAAAAGGGTCAATTTTTATGGGTCGATCAAGATTTTAAATGGGCTAATTATTTATTTGTTAATATTAAAATGAGTCAATCATTTTTTAATATTATTTTTTATGCAATAAGTATAGAAATTTTTATTTTATTTAGGCTATAAAATTAACCGACGTTTCGGCGGCGTGTCGGTGTCGATACTTTTTTAAAAATCGCATATTGACATATCTGATACGTATCATATCAGACACGCATATCCGTATCGGTGCATCATAAATTAAATAGACATAAGTGTCCAGAATAGTGAATAATATTAAAAAGAGTAATTTGCACTCTTGGTCTCCAACTTTTACAGTTGGTTACTAATCTACCATAACCAATTTTTATAGTATTAGATATCCCCAACCATTACAGTTTGTTGCAAATCACGTCTCCATTGACATATTTTGACAAATTTGCCATCCTATTTAAATAAACAAAAATAGAAAAAAAAAAACAAAAACAAAAATTGCAAATGAAGTCTTGTAACTTTGAAAAAGTACAAAATAAGAGGAAGATCTGAGGCAGCATACAATGAGATGGAGCACAGACCAGGGGATTCTGGTATTCATTTACCTATGCTAATTGCTAACTAGGAATGGAAATGCTATTACTGGTGGAGAGTTTCCCCATTATGTGAAAGATGCATTTTCACCTGAGCTAGATAAGCCTGTAGACACACGTTTTCGGTCTCCTCTACATAGCTTTTCACCTGACTATACACAATACAGTCCATTTAGTCTTGAAGTTGATGGCACGAGATCTGGTGTGGTTAAAGCTGATTTTTGATGAACTGATGACTACTTTGCATCATAAGCTGTCATACTTGCTTCTTCTGGATTTAGATTGTAAGTCAGTTGTTTATAATTTAGATTGGGTTTAGGGTTAGGAATCGGAGGGCCCGTTAAAAGAAGAGAACAATCTGAGCAATAAATTCATGAAATTTGTTGGATTCAGATTCAAAAATGTGTTGAAACTCACCATCCCAAAACTTTCATGACCCTATTTTTCACCTCGGATCCAATCCATGACTGCTATTAAATTCAAAATCAAATGAGCCTATAATATATTTTTGATGTAGTTTTTGGTGAATAATAAACAGAGAACACAACTCTACAATTTTGTGTAGGAGAAGATGAAGTTATTTTGTGTTTTTTAAAAGTTATGAGACTTTATTTACATTTTTTTTATAGATTTTTTCTATTTTTTTATTTAAAGAGAAGGGTAAATCTGTCAAAATATGTCAATGGAGACGTGATTTGCAATTACTTGAAACGTTGGGATGTCTGGTGCTAAAAAAATTAGTTGAGATAGATTAGTAACAGATTTGAAAGATTGGAGACCAAAATTACAAATTACCCTATTAAAAAAGAAAGAAAAAATCAATTTTTTTAAAAGTATAGTTCAAGTCTAGTACAATGTACATGCATCGATTGTTTTAATAATGCATTATACTTGTACGGGAGATATAATAGTTTGTTTACTAGGAGGACCATACCATGTCAGAGAATATGATGTACTGTTTTTTGAGTGTTTATAAGAATTTATAAGATGGTCAAACATTATTTTTATTCACACATTACGTAACACTCATTGTTTATAATCTACAAAAAAAATTTACCAAACAAGCACTTAACAAGTCGCATCTAGGGATTTAACGATTGGTGTAACAAAGATAAAAAAAAAAAAAAAAAAAAAAATAGTAGATTTTGATAAAAGTAGATGAAAAGTATAATTGAAAAGTTAATAAAATTTGTGGATTTTATATGTTCTGTGGTTAAAATTAATTATTGATTTTGATCTTAACTTTTTAACAATTTTTTAAACTATAACGTCCACATATTTTGTGACTTTGAAATATGTTCATTTGTCCATTATATGCTACTATTGACTTGAAAAACATAAGAATGGACGAGTCTAGAATTTGTTTATCTATATTACTAATTTTGGAAATTTTAAGATGTTTTGTAAATGATTTCATTTAATTTTTGCTTCCCTCGACTTAGGTGGCTAAAAACTTAAAATAAAAAATCGTGCCCTCAAAATTAATATAAAAAAAATTGTATTATACTTTATTCTTCGACATCTTAAAGCATTAATATTTAAAGGAACATAAATTGGACCACAACATGGTTGGCACGTGAATGGCATAGAGCTCCTAACTCGATGTTGCATTCTCACCAATTTAAATGTGGATTGTATTAAAAAGTATGTCACATCACTCTAAAATACTTATATATTAAAAAAAAAAAAAGTAGAGAATATCTAGTAAACCGTCAACATTTAAACAGTGTGCTAGACATCATCCATTTATTTTTTTATAATAAATATACTTCGAAATATATGCTAAGCCTCTTTTATTTATTTTTTATAATTTATCTATATCGTAGTGTGTACTAATTATCTTTTATTTAACTTTTGATAATTTATCTACATTCTCTCTTGTAGAATTAGACCATAATTTTTTCAATTCACAATCCCATTGAAGATGCTCTTCTATCTGTTTATATTTTACTTGTCACGTGTACACCAATTCATATTGTTGTATTGAAGATGCTCTAAATGTTCGAGAGTTCTTTGATTAGTTCTTTTTTTTTTTCTCTTTGTCGAATAATTTGCTCGTACACATCTTCTCTGTTCAATAAACTTTTTGATAAATTAAGTATGATATAATTCATAATAAGAGTTTGTTTGGAATAACTCTCAGCCCGTTTGATTTCACTTTAAATTTTGATAAAAAGTTGAATTCAAAATCAATAATTAATTTTAACCATACATTTTATGAGACACACAACTTTTTACAATTTTTCAACCACAAATTTTATTAACTTTTACAAAAAAAAAAAAAAAAAAAAATCTGATTTTAATCAAAATAAATATTTTACGAAAAATTGAAATTTCTCTCAAATTTTGTCAATTTTTTGGTAATGAAATCAATGAAATTTTATTTTCGAACTTATGAAAATTAATATATTTTTGGTGTGACGTTTATGTTTTCATACTATAACTGCATCACGTGATCATATTATGTAATTTCTACGATGGTTTTAGTGTAAAGAGCACCATTCTAATGTCCACGTTAGACAATGTTATTAGTGTAAGAGCATACGCATGAAAGTAGTAATGAAAATCCACAAACTTTTTAACTTTGTTGGAAACCCATGCGCGTAGGCCACCACCATAACTTGAAGGTGTTGATTATACATATAACCCACAAGCAAAGTACAAAAGAGAGGAGTGGGGGTGGGGGTTTGTCAAACATAAATGGACTTCAAACATCATGACATGGTAGTATGGTACTACACTTTGCCAACATCCCATGTGACAAATCCACCACCCCACCCCACCCAAATTCCAAGTGATTATTTCATGCTTAGCACATTAATTAGTCTATAATCTTGTTTATTCTCATGAATTCTTTTTAGTTAAAAATATAGTTAGTTCAAAAGTCCAAACACAGTCTACACTACTTTTGACATGAACCATGAAAATGAGTTATGGCCTTGTTGTATGTATTTCTTATTATGAGCTTTTCTCGGATCAATTTTTTGCAGGTAGAAAATTGTAGAATCCCAATACATTTTCCTTTGATTAACTCGACATGAACAATGTTATCAAAAGAAGTAGAAATATCTATAAAATTTCACTTTCCTCTTTCCATTGGACGGACTAAAAGGAAATTTCAAAAGATATTTTTCACTCAATTACGGAACCAGTGTCGAAGGCTTCGAGTGACCCTTTCAACGTTTTTATTTATCAACCCCTATTCACTAAAGATTTTTAATTCCAAGCTAACTATCCAATTTTTCGGAAAATCATTTTTTGAGCTTCGACCTTACACTAAACAAATTAGATTGTCTCAACCATGGTTAATAAGAAATCTAAAACAATTCGTTGATACAAGTCAAATACTGTTTACATTACTTTTGACTTGAATGTTAAAAATGAGTCGTGATTTTGTGGCATGTAGTTATTATTAATGAATAAAATAATACGCCTATTTACATTATGCATTTTGAATTAGAAATTAATATATCACATGGTGTGCTATGAGTTCAAAGTTATTAGTGCTTGATACTATATACGTGATTGAGGGTAACTTACACGTGCTCGTACCGAACATATGTCTCCAAGACCGACGTAGACAAAGTCCGACATTTGGTCAATAAGTGAGCGAGGTCGGGGGTTCATACTCGAGCTAGGCTGATGCTTGGCACGCCGACCTATGGTCAGTACGAGCCCCTAGCTCGAGCAAACCCCAATCAAGCTCTGCTTGACCGGGGTCTTCAACATGGCCTTAGCCTTAGTGGAGTTTGATCTCGAGTTGATGATGAGCGCAAGTATGCCCTAGGCCGATGGCATGTGGACAACTACATGAGGAGTCACACCTATCCATTAGTGGGAATCTTTTCCCCACATTAGAGAAGTACGTCATAAATTATTAGTCTCTTGTACTTTTTACGTTCATATACTATATTGTCTCTTGACATATTGTGAGTCGATTAATGTTGGTGTAAAATCCGGATGATAGTCAACAATATTACAACTTTGACCAAAGAGTGGTACAATTAGGCTTTTCCTTCGAAATGCGATATCAGTATGTAAAGTTCATTTTACTCGTAGCCCAGCTTTTAAAATTTATGGTTAGAAATTTCACCACTATAACGAGCATCGATAAGCTGTCAAGTGATTAGCACTAGTGCTAAAATTAAATGGCAATAAGCAGCAGTGTTGAAATTTGTTCAAAAAATATTTGATATTAGAAATATTATAATTTAAGATGGCTTGTTTATTAAAGTGGACTGAATAACATTGGTTAATATCGTGGAAGAAGAAATAAACAATTTTTTCTTTCTATTATACTAGTTAATTTTGTCTTACGCTGCTTAGTAAACATACCTACAATTAATTTGAAAGTGCATTTTATTCACCTAATAAATTGGTGTTACATATATAATTAAAGATACATTGAATAGTAATTAGGGAATGTTTGGCAAAGCTGTTGTAGGTAGAACTCTGTGAGTAGAACTTTTGATAATAGAATTTGTAGTAAAACATTATTGGCAATTTAATTGTCAATCCGAAAAGGGCTATCAATATTTAATGATTATTCAATATAATTTTTTTTTAAAATAAACTGCATATTTATTTGACTGAACATTAATTATTTTCTTTTTGATAAATAATATTAATTCTAATAAATTTAATTAATATTTAAATTAAATTATCATGACACTGTTGTTTTAATATATATCATATTATGTAAAATTTATTTGTTTAAACTATGCACATAATGTTTGATTTCTTTAATATATATATATATAAAACGCATATATTTGTCAAATGAAGTTGTTGACGTCGGAACCTGCAACGTCCACGTGCCAACAGATCTCTAGTCACTCTCCTGCCAATCTGTATGTTACCTGCACACTCGGACAATCGTTAGACACCAAGATCTCTGGGGAAAAAGAGTCCGACGATCGTTGGTACTCCGACGATCAAGTCAACTGCTGGTATTAGAGCAATACACGGGAGCGGGAGGGGGGTGAAAGTAATTGGGTGTAGGAGAGACAAGCAGGTAAGGATTTGAGCAGAGTTTAGGGTGTGATTTAAGTGCAAAAAGAGCGTCAAGAGTACTAATAAAAATTGTGCGTGTCATAGAGAATGCGTACCTTAGAATAAATGGAATATGATATTTATAGGGGGAATCATAATTGATTCAGGGAAGTAATCAATTAGAATTCTGTTGGGATTCTTTTTCCTTATCAGATAAGGTAGGTTCCAATCTCACCGTAATCTTCCGAGATTGCATCTTAATCTCTCTCAATTTCTAAGATTGTGTTGCCGATTGTATTGGATTGGAATATGGTTTCCTTGTGACAACCAAACACAATCTTTCTTGAAATATTCTCTTAACTGTCCCAAAATATCGAATTATATATACGAAGTTCGGCGAGGCTCTATAGGTCGGCCATGAGCGTCGAGGCTCTTCATGGGCTTCGCAATACTTTGATTCAGGAATGCTAAGATGTTCGATGGGCCTCTGAGGTCTTCTGAAATTTTACGAGGCCCTTGCTAGGCCTTTGAGGCCTTCGTCGAGTCTATGAGACCTTTATGAATCTAGAAGGCTTTCGCTGGGCCTATAAAGCCGAGGCCTGAATTAGGCTTAGATGAGACTTTTACTGAGATTTTGCTGACGTGGAGGCCTCATCAAAATTGGGTGGTAACAGAAGTAATGCTAATAACAAAATAAAATGATAAATAACGATGAAAATTATAATTAAAGTATGTCATAAATCCTCTAGAAATTAATTGATAATATTAGGATTTAAAAATTTTATTTTTTTCCTTTAATTTAAAGGAAAAATTGAATACATTTAAAAATTTAAAAGTTGCATTACATATATATTCAATTTTAAGTAAAAGCTAAATTTAGAGCTTTTTAGAAAATATCTAAATTTGGGTTTTTCTAAAATTGTTTTTAAAAATTGTTTTTATGGTCAATAAACAACATCCAAAACTTTTATTAAAAGTACTTTTAAACTTTAAAAAACCTTGGCCAAACACACAACCCAGGAGATCATTACTCTATTAATGATATATTCTACGCTTTAATCAATCTCTAAATTTGTGTCACAATTGGCCCAACTCATTTATCATCTTTAGTAGATTAAAATGTTATTAATTGATTAAGCGTGGAGTAATGATCTCCTATCAACGGTGAGTAGAAAATTATTTATTTTAATATGTTCACACACAGTTGTGTATTGTGTGTACACCCACATCAGTCCACATCATCCGTGGGTAAATGATCTCTTACTCACCGTAGGTAGGTAGGAGATCATTACTCATCATTAATAATATCAGTATATATATGTACATTCTTAACCATGTAGCTATGATCTTTTAAAACTCTTACACGAAAAGTAATTAAAGTGTCAAATATCATTAATTTAAATTAGAAAGTCGTTGAAAAATTCTAGTCAAATTGAACAATTAATTTTAACTACACAACATATAAGATTTATAATTTTTATCAATTTTTCAATCACACATTTCATAATCTTTTATCAAAATTTTTGTAATACGAGAATACTATCCACAATTTTCAAGTATATTACGAAAAATTTAAGATTTGATCTAGCTTGAATTTTTAAGAGAAAACAAGCAACAACAACATGAACATTTCACAGCATCATAGCCAATTATAATTAATATAGAATGAATGAGATCACATATTCTTTCGACTGAATGTAAAAAAAAAAATGTATTGTTTTATAATTATCGACTATAAAAGAAGTTTTTACTACTACTTACAAAAAATGGAGTACAAGTATGTCTTCTCCAAATTAAAAATCAATCATCTCAAATCTCATCTCCTCTACTATATGTTATTTTTTGCAAAATTCATATGTTGGAAATCAAAAATCTACATTCTGTAAAATGTGGTTATTTTCACACTACAATTTGTTATAAATGTACCACATTTTAATTGTATTTAAGATCCTCAACTTTTGTTCATTATTGTAATTATGTTATTAACTTTTTGTCATCGAATTCTTATCTTCAACTTTCATTACTTAGCACATTTCATCATTGATGATGATTTATGTTGAGATATTTTGTTTACGTATTTTGAATTGAGGAAAAAGTATTTTATCGTACTTTTGTATCTATTGTTTTTTTTAAAATATGACAGCCAAATAAGTATTTTTACGAATTCTCAACAAATATTTTTTTACAAAAACCGTTATCAAACACAAGATGTGCATATTAATGAAAAGTTGAAGATACAAATGTAATAAAAAAAGTTGGGGACATGAGTGCTATAATGTTAAAAGATTAGGATGTTAAATGTAATTAAAATGTGGTGCAAAAAATAAAAAGTGTTGTGTGAATATAATTACCCTTCTGTAAATCATCACTGCATCTTACGATTGAATCCCACTGTAGGTAAGCGGTATATACTTGTATAAAAATATTATTGATTTATTTTCTTATCCCGATTTAGGATTCACAAAATTTATTATGTAAAGGGATTTTGACGCAAATAGTTTCTAGAATACGCTCCTAGTTTGGACAAAATTAGGTGCAAATTAGTCCATGTGGACAAAATTCATTCAAAATTTCTGTTAGTTAAACGCATGATATATATTTCTCTTTAATAACAGGACAAATTTGTTAATTCAAAAATAAATAATAAAAAGTGAAATTTAAAAAAAGAAAAAAAAAAATAGAAAAGATCATATCCTTCAACCCACTCTACACCCATCAACACACACCACCACCATCCATTGCCACATCATTCCCTTTTCAGTAGTATTGTAAGGGCATGTTCGGTTCCTTTTTTATGTCCCTAAAAAAATCATTTTTTGCCTAGTTTTTTTCGGTCAAAAAATATGAAAAAAAAAACCCATTTTTCAGAAAAATATCTATACCAAACAAGTCATAGGTACCTAACCAAATCCTTTTGCCTTTAAAATGATCCCATATTTTTGCAACCCATTTTCACTTCCATATGACTCTATATTCTTTGAACTGGGATGCGCTGGAAGCTTGCTTTCAATTTTTCCTAAAACCTTTTTTTTTTTTAGTAATTTTAGACAAAGAATAAGAGCCCTCCATTAGAAAATAAACATCCTGAACAATTCACTCAACTTTCTTCTCGTTGATTCTTCCATCATCAACCATTAATTCTTTCTTGGTTGTACCAAATTCATCTTCATCACTTTCAACAGGTTTAAATCTTTCGATTTCTAGTTAAAACAAACTTTTCTTCATCTAAACATATATACATATATCAAACTTTTGTAGATACATGTTTTGAATTGGAAGTGAATTATAGTAAAAGAGCCTAACATTTATTGATTGTTCTCACCGGAGAAGACATATCATTCCCACGCCAGAAGTTCATCGGTAAGATCAAATATTGTTGGAATAATCTAATTTTATCTATGATACTTCTTTATGGGGCATATACATCTATATATAGATATAGAGAGAGAAAGAAGAGAGAGAATCAGTATAGACAATTATGGTGGTGGAGAAGAGAGACTAAACTTTTTCAAATATGTGTGTGTGTGTGTGTGAGAGAGAGAGAGAGAGAGAAAGGGTGACAGTGTGATTTAATTCTTTTTTAGATTTCGTTTTTCATTAGTTATTTTGAATTGGCGAATTTGTCTCTATTATTAAAGGGATGTGTATACCACGTAACTAACAGAGATTTTGGATGGATTCCATTCATAAGGACTAATTTTGCACCTCAAGGCATAGTGAAGGACCTTCTAGTTAAAATTAAAACATTAAGGACCAAAACCAAACTAGGGGCATACATTAGGGACTATTTGTGCCAAAATCAACATATTTTTTATATAAAAAACAAAAAAACAAAAAAACAAAAACCAAAAACCGAAGATGTTTAAAAGACGCGGAAGCCACCCACACTCAACAGAAAGATACCAACTGAAACAGAAAACTCCATTTTAAGAGAGAGAAACAACGGCAAAAATCTAGAGAGAGAGAGAGAATGCCCTCCATTCTATGCACACAAAATATCTATGGCACTACCTACATACATACATTCATATCTGTAATTAAACGTTATATATAGAAATTAGAGAGAGAGAGAGAGAGAGAGAGAGAGAGAGAGAGAGAGAGTTGTTTTTAGGATGCTTTAATGGTGTTTCTGTTAATTCATTGGATCTCGAAACCTTTCTATTCTATAGACCTGCATTTTGAGTGTCCATCGATTTGTTCAAACTTCCGCCCAATAGTAGTGAAATGAGAGATTTGAAGAAGCAGCTGTGGGAGTAGAAGCCGGAATTTTTGGAAAATCAGTATTTGAAGAAAGAGAAATAGAGGGATGGATGACAGAGGAGGAGGATCATTTGTTGCCGTGAGGAGAATTTCGTCGGGTCTCGATCGAGGAAATAGTTACCATTCTACTTCTGGTATGTTCAATTCTCTAATACTTTTTCTACATATGTATTTATGTTTTTCTCTCTATCTTTCAGTGTTTATTCTAATTTTCATCTCTCTGTCTCTCTTAATACATACACGCATATGCATACTGTGTATTATAGATGTACGTATATGCGTGGAGTTAAGGTAATTGGAGGTTCTGGATCTGTTAATTAAAATTAGGTTAATTGATGCCTATCTGTATGAAAGTGTTCGTGAGTTTCCGTTTGCCGTTTCCAGTAATGTACGAACTATTTTTGCTGAGGTTTTATTGTTACTCTTTTGAAATTTTTGACTAAGCCTTTGTTTGCTGTTTCAGAATCTTTCTTGAATTCTCACATTTCTACATTTCGTAGTTTTATAAGTTGTAAATTGTGCAGACCGTTGAGGATTACAATTATATTGTTATATAGTCCTATTTGCTTTGTAAATTGAGCAGATCAACCCGTTGATCGTGAAAATAAATATTGTTATATAGAGCATATTTGGGTAAGCCTAAGTAAAAGTATTTAAAAGAAAAGCAGTAAAAACTAACTTTTTTAATAAAGTAATTTTTTGAACTAAAAGTCACCTTTTCCTTTTTTTTTTTTTTTATGAACCAAATGATTCGGAGGAAAAGTTACTTTTAAGCTAGACACATGCTTCACTAAGCTTAAAAGCTATTTTAAGTACTTTTACTAATATTTTAGGCTTAGAGCATGTTTGGCGTGCCTAAAAGTAAGTCAAACTTATTTTCAAAGTTGCTTTTTTACTAATATAACTTATTGTTTTGAAAGAAAATCATAACTTACTTTCTAGAAAAGTAACTTTTAAGCACAGCTAGCCTAGCATGCTCTAGTCTTTTTTACTGAACTAATGTCTATCTTTTATAGATGAGGCTTTTCAATCGTAATGGTACATTAGTAATATTGCTTAATTATAATTATAATCACTGATAGTAAAACATACTTCAACTTTGCTCTACAATATTTTTTTGGGAGAAGTCTAGATGTATAGTTTACTTCACAAGTTTGAAGCATTCTGAATCTGAAGTACAGATGTGACTTTGTTGCTTTATTTTCTTCAATTTATATATGTGTGAAAAAACTTTACGATAAGAATATTTGATGTTCAATGCATTATATGTCTTAATTACTTGGATGTTGGTAAAGTTAATTATAATTTTCAGCACACTGCACAGATACTAACTTATAGAGTTATAGTCTCCCAAGTGAGGCATTGTCCCTCTGAAATTTACTTGCAAAGTATTTATTGAATATATTTGATCAGAGCATCTTGTAGGTTGTCAAACAAGTGTATGAAACTAAGCTGACTATTGTTGTATTATTTTATCTTCGAATAGATCTTGCTATTGAGAGCTTCTGATTGAATACAAAGAACTTGTCAACTTGCAATGTATTATTTTATCTTCGAATAGATGCTGCTGTAAAGAGCTTCTCGATGAATATATAGAACCTTCAAAAGTAACTATGAAGTGTGTGTGCTTGTTTGACATCAACATGTTATGTACTTTCTTGGGGGAAGCTGACTTTTTTCATTTTTATTTGCCGAACATTTTTTTGCACCCTAGAATATGTTTCATCATACATCACTCTCCAAATTTTTAGAATTTTTCTTTTGCCAATTGTTTTCTTTCGTTACAGCAGAGGTTGTGGCAGGATCAGCAGCATGGCTTGGCAGAGGCCTTTCATGTGTTTGTGCTCAAAGAAGAGAGAGTGATGCTCACCCATCATTTGATTTGACGCCTGCCGGGGTAATAGTCTGGTGAATTGATACTCTGAAATTTGGTTTCGTATCATCTGGGTTCCCCCATTTACTGTATCAGATTATTATATACTTGGCTTTGTGTTAATTAATATGTCAGTTTGCATCACTCTTTTAGGTCATTATACTTGTGCAACTAATGGTTTAGGCAACTAACACACTAACACTAATACCTGGGAGAAGAATTTGCATTATAACTTTCTGTCTTATTAGTGGTTGACTATCTTATATCAAAGTTGGTTATTAATCACATTGTTGATTAGCCTGAATCTTTGTGGTGTGTCCTCGAGTTAATCTCAAGACTGATCTGGAAATTTTTTTATTCTTAAATGAGGATAAATTAGGCATTAATAGATGGGCATGTCTATCACTCATGCATATGTGCTTCATGAGTTTGTAGTAGAACAACTGAAGCAAGTATATAGAATGATCATATGGCCTCTGTTTCTCATCTTTTGATTTTGCCTTTCCTGTTGTTTAAGTTAACTATGGCTGGTACTGGGTGACACAAGTCATTAGATTTTGATGTCGTATTTCACCTCGTGCATTAGGAGGAATGTCTACAGAGGCTGCAGCAGCGGATAGATGTTGCCTATGATAATTCAATTCCCGAACATCAGGTATCGTCCTGTTTACATCTCACTAACTTCTCAGAGCTTATTTAAAAACTCAAAAATATGTTCTTAATGCTCTTCATATAATTAATTTGAACCTTGAAACTGGAGGCCATCCATTTGGTTAGGATTGAAACTCAGCTTTGATGACTGCCTCTCTCTCTATTTTAATATTTGCTGTGTTTTTATAGGAAGCTTTCTGTGTTTTTATAGGAAGCTTTGAGGGCACTTTGGAAATCTGCCTTTCCTGGGGAGGAACTTTCTGGTTTAATATCCGAGCAGTGGAAGGAAATGGGTTGGCAGGGAAAAGATCCGTCTACAGACTTCAGGTACGTATTATTTCTTTAATTCTTTTCAGGTGTCTCTCATTTTCAGTATATAAACTTTTGTTTCCAGTAATTTCTTGGTACATTTAACTTATAGGTTCCTCTGTCAGGGGTGGTGGTTTCATATCATTGGAAAATTTGTTATTCTTTGCTAGGAACTTTCCGGTATGACCAGTTCTCCCCCCCTCTCTCTCACCCACCCACCCCCACACATGCACACGATCTTGTGTGCGCACACATAGATCCTATCCCCCACTTTTATGGTCATGAAAGGAGTATATTAATCTAGTTTATGTTTGTTTTTT
This sequence comes from Forsythia viridissima, assembly GCA_030279155.1. Taxonomy (NCBI): domain Eukaryota; kingdom Viridiplantae; phylum Streptophyta; class Magnoliopsida; order Lamiales; family Oleaceae; genus Forsythia; species Forsythia viridissima. The sequence continues at coordinate 9,999,958 of CM059045.1, read as the reverse complement.
CTATTTTATATGTTTGGTGCCTTCTTATGAACTTTGTTATCAAAAGTACAACAAAATGGAACTTAACTGAATGAAAATAAGTCTTGTTATTTCTTTCCCTGTGACATATGGTTCTTTTTACAGAAATCTTTTCAAGATCTTCTTCGAAAGAAGGAAGGTGATCGAGCCATGTGGGAATACCCATTTGCTGTTGCTGGTGTCAACATCACATTCATGCTTATTCAGATGCTCGATCTAGAAGCAGGTGGCTTCTTTATCACTTTCTTGCTTGAATGTTTAACAAAAGAGTGATCATGTGAAGTGGTAAAGAAGTATTTAAACATTTGAATTTTGGAACGTCGTCAACATGAAGTTGAATTCTTCTTCTTCTTCTTCTTCGGTTTTCTCTTTCCTCTTTCCTCTTTCCCCTTTCCCCTTTCCCCTCGGCTCTGGCTCTGGCTCTGGCTCCTTTGAATAATAAGTAGAATCTCAAGCACTGCAGTCTATCCTAAAAGCAGTTTTGCTTTGACGTATTCTGAAAATGTTCCTTGCATCTCTATTAATTAAACCTTGTATCATCATTTTGAATATAATACTTCAGTGAGCTTGGATTTGAGTGTTTGATGTCGTTCATCTCCTAATATTTTGCTTAACCCCTGCAGTAAAGCCCAGAACAGTGGTGGGAGCAACCTTCTTGAAGTTTCTTGCAGGTAATAGCAACTAATGGGCTCAGTTGTCGCCTTCTCAAATGAAAGATTCCAAGCATTCATATTTCATGGAAAAAATGAATGTGTTGTTAATCTGATGTGCTTTTGGTCACCTGGTATCTTGAAAGCCATGAATCCCTGGATGAAAGATGTAAGCCTAGATGACAACAAACTAAACCTTATTCCTACAATTTTGAAGTTGGATACATGAATCTTTTTCGCCAATGATCGGTTCATCGCTCAATCTATTTGAAGATTAAATGCAACTATATCCTTAGCAATCACATCAGGCCACAATAGTTTTAATCTATGCTCCCTCTCTAATCTGTTCTACCGAACCTCTTTAGGCCTATGCAAAACATGTCCGAACAACCTAAGTTGTCAACTGCTTAATTCATCCTCAAATGGTGCAACATTCACTTGTGGTGCATAATTCTCATTTCTTATCTTATCCTGTCCCCATGTAACGATTTAATACGTGAAATCACTCTCATTTGCTTTTTGTTAGTCGCATGATCATTTTTATGCCTAACAGTTAATCCTTCTTGTATTTTGCCTGGCAGAAAATGAATCTGCATTTGACCTTCTATACTGTATCACATTCAAATTAATGGACCATCAATGGCTTGCCATGCATGCTTCTTACATGGACTTCAATGTAAGTGTTCTCGAATTGTTAGATTTGCTCGAATATATAACACAGAAGCCAAAATAGTTTCCCTTTCAAGTCTGTTTCATATTCATCTTCTTCAGAAATCTCTGATTGCCAATTTAGAGGTTTAAGTCGCCCTAAATAGTGCCTTGAAGCATGTCTCTGTAGTTAGGAATCGTTTGATTGGACATTGCCAACAACTTATGAGTCACTCAAGGGAAAAGCAAAACTCAGCTCACTGAGTCCTATTTCGCTTGTATTGCTATTATCAACTGGGAGTTTAATATCACAGAGTCCTTTTCCGCGTCTGGTGCTTACATTTTATATGAGAACTTTTATTAGATTGTTTAATACTCATTTTATGTTAGCAGAATGTGATGAAAGCTACTCGGCATCAGCTGGAAAGGGAGCTTCTGCAACATATTACATGCCTTGAAGACTTGCCCTCGTACAGCCTTCTTAGTCGGTAGTGTAGGTAGCTTGTGTTATGAGTTGCTTTTCTGGTAGCTGACTTTGTAATGCTGGTGCAAATGCAGCTTTCAAACTTGCAGATGTGGGTTGGTTGTACTCGCAATTCTTTTTCTTTTCCGCAGAGACAGGCTAATGATGATGATTCCAATTTGGCATTTGTAATAGGGCCTTTATTCTTCATCTTTTAATATGGAAAGATTGGAAATACGAGCTTACTTGTTAGAGCAATTCAGAGACTAGAACGAGAAGAGTTAACTAACCTTTATAGGTATACTACAAAATTTCTTATCCTGCAATTGACTACTTATTAAAAGACTGAAAACATTCCCTTGTCACTCAGATTTTGATTGAGTCAAGAACTCGAAGAACAACTCAACATTGAAAATATTCAGTACGTGGCAACTTTGGTGGCTATTGCTGTATGCAATTGTCCTAAAACCAATGGAATGGAACAGTTTAGGAGTAATTTAAACTTGCTATAAAACTATGCATCAAACTTGGGTTGGCACTTGGCAGAAATAGTGCTTCTTATTGTACGTGGCACACAGTGAACGAGAAATATGAAGATTTATAATCCACCGAAAACCAAATACCTGTAAGTTGTAACATGTTCCCGGGAGATATTGAATTTTGATATTCAAGTTTTGTAGCTATCAATTTACAAAGGCTCTACGTTTCAAGCTAATGTAGAAATGAATATAATTCGCATGTATGATGACGCGTTGGAGATTAAACAAATAGATTATTCCTATCTCTAACAATTTATTTAATATTTTAAAGAAATACTTGAACATGACATCAAAGCAAACAAAAGTTTGTTAATCAAGTTTCACCGTCGTTCAATTATAAAAATATTCACTTGTCATATCAATGAAAAAATAAATTTAATTGACAAGTGATGAAATGTATTTTATATATATATATAATACATTTTCTTAGTTCAACTCAAACTTAGTGTAATATGAGGGTAGCAAAGAGTGTACTGACCTTGTTCATTCTCGTCGAGATGAGATTATTGAGTCTTAAGAAATTCATCACAACTCTAATAGTATGTTTTGTACACTGGATAAGACAATAATTGACAAATAAAACCAGGGTACCAAACAAACCCTAAGAATCCGTTGCCCTAACTCATATAGCACGACTTTTATGTTCTCTTCTTTGGGTATGGAATTGCCAAAAGTACGAGATGAACATTCGAAAAGCTATCCTTCTATTAGGGAAAGTTTAAAGACCTCAAGAATCACATTTGTAAGTTGTAACAACTAACAAGGATGAATATTTGTATTTGTAAGTTGTAACAAGGGTGAATGTTTTGCTCTTGACTGCTCACCAATCCACAAGGTTCAAAGACTTAAAGGCCAGCAAAGTTCAGAATGTCAACATGGTAAGTGGATGCCATTAGGGCTAGACCCTAAAGATAATCAAAACCCTCTATAGTATGTTTAGTAAGAATGATTAGATAGTATTGGATACCATTAAGAAGAAATATAAGCTAAAATCTTGTTCATTATAGCGACCAGCCATTTCTAGTAGGGCACGTCAAACATGCACTTGGACATTTGCAAGATATCGCATCCAAAGAATCATACTTACAAAAGACAATTTGAGTTGGCACTATGATAGAAAACATTCTCAATAACCAATCCATATCATTTCACCATAGGCACAGGAGTACCACTCCTGTTAATTCTGAAAGCATGTCTAAAAGCACAAATTATGTCGGATTTATTAACTTTCTGCTATAATAATCATAAGAAATGAGTCGTACATTAGAGTTACTAGCTCAACTCAAGAAAGAAATTATGAGTCGTACATAGAGTTACTAGCTCAACTCAAGAAAGAAATTTACTCGTAGTTCCAGGGGTGAAGGCTGCTCTTCCATCCAGCAATTCCTTCAGGAAACCATAGAGCAATCTCTTTCCTTGCACTCTCCACTGCATCACCGCCGTGAATGGAACTTACCCATTTTCACATCTTTTAAAGTTAGAGGTCCAAAATGTTTTAGGGTGAGTCTAGGATGCTGAAAAATACAGCAATTTGCCTATGCTTTCCCCAAGATGTTGAAACAGCAAATCACATCCGCATTTAATCTAAGTAAAAAAAAAAAGAAGCTGAATTGTATACACGTTTGGAGTTTTCCATGACCAATTCCCAAGGGTAGTAATCGAATTTTCATTTTCACGCTAAACATCCAACACGGGCATTAAAGATCTTTTGTGTCATGTTTGGCATGCTGAAATGTACAACCCTTTATATGATTAAAGAAGAAAAATAAATCCTTTTTTGAAAAAATCTAAAATTAATTGGCCAAATTTCAATTTTAACCACACATTTTATACAAACAAATTATAAATTAAAATAAGAAAAATATATTAAAATCTTGTCTTTTGTCTGTCGAACATTTCATACCAAACACGCCATATGAAACATAGCTCTATGGTGAAATCAAAGAGTTCTCTATCTTGACTCAAGTGCACACAATACGAAATATTTGAAGAATTAATTTAAAGCAAATGCATTAACTTCAATAAGAACAGGACTAGACTGTTTATGACACGAGCAAATAATTTCCCCACAACGGGTGTAATCTATGCTTCGAATCTTCATAAGTCCTAGTTACCTGGAATGGAGAAAATGAAAAGGGTGAGAAAATCTCAATAAGTGCATACGTGTTCATATATTAACAATGTTATGAAATCTTGAAACATGAAACGTTAAACATGAAACATGTACTTGGACTTTCATTAGAACTTTCACTTGAACTTGCATAGTAGATACACAAAAACTATACCGAACTTAGATGGTAATAGTTGTTCCTGCGTAGCGCTACAAAATCTCTGATCCGATCTTATAACATACATGTGGACCCATCATATATATTCCAAAATTGTAATATATAAAACATGTGTACACTTACCTTGCTTGAATAATTGAAGAACATTGATTCGCTAAACTTTCATCTCACTATTCCTTATAATCTTGTGCTTATTATATATAAACTGTGAGAGAGAGAGAGAGAGAGAGAGAGAGAGAGAGAGAGAGAGAGAAGAAAATATATGTTGTGGTGTGAAATAAATGATGGACATCGAGTTCTATTTATAGGTTTACCAAGACACCTAGCTGAATCCAACTGAAACTCTTTAAAAAATAAATCTTATCTTGAACTCTTATCTTTTAAAAAAAAACAACCACGTCTTAAATGATAAGATTTGTTGAGGATAACTCAATCTCATTTATCTTAATAATTCATTCAAATTTTTAAACGTTATAAACTATTCTAATTATCCCATTTTAAGTTAATTAATTAAATGATATGCAAGAATATATCTAATAATCCAAATAAAATAAAATCTGCGTCATGTGTAAAATAAAGTAAATTACGCTTTGGTCCTATACTATTGGTTTACATCCAAATTAGTCCTTAATTTTTCAAATAATAAACCTTACTTATAGATTCAAATTTAATGACTATTTATGTTGGTTCCAGATATTATAGTAACGATGTTAAATCTTTCTTAGCTAACAAAAGTGCACAATTCAAACACGCCATTCTTCAAAGAAATTGAGAATGTTTTCATTTTTTTCCAATCAAATTATGTAAATTAGACGTGTTTGAGTAATGCGCTTTTGTTGAGTGAGAGAGATTTAACACTATTACTACGCCACATCGAAAGATTGTTTGCCACATAAAATATTCCGTCAAGTATTGCAAGTGAAAGGGTAACAGATGATGGATGAAAATCTTAGTTGAAAGTTGAGTGGGCATTGTGACCTTTTAAAATTCAGTGATTAAGTAAACTCGGTTAAAGTACGGTTGTCACTAGTTGATTTTACCCGATTTATTTTACATATTTAAACATAGCAGAAATGAACAGTCACCCAAAAGAGGACAAAAATTTGGACGTGATTATGTGAATGAATATCCCATCATCATGTACCATAAAGATCAGACGTCTAATATGTAGTTAAAAACACATCTAATTTCTTTTCAGCATCAAGCATGAAACAACTCAAAGAAAATTAAGGACATGTTCGGTGTAGTTTTTTTTTGGAAAAAATAAATTTTTTTGAGTATTTTATTGACTTTTCAAATTTTTTTATAGTGTAAAAAGTTTGATAAGTCAAAAATTGTCGGCAAAAAAATGAATTTTTTTGAGAAAAAAGAATAGTTACCGAACATGCCCTAAGGAAATAAACTATTAAAGCAAACACCAGACACAACTAATTGAACAATAAAAATCATTAAGCAATGGTACTTTCTACTGGTATTATTTCTACTTTCGGTGTAGTTTTTTTTTGGAAAAAATAAATTTTTTTGAGTATTTTATTGACTTTTCAAATTTTTTTATAGTGTAAAAAGTTTGATAAGTCAAAAATTGTCGGCAAAAAAATGAATTTTTTTGAAAAAAAAAAATAGTTACCGAACATGCCCTAAGGAAATAAACTATTAAAGCAAACACCACTAGAGACACAACTAATTGAACAATAAAAATCATTAAGCAATGGTACTTTCTACTGGTATTATTGCTCTATAGGTCTTGATCTCCTACTTATTTATGTTGCTCACTTATAATGTCCACGTTGAGGTGGCATCACATGATTGATAAAAATAATGAGTGTGAGATCATAAACTACCAATCATATAATGCCACCTCAGCATAAACATTATAAGTAGATAGAAAATCAAGACCCTTGCTCTATAATAGAAGCAAAACAATTACCTTTCAAAGTGAAATCTTTCTTTTCAAATCTGCCAATAATCTCACCAACCTGAAACAGAAAAATAAGAGAAGTAAGACTAAGAGCATGATAAAAAAAAAAAAAAAAAGTAAAACTACTTTTAAGTAACTTGTTAGCCCCCAAACATTCCATAACTTACTAATTTCTTATTTTGAATAAAAATATCTTATTTTTCTAACTTTAAAAGTATAATGTTTACTTTTTTACTTAAAAGTAAAATGTTTATTTGTTTATTTTAAAGCTTACTTTTTTACTTAAAAGTAGAATGTTTACTTATCTGCTAAAAATTTCTCTTTAAATTTATCACATAGAACACTTGCTCCACTAGGTGTTTCTTAAACATTTGTTCAAGAAAATCGAAGCCAGAAATAATTTGGAATTCTTTTGCAGGAGTCCTGATCTACTACCCACTTATAATATTCACGCTGAGATAAGATCACATGATTCGTAAATGTTCACGCTGAGATAGGATCACATGATTGGTAAAAATACACATTATAAGTAGACAACACAAGTGGGTAGGAGATCAAGATCCTCTTTTGCAGTTCCCCAACAAAAATAATTCTATTATTATAATTAATCGGCACGTTCAAATTCTGAAAACAAATACACTTGCAAATAAACAAATCAACCCAGAAATGAATTTATACAATCTAATTATCCCGGATCCCATAAACAATAAAGGCCATGATACAAAACAAAAGGCAAAATCTTGAAATTGAAAAGAAAAAAAAATATGCAAATCCAAAACAGAAAAAGCGAGAAATAAAAATAGAAGAATAGAGAGAATTTACCAGTCCCCTTTGGATGTCATCAGGCTCGAACTCGATCATGATAAACGTTTGCTCCGTGGTGATGTTTCTTGAAGCCGGAAAAAAAAAATAGAAGTTCAACTTTTAAGGATGATTTATAAATGAATTTTTGGCTGGGCAAAAACCCCAGTGGAATATTCTATTTTGTGAACCATACCATTTGATTGATTTTTATTTTACCTAATTTGACGTTTGTTGCTTCTTTTTTACTCTCTTCTTCCAAATAAACATGGTCCGTTCGATTTTGTTAATAATAAAAATAAAATTTTTTAATTTTAATAAAAATTGATAAAACTATATATCTCATAAAATATGAAATTATAATTAACTATTGACTTTAATTTGAATTTTTTTAACAAATATTTAAGTAAAATCAAACAAAACTTACATGCCTATTTTATGAGTATAAACAAAAGAAAGTTAACAAAGTAATAAACCTATCCTAACTTTCTTTCTTTTTTCTGATTTTCCTCAATATTTGAAAATGATAATTTACCCTTAAAACAAAAAGAAAATAAACTAAAAATAAATAAAAACAAAAAGAATAAATGAAAAGAGGAAAAATTGCATTCCGATATTTCTAACATTTTCAAAAAGTACAAAAAAAGAAAAGAAAAAAGAAAAAATTAACTAAATAAATAAAAAATTTTCTTTTCCCATCCGTCCCGAATATTTTTATGTTTTAAAATTTTAATTGTATTTAAAAAAAGAAAATTAGTGCAAATGGTCCTTAACGTATGATAATAGTGCACAAATGGTCCCTAACCTTTTATTTTTGGTGGAGTAGTCAACCTATCCATTTAGGTGCACAAATAGTCCTTTTAGATGTATTCTATTTAAAATCTATTCATTGCGTGCGCAAATGGTTCCTTTAATTTTTTTTTTTTTTTGTTTGTCATTTATTGGTGTGGATAAAATTGTCAAATTATATTTCTTGTGTTCCTTTCAAGTTACGTGAATATATACACAGAGAAATATAAATCCTCCGTCCATGGAGGATCCATACTCTTCCCGGAAAGCAGCCTTAATGGCCTCGGCAGAAGTCCTGTAATTGAGAACATTCAATCTGACATTGTGGAACTTCTTATGGCGGTGCGCTATATAAATTTAAATATTCATGATACAGATGGAAATACTCATCTGGATCTCCTCAAGCAAAGACCGAAATCAGCTTCTTCTGAGATTTTAATCAAGCAGCTGATTTCAGCTGGAGGAATCTCCAATTGTCAAGATCAAATTACTAGAAGTGTTCTTGCTTCCCATTTGAGGATGCAGGGGATTGGAGGCAGTCCAGGAACTTCTTTCAGAATCCCGGATACAGAAATATTTTTGTATTCTGGAATTGGGAATGCATCTGATGTTAGTTGTGATTTAACAAGCGGGTATGCTTCGTGCTTGGGTGAACTGAATCGCTTCGATTCGCCAACTGGGTCATGCTCAACTAATAAGAAGAAATCAGATTATGTTAATAATGCTGCTAGGCATCTCAAGATTCTTCTTCGTTGGTCGGGGAAGAAAGTGAGGAAAACAGATATCACCGAGATGGAGGACGATAATTCTGTAGAATCTTACAAATCTGTTCGAGTTACAAAAACAGCCCAATTCCACTTAGGCAAAAGTTTTCAAGATTATCCTCCCTGCCAAACAACAAAAGAGTACTTGCTATGGGGAGTAACTTTCCAAGTCCATTCACCAAAGAGAAATTCGTTGCTATCACATAGCGTTGTGCAAGCGATGCCACAATCGTACTTAGGATCACCTTCGACTCATTTTTCCGAATCATCTTGGTCGTCTCTTGTATCTGCCGATAAAGAGAAGGGCATGAATTTCAACAGTGTTGGTGTGGGCCCCTCCAGCGTGAATCCATCCTCGAAAATTCAGCAGTCGAAAATGAAGCACAAACACTCATCCATTTCTTGTCTTTCTTTTCTTTCTTTCTCCGTATAATTCATGTAGGTTGAAAGAAACAAAAGAAATCTAACTTGACAATTTTACCTCACCAATAAAGACAAACAAATGATATAGACCATTTACGTACCTAAATAGATATGTTTTAAACAGAATCCATCCAAAATGATTAATTGCGCGCACCTAAATGGATAGGTTAGAGACCACTTCAACAAAAATGAAAGGTTATGGACTCTTTGCACACTATTGTCATACGTTAGGGACAATTTGCGCCAATTTTCTTTAAAAAATAAAATTTAATATTAAAAATTAATTAATTAATTAAATAGAATTTTTTTTTATCCCCGTCCATCTTCCGCCATCCCTATTTTCCCCGCACCCATCTACCCTTACAAGCCTACAACCACCAAATCTTGCCACCAGTATGTCTTGGGACTTTGAAGACCCAGTCCACAAAAGCTAGCTAATATGGTTGGAGAACCTAAACCCATATAAACCACACAAAGGACGCCCACACATCTGATGTAGGATTCAAGTTCCCATAAACTCCACTGGAAACCATGACAAATCACCACACTTCCGATTCGGCATCCACGTCGAACAGGTGCCCACTCATCCTAAGTGGTAACCAAGACTTGAAGACATGGTGCCTGCTTTGATACCAATGTCATGGGACTTGGAAGAGCCAGCCCACAAAAGCTAGCTAATGTGGTTGGAGAACTCAAGTCCATATAAACCACACAAAGGACGTCCACACATCCGATGTGGAATTCAAGTTCCCATAAAATCCATTGGAAACCATGACACAGTATTATCTACCCCCACTACTTCTTGCCGCCCCAATCTTCCCTCTTTAAACCAGTTGTCTTCTCCAACCCAATCTTACACCCATCCACCAATCTTCTACCACACTTCAATCTCCACCCCAAACCAATTGTACGTGGTTGATCGCCACCATCTCCACCCGTAAAACCAATCTTCGATTGTAGATGTGAACCAAGACAGTTTTAGATCTGAAAACAAAGACAGACAATGTTGTCCATCAAACAAAGACGAAGACCTATCACCGTTCACATTTAAGTTGTAATATGATAATCAATCGACATCAACATTTAACAACCTAAAATCAATCACGGAGTACATGAAACAAAATTTAGAAAAGCAAAAACAAAGACAATGTTATAGATCTAAAAATTTAACAAAGATTTGAACATGTTTGGCTAGTTTTTTTAAACTTTTTTTTTCTCAAACTCATTTTCAACTACATATTTAATTGGACCCTCAACTTTTCAACTACATATTTCACCAAATTTTTTCAAAATATCCTAAAAAACTACTTTTAAACTCCACCAGACAAACACAAAGAAATCATTACATATTTGAAAATTAAGCAATAAATTGTGGCCATGGAAGACGTTAGATTAAATGACATTAAACACAGTTACAGATGTAATAACAATATTGTTTTTATATTGCAGATCTGAAAATTAAGTTGGGCGGGTTTGCTGAACACATATTGGAAAAAATAAAAATTGAAAAAGTTGAGAAAGTGTGATGCACTCATTGATTGTCTAATAAAATTGACATGGGTGGTGGAGGGAAGCGGACATCGATTGTAGCGGTTGGGGGTTTGGGTTGGAGAAAATTATTATTTCCAAATCGCAGTGTGGGGTGGTGGCGACGATTATAGACTATTTGTTTTAGTAATAGTGGTGGTCTAGTAAAGATTTTATGTTTTATGTTTTTTGTTGTTCTTTTAAAATTGTTTAGGATCCAGCTGCAATATTCTCATTATTTATTCAAAAATATTATTTTTTTGGGATTTATTTTCTTTGTGTCAATATTAAAGGGTAAGATTTTCATTTTACACAAATTTAATAGATTTTTGGATGGAAATGATTTGTAGGGATGAAATCCACTAATTTCTCAAAAATTGAGTAAAAATAGTGCAATTTACCTTATATTTAACAACGGTGGCAACACTAATTCTCATGAGCTTGGCTCACAAGAGCATCTTCAATACTTTATCTATTACTTTTTAGATGTGCCACAAGTACAGATAGACAGAAAACATCATCTCCAATGCATGCTTATGAGCCGTCTAGCTGATGTAGCACACTAAAAAATAGACTTCATTTAGAAATCTATCTAAATTTAAACGGACTTCTAGACGGAGTGATTTAGCATTTTATTAAAAGAAAAGTTAGACAATGAAAATAAAAATTGAAGAACCGTCAATTTAAAAAAAAAAAATTAATGCTACATGAGTTGTAATATTAGTTTTAGACGGAACTCATTAGAGATGAATTTTTAATTTGACCATCTATTCAATAAACATAGTATCTGCCACGTAGAATTCAACAAACAAAGTGCATTGGAGATGTTCTAAATACTTTTTCATTGCCTCGTTCAGTTTAGTTAGTAGTAGAAGATTTTTTTTTTCATTTCTATAATATTATATAATATAATAATAATATTAAATATATATCTAAAACAATGTATTCATTGTAATTATGTTAAAAAGAAAAATATTAATATGATGCCTTTGACGCTTCCAAGTTGTAGGTGAAGAGTGAAGACTATTGTTTTGTTCCTTTTGGTCGAAAAAATGTTAATATATGTAGTTGTTAAAATTTGTTTCACTTCGGTTTAGTGCATGTTTGGTAAAAAAAAAATTATAAATTATAAATAGTAGATTTTACAAAATATATAGAAAAAAAATGTAGATCGTACAAAATGTGTAAATAAAAATATTATTTGATCAACTGATAAACTTAAAAAAAACAATATAACCCGATTGTATTAATCGATTCTACTCCAATACATAAGTTAACAAGTCCAATATGTGAAAACGTGTGACATGTAAGAACGTTTACGAGGTCAAATGTAATATATAAGTTAACAAGTCCAATATGTGAAAACGTGTAACGAGTATAAAAAAGTTTACGAGGTCAAATGTAAAACAACAACGTCTAATTGGGTGCAAGAACATTTGAGTAGTTGACAATGTCTTTGCATTCTTTTTCCAACAAAAAGAAAACATAAATTGAAAGGATCCACATTATATAATTCTAAATCTTTTCTTCATACCTTTCAAGTGTTCAAAAATGGCTAATTATGGCACCACACACAGGCCAATCACAACTTCTCGATCTCCCTCCATAACTCAAGACGATCATGAATCCAAAAACCCAACTCGAAAAATCCGTAAACAAATTCAATTCACATGCCCTTTTGATATCCCTCCCACCCCAGAGTCAGCTGCAGTAAGAATTGTTAGAAACCTGGGAATTTTCGATTTATACTATGTAATATTTGTATGGACTGTACTCTTCATAACCCTTGTGCCAGAACGCAAGGTTTCATTGATCTTTTTGATAGCTGTGACAGAAGTAACATTCCTATACTTTCTGTTACTTCGTGTTGGGGCGGACCCAAGAAATGACTTAGAAGTGGGCTGGAAGAGGGGGAAGTCTTACGGGAGTTCGGGGGCAGCGTCCTGAATTTTTTTTTTTTTTAAATTACAATTATTTAACCAATTTTTATAAGAATCTAATTTTTTTTATAAGTTATAATCTTTAAAAAGCTTACAAAAAGTCATTACACAAAAATATTCAAGATCTAAATCTAGCTAAAGAAAGTTGTGTCCGACGATCTTTTATAGCTGCGAATTCTTTTATAATAGAATATATATCTATTTTATTAACAAAGTCTCTCTCAACAAAATTGTTATGTAAAAAACATATAAAACTTTAAGCATTTTTTTTTCTTTTTCTACTTATTGAAATTTGAAATAATTTCTCAAACCAAGTAAACATTATTATTCATTACTCAGCAACAAATCAAAATCTATATAAAATTATAATTTATAGATTATGAAATAAACCAAAAAAAATAGACAAAAGAAAAATAAATGCAATTGGGTTTGGTTCTTTGGAATTGGCCATTTGAGAAGTGTGCTATTTTTTGTTTGGGCCTAGCTATTTTAAAAAAATTTACTCAAAATTACACTATTGGGCTAGTGAAGCACAGTGCAGCCCCCCGCCCAATCCGCCCCTATCGTGCACTGCCTGAATCCGTCCTCCTTCCTAAGATCATCGACAAGCGAGTCATGATTTTTCTGCTATTTATTATCACATCCCTTGAGGTTATTCTTACTGATGCAAGTATTCATCTTATTTTCACACTTTATGGGACGATTCCGATAGTTATGGTGATTGCAGTGTTGAAGATAACGGAGGATTTGGTTGTGAATGATCAAGAGGGCAGTGCTACTGGGGAGTTGGCTCAGCTAGCATTTGTTTAAGATATACAGAGCAGAGCTACCACATGTTTGAAAGTGGTTATAAACATTTATAAACTCATCACACATCATTTTAATCTACACATTCTATAAGACCTACAATTTTTATCTTATATTATATAGAGTTGCTTGTTTCCATCCCGAGCTTGTCAAAGACAGACCTAGTAGTAGTAGATCAGGTATCCTTTATAATTGAGTCATGTGTCGATAATAAGATTGAGAATTAAAGACAAAATCCCTTTCACTTTTGTGATTTTTGTTCTTTAGTTTTTCAATTGTTCAAACAAGTTATCCTTTCCTAATTATTGAATGACATATTGAAGACAAAATTTACTTAAATAAATATGTTCCATCTTTAATAGTTTAATATTTTTGATGATGATATTCAATTTGATATCGATCTAGGCAAATTAAAGAACCTAAATTCAAAATTTACCGATTTATGAAAAACGTGTACATGTTAAGTTTTAATGAAAGAAATAAATCTAACGGTAAGGAAAATTTGGGGGAAGATCCATTGTTGGGTTTCTTGCCTTCCACAAGCGAAGCGTAGAGCTTCTAGGTGGAGCTCGAAAGTAGCGATTCTCTTCTGGAGTTTTAAAAAGGCTTGTATTAATATCGCCTAACTAGAAAACCTTAGAACAAGAGAATAATATGAAATATGTACCTATTGGACTTTAAGTGCTTTAACAGACATAAAAAAAGTTCTTAACTCTCTAGCTCAGGAACTTCAGAACTAATTCATTAAAGAAAGTGATCGGTACGCCCCTACGCTATTTCAGATTTGACAACTCACTAATCTACAATTTGACTCCACAACATTCTAATAGTAACACACTTTGAAAACCAAGTTCCTTGCATCATTATGCCTTGTTTCCGAGCCTTTTTGAAATCTCTATCAGAAACCTAATCCCAAAAGGCCAAAAGATAACGAAATCTTACTGATTCATCAGGTGCAGTTGCAAAAACTGCAGGTGCGTAGGTTGCAAACATTGCCAGAATGGCTTACCACAATTCCAAATAGAAAGGAAATTTGTATGTGAGACTTATCAGTACAAGAATTGATGAAGAAGGAGATAAAGTATTTGAAATCAAGAATGCATAAAATGCTCCATATTGGTTTGCATAAATTGCCCTTCCTACTTTATGTCCATCCTTATTGTCCTGCCAAACCCCGCCCGGTGGATTCATTCCAGCTTGAAAGGTTACGGCCGTAATCAAAGTAGCAACTATCAACAGAACATTGCGAGTGTCATTTGGTGTATCTATATATTCATCATATCTTAACCCGAACTATCTTGACTGAGATACTTAAAGTGGACTAGTCATTCTTCGAATTTACAAAACAAACTCTAAACCTTTAATCCTAAAATCTAACCAATCGAAAATTGTTATATAGACATGCATTGTTTGTCAGTAAAAATTTGCTGGGAGGAGAGAAGTTTCTTGTCATCTTCCACGCTTAATAGAGAAACCATATTATTGGGATTTTTGTGATCTCAAATAAACCCGAGGCAATGATGATTAATAGACCCGTTATATCTTTATAGGTTTTGAGCCCAAGATTGAAAGATAATTGTATAGTCCACTCTACAAATGTTATTAACAAATATTTACTTACCTTATTCTTTACCTTATTGATAGAATTCTATTTGTAGTAGGATACCATATGTGTAATATTCTTATTCTAGGTAGAATTCTTTTCCCATTAGGTTTTTATTAGCTTTCTATTAGTATATATATCTTGTAACCTTATTCATAATTCAATTACATCAATGCAAAGAAATATTTCTCCACATATATTTTCTTTCATATTTTATATGGTATCAGAGCATCGATTCTGAGCAACGATGTCTGGCACAAACATCATAGAAGCGACGATTGTCCAATCGGATCCCATGGCTCTACAGCAATCTGATCATCTCGGTTGAATCTTCGTTTCTAAACCACTTGATGGAAACAATTATGGACAATGGAGTAGATCTATGGAAATTGCTCTAATTGCCAAGAATAAAATTAGCTTCATTGATGGAAAGATTGAAACACCATAAGTAGAAGATGAGAAGTATTCCATATGTGATCGAAGTAATCACATGGTGCTGTCCTGGATACTTAATTCGGTACATTCAGATATTGCAAAAAGTATCATATACTCCGAATCTGCCATAGAGGTATGGAAAGACCTATGAGAGCGATTTTTTCAAGGTAATAAAGCACGAATATATCAGATTCACCAAGAAATTGCTGAGCATTGACAAAGAAATCAATCTGTGTCAGCCTATTTTACCAAATTAAAGGGACTATGGGATGAATTGGGTTCTTATCATAATCTAATTGGATGCACTTGTGGGAATCTTAAGGCACCAGCTGAAAGGGATGAGAAGGAGAAAGTCATGCAATTTCTAATAGGGTTGAATGATTCTTATTCCACAGTTCGTGGAAACATACTAATGATGAGCCCCTTCCCAGATACCAGAAAAGTCCACGCTATTTTAATGCAACATGAAAGGCAAGTTGAGGTTGCAACAGATCGTAAAGGGCAACATTCAATCAATTGGAAGAATTCGAACAATTGGAGGTCGAACAGGAAAGATGACAATCGGTCGACCGCTTCGAAAGAAACTGGCCAGAAACAATGCACCCACCGTGGGATGACTGGCCATATTGTTGATACCCGCTATTTCATCCATGGCTTCCCTCCAAGACACAAGTTTCATGGAAAGGATGTGAAGCCATGAAACAAACACTTCACAAACACTGCTACCGCTTCTACACTTGACCCAAAAGAAGGAAAAACGTTCACAGCCAAAGAATATGAACAGATCATGACACTTCTAAACAACAAGACGGGTAATGATAAGTCTTATGTTAACACCTCATGTATCAATCCTTCTACTATCTCTTTGAGTAATTCATGGATTATTGATAGCGGGGCCACTGACCATGTGATAAAGTATGGGATTATTGAGAATAAATCCATGCCAAAACACAAAACTGTGCAATTACCGAATGTGAGTCATGCTCTTATTAAATCCATTGGTGCAGTTAACTTTGAAAATAATATGACTGTTGATAATGTGCTTTATGTTCCCAATTTCAAAGTTAATCTATTATCTATCAGCTAGAGAGTTAGGTTGCTATATGACATTTTCTCTTGATTTTTGTGTCATGAAGATTTGACTATGAAGACGACGATTGGCTTAGGAAGGCAGAGTAACGGTCTATATTACCTTTCACAAAAATCACAAATACATCATATTACCAGTGGATCAACCAACCTATGGCATAGACGTCTTGGGTACCCGTCAGCCTTACCTCTTCAATTCCTAGCACAAAGTGTCTTAGATATTAGTTTTGATTCCCATAATAATTGAGATGTTTGTAATTTGGCAAAACAATCTAGACTACATTTTAAAGTTAGTCAAATTTCTAGCAATAAATCATTTGATTTGATTCATTGTGATATTTAGAGACCTCATAGGATTTATTTTTATTCTGGTGCTAGATATTTCCTTACATTGTTGATGACTTTTCTCGTTATACTTGGGTACACCTCATGCGTCACAAATCTGAAACTCAAAGTATAATTAAAAATTTCTTTGCTTAAGTTAAAACTCAACACAACTTGACTATAAAAACCCTGAGGTCTGACAATGGTCAAGAGTTCTTATCCTTGCAAACATTCTTAGATGAAAATGGTACCATTTTTCATAGATCGTGCCCATATACACCCTCAACAAAATAGAGTAGTTGAGAGAAAACACTGACACCTCCTTAATGTGGCTCGTGCCATTAGATTTCAAGCCAATCTTCCGTTAAAATTTTGGGGAGAACATTGTTGTGAAAATAATGTGATTGTAAGTGTACAATATCGCAAATAAGTAATAAAGTGGACCTATTGAGTCTGGATTATCGTTCTCACGAAGACTACCTTATTTAGATACTAGTTAAATTAATCGTAATGCTAATTTATTTAAAACAATTTGAATTTAGTTGATTTGAAAATTTTAAATTAGAACTATGAATTTAAGGAAATAATATAATAACGAATATCAAGAATTAATACAATATGACGATTCAAGAGTTTGGACAAACGAATTCACCTATTTATCATCTCCAATATCTCATCTCAAGATTTGTTCCTAAAGTTGTATTCGGTCGAATTCACGAATTTAATCTAATTTACCTCTCTCGAGTTCAAATTAGTCATATCTAATTAAGTCAACTTAGACAGTCAGAATGATCCTTAATTAGATGCATTAATTCTCCTAAGAATTCAATTCAGACCGCAGCAATAATAAAAGTGTATCTCTACCTTTTATCCAATTGCCAAATTTTACTACGTGGTCTAGATTAATAATATACTTCTCAATTCATTACAATCTACAAAATCAATGAAATAATGACAAGTTATTCCAAGCATTAAGAAAAGAAGCAAAATCAAATACTTAAACAATTTATAAATCAAAACTTGAGATTCGAAATTAAAGAATTAAAACTAGGCTACATCGTTCATCTAAACTTTAGATCTAGCTACTCATGATTCGAGAGAAAGACAAGATGAAGAGTTTCGAATACATAACCAGATCTTGAATAAAAGAAGGGAAAACGTTGAATATCTTGCACCAATAATTCTTTATCTTTACATTCCAATCTTCAAGATCTTGGTCGTTCTTCGTGTTCTTCGCCGTTCTTTCCTCTTTTTTCTCTTCTGTTCTCCAAGATTTTAACTCCCCGTTCTCAATGATTTAACTCTTTTTTTTTAAACATAGGTTAGGTCTTTATACAATGTTTTACTAATTTTACAACTCGTGTACGTGAAAATACAAAAAAGACCTTGACTAGAGTTAAAAATAAGCCAAAAATAGTCCAGACACATCTGCCGCGCATTACCGCAATCGAACCGCAGTTTGCAAACCGGGGTCACACTGCGGCAAACAATGAGAATTTCCAGAAATTGATTCCAAATTCACTTTCTATCCATATTTATACACTTGGTCCTCTAAAGTTCAACATATATACAGTTTGGTCATTCTTTATAATTTTTCTTTTTGTCATCTTTAGTCATTTTATTTGCAACTTAAGTCCTTCAAGTTTGGATTTTATCTTTTTTAGTCCTCTAATTGATTCTTTCATTTCAATTTAGTCATCTTTTATTTGCAACTCAAGTCCTTCAACTTTTAAATGTTTGTAAGTTGATCTCCATATCCAAGTTTTCATACGTCTTTAGTCATTTTTTGCCTATTTTGCTTTGTTTTTCTCTAATTCCATCTGATTTTAGGTTTTGACCTAAAACAATTAAATCAACACACAATTAAGTAGACTTAAGAGTACTTACAATCGTCCACTTTTGATGGTCCAGATAAGTGTAAAACCACACTTATCAAATACCTCCAAACTTGAACATTTGTTCGTCCTCGAACATGACTATTTACTCAAACAATCAAACAAATAATATTAAAATATACTGTAATAGATAGCTTGTCGTATTTGTCTCATGTTTTTGAAACAACTCAATCAATTCATAAAAAAATTCTAAATTATGCTACCAAAATCAATTTTAACTTATCCGATGCTCGATTGATATATGTATGCGCGCATAGTCAATCCAATAAACATAAACCTTTAGGTTGGTAATACTCCGCCCCCAATGGTCAAATAGTTCATCTCTCTCTCGTTAGAATACACACTCCAATATTCATATTCATTCGCTCACCCTGGTGTTAACTCTAAAGTTGCCTTCAAAAAACTTATTTTTTTACCACTCAAAATTTCGTTAGGTCTAGCCAATACAGTTACTATCTAGATTTGTGATGATTCTCTCTTTATTGAATGCTTCGACCATCAAGCTTCTACTAAGTAAGTCAAACCCACTAGTTATCTAAATCCTCAAGTTATGCGCACAAAAGCTTAATCTTGCTTTTGCTTCTTCTTCCCTTTTTTTTTTATAAATATATCTTATGTGTAAGACCTCACTCCCTTAAACTTTCTAGATGACGCTTGTAGCGAGCTTTAGGTCGATAACTCCCAAGTCTGATAGACTTTAGGACACCGAGTTTTGAGAACTCCTACGGACTTAATCACTTAAGTCAACTAGGCTACGAAGAGATGTATAAGATAATACAAGTGCAACGCCTTTTTTTTGTGCAAGATAAATAAGCGGAGATTAGATTCCTAACATTCGGTCAATACCTAATGTTACCACCCGATTTTGGTAAGACTTCTACGTCAGCAAAGGCCCAATAAAGGTCCTATCCAGGCCTAATTCAGGTCTCGCTAAAGCCTTAGAGGCCCAGCGAGGGCCTTCTAGATTCATAAAGGTCCCATAGACCCGGCGAAGGTCTCGAGGGCCCAGTAAGGGCCTCGTAAATTTTCAGAAGGCCTCGGAGGCATATCGAACATCTTAGCATTCCTGAATCAGAGTATTCATGAGTCTCGACACTCATGGCCGACCCAGAGAGCCTCGTCGGGCTTCGTATTTATTATAGTCTGCATATAATTCGATATTTTGGGAGAGTTAAAAGGATATCTCACGGAAGATTGTGTTTGATTGTTATAAGGAAACCATATCCCAATCCAATAAAATCGGCAACACAATCTTAGAGATTGAGAGAGATTAGGATGCAATCTCGGAAGATCACGGCGAGATTGGAACCTACCTTATCTGATAAGGAAAGAGAATCTCAAAAGAATTTTAATTGATTGCTTTCCTAAATCAATTAGGATTCTCCCCATATAAATATCATATTCCGATTATTCTAAGGTAGGCTTTTCTGGACACGCATTTTTTGAGTACGCATGATTTTTATTACGCACTCTTGACGCTCTTTTTGATTCTTGAATTTCACTTCTAAACTCGGCTCAAATCTCTGCCTGCTTGTCCCTCCAACACCCAATTACTTTCATCCACCGTATATTACTTTATAGTTGACTTGATCGTCAGAGTACCAACAATCGTCGGACCCTTTTTTCTCAGAGATCTTGGTGCCTAACGATTGTCCGAATGTGCAGGTAACATACAAGTTGACAGAAGAGTGACTGAAGATCTGTTGACACGTGGACGGTGCAAGTTCCGACGTCAACACCTAGATTCCACCTGGTAGTCAAATACACTCCACACAAATATTACTCATGCACAGAATCAACACATATCTAAATAATTTCTGCAATGGTTCAACCACCCCCAAACTATCATTTCAACTGGTTAGGTAATTGAGTTGCCAAATGGTGATCTTGGTTTTCACAACTTAGGTTTAATATTGATTCTATTTAATATACCAACCAAAGGTAGTGATATTCATAACTATTGTGCTCACACTTAATCATTTCTCACATGGATAAGTATAGTCTATAAAAATAGCTTAATTGGCATCACCAAGTCATAATTTATGAATTGATAGCAGTTTCAAATAGATGTCATCATTAGCCGACAAGGCTATCCAACATACAAGCACATAAATAATTTTTTTTTTCACAACACACATAACAATAATGAAAATAATAAGGTCACACATAATAATAATGAAAATAATAAAATCTCACCACAAACTTAAAATCTACATTGTCTTCAATATGAAAAAAAAGAAGCAAAATAAATAAAAAAAAATGAAAGAGTTAACCTGAATCATAAAGCGTGGAGACATCTTCGGACTTTCAGCTGATCAGTACGCATTGGGATTGGAATGACAATGTATAGTTTGAAATAAAAAAATAAATAAATGTACTCATTTACTAAAAATCAAGAAACGTGCTCTACTTCCTAATGCAGTCCTAAAATTCTACATGCAATGAAATAAACATATAAGGAATAGAAAAATGGGTTGCCTCCCATTAAGCACTCGATTTATAGTCTAGAGCTCAACTTTTTGCAAGTATCATTTATGGAGGCTTGAATTGGGTTTTGGAAGTCTTGCATTGCTTGCAATTACCAGCTTTGCAAGATTTATCATTTGCTCTCCATGTTTTAAATCCGTCATTTTCTTCTTTAATTGTTGTAACTAGTCCACATGTATCTGGTTTGTAGTTTTCTTAACTAATTTTCACCACTTCATCAACTCTAAAACACTCTTTGAGGTCGACTGGTTGCTCGAGTATAGTGTACATACTGAATATTGTTCTTTTATCTTGTACTTTCAAGATTAGCTCACCTTTTTCAACATCAATAAGGGCTCGACTCGTCGTTAAGAATGGTCGTCCCAATATGACTGGCATATTCCGGTCATCTTCGATATCAAGGACAATGAAGTCAACCAGAAAGAAAAACGTATCCACCTTGATGAGCACGTCCTCAATCACACTCTGTGGGTACTTGATTGATCTATCAGCAAGCTGTAGAGACATATTTGTTGCTTTAACCTCTCCCAAACCTAATCTCCTGTAGACAGAAAGTGGCATCAAATTTACACTTGCACATAAATCACATAAAACATTAAAATTATAAAATTTTCCAATTGTGAAAGGTAATTTAAAACTCGCTGGATCTTTTAACTTCTGAGGCAACTTATTTAGCAGAATAGTGCTACACTCCTCAATTAAAGCTACTGTCTCGTATTCATCTGATTTTCTATTCTTGGACAATATTTTCTTCATAAATTTTAAATATAGTGGCATCTGGGCTAACGCTTCAGCGAAAGGAATGTTGATGTGCAGTTTCTTGAAAACTTCAAGAAAATTTTCAAACTGCTTGTCGAGCTTGTGCTTCTGCAACTCTGAGGAAATGGAATTGGTGGCAAATAAGCTTTGATAGGAATTGGCGTCCTCACTTTTGACGATTCAATAGATTCTTTTGAAACTTCTTCTTTTGATTTCGCATGTTGTTGTTTAGTTTCATCTTCCTCAATTACCAATTGTTCGTCATTTTTTGCTAGTCTTTTCACGTGAATTTCTGACAGTTGTACCTTGCTTCTAGTAGTGATTGCATTTACCTGTTTTTTTTTCTTTCTAAAATTACAACTACATCCTTAGCAATCACATCAGCCCACAATAGTTTTAATCTATGCTCCCTTTCTAATCTGTTCTACCAAACCTCTTTAGGCCTATGCAAAACATGTCCAAACAACCTAAGTTGTCAACCGCTTAATTCATCCTCAAATGGTGCGACATTCACTTGTGGTGCATAATTCTCATTTATTATTTCATCCGTTCTAGTATGACCACATCCATTATTACATCCTCACTGCTATATTCTTCGTCTCAGACATTTTGTTCTTTTAACATACCAATATTCATGCCCCCCGGGGCACAGCCAAGTTGGCAAAGGACAGGCATTGCGGGGCTCGCAACCTCAGCGTGGGGAGTTCGATTCCTGGATGGAGTAGCCGAGTGATGTAATACTCAATTATGGGTGGAGCAGCTTGGTGATGTAATATCCATGGAGGAATGCTCCCTTGGGGCCAGGAGTATAAAGGGTACACGAGCCCTGGTCAACTTGGGCATATACCGCGATTTACCTCCACCCATCACTGAGGGGCCGGAGATGGATGATCCAGGACGTAGTCTGGTGTAACTAGGATACCTGGGTATCAAAAAAAAAAAAACATATCAATATTCATTACCATAAAACATATAGCATGGCTAAGCCTGCACATGTCCCCATGTAATGATTTAATACGTGAAACCACGCTCATTTGCTTTTTGTTAGTCGCATGATCATTTTTATGCTTAACAGTTAATCCTTCTTGCATTTTGCCTGGCAGAAAATGAATCTGCATTTGACCTTCTATACTGTATCACATTCAAATTAATGGACCATCAATGGCTTGCCATGCATGCTTCTTACATGGACTTCAATGTAAGTGCTCTCGAATTGTTAGATTTGCTCGAATATATAACGCAGAAGCCGATAAATTTTTTATTAAAAGTTTTGTAATACGAGAATACTACTCACAATTTTCAAGTATATTACGAAAAATTTAAGATTTGATCTAGCTTGAATTTTTAAGAGAAAACAAGCAACAACAACATGAATATTTCACAACATCATAGCGAATTATAATTAATATAGAATGAATGAGACCACATATTCTTACAACTGAATGTAAAAAAAAAAATGTTTTATCTTATAATTATCAATCATAAGAGAGGTTTTCATTTTTACTCATAAAAGTAACATAAAAAATAGAGTATACGTATGTCTTTTCCAAATTAATAATCCATCATCTCAAATCTCTTCTCATCTACTATATGTTTTCTTTTACAAAATTCATCTGTTGAAAATCAAAAATCTACGTTCTGTAAATCATCACTACATCTTACGATTAGATCCCACTGCAGATAAGCGGTATATACCAGTATAAAAATATTATCGATTTATTTCCTTATCCCAATTTAGGATTCACAAAATTTATTATGTAAAGGATTTTAACTCAAATAGTCTTATGCTCCTACTGTGGTTTTGGTCCTTAACATTTCAATTTTGATTAAGAGGTCTCTAACCTATTACTGTAGGTGCAAATTAGTCCATGTAGAAAAAATTCATCCAAAATCTATGTTAGTTGAGCGCATGATATATACTTCCCTTTAATAACATGGACAAATTTATTAATTCAAAAATAAATAATAAAAAGTGAAATTGGAAATTTTTTTTAGAAAAGATCATATTCTTTAATGCACCTTATACCTATCAACACACACCACCACCACCCACTACCACGCCATTCTCTTTTCAGCAGTATTTTGAGTACCTAACCAAATCCATCTGCCTTTAAAATGATCCCATATTTTTGCAACCCATTTTCCCCTATTTTCACTGCCGAACGGCTCTATATTTCTTTGAACTAAGACGCACTGGGACTTAATCTCAATTTTTGCTAGAACATTTTTTTCCACTTCTTCTTCCCATTATTGCCATCCTAAACTAACCTCTCTATTTTAGTAATTTTAGACAAGGGTTAAGAGCCCTCCATTGGAAAGTAAACATCATGAACAATTCGCTTAACTTTCTTCTCGTTGATTTCTCCATCATCAACCATTAATTCTTTCTTGACTGTACTAAATTCATATTCGCCACTTTCAATGGGTTTAAATCTTTCGATTTCTAGTTAAAACAAACTTTTCTTCATCTAAACATATATACATATATCGAACTTTTTGTGGATCCATGTTTTGAATCGAAAGTGAATTGTAGTAAAGGGGCCTAACATTTATTGATTGTTCTCACCGGAGAAGACTTATCATTCTCACACCAGAAGTTCGTTTGGTGAGATCGAATATTGCTGGAATAATCTAATTTTATCTATGATACTTCTTTATGGGGTGTATACATATGACATGTACATCTATATATAGATATAGAGAGAGAAAGAAGAGAGGGAATCAATATAGACAATTATGGTGGTGGAGAAGTAAGACTGAACATTTTTTTTTTTTTTTTTTTGATATCCAGGTATCCCAGCTACACCAGACTATGTCCTGGACCACCCATCCCCGGCCCCTCAGTGATGGGTGGAAGTAAATCGCGGTATATGTCCAAGTTGACTAGGGTTCGTGCACCCTTTATACTCCTGGCCCCAAGGGAGCCTTCCTCCATGGATATTACATCACCAAGCTGCTCCACCCATAATTGAGTATTACATCACTCAGCTGCTCCATCCAGTAAGACTGAACTTTTTCAAGTATGTGTGTGTGTGTGTGTGATTTAATTCTTTTTTAGATTCGTTTTTCATTAGTTATTTTGAATTGGCAAATTTGTCTTCATTATTAAAGGAAAGTGTATACCACACGACTAACAAAGGTTTTGGATGGATTCCATTCATAAGGACTAATTTCGCACTTAAAGGCATAGTTAAGGACCTTCTGGCTAAAATTAAAACATTAGGGACCAAAACCAAACTAGAGACATACGTGAGGGACTATTTGTAACAAAATCCCTTATGTAAAACATATTTTTAATAAAAACTAAAAAAAAAAACCGATGATGTTAAAAGACGCGGAAGCCACCCACCCTCAACAGAAAGAGCCAAGTTGGCGAAGGACGGGCATTGCGGGGCTCGCAACTTCAGCGTGGGGAGTTCGATTCCTGGATAGAGCAGCTGAGTGATGTAATACTCAATTATGGGTGGAGCAGCTTGGTGATGTAATATCCATGGAGGAAGGCTCCCTTGGGGCCAGGAGTATAAAAGGTGCACGAACCCTGGTCAACTTGGGTATATACCACGATTTACTTTCACCCATCAGGGCTGGGATGTAAATTGGGATAACTGGATATAAAAAAAAAAAAAAAAATACCAACTGAAACAGAAAACTCCATTTTAAGAGAGAGAAACGACGGCAAAAATCTAGAGAGAGAAAAAAATGCCCTCCATTCTATTGAGTATGGGACTGATCACCTGCCCTAGGGGGCAGGTGAAATTCGGCCCACCGCTGACGTGTCAGCAGGTGGGCCGTGGATGATAAAAGCAACTTTTATCATCCACGGCCCACCTGCTGACACGTCAGCGGTGGGCCGAATTTCACCTGCCCCCTAGGGGCAGGTGATCGGTGCTCCTATTGAGTATGCACACAAAATATCTATGGCACTAGATTCGATTCGCTACCTACATTCGTACATTCATATCTATAATTAAACGTTATATATAGAAATTAGAGAGTGAGAGAGAGAGAGAGAGAGAGAGAGAGTTGTTTCTAGGATGCTTTCATGGTGTTTCTGCTAATTCATTGGATCTCGAAACCTTTCTATTCTATAGACCTGCATTTTGTGTTAGTGTCCATTGATTTGTTGAAACTTCGGCGCAATAGTAGTGAAATGAGATATTTGAAGAAGCAGCTGTGGGAGTAGAAGCCGGAATTTTTGGAAAATCAGTATTTGAAGAAAGAGAAATAGAGGGATGGATGACAGAGGAGGAGGATCATTTGTTGCCGTGAGGAGAATTTCGTCGGGTCTCGATCGAGGAAATAGTTACCATTCTACTTCTGGTATGTTCAATTCTCTAATACTTTTTCTACATATGTATTTATGTTTTTCTCTCTATCTTTCAATGTTTATTCTAATTTTCATCTCTCTGTCTCTCTTAATACATACACGCATATGCATACTGTGTATTATAGATGTACGTATATGCGTGGAGTTAAGGTAATTGGAGGTTCTGGATCTGTTAATTAAAATTAGGTTAATTGATGCCTATCTGTAAGTGTTCGTGAGTTTCCGTTTGCCGTTTCCAGTAATGTACGAACTATTTTTGCTGAGGTTTTATTGCTACTCTTTTGAAATTTTTGACTAAGCCTTTGTTTGCTGTTTCAGAATCTTTCTTGAATTCTCACATTTCTACATTTCGTAGTTTTATAAGTTGTAAATTGTGCAAACCGTTGAGGATTACAATTATATTGTTATATAGTCCTATTTGCTTTGTAAATTGAGCAGATCAACCCGTTGATCGTGAAAATAAATATTGTTATATATAGCATGTTTGGGTAAGCCTAAGTAAAAGTATTTAAACGAAAAGCAAGTAAAAACTAACTTTTTTGATAAAGTAATTTTTTGAACTAAAAGTCACCTTTTCCTTTTTTTTTTATGACCAAATGATTCCGAGAAAAAGTTACTTTTAAGTCTAGACACATGCTGACTAAGCTTAAAAGCTATTTTAAGTACTTTTACTAATTTTTTAGGCTTAGAGCATGTTTGTCGTGCCTAAAAGTAAGTCAAACTTATTTTCAAAGTTGCTTTTTTTACTAATATAACTTACTATTTTGAAAGAAAATCATAACTTACTTTCTAGAAAAGTAACTTTTAAGCACAGCTAGCCTAGCATGCTCTAGTCTTTTTTACTGAACTAATGTCTACCTTTTATAGCTGAGGCTTTTCAATCGTAATGGTACATTAGTAATATTGCTTAATTATAATTATAATTACTGACAGTAAAACATACTTCAACTTTGCTCTACAATATTTTTTTGGGAGAAGTCTAGATGTATAGTTTACTTCACAAGTTTGAAGCATTCTGAATCTGAAGTACAGATGTGACTTTGTTGCTTTATTTTCTTCAATTTATATGTGTGTGTAAAAATTTTACGATAAGAATATTTGACCGGTTTACAGGTTCAATGCATTATATGTCTTAATTACTTGGATGTTGGTAAAGTTAATTATAATTTTCAGCACACTGCACAGATACTAACTTATAGAGTTATAGTCTCCCAAGTGAGGCATTGCCCCTCTGAAATATACTTGCAAAGTATTTATTGAATATATTTGGTCAGAGCATCTTGTAGGTTGTCAAACAAGTGTATGAAACTAAGCTGACTATTGTTGTATTATTTTATCTTCGAATAGATCTTGCTATAGAGAGCTACTGATTGAATACAAAGAACTTGTCAACTTGCAATGTATTATTTTATCTTCGAATAGATGCTTCTGTAGAGAGCTTCTCATTGAATATATAGAACTTTCAAAAGTAACTATGAAGTGTGTGTGCTTGTTTGACATCAACATGTTGTATACTTTCTCAGGGGAAGCTGACTTTTTTCATTTTTATTTGCTGAACATTTTTTTGCACCCTAGAATATGTTTCATCATACACCACTCTCCAAATTTTTAGAATTTTTCTTTTGCCAATTGTTTTCTTTCGTTACAGCAGAGGTTGTGGCAGGATCAGCAGCATGGCTTGGCAGAGGCCTTTCATGTGTTTGTGCTCAAAGAAGAGAGAGTGATGCTCACCCATCATTTGATTTGACGCCTGCTGAGGTAATAGGCTGGTGAATTGATACTCTGAAATTTGGTTTCGTATCATCTGGGTTCCCCCATTTACTGTATCAGATTCTTATATACTTGGCTTTGTGTTAATTAATGTGTCAGTTTGCATCACTCTTTTAGGTCATTATACTTGTGCAACTAATGGTTTAGGCAACTAACACACTAACACTAATATTTGGGAGAAGAATTTGCATTATAACTTTCTGTCTTATTAGTGGTTGACTATTTTATATCAAAGTTGGTTATTAATCACATTGTTGATTAGCCTGAATCTTTGTGGTGTGTCCTCAAGTTAATCTCAAGACTGATCTGGAAATTTTTTTATTCTTAAATGAGGATAAATTAGGCATTAATAGATGGGCATGTCTATCACTCATGCATACGTGCTTCATGAGTTTGTAGTAGAACAACTGAAGCAAGTATATAGAATGATCATATGGCCTTTGTTTCTCATCTTTTGATTTTGCCTTTTCTGTTGTTTAAGTTAACTATGGCTGGTACTGGGTGACACTTGAGTCATTAGATTTTGATGTTGTATTTCACCTCGTGCATTAGGAGGAATGTCTACGGAGGCTGCAGCAGCGGATAGATGTTGCCTATGATAATTCAATTCCCGAACATCAGGTATCGTCCTGTTTACATCTCACTAACTTCTCAGAGCTTATTTAAAAACTCAAAAATATGTTCTTAATGCTCTTCATATAATTAATTTGAACCTTGAAACTGGAGGCCATCCATTTGGTTAGGATTGAAACTCAGCTTTGATGACTGCCTCTCTCTCTATTTTAATATTTGATGTGTTTTTATAGGAAGCTTTGAGGGCACTTTGGAAATCTGCCTTTCCTGGGGAGGAACTTTCTGGTTTAATATCCGAGCAGTGGAAGGAAATGGGTTGGCAGGGAAAAGATCCGTCTACAGACTTCAGGTACGTATTATTTCTTTAATTCTTTTCAGGTGTCTCTCATTTTCAGTATATAAACTTTTGTTTCCAGTAATTTCTTGGTACATTTAACTTATAGGTTCCTCTGTCAGGGGTGGTGGTTTCATATCATTGGAAAATTTGTTATTCTTTGCTAGGAACTTTCCGGTATGACCAGTTCTCCCCCCCTCTCTCTCACCCACCCACCCCCACACATGCACACGATCTTGTGTGCGCACACATAGATCCTATCCCCCACTTTTATGGTCATGAAAGGAGTATATTAATCTAGTTTATGTTTGTTTTTTCTATTTTATATGTTTGGTGCCTTCTTATGAACTTTGTTATCACAAGTACTACAAAATGGAACTTAACTGAATGAAAATAAGTCTTGTTATTTCTTTCCCTGTGACATATGGTTCTTTTTACAGAAATCTTTTCAAGATCTTCTTCGAAAGCAGGAAGGTGATCGAGCCATGTGGGAATACCCATTTGCTGTTGCTGGTGTCAACATCACATTCATGCTTATTCAGATGCTCGATCTAGAAGCAGGTGGCTTCTTTATCACTTTCTTGCTTGAATGTTTAACAAAAGAGTGATCATGTGAATTGGTAAAGAAGTATTTAAACATTTGAATTTTGGAACGTCGTCAACATGAAGTTGAATTCTTCTTCTTCTTCTTCTTCTTCTTCTTTTTCGGTTTCCACTTTCCTCTTTCCTCTTTCCCCCCGGCTCCGGCTCCGGCTCTGGCTCTGGTTCCTTTGAATAATAAGTAGAATCTCAAGCACTGCAGTCTATCCTAAAAGCAGTTTTGCTTTGACGTATTCTGAAAATGTTCCTTGCATCTCTATTAATTAAACCTTGTATCATCATTTTGAATATAATACTTCAGTGAGCTTGGATTTGAGTGTTTGATGTCGTTCATCTCCTAATATTTTGTTTAACCTCTGCAGTAAAGCCCAGAACAGTGGTGGGAGCAACCTTCTTGAAGTTTCTTGCAGGTAATAGCAACTAATGGGCTCAGTTGTCGCCTTCTCAGATGAAAGCTTCCAAGCATTCATATTTCATGGAAAAAATGAATGTGTTGTTAATCTGATGTGCTTTTAGGAAGGCTGGAATGCCAACAGGCGTCTATTATTGAATTCACCCGACCCGATAGTACCCATTTTGGGAACGTCCAGTGCCAAAGGTCACCTGGTATCTTGAAAGCCATGAATCCCTGGATGAAAGATGTAAGCCTGGATGACAACAAACTAAACCTTATTCCTACAATTTTGAAGTTGGATACATGAATCTTTTTCGCCACTGATCGGTTCATCGCTCCATCTATTTGAAGATCAAATGCAACTATATCCTTAGCAATCACATCAGGCCACAATAGTTTTAATTTATGCTCCCTCTCTAATCTGTTCTACCGAACCTCTTTAGGCCTATGCAAAACATGTCCAAACAACCTAAGTTGTCAACCGCTTAATTCATCCTCAAATGGTGCGACATTCACTTGTGGTGCATAATTCTCATTTCTTATCTTATCCGTTCTAGTATGACCACACATCCATTATTACATCCTCACTGCTATATTCTTCGTCTCAGGCATTTTGTTCTCTTAACATACCAATATTCATTACCATAAAACATATAGCATGGCTAAGCCTGCACATGTGCCCATGTAATGATTTAATACGTGAAACCACACTTATTTGCTTTTTGTTAGTCGCATGATCATTTTTATGCTTAACAGTTAATCCTTCTTGCATTTTGCCTGGCAGAAAATGAATCTGCATTTGACCTTCTATACTGTATCACATTCAAATTAATGGACCATCAATGGCTTGCCATGCATGCTTCTTACATGGACTTCAATGTAAGTGTTCTCGAATTGTTAGATTTGCTCGAATATATAACACACAAGCCAAAATGGTTTCTCTTTCAAGTCTGTTTCATATTCATCTTCTTCAGAAATCTCTGATTGCCAATTTAGATGTTTAAGTTGCCATAAATAGTGCCTTGAAGCATGTCTCTGTAGTTCGGAATCGTTTGATTGGACATTGCCAACAACTTATGAGTCACTCAAGGCAAAAGCAAAACTCAGCTCACTGAGTCCTATTTCGCTTGTATTGCTAATATCAACTGGGAGTTTAATATCATACAGTCCTTTTCCGCGTCTGCTGCTTACATTTTATATGAGAACCATTATTAGATTGTTTAATACTCATGTTAGCAGAATGTGATGAAAGCTACTCGGCATCAGCTGGAAAGGGAGCTTCTGCAACATATTACATGCCTCGAAGACTTGCCCTCGTACAGCGTTCTTAGTCGGTAGTGTAGGTAGTTTGTGTTATGAGTTGCTTTTCTGGTAGCTGACTTCGTAATGCTGGTGCAAATGCAGCTTTCAAACTTGCAAATGTGGGTTGGTTGTACTTGCAATTCTTTT
The DNA here is from genome assembly GCA_030279155.1 of Forsythia viridissima. Lineage (NCBI taxonomy): Eukaryota > Viridiplantae > Streptophyta > Magnoliopsida > Lamiales > Oleaceae > Forsythia > Forsythia viridissima. The sequence continues at coordinate 9,968,344 of CM059045.1, read as the reverse complement.
TCTTTTCCGCAGGGACAGGCTAATGATGATGGTTCAAATTTGGCGTTTGTAATAGGGCCTTTATTCTCCATCTTTTAATATGGATAGATTGGAAATACGAGCTTACTTGTTAGAACAATTCAAAGACCAGAACGAGAAGAGTTAACTAATCTTATAGGTATACTACAAAACTTCTTATCCTGCAATTGACTACTTATTAAAAGACTGAAAACATTCCCTTGTCACTCTGATTTTAATTGAGTCAAGAACTCGAAGAACAACTCAACATTGAAAATATTCAGTGCGTGGCAACTTGGTGGCTATTGCTGTATGCAACTGTCCTAAAGCCAATGGAATGGAAGAGTTTAGGAGTAATTTAAACTTGATATAAAACTATGCATCAAACTTGGGTTGGCACTTGGCAGAAATAGTGCTTCTTATTGTACGTGGCACACAGTGAACGAGAAATATGAAAATTTATAATCCACCGAAAACCAAATGCCTGTAAGTTCTAACATGTTCCCGGGAGATATTGAATTTCGATATTCAAGTTTTGTAGCTATCAATTTACAAAGGCTCTACGTTTCAAGCTAATGAAGAAATGAATATAATTTGCATGTAAGATGGGGCGTTGGAGATTAAACAAATAGATTATTTTTATCTCTAACAATTTATTTAATATTTTAAAGAAGTGCTTCAACACGATGTCAAAGTAAACAAAAGTCTATTAATCAAGTTTCTCCGTTGCTCAATTATAAAAATATTCACTTGTCATATCAATGAAAAAATAAATTTAATTGACAAGTGATGAAATGTATTAAGTGTCCATTTGGTAGAGATTATAAACTAGTTTATTTGACCAAAAAAGTTTATTTGACCAAAAATGGTCAAAAATGACGGCTACCAAGACAAATTTTTTTGTCAAATAAACTATTTTTGGTCAAATAAATTAGTTTATAAACTCTACCAAACGGGCTCTAAAATGTCACATCCGAAGAATTCAATTCTTACTTTGGTTGTTTGATACAAATGTGGAAATGAAAAATGAATTCTAGGGTACAACTATTTTAAACTTATTTTTGGCCAATTCCATGCAAAATATTTTCTTATAGGAGATGGTGGCTTTTATTTTTTAACTTACATAGAATTTCACTTCTTTTCTACATTTGTAGCTAAGGAGTTAAGAATTACCCCCACCCCCACCCCCCCAAAAAAAAAAAGAACTAAGCAGCTATTGAGCAGTTCCTACCTCTCTTCTTTTAAAGAAGGGAATCCGGCCAATTCTTCCGAGAATCCTTTATTTTAAGCCTTGTTTTGAGCATAACGAGCCCTACCAACCGTTGACTGGCATCTCACTCTATCGAGGAACCCGATTTGGCTTCAATTGAGCCATTTCAGCAATCCTTTATTAACAAAGGTAGAAAAGAATTGAAATTTCAATCCATGACGTAGAAAAGAATTGAAATTCCATGTAAATTAAAAAATAAAAATCATCATCCCCTATAAGAAAATATTTTTCATAGAATTGACCAAAAAAAGCTTAAAGTGGTTGTACCTTAGAATTCATTTTCCATTTCCACCTTTGTATCAAACAGCCAAAGTAGGAATTGAATTCCTCGGATGTGACATTTTGCATAGAATTGAAGCCAATCAAAAGTGTAATATGAGGGTAGCGCAGAGTGTATTGACCTTGCTCATTGTCGTTGAGATGAGATTATTGAGTCCTAAGAGATCCATCACAACTCTAATAGTATGCTTTGTACATTGGATAAGACGTAATAATTGACAAATAAGACTAGTGTACCAAACAAACCCTAAGAATCCGTTGCCCTAACTCATATAACACGACTTTTATGTTCGCTCCTTTGGGTATGGGATTGCCAAAAGTACAAGATGAACATTCGAAAAGCTATCCTTCTATTAAGGAAAGTTTAAAGACCTCAAGAATCACATTGGCAAAAACCATTACGCAATAAAACCAACAGCAACAACATCAGAAAGTTGTAACAAGGATGAATATTTGTAAGTTGTAACAAGGGTGAATGTTTTGCTCTTGACTGCTCACCAATCCACAAGGTTCAAAGACTTAAAGGCCAGCAAAGTTCAGATTGTCATCATGGTAAGTGGATGCCATTAGGGCTCGACCCTAAAGATAATCAAAACCCTCAATAGTATGTTTGGTAAGAATGATTAGATAGTGTACTGGATACCATTAAGAAGAAATATAAACTAAAATCTTGTTCATTTTAGCGACTAGCCATTTCCAGTAGGGCACGTCAAACATGCACTTGGACATTTGCAAGATATCGAATCCAAAGAATCATACTTAAAAAAGAAAATTTGACTTGGCACTATGATAGAAAACATTCTCATTAACCAATCCATATCATTTCACCACAACAGTAGTACCACTCCTGTTAATTCTGAAAGCATGTCTAAAAGCACAAATTATGTCGGATATAGTAACTTTCTGCTATAATAATCATAACAAATGAGTCGTACATTAGAGTTACTAGCTCAACTCAAGAAAGAAATTATGAGTCGTACATAGAGTTACTAGCTCAACTCAAGAAAGAAATTTACTCGTAGATCCAGGGGTGAAGGCTGCTCTTCCATTCAGCAATTCCTTCAGGAAACCATAGAGCAATCTCTTTCCTTGCACTCTCCACTGCATCGCTGCCGTGAATGACATTCCTGCAACAGCAAAACACACATTTATTTCTCTATTGTAAAGCTCTTTTCAATTTAATGAAGCTTTAGTAACAGAGACTGATAACGAGATGTTCTACTTTTGTAAAACCTTAATAATTTTTTCACAGTAAATTCCATTCACAGTAACTATACTTTCACTCTAGTGTCAATTAGGTAACTATATTTCAATTTTGTTCAATCGGGTAAATACACTATAATTTGATTTTAACCAGGTATCTCTGTCCAAATCAACTACGAAAATCAAGACTTGACAATCAATAAATGACAATCTATCACGTGGCCGTTAGTTGCTGAAGTGGAATAAGTGCAACTTCAGTGGAATAAGTGCAACTTGAGTGAAATAAATGAAATAATTGATGGTCATCATTTATTGACTACCACATTATCGATTTTTTTAGTCCAAGTGACAGAATTGGCCGGAGTTACTCGATTAAAATTAAAATAAAGTATAATTACCCGATTGAACAAAATTTAAGTACAATTACATAATTGACACTAGAGTGTAGAGTAATATTATAGTTACCATGAATGGAACTTACCCATTTTCACATCTTATAAAGTTAGAGGTCCAAAATGTTTTAGGGTGAGTCCAGGATGCTGAAAAATACAGCAATTTGGCTATGCTTTCCCCAAGATGTTGAAACAGAAAATCACATCCGCATTTAATCTAAAGTAAGAAAAAGCTGAATTGTATACACGTTTGGAGTTTTCCATGACCAATTCCCAAGGGTAATAATCGAATTTTCAGTTTCACACTGAACATCCAACACGGGCATTAAAGATCTTTTGTGGCATGTTTGGCATGCTGAAATATACAACCCTAGATATGATTAAGGAAGAAAAATAAGCCTTTTTTGAGAAAATCTAAAATTAACTGGCCAAACTTCAATTTTAACCACACATTTCATGAGATCCACAACTTTTATCAACTTTTCAACCACACATTACACCAACTTCTATCAAAATTTGCTAAAAACTTTAACAAACAAATCATAGGTTAAAATAAGAAAAATATGTTAAAATCTTCTCTTTTGTCCTGGGCGTTGTCGAACATTTCATACCAAACATGCCCTATGAAACATAGCTCTCTGGTGAAATCAAAGAGTCCTCTATCTTACTCAAGTGCACACAATACGAAATATTTGAAGAATTAATTTAAAGCAAATGCGTTAACTTCAATAAGAACAGGCCTAGACTGTCTATGACACGAGCAAATAATTTCCCCACGACAATTTAACGAATCCTTATTAAGAAAGCTAGCTCACCTGGCCAAACTTCAATTTTAACCACACATTTCATGAGATCTACAATTTTTATCAACTTTTCAACCACACATTACACCAACTTCTATCAAAATTTGCTAAAAACTTTAACAAACAAATCATAGGTTAAAATAAGAAAAATATGTTAAAATCTTGTCTTTTGTCCTGAGCGTTGTCGAACATTTCATACCAAACATGCCCTATGAAACATAGCTCTCTGGTGAAATCAAAGAGTCCTCTATCTTGACTCAAGTGCACACAATACGAAATATTTGAAGAATTAATTTAAAGCAAATGCGTTAACTTCAATAAGAACAGGCCTAGACTGTCTATGACACGAGCAAATAATTTCCCCACGACAACTTAACGAATCCTTATTAAGAAAGCTAGCTCACCTGCCAATGTCAATAGCGTAATCACCGCGGATGGTCCCGGGAGCAGATTCTGCAGGGTTGGTAGCGCCAATGATCTTCCTACCAGTAGTAACTACATTCTTACCCTCCCAAACCATTGCAACAACGGGGCCAGATATAATGTACTCAACAAGCCCGTTAAAGAAGGGCTTAGCAGACAAATCTGCATAGTGCTTCTCAGCAAAAGGGCGATCTACAGTAATGAGCTTCAGACCTGTATCCCAAAAAGTCAGAAATGCAAATAAGAGTTTCTATATTAAACAAATGAAAATAAAAGCATGATCACATGACTTGTCACCATCAAAATATCACAGAAAAAATGAGCCAAGGATGGTTCACGATATCATGAAGACATGAACCCAAAAGAGAAAGAAATTAAAAATAAAATAAGAAGGTAAATGATTTCCATCATCATGTCATGCATGAAGTATGGATATGGAAAAAGACAAATCAACTAAAATTCTTTAAAAATTAATGTTATACATTTACAACTTATAACTTATTTTTATAGATTATTATTTTCAATAAAAAGATCTGCTTTCATTTGATTGAATTTTACATGTAATATTTATTATTTAACATTTGAGGAGAATCAATTTGTTGTATTAAGATAATTTGTATAGCACTGTCGGTCCATGGTGGATGTATTCCATCATTTTGGCTGTAAAAATGCACATGGACTCGCAAGTTCAGCTTTTGTGAGAAAAGTTCAAGACACTAATTTTATTCAAAAGAAATTTAAAAAAATAGAAAAAAAGAAAAGAAAAGAAACAAAAACAGGCATATGAGCCCATCCCCCACCCCTAACCCGATTTGTAATTTCCACAAAATATTGAGTTTTAACAGCCAAAATGAGGGAAACTACGGTCTACCAGGACTAAGAGCGTTATAAAACTAAAAGGTTGGATACAATGCTTCCAAAAATAGATTGAGGACAAAGTTTAAACAAGGTACATAGGTTGGGGAACAACGGTGCGATTTTTATGCAATGACACAAAGTTCACATTTTTCTCATGTTATCTTTGACTAAACAATGTTACACGAATGTATCATAATTAAAATTTAAAACTTAGTTTTATATTCCAAAATTAACACAATGAGGCTTGCTATGCATTCTTGACGTGTTAGGCCTATATTTGTTGTGTGTTACAAATAAAGAAATATAAATAACAAAGAACATGTCACATGGTTGATTGGACATGTAGGAGACGTGTAGTGGCATGTTGGAAATTCTAAAAAATATAGAAACAATAGGACATGGCGAGCGCACAAGTCCTAGCATGTCCAACGAGTGTCAACAAACATTGGAACTCCACCCTATGAGTGTCCATGCTTTATAGATTCATATTCTACTCCATATGTACTTACATTGATCATTGGCCACAAAAATACTATGGAAAGATCCCATTAGATCATCTTTTCGATTTATTTTGGGTAAAATCAATCAGTGACCACCGAACTTTAACCTAGTTTTTACTTAACTACTAAACTTTAAAAAGTTTCTCAACGCCCACTAAACTTTCAACTAAATTTCTAATTTATCACCTATCATCCATTCACTTGCAATACCTGACGAAATATCCTACGTGGCAAATGCTTCTCCGACGTGGCGTACTAACGATGTTAAATCTTTCTTAGCTAACAAAAGCGCACTAAAACACGCCATTCTTCAAAGAAATTGAGAATGTTTTCAATTTTCCCCAATCAAATTATGCAAATTAGACGTGTTTGGGTAATTCGCTTTTGTTGACTGAGAGAGATTTAACACTATTACTACACCACATCGGAAGATCATTTGCCACATAAGATATTCCGTCAAGTATTGCAAGCGAATGGGTATCAGGTGATGGATGAAAATCTTAGTTGAAAATTGAGTGGGCGTTGTGACCTTTTAAAGTTCAGTGATTAAGTAAACTCGGTTAAAGTTCGGTGGTTACTAGTTGATTTTACCGAATTTATTTTACATATTTAAACAAAGCATAAATGAACAGTCGCCCGGAAGAAGACGAAAATTGGGACACGATTATTGTGAATGAATATCCCATCATCATGTACCATAAAGATCGGACGACTAATATGTAGTTAAAAATACATCTAATTTATTTCCAGCATCAAGCATGAAACAACTCAAAGAAAATTAAGGAAATAGACTATTAAAGCAAACACCATTAGAGACACAACTAATTGAGCAATAAAAATCATCAAGCAATGGTACTTTCTATTGGTATTATTGCTCCATAATAGAAGCAAAACAATTACCTTTCAAAGTGAAACCTTTCTTTTCAAATCTGCCAATAATCTCACCAACCTGAAACAGAAAAATAAGAGAAGTAAGAGCATGATTGGCGAAGCCTAAAAAAAGTAAAACTACTTTTAAGTAACTTGTTAGCCCCCAAACATTCCATAACTTACTAATTTCTTATTTTGAGTAAAAATAACTTATTTTTCTAACTTTAACCAAAAGAGTTTATTTATTTTAAAGCTTACTTTTTTACTTAAAAGTAAAATGTTTACTTATCTGCTAAAAAATTCTCTTTATATTTATCACACAAAAAAACTTGCTCCACTAGGTGTTTCTTAAACATTTGTTCAAGAAAATCAAAACCAGAAATAATTTGCAATTCTTTTGCAGTTCCCCAACAAAAAATAATTCTATTTTCATAATTAATCGGCACTAGAAAGTTCAAATTCTGAAAACAAATACACTTGCAAATAAACAAATCAACCAAGAAATGAATTTATACAATCTAATTATCCCATAAACAATAAAGTCCATGATACAAAACAAAAGGCAAAATCTTGAAATTGAAAAGAAAAAATAATATGCAAATCCAAAAACAAAAAAGCGAGAAAGAAAATAGAAGAGAAGAGAGAATTTACCAATCCCCTTTGGACGCCATCAGGCTTGATCATGATAAACGTTTGCTCCATGGTGATGTTTCTTGAAGCCGCTAAGCATGCGAAGTTGAACTTTGAAGGATGATTTATATATGAATTTTTGGCCAGGCAAAAACCCTAAAGTTGCCCAGTGGAATATTCTATTTTGTGTACCATACCATTTGATTGATTTTTATTTTTCCTAATTTGACGTTTGTTGCCTTTTTTTTTTTTTTTGGGTTAATTTCACTAACGGTCAATGAAGCTACCTTAAAATTATAAAATAGTCACTAAAGTTCAAAAATTTTAGTAGTGGTCACTAAAGTTAGAAATCCTTTTACTAATAGTCACTCTATTAAATTTCTAATTTAAAATAATGATTTGGCACGTGTTGTGGTATTTATTTATTGCACAGTAGTCCATATACTTTATATAATATTCATTTTAATCCCTATATTTTAATTAAGTCCTTCAAAAATTACATCTTAGGTCTTTGATCTTTTACATCTTTACATTTTTGTCTCTAAATTTTTAATTATCTTTCAATTAAGTCCTCAAAAATTGCATCTTAGATCCTTCAATTTTTTACATCTTTACACTTTGGTCTCCAAATTTTTAATTATCTTTCAGTTAAGTCCTCTAAAAATTTGCATCTTAGGTCCTTTAACTTTATACATTTTCAAACTTTGGTCCCCCAAATCCTTGATATTAGTGGCCAAAATAAGCGCAATTTTAGTGATCAAAATAAATGTACTTTCAATTAAATTCTTGACTTTACATTCGAATTTTTACCTAAACGAACAAAATAATATAATTAAATAATAAACTATTTAGTGGTTAAAATAAATGTAAAATTCGTACTTATCACTTAGAGTTGATCACTAAAAGTAGACATTTTAGTGGTCAGACCCTATAATATTGTTTGTTCGTTTAGGTAAAAATTCGAGTGTAAAGTCAATTATTTAATTGAAAGTGTACGTATGTTAACCATTAAAATTACTCTTATTTTGGCCACTAAAACCAAGGATTTGGTAGACCAAAGTTTGAAGATGTATAAAGTTAAAGGACCTAATATGCATTTTTGGAGGACTTAACTGAAAGATAATTAAAAATTTGGGGACCAAAGTGTAAATGTGGAAAAGATTAAGGACCTAAGATACAATTTTTGGAGGACTTAACTGAAAGATAATTAACAATTTGAGAATCAAAGTATAAAGATGTAAAAGATTAAAGACCTAAGATACAATTTTTGAAGGATTTAATTAAAATATAGGAACTAAAGTGAATATTATATAAAGTATATGGATTACCATACAATCAATAAATGGCACATTATCATGCTACATCGCCATTTTAAATTAGAAATTTAATGGAATGACCATTAGTGAAATGATTTCTAACTTTAGTGACTACCACTGAAACTTTTGAACTTCAGTGACCATTTTATAATTTGAAAGTAACTTCAGTGACCATTGGTAAAATTAATCCCTTCTTTTTTACTTTCTCCTCTTCCAAATAAACATGGTCGATTCGATTTTGTTAAAAATAAAAATAAAAAATTTTAATTTTAATAAAAATTGATAAAATTATAAATCTCATAAAATATAAAATTGTAATTAATTATTGACTTTAATTTGAATTTTTTAACAAATATTTAAGTAGCCAGGGAAGATGTTAGATTAAATGACATTAAACACAATTACAGATGTAATAGTGATGTTGTTTTTATATTGCACATCTGAAAATTAAGTTGGTGGGTTTGCCAAACCCATATTGGAAAAAATAAAAATTGAAAATTGAAAAAGTTGAGAAAGTGTGATGCACTCATTGATTACTTAATAGAACTTACATGGGTGGTGAAGGGAAGCAGATGCCAATTGTAGTGGTTGGGGGTTTGGGTTGGTGAGGATTATTATTTCCAAATTGCATTGTGGGGGTGGTGGGGACGATTATAGATGATTTGTAGTGGTGGTGGTGGGCATTAGGGTTTATCTGAAAGAGGAACATTTTTTCTCTAGTAAAGAATTTTTATTTTATGTTTTTTGTTGTTCTTTTAAAATTGTTTAGAATCGAGCTACAATTTTCTCATTATTTATTCAAAATTATTATTTTTTTGGACTTTATTTTCTCTGTGTCTATTTATGTTAAAGGGTAAAATCTTCATTTTACACAAATTTAATAGATTTTTTGATGGAAATGATTTGTAGGGATGAAATCTACTAATTTCTCAAAAATTGAGTAAAAATAGTGCAATTTACCTTATATTTAACAACGATGGCAACAATTATTTTCATGAGATTGGCTCATAAGAGCATCTCTAATGTTTTGTCTATTATTTTTTAAACGTGCTACAAGTACAGATAGACAGAAAATACCATCTCCAATGCATTTTGATGAGCCGTCTAGCTGATGTGGTACACTAAAAAATAGACTTCATCTAAAAGTCGGTCTAAATTTAAACAGACTTCTAGACGGAGTGACTTAGCAAATGTAAATCCAACTTAGTGTTTTATTAAAAGAAAAGTTAGATAAGGAAAATAAAAATTGAAGACCCGTCAACTTTTTTTAAAATTAAAAAAAAAAAATTAATGCCACATAAGCTGTAATATTCGTTTTAGACAGAACTCATTGTGGATAAATTTTTAATTTGACCATCTATTCAATAAACGTAGTGCCTGCCACGTAGAATTCAACAAACAGAGTGCATTAGAGATGCTCTAAATACTTTTTCATTGCCTCATTCAGTTTAGTTAGTAGTAGAAGATTTTTTTTTTTTTTATTTCTATAATATTATATAATATATTAATATTATTAAATATGTATCTAAAACAATGTATACCTATGTTAAAAGGAAAAATATATGATTCCTTTGACGCTTCCAAACTGTAGGTGAAGAGTGAAGACCATTGTTTTGCTCCTTTTGGTCGAAAAAATGTTAATATATGTAGTCGTTAAAATTTGTTTTACTTCGATTAAGTGCATGTTTGGTAAATAAATTTATAAATTATAAGTAGTAGATCTTACGGAATGTATAGATAAAAAATGTAGATCTTACAAAATATATAAATAAAATATTATTTGATCAACTTATAAGTTTGAAAAAACAATATAACCAATTGTATTAACCGATTCTACTCCAATACATAAGTTAACAAGTCCACTATGTGAAAACGTGTAACGTGTAAGAACGTTTACGAGGTCAAATGTAAAACAACAACGTCTAATTGGGTTCAAGAACATTTGAGTAGTTGACAATGTCTTTGCAGTCTTTTTCCAACGAAAAGAAAACATAAATTGAAAAGATATCCACATTATATAATACAAATTTAATTCTAAATTACTTCATACCTTTCAAGTTATCAAAAATGGCTAATTATGGCACCACACACAGGCCAGTCACAACTTCTCCATCTGTTGGAAATGGACCACTTTGACATAATATTTGGGTGGGACCCAAGCGTCAATTTGTCAAAATAAATAGTCGATTAAATTCTACGTTTCGAGTAGATGAACGTAGTATATTTAATTGTGCTAAACCATTCCATTATGAATGAGAAATTATGGTTGAAAGTTGGACAATAAATGAGGAATAAAATGGAAGATAATTGGAAAGTGGTTGTCCCACATTAGTTGCAAACTAAAAATTGAACCACTTAATATACTCCAATTTTAGAAATGGGTTTGGGCCCCAAGGGGCACCGCAAGTCTTTAGAGGGGAGAGGACGTAGGCATACTCATAATCGAGCAAAGCCCACACACACGCACGCCGCCGCCGCTGCCGGCCGGCTCGGCACGTGTTCGGGTCTTGGGCTTGGTTCAGGTCGAGTCGGACTTTGTCAAATATTAATTTTTTGGATAAAAATTGTTTATAATTTCCCTCCAAAGAAACGGTTGTCTGCATGTGTGTGTATCGTGTGGTGAATGGAGAGAGACGTGCATGGGAAACTGTCAACCCACCATCTCCATCATCGTCCAAACTGTCAGCCACCTTCCTCATCTATTTAACTCTCAGTCTTTCAGTGAAAGAAAATACAGAGCAACGGCAAATCATACCATACACATTTCAGATCCTTTTCTTCCCCTTTTTTGCATACACATACTTCAGAGAGTACTTCACTTCCTGGTTCGTCGTTCTTGCATTTCTTGTGCTAGAATTGCAAAGTGATCGTTGTATCTTGGGAGACTTTTTACCACATACCGTAAGCACTGTGTGACGGGGTAAAATTGTCTTAAGGACAGAGAGCCCAGTTCTCGCCTCGATCGTTATTATTTCGTATTCTTTCATATTATATGTTTCTGCAAATAATATTCATTTCAGTAGTTGACAATGTCTTTGCAGTCTTTTTCCAACAAAAAGAAAACATAAATTGAAAAGATATCCACATTATATAATACAAATTTAATTCTAAATTACTTCATACCTTTCAAGTTATCAAAAATGGCTAATTATGGCACCACACACAGGCCAGTCACAACTTCTCCATCTCCCTCCATAACTCAAGACGATGAATCCAAAAACCCAACTCGAAAATTCCGTAAACAAACTCAATTCACATGCCCTTTTGATATCCCTCCCACCCCATAATCAGCTGCAGTAAGAATTGTTAGAAACCTGGGAATTTACGGTTTATATTATGTAATATTTGTATGGACTGTACTCTTCATAACCCTTGTGCCAAAACGCAAGGTTTCATTAATCTTTTGGTGGCTATGACAGAAGTAACATTCCTATACTTCATGTTACTTCGTGCACTGCCTGAATTCGTCCTCCTTCATAAGATCATCGACAAGCGAGTCGTGGTTTTTCTGCTGTTTATTATCACAGCCATTGAGGTTATTCTTACTGGTGCAGGTATTCATCTTCTTTTCACACTTTCTGGGACGATTCCGATAGTTATGGTGCATGCAATGTAGGGATGGCAATGGGGCGGGTCGGCCCCACCCCGCGAACTTTTTGGCCCGCCCCGCCCCGCCCCGCGACCCGCGAATTCGCGGGGCGGGGCGGGGCGGGGCGGGGCGGGTCGGCCGTTGGACCCGCCAACCGCCCCGCGAACTTTTTTTTTTTTTTTTTTTTTTGTTAAACTGAAAAATAATTAAAAATATATATATACAATTTTTTTTAAATATTTATACCAAGCAAAAAAAAAAAATTATAAGATTTGGGTTGTGGTATAGTGGTTAATGTTAATAGTTTATAAGTTTTAACCCGGGTTTGATTCTTCTTTAGTTTATTTTTAGTGAAAATCATAATTTCTACTATATTTTATGATTTTTCAAAAAAAAAAAAAAAAAATTTTTTTTTTTAGGGGCGGGTCGCGGGGCGGGGCGGGGCGGGGTCGCCCCGGACCCGGCCCGGGGCAGATTTTTCTGCCCCAAACCCGCCCCTATTGCTTCGTGCGGCTCTTGGCGGGGCGGGGCGCGGCGCGGGTTCGGGTCGGCGGGTTTTTTTGCCATCCCTAATGCAATGTTGAAGATAACGAAAGATTTGGTTGTGAATGATCAAGAGCGCAGTGCCACTGGGGAGTTGGCTCAGCTAGCACTTGTTTAAGATATACAGAGCAGAGCTACCACATGTTTGAGAGTGGTGATAAACATTTATAAACTCATCACACATCATTTTATTCTACACATTCTATAAGACCCACAATTTTTATCTTATATTATACAGAGTTGCATGTTTCCATCCCGAGCTTGTCAAAGACAGACCTAGTAGTAGTAGATAAGGTATCCTTTAGAATTGAGTCATGTGTCGATAATAAGATTCAGAATTAAAGACAAAATCCCTGTTACTTTTGTGATTTTCGTTCTTTGGTTTTTCAAATATTCATCAAAAAATTTATCCTTTCCTAATTATTGAATGACATATTCAAGACAAAATTTACTTAACTAAATATGTTCCATCTTTAATAGTTTAATATTTTTGATGATGATGTTCAATTTGATATCGATCTAGGCAAATTAAAGAACCTAAATTCAAAATTTACCGATTTATGAAAAACGTGTACATGTGAAGTTTTGATGAAAGAAATAAATCTAACGGTAAGGAAAATTTGGGAGAAGATCCATTGTTGGGTTTCTTGCCCACAACAAGCGAAGCGCAGACCCTTTGGGTGGAGCTTGAAAGTAGCGATTCTCCTCTTAAGTTTTAAAAAGGCTTGTATTAATATCGCATAACTAGAAAATCTTAAAACAAAAGGATAATATGAAATATATACCTATTGGACTTTAAGTGCCTTAACAGACATAAAAAGAGTTATTAACTCTCTAGCTCGGGAACTTCAGAGCTAACTCATTAAAGACCCCTACTCTATTTCAGATTTGACAACTCACTAATCTACAATTTGACTCCACAACATTCTAATCGTAACACACTTTGAAAACCAAGTTCCTTGCATCATTATGCCTTTTTTCTGAGCCTTTTAGAAATCTCTATCAGAAACCTAATCCCAAAAGGCACAGCAGCAGTGACCAAAAGATAACGAAATCTTACTGATTCATCAGGTGCAATTGCAAAAATTGCAGATGCGTAGGTTGCAAACATTGCCAGAATGGCTGACCACAATTCCAAATAGAAAGGGAATTTGTATGTGAGACTTATCAGTACAAGAATTGATGAAGAAAGGGCTAAAGTATTTGAAATCAAGAATGCATAAAATGCTCTATTTTGGCTTGCATAAATTGCCCTTCCTGCTTTATGTCCATCCTTGTTGTCCTGCCAAACCCCGCCCGGTGGATTCACCCCGGCTTGGAAGGTTACAGTTGTGATCAAAGTAGCAACTATCAACAGAACATTGCGAGTGTCGTTTGGTGTATCTACATATTCATCGTATCTTAATCTAAACCACCTTGACTGAGATACTTGAGGTGGACTAGCCATTCTTCAAAATTACAAACTAAACTCTAAACCTTAAATCCTAAAATCTAACCAATCCAAAATTGTTATATAGACATGAATTGTTTGTCAGTAAAAATCTGCTGGGAGGAGAGAAGTTTCTTGTCATCTTCCACGCTTAATAGAGACCATATATTATACATTTTTTGGTCCAGTCAACCTAAATAATTATTGTCAGTTTATGTTAAGTCACTTAGAATTGTAAATAAATAGATGCTTCCGTAGGTTTCTTGGAAATGCATGTGGGCACTTTGTAGCTTCAAAGAACTTGACTTGTCTTGTGTGACCATTGGTTCAAATTTAAACATTTATTTTAATAGTGTTAAATATTGTGTCAATTTTTTATGCAGAATAATTATGATTTTATTATTAATTCACTTTGAAAAATCTGAAAATAAGAATCCGGCCGTCAAATAATTCTTGTAAATTTTATTTAATATTTAATAATTCTAGAATATTCTAGTGAGCATTTGAATTAAAGTCAACAGCTTCGAGAATCAATACTACTATTCATATATGAAGTTTTACATGTCATTCAAGAAAGTTATATAAAAAGGTTGAACCCCAACTTTGAGGACTTCCACCGAAGGCCTTTGGTGGAGGAGGTAAATCGCAGGATGTGATTCTCAGGAGCCAGGGTGAAGAGCTTATGGATAGGCCTAGGCTGTTAACAATATGGTAACTTCTGCTTGCGACAGGGTACAAATCTAATTCAAGAAAGTTATATAGCCATCATGTATATTTGTTAGTTTGTTTCGAATATTTATGATTTTTCTACTATGGCCAAAAAGATGTTGCAAGAAAACTCTTTACACTACCAAATATACTTTATAAGCCATCACATAATTACCAAATTACATGTTTAGACACTATGATTTATATTTGAGACGTCATGGAAAATTACAATTTTTTTTATGTAATGTTTCTTTTGAAAATACACATTGCTGCAATTTTATATGAGATTTAAACTATAAAAAAAATAGAAGACTGAAAAAACAATGGAAACTGTAAGTTTTCCATTATTTGTTGATTACAAAAGAAAATAAAAAATCTAGTACTTTATAGAGTGGAAATGTTGTACCAACCACTCGTTGCTCATGATTTGCAATTCATGAAAATAATAATGAGTGTGAGACTATGAATTACCAATCATGGACTGCCACATCAATAGTGGGTATGATAACTCCAATCCACTATGGGTAGGAGAACATCTCCCTTTTATATAGTTACAAAAAACTATAAAACAATTCTTATTTTTAGACTAGAAAAATAAATAATTGAATCCACATGTCAATAGTACATTTTTCCTAATATCACACCACATGTCAACTCCGAATTTTATTTGAGTTTAATAATTATTAACTTTATACAAAATTTAGTGAATGTCTTGTTAAAAATAAATAAATAAATAAAAATGACTGTAACTTGTTAATAGAAGTAGTCCAAACTCGTGTATGTTGATCATTATTTTTGTATTCATGACAATATATTTTTAGTTCTAGATTTGCTCACTTAATTTAAATTCAATTGGGGTTACTTTTCTTGTTTTTATTTTTGGATGAATAAAAGAATCGTTAAATCGTAATCAAATCAAAACTGTTGGTTTAGGTCAACGTAGACCTGTCGACATTTCGATTTCGAACCGATCCAGACTATTTAGAAATAATTTGATTTAAGTTTCAATAGTTAAAAACCACTTCAAATCGCACCAAATGTATCATCCAATAATTAAATAAAAATTACTTGTTGTACCCAATATGTGTTATTCGACTTTTATTAAAGATGAATACAAATTTGTGATAAAAATTTCTTTTCCCATTTCATAAAGAACGAACTTGAGAGTTTCGAATTAAGGTTGAACTTTGAATTATTTTATTACTTTAACTTTATATTGAGGCCAATATTATTCTTATCACATTTATGTTAATAAAGTTTCAATTTATACGTTATATTTATAGTTTATATCAATATTTTTATATTTTCACTTGTTTGAAAGAGATTATTTTTATGTCTCTAAAGCTATGGCTTGAAATTAAATTGAACCACAAAAAATGGTTTATTAGTTTGAAAAATAAAATTGTTTGATCTCATGTGATTTGGAATTTATCCAAACTGTCTTAAACGTTTTGGTTTACAAATAGGTCAAAAATTGTCTCAGTTGAACCGTGTTCACTTCTAATTCTAATTAGTGTATCAATATTCATTATAACATTTTCATTAACAGTCAAAAATAATATTATTCATTATTAATTGTGAACTTCTGATCATCAACATTCTAAGTGTTTATTCGGCTACCTTTTTTTGTCTTCAAAAATCCATTTTACAATTAATGTGGTATGCCACATTATGAAAAGTTCTTACACATTATTTGCAATATGACAAAATAACCCTCAATCATTGAAATGTCATTTAAAAGTTAAAAGGGTATTTTGGTCATTTTATTTCAAATTGTGTTGAAAAGTCAAATAAATCATACTACAAAATGCATTTTTTTTTTTTGTGAGAATCCCTACCGAACATGTCCTAAGTGACAACGAACTTTTAAATCGATGTTTAATCACTAATATATTAGTAAAACATTACAACTTCGTTATACAATGAATTAGAGGGTCATTTGCTCTTTAACTAGTGATAATTACTAATTAACGTTGAATAACATTACACAACGGTCGAACACTCGATCCAAGAAAAGGTAGTCCAAAATCATTGTGTTAAAACACTTTTAACTTTATAGATACTATAAAATTATAACATCTCAATAAAGCGAAATTGGTGCAGATGGTCCCTAATTTTTTCTCTTAGTGTGGAAATGGTCTCTAATCTTATTTTTTAACACAACAATCCTTAACCTATGTGTTTTAGTGTACAATTAGTCCTTATTTAATAAAAAAAGACAAATATGCCATTATTTTTAATTAAAAAAAAATTCAATTGGATTCTTAACCTTTGCAAAAAGTGCAAATGGGTCGGATACTTTTATTTTTTTATAAAAAAATTGAAAGAAAGTAACAAATTGATAATATACTAAATTATTTTGTATATTTTAATAACTATAAAATAACTAAAATTTAAGCTCATAATTATTAACAAACGTATTAATTAAAATTATTTTATTATTATTAAGTAATCATTTTATTTAAAATTCAAACTTTAATTTTATCGTTACAACATAAAAAGAAAAATAACTTTGTCACAAACTTGATGCTCAAATATTTTTATTTAATTGAGCTATTCGTTTATTAATTACAAATATTAGAGCTCAAATTGTGTTTGTATTTTAATTTATTGTTCAAAAATAAAGAACACATAATGTGTAAACTAATTTTTGTTTGTATTTTTATGTTAAAAAATATAATAAGATTGGTTCAATGTCATAAAATTATATACATCATTTTGTTATTTATTTAACTTAATTTTTATTTAAGTTTTTTCCATCACATAGCAATTATATATACCTAAAGCGCAATAATTTTACATTTTTCTTTTATAAAAAATTTAATTGACACGACTATAGTAATATATTTAATTTGCTAAATTATATATTTAATATGCTAAATTAAATATTATTTAATAAATGTATCGGACCTATTTGCACATTTTTTTACAAAAGGTTACAAATCCAATTGCAATTTTTTTTAATTAAAACTAATGGTATATTTGTCTTTTCATCAAATAATGATGAATTGCACACCAAAACACATAGATCCAAGACTGCTGCGCCAACAAATAAAAGTTATGGACTATTTTCACACTAAGGACAAATATTAAGGACCATTTGTGCCAATTTCCCTCTCAATAAATTATTAAACGTTTGCTTACCTTTTGGTATGAAAATTTGATTTAAAGTTGTTCCTAATAATGAACATATCCAACTTTTTTCACCGTACACATTATTATGTGCCCTACTCTTAATTTTAATTTTATATATGTATTAAATGGGTCGTCCTAACATAGACGGGGAAATGAAGATGCATACGTCTTTTTGTAAATTACAAAAATTACAATACAAATAGAAAAAATTAAAGATAAAAAAGACAAATACATAATTCAATATTTAAAAATAAAAAAATATTACTCTATTCAATAGTGTTATGGACAAATTAATTCCTTGGTTCATCCTAATTCCTAGCTTGAAGTCTGGTGTCAATGATTTATTACCCATATACGTAACTATTTAGTTAATATGTTTTTCGACCAAACAAAATAAAATTAATCTTGTCCCTCATAAATGTCGAGCCATATCTACCACTTTTAAATAGTGTCGAAACTAATAGGTAAATGGTCTAAAAGCAAGAGTAAAGTTAGATTTTTTTTTTTAAAATGAGATTACTACTTCAAAAAAAAAAAAATTGAAATTTGTACTTTAAAATTGGACTAATACTGACAAATTTTCACTACAAAAATTAATTAATTTTTAGAGCAGAATCAGACTACAGTCCAGTTCCCTTCCCCTCCGTCCCTGCCTTGAAGGATTCCTTTAAATGTTTGAATTATGATGCGTTCAAACTCTATTTTATAACGAGTTATTTATTTTGAATTTGATTGATATACTTTAAAGGGGTTCCTTTAAATGTTTGAATTTTGAATTTGATTGAGAGCTGAGAAATTGGATGGGTCCCGACCATGCCGACCCCATCTCACCCCACCCCTATCAAGAGATGGGTGACATGCAAGTGGCAAATCACAAATGTACATTATTGTATAGTCTCCAATAACACCTGGTAAATTTGAAATAAAATACATCTTAGGAAGCTATTCAAATACAAATTAAAAAATGTATTTTTTTTCTTCACCTAACCGTATACTTCCATATCTGTAAGACTCATTCAACAAACCGAGTTGACTCAATTAACTCGTCATTTCTTCCCTTCCACACCAGCGGCAGCAATCTTCCCCTGTTTCCGTTCATCTTCTCGAGTTCTTGTTTTCTTTGACTAATCAACTCCCAAAATGCATCGTGTCGTTTCCTGTTGCCAAATATCTCTGTCAATCTCTTCCTGCAATTCTCCAATCTCTTCAAGCAAGTAATCAACTCGGACGAGTCCTTTGAGTTCAACTTACCAATTTGATCAGCAAAGTCTTTGTCACTACTGAGTCTTTGCATGATTTGATACTGAGTCGCTCGATAATCTTCTCCCACTAAAATCATCAGTTCATGCAGTAAATCATTTCTTTGAAGGTGTAAAGACTCTGGGACTTCACAAATCCCTTCAATAAATCCCACCAAAGCATTCATTTCCTTCAACAAATCTTTTTTTCTATCAAAAAACACAGATGGGGAAGAAGAAGAAAAGTAACTCAAAACCCTACTTGCCATAAGGTTAAGTTCCAAGAAACCTGCATACCATCGAACCCACAAACTAATCTCTCGTTTTTCGACGTTGGATTTATTGTCAAATTCAGAAAGATTAAGAAAATTATAGCCACCTGCGGAGGTAAGCTGGTTTTTAAGTGTGATGGATCCTTTAGAAATGATGTTGTGAAGAATAAAAAGGCATTTGAGGGCGACGTAAGGGCTGTGGGTTTTGTGAAGACGATTCATTATGGATTCGGTGCAGGCATCAGCCATGATGCTTGAGCGGTGGCCAAGGGAGAGGACGGCGATGAGGCGGTGCTCCGACGGCGGAGAGGTGGCGCTGTGTGTCGTAGCGCGGAGAACGGTGACGTTTACAGAGGACATAGTGCGATTAGTTGAGAGATTTGCTTTGAACAGTGAAGCTTTGTCTTTGAGAATGCCTTTGAATTCTCTGATTCGTGCCATCGGCTAAATCAACTTTGACATGAGACAACAGCAGCTATATATATAAAGAGAGAGAGAGAGGAATTACAGACCCTAAAAATGACTAAAGGGGCATGTTTTATAATTGCATTTCGTATAAATACCATAAAATAAAATTATTCTTTATTTTTAATAAATTTGAAGTCCCATATATAAATTTAAAGTCAACTATTGAACATGTTTATTCGATACATACTTTGGTTCTGCTTTTTTCAAAATGAAAATTAACCAAGGCAGATTTAGGGAGGCGAGCCTGGACTATAGTCCGGATCTATCCCGAATAAAATCGATTTTAATAGTGAAAAAAA
The DNA here is from genome assembly GCA_030279155.1 of Forsythia viridissima. Classification (NCBI taxonomy): domain Eukaryota; kingdom Viridiplantae; phylum Streptophyta; class Magnoliopsida; order Lamiales; family Oleaceae; genus Forsythia; species Forsythia viridissima. The sequence goes on along the minus strand of CM059045.1, from coordinate 9,948,122 downwards.
ATAATTAAAAGAATTTAGTGTAAATTTTTTTTTAAGTAAATCTCAAAAACTTCTTAGATCCACCCTTAACTTTAATGATCGTGTTATTGTCTATCAAAACGATTGCATGTGTTACAATGTTCAAGTTCACGCCCTTTTTTATTTGTAAAAATAATGTGAGAATTATTTACTGGTTATTTTATTTATTGTCCAGACTAAAATGCGTGTTGTATAAAAAATATAAATTCCTAGGCGAAGGGTTACAATTTCAACTCATCACTAACTAGATACGGAGTTGACCTTTTTTTTTGTATTGATTTTTATTTTTAAAGTGTCGTGTATAAATATAATTATCATATGAGTTGGCAATAGTAGGTTTTTATGTCATTATTATTAGTTTCAATAATTCATCTTAATTGCAATATCATTACTAAATTCATAAAAATTGTTGAATATTCAAATATAATCCCAATTGTATGTAATCTAATTATAAAAGAACAAGTCTAACTTTTGTTTGTAATATTGTATTTCTATTTCTGCTAGAACATTATATATGCTAAACTAAAGTCGACACCGCGTAGAGTCAATTACATTAATTTTTGGCTTTTTTATTTTCTTTGTGAAATGCTTAATGAGTTTCTAAATTGCCCGTGGGTATAGGTGGCAATGTGGGGTCCTTAATTCATTGGAGTAAATTATAGCTATTGTTCTCAACTTTTATCCTTTTTTACACTTCTATCCTTAACCTTTGTTTCTTGACATTATTATCCTCAACTTTTACAAATTAGTAGCGCCAACAACACTTACTATTAAAAACTGTCATTAGTTAGGTATTAAATTACAAAGGAAAATCGGCACATTTTGCCTCCAACGTTTCAAGAATGCAAACACCCTTATCTTTTGGAAATACCTCAAATAATCCACAACCATTGCCAAATTGGCACACTTCGTCATTCTAGACATATTCATATCACTTTTGTTGTTATCTAATCCACGAAAAAAAAAAAATTAAGTAGAATTTGTGCAATTGAAAATGAGGGCTAAATTCGCCAGTCTACTCAAATTTTTTTCTTAATTATTTGAAAATTTAGACCTTTCGTGTTTCCATTTTTCTTTAGAAACTCAGACACTTCCTCTTTCAAACACACGCAACCTCTATTGACGATCAATTAGATACTTGGTTTCTTTGATTGGTGTTGTCATTAAAATTTAAGGGTAATGTTTAGGGTTTAGTCAAAGAGGACATCTCAAGATATGCGAAAGTTCATGCAAGAATGAGGATTTACTACCGTTTTCACAGAAATGACGAAGAAGCTCCACAATACGATATGTTCTTGAGATTTTTGATTCCAAATTAAACAGTTGTTCTGCAATATTGTTTTTGGTTTTGTTGCCCTTTATTTACGTATTTATTGAACAATTTTTTTTTTGGATTTTTACGCAGTTGGGAACTCGACATTCTGGTGGATTTTTCTAGAGGACAAGGATCGTGGTTGACTTGAATGGGAAAGTTAGTTATTTGGACCGCGTAAACTCTGATTTTGCGTCTAGGTTTGAGTTAGATGAAATGGTTAGACGAATGGGTTTCAGTCTATCCACGGGGTTCGTGTATAGGAAATATGGTATATCTTTGACTAATGGGTTGATTCGATTAATAATTGACAAAATGTGTTAAGACTTGCAGCTTGAGGAACTTGGGAAATATAGGGTTATTGAAGTATACTTGGTCCATCACCATAGCGCTTTTGATCCACCCTGAAAATACCTGTACCATACCTGCATGCAAATCCTTCTATAACACGTTTTAGAAAAAGGCACTGAAATACGTAACGGTGGATGCAATTTTTGATTCGATTGTAAAGAGAATTGAATTGAACCGAGAACCGCTGATATCTTGTAAATGAAATCACTCTTTCCATTTGGAGTAATGGAACCAAATTGTTCGATTCGATTCAATTCGGATGGATTTCATTATTAAAATTTTCAGTGTTGTCAAATTTCTAACAACTATTTTTATTCTCCTTGTTTGAAACAACATAATAATCTACGGAATAATAATTTTCAAATCCTTAATTTCTTAAAAAAAAAAAAAACAATATTTCAAATTTTGAACACAAATTTATATCTTAATATAAAATAACAAATATATTATTTTTATGGGAGGTCGGGAGTTTTTGAAATATCTATTCGTAATTTATAGGATATCAAAACACCGGTCACGCGTACAGCCGACAACATATATGGACAAGAACTCAAAGATTATCCACAAAGACAAAGTTAACACAAATACGGCCCCACAAACCCCTTAAAATGACACGTTTGGTGCATACAATTGGCCGAAACTGAATTCAACGACAAACAAATATTTTATTCGTTCCCTAAAAATATATTTTTTTATTTATTTGTCTTTCATATAATTAATTTTTTAATATACTATTTAATGTCTTATTATTAATAAATATGAACTACTATTATATTAATATAAAAATATATTAAAAAAAACGTAAATAAAATTTATTGTTCAAACTATAATAATTAAATATTCTTAATCTATATAAAAATAAGAAAATTAATCTCCTCCCCACTAGTGGGGAGCTTATGCTCCCCACTAGTCCACTTGTCCAACATTGGTTGGACAAGCACAAAGTAAATTTACTTTGTGCTTGTCCAACCAATGTTGGACAAGTGGACTAGTGGGGAGCATAAGCTCCCCACTAGTGGGGAGTAGATCACTCCTGATAAAAATAAATGTAAATCTATCTTTATAGGATAGAGTAAGTATTTCACACATCTCTTATCCTACATTTATCTAGTCGGTACTGTCCAGTGTCCAACGGCCTAGCGTGCCGTTGTGGACTGTGGATTCTACACTGTGCCATGTATTTCCAAAACTATGGTATTTTAACAATTTGCAGAAACCGTATTAACAAGCATCACGCGTTGAAACCTTAAAGCACTCCTAAACACATTCCACAGCTAATACCAAAATAGACTACTATAAACTTGGTTTGAGCAATATCATTCACTGTCAGCTGATCTTTGCTTTACATTTAATTTTCAATTGACATCATTCACATAAAAGATCAGATTTTCCAAGTTCGATTTTGCTACATTACCACATTCGAAATGTAAAAGAAGATGTTCTGATCCCATTGGAGCCCGTTGGTTGCAAACATTAAGAGCTCATTACACAAATTCCACGACACACGTTGCCACTGCAGATAACTAAGATTCCATGGTTTGAAATAACTGTTCTATTTCTGGCATGATGGTTCGAGCTTCTTCAATTTCAGGGCCATCCTTTTGGTTCAACTCTTCCAACTCAACCTGCAATTACAGTTCTTGAAAAATGAAACGCCTCTGTATATATTATCCTATCATATATAGTTCCTACATGTACTATTTTTAAAAGATTGACAGAGTTCAATATGACGATCAAATCTTGTAATACTGGAAAACACACAACGGTGGTTCCATGACTAAGACATTGAAACTAAACTAATCCCCGTCTTAGACCTAGCATTTTCCTTTTATTACATCATTGATCAACCTTTGGACCTACAATATTTCTTTGTTCTTCAAATTTTTAAAGACAGATTAATATATATATATATATTTTAACACCTCATATTAATACTTCAAAAGGCAAATACTTAGCAACCCAATATTAATTCCTTGTACCTCACAAAAATCACCAACAAAAGTCCCTTGCTAGTCACTACCTGAAAATAATTTGGTAAAACACCAAAGGCTATAGGTTGATGCATCTTCAGCTTCCATACACTAAATAAACCATTGATCCCTTCCACCCTCCCTTAACAAAGGTGCCTGGCTAGTCATCTTAGCTTGATTCTATTTTATAGAAATCTAGTCAAAACCCTCTATCAGTTCAGAACGCAACAAGTAGGGGTATCATTGCAACAGCATTGAACATAAACGGAGTTAAAACCCCTTCGGCTGAAAAAAAAAGGACTCATTATTTGAAAAATACATAAAGTACACGTTACGATAGAAGTGCTGATTTTTAGAATATTCCTAAGTTTGGTATAGAAAATACTAATAAGCTTTTAGTTTTGTCAAAATGACCAAAAAGGACACATTACTATTTGTCCCCTAAATAAACATTTCCAATTTATTTACATGAATGTTTATATAATTATATTGCAATGTTATTTAGCTTCTGACAAGTTATTTTTATTCCTTCTGGTTTGTTAAGTATTTTAAGCTTTTATTATTTATTTTAGAGAAAAGATATGTATTAGTTACATTGGATGGCTTATATGCTTCTCGTACATGCAGTGCCAGGCTAAGTATTAAGTAGTTTGTTAATGAAATGTAATGAATTGGGAGGGTGCTTTAGAGTATTGAGATAAGATGGGGAACCTGTGAAATTTTATAACTGCGGGCACCATCATCATTTTGTTCGTCCAACTAGAAGAACTCACATGCTTTTTGGAAAGAAGGGTACCCCACTCTTTTTTCTGAGAGCTTATTTTTCGAGCTTATAAAATCATTTAACAAAAAGTTCATAAACACACTGAAACAGCATAAAACTTGATTTGACCAATGAGTAAGTTCAGCCCTAAACCTTCTTATTGAAGTCCTCCCTCAACCAGGCTGCACAAACCAACCTCGACTACAGTCTAGCAAACCACCTAGAGCCATGGTACAAGAGAAAATATTTCCCAGCCAATCCTCAGTTACTCAATTTTTATCATAAGAAATGCAGAGCTAGCTGAGATTCATACACAAGTAAATGAAAATAAATTTAAAGAGACTATAACAAATGCTGTCAAAACAACATCATAAATTACCAGAGTTCCTTTAAGATCAGCCAGAGCAGCCTCTAGGCGCTTGTGGCAGTCAGGAATCATCATCCTTGATTCAGCCAGCACATTTTCCTGTATGAAGTACATCAAAACAAAAGATCTCACCAAATGGGAAGAAAACAAGAAACCAGCATGGAGATTTGCAAGGCATGTATCAATCGCTTTGGTCCAATTCAATAAGTTTATACTTCAATGAACCATCCATTGGCAATCAAAGAACTTGAATCATACATTGTGTCTATCATATACACTTTTATAGTGAAAAGAAGGTACTCGTTTAACAAAGGTGGTAGTTCATATAAGCCACAGGAGACAGCTTGCAATGATAGTAAACCCCCTGTAATCAGGTTCACAACTTATGAATCAGTATTCAGTACCTCCTAAAGAGCCAGACGGAGAACTTGCTCCTGTTGCCCAAATCTCCTACGATAAAATAATAGGAGTGCTCTTTTTATAACTACTACATCATTCTCTCAAACTCACATTACAATAGGAATATGGAAAACAGGCAGAATATGATACTTTTTATTATTAAATTGACAATATACTAAATTACAATTTATGCACAAATTGCGCTTTTCATCCCTTGAGGATTGGGTAGTTCCCATTTTAGCCTCCCATAATTGTTAGTTGACAAGCCTGGTTATTTAATATGCACCAAATGAGGACCACTATGAAATGGTTTGTCTTAAGACGTAAGGTTTCATATGTCAATTGCTAAGAAATGGATCCGTATGCTTGGCATACGAATATTTATCCCAATTAGAAACGTCCATCTTCAACTTTCCTCAACTGATGAGGCACTGAATGCATCAAACTGAAAAAAGATATAGGCATATATTGGGATTAACCCAATATCCTAAATGATTTTCCACTCGTATAACACAACTTTAAAACTGGCTCCTAAGGAGAGCGTGCCCAACTGGTTATAAAACCAGAAACTAAGCCTTAACTTAGTGCCTTGTGGGATACAATTAGGGTCATTTACGTAGTCTTAGAAATCGGAAATCGATCCAACATTAGAATTCAAACATAAATGTAAGATCAAAACAAGACCTGTTGTTTGAGGTCATAGGGATCGGCCCCCTTGGCCTTCATGTCGGCGGTCTTGGCGGCTTCTCTCTCGACCTCCTTCTCGTAGGAGTGAAGCTCCTTGACTATTCTCTTGCAAGTCGATGTCTTTATCTTCAGATTCCTCAGCGTCGCCATTTTCTGAAAAACCCCAAAAGGATTTTTTTAAAAAAAAAAGAAGAAAGAAAAACAGAAAAACTTTGTCAAGTTCAAATTGCACTTTCCTAGCTCATCCTGCTCGGGTCCTATATACAGTCTTCCAATTGAATTCACAGCAAAAGAGCGATTACCTTTCGAGGGAAGATCTGAGATTCCAATAACGAAGGGTGTATACTGTATACTGTATACTGTATACTAGTGACTGCACGTGGAGAGCGGACTGTGTAGTGATCTTATTCTTTCCCTTTCAGCCATGTTTGGGTAAGATTAAATTTTTTACTTCAAAAATAAATATACTACTACTATACCTTTTTTTTTTTTTTTTTTTTTTGTGTGTGCGCGGTGGAATCCAACCGTATAGAATTTTAATGGATTGAGGACTTCAGAAGAGAGAGAGAGAGAGAGAGAGAGAGAGAGTTTTGTTTTAATGGAGTTTGATTTTGATGAATATGGAGAAATTGAGGAATTAATAGGGAGATATGGATTTTGGTTTGAGAGGATGAAGACGTAGTGATGGATAAAGAAGTAATTTTTTTTGTGCTTGTAGCGGAGTAAACCTCTCTATGGTCGGTGATTACTACTACTATACAGCTTACATGCTGTGTAACGACCGTAGACTAATGGCATGTTCAGTTCCAATTTTTTCTAAAAAAACCCATTTTTTGCCTTTTTTTTTTTTACTTTTTAAATTTTTTACACAATAAAAAAGTTTGAAAAGTAAAAAAAGGTGGGCAAAAAAACTCATTTTTTTTTTTAAAAAAAAATCTATACCGAACAAGCCCTAAGTATTACAATTCAATAGATAATAAAAATGAGATGAATTTGAGAATCTAATTTGAGGAGGAGATTTGATGAAGAAATAGCAATTTTTATTTAAATTTTTTGAAGACAAACGTAATGTGCTTTTCATCGTGAGTAGAGGTGAAACTCCCTACGATCGTGACTAGTATACCGCTTCCTTGCGGTGGAATCCGACCGTAAGCTTTATTGATGATGAATTGAAGCGGTGAACGGATTTTGGCGATGATCGGTGGAGGAAATTGATCGATTGAGGGAGATGATCTTGCACCTTACTAAACAATCTGTATCCAAACCTTGCTTATGATAGAACTTGACACTTGCACATTTAACTTTGAGAAATTTCCTTACTAACCATACCTGGTGCCTTATGTATTGATTTGACCCCATAAGCGGGACCAAGCATGTTGTTGACAGAAGCAGAACCCCGTATTTCTTATAGAGAATCTCCTAATTGTTCTAGAGCAACTAGAAAAGAGATTTTGGGCTGTTTTCCTTTCGACTTTGGATCTTAGCACCCAAAAAGTCTGTCTGTACAAACAATCTAGGCTTGTATTCGGAGTTTCCCAGTGTTGGTACCCAGGAGGTGGACTAAAGAGCAGGAGGCAGCCTTCGCTCCGGACAGCTGTGGGAAAGGATGTTGAGAAGGGGATATGTGATCAATTTCTCATAGTTTCTAACCACGTGTCACGTTGCCCTATCCGAAGCTCCAACATCCAAATGATCTCTGGATTGATCAGAAGATCCTTTCAATCCTTTCAGTTGGCTAGAATCCGTTATAGAATCAAGGAGATGGATTTAAGCTGTCAACAAATTTTGAAGGATATGATTTTGTGATGGGAGAAATTGAAGACGTAGTAACATACAGATGTTTAAGTACTTTATTCTTACCGTAGTAGAGAAAACTCTCTACGGTTGTGACTAGTATACTACTTATCTGGTGGAATAATGAGGAAGAATAAAGTTGAGAAGAGAGATTTGAAGAATGATAAAGAAAAATGAGAAGAAAATATTTGAAAATAGAGAGATTTTTTTCAAAATTGAAGACATACGTATATCTTTTTTTTTTGTAAGGGTGGGTGTGGGTGAAAACCCCTTTTACAATTGGTGTCTAGTATACTGCTTCTTTGCAGTGAGATCCGACTATATGATCTATGAGAATGAGTCATTAAGATTTGAACTCTTTTGTTTTTTATGGAGTCTTAATGGACGAAAATGATGATCTGAATTGCGGTGATAATATTTTAGGTTTGGGGTAGCGAGTAGAACAAGGAGAATATCGATAAGGGAGAGTTTCGTTTGAGAAAGAAATTGAAGATGTAGAGACACGGACGTATATATTTTTTTTCTTTCAGTAGTAAATAAAACTTTCTATGATTGTAATTAAGTTAATACGTAAGTTACAAAATAAATAATTTTTTATAGAAAAAAATTAAAGATAAGTAAGTTATTAATTATAGAAAATAGCTGTATCAAAAGTAACTCTTTTACTTTAGCAATTTCGAAATGGGTTATATCATGGTACAATCTAATTATTTTATCATGTTAAGCTTGGCTCATAACATGGTTTTAATATTTTATTACTCAAGTATTGTGAAGGAGTGAAATTCAAATGGATATATCAAAATTAGGGTTGAAGAAAAAAAAATGCAAAATTGAACTAAATGATTGGTTTGAGCTATTGATTTAGATCTACATAGACCTATCAATATTTCGATTTTGAGCCTAACGATATGATTTAGGATTTGATACTTCAAAAATCATTAAAACCGACTCAACAGTTTATATAATATTCTCACGAAAGACCAGCACACGATTAATAGACATGCGCAAGAGCCTGCGGGTAAAAAAAAAAATCCTATTGAATAATATAAATTATAAAGAAATACGATGTTAAATATAAACTATAGTGTGAAAATAACTTGAAAACTTACCCATGAGCAAATAAACCTCTAAACCTTAAACTGCAGGTGATCTAATCATCATTGTCGTAGTTTCACTTTTCTGAAAATATGTTCAAAGGAAAAAGAAAGACGCAAAGAAACGCATTGATACTAATACATTATAACGTTTATGTTTAATAAAACTCTTTTAATTTGTTTGAAAAACATCAAGTTGTTAGGCAAATCGTATAAAATGATACCGTTTGAAATTTTTTCAAACTGTTTTAAATGATTTAATTTGAAAATAGGTCAAGAAAAAGGTCCAAACCAAATCTTAATAAATAATGAGGTGATGGTAAATCAAAAAAGTTTTTGAGGAATTAAAAAGTATTCGCACTACAATTTCTTATATATGCACCACATTTTAATTGCATTTAAGATCTTCAACATTTGCATTTAAGACCCTTACTCTCTACGCCACCTCAATGGATTTTTTGGATGAAAATCATTATCACACACAATATAAGCTAATTAATGAAAAATTGATGATAAGAATGCGATAAAAAAAAAAATTGAGGACGTGAGTGCTACAATAAACAAAAATTGAAAACGTTAAATGAAATTAAAATATAGTGCAACAAATAAAAAAATATAAGGTGAATATAATTACCCTAAGTCAAAAGAGAATTTTTATTTGAACAAGAACATACATCAAATGTTCTATTTACAAAGTCGTTTGGATATGTACAAATCTCTAAATAATATAAGCACGTGAAGAATATATAGACGGATTTGTTCTTAATGAAGGTCACTTGAATTGATATGTGCTCAACGTACAGGCCATGTACTCCCAAGTTAAAACAATCACAAATTCACACACAAGTTAAAATGTTCAGGCTCATCCATTTACATATATGATTGCTCAAAAGCCAAAACAAGAAAAAGGATCCCATGCTATATAGCACATTACTAGGATTTCATCAAAAGATCTGAAAAAACTTAACATATTTCATTGTGGAGGGGTAGTGTGGTTGGGTGGGGGTCGAGCGGGGAAGATGAAACCCCGTGCATAAAGCTCCACAGACACAACATACCAGAAAAAGAATAGAAAGAACATAATATTCATGGTTGCAACCATACGTTAGTACTTTAGTGAATCTTATTAAAGTACGAGGCAAACTTTATACTTTCTCTTCGGTTTCTTGAGCTTCGGAGGCTGCAGAACTACCTTAATTGCAGCATCAAAGACAGACTTTACATTCTGCATTGGATAAAAGAGAATTTATCTTGGTTGGCAGTTACTCAGATATAATTCTAGTGAATCATATAGGCTGTAGACAATAAAACATTTTTTTCTACAAATAATTCTTCCCTAGTAGTTCTCGCAAGTTGCAATTCTCCAACGAATGCATGGATGTATAAGGGGTTCCTCCTCGTGGAGGTCTAACTAAGGTAATTTTGGAGCATATCATATTTGTGTTGTTGTAACTAAGCAGTTCGCACTCTCTATTTCAAGACCAGTTTTGAATCAAAGGTATTAAAAACAACTTCAACAGAGGTGTGTGAACAGATTAGTAGGGAAGCCAGATCTTTTAGTCCATTATAAGTGTGTAAAAATGGGCCGGGGCACGCTTTAGGCATGCTACCAGGCGGTGCTAGGGTAAGGCCTGCCCCTACAACCGGGGTGGGGCCAAGGCTGCATGGGGTGGCCCACGCAGTTCTATCTTTTTCAAAAAATGGAAAAATGAGCAAATTGATACCAAAAATTTGTATGGACCCAGCATGGTCTAAGATGGGCAAAGTAATTTTAAGAGGGGTTACACCTCTATCCCATGTCATAAAGCAAGTTTTAATCACCCAGAAACTGTTTGTTTTTGTAACATGTTTAGGGCCCGAGTTTGATCAAAATCCTCTTATGTTTGCCAAACGAGGGTAATGGGTCATAATGCAATCTCACACAACAAATCCACATTGAAGTTCACTTATTAGTTTGGCTAATCGTAGGAATGTATGACTATCAAGTTTTACAGCCCTTCGTTACTTTGCTAATTTAAGAACGATCCATAAATGAATTGAGATTTTAGAAAAAACAGAAAAGATGGTCAAACCTGCTGTGTCTTAGCACTGCACTCAACATATGCTACTGCTCCTATTTGTTTCTTCAGTTCTTCACCCTAAAAGAATATTAGGATATTCAAAATCAATATCCCAAATGAAACTGTAGTACTGAAGTATGGGGCGTGAAAGTAAGAAACGCAACAAAATTTGATCCTTTACAAATTTAAAATTGGTGAACAGGTTGATTGTACCCTGGATTTGTCCCCCCTCAACAGCTTAATCATTCAAAATAGTTGATGCAATATGGTATCAGGGCATATAGAGATCCAAAGTTCAAGTCTCGCCACCACCCATATTTATGAAAATTGCGCGCATATCAGACATTTAGTGAAAAATTTGATAAGCATGCACGTGGGGGTGCGTGTTAAATACAAAATTAACTGAATAAAATTATCCCCTCTCCAGCAGCTTTTGGGCAAGGTGGTTCAACTGGATATGTTTGTAACATAAGTGGACTTACCATTACAAATCTTCAATATGCGACCATTTTTCAATGTAAATAGAACGCATCTTAGACATTCCGTTTTTTGGCTAGTGGAGGAGAAACCACAGAAGAACCAACATCAAAGTGTGTTACGCAATTCTAGTAGTGGTTTGGAGCACTATGATTTCCTTTCCTTGTGTCTTTCCAGCAAAATTTATTTCCTCTAACTGGTTGGTGATAGAGGATTCAAGAAATATTGTGAAGTTGTTATGCTAACATATATAATAGAAAGACTCTAACACATTGTGCTTTCTTTGATATGCAAAGTGGATGGACTAACATCCAAAAAAATATCAAAATTTCTAGAGTTCATATTCTAAAAAGATACAAACACGGAATTATTATTCTAAACATGATACAGAACTGCCAAGAGCAGAATTTTTCTAAAGTAAAAAATGCATACATCCAGAATATAAACCTGTTCTGTGGAAATAGTACATGCTCCTGGATAGTCCTTCCTGAACTGCATGTCTTCTCGTAAATCTGCGAGGCAGAGTGAACTCTCTAGTTAGGGGAGGAAAAATAAGAAATAAGAGCTGAGGAGATAAAGATCAGCATCAGCCAGCACTTCAGTATCCCAAAATAATCACTTACTACTCGCCACTTATTCTTATTAAGACTTAGGATTCCATCTTAAAAGGCCAGCCTTATTAAAAGGAGTAGCACAAGCTCTTATATGTTGGTTAATATTTTGATATTTAATCTATGTGGGATTTATCCTTAACAATTCTTATATAAGCAACTATATGTAAATTTCGCTCGAATAACCTTGTTCACCTAACTTGTAGGCATGATGAGGCCAAAGAGATTCAGTTACGAGCTATTGAGTTAATATAAATGGATTTGTTTACCTTACTGAACGGAATATTGGCCCAAATATGAGATACAACAAAAGAGAAAACTGGAAAAGTATTTTCTTTTAAGATTTAAATTCAGGAACTTTAAGCTGTCAAAATACAAAAAAGAAAAGGGAAAAAGCTTCAAGGGAAAGCAAAGTAACATGTTCAGCAATAATCATTTTTAGAATAAATAAAATCTTGTAGAATGAAGAATACTCACCTAGTTTTGTCCCCACAAGGACAATGGGCACTGATGGGGCATAATGCCTTAGCTCCGGGACCCACTTCTCCACCATAATAAGGAAAAGAAAACAAAAGAAGAAGCCATTAATATAAGATCAGAAAAGTAATTAACTACCACTTGACAATGTTTGGAAGTTGAGAGAAAAAGATTTTACTTTTTTCGATATGTTCTCAAAGCTAGGCCTACTTATTAGAGAAAAGGCAAGTAGGAAAACATCAGCTCCTCTGTAACTAAGAGGCCTCAGTCTGTTATAGTCTTCTTGACCTGCCATAAATAGATTAAATTTGCTATTACAAACATATTGTTGACAGAGCAAGAGGGCGAGTTTCATAAGAGCGTAAGCAGTTCAACCTGGGATCTATCGATAATTTTTTGTCAGTTCTGTTCCAATGTTTGGATCCAAAACTTACTTACCAACCCCTTAAGCACATCATTCTGAAACATGCCAATTTACGCAGTGACTAATAGGCCATCTAAATTTGCAATAAAGTTCTTTATGCAGAGCAGTATATTCTTGCAAATATTGGTATTCTACAGAAAGACTTTGAGAGGGCCAATGATCTTCCTTAAGATCTCAAGAATGTTCAGTCCAACCTTTTCTATCCATTGTTAGTGTGGATGACTTGGTGCTTTATTTGGGATCAAAATAATGGGGCCAAGAGAAGAAAAACGAGAGAGAGAGAGAGAGAGAGATGCCATTAACACCTGAAGAATATGAACATCTTTGTTTATAACATGGTTTCATCTCCTTCATGAAGGATAAAAATCTTGAAATATCAACTGCTAATGATAGAAATATAGATGCTTTTGCAACTTCAATAGATCTCTATGTTTTTGCTTGGCAAAAGTGGCACGACCATTAATCTTGTTTTTGCTTGGCAAAAGTGAAAATTTTATGTGCACATTCTAAATTTAAATTCAGATATCTGTCATTCAAGTCAGGATATTATAGAAAACTTTGTCATTGGAATAAGGATCACAAAATCTAAGAGTTTCCTTTCTAATTAAACTGCCAGATAATAATGACAGAGACCAGGCCCCAAAAATTTCTTGAAAATCATTCAACGAGAAATTACACATTCAACAATAAACTCAGCCTCATTCCAAATAAATTTGGGGTCCGCAATGCGAAATTACACATTGAGATACCAAAACTAACGAAATTTAACATTAGAAAATTGATATATACACAACTGTTTTATTTTTTATATTTTTTTTCTGTACCAATTTGCTGATGGAAGATTAGCTTGAATGTGGAAAAACCAGAAGGCCATAATTTTACAGATTGAAGTGCAATATATAGATACATATTTAGATGAACCATACCAGCAGTATCCCACAAGCCCAAGTTCACAGTCCTGCTATCAACACTCACATTGGCACTGAAGTTATCAAAAACGGTTGGAACATAATCCTGTCAAGAAAACAAACATGGAACAAAACAAATATAGAAATTAAAAAACGAAAAAATAAAATAAGAAACTAAAAAAGAGTGAAGGAGGTACTTCTATACATATACTTACAGTCGGAAAGGTGTTGCTAGTGTAAGAAATGAGAAGGCATGTCTTCCCAACAGCACCATCACCAACTGTTACACATTTGATGAATTTTGTTGTTGTAGAATTTGTGCTACTACTTGTTGTTGTAGTTGTAGACATTTTTCATCATAATCCTACATACCCACAATCAAATTCAGCCAAAGTGCGGCCAAAAAACCCAAAAAAGCGAGTCTTTTGGGCTTGGAAGCAAGACCAAACATGTTGAAATGTGTATTCTACCTTAATAGATATGCTGCAAGATTGAAATCTATTTAAAGGTTGAGTTTCGTACCTTATTCTATGAGAAGCTGCAGAAAGGGAGGATTATGAAGGAAACCCAATCTTTCTATTTTGTTTAGAACAAGCCCCAGTTTGTGGGGTGGAGGAGAGTGGGACTGTGGGAGACAACATAGGGATCAAGAAAAGGTAGCAAGATTTCTTTGATGATATTAGCTTTTCACGGCAGGAAAGTTGTGAAATTACTTTATTTTGAGCTGTTAGAGAGGGAAAAAGGAGTGAGAGACGCAATGGCTATAACAGGAAATAAGCTTCACGCGCTTTGCACTTTACATGTGGAACATCCATACGAGAAAGAGCTTCCTTAATGGTTTATTCTTGATTAGGGACAACAACATATTTACATCACTGATTTTTGGATTGCTGGACTAATTAACTGTCGGAAATCTTACCTAAAAGACTTTCGAGAGAGATTTTTGAAATGCATAGTTAGCAATACGCGTGAAATTCTTCATAGTGTTAGACATGAACGGGTAAAGGAGCGAGTGAGAAATACCATTCAAAAAAAATTTGATGAAGAATACTTGAAAATACGAGATATTGATTTTTAACATCATCTTGTGCATAATAACATTTTTTTTTGTAGAGGTTAGCCTCGCAAGCTTTTTTAAACTTACGAAATTATAAGATTTATTTCGAATTCTTACCAAAATAACTTTTTATTCTTTAGTCATCATCATGAAAACAATTTTACATGTTGAGCTTGGCCTTAGGTGGTCAAAATGTGCCTTTATCGACCACTTTACATTGTTAATGGAATTAAAGAATGTTAGTTGTGACAGTAACTTTTGTTATATATTTAATCATGAATTTGGATTAAGTAAAGAAAATAGTTTTATTTTTTTACCATTTTATGGTAATGAACTAATGATATATATCACTAGATAAATGTTATCCATTTTTCATTTATTTTTATTTGTATTCTATAATGTGATCTTACTAAATGCACTTTAATGAATTTAATACAATTGATACTTATTATAACTAGATTTTTATTTATTATGTCAAGAGATCAAAAAAAAAAAAAAAATCAAGAGATCAAAAAAAAAAAAAAAAAGCTAACAAAATTTATATGATAATATATATCACTAATCGTTAATGTGGGGTGGGTGCATATACAATGGCAATACTTATTGTTATTTATTTGATATTATTAACTAAATTTAGTATTATTGAATGGTGAATATCAAACACTTTTAAAATTCTTTATAATTTTATATAATTGGACTCTTTAAACGAACTTTTAGCAGAAATATTTTTACCGTACAATATGTGTTGCCTAATACACAAATAATATGACAAGCTGACATGATTCTTACTCAGATTTTTTGAGGAAACTTCTCAAACTATTTTGACGCATAATTTTTCGTTTCCAACTCGATCAACAAGAAATTTCTCAATGACCCTAACCCATCTTGGTGTGCTATGGAACCTCATTGGGTCGTGATAATTTCTTTTGCACTTCTTTTGAAATAATTCTTTCACGTTTTAGCTATGAAATATAAGCACATATGGGTTTGTAAGCGATTAATCAAAAAAACTAAATCTTGCCAAATGAACATTGTGTTGTATTTCAAAGATAAAGTAATTATGAAGCAAAAGTACAAAGTTTGTCATTTGTTTCGAGGTCTAAAAAATGCTCAAGATAATGTGAAAAATAGATGACTATAGAGTTAACTAGTGTATACCGCTAGAAAAATTACTTTTATTAGTGAATTTCTATACTTGTCTTGTTTGCCAACCAATGCTACATGTCTTTTATAAGTTTTTGAGACCAAGTTTGACCAAAGCTGAAGAGCAATAGCATTCCACTCGTCCTGCAATTACTACTAAATCAAACTTTACAATATGTCTTTTACAAGATCATGCATTTTGGATCGTTGTTACTGGAGATTGCAATTAGTGCTAGGCTTCCGCTGTCGTTCCGGCCCAAATGCTGAAACTAAACGTAGCAAAAATGTAGTTGTTTTGTTCGCCGCCTTGACGCATTCCCTTTTCTCCCCGGTATCGTCCCACGCAGAAAGAATGCTTCAATTTTATGCTAAGGAAGAGAAGTTGGTGATTTCCCTTTCATGTTTTACAACTAGAATTTGAATTGGTTTGATCCCAAAGCCTCTGACAATCGGCAGAAAATGCTGAACAAAGCTGCTGGCCTGAAGAGTGAGGCTGATCCATAACACCAACTGCAGAAAAATGAGATTCAAGTTGATGAATAGGAGAAAACCGCAAAAGCAAAGAAAATTCGCAGTGAGATCTGATTGTAGGGTTACAATTCAAATTTAATATTACAAAAGAAATAAGAAGATAGAGTTAAGAAAGAGAGATTTGAAAAGACATACTTTGTTAACATTTGATTTTGATGAAGATATACGTGTGTATATATATATATATATATATATATATATGTATATATATATATTTTGTTCGTTGATGATCAAAATGAGAATCTTATATATATATCAGCAAGAGTAGATGCATAGAACAAACTTGGGCCAAGAAGAAGTCCAGTTTCTCATCCATGCTAATGGCCCGGCCCGGCCCATTATATACAGAAGATACATACACTCAATCTGTGCGTATATCTTCGTATAAAATATCAGCGTACAAAGTAGTATAGTACTGTAGTATAGTTGAATTAAAAGAATCTCATACACCAAACAAATATAAAAATAAATAAGGGAGTTCCCAAGAAACCCCTCTTTCTCTCTCTACGCCTTGTCTTGTTCATTGCGGCTAGGGTTTCACCAAACCCTACTATCTTTTTATCCCTTTAACATAGATCTGTTATATTTTTCATAATGACTCTGAATGAAGAGTTCAATTAGCGATTTGTGTTTTTGATATATCTGAAAAAGCTAGGGTTTTTCTTCTGGTGGCTGACAAATGGCGACAGCGAATCCATTTGATTTGTTGGGAGACGATGATACGGAGGACCCGTTGCAGCTTATTCAAAAGATCGAGCCGAAGAAAGCCCTAGCTCCCTCGGCGCCGCCCAAGCATCAGCCGCAAACTAAGCCTGCGGCGGCTGCGGCGAATGCTAAGCTTCCCTCGAAGCCTCTTCCCCCGTCTGAGGCTGGTCAGTTGCTCCTCTCTCGCTTCTTTTATTTCTGTTGATTATTTGAAAAATAAAAATAAAAAGTAAAGATTTTGGTTAATTTTTAAATATCTGATTTCTTGTTTATCTTCTATGGACATTGATTGTATGATATTATTTCCTTAAAGGGGTATAGACGTATTAGAATTTTTAAAACGGTGTCTTTAGAGAATTTTTTTTTATATATTCTTGTATGTGTTTTCACTACCATTATGTAACAATATCCCTTTTGCTAAAAGTGTTTCCATAAATTTTAGGAAAAAGTTATTCTTAATAAATTTCTGGGCAGAAAAAATGAATTGAATCTGCAAATATTCACCAATATTGTTCTAGTTGAGAGCTATATAGTCCTTAATATTAAAAGATTTTTAACCGTATTAAATGATTATTTATGACAATGATATTGCTTAATAATAGATTTGTCCTTGAATTTGTAACCAATTGTTAAATTTGAGATCTGTTTTCGAGTAGATTTCTATAATTTTGGCTTGACCCAGAATTCTGATACCATGTAATTAACTTTTTGGCGTAGATTCTGGTACTATGTAATTATCTTTAGCGTCCATGTATAGACAAAATAGAACTTTTTGTAAAGTTGTTTGCAGATATCTTCTCTCTTACGGATTTCACCTTGCATTTTATTTTTACCTTGCCCACAGAAAATATGCCTTCTTGTCACTATGCTACAGAAAATGTCTTTTGACTCTATGATTTGTGCTTTGTCAAGTCATCAATTAAATAATGAAGCCAATCATAAGTAGTTTTCGCAATATCTATGTAGGATATTGTAATCGAGATTTACCTTTTAGACATCATGTACTATTTCCTCAACTATCTTTCCCATTTCTTTGGATTGGTTTTTTCTGAATGCATCCCTATCGTTTGTCATGTCGTGGGAAGGTAAAAACTGAAAATACATGAGATATGTACCTTTTCATCATAGTACTCTCGGAATATTTGCACTGACCAAGTATTCTTGCAACAAATAACCTGTTTATTGTACTTTATTCATGTGGATTTAAGCACTATACCCAAGAGTGTCCATGAGTTAATAGTTTGATTCAGACATCTAGGTTCAATGATTAGGACAAATTGCCTACTGTGTTTATTTTAAACTTTATTTGGAGAAGGCTTGATGTACTTATTCATGCCATAGTCTGTTGTTTCTCCCTGATTATATGTTCATGGTTATGCTCACGTACTTTTATCAATTCTTGCTTTATAATATTTACCTCTTGAAACGACCTTTTATTATTTATTGTTTGCAGGAAATTAAGTTTTATATAGGTGCTAACTCATCAACTTTATTTAGGTTCAAATCATCACTTTTAACTGTTGATCTTTTATACTTGGTACATGTTTGGGTGTGCTTACAAGTGCTTTTAAGTACCGGGAACCACTACTTTTTCTAGCTCAAAATAAACAAATTGTGGGTTCCACACAATAATTGTATCTCATACTATATAGTCTTTTCAAAAAAGCAACTATTAAGCATGACCAAGGAAGCACTTACTTTTGTGTTTGTTCGTCTGAGTAGTCAGAGAGGCAAAATCTGAATCTGCCCGAGGAGGGCGTGGTGGACGAGGGTATGGGCGTGGCCGTGGTCGTGGCCGTGGGTACAATAGAGACTCGACCAACAATGAGAATTCATATGGAAATGTGGACATTTCTGGGGGTCAAGCTGCATCTGGAGAGGCTGATACTATAAAACCTTTTGAAAGGCGTGGTGGCTATGGTGGACCTCGTGGTCCTTATGGCGGTGGTCGCCGAGGTGGTTTCAGCAATGGAGAAGTGGGGGAAGGTGAACAGGAAAGGCCACGTCGGGCGTTTGACCGCCGTAGTGGCACTGTGCACGGGTATACATGCTATGTTTTTCGCTATCTTAATCTCTCTTTTGTTTTGTGTCTTGTGGTCCTTGGACATTTATATTCCGTTGTAAACTCATTCCATGTGCAGAAATGAGATGAAACGTGAAGGTTCTGGCCGAGGTAACTGGGGAGCTCAGACTGATGAACTGGCAGAGTGAGTATTTCCTTGGTGCCTTTGGCAGTAAGGTTTAATCTATACAGTGGCATATGCTTAGTCTCGTATATCTAATTTCGTGTTCCTTCTACCACGGTTTCTTTTCTAGAGTTACCGACGAAGTTGTTAATGAAGGTGAGAAAAATCTGAATTCTGAGAAGCCCTCAGGAGAGGAGGATGCAGCAGATGTAAACAAGGAAACTTCTGCAATTGAAATTGAAGAGAAGGAACCCGAGGATAAGGTTAAGGTCTTCATATAAATTAATTCATGATTACATTTACTGTGATTGTAGTTGTCTGTTTGTTTCTACTACTTCCACAGGCCAATGTTTGATTCTCTTCTTTTATGTTCACATGACGTCTTGAGAGATGACCTTAATTTTCTTTTGCAAGCTACTTCCAATCGATCATTTATCCTACGCAAAGTAGTACCTGTTCTCTTTCACTTTGAGCACAAGTAGATGTCTCTTTGAATTTTTTTTTTGGCATTAATGATGTTTTTATGACTTGTGAATATGATTTTGTAGAAATTCTCAGAAAGTTTGAGAATCATCTGAGCTGAATTCAACAATGCTGATTGCTTGAATAACTTAATTTGTAGCTATGTTGTCAGCGTTCTGGTTTACTAACTAGTAAATAGTAATCTTCTGTCGGAATCCTATGGTGAAACCAAGATTGAACACCTGTGGTTAATATTAACTTTCTTAGCATTTTGCATTCATGATGTCAGAGATTAATTCATCCCAAACATATCCTTGTGGAAAGACAAATTAAATAATATGCTGCACAGACTGATCATAGTACTAGTAGTTTATTACCCCAAACTGGTATTCTTGTTTTGGATATAAATAATAACTTAAAAGAAGTACTGAACTGTTATTCACCGTCTTAATATGTGACTTCTTCTATTTGATACCTGCAGTATTCATTAATGTTATAATTTTGGACGCTTCATGTGGGACAATTGTGACATTGTATCACCGGATTAAAATCTAATCCGTTCTCTGTTCTGGGATGCATGACAACTGAAAGCATCACTATTAGCTCACCTTAAATTTCATCATGCAAACCTTTCGCAATTTAAATGAGAAACATGCCGGACTAAGAGTGTCTTTTAACTACCTTACATTTAGTGTCATGCCAATTCAGTCAGTGCTGGCATCTCTGTACATGTTCTGGAATAAATGTTCCTTGAAACTGCAGGAGATGACTCTTGAAGAGTATGAGAAGGTTCTAGAGGAGAAAAGGAAGGCTCTGCAGGATCTTAAAACCGAGGAGAGGAAAGTTGACGTGAAAGAGTTTGAATCTATGCAACAACTTGCAAACAAGAAATCAAACGACGATATATTCATCAAATTGGTGAGTTTATTAGATCTCCTTTCAGAATTTATTTTCATGCTTGTCACTCTTCTATATTTATCTTTGATGTGTTTTTTAAGATGTATGGCAATGTGATGCAAATCATTTGTGTTTATCATCAATTTGATTTTGAACTGTAGGGCTCTTTCAAGGATAAGAAGAAAGAATTGGCTGAGAAGGAAGAGAGAGCCAAAAAGGTAACTGTTCGTGTATATATTCTCTCTAATTGGGTGTTGTATGGGGCCATTGTTGTGAACTTCTCTGTTGGATTGTTTAGCGCAACTGCCTAACGACATTTTATTTTGGATTGTTTAGTCTGTCAGCATTAATGAATTCTTGAAGCCTGCTGAGGGTGAAAGGTACTACACTCCTGGTGGCCGCGGTCGGGGACGTGGACGTGGTGGTTCTAGAGGAGGTTACAATGGAGGTGGTGAAATGAGCAATGTGAAAGCACCTGCCATTGAAGATCAAGGGCAGTTCCCTACCTTGGGTGCAAAATGAGATGTTTTCATGCTTTCCTCCTGCCATTTTATCTCTACTTTCTCGTTTTTTGGGGCAGGAATTGACTGGAATAATGGTATCTCTGTATCAAAAGAGTTCTTAAGTTTATGCCTAAAATGTATATTACTGCGATTGTTCATGTGATCCCCCCTTTAGCTTTTTAACTAATGCCACGCCTGTTACCTTTTTGAGATTTTGGGGCATATGAAGAATTACCTTATGACTTCATATATTTGTTTTAAATACACAAGGCAATTTAGTTATGTTAGTATCATCATCATCCTATTATTATTTTATCCTTGAAATACGTATTTCTTATTATAATTTCTTGAACTACACATATCTTGAGCAGGGTATATTTCTTCCAAGACACTTACATCAGAGCGCAATGTACTCCATCAAGACCTCATTTAGTTTTATCGTTAACGGAGGCGCTAGCAATGTTGCAGGTTTTCTCCTTGAAATAAGTCTTGTCCATGACTTCTAGCACTCTTGATGCTCCTCTTAGCCTACAAGGACTCGGGTTGCCTACAAAGGACTCGTTGCCACCCTTTGAACCAACAAATCCTCGGTTCTCTTTGTAAAATTATATGAATTCATTGACCATGAGACATACTTCCGTGACATTGACCATTTCTCTGACCCGACACTTCTTACAGTTTATCATTCCCATGTTAACCAAGCCAGCTACAATGCCCGTAACAAAAAAGCCAACGTCCTCCTACTCCATCCAACAACAATTGGATAGTCGACTTGGGTTCTTCCAATCACATTACTTCAAATCCCTCCAACTAGTGCATTCACCAAGACTAGGAAGGATCTGACGATATCGTTATTGGTGATGGCTTCAGCTTGCCTGTAACACACATTGGTTCTACCTTACTCTGCTACTTTTTTTGCAATCTCGAGTTCTTTCTCTCAATGAAAAAGAATATTATTCTAGTTTCTAAATTTTGCAAACATGGTCATGCCTCAATTGAATTTTTCACTGTTTATATTGTTGTGAAGGATTTGCGCACTAGTGCAGGACTCATTCACGGACCAAACAAGCATGATCTATATGAGTTGCCAACAACCATGACTATATCTCAACCTTTCTTAACCTCCAGTGCATGTGTGAGTGTAACTGGTTCTCGGTATTGAGGCTGGATGTCTTGGTCATCCTTTTGTTAAAATCACAAATATTATAGATTGTTACAATCTCAAATTGTCTGTTGTGTCAATATAATAAAAGTCATCGGTTAGTGTTTGACAAGTTTAGATCTCATTTATACGGATGTTTAGGTTCCTAGTCACGTCTTTCAATGGTTTAAATAGTGTTATTTTCATAGGTCACTTCAACAAATATGTGTGGTTTTATCTGTCAATATTTATGTTTTTTTTCAACAATTTCGAATGCTAGTTGAAAATTACTTCAAAACTAAAATTGTCATCGTTTACAAACGACGACACCACACATTGTTGAAACCGGCCTCATATTACTTCACCTCTATTCCTCTCAACATATGGGACCTATGCCTTTCATACTGCTGTTTATCGCATTAACCCTCTCCCCGACAATTCTTGACAACTGCTTTTCGACACAAGATCAAACTACAATAAGCTCCGTCTATATATAGCATTGCAGGTTGGCCAAAACATAACATTTTATAACTTTTACATTATGAATTAGTCCAATATAAGAATACAACATTAAATCGGAACTGAAAATAACCACTTTTACAACCCAACAGGCCGGGGTGACTCATTTTGAAACCACTTGCTAGAGTTGGCAAAATAACACCACTCAAAGTTCGACATTGCCAATATTGGTGCACTACACAACACTTTTGAGATGTTCAAAGGTTTCTTGAGCTGACTCGATCCATTAAATAATTATATTTCTATAACAATGTAGCTTTAGTTGACTGACCTTGCCATAATCTATAACAAGTACCATGTAAGGCCCAAATATCCCTTAAAAGGATTTGAGTAAATTGGGTTTCGGCCATTGCAGCATGCTTTGAATTATGGCTGGGTCTATGGCTACTCTTTCTTCTCATATTATATTCTCCAAATACTCGATCTTCCTTTTTTTGAATGAATATTTTGACTTTTTGACAAATGGTTGTTTCTCGACTATACATTAAAATATCGTCCAAGAATACCAATACAAATTTCCTCAAAAAAATAATTAAAAACTTCATTCATTAAGCTTTGGAAAGTAGATACAGCATTAGTTAAGCCAAATAGTACTATTGCGCCCAAAAAAAAGAAAAAAAAATAGATAGGGGTATATTTGTTACTTTAATGAACAATTGAGGACGAAATATGCAAAAAAAGTCTCAAACAATATCAATTTTTTAGTTATGCTGTCAGACCATCTCTAATGCAACCGTGAAAAATTTCATCTCCAATGCAAGTTATCAAACACTCTTTCAAGTTGACGTGGCAGGAAAAAATATACAATATCTAATGCTCTGTCTAATTTCAGACGTTCCGTTAGACATGCTAACTCAGCAATATTTAAATTTCCTATGTAGACTTAAATTTTCTATACATATTTAAATGTAATCTAGTATTTATTTTAATAAAATAAAATCCACCTAGATAGCAATCCATAAAATGCATTGGAAACCAAATTTGAACTTAAATATCTATTCATTAGATATCAATGTCACGTAAATCAAAAGTCTTTCAATATTTGTACCACGTAGATAGCAATCTATGTAATGTATTGGAAATGCTCTCAAACAGTAATGTTCGCAACACTTTTTAGATCGACAAACAAACAGTAAATATTTTAATAATAACTCTTGTTAAAAAAATTCTACTGCCAAAAGATTTACTCGCGCGACAATGGTGCCATAGCTTTCATACCTAGCAAAAGGTAACTAACAATCTAACATCATTATCTTGGGATTGATATGAGCAATGTAGTTAATTTGATTTATATAGCACAATTTTATATTAAATTAATTAACGAGTTTACGTCCAATTATCATTTTAAATTTTTTAGTTTAATATAATTTTGAAGATTGGAATATACGTGCACCTTCCATCATTGAGTCAATTCATTGAAAAGTCATACGCATTAGTTTTTTTTTATAAATAAAATAAAATTCATAACTTCAACATGATCAACATTAATTTAATTTTTAATTTTAGTTGTATAAATTATAACACACGGGGAAGGTGGACCATAATTATGCCATATTATTTGCTTTCCACTTTGTAAAAACTAATCAAGAAACATATTTTAAGTCGACAAAAAATCACTAATGTCTCTTAAATTCGAGATCTTATGAATTTCCAACACGTGATTAAAAAATTAAGACTATAAATTTTTTGTGTATATTTCATTCATAATTTTAAAAAGTCTCACGTATTCGTGACATGATGGTTCTAGCAATATTAACCATATCCTTAGTGTAACTTGTTATTCTTTACCTCGAGAATTTATGTAAGTACTAATCGGCATTTTAATAAATTTTTTTCAAAAAAAAAAAAATAGAAAAGAAAAGAAAAGGAATAGTACCTACCATATTTATTTGATGAAGTCAATCATTTCCTAAGATAATAAATATTATGACCAAAGAAAAAAGAGCTCATGCTGACCTAATATGCTTGATTAGGTGGCAATTATATATAGGATTCGTATGAAAAATGAAAGATATTGTTTCAACTACTCTTTGCATTTTATCATGTCTAGAAGAGTGAATAATAAGCCTATTAATAATAATAATAATAATAATAATAAAAATAACTTTTAAGTACGTGTGTTGTAGTATTAAACATTATTATAGTCGATAATAGAAAGGACTTTAAATTTTTTTCCTGTTTAGTATTATTTTATCGAACCTACCAAACGCATCATTAAAACTAATGAATTGCATCTGGTTGTTGAATTATACACCAAAATATGTTGATAATCTGTGGACTAAAATGTTTAGAGAGCAGCCACAATGTTTGGTTAAGTTTAAGAAGAAATAAAAGTTACTTTTATGTTACTTTTCATTTTTAAATTAAGAAATTACTCATAAATTTTTTTTAAAGCTTAGCCAAATAAGGTTTGCATCATGTATAAGTTTACATACTAAGAGAATAATTGTTCAACTACTACAACAATTATATACACATTCTTTTGAGATGCATTTATTTGCTCAAATAGTAAAATATGTATTTATCTGTGAGATGTCATTATGCAGTAATTATAACAAATGTTCTAAAAATCGTAAAGTATGGCTAAGCGTGGAGGTCGAGTTTCAAACTTTTTGGATCTAGGCGAGAGCGAGATAAAGGTAAAGCGAGGACGAGGCGTGACTAGGCGTAGAGGCCGCTGCCTAGGCAAGTTTAGATGGATTTTTTAAAATAGTGATTATAAAACCTATAACAAAGTATTATAACCAGCATTTTGTAAGACGTTTTCATCATTATTCAACGCTATCACAGGCTGGTTCAACAATTCTGTAAGCTATTTAATTAGTCAAGACAGATATTCTAAGTTGTAGTGATGAGGCATATTAGGTAGAGATGGGAAAATAGAGGCCTTAAACTATATATTAAAACCTATTATTTTAATACAAGTTAGTAACATCAAAATGTACATTGTTTTTGGACTACTTTACCCCCATAAACTCCCTACCTTTGATCATGTCCAGCTCATAGTTGAGTTGTCTATATAAGTTGCACTACCATCATTTGTGCACATATCTCTGTGTTTTTCTTGCATTTTAATTTGAAAATAAACAATAGAAATGGCTATGGCTTCTACGTTTCTCTTCCTCCTCGTCCTCCTCATCTCCCCAGCAGTATTTGCCAAAGACATCAACGTTGGCGATGACAATGGCTGGACCAATGGGTTTGATTACTCCAGTTGGACTTCAAGTCAAACATTCAACGTCGGTGATAAGCTCGGTAAGAGTAGATGTTGTCATTTCAAAGTATCTTTATGGTTACTTGCAACATCCATATTTAGTATATAGGACAAGAGTGCACATGATTTTAACTTATTTTTCATCCTTAATTAGTCATGTTCAAATGCACTAACTCATGAAAATTTTACATGTCATTTCCCTTCAATATTTTCTTTAAAAGTATGGCGTGCAATTTTGATAAATGTGTGGAGGTACGTAAATAATATTTTCTTTTTGCACGCTATAATATCATATCGAAACGACTTAAACTTTTAAGTTTAACAATAAAAACACTTAAATCCTTGAGATAAAAAAGTTATTTATGTGGGATAAGATTGAAATAAAAAAATTTATAACATGAAACAATTCTTTGTTCATGAGCAGTGTTCACCTATGGATTCACTCACGGTCTGGATGAAGTAAATAAAGATGATTATGAAAAATGCAACACTGGAAACCCTATAAACTCCTACAGTTCTAGCCCAACCTCCATAACTCTAACCAAAGCTGGTCCATTATACTTCACATGTCCTAGATCAACTCACTGCTCTCAGGGCATGAAATTGGCAATCAATGTCACCCCCACCAGCACCACTCCAGGTGGCTCACCACCACCATCGCCACCCTCGGCCACTCCATCGCCGCCCTCGGACACTCCATCGCCACCCGGGTCGCCAACTTCTCCGGACAGCCCACCTTCACCGCCTTCTACTATTGCCCCGCCAACGCCCACTGGTGGTGCTACAAGCATTTTTGGTGGCTTCAGTCATTTGATGGTTTTTTTGCTGGCAACCTTGTTCGTGTTTATGGCCTAGGCAAGAGGCAGTGCTGTTGTTGAATGAGATTTACTGTTTATTGTATTGTTATTATTTTTTGTATGAATAATTGATGATTGTTACCCTTGTTCTTCTTCCTTTGTTTTTTTTTTTTTTCAATGGAATATTTAGAAGTGCTTTTATCTCCATTCATGTAAAATCGAAATTTTAAAATGGAACCTCAACACTCAATATTATGTACCTCTCTACAAGACTACAACATAAAAAAGTAGCATTGTAACTGCTTTTAAGTACAATCAGTAATATAGTGATTTAAGAAATTTGGCGCAAATGGTCTATAACCTTTGTCATCAGTACAAAAATGGTCAACTAACGTTTTTTTTTTTTGGTAATAACATCTCTAACTTATGTGTTTTGGTGGGCAATTAGTCCTTATTTAATGAAAAATATCAATATGTCCTTAATTTTAATTAATAAAAATTGTATTTGGATTCTTAACATTTACAAAAAGTACAAATTGGTTCGAGGTATTATAAAAAATTAAAGGAAACTAACGAATTTGTTGGTTTGTTTTGAATTAAGACTTTATTGACTAAATTGATATAATGTGTAAATGTTTTTGTATATTTTATGAACTATTATGAAATAACTAAATTTTAAGCTCATAATTGTTAACAATCATGTTAAATAAAATTATTAGTTTTATTATAAAGAATTACACTTTTTAATTTTAATATTTTAATTTATGGTTATAATAATAATAATAAGCGTTAACTACAATTAGAACTCCAACTTTATTCTTCGTATTTTAATTTATCGTTTTATTATTATTCAAAAGTAAAGAACATATAATTTGTAAGTTAATTTTTAATGGTATTTTTATGTTAAATAAAAACATAATAAATTTATAGCTTTGGCTCAATGTCATTAGGGATAGCAAAAAAACTCGCGCCCCGCGCTGCCAAGCACCACCCCGCCCCACCGGATAATAGGGGCGAGTTTGGGGCAGAAAATTCTGCCCCGCCGCGGGTCTGGGGCAGCCCCGACCCGCGACCCGCGACCCGCCCCTCTATTTTTTTTTTTTTTTTTGAAAAATCATAAAATAGAATAAAAATTATAGTTTCACTACAAATAGACTAAAGAAGATTCGAACCCGGGTTGAAACTTGTAAAGTACCAAATTACCAATCTTAACCACTACACTATAACTTCAATCTTATAATTTTTTTGTTTTGTTTGGTACTAATATTTAAAAAAAAAAATTAATTTTTTTTTTTCAGTTTTATTAAAAAAAAAAAAAATCGTGGGGCAGTTGACGGGTCAAAAGATTGACCCGCCTCGCCCCATGCCCCGCCCCGCGAATTCGTGGGTCGCGGGGCGGGGCGGGTAAAAAATTTCGCGGGACGGGAACCAGCTCCATTGCCATCCCTAAATGTCATGATATTATATACGTCATTTTGTTATTTTATCTTAATATTTATTCAAATTTTTTCACATCACGTAGCAATTATATATACTTAAAGCACAATATTTAACATTTTTTCCTTTATGAAAAATTTGATTGACACGAGTATAATAATATATTTATTATGTTAAATTAAATATTATTAAATAAATCTACGATACCCATTTACACATTTTGTAAATGTTAGGAATCTAACTATGATTTTCTCTATTTAAAATTAAGGGCATATTAGTCTTTTTCATGATCAATTGAGCACCAAAACAGATAGATTAGAGATGTTCGTATCAAAAAACAAAAGTTAGAGATTTTTTTCGCACTTAAAGAAAATGATAAACACCATTTGAGCCAAATTTTCTAAATAAATTGATAGCAACCTAACTAATAGTTGAGCAAATTGGTTTGACTAAGATTATATTTGTTTGTCTTCAATTAGGTAAGTAATAATAGACGCACTAACAACTCTAAACAACCAAAACTAATCAATATTTAAAATCAATTTATGAAACATAACAATATGATTATTACTTAAATAAATACTGGTGGGATAATGCTAACTTACTCTGCACATTCAGAAATATTTTAACTCGGCACAAGTATATTTAAGAAATATTTTAAACTTCTTGTAAGATCTAAAAATTGAACTACTTTAAGCCACTGTTTGGAGTAAATAAAAATTAATTTTTTAAGAAATTACATTATACCGCTTCTTTTGCCGTGGAATCCAACCATAGACTCTATTATGATAATAGATTAAAGTGTTGAACAGATTTTGGAGATGATCGGTAAAGGGAGATAATCGATTAAAGAGGATGAATTGAGAAAATGAACAAATTTTAGAGATGGTCCGTTGAAGAAGATAATTGAACAGCAAATTTTAAAAAAAATGAAATTAAAAACGTAGTGACAGCGTAATATATGGACATTTTTTTTTTCCGTAACGGAGAAAACTCCCTACGGTCGTGATAAAATAAAAATTGATAAAATATGTGATTAAAAAATTTTAAAAAAAATTACAAACCTATAAAATGTGTAGATGAAAAAGAGTTGGTAGGAACAAATTTTTAATTTAATTTTCTTCACTAATTCTATCCACTATTATCCAATCTCATCTACCAAACATCATCAGGGTATTTTGATCGCATCATAGACGCTAAGCCACATTCAATATCAACTTGTTTGCAACAGAAACAAAAGTATGCTTTTCATGACAAGAAGTTTAACTTCATTTTATTGCTGAATGATCAAAAGCTACATCAAACATGACCTTAAACAGTACCAAGTTAAAACCTATAGGTATGACAAAATGGAAAAAAACACAACCATAGGAAGATTACATACTAGTCGCTCAAAATCCACCATAAGAAAATTACATACAAGTCGCTCAAAATCCGAGAGTGATGAAACAAGTTTCCAACACTACGTTCTATATCTCAGTGATATGTCCATGCCCAGTTATGGGGTTGCTGACCGCACAGGGGAAATCCATGGATGACGAATCATACGCGAGAAATAGAAATAAATCATTTGATGTCCCAGAGAGCGATGCTTGCAGCCCCACCTAAATTAAGTTTGCACTGAACTTCAAGTTTATATGGCACAAATGACAAGAAAATGCTGACCTAAAAGCAAATAGCATGGCATCAGCTGATGTGTTCTAGCTTGAGATTATACAACCTGCTCAACTACTCTTCAGACTTGATTCCATGTGATGTTCAAGGTTCCGCAGTACAATCCTTGCAAAGATTTTCGCTTCAAGTGGGGCACCTGTTGCGGCTGCTGCAGCTCGAAGCACACGTGGCGCTCCAGCATTTTGCATAAGGCTCACGTGATGCAGCGCATGCCGACCACCCGGGATGGTAAACTGCAATAAAAAAGAGAAATTAGCATTTGGACATAAACAGAAAATTGACAGTTTAATCGGCGAATGTTAGAGAAAGAGGAAGGTAATCTTCTACCTGAAGAAGAGCAAATGCAGCGCATGCCTTTAGTATCGAAGAAGGATTTCGTAACATGGAAACAAACCTTCCAATCTCAGCTCCACTGAGTAAAATCAGAAGGGAAAATAGAAAACAAAAATGAAAAACAGAATAATTATAGCTAATAACAGATTGACGAACGTAATCCAGTGGAAACTATGTTTTAGTTCTTACAAGGAACAAATTGATGAAGTTGCAGAAGTACATATTGTAGGATAGAATGAAGTAGATCAGATAAAGAAAATATAGATGGTAAGGAGCCAAGAGTATCGTGTACATGCATGCACATATAAAGAGAACTTTCTAAATTTGGAACTTCAAATTGGACCTGACTTATTACTGTTCGACAAAATAATGGCATATTTTCGTTTGTTCAATCACCCGAAAAAAAAAAAAAAAAAAAAATCCACAAATGCCATGAAAACCGCTTTCACCTCTCCACCAACCCAGCCCCCACCTCGATGTCCGCCTCCCCCACCAATTGCAGCTCCTCCACCCCCACTTCCAGCCCCTTCCCCATATTTCTCCACCTCCTTTGCCACTAGCTCCTCCTCCAACTCATAGCCCCCCCCCTCTCCCACCACCTCCCCCACATACCAATTTTTAAATTTTAATGGTGGAGGCCAGAGAGGGTCAAGTGGGGGCAGTGGTCGTGGGGAAGGGGATAAAAGTGGTAGCTGTGGGTGGAGAAGGGCTAGACGATGCTGATTGGGAGTTGAGAAGTAAAAAAATGTCGGGATGTCGGTCAAGATTTAATGTCTATTTCATTTCGCTTATCAACACTTTACCAAACAGGTGCAGATGCTTATTTTTAGAAATAGCACTTCCAGGTGCTTGTTTTAAAAATAAGCCTGTGCTTATAAAAACACTTCTCCAGCAATCCTAAACAACCTCTTGGTCACATATTTAAAAAACATGCATAAACCTTACTTTGAATGATTGAAATTTCATCCAATCATACCACAAGGATGAGATATTTAGACCTTCAACAATACTGACTGAAGCCGCAATATAGAGAACTGTATGCAAAACAAGTATTTGTTTAATGAAGAAGAGTCGAATTTCTTAATAAGATTGGATTTAGTATCACAGGACATAAGTAAAAAGAACAGATCCAAACAAATTATAATTTATTATATAGTCAACTTCTGAAACTCTAAATTGAAGTATATATAACCAACTGCTACGAGTTAGGTCATGGTGTCGGACATCAATTTTCTGATAACAACTTTTTGTAACAAATGGTGAATTAGAGAGGAAAGAATGGCCGTTAAAACTGGTCATTACAGGCAGATAAAATTGTAACTTGTGAGAGAGAGAAACCTGCATCTCAGGTGACCAGCATCTTGAATGCGAACAGAACTCGTTACTTGTGTCAATGCTGCAGTGGTCGATGATGCAGCAGCAGCAGAGAATGCTTGAGGATTGGAGAAGGACAGGATAAAAGCTTCAATGTGTTTTAAGGCCATTCTTCTAGCCCCATCTAAGCTAACACTCTTTGAAGTGCTTTCAGTAGAGGTCCCTATCAGGGCAACTTGATCCAGTCTGCAGAAAAAGCAAATCTTCATCATTTGTTGCCAAAACACGCCCACTCTCAAAGAATAGAGAAAGAGAGGGAAGCAGCAGAGAATAGATAAAAAAGAAGAAAATCTCACAGTAATAATCCACAAAAATCATCATAAATTCCACCTTTTGAATGGTTAAAACTTAACCCATTGGAAAAATATGTAGTCACAACAATAAACTAAGCCTTTTTCCTAATAAATGGATGCTTCAATTTGGAACAAACTCATTGCACAGGCCCTCAAATGTTAATGATGCCCATGAAAATTTGGACAATTGGATGAATTCTTAAACCAAGATGATCTCGCCCAAAAACAAAAAAGAAAATAAGAAAAAGGGTTGACAGAGAAAAAATGATTCTTCAAGGAACAACAGTCGGACACATTCCTCTAATGAATTCCCAGGGAATATGGTAAATGGAATCAATAGAATTGTGATCAATCAAATATTGCAAAGCTTCCGGGATTTATATTTTATGGAAAGTTCTAAAAGCATAATCAATTGTATCTACTAGTTCAGTACTGTTCTTGGAGGAGACTGTGTAACGAGAACTAAGGCTTGAATCACTTTATCCATGAATGTAGAATTACCAGCTCATCTATACAAGTAAGCTATTGGAAAGGTAGTAATCTGTCGATTTATATTTTTGCACCAAATTCATTTTATGCACACATGTACTGCAAGTAGGGAATTGGAGATTTGAACCAAGAATCCATGCCAGCTCTACTATCATTGATAAATCCCCAGATCATCTTTAAAAATAATTCATTCTCTATTTTCAATGCATTAAACTAGTTCTAAACTTCTCGTAATGTTGAATTCCAGTTATGCTGCAATTTCTTCCATTAAGTAGCGTTCATATAGCACTGCTTTTTAATATGTTTCCAAAAAGTGAATGATAAGCTAGAACAGACCAAAATATAACAAAACAAGATCATGTTCTATTTCTGTATGGAAGAAAAAGCTGCTTCTAACAATCAAATATGAAAAGGGCTAAAACCGAACTATACTTGTTCCAACACTTCTCTTAAATAAGTAACTTCCTTTTTACCATTCTTTCATCCTGTCCATCCATTTTTTCAATTGTTTTTTCTACAGAACATTTCTTGTGAATAGTGAATTGAAACTGCATGATACATAGTTTCCAAAATTATTAAATAACTAGAAACTACATAGTTTTAGACCTAAAAATAGCAGTGCAGGACATTGGATTTAAACATTGTTTTGCAAGTCAAAATCTTCAATAAGCGTAAGCCCAGAATGGTCAAATACATCATTATTGTGACCTCTTATTGACTTACATGGGAAAGTAAATTTGGACTATTTTTACTGAAAAGTGATCATTAAGAACAAAAACTTGCTTCCATTTCAAGGCGAAGAATGGAATTCTTGCCAGCATCTTGATACTTGCCCGAACATTTATTATGAGCATTTTATATGATTTAAACCAGGTTGTTCATGTAAATGAACTCACTCCTCGTTAAAAAGTGAACTATGGATGGACGAGGACTAAATTGGTGATAAGGCTTGTTCCTCTGCTCAAATTCTATAACAACCTGCAGAAACTTATTCGCAGGTGCCAAATACACACCAAAGAAGGACCTCCATTTTTGTATCTGGTGACATCTACAATTCACCTATTTACCTTTAATATAACAGGACATTCAGTTTTAGACGTAGATGCAATAAGAAAGATTTCCAGAGATAGTGTTTTTCCCTTACATAAAGCCTAGGCATAATTTACTAACAATTTCATCATAAAAACAATGAAAGGAAACGTCTATTTTTCAGTGTAGACAACCACTAAAAGCAATAAAACGAGTTATCAGTGTAGACAACCACTAAAAGCAATAAAACGAGTTAAACGACATACACAAATCTCACTGACACCATCCACCCTACAACATCTGAGGTCTAATTGTGATACATCCTTGCAGCAAGTTCCTTTTTCTAACAAAGCATATTGTCATTCCAAGGAAAAAGGGAACACAAGGAGAATAGAAAAAGGAGCAGAAAAGACTATTTTATATTTGTGTCTGGATTCAGAAGTTAAGTACCTTCCATCAAACATGTATGCCAGTGCCAGAGCTGACATGAAGCGGGCCATTTTTGATACAGAAGAAGAACAAAGACAAACCAGGGCAGGAACCCCGCCTTCCTCTACAATACGGAGAGCATTACCAGGATTGAAAGCAAGATTCCAAAGAGCCCCAGCAGCGGTCTCATGGACATCCTAGAAGTTGATGAATACATCGAGATCAATCAACGATAAGAAGATCGTTAAGAATATGTATGTCTGCTGAACAATCAATACATGATGCCAATGAACATATTACAATTACACCCCAAATCAATTTGTTATGGAATGAATCAATAGGAACGAACCTATTAGGGGTAACCACCTTTAAAATGTAGTAAGAAACTGTGAAGATTTTTGAGTCCTAACTTCACAGTAGTTGAATTACAAATTTTCTGAATTTTAATCCTTTAAGATCTTTTGAGAAACTTCACTTCTCATGTACTATCAGGGAGGAAGAAACAAGAACAGAAAAGAACTTTGGAAAGAGAAGGACCTGTTAAGCTGAAAAATAATTGACGTAGAATGCAACAAGAACTAGAATAGGGAAGAGAGAGAAGAAGAAAGAGAAAAGGAAAAAATGTATTTTAATTCAATAATAATGTATCTTTAAATGAAAAACCTAAGTCCTTTTTATAGAACATAGTCTTTAAATCAAAGGGAACTTCTAATAGCAAAAACACTTATCTAATTAAACTAAACTAGCAAAATAAACTAAAACAAAATCCTATTCAATAAAATGAGAAAATATAATCTAACTGAAAGTCTATCTATCCTACTTATTTCTCCTAGAATAGACTTTTAGTTGTTTCCCATCAATAATATAATAGGTAATACCTACCTCTTTTCTACACAAATAATTATACCCCATGGTAAGTTACTGATTGAAAGTTTCAGAAGGGAAAGTTGTAAGAATAATTATTCAAACACAAAAGTGGCACACTTTAATACAAATATAGAAAAGGATTTGATGATTAAAAAACCTATTAAGACATAATTGTTACTTATTTTTGACAATTAAAGCCAAAAATGCATAATGATGGAATCAAAGAGCAAAATGTTTCTTATAATAAACAAGAGCTTCTAATAGTTAAGTATCCACACAACTCAGTAAGAAAAATCACTCCTGATGCTTATATGTCCACCTATGATCCTCATGATACGAAAAGAAAATGTTAATAAAAATAAAGGATCACATATCATCACCTGAACAACACTTTCGATGTCTAAGTCCGTGACCTCAAACAGGACTTCACATTTTCTTTACTGTATACAATTCCTAGGATAAAAGTTAAATTTAATCTATAACATAAAAAGCTCTTAAATATAGCTTTGAAGGTAAGTTAGTTGAGTTTCTTGTACTCACTCGACTCTTAGATATTCTTGTAATTTTGTCAAATCAACAGAATCATAAATTTCCAAAGTATCTACGTTCAACATAGAAATCCAACTTATGTATTGCCAGTTGAAACTTCAGTTTATAATTAATCACTGTCAATTGTTATCGTCTTTTTCATCTTCAACCTCATCTTTGAGTTTAAGTAACTCTATTTTAGATAATTTTTCATGAACTATCTATTTGGTTAAAGGATTACTTAGCATTTCTAGTATCATAGAACTTTTCACTCAAAACGTAGCAATGCGAACTATATGAAGCCTCTGTACTCATTATTGAGTTAGTGATTATAAAAACCACCTTTATGGTATGGATTTCATTTTTCAAAAATTGATTCCCTGAGAAAAGAGATATTTTGACTTC
Source organism: Forsythia viridissima (assembly GCA_030279155.1). Taxonomy (NCBI): domain Eukaryota; kingdom Viridiplantae; phylum Streptophyta; class Magnoliopsida; order Lamiales; family Oleaceae; genus Forsythia; species Forsythia viridissima. The sequence continues at coordinate 9,912,397 of CM059045.1, read as the reverse complement.
ACTAATTTTTGGATTGACCTTTCTAGCGCATATTAAGTCGTACCGGCATGGCCCCACTGATTTGTCTTCGATTAGAGCATCAGGCAAGTCCGCCGCCTGGACAAGCGGTGGAAATCACCAAGTTGGAGTACGGTAGGGGCATCAATACACCAATCACTACCACTCGAGTAAAGGAATTATAAGAAGGTTCCGATCGATGATTGGAAGGTGGAAGAACGAATGGGCATCTATAAGTCGACTAAGCAAAACAAGTTATAATGCTAAAAGATTAGAAAGATGGCTAGTGTCGAGCTATTTTTCCAAATGACATCCCTTATAGTATCGTCACTGCAACAGAGTTTAACTGCCAAGTTCGCGAACCTCAGTTCGATTCAGGCATGCTACACTTCTTTTTCTGAATTACGAAATTTCTTTCCTAGGTCGTACGATAGAGAGAAAAGTCTATGGGTCCAGCGAAGGCCCGAATAGCTTAATCTTTTTTTGATAAGACCCACATAGAAATATGCCACCGATGTAAGTAAAGTGTTGAGCTAAAAGCATTTGTTTTGCTTAGTCGACTTATAGACGCTTTGACTTTGACCTTATCTCGCTATTCAATACAATAGAAAGGTAACAGATCTAGTTGATTCTATTTTGCATCTTCGTGAAAGAAAGACAATCAAATAATTCCCAATCATCCTTGCAGATGAGATATACAAAAAGAAACTTCATGTATAAAATTCCACCATTTATCACAAAAGCTCGTTCGATCCAAAAAGATGCTTTTGCCATACGTGGACTTTCTTTTCACCCCCCTCCCTCCTATTATATTAAAAGCCTTTAGGTTTAGTTTAAATCCCCTATCACTAGTGAGCCAAGAAGATATTTTCTACTTAGTCCTTTAACAAAAAAAAAAAAAGATAAAGATCAAATTATTTTCTTACGAAAATAGTTAAAAAAATGGGATTCATGTTTGCGAAAATGACTCCTTTCTATTTTTAATATTTAACTCTCGTACTGTAACACGTAAACTTGAAAGTGAGAAAAACTTGAAAGAGGTTGACCCCTTGCTTCTCTCATGCATGATAGGGCGTTTTTGGGATCTCGAGAGGTGACGATGGGCTGAAGACCCTTGTTAACTCTCTCGAAATAATGGCATTGGAAGTGATTGTTGATGGGCGTAGGAACTTTATGAAATGTGGCCTAAACACGACCAATGGGATAAGGGGATCAAAATTTTTCATCTAATAACATAGCCGCGATCTGTCATTAAGTGCGACTATCTCCACTATACCATCCAGGAAGTTGAGTGACTCCTCTTTTCTTCTAACTTGGAAAGTACCCATAGATACTATAAAGGAACATATGTTCATGAAGTTCATTTTTCAAAAGCAACATCCCAAAAAAAAAAAAAAAAAAAAAAATTTGAAACAGCATAAACTTTCTTTGATGACCTGACATCTAATTGTAGAAAGAATCAAAAGTTGCGGGTAACTTTTTCTTTCTTACCTAGAATCCCGATTACTAAATAAGATTAAGAAGTCTCTATCAACAACAAGATAAAAGAGTGAATTCTTCATTTCGTGAAACTAGGCAATAAAATAAAATGAAGTTCTTCAACGGAAACACCTTCGACTTTAATGGAAGTTGTTCTAACAAATGGAGTTGGCTGCGTTGGTAGAGGAATCTAGTCCGACGCAAAGTTTGTGAATAAGTGGTTGTCTATAATAAGCGATTCTTGAATATCAAACGGACCTTCCCACAAAGTAATTTTAAATTTGCATGGACTTGTCTAAGTATTAGGTTGTAAACAAACTAAGCAAGAATATGCATGCACACATGCATACACATATTTATAATAAACTTGTATGCATATAATAAAGTTAACGGTTATGTTACAATTTCCATTATAATAATTAATACATAGAAGGACTTCTTTCAAAGTGAGACGAATTATGAAGTATTATAAGTATTAAATAAGATATCAGCTAATAGCATTAACACCCTTGCTTCTCTAGGATGCTTTTGTAACACCACTCCTGTAGTTATCTGCTCCAAGGATATCCACTTGGTGCAGTGACGCCCTTGTTATCATTAATGGCTACAAGGATACAAGCCTTCAAACAATTTTATAGAGCTGGTTTCAATTTGGTGACAATGCAATTCCACCCAATTCTCCATACATGTTAAATGGATGGATCAAGTCTAGGGCTATATTATAACAAAACATGGGCCCCAGTGAAGTTTTCATCAACTTCATGCCATTAGAAATTTTCAAAATAATACGCATTTTAAGAACAATAAGACAAACTCAAGCAATTCAACCTTTTAATAAAGATAGGACTAATATATTTCCTAATATATGTGTATTGATGTCCACATGCCAATTTGTTCGATTCCCACAGTACAATACTACCATTTGAAGTTTTGGAAACTCAAAAACCTTTTAAGAACGCAATACTCAAGAGTGCAAGGCAAGTCTCTCATGTGACGGTGTATTATCTCAATATTACCCCCACGTGTATATATATTTTATGAATATCAGGTTGAATTAGAATAATTGATTTACTCTGCTGTCAGATTCTTATTCCATTCATGGCTCTAGGCTCAAGAAGATAATTCGAGTAGTTTTAAAAAGCTCGAAGTGACGTTGTAGGGATTTTTTTGTGGGATATGTAAAAACAGAAAGAAGGGCCTTGTGTGGCATAGCAGCAATTTGTTCTTTATAAGCTCTGATTCAGAATCCACAATAATATTTGACCATGAAGAAATTAATGAAAATGAACCATTAAATGCAACTTGACACCACAAGCAACCTACCACTTTATCATGGTAAGGCACAACCAAACAATTGATCACATGTCATGAGAGAGAAAACAGATACCCCACTTGAATTGCATACAGATTGATTCAGAAGGCACCAATGATGTTTCCCAAATAAGAAATTACCTCAGCATCCGATCGTGCCAGTGCTATTAGTGGTGCCACGCCTCCTTCTTGTCCAATGGCAATGCTATTACAAAAGCAACATATACGTGATGGATAAAATTCTAGGCAATGGGAAAAATCAAAGCTATATAATGACAGTAATTCTCGTGTTCATCAAATATCATGGCATTGTGATTGAGCTTGAAAATAGTATTGACCAGCTCTTTGAAAAACCAAAACCCACTGTTCTAATATCAAGCCTAAACTATGAATGTCATCTAATGCTTTATTCTTTCATAGACAAATGTTATCTCGTCATATAGGGTCGTCTAATAGACAAATGATATCTCGTCATGTATTGTCGTATAACGCAGTACATGTCCCAGAAGGATTTCTCATCCTTCCGCTGCTATGCAATATGTTGTGTTCCCAAAATTATTTCCACAGTATGTATAAATTACTTCATAAAATGATAAAACAACTTATCATTTTAACAGGAACGTGTAAGGAACCACTACAGAAAGGAACTCCGCTATATTGACTTAGTATACACCATCATTAGCAGCAGCAGCACAATGTGAAAATAACAACATTTTTTTGCACATACCTATTTGCTTCTGACACAGACAATCCCCACAAAGCACCAGCAGCCCTCTCCTGAAGGCCGTGAGAGGCATTTGAACAGGAACGTGCTAGAGCAACCTAAACAACAACATAAGATTAGCATGAGCTAGAAATATCTTCTTTGAAGAACATTAAAAATATAATGATTCTTTAAGGATAACCTTCAGTGGCATAACACAACTGCGGGAAAAGGTTTTTTTTTAAAAATCCGCGACAAACTAATAGCAATCGCAAATTTAATGTACGCAAAATAATTGGATACAGATGACTTGATGAAGAGTAACATTTTTGCACTTGTGGAAAGCAAGGAGTAACTATGGACATTTTCCCAAACATTCATTGTTAAGAAATAGTGATACAATCAAGAATGCTCACACAAAATTCATAATACTACATTGGATAAGTTCCTTAAGAACTCAAATATTAAAAACCTCTAAACGAGGTTTTCCTCTCCCTTAACAATGTATGAATTAGATGAAGGCCTCTTTGCGAGTGACTCAGCGGAAGTTTCCCATCTAAAGCTCTTGGCAATATCATGAACTAGAAAGTAAAATGGAAGGGAAGAGTTGTCTATAGTGCAGACGACGGGGGAAAAACAAGAGAGAATATGCTGGGAAGACATCATCCATGAAATATATTAGTGTTAAGAGTCCTACAGGAAAAAAAAAATGTAATATTCCCTTGATTTAATTGCAACAACGAGGGTTACTTTTACATAGATATGCTAGAAATAATCTATAGAATATAGGGTAAGAAGAGATGTGATAGTGAAATGTTTAAGTTAAATTCTTTTCTACTAACTTATTGTAAAGCCAAAAACTGGTTCTTGAGGACACCACAGGTTCATTTACTCCTTTAGTGTATGTACCTGTTGGGGGATCTGTGCCTAGGGAAAATGGCCAAGGCTGAACTCTGGTTTTAGATTGGTTCATAAAGAGGAAAAACCCAGCTAGAATTTAAAACATGTAACACGTGGTTTGCAAGGGAACCAAATAAAAATTATGTGGGTCCCATAACTTCTTTCGTGATATAAAGTGAACTGAGTACATCCATAGCTCTTTTAACTGTTACTATAATTGTAACAGTCATGAATGGTATTATAAACTATGATATTTAAGCTGACTTTACCAAACAACAGATGTCATGAAACTAGTGATAATCTACCAAAAGAAAAATCATCCAATACAAAATTGGTTCAGAGCTTGACTAGTCCGATCTTTGAAGTTTCCAAACAGAGATGTAGGTTATTTTGTGACCCAGCCAACCACCATGAGTGTACACATATTAATAAACGGCGCCAACTTGCAGTGAAGTAATTCTGATCAACTTATATTGGTAGATATAAGGATTCAATCACAAGCAAGCCATATGATCGTGGCAGCAGATATATGCACCAAACACAATTGGCAAACTAGAAACTCCACATATCCAGTGCATGCATCTACATGAAAGGTCACATATACATAAGCAAATTTGCTCGTTAAGCCCCCTGTCTAGTGCATGCATGTATGTATGTGTAAGCACAATTGAACAATGAATTGTGAATCCTTTAAAAGGACATATACTGCAGCAGCAACAGGCTGACATAACGCATATGTAATTGAGTAATTCTATTTGTCGTTTCCTTTTTTGTCAGTATTCAAATAAACCTTCACTAGCAGACAACTTCAAGGCAATAAAGATGGGCCAGCAAACACTTGAAAGGACCAGTTGAAGCTATTTACAGAAGGATCCACTTCCAGGATATATTTCATATATGATGTCAACAAACATAATATCCTATATGTTTATTAGCATCTTGGAAGCCTGATAGACAGGCACATGCATGCACATAAATAAAATTAGATTCACAAATACTATAAATTCTACAGAAAAAAAAATTAAGATGGCAAAGGCAAATTAACTATTCAAAAAGTCCCTAATACAAAGGATAGAGGCAAGCTTGTGCATGCATATAATATATGGGCTAGGTTTTTTACAACTATTGCAGACTTCCTAGTTACCACAGGTCCAAAGTTCAAGCTGATTACTGGATAGTCATAGAGAACATAATGAAATATTTCAAACTAAGCTAGAAGAATAATCAACTGTCCGAAGCCAAAATAAAAACAAGATTCCAAGAATTTATTTTAACATCCGTGTCAACATAATACTGTTCATTTTGGTTTGAAGTACTCTCATAAGTACTAATGCACAAGGTTTTCAGAAAAATAAATTCCTTATTCAGAATCTTTATCAGCAGTTATCACCATAATATTGGCATGTTAATGTAAGCACCACATAAACCAAAGGATATCATAGTTCAACTTTTGCCAGGTTGAATTACTTCAACAAGAACATGCTTCGAAACAGCTCACATAAAGGGGACGACATTTCTTCTCATTTTTCCTCTATTTATTTTTTCTGAATTGGGTTGGGGGGGGGGGGGGGGGGGGGGGGGAAACATACTGCATGGAAGAGTAGGAACCTCATAAAAGCCAGAAGAAGGCCCATAAGACAATTAGGTCACCACCATGTAAGGGTGCTTTGGGGATAAATGCTGACCTTTGCTTTGGCATTGTTGCACAAAGTGGCTGCCCTCAAATTTGTATTTTTTGGATAAATTTATGCATCCAGAAATGTCAACTCGTCCCCACACTTTAAAAATAACTCAAGACAAAGTTGTTTCATGACATATTTCGTAGTTCTGGCAAAGTATTTTTGACCAGGGTGCTCTACTAGATGTTATAGGAGATATGCTGCGACAAAGACATAGTAATATAAAGCAGAAGAATGCAATACCAATGCCTCAACGCCACCAGCAGCTGCAATTGCTTCTCGATTTCTGTCATCAAAGGATAAATTCCATAATGCACCGGCAGCTTCTTGCCTGTATACCAGCCAAAAATAGTGTTGTGTTTTCCATTCTTATGCTCGATAAGTATTCTCCATATGAAGAAAATCAGAAATGAAGCTATCCATGCAAAACTCTTAGAAAACTGGAACCGGTGATTGAAATTTCAATTTTAAAAATGCACTACCTGACACCATCATGAGAAGAGCGTGTAAGTTGCACAAGTGCCTCAAGAGCTCCCACCTCTTGTCCAACAGCAGCATTGTTACTATTGCTATCTCCATGAGCAGCCAAATTTGCCAAGGCACGAGCCGCCTGGACAATAAAATCATGGAATATTGGTGAGAAATTGGAAACACAACTCTTCATTATGCAGATATCTTTTGTGCATTAAAAAGCAACTGAAAATCAAAATATCCATGGAGTAGCATAAGAGTTGATAAAACCTGTTATAGTACTCCTTCAGACTAATACAAGAAAAAGGCTAGGAGATATTGTATAATGATACACCACACCACTTGCAAAGCAAGATCATTACGTGGTCAAAACAAAAGAAAAAAGGCTTCTCGATGGAAAAGAGGAACCCAGTGCAAAGTAATTTCACTCAGACTCCAGTGCCATATATCAAAATGAATTTGTAAACAAATAAATCTTTTCCAGAATCTAGTTATCGAAAGGCATGACGAACTTCTTTTATCTATTTATACAAAAAAAAATTACATATTACATATACGGAGGAGAGCACCAATGCAACAAGGCATAAGCAAAAGTTGGTGTAGCCCTCACATAAAGAAAAAAGAAAAAAGTACAAAGAAGCTAATTGAAAGCTCATATGTAATGACAAGTTAACTTAGAAGGGGTAGAGTCTGGCGGCCTACAACCATCTGATCCTAGTAAATCATAATTGTCTATGAATTCTTTCATAGAAACATTATTATCTGTTGAATTCCACACTACTGGTCGTATTATGAATGATGGCCTTTCAAACATAGTGATGGTAGACACAGACGTGAATTGTCTGGTTCTTTAAGACTTTATATGAGAAAACGCAACCTGCTCTTGCACTCCTTCAACCTTGCAACTCCTAGCCAAAGTTACTAAAGCATGTACCCCACCAGCTGAAGCAACTTCTATGCTGCACTTATCATCCGCTGCCAAGTTTGCCAATGCACCTGCAGCACGTTCCTGAAATCAAGCAAAGAACCAACCGTTACCGCTTCAGCACTGTAAAGCAACTCAGTTTTAGACTAGATTCCATTACCGAGCTTTGTAATGACACATAAAATTACACACAAAAACTTCAATGCGTGTGACACATACCAAAACTCCTTCACCACCAGCAGTGCCAGACCACTTTACGATAAGATCGACTAAAGATTTTACACCACCAGCTTCAGCAATGGCACCCTGGAAGCGGAATTTGATCAATCATTTTCCAAAGAAACAGCATAAATAAAATGAAAATAATCAAATATAAACAGAAGAGAAGCAACCTTGTGCTCTTCACCAACGGAGAGGTTCCAGAGTCCTCCCGCAGCCTCTTCAGCAACCAGCCTGTTCATAGACGTAGCCAGATTTGCCAAAATATTGATCCCTCCTTCCTCTGCCACAGCTTTTGCAACATTGGCATTCACTGATAAGTTTGCTATAGCCTGCACATTTAAGCTAATTTAACATGAATCGGTTTTTAGGCATTATGGGTGGTGAATTAGGTGATTAATAAGCTTAAAAACACAACTAATGATTATTATCTTTCAACTTCTAAAGGAAAGAACGCTAAAGAAATATTAACAAGATTGTAAGATGAACTTGATCGTCTGATCTCCATCAAACTAAAATAAAACAAAAGGAACTAAATGCTCAACAACTTCTAAAGGAAAGATCGCTAAAGAAATATTAACAAGATTGTAGAATGAACTTGATCATCTGATCTCCATCAAGCTAAAATAAAACAAAAGGAACTAAATGCTCAGGAAAGACAAACTAAATCACAAGACTGAAAAATTACGGGTTTAGAACCATTCATTAAAACTCTTACCTTTGCAGCTTCTGCCTGCAGCCCTTCCTGCCATGACCTAGCAAGGTTTAGAAGAAGACTTATACCCCCAACTTGAATAACTGCTTCAGCCCTTCCAGGGTCAATACTGGCATTTTCATCATCAATGACAACAAAAGTAGCAAGAGCTGTGGCTGCTCTTTCTTGAACTTCCTCTTCTGCACTCTGCATGAAACTAAGTAACAGAGAGGTGCCTTGATTGAGCCAAAAATTATCCAAACCTGGTGGGTTGCTCTCTGAAATACGTAGAAGTGCATAGCAGAGGGTCCATTCCAGCCACTTCATCACCTCATCTAATTTTCTATCCTTAATATTCATATTTCTCCAATCCAAGAAAACATTCCTCTCATTCTTTGTAGTATCGGCAAATAGTGAAGCTATTCCTTTAAAATTGTCTGTAGAGAGAGCAAAGAGGATTTTACCTTTGTGATTGTTATTGGAAACAAAGGCGGCGTCTTCCTCGAGTGCTCGGCAATTTATGGCGCACAGGACCTTCAAACTGTGCCACAATTTTAACAGTCTTAAAACAGCAGTAGGGGTAATATCTGTTCTAGAAACATCTAACCCTGTCAAGTGAGGCAGCTTTTTCCAGTGCTGTAATACCATACCCCACTTTATATTACATGTCCCTGCAACAGAGAGGAAGCGGACTGATGTAACGTTTCCCATGGCTGTCTCGTCAACTTTTCGACAGTCAATGAATCCAATATCCATCAAGTTGGGACAATGCTTTGCCAAAGCATTGATAGCATCCGCATCAATTTCATGTATACCCGTGAGCCTAAGTTTCTGCAATCGGGGACAGCAAATGGCAATTGCTTTTAGTGCATCACTGCTGATCCTTTCGCATAAATCTGGCCCAAGCTGAAGGCACTCTAGTGCCTCGTGTCGAGCAGCAAGCACAGATATCGAAGCATCTGTAATTTTTCGACAACCATCAACACTGATCTGACGCAAACTCCGAGCTTGAAGATTTATGATAGCAACAGCAGATTCATGACCCCGGAACCGAAGTTTTTGAAGATTCTCACATCGAGAGGCCAGAGAAGCAGCTGCTGCAGCATCACACTTATGGGGCCTTAGATCCAATGCCTGCCACAAGCATGGAGATTTACCCAGAACTCGCCATGTCTGGCAGGTTGATGACAAGCTTGCACGATCACGATAGTTCAGACATGAAAAGAGCTGAATTACTGTATCATCAGGCAATCTAGTCCAATCAAGCACACCTTTCATGTCAGAACTCAACATCTCGATCTCCTGGGCTTCCACTTCCGCTGTGCCCCTCCTTTCCACCCTCCTCCGCACCCTCCGACTCATACTTCAACTTCAACAGGTTTACAACACGAAACTAATCCACCAGGGTTTAAAGCCAGAGGTGAGACACAAAAATGGCAATACTATTCACTGAATGATAAAGCCAAACGAAGTAACAACCTGAAAATTTATTTAGAAAAAAACTGCCATTGATCTTAATTACCCGAAATGTTAAAACCACAAACCGCCATCCCAAGATCGAATCACTTAAATGATACACAACAAGTTCATATATGAACAACCTTTGACCTGAAACCACCAAAATTCAACAACCAGTGGTCCTCCGCACAGAATCCCAGAGGCAAGAACCTTATACACCACAAAGACCAACTCTTCTCAAAATCATTGATGAACATGCAAGTACATAGAATTAAAAAACGTTTCAGTCGCACAAAATCCCAGTAAATCTTCAGAAATGGAATGCCCTTTGAATACACGAAATCAAGCAAAATATAGAACAATCCCCAATCATAAATGCATGACAATTAAGAAAAGACGATGTATTTTTCCACAAACCTGAGTTCTTTATCCTTGTGGGCCTTTATTTGAACCCTTAAATCTCCAGGCTGGGCATTAAATTTACTACCATTTAAGAGAAATTTCATTCAAAACAAGAATATGCCACTAATAATACGCTGATACACAACAAAATTTAGATGGGCACAAAGCTATGTGCATAAAAATCTCCAGTTATTATGCACATATATCTCTCTGTGTGTTTGGAGAAGACAAAGGTGATGAAGGGTCGCACAGAATTCAGGCAAGTATCAAAGCGGTGAGAGAAAGAGCCCCAGACCACTTGTCCACTCCTCTCTCTCTCTCTCTCTCTCTCTCTCTGCACGTGCACTAGCACACGCAATTAGATGTCCCTCGATGGCGTGTTCAAATTTCTCAATGCAAGAAAATCTAACATTTCCACGGGAAAAAAGATAAATTTGGGTGGAATTGCTAAAGGGGGTTATGGGGGAAAATGGGGGGTGCACCTCGGAGAGAGATCAATGAGAGGTTACTATATTAAAAGCTATGGCATTGGTGCCATTTCAAAGAATATACAGCTCATGAGGTGGAATATAATGAACCATTTTTATATTTTTAAATGAATTTGAAATGTTTGCTTGCATTTCTTTTGGTATACACTAACTCATTATATTTTGAATTTGACGAATGTACGAGTAAAAGTTAAATAATTGATTGTTCGTACAAATATGATCATAGAAAAAAAAATGCGTTAATGTGATATAAATTAAAATGTTAAGTTAGTTTTTCTAATTGTTATTGATGATACTATATTTATAATTAGAAGAAATTAATTTGGGTTCGTTTTGGATCCACAAACTATATCTTACCAACAACAATCGAGTCGAATATGTAGTGCATTATAAAGAATATACAACTCGTGAGATGAAGAAAAAAATTAACCATCAAAGATGAAAATTTTAAAGCGTTTGTTTGCATTTTCTTTTTGCATGTACTGACTCAATATATTTAAGAAATTTTCAGGACAGGAAAACATGAGAAAAAATTAGACAACTAATAGTTCATGAAAGTACGATCAAAGAAAGTACACTAGTGATAACAGTCGAAACGTTCATAAAAGCCGTTAATGGAGTTACCATGTTCGTAATTATGAGAAATTGATTCGAATATGTTTTGAATTGATAAATCGTATCTTGCTTCGACCCTATTTTTGATAGATAACCGACAAGATTTTCTTTCAAACATTGGTAACAATAGTCGTACTTCTCGAACAATGAGATTATCATATTTTAATGTTTTTCATCTTAGGTTCACCTACAAAATATTTTTCTTCTTTTTTTCTCCCGAAAAAGCTAACTTCATTCAATAGCATTAGAATTACTAATGTTTACAAGAAAATCAAGTGAAATATCAAACCAAGATTTATCTTGTAACGATCTAAGAACATTCCTAGCTAAGACGTGTGCCGCTTTATTGGCATCCCGAGAGAGGCCATAAATTCAGTAATGGCACGAATAAATGTTCATTTTTGGGCATAGATTTGAGGCTTATGAATAGCAGTACTGCATTGCTACAGTTGGACTCTAAGAATGAGATGTCAAAGCCTCGCTCAAAAGCAAACTCGAGTCCTTCATGCACTCACCCACAAGCGAATCAACATTACTTGGAAGAATATCAAACAAAGCAACAACCAAGTCACATTTCTCATCTCTATGAATTACGCCAATGCACGCCATCAACATTCATCTTTAATTTTCCCTTATCAAGCCGCGTCCACCTACTCACCCCTTGATGCCACATCCAACTATATGTTTTCCTGGCTATCAACATTGTGTTAGAATATATATTAGAAAATTCTCATATATATTATAAGATTGTCTCAATATATTAAAATATATTAGATGATTAGTTTGCTTAATATAGATTAGAATAGGGGGTGACAAAAAAGCTCGTTAGTTTGTGGGCTCGCCGGCTCAGCCCATAAAAGCTCGATCCAGCTTGGGCTCGGACTCGTCGAGGCACGAGCACGAGCTGGGGCTGAGCCTAAAAAAAAGAGGGTCGAGCTCGCTCAACTCGACCAAAAAATGAGCAGGCTCGTTGGCGGCTCGTTGGAACAAGCCCACGAGCCCAAAAGCATGAGTCGGCTCAGCTCGTGGCTCGTGCAACGGTCATTTAATCGTGACCGTTTGATGATCATCCAACGGTCACACCTTCATTTTTTTTTTAATTTCATTATTTTTCTATAAATACTTCTATTCTAAACTCATTTTTTTACACTATTTATACTCCTACTTTCAAAGTAGTCAGTCCCAAGCCCAGAAAAGAAATGAGGGTTTCAATCTTTAATTTTCAACATAAATGATACCCAATATTGTATTTTTTTTCTCATTTTCAAAATTTAAAAAAAAAATTGAGGGCCGAGCCGAGCTCGTGGGCAGCTCAGCCCGGCCCGGCCCAGCCAGTTTGACCCACGAGCTCGTGGGCCGAACCGAGCAGGCATATGAGCCGAGCTCGTATTTTATGGGCCGAGTCAGCTCAGCTCGACCTATTGTCATGCCTAGATTAGAGTTTGTCTTATTATATAAACCAATTGTATCAGTATTTTCATTATGTCGTTTGCTTAATAGTATTGGTTCTTCTTTCTTCTTTTTTGTTCTTCTCTTCCTAGTTTAATTTATATTATTGTTATAACTTTCACATGGTATCAGACAAGTTTGATCTGACTTTGTTTAAATTTGAAATCGCTTCCATTCTCCAGCAGTCTTGTGCCACTCATCGGGCCAACTCTTTTTTGTTTCTTTTAAACACTGTCATATGGCAAAATTTTGTTTTTTTATAGTCTTTTTGTAGGTTTATCAGGTTGTTTTGGTCTTGAGTGATTAGATTACTTAGACTCTTTGGCTTGTTTGGGGTATTTATATCCAAGTCAGTTTAGAATTTGTCTAGTTGGTCTATTCTGGAATTTGGTTGGTTTTGAATCTAGGTGATAATCTGAGATTCGGTATTTGGTATTTGCATCTAGTGATTTGGATTTAGAATTTGATTCCATGTAATCTAAATTTGCAATTTGGTATTTACATCTATTATTTTGGATTTGGAATATGGTCAGTAGCCTAGAATTTGGTTGGTTTTGCTTCCGGTAAATCTATACGGTCTGTCTTCTCTTTCCTATCTCATTCTTCTCTTTGCATCCATTAATTTGGATTTGGAATTTGGTCCAGTAGCCTGGAATTTGGTTGGTTTTGTTTATGGTTAATCTGGACAGTCTGTCTCCTCTTTCCTATTTCCTTATTCTATTCTCCCTTTCTTTTCTCTTCTTCTTCTCTCCCATTTTTCCTTATTTCTATAATACTGGTTTTTTGTCCACTTTTGGGTCTTATCTCTTGGAAGAGTAAGAAGCAGACTGCTATTTCTCATTTTTCTACTGAAGCAGAGTATCGTGCTATGGCGTTTACTACTATTGAGATTGTGTGGTTGCCTTGGTTACTTGTCGATATGGGTGGTTCTCTTTCCTATTCAACACATATGTCTTGTGATAATAAGAGTGCTATTCAGATTTCTCACAAATCTGTGTTCTATGAGTGCATGAAGCATATTGAGATTGTTATGTTCTCCGCCACCATCTTCAACATGGTACTATTTCATTACCTTTTGTTTCTTTATCGTTGCAGCTTGCTGACTTTTTCACAAAGTTACATCTGATCCATCGTTTTTGTTTCTTATTTAACAAACTCTCGCTGCTTATTACTTTAGCATCGTGAATTTGAGGGAGGGTGTTAGAATATATATTAGAGGATTATCAAATATATTATGAGATTATCCCAATATTAGAATATATTAGATGATTGGTTTACTTAATATAGATTAAAGTTTGTCTTATTATATAAACCAGTTGTATCAGTATTTTTATTATGTCGTTTGCTTAATAATATTGGTTCTTCTTTCTTCTTTTTTGTTCTTCTCATCCTAGTTTAATTTATATTATTGTTAGAACTTTCACACATTGAACCTTACTTCATGCTATTCACTCGGAGTTTCTAGCTTTCCAAACAACCCATGCCCCGAAAGAGTTCCAATTATTCACGAACCAGCATCCTCCAAGCCTTAAGAAACTATTCCCTTACTGGTCTCAAAATTCAGGACCATATCAGCAAAAATGCTTAAACTTCAAATTTTCTACGTAGGACACTTAAAGAGGGCACAGTAGTACTGGAATGTGGCGATAATTAAGCGTGGTATTCATTGGAACAATTTCCATATACACTTTCCACATAAATATCTTGATTTTGCTCGAAGTATTCTAACTCCTTTAAGCTTCACACCAGTCTGAAAAGTGGATTAGAGTACCCCATGAGAGTTGATATTTTTTAGAGTAGCGCAAGTCGATAGCCCGACTTAATTGTGTAGCTCTCTTCTTGATCAAAGTGCCACAGCAGAGTATCCCGAGCCATTAGACATCCACAGGGCAATGTGAGAATAGCTTCTACGTTGGTTTCCAAAATAACTCATTAACAAGTGGTACATTCCATCTGCCATTCTATAACATAAAATCCGTCAAGCTCGTGACCCAATACCCATAAGAATAGTCACTGGGATAAATGAAAATGAATGGAAAATCCACGGAAAAGTGAACGTAATGATGCTTCTACCATACTTGACCAACCAATGCAATCTATTCTTAACAAGATTGTGTCTCCATAAGATGCTTCTCCACAAATACGAGTTGCCACCATTTATGCATATATAGTTTTTAGACCTGTTCTAAACATTGATCTGGATAAGGAGATGGATTGCTGGTTCAATCAGTAACCCGGTGGTTTAACCGGTAGGTCAATTTATGTCAAATCGGTAGGTCAATTTTTGTCAAATTTAACATAAAATTATGAATTAGGAAAATTAGTGCAAATGGTCCCTAACGTATGTCTCCAGTGCGTAAATGGTCCCTGACCTTTTATTTTTGGTGGAGTGGTCTCAAACCTATCCATTTAGGAGCGCAATTGGTCATTTTAGACAAATTCCGTTAAAAAAATTCGTCAGTGGGTTAAACTCTCCTTTTATTTAGCTTTATTAAAGGGGTAAAATCGTCAAGTTATATTTTCTTTCTTTCTTTCTTTCTTTCTAATTAAATTCTCAATTTCTTTTTTAAATCTCCCTCACACTCCCCATACCCAAACCCCATCTCTCGTATCACCATTCTCACTTTCAAGAACCTTATTTCCAAGAAAAACAACCAATGCATCCCACTGTGTCCTCCCTCGTCTGTCGCATCACCGTCTTGGAATCCTCCATCCACCGCCACTCTTACTATTCCTCCTTCCAATATCTCTGCTACGTTGCTGCCAATACCATCCATACCCACTTCAGAACTTTCTTTGTATGCAGATCAAAAACCCTCCGACAGCTCAAAAATCTAGCTTCCATTAAGTCAACTCTCAACATTCTAAAATCCTCTGTCACTGAAAATACGTTAGGTTTTTTTTGGCGTCGGGAGGAATCTAGAGGATTGTTGACAGACCATGCTTTTCTGGTGGCCCAGTTAGTGTAGAGTGGGACCATGATAAAATGTAAATTGTAGCTTCGATGTATTAATAGGTGGAAAATTATTCCAAATGCCACCCACTGCCATTTAAGAGAACCCCCACCCCTTTCTTCAATTTGCATGTCTCACAGTCATATCATCTTTTGCATGAGTTGTTTTCCACACTAGACCTTGTATCTAGTGACAATGTTGAGTTTCTTCTAGTTATAGCACCAGTTGAAGAGTCCTATGTTCTAGCTCGAGCTGCATTTAAAGTGGCTGAGAAACTTAAAGTTCTTCTAGAATTATCTATGATGTGGCCACAACAAACCATTGAAGGAATTAGTAGAAGTGAAACAGTACTTTCACCTTGGAAGAATATTGTGGATGCAGTTGAAGTTAAAAAGTCTCCATCTTCACCATCGTGGTGGGATCTCTGTAGGATGACAGATAGATGAGCCATTTTAGTAAGGCCTGATGAGCACATTGTTTGGCGTGCAAAGTCGTAGACCATGAATATAGGGGGTCAGGGGTCAAGCAACTAGAAGAAGATGATTACAAAGGAAAACTGAGTATTTAATTAGAAAGAAAGAAAGAAAATATAACTTGATGATTTTAACCCTTTAATAAAGACAAATAAAAGGAGAGTTTAATCCACTGACGAACTTTTTTAACGGAATATGTCCAAAAGGACCAATTATGCACATAATTTGATAGGTTCAGGACCACTTCGCAAAAAATAAAAGGTTATGGACCATTTGCGCACTGGAGGCATACGTTAGGTACCATTTGCGCCAATTTCCCTTATGAATATAGCAATTCAATAAATTAACATTAAATTAATTTTGTGACTAAATATCACTACATAAATAAAAAAAAAAAAAAACCTAGAATTTTTACATTACCTCTTATTTTTTCATCCAGTTTGAAATTGGAGGCCAAAACGTATGGGTTGAATGTAAAAGAAATTTTTGGTATTGAGTATTCAATTGGGACTTTGATTTAGGTCTGAAAGAGATTCTTCATTGAAGATAAATACTTGATAGTTAGTGTGTTTTTTAGGTAGAATAATGTAATAAAAAAATTGAAGAATTTCATTATGTAATGACCCGGACGAGTCATAAAATTATGTTTCACCGTGTTAAAAAACTGACAATTTTTTTAGGTCGTAAACGATTCGATTGTTGAGAGGTCAAATTAAGAGAATCGGACCAATTGGGGCACCGAGTCGTTGATTATTCGGTCGGACCTACCGGGCCGAATTTAATAGTAATGGTAAAGGGAATAGACGAAATAATCAAATTAAAAGAGAACATAAAATCAAGGGGGCTTTTATGAATTTAAAGACAAGTGAGTAAATAAAACAAAGTCCAAAGTTCAGTGACCATTGAGTATGTACATTCGGTGGCTTTTATGAATTTAAAGACAAGTGAGTAAATAAAACAAAGTCCACAGTTCAGTGACCATTGAGGCATTGAGTATGTACATTCAGTGGCCATTTTGGAATAAAAAAAAAGTACGGTGACCATTTGTAGCTTAGGATGGCAAAATAATCTGTCGCTCCGAACCCGCCCCGCGCCCCAGGCTATCCCGCCCTGCTAATTCAAGTAATAGGGGGGCGGGTCCGGGGCAACCTTGCCCCGCGACTCGCTTCATCAAGTTTTTTTTTTTAAATCATAAAATAGAATACAAATTAAAATTTTGCTATAAAATGACTAAAGAATAATCGAACCTGGATTGAAGTTATAAACTACAAATCTCAACCACTACACTACAATCCCAATCTTAAAATTTTTTTGTTTTGTTTGCTACAAATATTTAAAAAATATTTATTTCTGTTTTTAATTATTTTTTTCAGTTTTACAAAAAAAAAAAAACTAAAAAAATTTCATGAACGGTTGGCGAGTCAAAAGATTACCTCGCCTCGACCCGCAAATTAGCGGGTCGGGGCAGAGCTGATCCGCCCCGGACTCACCCCATTGCCATCCCTATTTATAGCGCAAAAATCACCTAAATTCTTGTATCAACCATAGTTTATTTTAATCTTGAATCTTGCCTTGAAATCAACAAATAATATTTTATATTTTTATTCAACATTTTCTTAATTAGAAGTATTCTATCTATCTCGACTAATACCAATTCAAACTCTTATTCTTTAAAATAATTTATAAGATATTTGATATAATATATTTTTTTCTTTCTAAACATTATTCGACCATAAAAAATCATTAATTGACTCTATCGAAGTGCTATATTGTAAACTTGTGTGAACTCATTAATTAAGCTGCATCAATCTATACTCTATACTACATCTGAGAGCATCTTCAATGTAACAATGTTGATGTGGCAATAAAGTTGAAGGTGACAACATTTATTGTAGAAGGCCGTCCAACATACCGTCTAATTTTAGACATCTTGTTAGACACCTTCCACCCAATTTTTTATTAAATTGTGTCTATCTCTCTCATCTATTTTTCTTTATCTTTCCTCTTTTCACACTCTCTCCCTTTATTTCTCATCTCTCTTACCACATAGATTTTTTTAGAAAGTGTAGCATTGGAGATACTTTAAAAAGTCCTAAAAATGATAAATATTTTTAGACTATTCTACCCTTACAATTTTTTTAAAATTCCGTGTTCACCTCTAGTGTTCATTAATGTACAATTGATTTTAATATTTTATTTAATATTCTTTTATTGTTCATTATTATTGTACATTAAATTTTTAACAAATTTATTAAATGTACAACTAAAAATTTTAAACATTTAAATCTATTAAATTAAACATGAAAGGTGAAAAGAAATTCTATCTCTTTCTTTTTTGCGCATTACGTAGATGAAAAGAATGAGAAATTGGTTTTTAAAAAAATAAATGAAAAAAATTGTAACATTGTTTATTACCGCATTATAATTTAAATTATGGCTGTCAAAACTGACATGGAGATGAAAATATTATTTTAATACATTAAATTACAGTTATTATAATTCAGAACTAACATTTGAAATATATATATATATATATATATATATATATATATATATATATATATATATATATATATTTTTTTATCATCTTGCTTCTACCACTTAACAATATTCTTACAACATAGATAAATATTGACGCTTCTTTTATTTTTACTTCTTACTTACATTTATGTTGTTCTCATTTACATCGTCAAATCACACGCCTAACAAAAAGAGAACATATACCAACAATATTGTTTATAAAGAATTACTATTCCAATAAATGTACAATGTAATTTAGTCAATGATTACATTCTCTCAAAATGCAGCCTACATCATCAATTCCATAAGATTTGATATCAAGGGTTTGTCAATCATCAAAATTCAAATCACTAAAAACTCTTCACTGAATTCAAGTTACTATTGATATTACCATCATATCATCTCTGATTGCAATTGTAATTCTATAAATGTAAATAAAATATCAACATTCTTCGTTATAACATCAAACAACATAATACAATGTGTTATCATGAACAATATTGTTTAGAATTTTAATTAATAACGATTAAAAAATAAAAATGGTGAAAATATTAAAAATTGACAATGTTATTGCAAAAACACGTGCAATGCACGCATGTCAAACTAATCTATACTAATCTAAAAGGGGCTTAAAGGGAGAAACATTTTTGGACAAATATACCCTCATTAATACTTTATATTTTCTAAATTGTCCTTGAGTTAATGTTATAATTAAAATCCTAATTTAATATTTATAATCACATATAGTCCTTAGAAGTTGAAAAGACTAAATCTCTATTTATTATATTTAATCTCATATTTTAGATTTTTCAATTTGTCCTTAATTAATTTAAAATGCCTTTTAAAATTTGTTCAATTAAATCTTAATTAATGCATCTAAAATTCTCAACATATCCATCTACCATCACCTCTTCATTTCATAAATTGAAAACACTAGCCTCCAACTCTAACTATCACTTATTACTCCAATTCACTATTGTATCAATTTATTCATGAGTCGGATTTTTTCGCAACATTAGATTTAAGATCATAAACAAAATTGTGAATGGACAATGGATCTTGAAAACTGTAGTGAAAAATTACTCTGCATGCCTATTAGGTAAAATTCTAAATTATTATTACTACAAAGGACCTAATTATCTTAAAATATATGTTGATATTGGTAGCTCAACAATTGCCACCGCAATTTTTGTGCCTGGCTTGGGTTTGGGGTGCATTGCAGTGGACATGGAATTCTTAGTAGAGGCGCAGTTAGAGGAGGAATTACATGAGAAATTGTTTGGTGCTGTCAAAATTTGTCAAATGGAGATAACTTCTACAACATTTGTTGATAAATGCCATGCCATCAAAAAATATTTTGCCCTACGAAGATGAAAATGAAAATGAAGATGAATTATGGGTTTTATTGTGAATTTTATCATCGGTAAGTTTATGATTTTTCTCCATGATGATGAAAAGGGTGAGTAAAATGCAAAACTTTTGAACACTTTACATATCTGTGATTTTCTACACCTTATATTAAAGACACAAGCCTTGATAGATATTTAATCTCTAAAATTAAAGAATTTTTAGAAAACTAACATCACAACACAGGCAGTTGAGTATCTATATTTTTTTAGAGGTTGAAGAAGCTTGACTTTTGAGGTACTCCATTGTTTTTCTTAAATTTATAAGCAAATTGACAATTTTTGTAATATTTTAAATTTTAATCAAAGTGACTTGAGATACTGATGGAAGGTTGGATAGATAAAATAAAGAAATAACTATCAAACTTTTATTATTTAAAAATTTTAACAAAAATAAATAAATTCACGATATTATTACAAAATTACGTGCAAAGCACGTGTTTTTAACTAGTACATCTAAAAGACCCTTAAAAGGAGAAACATTTTTGAATTATTATACTCTTACAAATTGTTTATTAATGTATAATTATTTTTAATATTTTATTTATTACTCTTTTATTGTTCATCATTATTGTATATTAAATTTTCAACAATTTACTAAATGTACAATTAAAATTTTTAAACATTTAATCTATTAAATTAAATATGAATGTGAAAAATATATCTCAAATATATATATTTTTTTTTTGTTTTTTGCATCAAATAGATGAAATGAATGAGAAATGAGTTGCAATAAAAAAGAACGAATGGAAAAAATTGTAACTTTGTTTATTATCGCATTAAAATTCAAGTCATGGTTGCCAAAATTGAAATGGAGATAAAAAGATTGTTTTTAATACATTAGATTATAGTGATTACGAGCATGTTTGGTTCAATTTTTTTTAAATTCTTTTTTTCTCAAATTCATTTTCAACAACATATTTTGTCCTAAAACTTTTATTAACTTTTCAACCACACATTTTACCAATTTTTTTCAAAATCTTTAAATCCCACCAAACAAATATTATATTTCAGAATTAACAAGTGAAAGTTTTTTCATTTTTAATTTAATTTAATTTTATTATAATATATAGAACTTTATTCTCATCTTACTTCTGTTCGTCAACAATATTCTTACAACATATGCAAGCACATTAGTGGAACCAGAGATTTTAAATCGAAGAAGCACAAATTAAGTTACAAAAAAGTTTGTAGACAAAAATAATGAAATTATAAAACAATACAAGGATAAAACAACATTAGATGAAACCTAGATACATGAAAAGGATTTTTTTATTTTTATTTTTTTATAATTATTTCAAAAACGATAAAACAAGAAATAATAAAAAAGAAAAATCAAAACCTAGATAACAAAAAGAATCTGAGGAAGAAAGATTTTTCTTCTTAAATTTTTATTTTTTTAGTTGTATGATTTTTCTTCTTAAATTTTTATTTTTTTAGTTGTATTTTGGAAAATGAGGATTTTAAATTTTGAATATGTTTGGTAAATATTTTTGTAAATTATAAGCAAAGATTTCTATGAAATGTGTGGATAAAAAGTAAATAAAAATTGTGAGTCGTATAAAATGTGTGAATAAAAATAATATTTAATTATCTTATCACCAGACCGTAAATAAAAGTTTTCACCTCCACAAAAAACTCATATACGTCTGTGTTCAGCCTCTCAAAAAAATTTCTTAATTTCATCAAATTTCTCATTTCTAATTCTCTTTCTCTTCACTACTGTTCTTCAAATTTTTTTCATTCTCAACTTTATTCATTTTCATTATTTATCATTAACTTTTTACTAATTTTTATTTATTTTTCTACGATTGGATTCCATCAATAAATAATATACTAATAAATATTTATAAATAGTCAAAGATTGTCACAGTCAAATGCAAAGAAATATAAAATTAATTAAAAAAATTGAAAAAATTTAACTACGACTAAGAATCTCACCCCTATGACTGCAGACTGAAAACCGTCCACAAACATTGCATGTCGTGCATCATGTGTTGTACCTGCACTCCTGATATATATGCAATCGAGTTCGTGTGATGCCCGGAAGCCCCGCACTTTTCATACC
The DNA here is from genome assembly GCA_030279155.1 of Forsythia viridissima. Lineage (NCBI taxonomy): Eukaryota > Viridiplantae > Streptophyta > Magnoliopsida > Lamiales > Oleaceae > Forsythia > Forsythia viridissima. Next base: position 9,890,186 of record CM059045.1, on the reverse strand, counting down.
GATCAGAATGAGGGTTGATCAAAGTTCTGTGCTTACGTCATCAACTTCGTCATCATGCTTCTCTCATTTCTGGTCGTCGGCGTTGAGGTCCAAACCGTTATCTCCGGTATCGGAGACGTCCGTCCGTACCAATTCCGGCGAGGGGCTCGTCCGGCGTTTAAGCCTCTTTGATCTCCTTCTCATAGGGATCGGAGCCTCCATTGGCGCTGGAATATTCGTCGTCACCGGCACGGTCGCTAAAGACGCCGGTCCTGGTATTTCACTAATTACCTTTTTGTGTGTTAACCATCTCATTTTGTTTTAAGCTCAAATAGCTATACGTATTTATTTAAACCTCATCCCTTACGTTGTATTCATTCATTTAAATCTTGTTTTCAACAGTTTTTGGTCGTAAATATTTAATTTTTCACGGAATTGGTAAATAACACGTGACTTGGAAACTGCCTAGATTTAACGTGCGAAATGTTAATCCAAAATATATAGAACTATGAAATTTTAAGGGGCGTGGTCATTTCAACTGAAAAGAGATTCATTCCATTAGGCCAAGTTGGCAGGAGAGTAATTAATGTACGGGTTTCTAAACCATAAGGGTGATATGTATTTTCCCCTGATTTTTGTAGTAGCTCTTTATCAATTATGAAGAGGCTTTGGTTTACTTTTCATTCTTTTAATCTGAATTTTATTTTTCTATGATTTTTTCATTTATTTTAATCTGAATTATATAAAAGATGAAGTGTGAACGATTTTCAATTAACTGCCGGGAAGATTTAATGATCTATGTTTTGAGTTGCCACCCAATATTGGTATTTGTAACATCCACAGGAAGTGCATAAACTGACCTGAATTTGGATGTAATAAATAATGTCAGATTAGATGGTACTTGTTAACCCATACCTGGGTAATAACTGATAAAGGCAATTTAGGAATTCATCATTATGTATGTTGTTATTACTAGTAAACTAGATAGCCAATCGAGCGTTATTGGATCGCTGATAAATCTATGTCCAATATCAATAGAGTGATTTTATTATTTGAGGTCAACAAAATAGGAAAAGTTTCCAGCTGTCAGCTGTGCTATGCATGTATCAGATCTATATTATGGCAATTGGATTTTCAGAATCAACATGTCTTTCACCTTGGCTCCGGCAAATTTTTGCTTCGTTCTGGATCTGTATGGATAGAAGGATTAAGACATAGATTTATCCGAATGAGAAATTCATGGGTGGATGTTTTGAGTTCCTATGGATTTGAAGTACTAGCCAAATCTATCAAGCGATGTTGAATTTTCATGATGGATTTGATACTCTTCAAAGAATGGAATCATTTGTAATCCTCTCCATTGTCAATTAGTTATTGAATTATATAAAGATTGTGGATTTGAAATGCTTAGCCAAATCCTTTTCTTATTCGAACAATGTATTTCAATTTATTGAATATTGTCAGCCTTTAAGTGTTTTGGTGTACAGTTTTCTCCTCAGACAGTTTGTTTAAGCTAAAGTTACAGTATTCCCCAATTGAATTTTATTCACCTGAAATTGAAACCCTCATTTAGCGTGAGAATCACCAGAAGAACTTGAACAACATCATTCCATCTTTGTCAATGTTGTTCAAACTTTATTTGTTTGACCCGGTAATTTCTCTGTGTCATTGATTCACTGATTCACCGATGCCTCATTTTTTACTTCCCCCATGCAGGAGTTACGATTAGCTTCATCATTGCAGGAGGATGTTGTGTACTGAATGCACTCTGTTATGCTGAGCTAGCTTCTCGGTTTCCTGCAGTTGTTGGGGGAGCTTACCTATATACATACTCGGCTTTCAATGAGCTTACTGCTTTTCTCGTGTTTTCTCAATTGATGCTAGACTATCATATTGGTGCAGCTAGTATAGCACGTAGCTTAGCGAGCTATGTAGTTTCATTACTGGAGCTCATTCCCCTTTTCAAGGATAACATCCCTGACTGGTTTGGGCATGGTCACGAAGTTCTTGGAGCATTATCTATCAATCTATTAGCTCCTATTCTCCTAGTGCTTCTGACTATAGTTCTTTGTCGGGGTGTTGGAGAGTCGTCAGTGTTGAATTCAATCATGACAGTAACAAAGGTTATTCTTGATTTTAGACTTTTTTACACCACATTGATTTGACACAGAACTGGGAGAGGAGTTTATCTTTCTGCATTAATCATCAATAAAGCAGCTGCACACTGGTTAATTTTGTCCTATCTAGAGTTTGTTTTCTTTTCCTTTTCCTTAAACTTCCCTGTGAACACGGGATATGACTGAAAAATATGGATATTTCTCAAATGGAAGTCTTTGAAGATTTTGGTTATAAGATAGGTAGGCCATGTCTGTGGGACATCAATGAGCATGAAAATGCATGCATACACTTCAATGGCAAAAATCTAGAACCTTTTGATTAGAACATAAGATCATGTCCAGTGAATTATATACCATATTTTAACCAGAAATTTGAGGATGATAGCAACAATTTTCGTGATAATTGAGAAATTTAGGAATATAAGTGAAAAGACGACTGTATTTATAGCTGTGTTTTAGGAATTAGAGGTTTCAATTTTTTTACTCAGTAATGTCGCAATTTTGAAACTGATTGCTTTATCTTCAAAACAAACTATGTGCACATTAATCAGTTTATGTATGTTGCCTTTGTTCGGGGACTCGAACGATCAGATTGTAGCCAATTGTATTCCATATCCAAGAATCATGATCAATTCCAAATGTTAATAAAACTGTTTTAAGTGTATCTTTAATAGGCAATTGATTGCTCCTTTTTTTTAATTTAGTTTCTTTTCACTTGTTGTGGGGATGATGGATTTGTAGTTTGATACTGAAAATAAAATATATTCCATGGTTTATGTTCTTATGTTCTTCAAAGCTTCTTGTCTGCTTCATATTTCTTCTCTCTGTCAAAAATAGTATCAACACATGAATTCCAATAGGTTTGATCTATTTAACCATTTGAACCAAAGCTGAGCTGAAACTAGTGATACTTGTGATTGTGAGGTTCTCTTAGGTTATAACCTTGAAACCAATTGCTGTATCTTCAGGACAGAATATGTGCACATTAATAGATTTCTACAGATTGAAGAATCTGAATCCACATCCAAGCATCATGATTTTTGCAAAATGTTAATATTTAGGTTAGAGGGTATCTTTTGTAGGCTATTGGTTGCTCCTTTATTTAATTGTTTTATCTTACATTTCAGTGGGGATGGTGTATTTATTGTTTACTACTCTAAATAAAATAGATGGGCTTGATTATGTATTCGCATTTGTACGAGCTTCTTGTTTGCGTCTTATTTGTCTCTCTGTTGCAAATATAATTTCTGTGCATGAATGGCAATGATATTTTCTAGATGTGATATACTAAATCTTTTGAATCAAAGCTGGATGCAAAGTACCAATACTTGTAGTTGTGGGGGTTCTATTGAGCTGACAGGGAAGAAATTCTGCAGGTGATTATAGTTCTTTTTGTTATCATTGTTGGAGCTTTTGAGGTTGATGTTTCAAACTGGACTCCTTTCGCCCCAAATGGTGCTAAATCAATATTGACTGGAGCCACAGTTGTCTTCTTTGCCTATGTAGGATTTGATGCAGTTGCCAATTCAGCAGAAGAATCAAAGAGACCACAGGTATGTCTGAGAAAGACTGATTTGTGATATTGTGGAATTTTTTTTTTTTTTTTTATTTCATTCATATTGTTGAATATATTTTTCTATTCTTACTCTCTTGAACTTGATGTTCCAGCGAGACTTACCATTAGGCATAATTGGTAGCCTCCTTATCTGTATTGTGCTGTATGTCGGGGTCTGCTTAGTGATTACTGGAATGGTCCCATACAAAATCCTTGGGGAAGATGCTCCTTTGGCTGAAGCATTCACCTCCAAGGGTTTGAAATATGTATCAGTGTTGATCAGCTTTGGTGCTGTTGCTGGACTTACTACAACACTTCTAGTTGGTCTCTACGTTCAGGTACATGGTATTTAATTTTAATTAGTGACATATTTAGTTTCGTGCTGTGGCTGAGAAGCGATTGCATGTTTCTTCTAATCAGTCTCGGTTATATCTTGGACTTGGAAGAGATGGTTTACTACCAGCAATATTTGCCAAAGTACATCCGACACGACACACACCTGTTCATTCTCAAGTTTGGGTTGGTATTGTTGCCATCATCCTGGCGGGGCTTCTTAATGTTCGTGTGCTTTCACACATTCTTTCAGTTGGCTCGTTGGTATGTAGTTTCCAGAACATTATGATTGCATTTGCTCTGATCTAGGCAACAGCAGGATGATATTCTGCATTTACTTCCTAATATTTTCGCATAACCATATAACACATCACCGTGCAGCTTTGTTGTGAAAAATGGGATGAGCATTTTAAAGATCACGAATTGATTTATCATGAATGATTTTGAAATACACACACATCACAAAGACCCACTAGGAATAGGCATGCCCTACTTCAACGGTTAATTTGAAGGAATGACATTCATATTCTTTTATGAAGTAGACTAATGTTTGATTAAGAGCCATTGCATGGGCATTACAAACAGTTGTTCAGATGAATTTTTGACCAGGTATTGAATATTTGAGGATATATATCCTGCTAATAGAATGCATAATGCCCAAAATTCGGTTCTCCCATGGAGGGATAAATATATAGGCTTACAACCTGCCTCATCTAGTCTTAGAATCCCTTTCATGCAGTTTAGAGTTTTACACAGAATTGGTGTCATATCTTAGTTCAGTGGTGTACTGGGTGCTGGGTTATTGGTGGGGGCTTTTCTGGTGGTAGTTTGCGAGGGGGTATGGGTCGGAGAGGGTGGGCAGGGAAGAGGATTGGATGGTGGCTAGGGGTAGTGAAGCAGGACAGTGATATCGCTGCCGTTCACTCTACAATGCAATGGACACAAATTACATGAAATTTTGACCGGTAAATTGGAAGGTCAAAGAAATCAAAGGAAGACATGCGTGCATTATTATATAATACATAAATATTTCTCTCTATATATAGTTGTCATTATGATTGGTTTTCCTGATGCTCAGTGATTTGTTTGTTTCAGACAGGCTATTCTGTTGTTTCAGCCTGTGTAGTAACTCTTCGCTGGAAGGATAAGACTGCAAGTCAGGTTTCCACCAGGTGGATTTCTAAAAGTGCTGAAGGCATCATTTGCCTCCTTACAATTGCCTGTTGCGGTTTTGCTGCTGGAGTCTTCTACCGTTTTGGGGCTTCATTTGTTTTTATGATACTGGCTGCTGTTATTGCAATCTCTTGTGCTGCAGCTCTTTATTTAAGACAAGTAAGTTAACGTCAATATCACTTGCAAGGGCATATCAAATCAAACTTTTGGAAATTTCATGCTATTTCCTTTGAAGATAATTAAAGTGGAGAAAGAAATAGATTACTAAGTATTTTATTAGAACTTAGAGGCACATACTGATTCTTTCGGCTTGCATCAGGATATATCATACCTATGTGTATATAAACACAGAAACCCACATGCATCCTCTGAGTGTTGGGTGGTGGCTTGTGACTTTCCAGTTAATAAGATTTTAATGCCTGGCAAGATCTTTTCGGTATGCTGTGTTAAATGATACAATAATGACGGTGAAATGAAGTCAAGAGTAAGATTCAGTAGGAATTTTTAATTTCTTGTGTAATATGAATCAGGAAGAAATATAGTGGGATTTAGATGGTAGTCTTTCTAGTCATATAACCACCAAATGAAAGGTTTGGATACGAGCCATTAAAGAAGTTCACTTCTTTTGTTCTTTTTTGCAGGTCTATGAAGATCCACCAGGTTTTTCTTGTCCAGGAGTTCCAATTCTTCCGGCCATTAGCATTTTCCTCAACATATTTTTGTTTGCCCAGGTACTTAAAATCTAGCATCTTGTTCTAGTAAATTGAGCAGTAATCATGAACCAAATATTGACATACCCATGACTTAAAGCTAGTCTAAGCTAACTTTCACCTTTATTCTGCAGTTGCACTATGAAGCCTGGGTGAGATTTGTCATCCTCAGCATTATTACAGTTGGTATTTATGCCTTTTATGGTCAGTATCGTGCTGATCCTGTAAGTTCAAACGCATCGATTATATACCATAGGGCTCCTGCAGAAGAAGCTGAATAGTTACCTCTTGATGTAATTTTTGTATGTTGTATTATTTTTTGGCTTGTAATCTTCTATTAGCATTCACCTTGTATAATAAGGTAATTCTACCACGCTACCCTGAAAACCCAGAAGTTACTTCATAGTGAACGAGATTTTGATGATAGAATTGTATATATGTAGGATTTCACCTTGTAAACTGCATGATATTGTTTTACAGAATCGCAATATGTTCAGATGTATACTGAGGATGCCATGAAAGTTCATAAGACACTATGAATTTGGTTTTGGTAATGTATGCGATTGATTTTTTATTTTTATTTTTTTAGTGTTTAACTGATTATCAATCATCAGAAGAGTGTGGGGTGGAGCGTGTGGGGGGAAGCACTGATTGTCTCCAACTGCATTGCTATCATGGTTAGGTTTCTATTTTGCGGAGGACTGCGACCATTAAGGCTGTTTGGTGATGTGGACTGGACTAGACAGTACTAACGAGAGGAGAAAAAAGAAAAAAACTAAATTCTTATTCACTGTGCCTACCTAACATACTTACCCGTTTGGGATCCATGCATTCATTCATTTGTTTCGTTCCCTGTTTATACATTATGATTCTAGTCACCACTGTAAACAGTGAAAGTTGTCTAGTTTGCTGACCCCAATTAGACACTGCATGACTGCATCATGCTATTCAAATTTAAGACCGATGGTATAAACCCGTGGATTTGCCATAATCATATCTGACTTCAATTTTTGCCAAAACTAGATCTTGAATTTTCGTGCATCTCCTTTTCTAGGGTTCTGCAAATGAAGAGTTTTTGGGTTAAGGTCGACCAAGTTAGCCAGCAACATTTTTACCATGTTCTTTGGGTGGCACAACCAACACATCTCTGTATCATGGGTACTGAGCTACCTTTCTTTAGATCTTATTCTTTATATCCCTACATTTTCAAGAGCATTGTTATCATTGAAAGTAAAGAGTAGGTTGAGCATTGAAAGAATGGGTTCAATAGTCAAAACACTTTCTCGAATGGCATGGTTCATTTTTAGCCTTTTTTCGGCTACTTTGTATTGTCCTTAGCTTTATTTCCTTTTTCCTGGAATTTTGCAGATATAAAGAGTTTCTAACCTTATGAGATATCTTGGATTGAGTCAATATTACAAGGAAAAGGTTAAAGAACCATTACTCTTAGGACGATTAGTTATGTGCTAACAATGTAGAGGACATAGGCTTTGGCTAATGTAACTGCCAATATATGTATGTACGTATGTACTTGTATGCATACCGGCTTCCTTGACAACAATGTTATAGTATTAATGAAAGAGTTGCGTGCCTTTCACCTTGTATAGCTGATATGTCTACCCATTTTAGTGTTTGTGTTTATGTTGTGGGAATTTACTTTACTTTTGGGGGTAATCTTTGCTATTGGTAAAATGTATTAATTTCTTCATGGCTGCAAGGCATGTTTGGCATACTACGTTGAATTACACTCGACTATATATGTTTAAACAAGTTACGTGTTAAAATTTATTAGCCATTCGTTTCAATATTATCCGATAGACTATACCTAACATTTTAGTATGTTTGAGTGTACAAGATTGGTCTTCTGCAATAGGAGCAGTACTCTCAAATTTAAGTTTCTTGCAAAATTCTCTCCTCTGGAGGTAAGGTAGGTATGTCTTCTTCCTTTTTGTACTAATTTTTTTTATTAATAGATGAAGTAGCATCAATGTCAAACTCTACACCTAGGCATACGTCAATGCCATGACCTATTGCCAAGCTTGCCACCCAATCCAAAAGAATAGAAAATTTTAGGATAAAAAAATATGCGTGCTCGGGAAAATATAGGAATGGAATCTTCAATGCACGACTACAAAAACATATTGTGAGCATGGTTTAGTAATTCACATTATACGATTTTATTAGACAAATTGATTTGTCAAGAATTATGTTTGTTTGAATTAATGTTGACCATTGTATATATTGGATGGACTTGATCTCCTCCCCACATCTTCCCACTGCAGACTTGTCCACTTTTTATTGGACAACTGAAACTCATTTAATGTTAACTACTTTTTATTGTCCAATGAAAAGTAAACATATGTGCAGTAAGAAAGATACATATGTAGGAAAGATAAATCTTCCCCACTGTGAAGAAAAGATCAGGCAGGACCAATATATTGGATGGTCATAATCTTGTCTTGTAGATTAACATGAATTTGAATAAGAACATGTTTTGTCTATTTCTTTTGGTTAGAGAAGTTGGGAGAGAAAAATATACACAAATTATTGCATATATTCTCCTTTTAAAAGAGGTTAGACTAAGTGGTTAAAATTCTTGGTCACCTCTAGCGAGTTTCTTGGTAAAATCCGGTTGCCGTTCTCTCGGATTGCATGACGATGTTCCCAGTAGCATAAATCTAAGCCTACAACTTCAAATAAAATGCAAGAAAAGGGATCAACAATATTGGTCTTCTTCTCATAGTATTTTACATTACAAAATGAGTTGTAATAAATTTCTTTGTATTATTTAACATTATAATATTATTAAACTCAACAAAATCCCCTGCTGCCATAATGCCTTAAAGGGAACTCAAATCTAGCTGCTGGTTGGGGTGTGATAAGAAATCGTGAAAGTATGGTTCTCCTTGCATATTATGACTTTTATGGCTCATGTTCTTTGGAGGCAGAAATTAGAGCCATATGTACAGGTCTATTTGGATATGTGCAAATTGGTTTGGGGGGGGGGGGGGGGGGGGGGGGATGGAGTAACAAAATTCACTGGATTCCAGTGAGTCATCATCCTGTACATAACCTCACTCTTCTTCCCTCTTTCAGGCAACTCAACTCAGTACACAACGTGACACTTCCACTTACATAATTTATATATACTGTACACAATCCAAAACCACAAGGGCCCAAAATCCTCAGTGCCATAAACATCTCAGAACGAGATGGTTTTCACGTGGTTTCCCTGGAATTAGGGCGGACCAGATAAAATGGAAAAACGAGGAGAGGGTATACGAAACCCATCCTTATTACTTGCTCATCTAATACTTACCACCAAAAACATGGTGGCGAAAATGATATCTCAATAAACACGAATATCAACACCTGTATTCCCCAACAGACTGTTTCCAGGAGAGCTTTCCATGTTCTCTCTCGATGCTTTCTGGCTCACATGGAAACGAAGCCACAAGCAGGAAAGCCGAGCAATGGCTGCCTGACTGGCAAACTGTACCCTGCATGCTAGTTTTACGTCTGCCAGTGTGTTCTTACTCACAACACGGGAATCATCACTTTCTTCATATCCATCAAGGTCAGATTCTGTTATTAACACCATAGAGTTATCGTCAAAGGCTTCCAGGTCGACTTTCCCAGCAACACCTAAGGTTCTACTCAGTGAACTACCCATGCAAATGTCACTCCCAGGTTTCTTCAATCTGCGATAGTAATCTTGAACAGCCTGCGTTTATAGAAGGATCCAATAATAATAGAATCCTTCAGAGCACAACTTGAATAATAGAGGTTTGAATGAACATAATTGGGTAAAAACACGGTTGACGCTCAAGTTTCAATGAAGCTCCATTTGACACCGAACATCATTCTTTTTTCTCTTTTTTTTCCTTTTTTTTTTTTTAATTTCGACTTGGTAATTCATCTTTCCTTTCTGTTTCAATACATCACCGAACCAGCTTCCGTAGGTAAAACTTAATGGTTTGTCCTAGTTTGCCATGTTGGAATAAAAATTTCTTATAATTTAATCCATAAAAGTTTTCGCATTTAACCCACTAACGCGTGTATTTTTGAGTTACACCGACATCTTTTAGACCTTTCTCTTAGAGCTAAATCACTACTGTGTGTGGGTTCGTATACTGGACCTCTCGCTTTCACTATCATCTGTATGTTACTATGTTTACCAAAAATGTGCATGCCATGTTTGGATAATACATTAATTTTGCTAATGAAAGCTGGCTTGGTGATGTAACTGAAATAGTAAGGAAAGTTGAGTGAGAAAAAAAAAAAGTTCAGCGATTAAAATGAAACTCTGCCTAAAGTTGACTGATCGCTTCCACGTGAAATATTAAGGGCTTAAAAAAATAAACAACCATTAAGTTAAGAGTAAGAGAATCAATCGTATTTCAAAAAATAAACTACCATTGGCTTAATCATACCTTCCACTGGGATGAGGCCAACATTACCCTTGGTCTAATGGACCTCACATACTTGTATGCAGCCTCGGGTGTCATATTCTTGTATTTAGCCTGTTTTTTAATGGGGTAATATTAGAAAGAAGAATTGTTAACAAATTCAGTTATGATTTGTGTGGCACGTGGATGATGATTACCAAGTAACAGAGTACAACTGTGGTGCTGCGACCTCGGCCAGCTTTACAGTGAACATATGTAGTTTTGCTGCAAAGTGCATTACCTTTAAAAATCAAAACAATTTTTTTTTAAGAAATTAGAGAGTACGATTGAATTAAGAAGATAGAAAAATGCTAAGTAGCACTTAATCGTCCATGATCAAGATAGTGGCCAAAAATTAAATTAATAGAAGCATTTTTCTAACCAGTTATTAGTGAAACCAAGTTATATCATTGTAATAGTGTAACTTGAGATCTAGGGAAAGAAATACATGAAATGAAATTTACCGTGGATGAATTCGATGGCTTGGCAAATGATCCCATATGATGGAGCAAACAGATAATCTCTCGTAGGAATTACCAGGTGCTTGATGCTATGATCCTACAAATAGCAAGCACAGTAAAAATGAATAGGCACCTAGACATACACACTATGTTTAAGATGCACGAGTCAGTTATACAAATAAGCTTAATGGTGCATGTGAATCAAACTTCAGAAGAGTTGCCCCGTTTACCACCATCATAGAAATTATGTCATTTGAGTTAGGAATGAGTGGAAAGCAAAGGCATGCATATTATATATGCTTTAGACAATGTTTGGCTAAGCCTAAAAGGTTCACTTATAAGTAAGTTTACTTAAAAGTCAATAATTTTAAAAATAAATAACTTCTTCTATTGGTTAAAGTTGGAAATTAGTAAGTTATTTTGACCATAAGGTAAGAGTTACATTCAAAATAAGTAACTTTTCTTGAATTAAGAGTATTAAAAAGTAACATATTCAAATATATTTGGAAATATGTACATAATGAGATGCGCTGATCAGGTTAGGTGGCCTTTCGTCAGTAGCTGAACAGATGCTCACAGAAGCAAATATTGGCACAAATTAGGGGATACTGACAACTCAAAATCTTTTAGTCCTTAAAGAGCAGCGACGTTGCATTCGTGAAAATATTTTAAGCTTTAACAGGAAACTGATAAGTTAATTATGAAGAAATTACAGATACCTGATATAATGACGTTGGGACCAAAGTCTCGTATGGTTCATTCAAGGTAACCACTCCACCTACGCCAAGAGCCTTCAATCGTGGAACATCTTTGGGAAATGGAACAGCGCCTAACAATACAAACTGGAAAAAGAAAAAAGTGAACATCGCACGCACATGTGAATAGAAGAACTATTATAACATGTGAAGTATTGTCAGTGTACTGAGGGGTTTATAGATACGTAATGGACATGTAAACAGTGGACTCCTTATAAGCACCACAGTGGATAGGGATATGAATCATATGATTCAATCAGGAATACCAATGAACAACCAGAGAAATAATCATGCATTTTAGTCAGTTCCCTTGTATCGTTAGAAGTTCAGGAACCTAAACAAATATTATGAAGACCACTTACAAATTTATTCTTCATTTTTGTAGGAAACTAACATACAACTCATACAGGGAAAATCATGCACAGTATAACTATGATTGTAGTTGAACTCGGAAACTTCAAGAAATGGGCTCAACTGCAAGTCTTTTCACCAAGGCCTCATGGGAAACTGACATTTCGGGTTATATTTCAATTTCTTCAAAATTTGAAGATAAAAAATAGGATAATCATTACCACAAGCCAAGTAAAGTGTTTTTCTGAAAGGGCTATTTATGTGTACTAAACAATGATACACACAAAAAACACACATGTATTTGAATAAATGTAATGAGAAAATCAATTTTACGGTAGAAATATATTTCTTTCGAAATGACGTGTGTGTGCACATTTCTGATCACAGTTGGGCAGAAGCAGCATGGTGGACATCATATAAAAAGAACATTAGAGAGGATACATCCATAAAAGTAGCAGCAGATATGTACATCAATTGACATTAATGGGTACCGAAAGACACAACAAGAAGATGTCACACTAAATTTTCCTCACTCATACCTATACAACTTAGAAATGACACCACATCTAAGGATTTATTCCACCAAAAAGATAGATTCCTTTTAGTACACCATTCAACTGTAGCGTTATTGTACTAAATTACGTTTCCGTCCCCACCACCGATTAAATCCTTCTCACAGAGTTAGCATTCTTTCATAATTAACAGTGACCCAAATTTGATGAAAATTAGATCCCAAAAGTATTATATTACTCTCATTGCCCCGTTATGAAACTCCATATATTATCAACATAATCATATAACTCAAGAAGTATAGTATAACCAAATGAACAAAAATTGCAAACAAGAGGAAACGTAAAGAACTTGTCAGTGATATGTATACCTCATCAACCCTATCCCACCAACGAAACTCGGATTGAATCTTGTTTCTAACAACATTATAAAGCAATGTAGGATAGAAAAGAACTCGAGCCCCTGCTCCGACCAAAACCCTTTTCGCGTCCCAAATAACAATGGCACCTTGCTCCTCTTCATTCTCTGAGTCCTCTTCCTTACCACACAATTGCTGCCCCTTTCCATTCTCCAAATCCCCTTCCTTCAGTTCCTCAATATACATTGTCAAACTTAAATTCACAACCCACCACCTAATAAGATTGCAGCAGAAACAAAAATACACCAAACAGGTAAAAAGAACTTGCGCTCTGTGACTACAAAACAAAAATACACCACACAGTAAAATCAGCAAGAACCGTTAACACCCAAAACTTTCAAGAATCTTGAAGTTAAATAGTGAATACAGAAAAAATACACCATCAAAGAATATCAGATCAATATTGAATTTTTCCAGACAAATACTAAAAACTGACACCAGCCCACATACCAAAATCTTCAAATACCCTCGATGTCAAGCTCTAAAAAAGAAAACACAAAAACTACCAAACCCCCAATATCACTATTCAGAAAAGGACTGACATCCAGCAACAATAAATTCTCCTATTTGGTAATTAGACCAAACTGATAAATCCCAAGTCCTCATGGACAACGTTATATCAAGATTACGCAATACTTGATTGTAACTTAAATGAAGAACCAATAAACAAAAAGAGAGAGAGGAAAGAGATAAAAGAGTATTCAAGAAAACCCAAGTTTTGAAGGAAATGAAGTGAAAATATTTATCCAAGGAGCGAGAAAAGCAATAAGCGACAGATTTCAAGAGTGAAGTGCTTTTCAATGGGTTGGGTGTAATTTTGTCGCAATGTGTGCGTGTGAGAAACATCAAACAACAACAGGTGGAGAACTGTGTGTCACTTTCCCTTTCCTTTTCACTCAACAAAACTCTCCCGTTTAAAGGAAGTTACGTCCTTCTTACAAATTAATAGTTCATCAAGGAAAGGGTTAATTCATCAAGGAAATTTGTTAAAAAATTTAGAATAGTTACTGAAGTAATTTTTTATTACTAATAATCATTCAAATTTATATCAATTACATTAATGGTCATTCAGTTGAAAATATCAATGTTTTAAAAACCGACTCGGGCATCGACCCGGAAAAGTGAAAGGGTCAAGGGTTAAAGGGTCGAACCGGGGTTGACCCGGTGATTTTTAAAAAATTAAAAAAATTAAAAAATGTACAAAAAAAATTAAAAAATGAAAAATAAGGTTTTGAAAATCACAAAAATTGTTCAAAAGTAATTTTTTTGGTTTTTCATTCTTTTAATTCATTTCGTGCAAGGAGAGAGATGAATTTCAATGGTCAGTTACAATTAATTATGAAAAAAAATAATTTTTAAAACCAATAAAACCGGGAACGGGTCAACGGGTTTCTCAAAACCGGGCGGGTCAACGGGTTTTTGAGCGGGTTTTTAAATAGAGGGTTTTTTTACATAACCAGCCCGGTTTTGGGACCGATTCCCGGTTTTACCGGTTGACCCGGCCGGGCCGGGCCGGGTCTGATAACACTGGAAAATATTAACTAAAAATATAACGTATTATTATTAAATTATAACGTAGACACAAAAGACATTAACTACTGCACAACGTTAGATAAAAATGTTCCTTTTACAAATTCACCAACAAAAATACGAAGTTTCACCAATTAATCTATATTCTATATACATAAAAAAAAAAAAAAAGAACTACCATCAAAATTTATTTTCCCGCCCCAAATGAACTTTCCTATTTAAGATTTTTGTTTTTGTTTCCCAGTTTCTAGAAATGAATTTTTTTAATAACCATTAAATATTCATTCTCAATAGTACATTCATTGCTGAAAAACTTTTCGGTTTCTCTTTTTTTATTTTATAGTATTAAGAAATCGAAGAGTCGTTGTGGAACTTTCTATTCTATCTATAAATTCCTCAAATATTTCTTGATGCCCACTGTTTGTTGAACGATTTTTATCTCTCCGTTTTGAAAGTATGTTATTGTTTCGTTTATTTCTTCATTTTTTCTGCAGTGTCGAAGAAATAAAGATCTGTAAGAACAAACGTGGGTTTTTTTATTGCACTAACATTTTTGTAGTTTATTTCTTCATTTTTTCTACCGTGTCGAAGAAATTTCTAACATCAATGTTTATGAATTTACTTCTTTCATTATAATATCCGTGCATCGCACGGGTGACACATTAGTTACTTATTAAAATTGAACAAAATTGAGTTTGATAATTACGCATTTAACTGCAATTAATACGACTTTATTTGACGTGCCGTACTAATTAATGTTGTTTGTGCTCACGTTGAAATTTAATAGTACCACATAGGGGTTTAGGTTAATGCGATGCTTTAAAAACCAACTCGGGCATCGACCCGAAAAAGTAAAAGGGTCAAGGGTCGAATCGAAATTGACCCAATGATTTTTAAAAAGATAAAAAATTTTACAAAAATTTTTAAAAATGAAAAATAAGTTCTTGAAAATCACAAAAATTACTCAAAAGCAATTTTTTTATTTTTCATTATTTTAATCAATTTCGTGCAAGGAAAGAGACGAATTTCAATAGTCAGTTACAATTAATTGTTGAAATAAATGATTTGAAAAACCCGTAAAACTGAGAACGGTTCAATGGTTCCTCAAAATCGAACAGGTCAAAGAGTTTTTGGACAGATTTTTAAATAGATGTTTTTCTGCATAACCAACTCAATTTTTACTCGGTTCCTAGTTTTACCGGTTGAACCGACAGGGTCGAGCCAATTTTGATAACACTGGGTTAACGTTTTCAGTTAAGTAACTATTAGTATAACTATTAAAAATTTGAGTGAATACTCCTATAATAAAGTTACTTTAATAATTATTTTAAAATTTTTAACAAATTTTAAATGACTGTTGCTGAAATTAATCTTTAACGAATCCAATCTAGCATAAAAGAGTCACCTCTAGCCTCTACATTGTTAAGATAATAATTTTGCTCAAGTATTTTTTTTTTAATAGAAATTTTCTCTCTTTTTATTTTTTTTCCTCCTTTGTGTAAGGGTGTAAGGCTATGTTTACTTGTTTATTAATGAAAGAAAATTAGGTGTAAAAGAAAGAAAAATAAATAGAACTTCGTCCTTATTTAATGTGATGGAAGAAAATCATGAAAGTATTTTACTTCCTCTTTTCCATGTATTTCCTAGGTGATATGTAGAAATTTCATTAATTTTTTTGAATAATTGCCTATAATACAATGCCCTCGTAGTGTACTTCGTAACTACTAAACTTCGTTTTCATTAGTATATCAAAAGTCACTTCACATATTACTTAACGTGGATAATATTAATTTTCTTATCGGTAGGCTAAACGTCAATCATTTTCATAAGAATAACAAGAGATCGTTAAAGAATGTGAAGTATTTAAATATTTCTATAGTGAATGATTTTTAAAATTTGAACTAAAACAAAAAATAATCGTATATTTGTATAATATCAGTCTCTAACATTTAGAACATGATAAAATGTAAAAAGAGAAGCTTGTAATATTAGGGGTTCTAAAATTAATAAATTTTTTTTATATGTATTCTCGAATTATATATGAAACATGAAGAAGAAATATTCTGCCAATAAACCCAAAATTATGCTTGGAACGTTAGGCCGAACATCAATGCCTTAGAATCATTTCAAAGTTTGTTGAAAATTTTCCCCAAGTTTTAATCTTCATTCACTCAGAGCCTTGATGCTGTGGAAACCATTCAGTTTCTTCTGTTTGTGTCAATCAACAAAACGAGAACTTTGTTCAAACTTATACCTCTTTTATCGGGTTGGGACTAAAAAAATAGTTGGGACAAGAAACATTCATGTCGTCACGTGAGACGCTTCTGGAAGGAAGCAATTCCGGCACAAAAATAGATCAGCAATAAACAAAAATCTATCCGGACTTTGGATACCCCAACAACAATACAAATTTGTTGAAGCGATCTAATTTCGAAAAATTAGGAGATCACAAAGAAACTGTCGTATTTTCTATCTACACACAACATGCTTGATTATCCAGTATCTTCAGGTTGAACTTGAAGATACTAACTGATGCCATTACTCGCATAAGCCAATGGCCCAATGCTATAAACAAGAAAAACTGAAAATCTTTCATCCTCTGGGCAGGTTATCATTCCAAAGATATCAAGCCAGCAGACTGTCAAGATCTCAGCAGCTGCAAGTCTACGTGTATGGAAAACTTAAACCATTGCTTATCGTTATATGAGGAGAAACTTAAACCTTCTTCAATGCGTGAACTGGTGAACATGCAATAGCTCCACTAAAGACCCACAGTAGAGGCTGTAAAACTGAATGCCGTGTTTATGCTTTCCGAAATTCACAGAGACAGCCAAGATTTTGTGAGCCAAAAAAGGCATGCATTGAAGGAAAAACTTGGCAGATATGATAGCCTGGCCATCACAGAGAAAATGGAGAAACAAAAGCAATAATGTGAACATACATATCTGCCTTATCTTTTTGTCAATTACTCGAAGATATCTCCATTTTCTTTCATCCGTAATATAGCTGCTGTCAAAATGTTCAAAGATTTTGCCATTAATACAATTTTCTTTCATCCGTAATATAGCTGCTGTCAAAATGTTCAAAGATTTTGCCATTAATACAATCTTAGTTACGGTCGTTGATTTCACATTCGAGTCTGAACAATCAATACCTCATCCTTTTTTCTTGCTCATGTTCTCTTCTATTGCTTTTGTACCTTCTGATAAAGAAAAAGAAAACTCATACACACAACTGGATTATCTAGGATATGCTAATTAGGCATAGATGTGATAGTTTTGGATTATTATCAGTCCTACATATTATCCATGAAACTGACATTCTCCTAGTTTTGTTCTGTAATTTCTCTAATTTTTCCTCCCCAAAACTACTTACCATGTTTACAGATTTCATCAGTATAAATGAAAATGCACGACCATCGCTGTTGAAGATGCTATACAATTTCACACTTGATTGTAATCACAATCAGAGAAATTAGTAGTTATGTCAGATTACTGATCACAAATGCAAGACATCTGTTAGTATAAAAAAAAGTCAGATTACCAGTAAACAAATTGAAACGAGACAGAAGTATGGGACAGCAGAAATGGAAATAAAAGTCTGTTCCAACTACATATCAGCTGGTTTATTTTGCAGAATGAAGACAAATGAACAATCAAGATATATTAGTAGTGAATGAATGTTTTTATAAATCAATACATCAACGGAATGACTTGAGAGTGCTTATCACAAATGCAATCGCCAGAATGTGTTTCGACTTCATTGGCAAGCAATCACAAAGATTAAGAACTAATTCCTTCTTATGACAACAATAATAAACAAAATGAAAATCGAAAACAAGCAAAGCTAACACACAAATTTCTATTGGTTCACTCTCAATGTAAGAGCTACGTCCATTTGTCGCTGCAAGTTATTACTATAATGAAGACGAAGAGTAAAAGGTTTTCCTCACGCCTTCCACACAAACAAAACCGACCCCCTAAGTGTACAGTATAATTAGGCTCCATGCAGTCAAACAAGCAAAGGATTCACAAAAAAATGTGCACATAATCGATGCTAAACTAGGAGCTATGACAATCTCATTATAGAAAATGTAGAAACAAAACAATCTTCCCAAATACATTTTCTAGTAACCACCATAAGCTTCACCTTTACCATATAATATACTCACTTATTCCAACTAATACAAGATTTATGAGGACAACAAATTAATAAATAGAAGGCCAGGGAGAAAGATCAGCTTCAACCTGATCAATGTATAATATTTTTGCTACATAAATTTTTACCTTAATTAGTAACTAACAACCACTGTGTCCTTTAGCAGATACAATTTTCTGAAGCCTAATTTGCTCTCTAAACTTGGCTATAAACTCACCGGCTTTTCTGTCAACTTCACTTCCTTCAAGTTCTGAATTATCATCAAGGTCAGTTCCAGCATCTTCTGAATCTGAGCTCATGTCAAACTTACTTCCCGACTCTTCTTCACACCCTACCTCATTAGGGTCATCAAAATCGTGTATGCCTCCTTTCTGATATTTAGGAGCAACCATTGTGTTTAGTTCCCTTTGTTGAGTTTGGAACTCTGAACAAATTGCAGGTAATAAGCTGGAGGAAGGGAGTGACGAGTTTGGTGCAGCGCACCCACCATTAAAATCCTGGTTTCTGGTGTTGATAGGTGGATCTTCAAGCTCTTCGACTGCGCTCCCTCTTTTCACCAACGGATCCGGTTCAAATTTGTTACACATAATTCCAACCTTGTCGTCTATTTGACTTGAAGATTTCTCCCTTTTAATTTCATCCACAACATATCCACTATCTCTGATTGTTCTAACAGATTTTGCTTTTGATAAAACTTTTGACAATTTCACATCCGAGACCAAAGAATCTTTATTTTCTCTTCCTCTCCTTGATGTATCCTCTTTTCCACAATCCATCATATTCTGATCAGAATTTCTCGACATATTCATCTCCAAAGAAGAACCAATGCTAAATGGGAGAGTCTTTGAACCAGTGACTGATGCTTCAGCATTCACGGGGGCTACTCTGGATCGGGAACCTGAAACAGATAACCGCTTAAGACCATTCTTCCTCTCCACATTTTCAGCGTTTGATCTAGGCAATTCTGGAGAAGCAGACGATGTGGAATCTCCAAATGACCCGAATTCAAAATGCTCAAACTCAGATTCCGCAACTGAGAGAGGCCTAGAATGTGTAACAGGCTCACAGCTACTCATTTCTTCTCTCAGTTCCCTTCTTTGAGACCTTGAGCGCCAGGGGATCGACGATGGTTGTCCAGGAGCTTCTGCAAACCTCTTCTCCAAATTTTGGGGATCAACACCTCTAATCTTCTGAACTTTAACTTTATCAGTGTTCTTGAAAGACTCCTCAGAACTTGGAGTAGTCTTACTTCTATTAACCAATTCAGGCTTGTCATTATCCACAAATCTTGATCTCAGACTCCTAATGGGCAAATTCAAGGGTTTATATTCAATGCTTTCATCAAGAAAATATTTCCCATTATCTAACACCACCATGGATTCACCTTCAAGATACCTATAATTCCAAGTCTGAGGGGCCTGTTTCCCACTACCCTGATATATATTTTTAACACCATTTTCTGATACAACAAAAGATCGATTTTTTATACTTCGCATCATATATTTCTCATCAGGCCCACATAGATTTTCAAACCCATCTTCGAAAATCGAAGGCACATTCAAAAACCCAGATAAATACGCATTAAAACCATCATTTCTTGAATAAACAGTTTCAGTTTCCATTTGGGTACTTTTTCTACAAAACAAGCCATAGGAAAGAGCAATGCCAATGAAGAGAAGGTGTATAATTTCCCAAAACTCGGCGAAAATGCTTTGGCTAATGAACTCAGGAGCTTGTGAAGGAAACAGTGGAATAGCAGCAAGAACAAGAATGACGATGAAGGATTTACAGAGGGAATTTGAGTGGGACTTACTTGGTATTTGTGGGATTGTTGAAGTTGGTTCTTGAACTAGAAGATGAGGTTTGTTGGCGAAATCTGATGCAGACGCCATTGTTGAATGGAGTGCGAATGGAGGTTTGGGGGAGAAGGAAAAAAGGAAGACTTAAGTGCAAAGTAAAGGGACCGTGACTCTGTGTGTGTGTGTCATCAGTGTGTGTGTGAGAGAGAGAGAGAGAGATTTCAAAAGGTACAATAATTATAACGTTGGTTCTATTGACGAAATTGTCCTTTATGTTCACACCATATTTTATGTGTGTATTTAATCTAGATTTTTAAATACTAATTGATATTTTTTAACTGATTGATTTTAATAAACTTCATTCAATTTATTGACTTTTATAAATTTTTAATTTTTAATAGACTCTCAAGTACTTTTATAAATTTTTATAATTTTCATTTTAAACATTTTCTTAGATTTTCACATATTTTTATAGATTTTTATAGATTTTATTTTTTTAAATTAAAAATCTTGCATATAAAAATTTAATATCTTATAGTTAAAAAAAATAACGCAAGATAAAAGTCTAGTAATAATTTATTTAATTATATTAATATTATTAAATTCATACAAATTAATGTTTTATTTAATTGATATAAGTCACTACGTCAAAAGTTAATTATATAAATTATTGGGTAAATTGCAGCTAGTGTCTCCAATCTTTGATTTCATTTGCACTTGTATCCCCAACCAAGAATTAAATACTGAGGATACAATTGCAAATGAAGTTAAAGATTGGGAATACTAACTGCAATTTACCTTAAATTATTAGCTCACTTTGTTTATTTTTTATTTTTGGATAAAACTATGAGCTTTCAAATGACTTGTAGATAAATTCAAAAAAATACGGCATGTAAACTCTTTTTATAAATATTTTTCAACACAAAAAACTTTATCCATTTCATAATCTCACTTCTTATAGTTAATAATACTAGTGTGAGTACATGTGATGCACGTGATGTATCGATAATTAAGAACGTAATAGTTTTTAGGAAAATTGGCGCAAATGGTCTCCAACGTATGTCATTAGTGCGAGAATGGGGTCCCTAACCTTTCATTTTTTGGTGGAATGGTCCCTAACCTATCAATTTAGGTGCGCAATTGGTCCTTTTTGACGGATTCCGTTAAAAATCTGTTAAAACCTTTCTAAAATTGGCGCAAATGGTCCTTCTTATATTTTTTTTGTCTTTATTAGTAGGGGTAAAATTATCAAATTACATTTTTCTTTCAATTGGTGCAAATGGTCCCTAATCTTTACCTTTTTTTTTGCGCAAATAGTCCCTAACCTATAATTATATTTTAGTGCACAATTGGTCCTTATTTGATGAAAAAGACAAAAATATCTTTACTTTTAATTAAAGAAAATTGCAATTGAATTCCTAACCTTTAAAAAAGATGAAAATGAGTCCGATACTTTAATTTTTTTATTAAAAAAATTTAAAAAAAATAACAAATTGACAATATACTAAATTATTTTGTATATTTTACGAACTATTATAAAATAACTAAAATTTAAGCTCATAATTATTAACGAATGTGCTAATTAAAATTATTTTATTATTATTAAGTAATCATATTATTTAAAAATTCAAACTTTAATTTTAACGTTACAATATAAAAAAAATAACTTTGTCACAAATAAAAATTTTAATTACTTTCCAAACAACACCTATCTGTTGAACCAAACAATATCTATCCATGTAACCAAACATGAGTCTTCTTCTTTGTTGAATTTTCTTCTCCAAAACAATCAACCACTACCAGATTACCCATTCAAAACTCAAAAAAAATTCCACCAGAGAAAACCACCGGATCTACGCCCATCATCTTCCTCGCAGATCCGGTTCAAGATCCACCGGAAAATAATTTGGTAAGCACACTTTCCACTTTGGTAAGCATATTTGACTATATGAAAACATCTTGTACGGAAAATATTTGTTTAGTACATAATTGGGTAGGTTTTTTCCCATGGTGGGGTTCAATTTTTGTGGGCTCATTTGGGATTTCGAGTCTTGTTTTGGTTTCCTTGAAAACTGGTGTTCTCTGTTTTTAAAGCTTTTGCAAGTTCAAATAAAGGGTCAGTTTTCTGTTTCTCATCACTTCACTACTTCATTGAAGGATATATATAGGTGATTGTTTGTATGTATGTCATTATTTGTAGTATTCTGATGCTAAATATCTTGATTTTCAATTTTTGTTTTGCTAACAATTGCAAGTTATAGATCCGGTTAGTGACCATTCTGCTAGATCTGCGAGGATCAGTCGCGCAGATCTGGTCCAAGATCCACCAGATTTGCGATGAAGATGACCAGCGCAGATCCGGTAGTTTTCTCCGGTGGAATTTTTTTTGAGTTTTGAACGGGTTATCCGGTGATGGTTGGTTGTTTGGATAAGAAGAAAATTCAACAAAAAAGAAGACTCATGTTTGGCTACATGGATAGATCTTTTTTGGTTCAACGGATATGTGATGTTTGGAAAGTAATTAAATTTTTTACTTGTGACAAAGTTATTTTTTTATATTGTAACATTAAAATTATAGTTTGAATTTTAAATAATATGATTACTTAATAATAATAAAATAATTTTAATTAGTACATTCGTTAATAATTATGAGCTTAAATTTTAGTTATTTTATAATAGTTCGTAAAATATACAAAATAATTTAGTATATTGTCAATTTATTAGTTTTTTTTAATAAAAAAATTAAACTATCGGACTTATTTTCACTTTTTTTAAAGATTAGGAATCCAATTGCAAATTTCTTTAATTAAAAGTAAGAATATTTTTGTCTTTTTCATCAAACAAAGACCAATTGTGCACCAAAATATAACTATAGGTTATGGACTATTTGTGCCAAAAAAGGCTAAAGGTTAGGGACCATTTGCGCCAATTAAAATAAAAATATAACTTGACAATTTTACCCCCACTAATAAAGACAAAAAAAATGAGAGGGACCATTTGTGCCAATTTTGGAAATGTTTTAACAGATTTTTAACAGAATCCGTCAAAAAAGACCAATTACGCACCTAAATGGATAGGTTAAGGACCATTCTCCAAAAATAAAAGGTCAAGGACCATTTATGCACTAATGACATACGTTAGGGACTATTTGTGCCAATTTTTTCTATTTTTTATTATATCTTCTTTTTACGAATTGGTTTGATATTTGTAATCTAAGTAAAAAAAAAATTAACAAATCATGCGATTAAAATCTAAATAGTATGCTTATAACTTAAAACTTAGTTTATTAAAATTTATCACAGTAGATTACTCAAATATATGATAAAATTGAATTCAATTTACTTCATAAAAGTCACTATTCTTAAGTTCCATTTTCCTCATATTTCCATTCTTCCTCGAAATCTGAATTCATTCTTTTATAATATTTTAATCACGTAAAGAAAGTTGAATGCATTTGCATTAAGAAATTTCGTATTTGCTCTAGAATAAGACTCTGTTTACAACAACATTTGCACATTAATATCAAATTTATTTATTTTTTGAATTAACTTAAATAAAAGATAAAGAAATGGTTCAATTAAACTTACATCGTCAAATATTTGGGTTTTCAACAACGGAAAATTAGGCATCTTTGGTAAGTGATAATCAATAAGTTAATTGATCAAGTCGTTTCATGGTCGAATTAAAACTCTTAAAACAACGTAATTTCTAAAAGTAAATAAATCACTTTGCAGTTGTTAATTAAGCATGATAGTGAAGTTGTATGTATTTGATGCAAGTCAGAGATTATGACAAAAATGGATTACAAAAGTGTAAAAAAAGTAAACAAGTCAATAAACATATTAATTACAATTAAAATTGTTCAACAATCACCCGTATGTAAAAAATAGCATCTTAAATACAAATTTATAAAGCACTAAGTAGAGTTTGCATTGCTAATGTGCAAACAAGTCATTTTCAGAAATAATACCCTATAGTTGCATTAACATTCAAAAGGAAAATGACAATAAGTTGAGACATTACTAAAATGTTGCATTTCAAAACCCTATATATAAACAAGCAATTTTCATTCAAAGCTCATGTAGTTCAAGAAATGGTAATATTATTCAATTACAACTAAATAAACCAAATTCTAAATTAAATAATATCTCAAATGATAGTACATTTTCAACGACAAGCAATTAAAAGAAAATTCAAAATTAAACAATGCTTCAAAGTGACAATATTATCAAATTACAACAAAACTAAACTAAAATTTCTAAATTTAAAATTATTGAATAAAACTATAAAATGTCTTCAATGAACACAAATCTCAAATTTTACCAAAAAAGAAACTAATAAAACAGAATTTGAAATGTTTAAAATAATAAAAATGCAAATTTAATAGTCTAATAGACTATAAAGATACAATTCTTCTAAAATTCAAACCCTTAAACAAAAAATAAAGTAACAACTCATAAGTCTTTCAATATAAATAAGAAAAGATCGCTCGCAAGTAAAAAACACGACAAAAATCCAAAACAAACAATAATACAAAAGTGAAGAATAGTAAAAAGTTAAACTTTCTGAAATAATTAAAAAAATTACAAATTTAATAATCTAATAAATAGTAAAACTACAATTCTTCTAACATTCAAACTCCAAAACAACTAAAAATCAAAATCAGAACTCACATGTCGTCAAATTTAATCAAAAAGTTGTTCAAAACATTTCACAACAACTTTGAATTTGTCAATTATCTTCATTCATCTTATTATCATTTCACTATAATATTCGAAAACATCTTACGTTTTATTTTCTTTGAAACTGGGTTTTCGAAAAATAAATTCAAATTAATGAAAACATTTCTAATTCTAATATCAGACATCATTCATCAAAACTATTTGGTTAGACAATGCCTTGAAAACTTGGAATAATTATAACTTAGTTTATTCAAAACTGATATAAATGTAGCCAAAATTATGCTAAATATACATTTTGCCTATTTGTGGCCAACAATTGCAACACGACGCAACAATTAACTAGTGTAAGCCCATATAATCAAAATGAATTTAAATTCAAAGAAAAAGCAAATAGATGCATAGATATGAGTTTAAAAATACTGAAGCTTCACTGTGTGAAAAAAAAAATCAATAAAACTAAATATTTTGATTATATTACTATAGTAATCTTGGTCTACTAATCCTCTATATAATGTGTTATACCTTATTGCATTATTCACATGATACTTTCTTTCGATCTATGCAAAACAAGCCACAATTATATTAGAATTTGCATTTGAAATTGAAACACTTTTTGATAAAGTCATACAACTTGTACCCAGCGTAACGATGCATATGAAGTTCCAATAGGATTTCATTTTATATAGGTCGGTTTGGATTTCAAAATATATTTTAAATTCTATTCATTGACGTTAATTTGGAGAATATTACACGTGCAAATTTACGAAACACTTCATAGTTATTTGTATAAATAGTGTAAATTACACTTTATATGTCATATTTTTAAGAATTACATACGTACTTCATGTTCCCTTGAGTCTCTATAAAAATAATAAAACATTAAAATACGAATTTATTCACATAAACCTAATTTTTAAAATTACAATTTACATACCATTATTTCAGAAACGTGAACAAATATCATATTTAATTAGGATGAATTCATATTTGGATTCTTATAATTATTTTGCAATTTTTTAAAGCAAATAAGTAAGAAACGACTCTGGTTGACCATTTTAAATAGTAACCAAATATCCACACTTTTAATATAGGTAAGATATAGGTAACACATTATTATTAGTCACCACAATTGCATAAATAAACAACAAAAGTATCAATTTACGAAGAAAAATTACATCCATGCTCATCAGGTAGATAGAAAAAACAAAAATAATACAATAATACAATAATAAAAAATTAATTTTTAACTTGGTGAAATTCGTTAATAAACTACAGTCAACAATTATATAAGAATACAATTATAAACTTATCTTGTTTTTAATGAAAAATGAAAAATTGATGAAAAAGAAGAAAGAAAGAAAAAATAGTTATGAAAATATTGA
This sequence comes from Forsythia viridissima, assembly GCA_030279155.1. Lineage (NCBI taxonomy): Eukaryota > Viridiplantae > Streptophyta > Magnoliopsida > Lamiales > Oleaceae > Forsythia > Forsythia viridissima. The sequence continues at coordinate 9,863,825 of CM059045.1, read as the reverse complement.
AGAAAAAAATCAAATTGAAGAGAGAAAATATTAATTTGTTTTTCATTAAAACAAATTAGTAATTAAATATGTTGTCTAATGTTTTATAGGCGGCAAAAGAATAAAATGAGAAAATAATCATGATGATATTGAAAAGAAGAAAAACTAGCATCGACCAGAAATAAAAATATGGATATTCTTTTTCATAAAAAAAATTGATAATTAATCATAGCTATATGATTTGTAGAAAGAAAAAAATACATTTAAAGAAGAAAATAATATTAATATTGACTCTATAGTTTGTGAAAAGAAAAAGAAAAAAGAAATATTGCATAAAGAAAAAAAAAATCAAGAAATGAATTTTTTTTTTTCCAAAGTCTCGAATATGAATAGAAGGGAAATTGTGACATCTTTTGTTTATACATCATACTTTAAAGTTAGTACATAAAAAATTCATTAAAACCTCACTGATATTTTGAATACGTTTGAATTTCGTAAGATTTTAAAAGTCTGAATTGAATAATACATGACTTTTAAAGACTTTTTAAAGGTCCTAAAAAGTCTATATTAAATACCTCAAGGCTTTTATAGCATCTCCAATGCTATCTTCTATTTTAAATATCCAGTTGATGTCGCAATGAGGTGGAGGGACAAAACTCATGTGACATCATTTATTGTAGAAGGCCGTCCAACAGGCTGTCCAGTTTTAGAGCATATCCAATGTTAGACACCTTCTAAAAAATCTATACAATAAGAGAGATAGAAAAAATGAGGAGAAAGATACTGGAAGGAAGAAAGAGAAAGAGAGAAAATAGATGAGAGATATATACATAATTTAATGAAAAAGTTTGGTGGAAGGCCGTCTAGCAGGATGTTTACAATTAGACGGTCTGTTGAACGACTTTCTATAATAAATGCTGCCATATGAGTTTTGTTCCCTCCACCTCATCGCTACATCAACTGGACATTCAAAGTAGAATGTAGCATTGAAGATGCTCTTAGACATCCTGTTAGACGGCATTTCACCTATTTTTTTCATTAAATTGTGTATATCTCTCTCATCTATTTTCTATTTCTCTTTCCTCCATCCACTACCTCTCACCTCATTTATTTTCTTTCTCTCGCCATATAGATTTTTAGAAGGTGTATATTATTGGAGATACTAGATTTTAAAACATCTATATTAAATACACTTAGACTTTTAAATTCTATCAAAGCCTTTAAAAAATCTTAATTAGATACACCTCCCTTAGAGCATCTCCAATGCAACAATGTCCAGCTGATGTAGCGATAAGATGGAGAGAACAAAACTGATGTAGCAGCATTTATTGTAGAATGCCGTCCAACATGCCATCTAGTTTCAGACATCCTGTTAAACACATTCCACCTATTTTTTCATTAAATTATGTCTATATCTCATCTATTTTTTCTTCTCTTTTCTTTTTCTACACACTCTCTTTCTCTATCTCTCTTCATTTCTTTTCTCTCTTTTGCCACATAATTTTTTTTAGAAAGTGTAGCATTGAAGATGCTCTTAATGTTTGTTTAGTAGAGTTTAAAAGTAATTTTTTAAGAGATTTTAAAAAAAAAATTGGTAAGATGATAAAAGTTGTGGGTCCAATAAAATACGTGGTTGAAAATGAATTTGGGGGAAACAAGAGTTTAAAAATAACTCTCCAATAATTGAAATGAAGGTCCCAACTATTGCTCATTTTTGTATTTGTGTCATCAACTATTTTTTATCACATTCTGATCATCCAAATATTAATTTTCACATCTTATATTTGTCTTTAATAGTTGTTTATGTCCAAAAAATTAATTAGGATAGTATAAAATTTTGTTTTTTGCCCCTCATGTTTTTAAATAAGGAAAGTAAATAACAGATATAAAAGTTTGACAAAATATTTGCCCCTCATTTCAATGTATATTAGCATAATGTTTGGACAAAAATCGTTATTAGAGACAAGATGCAAAAATTAATTGAAAGTTAATGATAAAAATGTGACGAAAAAAGTTAAAAAATAAGTGCCAAAATATCAAAGGTTGAGGGACATTCATTGCAATTAAAATGTAGTGTAGATAATAAAAACTGTAGTGTGAATATAATTACCTTGATTTCCTCTTATTTCGACTTTTGAACTCACAATTAGAGGTTGGCATAGTTCGGTTCCGACAGACATAGAAATCAAATTTTTATTTTTATGGACTAACTTTTCAGAAAAAATCAAAAAATACTAAGGTCAATTCGGTTATTCGATTTTGAGTTTAGGATCGATAACAGAACCATAAACGGCAGTTCTTGATTTTAATACCCATTACCCATTTCAACTTAAGAAGAACCAAACCGAATCAAACTATTCCAGTTTGAGTGGGAACTTTTGTCCACCCCTACTGATGTGAACCCGCGAAGATTGAATCTCGGAACCCAAAACAAAGATTGATAATAAACCCCAATAAAGCTAAAATCAAGCTATAAGACATTGACCCCGATGATTTTTTGAATCAAATAACCAAGTTTGAAATCCACAAAAATTTGCGAAGTCTTTGATAAGTTTTGGGTAGTTCAATTAAGAACAAGAAATAAAAGTGAATCTCACTTTAATTTAATCTCTCAATAATCAAAGTTGAATTCTGTCTACAACGAGAAGTGTTTATATTGCAAAAATCAATGAAATCCTAATCTAATTCAGAAATAACTAAAATTTTAACAAAATTATAGTTCTAATTAGAAAAGGAAACAAAATTTGAAAAAATCCTAATTTGCTGAATTTTGGCCCGGGCGATCGCCTAGTGCAATTCCAGACGTTCGCCCAAGCTAAACTTTTAGTCTCTGCATTGGTATTATTGTGTGGGGCGTTTGGCCTAGGCGATCTAATTTTCAACTGTTCACGTTTTGATGTCCAAAAATTGAATTATGCTCATTTTGACCTTTAAATCTTCCACTAGTCTCCAATATGTCTTTAATATGATCATTAGTTTGAATCAAATGTACTAAGGTTGACTCTTCATTTTTCATACTCATTTTGAAGTTTGTTGTCTTGCTTGTTGCACTTTGGGTGTCGGTTTTGGCTCACGTAGTTTGGACAAGACCTTGTATGGTATCTTTGATCTTCTTGGCTCTTGATCTAGCTATTTGCCCCACCGGAATATGCAAGGAGTCATTGCTAGCTGGTCCATGGCTCGCATCATCCCCTCATTCCTCAAAAAGATTCGACCTCAAATCACCTACATCAAAGGGAGAAAGATCAGAAACACTGAAAATAGTAGACACATTATACTCACCTAGAAGATCAAACTTATAAGCATTATCGTTTATCCTCTGAAAGCCTTGAAATGACCCATCCTCCATTGGATGTAGCTTAGACCGTCTACATGCAGTAAATATTTCCTTCTTCATATGCACTCAAACCCAATCAATAGGCTTAAAAATAAGTCTACGGCCTTTGTTGGCTTTAGCTGTATATTGTTTAATCTTCTTTTCAAAATTGTTGCCTTTGAAGCTCATTTGTCTCATCTGGATTACTTATATATGCTGGTCAGTTTAGAATAACAGCTCCATGTACAAAGTCAATTTGATGTTCAATGTCTCTAGTAGGTAGTAACCTACTAAACATTTTTTCAGGAAACACATCCTCAAATTCATGCAGTAAAAAAATAGCCAAATTGGGAAGGGATTGGTTAGTTTTGCTAAATACAATCTTGTTTTTTTCCTCATTCGTTTTCTTTTCTTGTACTTCTACCTCACTTTTTATTTTCTCCTACTATAAATCATCTACTTTAATTTGTGCATGAAGATCATGCCTTGCAAATAGGACTTCACATTCTACAAGGTACTCTACACTATCATCCTCCAACTCAGGCATCACATCACTATCACACTCATCATCAGTTTAAACTTTTCCATTATCATGCAAAATCATTGTCTTTTTGCTTTTGTTTGGGCATTATGACGCTATGTGCCCGGAACCCAAACATTTAAAACATTTGGTATCCCCATTTTTATAAGGTTGGAAATCTGACTTGAGTTTATTGCTGCTAGTTACATCCTCTTTTTCCTTCGGTGGTTCGATTTTCCCATTTGAAACAACCCTATCACTCTCATCATTATTATATCACTTCGATTTTCAATGAGGATTAGATCTTGAAAAATACCTTGCTGCCCTTTTTCTTTTCAATTGCTTATCTACCTTTATAGTCATGCTCCACATAGTGTTGTAATTCAACTACATTGGCTATATCTCTATTTAATCCATTCAAAGACCAGGCCAATGTGGCCTTCCTATCCTCCTCAACATTAGCCCTAATCATAGTCAATTCCATCTCCTTATGGTAATCCTCTACACTATTTGAACCTTAAGTAAAGCTATGCAATTTTTGATAGAGGTCTTTATAATAATGACTAGGTATAAATTTCCTCCTCATGAGAGCTTTTTAATCACTCCAAGTTTCTACAAGCCACTCATGATTTCTCATCCTATTTGTATAGCATAGTCAGTGAACTCAATTACAGTTAATTTCATATTATTTTCTTCCGAATAGCTATGGCAATCAAATATTAATTCTAACTTGATTTCCCATTCTAAATAGGCTTCAGGGTTGTTCCTATCTTGGAACGAAAGAATTTTCATTTTCATATTTCCAAGGTTTCTATCTACCCCATATTGGCCTCTATAGTCTCCTCATCTTGGTGTCCTTTCACGCCTATCTCCTCTACGCTTTATCATACTCATCTCAGCCACATAATTATAGTCATCATCACCTTCAATACCCACTAAATTCTCATCCTCAAAATCTGTCATAGGATTATGATTACGCCTATCACGTCTCTTATCATTAGGGATCCCGTGTTGTTGTTCCCTTAATAAGGTTGTAATCATCGTATCATGCCTTATCTCTTTATTGATATCCCTCATCTCGTCAAACACCATGTTCATCCGCTCAAATTGTTGTTGCATGACTTTTAACAAAAAGAATTTGTTGTTCTCTTCCCTAGGTATTGTTTCTTCATTATTAGATATTTTGGGATGAAAAAAAATAGATATTAGGATTGAAAGAAAAATTTAACCTCACGCGTTTACATTCGTGTTTCACTCTATTTGGCTTTTTTTTTTTTTATAATAATCTCACAACTCGTCTTTTACCTCTCTTTGTTTTTTTTCTTACCAAGTTCTCTAAGGAACTAACTAAACTCAATCAATAATTTGGTCTCTGTAATGTTTAAGAACAATAAAAATAAGAAGAACATAAAAGACAACGAGAACGACTAAAGAAGAAAAATCACAACAAGAATAAGATTTAAATACTTAAGCACTAGATGACAATATTGAGTGTGCGTTTCTTGCCAAATATAACACAAGAATCTCAAATGAATACGTTTCTTGATTTTTTTTGAATTTTTATTTTTTTAAATACTTTTCGATCCGACGTAAGAAGCTAATAAAAATAATTATCACATGGCAAGAAATATAAAAGAATTAGTTTTGGTGCCTTAATGGATTGTGCCAAAACAATTCTTGAATATTTTTTGTGCAAGAAAATATTTTTTTAAAAAATGATTCTAAGATGTGATGAATCCAAACAAGAAAATAAAAAGACTCTTATGAAATATGATGCATAACGTAAGAATTTTTTTTTCTTTTATATATGACTCAAGATAAAATTGATGGAAACAAAAAAAGAAAAGAAAAGATAGAACCAGATTTTAGAGCTAAAACTCTAATACCAATTGATGCGAACCCGAGAAGATTGAATATCAGAATCCACAACAAAGATTGATAATGAACCCAAGAAAGCTAAAATCAAGCCGCAAGATATTGACTCGATGATTTCTTGAATCAAATAACTAAGTTTGAACGCCACAAAGATTTGCAAAGTATTTGATAAGTTTTGGTTAGTTCAATTAAGAACAAAGAAGAAAAGTGAATCTCACTTTAATTTAATTTCTCAATAATCAAAGTTGAAATATGTCTACAACGAGAAGTATTTATATAGCAAAAATCAATGAAATTATAATATAATTCGAAAATAACTAAAAACTTAACAAAATTAGAATTCTAATTGGAAAAGGAAACAAAATCCGAAAAAATCCGAATTTGCTAAATTTTGGCTAGGGCAATTGCCCAGTGCAATTCCAGGCGTTCACATAGGCTAAACTTTTAGTCTCTGCATTGGTGTTATTGTGTGGGGCATTTTGATCTCTAAACTTTGAATTATGCTCATTTTGGCCTTTCAATCTTTCACTAGCCTCCAATATGATTTTAATATGATCCTTAGTTTGAATCAAATGTACTAATGTTGGCTCTTTTTTTGTCATACTCATTTTGAAGGTTGGTATTTTGCTTTTTACACTTTTGGTGTCGGTTTCGGCCCACGTAGTTTGGACAAGACCTTGTATGGCGTTCTTGATCTTCTTGGCTCTTGATCCGTTATTGACCCCACCGAAATATGTAAGGAGTCATTGCCCGGTCCATGGCTCGCATCACCTACTCACAATGATGAGCCAATTGAACTATTAATCCACTGGTTCAGTATTTTGACTGGGTTAATAAGAGTTAGTCTTCAATTGAACTTTAACTAATTAGTTAGATTCAAAAAATAAGATTCGATCAAATTACAATTAAAAAAAAAAAACTAAAATCTATCAAAAGAATTCAAGAACTTATAAGTTCACTTAATTTTCCATGAACGGGAATCGATTTTACTAGTTCATTTTTTAGACAAAATAATATTTTTTATTTTTAGAATTAACCGATTCGATCATTTAATCTTTGATTTTTTGACGGATAAATATCTAAAGTAATCTCAAAAGATTCAAAACGTTAGTGAGTAGGTGATCTCGAATCTTGGTAATTTTGATTTTGGATCATGTCTTTTGGGTTACCCCTCACACAATTGACACCATGTTATGTTCGGTAGGTTTGCATGTTTGAATTTTACCATACTCGTTGGGTAAAATTGCACGTAAATAATAATACAAATTACATTTGTTTGAATATAGTTTATAGCTCACAATATATAGTAAAATTTAACCAACGTGAATTAAAAGTTTCAATTGTTTTGAAATAATAAAATATCAATAGTTCACGTTGTTTTCTATTAAGCAATTTTAATTGTTTTTCCGATCACTAACGGAGATTGGGAGTATACCTTTAGAGACTTGGACCTCCAATTTTTTGAGATTTTTTTTTAAAATTTTTTAATTTTTTTTTATATGTAATTTAACTTTAACCTAATATCAATTTAATAGATGGCAATTGAACCGATTGACCCAATATCAATTTACTGTAAGGTAATTTGACCAATTAGCCTAATAAAATTAATAATATAAAATTACAAATGATTGGTCCACATTCCTCAATTTTAGTGCACGTTAACTCATCTGAATCTGAATATCATATTTCTCCTTCCCGTTTTCTACATTAATTAAAGCAGAAATTAGATTACTACATTCCAATATTTACAAATTTCTCCCAAATCACTCAACAATCACCCTATATTAATTTCCTCCAAATTTTTAAATTCAATCCCTAAATTTTACCATAAAATTTTCAATTACTAGACCACCGAAAAAATCAAGACGACGTACGCATGTGACAAACTTCATGCACGTCACTCAATTGGTAAATTCTTTAAAGTAAATGGAATACCAAAAATAAGTATTTTTTGGATAAATAAAAATTAAGAAATGCATTTTACTTGTAAATGCATATCGTGTTCAATTTTTTCCCCCCTTCTTTTGAGCTTAAGTGATATTTAATTTCATTTGTGTATTGAGGTCTTCCAATTTTCGAGGATAATGTTGTAGAAGGCAACGTGAACAATAAGAGTTTGATATTTATTTTTTCTGTGATCTTATTTTAGACATTGCTCATTATTAGTCTAAGTTATTTATTTAGAAGAAAAACCAACGTATTGATGCGAAATCAAGTCGAACAATAGTGCGAGTGAATTTGTTTAGGTCGAACAATTGTGCGAGTAAATTTGTTTATCTATTTGTGTTTGTGTATAGTATATATTGTATAAATAAATTAAAGTATGAGAACTAGTAAGAAATATTTGTTAAAAAAAAAAAAATCTATTATTATTATACTGTTTCAAATTTTTTGTATGTTAATTTAGAACTTCTCAATTTAAAATATTTAGCTCTGTCACAAGTTCCGAATAAAGAAAAAAAAATTAATGTGACAGAAACTTTTTACAGTGGGTCTGGGGAAGGGGCTGTCCCCTAGATGAACGGGAATCAGTTGTGGGCTGTATAGAAATGGCCGGACCGGTCTACTAGGATTAGGTGGATAATAAATGGGCTGAGTCCCCAACCTCTTTTTTCATTATCCTCTCACTTGTACTTGAAAAATGGCACAAAGGGTTTATTGGTGACACCAACTTTTCCTAGATATTGCAATTTTTTTTTTTTATTATTATTATCTAGATTTAACCTAAGTTACAAAATTTGGATCGGACTGGTCAGTCCACTTTGAAAACCGCTGACCCGACTGTGAACTGGTCCAAGCAAGTCTAGTTGGCAGTTTTACAATTAAACTAGTTAGAAACCGAGTTCTGATTCCGTGTAAACTAATGAAATAATTTCAACATACTGAAATGCTTTGTGTATGCACATCCCAAGTATAATCTCAATTCTCAAATTAGAGGTATAAATCTGGTCGGGCATGGAATTATTTACGTTTTCAAAAAATCAATAAAAAGTCAAAAGATTTAAAAAAAAAAAAAAAAGAAAAAAAAAAAGATATTGGGTCCGATGAGAGAGTATGAGCCCTATTGGGTGCAGTGTGCACATGCATTGCAAATGAATGATTCTGGGCCATGAGTATATGTATGTCCCTTTTGTTCATCAGATAATTCCCTCAGCTATAGACATGACAGAACTAATGAGATAAAAAGAGGTACCATTTTGGAATTTGGGAAAAGGAAATATCAATGATGAGGACCACAATTTGATACTATTATTATTATCTTCTTCATTTTCAGTGGGCTCCTCCACCAATTTATAGTTTTAGAAAATCATCCATTTATGAATAGTTGAAAACATAACATCATCAATACTATAAAAATAGACCAACGTCGGTACTACGCGCAAAGATTGTGATGGAGGATCTTAATCTTTGAACGACATGCAGCCACATCTCCGACTTTAAAATCTTAGCTGGTTTATCTTTTTATGCTTGTAGTAGTTTGAAATGAAATCCGATCTAATAGACGTAAAATAGCATGTGTAGAGTTTTTTTTTTTTTTCTTAATTATGTACTAGTTACCCTTTAAAAAGTTAGACATGATGCGCACGACACATAAATGGCCATTTGGACGGATTCAAACCACAAGGACCTCCACTGCTGCAATTATTAAAAGTTAAGGAGGCTTCTGTCAAGATTTGAAGGTCGAAGAATCATATGCATATATAGCAAAAGTTAGAGATCATCGTTGCAATTTTGCATTAATACTTATTTAAAACTTTTTAGTTCGTGGATATTAGAAAAATGTCAATGACAAAGTAAAACTTTGGAATAAAAGCTTGCTGGGAAACGGTTTTCCAGATTGTCCCAAAAATTCTTTGACCGACAAAACGAACTTTAAAATTTTTGAGATTTGAAGAATTCACGTACAATATATTTAAAAGTTGTTAAAAGTTGGACCTTAACTCGAATATTGTGGCTATTAAAAAAAATTCAAATAGAACATGTAACTATTCTTAGGTACAATTTGTCATAGTGTGCGAAATCAACAAATAAATTTTACAGACCTCGGATCAACACTAATCCAAGTATTGTGGATGGATAACCTGAAGAAGTATCAAGTCCCCCACTGATCTAATCACAAAAATCGTGTCGATACGAATTTTCAAAGATTGGCGCAGAAATTTAAAAATTACAGATTCAACATATAGGCATCAAATACAATTTAATTAACGCAGAACTTTACTAATTTGTATATGGCAGCTACGATCCTTGAAAGATCGCAAGTATAACAACTTAACTACTATCCCAGACCATGTCAACTAAAATCAAATAACAACTTGGCTCATTGCATTTAAGACCCAATCTGGGGTCTAAGCTCATAAAACTCATTCTTCTCGTTACGAGATATCATTACAACATTTTCAAGACTTTAATTATGGTTCTTAAAAATTCACTTTAATCCTCAATCTTTCTAGAAATCGTTAAAGTGTCTCAAACTCGACTTTCGCCAATAATTTCTAAGTATTATTATTTACACTGTATTAATATTTTCTCAGCTTACAGGATAGTTTCACTATTTTTCTCTTAGGTCCTTATTAAACTGAAAAAATTACTAATAGTCCCACAAACTTCTTAAACTCGCACACAACATATAAAATTTCAAGGTATCTCATCATCCATCCCGCATTAAGTTTCCAAATCCCCCACACCATCCCCGGGGCATAATCAAAGGCGACTCGAGCAACTTATATGTCTTAGCCAAAATTGTTATGGGGACCTTTTCTAGAATAAAAATAAAAAATAAAAATTAATGAAGCAAGTGATCATTAAAGAGAATTTCATTGATGAATCACCGACGGTGCATCTGATGGAAATCCATATATGTCGGTGATTCAAAAATATTACAATATTGACATCGTCAGTGATGTTGTCTATAATCGCCGATAAAAAGTCATCGATACCTACGTAAGAAATGGGGCAGTGCAATCAATCCAAACACATATTTTAGACATGTGCAACGTAAGTTATGGCTTTTCAATTTTAGACATGGTTTTTCGTCGATGATTGCAAACAATCTCTCTGACAACATTTTCGTGAGCAATCATTGACAAAAGTGCATCGGTTATCACTTACATCTTCATGTCGACTTTTAATTGAGTTGAAAAAAAAAATATTAAATGATTTAACAATTTGCACTCCACCTTTTAAGTCACATAAAAATTGTGTGCTATTTTAGCACTCACATAATAATTTCTAGGGTAAATAGCACTAGGAGTCCCTAACCTTTGAACCTTGTGACGATAGGGTCCATAACCTTCCATTTCTAACCCCCGAGTCCCTAACCTTTAAAAGAACGCACGAACAAAGTCCTTCTGTTAAAAAAATCGTTAGTTTGACTGTTAACTAGTCAAATTTTACGTAAAATGACTAATTTACCCTTTTCAAATTAAAATACAAAACAAAGAAAATAAGAAAATAAAGAAAAAATTACAATCAAGTCCCTCATCAACTTTTCTTCTCCAACTCACCTTTACCAACTCCGGCGCTGGCTCCAATCATTCACCTTCACCAACTCTGGCGCCGGCAAGAAGCACCATTCACCTTCACCAACTCTAGTTCCACCAACTCCGCACAAAACCCACTCCCACCGCAAGAGAAAAAATTGAAAATGCTTTGCAACTCTTCCCATTTCATCATACAACAAGCCACCGGAATCCACCATGGCCTGAATCCCCAAAGTCGGATATGTGTCATCTCCGGCACGGCGCACCAACGGAGCAGATCTCTCTGGCACGGTGCGAAAGCCGAGCAAATCACGGCGTGAAAATCGAACAGATCTGAGATATGCTCCGCCATGCCACGCGCAGATCTTTGATCTGAGCGCTCGCCTGTAGCACAGATCTAAGATCAGTGCTCCTCTGATGTTCAATATTTCCAAGTGAATGAAATTATTCTTCTCTCACTTCAGTAATTCACTACTGATCTCTAGGTTTCTTTTCTAGTTGATCAATTGCTTTACTTGTTGGTGTTACTCTACTCATAGAAGATAGAAAGTTAATGGATAAAAAGAACGCAACCTTGCACGTGGGTATTATCTTCTCACTCTACAGGTAAGTCAAATCTTGATCAGAACTCCTTGGTACAAGCATGGTCCATCAGCACTCAGTTATCCAAGCTATGGTTTCACTAATGATACAATTATCACCTCTTGTAGTTTCTATGCATACATTGTCCTTCACATGCTTGTGTATGCTACAAACATATATTTCTGGAGGCGCTATAAAATCAACTATCGCTTTATATTTGGTTTCGAGCGGGGACCGAGTTATAAAATCAACCGAAGTTAGTGAAGGTGAATGGTGCTTCTTGTCGACGCCGGAGTTGGTGAAGGTGAATGATTGGAGCCGACGCTGGATTTGGTAAAGGTGAGTTGGAGAAGAAGAAGTTGACGAGAGACTTGATTGCAATTTTTTCTTTATTTTCTTATTTTCTTTATTTTGTATTTTAATTTGAAAAAGGTAAATTTGTCATTTTACGTAAAATTTGACTAATTAACAGTCAAACTAACGATTTTTTTAACAGAAGGACTTTGTTCGCGCGTTCTTTTAAAGGTTAGGGACTTGAGAGTTAGAAATGGAAGGTTATGGACCCCATCATCACAAGGTTCAAAAGTTAGAGACCCTAGTGCTATTTACCCTAATTTCTATCACGCAGAAATGTAAATTTATATATTGTAGACCTACAACCCCATTTTTTAAGATCGAGGCACGTGAAATGGTGAAGAGTACAACCTAATTTTCACTTACTTTTGTACAACTTGACCTCATGATTTGACATTTTATCTCGTATACATGCAGCATGGACAGATAATGTAGGACCTATTCAAGCATCTAAGTCCTTAATTAAGCAGCAGCCTAAAAGACTAAGAATCTACTCATTTTGCATGAAAAGCATTCTCCAAAAAAAGTTATAACCATAATAATCTCGTTCACAAGCCTACTAATAAACTATATTATAAATAATTATTCCCTTAAATAAGCAATGTTGTCTCCATCTCCAACATTAAATCCAACTTTTGTCTAACACAATCATTCTTCCATTGATAAACAAACAAAAAAGAGAAGTGGGATTCTCTTAAATATAAGTTTCATTCATTCCATGTCAATCTATGAGCACCATCCTTTACAAGTCTTTCTCCACAAAAAGCAGAATTTCCTGGTCCCCTTATGGTAAAGCCCGGAGAGAAATGATTACCATCTTGCCCTTATTTCAAGAGTGAAACTACGGCTCGAGCATTGGATGTTTGAACATAGGTATTGACCGTTGGTGGTGGGCAGCTACTGAATTGGGTTGGCGAGCGATTCCAGCACCAGTTGCCAAAGACGAGACAGCCACACGCTCGCACTGAGGACACATGGTAAGTGTGGTTGGAGGGCTTGTATTCATGTAAAAGTGTGGAGAGAGCTTCAATGCTCTCAGCTCGTTCACCTCCTTTTGCAACCGCCTATTTTCCTCCGTCAGATTATCACAATGCCGCTTTAAGTAATCACAATCAACCTCTGTTTGCTTCAATTTTGTCCTGCATCATTTGTAAACATCAGTCAATACACACATCGACAACTATATTGTACATTGTACACACTCTTCATATTAGATTTTTCCACTTGGAAACACGATGCAAATCACGACAATGTAAGAAATCTTCATGATGTTCTCCCCAGAACCCGATAGGTCTCTCCCAGACAGATTACTTGCAATTGGCGTTGGCCACATAAGAATAGCGGCAAACAAGCCTCAATATACACACGTTTCAATGTCGGAAATAGGACTCGCAAATTAGTATACTTCTAGCTAATAATGTGGACAATCAACAAACAAAGAGCTGGTAGAGTTTTGCTTTCTGATAATTGCAAAACGACTACTTTGTTTAACGCAAGAGCAAATTTCTAACACGTGGTAGTGATTGAGGAATCGTTGTGATCTTTTAAAACACAAAGGCTTTAGAAGTAATCGGGAGATACAGTTACACTCTTCTTTAGGCTGAAATCGAACAATGGCTAACTATTAACCAGAGCAACATGTTAACAAAATAATAGTTTTATCTATGATATCATTTTCTATTCCTCGATAAGAAAGTTTAGGCCACAACGTTGCAAGAAAGATTCAAATCAATGACATTAACGCAAACAATCCCAACCTTCCCAGCAAATTCATAACGTACGGCATAGCCCCACAACTTATAAGTACTTCAAAAACAATTTCAGAACTACCAAACATGCACTACATCATATCACCATTATTGAGAATCATATCTAAAATTCCATAATATACCTAATCATTCATTAGTGCAGTGGTACCATTGTTGATAAATGACTAACCTTGCCCTCCTATTCTGAAACCACACCTCGACCTGCCTAGGCCTCAGATTCAGCTCTTTCGCCAAAGCCAACTTTTGCTTCTGCAAACCCCAATAAACCAATGGTTTAAAATACAGCATTAAAATAAATAAATAAAAACAAAACTTTGAGCGTGAACCAGCTGGGTTGTTGTTTCGAGGGTTTCTCAATTTCCTTTTTTGGTCTATCACTGGACCGGTCCAGGGTTTTCTGGTTTCGGTTCAGCAACTCTCCACAAACACACACATAGAAAGCAAACAAAGTTACCCTTGACCCACTAAAATATTTACTAAAAACGCCACTCACCGGGCTGAGAGTGTTATGCTCCTTAAAAGTCTCTTCAAGCACAGCCGCCTGCTCCTTAGAAAGCCGCAGTTTCTTCCTCGCCGCCGCGTCACCGCCTTCGTCCTCCTCCAGAGAGCTGGTGGCTCTCTCGCCGTCGTTCTCCTCTCTCTCACTCCGCTTTCCACTCAAACTTGACACAGTACTGTTTGGCGATGACGCCATCACATCTTCCTCACAGTCTATTATAGTCACCGGCCGGTTCACATCAATTCCTCGAAGAAACGATCTGGGCTCAGCAATGCGGTCTGAAATTTTAAAAGAAATGTGAGATTTTTTAATAAAAAGTCCTCATTTTTTTGGAAATTTTATTTCTGTAAAAGAAAAACACATTAACGCACAAAGAAAGCCCAAAAAGGGGGAAAAGTTCTTAAAAGAAGAGCAAATTTCCTACGAAAATCAAAAGTTTTACTATTATTTTGTCAGAAATCGAACATGCAAGCACAGACTTGGTAATGGAAAACATATGAAAATGGTAAGATTTATGTTCTTCACATAAAAGCAGAAAAAACAGAAAACAGAAATGTACCAGCAGGTGATTTTAACAGATCATTCCCATGATGATGATGCATGAAAGGCGAAGCAGACCTCATGAGATTCAAGGGGAAATTGGGTGTGGGTGGATCCAGATTCTTGTTATCTGGGCATCTCAAGCTCAAACTTAAACCTAAACCATCAGCTCCTTCAGCCATCTCTCTCTCTCTCTCTCTCTCTCTCTCTCTCTCTCTCTCCCCCCTAAAGAACCCAAATAACTCTCTCTCTCCTTCTGTATATCTTGGACTTTATAGAAATGGGAATCCAAAAGAACAAAGGGGGACAGAAGGAGGAGAAATGGGCTGGTCTTTTTTTAGCAGAGGAGTTGCAGCTTTTCCTTAGTCCAGTGCAATAGAGTCTACGGTTATAGATTAGGACCTACGTATATATAGAGGGAGAGAGAGAGAGATACAGATATAGACGTATGTAGTAGAGAGAGGAGTGGGGTGGTCTGGGGTGGAGAGGGCTGGTGAGGGGAGGGTATATAGACACAAGGGCAGATGTTCAATGATGACTTGTGTCAGAGGTTGCTATTGGCTCAATGATGATGATGGGATTTTTGAGTTGCATTTACAATATCTTGGAACTTGGGCTAACCATAGGTTTGAATTTCAACTATGGATGTGTTTGGTTATAAGAATTTATTTTAGAACAAATAAATCTTCATCTTCAATAATGAGGTAATGTCCACGGGAAAGTTTAACATGTCATATTTAGAAATAGTAAAAATATTTCATCCGTCTCAAATTCGATAAACACTTTATTTGAATGGAGCAAAATATTTCGATCTGCTGAGCAGCAGGACAGATTGGAGTAGAAAATTTTTTATTGGCGGGACGGATCGGATCATGTGTGCCCCGATCCGATTTGATCTGTCCAATTTTAAAAATAAATAGAAAAGAATAAAGGAAAAGAAAGAAAAAGAAAGAAGAAGAAAAGAAACAGCGTGTTGGGTGGTTAATTTTTTGAATAGCAAAAAAAAAAATTCCACGGATCTGCTCCGAGAAATGGCCGATCAATCCGCGGACTTAGATCTCTTAGAATTATTGTGAGGCGGATACGAACCAGGCCGATCCGATCCGATCTGAATCCACCTCATTGCTATCACTAGTCATATTATCTCCAATAGAACTGTGAATTGTCTAAAAAGTGTATTACATCACCCTGAATTATCTACGTAGCAAATAAAAAAGTATAGAATGTCTAACACATCGTCCACATTTTTTGGACGATGTGTTAGACACCATCCAATCATTTTTTATAATTTATTTTTATCGAAATATGTATTAATAATTATTTATTTATTTATTTATAATTTATCTATCACTCTCTCTTGTACATGTGGATTACAATGTCTCTATTTTATTTGTTACATATACAACAATCCATATTATTGTATTAAAGATGCTCTTCCCCCTCCCCACCCCACCCCACCCCACCCCACCCCACCCCAAGAGTTATTTTTCTATTAAAGCAATATGACCCAAATAGAGTGGGCTCAACTTATAAATAAATGAAATAGTTGTTTAAAGTCTCATCTTTCAAATTTCAAAAAAAAAAAAAAATTTCCAAATAATTTTATCATCGAAATCTTTAAATCATATTTTTCATTTTTTAATAATTAAAAACGCTTAATTTCATAAATTTAATTTATCGATAGAAATTCTGACGCCAAAAAATAAAGAATAAATATCATCTACAAAAATGTCTATAAGTTACAAAATATTTTTAAGATTAATAATGGAGTTTTTTGTCGTTGATAATCTAAAAAAATCTTAATAAATGTAATATATCAATAAAACTTCTGTCTCTAAATAAAATTATAAAAGAGATTGAATTAAAAATTATGACAAAAACTAAAAATATTAATAAATTAAGATAAACAATGAATTTTAGTTTGTAATATTAAAAAAAATTATCGACTAAAATTTTGTCTATAAATAGAGTAACAAAATATGAAAATTAAATACTAACGTTAAAACATTTGGTAATTAATAAAATAATAATTAAAAAATAATTTATTTGGCATTAATATTATAATATATATATATATATATATATATATATATATATATATATATATATATATATAAAGTTACGAAATAATGTACTGTCACTAACTTGCTAAAAAATAATAAAATTTATTTGATTACACCAATATTTTATGTCAAAGGTCGACAATCAAAGTTCCATCGATAATTGGTGATCGCTAATGGTTGACAGCATAATTGATGGCGTGGCTAAAGACAATCGTTGACAAGGGTGCGTCGATGATAATTAATAATATCAGTAATTCCGTCCAAAATTGTCGACAACTATTGAGTTATATCAAAATCACCTACAATAATACCGTCAATGATCGATGAAATTTTGATGACGATCAATTGCTACATTTTATATATTTTTTATTATTTTTGAACTACACTATGGGACCCAACCTTTTCATTTTGTCTTCATTTCATCTACATTCAATTTTAATAACATGTATCATCTTCAATCTTACAATCATTCATGCAAAGAGTCCCCATTTATGAAATTCATAAAAAAAAAATGTTAAAATAGTATAAAAAGGCATTATTGCACATGGCTTTAAAAAAACAAAATAATAATAATAAAGACCCTTACCCCCATCACACCATTTGTAGTTACCACCCCCACCTTCACAAAAGATGTTAAGAGTATTTTCAAACTGATATGAATTCATTGCCCTCCACATTCAATATTTTGATGCAACCTCTCAACACCAAATATAAGAAATGGAAGAAATTCGTACTTTTGTGAGATAATGATGAAGTAAATGTATATATAAAATGGGGATTGATAGTGGACTGAGCTTAATTTGAGGATTATTTTGATACGAGGATGAAATTGTTAAAAGATAGAAAGTTGAGTACCCATAGTTTAATTTAGGTCTCCTGAATTGTTCGGGGCCCCACACGAGACAGTTATTTAATTTTAGTTCTATAATTAAATTGACATTTTTTTTTATAAATATACTTCATTTCAATTTATTATATTTCAGTTAGAGCAAGTTATTAAATTATGTTATTTAATAAAAATTATTTTATTTAATTCCAACGAAACAAAAGAAAGTGCATTTCCCTCCCCTATGACTTTTACTTTCCCTTTTCCGTTCCCTTTTCCTTTTCACATTTTCAACCTTAGTTAAGTACTTAAGTCAAATCTTGCCTTCCAGATTCAACAGTAACTTCTCATAAAAAAGCAGATTCTGAGATTCATAATCCGTTGACTGCTGACCAACAAGGTGATTTCCTCGTGCAGGCTACACGCTCTTGAGTCACGCGCCCCGTTCAGTACAGTACAGTACTACTACTCTATCATAATTATTTTTTGGTCTTGTCCTCTATCTCTTTTAAAGTTTGCAGACTATTTAATTAAAACAATTTCAAGATATATAAATAATTAGGGAATAAAAGGTAACCAATTTGGACAATTAATTCTAGTAGTTCGAATTAATTAAATG
Source organism: Forsythia viridissima (assembly GCA_030279155.1). NCBI lineage: Eukaryota > Viridiplantae > Streptophyta > Magnoliopsida > Lamiales > Oleaceae > Forsythia > Forsythia viridissima. Next base: position 9,845,400 of record CM059045.1, on the reverse strand, counting down.
TTATTAATAATGTTGAAAAATAGGTTACAAAACCTAGATCTGTCGAGAAATAAAGCAACTAAGAAGTAATTAATGTGCATTATGCTCATTTGTGCTAAATTAAAAATAAATTAGGAGGAGTTTAGTGTTATGTTTATACCTTGATTGAAACTCCAATTTTAGAGTAAATTAAACGACTTTTAAAATAAGCAATTGCATCACATATTTCGAAAATTTATGATTTAAATATTGTCGTTTCATGAATAATGAGAGTAAATTTTATAGATAGTCGTTGAAGTATTTGACTATCATTATGATAATATTTTTATTTTTTAAAAAAATTATAAATATTTTGTAATAAATAAAAACTAAATATTAAATTTCTTATTTAAGATGAAGTGAGATGTAATTATTCATTCAAAATATATTTTTAGTTAATGAGATTAGGGGAAGCCAATATTCAACTTGGAACTTTGTTAGAGCAAGAATAAATATATTATAGTATCTTCAATATATTTCGTCTATTATAATCTACGTGGCAGGTAAAATAGACGGACTTTCAGTCCATATAATACTACGTCTATTGCATAAACAATCAAATTAAAAATTCATTTACAAAAAGGTTCGTCTAAAACTAATATTACCGCTTATGTGGTATTAATTTTTGTAATAATAAAAAATAAATAAAAGCCCACATAACTGATTTTTTTTAATAAAATGTTGAGTTGGATTTAAATTTACTTAGTTACTCTGTCTAGAAGTCTGTCTAAAAGAGTCTATTTTTTTGGGTATGTCACATCAACTAGACGGTGTCCTCGTAATTATGCTTTGGAGAGAATTTTTTTTATAATTTCATCTATTTGTACTTATGTATCACGTCTAAAAAGTAATAGACGGAATGCATTGGAGATGCTCTTAGTAGAGTATATATATGTGTAAAGAATTGTGTTATATCAAAGTGACTCATGTTTAAATATGTAATAAGAAATTATAGTTTAAAGGGCATGAAATTAATGTGATTGAGAGGAAATTATTATATATAAAAAAAGTGGATTACTTTTACATGGTCGGTGTGATTAGAACAACTTAATTACTAGCTAGTTAAAGGAAGAATTAAAGTTTAACGGGATATAATTCATGTGATTGAGATGAAAAAAAAGGTGTTTTACTTTTGCATATTTGGTGTGATTAAAACAACTTAATTATTAATTAAAAGAAAAGTTGTCCCACACAAACATTAGACCAATTATGCTTAATGGTCTACTATTATGGAATAAAATATCTATATAATAAATATAGCAGAATTAATGTAAACATTAAGATAAACATGTATCTGTATCTAATTATTCAAATAAGAAATGTGGATATAGAATAATTGAGAATGAATTAAGATAATATTGATTTAATTAGTCACAATACAACTCCTTTGTATCTAAAAACAACTCCCATTTACAAGAGCATTGACAAAATTACGTCGATGATCATCGATAGTATTATTTTAGGCAATTATGACATAAATTAATATTGTTGGTGATTTTGGATAGAATTACCTATATTGATATCATTAGTCATCACCAATAATTTATCTGTCGAAAATCAACAACTGAAGTACATGATTGCCAACGACAACATCGACGAATTGCAGTTGTTATTCACTAACAAAGGATTACCGCTATTGATATCATCAATTATCATCGACGCACATCTGTCAGCAATTGCCGATGACAACATCGTTAATGATGTATTCGGCAATCATCAATGGTACTTCGGTCGTTGATTGTCGATAGAGTTATTGGTGTCATCGTCAAAAGTTTATTTTTTCTTTATTTTTAATATAAATGACATTAGTATTTAAATTTTATATATTTTTTATTTTATTTATAGACAAAATTTCCACCTTATCATATTAATTTATGAAAATAGTTATTTCTTGACAATTGCAAACTTGAAATTTGTTCGAAATCTTAAATTATTTTGTAATTGTTAATTAATTATTAACATAATTTTTAAAAGGTCATATTTAATATCTTATGTTATTTTATTTAAAGAAGAAAGTTTTATCGATATGTTGAATTTATTAAGACAATTTCTTAAATTATCACTGGCGAAAAATTCTATTGTCAATCTTAAATTATTATTATTTTTATCTATAAACTTTTCCATTTTTAATATTTATTACTTTATTTTCGGACATAATTTTTGTTAAATTGATTTCATGAAAATAGAGTTTTTAGTTATTACACAAAAAACAATTTGACTTGAAAATTCCAATTGTAAAACTATTTGAGAATAAATTTATTAAGATTTTGTGGCCTTACCTAAATGTGTGGCCTTAGATGGCTGTCTCATTTGTCTAGAGATTGAGGTGGTTCTAAGAGCAAACCAATTGTCGTAAGACGAGACAAAACAGATAAACCAAAATTACTATTTTCTTGTAAGTTCTAAATTCTGTATAAAATAATTTAGAAAGAAATTGAGTATGTTGGGCCTATAATTTAAAATTTTTAAAAAAATTTATACATGTGTCAAGACAATTAGAGCCACTATTTATCAGAATGCTTATACATTTAGAAAAATATAAAATCGAATTGGTTCAACCTATTACATATGACACCAATTACTATATTGTATATGATATTGTGATTGTTCGACTTAGTATGTAGAATTTTAAAAGTCAAAGCGTTTTAAACAATACTTTGGAGGACCAACCAATGTTTTACAAACTGGTTTTAAGCCTTTTAAGGATTAGATCAACACTAAATTCAATCAAGAAAAGTCAATTAATTATGGTAATTAAGAAAGTTAATAAAAAATAATAAAAGAAAAATCAATCACAATATTTTTCTTTACATGTCTGATGAAATAATTTTTATTTAATTTTAATAATACTAGTACCTATGTGGGGTTTGACTCAGAGATCTATATTCCTTCATTAATATTAAAATTAAACAAAGATGGAATGAAAACTTTATAGCTCTTAAATAAGAAAATTAAATTTGAAAACGATACTGAAATTTAAATTTGTGGGGTTATAAAAAGACTCAACTTGGAGGAAACAGCCTGTATCCCCTATTAAGTTATTTAGTCCCTCAAATAAATAATATCCACAATATAATTTAATTTTTTACAATTTAAGAAACATATTTGAGGTTCATTATTAACAAATAAATCAATACCACGTTTCAATTTTAGAGAAATTTTGAAACGGGTGATGTTTTAAAGTTCAAAAAGACGATGTGCTAAAAAATAATTTGTTTGGAAAACCTTACGCTAAATTTTATGCGAGGCACAAATCTTTCAAGTCATGTTCGGAAATAAAAGTGAAACTCAAAATTCCAATTGCTCAACTCCAATGATAGATATCTTCTAAAAAATCTATGTGGCTAGAGATAGAAAAGAAATTATGAGAGAGAGAGAGAGAATGAAAAAATAGACGAAGAGATAGACACAATTTAATGAAAAAATTGGTGAAAAGCCGTATAACATTATGTCTAAAACCAGGGACGGGGCCGAGGGGGGAGGGGGGAGGGGGGGTCCTAGGGGAGACCTGGACCCCCCAACTTTTGGGGAATTTTTTTAAAATTATTTTTTAATTTTTTAATATGCAGTTTAATTTTGACTTAATATCAATTTAATGAATGACAATTAGATTCGTTGACCCAATATCAATTTAATAGAAGACAATTGGACATATTGGCTTAATAAAATTAATAATACAAAATTATAAATGATTGACCAATTCCTCAAATGATAATACAAAATTAATAAATACACTTTGCTTGTTAATACATATCGTGTTCAATTGATTTTTTTCTCTTTTCTTTTAAGTTTGAGTGATATTTTATTTTATTTGTGTACCAGATCTTCATATTTTGGAGGATAATTTTGTAGAAGGCAGCGTGAATAAGAAGAGTTTGATTAGTTTTAGATCTTGAATATTTTTGTGCAATGACTTTTTGTAAGCTTTTTAAAGATTACGACTTATAAAAAAAATATTAGATTCTCATAAAAATAGATCCAGCAATTGTGGTTTGAGAAAAAAAAATTCGAGGACCTTGCACACCTTTATTTGGGGATCTCTCAACTTAAAATTTCTGGCTCTGCCACTATCTAAATCTGGACGGCATTCTACAATAAATACTGTCATGTGAGTTTTGTTCCCTCAACCTCGTCGTCATATCAGCTCGACATTCAAATTAGAAGGTAGCATTGGACATGCTCTAAGAATTCGACGTCAATATGCATGTGCACACACTACTTTTTTTTAAAAAAAAATATCTCTCAATTAAATTAATTTATATTAATTTACATAAATTGTTATGTATCCAGAATAATCAATTAAACATATTAATTGATACTTTTGTGCTTAAAATAGAAAGCACAAATTAAAGTAAAACAAAACAACTTGCACAACTATTCAGACTTTAAAATCTTTTTCTGGACCATAAAAAGAATTCAATCAGATGGAATAAAAAATTGATCTTCAATTTTAGTCTAGTCCGATTTTGTCACTATACATGAAACCGTTCGATTTATGTGTAGAATTTTTATTGATTGTAGATCAATTCGATTTTAATTTAAGTTGAAACATGCATGCATGTCGCATATCCCTAATTAGAAGGGCGCCTTGGGATCAAATAAAATTGAAAAAATTGGGAAATTCGACTACTTACAAAAACAAATTAAGGATCTATTTGTAAGAATTTAATATATTAGGGGACTTCTGCAGCAAATTTCTGTTCTAGCAACCAAACAATCGGTCAAAACAAAATTGTGGAGATGGACAGGCGGAATAGAAGAATGTGTCACGTGGGTAGGGTGCGCGGGTTCACGTGGATATGAGCATGCATGAAAGAAAGTAGGTCCCACTTGAAAACACTCGTGCATGCGTGACACCTTTGTCTCTTTGCTATCCGACACGCGCTTTGGAACAATCATTGGATACTTCTTCTTTAAATCATTCGCATGATATATCAAGTGGACTGAATTAGTGCATGGTTGGCTACTTGGCTATGTTTTTCAAATTTATTCAATATTATTTTTATATAATTTTTTTTTTTTTCATTTTTTATCAACATATTCAGTAAGATCTACTATTTATAATCTATAAAAAATTTATCAAACACACTTACTTCCACGCACTAAGGCAGAAGGCGTGTTGCATGTTTTGATTAACAGATTATTCAATATTATTTTTATATAATTTTTTTTTTCATTTTTTTATCAACATATTCAGTAAGATCTACTATTGATTAACAGATTAAGTTTAAATTATTAGACAACAACAAAATGAAATCAAGTCATTTTTATTAACTATGATAATTAACAATGAACTATTTAAACAATTTTTTTTAATCGCAAATATTTAATAAAAAATATAAATTTTCATTTTTTAAAAAGTTCAAAATTCTCATTATTCTAAATATTTTTTATTTAAATTTTTAATGCAACATTGACGCACAAGTTGAACAAATGACATGCGAATTCAATATTTTGGTTTGGTCATTAATCAGTTCGAATCTAATAACTATAATCTAACATAAGAGAAATGCGATTAACAAAAACAACACCTTCATACAAACTAGATAGAAGGCACAATTTTGCCTTTTCTTTTAAGTTTTTAATAGCTAGAAAAACGGGAACTCGTATATTTTTTAGTTCGATATATATATATTTTTTAAAAGACTAAAAAAACAAGATATATCCATTTTGAACAATATAAAGATAGTCCATGAAGTGGGGGTCTGTCATGCGGATTAGCCTGTTAGCTCTCTCTCTCAGGTCTCTGCCACTCGTGCACATCCCTCGATTTACAATCCGTCCGATCAAAAAGCCTCTAACACAAATAAAAAACTTCGTCATCGAAACTTTTTCTTATAAGAAGATACTCCATGAAATCCTCTTACTTGCCTTTCTCAAAAAGCATTAGATTATTGACCCCCCACCACCCAACCCTCCCCCACGCTACTTAATAAATCCATTTTTTTAGTAATCTATATGAATAGAAAGATAGATCCCCCCCCCCCCCCCCCCCCCCCCAAAAAAAAAAAAAAAAAAAAAAAGGACCATTAGAAAGTTGGTTATTCTATTGGTCAATGAAATATAAATTTAAAAACATATACGCACAATTTAGGAATTATCGTATTCCCCAATACATCTTTCTCATCCACAAAATGGGGGACAATTCGAAGGCCCCACCAAATTTAATTTCACGTGAAGAGATACAACATGTTTGTCGCGTTGCCAAGAGAAATATGATTGGCAGATTGGGACATTTGGGAAAATTAGCAGTCCCCCTACCCACCCCCCAAAACCCCACCTCGCACACCTGCACCTGTGGGTGTTAGTTGTTCTCATTTATTCACTTGTTGTACTTTCATTCAAAAAAAAAAAAAATTATAAATAATGAATCTTACAAAATGTATGAATAAAATATAAATAAAAATTATAAGTCTTACAAAATATATAGATAAAAATAAGGATAATTGGTACAAAACGTTCTTATCTTTTGAAATCATTGTACAAATTATCCATACATTCTAAATTTTGACATTTTCACCATCACATACACATTTTCTTGCCAAAACGTCATTTTCGTTTATTGTCATCCAAAAAGCTCCGTTAAGTCAATTCCTTAACACGACTCGTGCCATATTCCAAGGGCAATTTCGTCCACACACCTCTATTACATGTCTCAGAGAAGATGAACAAGAACAATATTGTTGAACTCCTTCCAGAAATTCTCATTGAGATGACGCAAGTAGAACCCATGAAAAATTGTTGGGAAGTTCGATTCTATTGCATTTACGATTCCCTTCTGCTTATCAGAAAAGAAAATAAGCCTTGACACGTTCTCCGTGTTGGTCCCAAGAAGGTTATGCAGCTCAGAAAGGAGCCACATCCACTTTTCATCATTTTCCTCTTCAACAACACCAAATGCCAAAGTAAATAGTGACCCATCTCCATCTATGATCCCTCAACTCGTAAAATGCATGGATGCACTAATAATGTATGTTTTGAGAAGTATTGTGTGCCTTGATTGAGAATAATGTAATGGATATTAACACATAGGACATTGATCTAAAATAGCTCAAATAACTGGTACTACTATGTACCAATTTTGATATGTAATTGTCGTTGCAAAAAAATCCAAACCTTTGGATAACAATGTGCAAATCGTCATTATCTTTGTTTATATTTTATGCAAAACGTCTTTATCTTAGCTTCTACAATGCATTGAACGTCTTTAGTGTTCCTGGATTTTTTTGGTGGTGCCCCTTTGTATCAATGAACACATTATTGAAACCATCAGTTCCATCTTCTTCTTGTCAACCCTATTTTCCTTCTGCAGCCACTCAAACACTTCCAATGTGCACCAAGAGCCTGAAATTTCAAAACATGTTTCTTTGTGTGGTTACAGATCCAGAGCTCTCTGGACCTGAAATTCTTGCACAAGATTTCTTGTTGGGCTTTGGAGTTGCAAGAAAATTGTATTGTCTTAACGAAGAATCGCTAGTCAATCGAAGGTTGTTGATAGCAGCAATCCAACTAACAGAAGCCATTTTTTCCAAATTCTGATTTAACTGAGCAAGAATATTAATGTTAGCCAGAAAAAAATATCAGATATGAAAAAAGACTTCATTTGTATCTCCTCTTGTTGGGCTTTGGAGTGAACAAATGAAATAGGTAGGTAGACAAAATTACCCTTCATTTGTGTTATGAATCATGTTGTTGAAGTGAGTTAACGGCATAAAATGGATGACAATGAACGAAAATGATATTTTGCGCAAAAAATGGTGTAGGTGATGGTGAAAATACCAAAATTTTAAAGGTAGGGATGATTTGCATAATGACTTCAAAAGTAAGGACGTTTTGTGCTAATTACTCATAAAAATAATGTTTGACCAGCTTATAAATATTATCGACACTCCCAATAGAATATTTATGTTTGGCTCGACTTAAGAGTAAATTCAAATTATTTTTAAATAGATTTTAAATATGTTAATTTTTCTTGTATATTAGTTAAATGAAATATAAATTACTAAACAATTATCAAATATATTTATCTCTATTCAAAAATAATGTTTGTTATAAGGTTTATAATCAAAATATTAATTAAAACGATATTTTACAACTCAACAGTAATTGGTGTCAGAAAGTAGACAAGGACTTTATAGTCGTACCTGAGTTTCAAAATAAACGAAGCTTGATAAGTACGAGATTAGATCTTGACTTGAATCTCGAGCTCAGAAAGAATGATTGTGGAAAGTTTTAACAGCGCGTGTCATCAAGATATAGCTAATAGCTTGTTTGGTTAAATTTAAATTAAATAAATATATTTTTTATATACATAATTTATTATCTCCCTATTATTCACATATCTATAAAATTTACAATTCATAAATATATAAAAAATAATTTTAATATTGCCAAACATGTACAGTCACAAAGTTTGTCAACGTATCTTGCATTCAGAAGAAAATGCAGCTCCATTAACAAAAAATGTGTTTGTCAAAGTAGCACCATATTTAGATTGAACATTTCAGTCACTCAGCTTTATGTTTGTATCAAATTGACCCCTACAGTTGTTAAGCTTAGTTTTGGTAGATACCAAAAATTCTAAAAAAATCTTTAATTACTTAGATGAAATGGAAGGAAGTTGTTCCAGAACTAGAAAAAATGAAGGAAATAGAACGAGGAACTTGCTTTATATGGTAAAAAATGGATGATTAGTTTGTGTGCTCTTTTTGTCCGCTTGATTATAAATTGTTGGGTCAAGCATTAATAACCAGCTGTCCAAGTATCTTGCACCTTTCTCATATTAACACCCAACATAATGTTGCAGATTCTTCTTTGAAAGTTAGATTTTCTGTTTAGCGGTAACAGCTAAAATGTTTTGGCAATAGAAACATCGGGCGTGTGTTTAAAATAAAATTTAATACAAAATGACCTGTTCAATATAGTTCAACTCAACAGACGTGACTCAAGAGAAATTTGTGAGTACTACTGAATCCATGTATATACAGATGATTACACATCTGTGACTTAATAACATCATGCTGTAATTATCAAGATTAAGACTGAAGAGGAAGCGTACTTGAATCCATGATTCTGTTTGATCGAACGGGGTTATGGTATTTCAACTGATCCGTGGTTTTCTCCTTAGTGTCTTTTGCTGATGGGAATGCAGAGAGTTATGAAAAGTCACGCTCAATTGGGGACCATGACATGTATAAAAAACTGCAGGGCAGTTATTATGTTTCAATTTTGTTAAATTGGTCATTCATCAATTTAAAACATTGTATCCGTCTCTACACTTTAATCTCATGACACTTAATACCTATTAGTCCAAAATAGTCTTTAGTGGATCACTTTATTGACTAAAACATTAAGATAGCACCACACATTTTAATATATACATGTTTGGCCCTACATGTTGAATTTTATCTAACACTGTTTGACCCTGAAAATTGTTTATAAGATGGACTTAGTCCAACATACAGTAAATGTACGTTTTGTCTTGCCTGACACAAGTACTTATAGTATGGTAAAAGTTGAATAGTTTTAATTTTTAACTCCACAAAATATATTTTGGACACATAAAATATTTTGTAATGACGATCCCATATTTTTATTACTCATATCCTTCACACCTCCTTTTCTTTTCTACTTTTTCGTGAGGAGGATGCGGGAAATTACAATGTAAAAAGAAAAAAGAAAAAACTAATAAATAGGGTCTAGTTACAAAAACATTTAAAATTTTGATACTTCATTGTCAAATAGCAAAAATTAAGGGGTTCTCAATGCGAAAAGAATTTTTCAAGGAACAGAATGAAGGCGTGGGGACAGTCGAAAGTGGCGATCCACGTGCGACTGAGAAAAAAAATGTCAGATATCACGTGCGCAAGGAGTTGTCCTGTTGTCATGTTGTCAACGGATTTCGAAAGATGTGACCAAAGTGGGCCCCGTTTGGAATCCTGTCTCCTCCTCAGTCACCATCCTCACATCCATTCTTCTCCAATCATTGGATACCTCATCTCATTCTTTCTTTCTCTCTATATTGCAATTTGCAAGTTTTGCTAACTTTCCAAGCTCCAATCGAGTAATTCTTGAACTGAATTACAAATTCATTTAATAAATTACAAACGAAGAAAGAAATAAAGAAATTAAATATTTGCTTATTTGATAATTTTTTTTGTACATTATAAGCACTGAATTTTACGAAATATGTAGATAAAAATAATGTTTGACTAATTTATAAGTACTTATAGTCCTTTGAGGTGCTTGCTTAGTTTAAGGTCGTGCATTATGCCATGTATGATGTTGTTTCGACAATTCTAAGCACAAGTTTGACATTATTAAAATTATTTTTTAAATGTTCATAAATTTTGAATCTTATGAAATGTGTGAATAAAAAATAAGTAGTAAATTCTGAATTTTATAAAATATGTAAAATAAAAAGTATGTTTAACTATTTTAATATGCAAGACTTGCTTTGCGCAAGAAGAGCCACAGTAGGACTACTCGAGGCAATTGTCCCAATTGGATTTTGGTGAGTGGAGGTGGGGAGAATATTAATTGCGCTCTACATATTTTATCTTCTACCAAACCCACTTAAGAATTTTGAGGAAACAAATTTAAATAGGGTCGTTAATATATAGGTTTTGAGATAAATTTGTTGATCTTTAAATCTAAGCGACTCAATTGTCAACAAATCTCTTGTCACCTTTTCGTCCACCTATATGTTATGTGCACATTTAAACACTTATTAGAATGGACGATCGACATACCAAGGGTGGTCAGATGACTGTTTGTACTTTGACTGTCAAATTATTCACTAGGAAGAAAATTTTGAGTGTGAAATAGATAAATCGAGAGATTTGGATAGAGTTTTAAGATATTACACACTTTTTGTTTGTGCAAGTCTCAAGTATTTAGTGGTTTCATGTTGTTCTCTAAGCCTTTCCAATTGGGAAAACGTTTGTGGCGCAGTACATTGGTGTCAAGAGATATTTACCTCATTTGGGATAATCTTGTGGAACCATTAATATTGTTGTCAAAAACTGTGTAAGAGGAAGCAAGGAGGAAGAGTCTTCTTAAGGCAGAGAGTTTTCCATTCGCTTTTTACCTGCGAGGCGGATGGGGCCGGACCCACATACTTCTCCCGATCAGAGGTTCGCCAAAAGGTGAACCACCATAGAGGGTTCTCATTGACACTCATGAGGGTGAACATTAGTTTATGCGAGGTCCCCATATGGTTCGCAGCGGCATGAACTCTTTTTTCTACGTGGCGTTCTCATTTCTCAGTCCTATGTGGCTTGTGCGTGGTGTATCACACATGACGGAAGTATAACTAATATATACAACACTATCTCAAAAGCCAAATCCATAGCAGCTTGGTCTTCAGTTCCTATTCCTGCAATTGTTTCTACTAAGCCAATTTTTTCAGCCTTGCGAGTTAAATATCTTTACTCATTTTCCTCTTTTACATTTCTGCGAAGGTGATAGGCTCCTCCAGCACGGGCTTTTTACCCTCCCTGATCTTTAGTGGCTAAAATTGCTAGCTGAAACTGCAGATGTGTTGGGTAAAATTGTAAATCTCGAAAAAATGTCGTTAGATTTTCTTAAGGGTAAAATTTTTGGGTGGCATCGAGCTGTCGTGGTGGTGGAGGTCGGTCGGGGGAAGATGTGTGGATGGTGGTATGTTTTTATTTTATTTTTTTTGGCGGTGGCTGTGATCGGCGATCTGGTTGGGGTGGTGGCAGGTGGGTGTAGGGAAGATAATTGGATTTTTTTTTTTTTTAATTGCTTTAAGTGAAGAACAGTAAAAAGTAGAAAGTCCACTATATATTTGTACTTCTGAAAAGCCTATGAATCCCCAGTTTTTCTATTATATATATATAATTAGATGTAGACAAAATTACAATAACATTCAAATTGAGTGTAATTTATCTTGTATATTAGTATTATAGAATCTATTTTCAAAAATTTAGATGGTATTTTTTTTTGCGTTTCAATTTTGTGTTTTGAGTTCTGAATTTATTTTGAATTTTGTGTTTTGAGTGTATATTTTGAGATTTATAAAAATATGTTTTTTTTATCATTCTTGAAAACTGTTGTATTTGTTAAAATGAAGAAAAAATTATTTTGTTAAACTTTTGTATTTGTTATTTATTTATTTTATTTAAAAATACGAGAGATAAATTTTTTTTTACGTCCTCTTAATTAATTTTTTTAATAGACAAAAATAAAACGGAAAATTAATAGATTGAATATAAGAATGTGATAAAAAAAAAATTGAGGACATAAATATAAAAACAATCAATAATTCTAAATTTTTATTACAATTAAAATGTAGTGTAGTTAACAAATAATGTTTTGAGAATATACCCATAAAAGTTTCAATGTAGAAGAAATATTTATAAACGATATTGTCCTCTCAAACAACTTATAATTCTTTAAAATATTTATTTTGTCTTTTAATTTAAATTATTTAAAATCAAATAAATATTACATTTCGGATGATTGAAGGTAGATTGCCCCTTTAAATTTCATTATAATACGTATTCTTAACTAGTGAAATTGCAATCATTACTTTTGTATGAGGTCCACAATAAGGACAGAATTAATAGTCAATTCAGGATTTTTGGATCATTTTATTTCTGCAGCAGTGAAGTACAACCTCATTTAATGCATTAATTGCAGGGCACAAATAGAAATGGAAAGTAAAATTTATTACTGACAGCTATGCTAATTAAATCGATTAAATATATTTTTTATTTTCATATATAATTTATTATAAACACTTTCATCGTGGCAAAATATGATGTTAGTCTTTTAGTAAAAATGATAGGTAGATCTGAGGAAAAAAATCATTATACTTTTTATTTTTTGTTAAGTACTTGTTAAAGATAAAATCATATGTTACTAAATAAATAATATATTAAAGTTTGAACTATTGTTCTTAAAAAAATTCATTTTTTAATATGAAACTTCCAAGTTTCAATTTAACTCAAACGGGACAGTCTGTCTAAAAGTTCAAACGAATTATTAAATTTCAAGATCATTATTATCAATCGAGCCACCATCTTATAAGAGGATGTAGACGGCAACATTCCACATTAGTTAAAAATAAAAATAACTTCTTTTAACTAACAAAATTAACCTTTAAAAAAGATCCCAAGTCTCAATAATAGTGCATATCAAATATCTCTCGAGAAATTTTCAGTTGTCTTTATTTTTCATAATTGTAAGTGAATAGAAATTTTGCCACTCGAACCTATAGTTTTTCCAAGCATTTGATGCATAATTCTTGCACTCATTTCATGATAGGTTCTATACTTTATGTTCAATCATCTGATGTTGATTTTCTAACTACACACAACTAAATGTTATTTGCAGAGACGTGAAGAGAGTCATCATTTTAAGTTGTAAAGACCGACAATTAGTCTGATCGTCGAGTCGAGGTAACAATTCCAGGAGACACCAATTTCTAATTGTATCAGGCTTGCCTAGAGTTTTGCATTCTCAGTTGCAATTTTTGCTTCTGAAAGACTCAGCATAATCAAATGTCAACCTGCCAATGTGCCCTTTCCAGCATATATAATTCAGGCTTGTTCGGTAGAGATTTTTTGGAGAAAAAATAGATTTTTTTGTTACTTTTTGACTTTTCAAATTTTTTTGTAGTATAAAAAAAGTTGAAAAGTCAAATATTGTAGGCAAGAAAATAGATTTTTGGGGAAAAATCTGTACCGAACATAACCTCAATATTTCCAGCTTTATTGTGCATATTATCTGGTAACCGTTGGAATCATCTTTGGAAAGGTCAGTGCTGTGATAATTGAGCAGCTGTTTCCTAAAGAAACTTATTCATCGCATGTATCCATCATCACCATCCTAGAGGAACATCTAAAACCATCGAAAATCCAAGAAATGATCAAAGCAGAACAACTTTTACCATAAAACCTTTAACCAAAGACGACATTTTACTTGACAGTTAATAGAATTATAAAACATTGGTTGATCAGAAAAAAAAAAAAAAAAATTTGAAATTCAAGCTTGGATTAAAGAATCCACGTGATGTTGCAGCATATAAAGTTGGCTATACCGCTGGAGCAGATTTCTGGGTTATTAAGTGAAACAAATTTTGAAATATCTTGGGTGCTTCCGGAGGAATCTTCATCGGCCGAGGTGCCATAAAATTGACAATCTTTTCGTGAACATGATACCTGCACGATCAACCTCAGGTTTAAGAAAATTGAAAATATGAAATTTGGAATGTGCCAAGAGTCAACTGATCAGCCCGCTTGCAACTTACCGAATCTTTCGACTCTTTGAGGCACGCCGGTCAACAATTTTTCGTTTCTTAGTTTGCAATCTTTTCATAGCATAAAAAGCCGTCTCTGTCAACAATCAATATCAGAATAGTTAAGAGTCATGATCGACTCATCAATTCTTTATCTTCAGACATTGGCCACACGTAAATATCCATATAACTCCAGGGACAAATGCAGACCACCACAAATTTAGAAGACCAATTATGGAAGCTCGGGGAGCTGGAAATTTTGCAGTTATGTATGGTTTCACAGTCAAGTTTTCTTCATATCTGCTGAAAAGGATTTTAAGAGCCCAAGTTTGCTCTATTATTCGGAAGAGAGAAAGCAAGGTACATCATAGCTATCTCATGTTGATGGGAAAAGTTGACAAAGAAAAAAATATTGAGTTGCATGAAAAGTACGGTAATTTTGAACAGATCAAGCACTTTTTTTCTGGTGATATATACATTGGAAAAAGACCGTGCTCAAGTTGACATAGGGAGATGGATACAACAAAAAAGGTAGAGAATTGCTATTGAAATATTAAGGATGTGCAATCCCGGGGAAAAAAGAAAAAAGAACGCAAAACCTTACAAATTTACAAAAATCCCTTCGAATACGCATCAAGTGCAAATGAACGAAATTGAAGTGTCAGGTCAAGAAAGGCCTTCACGCAGGTTGATCAACACAATTGAGTATGTGAAAATAATACCACCATCCAACCCCTAGAAAACCTTAATTACTGGCACATAACATGAAAATGGAAGATAGTCATACATGAAAAAAACGATGCATTAGACCCGTGCAAATGAACGAAATTGAAGTGTCAGGTCAAAAAAGGCCTTCAGGCAGGTTGATGGAAAAGAAAATTGGGTATGTAAAAATAATGTCACCATCCAACCCCTAAAAAATCTTAATTAGTGGCACGTAACATAAAAATGGAAGATAGTCATATGTAAAAAAATCGATGCAATAGACCCCTGCAGAATCTATTCACGTGTGAATCAGCATGGAATGAAATATATTAAACTCTAAGGAATCTTACCTGATGATGCTGGATCTATTGTCTCGAAGAACTCCTTTAGTAAATGTTGATAGAATACGGAGTCATCCAGAAGTTCAGGGTCACCGCTTGCATTTGTGTCCTGGTGAAATTTATACCAACAAATATTGAGGTATCACTTTCTGATGCTAACAAATGGAAATACTATCTTTTACCACAGGAAAATAAATTTTTGAGATGGAAATAAAAATAATTTTTTTTATTGACATGGATAGAATGTCTCGCAGTAAATACAAAGGAAATGAGACTTGTTGGAACAACTTGGTCTTTTTAAGTTTGTTCAGAATTCCAGAAAAGATGTGTTTTTGCAAAAAGAAAAACAATAAAAAACTGTCATTCATTTAAAGACTCAAGGCATTAAGCATTTGACAAAGATAATTCTTCAGAAACCACCACTATCATTCACAGCTGTTTCACATATAGTACACGCTGTTGAAATTTCGTAGTACTTGTTTTCTGTAATTACTAATAATTGTGACAAGATAAGGAAGAAAATAGCCAGGCTATATAATCTCAATATACAAGTCATTTGAGTAAAGAAATTGATACCTCTTGCTTAGTTTGACCGGTCAATACTGGAACCTGCTGAGCAACAAATGCTAAAAGTTCAATATACGCATAATTATCATATAACGAAAAAAACAACACCACATGTACATTTTATCAAATCAGGTTGTTGCATTGTCCAGACTAAAACCAAGTTAAAAAATCAAATTTAAACCTACATTTCCAAATACAGCAACAATCAATCTATTCTGCTGCATCCCTTTGATCATATTACTCGGATCCCTCATGTAAGCAGCCACTTGTTCACTAATATTCTGAAGAAGTGTAAATAGTCAGTTATAGCAGTAGCGGTAGTACATTTTGCTACACAAGAATAAATTGAAGTCTTAAAAGTTAAACCTGATTAAAGGCGTGTAATTTGCCTTTAATAGCAGCTGCACCAGTTGTGACTTCTGTCTTCCTCTGCCATTTATCAATTGATTTGTTTCTAAAAGATGCCATTCTGCAAGATAAGAAAATTCAGTATGAAATATAATAATTCCAGCAAAGTTAAGAATGTGACACCAAGTCAAACAATATAACCAAAGAAAACGCAAGTTCATTTCCCAAGACACGTGTATTGCATATTTCAACACTGAGATACACATAATGTAACATGGAAACACATCCTTATGAACAACTTCAACAAATTTTTGATATCCCACATAAGGGCAATAAAAGAACACGAAGTATAACCAATATAGAACTCAATCTCTTCATGCTTCGATATCCAAAAAGAGGTATTCAACAGGAAAAGCCAAAGCATAACAACTAGAACTCATGATGTTTAACAAATTATGTTAGTCACCTTATGTGAAAATTTTTTGTGGCTATTTATGTGATAAGTTTATGCAACAGGATGTAGCAACATAACTTAAGCAGGTCAAAAATCTCACCTTCCCCCTTCAGCAGGTTTTCTTCCTCAGGGGGATTTGGACTTAATCTTTTTTGGGTGGGGAGGGGGGAAAGGGATGTGAAAGAGAGAGATTCCATTTTAATTTGAACCTTTAAGGTTTGCATGTGAGAGAAACAAATCTAATTGGTTCTAACTCCCAGACTCCTTTACCAGTAATCGAGTATCAAACATGTATCATGTGCAGGGTAAGACCCCTACAACAGGTAAGAAAGTTATACAGCAGTAAGCTTTGTGCAGTGCTCTCTTGTTTTGACAATTGACTTTGCTACTCTTAAAGCATGATAATCGCAAATCTTTCCTCCTCTGAGGTAAAAATGGATTACTCTCATGTTTTGACAATCGACTTTAACCGATTTTTTTTTCTGAGAAACTACTGAATGAATGCAGACTTTAGCATAAAAAGGAAGCATCCAGTATGCATCACATAATGAAATTACCGCGAATGCATTTGTGAAATTTGCAACCATTCTTCATCAACATCCCCATTTAAGTCCACAGAAGTTCCTGATTGCTTGGTATCTTTCACTGGGTTGGCTTGAGTAGACAAAAGTTTGAACCACCAGGCAGCATATCAGCGTTCGAATAAGAAGGTGAGAAGAACAAGTAATCTTGCTTAATCGTGAAAAACATAAACAGGAATAAAAGGTAATTTACAAGTTAACAAGCAGAATGCCTAAGGTCAACAAATGCAATCTAATTAGAAGAAAAGAGCAAAACAAACTAAAACAAGATAAAGTAAAGGAGGTACCAACTCATACTTAACAAACACTACGTCCACAAGCAAAAATGGTGATGAATACACTGTTCAACTGGTGGTCACAAGGATC
The DNA here is from genome assembly GCA_030279155.1 of Forsythia viridissima. Lineage (NCBI taxonomy): Eukaryota > Viridiplantae > Streptophyta > Magnoliopsida > Lamiales > Oleaceae > Forsythia > Forsythia viridissima. Next base: position 9,827,754 of record CM059045.1, on the reverse strand, counting down.
CTGGTCTTTTTATACCCCAGACAGAACAATATAACCATGTGATGACCACCGTGGAAAATCTCAACTATAACCCTTTTTCAGAGGTCTCCGGTTGGGACAAAAAACTAGGAAGGTCAGGCATTGGACCTCACTTTCATGAACTATGGCTCACAAAAGATGTGAAGCCAACTAAAAATCTGAAAATTAGAATTGTCAATGTGCATATATCATTGTACCCTTTGTATTTATTATTCTTAGAAGTCTATTCACATGGATAGCGCCAAACTAGGGAAGATTCCAAAAAAGACAGAAAATGCAATTAACCACATTTCAGCGTTTGCTTAATGAAGCATGAAAACCTAGAAAATGAGGAAAGAGAATAATTCGGGAATATGCAAAGATGAATGGTCAAGTATGAAGAATTTATTAAATTTGAGACCACATTTAGCCACAATATAATGAAAGTCGCATCATGAGCATACCGTCGCATCAGAAAGAGAGTTACTCCATTTCTCCCTCCCTCTCTCAGCCCCCAAATTATGGTATGCAGTTGAAGTCCTATTCATTACTTCACTCAAACTAGAAAACCTGATAGTTTTTTGAAATTTTTGGAATACAAACTAACCACATTTTAATTTATATCATATCAACATGAATGATAAATTAAAAGGACATATCATATCCTTCCGCAGAGGAATTGAAATGAGGTATGGACAATAACAGAATGGCAAAAAAGGTTTCATGTAGCTCAGTAATGCTCCAAATACGGGAGTACAGAGTGAAAAATTGGTTTCCTTTCAATGACAGATATTTTCTAAATATCAGAAAAGACACGACAACTTCCTCAGGATACAGCCAATAATTTTCATCAAGTGCACTGCAAAGCTCTGGAAATATATTGTACTAATGAACTGACAGAGAACCCATCAGACAACCACGTTTTAAGTGAACTTTTCCCCAGTACTTTTTAAAATGACAGTCTTAAGAGCACAACAGTTCCAACAAGTTTTAGCAAAACTTCCTCTTGTATATCAGCATAAAATTAAAAAAAAAAAAAAGACATAGTAATATTTCATACCATCTACGGGTTCAGCAATTGAAGGATTATTCTCAACCAGTGCCTGTCAAAATATATACGAGTAAAAAGTAAATTCATGGGCAATTGTCAATAAGATGAGAATGCAGTAGCTATAAGGAACATCATAGCAAGCTTGCTAAAATAAAAAATAAATTGTGGAAAATTTTGCACCACTATCACACCTGTTGTAATTCCAGTATGCAATCCAATGTCTTCTTTGAGGAAGCGAGTAGATCAGAGTATGCTTCACTGACTATGTTGTCAAAATCACAGAATAAGGACCTAACTGGTTCCTGCAGACAACAAATCTTCTCTCAAATACAGCGTCTCAATGCAGTACATACAGTTCTAATAGTAATTATATAGGTCAAAATCCAAAAGTGAACCTGTGGAAGTCTGTTAGAACTTGAGAATGCTTTTTGCAGCAAGAATCTGAATTCGAGTGTTTTGTCCCAAAGAGCCTTCACAGGATGAGGAGAAGAGATTAGCAGAACATCCCAATAAAGTTAGAAATGGACAGGAAAAAGGGCAAGAGAGGGGGAACAACCATAAAAGAAAGAGAGCCAAGAAGTTCCCTTATTGTTAGTTCGCAAAGCAGAAAGGTCCTTGGCAACCCAAAAACCGTATTTCTATATTACTTGGAACACAAACACACATTGCAAAGATCTCCAGAAATTTAAAGAGAGAAGAGAGAGAATTTGGAAATAAAACTACTAATGAAACTAATGTGTAAAGTGGAAGCAACATAGAAAGAGATCACCAGAAAAATGAAAGAACAGATTTGAAGCAAGTAAAGGTGCAATATTTGAATGGCTTAAATTCATGTTTATTAGAGGAGAAGAGTAATGCATAAGCAATGATAAAATACTGATTAAAAGCTTTATACCCTCTGATTTTTCACTGCTTGACCTTTTTGAAGATCCTCATCCTTGTGGCGCTTTAGATTTCTCAAAAGATCTCTGGTGAATAAAGGAGTGAGTTTGCATGTAACGTGAAAATTTGTATGTAAAATCACAATAGAGAGTAAAAAATGCAGTGTTACTGTAACTAAGAACAAAAAGAACAAAAATGCAGTATCACTAGGGCACATGTATGTTACTAATACACCATTTACGTTTGAAAACATTTACAATCAACAATTTTATGTCGAAGTTGGCTACCCAGAAATCAAAAATGGCATTTAAACAGCCAGCACTCATATCACAGAAATTTTACAACGTGTCAGCAAACATATATGGTTGGAAAGCTTAATCCGATAGAAATTGTATAGCTAGAACTTAAACATCTGAAGAACATAAACAATGGAAAAAAATAACACCTTCATCACGACTTACACTAAAAGCCGTTTTCTAATGGATGTGAGAATCAATCCCAGTAACAATTGATAATCCTTTTATTTTACAGTAAATCCAAAGTACTATTCATTCATTAACATCAGACAAAATGTGTAATTCCTACATAAAATTTGGCTGATTGGAAAATTTGAGGTAGTTCCTCGAATATTTTTGCCATTCCAAGGCTTATTGAAAAAAATTGTTGAAAGGGGCAAGTTCTAGAAAAAAGACATGCAATATCTTTCTTAACTTGCTCATGTCATGTTTAGCTTGGTTCACCATGATGCATATTAAATATCACCAACTTATGGCCTCACAAACTGAGACACCTTAATTTTCAGAACAAAGTTTCTTTTAGTCTCTCAATCATTAGTCACTGGTATCTCTTTCCTTTACACAGAAGTTAACAAATATAAAACCAAGGTAAATCATAACTAAAAATGATACTAAGTTGACAACCTAAAAGATCATATATTACAATTTTTTTCTCCATAATAAATTAAAATTAGACAAACAGGCTATGCTACAAAAGGGGAGGGATAATTCTCTTACAGCTCCTTGTTTCGAAGTTCCTTGTATTCTTTCTCGAGCTCTTCCATCTCGGCACCCTTCTGTTCATCTTCATCCCCATTCTCAGATCCTTCTTCCGACTCATCCTTATTCTCAGATCCTTCTTCCGACTCATCCTCATCGAGGTCATCCTCGTTCTCACTCTCAACATCATTACCCTCATCATGGTGCCTGTGGTCATCATAATCATCAATATAGTCATCTTTATCATCCTCATTGTAACTATTCACCTGTACGATTAAAGCAACACGGAAAATAAGCATAAGAAAAACAAAACCAAAATATAATCTCAAAGAAAACGGCCAATTATCAAAAACAAAAGGGTTCTAACACTATCAGGAAAATTTTGATTTTCCACATTGTTGTCAAAATCCGAACCACTGTCACTCTGTTCCACCTTTCTGGATTTCTTCTTCAACGACTTCCCCATTACCTAATTACCTGGAACACAAAAAAGATATGCCGAATTTACTTCACGTTTTCGTTAACTTTTAAACCGCTGAACATTAAAAAATCAAACTAACTCAAATTAAACATTAATAAAATGATAGGAGGCTAAATATGAAACCCGCAGTCTTTATACAGTAAAGATTGAAACTTTATGAAGAAAAATCCATAATTCTTGCTTACAGTTCAATATATCAATTACAAAATTCGAAAAAAGTTAATAATTCAGATATAGAGAGAGCGGCGTGCAGAGAGATGGAGATCGAAGAGGAGAGAGAAAGAGAGGGAGATTTGGGAAAATAGGTTTTAGGGTTTAAGGCCACTCGGAATTTACCAGCCTTGTCTAAGACCGCTTTGGCTAAAGTTCGTGTAACTCAATCCCCCGAAGCTTGATAGTGTTGAAAAATAATAAGGAAGAATAAAGTTGTGTAACGAAATTTGAAAATTGTAAAGAGAAATAAGAAAGAGATATTTGAGGGGTGAGAGAATTTTTCAGAAGATATATATATATATACACACCATCTTTTGTGTGAGTAGGTGAAAATTTTATTATAGTCGGTCATAATTAGGGAAAAGATCTCCTGCCCCCAGCATGTGGGCACAAAATTGCTGCCCACTGGGGGCAGCAGATCAGGTCCCCACAAGTCAGCATGTGGGCAAGGATTTCCTGCCCCCAGCATGTGGGCACAAAATTGCTGCCCACTGGGGGCAGCAGATCAGGTCCCCATAATTGAAATTAAAAATATCCTTTTTATTTAGAAAATATTTAAATATTCTTATTAATAATGTTCGTTAATAGAATAGTTTGTTAATAGATGATTTGTTAATACATGGTCTGTTAAGAGACTATTAATATACCAGAAGCCAGTTAACACATGTGTCAGAATTGGTCCTTAACAATCCATGATTAGTTAAGGCTAGTTTACACATGTTAAACTTGGTTTTCAATTAATCTACTTCAAATGAATTTAAATTTACACAAATTTAAAGCAAAAATCATAATTCATACTCTAATGTATACATATTTTCATGATTTATACCATAAAATCTATAATTTATACTATAAATTAAAAGAAGAAGAAGTAACATACATTTTGCAAGAATTTAGATAAGTTACATTCTAACATTTAAACGAGATTTCTTACATAAATGAAATGTGTTAGATTCTAACTTTGAAATTGATTAAATTTTAAATTGAAAAATCTTCTATTTTCAGCAGACACCAACAGATAAATTTGAAATCGTTTGAAATGTAATAAATAGAGAAGAAAATGCTGGAATATATTTGATAATTTATTTGTAAAATAGGCCAACGGTCATTCAGAAAAATTTATCGGATCACCCAGCTATTTAGCGTTATAATGGTCTACTGTCGTCTGATTTGCGAGGGTGGTAGGTCGGCGAACACAAAAATTTAGTAAAATTTATAATACTAAAAGATGAAATTGCAATAGACGTCCTTTTTACAATGTCATTTACGAATATGTCCAAAGTTTGTTGCTTTTGTAAAATTGACCCCTACTTAAAATTTTAAACTAAATGACCCTTCATAACAATTTAAAATTCCACTAGATGGACTAAAATTTTCATACGAAGTAAAAATTGTATTGACAAACAAAATGTTGACACCTAAACTATTAATCCTTGAAATTTAAAATTGTAGCATGACAACATGCATTAACTGCTCTCTTCTTCCAATGCCGACTATTCATCTTCAATTCCATTATCTCTATCCCCGATCCATCCTCTCTTTTTTCTATTTTTTTTCTCACCGTTGCCATTTTCTTCCCATCATTCCCAAACCCCAAAATAGCTTGGAATTTTCGTGTATCGTTGCAATTCCAACAAACCCTAGAGCATGAGGCACCGAAAAAGCTTGGGCTTTTTTGGAAGCAGCAGAGGTCTCGTTTGAAAACTTAGCGAAGGTAACACAGGCGGCATTTTCATCTAGTAGCTCTCTGAATATCTCTCAAGGTCTGCAATGACTACTTACTCATTTAATTTTTGTTCGATTTTAATGTTGAATAAATCGATGGTTAGTGAAAAATTATGTGAAATTGTCGTTGGGTTGCTTCAAAATTGTGTTTTTGTTGTATGTATAATTTATCTTGTGCCCTTTTTTTTTGTTTTTGAAAATGTTGAGGGGTTTTGATAAATGTTAGTTTAAGATAATTTGATGTACGGTTCTTGTTGTTAGAAGAGATGCAATATTGGTAGTGTAGTACTTTTTTTTTAGAAAAAATATATATTTTGATGAGCATTTGTATTGAAATATGATGATATGTATATTGTGTTGGATCTTGTTGTTAGAGGAAATACTATTGAGCATTTGTATTGATAGATGATGAATTGTATTTGTATTGGAAGATGATGACATTGCAATTTCCTCAACATTTTTTGTGATGAGCATTTTTATTGAGAAATGCAATTATTTGATATTTTCAAGTTTTTTATATTGTATTGATTGATGTAGTTGAAAATGAATTGAGTATTGGGAAAATTGGGGAAGTGAACTTTCAAGAGGGACAACACAACTGTCCATCTTGATAGTTGATATGTGTATCCAAACAATTGAATTATTGAACTCAGTGTTTGGCCTGCGGTGTGTTCTTGTTTGTTATCGTATATATTATAATTGTTTCATTTTAATTTTAGAACACACTAAAAGAGTGTTACGTATGGTTGCGAATAGATGTGTTAGGTTGCTATCCGTTTGTTTGGTTGTAGGGTTCTAATGATGATTACACGTGCTTCAATTTTTTTACATGGTGCGAGAATGTAGTTGTTGCATGTATTGTCTTATATGGGTAAATCTTTGCTTGAACTTGGACTTGATTTGAATTGTTGATTGCACACTCATTATGTACACTTGATTCTCGACAGTTGAGTTTTAGTCCAAACAGTTAAACTGTTTGTCTCGACAGTTGATCGCCATTTTTCTTAATAGTTTGTGCCTTGTCCTGTGTTAACTGACTAAAATCCAAAAATCCAAATATGTGGTGATACTTGCAATGCGTTCATATTATTAGTTGAGAACTACAATGTTGTTTTTATTGTACTAATGCTTGTTTATACATGTCACATCGTTAATACGGTTTATTGTTGATATTGTTGACGTGGATGGAGTTCATAACGAACGTGTCCACGCTCCGCATTTATTCACATTTGATTCTCGATAGTTGAGTTTTAGTTCAAACAATTAAAAGGGTAAATTGCAGCTAGTGTCCCCAACCTTTGACTTCATTTGCACTTGTATCCTCAGTATTTAATTCTTGGCATCCATCATCCCAACCTTTTATATGATTAGCAACTAATGCCCTCATGTCCTTATATAATTAGCAACCAATGCCCTCACATGAGGGCATTGGCTGCTAATTATATAAAATGTTGGGGTGATGGATGCCAAGATTTAATACTAAGGATACAAGTGCAAATGAAGTCAAAGGTTTGAGACACTAGCTGCAATTTACCCCAATTAAAATGTATGTCTCCACAGTTAATCACTATTTTTCTCAATAGTTTGTGTCTTGCCCATTGTTAACTGACCATAAAGTAAAAATACAAATACGTGGTGATACTTGGGATACGTTCATACTATTATTTGAGAACTCTGTACTAATATTTGTTTATACATGTCACGTCGTTAATATGCTTCATTGTTGATGTTGTTGACATAGATGGAGTTCAAATATGTCATTCCGGATGATGAACGTGTCCATGCTTCAGTGTCCCAACTAGTAATCTGAACTATCTGAAATTTGTTCTCAATAGATTAATGCACAGCAGAAAGCAGATTTTCAGAATTCTTGTTTTGGACATTTGACAATGTTGCATGAGTTATAGTTTTTTGCCCAGTTGGTGCAAATGTTGGTTGACAGTACGGTGTGGTGTAAAAATGATACAAAGAATGGTTTAAGGTGAAAGGTAGACTAATGCGCTTTGGGATGCCTTAATATGCTCTAGTTACCGGCTTGAGATGCAATGCGCTTCCGTTGGATGCCGAATTGGACAAAGTAGTAGCTAAAAGTCGATTGAAAGACAAGTTATTTAAAGACAGTGAGCGTGTGACTTGCATTGAATTGGCACGTGCCTTCAAGAAATGCAATGTTCGTGTAGACATGTACAAGTTGGAGTTAGCATTGATTGTAGAACGAGTGTTCCATGCTATGGACAAGAACCTGTGAATTGATTTCTCGATGCTGACAATTGTCAACAACTTGGATATATTTTATGATTACCCTTGGGGTAAAATTTGTTATCAATCTCTATTCTAATTGTTGGGGCGTGGTTGGAGAAAGAAGGTCAAGGTGACAAAAAATACGGAGTCCGAAAAGATGTCGTGCACTTTGTACGAATTTCCTATAGCGATTCAGGTTAGTTTGAACATTCTAATATATTTACATATCAAAATGCTTGTTATTATACAATTAATGTTTATGTGCTTCATATGCAGTTATGGGCGTATGAGACTATTTCGAAAGTCGGTCAATATTTTGTAATTTTCTTATCCCTCCATGCTTTGTTGTAAATAATCGTCATACTGAACTCCCGTTTCATCTCACCGACAATTCCTGTTGAAAAATACAGTTGGTTTGCATCATCCAATCTTAGCATGAAGTGTTCAGTAAATAGGAAACTTGTGGCATGTCTACCTGTGTTGCGTCATAAATCTAAAGAGCATGTGTGTAAGGTTCATACTTATGAATCTTAAAAATATCGGATCTCTTGATTTTGAGGCACGCACTAGCCATTTACAGTAGTTGTCAACGCATACAACGGGTATTACCAACAACCTTAAGTGAAAAGGTTCTCGCCCTTGCTAAATTGGAAAGTGTATCATTTTCACCAATTTCAAGACTTGCTTGCATCCCCATTAATATGATCGTTAACTACATTTTCCTTCTCGATTTTAGTCCCTTGGCCATAAAGCTCAAACGAATTCTTGCTGAATATATTGATACTTACTTATTTTACTTACCGATTCTACACAACTTCGAACTTTTTGGAATCACCAATAGCTTAGGTTTTCTTTTAGAAAATAATGTCACTTCACTTAATATGGAGGTGTAAAACGGTTTAAATTCATATCTTGTATTTTATCCAACCCATGGTCCACATGAACACTTCTAAAGAAAACAAAAGAAGATAAAAAATAAAATAAGAAAAGGTTATGATGGCCTGAAAAGAGTCGAGCCTATTGATCGTTCCAAGTTTTACATGTTATGGCATAACTTATTTTACACTTTATTTTAAATTGACTCGACCAATATTATGTATCGTATTGAACCAATCCTCGACACTTCTCACATATTTGGCCCATCATCATCCATATTCTAGGCCTTTGAGATGGGGGTATCTTTTCAAACTAGGCCTTATTCAAGCCTTTACTTTGTTCATTTCTAATATCATTTACAAAGGTTTCAAAATGGATTGTTCAAAAAACACCATACAAAGTAAAATAAATTTAAAAATAATATTCCATCTTTTTATTATGAAGTATTATTTTATTTTTGTAAATTTTTTGTTACATTTGTTATGCACATTTCGACGTCTGTGTTCTACCGTCGTCGTTGCCACTTGCAAAAAAATGTGTTACATTTGTAAACACGCACAACTTTTAACACGGTGTTATGCTACGTCATTGCCATTGCAATTATAGCAACACAACATTCGTGCTATGCCGCCGTCGCCGCCTATTAGATAACCACCACCACCTATTAAATATGCACCGCTGCTGTAGCCACCACAAACGTATAACAACCTATCTTTGTCTTTACTTAGAAATCTTGTATTAATCACATTCTCATAAACTTTCCCAACTTTCGACGATTTTAGTGCAAATTCCAGCATGTGTTCGCATAAGATTCCTAGGCTTTCAATATCCTTAGGTACTATTCTAAATTTCTTTTATTTCGCTAATCATTGATTTTTCTCTATCTGTACTTTTTTTCTTAGAAGGTTTGGGTTCGGTTGAATTCTCTGGTGAATCACTTCTATTTTCCATCTTCTCAATAAAAATGTTTGACCAAGCTGATTCATAGAACAAAAGATTAGAAAAGATTGTTACTGACCCTAACCTTTGCGACGAAGCTTTATAGACCTCATCATCATCCATAAAGGCAACTACTATAAAAATCCGGCTTAGGACCGTTGTCCATCCTTCGAGGGCTAAGCTTAGTTCTTAGGATTTAGATCAAGTGCTGCCAAATCCAGGCTTTAGAGGGTTGTGCTGGAGGGAGTCGAAGCTATTGGCCCAAGTAGCATGCTAAGCATGGGGCTTTGGGACGAGCTAATAGACGAACCTTTGGATGAGGTATTAGGTGAGTGTGTCCGCGAACCTAAGGACCAAGCCTCGGTAGGCAACAAACCAGATTAGTCAGAGTGGTACTACATGAGTCCTACGCATTCCAGTTTGCTCCTTTAGTTGTCATTCCCAATAAAGTAAATGATTGGAAGCAATGTTTCTTCTTTGCCAAAGGTAATTGGAAGTTCTTTCCGGGTGATCCTAGGCCAGAATTTCGGGTTTCTCGGAGATATGGCTATCTTATAGCTTGTTTGGTTATACTTAATTTATAATTTAAGCTCCTCAAAGTAGTCAAACACTTTTTATTTATACATTTTGTAGAATCTACACTTACTATCCACTTATTATTTATACATGTCATAAAATTTATAACTATAAATACTTAAAAAATAATTTTATACTAGAGGAATTCGTTGATTTGGATTTTTTAGGTTTATGATTTCTCATTACTATTACGTGGTTGGACCATAAAAAAATGTAAACTTTTGCAGATTGTACAAAGCCTCCCTACCCCCAAATAATACCTTATTCGCCAACTCCAGATTGTGCAATATGAACTCACCGGAAAAACTCCATAAATCCTCTTAATTTGCACAATTTTCAGCCCCCAAGATGCCGAGTTAAATAATGAAAAATCAGTAGAACCCAAAAACTCACTATGCCCCTCCGCCTCGCTTCCACCACTACCTCCGTCGTATTTTCCCTCTTCACCACCGTCAGCCACCACTTCTGCTCCGCCACCGCCAGCGGAACCACCAGTTTGTCAAAACTCCCCAAACCCTTCTCAAGAATCCCCTGGAAGTACAGGCTCCAAGTCATACAAGAAGCCCAGAAGCACCTCGCGGACTATCTCCACGCCACCCGCTCCATACCCTTCCCTTATGCTGACCACATCGCCAACAACTGCCCTCATTCCCTCTCCAGTGTCGTCGCCAAGGTTCCCTTCTCCTTCTCCACTTTCCCCAAGTCCTTCCAGCGCTTCCTCAGGTACCACCCCATTAACGAACTCGACTTTTTCTTTGAAAGCATTGGCTTAACTTCTACTAAGAAAAGCGAAGTTCCTCGATCCCTTTTGCCTGTTACTACCTTATTTTTGTCTGAATGGCGGCAATTCAATGCTGCCTGTGCTCTTGCGGAGTTTGGGTTCCCCTGGAATAAGTTGGGTTTGCTGTATAAGGAGGATTGCTTGATTTTTGACACTGAGCCGTTGGGGTTGAATAGAAGGCTAAATGGGATGAAGGATAAGTACGGTTTTAGTAGTGTTAATGTCATTGGGATATGCTTGGCTTTTCCTCGTGTTTTTTCTGGTGAGATGTGTGGGTTGCTAAATGATTTGAAAATCGTTTTTGTTGATTATGGTTTGGTAAGTTGCATGGAGGGCAATGTTGATGCTATGTTTGGGGTTTGTAGGAAAATTCAGCTATTTTATGACTTGGGTTGTGAGATGGGGAAGGTTGGTGAGTTGATGGGGATAAGTAAAAGCATTTTTGTTGAGTATCCAGAAGAGGTTTTGGTTGCAAAGATTGAATATTTTTGCAGACTGGACGTTAGGAAGGATGACATTGGTTTGTTGCTTCTTTCGAGGCCAGAAATTTTAAGTTTTGATTTGGAGGAACGGGTGATTTCAGTGTCGGGATTTCTGAAACATTTCAGATTAAAAGCAACACAACTGGAATCTCTTGAGAAGAAATACCCTCATGTTTTTGGCAGGAACAAAATAGCTAATCTGCCTCATGTCATGAGGTCGATGGATCTCGGCCAGTGGTTCTTTGAGAGGATGAGGAGTGGGGATCACTCTTTGTTGGGTACTTATTCTATTAGAAGTCTGGATGAAGACTTGGATAAGGACTACACAGACAACTTGATGAAAATTCAAGCTCAAAGAACACACTTCCATACCCTTGGAAAGTTGAGTTTCTTACATGGCATAGGGTTTGGAGAGAATAAGTTTACAGTAAAAGCCTTAGCTCAACTGAACAGCAGTAGCAGCCAACTGCAACAACGCTTTGATTTCCTTCTACGCTGTGGAATTGAATTCTCAAAACTCTGCGGAATGTTAAGGTTGTCAGCAAAAATTCTGAACCAGCAAGAACGATTTCTTGAAGAAAAACTTGAATTCCTTTCCCATGATATAGGATCCTCTCTGCAGTACCTTGACATTTTTCCTGGATATTTATGTTATGATTTAGAGAGACGAATTAAACCAAGATACAATTTCCATAAATGGCTTGTGGAGCAGGGGTTCTGTAAAAAAGAATACTCCATCTCTAGCATAATAGCTACTAGTGAGAAACAATTCACTGCTCGCCTTTCTCGCATCCATCCAGCTGCCTCAAAGAAGTGGTTAGAGAGTTCCTTAAACAAAGATGGCAGTGCGAGTTGCGAGGAGTTGTCAGTGTCTTGAACTTAATTATTGCTAGCTACCGATTGATGACTCCATGCAGCAAGTTGACTGACTTCTAGATACTTCTTGGTGCATGACTCACTACTGAAACCCTTAGTTGGGATATTGATTGGATGATAACCTGTGATTTGTGTACATATGTTATGTAAGAGCATGGACGATGTATTTCTTTGGTTTGGCACAAGATTTTGGTCAACCATATTTAGTTAGGATTTATACCAGGATTGGCTGCTGCCTCATTCACCGGTTCTTTACTCATATGATCTTAGTCCTTATTTCTAGATGGGGTATAGCTTATTGAGCTCATTGTCTTTTGCAACTTTGAATATAATGAGAGACTGAATCGCAATAAAGTAAGCTTTGGCATGTATATACCTTTACACTTCCCCCTCCTATACGTCGAAGCAAGCTTCTCTTATAATGATTGCTTAATACAGGATATTCCATAGTTCCCTTTATTCAATATATACATTTCTCTGCATATTCCTTTGCTGACTCCGTTCAGGAGAATTTTGAAACAACGTTAGCTGCATATTCTCCTCCTCCTGACTATTAGGTGCACATGTAGGGGCTACTGACTTGTTTGTTGTCGTTTTTAATCAGTGGTTGCTATCCCTATTTCATAAGAAGAATCCATATGGGACCTGAAAATATTAATGGCTGTTCTATGGGTTTAGAAAAATGGTTATCATGATATATGTATGGCTATCTTGTGTTTAGGAAACCATCTTTTACTCTTTCTTCCACTTTAATTTAATTGACAAAAATAAAAAGTTGGACATCTTCTAACTCGAGCCATTCATTTATTAGACGTTTTAGCTTATAACAGTAAGAATAAATTAGATGCGCATATTACTTTTATTAGTCTAGAGAAAAATCTAGTCTGACTTTGCTATTGACCAATGAGTGATTAGGGTTCAATCAAGTCAAACCATTTCTGAACTTCAATTTATTCCACGGCTCCAATATCAAACATTTCCTTGAAGTGATCCCTGGAGTTCATTTTTTGTCTTTATTTTTAGTATCTATTATATAAATATGTTCCCGAATATAGTTTAAAATGAGTTTATATCTCAACTTGACAAAAAATAATTCCATTTTTTTACCACTCTTTTTGTCATCTTGATTTGATTCAAAAAACTTTGCATAACGGGAAGCTATAAAAGTAGTAGTAGTAGCCTATTCCATACTTATTTGAATGTACCCGGTAAATAACTTCTCTCTGTGTGTGAGGATGTAATCTGGGGCCTCGTTGTGTGTTTGGTGGGCAGAGGTTGGGTGGGTTGGGGGTGTTTTGCTTGTGGGTTTGGGTTTTATTATTGTTAAATATGGTGCTGGTTCAAGAAGATTTATCTGCGTTTGCTCAAAGGTTCTAACTTAAATTTCTATGCATGTGATGCAGCTGATCAGGAATTACTGACAATTAATTTAACGAAAGATTAATAGACAAAAACATCTAGTTACTGATGGTTGCTATTAACAGATCTTTCATGTTTTTACCCTTTTAAATTTGATCTATTTAAGCTTTCTTACAACTGTCTCGCAGTTACTTTCTTCTTACAGTTGAGTAGCTTCTTTGGGTGATCCATGGAATGAATTTTATTGGAAAATGACTTTTTGAATTTATATTTATGTCTCCATATATAGTGTTAAGACTGATTTCCTTAATTGAGCACTTTGAACCCTGTAATCAAAGATGACAATTATTTCTTACTCTCCAGATATCCCAACTCGGCAAGTTCAGATGATTACTTCATCAAATACTTGAGTTTTTAGAAGTTCTGGGCTGCTGTGTTTCCACCATAAAAATGTGGTAAAAGCAACCCAAAGCTCCCAAATTTTCACAAGGAGATACTATTTAGTATTTACTTCTAAACATTAAGTATCAATTGTTTCAAAGTGCATGATCTATCGTAGACATCTGCATGTTCATCTACATATTCAAACTATTTGCTTTTTCAGTGCACAGACAAATTTTTCTTATTTGAAGTGCCTTTAGCATGCCACATCTGAATTTCTTGCATTTGACATTTTAGGGTGTGCTTGATGTGTTACGTTCTAGTCTTTGAGTCCTAGGCATCCAGTGGATGCAAACACAGACAAACATTGATCTTTTTAGTTTCCTTAATTCAAACGGCAGATCTTTATTATGTCCTATAAGTCTGTTAGCTGTAGCTAGTAAAGTCTCTAATTCAATTTTTGCGGTCAAATAGATTTAATGATATTTTTGCTGTAATTAATTTAGTTCACAATCTAGTTTTTAATAAAATTTGATATATGTCTTAAAATAATTGACACTGGTGCTAGAGGTTTTCACTAGAATACCTGTAGTTGTTGAAGGTGAAGATTTTGGAAATCAACAAAAACTTTGATGGTCCCAAATAAATCCCCTTCCCCCCCTTTCCAGTGCATGTAATGTTTCTGTTTTCTGCGTCTCATTTTTCCCTAAATGAAAAACCTGGAAAGAAACAGTTTTTTATTTTTTTATTTTTAATTTTGTTGGATATTATTCCTTAAAGAGTATAAAGGCAACTCATTTTACGCATCCATTGGACTGGATATTACTTCTTCTCATTATCTGTTACACAAGTAACATAACATCACGTTTCTTCATAGGGAGATCAGTTGTCGTCATTATCATAAAGACATTGCAGAATGGAAGGCTAGGCTAAGGCATTTGAGGGCTATTTTTTCCTTAGCTTAGCGTAGCATATATCGTCCTCTGCTTCCTGATTTGTTTCTTTTTACCCCATCCTCACGCTTCCTCTCCTTCTATGATCGTCTTTAGGCTCTGCAATTTTCATCGACACCCTACTTCTTGGAGTGCTGAATCTGTCTCTCTAAGGCCATTCATTGACCCACGATGTCGATGTGATACGAAAAGGTGAACTGCTCCTCCAATTCTAATTGGCTTATCGGCCATATTTTTTTAATAATCCGCCCTTCTGAATTTTAGTCAACACATTCTTCTGTCAAACGATACTATCTAAAAGTTTAAGTTGTTATAGATGAGAAATATTACAATTAGTCTCTAACACGTCCCCTGACATGGAGGTTAGATTTATTTTGTCATCATTTACCTTACATGTGCACAATTTTCGTAAATGGGTGGTGACGCTATTTGAACATAGAATCTTTGTCTACTCCGATACCTATTGAACGACCACATATAAAAGCTTAAGCCCATAGAAAAGGGATACATTTATTTCTTCAACATCTTTGATGGCCAACTGCTTCCCGTTCTTCTCACCTTTAACAATCAATGGAAGCTTCTATTTTCAGGAAACATGTTTAGCTCGAGAAGTACACGAAAATTCAGTACTTCTTTCCTTATATGTGTATTTAATTTATTTATCGCAGTCAATAATTGTCTTTAGATTGGATGTAATTGAAGTTCTGAAACCCAATATAGATGTCCTCCAACAGGTTGACATGCAAAATTTTCGTAAACATATACAAAAACTGATGTATTACCATGAGTTATCTTAGTATATCTTGTAATAGTTTGACATCATCAAAAGTGGAAAGAAACACACAATTTCCTTTAGAGTGATTGGCCACATGTTCCTATGACAAGTGACAGTTGCATCGAATGTGTGCATTTGAAATGACGAGCTCATCATTTTCCTTACTTCCTTCTCCCGTCTTGTACGGGCCTGTGTACAAGTAATCTTGTGCATGCCCATGAATGAATGATGAATGCTCAAACTTGTACTCTGCTTACTGATTTATTTCTTTATCCCCCTCCCTCTTCTCCCTCTCTTTGAGCTTCTTTCGGCTTTGTAATTTGCATCTACACCCTACTATTTTGAATGCTGAAATGACCCTCTAGGCCAGTCATTTATCCATGATGTCAATGTGATAAGAAAAGGTGATTCTCAAATCACGTGTCTGTATAGATGTTCCCTGACCCTCTTTCTCTTTCTCTTTCCCTCTCCCTTTCTCTGCCTCCCATCTATATGCAAGAAGTGGACTTGGATATGTATGTATCCTTGTGTGCACATACACTCACTAGAGATTCATATTATCCAGTCTCTCTTTCATCTTACATTTCTTAGTCTTACAGATGCAACTTCTGAAGCATTAAACTTATCAATGATTGCTCCTGTGTTGCTGAAGATCTAAGATGATTTCTATCATCTGTCGATGGCTAATTGATGTGTGGGTTTCATCATCCGCCTTAGCGTGTTTGGCTAAGCTTAAAAAGTTTACTAACAGTAAACTTGCTTACAAGCAAATAAGTTTTAAAATAAACAATTTTTTACCGGTCAATGTTGTGAATGAGTAAATTATTTATTTCAAGAATTTTTTTTTTTTTTTTTACTTGAATGTAAGA
Organism: Forsythia viridissima; assembly: GCA_030279155.1. Taxonomy (NCBI): domain Eukaryota; kingdom Viridiplantae; phylum Streptophyta; class Magnoliopsida; order Lamiales; family Oleaceae; genus Forsythia; species Forsythia viridissima. The sequence continues at coordinate 9,811,302 of CM059045.1, read as the reverse complement.
AAAAAGTAATGTGCAGACATGCTTTAGATGACATTTTTATACTAGTTGCGCAGGCTATTGTTGGGAGGAAACTCATTTGCTAAGAAGCACGGACATGCCACCAGCACCGGCGTGTCGGTGTCGGACACCGACACGTATCAGATATTTCGTCGGATATTTGTGTAAAGTTTAGAAAAAATAGATCAATGCCCGTCAACATTTTAAATGGCCAATTATTTATTAGTTAATGTTAAAATGAGTCAATCATTTTTGAGTATTTATTTTTATGAAATAAGTATAGAAATTTTTGAAAAAAGAAAATTAACTGACGTGTCGGAGGCACGTCGGTATCGGTAATTTTTCAAAAACCACGTGTCGACGTATCCGATAAGTATCGTATCGGGCACGTGTATTCTTTTGAAGATTTTCTGGATAGGGATATCTCATTTCTGGTATCATGCTTTTTCTTGTAGTTCTATTACTAAATTCAACTGTTTATAGAGCTCTTAGGCAGAAATGCCGATGAACCCAAGGTGTGGAATTTGAGACCCCGAAAGCTGACACGATAGTCACTGCATGTGAACGGAGGTGCAAGTAAAAATAATGGGTCCAGGATTAACGACAAGAAAGCTCAATCACCATCCAGGAATTTCAGTAGTAGATCAGGACAGAGTGAATCACATGGTGTTGGTACTGCTAAAAGAAGGAGAAGAGGAAGTTGAACTTTTCGATTGAGCTATTAAAAGAGGAGATTGAGGAGGATGTTTTCATCATGACTGGATTAAAGCATGCAAGAAGGCCTAAGAAGAGTAACCATTCAGATTCAACTCGATGTAAGAAAATGCCTGATCTTTGATTTGATATGATTGTCTTGGTTTAACAATTTGTTTATTTCTTGTTTTTTATTTTGGGTTTTAATAAATGGAATTGTTCAATATATTAATTTAGTTTTATGAAAATCCTCTGAAGGTATAATCTTGATTTATGGAGTTCTTTGTATTCAATTTATTGATATGTGGTTTTACTGGATTGTGACTAATAGTATTTTGCTGTTTACAGGGTTAGATGTGATCATGGACAAATGGTTTTGTCCTTCAAATGTGTTTTTGGAAGTTTTAAGGTGCTTGACTTCCCAATTTTGTAATGGCGTTTGAAGGCTATGATGCACCGATATGGATATGCGTGTCTGATATGATACGTATCGGAAACGTCGACATGTGACTTTTGAAAAACTACCGATACTGACACGCCGCCAACACGTCGATACTTTTTTTTCTTCAAATTTTATAGTGTAAAAAAAATAAAAATTTCTATACTTATTTCATAAAAACAAATACTAAAAAATGATTGATCCATTTTAACAATAACAAACAAATAATTAGCAATTTCAAATGCTGACGGCCCATAAAAATTGATTTATTTTTTCTAAACCCTAAACAAATACCCGACGAAGTGTCCGATACGTGTTCGACACCGACACGTCGGTGCTAGTGCCATGTCCGTGCTTCTTAGTTTGAAGGTATAAGCTGCAATAACTTGTAAAGGTGAAAGGAAGAATAAGTATTATTTGGTTTCACGTTCCTTTCTCTTTCCATTTTTGTTTCACACTTTTCACAAAGAAGGAATATAAGTTTTGTTCTTTTAATTTATCAGTAGTGATCATTGTGAATATGGATTTTTTCTAATTTTAGGAGTTTCATTTTGACTTGTAGTAGTTACTTTTCTAATTGAAGACTGCGAATTTGTTGGTATTTCATATACATATTCAATTGCTGTGGCTAACATAATTCTAAACAATGTCAATCGTGTGAAGCGAAGATGGAGCCACATCCAAATATTATTTCTCTATATACTACTCATATATATCATACAGCTGAATCATGTGTAAAAAATTTCTTCAAAGTTCCATTCCTTGATTAATGTGTTTGTGAAACTCCTTAAGTAATCATCCTTTCTATGGCGGATGTCCACTTGTTCAGTTGCAAAATATTTGGGTGCTTTGGAACTATTCACTGCAGTTTTCCCTTTTCTTTTAGTTTCATTGTATTGAGTTAATTGAAGTAATTTATTCCAGTTTGTATGGTGGAATTGTCCAAAAAGTTATTCTTTAACCTGAGGTCTCATTTTCTCCTTAGGATAGAGTTACATATAATTCATTGCTCTTGAAGGAAAAACTTAGACCTTCTATGTAACCTGCACTTAACTATGAACATTTTTGATTAACGGGCTTATACTGGTCATCGCCAATCCTTTTGAGTGGATGCAGTGTCCTGTGCCAAGGTGACATAGCAATGGTAATGGGAACCTAATGGGTCACACACATAAAGCGAGAATTGAGTATCTGGAGTTGGACATTGTCCAAGTGGGAGATTGTAAGAATTAATGTCCAATGTCCCAATTAGTTGGATCGGACTTAATTATTTATTAGACCAAATGGTCAATTTGTTGATGGGTTCTAGTTTGTCTAGAACTAGGGCTAGGGTTAGCCTTACCTATAAATACAAAGACCACGACAGATTAAATTACAAGTTGGTTTTCATTACTTGCTAGTATAACAAAAAGACAGTCAAATACAATTACTCTCAAAAAGTTTCGCTTTCATCTGTTCTTGATCGTGGAAGTCCAGATTTGTTTTTGCTGTGTGGATTACCATTGGAGGCTGGACAACTTGACAACTGTGGTATTGAAGATCGCACCTCCAGCTAATCAGAAATCAGATTTCACGATATTTATCAAAGGTAAACTTTTATCACAAATTCTCTCTAAGTACAAGGTTGATCTGACTTAAAAGAATTGAACATTTAATTTCCGCTGTGCATGTATACCTCAATTCTTTACAAGCAGCTGTAATTTTATGCAAGTTGTTTATCAGGCATACTTGATGGATCGAACCTTGTATTGCTCTAAGGAGACAGCTCCAGATTTCTGCAAATATCCTTCAGCACCTTAAGTTTTGAAAATGTTATTTATGTGTCGACGTCAAAAGTTCTCTTGGGATATTCTTGTCGACAGTTCAAATTGAGATTACTGCCATGTTTCTAAACTGCTTGGCACGACTAGGAGTGGGTGTGGTGGTCGGAACGGCTGATACTTAAATTAGATGTTGCTGTTTTCTAGGTGAGAATCAACAGTTTCGGTTAAGCATTTGATTTCACTAACTTTCCATCTGCTTGGCTTAGTAGGTGTTTAGATTTTGGAGATTGCTGAGGCTTGCCATGCCTCCACAAAGGTGATCATGGTCATGCAACTGTAGTTGAAGTCACTCGAAATCTAGGTGAACTATATTGGAATAACTGAATAAGTGGTATCACATAAGTGTTCGACCTTTTAGAGTCTCATAGAGGCCGAGGAGTTTGTTGGGGAACTCGTGGCTTGACAATCTTACTTTGTGCTTGAGTGGTCAACCTAAAAAATTATTTGGCGTTTAGTGCTTACTCATAAACTCATTTACAAGCACAATTTAGGCCCCGTTTGTGATTGATTTTGGAGCCCAACTTCCGATTCTCAAACAATCAGAAGTTGATTTAGGCATTTGACAAATTTTTTGAAAGTGATTATAAAATAATCTGACTCACCTGGCAGCAGATTTTGAGAAGCAACAAAATGGTAGCTTTTCAGATTCTGCTTTTAGCTTTTTCATTTATATATTATTAAAATATCCATTTTACCCCTCATTAATCAAACTAATTCCTTTAATAACCATTTGAGAAATCGAATTGATGCAAGTTGGATAACAAAAAATAATATAAATTTAATTAATTTTTGCATTATATGACTGTATTTTTATTTTATAATTTTTATAAAATTTGAAATTTATTAGGTTTTTATTATTTTTATTTTAAAAGAATAATAATGAATGTATTGTCTTATTAAAAAATATTTGACTAGGAAAAAAAATAAATTTTACTACTCGTGATAATAATAATAATACAAAATAACATTATTATAATCAATATCCCTTTTAGTAATTTAATATCGTTACAGCAATAAATCACTTTTGTTTACCAAACACTCAAATGCTGCTTTTGAATCATACAGTAATTTTGAAACAAGAGTTTACCAAAAACTTATCTGATTCTTTCCACAGCTGATTCTTTCTACAGTACAGCAGAAGCTAATTCTTTTAAAAGCACAGCAATACCATACCAAGACTTAGAGATAGCAATCCAATCTGGATGTTCCGATCGAGACGGAAAATCCCTGGCTAATCGGGGAATCGAGGTGGGGCCGGGGCAAATGTCCCCACCCCGATTCAATTAAATATTTTTTTAATTGTTATTGTAATTATAATTATAAAAATATAATAATGTAAATATAAAAAAAAAAACTCATGGATTAAATATATTAATTGGAAGACCACAAATCCACTTCATGGCCCATTGAAATATAAAACTCATTATTAATTTAATGATATATTGGTTCACCACTCCTTTTTATATACTTCTCCTTCAACACACTTATTGAAAGAATCTGATGTGAGATTCACTCTATACATTTACTCTTTAAGTTTTGAGATTTTACTAAGATATTACATTTTGTTCCATATCGAAAAACTATACTTCATATTAGAAAAGAATTGTCTATAAAGAATATAATTTTGTTATATTTTTTTAATATATTAATAGTCAAGTGTTTTTTAATAATATAATTTAATATGTAAAATTAAAAAAATTAAACAGAGAAATAAACGCGAGATGGGAGTTCCCACCCCACCCCACCCCACCCCACCGAGGCAGAAAAACCCTCGGCGGGGGAGGGTCCGGGGGCAGGGGTCTCGACCCTCCCCGTTTTGTTGCCATCACTAAGTCACATGTTGAACATTAGTCTAACTATATGCTAACTTAACACGATTATGAAATCGTTGATAAAAATCTAAAAGAATTAAATCTAATGTGCTAATAAACGCAAAGAAATGGTAAAATGATATCCGTTGGCGACTTCGCAATTATATGAGAATAGACTTGGTGTTCATAATGCCGTGTTAACCTAATGCTCTAGAGGTATTTTCAAAGAAACCCATGAACTCACAGACCAACTTGACAAGAATTTAGTAGAATTTGTACTAATTTGATTCGTAAGTTGAAAAACGGAATTGTCCCCTAGTTATCCTTCTCTGTTGAGAAAATTAACTAGATTTTGAAATTATCTATACATGGCTCTATTGAAAGAGCTAATAACAAATGTCAAACCTTAATTGAAATAGAAGGAAAGTGCATTTCTTATAATCCGTCGATAATCTAACTGGTATATCACTTTTCTTTGCAGTGCGATCCGACCGTAGATGATTTGAATAGATTGATTGAGAAGAATGTTGAAGATTGAGAGAGAGGACAAGTTTTGTTTGAAGGGATTTGATTTTGAAGAATATGGAGGAGAAGAAGAAGAAGAAATTAAGGAATTGAGTGAAAGATATGAATTTTGGTTTAAGAAGATGAAGACGTAGTGTCGGACAAAAAAATACTTTTTTTGTGCTTGTAGTGGAGTAAACCTCCATACGGTCGGTGATTAGAAAAGTTTTTCTAATTGTTTTTTAATACATACTTATATATAAATAAAAATTCGAATATTCATAAATTAATTGGACTTAACAGGTAACCAATTCGCAGGTAGATTTGATTGACACGTAATTGTTGTGTTTGGCTATATATATTTGCCTGGGTATATGGAAAAGATTTAGGCTGTGTTTGGTTCATCAAAATTTTCCATGGAAAATACCTTTTTTCCACCTATTTTTCAACTGTTGTATTTGATTGCATAAGATTTTCCATGGAAAAAATATTTTACTCCATATTTTCCTTGTTTTGTTTGATTGCAACCTTTTTTTCTTCCATGTAAAATATTTTCTCATTTTCCTTGTTTTGGCCACATTTTCTTTGTTTTCAAGGAAAATATCTTCTTAGGGGGGAGGAAGTTTTATTTTCCATGGAAAATTTGTCTTATTTTCCAATCAATAATTTCTTGGCAATTCGTTTCCATGGAATTCATTTTCTTTCCACTCAAATTTCTTGCTTCCAATCAAACACGTTTGATTGCAAGTGGAAAATTTGGATGGAAAAAAAATATTTTCTATAGAAATGAATTACCAAGAAAATTTGGATTGGAAAATGTTAACAAATTTTCCATGGAAAATAAATGGGTTGGAAAAGGTTAACAAATTTTCCATGGAAAATAAATTCTCCTATCCTACAAAGAAAATATTTTCCTTGAAAACAAGGGAAATATGGCCAAAAGTGGAAAATGATGGAAAACATTTTCTATGAAAAAACAAAAATTTCAATCAAACGAAAGATGGAAAATAAGTGAGAAAATGCATTTTCCATAGAAAATTTTGCCAATCAAACAGACCAAAGCTGAAAAATGGGTGAAATTTTTTCATTTTCCATGGAAATTGAAAGGAATCAAACACACCCTTACAATCAATTTTTTTTTTTTTTGTTAAAAAAAAAGAGAAAAACCTCAAGACGCAAAAAAATTAGGGATAATCAGGGACCTCTGAGGCCTTGACAAAAGCCCAATACTAATTCATCCCACAGAAGCCCAGTGCATCACTGAGAGAAGGGGGCGACCTTTTCACAGGCGACCTCAATCGTTAGATGGAAATGAAATGGAAGAAAAACATGAAACTCCCATCGGCGGTGGCGTTGTTAGTGGTGTGGCGGAGTACTGGTGGTGGGCCACCGCAAGCACGGCCCAATTAACCTGGGCCATTTCCATTTATAGAAAAGGCTACGCCGGTGACTCTCGTCTCATGCCCTTTAAAGCCTTTGCCGTCGCCTCCCTCTTTGTTGGTGCCACCGCCACCGCCACTTTTGCGTCCCTCCGCGCCTCTGGCATCGAATCTGTATGTACTCTCTTCCTCTCTCATCATTCATTCATTAATAAAATTTTAATTCTTGAGGGAAATTTGTCTGAAAAGAAACAATTAGTATTGTTACTTTGATATGGTATCATAGATGAAGTCACAAGTGTTTGTAATTTTTCAATTTAATAACGAAGACATGGGGTACTACCACTTGTTGTTTGACCTTTTTTTTTTTTTGTGATTTAGAAGTAATATATGATTATTGTGCATATTAAACAATGAGTTATTTTGGTTGCTTATCTAGCAGTGGGAATTGGTTACTTGTATTAATGGTACTTGCAATGATTTTAGTAGTGCAAATTCTTTAGTAATGGATATCAAAGGGAAAAGCTTTAAACTTAATTTCTGTCATTTATATGAAACACTATAATCTTATCGAGTTAGTCTATATAGTTCAACATATAATTTAGTGACTTGAAATTGTTTTGTCCTTAAATTTTTTTGACATTTTTCAAAATAGTTTATGATTTCTTGTAACACATAGGGGCTGTTTTAAGAGAAGATTATGGAACCTAAGTCTGGGGTAATCATCCCAAATAGGGATGCTTACTTTACACATTTACTATATAGTATAAAGATCAAATTTCAAAGAGAATAAGGTTTGATATATCATATATGATAGATAGACAGAGCCAGTATTAATTGTCTATCGAGTTTGGTCTTATTTGAGTTTTAGTTTCTCTGTTTGGTTATTGGCCTCATTTGGAGAGTAAGAGTTACAATGGTTTTCCTTCCTTGCATTGTCTAATTATCAGGTGTTTTACCATTGTTTTGCTATCAGAAAACTCGATTCCTTTAATTTAGTGGAAATACTGAAACTTGTAGCAGCATTTCACAATGTTAAATTTCAAGCTGCCAAAATTTGCAATGGCTCTTTAGTGGCGAAGAAAAAGGAAGAGAGAAAACCAAGCTATTTTCCTTGATGATGAATCAAGGGAAAAAAATAGTGGTTATTTAAGGAGGTAGAGTAGTTCCAGATAGCCCTTCTGAAATGTGTACATGCTGAGGTAAATGTACTTGACTGGAGGAGAGAACAAATTGTGATGGGATATAAAGTTGGTGATTGTGGGATATAGAAGGATGTGGGTTGTATTGTGGATGTATTACAATAGTCTTATCTTGTGGCTTTCCTGCTGGTTTAGGAAAGAAATTTACTTTTCCTTTTCTTTAAAATAAGATATGAGAATATATGCCAACAAGTTGAAGTGGCACCAATTTAAATACAAATCAAGGGAAGAGCAACTTAGTTGGTTGAGGTATCCCTTGAAAATTCCTAAAGAAGCTCCCATTCACAAGTGAGTGCAATTCTAGTAGGACTTGTTAGAAGAGGCAGAAATAGACTAAATTAACATGGCTTGTATTGGTTACAAAGGATTTTGATTTCCTTGAATCTTTAGATAGATATAGCGTTGGACTGATTCGAGTTGCTAGCTGTCTCCAAATTTATTGTGGTGGTTGTTTGGTGTTCTGCCATTGCCAAGTTTCCGTTTTCGCCGAGGTGAACCAAAATATAATCTATTGAGGGCTAGTTCTATGATAAGGTTTTCATGAACTATATACCATATCCATTACAGCTTTAAAAGTCTTTGAAATGGAGAAGAATAGAAGCAAAGGTTTGTTTTCTTCATGTAATTGAAATTTCTGAAAATAAGGCTAGTAGAGTTTCCATTATGTACACCTAATGTTAGCCGAGTGCGGCAATGGTACAACTTGTTCGCATATGAATTGTGACGTTGTAATTTGCGTCACCAAGTCTCAGCAGTTTAAGTTTGAAACCTAATGTAGTGAGAAGAAGTCTAAACAAATTAAGAGTATGTTTGGTAAATTTTTTTGTAAATTATAAGCAGTGGGTCTTACAAAATGTGTAAACAAGAAGTGGGTAAAAGTTGTGGGTTCTACAAAATGTGTAGCTAAAAATGATGTTTGACCAGCTTATAAGTCTTATAAGCATTAACAAACATACTCTGAGTTGCTTCTGTTTTGGTAAAGGAAATATTGTGCATTTCCAAATTTCTCTTCTACTCTACCCTACCGTATGCATTGGCCTTGAGTTCCATAGAATACTACTTGTATGCCTTCGGACTTCTGTTCCTCTTTTAATAAAGATTTGGAATTTACACAAAAACAACTACAAGAATTCTTCATTTCTATCGTACAAAAGAAATGGATAATGAATAATTGAATCAGTTTCACTCTAGTTCGGCCCCACTAAATCTCGACAAGGGAAATGGATTTCACACAACCCGTCTTCCATGTGGCTAGAGTTGGGCAATTAAAATTTCTTTACGAACATTCAAGCACGGTCCTTCTTTAGTAAAAATTACGTGTTATCCAGTATTTCACATGACAAAGGAGAAACTTCTGTAGCTACTGGCCTACTAGTCTTTTTAGGGCATCAAAATTTGGATTATATAGCATTCAAGTGAAATTTGGTGAATAATGACAATATGGAAAAAGGAAGAGAGAGACCCCAGCCTTGCCCCTTTCTTTTCTCCAACTGACATGGTAGCTTCAGCTGTCTGCATATTATCATTTGCTTGAGGATTAACCGCACCCTTCTTTGGACTTTGTAGGTTCAAGATATGAAGCTTATGGGTGCAAATGCAAGGACCGGACTAGGAATACCTCCGAGGGAAGGAGATGAGTAGAGGGAGATTTTGAAGATTGTTGTATATCTTTACCTTTTTCTCAGTTTCACTGGTGCTGTTTTATATCCCTGTAACCTGTTTTGTTTTTAAACCATTTTCAAACTGTTTTCAACCATTTTCAAACTGTTTTCAAACTGCGAAAATAATGAATTGCGTCATAAAGCAGAGGACTCTATCTCCAAAAGAAAAATGGAAAACATATTTTATATTGCAACGATTAAAGTTTTGAACTCGTCCCCAAAAGAAAAAATGGAAAAACTGCGTTGCACGCAATTCCTAGTGTATTAGAATTTAGTAGAGCAGTTTACAACTATAAGCAATAGAAGAGACATTTACAAGCATATGTGCATGTGCATGAAGATGGGAACCAAAGTTTGATAAATAACAATATCTAGTTGAGGTGGCAAAGTGGGTCGGGCCTGTGGCTACTCTAGATAACCTGGATTCTGGATAGGGTCTGTTCAAAAAGTTTGGCCCAAAAAATTTCAGGTTAATTTGACTAGGCACGATTAGCTCGTTTGGCTAGTCGAGCTAACACCGGGCTGACTCAATTATTTTGAGTTGGCTTGATGATCGTCCTGTAAAAATGTAGCCTAAGCCATTACCCCACCCCACCCCACCCCCACCCCCACCCCCACCCCCACCTCCACCCCACCCCACCCCACCGCACCGCACCGGATCCAAGACCAACAGGGGGTATTTCTCCCCCCTAGTTTGGTAGTGAAACCGTGGGGAAAACTGGTGACATGGGGGTAGAAATCCTCCTCTATAGGATTTGGTGGGGATGGAAGATGAATTTTTTTTAAAAATTGTTATGAAAATATATAAAAATAAAAAATACATCAAATTATTGGTCCATGTAAAATTGTGCCAGCTCGATTCGATTTCGTGTGTGATTCATCCTATGCTGGTCCAGAGTGGCCCATTTGTGACTTATACTATCTACTATCAACCTATGCATGTTTTGCTTGTATCTATTTCTACAACCTGATCCACGAAATTATGATCAAGGAAGAAATAAAATGGTTATTATACAACTCTTCAATTGAAATCAAATATTATTCTCAGGTGCGGACCTAGAATTATGGTTTAGTGAGGACGATTCACAATTAGATAAAAAATAATTTTAAATAAGACAATAAAGATAATATACAAAATGTAGTACTTTTTTAACAATTGTACTTTAAGAGCAGTAAAAATTATAAAACTTTGCTTCTTCAATTTGTTGTTATTCTTTTGCCAAAATGTCGAGTGTTGATTTCAGTTGGAAATTAGAATCGTACTCCAACACTTGCACGGTATCGCAATAGCAGCAGCCAAGGAAGTTGGGGTTGTCTTTAGGAATTAGGATTAATTGGGCATTGGAGGAAAGGAATTGATTAAGTTGGTGTTATTTGGATGTTGTAAACAAATTAATTGGACCATTGGGGGAAAGGGTTTATTGGAAATCCAGCGGGGCTAATTACACCCACTGGGCCCTTAATGGATCCGTCCCTAATTATTCTTATGAAAGATTATAAATAAAACATAATTCCTAGCATCTCTCGTTCGTGTGTACCGAATTCCTTATGAATATGTATTTAAATTGATTGTTGACTTTATTAGGTTGTCGGTTGGGGGCATAAATGCCATGAATAAAATTTAGGGATGTGTTTGCTCAAAATTAATACGTTAGGTACTTCCGCTGCAATTTTTAAAATTTTTGGGCTGGGCCCAGTAAGTGACTAAGTCAAAGTGGGATGTGCGCTTCCTGTAAGGCGTAACCCATCATTTTAAGCCTACGTCACAAATCAAGACAAGGGCAATTTTGTAATTGTGAACTAGAGAGAGTTAGAAAAGTGGGCTAATTTAGTGGGCAGATTGTGGAAATAACTGCCATAACTGTCAATACCCGGATAAGACACGCACAACAAATAAATAAAATTAGAAAATAAAACAACAAATATTACTAAAATCCTGTGAAACAAAATCTAGTCAAATTTGTTAAGTAGATTACATGTATTTATGCATGGATTTTTACTTAGTATAAATGAGTGTTGAGACTTGAGAGTGAATTGATATATATTGTTGACATCAAAATCGGCAAACCCCTGAATCGACGGCGCATGCCGGTTCCTCCGCGATATTATGGATGGGAAGTGGAGAATGTATGATGATACGTGTGAAATAAAGAAAGGGCCATGGAAAGAAGAAGATGATAAAGTGCTTCTAAATCATGTTAAAAAGTATGGTCGAAGAGACTAGAGCTCTATTCGATCCAAAGGTCTCTTACACCGTACTGGCAAGTCTTGTCGTCTTTGTTGGGTTAACAAACTCCGACCCAATTTGAAAACGTATGCGTAAAATGCATTCTTTTTCACCTTCATAGAATATATTGTGTGTGATGAGGGTAAATGCAGTACGATTTTTTATTTGTGTGTGCACACCTAAATTTATTGAGAACAAGTGTTAGTTTGTTATCATTTTGTCTATGTGCACAGGCCAACGCGTGTGATGAGGGTGAACCCCGTATGGTTCTAGGCCTTGTATGTGTGTAGGAGGGTGAACCCTGGTTTAAGGCCTTGTTTGTACTTTGTATGCACACACATGGGTTGAGGGTAACACCCCATCTTCACAGACCAAGAACTACGGGATCAACTTGTAAGGATTTATGCCTTTTGTGTGTGTGTGTGTGTGTGTGTGTGTGTGTGTGTGTGTGATATAAACGCATGTTATATGGAATTATGTTCTTTACATACATGATAAAATGAAGAAGTACAGTTGAGGAAATTAATAATAGTTTTGTTGAAATGGCACGGAAAGTGTTTCTCGATGCTGCTAATCTCTTACTTTTTCTAGTAGATATGTTCAAATTTTATGATTTTTGATGTGGGATCTTCGGTTTAACAATTTTTGGCTGTATGCATAGATTAAGTGTTTGATGAAATATCCGTGATATGTCCCTCTCTGTTTTTACTTGTTATTTTCCAATTTTATGCAATGGGATCAAGTTTTCGGCAGATGAGGAAAGAACAGTAATAGATCGTCAAGCACAATTCGGGAACAAATGGGCGAGAATTGCCACGTATTTACCAGGAAGAACAGACAATGACGTCAAAAAATTTTGGAGCAGTCGACGGAAGAGGTTGGCGAAGAGTCTGCAGACGACTTTGTCGTCGTCCAACAAACAAGTCGAGGCCTCTGGTGTCCATGCTCCCTCTTTCGAGGTAAGAAGTTTATTCAGTTTCTTATTGCATGAATTATGTCAAAATTGCCTGGATTGTGAGGAATTTTCTCAGACACTTTTTGGTTAGTGCTTGACTATCTTGGCTTATTCTTGGTTTAAAGTTATTAGGAATGTCCAATTTTACGAGCTTGAGTGGTACTCAACCCTATCTATAAAGGGCAGCACCGATCTAATGTTCACCGGGACACTTGTCCTACACTTATTGGATCAAGTGTCCCGGTAGGCATTATAACAGTGCCCACTGTGGGCATTAGAACAAAACCGCTATAAAGGGACTTATGCACATTGGTCTAGGCTGCATTCGACTCCTTCAAAGACAAAAGACAATCGGAATCTGAATTTTCAATATTGCATACTCTTTTATAGAGTTCCTTAAATGGGACAAAGAGTACTAAAAATCAATGAAACCATTTAGCATTAGCTTCTGTATTATCATTTTCAATTTTCAGGCACTCAAGTTTAACTCGGGATAACAAAGAGAAGATGTGTATGAACGAGATATCGAACAACAAGAAGGAAAAGGATTGACAGATCTGATATATCCAACCTCACTTAATTTCGAAGAGAGCCTATATCAGCTCGAATTTGACCATACTGATATGAAACTTTACAACGCGTTACAATCATCCCTCTCATTTCCTCCACAACTCAAACTGGACTTCCCTCCACCATCCCAAAGCCAAGAATTCATCAAGAGGTTTCAAGATCCCAACTTTTTTGACGTTTTTGGGCATGGAAGTGCTTCCGGAATTGGGACAGCACATCTTTCCTCTATGTCATCATGTTTGGAACCAGAGAGAAGCGCTCCAAATGTAACTTCGGAAATAAGCTTCATTGACGATTTCCCACCCATGGACCTTTTCGACCATATCGAACCACTTCAGAGCCCATCAGAGTGGTGACAAGATGATCATGGAGTCATTTCTTGACTTGGATTCAATTTCAGTAAGTTAGATACTGCAGAGGGAGTCATGCAGTAGACTAGTTTGTTTCAGGATTTGGCACTTGCACTTATTTTGTACTTTGACTTGATGTGCCTCATGGATGGACACATCAAGTAGCTTATATATTTGCAGATGTTTTCTTTTTTATTTTCTAACTTTTTTCGTCAATTATATTTGCACTTAATTTAGTTTATTACAAGACCATTTTGTCCCAGGATCGCGTTGATTAAGCCGTATTAAGATAACGTATTCAATATGCCTTATTGTATTTATTTTAAAACAATTGTATGCCAAGTGTTTCCAGAATACAAATCCTACAGAGTGAAAACTTATTTCTTAGCAACATGGCATCTAGTTCTACGTAACAAAGACTAAAACCAAGAAGAATGAATAGAGCAACATTGGAACATCACTCTATATGGTGTTTGTCTTCTTCGGAGAATCATCTGATGCTACCTCCGAGTCACAAGCGACGTAAGTAATACCTACCTGACCTTCGTGTAAACCAACCAAATCTCCAGCCGTGAATGACTGATTTTCACTAAACACAATAGGTCTCCTAGAGTGCGAGTAAGCACAATACTCGACTTGACGTACCATCTCGACCTCCTGCACGAATCCACTAACAGCAACCCCGACTCCTTCCCCTGTGTCAGCAAACATGATTGTAAATAACAATAATAGAAACATTTCCACAAAAAATACAAGAAAACAAGCCCACATAATCCAATAAAAGATCCCTCTTTTAAGCATGGATTAGTCACCTCTTCTACATCTTGTTCATTCGCAATCAAAGTGGATAAATGACTCATTCCATAACACAAATAATCACAGGAAATCTTTCAATAACACGCTTTCCTATTTCTCCACAATCAAGACAATGAACAATGAGAAAGGCATTTTTGTTATGGTACTAATACTTGGTTTGCTATTTGGTTCGAGCGCAGCTAAATGGACGCAAATATGTACCGTGGGTCACGAGCAACAAGTTCTCCGAAGGATATTTATCAGCAAGAGCCTTGATAACCCCTAGATATCGAGCCCTAGCACCTTCCAGCGTCTCTTGCCATTCCGGCAGCTACAATGACAGAAGCGACGCCACATTCAGTACAAGAAAATTGTAACTAAAGCAAATATAATCAGTTATATAATTATGTGTATTAACGGACACCTGCTTATGCAATTGTTCTGCAGCATGGTCAATGGTTCCAGAGGGTAAAACAGCTTCACATTGTGAGAGATTGAAATCGAAAACCCCATCATTTGGAGCCACATTTGGTCTTATGGCACGCAAGTTCATCATCTCACATAATCCGTATTCAATTGAGACCTAGAAAATAGTACCGGTAGGACATGTAATTGAACGGATAATTATCAAATAGCTAACAGATTTTTGGGGAAAAACATAATTTTGATAACTTTTTAGGGCGAAAGAAAACGCAAACCATCAAATAATTTTGCTCCAAAAAGTTAACAACATGAGCAAATTTATACTTCCAAGTTGAGAATTATAAGCAATATCTTCCGACAGAATAATAAGCGGACCTTAATTTTGGATGGATCAATAACGACGCCGTTGGAACTCAAATCGTTGGGGTCATCGCGGTGATCAGCGACGGCGCATAAAGCGATAATGACTTCGGTGGCGGTCTGGAGACACCGGAGGAATGGGGAGACGAATACCCGGTGGATAGGGAATCCGAGCTGGTTCCGGAGCCTCTGACCCTTGCAATATGCCCGAACCTTTCCAGCTTCCACAAGCGGCGGATCCCATGGCCGCGCTGCCGTCGAAGTCCACAGAGGCTCGAAGTTGTCAATTCTGTCGCCGTGCCTCATGACGACGACGTTCTGATAGAACTGCGATTCGATTGTTAAGTCGCAATGCAATGGACCCATTGTTGGGTGACGATGTGACGAGTTTTCAGTAGTTTGATACTGTGAAGAGAAGACCGATTCAGAGGATATATATATACACATATACAGAGAGAGAGAGAGAGAGAGAGAGAGAGAGAGAGAGAGAGTTTAGTGGAACGATCAAGGAAGATCCTAAGCAATTGCGACGCATTTCACTGTCGACACACAGATTAGCATTTCTTGTCGTGCTCAATATATGTCGTGTAGCGAGAGTGTGAAACAAACACATTTTATTTCTATATTATAAATTAATTTCGACATAATTTGTAGGTAATATATATGTAAACTATTTTCATTTTTGTTTATGTCAATCAGATAATCAGATTTTAAGTTTCTTTGAAAACAAGTTATTTAAGCTTTTATTTTTAGCCAATTTTACAAGTAAAACAAAAAAACATTATGCCAATTTTCTAAGGGAAGATCTAATTTCCTAATACTAAGATCCATCACTAGTCGCCCGTGCAGTCGTCAATGTACTACTATAATAAATATTAAGAGCTTGTTCGGTAGAGATTTTTTGGAAAAAAAATAGGTTTTTTTGGTTACTTTTTGACTTTTCAAAGGTTTTGGTAGTGTAAAAAGGGTTGAAAAGTCAAAAATTGTAGGCAAAAAAATGAGTTTTTTTGGATAAAATGACTACCGAACAAGACCTAAGTTGTGAAATTTAATTATTCTATTTTGCAGAGCCTGTATGCGGTTGCTCAAATTTTTCTTTATAAATAAAGAACCGTCATTAGAATTTATTCTATTATCAAGGAAATAGAGAAATTGCTACATAAATATAAAACACAAATAGTTTGAGGATGTCGATTTTTCTTGTAAACCATACTTTTATTATAGTGAATCACATCATCAACGGGAATATAACGTTTTACATTGATGCGAACTTCTATAAAATTGCATATTCTTATATATCTATTTTTTCCTTCTATAATAGTATTATTATTATTATATTGTTATTGCTCCCAGTGATGTAGAATTTATGTCACTAATTTTCAACAATAATCAATTTAACTAATTGAATTTAATGCATCACTAATTAGGTAGACACAAGATAAGACTTCTACGTACATAAGACTTTTACATTTATAATGAAAAGAAATCACGTTAAAGAGCTTTTATTTTTAAGCAAATTTTACGTATGATGACTACTAGTAGTGAGCGACTATGAATATTATTATTCTAAACACAATATTAGGCTAATTTTCTAAAATAAAAATAAAAAAGTAAGAAATTGGCACATATTTACGGAAGGTTATAGTAATACTAAGAGCATTTCCAATACAATTGTGGATTGCTATATTTTTTTGTCACATAAGTAAAATAGATAATGTCTAAAAAAATTTCCTCCAATGCAAGCTATCAAGGACTATGTCAAGCTGATGTGGCATGAAAAAAAATAGATAATGTATATAACTCCTTCTAAATTCATAAGATCTTTTAGATATGCTGACTCAACAAAATTTATATTTAAATTTTTATACATATTAAAATGTAATTTAAATTTATTTTAATAAAATAATACACTTATAGTGATGGCAACGGGGTGGATCGGGGCGAATCAGGCCTGATCCGATCAATCCCGCAATAATTATAGGGGATTCAAATCCGCCCCGCGATCCGTCATTTTTCAAGGCGGATCGGAGCGGATCAGAGCCCTAATCCGTATACTGATCCGTTTTTTTTAATACATTTTTTTTAGCTAATTCCAGCCACCTCTAAATTGTAATTTAAGCCCCAAATTTTTCATTTATTTATTATTTAATTATTTTTTTTCAAACGGGGCGAATCGGATCGGATCAGGCATTATCTGCCCTGCCATGCGATTTGACCTGATCCGCCTCGCTGATCCACGAATCAGAAATTTTTCGCTCCATTCGGATCGGATATCCATCGGATTCGGGGAGGATCATATATTTTTGTAATCTCTATACACCTAGATAACAATCCATATAATGCATTGGATACCAAATTTGAACTTGAATGTCTATTTATTAGATATTAATATTATGAAAATCTTTCAACATTCTTATCACCTAGACAGTGTTCTACAAAGTGTAAGGCGTGGAAGCTAAATTTTAAGTTTTTTGGACCAAAGCGAGATTTAGGCGAGGGCCTCACAAGTGAGAGACATTACGCACGACTGGGCGTTGAAGTCACTCTTCAACCCTAGACAAAATTTTGAAAATAGTGCACTTAGATAGCACCCAATAATATTGAAGATGCTCTAATTACGGTCCATCCCAGGCCACTTGTAATTATTGCAGATATTTGGATAAATTGACCTCACTAAGTGACCTATTTTATAAGATCAAATTTGTTTTTTTAATACAACTCAATTTGTTTTAAATTTCTAACTTTCAATATATAAAATTCAAATTATATTCAAAATAGATTAGATTGTTTGTCGTGTAATGTTAAAATTTTGTGGAAAATTAGTAATAAGAATGAGTCAAAGAGAAAAAAAAAAGAGAGAAAATTCTATAAAGTGGGCCACGTGGCAATTTAGTGGAAATTGTCTTATGTTGTCGCCAAGCCACTTTTTCCAAGACAAATGGAAGTCAAATAAGTGGTGCCGTCGTGTGTTTTTAATCTACACCAACAAGACAAAATAAATAAATTAAAAAAAATCCAAAATATGTTAGAATAATTGCTAGTATAATAGTTTGTGATATTTACGTGGTATTAATTAATATATCAATAATACTAAAAATTTTATATTTAAGATGACATATTAATTGACACTACAGAAAATGTTCTCCTCTCCCTACTGTCTACATGACTTGTTTCTATTGGTCAAGTAAAAATTATTTAATGTTAGTATAATAGAAATTGGTCATATAGACAGTGGAAAATATAAATCTTTCCAACCGTAGGAAATAGAACATTTCCCTACATTTCCCTTGATACCACATAATTACTATATAGACTGACTACAATAGTCACTGATTATGAATAACATTATTTAACATGTTATCATCTTGACTATGATGACAAAAATAGCACTAATCTCAACCTTTTCACTAAGTAACAAGTTGGTCTTTAGTATTTAATTTTTTTGAAGAGATTTGTCTACAATATATACAGTTTGCAACAAGTTAGATACTCAATAAATAGTTTTGATCGACTTAACCGTTAAATTTTAAAAGAAAATTTTGTTAAAAAGCAAACTACTTTTGCATTCAATTAAATAAAAAAAATAAGGAAAAAAAGACCATCGTCTTCTATGAGAGTGGAGGCCCAGAGGGTGCTAGCTGGGGTCGAGGGAAGGGGATGCAATTTGCTTTATTGTTGAGGATGACAAAACAAAAATGTTAAAAGAATTAGAGACTAATTTATTATGTCGAAAAAAGATTAGTGAACGATTAATTTGCTTTATTGTTGAGGTTCGTCAGACGGGGAATCCCTTTTAATGGACTCTTTCTTGTTGGCGATGTAGTGATTAGCTTCAAATTCTTCGAAGCACACTTTGAAGTTTGCCAAAGTTCAAAATTGTCCTAATAACTTGGTTTGTATATGACATGTGATTTTTAAATCTGACGTGATTCACACTTAACGTCTACGTAAAACGAAGTGGTAGAACCTTTATTGAAAACTCTAGAAATTAGTAATGTCAATTGCATATTTTCTCATTATTTCTGATTAAGTGTCATTCTATTTGGTACATGTCAATGTTAAATTATTTATATCAACAATAAATTATGCCAATTGGGGAAAATAAAATCTGCATTTGGTTAGTTACTTGGGGATCTAAATTATTGCATTAATTGGACTTTCTACATATAAATACATTAAACCTTGTTCAATCAATTAACAACCTGTTTAAATAATAAATTATTAGGACTAGCGTATCAAATTCAGGGGGTGGAACTAGGGTATTTTTTGGATCGGGCTGCTATTGAAAAAAAAAATTTACACCATAAAAAACGATTTTTTTCTGGATTGGACTGCAGTTCGGTCTCGCCCCTCCTAAATCCGCCCACGATCAAATTAATAATCTCCTTCAATAGATAAGATAATAATTTTATTTAAATTTTTTTAGAGCCCAACAAATATATAAAATAACAACTCATTACTATTGCCATATCAAGAGTCATCGAAGAAATAACATTTCCACCTTTCCATTTTATATAGAAAGTAATTATTTAAGGTTACAACAATTTGAAATACTAATTTTGAAAAATAAGTCCTCTAAATTGTGATCATCATTGGTAGGCATATTTAGTACCCATTAAATAATCTTTTTTATCACAACATTTTTACTACAATAATTCAAAACGTGATCGACATCCATCACATTTTTATAGTATACACTATAAATGGCTTCACCTAATCTACTATGCCTTCATGTTAACTTTTGAGTTGTTATGTCTGTACATATAAACTTTTGATTACATCCATTATTTTTCTAGTTTTAAGTTGTAGATGTATTTTAGTTGAAAAAATTATACATGTACACGTAGTAAAATATAAATTACTTTTTACATTAATAAATATTCATTTATTGAAAAATTAATAAATTATTTATTGATTGATAAATGTTCTTCAATCATTTATTGATAAATTAAATTAATAAATTATTTATTTATTGATAACAGAAGAGTCAATGCTCCAGTTATTCTCCCATGATCAAAATTTGGATTAGTCAATAGATCATATCCCATTCGGGGCGGCCATCAACGAGCACATTTTTCCCCATGCATGCATCAAGATAGGCAACTTTTCTTGAGATATACATTCATCATACATGTATCAAGATAGGCAACTTCTGTAGTTCTGTTGAGTATACAGTTGAGTTGATAATTCCATGTGATGTTTGGCCACTTCGTGTATGTAGCGTTTTTGACCTGAAAATATGGGTTTCTGGCATATCATTATGTATGGAGTGGACATGTGCCCTCGGGTTTCCTGTTCTCAAGGCGTGAATTCATGAAATAGAGAGTTTGGATTGCAATTTTTTTTTTTACACGTAAGTAAAATAGATAATGTCGAAAAAATTTATGTTACAATACAAATTGTCAGACACTCTGTCAAGCTAACGTGACAATAAAAAGACAATATTTAACACTCTGTTTGACATGCTGACTCAGGAATAATTAAATTTTCTATATAGATTTAAATTTATTATGCATATTTAAAAGTAATATAATATTTATTTTAATAAAATAAAATCCATCTAGATAACAATTTATAAAATGTAATAGAAACCAAATTTGAACTTGAATGTCTATTCATTAGATATCAATGACATGTATATCAGAAGTCTTTCAGTATTTGTGCCACCTAGATAGCAATTCATAGAGTGCATTGGAGATACTTCCAATGCAACAATGTCCAGCTGATGTAGCGATAAGGTGGAGGAGACAAAACTGAGGTGACATCATTTATTGTAGAAGATCGTCCAACAGGTCGTCTAGTTTTAGACATCTTGTTAGACACATTTCACATATTTTTCATTAAATTGTGTTTATCTCTCTCATCTATTTTTTCTTCTCTTTCATCTTTCTACACTCTCTCTCCCCATTTTTTTTCTCTCTTACCACATAAATTTTTTTAGGAGGTGTAGCATTGGATGCAACAATGTCCAACTAAAGTGGCGATTGTGTAGAGGGGACAAAACTGATGTGACAGAATTTATTGTAGAATGCCGTCCAACAGACCGTTTAGTTTTAGATATCATGTTAGACACATTCCACCAATTTTTTTATTAAATTGTGTCTATCTCTCTCACATATTTTTTTATTTTCTTTCATCTTTCTACACCATCTCTCCTCATTTTTTTTTTCTCTCCTGCCACCTAGATTTTTTTAGAAGGTATTACATTGAAAATGCTCGAGCATTAATAAAAAAATGGGTGGAAGGTATCTAACAGGATGTCTAAAACTAGACGGTTTGTTAGACAATATTCTACAATAAATGCTGCCACATCAGTTTTGTTCTCTCCACCTAATCGCCACATCAGTTGGACATTGTTGCATTGGATATGCTCTTAGAGCATCTTTAATGCTAGATATCTTCTAAAAAGTTTACGTGACAAGAGATAAAAGAAATGAATAGAGAGAGTGTGGAATGAGGAAAGAGAAAGAAAAATAGATGAGAAAGATAGACACAATGTGACAGCATTTATTGTAGAAGGTGTCTAGCAAGCCGTCTAAATGTGGACATCCTGTTAAACAACCTTCTACAATAAGAACATCTCCAATGCACTTCGTATATTGTAATTTATGTGGCAGGAAAAATAGACGGACTTCCAATCCATGTGGCATTATGTTTATTGAATAGACGGTCAAATTATAAATTCGTCTCCAATGGGTTCCGTATAAAATTATTATTACACGCTTATGTGGCATTAAATTTTTTTAAAATTGGCATGTCTTCAATTTATATTTTCCTTGTCTGGATTTTTTTTAATAAAATACTAAGATTGATTTAAATTTGTTGAGTCACTCCGTCTAAATTTAGACGGACTTCTAGACGAAATTTATTTTTACTGTGTCAAATCAGCTAGACGGAGTCCTCGTGAGTATGCATTGGAGATGATTTTTTATAACTCCGTATATATATGCTTATGTGGTACGTCTAAAAAGTGATAGACATAGTGCATTGGAGATGCTCTAAATGATGCTACATTAGTTTTGTCCCCTCTACCTCATCGCCACATTAGCTGGACATTCAAAATAGAAGCAACCATTGGAGATGTTCTTAGAGCATCTCCAATACTAGACATCTTCTATAAAATTTACGTGACAAGAGAGAGAGAAAAATGAGGAGAGAGAGTGTGTGGAATGAGGAAAGAGAAAGAAAAATAGATGAGAGATATATATATAATGTTGCAGAATTTATTGTAGAAGGTATCTAGCAAGTCGTCTTAAAGTGGTCATCCTGTTGAACAACCTTTTAAAATAAATGACGCCACATTAGTTTTGTCCATTCCACCTCATTGTCATATCAGCTAGATATTCAATATAGAAGCCACCATTGGAGATGCTATTAGGGTTGAGTATTTAATATAGACTTAAAGACTTTTGATTGACATTTTTAATGACTGATTTTTATGATTTCATTAATTTTCATTGATTTTTATAGATTTTAATAGCTTTCATAGTATTTTATTTATTTTCATTTTAGAAGACTTTTCTAGACTTTTATTTTTTTAATTAAATCTTGAATATAAAAATATAATGTCCTACAGTTTAAAAAATTATGGTAGAAAAAAAGTCTAGCAATAATTTATTTAAATTACATTAATAAATTAAATGTATAATAAAAAAAACTTTAAATTTATAATTGCAAGTAAATTACGTCAAAAGTCAATGACATAAATTACTAGTTCACTTTCTTTTTTTTTTTTTGGGTAAAAATTAAAATTATGAACTTCGAAATGGCTTATGGATAAATTTAAAAAAATATGGTTTGCGACTCCTTTTAAAAATATTTATCAACAAAATGAATAGAGAAAAAAATATTAATAATTTCTTTTTTGTAAAAAATGTTGGTTATTAATTATGACTATAGAGTTTGTACCCAAAAAAAAGGAAGAGAGAGAAAAAAAAACATTGCAAAACGAGAAAAATATTAATCTTCTTTTTTTTCCAAAAAAAATATTGATAATTAATCTTGACTCTAGAGTTCATAGAAGGGAAAAAAGAAAAAGAAAATAGTGCATAAAAAAATTATAAAATGAAAGACTTTATTTTTCGAAAGTTTTGAGGATGAATGAGAAAAATTATGATAACTTTTATTTATACATTGTGCTTTAAAGTGAGTAGATAGAAAATTTTATAAAATGTCATTGACATTTTAAATACCTCTTAATTTCGTAGGATTTTAAAAAAATTGAATTTAATATCACTTGACTTTTAAAGACTTTTTAAAAAAATTTATAAGCATATATTGAATATCCCAAGACTTTTATAGAGTTTGAAAAGTCTATATTAAAAATAAACATAAACTTTGAAACTTCATACAAGTCTAATGAAGTCTTAATCAAATACACCAAATTTAGATTCTTCGACAGTTAGTTGTGGATAAAGTTTTCATTTGACTCTGGTCGGGATTGGAAAAATTGCGGTCGTATTATGTTGCTTGCCAGTTCGCGATCCGTTCTTTCTTGATACATGGGATCGATCGTTATCAATGTCGTCGAGGATCGAAAGGTTATGATTGTTTCATTTCTCCGGGTTTGTGTTATCAAGCACACTAATGTCACTTGAGATTGATCATGTTGAGACTGTAATGCTCGAATAAGCTTCATTATAATGATAGGGGGCCGGTATGTTGGTTCTATCAGCATCAGTAGTCCCTCTACTTGCAAGTGATGATTCATGGATCACGAGTGTTCACAGTTAAGGCGATTGGTATATACGCAATTCTCATGTTGCACATAGCATGTGAAAAGCGTCATGCGATGCCACCACTTGCCACATGTTCGTCATGCATCCTCACATGTGTCGCTTCACACTTCTGACAGTGAGGACATTACGTCCTTCAATTTTTCAAAACTCCTTAGAGCCTCTGTAATGCTAGACATTTTTTAAAAAATCTATGTAGCAACAAAGAGAAAAGAGATGAGGAGAGAGAGAGTGGAAGAAAGAAAGAGAATGAAAAAATAGATGAGAGAGATAGACACAATATAGCAGCATTTATTGTAGAAGACTGTCTATAAATAGACAACCTGTTGGACAGTATTCTACAATAAATGTTGCCACATGAATTTTGTCTCCTCTACCTCACACGGCAAGAAATAGCGATGACAAATAGCAGCGACTTTTCTGTCATCGCTATAATATAGTGAGAGATATAGCGACGACATTTGTCGTTTCTATAAATTAATTTAGTCGTCACTTTTATTTTGGAAGATAGCAGGAAGCTTTGTCGTTTTTTTTGCCTATAGCAAGATAATGTCGTTCCTATAAGTTGGATTTTTTTTTGTTGGGAAAACTGAGGTGTGGAATTTGATTTTTTATTAATTTTTTTTTTTACTTTATAAGCAATTATAAAAAAAAAATGTTGTTTATTGAACTAATATATATTATGAAAACAAATATAATCACAAGAATTTATTTATCTCCAATAGTTTGGTTGTGACTTCACAACCCTTGAGTCAGGGGTTCAAATCACATTTCATTCATTCTAAGATAAAAATGCTTTGACAAAGCTTAGTGGATTGTTTCAGGTCTTTGGTGGGTTGAGTTTCAAGTACATACTTGGTAGATCGGGTTAGAGGTCCACCAAGTATATGATTTTTTTTAATCATTAAAAATTTGACTCCTATTGTGCTAAAGAAGATGTGTCTGTAGTGACGACAAAATGTTGTCGCAATAAAACTATACCTACTAGCCTATAGCGACAATATTTAGCGACAATTTTGTCGTCGCTGTAACATTATAGCAATGACTTTTCGATCTATAGTGACGACTTTTGTCGTCGCTATAGGCAACATTTCTTGTAGTGTCATCACCACATCAGTTAGACATTTAAAATGAAAGATAGCATTGGAGAATTGGAGATGCTCTCAATACTACCTTGTATTTTGAATGTTCTGCTGATGTGTGGCGATGAGGTGGAGGGGATAAAAACTCATGTGACAGTATTTATTGTAGAAGGCCGTCCAATATATTGTCCAGTTTTAGACATTCTATTAGATGGTCTTCCACCCATTTTTATATTAAATTGTGTATATCTTTTTCTCTTTCCTCGTTCCACAATTTTCTTTATGCTACATAGATTTTTTAGAAAGTGTCTAGCATTGTATATGCTCACTAGAGGTGGCAAAATAGGCTGGCCCAGATAATCTGGAATCTGGGCTGGGCCAGGCCTATAAAAAATTGATCAAATAAAATTCGGGCCAATTTGGCCCGGTAAAACTAACCCAATAGGCTAACCGGTTTGAAATCTGGCTGGCCCGGAAATTTTTCTCTCTCTAGAACAGTAACGGCAACGGGGGAGAATTTCTCCCACTGGTTTCGCAGGGAGGGGGAGGGGAGGATTTCTCCCCACCTCCTCCTGATTTGGTGTTCGTGGGGGTGGGGGGTTTTTTTTTGTATTATTATTTTAAAAAAATAAATTAAAAAATTTATATTAGGCTAGCTCAGTATCCCTGTGACACAAAGTTGGGCTGGATTAGTCCAACAAATATGAGTTCGTATAAAATTGGGCTGGGGTTAGTTCCACCCAAGTTTTTGTTTGACTCGTCAAATTTTATGCTGGGCCAGTCCATCTAGCCCATTTGCCACATCTAATACTCATTATGATAGGATAATGATAAAATTGTCTAAAAGTTACCTGCAATAGACTTGTTTCAAATTAGGTCAAAACAAATTTTAAAATTGTCAATAAGTCATATTCTTTATCAAATTTTCATATTCATCCCAAAATTATCCATGTGATCCATATTTCTCATACACCGTTGCAGCCACCACCGCCGCCGCCGCCGCCGCCGCCGAGTCAATGAACATTTCGAGATCTTATTCAGATCTGGATGATCTGAATCCATCACATCAGAATTTGGCTCAGTGCCAAAACTTTCTTTCTTGGTGATGAATTGAACTTAAAGGCTACAGAAATCGTTGGAGACATAAAATTTTTTGAATGCCTTCTTGTATTCGTCTTTGGCTGGCTAGTTAGCAGTTTGATTCTTGTTATGTGTTGTTGTGTTCCCATTGTCAACTTCTATGTACCAAGGTATTGCAATTGCTTTAGTTTTCAATAATTTAATTGTGGATATCTGGTAACGTAGGTTGCTGAGAAAGTTGCGAAAGGAGAATTGTATTATAGTTTTGGTATTGTCCGACCTCCAGGACATCATGCAAAATCTAGTAATAAGTTGGAACTTAGTTGATTTCTTGTTAAGTGCAATAATCTGTAGATCAAATGTTAAGCTGGAGTTGTCTCAGTGCTGTAGTATCTATATGAATGATTTGTTTGATGAATTTCTATAGGGGATGATACTGTTTTATAGTAAACAGTATCATAATAAAACAATATATAGAATATAGTATCATTATATTAGTTGTGGCCATAATTTGCAGTTTGAAATTATATTATAGAAAAGTTTGATACTGTATTATAGAATAACAGTTTGATACTGTATTAAGTTGACCATTAAATTATTTATTTGTGTTGTTAATTAGTCACGTGTGTTGTTTGATACTGTATTATACAAAACAATATCACAACAGAAATGATCATAGAATTCGCATACGTGCTCAGAATTTTTATTATAATATATATAGAATGTTGTTCTCATCTTAGTTATGTCCCTCAACGATATTCTTACAACATAGGCAAGCATTAACACTTCTTTAATTTTTGTTTTTTTACTTACATTTATGACCTTTTCATTTATGTCGCCAAATCATACACGTCTAATAATAAGAGAACATACGCACAAAGAATATTATTCACAATTAACTACTACTACAACAAATGTACAATATTATGTAGTCAATCATTACATTCTCTCACAATAAAATTAGTAATTAGTAATTTTATTTTTTGTAAAATACAGTTCTAAAAATCATTAATTCTATAAGATTTGATATCAAGAACGTCAATTATCAAAGTTTAAATCACCAAATGGTCTTCACATGGTTCAAATTATTGTTGATATATAAAACTCATATATGATTGTAATTATGCTTACATGAATGCAATTATCTTTTAATATTTATTTATTACTTTTTAATTGTTCATTATTGTCGTACATTAAATTTTTAATAATTTATTAAATGTACAATTAAATTTTATAAATATTTAATATATTAAATTAAATACGAAGGTAAAAAGATGATCTCAATTTTTTTTATTTTTTTATTTTTATTTTTTGCATTACGTAGATGAAAGAAATGAGAAAATCAATTTTAAAAAAATGAATTGAAAAATTATAACTTTTTTTATTATTGCATTGAAATTCAAATCATGATTGTCAAAACTGAAATGCAGATGAAAAGATTGTTTTTAATACATTGGATTACATTGATTATACTTCACAACTAACATTTGAAACTTTGTTAAATTTTAATTTTAGCACGCACAGTGGCATCACTACATTGGGTGCTATATAAAAAATTGTTAACTTTTTTAACTTATTAAAAAACACCCAATATGGTAATGTCATTTGGACAGTGGGCACCATAATTGGTGTCCACTGTGGGTATTATATCATTACTTTCTCTCTCTCTATAGAGAGAGAGAGAGAAAGAGAGAGAGAGAGAGTAAACATTTCTTTAGTTTTTGTTTCTTACTTACATTTTTTTGTTTTTATTTACATCGTCAAATTAGACGCATTTAACAAAAAGAGAATATACACAAAGAATATTGTTTACAGAGAGTACTACTCCAACAAATGTACAATATTATATAATCAATCATTACATTCTCTCAAAATAAAATTAATAATTATTTTTTCCCCGTAAAATACAACCCTAAAGATCTCTATTAATACATCATTAATTTAATACGATTTGATATCAATACTTCGTCAATCTTCAAAGTTTAAATCACCAAAAGCTCTTCACTTAGTTCAAGTTACTATTCGTATTACTACTATATCTCATATTTGATTGCAATATTGTACTTTTATGAATATAAATAAAATACTAACATCGAACAATACAATACAATATGTTATCAATAATCATACTTTTTATCTTTATTGCAATTGCTACTTTAACATATTAATTATTAACTATTAAAAAATAAAAATTTTGAAAATATAAAAAATTGACAATATGATTACAAAAACACGTGCAATGCACGCGTACCTAACTAATTTTAATAAAAGCCAATGGACTTTTAAAAGAGAATGGGTTTCTGATGGACCTTATTCGAGTCAATTTGGCTATCTATCTTTAATGGGCAAAGTTTTATTTTATTTTATTTTTTCGAATAACATTTAACAAAACAATGTCCACACGCACATGTCAAGCTGAGGACATTTATTTAATCAAATTTAGTTTTACAACACGTTTTTTCAAGCAAAAATTATATTAATCATTTATTAAAGATTTATGCATAATTTTCATATATAGATAACATCGAGATTTGAATTCATTATCTTCGTTGGCTCCAATATAATCTTAAACTACTTTATTTTAAAAGTTCAAACTGTCAAGAAAAAAAAATATTGATTTATTTATATTTTTATTTTTCACAAATATAAAAACAATTGATATAAGACATTTTTATTATAGGGGAAGATTTCCTTACCAATAAATTTGACAAATAATCACAATCCTTAATGTAACGATTGAAATCTATTAAAACTTTCTAAAATCTTTATACCCACGTCTAAACACATCACAATAAATATTTTAATACATCTATAATTATTAGATTAATTAAAATTAAAAATTGTAATTATTTATAAAATATATTGATTGGTGGCACGATCTCCTATGTGTCTTTTAACATAATCTTGGATAATACAAGGGGTGTCTTTAAAAATTAATTATCTTCATCTACTATGGCAATTATTAGTGTAATAAAATCAAGCAAAGGAGCCAGTGGATTGAGTCCGATCATATTTGTTCCACGTAATGGGCTTAATTTATATAATAAATTGACAAATTTTGAGTAAAAATGTGCCTCTTTATAATTGTTAAACTTTTAGGCGTGATACTTCAATAATGTCAAAACATATAAAGAAGTTTTGAGGTCTAATTTTGTTGCTACCGAGACATTAATCTTCACGTGGTTGACAAAATTTAAATCAATAAATTAAGTTTTTAAATAAGTATAAGGTTGTTCAACACCAAATTTCTCCAAATTATACGACACTAAATAAATAATATTGGCTGAAAAATAAATTGAAAATGAATTTAAATCTTCATATATACGACACATTTTGTTGAGCTCATGTTTGAAAATGACAAAAAGTATATATTTTTTCTTTTTTCAATCCTATCATAATTCACTTACAATAAATTATTTCTGTGATCACTTTTTTTTCCCTTTTTAATTAAATTACACTAGCTGATATATTTTATTAATAACAAAAATAAAACATAATATAGACTTAGGAAGAGCTCGTTCTAATCTCCATCTAAAAGTGCACAAAAGTAAAATTATCCCATTCAAAAACAAAAATGATAATATAAAAGTTTAAGGACTATACTTCATGTACCCTAGTTATACTCCTCATCATTATATGCTAGTATATTATTTCTTCATCTCACAATCACTTTTGTACTTGATATTTGAAGGAGATTGTGCAAATTTATTATCATACCTAGAGGTGGCAATGGACTGAGCCAAGCACCGAGTCCAACTCGACCCATGTGGAAAGGAATCGTGCTTGAGCTCAGATCGTGTCACATTAGGCCACTCGATTCGACTCATAGCTCATGGGCCTCATCATAGGTCGAGCTAAACTGTGCACGAACTGACTCATTTTTTTTCACTGTTTAAAAAAAATGAAGGGGACCAAAACAGTCATTGTGACCTTTTGGGCTCATCTCGTGCCTCCGCTATAACACTAGGTGTTACCACACGATTACGACATGGCTGCCACGTCAGCACAGGCCCCATCCAAGCCTAGTAAGGGCCCAGTCCATAATCTGTCAAGAACCCTATCTGGGCCCTGCTAGGGCCTTGGAAGGGCCCGTCACACGCTTGGGCCTTCGGCAGCCAGAAATTCGCGAGTCATGTGGAGGGCCTCGGTGCCTTCATGCGAACCATAGGGCCTCGTCAGGCCACGCATCATTCGTAACCAGCGAGCAACTCGATATGCCGGGGCAACCAGAGAAGTAATTAAAGAAAGATTGCGTTGGATTGGGCGCACGAATCTCCACAAGGAAACACAATCATGATCTCCTAAAATCATGCAACGTGATAAACTCAAGGAACGAAGGCAATCTCGGGTATCTTTATCACATAAGGAAGGAGGATCCGATTGAAGACCGAATTGATTTGTCTTCCAACTCAATTAGAATTCTTGCGCTATAAATACAACGTCTCCGGTTGTTCCAAGGTACGCACTTTTTATGCTTAAGAATCCCACCCTAAACTCTGTTCAAATCTCTGCCTGCTTGTCTCTCCCACACCCCTTTTTATTCCCGCCCCCGTGTATCTCCCATATACCGGCAGTTGACTTGATCGTCGGAGTGCCAACGATCGCCGGACCCTTTTTCTCCGGAGATCTTGGTGCCTAACGGTCGTCCTAGTGTGCAGGTAACATACGAACTGGCAGAGGAGTGACTGGAGATCTGTTGGCACGTGGACTGGTGCAGGTTCAAACGTCAACACTAGGTATTTCCATATCCAATGATATATTGCTCTTCCTCTCTTGTTGAACATCTGAACACATTTATTCTTAGACAAATTATACTATATGTTTGTGTTTGGTGCAACATATTAGTATGAATAGTATTATGGTGAATTAATTTTGATAATATTCTTTCATCTTTTAGTTAAAAAAATGCCATTTACACTAGTTATCTGCCATTCTCTGCATTTTTATAAATGATTGATAATACAAATTGTAGTTTTTTGACTAAAATATTGAATAATATTAATCTACTGTAATACCATCAACCTATTATTATCCATTATAATTTTATACTGTCAAATACAGTGCATCAAACGCGACCTAAGAGTAAAACAACAAACTAGTAGACAACATTTATAACACACACACAAAAAAAGATAGATTTGTTGACGGAAATATATAAAAACCAATAATCTTTTAAAAATAAAATTTGAGTGACCAGCAAAATTAGAGACGGAATACTCCATCCTTTGCAATTCAAGAAGTGGTCGAATAAATGCACTAAAAAATTAGTTTAAAGTCAGACATTAAAATTGGCAAAAGCACAAAGGATATACAATTCTTTAACTTTTTTCCTCTCTTCTTGTTCAATTTTTCTTCTTGGATTATTTTTTTTTTAATACACAAAACAGCATAGCATTTGCAGAAACAAAAAGAATCCCGCTTCTATTTTAAGCAGTGTTCTACAAAGTGTAAATGCGATAAATCATAACTAATTGTGGAAATGAAGCTACAAGCTTTTTGGGCCTAGAAGATCAAGTGTGGGCGTGGCTAGGCGTGAGGCGAAATAGAATGACAATATTTAACTTGGGAAATGTTTTCCTCTCCACAATGAGCTAGTTTCTATTGTACTAACATTACATGAGTTTCACTTGACCAATAGAAAACTGCCATGTAGGTAGTGGAGATGATAAATCTTTCTCACTATGGAGATGAGAACATTTCCAAATGTACTAAACAAAACTTTGCCTGAAAATTGTATATATATATAAAATTCTTCGAAATCAACTTTAAAAACTCTTAGAGAATGATGTATCAACCATACAATATAAAGAATCAGTATTGAAAATGTTAAGAAATTAGGCATTTCCTAATCTATTGTTCTTAGGTTGAAATTTCTTGCACCAAAGAGATCTCCCGAACACATTGTGGAACCTAACTTGCTCTTGTCCCATTAAAATTGATTCCGGTAACCACCACCACCACTTTTTGAACACAATCCTTCCAAAGCACGGTGGCGCAGTCATATTCCGTTGATGGTGCACATAAACCCTTTCCAAACAGTCGCCATACAACCTGCTCATATCATTAAATTTTGTGTGTTTATCAACCACTACAAAAAATAAGACATAAACATTCCTCACAAAGAGGTTTAAGTAAAGTTACCATGTAAAATAGAAATGAATTTGTCTTGGCGAAAGCGGGAATCCATGTGAGAAGGTTATGTATAAGGAACGGTCTTCTTCCGACTTCGGCCTCCACACCTTGGCCAATGGATTCAGTCGAGACGACCCCAAAGAATTCAATTCTGAGTCCCTCTTCGAGACGGTGCCTAGATCGTCTGAGTTCTCATTTGGTTGAAATAATTTCTGTACTATTTCCACCAATTTGGCTGTTCTCCTTCCCCGTTGCTCACTATAAAAAATGTTCCTGCAAACTCCATTCAAGAGTTGGGAAATTCCATTCCAGGCCTTATTTTTGTCTTCAAGAATTTCTTCAAGATGATTTAATGAACCATTGGAAACTACATTTGAAGTAACATGTAAACAGATTTTTGAAGAAGAGGACAGTAATGGTGAATTGTGGTTTTCTAGTCCAGTTAGTGCAGTCTCAGCCTCAAGGCTAACCAGGGCCACAATTTTGTCATCCTGAAACCCTATTTTTTTCAGGATTTCTTTGACTCCATGGGACTCTAACCATAGCCAGAAGGACACAATTTTCTTTAACAATTCTGCATCCACTCCCATTTCCGCCATTCGTTTGAACAAATTCTTCTCAGTATCATGGAATTGAATGAAAACATATTGCGATTCCATGGAAGTGAGTTTTTAAGTGCAAAATTCACGCACTAGTGTGTGTGTAACTGTGTGAGATTTTGGAGGGCTTTTCAGCATCCATTTATAGAGAATTCTTGAAGCATCGTGACTGTAGAGAAAGGGTTTAAGTTGTCGTATTCTCAAGGGTTGCATTGCAATGTATTGTGTGTCTCTATTTGTGTAGTAACTTCTATTATTGTAATAATATAATTAGTTTCATTCTTTTTTGTTGTCCATTGATTATTTACAATTTTCATATTTTTATTTTGGGGTTCATTTTTATCTTGTGTATCGATTAATTTTTCATTTATTTTCTTTTGTATTTTTTTTTTCATTCTGTTGAAATTATGAAAAGGAAGAGGATTAAGTAATATAAATTTATACTTTATGCCTTTGGAACAAAAATCCAAGAATACAAGCCAATTACCCTATGGCGGTTTAATTTTCTTTAAAAAAAAAAAAGAAACCAAAAATAAAATATGCACGACAAGGCCTCTCTCTAATTCCCATCTCGATCAGGCGATCTAAGACAAACAAAATTAGGCCGTCACAAGTCTTAACCCGATCTTCCTTGACACTCTTAGGTAAAGAGATTCCAATTGTTGGACCGTTTTCAATTTTTTCAATAACTCAAGTTCTAAAGTATTTGGGCGTGGTTTTCAATTATGTTTGTTTGCCGGAGTTTAGAGCTTGCAAGATGATGAAATAATGAGATTGTGCGTTCACAAGTATTTTTTCCTTTTCAAATGACTTTAGAGTATTAGTTAGACACGCGTGCGTTGCACGTGCTTTTGTAATCATATTGTTAATTTTTAATATTTTCAAAAATTTTATTTTTTAATTGTTAATAATTAAAATGTTAAAATAGCAATTGCAATAAAGATTAAAAAAAATATGGTTGTTGATAACATGTTGTTTTGTATTGTTTGATGTTAATATTTTATTTATATTTATAGAAGTATAATTGCAATCAAAGATGAATTTTATATAGTAGTAATACAAATAGTAATTTTAATTCAGTGAAGAGCTTTTAGTGATTTGAGCTTTAAACGAACCATTGATATCAAATCGTATGAAATTAATGATGTATTATTAGAGATCTTCAGGATTGTATTTTATGAAGAAAAAAAATTAATTATTATTAATTTTATTGGAGAAAATGTAATGATTGACTATATAATATTGTACATTTGTTGGAGTAGTTACTCATTATAAACGATATTATTTGTATATATTATTTTTTTATTAAACGCGTCCAAAAAAAAATTATATATTAGTTGTCAATTATAATCATTGTTGTCCAATATATTCAAAACAATCTTTTCATCTCCATGATTTGAATTTTAATCCGATAATAAAAAAATTTCCAATTTTCCGATTCATTTTTTTCAAAATCTATTTCTCACTTCTTTCATCTACATAAGGTAAAAAAAATCGAGATTATCTTTTCACTTTCATATTTAATCTAATATATTAAATATTTACAAATTTTAAATGTACATTTAATAAATTGTTAAAAAATTAATGTATGATAATAATGAACAATAAAAGAGTAACAAATAAATATTAAAAGATAATTGCATTTATTTAAGTACAATTACAATTAGAGATGAGTTTTATATGGTGATAATACCAATAATAACGTGAACCCAATTAAAACCTTTTGGTGATTTAAACTTTGATGATTGACGAACTATTGATATCAAATCTTATAGTATTAATGATCTCGAGGGCTGCATTTTACGAAGAATAAAATTAATAATTACTAATTTTATTATGAAAAAATGTAATGATTGATTACATAATATTATACATTTGTTGGAGTAGTAGTTACTTGTGAATAATATTCTTTGTGTATGTTCTCTTTTTATTAGACGTGTTTGATTTGACGACGTAAATGAAATGTTATAAATGTGAGTAAGAAACAAAAATTAAAGAGGTGTACATAATTATCTATGTTGTAAGAATATTATTGACGAACAGAGTAAGAATATTGTTGATAGACAAAAGTAAGATGAAAAAAACGTTATATGTATATAAATTAAATTAAATTAAAAAAGAAAAAAGTTTCACATGTTAGTTCTAAACTATAGTATATGTTTGGTGGGGGTTTAAAGATTTTGAAAAAAAATTAGTAAAATATATGATTGAAAAGTTGATAAAAGTTGTAAGTCCCACAAAAATATGTAGTTGAATATGAATTGAGAAAAAAGGAATTTTAAAAAAAGAATTAAACCAAACATGCTCGTAATCACTGTAATCTAATGTATTAAAAATAATCTTTTTATTTCCATTTCAGTTTTGAAAACTATGATTTGAATTTTAATGCGATACTAAACAAAGTTATAATTTTTCCCATTCATTTTTATTTTTTACTCATTTCTCATTCCTTTTATCTACTTAATGCAAAAAAAAAAAAAAAAAAAATGAGATCATCTTTTCACCTTCAAATTTAATTTAATAAATTAAATGTTTAAAAAATTTAATTGTATATTTAGTAAATTGTTAAAAATTTAATGTGAAATAAGGATGAACAATAAAAGAGTAATAAATAAAATATTAAAAAATAATTATACATTAATGACTAAAGGTAAATATGAAATTTTAAAAATTTTATAAGGGTAAAATGGTCCAAAAATGTTTCTCCATTTAAGTCCCTTTTAGAAGTAGTATAGATATAGATTTAGGGGCAAGCTCAAAAATATAAAATAGTTATGAAAATTTCCTACAACTTTAACGTCAAATAATTATATATCGCAAGTTTTTGATGTAGGGTAAAATAATTTAGAAAGAGGATTGAATATGTTGTATCTATCAATTTTAAAAATATTGAACTTTTTCTGTCACTATCTAAACAATTAGACTTGCCGTTTATAAGAATGCTTAGACATTTTGAAGTACATCGACAAACTTATCTTACTCGTCCTATTAAATGTAAGAAAACTTTCTAGACTGTCAAAGTAGTGAAATATGTTCATCTTGTTCGCATGTACGTAACGTATGAATAAATATTCAAAGTTATTATTATATTTATTTTTAATAAATTGCTATTACTTTAATTTGGAGAATAAAGCATGCATCGACATAAAATAAAGATTGAACAATAAACACCAAAGTAATATGAGTACGATAATATTCCTAACTCTTTCCAAGACCTATACTTTTCAACTGATTTTAAAATCGATTAGGTTGTAAATATTCGTAAAAAAAAAAAAAAAAATCAACATAAATTGTAACTAAGAAAGCCAATAAAATAATTAAAGAAAAATATTTAAAGTAATTTTTCTGCACATATATATTTTCTACAAAAATGAATTACTAAAGAAAACAATTATTTATATATTTGTACTTTTTTTAACATCACTTCATATACTTAAAAACTCATCATTTTAAAAGGTTAGATATATGAAACTTTTATAAATAACTTTTAAAATGTCGTCACTACTAACGTTGCAAATAGCGGCGACTTTGAAAAGTCGTGGCTAGGAGACATTTGTCGTTTCAATATTTCAAAAATTGTTGCTAATGTCCTTAATATATAACGACAACATAATAGGTCGTCGCTACACACGTCGCGCTATTTTTCTCTATATATAGAGACGATAGGTGGTGCCGCAATAGATTGGGAGCCGTAGTAAGTAGTCAAACAATACATCACGAACCTGTTTGGTCGTTGCAATATGTTTAAACGACATATGTCCTCTTTGCAAAGTTGGCAGATGGCGCAAAATATTGACGCCTTTCTATTATCTGTAGAGACGACTTACTAACTCTATTGAAGTGACATTGTCGCCACTATAGTCTCTCCTACTTCAGAATTTCATCTTCATTCTTAACTACTGTATTTCTGCAAATTCTCTATTTTACTGTGACAAGATAACAGAGCATCATGAGATGCATAAGATAAGATGCAACATAAATCATTTAAGCCACAATATAAAATTTTGATAGACTTTTTAAACTAATCAAAGAAAAAAAGAGAGCATCAAATTACTCCATTTTCTCGTCTAAAATTATTTGCAAACGAACTTTAGTCAATTAATAGACATTTGGTGTTGATTGGATAGAGCATCAAATTTGTTAATATTTGATTACAAAACTCCCAACTGTATCCAATCGCAAGTTCTTCAATAATAACACAAAACCTCCATTATACCCAGTTGTCTAACTTTTTCAATACCATTCAAAATAACCTAATATTTTGGTCCCTAACGCACATGCATTTGTTGATAATGCAATATTAACTTGAAAAGAAGTGAGGAGCATACGCCAAACATTTCAAATTTTCTTTGTATATGAACTCAAAAACATGCATAGATGTTAAAAATCTCTAATTCATCATGCATTGTTAAAATTAAATAAGTCATCATTCAATTAACCAAGACTCATTGATTCGAAGGTAGAACCAAGAAATTATATTTTTCTCGGTACTCGAACAACAAAAAGTGAAGGGATTTTGGCGCAAATGGTCACTAATCTTTGCCCTTAGTATGGAATTAGTCCATAACATTTATTTTTTGATAAACAAGTCCCTAACCTTGTGTTTTGGTGCGAAATTGGTCATTATGACAAATACGCCCTTAGTTTAGTTAGAAGAAATTGTATGTGGATTCTCAATCATTACAAAATGTGCAAATAGGTCAAATATTTTTATTTTTTTTTATAAAAAATTAAAAAAAACTAATGAGTTCTTTTTTTTTTAATTAACACTTTAGTAATAAACATGTCAAATAAAATTATTATTTTTATTATTAAGTAATTATATTATTTAAAGAGGAAGAAATCATTTGTGAGAAATCATTTTTCTCCATCTTTACTTATAAAATTTTTTCTCCCTCTTTACTTTAAAAATTAAGTTGAATAAAAAATAAAATGACGTATATAATTTTATAACATTGAACTAATTTTATTACATTTTTATTTAACATAAAAATACTAATAAAAATTAATTTACACATTATGTATTTTATTTTTGAACGAAAATAAAATGATAAATTAAATTAAAATATGAAGAAAATAGTTGGATATCTAATATTTGTAGTTAATAAATATATAACTCAATTAAATAAAAGCATTTGAACAATAAAATAAAGTTTAAATTTTAAATAATATAATTACTTAATAATAAAAATAATAATTTTATTTGACATATTTATTACTAAAGTGTTAATTCAAAAAAAAAAATCTCATTATTTTTCTTTAATTTTTTTTTTTATAAAAAATAAAAATATTGGACATATTTGCACATTTTGTAATGATTAGGAATCCACATATACTAATTAAAACGAATGACATATTTGTCTTTTTCATTCCATAAGGACTAATTTTGTATCAAAATACATAGATTAGAGATTTGTTTGCCAAAAAATAAACGTTAGAGACCAATTCCACACTAAGAGCAAATGTTAGGGATCATTTACGCCAAAATCCCAAAAGTGAATAATCCTAACATATGCAAATAATATCAAACTAAAAATTAAAAAAAACAATCTTCTCTTCTAGTGTCAATGGAATATTGAACTTCTTCTTGAATGCCTGGGTTTTTACTTTCTTTGCAGATTTTTTTTCTGTATTCCTGAGTTATTTTCTCCGACACTTGCTTTTGTGCCTAGCTTTGTTGCTGCTACGTGCGGATGCCATTTTCGGTACAGTGGAACAAGATTTTTTGGTCTTGATTTTTGGCTGTGAAATTATTGTAAGATTTTTTCTTAAAAAAAATTTAGAGAAGAGTGTTTGTGTTGGAACCGGTGCAAGTGCTACAGAGATAGACTTTGATGCGGAATGGTGATGGTGGGGATATGCACGAAAATTTAGTTGAAAGTGAAAATTGCTCTTTGAATTACTGGATTGATTTAATTAAGTTCTTAATCGATAGGTGAATAAATTTGGAAATAATTTAATTAATAAAATGTAATTGAAATGTCCAATATTATTGTATGAAGTATAGTACTTTTATATATATGCAGTATAATTCAAATGTGTAAAAAATGTAGGTAGAAGATATAATTTTCACTATAAAATCTTACATGTAGAGCTGAGACACACTTGAAACTGGATTGGGATGGCCCACTAGAGCAGGAACACACTTGAAATTGGACTGGGACAGCCCATCCCAGTTTTGTGTGAACCAGAAATATGCTGGGCCAGCCCAACCCATCAGGCCAACCTGATCTTAATTTTTTTTTTCTTTTTTCTTTTTTTTTTAAATAATTTTTTTATACTATCTAATACGTTGAATCAAATACAATCTTAGATAAACATAGACAATATATATTTTAAGATTTTTAAAAAGATTAATTTATAAAATTGGGACTCCCATGTATTAGTCAATAGATAAACATAAATTTTCTTTGAAAATAATAATATTTTTTTGTTAATAGTAAACTATTTCTTGACACTTTTTTAAAAGTATAAATGGTAAAAACATGATAGTCTTATTGCTTTGAGATATACGCATATTTGGCTTTAATTAAAAATTTGCTTATAAGTAAATTTAAAATAAATAATTTATTTGTCACTCCAAATATAATTTGGATTAAAACTTGAATTAAACTAAATATTAATTAAATCTAAACAATTTTCTATTGAAGGTTAGGATACTTGGACTAATGTTTCAAAAATAAACAATTTAAGTTGAAGACTTGGGTTTAAGCCATTTTAGATTGATATTATTTAGATTATGTATTAGAGCTATTCACAAAATGAGAAATTAGTATTAAGGAGTCAAATAATCATAATAATAACAATAGTAATTTTGCGAGCTAGTTGGTCCGGGCCATATAGGTCCGGCTTTGCTTGGGCCAGCCGATATTGCCACCTCCACTTACATGTATGCACAAATGGATTCAATATTTTGCATCATCTTTCAAACCCAAAATTTTCCCATTTTGATTGAATATATGATTAGTAAGTTAGGAATATTACATCCACTACTTACTAATTTTAAAATAATTTAAAATCTAACAACTTAACAAATTTAATTTAAAAATACTACATAATTAATATTATATTAATTAATAAAATAATGAATTAATTATTTTTATGGTAAGTCCTTCCTCTTTATAGTATATCCACTTTAGTCCATGTAATTCCTCTTTCATTTCAATTTCATCATCTTTTATTTACAACCCAACTTTTAGATTTTTGCAAGTTGATCCCTATATTTATACTTTTATATAAATTTAGTCTTTTATCGTATCACTATTTGATACATATGTTACAAATGATATTGTATAAATGTATGATACAGATGTTACAGATGATATTTTATATGACTGAATATGTTACAGATTATATTATGTTATTTTATACAACACATGTTACATGAATTAATATTTTGTATCACTGATGTTACATATGTTAAAAATGATGAAATCACGAGTTTTATTTGTTAAATTTGGCATTGTTTTACTAACCTATGTCATACTGATGTTACACAATATCAATAGATTTTTAGAGTCCAATGTGTATATTAATACGAATTTGTTGAAGTTTAGAGTTAGTTTTGAAGTTGTAACAGTTGTAATAGTTTTTATTTAGTATCGAGATTTGATACAGATGTTACAAATGATATTGTATATTACTGTCTGATACATATGTTACAAATGATATTTTGTATAACTGAATATGTTATTTTTTATATTATGTTATTTTACACATCACATATTATATGAATTGATATTCTGTATCACTAATATTTTACATCTCAATTTGTAACATTTGTATCAAACATTTATACACAATATGATTATTTGTAACATTTGTATCAAATAGTGATACTATAAAGAACTAAATTGATATAAAATTATAAATATAGGGATCAACTTGCAAAAATTTAAAAGTTGAAGGACTTGAATTGCAAATAAAAGAGGACAAAATTGAAATGAAAAATGAAGTACAAGGACTAAAGTGGAGATATTATAAAGATAAAGACTTACCGTAAAAATAATCAAAGATTCAAGCATCAAATTTACATATTCAGTTACCATATATTATTTAATAAAATAAATTAAAATAATAATTTTTAAAAAAACACTATTTTTAAAATAAATGAAACAAGAATGGCTTTTTGAAATTATTTTTAAAAAACCCTAATAAGTATATAATTGATTAATTAGAGAACCCATTTAGCATATATCGCTACATGAATTCTTATTATACTTTAGGAAAAATTATATATTTGGTCCCCAATTTTTCAAAAACGTTGGAAATATTTATATCTCAAACCTTTAAAAATAACACCACATACCTTGATTGTTTGAAAAAATGGATATGGTAGATCTTTTATGACGAAATTGCAATTTCCTTTAAATAAACAAAAAAATAAAAATATGATTGAAAAATAATCAAATGTACCTCAAAATCCAAAATCTACCCCCCCCAACCCAAACCCAAAACCAAAATCCGCCACCACAACCCAAATCATTAATCACGAGACTTATTTTGAATGAAACCACTTCCTCTAGACAACGATATGTACGGGTGGAAGCAGATCAATCTTGGAAGCTTTATGCATCAGTACCCTGAATATAAAAGAAGAGATTAACTTCACACACTTAGACGAGCAAAAAAGCATTATACTTTGTCTTCCTACTTGTAAGGAATTGAGGTATACATGCACAGCGGAAATTAAAAGTTCAATTCCTATAAGCCTGGATCAACCTTGCACTTAGAGAGAATTCGTGATAGAAGTTTACCTTTGATGAATATCGTGATATCTGATTATCTGATTGGTTGGATGTGCGATCTTCAATACCACAGCTGTCCAGATGTCCAGCCTCCAATGGTGATCCACACAGCAAGAACAGATCTGGACTTCCACGATCAAGAACAGATGAAAGCGGAACCTTTTTGGGAGAAGTTGATTGGGTTGTCTTTTACCAGTGCTAGCAAGTAATGTAAAACAACTGTTCTGATTAATCTGTTGTGGCCTTGTATATATAGGTAGGGCTAACCCTAGCCCTAGTTCTAGTCCAACTAGAACCCATCAACAAACGGGCCCAATTAATTAATCTAATTAATTAATTTGGTCCAATAAGGAATTAAGTCCGACCCAACTATTTGGACCTTGGACATTAATTCTTACAATCTCCCACTTGGACAAGGTCCAATTCCAGATGCTCAATTCTCACTTTATGTGTGTGACCCATTAGGTTCCCTTTCACGATGGCAAACGCAGTGATATTCTAATCGATTCACCAAGATCGATCAATTCACTTCGCCGTCCAAGATTGACATCTAGCAATGTGTCAAAGCAATCCATGTGAAGGAAAATGTCATGTGGTATGACAGAACCAATATATGTACGGTTACCGTGGAAATATAATCCCTTCATCAATATAACCCAATTGGTTAAGAGATATGGATCAGCGTCAATCTCATTTCAACCAATTATGTTATTCACCTCAACTCTTCGTTGATCTAATCTAGTTATGATTGAAACATTTTCAACTCATAACTCCACCCCGGCCGAGGAAATTTATATCAACTTAAGTGGGCAAAATGCAGGTTATAATCTCCTACTTTCCAGGAGTGACGAATCCTCATATTGGACACTCACAACCTTCATATGATTCTCACTATACCCGTACGACGTCTTCCTGGTGACTCAAATCTTCGAGCCCCATCAAACGCTCGCCAAAGTACAGTGGTCCTCATATAAGATTCTATGATGTCCTCAAGTCAAAGGACCAAATCCACAACCGCGCATTAGAGATTTACCACTGACGCTTGGATAGTTATCCATGTGGAATCTCTAGGCGGATCATCCAATGTCATGTTCTCATAACAATGCATTCATGTGTTCATTCAGATGTCCCTCTACATCTTAGCTCGTGAGATCAACTACTTTCTTTAAAAGAAATGCAACACATGCTAGTCTATCCGCAATAATGATATCCGTATCTCATTATTACTATGACTAGGGATA
Source organism: Forsythia viridissima (assembly GCA_030279155.1). Lineage (NCBI taxonomy): Eukaryota > Viridiplantae > Streptophyta > Magnoliopsida > Lamiales > Oleaceae > Forsythia > Forsythia viridissima. Next base: position 9,768,497 of record CM059045.1, on the reverse strand, counting down.
TTTCAAGAATAAGTTATTTATAACTTGTATCTCACAATCACAACACCTTGTGATTAACAAGTTACTATGAACTTTTCTTCGGACTCTATTATTTTAAATAACAATAATAAAATTTAAATAATAGATCTGCCATTAAAATGTAGACAAAATATTTAATTAATAAAATTATTCATACACTTCGATGTCTAACAAAGAGTATATAAAACGTCCCATACAAACTAGATCCAATCACTCATGTATCTAATACCAATAGATTTAGCATGACTATCATGCTTGTGCTGGGACAACGGCTTTGTCAAAGGATCTGCTACATTGTCATCAGTTGGGACTCTTTCTATCTTTATGTCATTTCTCAGGATTATCTCCCTAATGAGATGATATCGCCTCAATATATGCTTGGATCGTTGATGAGACCTGGGTTCCTTCGCTTGTGCGATGGCTCCATTGTTATCGCAATACAAAGATATTGGATCAACAATGCTAGGAACTACTCCAAGTTCTGAAATGAACTTCTTGATCCAGACTGCTTCCTTTGCTGCTTCTGAAGCAGCAATATATTCGGCTTCTGTAGTTGAATCAGCAGTCGTTTCTTGTTTGGAACTTTTCCAACTGACTGCACCACCATTTAGAGTAAATACATATCCAGATTGAGATTTGCTATCGTCTTTATCAGACTGAAAGCTGGCATCGGCATAACCTTGAACTCTAAGTTCATTTCCTCCATACACCAAGAACATATCTTTAGTCCTTCTTAAGTACTTAAGGATGTTCTTGACTGCAATCCAATGTTTCTCGCCAGGGTTCGCTTGGAACCTGCTTGTGACACTCAAAGCATATGAAACATCTGGTCGAGTACATAGCATGGCATACATGATAGATCCTATTGCTGATGCATAAGGAATTCTATCCATGCGATCCTTTTCAATTTGTGTCTTTGGACACATCTCTTTTGAGAGATAGATCCCATGCCCGATAGGACAGAGTCCTCTCTTGGACTCTTCCATACTAAATCTTCTCAAGACTTTATCTATGTACGTAGATTGAGATAGGCCGAGCAATCTCTTAGATCTATCTCTATAGATCTTTATTCCGAGAATGTATGCTGCCTCTCCCATATCTTTCATGGAGAAATTTTTGGATAACCACAATTTTACTGATTTTAGCATTGGGACATCGTTTCCTAATAATAGTATGTCATCCACATACAAAATTAGAAATACGACTTTACTCCCACTAACCTTTTTATACACACATGGTTCATCTTCATTTTTGATAAAATCAAACATTTTGATTGTCTCATCAAAACGAAGATTCCAGCTCCGAGAGGCTTGCTTTAATCCATATATGGATTTATGTAGCTTGCATATCTTGTTTGGCTCTGTAGATTCAAAACCTTCTGGTTGTGTCATGTACACATCCTCACTAAGATTCCCATTAAGGAATGCGGTTTTAACATCCATTTGCCATATCTCATAGTCATAATATGCCGCTATTGCAAGCAGAATCCGAATTGATTTAGACATGGCTACTGGTGAGAAAGTTTCGTCAAAGTCAATTCCTTGTCTTTGCTTGTAACCCTTCGCAACCAATCTTGCCTTGTAAGTATGAACATTACCATCCATGTCGACCTTTTTCTTGTAAACCCATTTACAGCCTATTGGTTTTACCCCTTCAGGCGGGTCAATCAAGGTCCAAACCTTGTTTTCATACATGGAGTTCATTTCAGATTCCATGGCTTCCTGCCATCTCTTTGAGTCAACATTTGACTTCGATTCTGCGTAAGTAGTGGGTTCATCTTCCTCGATTAGCAATGCATCATTGGTAATTAAGAGATCGTATCTCCTAGGAGGACGAATGACCCTACTCGACTTTCGTAGAGCTGCTGTGTCCTCGGAGACTAAAGGTTCCCCATTTTCAATCTGTGCCTCATCAAATGCAGGCTCAGCCATTGATTCATCTAATTGGTCGATTTTATTAGTGGTTTGTTGAACTTCTTCAAGATCTACTTTGCTCCCACTGCCCTCTCTTAGAATGAACTCTTTCTCTAAGAATATAGCATGTTTCGATATGATGACCTTCATCTCGATGGGATTGTAGAAATAGTATCCAACAGTTTCTTTTGGATACCCCACAAATAAACATTTATCAGATTTAGCTTCTAGCTTGTCTGATTCTACACGCTTCACATAAGCGTCGCAGCCCCAAATCTTTATGTATGAAAGATTGGGCCTTTTTCCTTTCCATAACTCGTATGGAGTTTTATCGACCGATTTAGATGGGACACGATTTAGTGTGTGACATGCAGTGTTAAGTGCATATCCCCAAAACGATTTTGGGAGAACTGCGCAGCTCATCATTGATCGCACCATATCTAGCAAGGTGCGGTTTCTCCTTTCTGATACACCATTTAGTTGTGGTGTATACGGTGGAGTCCACTGCGAGAGAATCCCATTCTCTTTTAGATGGTCTAAAAACTCACCCTTCAAATATTCTCCACCTCGATCAGATCTAAGTGTTAGAATACTTTTTCCAGTTTGCCTTTCTACTTCTTGCTTGAATTCCTTGAACTTTTCAAAGGCTTCGTGCTTGAATTTCATCAAATAGATGAAACCATATCTAGAATGGTCATCTGTAAACGTGATGAAGTAAGAAAAGCCACCTCTAGCATCTGTAGACATTGGTCCACATACATCAGTATGTACTAGTCCCAAAATGTCTGCAGCCCTGACTCCTTTTCCAGTAAATGGGGTCTTGGTCATTTTGCCCATTAGGCATGACTCACATCTATCAAATGATTCATAATCATTTGAATCCAAGTATCCATCTTTATGTAACTTGGTGATGCGTTTTTCATTTATATGACCTAGTCTGCAATGCCAAAGGTATGAGTTGTTAACCTTATTGCCTTTATGTCTTTTGTTGTCTATACTCATTATAGGACATTCCAAGTCTAGAATATAGATGCCATTAAAAAAATTCCCACATCCATAAAACACATCATCAAGATATAAAGAACAACGTTTATCCTTAATCTTAATGAAAAACCCATCCATGTCCAAACATGAAATAGAAATGATGTTCTTAGTAATAGCAGGAATGTAATAGCAGTCTCTTAATTCTAAAACAAGGCCCGAAGGCAACGGTAAAAAGTATGTCCCTACAGCCAAGGCAGCAACTCTTGCTCCATTCCCAACGCGTAGGTCTACTTCTCCCTTTTGCAGTAATCTACTGTTCTTTAGCCCCTGCATATTTGTGCAAATATGAGATCCACATCCGGTATCTAATACCCAAGAAGCTGAAGGAGTAGATAAATTAATTTCAATGAAAAAGATACCTGAAGTAGAAGCCTCAGTAGACTTCTTTCCCTTCAAGGTAGCGAGGTATGCCTTGCAGTTCCTCTTCCAATGTCCTTTGTTTCCACAGTGAAAACAAGGATCATCAGACTTGGATTTTGTCTTGTCTGCTTTGACTGTTTTTCCAGCAGATTTGGCCTTCTTGGATCCTTTCTGAAAGGTCCTTTTTGATTTCCTCTTAGTGCCCTTAGAGGTATCAATAGCCAAAATTTGTCCCTTCCCTTTGTTTATATTGGGCTCAACAGTCTTTAGCATGTTCAGCAACTCAGACAGGGTACATTGAATCTTATTCATGTTGAAGTTCATGATGAACTGCGAAAAGCTATCAGGCAGGGACTGTAGAACCAAGTCAATACTCAGCTCGTGGTCCATGGCATAACCCAATTGGTTTATTTTTTCAATATAACCAATCATTTTCAGTACATGAGCACTGACTGAAGATCCTTCTGCCATCATACATCTGTATAACTTTTTGGATGTCTCATACCGTTCAGTGCGTGACTGTTCATCATACAACTCTTTGAGATGAATTATAATGGTATAAGCATCCATACCCTCGTGCTGCTTTTGTAACTCAGGTGACATAGCTGCAAGCATCACACATGTTGCAGTATTTTCGTCATCGCTGTGTTTATTATAAGCCTGCACTTCCTCCGGCGTAGCCTCCTCAGTAGGAGCTTCCGGCATAGGTTGCTCAACGACATATCCAATTTTTTCATGCTTGAGAACAATTCTCAAATTGCGGTGCCAATCCAGAAAATTTGGCCCGGTAAGTTTGTTGGCATCCAATATGCCTCTCAAATTCATGTGGTTACTCATGATTCAATACTGAAATAACAAGACAGAAAATTAATTAAATATAGAAAATTAATTTAATTATGGACTTGTATTAAATTAATTGTACTCCCACTGTTTAAATTGAATTAATGACCCTCAAACATTAATCAATAGAACCGGTCAGATTCCCAGTGGGCTAGGATCCCTTTTGTTTTATTAGAACCTCGAGTGACTCAACAAATTCTAGTAAAACATCCAGGTAGATACTTCTATCAATCACATCTCTATGTGACTCCTAGATTATCAAGTAGACAACTTATTGTCGCACACATCTTATGTGTTTACTTGATTGTGCCCCTAAAATTCTATTTTCTTGAGTGACTCAACAAAAAATAAAATTTTAGTTAAATTCAACCCATTGTTCAGAAACATCAAATGTTTCATAGTAATAAACATATCCATGAGCGAGCAGCCTTGAGTGACTCAACAAACTGACATCGATAATGGACTCTGGTTTTTCACTATAACAATAGAAGGCACGTTGTATTAACCATTTAATACGAATTTAATATTTTTGATAAAGAGGGGTTTGTCTCATCATAATTATGTATATATATTAATTAACATCTAACATGCAATAAATCATACATAATAATAAGCGTGGATGATTATGGACTTTATCTATCTAATCTTCTTGAGCCAAAAAGAAGATTAGTTGGTCAATTCCTAAGGGACGTTGCATTCGTTCATCGAATGCTAAATGCAATCATCTCCATCTTCTGCTGCAACCTGTATCCTATACTAGTTGGCACGCAGGCCCTGATCAATGGACACGCAGGCCCATAATAAATAAATAACTCGAAAATCTAATTAAATAAATAATAGGCTCGCAGGCCCATTTAATTAAATAATAGGCTCGCAGGCCCAACCAATAAGCAACAGGAATAATTAACCATACAACCAATCACATGGGTCGAGTCCATAATCATCCACTAAACATCCATTTTAATATCTAATATTAAAAATATATTAATTTCTAAATTTGCAGCTTTGACAGTATAAGTCTAAACCTTTTAGACATTTTGGAACGGACTAGACGGAATTAAATAATTAATCTAATTAATTAATTAATTTTTCAATAATAAAACTAATCAATTAATCAAATTAATCAATTAATTTTATTCATAAAGGGGATTTTTCAAAAATTTATTTTATCTTCCAATTTAAAGTCATATCCTAAATTGAAAACAAAATTTGTATAGGGTCAAAATTACAATTTTATAAAGTAATAAGTTAAAGTTTAATCTGGTCAGAAATTCAAAATATAGTTTAGAAACAATTTTAATTTAATTTTGAATATATGACCAATATTAAATAAATTAATAATTACAATTTTTTTTCAAAAAATAAAAAAATTGTATTTGAAACCCTATTCTTTGAAAATAAAAATTGAGGACTTATTGTGCAATTTCGGAAATTACACAATGAGTCCTTGATTAAAAAGAGATTTGTGGGCTTTATGTGCAATTTCCGAAATTGCGTAAAAGACCCACCCTTTTATTTTAAACATCGGGACTTCTCATGCAATTTCGTAAATTGCATGAAAGATCCCTTTTCTTTCTTTTAAAATTGGGGGGCTTCTTATGCAATTTCCAAAATTGCACAAGAGCCCCCGTCTCCAACAATCAGCCAGAACTCACGCAGAAAACCCAGGGTTTCTGCAAGGCGGCGCCGTTTGTCACGGCGCCGCCCACAGGTCTACTGGCGGTGGTCGCATCGGTGTCTAACACCGGCGTCCACCGCCGCTTGTCGTCGAACAGCAGCAAAAGCTGCTGTTCGAAAACGAACAGTTGCCGCTGCTCATGGCAGCGGCGCGATGGCAGTCGCCACCGCGAAATCTGCGGCGGCGACCGCTGATTTCGAGGTGGTGGCCGCTTCTTCAGCCTACAGTATACGGCGTCTGGCTTCCAAAGCGCTGCCGCCCGTTGACTGAAATTCCGGCCAATTATTGTCTCGTTTCCAAGAATCCAAAACCAATTTCAGATTCTAATAAAAAAATTAATGATAATAATAAAATCTAAATCAAATTCAGATTTAAAAAATTCACAATTTTATATACCGTCAAAACGCAAATCAAATTAATATGTCAATAACAATTATTGTTCAATTCATTAAAGCAATCTAACGAACTCTAACAAGTTACAAGGTAGTCTCTGATACCACTGTAAGGAATTGAGGTATACATGCACAGCGGAAATTAAAAGTTCAATTCCTATAAGCCTGGATCAACCTTGCACTTAGAGAGAATTCGTGATAGAAGTTTACCTTTGATGAATATCGTGATATCTGATTATCTGATTGGTTGGATGTGCGATCTTCAATACCACAGCTGTCCAGATGTCCAGCCTCCAATGGTGATCCACACAGCAAGAACAGATCTGGACTTCCACGATCAAGAACAGATGAAAGCGGAACCTTTTTGGGAGAAGTTGATTGGGTTGTCTTTTACCAGTGCTAGCAAGTAATGTAAAACAACTGTTCTGATTAATCTGTTGTGGCCTTGTATATATAGGTAGGGCTAACCCTAGCCCTAGTTCTAGTCCAACTAGAACCCATCAACAAACGGGCCCAATTAATTAATCTAATTAATTAATTTGGTCCAATAAGGAATTAAGTCCGACCCAACTATTTGGACCTTGGACATTAATTCTTACACTACTAATGTGAAAATTTTACCTTGTAAACATGTCCAAATCCTCATTGTCTGAGTTTATTCTCATCCGAGAAGTTGTTTGTAGCTGCTGCCACGCACGAGAAGTTGAACAATGATAATTTAGTTTCAGTTCCTGGCTGCCCTTTAACGCTAAGGTCACCCGGTCCTGAAAATTCCCTAGAAAATTCTCCACTTGGATCGACTTTTGGCATTTCATTGTTCCTATTGTTCAAACGATTTATAGTTAAACAAGAATATTAGAAGTTTACGGCTCTATGGTTAAGTTTAAGTCTGTACTAGTAACTTCGTACTTTCAAATGATTCAACCGAATTTTACCTCCAAATTTCATTTTGCGCTTGCATAGCCAGATTGAAGCACTTAGACGAAACAACTTATATGATAACTAATTTTTTCACCTTACTCTTGCCACCTGTTTTGTGGTGGTGGTGGTGGATTTTGAGTTTTTGGATTTTTTTGAGTGGTGGTGGATTTTGGATTTTGAGATTTAATAAAGAATATGACATTTTTGTTATTTTTTATTTTTTTGGATATATTTAGTTATTTTCTAATCATTTTTTTTCTTGTTTATTAAAAGGAAGATCAATTTCATCATAAATGACGTATTATGCCTATTTTTTCAAACGTTGTGAATGTTTAGTACTATTTTTAAAAGTTAGGAGTATATCTCCAATATTTTTGAAAGGTTGAGAGACCAAATATGCAATTTTTCCTATACTTTATAATAAATTTCAAAAATTATGAACCTCAAATGAGTCTTGTGATAATAAAAATTGAAAATCTTGTCTACGTGTATACACATATTTGTTGTGATGTTTTTCATATTTTGTAGTTGAGTGTGTCGAACCAAAAACTATAATCATCATGTCAATTGAGTACATTTGGTATTTGGCTTTTTTACATTGTCCAAGTTAAGCTGCCCATGAACCGACTCGATTTTTTTTTTTTTTTTTTTTTTTTTTTTTTTTTAAGCAAATTTTTCTTATCCAAAAGTTGTAAACAACTTCAACAAAAAAAAAAAAAAAAATCTAAAATACGAGCCGGCTTGTGGGCCTGGGCCCGGGTTCATCCCTAAAAGTGCCTGAGCGGGCCATGAACCGAATAATTAATATAATTGTCTTATTAAAATCATCGAATAATTAAAATAATATTAAAATAGAGAACTATCTTTTTACACTTAAACTTGTAAAACTTGAGACCCATATAAATAACGAATGGGTGTTTAATGTTAAATCTAATTTTCATCTAAGTGCATATTTGGTAGTGGTGAAATTATATTTTAAGTGCTTATAAATTGTGAATCTTACAAAATGTGTGAATAAAAAGTATGTTTGACTAATTTGATCAACTGATATTATAATTTAAGCTTGACCAAACATACAATAAATAAGATTCCAAGAAAAGTCTAATTAAGAACGCGTTTAAGGTAGTTGAATCCAAAACTATTTGTTTTAAGTCCTTATTTATTAGATCTCATAAAACCTCATAACAAAATTCTAATATAATAATAAAAACAGTATATCGAATCAGAACTGTGGAAAATCATCCGCCTTCCATAAATTTGATTATTTAGTTACCTAAAATAATTAGGATTGTAATCAGCACAAAATTACCCTGGAAAATCTTTCCTTGTGTAGCTTCAGGTTAACTTCTTCCCCAAGTTACCAAAATCCTTAAAAAACCCTCAAACACACCAAAGATTTCAGAAACAACAATGCCGACTCCAGAAACCTCTCTTGAAACTTCCTCCAACATCTCATTGGAAGACATTGGATTAGTCTTAGCCACCAGCACGGTGTGCGGCTCAGCTTTCCAGTTCTTCAAAGGAATCTACAATTCCCCGAAAGGCCAGCGCCTCATCCGAGGCACACAAGCTGTACGCAGGAATGGCCTCCGCTCAGGCGGCATCAATGTTGCCTGGGTTTGTCTTTTGCACGTCATGGAATGTTCTATTGATCATGTAAGGCAAAAGGAGGATCCGTGGAATCACATCTTCAGTAGTGCCGCCGCCGCCGGATTACTCCAGATGCGAAAAGGCCTCGGCCCCGCTTCACGCTGGTCTCTCTTCGGTGGCGTGTTTGGGGCCGTTGTATGTTATTTGCCCATACCTGATAATTGATATGGAACCGCCACAGCCTGCCTCCAAGTTGCCACGGTTTTGGTGGCGGTGAGAAGGAGGAAGAGGAGAAGAAGAGTGGTGGAATAAAGACTTGGATTTTGGAGAGCTTTGAGTTGAAGTGATCATTTTTTTTTTTTTTTTTTTTTTATATTTACGTTTCATTAATGTTGAAGGTGGCAATGACTCTTCTGCTATTATGACCTTTTGATACAATGATGTTGTTATTACTTATTATGCATGGAATTGGTTATTTCTCTTCTTACATTCTTCTCATATATTAATTTGGTGGTACCCTATTTTACCTATTTTGTATTTCTAATTAATATTATTGAAAATATTATTAAATATTATTTAAACTGTTGAGTAATGGCGCAAAAGGCTAGAGTTACAAAGGTGGTGGAACACATGCTGAGTTGTGAAGAGAACCTGTAGGGAGAATTAGTTTGTGGAAGTTTATTCCTATTGCTGTCTTATATATGCACTGTGTGAGGGAAACTGATTTTTGAAAGGTTCTGGAAGTTGTTCTTTTCTTGAGCATTCTGTACAGAGAATTCTCTTACTCTTGAGGATGTAATTTATTGATGATCATAGTGAAAGCTTCTTGTGTGTTCTTGGCAACTGTTGAACCTCGTTAAATTCTTGTCTCTTTAATTGTGCTTTGTATCTATATAATATAATAATCGAGAGTTATGGAAGGGGGAAAGCAAGGGATCAGGATTTGTGGATTCATGGTTGAGTCCCGTATCACTTTACCCTTAATCTTCGTGTCATTGTCACCGGAAAGCTGCCCTTCCTATAAAAATTTGACTCTTAGAATATTGTGATTTTCCCAAAAAGATTTTATGGTGATTATATTTGCACGAATGCTTTTTTTATTGGTTGAGGGTGATGAATAGGTTGTGAGACTAAAAACCAAAAAAAAAAAAAAAAAAAAAAAAATCTTTGTAGTTTCAAAAGCTAAGCCATTAATTTATCTGCACTTAAGGGGTAATAATTAGCATTCGGCGGCGGCGGTAATGTTCTCAGTCTTCAAAATCGAATATTATTAAAGAAGAAAAAAAGTTTATCATCGATTGTGATATTCAATACTATGTATCACATGTTGATTCTCTAATTGCCTTTTCAAATATCCACTACTTCACCAACCTTTGGTAACAAAAATCGTATATGACTTACTTTTAAATGCATCCAAACATGCCAGGTTGCTAAACTAGCATTGTAAATTACTTTTGTAGTTACACATTTGATCATACTTGTATTTTCTACATTTCCAGAATTAAGGACCAGATAGTAAAATTGTAGCATTTTACTGCATTGCCTGCAGACAAGAAGGAAAACACTAGCCACCTCAAAAACTGTTGGTTTCTTTCTTGTTTCACAAGATTGACAGTGAAGTAACATTCACGTTAATTGTTGGTTCCTGTTTTTCAAAAAACAAGAGCAGCAGAGATGTGACATGCAGTGTAATGTTTTCTTTTTCTTCCACAAAATTCGCATATTGAAAGCAGGACAAAAACTGAAATTAACAACGATCGAAGCGAGAACTAAGCTCTCTGTCGTTAAGACGTTTTTACCCCGCACTCGATGCTAACGGAATGTGGTAAATCGCCTCCCAAGATACAACGATCGGCACTTGCAGTAGCAGCACTAATACCGCAAGAACGACGAACTAGAAATTTGAAGAACTCTCTGAAGAAATTAAATGGAAGGAGGAAGGAGACAGAAAAGATGCTTGCTGTATCGTTTTTCTGTGTGTCTTGAATGAAAGCTCGAGGACCCTATTTAAGGATGAGGGAAGAGCACTTGATCAGTTTCCAAACACACCACTTACCCACGACCTCTCTATGTATGGATGCATGGTTTTGAAATCGTTTCTTTGGAGAGAAATTATCAGACATAATTGAATAAGTTTTATCCAAAAAATTAATATTTGACAAGATCCGACCCGAACACGAGCACGTGCCGAGCCGAGCCGGTCGGCCGGAGGCGCACGCGGGTGTGGATGCCTACGTCCTCTCCCCTCTAAAGACTTGCGGTGCCTTTTGGGGCCCAAACCCATTTCCAAAATTGGAGTTTATTAAGTGGTTCAAATTTGAGTTTGCAACCAATGTGGGACAACCACTTTCCAATTATCTCCTATTTTATTCCTCATTTATTGTCCAACTTTCAACAATAATTTCTCATTCATAATGGAATAGTTTTGCACAATTAAATATACTACATTCATCTACTCGAAACGTAGAATTTAATAGACTATTTACTTTGACCAATCAAAGCTTGGGTCCCACCCAATTATTATACCAAAGTGGTCCATTTCTAACAATCCTCCACATGAATGAAAATTATCACGAATATGTTAAATGCAATGCAGACTGGATTTAGAGAGTACGAACGAAGGGCTTATTGCATCAGGAAAGGTAGCTTTTGGCTTTGAACCTGCCTTAGTGGAATACTATCGAGTTTACTTAGCTATTCAGTGAACTTGATGTCTTGAACTGTCCAGCTGTTAATGTAAACCAAGACAACAGTATCCACACAATAACCTTCCTATCAATTCTTTGGTTCTCATAGTTGTGTTTATTTTGGCCCTGAACAGTTCTTGGTATTCATAAGTGCTCTAGAGAATTTAAACCTCAAATTCTCATAGAAGCGGCCCCACTTCACACTTATATAGGTGATCTCCTATGAAGAGTATTCTACTATACTCTACTTGGTTTATCCAAGCTATATGAATCATTAAAAGTTATAACTTAACCTTTTACATTCTGCAAACAGCACTTTTATAAAGGAATGTATAAGTGCTTAACCGAGTCCTAATAACTTAGTTGTCCCATTAAACCAAGATCTTGGGATCTCCAATCAACAAGGTTGGGTTACCATTATTAAGATTCATGCATATTAGGCTTTAATCTCATTCCTTTTTATAGATAATCTACTTGATCTCTTGGTATGCCTTTTGTAAGCGGATCCGCGAGATTCTCCTTTGATTTCACATAATCAATGGAGATAATACCATTTGAGATCAATTGCTTAATGGTATTGTGTCTACGACGGATATGTCTAAACTTACCATTATACATGCAATTTTGTGCCCTTGCAATAGCCGAGAATGAATGCAAATTGCAGGTACTGGCTTAGTCCTACACGGAATATCCTCTAAGAAGTTACGAAGCCATTCTGCCTCTTCTCCAGCTTTATCTAATGCTATAAACTCCGATTTCATTGTTGATCGAGCTATGCAAGTTTGCTTTGAGGAATTTTAGGACACAGCTACACCACCAAGTGTAAAAACGTAACCACTTGTGGATTTAGAATCTTTCATATCAGATATCCAATTTGTATCACAATATCTTTCTAATACTGCTGGATATCTCATATAATGTAATCCAATTTTTAATGTATGCTTCAAATATCGAAGTACCCTATTCAATGCCTTCCAGTGATCATTGTTTAGATTACATGTGAATCTACTCAATTTATTAACCGCGAACGCAATGTTTGGACGTGTGCAGTTTATTAGATACACCAGACTTCCAATAATCCGAGAATATCTTAATTGATGTATAGGTTCACCTCTATTTTTGGCTAAGTGTAGACTTGTGTCTATAGGAGTTTTGACTGAACTTTCATCAAAGACTCCAAATCTCTTTAGTACAGACTCAACATAATGAGATTGTGAGAGAACAAGGCCATCTGGTGTTTTAGAAATTTTAATTCCAAGGATTACATCTGCTACACCCATGTCTTTCATGTCGAAATATTTTGTTAACATTTTCATAGTAGACATGATAATGTCATGATTGCTACATAGAATTAGCATGTCATCCTCATATAGACATACTAAGACATATGTTGTGAGTGTATTTTTATTGTACACACATTTGTCACACTCGTTAATTTTAAATCCATTTGACAACATCGTTTTGTCAAACTTTTGGTGCCACTACTTTGGTGCCTGTTTTAATCTATATAAGGACTTAACGAGTCTGCAAACATTTTTCTCTTGTCCATGAGCAACAAATCCTTCAGGTTGCTCCATGTACATTTATTCTTCTAACTCACCGTTTAGAAATGCTATTTTAACATCCATTTAATGAATTCGAGATTGTGTATCGCAGCAATTGCAATGAGGATTCTTATCGAAGTAATCCTCGTTACAGGTGAGTAAGTATCAAAGAAATCAAGACCTTCCTTTTGTCTATATCCTTTTGCTACCAAACGAGCCTTGTATTTATCAATAGATCCATCTGATTTTAACTTTTTCTTGAAAATCCACTTGCAACCTAGAGGTTTATTTCTAGGTGGGAGATCAACCAACTCCCAAGTGTGATTTTGTATTATTGATTCAATTTCACTATTGATAGCTTCTTTTCAAAAAGGAGCCTCTGGTGTTGATATTGCTTCACTGAATGTCTTAGGTTCATTTTTGATCATGTACGTTAGAAATTCTGAACCAAAGGACGTAGACTTTCTAGCCCTTTTACTGCGTCTGGGTTCTTCTTCATTTTCACTATCATTTGCATTATCGTAAGTTCGTTTTGTTGAACTCACATCAATATTGTCTTTACAAGGAAAGACATCTTCGAAGAAACTTGCATTCCTTGATTTAATGATCGTATCTTCATATATATCAGTAATCTAAGACTTATGCACAAGGAAGCGATATGCACTACTATTATGAGCATATCCAATAAATATGCAATCTACAGTTTTCGGTCTTATTTTTATTTGTTTAGGTTTTGGCACTCTTACCTTTGCCAAACACCCCCACACTTTCAAGTATTTATATGAAGGTTTGTGACCTTTTCATAACTCGTAAAGTGTTTCATTCTTTACTTTGTGTGGTATTTTATTAAGAATGTGATTTGTAGAGAGGATAGCTTCCCACCACAAATTCTGGGGTAGACCAAAACTAATCAACATAGCTTTCATCATTTCTTTAAGTGTGCGGTTCTTTCGTTCCGCAATACCATTAGATTGAGGTGAGTAAGGAGCCGTTGTTTGATGAATAATGCCTTGTTCAGAACAAAATTTTTCAAACAGTGCTCCATATTCTCCGCCTATATCACTTCGAACAATTTTTATTGTTTTGCTAAGTTGATTTTCAACTTCATTCTTATAATGTTTAAACATTTCCAAAGCCTCATCTTTGTTTCTTAATAAATAAACATAGCTACTGAGTGCAATCGTCAATGAAGGTAATGAAATACTTTTTTCCACCTTTAGTTTGTACAAATTTCAAGTCACATATATCGCTGTGAATTAATTCCAAAGGTGAAGTATTTCTTTCAACAGAAGGAAACGGTCTTTTGGCCAACTTAGTCTCAACACAAGTTTCGCATTTGTGATTAGGATCGAAATTTAAAGAAGGTAGCAAATTTAAGTTCATTAATTTGCGCACAGATTTAAAGTTTGCATGTCCTAGTCTGTTATGTCATAAACAAAAACATTCAACGATATACGCAGAAGTAGAAGCTTCATTAATTTTGTTCAATTTGGGTACAATAGTAAGGACGTTCATCTTGAACATCCCATCAGTCATATATCCTTTTCCCACATACATTTCATTTTTAGTTAGTACAAATTTGTCAGATACAAATACTAACTTAAACATATTCTTGCTATGAAGAGAACTAGAAACAAGATTTTTTCGAATATCTAGTACATGCAGCACATTGTTGAGGACAAGTTCCTTGCTAGACGTCATCTTCAAGGTCACATTTCCTTGTCCTTCAAACTTTGAGCTTGAGGAATTTTCCATGAACAGTTGTTCTCCGTTGATAGTTTTGTAATCAGAAAACATGTTCTTTTCAGCACATATGTGGCGAGTAGCACCAGTGTCTACCCACCATTCCCTGGGATTTCCAACAGAATTACATTCAGATATTACAGCAGATAGGTGCATTTCTTGAACACCTTATGTCAGATTATTAGTTTCAACTACATGTGCACGATCATGTTGATTTTTAGGCTTGCGACAGTCAATTGAGCGATGTCCAGGTTTGCCACAATTGTATCAATCTCCTTTGAACTTCTTGTTCTTCTGGTTGTTTTCATTTTTCTTAGGACCATAGCTTGAGTGCTTCTTTTTCATGTTCTTCTTTGAACTTGATTCAGCTATGTTTGCCTTAGCTTCCATGCTTGGTCCCCCATTCCTCATTTCAGACTTTTTAGTGTCTTCTTTGATCCTCAAGCGCACAATCAACTCCTCCAAGTTCATTTCTTTACGCTTGTATTTGATGTAATTTTTGAAATCTCTCTATGAAGGTGGAAGTTTCTCAATTACAGCTGCTACTTGGAATGACTCACTTGTTGTCAATTTTTCAGCATGTAAATCATGGAGGAGTACCTGCAAATCTTGAACTTGGAAAATAACAGATTTAGAGTCAATCATTTTATAGTCCAAAAATTTACCGACAAGCAATTTTTTTAGTTTCAGCATCTTCTGTTTTATATTTTTTCTCTAAAGATTCCCATAATTCTTTTACAGATTTCATGATGCTATATACACCATATAGTGAATCATTCAGTCCATTCAATCCATAGTTTTTGCATAGAAAATCAGAATGTTTCCATGCATCCAAGGCAATAACCGAAGCTCGATTATTTTCTCCTTGTTGAACAGAAGGAGGATCTTCCATGAGAAAACTTGCTAAGTTCAACGTGGTTAGGTAAAACAACATCTTCTGTTGCCACCTCTTAAAATCGACTCCACTAAATTTTTTAGATTTCTTCCCGTGAGGAATATGAGTCGATGCATACGGACCAGCCACATTAGGCGTCACAGTAGTTGCCACAGTAGGCTTCACAATAGGTGCCACATTAGGCTGAATTGCATTAGTCCCAATATTAGCCATTTCTGTTTTCAAAAATAGAAATCAACAAGTCAGAATTCAATGTTATATATTTTAGTTTCGAAAACCGAACCAAAATCTACATTAATAAGAAACAAGATAATTTCGACAGTTGAACAAACATGCACAATAGTAATTTTGAAATTTTACAGTAAGCATGCAAAACTTTGCAATTTTCAGAAATTTGCAGGAATTGTGTACAGCAGTACACTTTTGAAACTTGCAATGTATATAAACAGAACTAAAAAACAAAATTGTCTTAAGATTGTTGTATTTGTTCTGAACAGTAACAAATTGGACTGGAATCTAACAATAAGCATGTACAGGCGCAACAAATTCAAGATTTAACAGAATGCATGTACATTTTTGGAATTCACATGGACAACATTAGAAATTCGGAAATTTGCATGAAACATGAAATGTATATACAACTATAAATTTTTTTTTAAAAAAACCCAACACAAAACATGCACGGCATTACAATTTGAGAATTTCACTGTAACAGCAGCATTATAATTTCGAAAATGTGAGGAGAATGTGCAAAGCAGCATACTTTCAGAAACAAGAAATGTATATAAAACAAAATTTAAAACCATAAAAGTAGAAAAAATGTCTAAAGTTGTTGGTTCACGTTAATTGTTGGTTCTTGTTTTTCAGAAAACAAGAGCAACAGAGATGTAACATGCAGTGTAATGTTTTTTTTTTCTTCCACAAAATTCGCAGATTGAAAGTAGGACAAAAATTGAAATTAACAACGATCGATACGAGAACTAGGCTCTCTGTCCTTAAGACGTTTTTACCCCACACTCGGTGCTAACGGAATGTTGTAAATCACCTCCCAAGATACAACGATCGGCACTTGCAGTAGTAGCACTAATACCGTAAGAACGACGAACCAGAAATTTGAAGAACTCTCTGAAGAAATTAAATGGAATGAGGAATGAGACAGAAAAGATGCTTGCTGTATCGTTTTTCTGTGTGTCTTGAATGAAAGCCCGATGACCCTATTTAAGGATGAGGGAATAGCGGTTGATCAGTTTCCAAACACACCACTTACCCACGGCCTCTCCATGTATGGACGCACGGTTTTGAAACCGTTTCTTTGGAGGGAAATTATCAGACATAATTGAATAAGTTTTATCCAAAAAATTAATATTTGACAAGGCCCGACCCTACCCAAGCCCGGGCCTGGGCCTGGCCCACCACCCCGTGCCGAGCCGGCCGGGCGCATGTGTAGGCTTTGCTCTATTATGAGCATGCCTACGTCCTCTCTCCTCTAAAGACTTGCGGTGCTCCTTGGGGCCCAAACCCATTCCTAAAATTGAAGTTTATTAAGTAGTTCAAGTTTGAGTTTGCAACTAATGTGGGACAACCACTTTCCAATTATATCCCATTTTATTCCTCATTTATTGTCCAACTTTCAACCATATTCATAATGTAATGATTTTGCACAATTAAATATACTACGTTCATCTACTCGAAACGTAGAATTTAATTGACTATTTATTTTGACCAATCAAAGCTTGGGTCCCACCCAATTATTATGCCAAAGTGGTCCATTTCCAACAAAAACATGCCCGGTGCATGAAAGGCTGCGAATTTCCAAGCAGATCTGGACAAACCAGATAGTTTCGACTCGGCAATGGAGTATTTCATGTTGCTTACCCAGTCGATCTCGCGGACAAAGAAACTGAAGAAACGAAGATCAATAAATTTGTTAGTGGGGCTTTAGGCATTCTGCAGGCATGCCTCGATTCGAGGACAGTGAAGCGAGTTGTTTACATATCAGGTGTGGCCACAGTTATGTTTCACAAGAAGGATTTAGATTAAGTGGACGAGAACTCATGGAGTGATGTAGATTATATCAAATCATTCAATCATTTTGGAGCTTCTTACTGCATTGCTCTAGAATTCACAGAAAAGCATTCGTTGGATCTTGTGACTGTAATTCACAATTGGATACATGGCCCCTTTATTTGTCCCCGTTTGCCTCGCTCTCGTCATTGTCTATGATCATCGGTACATTTACACTCCACTTTGAACTATTTTTCTAAAAACTTGAGTTGTTGCGTGTTAGTGAGGGGATACATTAATTTATTATTTATTTTTAATCCTGCTGCTGATCATAATCTTTAAAAAATCAAAATATATAAGATTTTGGCAAACGGCATCCAATGGAAATCTTAATTTCTACTTAATTGTGTATTGATTCAATTGTGTGGACAATTGTAAGTATTTTTAAGTGATTTTTTACTTAATTGTGTGTTGATTTAATTGTTTTAGGTCAAAATTCGAGTTCGAATAGAATTGGAGAAAAACAAAGCAAAATAGGTGAAAAAAGACTGAAGGCGTACGAAGACTTAGATATAGGGACCAACTTGAAAATATCTAAAAGTTGAAAGACGTGGTTTGCAAATAAAAGAGGACTAAATTAAAATGAAAGAAAAAATTAGAGGACTAAAAAAGATAAAATTCAAAGTTGAAGAACTTGGACTGCAAATAACAGGAAAAAAGGACAAATTTTGAACAATGACCTAATACAATACATCTCAAAACTTGGAGGATTAAATCTGCAATTTGGGGATTAGAACCAAATTTGGAAATTCTTTACTGTTTGCCGCGATTCGCAATTGACGCAGTTGACCGCAGTAATGTGCAGAAATTGCGTCTAGACACTTTTTAGCTTATTTTCAACTCTAGTCAGGGTCTTTTTCATCTTTTCACGTACATGAGTTTTAAAATTAGTAAAACACTATATAAAGAACTAACCTAGATCAAAAGAAAGGAGTTGAATATTTAAGAACGGAAGAGAAATGGAAGGAAAAAATGGCAAAAAACACAAAGAACGATCAAAATCTTGAAGATTGGAATGTAAAGATAAAAATTCTCGGTGCAAGATATTCAAAGTCTTCTCCTCTTTTATTCAAGATCTGGTTATGTATTCCGAACTTTCCATATTATTTTTCTACAGAATCATGAGTATCTAAATATTTAATTTGGATGAACGATGTAGCCTAGTTTAATTCTTTATTTTCGATTCTCAAATTTTGCTTATAAATTATTTATGTTTTGATTTTACTTCTTTTCTTAATGCTTGAAATAATTGGCCATTATTTGTCATTGATCTTGTAGATTGTAATGAGCTAAGAAGTAAATTATTAATCTAGACCACGTAGTAAAATCCAGCAATTGGATAAAATGTATAGACACGCTTTTATTATTGTCGCGATCTTGACTTGAATTCTTAGGCGATTTAATGCATCTAATTAATGATCATTCTGACTTGATAAATTGACTGAATTAGATATGACTAATTTAAACTTGAGAGATGTAAATTAGGTTAAATTTGTGAATTCGACCGAATACAACATTATGAATAAATATTAAGAGGAGAAATTAGAGACGAAAACTATGGTGAACTCGTGAATCCAAATTCTTCAACCATCATTCTTGGATAATTCTTGATATTTGCTTTCACATAAATTATTATTTTATCTTATTGAATTCATAGTTCTAGCTTAAATCTTTTAAATAATCTAAATTCAAATTGTTTTAAATAAATTATCATTAAGATTAATTTAACTAATATATAGATAAGATAATTTTTGTGAGAACGATAATCCAGACTCAATAGGTCCACTTTATTATTTGTTTGCGATATTGTTCACTTGTAATCATATTATTTTCACAACATAAGGCATTGCCTAATCTATTGTTCTTCGGTTGAAATTTCTTGCACCAAAGAGATCTCCCGAATACATTGTGGAACCTAACTTGCTCTTGTCCCATTAAAATCGATTCCGGTGACCACCACCACATCTTTTTGAACACAATCCTTCCAAAGCACGGTGGCGCAGTCATATTCCGTTGATGGTGGACATAAACCCTTTCCAAACAGTCGCCATACAACCTGCTCAAATCATTAAATTTTGTGTGTTTATCAACCACTACAAAAAATAAGACATAAACACTGGTCACAAAAAGGTTTAAGTAAAGTTACCATGTAAAATAGAAATGAATTTGTCTTGGCGAAAGCGGGAATCCATGTGAGAAGGTTATGTATAAGGAACGGTCTTCTTCCGACTTCGGCCTCCACACCTTGGCCAATGGACTCAGTCGAGACGACCCCAAAGAATTCAATTCTGAGTCCCTCTTCGAGACAGTGCCTAGATCGTCTGAGTTCTCATTTGGTTGAAATAATTCCTGTACTATTTCCACCAATTTGGCTGTTCTCCTTCCCCGTTGTTCACTATCAAAAATGTTCCTGCAAACTCCATTCAAAAGTTGGGAAATTCCATTCCAGGCCTTATTTTTGTCTTCAAGATGATTTAATGAACCATTGGAAACTACATTTGAAGTAACATGTAAACAGATTTTTGAAGAAGAGGACAGTACTGGTGAAT
The DNA here is from genome assembly GCA_030279155.1 of Forsythia viridissima. Lineage (NCBI taxonomy): Eukaryota > Viridiplantae > Streptophyta > Magnoliopsida > Lamiales > Oleaceae > Forsythia > Forsythia viridissima. Next base: position 9,748,259 of record CM059045.1, on the reverse strand, counting down.
TGTGGTTTTCTAATCCAGTTAGTGCAGTCTCAGCCTCAAGGCTAACCAGGGTCACAAATTTGTCATCCTGAAACCCTATTTTTTTTCAGGATTTCTGCATGGGCGGACCAGGAATTTTATCCAGTGCGGTTGGAATTTTTCTAAACTATACTCCAACCAACTTACAAACTCTTTAAACCAAAAAGGATTAAAGCATCTAGAATCTTTTCCAAATGGTCTTTTTGTAAATTTATGATCTCGAACTGATAATAACATTTTTGAATGTATGCTTTTTCAACTTGATCTTGAATGTTAATAATGTAATCCAAAATTGGTGTTCTTAGTCCAAGATCGGTGGGAATAATTGTACGGCATCAAAATTTATTTATTTTTAATATCAATTAAATGTCCAATTTTTTATCCTTCAGTTTAATCAATTAAATATATCAATGAGCAAATTTTCTCTTTCCAATAAACAATTGTAAATATGAATTGTAATTCATCATTTCATGTAATCATTTAGTGGGCCATTTTTTATTAGTATAGCAAATATGGATTGCAATTTCATCATTTTCCAATTTTAGTGGATTGCAATTCCCCTTTCCAATAATTTACTTATTTTGGGCCATTTTCAATTAAGGCACTGCTTGCGTTTTTAGTGGGCCTTTCAAATTCCAGGCACTGGACTTCACATGGCTCCGCCAGTGACTCCATGGGACTCTAACCATAGCTAGAAGGACACAATTTTCTTTAACAATTCTGCATCCACCCCCATTTCCGCCATTCGTTTGAACAAATTCTTCTCAGTATCATGGAATTGAATGAAAACATATTGCCATTCCATGGAAGTGAGTTTTTACCCGCAAAATTCACGGACTAGTGTGTGTAACTGTGTGAGATTTTGGAGGGCTTTTCAGCATCCATTTATAGAGAATTCTTGAAGCATCGTGACTGTACAGAAAGGGTTTAAGTTTTCGTCTTCTCAAGAGTTGCATTGCAATGTATTGCGTGTCTCTATTTGTCTAGAACTTCTATTACCTTGTAAACATGTCCAAATCCTCATTGTCCTTAGTCTCCCGGTCCTAAAAATTCGCTGGAAAATTCCCCACTTGGACCGACTTTTGGCATTTCATTGTTCCTCTTGTTTAAATTATCTATAGTTAAACAAGAATGTTAGAAGTTTACGACTCTATGGTTAAGTTTAAGTCTGTACTAGTAACCTCGTACTTTCAAATGATATAGCAAAATTTTACCACCAAATTTCATTTTGCGCCTGCATAGCCAGATTGAAGCACTTATACAAAAGATTCCCACCAAAACAACTGTTATGATAACAATTTTTTTCACCTTACTTTTGCCACCTGTTTTGTGGTGGTGAATTTTGAGTTCTTGGATTTTTGGGATGATGACGGTGGATTTTGGATTTTGAAATTTAATAAAAAAGATCACCTCTTTGTTACTTTGTATTTTTTGGGTACATTTGGTTATTTTTTAATTTTTTTTTTCTTTTTTCTAGTTTATTTTTTTTATTTTTCAAAAGGAATGACAATTTTATCATAAATGACTTATTGTGTCTATTTTTTCAAACGTTGGAGATATCTGGTGTTATTTTTAAAGGTTATAGGCATATCTCCAATATTTTTAAAAGATTAAAGACAAAATATGCAATTTTTCCTATACTTTATAATAAATTTAAAATATTATGAACCTCAAATAGTCTTGTGATAGTAAAAATTGAAAATCTTGTGTATCGTGCATACACATATTTGTTGTGATGTTTTTCATGTTTTGTAATTGAGTTTGTCGATCCAAAAACTATAGTCATCATGTCAATTGAGTCATCACGTCAATTGAGTACATTTGGTATTTGGCCTTTTAGACATTATCCAAGCTTAGCCGCCCACAAGTCGGTCGTTTTATTTTTTAAAGCAAATTTTTCTAAATCAAAAGTTGTAAAAAACTTCAAAATTTAAAAAAAATTCTAAAATATGAGCCGACTGGGGCTCGTCCCTAAACATGTCTGAGCGGGCCATGAACTGAATAATTAATATAATGGTCATATTAAAATCATTGAATAATCTATATATATATAAAAGTAGGCTAGTCTGACCAAAAAGTGAAACTTCATTTTCCCGCCCAAAAAGTTTGTCTACTCATTAAAATGTTATATTAATTCAATAGGAAACAATGAATATTGCTCGTGGATGCTGCCTTGGGAAAAATACATTATTTAAAAATTTGTCCCCTCATTATTTCATTAAAATGGGAAAAATAAAATATTCATTGTTTCATTAAATAAATGTTATAACAAGACCAAATGTTATATCTCGAAAATTATGTAGGCGTGTATATTAATGACTGCTGCATTAAAATTTGTCCCCTCATTAAAATGTTATATCTTTAAAAATAAATAATAGATTTGACAAACTTTTAAGTCTTCCTCGGCACTAACAATTTTTTTAAAAAAAATAATTGCTTCTTTGAAAGTTGTCCCACATTAAGATATTGTTTGTTTCAAAGAAAGAAAAAAAAAAAAAAAAGGAACGCAATTTTTTATGATATGATTTCCCCAGAATCTGAATAGATATGTATAGAAACTAACAAATTGACCTGATTTTTTTCTTAATGGGGGCGTGCACCTTTGTATATTTTTGCTTATTTAGTTGCCTCAAAATAAATATCGAGTGCACTATTCCATTTCAAATAGTTAACACGTAATTTGCACATAATTTTTGTAACAGTGTTGTAACATATAATTTATTTAAATAATTAAATAATTATTGTTCAATCTAATTAAAATATAAGAATCTAGCATTATATACATACGGATATAATTTAGAGTTCAATAGTAATATTAATTAAAAGGTCAAATAAAGGATTATCAAGTATTAGTGATAGCATGTTATATTATAAGTAGATAGAAGAAAAGAAAAAGAAAAGGAAAAGTTAAAATTTTAAAACTTTATTAGAGGTCACATAACTTACACGTTAGTTTCACGTGGTCACTCAACTTCAATCTTATTTTATTTTATTTTAATCACTTAATTATATTTGTTATTTGAATTTGAGTATCTCATATGTAACTATAACCAAAACTAATTTCTATTACAAATGAACGACCAAGTGATTTAGAGCATGTTTGATTCCCATTAAAATAGGTTTTTTCTTTCCCATTTTTTGACTTTTGGGTCAAAATGACCAAAATGCCCATTTGCTTTTCAAAGTAGCTATAATATTTGACTTGAAAAAATAGGCATTTTGGTCAATTTTCCCCAAAAGTCAAAAAATGTAAAAAAAAAAAAAAAAAAAAACTCATTTTAATGGGAATCAAACAACCCCTTAACCTAATTAATATATGGGTCGAGTCTAAAAAGTCATGAATTTATGTTTTCCTATTTCTAATTCAAAGATTATCTTATTTCAAAAGAATTAAAATTTTATCTATTCTATTTCTAACTGGTGATTGATATGTCTTCTGATCCTAGACTACCTTTCAAATTTACAAAGAGGCAGTATCCTCTAATTATTTCGTATGCAATGACAATTAATAAGAGCCAATGACAATCTCTATAGTACGTAGGTTTATATTTGAAATGATCGGTATTTAGTCATGGGCAATTATACGTTACTGTGTCAAGAGTCACATCGCGCGATAGATTGAAGATGCTAATCTGTGATAAAGACGGAAGACCATCAGATTCAACAATGAATGTAGCGTATAAGGAAAATTTTCAAAATCTATAATATTTTTGTTGTATGTGTATCTAAAATTTTGACTTTCTGCTTCTTTATAGTGATTTTCACTCGATCAATTTCAAACTCTTTTTACTATTCAACATTATGATATTATTCATGTTGTGTACCCGTGCATCGCACGGGTGATACACTAGTTAAAATAATACTAAAATAGAGAGCTATCTTTTTACGCTTAAACTTGTAAAATTTGAGACCCGTTTAAATAGTGAATGAGTGTTTAATGTTAAATCTAATTCCAAGAGAAGTCTAATTAAGAACGGGTATGAGGTAGTTGAATCTAAAACTATTTGTTTTAAGTCCTAATCTAAATAAAGTTAGATCTCATAAAACTTGATTAGATCTCGTAACAAAATTCTAATATAATAATAAAAACAGTATATCGAATCAGAACTGTGGAAAATCATCGGCCTTCCATATTTCCCTTAATTTGATTATATAGTTACCTTAAAGAATTAGGAATGTAATCAGCACAAAATTACCCTGGAAAATCTTTCCTTGTGTAGCTTCAGGTTAACTTCTTCCCCAAGTTACCAAAATCCTTAAAAAACCCTCAAACACACCAAAGATTTCAGAATCAACAATGCCGACTCCAGAAACCTCTTTTGAAACTTCCTCCAACATCTCATTGGAAGACATTGGATTAGTCTTAGCCACCAGCACGGTGTGCGGCTCAGCTTTCCAGTTCTTCAAAGGAATCTACAATTCCCCGAAAGGCCAGCGCCTCGTCCGAGGCACACAAGCTGTACGCAGGAATGGCCTCCGCTCAGGCGGCATCAATGTTGCCTGGGTTTGTCTTTCGCACGTCATGGAATGTTCTATTGATCATGTAAGGCAAAAGGAGGATCCGTGGAATCACATCTTCAGTAGTGCCGCCGCCGCCGGATTACTCCAGATGCGAAAAGGCCTCGGCCCCGCTTCACGCTGGTCTCTCTTCGGTGGCGTGTTTGGGGCCGTTGTATGTTATTTGCCCATACCTGATAATTGATATGGAACCGCCACAGCCTGCCACCAAGTTGCCACGGGTTTGGTGAGAAGGAGGAAGAGGAGAAGAAGAGTGGTGGAATGAAGTCTTAGATTTTGGAGAGCTTAGTGATTATTATTTTTTATATATTTACGTTTTATTAATGTTGAAGGTGGCAATTACTCTTCTGCTATTATGACCTTTTGATACAATGATGTTGTTATTATGCATGGAATTGGTTATTTCTCTTCTTACATTCTTCTCATATATTAATTTTGTATTTCTAATTAATATTATTGAAAATATTATTAAATGTTATTTAAACTGTTGAGAAAGAAGGTTCTGGAAGTTCTTCTTTTCTTGCGCATTCTGTAGAGAATTCTAAACTCTTGAGAATGTAATTTATTGATGATCATAGTGAAAGCTTCTTGTGTGTTCTTGGCCGGGGACGTAGGCAACTGTTGAACCTCGTTAAATTCTTGTCTCTTTAATTGTGCTTTGTATCTATATAATATAAAAATCGAGAGATATGGAAGGGGAAAGCAAGGGTTCAGGATTTGTGGATTCATGGCTGATCGTGAGGCTTTTTCAACATCGTTATTCTATAAATACCACTGTCAAGTAGGTTGAGTACCGTATCACTTTACCCTTAATCGTCGTGTCACTGTCGCCGGGAAGCTACCCTTTCTATAAAAATTTAGGCTCTTTGAATATTCTGATTTTTCCAAAAAGATTTTATGGTGATTATAATTGCACGAATGCTTTTTTTTATTGATTGAGGGTATGAATAGGTTGTGAGACTAAAAAAAAAAAAAAAAACCTCCGCAGTTTCAAAAGCTAAGAGGGTGTTCTTTTTTGTGTTTTCAACCGTTTTTCGTTTTCTATTTTTGAAAATAGTCAAAACGTGTTTACTTATCTATTTTCGAAAATGTATTTTCCAAAATACAAAAAAAAAATAAATTACAAAAGAAATGCAAAATGATATTTTAATTGTTTTTCGCGTTTTCTTTACAAAATGCAGTCATTTTTCAAAACGGCCAATCCGCGCGTTTTGGTGTTGGAGGTTCGCGTTTCGAGTCCAGCATGCGGCCTTTTTTGTTTAATAACATTTTACGCTGGGCATGAAAAATGATGATTTAGTCATTTTCTGCGTTTTCTTTACAAAATGTGGCTATTTTCCAAAACGGCCAGAATGCGCGCTTTTAATTGTTGGTGGTTACTGGTTCAAGTCACAATGCCTGTCTTTTTTTTCAATGCCGTATTTTTAATTGTTTTTAATTCCAAACATAATTGTTTTTAATTCTAAATAATTCTAGGTTTTTAATTGTTTTTAATTCCAAAAATAATTGTTTTAAATTATTTTTAATTCCAACTAATTCTATGTTTTTAATTGTTTTAATTTCAAGTTTTTAATCAATAATTGTTTCTCAAAATTTCAAAGTAAATGTGTTTTCCAATTTTTTTTTTGAGAAACAGTTTTCAAGAATAACAAAAATAACGCATTTTCATAAATATCAAAATGGACACTAAAAACACAAAACTCAAAATGAATTTAAAATTCAAAACACAAAACTGAAACGCAAAGAGAACACCACCTAAGCCATTAATTTATCTGCACTTAAGGGGTAATCATTAGTATTCGGGGGGCGGCGGCGGCGGTGATGGTAATGTTCTCAATTTCCAAAATCGAATATTATTAAAAAAGGAAAGAAGTTAAAATATCGCTGATTGTGGTATCCAATACTATGTATCACACGTTGATTCTCTAAGGCTGTGTTTGATTGCACAAAATTTTCCATGGAAAAAAATATTTTCCCACCTATTTTTCAAGGTGTGTTTGATTGCAACCTTTTTTTTTCTATGTAAAACATTTTCTCATTTTCCTTGTTTTGGCCACATTTTCCTTGTTTTCAAGGAAAATATTTTCTTAGGGGGGATGAGGTTTTATTTTTCAATTAATAATTTCTTGGCAATTCAATTCCATGGAATTCATTTTCTTTCCACCCAAATTTCTTGCTTGCAATCAAACACACCCTAATTGTCTTTTCAAATATCACTACTAAAAAATTAACTTTTGGGGACGCTTTATTAGGGACGGTTTAAAAATTCGTCTCCAATAATCATTTATTAGGGACGGTTTAGAAACACGTGTCCCAAAAAGTGTGTTAGTAGGGACGGTTTTTATAAGATTTGTCCCCAAAAATCAATTATTTGGGACAGATGGGTCCGTTGCCGAAAATATTTTTATTGTGCGCTAACTTTTTAGTGGAAAATTGTAAGGGGACTGTTGTGTAAAATGTCCCAAACAATCTTATCGGGACATACATTTCAAAAATAACCGTCCCAATAAGTGAAAATTTTGGCGCTATATTTTCCTTCCACAGTTTTAACAAAATTTTTTGTCGGGACTGAATTGTTCTCAATTACGGACCAAAAATATTTCCCATAATAAAAAGCTGTCTTCAATTGAAATTTTCCTCAAGCCATCTACCCTCTCAAATCTCTCTTCTTCCCTCAAATCTCTGTAAATCTCCGCAAAATCTGCTCTCCACAACGGATAATCTCATCTCCAATCTCTAATCTCTCCTCAAATCTCCAATGCGTCGACCAATCTTTCTCTCAGATTTGTTAATTTGTTGAAATTGAAGGCATAAACGGGAGATTTTTATCAACCCACTTCCACAGGTAAATTCTTCATAACTATTTTTCTCTTTTTGGATTTTTTTGTTAATTTTAACTCTTGTTCTACCAGATAATTTTCTGCTGTCCTGTAACTCCGCCGTCTGCGATCCGTCGATCAATCCCGAGGTAACTACGTTTTATTTCCGATCGATCCATTGTTATAGATATACATGTATGCTTACACGAAATTATGCAACAATTAATTTGGATTTCCTGTGTTTTCCTTGTTGTCTGCTTATCTTTACAGCCCCACCCCCAGAGAATTGATTTAATTATTTGGAATACTTGGGTTTTCAGTCGCGTTTCAAATTTCTATGCACAGATATTTATGAATCTAGATTTCCACTATGAGGATTTGATTCACATCTAAGTTGCTTTGTCAAGACTCGAGAAGCTACTTCTAGTCATCCACAACTACTAAAAAATTCCTTCTTAATATGTGACGTTCATCTAATAAAAGAATGAAAACTAGGAATATTTACTTTACAATATTTGTGTCGATTAGTGAGTTTCATTAACTTCTTGTTCAAAATTTGAATAAATGGAATCTATAAGCATAACAGTTACATTTTGAAATTAGTCTTAAGCTCAGGTTCTACTATTTGCTTATGAGCTGTGAAGAGACATTCAAGACAAGTTTCAACGGTTTACGTTGTTGTTCTAGCTATATTGTTCTATACTTCTATTTGATGGAATTATTATAGGAACGGAGTCATGGAAGTTAAAAAAAGTAAAAGAAAAACAAATAAATTGGGAGAGTATAATCTTAATAGGTAGGAAATGATACCAAATACACTATGAAAGATAGGAAACAGGTCTCCACTTAAATATTTGTATGCGGATGCCAATCTCCTGAATAAATTTTTTTATCTCTTCGCATGCAAATTCTATTCTGTAAAGGAGTTTGGTGCTTTTGATTTTCGGAAAATAAAAAACTGAATCATAGACCAAAGTTGGTAAATTCATTATGATTTAAGTTTATGATTACTTTTCATTATTATAATTATGTGTGCAAAACAAACAGTTAGGATTTAGCATTTGTCTACAAGCAAGACTCCTCAATTAACTCTGTCCTTAAAGTGGGCTTGCTGTGTATTTTATGGATTTGGCCACGCCATTTAATCCCCAATGCTTGGTAATTCTCTGTATGTAGAGCTATCCATCATTTAAATGCACCTTTAATGCTTTATCTTCCCAATTTGTTAATATTATTCATTTTTATCTAATTATGTTTGAAATTATATAAATGGTAATAGGCAGCAAATGAACATTTGAAATTATATAAATGGTAATAACAACAAATGATCCTTTGAATTTGGAGTATGAAAGGTTTCTTGCATCCAATTAGAGGATTTGAAAACTTAAATTGATTTATTAGAAAACATTTGTTGTTAACTACGTAATCTGAATCATTTACTTTGCAACTTTTTGGAATTAGTTGTTAGGACTGCTCAAGGAAGAAGAAGTCTACTATCAGGTTTCGAAGTATTTTTTCCTCTCAATTGTCGTATAACATGACATCATTTTTTTTAAGACTTTATAAATCGTAGCATTACATAAATTTCAATTCGTATAGTAGTGTTTGTACTGTGAATTTTACATATTTTGTAGATATGGAATGGTTATTATTTTTTATATTTCAATAGTAATTTCATTTTGTATTCCCTTCAATTCAACATAAACTTCATGACTGGAAAATTAATGAAGAAAAAACCACCTTTTTGTAGAAATCAAACTTCATAATCTGTCCATTTCTTCTTTGAAACTTTAAACTGGCAGGAGCAAATTTTCTTAAGATGTATAGCAGGAATAATGGTTAGGAGAGGGTAGGTGTCTGCTTTGATAAGGTGGAAAAAAGTAGGTATCTTACTCCGATGAGATGAGGTGTTTAATAGAAGCTATGGGGAGGTTATATGTGATAATGAAAAACTACAGGTGTATAAAGTGCAATATTTAGCATAAGTAGACAACTAGTCTATTGTGAATTTGTCCTTTGGAGTGATACCCTTTGTGTTAATGTAGACTTGGATTCTTTACAAAGGGCCCTGAATTTCGCTTACTGTAATTTCTCTTAATGATGCAGAAAATACATACAAATGTGTTAGTTTCTCATAATCATGTATTGCTTATGTTTATCAACTATCTTGGTGCAGATAAGAACCTTTACACCATTAAAGCAGTTTCATTTTCGGATATACGCTCAATACGTAGACACACTCCAACACTAGGGTGGCAATATATTATTGTGGTTTTGTCATCAGGTATGCTTATTATGTACTAGTGATTGCTCTTATGTTCAAATCAATACATTTCCTTCTTTTTGATCACTGGTATGTACCACAGGTAAAAGTTCTTTTTTTTCTACTTATGTCCTCGTGTTATTTTGTGGAATTAGTAATTCAATGTGTTAGTGGTCTAACCATATTGTATTTGCAGATATCTAACAAGATAGCTATGCAGATAGAGGAATTTGGACATGATCTAAAGGTGGATGGTATTTTGGCTTGTCAATCGAATGTTCAAATTCTTATATATAGTTTTGTGTGTATAGATGAAGACGTGAAACTTTAAATCTCCAAATGGAATGTAGGCTAATGCTATTTTGACTTGAGAATCGAACGTGTATGATCTTATTTTAGATTTCTAAATAGATATAGATATGGATATGTTAGTTTGGATTTATAAATTGAAGTAGTTTTGGAGTTATTTGTAAATGGACCGTGGTAGTTATATTGATTTGAAAGTATATATGTTTAGAATTATTATATATTTTATAGATGTTGAATGGTTATTATTTTTTATATTTGAATGATTTATTTTTGTAGATATGATTAATAAATTGTGTAACTACAACATACAGGTGGACATGTAATGTATAATCAAAATATTTGAAAAAAAAAAATACTTACATTAGGGACGGTTGGCATCCGTCCCTAATAAGACCCAAGAGTAGGGACGGTATTTATTGTCCCTAATACATATATTTCTACCCCACGTCTTATTAGGGACGGTTGACATCCGTCCCTAATAAAACCCAAAAGTAGGGACGATATTTATTGTCCCTAATACATATATTTCTGCCCACGTTTGAAGAGCCGTCGTTAAGACCGTCCCTGATAGTATCCGCAACACGGCTAACAGGGACAGTCACAGTTATAGTCCCCAATATATATTGGGGACGGGGTATCTAGTATTGGGGATGGTTATTAACCGTCCCCAATTGTCAAATTTTTAGTAGTGTATCCACTACTTCACCAACTGTTGGTAACAAAAATCGTATTTAACTTACTTTTAAACGCATCCAGACATGTTAGGTTGCTAAACAAGCATTTTAAATTACTTTTGTAGTTACAGATTTGATCATACTTTGTAACATTTTACTGCATTGCCTGCAGACAACAAGAAAAATACTAGCCACCTCAAAAACATGTCCGGTGCATGAAAGGCTGCGAATTTTCCAAGCAGATCTGGACAAACCGGAAATTAGCAAATTTCGTCCCTATCTTTTGAGGTTATTGTGCAAATCGTCGATATCGTTTGAATTTTGGCATCTGAGTCATTAAATCCACCATTTTTTACGCAAAAGGTCCATACCGTCCAAATCAGTCAATTTTGTCCATTAAATTAACGCGTACAGTACACTCTCTCATTTTCTGAATGGAAATTTTGTCAAATCTTAAATTTTATTGTTCCATCAACACACGTGTACATAGTTACCTCATTCTTCTTCATCACCATCACTCTTTCAGACATTTTTGATTAGTGCTAGACTATCTTGGCTTATTCTAGGTTTAAAGTTATTAAGAATGTCCAATTTTATGAGCTTGAGTAGTACTTGCCCCTATCTATAAAGGGACTGATGGGTGAATTTTGTGTAAAGTGACTCTAAAGAAGTACAGAAACAAGAAAATCGAAAATAGATGAAATGCAAAGTCGAGGCAAGTGTTGAACACTTTGTCCTTAAGTCGAGTTTGTCTTGCAAAGGTGCCTACGGTTTATGGCAATTAACTCTCAAGATACAACGACTTCCCCTTGTGTTTGTAGCACTTCAAACACAAGCACAACGAACCAAAAATAGTTTTGTACTCCAAAATGAATATGAAAGAATGAAAACAAGAATTTATGCAAAAAATACAAGAATTTTGGTTAAGAGGAAGAAAATGGAATGAAGTTATGTTTGCATATCATTTCTGTATTGAATAGGACGTCCATAGTGTCCAATTTAATGAAGATGAAGAGTTGGGAACGAATTGGTGTGGAGCCAAATCGTGCAACACTTCAAAAGGATATGCATGTTCGCGCTTAGACCCAAGCGATCGCATGGTTCTAATTTGCTGCGATCGCAAGGTACACTTTTGAAGAGAGAATTTAATCAAGACTAACTATGTGATCGGGTCTGAATATTTTGGCCGAAGTTGACACGAAGTCACTTTAGTTGTTTTAAAAACTTAGTCAATTTCTCGAATTTTTAAACCAATTTCCAACAGGGACTTGTGCACATTGGTATAAGCTGCATTCGACTCCTTCAAAGACAAAAGACAACAGGAATCTAAATTTTCTATATTGCATACTCTTTTATAGAGTTCCTTAAATGGGACAAGAGTACTGAAAATCAATGAAACATTTAGCATTAGCTTCTGTATTATCATTTTCAATTTTCAGGCACTCAAGTTTAACTTAGGACAACAAAGAGAAGGTGTGTATGAATGAGATATCGAACAACAAGAAGGAAAATGATCGAATCTGATATATCTAACCTCACTTAATTTCGAAGAGAGCTTGTATCAGCTCGAATTTGACCATACTGATATGAAACTTTACAATGCGTTATAATCACCCATCTCCTTTCCTCCACAATTCAAACTGGACTTTCCTCCACCATCCTAAAGCCAATAATTCATCAAGAGGTTTCAAGATCCCAACTTTTTTGATGTTTTTGGGCATGGAAGTGCTTCTGGAATTGGGACTGCACATCTTCCCTCCGTGTCATCATGTTTGGAACCAGAGAAGTGCTCCAAATATAACTCCAGATCTAAGCTTCATTGATGATTTCCCACCCATGGACATTTTTGACCATATCGAACCACTTCAGAGCCCATCAGAGTGGTGACAAGATGATCATAGAGTCATTTCTTGACTTGGATTCAATTTCATTAAGTTAGATATTGCATAGGGAGTCGTGCAATAGACTTGGTAGTTTTAGGATTTGGTAGTTGCACCTATTTTGTACTTTGACATGATATGCCTCATGGGTGGACATATCTAATAGCTTATATATTTACAAATGTTTTCTTTTTTATTTTCCAACTTTTTTCGTCAATTATATTTGCACTTAATTTAGTTTATTACAAGACCATTGTGTCCCAGGATTGTGTTGATTAAGCTGTATTAAGATAACGTATTCATTATGCTTTATTGTATTTATTTTAAAACAATTGTATTCCAAGTGTTTCCAAAATACAAATCCTACAGAGTGGAAACTTATTTCTTAGCAACATGGCATCTAGTTCAACGTAACAAAGGCTAAAACTAGGAAGAACGAATAGAGCAACATTGGAACATCAATCTATATGGTGTTTGTCTTCTTCGAAGAATCATCCGATGCTACATCCGAGTCACAAGCGTTCGTAAGTAATACCTACCTGACCTTCGTGTAAACCAACCAAATCTCCAGTTGTGAATGATTGATTTTCGCTAAACACAATAGGTCGCCTTGAGTGCGAGTAAGCACAATACTCGACTTGACGTACCATCTTGACCTCCTGCACGAATCCACAAACGGCAGCCCTTACTCCTTCCCCTGTGTCAACAAACATGATTGTAAATAACAATAATAGAAGCATTTCCACAAAATACAAGAACATAATCCAACACAAGATCCCCCTTTTACGCATGGACTAGTCACCTCTTCTACATCTTGTTCATTCGGAATAAAAGTGGATAAATAAACACAGGAAATCTTTTGATAACACGCTTTCCTATTTCTCCACAATCAAGATAATGAACAATGAGAAAGGCATTTTTGTTTTGGTACTAATACTTATACTTGCTTTGCTATATGGCCCAAGCGCGGCTAAATGGAAGCAAATACTTACCATGGGTCACGAACAACAAGTTCTCTGAAGGATATTTATCAGCAAGAGCCTTGATAACCTCTAGATATCGAGCCCTAGCACTTTCCAGCGTCTCTTGCCATTCCGGCAGCTACAATGACAAAAGTGACGCCACATTCAGTGCATGAAAATTGTAACTATAGCAAATATAATCAGTGATAGTGTTACGCCCCAATCCCACTTGGCGTTCTACGTAGGCAGGAAAATCCCACTTAGGCTCCACGTAGGCACAGTCAAAGTCAACATGCTTTGACTTCGAGGCTGTTTGTGCCGAGGAGGTTAGACAACTGAGGCTGTTTGTGCCGATGAGGTTAGACAATCGAGACTGTCAAAGTTCGACCCTGTTTGCATGTTAACTTCTCCCCGACACACTACAAGTCAGACCTAAAAATACTGATGGGACAGCCTACAAAAGGCGGCTTGTCACCATCATAGCCTCTTAGGTTACGGCTGAAAGAGACTTCCGCATTAATGCTAACGATATGATGCCCAAGACGTGACTCTAGAGCTCTCTGGATCGAGCCACGTTTCGCGAATCGAAGGGAAGAAAATCTAATAGATTTTGCTTATAATTACCAAACTCATTTCCACAAGAAAATGATGTTGAATTTTATTTACTCTCATAAGAATGAAAACCCCTTTATGCTCAATATTTTCTAAGTATTTCCTACTACTTAGGGAATCATCAGTAAGAGGCCTTCAAGCTGTTATTTCCACCACAGTGTGTCCCTCTCTTTAATCATTTGGATCATATCTACCAGTCCTTAGGTACATCAATATAGTTGAATAAACCACGTGACGGCCCGAGTGTGTGAAAAAAATACACTTGGGAGGAAAAGGCGTGGAGTTCCTGTTGGCTGCCATTTTTAAGGGTCAAAGATATAATTGTGTGTATTAAGGGTTAATTTCACAAATGTCACTCAAGTTTGAGTGAAATTCCAAAATGGTCACTAAAATTCAAAATTTACTCCATTGGTTATTAACGTTTTGGGTGCTTACTATAATGGTCACCATGTTAACACCATTAACCCCCGTAACTGACGTGGCACTGTTTAATGCGAATGTGGCATTCACTTGGTTCGCTACGTTGGATAATTTGCTTCGCCACGTTGAATAAGTTGCTCAACATGCTGTCAAAAAAGATATTCTTACCCTTAATTTTTAACTAAAAACAATAAACAAAAGAGAGAGACAAAAAAAGAAAGAGAAGAGAAAAAAAAGGTTCATCTTCTTTACCCCACCCCACCCCACCCCACCCCACCCCACCGCACCGCCGTGGTGGTTTTCTAAACACCGATTTTTCTGGTTGAACCGGTCGCCTCCGCCAAGCCAAGCACCCATCTAACATACACCGCCACTTACATGCCACTGTAAATCTAGATCTTCCATATTTTTTCAACCACCACCGCTACGCCCCCTCTCTCCCAAAATTTTTCGGCCACCACCACCACCACCACCATAGATCTAGATCTTCCAGATTTCTCTCTCACTGGACACGACAGCCACCACAACAAAAAGGGGACCACAAATTTTTCAACCAACACAACCGACCACCAGATCTTCTAGATTTGCAGGCTTCAACAAGGGGACCCTTCAGTCCAATTCTTCTTCTTTGTTGTCTCTTTTGGCTCACCTCAAGAAGTTTCATCCTATAAATGAGTCTCCAATTTTCTTCATTGGCACTGCGACAGCCATTGCCTCCCCACCTGTGGAGAACCACCACCAGTTTCTATTCGAATTGTAGCCTTGCTATGGTGATGGTGGCAGGCATTCCATAAATGTGGTGGTGGTGGTGGTGGTGGTGGTGGTGGTGGTGACCGGCAATATAACGACCACGGACTTTCCCCTACAGACCTTTCGCCCAGGGGCTATTCCGTGCGCCGTTACTTGCTCAATTGGTACCAGCATTCCACTTAAGTTCTCCTTAATGGGAGGTCAAGGGTTCGAATCGCTGGGGACGCGAAGAAATCCAGTTTGGGATGAAACCCCCAGTGGACAGTACGTAAGTTAACGGCGCACGGAATAGCCCCTGGGCGAAAGGTCTGTAGGGGAAAGTCCGTGGTCGTTATAAAAAAACGCGCTGCTCAATTGGTACCAGCATTCCACTTAAGTTCTCCTTAATGGGAGGTCAAGGGTTCGAATCGCTGGGGACGCGAAGAAATCCAGTTTGGGATGAAACCCCCAGTGGACAGTACGTAAGTTAACGGCGCACGGAATAGCCCCTGGGCGAAAGGTCTGTAGGGGAAAGTCCGTGGTCGTTACAGGCAAATTTTGAGAAATGGGGCGTGGTAGTTGATGCGATGGCAGCGCGGTGTGTTGGGAGTGGAGTGGAGTGGGGTGGGGTGGGGTGGGGTGGGGCGGGGCGGGGCGGGGCGGGGCGGGTGAACTTTTTTTTCCTCTTCTCTTTCTTTTTTTGTCTTTTTCTTTCGTTTATTGTTTTTAGTTAAAAATTAAAGGTAATAATATCTTTTTTGACAACATGTTGAGTAACTTATCCAACGTGGCGAACCAATTGATGGGGTGAATACCACATTCGCATTAAACGGTGTCACGTCAGCTACGGGGTTAATGGTGTTAACATGGTAACCATTATAGTAAGAGCCCAAAATGTTAATGACCAATCGAGTAAATTTTGAACTTTAGTGACCGTTTTGAAATTTCGCTCAAACTTGAGCGACCGTTTGTGAAATTAACCCGTGTATTAATGGACACCTGCTTATGCAATTGTTCTGCAGCATGGTCAATGGTTCCAGAGGGTAAAACAGCTTCACATTGTGAGAGATTGAAATCGAAAACCCCATCATTTGGAGCCACATCTGGTCTTATGGCACGCAAGTTCATCATCTCACACAATCCGTATTCAATTGAGACCTAGAAAATAGCACCGGTAGGACATGTAATTGAACGGATAATTATCAAATAGCTAACAGATTTTTGGGGAAAAACATATTTTGATAACTTTTTAGGGCGAAAGAAAACGCAAATCATCAAATAATTTTGCTCCAAAAAGTTATCAACATAAGCAAATTTATACTTCCAAGTTGAGAATTATAAGCAATAACTTCCGACAAAATAATAAGCGAACCTTAATTTTGGATGGATCAATAACGACGCCGTTGGAACTCAAATCGTTGGGGTCATCGCGGTGATCAGCAACGGCGCATAAAGCGATAATGACTTCGGTGGCGGTCTGGAGACACCGGAGGGATGGGGAGACGAATACCCGGTGGATCGGGAATCCGAGTTGGTTCCGGAGCCTCTGACCCTTGCAATATGCCCGAACCTTCCCAGCTTCCACAAGCGGCGGATCCCATGGCCGAGCTGCCGTCGAAGTCCACAGAGGCTCGAAGTTGTCAATTCTGTCGCCGTGCCTCATGACGACGACGTTCTGATAGAACTGCGATTCGATTGTTAAGTCGCCATGCAAATGCAAGGGACCCATGTGACCAGTTTTTAGTAGTTTGATACTGTGAAGAGAAGACCGATTCAGAGGATATATATATATATATATATATATATATATATAGAGAGAGAGAGAGAGAGAGAGAGAGATATATCCATATATATAGAGAGAGAGAGAGAGAGAGAGAGAGAGAGAGAGAGAGAGAGAGAGAGAATTTAGTGGGATATCGAGGAAGATCCTAAGCAATTGCAACGCATTTCTCGTCAACACACATATTAGCATTTCTTGTCGTGCTTAATATATGTCGTGTAGGGAGAGTGTGTAACAACACATTTTATTTCTATATTATAAATTAATTTCGTCATAATTTGTAGGTAATATTATATATATGTAAACTATTTTCATTTTTGTTGATGTCAATAAGACAAATCAGTTTTTAAGTTTACTTGAAAACAAGGTATTTAAGCTCTTATTTTTAGCCAATTTTACAAGTAAAACAAAAAAACATTTCGCCAATTTTCTAAGAGATGATCTAATTTTCTAACATTAAGATCCATCACTAGTCACGATCCATCAATAGTCACCCGTGCACTCGTCAATGTACTACTATAATAATTATTAAGTTGTGAAATTTAATTATTCTATTTCTTAGAGTCTATATGCGATTGCCCCATCATTAAGGAAATGGAGAGAGGGTTAATTAGATAGAAATAACACACATATAGTTTGAGAGTGTCGATTTCTCTTGTAAATCATACTATTATCATAGTGAAACACAGAAGGGAAAAGAACGTTGTTTCACTTTGATGCGAACCTCTATAATATATTCTTGTATATTTAATTTTCTTTTCTATAATATATGATATTATATTATTATTGCTCTCAATGATGTAGAACTAATGTCACTAATTCTCAATAATAATCAATTTAACTAATTGAGTTTAATACATCACTAATTAGGTAGACACAAGATAAGACTTCTACATACATAATAGTTTTACATTTATAATGTAAAGAAATCACATTAAAGAGCTTTTATTTTTAGCCAATTTTACAAGTCAAACATAAACAATATTAGGCTCATTTTCTAAAATAAAACTAAAAAAAGTAAGAAATTGGCACATATTTACAGAAGTTATAGTAACACTGGGAGCTCTCCAAATCAACAGTGGAATACTATATATATATATATATATTGGTCACGTAATTATAATAGATAAGGTCTAAGAATTTTTTTTTTCTAATGCAAACTGTCAAAGACTATATCAAACTGACGTAACATGAAAAAAATAGATAATATATAGAGCCCTGTCTAAATTTATAAGCTCCTTAAGACATGCTGAATGAGCAAAATTTAAATTTAAATTTTCTTTATGTATTTAAATATAATTTTAATTTATTTAATAAAATAATACACCTAGATTGCAATCCACATAATGCATTGGAGACCAAATTTGAACTTGAATATATATTTATTAGACATTAATTCCACAAAAGTCTTTCAACATTTGTGTCACCTAGACAATATTCTAGAAGGCAGGGGCGGAGGCAGGAATTGTTTACTGTGGAGACGAATAAAGCGATAATATAAATTAAATTTAAAATGTCAAAAATATTATTGCTAAAAAAAGTACTATAAGAGCGTTAATATTGAAACTCAAACAACAGTAAGTTGATTATACAAAAATTCCAAGTTCCAGCATAAGTTTTCCAAAAAAAAAAAAAAATGTACTGCGACACAAAAAGTTTAAATTAAAGTACTTACATTTATGTCCTCATAGTTGCTCTCGCCGAGTTTTCATATTCTGAAACCTCTGGATGATTTTTTCATTATCAACAGTATCAAATGTCTCATTCTCAATATATGTAACCAAACAATCATTCATCCACTGATCACCCATTCGACTGTGCAAATGATTCTTAACTATTTTCATTGCTGAGAATGCCCTTTCGACAATTACAGTTGCAACAGGCAATATTAAAGCTAACTTTATAAGTGTATACACCAATGGATATACAACATTCTTTTTTGTCTGAACTAATGTCTTTGCAAGACCACCAATTTCATCAACTTCTGAAAATTCATAAGCAGACCGCATATCCATTATATATGTCTCCAACTGATTGTCAAGCACCATGAGATCAACTTCAGAAAATTCTAATGAATAAAACCGAGCAAGCCGGAACAACTTATCCTTATCAAAAGCATAGAAAGAATTACTTGGATTCAAACATGCCACATAAAGAAGTAACTCAGTGTTTGTCTCTGTGAAACGATTGTTTAGCTCATGAAGTTGTTTGTCTATCAACCAATAACATAGTTCAACTCTGTAATGATGCAAATTAGTATGATTTTCGGCATTACGCCGTGATCCCCTGGAAGAACATACACATTATCCATGTGTAGAATAACAATATCATGCTTCTCACAAAAAGAAGAAATTTCATTAAGTAACAATTTCCACCCCTCATCCCTCATCCCTCATCTTCTGCAAACGTTGTTTCAACAATTTAACCAATGTCATAGCATTCACAATATCTTGATCTTTTCTTTCCAGTGTTTGTGACAACTCATTTGTAATTCCCAATACATTTTTCATCAAATGCATATTGAATACAAACTCAAAAGATTGAATTAAATTTAATAAAGCACAAGCTTCACCTTTTTGCTCTAAACTTGTACTATCATGTGAAACAATTTTCAGTACATCAACAACAGAGGAAAATAAAATAATCAAATTTATTAATGTACCATAATGTGATCCCCATCTTGTATCCCCGGACCTATGGAGACTACTTTCTTGATTTAAACCACATACACTTGTAATTTCATCATTACTCATCTTCAAAGACTTTAGTTGCTTGCTTTTCTCTTAAAATGTCACGACGCTTGCCTGAACCTCCAACAACATTCACTAAGTTACTAAGAACATTAAAAAGAAGAGATATTTGGCCGTGACTTTTTGCAACTGCTACAAGAGCCAACTGAAGTTGATGTGCAAAACAATGAATATAGAAAGCAAATGGATTCTCTTTTAAGATAAGGCTTTTAAGACCATTGAACTCCCCCTTTATGTTACTAGCTCCATCATAGCCTTGACCACATAATTTTGACAAACTTAACCCATGCTTTGAGAATAATGATTGTATTGCTGCTTTAAGTGACAATGAAGTTGTGTCGTGAACATGAACTATTCCAAGAAACCGTTCAATGATGCTTCCCTCTTTATTAACATAATGCAATAGAACAGTCATTTGATCTTTGACTGCTACATCACGGGACTCATCAATCAAGATAGAAAAAAATTCATCTCCAAGATCATTGATTATTGCATTGGTAGTTTCAGTTAATGCTGCATTCACAATTTCTTTTTGGATATCATGGGCTGTTACTTTATGATTTTTTGGAGCATTCTTCAACACAACCTTGTTGATACTGTCATTGTGATAAGCAAGAAATTTTAGAAGCTCTAGAAAGTTACATTGATTAAATGAATCGTCAGATTCATCATGTCCATGAAATGCCAAGCCTCGACGTAAAAGAAACCGTATACAGTCTACTGTTGCAGTCAAACGAGTTCGATAATCCTTTCGACTTTGTTCAGATTGTCTACAATATACGATTTCAATATGTTGCCTTTGATTCATTAAAGTTTGACATTTGCTCCAAGCTTGATTATGAGCACTTCCGGGGCCTCCTATATGCATTTGAAGTCTTTCTTTTTTTTTTTTTTTCCAATTTTTAAATCCACTTGAAACAAAAGAGTCGCCTCCAAATTGTTGTTCGTCAACATCCTCTCTCATAAGATAACAACATAAACAGAAAGCAGCTTCCTTGTCAACACTAAACTCTAACCAACTGCTAAACTCATCAAACCATTCAGATTGGAAACGACGCAATGCTTTTCCCTGCTTTTTATGTTTAAAATCGTGTCCACGAGGTTGACATGGACCTCTCAGTAAATAAGTTCTTGAATTTCATCTATATCATTAGGATGATAATTACAAATTTTCTTTCGCAACCCCGGATCAGTTGGAAGACTTTCAAAATCAATACGCGTATACTTAGGTTGTTGTGGATCCACACTTGCTTGAGTTGAATTTTGTTTCGGTCTTGTTCTTTTAATTAAAAATTTCTCCATATCTACACCGAAAAACAAATCATTAGATAGAAGCTATTTGCCTTCCCTGTAATAGCACTGAAAATATCGACATAAAAATTCAAAAGCAACTGCAATACACAGTCACGAGGAAGTAAACAACTCATGTCTATGTATACAAATATTGCATCAAAAAATATTAACAGGCAATAGCACGTTTACATTCAGATTACAGAAATCGGAACCGAGAAGTCTGAAGACAATGGATTCCAATCTGTAACAATAACTATAAAATACATTATACATATGTATATAGATTTACACAATATTACAAGTTTTGCTTACATCCCCATTTCAACATTTTCTCAATTCTCAGTGAAATAAACTCAAATTCTCAGTCTAAGTTTGCTCTTTTTTCAACCCAAACCCAACTAATAACTTGAATCCTCAATTTGCTCTTTTTCAACCCAACTATTAACTGCTCATTTGGGTAATTGAAAAAAATTCAAAAATCAATATCTCATAAATCCAAATATGAATTCGTCAAATAGAATTGAAAATTATTATTTATTAGGAAAAATTATCTCCAGATCACACAATGGAAGAATCGAGAACGGACACTAGTAGATAATCGGAACCTCGGCCGGAAGGAATGAAGGATTAGAAATTAGAATCTACTTTTGCCCTAACCCCTAAATGGCTATTCTTCACGCAGCAAGAGCAAAATGGAAATATGGAAACTGAAAACGTGCTGCTGGGTTCTGGTGATATTAATATATGTTTTGTAATTGAATTTTTAAAGAGGGGCAAAAAAGTAAATTAAAATAACTTAAAAAAAAATTATATTTACACTTTGGGCAGTGGGATGCCTGCCTACAATAACTTATATAAAAAAAAAATTTCAACGGCTGCCCCCACACTGGATCCGCTAGTGCTAGAAGGTGTAAAATATGAAAACCAAATTTCAAACTTTTTGGGCCAAGGCGAGGCTTAGGCGAAGGCTTCACAAAGGCGAAGCGTGAGACATGATGCGTGAATAGACGTGGATGTCACTTCTTTTTTTACAATAGTATAGCAATCTATAAAATGCATTTAAGATGCTCTAATTGGAGTCCATCCCTGGACGCTCGTAATTATTGCAGATATTTTGGATAAATTGACCCCCACTAAGTGACCTATTTTATAAGATCTAATTTGTTATTTTAATACTCCCTCCGTCCCACAAAGATAGACTCGTTTTCCTTATTTATCTGTCCCAAATTATAGGCTACTTACTTTATACAGGATTTATTAAATTTTTATTTTTCCTAATATACCCTTATTTAATTTACATTGTTATCAACCAAAATATCTCTCTCTCTAAACTTTCATTTACTTTTTTCTTTTTCCCAATGTAATTCTCTCTCTATCTATGTAACTTAAATAGGGGTATAATTGGAAAATTGTGTGAAATTTTTATAATTTCAATTACATTAAATGAGCTTTCTTAATCTGTGTGAAAAAAAAAGTGGGTCTATCTTTGTGGGACGGAGGGAGTACAACTCAATTTGTTTTAAAATTCTTTCAATATATAAATTCAAATTATATTCAAAATAGATTAGATTGTTTGTCGTGTAATGTTAAAGTTTTGTGGAAATTTAGTAATAAGAATGAGTCAATGGGGGAAAAAAAGAGAAAATTCTATGAAGTGGGCCACGTGGTAATTTAGTGGAAATTGTCTTATGTTGTCGCCAAGCCACTTTTTCCAAGACTAATGGAAGTCAAATAAGTAGTGCAGTCGTGTGCATTTTATCTACACCAACACGACAAAAAAGAAAAAAAGAAAAAAAGAAAAAGTCAAATCTAAAATATGTTAGAATAAGGGAAATTGGCGCAAAAGGTCTATAACATATGACATTAGTGCGTAAATAGTCCATAATCTTTTATTTTTGAAGAAATGATCCCTAACCTTCTACTACTGGGTGAATAATTGGTCATTTTTTACTGATTCCGTTAAAAATCCATTAAAACCATTCATTTAGGTGTGCAAATGGTCCCTGTCATTTTTTTGTCTTTATTAGTAGGAGTAAAATTATAACCTTACATTCTTTTTTCAACCTTTTAATTGGCGCAAATGATCTATAACCTTAGTTTTAATTAAAGAAATTTGCAATTGGATTCCTAACTTTAACAAAAAGTGAAAATGGGTCCGATACTTAAATTTTTTTTTTAAATTAACCCCACCCCCACCCCCACCCCCACCCCCACCACCACCACCACCACCACCACCACCACAATTTCCAAATCCGACGAGAGAGGGGAGAAATCCCCCTAGTTTCGCCGCTAAGAGAGAGGGGAAATTCTCCACCCACCCCCCTGCGCGATCACAGCGAATATGGAGGATTTCTCCCCCCATGTTTTCGTGGCCACGGCCGAAAACAATGGGGGAAAAAACCCCCGTTGCAGCGAATAGGGTGAAGGACCTATTTTTTTCTTTTTATATAAATAGAAAAATAAATTAAAATTTAAAATTGGGTTGGCCCAGTAGTCTTGTGGCTAAAAAGCGGGTTGGGTTAGCCTAGTAAATATGAAATCGTATAAAATCGGACTGGGTTGAGCATAATTAAAAATTTTATTTGTAACATTTTTTTTTTATGTTGTAATGATAAAATTAAAGTTTGAATTTTAAATAATATGATTACTTAATAATAATAAAATAATTTTAATTAGCACGTTTGTTAATAATATGAGTTTAAATTTCAGTTATTTTATAATAGTTCATAAAATATACAAAATAATTTAGTATATTATCAATTTTTTAGTTTCTGTTAATTTTTTTTAAAAAATTAAAGTATCAGACCCATTTTCACTTTTTGTAAAAATTAGGAATCAAATTGCAAATTCCTTTAATTAAAACTAAAGTTAGGGACATTTGCACCAATTACAAGATTGAAAAAAATGTAAGGTGACAATTTTACCCCACTAATAAAGACAAAAAAAATGACAGTGACCACTTGCGCACCTAAATGAAAGATTTTAATGGATTTTTAACAGAATCCGTAAAAAAGGACCAATTGTGCACCTAAAAGTAGAAGGTTAGAGACCATTCCGTAAAAAATGAAAGGTTAGGGACCATTTGCGCCAATTTCCCTTAGAATAATTGATAGTATAATAGTGAATGTGAGTATTAATTAATATATCATCTTAAATAAGATTTAAAATTTTACATTTTAATATATTAATTAATACCACATAATTACTACATAAATTAATTAATATAGTCACTATTATGAATTACATTACTCAATATATTATCATCTTGACTACGATAGCAAAAATAGCATTAGTCTCAAACTTTTCGACAAGTAACAAGTTAGTTTTTAGTATTATTTTTTTTCTTGAAAAGATTCGTCCACAATATATACACAATTTGTAACAAGTTAGATACTCAGTAAATAGTTTTCATCGACTTAACCGTTAATTCTTTTAATATTTTTTTTGTTCAAAAGCAAATTACTTTTGCATTCAATTAAATTAAAAAATAAGAAAAAAAGACCATCGTCTTCTATGGGAGGGGAGGCCCAGACCTAGAAGGTGCTAGCTGGGGTCGAGGGAGGGGATGCAATTTGCTTTATTGTTGAGGATGACAAACAAAAATGTTAAAAGAATTAGAGACTAATTTATTACGTTGAAAAAAGATTAAAGAACGACTAATTTGCTTTATTGTTGAGGTTTGCCAGCGAGCTCACTTTAGTGAACTTCTTCTTGTTGATGATATGGTGATTAGCTTCAAATTCTTCAAAGCGATGTTGGTGAAGCATACTTTGAAAATTTGCCAAAATTCAAAATTGTCCTAATAACTTGGTTTGTGTGTGATACATGATTTTTGAATTTGACGTAATTCATCTACATAAATCGAAGTGGTAAAACCTTTATTGAAAACTCTAGAAATTAGTGATGCCAATTGCATATTTTCTCATTATTTCTGATTAAGTGTCATTCTATTTGGTACGTGTCAATGTTAAATTATATATATCAACAATAAATTATGCCAATTGAGGGAAATAAAATCTGCATTTGGTCGGTTACTTGGGGATCCAAATTATTGCATTAATTGGACTTTCTACTTATAAATACATTAAACCTTGTTCAATCAATTAACAACCTGGTTTAAAAAATAAAATATTTGGACTAGTGTATCAAATCTTTTAGAGACCAACGAATATATATAGGAAGGAGGTCTAAGATCAATAATAGTCAGTTTTTAATATTAACGACGACATTGTCGTCACTCAACGTCGTTTCAATAGATTAGTGCATGTAGGTAATTAGCAACGACAAAATGTCGTCACTATAGACATTTGAATCTATACCGACGACATTGTCGCCGTTACACTGTCATGTTTAATTTTTCAGAATTAGAGAAAATGTGACGACAAAGTTGTCGCAAAAATTGTTAATCTAACAGTAGATTAACAATTCCTCATATCAATGGATTTGACAAATAATCACGGTCTTTAATTTAAGTTAATCTAACAGTAGATCTATTAAAACCTTTTAAAATTCTTATACCCACATCCAAACGTATCTCAATAAATATTTTAATATATCTATACATCGTTATATTAGTTGAAATTAAGAACCATGATTATTTATCAAGTACACTGGTCGGTGCTACGACTTCTTTATTATAATTATGTCTCTTTAACATAATCTTGGATAATACAAGTGGTGCCTTTAAAAATTAATTATCTACAACTACAACTACAAGAAATTTCATATTTAATGACAAAAATTTTGGTCTTTCAAAGTCTCACAATGACTATTTTTTAACAAAACAATTTAAATATGACTTTCGACAACAAAAAATTGCATCATTAAAAATAAATTCCTCGTTAACAAGCAAAGGACCCAGTGGATTGAGTCCGATCACACGTGGGCTTGATTGATATAATAAATTGACAAATTTTGAGTAAAAATGTGCCTCTTTATAATTGTTAAGCTTTTAAATGTGATACTTCAATGATGTTTGATTGCATAGAGATGTTTTGAGATTAAGTTTTGTTGCTATCAATTTATAAGAGCCATTAATCTTCGCGCGACTGTGTTGACAAAATTTAAATCAATAAATTACGTTTTAAATAAGTATAATGTTGTTCAACAATGAATTTCTCCAAATTATACAACACTAAATAAATAATATTGGCTGAAAAATAAATTGAAAATGAATTTAAGTCTTCATATATACGATAAAGTTTGGGATTGAGCTCATGTTTGAAAATGACAGAAAACATAGAAGAAATTTTAGATCCAGACCAAGATTATAAAAGATTCCAAACTCACGGTTTAAGATTACTTAACCTAGAAGTTTTATACAATAGAGGAATCTTTGAATCTAGAACTCAATTTTTTAGACACAATAGACAAGTTCCATTACAGTGCATAGGAAATCAAGTAAGAAAATTAAACATAATTTCAGAAGATCCTAAAAAAGAACTAAAAAAGAGAAATTATAGATTTATGCATTTAGGATTAATAGTCATAGGAATCAGAGGATTAGCAAGCAAAAATCTAGGATGTAAGACTTTAATTACTATATATGATGAAAGATTCAATAATATAGATAAAAGTCAGATAGCTAGTATGGAAGTAGACATGAATAGCAACATAGGAATTATTTATTGTAATCCAGATTTTTTAATGACTATTAAAGATTTTTCCGATAAGATAAAAATAGGAATATAAACTAAAGGATACGAAGATGTAGATAGTAGAGAGAATCTTTTGATTCACATAGGATTTTTAGGAAGATGTTCAGTAAGTGCCCAAACTAAATACAAAGTTTACATAGATAAAGTAGTAAATTTAATGAGTAGTAAAGGCATTAATATGTTTAAGCCAAAAGAATTTTCGGCAGAACAACTTGCAGGATTAGAATGGGATATGGATAAATTTTTAGAACAAAAAGAAAAGACAACCATAGCCCCTACAGAATCTTTAACTTATAAAGACATTTATGGAAGAACTAGTTTAAGGTTTATAAATTATGATTAGATTGAAAGACAAACAGAAGAAAATGAAGAGAATGAATCTGTTAGTGAACCTTTTATAGATTATGTTCATATAGAATTGTTAGGAAAAGATCTTGATAGAATCATCTTTCCTAAAGAATTAGAAATGAATTTAAGTAAAGAAGAACTTCTTAAATTAGAAGATGAAATGTATCTTAGCAAACAGATTCAAGATAACGAATACTTATATTATGATTTAGAACAAAACATAAGAATAGGAATTACTCAAGAAGAATCTAATGATGATAGATCAGAGATTAGTTCTGAGAAAGATTTTATGGATACACAAGCCTATAGAACTATAGATGATACCCCTTTTGATAAGACCATTAAACATGAACCATTTGTTTATGGACCAGGATTTCCCCCAAGAGGATCATATGATAAATATAATGAACCTCCTGAAGACTCAAAATACATAGCTAAATGTAGTGAAAAATCCTTAGAAAATAAAATAGAATTCCAATCTGTAGCAAAGGCACAAATTTTAAATTTAACTGCTCACGACCCATAGATGTGAACAAATGTCATAGATGTATGGAAGAACACTATTATAGGACACTATATTATGAATTTCAAAGAAATGGAACCCTTAGATATGTATAGAAGACGAATTAGAAAAAGTCACGTGGCTAAGACTAGTGTGTGTGTATATATATATATATATGTGTGTGTGTGTGTGTGTGTGTGTATATATATACACACACACTAGTCTTACGTAAGTGAAAAATATAGGGAAAAATTTTAAGTTTTAAATATAGTTGAAATGACAAAATATATATATATATATATATATATGAACAAATTTGAAAAATGTAAAAAATTTAGAGAGAATTGTGTACAATTTGCTTATAAGAAAAAATAAAAAAAATAGTAAAAAAGTAAATGAAAATCTATTTGATACTAAACTCCAAAAAAAAAAAAAATACACACACACACACACCAAAAAAATCTATTTATGTTCCGCAAATAATAAATCTTTAAGTGTTGTAAGATGAATATTTTGGGTTACATTTGCAATAAAGAGGGGAGAATTGTACCGTTCGTCCCAAGTTCATTGTGGTTATGTTATAACTTGCAACGTTGGAAAGTTAGAATTTGTAACTTAGACATGCAGCAGGTTGTTTCACTACTTTGAATGTCCAAAGAGGCTAATTCTTGGACACAAAAAGCGATCGCATAATTTTCTGCATGAGTAAGGTGTTCAACAGGTGCAACTAGAACTGTTGGGGCAATCTTTCTACCAAATTTGCAAGACTTGTAGAAGTACTTGCATTTGATTTCACTTTTTGTTTCGGTTTTGAAACACAGCCACCCATGATTGTGACTAATTTTCACAAAATCTAGTGAGAAAATAATGCCTTCCTCATATCAAATGCCAAATTTATTGATTCACACACAAGATCAACAAAGCTTCAGCATTCAAAGAACCAGGACTTCCTTGCAGCCTTGTAAGCTAAAAGATCACAACAAATAAGTGAAAATATACAAAATATTTGATTCACAAGCAGTAAGCAAAATTAGATAACAGAGAGTCCAGTTTCATGAGAGAAATAGCTCTAATAAGGGACATAAATTATATAAAAACACTTGTTTTACTCCCTTATTCTCACATTGTTCTGTTAAAAGTGAAAAAAAAATTGCAACCTATAGACGGATAAAAGATTTAGGACGATATTCTGCAACCATGCTTTGTCAGCCATGTATTATCTACTGTGAGTAGCTGCTCGAATAATCTAGTACTAAAAACTTACTAACGATTTTGAAACGATAGGGACCTTTCATGCAATTATTTTTAAAATAAAATAAAAAATGAAAATGGGCCAATGCCCAGTGTAAAAAAAAAAAATCAAATTACAATGTTGTCGAGTAAAAAAAAACCAAATCCAAACTCGAAAACACTTAAAAAAACAAATTCAAATTCAATGTTGTCGAATTACTCGACAACATTAAAAAAAATTAAAAAAAATCAATTTGTTTATAAGATAAAATAAAAAAGATTAATGGAAAAATTGAATGAGCAGGTATAAAATAAAAACAAATAAGAAAAAATAAACTAAAGGAAAAAAAATTGTGAAAAAAAATAGAAAAAGACAAAGGAAATGGAACAACCCACATTAAAAAAAAAAAAGAAGTGAACAATAACATTACTGTTCATTGGCGAGTTACTCGGCAATCAATTGTTCAACATTATTCAAGCAAAATATCAGGTTAAACAAACAGTTACGATATTAATTGACATATAAAACCATTGCGAAGAAATGCATTTGATAAAGGAACAATAAGAATTGAGCAGGAAGATTCATACAGGCAGGAAGAAATGACAAAGGATCAAGCAAGTTTCCATGTTCTGCAAATCTGTAGAAAGTCAAACTATTAGAATTTCATTTAGATTAGAATACCATATAGTAGGATAAGTAGGATATCATATATGTAATATTCCTATCCTAGGTAGAACTCTTTTCTTTTTATTTCTTTCCTTATTAGGTTTCTATTAACCTATATATATATATATCTTGTAACCTCATTCATTAATTACATTACATCAATATACAGAGAAAACTATTTCTCCACACGTATTCTCCATTATATTTCTTCATCTCTTTTATATTTCTACATGGTATCAGAGAGACGATTCTGAGCGACGATGCTTCGCACAAACGATGATAGAAAAATCATAGAGACGACGATTGCCCAATCGGATCTCATGGCTCTAAAGCAATCCGATCATCCCGGCTTCATCCCCGTTTCTAAACCACTCGATGGAAACAATTATGGTACAAACACCATAAAGACGACGATTGCCCAATCGGATCTCATGGCTCTACAGCAATCCGATCATGAAGGGCAACATTCAATCAATTCAATCAATTGGAGATCGAACCGGAAAAGTGACAATCGGCCAACCAAAAATCGGTCAGACCGGTCGACCGGTTCGTCCAACCGGTCAACCGTTTCGACTGAAATCGGGCAGAAACAGTGCACCTACTGCAGGATGATTGGCCATATCATTGATACCTGCTATTTCATCCATGGCTTCCCTTCAGGGCACAAGTTTCATGGAAAAGACGTGAAGCCACGAAACAAACGCTTCACAAACACTACTACCGCTTCTACACCTAACCAAAAGGAAGGCAAAACGCTCACAACCAAGGAATATGAACAGATCATGACACTTCTAAACAACAAGTCGGGTAATGACAAGCCTTATGTTAATACTTCAGGTATCAATATCTCTACTACCCTTTTGAGTAATTCATGGATTATTGATAGCGGGGCCACTGACCATGTGACGAATGATGAGATTCTTGAGAATAAATTCATGCCAATGCACAAAACTGTGCAATTACCGAATGGGGGTCATGCTCTTATTAAATCCATTGGTACAGTTAACTTTGAAAATAATATGACTGTTGATAATGTGCTTCATGTTCCTAAATTCAAAGTTAATCTATTATCTATCAGTAAACTTACTAGAGAGTTAGGTTGCTATGTGACTTTTTTCCCTGATTTTTGTGTCATGAAGAATCTGACTACGAAGAAAACGATTGGCTTGGGAAGGCAGAGTAACGGCCTATATTACTTTTCACAAAAACCACAAATACATCATACTACCAGTGGATCAACTAACCTATGGCATAAACGTCTTGGACACCCTTCAGCCTCACCTCTTCAATTCCTAGCACAAAGTATCTTAGGTATTAGTTTTGATTCTCACGATATTTGTGATATTTGTCATCAGGCAAAACAATCTAGACTACCCTTTAAAGTCAGTCAAATATCTAGCAATAAACCCTTTGATTTGATTCATTGTGATATTTGGGGACCTCATAGAATTTATTCTTATTCTGGTGCTAGATATTTCCTTACAATTGTTGATGACTTTTCTCGTTATACTTGGGTACACCTCATGCGTCACAAATCTGAAACTCAAAGCATAATTAAAAATTTCTTTGCTTGGGTTAAAACTCAACACAACCTGACTATAAAAACCTTGAGATCTGACAATGGCCAAGAGTTCTTATCCTTGCAAACATTCTTAGATGAAAATGGTACTGTTTTTCATAGGTCATGTCCTTATACCCCTCAACAAAATGGAGTGGTAGAGAGAAAACACCGCCACCTCCTTAATGTGGCTCGTGCCATTAAATTTCAAGCCAATCTTCCGTTAAAATTTTGGGGGGAACATATCAAAACAGCTTGTTACCTTATCAATCGGATACCTTCACCATTGCTCTCACACAGAACACCTTACGAAAGATTGCACAAGAAACCACCACCATATTCCCATTTACGTGTCTATGGTTGCCTATGTTTTGCCACCAACCTTAGACCCAGCCATAAATTTGACACACGAGCCAAACGGTGTGTGTTCCTTGGATACTCCTCAGGACAAAAAGCATACACCTTATATGACCTAACCGACAAAAAGCTAATAGTATCCCGAGACGTTGTGTTCCATGAAAATATATTTCCATACACTTCCCAACAACATGATGAAACAAACTCCATCCCATTGCCACAATCTATGCCTCTAGATGTTGAAACACCATATTTCACCAATCCTGAGGACCAACACTTAGCAGAAACAGATAACTTGCCTGACAATCCTGGACAATCATCCGGACCAACCGATCGACCGGTTCAGTCGTCCGCTTCAACAGAGAGTCCAACCGGTCTACCTACTGGTCGACCGGTTATCTCATCCGGTTCAACAGAGAGTTTAAACGGTCGACCGTCTTCACCTACCGGTCGACCGGTTGAGCAGTGTCCGACCACAATTGATCCACCTACCTCTTCTCACCCTCCAGATGACCAACTTAGACGACCCTCAAGATCAATTCAAACCCCATTTCACCTGAAAGATTACTATATCAATCATACTCTGCCTACTCAAGTCGGATCTCTTCCAGTCAAATCCAGCACTCGACACCCTATATCAATGTATGTATCATATAGTAACCTCTCTTCTATACATCGTGCTTTTACATATAATATTTCTCATATCATAGAGCCAGCTACATATGAGGCAGCATGTCAGGATCCCAAATGGGTCGCTGCCATGAATGATGAAATTCGTGCCTTGGAAGAAAACAATACTTGGTCACTTGTACCGCTTCCTCCAAATTCTCATCCTATTGGTTGTAAGTGGGTGTTCAAAATTAAATTTCATTCTGACGGTACAGTTGAACGATACAAAGCACGGTTAGTGGCGAAGGGGTTTACACAACGAGAAGGGATTGATTATAATGAAACTTTCGCTCCAGTTGCAAAGTTAACTACAGTCAGATGCTTACTTGCTATCGCCTCTATTCGTAACTGGACGCTTCATCAGATGGATGTACACAATGCCTTTCTTCATGGTGATCTTGATGAAGAAGTCTATATGACTCCCCCTCCTGGATTTTGTCGACAGGGGGAGACACCAGTTGTATGTCGACTTCATAAATCTTTATATGGATTGAAACAGGCATCTCGTTCTTGGTTTCAAAAATTTGTATCTGCTATTATTCAGTTTGGGTTCAAACAGTCACATGCAGATTACTCACTCTTTACAAAGGTCAATGGTAATTCATTTACGGCAATTCTATTATATGTGGATGATATAATTGTCACAGGAAATAATAGAGAAGCAATCTCTACTACAAAAATATTCCTTGCATCTCAATTCAAGTTGAAGGATCTTGGCACATTAAAATACTTTCTTGGAATAGAAATTGCTCGCTCAAGATCAGGGATTTCAATAAATCAAAGGAAGTATACTCTTGACATTCTTCAAGAAGCCGGATTACTTGGATCAAAACCTGTAGCATTTCCTATGGAGCAGTCATTGAAATTTAATCTGACTGATGGAAAGTTATTGAAAGATCCCACATACTATCGACGGTTGGTAGGAAAGCTCATTTATCTCACCATTACCAGACCAGAAATCTCATATTCAGTCAATACACTCAGTCAGTTTATGCAGACACCTAGACAACCCCATCTTGATGCAGTTCACCGATTGCTCCGATACTTGAAAGGGGCACCAGGACGAGGATTATATTTCCCATCAAGTGGAAAATTGCAGTTAGCAGGATTTTGTGATGCAGATTGGGCCGGAGATGTTACTACACGACGTTCAGTTACAGGATATTGTGTATTTTTGGGAAAAGTACTTATATCATGGAAAAGCAAGAAACAAACGACTGTGTCCAAATCTTCGGCAGAAGCTGAGTATAGGGCAATGGCTTCCATTACATGTGAGCTTATATGGTTGAGACAATTGCTGACAGACTTATGTGTAGATCATCCACAAGCAGCAATATTATATTGTGATAATCAAGCAGCAATGCATATTGCCGCTAATCCAGTATATCATGAAAGAACAAAACACATTGAAATAGATTGTCATATTGTTCGTGAACGAATTGATAAGGGAGAGATCAAGACTGCATATGTTCCAAGCAACAATCAGATTGCAGATTTATTTACTAAAGCATTGGGGAAGGAGGTATTTCACAATTTCACTCACAAGTTGGGCACTCTTGACATACATGCTCCAACTTGAGGGGGAGTATTAGAATTTCATTTAGATTAGAATACCATATAGTAGGATAAGTAGGATATCATATATGTAATATTCCTATCCTAGGTAGAACTCTTTTCTTTTTATTTCTTTCCTTATTAGGTTTCTATTAACCTATATATATATATCTTGTAACCTCATTCATTAATTACATTACATCAATATACAGAGAAAACTATTTCTCCACACGTATTCTCCATTATATTTCTTCATCTCTTTTATATTTCTACACAAACTAAAAGAATTTCTATCCATGTAGTGCACTGATTATTAATAAATAAATGAATGAATAGGTAGTTCAGAATGCGTACCAACAGGTGAGAAAAAATAGTTATGACTTATGATAGAGTAACTTTCACTACATTCAGGGTAATAACAAATAAAAGATTTTCTCTACATACGCCTAAAACATTATTTAATGATAGAAAACTGTAAAAAAAAATGTGTTGCATCCACATGGACAATTTACCTCGAGCAAAGCACTTGTGGCTAACTTCACAGTTTCTTGGCCTGATGTTTCCTTGTAATTCTTCTCCTGAAACTCTCGGATTAAGTTAGAGTTTGGCCCAGTAGCATTGGCTTCCAAGCAGAAAATATCCCTGATGGATCCGTCTGATAAAGTGAAAGAATACTCTTGTGGATTAAAACCAATAACCAAGGTCAAAAGACCAAAAGGTCTCACACCGCCACTCTGCATGTACTTCTGCTGAAGACCAGCAATATAGCGAGTAATATATTCAACAGTCACAGGACAGGATCCTCATCTGTAAGATTGGCGAGAAACTCGCCAATGAACCTTATATATATATATATATATATATATATATATATATATATATATATATATATATATATATATATATATATATATATATATATATATTGGAAATTCAATTAAGCACAAAATAGCCAATAGTAAAATAAGACATAATTATCTGTTACACAAAGCAAAGACAATAAAAAGATTTGATTTTAAACATATTTTCCTTGAATGTATGTTCAGGTTCAAATGGGAGGTTCGTCATTGAAGAATTTTTTCCACACTAGATGCTGCTTCCATACTCTTTCAACCATAGAATCGATTGGAACACCCTTGGTCTCAGGCAATAGGAATACAATAAAAATCTCCATTACAAGAATCAAAGCAGAGAAGAAGAAGAAAATGTATGATTGCAAGTGGCATAGCATTGACAGGAATTAACTTAATGTCACTGCTTATAATGCATATTTGCTGATTTCAAGAAGAACAGGGCAAAAAGCACAAAAAATATGGACACCAAAAATAAATATATTATTTATGTGCGGATTTAAGATGAAAATGTGTAAAATTTACTTGACAACCATTTGGTTGCCGAGTGCTTGGTTGTTGAGTTCGGCAACCGAGTTACTAATTTGTTGACCACTCTCAACCTATCAAAGCTCACGGTCAGGTTATACTGATAATAATTCAAAATGACAACACTTTTTATCTAAAATCCAAGTAGTTTTCTATTTCTTGGTCTTGTCACTTTCTGGGTTTTCTTTCTTTCCTAGTACATTTGTTCATGCATTAAATAATCTGAGAAATCCTTAAGAACCCACTTTATTTTTGTGCCATCTCTCTATATAGTGGAATATACATAAGAGAAATTTTTAGGAAAAGAACAGAGAGATAGATATGCTGCAGTTACACAGCTTTCGGCCATGGATTTCAACTGGAAATCCCAAAGTGAATAAGATTTCTTCTAATAAGAGGTGACCAATTGGTCTTAAATTGTCACTACGTGCAAAAGATTCAATCTTTATTTGTATACAAAGCTACCTGATAGATGAATATATGTAATTGCGGATATACATACATGTATATGTGAAATTTTTTGAACCAAAGGCTCATTGACAATTACACATCCGTCCATATAGGTGGGTTTTGGATCATTGTTTTGGTGCAAGCATACTAATTTGAGCATTGTATCAGGTTGTCGAGCTAGCTCGACAACCTGGATGGTTGCCGAATTACTCGGCGACCAATGGTTGTCAAGTTAGCTCGACTCTCAACCTATCAAAGCTCACGGTCGGGTTATACTAATAATAATTCAAAATGAAAACACTTTCTATCTAAAATCAAAGTATTTTCTATTTCTTGGTCTTGTCACTTTCTGTGCAAAAGATTCAATCTTTATTTGTGTACAAAGCTACCTGATAGATGACTCAACGTCCTATTAGCATTAACAATCATAAATGACCAAGAACATGAGAAGTGAAAAAAATTAGAAAAAGACAAAGGAAATAGAAGAGCCCACATATAAAATTTTAAGAATATATATATATAGTGAATAGTAACTTCACCCAAATTTTTGTTTTTTTTTGTATGCCCGAATATCTCTTAATTTCTCGAACAGAGGCTCGTTGGTTGTCGAGCCAACTCGGCGCTAGTTGAGCTAGGAGTTTTAAGCACTAAGTCCTTCCTTCAGGAAGTCATTCCAGGCAACTGAAAGGAGGTGGAAGCTCTACTAAGACAGATAAGCCTTGTGTAGTAAAAAAAATAGTGGGATGATGTATTTCCTAACCAACTTGGTTGCCGAGTTACTCGACAACCAACATGGTTGTCGAGCTACTCGGTAACCAACACGGTTGCCGAGCCAACTCGACAACCGTGGCCATTAGTAATCTTATAAACCATTTCCGTATTTCTTTATGCCCTTAAATTGTTCTTCACCCGGCTCCTTAAAGTGGATTCACAAACTATTCTACAGGTGGTAAATATCTCCGGAAACTATGCTACAACACACACAAATGATTTCTTGGTGGTCTTTAATGAAATCATCAGCCTCTGGCCATTGCATGGATGGAAGAGGAGCTTTGCCTTTATTACCAGCAAACTTGACATGGTATTAACTATCAATTATGTTGATCCGCATTTAGTGAAGTTTCGTTGTTTTGTTTGATTTGTTCCGAGTTGTAGTATGTAGCCCATAAAATAAATGGGTTTGCCATTTCAAATGATAACGCTATCGTATTAACAATCAAATTGTATTGCATGAACTATCCAAATTGTCTGATTTCATATTCTTATTTTTAGCTTTTCCTTCAATATTTTTGACTAATCAAATGTATTTTGATGCTTTATGGAGAGAGATTAACTAAACTAATGGGATTGAATCTCAAGTTTCTATTTTCATGGATTTATACATCAGCTTCCATTAAGTCCAAAAATATCTCCAATTCAACATAACAGGCAAGAAATTGAAAGGTTGGAAAGAATCTGTGAGAATTTTAAATCTTCTACAATCGAATAAAAAACAAGCAATTTTAGTGTTGAAGTTTTTTTCGAAACAAAAAACAATGGTAACTCAGTGGTTTATGTTTAAGGAAAAAGAAATTAACACCAAAAATGGCGACAAACATGGAGGACCAACGGCAGAAACCAAGGTTGAGCTGTGCTTAGGGCCTTTTTTCATGAGAGAGAGGAGATTTTTTTGGGAGAAATGTTGGACAAAGTAAAAAATTGCGGCTATCCTCATTGTCAAAACGGTGGCGTATTGGACGAAAAAAACTACAGTAAAAAATTTAAGGCTCTTATATTATTGTAAAGATATATATATTTCAATCCTTTCAAATCCTTAATTCACTTACAATAAATTATTTATGTGATCCTCCCCCTCCCCAAATTACACTAGGTGATATATTTTATTAATAACAAAAATAAAACATAATATAGACTTGGGACGGAATCGTTCTGATCTTTAGTTAAAAGTGCATAAAAGTAAATTTATCTCATTCAAAGATAGAGATGATAATAGAAAAATATAAGGACTCCACTTCATATGTATCCTAGTCATACTCCTCATCATTATATGCTTAGTATAGTATTTCTTGGTCTCATCATGATCACTTTTGTATTGAAGGAGTTTGTGGAATTTATTATCATATTTAGGGGTGGCAATGACTTAGGATGCACATGTGGAGATGAGTCGAGCTTGAGCTTAGATCATGTCACACTAGGCCACTCAATTTGACCCATAGCTCGTGGCTCTCATCAAAGTTCGAGCTGGGCTGCCCCACATGCCGACTAGTTTTTTTTTCACTGTATTAAAAAAAATGAAGAAGACGAAAACAGTCATTGTGACCTTTTGGGCTCATTTCATGCCTCCGCTCTAACAATTTCTATATCCAATCATAAATTGCTCTTCCTCTCTTGTTCAACATGTGAAAACATTTATTCTTAGACAATCGTATCCATAACAAATTATACTATAAGGTTGTGTTTGGTGTAACATATTAGATAGTATAAATGATATTATGGTGAATTAATGTGAATAATATTATTTGATCTTTTTTGGAAAGCCGTTCGAAGATTAAGAGTTAAAAGAGCAAGAATTTGGATAAGATTTTTAATTGTTCTCCCTTTGCTTTGATTTAATTTGGACTATTTATAGGTATTACAAGACTTGTGGCTCTTTAGTATTTTTCTCTTTTGAGGCCACATGTCACCTTCTTATTGGAAGGCTCTGAATCCTAGAGGATTCTGTACCACGTGGCAGAAAGTCATTAACTCGACTGTCTTTTTCTTTA
The DNA here is from genome assembly GCA_030279155.1 of Forsythia viridissima. Lineage (NCBI taxonomy): Eukaryota > Viridiplantae > Streptophyta > Magnoliopsida > Lamiales > Oleaceae > Forsythia > Forsythia viridissima. The sequence goes on along the minus strand of CM059045.1, from coordinate 9,710,096 downwards.
GATTTGGTTGTTATTCCACTATGTGCTTTTGTTGTGACTGATTTTGCCATGTGGAGATCTATTTAGTGGCCTCAGGAATATTCTTTCTATTTGAAATAGACAGATAACGATCAAGGCATATGTTCGAACCCTTCGCCTAAATCGGCGAAGGTTAGAACAAACTATGCATTTCTTTAGTCTCCTCAGGGTCGAAAGGTATCCTTAAATAAATTGTACAAATTTCGTTTTTACGGTGTGTCTAAGCTGGACGTCTCTTCGTCCAGTCAAAAATGATGAGTAACACAAATTATACTATAAGGTTGTGTTTGGTGTAACATATTAGATAGTATAAATGATATTACGGTGGATTAATTTTGATAATATTATTTGATCTTTTAGTTAAAAAAAATGCCTTTTACACTAGTTATTTGCCATTCTCTGCATTTTTTATACGGTTGATAATACATATTGTAGTTTTTTGATTAAAATATTGAATAATATTAATCTACGGTAATACCATCAATCTATTATTATCTATTATAATTTTATACTAATTCTTTATACTGCCAATCAAATACAGTGCATCAAACGCGACCTAAGAGTAAAAGAACAAACTAGTAGACAACATTTATAACACACACAAAAAACAAAATAAACAAACAAACAAAAAAGATAGATTTGATGACGAAAATATATAAAAACCAATAATCTTTTAAAAATAAAATTTGAGTGACCTGCAAAATTGGAGACGGAATACTCCATCCTTTGCAATTCAAGAAGTGGTCGAATAAATGCACCAAAAAGTTAGTTTAAAGTCACACATCAAAATTAGCAAAAGCACAAACGATATACAATTCTTTAGCTTTTTTCTTTTTTCTTCTTCTTATTCGTTGTTATTATTATTATTATTATTATTATTATTATTATTATTATTTCTAACACAAAACAGCTAGAATAGCATTTGCAGAAACAAAAAGAATTCCGCTTCTATTTTAAGTAGTGTTGTAAAAAGCGTAAATGCAATAAATCGTAGCTAATTGTGGATATCGAGCTACAAGATTTTTGGGTCTAAGTGAGGATCAAGTGTGAGACGTGGCTAGGAGTGCAGGCTTCACCTCACGCTTATGCAAGCTTTTTAGAACACTAATTTTAAGCAAACCTATATCTTGTGATTAATTTATCGATGGCTCCTACCAATCTATTTGAAAAATCAAATCATAATAGAGTGGCAATATTTAACTTATATGTACTAAACAAAACTTTGCCTGAAAATTGAATAAAAATTTGTCACATATTGTCTTCATTATATTCTTGAAAAAAATGTCTAAGGTCTTCATCCAAATTAACAGATGATGATATAAAACAAAATTCTTCGAAATCAACTTAAAAAACTCTTAGAGAATGTTGTATCAACCATATATACAATATAAAGAATCAGTATTGAAAATGTTAAGAAATTAGGCATTGCCTAATCTATTGTTCTTAGGTTGAAATTTCTTGCACCAAAGAGATCTCCCGAATACATTGTGGAACCTAGCTTGCCCTTGTCCCATTAAAATCGTTTCCGGTAACCACCACCACCACTTTTTGAACACAATCCTTTCAAAGCACGGTGGCGCAGGCAGTCATATTCCGTTGATGGTGCACATAAACCCTTTCCAAACAGTCGCCATACAACCTGCTCAAATCATTAAATTTTTTGTTTTATCAACCACTGCAAAAAACAAGACACAAACATTCGTCGCAAAAAGGTTTAAGTAAAGTTACCATGTAAAATAGAAATGAATTTGTCTTGGCGAAAGCGGGAATCCATGTGAGAAGGTTATGTATAAGGAACGGTCTTCTTCCGACTTCGGCCTCCACACCTTGGCCAATGGATTCAGTCGAGACGACCCCAAAGAATTCAATTCTGAGTCCCTCTTCGAGACAGTGCCTAGATCGTCTGAGTTCTCATTTGGTTGAAATAATTTCTGCACTATTTCCACCAATTTGGCTGTTCTCCTTCCCCGTTGCTCACTATCAAAAATGTTCCTGCAAACTCCATTCAAGAGTTGGGAAATTCTATTCCAGGCTTTATTTTTGTCTTCAAGAATTTCTTCAAGATGATTTAATGAACCATTGGAAACTACATTTGAAGTAACATGTAAACAAAATTTTGAAGAAGAGGACAGTACTGGTGAATTGTGGTTTTCTAATCCAGTTAATTAGTGCAGTCTCAGCCTCAAGGCTAACCAGGGCCACAATCTTGTCATCCTGAAACCCTATTTTTTTCAGGATTTCTTTGACTCCATGGGACTCTAACCATAGCCAGAAGGACACAATTTTCTTTAACAATTCTGCATCCACTCCCATTTCCGCCATTCGTTTGAACAAATTCTTCTTAGTATCATGGAATTGAATGAAAACATATTGCGATTCCATGGAAGTGAGTTTTTACGTGCAAAATTCACGCACTAGTGTGTGTAACTGTGTGAGATTTTGGAGGGCTTTTCAGCATCCATTATTAGAGAATTCTTGAAGCATCGTGACTGGACAGAAAGGGTTTAAGTTGTCGTCTTCTCAAGGGTTGCATTGCAATGTATTGTGTGTCTCTATTTGTCTAGAACTTCTATTATTGTAATATAATATAATTAGTTTCATTCTTTTTTGTTGTCTATTGAGTATTTTCAATTTTCATATTTTTGTTTTCAGGTTCATTTTTATGTTGTGTATTGATTAATTTTTCATTTATTTTCTTTTGTATTTTTTTTTCATTCTGTTGAAATTATGAAAAGGAAGAGGATTAAGTAATATAATTTTCTACATCATGCCTTAGGAACAAAAATCCAAGAATAATACCCTATGGCAGTTTAATTTTCTTTAAAAAAAATTAAAAAAAAAACCAAAAATAAAATATGCACGACAATTAAGGCCTCTCTCTAATGCCCATCTCGATCAGGCGATCTAAGACAAACAAGATTAGGCCGTCACAAGTCTTAACCCGATCTTTCTTAATACTCTTAGGTGAAGAGACTCCAATTGGACATTTTGAAGTACATCGACAAACTTAGACATTTTGAAGTATATCGACAATTAGACTTGTTGTTTATAAGAATACGTAGACATTTTGAAGTACATCGACAAACTTATCTTACTCGTCTTATTAAATGTAAGAAAACTTTCTAGCTTATCAAAATAGTGAAATTTGTCCATCTTGTTCGCATGTACGTAAACGTATGAATAAATATTCAAAGTTATTAATATATTTATTTTTAATAAATTGCTATTACTTTAATTTGGAGAATAAAGCAAGCATCGACATAAAGTAAAGATTGAACAATAAACACCAAAGTAATAAGAATTTCTCATATTACGATAATATTCCTAACTCTTTCCAAGACGTATACTTTTCAACTAATTTTAAAATCGATTAGGTTGTAAATATTGGTAAAAAAAAAAAATCAACATAAATTGTAACTAAGAAAGCCAATTAAATAATTAAAGAAAAATATTTAAAGTAATTTTTCTGCACATATATATTTTCTACAAAAATGAATTACTAAAGAAAACAATTATTTATATATTTGTACTTTTTTTTAACATCACTTCATATACTTAAAAATTCATCATCTTAAAAGGTTTGATCTATGAAACTTTTATAAATAACTTTTAAAATGTCGTCACTACTAACGTAAAAAATAGCGGCGACTTTGAAAAGTCGTGGCTAGGCGACATTTGTCGTTTCAATATTTCAAAAATTGTCGCTAACGTCCTTAATATATAGCGATGACATAATACGTCGGCGCTACATACGACGCGCTATTTTTGTCTATATATATAGACGATAGGTGGCGCCGCAATTGATTGGGAGCCGTAGTAAGTAGTCAAACAATACATCGTGAACCTGTTTTGTCGTCGCAATATGTTTAAGCGACATATTGAGATGACATATGTCGTCTCTGCAAAGTTGGCAGATGGCGAAAAATATTGGCTCATTTCTATTATCTGTAGAGACGACTTACTAATTCTATTGAGACGACACTATCACCGCTATAGTCTCTCCTACTTCAGAATTTCATTTTCATTCTTAACCACTGTATTTTTGCAAATTCTCTATTTTACTGCGACAAGATAAAAGAGCATCATGAGATGGATAAGATAACATGCAACATAAATCATTTAAGCCACAATAGAAAATTTTGATAGACTTTTTATACTAATCAAAGAAAAAAAGAGAGCATCAAATTATATTACTCCATTTCCTGTCTAAAATTATTTGCAAACAAACTTTAGTCAATTAATAGACATTTGGTGTTGATTGGATAGAGCATCAAATTTGTTAATATTTGATTACAAAACTCCCAACTGTTCCCAATCGCGAGTTCTTCAATAATAACACAAAACCTCCATTATACCCAGTTGTGTAGCTTTTTCAATACCATTCAAAATACCCTAATATTTTGGTCCCTAACCCACATGCATTTGTTGATAATGCAATATTAACTTGAAAAGAAGTCAGGAGCATATGCCAAACATTTCAAATTTTCAATTATATGAACTCAAACACATGCATAGATGTTAAAAATCTCTGATTCATCATGTATTGTTAAAATTAAATAAGTCATCATTCAATTAACCAAAACTCATTGATTCAAAAGTAGAACCAACAAATTATATTTTTCTCGGTACTCGAACAGCAATAAGTGAAGGAATTTTGGCGCAAATGGTCCCTAACCTTTGCTCTTAGTATGGAATTAGTCCCTAACATTTATTTTTTTACAAACAAGTCCCTAACCAATGTGTTTTGATGCGAAATTGGTCCTTATGACAAATATGCACTTAGTTTTAATTAGAAGAAATTGTAGGACATGTACGAGTACGTAAAAGAGCAGTCATTCTCGTCGAAGGTAAGTAGAGAATTCCCCACTATTTGCTTGTACTTTGCGGTGGAGCTGTATGTCTATTAAGAACTGTTGTGCTAATTTAAGGGATTTTATAGAGTGTAAAGAGAAGATGATTAGAGGATCTCATTAAAAATATATGGGATATAATGAGACTACTATATAATTTCTGGTTGTTAAATTTTAGACTTTTCCATCATATCTGCCATATTAGTGTATATGCATGCACACAGATGTATACACATATGTAAAGGGGAAAGTAAAAGCATATCCCGTTAAGTGTGGCAAACTTCAGGCGGTTTGTGAAAATTTAAATTTCATAGAGTTTGTCAGTAGATTGCATAAGAGAATTGAGCACTTCTCGATTATTTTTTATAGATATTTTTAGAAGATTGATTCTATTTTATGATTGATATTATTTTTCTAGATTATTTTTTATAGATATTTACCAAGATTTTTCTAATAATATCGTAGATACAATATTTTAGACATTTATTACAAGTTTCACATAACTTTTTAATAAGACAAAATAAATAAAAATTATACAAACTTTTTCTAACGCAGGAAAGGATCTAAAGACAAAATATTTAGTCGACTAATATCATCTTTCTCGACAAAAAATACGCATAGTTAAAACCTAAGTCTTTTGACGAACACCGTTCGATGCCACAATTATTTATTGATAATTTTCGTCGATTATGTCGTCTATGTACTGCTTAGTTCTTGATTTTTACCGACGAAATGTATAGTCGGAATAACATTTTTCTAGCAACAAATTATATACCGCCGGTAAAATACTTATCTTTTGGAGAATTGACTTTGTCATTAGAAACGTTTCCCAACAATAGTCAACAATTTTTCTTGTCGTAACCAAAGATTTGTTGTGTTTTACCGACGAATATTGTTGTCAAAAAAATTATATCCACCGACGACAATGTACGGAATCATCAAAAAATGTCTTTAGCAACAAGTATCACATTGACTAAATCTACTATGTATGCACGAAATAAATATATATACACACACACACACAAAATTACAAATATACATATTCCTTGTCCTCAATAAAATTTAGCAAATGAACCCATTCCACTAAAAGGGTAGACGAAGCACGGCCATGTCTATGACATCCAACATCATACTTTGGTTGTCTTCGCAATCTAACTCTTTCGGTTTTCTTAAACTTCGTTTGGAACTTCTAGCATAGGGTTTTCTTTCAATTCATCGTCCCACGAGGGGAGTGCGGATGTCGAGAATGTTAGTGTGTTCTCTTTGTGTTTCAGTTTTCAATTTTAAATTCATCTTCAATTTTTTGTTTTGAGAGTATGTTTTAAGATTGCTGAAAACGTTTTTGGTTTGTCATTCTGAAAATCTATTTCTCAAAATATAAAACTGGAAAACACGTTTTATTTGAATTTTTTTTTCTATAAGTCCGTCTAAATTTTATTCATTGAATTTGATTATTCATTAAATAGAACAATTTTATGCTAATATATTATTAAGTAATATATACATTTTAAAGTTAGTGGATGTCACAATTTTTTTTTGGTTACAAAAATAAAATACAAATAAATAATAAATTGACAAAATAGGAAATAAAAAATAAAAATTAATGATGTGTATTGATAATTTTAATCTATTTTTATTTAAGTAAATTTTTTAAATTTTTTTATTTAAATTACCAATAAGGACTTGAATAATTTTTTTAGTATTTTAGAATTTTCATTTTTATAGTATTTTTGTTTTTTTTTTTGAATTTTATTTTTTAGAATTTTTACTTAAATAAAAATTTCCCAAAACACTCAAAACGTCAAATATGTGTTTTGAGTTTTATGTTATTTATTTAACTTCGTATTCGAAAATATATTTTAAAAAACAACATAATAAACAAGAATTGGGTGTTTTACAAAAGTAAAAACTGAAAATAGTTTGAAAACAACAAAGATGGGATTCGTGGAAGACATACTTCTACCAACGACAAAATATTCGTTGAAAAAATTCATGGGAATAAATATTTCGTGCCAAAAAAAAAAAATTGCAAGTAAAAATTTGACGGAAATGTATATAGTTTTAGTGAAAATTGGCGGTAAAATATTTAGTTTTAGTGACGACATTTCGACTGTCGCTAAAAACTTAAAAAGATGAGATGTTCTCTTCCGCCGAATTTAGAAAGTCGTAGAGAGATGAAGTTTTTGGCAACGAATTTGTTGTCGGTAGAACTATTTGGTTTTAATTTACTATATTACTCCCAATGATTATTTAGATTGTCCAAAATATATTTGAATAGTTGAATGATCTATACCGACAATTTCTCACACTCATCGAGAAAGGTGATATTTTCCAACGATAATTTTGCCACTAGAAGAAATATTTGTTTTAACGTGACTTCTGCCGACGAACATTAATATCGTCGGAAAAGAGTTAGGATAGTTGAATAATCTCATAATCTCTTTCGACGAATTTTGAAACTCATCGGAAAATGATGCTTTTGGCGACAAGCGTAGTTTTATCGGAATAAATATTTGTTTTAATGTGATTTCTTCCGACGAATAATAACTTTTTGTCGAAAAAATGTTTTGAGAGTTGATAATCTTTTCCAACAAATTTTGGAAGTGGTCAGCACATGGTACTTGTTGCAACAATTGTATTTTAATCGAAAATATTTTTGCGTTAATTTAACTTCTTTTCACTCAGACATTTTTTTTTTCTTTTCTAATTTAAGGTAGAGAAAAAAGTCATTACGAAGGAGATGGGTATCATGCAAAATCAGTTTAGTAAATACAAGGAGGATGCTTCAAATGTTCATAGTTTGCTAGTTGATATAAAATCTTTTGCCAACATTCTCGATCGTAAGGTGGGATTTCTTTCACTTGCACTTTTCTTTTCTTTTTTCTTTTGTTTCAAATTGCTACTTATGCTGGTAAAAATCTTGTGTTAAATATCTGCAGGCTATGGAATTGGAGACTTTTTTCCATGAGTTCATCTGAGCAAAATGCTGAAATGCGGTAGTTGCAAGCTGTGGTACGAGTTGTTACTTTCATTATGAACCCGTTTGACAGAGATTATAAACTAGTTTATAAACCAATTTTTGGTTTATTTGACCAATATTGGTTTATTTGAGTTGAAATTGTTGACTTTTCATATTAAAAATGGGTTGAAAAGTCAAAAATTACGGTTGAAATAAACCAAAATGGGTTTATAATCTTTGTCAAACAAGCTCATATAAGTGTGAAGAAATATATCTGTTTTTACATTGATATGATGTGCAAAAAGAACGAACTCTTTCCCATTCCTACTACTTGTTAATTCAACCACAATGTGCTTGAGAAATAAAAAAAAAAAATAGTCTATTAAAGAGATTAATATTAGGTAAATACAATAAGTTAGTCAAATTTAATGGCAAAAGTTCAATAAAAAGAAACAAATGTTGTGTGGGGGTAATCCATGATAATCAAATTTCTAGTAAAGAGATTGAAAAATAATTGTTAAATATACTAGCAATTTTTTTAAGTGGTCATTATTAGATTCTAAATTGAACAAGTTCATTAAAAGAACTCTCAAAAGAGAATATGTGTTAAATGCTTTAAAATGCGGTTGAGCATTTGCATTTCTTTCCAACGCTGAAGGGGGAAAAAAACATAAGTTAATTTTTGGAGAAAGTTTTACGTCGCTCGTCAGACCACAACTTATGACTTGGGGATTGAGATGTTCTTTATTAAAGGATAAGGACCTAAATGCATTGCTTAAAAATCCCATATAAAGATTTTTTATGTGGATATCAACACGATTGAGAGATAATTGCATGATTAAGACGTATCCAATACGACACCGTATTGTATGAAAACATGAATAGTAATTTGTCCAATTTACTCTTATATATTAGTAGGGATAGTGCTTATTTGATAATTGTTTTTTCAGATTATAAATAGCGAATTCTACAAAATGTGTGGATAAAAAGTAAATAAAAGTTGTTGATTCTACGAAATTTGTAGATAAAAATAATATTTGATCAACTTATAAGTACTTATAAACACCCACAAATCTAGAGATTTCAAATAAGGTCAGGCCACCACTCCCCAGGTAGCCCGACTTTAACCTTCAGCAAGTTGGGTCGTGCTGGGTATGATTAATGTACATGAACTAATGCACATTAATACACGCAAATTTGAAATCGTTACTATTTTTAAAAAAAAAAAAAAATCTACAATTTTCATTTAAAACAAATTTAAAATTTTGATTTCTGAAAAAATTTAGAAAAATTGCCGTGCATGACCTGGCCCTATACAATCCGATCGATTTGTTGACTCCCCTAGTATAATGCATCTTTCAAATAAAGAAAGTTTTGAATACAGTATTTCGTTCCTAAAAAAAATTCAAAGTATTTTCTTGACACTATACTAAAATAAATTGAAATATTGTAAACGGCATCTATAAGGTGGCTGTGTTTGGCGCACCTTAATTCATCACGTTAGGTAATATCTATTACTCCGTTATATAAAAATATGCTTAATTTCTTTATTCATTTGTTTTAAATTTTTTTATTGATAGGATAGTTAATTTCATAGTTTTTTAATATGTTCATATATAATGTGCTTGTTATCAACAAATATGAACTACTTTATGAAACGGAGGAATTACAATTTTATACTATATTCTTTATTCAATCTAACTCGGTGTGCCAGTGCATCCTCAAAGTATTATTTGGGGACTAAAGTATTCTTTATTCAGTCTAACTCGGTGTGCTAGTGCAACATAAAGGTATTATTTGAGGACTAAAGTATTCTTTATTCAGTCTAACTCGGTGTGCTAGTGAAACACAAAGGTATTATTTGAGGACTAAAGTACAATACACGTAAAACATGGGGACCTACTCAACTATTTTCCCCGGATACATGTAAACGAGTTACTACACGGTGAACTACTCACCGAGTATTGAGTTCACTCGGAGCTCAACCAAGGAGTTGGAAGCCGATGATGTACGCTATTACCCTTCATTGGTGTTAACAGATTACCCCTGGAACAGCCAGTGAACCCCTTTTTACTAAGGCCATTATCGATATTTGACTGCATTCAAAGTTCAAACAACAAGCCCTTTCCTCCACCGCCTCTACCGAAACTCCGAAACATGAACTACTCGCAGAGACTAATCGCTGCAGCGAAATGCGTCTACGCCGGAGAAGTACGCGCCGCAGAGGTTGCCCGCGTGAACCTCGACGACCTCCAAATCTCCGCCACTCTTAAGCCTCACCAATTAGAAGGCATCTTGTGGCTCATCCAACGGTACCACCTCGGAGTCAACGTCGTTCTCGGTATTAATCTCTCATTTTATTCAAAGTTTCGCAATCTCGCAACATTGAAAAGTATTAGTGAAAGTTTTACTAGTAGTCATTGGACTTAAATTTTATTTGAGTTACTGCATTTGTTACATACTTACGATTTAGTAGTTCCGTCAATGCGTGCTAGTTTGGTTAACGAAAAAGATTTAGAGGAGTAACCAAATTGTAACTAAATTTAAGTTTAGTGATCATCTTAAAATAAAATGAAGGTGAGACTAACATGAAATTCCAATAAAATTTAGCAATCACCATGTATTTAGTTTGATGGGCGGTGTAATAATTTGATGTATTTGCATTTTAAGTTATTTTGATGTATTGTTTTGAAATTTTTTTGGTGCAGGAGATGAGGTAGGATTTTGAGGCTTTTGGAACCTAGATCAACTGCGAATTCAACGTTTTGCTGAATTATTTGTGATGTTTGCTTGATAATTATCACTTGTGGTACATTTGGCTGAAAGACTTGAATTTGAATAATATGCATTCTAATGGAATGCCCGGATTATTGTAAAGAATTCTCCACTGTTTGCTTGTACTTTGCGGTGGAGCTGCATGTCTATTAAGAACTCTAGTGCTAATTTAAGGGCTATTATACAGAGTGAGGGGAGATGATCAATCAAGCTTTTATGAGGATCTCATTAAAAATATATAGGATCCAATGAGACTACTATATAATCATTTGTTGTTAAATTTAGGTTAAAATTTCAGACTTTTCCATCATATTTGACATAATATTGTATATGTATGCACACACAAATGTATACATATATATAGAGGGGAAATTGGAAGCATGCCCCATTAATAGAGGTAAAATTCAGGCGGTGTATTAAAAATTAAATATCACAGAGTTTGTCAGTAGACTGCAAAAGAGTATTGAACACTTCTCGACATTTTGAAGTACTGTAGGAGTACATCTTTTCGGACATTTGAAGGAGCTCTTTAGAACATGTAAATACTTGATCTTTGGGAGCAAAAGTTTGCTGTGATGTGGAGATATTCTGATTTGCTTATTTTGTGTAGTGCAATGAGTGAGAGTGAGACTTGAGACTGTCACCCTGTGATCTTGTAGCTAATATTCTTGTCCTTGTAGAAAGGCCAGTCCTATAGCGAGTACAAACACAAAAGTTTTCTTTTTAATAATCTGTTCAATGCTATGATTTTTCATTACTGTGACGGGTTTGCCTCCAGATGGGACTGGGGAAGACTTTGCAAGCTCTCTCTCTTTTAAGTTATCTAAAAGTATGTCAAAGGACTTCTGGACCATTTTGTGAGTGAAAGCATTTTTTCCTGATTAGATACTCTTACTCAAAGTTGGGAATTTACAGAACACACCTATATAAAGGGTGTGGCCATATATCACAAAATTACAATTTACATACCACTATTTTTATGGGGGTAACAAATAACATATTCTATTAAGTCTTGTTTACGCCTATTAAACGTATTATGTAAGTTGTAATTTACTGATTTTAAATACATGGTGTGTGAATGGTAATAACACCTGTTATACATGGTGTATTTTGTAAGTTTTCCTTTTTCCAATTCTTCTTTGATGGAGATTTAACAGAATTTTTATTTGTTACCATACATAAAGTAGCAGTACGTAAATTGTAACTTCCAGATATATGGTATGTGAAAGTGGGATTTTACCCTTTATAGTTTATACATGGTGTGTTTTGTAAATTTCCCTTAAAATCTTTTAGGTGATTATTGCATTCTTAAATAATAGAAATTATCTGCAGTGGTATTATGTCCTCTAAGTGTGACTGATGGTTGGGTGTCTGAGGTAGCAAAATTTGCTCCGAAATTGAGATTACTTCGTTATGTTGGAGAAAAAGAACATCGACGTAATTTGCGCAGGGACATGTATGAGTACGTAAAAGAGCATTCATTCTCATCGAATGTAAGTTTTGGATCCTAAATATATTTTTATGTCAATCAAATAAATGTATAGTTTAGGGTGTTTGTAGCTAAGACTTGAGGATATATTTCTGCATTACTCTTCCAAATTTCAGCATTCTGATTGTTTCTTTTATATAGGCACCTTCATTGCCATTCGATGTGCTGTTGACTACGTATGACATAGCATTGCTTGATCAGGATTTTCTGTCCCAATTTCTATGGCATTATGTAGTAATTGATGAAGCACAAAGACTTAAAAATCCTTCCAGTGTGAGTGTAAGGATATTATTATTAAGTTATTTTGAAATGCAGTGGAATATCATTACACTATGCAGCCTTTACGTTGTTGCCTGCTTACATTGCTATATGTTGTAGTCTTTAAGCTGCCAATTGTTCCTATGGCTTGATTTAAATATAAATATTTTATTGTTTTATGGCTGGATATTCTGGTTTTCCTTCAATTTTGATAATATTATTTTGTCTACCTATGCAAAAATTTGGTGATGGTTGTGTCATTATGTTATTCTCAAATGCATTCTCTTGAGCTTAATATTTCACCGTCATTACAAATTTTTTAATGCTAAAATTTTAACAGGTCTTATATAATGTTTTAAGCGAACGGTTTGTCATGCCAAGAAAATTACTGATGAGTGGCACACCCATTCAGAACAATCTTAGCGAACTTTGGGCTTTGGTGCATTTCTGTATGCCTTCAATCTTCGGAAAACTGGAGCAATTTCTTTCTGCCTTCAAGGAAGCTGGAGAGACTTCAAGTAACGTTTTGTACCTCCATAAATTCAAATTCACGTGCTTGCTCCTTAAAATGTACAAGGATCAAGATGTTGTAGGTTTAAATGAACTTTTTGATTTTGAGTTGTGAGTTTATACTTTATTCTGTAATTTCAAAAGAATTATTGTTTATTCGTACAGAAAATTTAAATTACTATAGACAAAGTTTCAAACTCAACCACGTATCATGGATGCTTTTGATTCTATGATTGAAGTATTTCCATCTAAATGGAGCAAGGGGAAAGTAATGAGACTCATCTTGATCCTTTTTGTAACTTATTCAAGCAGGTTGTGATGCAGAAAAAGTAAATGAGCAATTCAAAATTTTAAAGTATGTGCTGGGAGCATTCATGCTTCGAAGAACCAAGTCTAAGCTTATTGAGTCCGGAACTCTTTCGCTGCCACATCTTACTGAGATAACTATGTTAGTTTCTTACTATGGTCATTCCCTTTTTTTATTATGTGACTTATTGTTACCGTCTGATGAGTTCCCTAAAGTTTATCAAACAATCAATAGTTGAACTTGTTGAAGCTAGTCTACTTCTCTTCTTATAATAACAATACTCTCAAGTGTTACTTAGATCATTTTGAATTTTTTTTCCCTTTTTTGAGACAGGATGGCACCTTTAGTGCCCCTGCAAAAGAAGGTTTACATATCAATACTGAGGAAGGAACTTCCTAAGCTGCTCGCACTTGCTTCTGGAGCTTCAAATGCCCAGTCATTGCACAATGTTGTGAGTATAAGTCTTTCTATCCAAGCATATGTGTTTTGTGAGTTCGGTGGATTTGTGCTCAAATTCACGCAAAAGCACAATGCATTAGTATTGCATCTTATCTCATGCAAAATTTTCCACTTCCTTTTCAGGTAATTCAGCTGCGTAAAGCATGTAGTCACCCATATCTATTCCCAGGTATTGAGCCTGAACCATATCAGGAGGGTGAACACCTGGTGCAGGTATTCTAACTGCTTTATGCAGATTTCTACAGGATAGTTTTATGGATACAATTTGAAACTGAGATATAAGCTTAATATGTATTTAACTTGCCATTGCAACCAAAGTGAAATGGAGTACAAAGCATCGGGTCAAACATTTAAAATAATGCACATCTTTTGCACATTCTTTCAGTCATCTAACTCTTTTATGTTTTTGCTATTTGATTGAATCTTCTAAATTGTATATGATATACATATTCTTTTTCCTCGAATGATGGTTATCAGGCCAGTGGCAAACTTATAATTTTAGACCAGCTACTTCTGAAGCTGCATAATACTGGGCATCGTGTTCTGCTGTTTGCTCAGATGACCCATACACTTGATATATTACAGGTCAGCGTCTTATCTTATCTTTACTTTACAATGAAGTTCTATATCATCTGGGCCGATTGTACATTAGTCCCTAAAGTCTTCCACCATGTGTGTATATAATGCAGGATTTTTTGGAGTTAAGAAAATACACTTACGAGCGTCTTGATGGTTCAATACGAGCAGAGGAGCGTTTTGCTGCGATCAAAAGTTTCAGCCAACAATCTGTCAGGAAAAGTTTGAATTCTGATGCTGATGGACCTTTTGTCTTTTTGATATCTACAAGAGCCGGGGGAGTTGGATTAAATCTTGTGGCTGCTGATACAGTGAGTACTTTTATTTCTGTTCTAACATTTCTTGTTATTTCTACCTCAACTGGCCTGATAATGTAAATGTCTTAAGGATTGCTTATGAGCAAATTTATTATACTTAAAAGAAGGCTTACAATGTGCTTAAGCATTTTAGTAGTGTTCCATTGAACTTTGTTTTTATACCTTCCTAAATGCACACGGTTAGAGTAATATGAAACAAGGACATGAATTTCCATTTGTTATCAAACAATCAAGAATGTAGAGAAATTCTATAAACTGATGCAATATACATACATATTTGACAAGTTATGCTCAATCAGGCTTCTGAACTAAACTGCTTGATAAACCAAACAAAACACATCTTTTGTTGATATACAAGGAAAGCAGTGTTCTTCATTATTATATGAACACCTAATTTCCATTGACATGGTACCATAAGCTCCAAATATCCCTTGACATGGTACCATATGTTGTAAGATTGAAATAAGATATTAGAATAACAGTTCCCTCTATAGAATAACCACGGTTCAGAATAATAGTTCCCTCCATCAAGAAGGAATAATCACATTTGAACTTAACAGATTGCATAAAGGGGCATTCTTGGGCGTCGAGTTTAGTAATTAATGTAATATTTAAGTTTTAAGTTTAGATAGTTTTTGTATTAGCGGATCATTTTTGGTTGGGAAGGTGTTTTAGTCTTGCAATTCCTGATGCTAATCTGATTATGGATGTTTTTGAGGACATTTCATGTGGTATGCAGAACTTATCATTTTCTGCTGGTTTTCTTGAAGTCATGGAACATATCGAGGAAGAGATCCCTTGATATTGGTTGATTGAATTTTGTTTAACAAATGTTATCTTGGACATGTTCCCAAGATTCATTTTGCACAGCTATGCTTAATGGGTTATGAAAGTTTGGCGAGCAGTTGCTGTCAATACAAGTTTACCATAGCCATTAGATTATGATAGAGAATTTTTGAGAACATTGAAACTATGGATAGTGGTAAATTTCATGTAGTGCGTAACAAAAATGACAACAAAAAAGAAACTTCATAGAGAGGTCACATAGTAACATTTTTTATGCCTTTCATAGACCTGCTTCTAACTACACCTTTCTCAAGGTTGGCTTTTCCTTCTTTTTGGTGCTTATGGAGTTGCCGAGTGAGTATTATCCATTACTAATATGATCGGTGCATTTTCTACAATATATGAAACATTTTAGTACTGTGCAGGTTATATTTTATGAGCAAGATTGGAATCCACAAGTAGACAAGCAGGCTCTGCAACGCGCACACCGAATTGGTCAAACGAATCATGTTTTATCTATAAATTTGGTCATTGGGCAGACAATAGAAGAGGTAAGATGGAAGGGCTGACTTTGTTGTGATGGTTATATTTAAATGATTGCTAATGTTGAAATGAATGTAGGTTATTATGCGTAGAGCAGAAAGGAAATTGCAGCTTAGTTATAATGTTGTAGGAGAGGATAATTTGGATAATGAGGGAAAGGATACTGCAGGAGCTGAATCTGGTGATTTGCGATCTCTTATATTTGGGCTACGTATGTTTGACCCTACAGAGATGAGCATCGAAGAATCGGGTCAAGTGAATAAAAGTGGATTGATTGCACTGGCTGAAAAGGTTATTGCAATCTGCCATGAGCCACAATCAGGTACACATGATAAAAAGTTTGAGATCAATCACATGGATATGTTGGGTGGTTCTGATCTAGTCATGAAAGGGGATTCGGAGTCTGTCGCTTTTGATCCCGGTCTAGATGAGGCTGCATATTTGTCATGGGTCGAGAAGTTCAAGCAAGCATCACTATCAAATGAGAGTATTATGTTAGAGTTGGGAAATAGGAGAGGCGTACCTGATGATAAGCATCTCAAAGCTGAAGCTGCTAGGAAGAAGGCGGAGGAGAAAAAACTATCCAAATGGGAAGATCTTGGTTATCAATCCTTGTCTATCAGTAGCCCTGTGCGCCCCACAAGCCCCACAGATCAGGATGATATCTCATATTCTGGTTCTGTTCATTTTGTTTATGGAGACTGCACACGTCCATCGAGAGTTTGTCCATCAGAACCTACAGTTATATTTAGGTAACAATATTCTCTGCAAAAATCATTCACATGTTTTAATACTTGTTGCACCAAGGAGTCAAGGACTGCTCTAATTATTGCATCCTGCACTTTCTTTATGTTATTGAAGCGTTCTTTTTTATTATGCTATTAACTCGTAAAATCAGTTAAGGGGTCACCTGCAATTTGTTGGGAGTCAAATATGTCTAAAATTATGTTTTGTTGGTCACTTTTCGGGTGACAACTTTTAATGGGTGGGTATCTTAGAAGTTATGGTTGACCAACAAGAGGGAATCACACTCACAAGATCATCCCTTCATAATAAAAGTGAACTTCACATACTGTATCAAGTGACATTCTTTTTTGTATTCCTTCATCTGTCCTAGTTATATACATAGAAATATTCTGAGTTGCTGATATTCTTTGAGCAGTTGTGTTGATGATTCTGGAAATTGGGGTCATGGGGGTATGTTTGATGCTCTGACGAAACTCTCGGCCAATATTTCAAATGCATATCAGCGAGCTTCCGAATTTGGGGATCTTCATCTAGGTGACCTGCATCTAATAGAAATTACAGGTCAGTTTTAGACCGTTCTAATCCCAATCTAAAGTTGCTTCATACTGCTTTTACACCGAACCAAATTAAGAGCAGCATTTAATGTTGTGAGAATAAGAAATCACATTCTCTATAAGCTTTTGATAATCTTCACAACTCTAACTGTCAATTTATACAAGAATAATGCTATGTAGCACCACGGGTGTTTTGCACGAGTCTAGGTGGCAGTGGACCCACCTCTTCATTGTCCAATGAAGTGAGATGCATTTTCATTCATTGGATAATGAAGTGGTGGGATCCATTGCCACCTAGACTGGTGCTACTGCTACATAGCATTACTCATCATACAATGCCACCTTGTATCATATGAGGGAATTAAATGGTATTAGAAATACTTGTTTATCACCTACTGTAACGCAATCCTAATGGCACACCACATATGGATTCTCACACTCCCAGTCTGCAAATTAAACCTTCATGAATCATTTTAAAAATGTTTAGTTTTGTGGCATCGAGTCACCTTTATCTATGGCACCCACGATTCCCAATAATAAGTCGTTGGCATTTGACGCGCCGTTTTCCCATTTAATAATAAAAGCTCCTTCCTTCATCTGGGTGAGCGTTTGCTTCTTATTTAAGTCAATAATAGTTGAAAATAATTGTCTCTCTTTCCTTATCTTTTTTAACAGTGCAAATTTTCCTATTTTGGGCATATGGGGGAGGGGTGGCGGGGCTTTTCCTTGTTGCAACTCAAGGTAATCCTTTTATAGAGTAGGTGTCAAATCTTCTTTATTTACTTTCTTACCTTGAATCTGTTTATTGCTCTGCAGATGATCGCTGTACTGATAGCAATGCTCCTCAATGGGTAGCTTTGGCTGTTGTGCAGTCGTACAATCCCAGGCGTAAAGTCCCACGAAGTAGTATCTCTATTGCCGATTTAGAAGTTTGCCTTGCAAAAGCATCATTTTCAGCTGCTCAAAATTCTGGTATGTTAGGGTTCTATGATAGAGGAGAATGTAGCTGATTGCAAGTAAATCTCTAACTTGCAGATTTGATAGACTTATCCAATTTAGTTGATGAGTATATCTTATGTTTCTTGTTCACGTTTCTGAAAAAAATCTCTGACTTGGGTTGGAAATTTCTCTCTCTAGATGTATATTTTTTTTAGATAGCACTATATCTATGTTTATCAATACCACAAGCTATTTATTTTTTCTGCTCCTCTATCTGGGGTCCTCGCACTTGCGTGTTTTTCCGTGTGCACATTGTTTTCAATTTTTTTGTAACTCTTGACATGATCGGCTGTGAGTAATCATATGCCTAATTGTTTCAGTAAAATTTTTGTCCTGGTAATTATCACATGCAAAGATTGTCAATTTATTGTCATTCTCTGTGGATTAAGTTTTTTATAACTTGTTTAATTAATATGTTTTTCAAAGTAAATTCCATAAGCTTTATCTCTCACTCTCTCTGATTTTTCTTTACCTTTTAACTTTTGAAAGCTTCAATCCACATGCCACGGATTGGTTATCAAGATGGATCAGATCGTTCAGAATGGTATACCATCGAACGTCTTCTACGGAAATATGCTGCTTTGTATGGGATAAATATTTATGTGTATGTCTCTCTCTCTCTCTCTCTCTCTCTCTCTCTGAGTGTATGTGTGTTGGAGATGGCGGCAGCCTGTGTGTTGTTTACTTGTTTAGTGTGCCTGTTTTTGTGCTGATTGATTGAATCACAACTGTGGAAAATCTCGGCATATCACTGAAGTAAGGGAAGAAATGATCCGCCTTCCATATTTCCCTTAATATGATTATTTATTTACCTAAAAGAATTAGGATTCTAATCGGCATAAAATTACCTTGGACTTGTGTAGCTCTAACAGAGTTGAATATATAGTCATCGATTGTTGTTCTATAAAATACAAGACATATAATTCCTTCTCCCAAAAATATGATCTTCGTGCATAAGAACTGTGTTTTAGAGTTCCCAAATTTTATTTAATGCATGTTTGGCAAACTTCATTGGAGGAGTAATATTTTTAGTTTCTTCCTTAATAGCTTCCTGTAGTGTCCAATTAATGTCCTTCGAGAACACGTGCTTTTATTACTGGGACAGTTTGTTGCAAATGTATCTAGATATGCATATGCATGTGAGAGAGAAATTATCATCTTCATTATGTGCAGGTATTATTTCCGGCGTTCTACATGAGCAAACTAGTACCATAAGCGTCTGTTGTATCTATTGAAGAGTTAACATATCTTGCTAACTGCACATGGGGCGCCACTGTGACCTTTCGGTTTTAGCTTACGGTAACCTTGTTTCCAGTTTATTTTGGAAAGGAGACTCGTGTTTAGGATGCAATTTCTGCACTTTGTTTTTGTAAAGTAATGTATATCCTGATTCCATTCACTTAAGGATGCTAAAATGGATTCTGTTCTGTTCATTATCACTCCCTTCCCAAGGGCCAAGACACATATGCACAAAATAAAAACTTTTGGTACTATAGCCTATATAGGACCATATAATTCTTTGTTACAACACTGTGGCCCTCTTAGCTCAACTGGTTAGAAGGTAAAGCTTTTATTATGATTTCATGGTGCACTGTCGACTTGTTGTGTAAATTTTGGGAAGATCATTTCTGGGCAGAGATGGGGAAGTTATTAGCTCCGGGATGATACTTGCCTTTTTGTTTCCAAGGTTCGTTCAAATGTATGTTCAGTAAGCTTGATCGTGTGTTCAATTTTTTGCGTGCATGTACTACTGCTTTTAAGGCTTTTCTACTAGTAAGACATTGTGCTGCCCTAAAATGCAATAGTCCAGTCAAGGAGTGGCGTGACTATACTTGTTTGAATGTATAACCAATAGTACTCTTACTAAATGTTTATTTGTTTCATTTGTGTACATAATATTGTTGTGATGAGTTGATTAGACTGTGATACGAACACAAAATGTTCATATTGAAAAACAAAACATAAAAAAAATAGCAAAAATATTGTGTTAATTTAAGGAACCAATAAACCTTCAAATATAAACTTTACGTTTTTAGAAATAATTAATCCATGCACTTCATTATTAATTTTTTGATTTGGTATAAATATAAGATAATCGAAATGTTTTACTAATATATTAGCTAGGTTCCAATTAAAATGCGTTTTTGAATTTTAATTTTTTTTTTAATGCTTAATTTTTAAATTTTAACAACATAGTGTAGAATATACTAATTTAGATGAAGAAGTTAAAGAACCCCTTGGTGACGCTTCAAAAGATCTAGATGAAGAAGTTAAAGAAACTACTTCCAAAATTCGTGGCACTCCCCTTGGTGGAGGTGGCACTCCCCATGGCGAAGTTTCAAAAGAAACCCCGACGAATATTCCTTGCATTCTCCCTGGCAGCAGAGGTTCAAAAGATCTAGATGACGAAGTTATTTTTCCCGAAATACTTTTGCAAGACGATATCGATAGCGAGATACTGGATGCCATTGAGATGGTTGTTCTTGCTCTCCCGTTCTAGTTGAATTCATTTGCCGATTCTAAAGAACTTGTGATAGTATAGAAAATTTCTATATCTGTACAATGGATAGTGATTTTTGGTATGATTCGGATTTTACATAATACTTCATTTTGAATTTTACAATCATCGAGAAATGTGACCTTTTCCGACAATAATTTTGACGCCATAACAAATGTGTGCTTTAACGTGTCTTGTGTTGAATAATATTAATGTCGTCGAAAAAAGAGTTTGTATATTTGAATTATCTCATAATCTCTCTAGACAAATTTTGAAACTCACTTCAAAATGTCTAATTATTCTAATATTAACTTTTAACTTTTAACACTCTTAACACTCATTATTTAGTTTTTAACTTACTTCTAATTTGGTTGGTTATAAATGAGGTCTCTTTAACCTTTTATAGTTTTACCTCATTTAAGAATACGATAGAGATCGATTCTGTTTTATGGTTGATATTATCTCTCTAAAATAATCTTTGTAGAAAAATACATTGATTTTTCTAACAATATAATACATAAAACATTCTAGAAATCTATTAAAAGTTTTATATATCTTTTTAATATAAACAAAATAAATAAAATTTACACAAATTTTTTTCAACGCAGGAAGATTCTACAGACAAAATATTATGTCGACTAATATCTTCTTTCTCGACAAAAAATACACGTCGATAAAACCTATGTCTTTCGACGAACACGTTTGATGCCACAACCATTTACTGAAATCTATCGTCGATTTTGTCACCTATGTACCGATGAGTTCTTGATTTTTATCGACGAAATGTATGATCAGAAGAATATTTTTCCAGCGACAAATTATATACCGTCGGTAAAATGTTTAGTTTCTGGATAATTGACTTCGTCGTTAGAAATGTTTTTTGAAAACAGTTGTCATTTTTTTTTGTCATAACCAACAACTTGTCGTGTTTTACTGACAAATATTATCGTCAGAAGAAATTGTATCCATCGACGACAAGTGAAATCATTTGAAATTTTTTTAGAAACAAGTATCACATTGACTAAATCCACTATTTATGAAGGAAATTAAAATATATCTATACAAACTCAATAAGAAATATACTCATTCCCTATCTATGTCCTAACAAAATCTGGCAATTTAGAGAATGATCTACACAAAAATAAAATTGGAACACATAACAACAAAGTATCGCATTGACTAAATCCACTATATATGAAATAAATGAAAATATGTACATACAAATTATATTAGAAATATACTATATCTATGCCCTAACAAAATCTGGTAAATGAACATATTCCACTAAAAGGGCAGACTAAGCACAACCATGTCTATGGCATCCAACATCATACTTTGGTTGTCCTCACAATCTAACTCTTTCGGCTTTGAAATAATTTCTTGAACTTCGTTTGGAGCTTCTAGAGTAGGGTTTTCTTTCAATTCATCATCCCGCAAGAGAGAGTGAATGTCAATGATGTCAAAAATGTTAGGAATTGGTGGGAGTGTGTACGATTTTTTCCCAAACCAATTTCAGCCAGTTCATAAGTGTAATAAATTTTCTCGACGACTGATAACTTTTTCCCGACGATTTTCTTTGTCGGGAAACATACTTCTACCAACGACAAAATTTTCGTCTGAAAAATTCATGGTGGGAATAAATATTTTTGCCCAAAAAAAATTTGTAAGTGAATTTGACGATAATGTATTAAGTTTGACGAAAATGTAATTAGTTTTAGTGGAAATTTGCTTTAATATTTTTAGGTATAGTGACGATATTTTGACTATCGCTAAAAATTTAAAAAGATGGGATGTTCTCTTATGAAGAATTTAGAATGTTGTATAGAAATGAAGCTTATGGCGATGAATTTGTAGTCATCGGTAGAACTATTTTCTTTTATTAAACTACTCTCAACGATTATTTAGATTGTTAAAAAAATATTTGGATAGTTGAGTGATCTATGTCACCGATTTTTACAGTCATCGAGAAGGGTGACCTTTTTCGACGATAACTTTGCTGTGAAAAGAAATATTTTTGTTTTAATGCATGTACTTCTGCTAAGGAATATTAATGTCGTCGGAAAAGAGTATATATTTGAATTATCTCATAAACACTCCCGACGAATTTTGAAACTCATCGACAAATGGTGCTTTTGGCGACAAGTGTAGTTTTGTCGGAAGAAATATTTGTTTTAATGTGACTTCTTTCGACGAATATTAAATTTGTTGAAAAAACATTTTGAGAGTTGATAATTTTTTCCGATTTTTTTTTTTGAAGTGGTTGGCACATGGTACTGGTAGCAACAATTGTATTTTCACCACAAGAAATTTTGCTTTAATTTAACTTCTTTTCATGCTTTAATTTTTTTCTTTTCTAATTTAAAGTAGGAAAGAAATCATTACAAGGAGATGAGTAGCATGAAAAATCAATTTTGGAAATACAAGAAGGATGCTTCACATGTTCATAGTTTGCAAGTTGATGTAAAATCTCTTGCCAACATTATCGTAAGGTAGGATTTCTTTCGCTTGAAATTTTCTTTTCTTATTTCTTTTTTTTCAAATTGCTACTTGTGCTGGTAAAAACTTTCAGTTAAATATCTGCATGCTATGGAATTGGAGAATTTTTCCTTGAGTTCAGCTGAGCAAACTATTGAAATGCAGAAGTTGCAAGCTGTGATACGAGTTACGCTGTTACCTTCATTATTTAAGTGTGAAGAAAAATGTGTTTTTTTACGTTGACATGAGGTGCAAAGAGAATGAACTATTTCCTGTCCCTAATATTTGTTGATTCAACCACCATGTGCTTGAAGAATGAAAGAAAGAGTATATTAAAGAGATTAATATTAGACAAATACAATACGCCAGTCGAATTTAACAACAAAAGTTTATGAAAAGAAAAAATGGTGTATGGAGTAATCCATAATAATCAAATTTCTAAGACAGAGATTGAAAAATAATTGTTAGATATAATGATATATTAGTAAATCTTTTAAGTGGTGTTTAGTAGATTTTAAATTGAACGAGTGTAAAGTACTTTCAAAAGAGAACACATAAACAGTAAGGATAACATGTATCAAGAGCATTTAAAATTGTGGTTGAGCATTTGCATTTCTTTCCAATGCAAAAGGGAAAAAAACTTGTGTTAGATTTTGGAGAAAATTATACGTCTCCCGTCGGACTACAACTTATGCATTAGGGATTGAGATGTTCTGTATTAAAGGCTGAGGACCTAAATGTATAGCTTAAAAATCCAATATAAAGGTTTAGGGTTGGAATAGCTACACGTTTGAGATATTATATATTGAACAATAATTTTGTTTTTTAAATTTAAACTATTAAAAAATTACATATCCATTATGAAATTTTTTTACTTCTTGATTGGAGTGGATAATATAACAAGGCATAGAAATAAGTAACCCATCACGACATTTGTGACTTGTCAAATTTGCTCATAACCCTAAATCCTTGAAGGTGTGCATTGTGCAGATAGTGCGACCGCACATAATCAAATAATTATTAGGGCACCGCATATGTAATTAGTTATATATGTATACATTGTGTTAATTTAAAGATTTTTTTTTTTTTTTGGTCAAGGTGAAGAGCACACTATTTATGAATATTATTTTTTTAATTTGACTTATTCTCAGTCCAATGTATTAAAAAAATGGACCAATTTTTTATTCTTTTTGTTCATTTCAAAAATTAGCCCATTGGTCCACCCACTATTTTATTTTATTACTTTGTTTCTTAATCTATACTACATCTAAAAGGCTTTAAAAGGGAGAAATATTTTTGAACTATTTTACCCTTACAAATTTTTTAAAATTCCATATTCACTCTTAGTATTCATTAATGTATAATTATATTTTAATGTTTTATTTATTACTCTTTTATTGTTCATCATTATTGTATATTAAATTTTTAAAAATTTATTAAATGTACAATTTAAATTTTTTAAACATTTAATCTATTAAATTAAATATGAATGTGAAAAGATTGTCTCAATTTTTTTTTCATTACGTAGATGAAAAGAATGAATGAAAAAAGTTGTAACTTTATTTATTATCGTATTAAAATTCAAATCATGGTTGTCAAAACTGAAATGGATATGAAAAGATTATTTTTAATACATTAGATTGCAGTGATTATGAGCATGTTTGGTTCAGTTTTTTTTTTCTCAAACTCATTTTAACCACATATTTTGTGGGACCCACAACTTTTATCAACTTTTCAACTACACATTTTACCAATTTTCAACCACATATATAACGTTCTTCCCATCTTACTTCTGTCCCTCAACAATATTCTCACAACATAAACAAGTATTGACACTTCTTTAATTTTTGTTTCTTACTTATATTTATGACATTTTCATTTACGTTGTCAAATTAAACACGTCTAATAAAAAAAGAACGTACACAAAGAATATCTTTTACAATGAACTACTACTCCAACAAATGTATAATATTATGTAGTTAATCATTACATTCTCTCACAATAAAATTAGTAATTATTTATTTTATTTTTCGTAAAATACAGTCCTGAAGATCATTAATTTCATAAGATTTGATATCAATGGTTCGTCAATCATCAAAGTTTAAATCACCAAAAGGTCTTCAATGGGTTCAAGTTATTGTTGGTATTATTACTATATAAAACCTATCTCTTATTGTAATTGTACTTGTATGAATGCAATTATTTTTTAATATTTTCTTTATTACTCTTTTATTGTTCATCATTATGGTAAATTAAATTTTTAACAATTTACTAAATGTACAATTAAATTTTTTAAACATTCAATTTATTAAATTAAATATGAAGGTGAAAAGATGATCTTAATTTTTTTTTTTTTTTTTTTTTTTGCATTACGAGATGAAATGAATGAGAAATGGATTTTAAAAAATGAATTAAAAAAGTTGTGACCTTGTTTATTACTGCATTAAAATTCAAATCATGGTTTTCAAAACTGAAAAGAAAATGAAAAGATTATTTTTAATACATTAAATTACATTGATTATAATTCAGAACTAACATTTGAATCTTTTTTAAAATTTTAATTTAATTAATAATTATATATATGTATATATGATGTTCTTCTAATTTTACTTTTGTCCCTCAACAATATTCTCAAAATATAGACAAGGATTGAAACTTCTTTAATTTTCGTTTGTTACTTATGTTTATGATGTTTTCATTTACATTGTCAAAACAGACATGCCTAAAAAGAAAAAAGAAAAATAAATAAAACACACATACACACACACAATGAATATTATTTACAAGGAGCTATTACTCCAACAAATGTACAATATTATGTATTCAAGCATTACATTCTCTTACAATAAAATCAATAATTATTAATTTTATTATTCTTAAAATGTAGCTTTGGAGATCCCTATTACTACATCATTAATTCTATAAGATTTGATATCAAAGGATCGCCAATCATCAAAGCTTAAATTACCAAAAGGTCTTCACTAAGTTCAAGTTACTATTCGAATTACCACTATATAAAATTCATATTTGATTGCAACTGCACTTCTACGAATGTAAATAAAATATTAACATCGAATAATACAATACAACATGTTATCAAGAACCGTTTTTTTTTATCTTTATTGCAATTGCTACTTTAACATTTTAATTATTAACAATTAAAAAATAAAAAATATTAAAATATTAAAATTTGACAGTTTATTATTACAAAAATACGTACAATGCACGCGTGTCTAACTAGTTAAATAAAAGAGAAACACTCTTTCAAATTGTATACAAGTCATTCAAAATTGGACGAACTTACCTCTAACCCATACCCAAATTGGAGTAATTTAAAACGTTATCCTCGACAACTCAATGGGAAAAAATGTGCTGCATGCATCCCTCTTATAGTTTGGTTGAAAATTTGGTTTTTCACTAAATTGGTCAACTTTCACACGTCTAATACACCCATTTCAGACACTACAATTATATGCTTTGAATTCAACTTCTCTAAATGGACATATTATTAATTCAACAAAGAATCTTTACAATACAAGAATCAACCCAAACTCGTGAGCATCAAGGGAAGCTTAACCAACATACGGCTCAGAATCATTGTACCCTTAAATATCAACCCAAGACAAAAAAAAAAAAAAAACCCAAAGAACCGGACTCAAGCACGACTCACCTGAGTTGATACAATAACAACAAATGAACCGTAAACTATGTCATTCCAAAAACGCTCTCTCTTTTACTCAATTAGAGATCTTTACATAGAACGGATTTGAGTGTTCTGCATCATTAGGGCAACTAATGTCCATTTTATAACAAAGCCACCAACCGTAGATCACAACTCAATCCAACGGCCCCCAGTCATCTCAAAGGCAGATCACTAAAATGGGTCCAGTTCAATTTGGCTTCTGGTCCATAGGTTGAATTATCAGGCAATGGATTTTTTTTTGCAGCAAAGGCCCACTTTCATCATTGCCCCATAGCACTCATCTAATGGCATCATATCCCAACAGAATCTCTACATTGATGTCAGCTGATTGAGTCTTAAACTTGTAATTTGAACCAACAATTTTCAACTATTCCAGCTTACAATCAAGTTTTCATCAAAGTTTTACTTGCAAAGTAACAAGACCAAGTAGTATCAATGTTCAACATTTTTAAACAAGAATTGAACTTGTGTAGAGGCAGTACCTTAGTACCCATATCTGAAGGTTTAAATTGTAATGGTATATTCTCAAGTTACAATAGATCTTTAGAAACAATATCTCTAATAAAATACAGTTTAACATCAATATGTTTAGTACACTCATAAAAAACTGGATTATTGCACAAATGTATAGCACTTTGACTATCAGAATTAACTACCACATATTTAGATAGTATATTTACTTCAAATAATAACCATTTTAACCATAGGCCTTCTTTTATAACCTCAGTAGCTGCAATATTCTCAGATTCAGTGGTGGATAAGGCAACAATGGGTTGGAGTTGTGATTTCCAACTTATACAAGTACCACACAATTTAAACACATAAGCAGTTGTAGATTTTCTATTGTTCTTATCACCAGTAAAATCAGCATCTACAAAGCCATTAAGAATTGCCCCTCATTACATGTCACAGGGATTAAACCTAGATTAGAATACCCTTTAAATATCTAAATAACAATTTCTAAGCTTCCTAACGTTCAGGGCAAGGATTGGCCATATACCTGCTGAGTGTGCTTATGGCATGGACAACATCAGATCTAGTATAGACTGTTGTGTACATGACATAACCCAATACATTAGCAAAAGGCACTCTTTCCATGTGCCTCACATCTGAATCATCTATGGAACACTAATCTTTACTCAATTTAAAATGGCTTGCTAAAAGTAAGGAAACATATTTAGAATCATCCATTGAAAACTTTGATAAGACATTTTCAATATAAGCAATTTGTTTCAACATCAAAATATGATTAGATCTTCTTCTTTCAACATCCATTTCTAATATTCTTCTAGCATGACCCAAATCTTTCATATCAAATTCAGAGCAAATAGTCTTCTTTATTTCATTTATGTCATGTATATTGGAACCAATTAACAATATATCAACATAAAGAAGAAAATAAATAGTCACACAATCATTTTTATCCTTCTTAAAGTATAAACAATGATCAAAGGCACTTCTTTGAAATCCAACAACTAACACAAAGTTATCAAACATTTTGTACCATTGTCTAGAAAACTATTTAAGGCCATATAAAGATTTCTTTAGCAAACACACATTATCAGGTTTGGATGAATTAATAAAACCTTCAGTTGTGACATATAAATGATTTCATCTAAATCACCATATAAGAAAACAGTTTTAACATCCATTTGTTCAATTTCCCAATCATGATAAGCAAGCCAAACTTTGATAGTAGTGTATTTAACCACATAGGAAAATATTTCATTGTAGTTAGTGCCATGTTTTTTAGAAAAACCTTTTGACACAAGGCAGGCTTTAAATTTTAAAGGTTCTATATTAGAGATTATCTCTTTCACCTTAAAAATCCATTTGCAATCCACAAGGGACTTCCTTTTAGGTTTGGGAACAAGAATCCAAGTTTTATTTTTTCTTAGGGATTCCATTTCTTCTTTCATAGCACTGTACCAATTATTAGTATGTTGACCACTTCCAGCTTCTATGTAAGTCTTAGGTTCTTTAAACATAAGATCTTGATAAAACATAGTAGCAAGAGAAACATAATCTCCAAACCTAAGATGAGCTATAATGTCCATTCTAGTCCTATCTCTGGTCAATTAGTAATTTTCAAGATCAGGTTGATTTATTTATTGTGTCACATCACATCTTCATGTTCTTGATGTCCCATAAAGAAAAGTCATGATCACATTTCAAGTTCATTCTCTCCCTGAACCTAATTAATCCCATCAATTGGAGTATTGAACTCTACCTGAAACCTAGTGCTATTGTCATTTTCTTTTTCTTTTGAGCTCTTTTTAGCAAGGCAAGGCAAGGCATGTCAGACTCATTGAAAGTCACATCAGTATTGGTGATGATTTTAAAACCCTTAATGTCTATTGCCCACAATCTATATCCCTTAAATCCATCAGGATACTCCAGGAAAACACACTTTTGGGCCCTTGCTTCAAGCTTTTCTACAAATTGATGAGATTAGGCAACACACCCAAATGTTCTTAGATAATTATATTCAGGAAAATTTTCAGGCCACAGCTGTTCTAGAGTCTTACCATCAAGGGCACTTGAATGTTTTCTATTGACAATGTAAGAAGCTGTCATTACAGCTTCTCTCCATATTACTTTAGGAAGACTAGAGCTAACCATTATACATCTAAATGTTGGGGAAAATACAACCAATAACCAATATATATCGAACATGATATATTAGGAACAAAGCAGCGAAATAAAGATTTTTCCTTTCTTGTGTAAACCTAATCGGAATTAATGAAATAGAATAATAATCAAACTAAATAATGCATGAAATAAACGACACAATATTTAACGTGATTCGGCAACGTGCCTACGTCCACAACCCAACAACAATTAATTTTTCACTATAATCAATAATAATGAGTACAATGTTGTTCCCTATATACCACTAGAGGCACACCAGAATCATCAAGAACTAAACCATTCTTGGCATACAAATAATCTTCGTCTATCAAAGACAAAACTCCTCAAAAGAAATACTAACAATATACTAAAGCACAACTCTTTCAAGAACACTTCTAAAAAACAACAAAGAAAGTATCTCACCAAATCGTCACTCTTCGGATAATAATTTTTTTCGAAATAACCGTTGGATCTTGATCTTAGCCCTTGGATTTGATCTTCAATGAGTTGTAAACTTGTCGTCCAAATTTCACGACGATTGGCTACAGAATGTTGAAATATCAATATTTCATTACTGCTGCGCAAGCTGTTTAGATTTACGAATTTGCTATAGTGTTACTCTCGAATTTTCTCTCTATTTTGGGTTAGTTGGGTTCTCTCCTTCATGCACTCATACATGGAGACTCACGCTCCTGGATTATAATCCCCAATGCCTTAATTTATAATATTAATTAAGGTATCAAATAAAGTCCTAATAGGACTTTCCTTCTCTAATTTACATCCATGCAAGGAAACCATATTCTAATCACAATTGGAATAGAAGTATTTCCTACGCTAAATTAATTATCATTAGACCTCTTTAATTTGGACTAATTGTTGGGCTTGGGCCTTTGATCTACCCCAAGACATGGGGGGGATACCCAACACTAACCTTGTCAAGAAGAGTTCTATTCATTTTTTCCGCTACCCTATTTTGTTGGGTGTATAGTGGATAGTTTTGTGTCTTAATATGCCACTTTCTTCACACAACTGATTAAAATTAGAGTTACAAAACTCTAAGCTATTATCAGTTCTAAGGATTTTAATCTTCTTACCTGTCAAATTTTTAATAAGGGTTTTCCAAGTATTAAACCTTTCAAAAGTATTAGATTTTTGTTTTAACCTAGAGAAGTTATTAACCAGTGAGAGGAAATAATATTTTCTCCTTGAGTGGGAGAGGGAGGCAGGATCCCATAAATCAGAGTGGATGTATTTAATGATGGATGTGGTTTTGTGTTTACATGTACTGAAATGAAGTTTTTGATATTTACCAATAGTGCATTGTTCAAAAATGGGCTTTTGTAGATCACATCCTTGCCAAAAACTCATTGTTTCTGCAAGGTATGAAGACCCTTCTCACTTACATGAACAAGCCTGTTGTGCTATTTTAAAGTAGCATCAACATCAGTACTAGAGGATATGCTATTGCACTCAGACATTGTTTCAACTCTGGTAACATAAATCTCGTTTCTTTTTAAAGCCTTTGAAGATGACAATGGATCATTTGATCACTTTCAACATGACATCTCCAAGCTTATCACACATGCCTAACTCATTTAAGTCACCCACAGATATCAGGTTTCTGTTAAGTTCAAGAACATATCTAACCCTTTCCAGATTACATATGTAGCCATTTTCAAATTTTAAAGTCACACTACCTATTTCTTCAATTTTACAAGCCACATTATTTCCCATTAAGACTTCACCAGTTGTAATACCCTTAAAGTTTTGAAGTCATTTCTTCTAGATGCCTTATGAAAGGTACAACTAGAATCCAAGATTTATTTTTGGATTTGATCATACTTGTCGACAATATTAGCAGCAAATTGATCACTAACAAGTTTAGTGGCAACATAGACATCAACATTAGTTGGTTCTATAAGTTCAACTACATCTTCCTCATAAATCACTTTATTTTTTTGTTTATTTTTCTTTTTATAGCAATCTTTGTTGAAATGACTAGTTTTACCATAACCATAACACTTTTTATTTCTTAACTTTGACTTTGATCTAGACTTTCTCTATTCTTCTTCTTATAATTGTTATTGTTGTTGTTTTGATTTTGCTGATTTTCTTCCCATTTTGCCTATTTTGAGATTTCCTAACATAAAGACTCTCAGAATTATTGCTCTTAGCTTTCTCTATTTTTAGTTTCATATATTTACCCTTTAAAAAATTTACTACAATATCTTGTGTGAGGGTATCTCTGCCATACTTGATGGCATTCTTGACGTCCCTATAAGCTTTTGGAATGGCATCCAAGAGTATAACTGTTTTATCCTCGGACACATTTTCACCAGTGTTGATGACGTCTTGAACTAATTTGTTGAAGATATCAAGATTATTATCTAAATATTTTGATGAGTCAATTTTAAAGCTAAAGAACTTTTCTAACAAAAAAAGTTTATTTGGCAGAGCCTTCACTAAGTATAATTCTTCTAATTTTTTTTTCCAAAAGAGCTTGGCGGAGTCTAACTTCCCTACCTTTCTAATGACTTTATCAGACAAATGCAAAATTACAGAGGTGTAGACTAATTCATCTGCTTCAGCTTGTTGACCATCAGTCATAGTGAGCGAGTACACACCCTCTATGACTTTATCCACCTTATGCTAGAAACACAAAGTGATGCAGCATGCAATAGAAAATGAGGTAGTTTATGCAAACAACAAAGAATGAATCAATTTTATTAAGAATAAGACAATATCCTAAAGTTTATCAAGTAAAGCACACAAAGTACAAAGAAAGACTTGATTATTTCACAATTCTAAATAGAATACTAGAGAAAAAGTCTCAATGCTCAATTTCATCAGGATTCTGTGAGAATCAGGTTCTCGGGTCAAGGCACAAACAAGAGACAGCGGTTTTATGACTTCTTGATAAAAGAGAATAAACAAACAGATGAAAGCACAAATGAAATTCAGATAGTTTTTCTCAGAACACTAAAGGTTTCAGCAAATAAGCAGGTTATTTAATAACAGAATTATAAGAAGCAAACCATAGTGGAGATCGAAGATTTGATCACCACAAACACTTAGTAACCATAGGAAAAATAGATGAATCAATTTTTCTTCAAGAAAATCACAGTAACACATTGGAATTGGACAAATCTTTCAATAAGAATAACATATCTAAACGTTAAGTCCTAATCAAAGGCGAAAGGCACCATCCAAGCAAAGTGGGAATACCCAGCAAGATCTGACCAACAATCGAGTTCACTTCGAATCATCATTAATTACCTTCACAACCCAATCTTTTCAAATAATCTTTTTAGTTGTGATTTGAATGTCTAAAGTTTGTCTTCAACCTCCTTGCGAAAAAGAGCATTGGAATGGTCTTAACTCTTGAATATTCATACGGAAAAAAAAAGAAGGAAAATATACCATTGAGACAGTTTGAATTCAATAAAATTTCCTTTACTTGACCGAATAAGAAGAATTTCAGTTATTTCAACTACATCGAATGACAAGATCCCTCAGATCTAATAACCAAATATCAAATGCACCCTATCAATGTGCACTCGATATACATTCCAATAGTATTCTTCCAAGTTAAATTTAAACTTGGTAACATGAAGAATTTTTTATGTTTCCAACGTGGCACTTAATTATATGCAATTTTAAGTAGTTGAACAACTCCCCATTCTTGCTTGTAAATGGCTTCTAAATTTTAGATGATTCCAAGGGAACCCTTACATTTAATTATAATTAAAAGTTGTTGTGTTATTTTCTAATATGGGTCACCATTTTTTTTTCAAGAAGCATCTTGGGTTCGTCATAATTTTTTTTTTTCATATTCATATTATTTATATATAAAATCTCACAGTAATTTTTGTTGTTATTGATTTCCAAGGTTCTAAAAGGCTCAGTGCATGGGAAGGCGGCAAATGTCAAATCTCAAACTTTATAAGTCTAGACGTAATGAGGTATTTCCCAATTTTTAATATTACTTCAATTATTTTAATTTAAAACTATTCATAATTATTTTAAAAGAAGATTAGTAATTATTCCTTTATTTAATTAGTTTATTTAACTTTGAAAAAAAAAATTGGACAAAAAAGTAATAAAAATAAAAAGGTGCACCTTTTGGCGCCTAGACCCTCTTATTGGAACATAGACCAGCATTAGGCGGTCAAAAATAGAATTGACTGCTTTTTTCCATGCTCTCTCCATGTACAAAACTTTTTCTTCACACTTCACTCTTAAGCATGTTTAAGTCCTGTCTTTTAAAAGTAATAAGAATGATAGAAGTGTGATATTTATATTACCTATTTTTGTTTTAATTACGATACTTGCTTACTTGCTTAGGCACCTAATATGTTGAAATTATCAATGGCTACTATAACTCTCCGGACTTTGGGAGTCCCTCCTTTTTGGACTATCGACTGGGTTTTGGCTAGATATATATATTGGAGAAACCAATCCTATATATATACTTAAATTCGTTCTAGTTCATATATATTTTGATATAAATTGACACAAAAAGTAATTATATATAAGAATGGACAAAAAAGGACGCCATTTTATGTTGGTCAAAAGTGACTTAATCAAACGTGAAAAAGTTGGGGCATAATTTCTTACATGTAGACACAGATGGATTCATTGTATCATCTTTCAAACTAAAAATTTTCCCATTTTGATAGATTTTTTTTTATTAGTAAGTAAATAATTCATTAATTAGATCACTACATGAATTCTTATTAATAAATTTCAAAAATTATGGACCTCAAATGAGTCCTGTGATAGTAAAAATTGAAAAACTTGTATTGTTTTTCATGTTTTGTAATTGAGTTTGTCGGTCAGAAAATTATATTATATTCAACATGTCAATTAAGTACATTTGGTAGCTTGTAACCTAATTTTGGATTTGATCATAGTTGATGCTATTCGACAAGAATTATTTTTGGTGGAAATAAAAAAGTTTTATATGCAATGATTAATTTTGAAGAATTTGAGAAGCTATAATTCTTGGGATATCCCTATTTAAAGTAGCAATTCCATTAGAAACACAAGGAAAACTTTTTTTTTTTTGCTTTATTTTTTTTTAATGTAAAAATTAATTAAAATTTAAAATAAGATTGGTCCAATAACCTTGTAGCTCAAAATCGGATTGGATTGGCCCAGTAAATATGAGACTGTATAAAATCGAGTTGGTTGAGCATAAGTAAAATTTTTATTTGTGACAAATTTATTTTTCTTCTTTTGTTGTAACGATAAAATTAAAGTTTGAATTTTAAATAATATGATTACTTAATAATAATAAAATAATTTTAATTAGCACATTTGTTAATAATTATGAATTTCAATTTTGGTTATTTTATAATAGTTCATAAAATATTCAAAATAATTTAGTATATTATCAATTTGTTAGTTTTTTTTTAATTTTTAATAAAAAAAATTAAAGTATCGGACTCATTTTCACTTTTTTAAAAGTTAGGAATCCAATTGCAAATTTCTTAAGATTATGGACCATTTGCGCCAATTGAAAGGTTGAAAAAAAATGTGACTTGACAATTTTACCCCTGCTAATAAAGACAAAAAACACTGCTAGGGACCATTTGCGTACCTAAAAGGACCAATTGCGCACCTAAATGGATAGGTTAGGGACCTTTCCGCCAAAAATGAAACGTTAGGGACCATTTGCGCACTAATGGTAAACGTTAGGGACCATTTGCGCCAATTTCCCTTAGTAAGAATGTTATAATTAAAAGTTATAAAAAATAAAATATGTTGTTGATTTTTTTCAATGAAAAAAAAAATTAGAAATGTAAAAGCTCACCCAAAAAAATAAAATAAAATTGCATGAACAGTAACTTTTTCGAGTTACTATTCACCTCGAAAAAGTTTGTCGAGTTGAATAGTAACTCGACAAACTTTTTCGAGTTAAACATACAAAAAAAAAAACAATTAGTGAACAGTAACTTTTTCGAGTTACTATTTAACTCGAAAAAGTTTGTCGAGTTACTATTCAACTCGACAAACTTTTTCGAGGTGAATAGTAACTCGAAAAAGTTACTGTTCATGATTTTTTTTTTTTTTTTTTGTGTGTGCTTTTACATTTCTAATTTTTTTTTTCAATGAAAAAAATCAACAACATATTTTATTTTTTATAACTTTTAATTATAACATTCTTACTAATAATGTTATAAATTAAAATTTGATTAGAGTATTTGTAAACAAAAAATAATTATATTATGAACCTCTTTTCCTGTATATTTTTTCACTTTTTATTTAATATTCTATAATTTCGGAATAATGTCAATTTATAGAAAATTGGAGATTTACTTTAAAATAGCAAAAACAATTCAAGACAAACTTTGCTTTGTAATTAAAGTAATGCTACACATTTTGTAAGAGGAGTCAATCCAAGAATAAAGTTTATCTTGAATGGTTTTTGTCATTTTAAAGTAAATCTCCAATTTTCTATAAAATGACATTCTTCCGAAATTATCGAATATTAAATAAAAAGTGAAAAAATGTACTGGGAATGAAGCTCATAATATAATTAATTTTGTTTACACCTACTCTAATGAAATTTTAATTTATAACATTATTAGTAAGAATGTTATAATTAAAAGCTAGAAAAAATAAAATATGTTGTTGAATTTTTTCACTGAAAAAAAAAATTCAAAATGTAAAAGCTCACCTTCAAAAAAAAAAAAAAAACAAAATAAATTTTTTTTTTTTTTTTTTTTGCATGAACAATAATTTTTTCGAGTTACTATTCACCTCGAAAAAGTTTGTCGAGTTGAATAATAACTCGACAAACTTTTTCGAGTTAAATAGTAACTCGAAAAAGTTACTGTTCACATTTTTATTTTTTTTATTTTTGTATGTGGACTTTTTCATTTTGAATAATTAGTGACCATTTATATATTTTAATAATTAGACACCTGAAATTAAAATTTCGTTTACTCGCTACATATATGAATTATTTAAAGAGATAAATGTTGTAATTGATAGATACTAAGATACATGTATCGAGATAAATGTGTTCATTGAAAATTCTATAATAAGCCATGTAACGTTCACATAAAATTAAGTGATTTAATGAACTTGCTACATAAATTATTTAAGTAGATGAATAAATTATTTTTGGTCATGACAAATCGGTAAGATACTACAAAAAAAAAATTTGTCAAGTTACTCGACAAAATTTAATTTTTTTTTAATTTTTTTGTCATGATAGATTGTCGAACTACTCAAAAAAATTATATTTTAGAATTTGGGACAAATAAATGAATATTAATTTTCATAAAACTGTTTACTGCTATTTATTTAAAATATGTGGTATTATGTTCTCATGCGTACACTTCATATAAATTTTGTATAAGAATGACATATTTGTATAATATATAGTTCAATTGAGAATCTATATTTGTATAAAATGTGAAAAAATATACAGGGAAAGAGGGTCATAATATAATTAATTTTTGTTTACACCTACTCTAATCAAATTTTAATTTATAACATTATTAGTAAGAATGTTACAATTAAAAGTTATAAAAAATAAAATATGTTGTTGATTTTTTTCATTGAAAAAAAAAATTAGATATGTAAAAGCTCAAAAAAAAAAAAAAAAAAAAATTTTACATGAACAGTAACTTTTTCGAGTTACTATGCACCTCAAAAAAGTTTGTCGAGTTGAATAGTAACTCGACAAACTTTTTCGAGTTAAATAGTAACTCGAAAAAGTTACTGTTCACTAAATTTTTTTTTTTTTTAATGTTTAACTCGAAACAGTTTGTCGAGTTACTATTCAACTCGACAAACTTTTTCGAGGTGCATAGTAACTCGAAAAAGTTACTATTCATGTTTTTTTTTATTGGTGTGCTTTTACATTTCTAATTTTTTTTTTTCAATGAAAAAAATCAACAACATATTTTATTTTTTATAACTTTTAATTATAACATTCTTACTAATAATGTTATAAATTAAAATTTGATTAGAGTAGGTGTAAACAAAAAATAATTATATTATGAACCTCTTTTCCTGTATATTTTTTCACTTTTTATTTAATATTCTATAATTTCGGAAGAATGTCAATTTATAGAAAATTGGAGATTTACTTTAAAATAGCAAAAACAATTCAAGATAAATTTTGCTTTGTAATTAAAGTGCAAATTACTAACACATAGTTGTGGACTAAAAGTGCAAATTACTAAAAAAAATTTAGTCCACAACACATAGTTGTGGACTAAAAGTGCAAATTACTAACACATAGTTGTGGACTAAAAGTACAAATTACTAAATAAAAAAAAACATATATTCAAACAGGCAAAGTGAAAAAAAAAAAACAAAACAAAATTTTTATTTTTGCTTTCTCGCGAGTTACTCGAGAAAGCAAAAATGATTTTTTTTTTCTTTTTTTCTCGAGTAACTCAAGAAAGATGGTTTTTTTTTAGTTCAATTGAGAATCTATATTTGTATAAAATGTGAAAAAATATACTAAAAAAGAGGATCATAATATAATTAATTTTTGTTTACACCTACTCTAATCAAATTTTAATTTATAACATTATTAGTAAGAATGTTATAATTATAAGTTATAAAAAATAAAATATGTTGTTGATTTTTTTCATTGAAAAAAAAATTAGAAATGTAAAAGCTCACAAAAAAAAAAAAAAAAAAAATTTGCATGAACAGTAACTTTTTCGAGTTACTATTCGCCTCGAAAAAGTTTGTCGAGTTGAATAGTAACTCGACAAACTTTTTCGAGTTAAACATTAAAAAAAAAAAAAAATTAGTGAACAGTAACTTTTTCAAGTTACTATTTAACTCGAAAAAGTTTGTCGAGTTACTATTCAACTCGACAAACTTTTTCGAGGCGAATAGTAACTCGAAAAAGTTACTGTTCATGAATTTTTATTTTATTATTATTTATTTTATTTTTTTGGTGTGCTTTTACATTTCTAATTTTTTTTTTCAATGAAAAAAATTAACAACATATTTTATTTTTTATAACTTTTAATTGTAACATTCTTACTAATAATGTTATAAATTAAAATTTGATTAGAGTAGGTGTAAACAAAAAATAATTATATTATAAACCTCTTTTCCTGTATATTTTTTCACTTTTTATTTAATATTCTATAATTTCGGAAGAATGTCAATTTATAGAAAATTGGAGATTTACTTTAAAATAGCAAAACCAATTCAAGATAAACTTTGCTTTGTAATTAAAGTGCAAATTACTAACACATAGTTGTGGACTAAAAGTGCAAATTACTAACACATAGTTGTGGACTAAAAAAAAAAAAAAAAAACGCATATTCAAACAGGCAAAGTGAAAAAAATAAAAAAAAAATAAAAACAAAACAAAATTTTCATTTTTGCTTTCTCGAGTTACTCGAGAAAGCAAAAATGAATTTTTTTTTTCTTTTTTTCTCGAGTAACTCGAGAAATATGATTTTTTTTTTCCAATAGTTACTCGAGAAAGTAAAATTTTTTTTTTTTTTTTTAAATACTAACTTTGTCGAGTGATGAGGCAAAGTGAGGAAAAAGGAAAAAAAAAAAAAAATTTCAAAACTTCACTTAGTTATGGATTAAAAAAAATTCATTTGACATAGAAAACGATCACCGAAAAATATGAAATTTTCAGGGAACATAGAATACTCATGTAGCTACCACATATCAAAATTTGATAGTCCGACGGCATGTTTCGGCTTACTAAAATGCTAATCGAAACATTCTAGTTAGTTTTTCGGATTCATGCTGTCACAGTTTACAAAATTGTCCTTAAATTGAGTTATATAACATGAAATTATGTAAAACCAAAGCCAATTGTTAGGTAACTCATAAGGCTATCGTCTCCAACTGGAAAGAGGTAAAAATATTTAATATATAAGGTGCAATAAATTTTTGAGTTGGACAACAGAAACTGCATCTTAGAAAAATATGAAGTTTAGCAAAACCTTTCACGTTCACATCATTAACGTGTAACCAAAACATGGGAATCCACTAAAACTACCACAAAACCAAGGTCCACAAAAGTTTAAGAAGATATTTACACCACTTAAAATTTTTTTATTGGTTTATAATATCGATTCCGGCATGCCGACGGTATAAATCCAAAAAACAGCTTAGGAGGTTTCGCGATGAGTATTTTAGTATGCCTAAACATGCCGTCGGACTACCAATTTTTGATATGTGGTAGCTACCTAAGTATTCTATGTCCCCTGAAAATTTTGTATTGTTCGGTTATCGTTTTCTATGTCAAAGAATTTTTTGTTACTCAATGACCAGGTGAATAAAATTTTCAAAATAAGGGTAGTGTTACTAAAATTTCTTCACCCGGTCATGGAGTAACAAAAATTTGTTTGACATAGAAAACGATAACCGAAAAATATGAAATTTTCAGGGAACATAGAATACTCATTTAGCTACCACATATCAAAAATTGATAGTCCGACGGCATGTTTCGGCTTACTAAAATGCTCACCGTAACACTCTAGGCAGTTTCTTGGATTCATACTGTCGCAGTTTACAAAATTGTCCATAACTTGAGTTATATATCATGAATTTATGTGAAACCAAAGCCAAGGGTTAGGTAACCCATAGAGCTATCGTTTCCAACTAGAATTATGTAAAAATACTTAATATATAAGGTGCAGCATATTTTTGAGTTGGTCAATAGAAAGTGCAGTTTGGAGAAACAATTCACCCAATGATGGAGCGAAAAAATTTCTTTGACATAGAAAACGATCACCGAACAATATGAAATTTTCAAGGAACGTAGAATACCCATGTAGCTACCACATATAAAAATTTGATAATCCAACGGCATGTTTTGACATACTAAAATCCTCACCGAAACATCCAAGGCAGTTTCTCGGATTCATGCTGTCGAAATTTACAAAATTGTCCATAACTTGAGTTATGTAACATGAAATTATGTGAAACCAAAGCCAATGGTTAGGTAATCTATAGGGATATCGTCTCCAACTGGAATTATGTAAAAATATGTAATGTATAAGCTGCAGCAAATATTTAAGTTGGACAACAAAAACTGCATTTTAGAGAAAATGAAATTTACCAAAACCTTTAGAAATCGATTGTATTTCGTCATTTGTTCCCCATAGCAACTGGGGATAAAAAAGTACCAAATTTAATGACTTATTAAGGGGAAAATGAATATATATTGACTATAATATATAAGAAGTCAATAATTGCAACTAAAAGACACTAATATATGTATAATAAAACAAATAAAAGAAAAGAAAAGATGAAGAAGTCAAAAATTACGGCCAAAGATATTAATTTAATATACAAAAAGTGTCAAAAGATTATGACAAAATAGTGAGATTTGGATAAAATTAAGACTAATACAACATCAAAACGACGTCGCGTTGGTTGAAGGGTGAATAGTAAACAGGTGATAGACACTTATATTATAGTATAGATATATATATATATAAAACTTATTCAAAATATATTCTTTCACACAACTGTCAATCTAGGTCGTTTGTTGGTAGCTCAAAAGTAAAAGCGTATATTTATGACAATTTTAATTTATCTTCAATACAAAACAAAGTGTACTTGAACATATAGTAGATACAAATTTAATTATTTTGTTTATGCTTTGTTTGGAATAGGGCTTGGAACTCCTCTTTGTTATCTATTTGTATGCTAAATTTTGGCCAAAAGCTGAAAATTTATTTTTATTTATTTATTTATATTTTTTACTAGCAATTTAAAAATTAGTTCAACTCTTTCATCATTTTCAAACTAATATCTTACTGATTTTTAAAACATTGTTTGTAGTTAAAAAAAAATGAAAATTTTAGCACATTGAATGTTAAAAAAAAAAAAAAAAAAGTTAAACCGTTTATTGTACGTCTAAATGTAATATCCAACACACATACGTGCATGCTCATCGTTAAATCCACAGGTTGCATTTCCAACTAGTGTGAGGCAATGAAAAAGGTTCAAGCATGATCGTGAAATTAGGAAAGATATAAAGACAAGGTAATTGACCTCATAAAAAACACATGGAGAATCAAATTGACAGTACAAACCTGAATTCATGTAAAAACCCTAGACCAAAATGGGGTTACTGATTATTCAATAATCAAGTTATATATTAAAGAATTTAAAAATTAATGGGAATTGATAGTGATAACCCTACAAACGTCTTTTGGCAAGAATTTGCGTAAAAATCATAATCTAGACATTAGCTCAAAAGAATGGAAGATAGTTGTATTAGAATTAATTGTTAGTCTTACCGAGTTGCATATATGATGTTTTTGTTAGTGTATTATGCAAGATTTGTTGGGAATTGAAATTAATTTCTTTATTGCCCACAAGATTCTTGTTCAGAGAAAAATAACGAAACAGAAAAATATCAAAGATAGAGGAAGATTTATAGACTGTCAAAACTTTCACTATATGAAAAATCGTTACAATCATATAGATTTCACTCACATAAATCCTCAAGTATCTAAAAAAATAATAATATCCTAAGCTTTACCGCGTCCATCAATTCAGGGGCGGATCCAGGAATTTTTTTTAGCAAGGGTTATTATTGAAAAAAAAAATTTCGCACGGACTGTTACTAAGAAATTTTTTTTTACACTGTAAAAAATGACTTTTTCCGAAGCGGGCCCGGACTAAAATCCTATAGCCCGGGCCTGCCCCCCCAAATCCGCACGTGCACCAATTTCTACTCTTTATACAACCCACAAAGAGAACAAGAAAAACAACTAGGATGCTAAACTTACAATTTTTCTCTCAACAAAACCCTCAAGTCATATCTACAAAAGAGAATAAACAACGTCAATTTATAATTAACGTATGACCTAATTTTCTTTCAAGTTTTGATTGACAAAGAGTCCAAGATTTAGAAACTTGTTCAATTTTAGTCAACCTAAATATCTTCCAAGTTTCGACTATCAAGATATCCAAGATTTGAAAACTTGTTCAATTTTAGTCGACATATATATGTCTTCCAGATTTTGACTACCAAGCTTTGAGAAAATATCCCAACACGATTGTCATCAATGCAAAATTACAAAATATACTAACATTATTACTAGGGTAAGCAGGGGCGAAAATAGAGAGACAGAAGCAGACTACAGTCCGATCCCATTTCAAAAAATAATAATTTTTGAAGTGTAAATTTTTTTTCAATATCAGTCCAATTTAAAGTGTAATTTTTTTAAAAATAATAATCCTCCTAAAAATTTCTAACTCCGCGGTAGAGCAAGCATAGGACAAATAGCTATACATGTTTAAAAGGTGCTTGAAAAGCATATAGTACATACATTAACATAAAAAGTGCCACTTGATTAACAAAATAGCCGTAACTGTACCCTCTTTCTTCTAGTGTTTTCATGTTTCTTTTTCTTTTTTGCCTTTTCTTTTCCTTCTTTTTTTAAAATAAATTCCTACTTATGGAAGAATCTTATAAACCCCAACTTAATTCCCTATTTTATGTGCATCATTCACATTCTTTTCTAGTAGTCACAAGACCTCTTACCATGGAAGAACAAATCAACATCGAGGCTCTAGCTCAAGACTTCACCACCACCACCACCTTGTCCACGTCCTCTTCCACGTCGTTTTCAACAACTTCTTCCTTGACGACCGGATCCACCACCACCTCGTCCTCGAACTTTGGGTCGACATCTTCCAATCAAAGTACAAAGAGTTTAAACAATGGTAAAACTTACAAGAACTCGAAAAAAAAGTTCAAGGAGAAGGAAGTGGCAAAGTCAATGACAATAAGAATCCGACTTATCGCCTGTGTACGCAAGCGTAATTGGGGCAAATGGGTGTCCGAAATTCGACAACCTAAGAAGAAATCAAGAATATGGCTCGGAACATATCCAACATCAGAAATGGCTGCCCGAGCACATGATGTAGCAGCTTTAGCAATCAAAGGTCACTCAGCATATCTTAACTTCCCACATTTGGCTCATGATTCATGAACTTCCCCGGCCTGTCTCGACGTCACCAAAGGACATCCAAGACGCGGCGCGCCGCCGCCACAATTCGCGGCCGCGCAGAAGCTGAAACACGGCTGTGCAAAGCCCAGCTAGCCAATTCTCATTCATCAACAAATTTATCACAGGAACACATTCAAGAATCTGTTGATGATGACACATTTTACGATCTACCAGATCTTTCAATGGACAGTGTAGAACATAATGATGGATGCTGTACTTACTACGCCTTGTCATGGCAGTTAGAGGGATAGGATCATATCGGATTCGGGTCGCAAGAGGATCCATTTTTATGGGAGTCCAACTACTACAAGTGAACTTATTATTTTTAGGCAACAGCTGTAACTATAAAAACTAATTTTTGGCATAAATTTTTCAGGGAAGTTAATTATGTTCATATAATGAATAATCTAAGCTTGTTTTTGTTAGGTTTCTAGTTTCTTCTTCACTTTTATATCATAAATTTTTCGTCCAATAAAGATAAATAATTAAACAACATATTAGGATTTGTATTACTCATCTTAACAAAGTTGATATTTTAAAATATTTTCAGGCTTACTCATTAAGTTTAAGCGAGCGATTTTGTCCGTCTAAACCTCAAATAAATATTTGGATTCCAAAATTGGTGTGATCAAACGAGTCACCATCTAGCTAGGAATAATTAAAAATGAAATAAATAAACAACACCAAGACTTGGATTATTCTTAACAAAGTTGACATTTTAATATACAACAGTAATTTAATTAATGAGATATATAGGCTTTAAAATATATAATAGAAATGAGAATGTTAATATTGTTCTCAACTAAATGAGAAAATACTTCAATGAATAAAAATGGCATGAAATGAGACATCTTAATTGAATATGGATTTATAGTAAAAATTAAGATTTCCATTGGATGCCGTTTGCCAAAATCTTAGGGCATGTTCTATTTGGTATTTTTAATCCATTTTCTGTTTTTGAAAATAATAAAAACGTGTTCACTTAACTATTTTCGAAAATATATTTTTCAAAACACCCAAAAAATATACAAATGAAACGGAAAATGATATAAATACCGTTTTGGTCGTTTTCTTCACAAAACATGGAAATTTCCAAAACGGCCAAAACACACGTTTTGGAAATGAGGTCAGCGTTTCGAGTCCAGCATGTGGCCTTTTTATTTTTTTTAACATTTTACGATGGGCATGAAAAATGATGTCATTTTCTGCGTTTCTTTACAAATCATGTCTCATTTTCAAAACTGTCAGATGTGCGATTTGCCATTTCTAGGTCAGCGGTTCAAGTCTCACTTGTGGCATTTTTTTAAATTCAAGTTTTTAATTGTTTTTAATTCTAATAATAATTTTTTTTAATTTTTTTTAATTCTAATAATAATTTTTTTTAATTCTACTAATAATTTTTGTAATTA
Organism: Forsythia viridissima; assembly: GCA_030279155.1. Taxonomy (NCBI): domain Eukaryota; kingdom Viridiplantae; phylum Streptophyta; class Magnoliopsida; order Lamiales; family Oleaceae; genus Forsythia; species Forsythia viridissima. The sequence continues at coordinate 9,665,252 of CM059045.1, read as the reverse complement.
TTTTTAATTCCAAGAAATTCCAAGTTTTTAATTGTTTTTAATTCCAATAATAATTGTTTTTAATTATTAATTATTTTTAATTATTTTTAATTCCAAGTTTTTAATTGTTTTTAATTCCAACAATAATTGTTTTTAATTACAAGTAATTCTAAGTTTTTAATCAATAAAAAAAATAAAAACATTCTAAAAAATTTCAAGTAAACGCGTTTTCGAGTTCAAACATTCCATCAGATTTTAAGATTACTATTCTCAAATAAGCCAACATCATGCAAAGACATATTAATGATAAAATCCTACGTGAGTTAGATATAAAAACACTTACTAATATCTAAATGTTTGAATTATTCTTTTTAATAAAGTTATTTTTTTAAAATGAAAATTGAAAGTCTAATACCTACTTCACTGTTCAATAGTGCATAGTTGATCTTGAAAATTCAAATGTGAGACACTTGTGTGTCTATTATGTCAGGGCTTATTTGTACAAATGGTCCCTGATTTTTATATATATTGTAGGTTGAGGACTTATTTTTTTATTTTTGGCAGTTTAACCCCTATTTCAAATATTTTTGGCGTTAATGGTCATTTTCATGAATTTCCATCCAAATCACCGTGAAATTTGACGGTAGAAATTTTTTTATTTAAAAATGGCTTATTTGCACAAATGGTCACTGACTTTTGTAAAGAAAAATTTGCAACAAAAGTCAATAATCTTTCAAAAAGTGTTGAAAAGTCTCATAACCTTTTAATCCTAACAAATATGACCTCAAATTTTTTTGAAAATTTTACCCCTAACTTAAATAAATTAAAAATAACTCATAAACCTTTTCAAAAATACAAATAAGTCTTATATCTTTTTATTTTTTACATATTTACACTTAAAATAATAAAAAATTTGTCATCAAGTCCCAAAACTTTTAATTTTGTTCACCAAAATGACATTTAAAATGTGTTTGATTAAAATTATATTTTTTTTAGTAAAAGTTGTTGAAATGTATGGTTGAAAAATTGTGGGACCATAAAATGTGTTGTTAAAATTAATTGTTGACTTTGACTTTAGTTTTTTAGCAAAATCAAAATTGAAAACAAACGGGTTCTTAGAGTCTCTACAGATTTTGTCCAGTGGTCCATTAATGAACAAAAAAATTATACACATGATCAAAATTTGACCAATTTAAAATTTTAATTTATTTTTCATATCAATTACTAGAAGTGGCAAAATAGGCCAGTTCAGTGGGCTAGCCCGGATAGCTCAGTCTCTGGGCTGGGCTGGTCCAAAAAAAATTGATCAAATAAAAATTAGGTCAATTTAGCCCGACACAACTAGCCAACCGAACTGGCTTGATAAATTTTTTTTTTGCCCAAGTCCCTACCCTACACTTCAAAAATTGACCAAATAAAAACGAGGTGAGCTTTTATTTTGTTTTTTTTTCTACAAAATTATAAGTAATTATTTTTAAAAATAAGTTAAAAATATAAGTTGGGCTGGCCCATTGGCCATGTGGCCCAAAATCAGGCTGGATTGGCCCAACAAATACCAGCCTATATAAAATTGGGTCAGGATTAGCCCAGTCCAATCTTTTATGTGGCCCGTCTAATTTCAGGTTGGGCCAGTCCATCTAGCCCATTTACCAGCTCTACCAATTACTAAATAATAGTTAAAAAAAATCTTCACAATCTTCAGCCCACCACCACCTTTTTTTAAAATTGGTATGAAAAATAAATTAAAATTTTAAATTGGTCAAATTTTGATCATGGGTATAATTTTTTTTTTTAATTAATGAACCACTAGACAAAATCTGTAGAGACTCTAAGAGCTCGTTTATTTTCAATTTTGATTTTGCTAAAAAGCTAAAGTCAAAGTTAACAATTAATTTTAACCACATATTTTATATTCCCACAACTTTTCAACCACACATTTCAACAACTTTTACTAAAAAAAATCTAATTTTAATCAAACGCATTTTAAATGTCATTTTGGTGAACAAAATTAAAAGTTTTGGGACTTGATGACGAACTTTTTATTATTTTAAGTGTAAATATGTAAAAAATAAAAAGATATAGGACTTATTTGTATTTTTGAAAAGGTTTATGAGTTATTTTTAATTTATTTAAGTTAGGGGTAAAATTGTCAAAAAAATTTGAGGTCATATGTGTTAAGATTAAAAGGTTATGGGACTTTTCAACACTTTTTGAAAGATTAGAGACTTTTGCTGCAAATTTTTCTTTACAAAAATCAGGAACCATTTGTGCAAATAAACCCTTTTTAAATAAAAAAATTTCTACCGTCAAATTTCACGGTGATTTGGATGGAAATTAATGAAAAGGACCATTGACGCCAAAAACATTTGAAATGGGGGCTAAACTGTCAAAAATAAAAAGATAGGTCCTCAACTTGCAGTAAATGCAAAAGTCAGAGACCATTTGTGCAAATAAGCCATTATGTCAGCCAACACTGTACCCGCCTCATTGACCAGTAGAGTTGATTGCTTACCTAGAATAAATTTGGTAAAAAAAATTTATAGAATATACGTAGTGAGTCTTAAGAAATGTATCGATAAAAAATGAATAATTGTGAATCCTAATATAAAATTTGACCGACTTATAAATATTTATATTTATAAGCACAAATAAACATATTCCTAATCAATCAATTCTCCAAGTACGAAGCCCCTTCAAATGACAGTTTTTAAGTGTCATAAACAAAAATTGTGTAGAAATATCGTCATAGCATGCCTTATGGCTTTTACTAATATGAAATTAATATATTTAGTATGTAGAATTGAAAAATATAATTAAAGATTGTTATTTTGTTACCACGATTTTACCTTTTTACCACACTTTTAAATATTTGTTTTTTTTATACTAAAATGATATAAATAATCATGCCATTTTACACTTATATATCTAGGGTGGTTATATTGTACTACATTTTTTTTTTTTTTTATAAATGCATCGTATTTTCATTGCATTTAAGGTCCTCAACTAGTTTTGTTCATTGTAGCACTTATGTTAACTTTTTTCGTCTAATTCTTACCTTCAACTTTCATTAATTAGCACATTTCATCTTTAATGATGGTTTCTGTTAATTTTAAATCTAGATAATAATCAACCTAGAAGGGAGGTTGAATAAGTCGTTACTCAAAATCTGTAAATATTTTTTTTTTTTTTAAAAAAAAACACAACGTTCACTTTAATGTTTTGTTGTTGATGAAAGTTTGTTGAACGTCAGAACATTTCATTGGACATTTTGACAATTTCGAGACAATTAATATGTAAAACGATTAAAACATTGATTAACACCAGATATAGCGTGGTAAACCCCTAAGGAAAACATCCACGGACCCCATGCCACGGGTAAATAAATCCACTATTTTAGAACATGTTATACACGTCTCAACTTTTTGAAATTAAAATTTTAAACCTAATCTAAAACTTTATCAGCAATTTACAAAAAGTAAAACTCAGTTAAGAACAACAATAAAACTTCCCTGTTTTATATCTTCTTTAACTAGTGAAGGAATGCAGTCAAGTACTTCGGTCTTGATCTTGGTCCATTCCACGAATGTCCCCGGATTGATTCCACAAATCGAAATAAGGACCCAGTCCTTATCTTGCCACCGAAATGTCGTTCTTTCTCACAATGGATTTCTACAACGCTCAGTTTCATAGAGCTGTTCTCAAAAATAGAATTTTGATCGGGTTAGAACTTTTGAATATTTCTTTGAACTCTCAACTCATAAATGATTTGCTCTTAGATGTTTGAGTATCTTTGCTTTCAAAGTTTGTAGAATTCTTAGAATACCACATGTCTTCTTTATAGTACAAGAAGTTTTTCTAAACTTAATAACTTAGTATTTATCTTATACAGGGATAAGACAAAATAAATCTTTAAGTTTAAATGGATTTTATAAAAGATATGGTGAGATATATTACAAGAATATGAAAATAAATCTAATTATATATTTTTATTTAAGTAGATAAATAAAAAGATAATATTTCAATATCTTATCTACTTAGAAATCTAGTTCAATTAGAATACTTAAACATGCAATTTATTCAGTCACTTATTTAATTGATAAGGAACAGGAGTTTTAGAATAACTAAAACTGATAAATAGATTGGGATAAATATAGCATTAATGTTTCTAGTTTTCATACAATTACTAGATAATTATTGAATCATAATTAGCTCATATCAATAAATAAAATATAATTAAGTATGCCAAAACTGGATTCTTCAACAGTTTCTATCAATATATTCTGTTTGTGTGTTTTGAAATAAAGAAAAAATATTTTATCGCACTTTTATATTTATTGTTTTTCAAAAAAAATATGATGGACCCTTCCAATAGATATTTTGCACGGAAACTGTTATCAAACAGAAAATATGTTAATTAATGAAAAATTGAGAATCAGAATGTGATAAAAACAAGTTGAGAATTTAAATACTATAATGAACAAAGATTGAAATTATTAAATACAATTAAAATGTAATATAATAAATTAAAAGTATGGTATTAATATAATTACCCATATATATGTTGTTTCAATCTCTCATCCATACGTACACCACCAACAAACGTGGAAGTGAAGAGAAATAAATTAACACTCTTCTACTCTTTCACTTTCTTCTCTCCCACCCGAACACTAGCAATAAATGTTTTAGGGAGAGAATTAGAAATATTGGTTTAGAGAGAGATGAAACTATAGTTATAAAAACCAACTCGGAGAACTACCCGTACTTGGCAGCGGGTTAATGGGTCACCGATTCAACACCGGGTTAACGGTTGAACTGACGGGTCAATTCTTATGTTTACACCCTTAATTACTTTTAACTTATAATACAAAAATAAATCATTTTTTTTGTAAAATAGTAAAGACAACAAACTTTTCATAACAAGAATTATCAAAGCAATTATAAAAAGTTATCAAATTGAGTTATATGGTCAATGCAAGAATTATCAAAATAATTTTTAAGCAACAAGTTTGAATGAAACACGATTCTACTACTTAAAACAATTATAAAAAATTTGGTAAGTGTGCCTTTGATAATCTAAAGTTGAGATGAAATCACATGTAAAAACATATTAATTTAACAAGGGTTAGAACACATCCATGCTGAAGTCTCGATTATAAATTCTTCAACTCCTTCACATTGTACAAATGGAGTCTCTGTCATACTAAAGTTGAAATTTGCGTTGCTTGCATAACCTAAATTTTCATTTCCATCAACATCATTTCCATCATCACCAGTATCAAGATCAATCAAATTGAATTCATCTACAAAAATTATATAGTTACCATTACAAAAATTTCTTAACTAAATAAAGAAAGGACAAAGAATATAAAAGCAGTAAAATAAATACCATCATTTTGATTACACTGAATGGTACACATAGCCATATCACGACGAAAGGCCTCCAACTCGTCATCTGCTAAACATGGTGGCTTATGCTCTTGTACCCAATTGGCAAAAGTACCTGTTGGGGAAAATAGTTCACCGGATCGTTGATTCTTGCAAGAACAATTGACAGGGCTCAGATTAATACTGTCCAATTCCACAAAGGTAATACCAAGTTACAAAGATAAATTAAGAAGGACCTATTTTACCAAAGAAAATAAAGGGAGGAAAGAGGTTGCAATTTCCACAAAGAAAATATCAAACAATGATGGCAATGGCTGGCTTTTTCCTGGTTTTGGCTGCTGTTCACGTGTGTGTATAAAGGGTTGTGATTGTGGTTAATTGGTGGTGATCTTTTCTGCCCAAACCAATAGTATATATATAGTGTAATAACATATATTATATATGGTATAATATAATATATAGGTATGGTAATAGTATAATATATTAACACATAATATATTATACCCTAAATATATATACCCCAAATATATTATTCCCTAAACCTAGCCGTCCCACTTTCAACCGGGTCAAACACACTGGGCCACTGAGCAACGATCCAAAGGTACATTAAAACCTCCAAGTGACCCACACACGTCTTTCATTAATTTGGGCTAACACACTTGTGGAGTGGACTATACAATTATTATTCAATCCTTGGCTCAAAGCCTATGAAGATATAACGGGTCTATTAATCATCACTGCCCCGGATTTTATTTGAGATCACAAAAATCCCAACAGTACCAAACTTTTCAAAATCAATTGGCACTTTAATATTATATTCAAAAGAAAAATATTCAAGATATAATCATGTTAATGAACTAAATTATTCTTAGTTTTCATCTAAGTACCATATATAATATACAAAAAAAGAAGAGAAGACTTACAAGTTATGAGACGTTGAGGATTGTTTATTGCTTAATGAATTTTGAAGGTCTTTACTAGTTAAGTAATTGTGAAAAAGATAATAAGACTTTAGATTTGCAGTAGCCATTGGAAGACAAAGAGTTGAATCTCAATATTTTTTAGTTTTTACATAAATAAGAAAAAAAAAATAGAAACTGACCCGGGTTTACCACTAAAACCCGGTCACCGAGTTGCACGGTTTTTTCTAGGTCTATTCGGTTTTTTTCGGGTCGTATCATCATTTGGTTAAATGAAGTAATTTGGTTAAATGAAGTAACTGGACTAGATCCGGGTTTTATAACTATGGATGAAACCCACAAAGCAAAATGGTTCAAGAAACCACCATTGAGAATGATTGGGTCATTGGAGGGCTGTTGAGCATATGTATACTTTATTTCTACCAATTATATATATATATATATATAGATTATTTTAAATATAATTCTTTAATTGCTGGCAAGAAATTTAAAATTTGTGAAATAGTTGTGGTGGAATAATATATAATACTCCATTTTTTTATTTTCTATTCATGGGACTTTATTTGTGAAATAAATATAGTGAATTATTTAAAAAATGTATTTTATTAGTGTGTTTATAAAATAGTCAAACAAAAAAAAAAAAATAGTGATATCAATATAATGGTCTAATGTTCTGTGGCACATTACTGGATGTACTACATTTTATAATGAAATGGATAACTTCAATAACCTACATGTGATTTGATTGTCAAATATTGTGACTCTTCTATAAATTTAATACTAACTAGAAAAAATTAGAAGAGGAGCAACCGTGCAAGTAGTTTCGTCGAAATCTCTCCTGTGCAAAACCAATAATAAATAAAATTTGTCAACTAATTATGCCACCCAATAAGATTTGAGTAATTCTATTTGTCACTAAAAAATGTCTTCTGTTTTCAAAGTGGTAGTTTTTTCAAAACCCTAAATCGAAGAGTAGTTCCACTACCTCCACTTGAAGGTCCACACAATTGGAGCAACATTTAGTTGATTGGATGTCAAGTTGTCAACCCCCCACCCCAGCAGGCCCCAAATGGAAAACTCGATGAAATGAACAATCTTACAGGAAAAAACTTTTCATATATTGAATTACACGTTATTGAAACACAAATTTGGGGAAAAAAAAATTGTGTCTTTTTTATGCAAATTCTGTTCTTGAGTGGTTCTGTTCAGTAGTAGAGTTAGTTTCATCATTCACAAATATTTGTCAGCTTCAGTTGAGCAACACTACTTGATAAGAATTACGACAAATCAAGTCTAAAATTTAATTTCTTATAACCTCAAAACTATGTAATCCCACTACCTCCACTTGAAGATCCACACAATTGCAGCAACATTAATTGATTGGATATCAAACCCCCACCACAGCTAGCCCCAAATGGAAAACTGATGAGATGACAATCTTACAAGTTAGCACTAGGAAAAAACTTTTCATATATTGGACTACGTGTTATTGAAACAAAAATTTGATAATTTTTTCGTGCCTTTTTTTTTTTATGTAAATTCCGTTATTGAGTGGTTTTGTTCAGTGTTAGAGTTAGTTTTATCCTTTACGAGTATTTGCCAGTATGAGTTGAGCAACACTACTTGATAAGAATTACGACAAATCTCGTTTAAAAATTAATTTCTTATAACCTCAAAATTATATGTAGTCCCACTACCTCCACTTGAAGATCCACACAATTGTAGCAAGATTAATTGATTGGATATCAACCCCCAACCCAACAAGCCTCTAATGGAAAACTCAATGAGATGAACAACCTTACAAGTTAGTATTAGGAAAAAAAAACTTTTCTTATATTGAATTATACGTTATTGAAATACAAATTCAAGAATTATTCGGTACTTTTTTTTTTATGTAAATTTCATTATTAAGTGGTTCTATCTAGTAGTAGAGTTAATTTTATCATTCATAAATATCTGTCAATTTGAGTTAAACAACTATTTGATAAAAACTACGAGAAATCACGATTAAAAATTAATTTCTTATAATCTCAAAATTATGTAACCCCACTACCACCACTTGAAGATTCTCACGATTGGAGCAATATTGATTGGACACCAACCCCCCACCCCACTTCCCAAATTGAAAATTCCCATGCATTGCCAGTTTTGGAAGTGTCCATCGATGGTATAATTGAGAATGACATAATCAGATTCCTCGTTAGACGGCCGTGGTAGGGTAGGTGTGGGGCCCTTGTTTGTCATTTTGTTGACAGTATCAATGCCAACAACACTTTAAGGTATCAAACTTATAATCATTAATTAATTGTTTATTTTGCACTAATTAATTTAATTAATTATTATTAACATACATTTGTGCTGTGGTAATTAGTCTTCGCATGATGATTAATTGTGTTGCTTAAGGTGTGAAAAAAAATGATTATTTATGTGTTGCAATAAATTTTTATAAAGTAAAATATAGAATAATATAGATTGATTTATACGAAGTATCAATTTTTCTTAAAAAATACTCTTAATATAGATTGATTTGTAGTCTCTATATGAATAATGAATTATAAGGAGACTAATTATAATTATAGAGTTATAATAATTAATTTTTAATAAAAATATTTTTATTCATCAACATGCATTATTATTAAAAAATCTTGATAATACTTTTATCTTAATTACATGTTATGCATTTGTATATATGTGATAAGAAAGATTAAATAGGAGTAAATTTTATTAAGAAGAAAATAAATTAAAATATTATTTATTATACATTATTTTTTTAATATTATATATTAAATATGCCTATTCAGAATATGCCTATGGAAGTTAAACAAGGATTTTGTCTTCCAAGCAGGAATAAAGTATGAGGCATAATTGGCCCACAATATTGTTGAATGAAATTAAAAAAGAAAAGCTAATGGCTTTAAATTGTAAAGTACCACTACAATTCTCTCTTTTTCCTTTTCTATTTTATTTGTTAAAGATTCAAACCACAAAGTATATGATGAAACGATATATCATTGTATGGGTAAATTTCAATTTTTTTTGGTCTCAACCTTTTCGACAACTTTAGGTTTTTTTTTTTACACGTTGTATTTTTAATGGTTCGAGGTCAAAGTTGTATTTTTTTTTAAAAAAAAAAAAAATTATTTTATTTTTATTTTAGTATGAATAAAAACTCCACATTTTCATAGTCCATAGCTCATATATTTATATATAACACGTTCGTTGCCTCCAATTTGGTATCACATCCACCACGCCACCCTTCAAAGAAAGAGCCAAAAAATGCAGGCCAAAACATATCATAGTACAATCCCACCAAAACTTCCACCGCCAGCAAAGATACCACCGCCGGGAAAGTACAACATCTCAATGCCTAGTAATGTTCCACGAGCCATATCAATCACTGCACCACCAACTCCAAGTCATGAAGTTCCAATCCTAGATGTAGATGACACTGTGACTGCCTATTGGGACTACCAATTTCTTTTTGTCTCACAACGTGCAGAAGCAGCTGAACCGATCAATCTCCGGCTTGTCGAGGGAGAAATACCTCTTGATTTTCCGTCGGGGACGTATTATCTCACCGGACCGGGGCTATTCTCCGACGATCATGGCTCGACTGTGCATCCTCTAGATGGTCATGGCTATCTAAGAGCATTCACCATTGATGGAACAAATGGGCAAGTGAAGTTCATGGCACGATACATTCAGACGGAGGCTCAATCCGAGGAACGTGATCCGGTGACCGGAAAGTGGCGGTTCACGCACCGGGGCCCTTTTTCGGTGTTGAAAGGTGGGAAAATGGTTGGAAATACTAAGGTCATGAAAAATGTTGCAAATACTAGTGTGTTAAGGTGGGGTGGTAGGTTGTTTTGTTTGTGGGAAGGTGGTGACCCTTATGAGCTTGAATCTGGGACGTTGGATACTGTCGGAAAGTTTGATGTTATTAAGGATGATCTGAAAAAAATGTCCGACGTCGGAGGGCTTAAGGTTGATGTTTGGGATGTTGCTGCAGAAATATTAAAGCCAATATTATATGGTAAGTATAAATCTTAAATTCATACTGCGAAGTAGGAATCATATTATATAACTGTGAATATATTTTTAAAAATCACGCTTTCATTTTTAGATATATTATAATATTGGATCAACTTTTGCAGGAGTATTCAACATGCCCCCCAAGAGATTGTTGTCCCATTACAAGATTGATGCCCGAAGAGGAAGACTTTTAATCATGTCGTGTAATGCAGAAGACATGTTACTCCCTCGTAGTAATTTTACATTTTACGGTTAGTATATTTTAAATATTACGATTTTTTTATTTTCACAATAACATACTTACAATTATAGGAGGAAAAAATACTAGAATATTTAGAAAAACAAAATAGTAGCGGTAATGAGTTTGTTGAAGATCGAATTCATGTAAAGATTACGTAAAAAATGAATCCAACTCGTAGGTTTGAGAAAAATTCATTGACATTTTAAAAGAGCAACTGACAAGTTCATCTTTATAAACTAGTTTTGCTTATTAATGTGGAATGACATCTAAAAATTTGAAATCATGACACGTGTTTTCGACAATATAACAAAGAGTTGGATAGTTTCAATTGTTAAAGACTGAGAGTGGTGTTCTACTTCAAGAAAAAAAATTCTTTTATTCAAGAAGACTTGTAACTACAAGTTTATTTAATTACAAAGTTGAAGATCTAAATAGATCTAATGTCTTCGAGGTGTTTAGCCTCTGTTCTCCTACCCCTTTGAGGCAGGATGTAAATACTCACATGCTGATGTGTCAGCAGGTGGGCTCCTAAATTGAGGACCAATTGTGCAATTTGTCCATAAATTTATATTGATCATACCGCAACTTCGGACCTGGCAAAATAACTGCCAAACCGACCCGATTTGAATCGACTCAGGTTGGTTTGGGTCATTTTCGGATTCGAAAAATCCAACCCGAAACCGACTCGATTTTTTTTTAAAAAAAAAATAGCTATAATTGGCTCAAAACTGAAAACCCGAATCAGGTCGGGCCAGTTTCGGGCCCCAAAAAATATTTTGGGTTGGTTTCGGTTTGGGTCGGGTTGGGTCGAAAACTCAACCCGACCCACGCCCACCCCTACCGCAACTTATTCAATTATCAAAATATTATTATTATTATTATTATTATTATTATTATTATATTCATCTCAATTTGGTTTTAATATATTTTTTATTTTGTTTGTTTTTTTTCATTTTACATTGATTCTAAATATAGTGGTCTAACCCTTGATTAATTTCAGAATTTGATTCAAATTTTAAGTTGCTGCAAAGCCAAGAATTCATCATCCCGGATCATCTAATGATCCATGATTGGGCCTTCACCGATTCTCATTACATATTGTTTGGCAACCGTATCAAGCTAGATATTGGAGGTAATTAATCAAATCGTAACATACAATTTTCAGATCAATTCTAATTTTTTTTTATGAGTTTTTATAAGATTGTACACAATTGCAGGATCAATGGCGGCATTATGCGGTTTATCTCCGATGATATCTGCATTAACAGTAAATCCAAGCAAGCCCACATCTCCTATTTATTTGCTTCCCAGAACCAAAACTGAATCCATTAATGGACAAATGAGAGATTGGAGAATTCCTATTGAAGCTCCTAGTCAGTTATGGGTGCTCCATGTCGGAAATGCTTTTGAAGATAAACATCACAATGGAAATGTTGAGATTCAAATTCAAGCCAGTGGTTGCTCTTATCAATGGTTCAATTTCCAGAAAATGTTTGGTAAGTAGCCTTTCTCGAGGTTTCTTCACTCAAATTAGTGGTTTGTAACACGTCACCACGGGCGGATACAGGCACTCATGCCCTTTGGTCCAATTTCCCCTCCCCCTCATATGGAATTCTTTTTTCTATATATTAGCTCGGTCTAAAAAAATTTGTAGCCCTCGTTTAGATTCGCTTTTGCACTTAACGTAATTACAAGTGTAAGGCAGGCTAGTCTTTAAGTACCTTTTGGTGCCCATAGGATCAACACAAGCCTACATGCTAAATTTATAAATGTGTTGACAGCTCTTGTATTCAAAATTAGTTTATTTGGCCGGTGGGGGTCGGTCTGGTACCAAATTTTCCATGGGTCTGGCCTCCCCGAGTTTGAGATTCTCGACCCACTTTGACAACATTGAGCTTTGTGTAGGATATGATTGGCGGAGCGGCAAATTAGACCCTTCTATGATGAACCTTAAACAAGGTCAAGAAAAGTTATTACCACACCTAATCGAGGTTTCTCTCTACTTATTTTGCATTCATTTATAATAAGCTTTTAAGCAACTAGTTGAAGTTAATTATTAATTTCTAACTGATTATATAATCCAGGTGTCTATAAGTTTGGACAAAAATGGAAATTGCGACAAGTGTTGTGTAAATGATCTAAATCAACGGAATAAAGCAACAGATTTCCCTGTGATCAATCAAGATTTCTCTGGTGGGAGAAATACTTATGTTTATGCAGCTACTACTTCTGGTTTGCGCCAAGCATTGCCAAATTTCCCATTTGATACAGTAGTAAAGCTCAACACCATAGACAAATCCATGCACGCCACTTGGTCAACAGGTAGACGAAGATTCATCGGGGAACCCATTTTTATTCCGAAAGGAAAGGAAGAAGACGACGGATATCTTCTCGTAGTGGAAGTAAGTATACATGAATAACTTGTTTGGTATGTTGATGTAGGCCGCACTAGACATCATAGTTGACGGGATAAAAATTTTTTGTGGTCCTTAAGCTTTATCATAAATTGGTCACTTAGTTGGCAAATAACTAGAATACCACATTATCTTTTCCATTAGTCACTCATTTATTTAACCAAACATTCTATCACTTACCTCTCTTCTTTAATTTTGTTCAATCGAGATCAATGTGCTAAAAATGTGTTAAGAGGTGGAGTTTGTAATTTCCCATATATACTTTGGACTTGCAGATTTTAACACACTTTTGTACTTATTTTGCAGTATGCAGTTTCAACCCAAAGGTGCTATTTGGTTATTTTGGATTCCAAACTTATAGGACAGAACAATGCACTTGTTGCAAGATTTGAAGTTCCAAGACATTTGAATTTTCCTCTTGGCTTTCATGGATTTTGGGCTCCCAGAGAGCAACTTGAGGTATAGTTGGACTTTTGCAAAATATGCGCGTGCAGTATTCACGTAGCTCGCGTTTGACATGTAAGATTGGATAGATTTCTTATTTAATCTTGTCAAGTTCTTATCTATCCACTACAGTGTATTGAACACATTTGGTGTAAAAAATACAATTATAGGGAGGATGTAGACACGTAGTGGGAAAATGGTCTTAACAATGTAACATATAAATGCAAGACATCATTTTGGACTTTGAAAGTTTTAGCTAGCTTGAACTTTTTCCAATTAGATTTTTCACTTTGGATATGATTTTAACTTGCTACACTATGGTGAGCGTATTATAAGATCTTTGGTGACAGAAGTAAAGAAAAAAAAAATCTTAACAGAGGACTTCTTATAATTTCATTTGTTCAAGTTGGCTCGTTAATAACATAATACGAGACTTATTATAAATTTAGTCAAAAAATAAATAATTTAACTTTTCAAACCACATTCTATAAAAGTTCAACTTCTCGAAATTGTCTGGTCAGACATCCTTGACCCACAACTCTTTAGCCCAACAATCAAAAGCTCCTTAGCCCAACTTTTTGGAATGTCTCGGCGTTACCGTAGATCTTGAAATGGCGGGAAGCTATTAAGAAACATCCAAACATGTCCTAAATAAACTAAAAATAACAAAAAAAAGAAAGATAAAATGAAAAAAAAAATTATAATTGAGGTCCCTAACTTTTATAAAAGTGTAAATATATTCTGAATTTTTTATTTTTTTACAGTTATCCACTTCAAACAATTAAAATATATATATATAGAGAAAAAAAAAAGAATTCAAGAAAAAAGAGAACCCCAAGGACCCCTGCACTTAAAATAAGCAAAAAGTTAAAATAAAAAGGAAAGAGATTGACTTAAAAAATTAAAAAAGAGAAAAAATCGAGAGAATTAAAAAATATCAGCACCATCATCTTCCCTCATCTCCACTCCCACTGATCCACCAAAACTCTAACCAACCCAAACTTGCCACCACACCACCACCATATTCCCTGCCAATTGTCACCGCCATCAATACAAAAATCACTTTATCTTTTCCAACCCAGCCAAACAATCTCAGCGGCTAAAACTAATCGTCCGCGCCACCATCACTACCAACCCTATTTCTTTATCTTCTCCAACCCAATGGCAACAATCTCAGCCGCCATTGAAGAAACATAAATCAATTCCTCCAACAAAACATCCCTTGGAACAAATCAAACAAGCACATTCCAGGATTTACGAACTACACAAAAAAATACGAAGATGCATTTTCATAGCTCAAAGGATAACAGAAACAACCTAAATCACAAAATTATCGAATACTTTAATAAGATAACTTACAAAATAGTTATTTGGATCAACTTGGCCATTTTCTCAAGTTGCTGAGAAATTACAGCTTTTCATAGCCATGAAATATTCATCTTTTTTCTTATTTGAATACGTGTAACAAGTAATTTCGACCAAACAGTCTTTCCATTTTCTTCCTTTGGATTTGTAAAAGCCATGCTACCATCATTAAATGTCCTCAACCCCCTTGTTGTATAATATTGATCTTCTTTTTCTTGTTAATGCTTTTCAGTTACCGTTTGCACTAGATCCACCCAACTTCTTACAAATTTCAACTTTCCATTTCAAATATATATAGACATATTCTCTAATTTGGTGACATAGAGAACTAATTAGAATCTACAAAAAACTTTAAATTCCAAACATTCTTTTCTTTTCTTTTACTTTTCATAAAGCAAAAATATCAACCTAATTAAGATTGACTCCACCTAAACAAATGAGAGTAAATAGGTACGATCTAACAATAACCACTTTAACCAAACTTCTCATCAATATATAAATATTTGAAGATCACAATCTACTCTTTAGACACAATCAATAACATCATTAATCCTCATTAAAATTTCCTAAAAGATGTAAATAGTAAACAAGTAAATCTCCACTTCACAAGCAAATAAAACTACAAATTTCAAGAATCATAGCCTAAAATACACTACAAGTTTAACAATCCCAACATTACCCGCAACCGGTTCCTGTTTCTGTAGTGCAACTTGTCCATGTATGAATCTATGTACACGTGTAGTCACAAAAGGGAAAAAAAATGAACAAGTATAGTCACCCATTTAAGGATTTTGACTTTAAAATGGCATTCACATTCAAGAAAATGAAAATATTAATAAAAATCAAAACCACTTCAAGATCTGTGGAAAATACCTCTTGAAAATACCTAAATACACAACGTTGCAGAATCTAATAACTCATTAACATAATCCATACAAAAATTTTTAAAAAAAAGATAAAAGTGAAAGAATGAATTACAATATTTTAGCTTTGTTTGCAGAGCATTCCAAATTAAGAAAAGATTTCAAAAGTTCATAAGATCAAATGAGATTCACGGAAAAAACAAAAGATATCAGAGAATTTAAGGAGAAGAAGCTTGATAGGCTATAAAAGGCATTATAAACCATACACATTACCAACCAATGAAAAGTGAAAACATCGCGTGTAAGATGATGTACACAAATTCAATCCTAATGAATAACAAAATTGTTTTAAATTCCAGCGTAAAATTGTAAAATGCTCACATTGTTGTGATTGGGAAGCGCGGCTGGTATGAGATGTAGTGGAGAGCCGGGAGTGTTGGAGTTCCCTCATTTCGTACCCAAATATATGGGAGACTTCTGCCTTCATTGATCACAAAATCTGGCAGATTTCTCTGCCTATAATTTTTCCCAGTAATCAATTGAGTC